>CM057455.1:1363870000-1366370000 GCA_016271365.2 Neoceratodus forsteri | reverse complement strand
CTTACTCTTTACCAAAGTCAGGGTATGGTTTATGGCCCACGATTGAGTTTTAATTGATGAGGACGTTATTCCATATGGAACCCCCACCAGCTTAACTTTACATGCAGTCCCTACCTTGACTTTGTACTAAAGGGACAAGTTTTTTGTGGGGTCATTTATAAATATATGTGCTGTATAAAATTGTATATTAGTTTGGACAACCCCTTCCTCTCCCTCCACTGATGGGGCGGGATGGGCACTCCAAACCTCCCCCTTATTTGTCTAAGCATCAACATGTGCAGGTTGGAGGGGCTGGTTCAGTTACAGGTCTAATACTGAGGTAGCCTTATGGACTACAACCCAACTCTCTCTGAGAAGGTTTTTCCTCAATGGTGTTGGGTAGGATAGGGTCTTATGTCAGAGCCAGACTGATCTCTAGCTGGTGCAGGTTGGTAAAGGGATAGAGGCGGGTGTACTTACAATTGTCAGATATACCCCGGAATCTCGAGCTGGGTAGGCCTAACCAAGCCATGGTTACTAGCGGAGCTACCTTCCATCCTCAGATCGCTGCCCAAGGGTGACGAAGAGGAGATCCACCCCCCCCCAATTTCAACTCGGACGGGTAGTCCAGATCGCGAAGGACATAATGTCCTCGATCACTGTATGGCCTACTTTGGTGAAAGGGCACTGCGGTGCTATAAATGTATATAGCTATTTAAGTTTTTGTTTTAATGAATCTGCTGACACACCTTGTTCAGAATGGGACATACAAGCAGCTGCACCAGATGGGACACATGCTCAAAGACAGGCGCTGGCTGTGTCTCCCTCCTGGGCAGGTAATTCCCTCCCTTGGATGATAGGTGGGTGGCCCCCTGCTCCAATGCTTATGTTACTTGATCTGATATTTTAGGATACCCCCAGGAATATGGATGACATATCTTATGTAACATGGAATGTAAGGGGGCTGAACTCGCCCGCCAAGTGAAAAACGGTACTTATGCAGTTAAAAAGGGCGAAAATGCAGGTAGCTTTCCTTCAAGAAACTAAATTAATAAAAAAAGATCAGAGGTTCACGGTCAAAGACTGGGTAGGGAATGCAGTAAAAGCCAGTGCAGATACAAAAAAGAGAGGGGTCGCTATTTTGTTTCACAAAAATCTCACGTGGTCCATATTGCAGAGCAAGATGGATCCGCAGGATAGGTGGGTGATGGCTCTTATGGGTACACTGATAGGCCAGTTTCTGCTAGTCAATCTGTATGCCTCAAACAAGGATGACCCTGCTTTTTTCCTAGAAGTAGCGTGTGAAATTGAGAGTCTAATGGGGCCCCATACTAACATTATACTTGGAGGAGATTTCAACCTCACGATGATCCCTATTTTGGATAGGAGCTCACAGGGGAAGGAAACCCATCTCAAAGGGGCCCAAGTGGCATACAGAATAAGTGAAAAACTCAACTTGGTGGATATATGGCGCATTATTCACCTTAAGGATCGAGATTATATGTTTCAAGTGAGTGTACATGGGTCTTTTAGTAGATTGGATTTTTGGCTCATATCCCAATCCCTTACCAAGTTTGTATGGGGTTCCACTATTCTTCCTACTGTCATACCCAATCATGCCCCTGTTCAACTTATAGTAACACTCGGAACCCATACTTCTCGTTCCCCTACGTGGAGATTGGATCCTCTCCTCATGCAAGACTCCAATTTTGTGGAGTGGGCCAAGAAAGAAACTGCCCTGTTCTTGAAAGAAAACCCTGTCTCTGATACATCTGCAGGGAACACTTGGGAAGCTTATAAAGCTACCATGAGGGGTAAAATTATAAGCTATAACAAGCATAGGAGGCAGGAAAGAGAACAAGAGGTAATACACTTGGAGAATGCCCTGGAAGCAGCAGAATGGAATCTTAAACAAATGCCCTCCCCCTCTCCACATTCGTCCCAATATCGCCTAGTGCTGGAACTTTGGGTACAACTTAATGAATTGATATCTAGGAAAGTAGATCTGGCACTTTTTAAGCTAAGACACACCTACTGGGAAGGGGGTGACAAAAGTGGCAAGGTACTGGCATACCAACTGCGTAAACAACAGATGAATAGGCATATAGCGGGACTAAAGGACCCTTGGATGGGGGCTGTAACTACTAACCCTCAGGAGATAAATGAGATTACATGCAACTTTTACTCCCATCTATATGCTACTTCAAGAACGGGCCCCCCCCCGGATATATCTCAGTTCCTTGCCACAATTAATACTCCTAGGCTGACTCCTGAACAGAGAGAGTCTTTGGAGGGACCCCTCACTGAAATGAAAATAGTGGAGGCCTTAAAAGCCCTTAAAGCTGGGAAAGCCCCTGGGAGGATGGCTTTCCAGCAGACTTTTGGCAGGCAATGGCCCCATTGATTACCCCCCTCCTAACCGAAGTATACGCGGAAGCTGAGAATGGGGGTATATTGCTAGACACCTTACGATAGGCCATAATAACAGTACTCCTTAAAAAGGGCAAAGATACAACAAACACGGCCAATTACTGACCCATTTCCTTAATAAACGCTGGCAGCAAAGTTTTTGATAAGGCACTTGCTAACACACTGACCCCAGTGTTCCCTTCCTTGATCCACCCCTCACAGGTAGGGTTTATACAGGGTAGGTATAGTGCTGACCATCTTCGCACCTTACTCAGTCTCATACACCGAACCAAAAATTTACAAACCCTAGCTGCAGCCCTTGCAATAGACTTGGAAAAAGCATTTGATTCGGTGGAATGGGACTATGTGCTTGCTGTCCTAGAACATTTCGGATGTGGCCCTCAATTTAAAGCTGCAATACAAACGCTTTATACATCACCTCAAGCCAAAGTGCTGACTAATTGGAGCTTGTCTGCACCCTTTAATTTGTATAGAGGCACTAAACAGGGTTGCCCCCTCTCCCCTTTTCTCTTTGTAATGGCAGTGGAACCTCTTGCAGCTGCAATTCGACAACACCCGATGATAGAGGGCATAAGAATAGGTCACTCACAATATTCTACATTACTATATGCAGATGACCTACTGGTCACTGTAAGCAATGTACAACATGCCACCCCTGCTTTACTTTCTTTACTAAACCAGTTTACAATAATCTCCGGCCTTAAAATGAATACATTCAAAACAGAATTATTCCCCCTAATGATCTTTGTGGTCAACAATCCATACCTAACGTAGGTTTTAAATGGGCAAAAAACACTATAACATATTTGGACATTAAAATAAGCAAGCAGATCGAAAAGTGGTGAGATAACAACCTGCTACCTTTGATATCCGAATGTAAAAGAGAGCTAGAGCGTTGGGAAAAAATTAATCTCTCACTGGTGGGTAGGATAGCAGCTTTTAAAATGGCTATGGCCTCTAGATTTTATTATTTGTTCTCCCACATCCCCTTGAAACTCTCACAAAAATGGCTGCAGAACATAGACCGGTTGATAGGTTATTTCCTGTGGGGAAGAAACAAACCTCTTTATAGTAGAAATACCCTTAGAGTCCACTGGACTCAGGGAGGTTGGGAGTTGCCCAGGATGGAGGGATATAAAATAGCATACCAATGCTCTCAAACCCTAAGATGGTTTTGGATGGCAACGCAAACAACCCCGCAATTGCTAGAGATTGAACAGAATATTGTTAATACCCCTATTCTGGAATCTCTCTTGGACTCTAGGCTCCCCTCATATTTAAAATCTCACCCTGTGGTAAATGCTGCCCATACCTATTGGAGTCACTCCAACACAAACTGGGTTTTTCTCTTACCCCCCTTTCACTCACCCCGGTCTGGCGCAATCCAAACATCACTATTGATGACCAAACAGTGATGTGGCCAACACGGCGGATGGCAGGCATCAAGTATGTGGGAGACCTTCTGGACTCGAATATCTTAAAGGTCGACACATATGCTAATATATGTTGGAGATGGTCCCTACCCAAATCTGACCTCTGGAGATACTTTCAAATAAGAGCAGCATTAAAACCTATTCTTGCCAAATTTCAAACTCGAGAACCCCCCTCTTTGAATCCAGGTGATTGGTTACACGTATCTAAGGGCCTGGCTGGATTGATTCATACATCTCTTAGAGACACTCTCCCCAATTCCGCCTCTGCTTCATGGATTAAGTGGGAAAAGATGTTGCAAATTCAAATTTCAGAAAAAAGCTGGGGGCAATGCTGGTGCACAGGTCACAGGGCATATAGGGACATTTGTAGCAGGTTGATTCATAATAAAATACTCTACTCACGGTATAGAACTCCAGAGATACTGAAAAGGGCCAAAATTCTCCAGCAAGATAACTGTTGGAGGTGCCAAAACCCGGGAGGAAATTTATTTCACATTCTATGGCAATGCCCTTTGATAGCCCCACTGTGGAGAGCCATAAGTGTAGAAACTACCAAGATTTTAAGGACACAGTTCCCTCTAAATGCTCCTCTTTTATTACTGGGCATGAAATGGGAATCCCCTCCTCCATTATGCCGGCACTTCAGGTGGCCAATGCTACTAAGCATGCAAGTAAAAAGGATTATACTGAGAAACTAGAGAACTCTAAATATACCTACTCTAGGAGACATTTTTGCATCTCTTCCGCTGTTATATGAGCTAGACAGAAGGTCACATAGTACGCTAGATCAGAAAGCCAGATTTCAGCAGTCTTGGGCCCCATATATGGCCTATTTAGCTTCCAGGGCAGGAGTGGACTGAATGGTATAATAAGTCAATCTGAGATTCCATGGTGATGATGTACCGCTGATTGCATATTCTGTATTTTACCACTAACCTTAAAACTAATCTGACACACATACTATTTTATTAAGTATGTAGGACAAGGTGATGTTAGCAGTAGAATAAGTTTTGAGTTAGGATTTCTGTTCTTTTTGTTGCTCTCTGTTCTGTTTAAAGTTGGAAAGTGTTTCCTGTTCTTATGCAATATGGTACTTTTTCTTTTGTGTCTTACATGTGACAATATGATGCCCCTTCACACTGGAAGGCAAGTGCATGAGGACAGTTATATAATGAGAGGGGAGATATAATGACTGTTCATGATTATTTGGTTACTCTATGTTAATTTTTATCTTAGGTATTTGTTACAAAGGAGACCACTGGAAGGTATGACTTTCTGGTCATCTATGCCTTGGCACCCATCAGCAGCGGTACCTCCTACTTGGTCCTTTGAAGAAAGTGTGTCCAGGATTTAGACATGTGGGTTCCCCTCTTACACTACTGCGAAGTGCAGGTATGTGTGCAATCCAGACCTCAGGTAAGACCCCAGATTATATATGTGATATTTAGTGAGGGACGATCCTTAACAAGATGCAAAAGTCGGGGCATAGGTTTAGAGATGATGTATAGGAAGCATATGTCTGTCTTCACATTAAATTAAAGGTTTCAACACCAAAGCTTCTTAATATGTAACCATAGCTACCCAAGCAGACTGAAGTATGATGTACTTGTTTGTAAAGGACATTTCCATAATGAATGTACCATGTTTGTCAAATGCATTATATTTGGAAACCAATAAAAAATATTTAACTGAAAATGCCCAAAGTTAACTCTCACTTCGGAAGGACTGCCATTAGTTTCACGCTGCCCTCTTTGTGGAATAAACTGCAAAAAATGTTGAAACTAAGCATACCCATTACCATTACTTCCTTTAAGTCCCTTTATTCATGCCTTATTAAGGAACACTGCCAATGCTTCCAGCATCGTTAGCATGAACACATATATACACCGCACCACCACCATGTCTGACTGGTACTTCCTAATCAAACGTACAACTCTTCTACTTTCTTCCTGCTATCCTTGTTGCCATCTCCATGGGATCTTCTATGTGCTCCCCAACACTGCTTTTAAAATTAGTCTAAATGACTCATTACCCTAATGATTAGCAATATTCTCTTCGTTCCTTTACCCCTACTCCTCACATGACACCTACCATCTCAACCCATGGTCCCCTCATTCCATTTTCCCCTCTCCTTATTAATAGTTCCCTTTCTATAGCTCTCCCTCCCCAGGTTGGCCCACATCTGCCTGATATCCCCTTCCCATCCCCCTTTCAGATATCTCTGTAGGGGATGGAAAGGAGTACATGATGGGTAATTATTATCATCCACCCCTTATATTTCTCCCCACATACTGTGCAATCCTACCTTGCTCCTATGCACTCCGATATATATATGAACAGGCAATTTTGTAAATGAGCTAGGGCTTATCCACCCATATGTTTTATTGTGTCACCATGAATGATGCCGTATCACCTTGTTTATTCGGTGCACACCTTGTATTGACCCCTGACTCTGTAAATATATATGTTTATTTCCATGTATAATGTTTATCGTCCATTGAATTTGTAAATAACCTTGTATTAACCAGGTCCATCTTGCAAATGAGCTCTGCTCAATGATGGCCACCTGGATAAATAAAGATTTTGATTGATTGAGTGATTGATTGATTGATTGCAGGACTGGAAGACTCCTATTCCATTACTACCACACTATCCCATAGCCATTTCCCAGCCCGTTTGACTAAATCCTTCTTTACTCCAAAATCTCAAGTTTTCTTTGCAGCCTCCTGTGTGGCAAGGGACTGAAGGCTTTGCTAAATTCAAACTCGAGCAAAACTACTCCCTGCCCTTTATCTTTTTTTTCCCAATTATTTAACCAGGAGTGGCACACTAAGCTGAATGCTCGTTTACAGGTGCGATCTGTGAGCATAGGAAAGTTAAGTAACTTGCTCAGGGTCACACAGTATGCAAGTGAGGACTGTGGGATTCAAACCCAAGTCTCTAGATTTGTAGCTCAGAGCCTTAAACCACTGCGCTATATTTATCTACGGTCCAAGTGACCCATTTGAAAAACAGTATCTGCATGGTGTGGCATGATCTCCCTAACACAAACCCATGCTGTTTGTTATCATGTATCCCATTGTCATCTAAGTAGGCCACCTAACTTTTCTTAACTATGGTGTTCATTGACTTATTAGCCTGTAGTTGCCTGTGTCCTCCCTGTCCCCCTTGTGAACTGGGATATTTGCAGACCTACAATCACCTACTGTAGTACTATCCCAGATTTTAGTAAGTCATTAAACAGCTGGATCAACGGTTCATCTAGTTCAAAAGCTAGTTCCCAGAGTCTATTTGGGTGCAAGTCATCCAGGCCCAGTGATTTATTCACATAGAGGGCCTTCAACCCTTTTTTCACCCATTCAGCCATGATTACTCCACTCATCATTTCCTGCACCTTCTGCATGGCTACCTTGATTCTGCTCTTAGGCAGAGGCCCATTACCTTCAACCATAAATACTGAATAAAAGTAATTGTTTAGGACATTGGCATGCTTCTCATCGTGTACTACTACCCCTTCACCTAACCTGGTAATTCCCTCAGCTTTCCTTTTGCCCTAAAATGTCTAACAAATTATTTTTCCTCTACCTTCACAATGTACAAGATATACTGTACAAAAAAATGGAGGAGATACAACAACACAAAGGAATTGATCAAACAAACCATTTTAAACAGAAGGTCAGCCCATTGGTGCAGCAGCAGAACTACCACACATTACACCAGCGACCCGAGTTCATGCCTCAAGCCTGGGTCATCAGAGGGTCATCTGGGGGGAAGGAGAATTAAGTATCCTATGGACAGTTCTTCTCTACTTGGGTGGGCTTAGACCAGTACCTGATATTGGCCTGACCCCTAGCAGCAGCTGGGAAACAGGCCCATGAGACCACAATGCAGGGGCTAGAGGGTCAGCAGACATCTAGCATGGTATGCAACAAAGCATGTGCAGAACTGCCATGGACATCATTGCATACCAGCTCGTCTGCACCATGGAGAAGGGAGAAAAATGGAATGTCGCCCTTCCTGGCAGAATGATTCTCTGAACCCATGCAGGCCCCACACCAGTGACCTGGCAGGGCTCCAACTGGATCCTGTCTGGCAGGCTGAGCTCTGCTCTTTGCCACCTCACCATGGGTGGTAAGCCATGAGGGAATCAGGATCTTGTAAGTCCAGGGGATGCCAGTTGATGGGGTGGGGGCACTGGAGGGGAGAGAAGCCAGCTAGGTTGGGTGGGATATGAATGGCAATAAACAATTTTAAACCGAAAGAATTACACATAGAGAAACTTCACTATACTCACTTAAAATCTGCTTTCTTACCCCATGGACCTTTTCAGGAACAGCAGACTTAGTCTGCCACACAGGCTTTGAGATCCAAAGGTCCAGTACTCCCTTTTTATGGTGGGCCTTGTGATTGCCTCTGGTACCTAAACTGAATCTGCCAAACTACAACTATGACTCCAGTGATTTATCTTACAGGGCTGGCACAACTCATAACATTTCTTAGAGAATTCGGCCTACTTCTTACTAGAATTCCACATATTTTATTAGAGTTAGAACTAGTTCTGAACCATTTGACTTTGGCAATGTTAATTACAAGCTTGGCTCTTAACAAACAAACCAATTACTTTAGTTATTTGCTACTGAGTGACCAGTCACGAGCACAGTTGGAACAATAAGACACATGGTACACAAAGAACCATGACTGGGATGTCAACATACCAGGATACACAGTCTACAGAAGGGACAGGGTGGGTAAAAGAGGAGGAGGAGTAGCTCTCTATATAAGGGAAGGGATTAAAGCAACAGAACTAAAGAGTAAACAGGAATTTGATGAATCACTATGGGTCACCCAGGAGACAGGAAATGGCACCACAATCCGCATGGGGGTTGTGTACAGATCCCCATCTCAGGGGGAGGAAATGGATAAAGAAATGCTAGTAGGCATCCTTAAAATGGCAGAAAAAGGGGAGATATTGTTGATGGGGGACCTGAATATGCCAGATGTTAACTGGAGTACCTTTGCTGCAGGCACATCCAAGAGTAGAGTCATTCTTGATGCCCTACAGGGGGCATACCTCAAACAGCTAGTGTTGGAACCCACTCGGGAGGGAGCAAACTTAGACTTGGTACTCTCAAATGGGGAAGGAGAAAGGATCTCAGATTTAGAAGTGGGTAGCCATTTGGGAACAAGTGACCACCAAACAGTGTGGTTCACTATAAACACAGCCATAGAGTCAAGCCATACAAAAACAAGAGTACTGGACTTTAGGAAGGCTGACTTTTGGAAAATGAGAGAGTGCCTCAGAAAAGCACTAGCAAATGGGCAAGAAAGAGGGGTGGAGGAACAATGGGGAATAATCAAAACAGCCATCTCAGAGGCAACAAGCCTTTGTGTGAAGCAAATCAACAAAACAAAATGAAGGAAAAAAACACTATGGTTCTCAAAAGAGGTGGCAGGGATGGTTAAGGAGAAAAGGATAACAATCAGGAAATATAAGGAAACACAGAAGGAGAAGGACAGAGAACTTTATCAGTTAAAGCAGAAGGAGGCAGGGAAGGCAGTCAGAATAGCAAAGGCACAAACTATGGAAAAGATAGCCAACTCTGTTAAGAAGGGGATAAAACCTTTTACAGGTACATTTGGGAGTGAAGAAAGACTAAGGGAGGGATACAGAGACTTAATAAAGTGGAGGGAATGTGGGCAGAGGGTGACGGTGAAAAAGCAGGGATACTGAACAAATATTTCTGCTCAGTATTCACAGTGGAAGAGGAGGAGGTACCTAAACCAAACAAGGGAGAAACACTGAATAGGTGGGTTGATACCAGTCCATTCACAGAATAAAGGGTTTTGAAAGAACTCTTGAAACTGAGGGTGGACAAAGCAATGGGGCCTGATGGGATTCACCCAAGAATTCTAAAAGAACTAAGGGTAGAACTAGAAACACCACTGACTACACTCTTTAACAAATCATGGGAGGATGGGGTAAGTTAGCTAGCCTTGGAGTGGGTCCCAAAGTGGTAGCCTGGATAAAAAACTGGCTGGACAACAGGACGCAAAGGGTAATAGTAAACAGAGTCCACAGTGAAGAAAGGAAGGTAACTAGTGGGGTACTGCAGGGTTCGGTACTGGGACTGGTCCTCTTTAATGTCATTATAAGTAACATTGGAGAGCACCTGGAAGGAAAGATATGTCTCTTTGCAGATGACAGAAAGATCTACAACAGGGTTGATGCACAAGGTGGAGTGGAAAGAATGAAAAGGGACTTGGCAAGGTTGGAGGAATGGTCTAATATGTGGCAGCTCAGATTCAATGCAAAGAAGTGAAGGTAATGCATCTGGGAAACAAAAACCCAGGGGAAGAGTACACAATGGGGGGTGAGTTAATAACAACAGAAATCGAAAAAGACTCAGGAGTAATTATATCAGATGACCTAAAGGTGGGCAAGCAATGTAAGAAGGCAGTAAGGAGGGCTGGGGGGATACTGGGATGCATAGGGAAAGGCATCAACAGTAGAAAACAGAAAGTTGTTATCCCTCTGTACAAACGGTTAGTGAGACCCCATCTGGAGTACTGCGAGAAATTCTGGAGACCCCATCTCCGCAAAGATATAGACAGAGTGGAGGTTGTTCAGAGGAGGGCAACCAAAATGGTGCAGGGTCTGCACCAGAAGACGTGAGAGGAGAGACTAAAGCAGCTTAATATGTATACCCTTGAGGAAAGGAGGGAGAGGGGGACATGATAGAAACTTTCAAGTATCTCAAGGGAATTAACAAAGTACAAGAGGGTAGCATCTTTCAGAAGAAGAGATGTGCAAGAACAAGGGGGCACAATTTGAAGATAAAGGGGGGATGGCTCAGAGGTAATGTTAGAAAGTATTTTTTCAGAGAGAGGGTTGTGGATGCATGGAACCGCCTTCCTGAGGAGGTTGTGGAGTCAGGAACAGTGGGAGAATTCAAGAATGCATGGGACAGCCATAAGGCAATTCTAGTGGGGGGTAGGAGGAAGTAACTGTTGATTAAGTAGAATCTGCAGCTTATCCATCAGGTAGGGAAATGGGCAGACTAGGTGGGCCAAGCGATCCTTATCTGCTGTCAAATTCTATGTTTCTACACCTTAACCTCATACTATTCAAATTTAAAATTCCTTCATTTATGAGACCTAAGGAGCCCTGAGCACTTAATCACAACTGACCAATGACTGCTTATCCTAAGGTGACTTTCAAATTAGACATACGGTATATTAAGACAGACACCAAGAGAAATTCAGAAAAAAACTATTTTCTTGTTACTGCTTGTAAAAAGCAAAAGAAAAGCAAGGCGGCTACAATGCAGTAATGAACAATGCCAACAATAAATTGAAATGTACTCACACTAGAAGTCGGCACATGTTCCACATAAGCTCCAGATGCTGCTTGCTTTTGGAAGAAATGCTGCTGGACTCCAAGAAGATATAATCCAAACATGCTTTATTCACAGTTAAAAACAACCAAAAGCAGGAAAAAAAAAACAAGCAAAAAGGAACCACAATGGTGGCCTCTTCCCCATGACTGAGTAGTCTCAGAATAGAAATGTTTTTGAGCTCTCACTCTTTCTCAAGACTGGTGAGACTAGGTACTACATCTCTTATTTAAAGTGCAGTTCTTAAACACACAGTGTTATGAAATGTGTTAAAGTGACTAGTGCAAAAGATTGCAATGTAAAATTACCAGGCAAGAAATAAATATGCTAAAAGTGTGAAATAAAATAGTCAGTGAACAAAACATAATGGTCCTACGATGTTATACCAAGTAACCGATAAAAAGAACCATGTGGAGACCAAAAAATTTAAAGGATAAAATAATAAAAAGTTCAGTGAAAATTTGTCTAAAAACAACTAGTTGAAGGTGCAAATGTTGCTTATCAAACGCATAGTGAGGGTGCTGTGCAGAGTGCATAAAGCAATGGCTCTGTGCCAAGGATACAAAATATATGAGGTAATGCAGCTTGGCGCAAATTGGTTCTATGTCATAATAGCAAATGCAGAATGGTGATCGCTATTATGGTGAGTGTATATCGCCAAAAATCAAATTGGTGATATACACTTACCAGCGAACCAACATTCGGGCAACCTAAAGTGTTTTTGCTGAAGGGAGGCTGTGCCCCCCCCCGCACCCTCATTAATTAGGATTCCTAACTCCAAGGGGGGTGCATGTTAGGAAGGGGGCACAAATTCAGCCTAAAAAAAAATGTTAGTCTGGGAACTGCAGGCAATGGCAAAATCTAGACTTTCCCATCCCCAGCCCTGAAACCAGTACCTGCTGTACCAGAGCCAGCCTCCCTCACTACCACACCACATGGGTGGCTTGGTGGCAGCAGGCACAGTCCCTCCCAATAACCCTCTTCCCTATCCCTCACCTTCCCCATACCAATCCCTTTTTCCGGTCGTCTTCCCCTACCCTCACGGTAGAAGTAGTTGCTGCCCTTTTGGGTAACCCATCCCAATAGCACCGAATATGGAGTTGCCATTTTGACAGTCACTCATATGCGGTTAGAGATGTGCAAGATTGGAAAATTTCGCCTAGTGAAATATTTAGCGTAATTTCCACATTACACAAAATTTTTTGCCTAGGCGAAACATAATTTCGCCTCTGATTATGCCTTGGCGTAATGCGAAATTTCACCCAGTTTCATCCAATTTCACTTCCACATAAGGTGAAATTTCACCAGTATCCTTAATTTTGCCAATATTTTTCAATTTCGCCAGCAAAATTGCAATGCATTGTGGGTAGATAGCTGAAATATCACATGCAGGCTGTGTCCTGTACAGTATATTGTCTGTTGAGTCAGAGAGCAGTTCAATATGGTGCATCACAGCCAATAAACCCTTCAAAAACCTCTTTATTTGTGATGTTTGAGAGTTAATTGTCCCCAAATCTCAATTTAGTTCCTAGTGCTGCTAATGACATTTTTTTGGTTTTTGTATCTTTGGATAATAGTACTTAGTTAAACTTAGGTAGTGTTTTCAGTTTTCTCTGTGTCTGTATATGTGATAGAGTTGAGTGGGGGAGGGTCGACCTTGTGTGGGTGTGGGTGTGTGTGCGTGTGTGTGTGTGTGTGTGTGTGTGTGTGTGAAAGTAGAGTAGGCTAGTTCCTAATATTTGAAAGACTTCTCACATGTTGTGAGTGAGTTTCCGTAATTTCTTTAAGTCTTAATATTTTTTGTTTGTGTGCTACTTATTGGTTATATTTTTCTTACATATTGACCCTTTTTTGGGTAACTTTATCTGAACAGTTACTACATTCTGACTGAGTAGTTCTGTTCCTGTTTCCCTTTGCTTCATCACTTTTGTGATTTATTTTTTTGATTGAAAGTATTCGTGTACATTGTCCACTTGATTTGTCCATATCCAGGTACACTGCATTGTTGAATTACTCACAGAATTTAAAATTCTGCTGTAGCCTCTGCACAAAGGAGACCCACAGGAGGGTGGCATGGGACCCCACAGGGGAAGGAAATAACTCCTGGGGGGGGACTCCATTGTTAGGAAGGTAGAACTGGGGGAGGAAGGGGAGAGGGAGGTAAGGTGCCTGCCTGGCACCATGGCTTGGAGGGACAGGGAGCGAATCCTCAGGATTGCCAGAGCAGCTACACAAGGGAGGGAGCTGGATGTCATTGTCCACCTAGGGACAAATGACCTGGCTAAGAAAGGGATCAGAGCAGTGCAGAAAGAGTTTGTGGAATTGGGGAGGGGCCTTAGACAAGTAGCATGCACGGTAACCTTCTAGGAGGTGCTGCCTGTATATGGTATAGGAGAAACGAGGGTGCTCCACACCATGGGATTCAATCAGTGGTTGATAAACTGGTGCAGAGCTCAGGGATTTGGCTTCATTGGGGACTGGAGGTCCACCTGGAGTGAAGCAGACCTATACTGGCATGATGGGCTGCATCTGTCCAGGAGGGGAATCAGGATCCTAGGTGATAGGTTTAAATGCTTCATTGGCAAGCATTTAAACTAGCCAAGGGGGAGGCACTGGAAAGGAGCAGGGAAATCCTAGCCCCCCCCAAAAAAAAATCACGGTAGTAAGTGTAGTAAACTCCAACATAGAAATGTCGATAGGGAGAAGGGAGGGGGTAAATGGAGAAAGTGACAAAGGCAAGAAGAACAGGGATGAGGCAAAAAGGAGTAAGACCATCAGGAAATGGAGGGTAATGAGTACCAATGCCCGTAGTCTAGGCAACAAGCTCCCTGAACTGGTGGCCTTAATGGAAAAGGGATGCCTAGATATCGTAGCAGTCACAGAAACATGGTACACAGAGAACCATGACTGGGATGTTAACATACCAGGGTACATAACCTACAGGAGAGACAGGAAGGGGAGAAGGGGGGGACAGTAGCTCTCTATGTAAAGGAAGGGATAAAAGCAACTGAACAAAAGAGTAAACAGGGAGCAGAGGAGGCATTGTGGGTCACCTTGGCGACTGGAAATGGCACCACAATCCACACAGGGGTTGTGTACAGACCCCCATGTCATGGGGAGGGAATGGACAAGGATATGATAGAAGGCATTCTTAGGATGGCAGAGAAAGGGGAGATACTGTTGATGGGAGACCTAAATATGCCAGATGTTAACTGGAGCACATTTGCTGCAAGCCACATCCAAGAGCAGGGCCATTATCGATGCCCTACAGGTGGCATGCCTCAGACAGCTAGTTTCAGAACCCTCTTGTGAGGGAGCAATCTTAGACCATGCACTCTCAAATGGGGACAGTGAGAGGATCTCAGATCTAGAAGTGGGTTGCCATCTGGGGACAAGTGACCATCAAACAGTGTGGTTCACGTTAAACTCAGCTACAGAGTCAAGCCATACAAAAGTGAGGGTATTGGACTTCAGGAGGGCTGACTTTGGCAAGATGGGAGAGTGCCTCAGAAAAACACTAGCAAACTGGCAAGAAGGAGGTGTGGAGCAACAATGGGGAATCATCAAAACTGCCATCACAGAGGCAACAAGCCTTTGTGTGAAGCAAATAAACAAATCAAAATGAAAGAAAAAGCCACTATGGTTCTCAAAAGAGGTGGTGGGGAAAGTCAGGGAGAAAAAGATAGCATTCAGGAAGTATAAGGAAACATAGAAGGAGCAGGACAGAGAGCTGTGCCAGTTAAGGCAGAAGGAAGCAGGGAGGGAAGTCAGAATAGTAAAGGCCCAAACTGAGGAAAAGACTGCCAACTCAGTTAAGAAGGGGAATAAAACCTTTATAGGTACATCAGGGAGCGTAGAAAGACAAAGGGAGGGATAGTGAGGCTGAATAGAATGAACGGTGGGTGGGCAGAGGGGGACAGTGAAAAGCAGGGATACTGAACGAATATTTCTGCTCAGTATTCACAAAAGGAGGGAGGTGCCAAATCCAATTAACAGAAGCACTCTTGATAGGGGTCGATCCAGTCCTTTCACAGAAGAAAGGTTCTGAAAGAACTCCTAAAACTGAAGGTGGACAAAGCAATAGGGCCTTATGGAATTCACCCTAGAATTCTAAAAGAATTAAGGGGAGAACTAGTGAAACCACTGACCACCCTTTTTAACAAATCATGGGAGGATGGTGTGGTACCTGAGGACTGGAGGAAGGCGGATGTGATTCCCCTTCACAAAAGTGGGACCAAGACAGAGGCAGGAAACTACAGACCTGTCAGTTTGACCTCTGTGGTAGGGAAAGTGATGGAATCACTTCTGAAGGAAAGAATTGTTGAGTACCTAGAGGCCAAGGGGCACAGGACCCAAGGCAGCATGGGTTCACAGCGGGAAGGTCATGTCAGACAAATCTAATTGATTTCTTTGACTGGGTGACCAAAGTAGCAGACCAGGCAGGGACTGTGGACATGGCCTACCTAGACTTCAGCAAGGCATTTGACACAGTCCCACACAAAAGATTAATAGTCAAATTAACCAGCCTGGGAGTGGGTCCCAGGGTAATAGCCTGGGTAAAACATTGGCTGGACAACAGGACACAGAAGGTAATTGTAAATGGAGTCCACTCTGAAGAAAGAGGGGTTACTAGTGGGGTACTGCAGAGTTCAGTACTGGGTCCAGTCCTTTTTAATGTCTTTATAAGTGACATTGCAGAGGGACTGGAAGGAAAAGTATGCCTCTTTGCAGATGACACAAAGATCTGCAACAGAGTTGATACACAAGGAGGATTGGAAAATATGTGAAGGGACTTGGCAAGGTTGGAGCAATGGTTGGAAGTATGGCAGCTAGGATTCAATGCAAAGTACAAAATAATGCACCTGGGAAACAAAAACCCAGGGGAAGATTACATAATGGGGGGAGGTAGTAACAACAACAAAAAAGGAAAGGGACCTGGGAGTAATCATATCAGATGACCCTAAGGTTAGCAAGCAATGTGAGGAGGCAGTAGGGAGGGCTGGGGGGTATACTGGGATGCATAGGGAGAGGCATCACCAGCAGAAAACAGGAAGTTGTTATCCCTCTGTACAGACAGTTAGTGAGACCCCATCTGGAGTACTGCATCCAGTTCTGGAGACCCCATCTCCGCAAGGACATAGACAGGATAGAGGCAGTCCAGAGGAAGGCAACTAAACTGGTGCAGGGTCTGCAAGAGAAGCCATACAAGGAGAGACTAAAGGAGCTTAATATGTATACTCTTGAGGAAAGGAGGGAGAGGGGGGACATGATAGAAACTTTTAAGTACCTCAGTGGAGTCAACAAAGTCCAAGAGGATAACATCTTTCAGAAACAGAGACATGCAAGAACAAGGGGACACGATTTAAAGATAGAGAGGGGGGGCGGTTCAGGGGCAATGTGAGGTAGTATTTTTTCACAGAGAGGGTAGTGGATGCATGAAACAGCCTTCCTGAGGAGGTTGTGGGGTCTAAAACTGTGGGCGAATTCAAGAATGCATGGGACAGACAAAAGGCAATTCTTGTGGGGGGATAGGAAGAAATAGACTGTTGGTTAACTAGGATCTGCGGCTTATCCTGTAGGTAGGGAAATGGGCAGTCTAGGTGGGCCAAGTGGTCCTTATCTGCCGTCAAAGTCTATGTTTCTATATTGCAGCGTTCCTGTTTTTCTATTGAATTTGCTTACCATATTAACCCTTTCTGCCCTGTTATACCACTGTTGTTCACTACCTGACCAACTATATAAAAACAACATAGTTTTCAACTAGATGGTAGTCCCTTCATGAGTTTTGGAGATGACTGTGTTCATTTCAAATCTTGTTGTCCCTTTCATCTGATATATCTGTAAGCCAAAACTGTATTTAGTAAGTACTAACACATTGCAGTACTCACCTTATCCAGACACCACTTATCCGGACTGTAGTTCATATTTTGACTGAGAAGTGTTCTGTGTGGTTGGTTTAGTTTAGTTTTTGTGAGCCTACCAGCACCTACAAGTTGTGTAATAATCATTTAATTTAAAAACTGACATTTGATTAAGAACCATTTAAGTATTATTTTCAGATTTACTGCACAACCTTGTTGTGGTGGTGCTCTCTGTCAATTTTGTATTGACAGTCTCTTACTTCTGTCCTCTTGTTGCCCCATGTTACTTAACTTGTGTTTTTGTAATTGAAAAAATAAAATAGTGTTTTCACACTCGAACAGATTACAGTAGTAGTTGTAGGTAGATATGTACACTACAGTGCAGCTACCTGTTCTGATTTCTGGTTGCCCCCTGTAGATAGCACTGCAGGTGTTAAATCACACTTATTTAACAGAAATACATAATAATATTATTCCAGAGGAAGCCAAATGAAACAAACATATAAACATGCCTGCCAAGAGACATTAAACTTCAGGTGAAGGTGCCAGGGTGGGAGGTGGCTCAAAGAAGTCTCTTGGAAGAAGCAAATCTATTTCTGTATCAATGCCCTCTGTGGCCTCCGCTGCTGCTGTGGCAGCCAGTAGCAGCAAAATTGAAGTTAGAAGTGGCTTCAAGTCTGTGACTCATTTGTTTACTGCCCAATCTGTAGCTAGTATGCTTGTAGGGGATGATATTGGGAATAAGGGAGACACTCACACCAGTGGAGGTCCAGATGTCCAGGAAGAGGTTGAAAAAGTTGTCAGTGTGACTGTTGTTCCTGCTCAAACAGGAGCTGATGGTGGTGAGGGTGATAGTGTCCAGCTTCAGTCTGTTTCTCCTGGAGAAGGAGATAAGGAAAGTCAGCCCCCCCCCCACACACACACACAGTGAGGAGATGCCAGAGAAGGGAAATGTTTCTCTGGCAGTAAACAGTGATAGTGATGATGAGGAGGATATATGTTTTAGTACAGATGATGATGAGGTGTTGGATCCCCTGTGGGAGACAGAAGTGAAAGATATGAAGGGTGATGATGTAGCCCATTTAGATGACAAGACTGAGGATGAAGATATCAGCAAGCCTACAACATGCAGTCCAGTCACCTCACCTCCCAAATGTAGCATGGTGGATATCATGCAAGCAGCACAAAAAGCAAAAACTTCCACACCTTTGGCAGCACTGTCCAAGTCTCAGTCCCATGTCAAATCCAGAGGTGCAAAGTCCCTAGTTTGGGATTTTTTTCATGCTTGATGCAACTGATGACACTGTGGCGATATGTCAGCCGTGTCAAGCATGTGTAAGTCATGGAATAAAGGGCAGCCACATAGGCACCAGTGGCCAGCATGCCCACTTGAAAAACAAGCACCCATTGTGCTGGCACCAACACCAGAAAGATACCAGAGCTGTTGGTGGGACTTCCCTTGTCAAGCTTAATGTTAGCGACAGCAGTGCAATAGAGTACGATGAGGGAGGGCTGAGTGGGTCAGTGGAGAGGAGTGTGAGGAATCATTTTCTCTCTCTTTTTTTTTTTTGCAATTCAACTTTTATTGAAGATTTTCAAAATAAAACTACATCCAGGCAGAACAGGATTATAATCGAAATAACAGACATGAGCAACAACACCTGCGGATGCAACCCCCACCCTAAGCCCACCCCCCAGCTTAATAACCTTTTGCACAGCACACCAGATATCTAACCTAAAACATATTGTTACCGAGAATCAGTACATTCTGATACAGAGTAACAAGAATAAAATGGACCCCAAATTCGATCAAATTTAGACACATTATTTTGAAGACTTGCGATGATCCTTTCTGTTCTAAGATTTGCCAGGAGTTCCTGAAACCATTCGCCATTCGAAATCACTAGAGTGTCTTTCCAATGCTTCAGAACCACTATTTAAACCGAGGCAGAAATCAGACTTATATGTTATTTCCTTATTCGAACATCAACAGTGGTCATGTCCCCAAGAATACATATCTCTGGAGTAAATAAACTAGCCAACCCCAAGTAAGGGTCCAGTTTCTCTTTAATGTTACCCCATAGTACAGCTACTTTAGGGCAATGCCAAAAGATATGAAGTAAATCCCCAGCCTCACACTGGCATCTGAAACACCTGGAAGATGTAAGCATACCGAGGCTAACTAACTTTAAGGAGAGTAATAAATATTATGCAACAATTTAAATTGCATTAATCTAAGTCTGTCCTGCAAAAGAAATTTATGACAGGATTTCCATATGCCTGCCCAATCAAAGTTATATAGTGAAAAAAGCCGAGACCAATATTGTCTTGGAGCAAGGATTTGGGGGTGAATCCAAGACAAAAAAATGTTATAAATAACAGATACTGCATGGGCCTTACCCCAGTGGTTCTAAAGTATCACAAAATCAGGGCCTGCCCCATTAGGGGAGGAAAACCAAATTTACTAGCCACCAAATGCGAAGTTGAAAACCTTAAATATCATAGCTTGAGGAATTTGAAATTTATTCAATATTTCAACAGTAAGTAATTTTTCCTTCAAGCGTAAGCAAATCCTTAATCAGTACCTTCCCCAATAAAGGTAACCAAGTCGACAATGGGCTTCCCTCTATTAAGAAGTTAGGGTTACCCATTAAGGGTTGGGCAGGATCTAAAGTATGAGAGTACTTTAAAAAAGTGCATAATTGCACATGAACTTTGAGTGAGATCTCAATAGGGGACTTATGCAAGGAAATGGGAAGGGTTTTTTGCAAACAATATAGCAAAGCCCTAGGTGTAATTCCAGAATCCATTATCCAGGAAATCTCTAGATTTAACCACACAGGTATATAAGTATTAGTTTGGGAACCGTCAATTACAGCGAGCCACCTAAGGTACTTGCTCGCATGACTAGCTCAATAGTACATGCCAAAGTGGGGAAGTCTCAGGCCACCGAATAACTTAGGAGCAATCAATTTATAATAAGCCAATCTAGGCTTCTTATAGTTCCAGATAAAAGCGGAAACCATACCATGAACTTTTTTAAACCATTTAAGCGGGAGCCAAATATTTAGCATATTCAACGGATAAAATAAGCGGGAAAGACATTCATCTTTACTAAATTAATTCTACCCCAGATAGACAAAGCAAGATTGCCCATCTTTTAAGATCAACTTCAATAGATTGTAACACCGAGTCAAGGTTAAGCTGAACCAACCGAGAAGTAGATCTGGTTAGGGTGAGACCAGATACTTGATTGCCTCCGGGCTCCAAACCAAACCAAAGGGGTAATATCATGAGCATATGTTTTATAATTTAAAGGAAAACCACAGATTTACCCATGATTAAGCCTATAATTAAATGCATGTCAAAATTATCGATGGTTTCAAGTAAAGGCGGGATAGAGTAGACGGATATGAGATTTGCAATAGCAAGTCATCTGCATATGCCATGACCTTCAGAGTGTGTCCCCAGACCTGAACACCCTGAATTCGCTGTTCCATTTTGATCTGCCTGATAAGGGGTTCAATATATAAATTAAAAAGTAAAGGGGAGAGTGGACAACCTTGTCTGGTACCAACAAAAAGTCTGAAAGGGGATGAAGTTACCCCATTACAATGAATTCTTGCAGTTGGAAAGTTATAAATGGCACTAAGCCACGAACAAAACTGTTGAGGGAAGCCGAAGGTATCCATAACCTTGAGCAAATATTTCCCATAAACTCTATCAAAGGCCTTCTCGGCATCTAGAGAAACCAACACCATCGGATGGTCCGAATCCCCAGAAGCCGAGAAGATATGTGCCAATAACCTTAAATGATCATTCGAGGACCTTCCTTTCATAAAGCCAACCTGTTCAGGCCCAATTAAACCCGGAAGGACCCCACTGATCCGATCAGCCAATAATTTAGTAAGAATTTTAATATCCTGATTCAGAAGTGAAATGGGCCAATAGCTGGAAACCAACTCATGAGACTTACCCTGTTTCGGCAGGAGGACAATTAGAGCCTCAAAAAGAGAAAGATCTGTAGCAGCCCCCTCCAAAATACAATTAAACAATCTCAACAAAGAAGGGACTAACTCCTTAGTGAAAGTTTTATAAAAGTTGGCCAAAAAACCATCAGGGCCTGGTGTTTTATCGGAGGGAAGAGAGTTAATAACCTGATCAATTTCATTCTCCGTGATAGGAGCCGTGAGAAGGGCCTGATAAGAATCATCCAAGGAGGGAAGATTTAGCCCATTTAAAAAGGTGTCTGTCTTATCTAGTGATGGTGGATCCCTCATGGGAGCATAAATCTCCTCGAAGTATTTTTGAAATTCCCCCAGAATATCCTCCGGGGAGGTCTTAACCGAACCATCCTCCAGCGAACGAATGACTGGGACCAACCTAGAAGACTCTAAAAGCTTAACCCTCCTAGCTAATAGTCGACCAGCTTTTTCTCCCTGATCAGTATATATTGCCCCGGTTTTAATGATCGCCCATTCCGCCTGTTCACTTAAAATCCTAAGATACGAGTCTTTTAATCTAGTTAACTCCTGCCTATAATCATCCGAGGAAAAGGCGAGAGCCGGATTCTTTCTCCACGAATCTGATTTAGTAAGTCTGAAATACGCTTCTGCTTCTCCTTTTTCTTGGGAGGCAAGCCCAATCAGAATACCCCGTATAAAGGCTTTGAATGCACCCCATTCCATATCTGGCCGTTTGGTGGAGTTATTATTAAAAGAAAAAAATTCTGTTATCTGGGAAGAGATATACTTAACCAGATTCGGATCCTTTAATAACTGGTTATTAAATTTCCACCTATTCCCAGGTCTGGGTAAAGATGAAAATGTAATAAGACAGGTTACTATAGAGTGATCCGAGGAGGGTCCAGGGAGTATGTCAGTATTTAAAACCCCCGGTAAAAGGATATTAGAGATGAACATATAATCGATTCTAGAAAAGGTATTATGTACCTGGGAAATAAACGTATACTCCCGGACGTTTGGGTGAAAAATCCTCCACACATCACATAAGCCCAATTGATCAATCATTTCCTTAACGCCCTTTGAGCTGGAGATAATCCCTTCTTAACCAAACCAGATTTATCTATAAAAGGATCCATTACCAGATTTAGGTCTCCACCCATTACAATAGGTAAATTACAATAGGAGAAAGTAATTCCACCAACTGGACAAAGAATCCAGGGGTATCATTATTGGGACCATACACGAGCCCAGGATAATCTCTACAGTATATAAAATGCCTCTAACAAAAATGTATCTCCCTAAGCTATCCTTGAATATTTGGATCGGATTAAAGGGCACAGATCTATGCAACATAACCATAACTCCTCTGCTTTGGAAGTTACCTTCAGATGCGAAGACCTGCCCTATCTGAAGCCTCCGCAAATGATTAGACTCAATGTTAAGTAAGTGTGTCTCCTGCAAAAAAATAATATCTGCTTTCACATGACACAAATGTTTTAAAACCTTATATTGCTTCACTTATGGCGAATCCATGCACATTCCAGCTCACAACATTTAACTCCTAGCCATTTGTAAGACTTTTAATATATAAATAACACAAGTCAGTAAAGTCCATCCATCTATACAAAACTAAGAATAGGTGTGCTGTGCAAACCCCCTTACCAAACTCCCCTATCTGATAATGTAAACCCCCATAACAATGAAAACTACCCATCCCCCATTTCCCCTCCACCCACAACCCACCCGATCTACCAATGAACATGGTTACAGCTCAAAACAACTCTCTGCTTCCATCCCGCCCACCCAGCCACCCAAAACACTAATAACCGGTCCCATAAATCACAATTTTAACAAGATATTATCTACTAAACCCCATCCATTAAAGATAAAATTAAATAAAATAGTTATGAAAGCTATTAGCATATTACTAAAACTTAGGATAAAGCCGTATATCCCAGCTGGTACCAGGAAACTAATCAGTGAAAAAAAAAAAAGGGGGAGGGGGAAGGGGAAAAAAGAAAGAAAGGGGCCCTGATACAGAAAACAGCCCATTACCCATTATTCAAATAGAAATTGTATACTATATGGAACTAAGAAACCCTTGCTTCAACTATATATAATAAGCTAGATAAAAGCTAAACTTCCAAATAGGTTTATAAGAGGGGTGGACCGTTTCAAACTATAACCATTTACCCCCAGGAAAACAAAGTACAAACTTGTATCGAAAGCAAAATATCTAAAGTAGTTAACAGTCACTAATGTCCACAATGAGGCAATTAAACTAGGTAAGCAGGGGACCACCTGCATCTTCTGTATCCCCGAGCAATATCAGTATAACTGAGAGAAAAAAAAAAGGGGGGGGGGAAGGGCAACTAGAAACTGCAAAATTAAAACGGGCACTAAAGGCCCCAGGAAATTGTCTCAAAGTAAAATAATCGAAGCGATCAGACCCGGTCTCCATCCAGAAGATTAAGCAAAACAGGGAGTTAAACTGGGGCCAACAGGATATTGTCCAACTAGGCTTCAGTCCAGTTTGCAACTAAACCAAGGCATCAAGCTTTCAGACAGAGTAGATCAATGCCAGGTAAAAAAAAAGAAGTCCAGAAGGTTGGAAGGACTGATCTCAAGGCTCCCTAAAGAGGTCAGGGAAGGATAATTTTAAAGCTGACAGAGCAGACTCATAACTCTCAAAGCTCCAGGTCCCAGCTACCAGGACCTGGAACCGTGCCAAGTAGCCATCCTGAACTTGATGTTGGCAGCAATAAGCTTCTTAATAATGGGGTGGTATGTAGCTCTCTTCTGTCATCGAAGAGGCAAATCTTGAACCACCCTCAAAGTAGTACCTTCCCAAGATAGTTCCTTGACCTCCTTAACTCTCAAAAGAAAATGTTGGCGTTCTAAATAATTGAGAAATCTCAAAATAAATGTCCGAGGAGGGGCTCCCGGAGCAGGTATTGCTCTTAATGCACGATGAGCTGTCTCGATAGTATATGCAGTTCCGAAGGGTGAAGGGCCAGCTATCTTTTCCACTAAACGCTGAGCAAATTTAATAGCGTTGGCTCCCTCTTCCTTCTCCGGGAGACCAATAATAACAACGTTGTTTCGGTGAGATCGCCCTTCCAAATCCTCGACCTTGCTTTCCAGTTTCAGGAGCCTTTGCCTCATCCCTGCCAGCTCAGGAGCCAGTTTTTCATTCTTACGCTCGAAAGAACATAGTCGAGCTTCATTGTCCGCCGTCCGACGAGTTAAATAATCTAAAGCGCGGGATATATTTCTGACTTCATCCGCTAGCTCCTTCATATCATCTTTAAAAGGTTGGAACTCCTTCAAGAAACTGGCTAAGGTAAGCGGCTCGATCTCGGAATCACCAGATGCCTGCGCTGTAGTATACTGCGTACCCGAGGCCCTTGCTTTTTTTGTGGCCTTTTCTGGGGTAGTCGGTGGGGTATGTCGGGGCAAGGCTTCTTTTATTTCCGCATCCATGCCTCAACTCCCGATAAACAGCATTAGCTCTAGCAGTTGAGGAAGCGATAGGAATAATGCCAGCGATCAGTAGGGACCACAAAAAACGAGAATTAAAGGCTGAGTAGACGGAGCTCAAAAATGGAGCAGCTAGTTCATGCTCTGTACCACGTGATCTCCATCATTTTCTCTCTCAAGCAGTGGTCATAGTAGCAGTGGAGCTACCACTCCCTTGAGTTATAAAAGTACACCACCAGGCACCAAATCCACCAAAATAGCCAGTTTCATACATGCTGAACATTCCAGGCCCCAAGAAGTCACCTGGTACCCCAGCAAGATCAACACTGGTGGCACAAGTAAAGCGTTTTTGTTGACCCGCTCCCAAGATGCAGCCTATATTGAAGAGTGTGTTTGAGCAGCACTCAAAGTACCCCCTCAATCATGCTGCTGAACGTGAGCTGAACACAGCCACAGCTGAAATGCTCCCCATCAACCTGTTGCCCTTCTCCTTTGTGGAGAATCCAGGATTCCACCGTTTGATGGCCTGTGCCTGTCCCAAATGGCAGGTGTCATCATGAATGTATTTCTCCAAATATGCCATGCCCGAGCTCTACAGCAGAGTTTCACAGTCCATCCTACATGCCATGAAGCACTCTGCCTCAAAATATATCCACCTTAGCATGGATATGTGGACAAGTAGGCAAAACAGTGGGCAACTCATATCTGTGCATAACAGCACACTGGGCACAGGTACCTGGGGTGGCTGTTGATTTGAGGCCTGGCAAAAGCTGTGTAAAGCAAAATTGTGGTGGTAGCAACACACCTGGTATTCATCAGAATGCAACCATAACTATGAAAAGTGTTATAGGGTCTCACACTGGTGAGAAAATGCTGAATGTGCTGCTAAATAAATCAGATTGATGAGTGGCTCAACGCACACTCACTCACAGCAGGATTTATTGCCAGTGACAATGGCTCCAGTGTGGTTAAGTGCATTACTGATGGTGGTTTTTTCAGAGTTCCTTGCCTGGCACACTGCCTTAATCTAGTCACGCTGCAATTTCTGAACCATGATACATAGATACATAGACAGTGTCGGCAGATAAGGGCCTACGGCCCAGCCAGTCTGCCCATTTGAGCTTATAAGTTCACTTTATGTTTTCCTAGAAGTCTGTTGCCCCTCACCCCTGACCTCCAGAATTCCTTTATGTCTATCCCATGCATTCTTAAATCCTGTGATTGTTTCAGCCCCCACCACTTCCTCTGGCAGGGTGTTCCACTTGTCCACCACCCATTCTTTGAAGAAATTCTTCCTCATGTTTCCTCTGAATAGTCCTCCCTCCAACTTCATCCCACACCCTCTAGTCCTGGAACATCTTTTTTACTTAAAAATAGTGAATTCCTGCACTCTATTCCTCCCTGTAAGATACTTGTATATCTTTATCATATCCCCTCTCTCCCTCCTCTCCTCCAGGGAGTGCATATTCAAGTCCTTCAATCTGTCCTCATAGGACTTGTGATGCAATCCATGTACCATCTTTGTTGCCCTCCTCTGAACCTTCTCTACCCTGTCTATGTCCTTACGTAGGTATGATCTCCAGAACTGTACACTGTACTCCAGTTGGGGCCTCACTAGTGTCTTGTATAGTGGAATTATGACCTCCCTTTTCCTGCTGGTGATGCCCCTGCCTATGCATCCCAGCATCCTATTTGCTTTACCTGCTGCCTTGTCACACTGTTTCCCTACCTTGAGGTCATCAGAGATGATAACCCCAAGATCCCTTTCCTGCTTGGTGCATGCTATATCCTCACCCCAACTGATATATTGTGCCAGGGTTTTTGTACCCCATATGCATTATCTTGCACTTCTTTGCATTGAATTTCAGCTGCCAAACCCCTGACCATTCTTCAAGTTTCTGCAGGTCCCTTCTCATTCTGTCTACACCCTCTGATGTGTCTACTCTGTTACAGAGCTTTGTGGCATCAGCGAACAGGGAAATTCTGCCTTCTATGTCCTGCGCAATGTCACTGATGAAGATGTTGAATAGGACCGGTCCCAGCACTGATCCCTGTGGTACCCCACTGGTCACTCTTCCCTCTGTGGAGTGGCAGCCATTTACCAGCACCCTCTGTGTCCTGCCACCCAGCCAGTTACCTACCCACCACACTACTGTCCTACCCACACTCATATTCCCCAGTTTGTGTAATAGTCTTCTATGTGGCACCATGTCAAAGGCCTTGCTGAAGTCCAGATAGGCCATGTCCACTGCCCTCCCCTGATCCACCTCCCTAGTCACCCAGTCGAAAAATTCAATGAGGTTGGTCTGACATGACCTCCCCCTGGTGAAACCATGCTGCCTTGGGTCCTGTAGTCCATTGACAACCAGATGTTCCACCAATCTCTCCTTCAGTAGTGCTTTCATGATCTTCCCCACTACCGAGGTGAGGTTGACTGGTCTGTAGTTCCCCGCTTCCTCTTTGTTCCCACTTTTGTATAAGGGGACTACATCTGCTGTCCTCCAGTCTTTGGGTACCTCCCCTGTTTCCAGTGATCAGCTAAATAGGATTGCCAGAGGTTCAGCCACCACCTCTCTTAGTTCTTTAAGGACCCTGGGGTGCACCCTATCTGGTCCTATTGCTTTATCAACTCTTATTACTTCCAGTTCCTTCAGGACCCTTTCTCATGTAAAGGGACTTGTGTCCATTTCTGCACCATTCCCACCCCTTGTACACCCTTCAGACCCATTACCCTCCTCTTCCTCAGTAAAGACTGAGCGTAAATGCCTGTTCAATATGTCAGCTTTACTGCTGTCATCCTCCATGCAGCCCCCATCCTCCCCCTTCAGTTTCACTATCCCTCCCTTTGCTTTTCTTTTTTCACTTATGTACCTGTAAAAGTTTTGTCCCCTCTACCCACTGATTTTGCAATGTGCTCTTCTGTCTGAGCTTTGGCTTCCTTACTGACCTCCTGCCTCCTTTGCTTCTCCTGGTACTTCTCCTATTCCCTTCTGCCTGTGTCTTTTGTATTGTCTGAATGCAATCTTTTGGCTTTCACTTTCTCCGCTACCTCCTTGGAAAACCATAATGGCCTCCTCTTCCTTTTCCCTTGCTAACCTGCTTAATGC
Source organism: Neoceratodus forsteri (assembly GCA_016271365.2). Lineage (NCBI taxonomy): Eukaryota > Metazoa > Chordata > Ceratodontiformes > Ceratodontidae > Neoceratodus > Neoceratodus forsteri. The sequence goes on along the minus strand of CM057455.1, from coordinate 1,366,342,351 downwards.
ATAATTCTGTTGCTCTTGTAATCCCCATTTTAAATACTGCCCACTGTTCCTCAACCCCTGATTCCTGCCCCATTCCCCTTAATGCCTCTTTCAAGCATCTCCCCATTTTCCCAAAGTCTGCCCCCATAAAATCCAGTATACGTGTTTTTGTGTGGTTTGGTTCTGCTCCTCCTGTGATTTCAAACCACAATGATTGATGGTCACTGTTCCCCTGGTGCTCCCCCACTGTTACCCCCATCACACTGTCCCTGTTTGTGAGCACAAGGTCTAGTATTGCATTCTGCCGAGTTGGTTCCACAACCAGTTGCTTGAAGAAGGCACCTTGAAGGGAGTCCAGGATAAATCTGTTCCTAGTTGATGATGCTCCAGTCCACATCTGGAATATTGAGGTCTCCAACCAGCACTACCTCACCCTTATCTGCCATCCTTTGGATGGCTAGCATCAGCTCCCTGTCTGTTTCTTCCTCCTGGGCTGGTGGTCTATAGATCACACCTGTGCAGATGGCTGGCCCAATTTTTCTTTCCAGCTTAACCCACAGTATTTCTCCCCCATTTTGTTCCTCCTGTATCTCTGTAGCCCTTATGTCATTTTTCACATAAAGTGCCACTCCTCCTCCCTTCCTACCTGTCCTGTCTCTTCTGAATATGTCATAGCCAGGTATGGCCATCTCCCAGTCATGGTTATCATTACACCAGGTTTCTGTGATGGCCACAATGTCCAAGTCCAACTGTACCATGACAGTCTCCAGATCCTCCATCTTGTTGCTAAGGCTCTTGGCATTGGCTCACTTGGCTGTCCATGATTTGACCTCCCTAGACTGTTTAGCTATTCTACTCCTGCACCTTCTCTGGTTGTTCTTTATCCCTGGTTCTCCCTGCTGTCTGCCCTTCTGTTGAATTTTGCCCCTTTTCTGCCTATTCACCTCTTGGGCACTTATCTCCATCTTTTGCACACTGCTTTGTAGAGATAGCCACTCCTCCGGTTCCCTGGTTCCACTGCTAGCTGTGGGGGGTGGGCAATTAGGTACCCTCCGTGCTGGCCTGTCACCCCCCTTGGCTAGTTTAAATGCTTGTCCATGTAGCATTTAAACTTATCATTGAGTGCTTGGATTTCCCCTCCAGGATAGATGCAGGCCTACAGGCTTGAACAAGCCTCCATCTCTCCAGGTGGTTCCCCAGTCACCAATGAATCCAAACCCTTCCTCACAGCACCAGTTCTTCAACCATGAATTAAAGTTCCTGGTGCATGCACTCCTATGCTCTCCCATGCCTCTCGCAGGTAGTACTTCCAAGAAGGTGACAGAGGTAGCTATTTGCTTCAGATCCCTCCCTAATTTCCTTAACTCTTCCTGAACTTCCTTTGGCTCCCCATTTGCCAGGTCATTAGTACCTAGGTGGATGATGAAAAAATAAAGGAAACTGTGTCTGCTGTCAGACGCATCTGTGTGTACTTTGCCCATTCTGCAAAGGCCCGTGACCATCTGCGTGAGCTGCAGTGCACTAACTATCTGCCTCAGCACCGTATGAAGCCTGATGTTGTTACCAGGTGGAACTCCACACTGTACATGCTGGACCAGCTTTATGAGCAGAATAAGGTGGTTTCAGATTACCTACTGCTGCACACCACCTGGGACAGTGCTGGAGTGTCCATCGCCCTAACAATGGAACAGTAGCAACAAATGGATGGCATAATATGCATTATGCATCCATTTGAGCATGCAGCACAGGCTGTGAGTGGGGACACTGCCTGTATAAGTCAGTCAATACCCCTTATACGTGTGCTGAGGCAGACACTGATAAATGTCCGTCACCAGCTGGAGGCAAGTGATCACTGATGATCACAGTTCTGTTCATGTAATGAGTCACATGCTCCATATACTGGACAGCAATACACATATCTGTGGCATTATGAAGTCTAATGAGTTTGCTATTGCTGCCATGCTGGATCCACGGTACAAATGTAGCTTGCCTGCCAGGATTGAAGGGGGTCATGTGCAAGTGGTCAAATTTACCAATTACATTGTCAGATGCGTACATGGTGCACAGATGAAAAATGCAGAGCCCCAAAGGGTACATATAGATACACCAGGTGTTGCTACTCCACCACCACCAGTAAATCATCAGATGCCACCAAATTGGAGAAAATGTCAATGTCACAGCACAGCACGGCAGGTAATCCCATTTGGGATGCTCTGCACCAGGTGGGCATTGAAGAAATTGAAGACAAGGAGAAGGAGCATAATGAGGCAGCAGGACTCAGGACAGCACAACATATTGTGGATGCCTACATGGGAGATATCAAACATCTTGGTATCACTGATGAGCCATTGGTATACTGTAGCAGCAAAGAGAGTGACTGGCCTGCACTGCCATCTGTTGCTTTTAAATACCTCAGCTGCCCTCCATCCAGTGTCAGTGTGGAATGGGTGTTCAGTTCTGCTGGGGCCATGTGACCGTAGGACAAATCTGTCACCAAAGAATGTTTCCATCCTAACATTTATAAAAATGAATGAGGCTCACATTCCACATAACACAATTACTTTGATGGTGTTGCCCCAAGAACTGTGTCTTGGGGATGATGTTGACAATGAAGAAGTCCACAGTGGTAAGGCCCCTACTACCTGGTGATGACTCCAGTCTTGAAGACTGTGAGGGCTGCTTCATGGATGATGTGTCACTGGAAGAAGGCTAAAGGTGTTGTGCCCCACCCCCACAGCAAGCACAAGCACCCCCACCCCCATTTCCACTGAATATGCTGTTTTATGTTATTGTTATATATTTTAAATTTTGTTTTGCTGGTTGTTCTGTGTTACACATCCAGTTAAACCATTTAATTTGATTACCCAACCTAGTCACAATGTTTACTTCATTTCATTTTTGAAAATTTATTGACCCCGCTATGCTAACTGGAATGAATATGTCATCATCTCAGCAATACACAATGGCCCCATCATGCAACAAATACTTTACATCTTCCCCATTTCCACATATACCTCCTCCATGACACCATGAATGAGTGTCTAGTGAGTGTGCCACTACTGTATATATGACAATGACAATTTAGTCAGAGAGTGCACAGCCAGTACTATGTTACTCAGAAATGCATGCATACTTCAGCCCCATGTATAAAATGGACCATCATGTAATCTGCCTCCTTGTCATCCATCCTAATTTGTATAACACAGACTTCGAAAGTGTGGGCCACCACTGTCATAGTGCCAGGAAATACCGGCGACCGCTGAAAATCTATGAAGCTGACAGATGCATGCTCCAGCATAAACAGCAGTCTCAGACCAGTACATTAATGCTGCCTCAGAGTCCAGCTAAATTACTCCTCCTCCTCCTTCAGCAGTCTTCCACCAAGAAGAGCTGCAGCATTGCCAGTGTCAGCACATTTGTGGCCAGTACATCAACCTGTACAATGCATCGCTTTCATCCCAGCATGCACACTTTGGGTTGTTTTCCCTCCTGCCAACCACCCTTGATGACAGCACTGTCAGCACATTTTGGGCCAGTATGTCAACCAGCACAATGCAGCACTTTCAACCCAACAAGCACAATTAGTGTTGCTTCCCTCCAGCAAAAGAAACAGCCACTCAGAAAGCAACACATATTATCATGAAGCAAGAAATATATAAGCATGTTCTTCCTCCATGGCCTGTCTTCTGTTAAACTGATTCATGGTAATTAGACATCAGTTTTTGTCATGTTATTACTTATACCTCCATTGTGCTGTTATGCATGCCTTTGTTGCAATAGAATGTCAAGTATACGTGCAAGGCAGCACACCTTATTGTATAAGTTATCTTATGTACTGTATTTCCATTTAACTCTATGCAGGGTTTGCCATGATGATGCCATGTGAGGCCAGGACCGCGGAACAAGGATGACACATCGACATGGCACATTCAGAGCCTAGTCCATACACATTGCAAGCATCATTATGTACGGGTCAGTATTGGAATTGTAACGTTTTTCATTCGCTAGATTTTGTGTATTCCATTCCAGGCACTGAACGTCCTGGTATGTTTCACCATAGGTTCATAACTGAAATTGTTTCAGTGGTGGGACATTTTTGGTCACATTGCCAACATCGATGGTAAGTATCAGCACTGCACAGGTAAGTATCAATGTGACTTTTTTTTTATATTTTTTCTCCACCTTTTTACAGATGACATTGGTTCAAATGACATCTGTCTTGAATTGGGTGACTGTCAAGTCAAATTAAATGTTCTGTTCAAAAGGAATTCATTTTTTTATATTGGTAACAGTGTTAGTTTGGGTTGCATCATATTGCAGGTGATATATGGTTATGCTGCCATTTACAGTGTCAGTTGCACATTCGTGGATAAAAGTAATATATCCTTCATCACCTTACAATGGCTCAATCAAGGGACTTATTTAAGCTGCGTATGAGTGACTCCACAGTGTCAATGTAAAAACATATTAGGATACAATACAAGGTCACAATTTTCGCATTAGCACAGCAGTATATATAATATGTTTGTTTTCCTTCACAGGTGCCCATTGATAATAATGATCACATATGTTTTTATTTGTCAGCGGTGGCTCACACCTCGCAGGTGCAGCACCTTGATCCAGCGTCCACACACCAGGATGGAAGACTTGTATTTAGTCACTAATGCCGTACAGAGATGGGATGCATCGGTAAATGTCCACCAGAAAAATAAGCCACCTTTCCAATTGAAGTACTTTGTACCTGGTTGGCAATAAGCAAAAAAAGAAGACATTTTGAGCATTGTTACAACTAGGTGCCCCCACCATCATTACATGATTACTGTATTTACATCAGGGAATGGCTGTTACACTGGAACACTTGACATGAACATACTATGTCTGATGAGTACAGCCAGCAGACAAATTGGGAGGGAGGTAACATATGCATCCCAGCAGTGGAATTCCTGAATATTGACAGACCCATATAGAAGATAGTTACTGTCAAAGTCTGACATCTGTGTCCTGCAGCAACCACAAACTTAACACTTAACCATATCCACCAACCCCACACCAACCCAGCCTCAACCACCTACTCCACCACCTGCCCACCAAAGACCATCACAAATTAAGAAATACTTATCACCAGTTAATGAATTTAACACATATTGAACAGCAGTAGCAGTGCACCTGGAGTTAACAGCTCCTGAATCCTGCATGTGTTGAGAAAAGAAAAAATAATACAATTACAATCCAACTCAGATATCCGAGCTGCCGTCACCTATCCCTCCCAGTAATGAAAAATTCAATACTTACCTTGTCCTCATGCAATGTGAAATGTGGTGCATTCCAACATCCTGTATCCAAATCCTGGGCTGGCATGCATGTTGTCATGATGATGTACTCCTCAGCACACTAGATAAATATAAAATAAGTACAAACATATAAGAACTCAAGACATCCCAACAGCAACCCACCATCTCCCTTCTCTTGCACCCGAAAAAATAAATACAGATGCTTTCGTGTGCAGCAGCATCGATCGACTATGTAAAGAGGATCCCCATTAAGCAGACAAAGCATTACTTCTCGTGGCAACTAGTCAGAGCAGCAGGCAGCAGCTACAGGCAACAGCAGCAGCACTCCAAATGTTATTCAATCCACACTGTCTTAAAACCAGAGCGACAACAGAGCTAACCAGGGCATCATCATTGCAAAATGATAATTCCATGGTTCTCAATCAATTGAGAAAGCAGCAGCAGGAGGAAGTAAGTGCAACTTTTAGTTGCAGGACCATTTTGCAGGAGTATTTATTTTTCTCATCATGACAAACTGGCTTATGTTGCATGTCAGGCAGTAGCGGCACCACAGATAGGCCTGAAAACCATATGAAATGGTGCAGAGAACAGCAGATTAGGGTTCTTTGTGGATGTGAACCATGTAATTGCATGTCTGGCACCTGATTTCTCTCTGAATGTACTTTTTAACTTTTTGTGAAACATTTCTGGACTTCTGGGCCATGTTAGGCAGTGACAGCACTATGGTTAGACCTGAAAAGCATTTAAACGGTGCAGAAAACAGCACATTTGGGTCCTGAGGGTGGATGTGAACCATGTAAGTGCATGTCTGACACCTGATTTCTGTCTAAATTTAATGTACCATTTTTAGGAAACATTTCTGGATATTTACTGTCTGTGCTGCACTTGCAGAAAGAAGATGTGGCCTGAAATCAATTGTAAACAGTGGACCAAAGACCATCATTTGGTCCAGGTGGGGGTTTGGGTGCCATAAAACATCATGGCTGGGACCTGATTTCAGTCTGAAGTCACAGTAAAAAATTTTTATAAACACTTCTGGGCCATGTTAGACAGTGGCAGCACCATGATTAGGCCTGAAAAGTATTTAAACAGTGCAGAAAACAGCTCATTTGTGTCCTGTGGGTGGATGTTAGAGATGGGCAAAGTGGCCCCAATTTGCTCCGCAAAGTGATTCGCGGAGTGAAGGCGAATTCATGGAGTGCACCGCAACGCGAAGCAGAGTACTTCACGTTATTATGGGTAACGCGAAGTCCATTGAAAACAATGACTTCACGTTACTCCGCCTTCCCAAATCACTACTCCACCAATTCTTAAGGCAAAGTACATTGAAAACAATGTACTTCACCTCACTTTGGCTTGTTTTTAATCTCCAAAGGCGAATTTTGCGTGATTCATGGGATTTCAGGTCACATGGGCTCTAGATTGTTCTGCACAGCCTCAGTTTGGTGTAGTGTGTGTAGGAAGCTGTAGGAGACAATCTGCTCTGAGAGCTCTCTGTGATTCAAACCTTCTAAAAGCTGTTAAAAAAGCCTTTTTGAGTCATTTTTTTTACTGAAACTTTAGTTCATCAATTATAGGAAACCCTCCTGTGCTCATATCATCGAGCGTTTATTGTTTGTGTGTGGATTTTGAATGTTAATGTGCAACATTCAGTCTGTGTACTGAGAGACAGTGGAAGTGTGCTTTGGGGAAGGGGTGTATCTGTGGTGTAGATAGATTAACTTGAAGAAAAAGACAGTGCTTTCTGTTTTGGTGATATTTTCTTGTATAACTGTGTTAATATACACACAGTAATATTTTCAATAATTCTTGCCATTTTTTGCTTATTGCTGTGGTACAGCATTGCATAATTTTAGTTTGTTTAAAATATGTGGTTATATTACTGAAGTTTTCAATTTGCTACTCATTACTTAGTGTGTGTGTGAGTATGTGTGTGACGCATGTCATCAAATCAGACACCTTTTAATGTGCCACATAATAATTTCAGCAATGTGAACCTGCCATCCACTGCAGCTGTGTGATTTTTGTACATCTTTGTGGTATCTTTACTGGTACTAGTGCTAGTGACTGTTACTGAAGCAGTGCAGTACACTGCCCCCCCCATAGCCCGCCCCAACCGGCAAAGGTATTCTTTTCCAAATTTGAATTTCTGATGGTGAGCACTGGTTAGGTGTTGTGCCTTTGTGTCTGAATCTCTTCAGTGCACAGTGCAATCTTAATCTGTCTGTGCATTTGCATCTCTTTAGGGCCCAATCTCCATCTGTAACTTAAGTCACAGTTGTTTCTTTGGCTTCCTTCAGAGTACTGGACAGGTGTGGTGCATAATTCTGCAAGAACATTGTACTCATTACTATGCGTTTTTAAGTCAGGATCATCATCACGAGTCACTCATGATACAAATCACATTCTTCATCATCATGGTCACAAATGCAGTCACAAATCACAATTCACGATCAACGTCACGTATCACAACATTAATTTTTTTACTAGTTACTTGGATGTATTGTAAGCATGTTTTGTAGTATCTCTTGAGGCTTCATCACCCCACCATTGAACTTATTAATGAGCATTTTTAAGTTGGAGAATTTGTGCTACAGCTCATTGGGGAAGTACAGCCGTAGGCATTCGCGCTCCCAATATAGTTCCATATTGGCTATCTCATACCGTTGACACTGAATCAAGTTCTTCATCATCACAGTCACAAATACAGTCACAAATTATGATTCACACTCACGTCACAAATCACATACATTTTTTTTACTAGTTACTTGGATGTATTGTAAGCATATTTTGTAGTATCTCTCCAGGCTTCACCACTCCACCATTGTTCTCATTAATAAGCATTTTTAAGTCGGGGAGTTTTGTGCTACAGCTCATTGTCGGGGAAGTACAGCCATAGGCATTCGTGTTCCTTCCCATACAGCATGTGAGTTACAGTACTGTAAGTAGTGGTGGGCGAAGTGGCCCCAATTTCCTCCATGAAGTGATTCACTGAGTAACGTGGAATCCACAAACTCCACAATGTGAAGCGGAGTACTTCGCTTCATAATGAGGAACGCGAAGTCCATTAAAACCAATGACTTTGCGTTATTCTGCCTTCCTCAAACCACTTCTCCACCAATTTTAAGGTGAAGTACATTGAAATCAATGTAATTCGCCTCACTTCACCCTGTAATTGAGCTCCAAATGAAATTCTGCAGTTATTCATGGGATTGCAGGTCACATGGGCTCTAGATTGTTCGGCACAGCCTCAGTTCTGGCCTGGGTAGTGTGTGTGCAGTGGTAGCTGGAGACAGTTTGCTGTGAAAGCTCTGTGATTCAAAACCTCTAAAAGCTGTTTAAAATGCCTTTTTGAGTAATATTTTTTGCTCAAAATTTAGTACATCAATTGTAGGAAATCCTTCTGTGCTCATACCATCGAGTATTTATTGGCGTGTGTGGATTTTGAATGTTAATTTAGAACAGTCAATCTGTGTACTGTGAAGTGTGCTTTGGGGAGGGGCGTATTTGTGGTGTAGGTAGATTAACTGGGAGAAATAGGCAGTATTTCTGTTTTGGTTATATTTTTCCTGTATAACTGTTTTAATGTAAACACAGTAATATTTTCAGTAATTCTTGACATTTTTTTGCTGATTGTTGTGGTGCAGAAGTGTACAATTTGTCTGTTTAAAACATTTGGTTATATTACTAAAGGTTTTCAATTTGCTACGCATTACTTGAGTGTGCATGTGAGTGCGTGTGTGATGCGTGCCATTAAATCAGACACCTTTTATTGTGTTACAGAGTAATTGCAGCAGTGTGAATCTGCTGTCCACTGCACGTGCATGAATTTTTTTATACTGCTTTGTAGTACCTTTACTGGTAGTGAATTGTTACTGCCATGCACTAATCCCTTAACTGGGAAAATGTATTCCTTTCCAGATTTGGATTTGTGATATGTGAGCACTGGTTAGGTGGTGTTGTGCCTTTTTGTATGCATCCCTTGAGTGTGCAGCGCAATCTTAATCTGTCTGTGCGTTTGCATGGCACCATTAATTCTGGGAGACTGCATTTCTTGTTATGCTCTCATTTCCCTTCATCAGCACCGGGGAATTTTCTGGACACAAAACAATAGCATTTTGGGGATGCACATTAATTCTGGTGACTGTGTGTGTGACCTGACCACTGCGCGCATGACTGAGTGTGCCTTTAGTTCTCAGAGACTTTGCATTTCTTGTTACACTCTCATTTCACTTCATCAGCACTGGGGAGTTTTCTGGACACAAGACAGTAGCAACTTGGGGATGCACATTCATTCTGGTGATGCTGCCAGTATTGTTGTCACTCCGCCTTACTTCACGTTTAAGGCGGAATGACAACGCAAAGTAATAATAACAAGGTAAAGTGAGCCTTACCTATGGGGCACTCCATGTAGTGAAGTGCCAACATGAAGTGGCCACTTCACGTTCACTTCGCTGGTGGATTTTAAATTCACTGCATCTCTAGTGAATATGAACCATGTAACTGCCTGTCTGACACCTGATTTCTGTCTGAATGTACTGTGCAATTTTTTGTGAAACATTTCTGGACTTCTGGGCCATGTTAGGCAGTGGCAGCACCAAGGTTAGGCCTGAAAAGCATTTAAACAGTGCAGAAAACAGCTCATTTGGGTCCTGCGGGTGGATGTGAACCATGTAACTGCATGTCTGACACCTGATTTCTGTACTTATATTAACAGTGCTCTGCACAGCACAGTGGGGACTGGAGGGGAGGGAATCAACATAACATTTGTGGTGAGTGTAGGACGCATGAATTAAGCACTAAAACCATATTTTATGTTTAACTTTGCAATAAAATTGCTTATGTTTCTGTGATTGTTGTGTACTTCTTTGGAGTGTTGCTGCACACACCCACAACTGCTGCAACATCGCATATTTTTGGAAAAACATTTTTGTTCATAGGAGCAATACTTAACATTTGTGGATAGGAAGAGAGAATATATGAATGAGTTAAACAAAAGAAAAACAAAGGTAAGGAGTTTATGGGTACAACATTACTGACTATGAAACACAAGTACGACAGGGGAAGGGGGAGGGGAACAGGCTGGGTCATGGGTAATGTAATCTGAGAAGGTGATACAGAAATTAGGGAACAAGGAAAATGATTTAATACTATGGGGAGCATAACATAAATAAGTAACACACCACATGGACAAAGACATATATTTATGACAATAAACAAACAAACAAGAGGATATAGAGGAAGATTACATGATAGAAAAGATTTTTTTGTAATTTTTTTTATCTTTTTAATTTTTTTTCTTTTTTTGTATTTTTTGAGGTGGAGATAGAATGGAGAGAAGAGAAGGCTATTAAAACACTGTGACAAGACACAGGAGGATATGATTCAATCAGAAATAAGAAAAACAAATTAACTTGCTGCTGACTGAAAATAAGTAATTTAAACATGCCCAGAAGTTCTACTGCCACCGCCACGATGCAACTCCACAAGGAGGCTGAGAATTTTTTGCTGGTCCTCCATTATTTTGTTCATATTCCCCCTGGCCTCACTGAACTCCTGTCTGAACTATTGATAGTCATGCCATAGTGCTTGCACTTCAGCCTGCACAGCTGCCAGGTCTTCACTTGTGTCCACCTGACCACCAGCTGCACACAGTGCGGACTCAGCATCCTGATGCTTGCAGTGCCGCCGACTGTGGAGTAACTCTGCTGCTGGTGCTGCTGACTCCTGCTGCTGCATTGTGTGACTAATGCACCTCCTGTGTTGACATCAACTCACCACAGACTGAGAAGGGCTGCCTTGCTCCTCCTGGCCCCTTCCCCTTCTCTGTGTCCAGCCAAGCCTACATCCAGCTCACCCACTTGAGTGCTTACACCCACACTGCTCCCTACAGCTGCACTTGATGCCGCCACCTCCCGCAAATTTGAGGTCCCTTTGGAGTGGGTGGTGGTGGTGGTGCTCCATGTGGCTATGCTGCCTAGTTGCCCCGAAGTGGGATCCACTCTTTTCCTAATGCACATCCTGCCCGCATAGATTGCAGGTGACCACTGGGTCACCTACTGATATTTCATAGAAAAAAATCTCAGACAGGAGAACTTTGGGGTTGATGGTGCCATGGGGGGCAAAGATAATGCCCCAGGCACTAACTTCACCAAGTGCTTGGGGGGGCACAGTCTCCTGAAGCCTGGGTGGAGGAACAGTATCCTTCTGGTGTTGAGGAGGAGACACTGTTTCCAACTGCTACTGCTGCTGTAGTGGGGGGGGACCACGGTCGCCTCCTGCTTCTGGGGAGAGGACACAGTTGACTGCTGAAACATGCATACAGGTGCCCCACTGTCTTCATTCTTCTCCATTATGATTGTCCACAAAAAAAACAATTCAAACAAACAAACACAAAAAAAAGAAATAGAAACAGAGACCCTGAGAGAGCTGGCACTTGGGGGTGGGGGGAATTTCACACACACACACACACACACACACAAAATCACCAGGTACTAAAATATGAACTAGAACAAAGACAAATAAGAAAAAGTTAGAAAAAATAGCACAAATGATTGCAATTAATCTGTGGAAGTACACTCTGCAGTCACAGGGAGTATTAATGCTGCCTGCTTCCTTGAGATATATAGCACAGGAAATGAACCACTCACTTCCTGTCTGCTTAGACTCAACCATGTGACCACCAGCATAGCAAAAATACCAATTTCACCTAAGTTCACCTCCAAAGTGCAGGTGAAATTAAAGGCAAAATTTCACAGCAAAGTTTCGTCGAAAGGCCAGAATTACGTGAAATGTTTTGTAGGAGAAATTTGCGATTTTGCCATAATTTCACCTGCAAATTTAAATTTCGCTGCATCTCTATATTAGGTCGCTATTATCACTGGATACCATGCAAACCAAGCAAAATAACTTACAAAATGGATTTGTGCAAGTGGTGCAAAAAATGTATATATGAGCCTATAAGATCAGTGCAACGAGATAAATAAATACAGATATGCTATAAATACATATATACGCTACAGTATATGTATCCTGTATAATCTGTTTAAAGAACTGCATTAAACATTCCTGCTGAGAAATTGTTTGTTAAAAATGAGACAACAACCAAAACATGACAGATCTACAATATAAGCTGATGAGTACTAGAATAAAATGCACTATGCATTTCTGGTGCTATGATACTTAGTAATGTTTTACAATAATTTTACATATTTCATCTTTTATATAGCATATGACAAATAGTGTAAAAGACAGTAAGTTACAAAATCATTCATATTATATAGACCATAAAGAGTTCAAAGAACCTCTTGTATATTGAATGGGTGATCTGGAAGGAAAAGGGGGGGGAAGGGAGAGAAAAGGAGGGAGAAGAGAAAAAGGGAAGGCGAATAAACAGGAGAGGGAAAGGAAAAAGAAGAAGAAAATAGAAGGGCAGTTATTGTTAAATTCAGATAACATGGAAAAGGAATACCAGAACAATCAAAAACAGGTATGCACAAAAGTCCTGAACTTATAGATGTGGTGCAAGTTGAAAATGTTCATTCAGACCTGGCCATTTTTTTACTTTTGAGGGTAAATTGCCAGACTTTTCCTCATTGTAAAATGTTATTGCTTAAGTCACCTCCTCTAATGTTCTGGTGGATAACATCTATGCCTTGGAAGTGGAACTGATGTTGCTTGCCACTCCTTGCACAATGTTGTGATAGGGTACTGGTGTCATCCATTCTCTGAATGCTCTGAATATGTGGTCCTATCCATTCTTTTATTTGGTTTTTTCCCACATAGAAGGAATTACAGACATCACAAGTGGCAAAATAAATCACATTTTGTGTGGAACAGGTTATGAAATCTCGGTATTCCATTGTTGACACAAGCTATTTCAAGGTGGGGCCAGTTTTGACATACTGGCAAAAAAACACAGTTTCTGTATTTATATGTACCACCATTCAAAGATGGACCTATCGCCCTGGGTGTCTCCCAATAAGTGCTGTGTACAAGCTGATTCTTAATGTTAGTGCTCCTTTTGAAGACTGTACATGGCATGGTTTTTGTGATGGAATCCAACTTCTTCTCTGCCCGCAAAATGGGCCACTTTTTATTTCTAATCTCTTTCACGAGATGTACTTGTAGAGAGAAGGTGGTAATGAAAAGCGGAGTGCTGGAGCCAGAGAAATTTGATGGTGGCTTGATTTTTGGTATCAGAAGGCTGTCTCTTTCTGTATTGTCAGCCCTTTCCTTAGCTTTATCCAACACCTTTGTGTTGTATCCTCTGATTTCCAATTGTTCCCTTAGATTTTTAGCTTGTTTTTGAAAATCAGAGTCCAAAGATTAATTTCTCTTATATCTCAGGAATTGTCCCACTGAGATGTTTTCTCTAATATGTGATGTGTGGCAGCTCTCAAAATATAATATAGAGTTATTCTCCTGCTCTTTTCTGTAGATCTCAGTTGTTATTTGGTCAGATACAGTTTTTTTGATTCTAACGTCCAGAAAGCTGACCTGCTTAAGGTCATAGATCATCTCAAATCTGATGTTTTTGTTTGTAGATTCAAGGTACTGAATGATTTTTTCTAATTCTGTCTGTGTCCCTTTCCACATAAAAAAGAGATTTATGTATCATTTATAAAAGCCCAGTTTTTCCAAAAATGTGTTGTTTCTGGCATGATAAATATATTTCCCTTCCCAAACTACCATGTACATTATGGCATAATTAGGAGCCATGGCCACTCCCATAGCTGTTCCTTTATTTTGTTTATAGATTTTTGTCTTTGAAGAGAAAATACTTACTGTACATGTTAGAATTTTTTCTGTGATAGTAATCAAGAATTCCATCAAACTGGGACTATATGCAGTGTCCTTGTATAGTCTCTCGTAAAGCTTCTAGCCTGTCCTCATGAGGAATGTTGGTATATAGTGACCTAACATTCATAGTCACTAAATAGCAATCCTTCTCCAGTTCCATGTCATTCAAAAAAGTTAGCAAGTGTTGTGTATCCCTAAGATACAATCTACAGGACTGAGCAGGTTTTTTAATATAACAGTCCACAAATTTTGCAAGTAGTTCAGTAAGAGAACCATTGCTAGCGACAATGGGCCTAGCTGGTGGGTTTTGAAGCCTTTTGTGGATTTTAGGCAGGCCATACAGCACTACTTTTACTGGGTGTTCAACTTGAAGAAAATCCAAGGTATTCTTGTCTATGACATCATTTAACATAGTTTCCTCCATTTACATTGCAATCTTTTGCACTAGCCATTTTAAGACATTTTACAACACTGTGTTTTTAAGAATTGCACTTTAAATAAGAGGTGTAGTACCTAGTCTCACCAGTCTTGAGAAAGTGTGAGAGCTCGAAAACATTTGTGAGACTACTCAGACATGGGCAAGAGGCCACCATTGTGGTTACTTTTTGCTTGTTTTTTCCTGCTTTTGGTTGTTTTTAACTATGAATAAAGCACTTTTGGATTATATCTTCTTGGAGTCCAGCAGCATTTCTTCCAAAAACAAGCAGCATCTGGAGCTTACGTGGAACATGTGCCGACTTCTAGTGTGAGTACATTGTTACCGCTTGTTACATCTCCTGCCCTTCCCCAAAAAGAAGTAGGAACTCCTTAGTTCCTGTCGAGAGATGCATTTCATGTGAGGGTGGCCAGATCCTACACTATAGAGTTTACTCTCATTTCTTAGGTTATTGCCTGGAGATCCTATCTGCATTGCCATGATAGGAGCCACTGTGGTGCTGGATTGGAAAAAAAGTGACATGCTTGTAGCACCCGACGTCATTGTAGCTGTTTGTCATTCTTGTTTTATTCAGCCATGTTAGGGGATTGTGTTCCATGACCAGGGTATACTACCTGCCATAAAAATCTGTTAGAGGTTTCAGCTCATGCAGAACGTGGCTGCCAGGTTGTTGACTGGTTCATCAATATCTAGCTATGTCACTCCTGTGCTCCATGATCTGCACTGGTTACCTGTGCATTGGCAGATCACCTTCAATGTCGGGTTACCCTTACAGAAATATAAGTGCTATGTACATCCAGAATGCATGCCACATGCTTAATTTGCAATGTTTGCATGCGGTTCACTTACACAAAGTGAACCTATGTGAACCAGGTCTAAAAAGCAAATCAGGTTTGCATGCTACAAGCTTGACATGTTTGCAGCAGGTAAGCTGGTGTGAACATCTTCTAAAATTCCCATCAGGTTCACATGTTGCATGCTTGCCATGTGTGCAGCAACTAAGCTAGTGCAAATTTCATCCAAAAAACACCTCAGTTTCCATTTCTCATACTACTGCTAGCAATTAGAGACATCAAAATATAGTTTTTATTGATTTCCCATTAAAGTTAGGTAAACTCATTAATTCTGATCCTTTTGCAAGTTGTTTAATGGCTTTAGATTTTTGTCATTAAATTGCCAATAATTTGTAAATTATTGTTTGCTTACTGCATTAAATGCCTAGGATATAGTCTGCCAACATCCCCTATTCCTGATGCGCAAAGAGGAGCTTCTGTGTTGTGAAGCCTGACCTTTTGTTTTGGGCCATGCAAATCCCCTTATGCATATTTAGTGCTACAAATGTGTTTCTCCATGACTGTTTCAGCTCACTTACGTTCCCTTGGTATACTGTTCACACAGCGACAGCAATATCATGAAGACCATTACAGCAACAGCATCTGCAGTTCGCTGTAACAGTCCTCCGTATTGCTGACACTGCTGCCTGCTGTGATTTTGCCCCTTCCCCGCAACAACTCCGACTCAGAGTTGATCATCTAAAATGTGTGGGGTGCTGGGAGCAAAGCCCCCCCACAAAAAACACATTCTGCTCCTGACGGCACAATGTCGACAGTCGGCATTGTGCAGTTGCTGTAATGCCGATTGACAAATTTCATGTTGATGCAGCATGGTGGAAGCCTTTCTCTTTGTCATTCAGTATGGAGCATATACACTATGGCCATATTTAGCATTCTTTGTGCTGAGTAGGGTCTTGAAGCATGCATCATACCTCACATTTTGTCACTGAAATGAAGGACATAGACACTCAAAATGAAGGACAATGAAGAACACTAACCCTCATGATGATCAGGACATATCCTGAAACATGGAGATACAGTACCTCACAACACAGTGGAAACCATTGTATTTACTTGTACTGATATTAGCACTTGAGAATGAATTTCTACCATAAAGCAGGAATGCCATTTAGGTAGGGCAGAGAGGGGCAATTGCCCCCCCCCCCACATCTGTGCCTAGATTGTTCTTATGGTGTGGCAATAATGGCATTAAATTTGGAGTTAATCTTTTGCACAATAAGTGCCCCCGGCCTGTGTGCACTCCTGACTCAACTGTGTCTATATTGTGTTGTCCACTCTCTCCAACTATTAGCAGTGGTGGATCACACATCACATGGAGGAGCACCATCCAAGCAAGAGCATATGAGTCATGTGAGTATGACACTGTCTTTTCCACCACAGAGTAGTCAGGTTGCACACTACAGCTTGGAGGAGTCGGTGAGCACTGAACTCTTAATAGCAATGTTGTGGTGGAATATTTTTGTTGGTGTTATCTTAGTAAGTATTCATCTCCCCTGGTGGCTGAAGGGACAGAGGGTAAGCTAGAAGCTAACCCAATACTAGGCTACCTACTTGCTCTAGTAGGCTCACCTTG
Source organism: Neoceratodus forsteri (assembly GCA_016271365.2). Taxonomy (NCBI): domain Eukaryota; kingdom Metazoa; phylum Chordata; order Ceratodontiformes; family Ceratodontidae; genus Neoceratodus; species Neoceratodus forsteri. The sequence goes on along the minus strand of CM057455.1, from coordinate 1,366,325,416 downwards.
TAAAAAAACCAGCACAGGCCCCCCCCCATTGTAGCAAGCTAGGCCTAGCAGAAGTGGTGACAGCAGTGTGGGTGGTCTTCATAGGCCTTGATCAGTGCAGTGCAACAGCAGCCACAGCAGCAACAAAGCAAGAAGCAAGCAACATAGATTGGGTGGGTTCAGTTGGTGAGGTGACATGATCATTGACCACATTGGGGACGTGGGATGGTTGGTTCTAGCATCCAGCTTCTGGCAGAAGGACAGAGGATGAGCAGACTGAAAACTGGGCTGGTGGCACACTGGGCTAGGCCACAAGTTTTGGCCAGATTGCCTGTTAAGTAAAAGAAATTTTTTTTTTTTTACAGGGCGATTGGGGAAGGAAGAAGGACTGAAATATTGATGTGTTTTCATGTTTCTGCACCTTTGGGCAACTTCATGGCCCATATTGGATGGGTATTGATGGGAATGGAGTCAGGGAGAGAAGTCAGGAAAACATTTTTTTTGGGGGGGTTAATACTTCAGTCAGGAAAAATATTGGTTAGTAACTGTGCGGCTTTAAGCCCAAATCCGATGCACTGCTCCGGGGTATAGACAGATAAATCTTATAAATCTGAACTTTTCCTGATTTGCATATCAATGTTCAGTCACACCAAATAAGTTTTAACTTCTAGAGAAGTTCCAGACATTCTAGAGCTTGCCACCTAGGGGCTAACTAGCACCTGGTCTCCACTGCTTGTTGGCTCACCCCTGCTGATATTTGAAATGGTGCCCCTACCTTAAAGTCTACATTTGCAAGACATCCTCTGTGTGAGAAGCATGTTTTCCATGAGGGATGGATGAGGAACAGAGTAATCTTCAGGGGTAATATGAGGGCTGTCCCTTGCATTCAGGGACAGTTAAGTGGTATGGTATGCACAGACTATTGGAGCCCCACTTTAGTCAGGCTTATGCCCCCCCCTCAGTGAAGCTGATCTCCACATCCCCATGCTCAGGCACATTATGACATAGGTCAAGGGAGACTGCAGGGGCATGTACCATTGAAATGAATAGGGGTATTTTTTTATTACTATTTTATACATTATTGATGGAGAGTTGGAGTTTAATGAAGGCCACCGCTCGACTAACAAGGGCCTTGTTAGCAGAATAGTGGCCTTCATTATTCTCCAATGCACCATCATAATGTATAAAATAGTAATGAAAAATAACTCCATTGATTTCAAGAGTGTATTCACCAGCACTCTGACCCATGAGCATCATCTCTTAAAGACTTCTGCCTATGGCTCCTTAGTACACAGGTAAGAGACTCTTGACTTATATCTGTACTTAGTGGGTTGTCTGTAGCAGCATGGCTGCACTTGCTACAGTGCATGTGCATGGGGAGGGGGGGACTGGCCATGTGGGTAGGTATTGAGTTATTGCTGCTTTTGTATTTGCCCCTTAAAGTCTGTTTGCATAGAAGCATTCAAAACTATGGAGAGAAAATAGTAGGAGTACAGGTCAGACAGAAGTAATTAAGTAGTTTTATGGGTAAGTGTGTATAGTGGGTGGTGGTGACGAACCACATGTGTTTCCATTAGTATGTGTGCTACACTTCAGGTTTGCAGCTGAGATGATGGGGAACAAGAAAACTAAAAAGTATAACAATGGCTATTAGCATGCCGCATGTGTGCAGATGCATGCAGGTTTGTATTGAAGTATAAGCAAGCCATATGTGTGCAGGCAGTATAGCATAGTGGTTAAAGGCACAAAACTGCAAACCAGGCGACTTGAAGACCTGGGTTTGAATCTCATCAGCCCCTACTTGTATATGGTGTGATCCTGAGCAAGGCACTTAACTTTTATGTGTGCAGTTATCAGTGACCACTTGCTTTTTGCACACATGCCACATGCATGCAGTCTGTTCCAATTTTACAACACATGCTTTCCACCCTTGCTTGCTTCACACATGCCACATGCATGCAATCAGTTCTAATTCAACATCTAAATCATGCTTGCAGCATGCATATTACATGGGTAGTTGTATGTATGCAACATGAAAACATTTCATATAATTGTTCTGTAAGGGTGCTGACTGATAAATCCCTACACCGGCAGGGACCGCATTACTTGCATGATCTCCTCCATCCCTACTGCCCCCTCCACTCACTCAGTTCCTCCAGTGAGGGATTGCTAGAGGTTCCCAGGACTCAACTGAAGACCTCTGGGGCCCATTCTTTTGCTTTTGCAGCCCCAACCCTGTGGAACTCTCTACCTCATTGGATTCAAGAGTGCCTGACCATCGAGTCTTTTAAAGCTGTCTTAAAAATGTATTTATTTTCATAAGCATTCCCTGATTTACAGTAAGTGTTGGTTAGCATAATGCCATCTTCCTTTAGTATTAATATTTTAAATGTTTAATATTTGCTGTTTTATTGATTTTATTGCTCTGATTTTGTACAACACTATGATCTGCTGGAACAGCGCTTAAGAAATAAAGATTTACTTGCTTGCTTGTTTGCTTCACTATGCTGCTAAAGTTTGCCATGCAGCTGTGGTAATACTCTGTAGTCCCAGAATTGTTTCACTTATTTCCTAATAGTAGGTGTGGTCCATCCCAGAATGACCTTAATCTTTGCTGGCTCAGATTGGATATGCCACTGCCTACTCTCTGACCCAGGTACAATATGACATCTTGGCCATACCAGTTTGACATTTTCCTGCCTTAACTGTCATCCAAGCCACTTTCAGTCTGTGAAGCACCTTGGTCACATGATTGATGCATTCCTCCTATGTCCATCTGTATATGGCAATATCATTAATACATACGACTGTAAAATCACCTACCCCAGACAGAATGCAGTCCATGAGCTGCTAAAAGGTGACTCATGCATTCTTCATCCCAAATGGTGTTGCTTAAAATTCACATAAGTGACCAAATCTGATCTTCCTCTGCCTTCTGGGGCCAGGGGCACTTGCTGATACTTGTTAGGTCTATGATAGTCAGGTACCTGGCTCCCCTTAATATCTCTAGGATTGCATGCATCCTGGAATTGGGTAAGTGTCCAACTCAGTACATCTGATAAGCCTGATATAGTTTATGCAGAACCTTGAAAACCTATTCTTTTTGGGAATACACATACAGGAAAGCCCCAGGGACTACTGGACTCCTGAGTAACCTGAACAGCCAGCATCTGCATAAGCTCCTTCCTAGGCCCCTGTGTCCACATGTTGGTCAGTAAGTGGGGTGTATCCTGATTTCCACTTGAATATTTTTTCAAAATAATTACAGCACCCCACTTATCATTGCTGCAAGACAGGTATCTGATGGTGTTCTTAAAGGATTTTCCCTGAACTTTACTAAGAAAATCCACTAATGGATCCCCCTCATTCTCCTCCTCTGGGTAACTGTGTACTGCCATTTTCATGTTGTCTGTTGTGGTAGGGTTTCCTCATGTTTACGTGAGACAACCTCTTTTTGCATCTCCTGTTTGGCAGCTGCACCCCAATAATTCACATTATTTACCTTCCTGACTATGGAGCATGGACCCTCCTAGGCTGCTTGCAATTTATTTTTTTGGCCTGAGAAGAGCACCATCATATTCTGTCCACCCTGGTACTCCCAGGCTCTAGACACATGGTCATGCCATGCTTTTTTCCTCTGCTGTGCAGTGGCTAGGTGTTCCTGGACAAGCCCCATGAGATCTTTGAGCTATGATATGAATTCAGGACATACTCCATAAGAGATTCCAGTTAGGAAGCAGGTTAACTCTCCCATTAATCTCTTACTAGATCTAGAGGCCATTCACCATGTGGACAAACAGGAGGTTGAGGGGTGAAACCCTGTGGACTCCTACAGGACTTCCCTGTATGCAAATAAAAGATGGAGTAAATACTTGTTCCACTTCCTTTTGTGTTGGTCACAATGCCCTTAGCATAGTCTTAAGTGTGGAGTTAAACTATTCATCCTAGCCATTAGTCTCAGGGTGGTATAACAAGGATCTGAGTAGCTGTACTCCACACTTCTCCCACAAACTGCTGATAAGGCCAGACATAAAATGTGTGCCCCAGTGTCTCTTTGGGAAATCTTGCTCAGTTAAATATCCTCAAATGTTCATCTACCACCTGTCCCATCTCTGTAGAGGATATGGCCACAACCTCTTGGTACTTGGTTGCCTAGTCCATAACCGCCAGTATGTACTGCTTGCCTGTGCAGCTTGGGGTCCTTCTTGGTCCCACAATATCCACAGCTACCAGCTTAAAGGATTCATCAATAGTGGGTAGGTCAATTGAAGCTGCCTTAGCCTTGTCCCCAACCTCTCCCACCCTCTGGCACTGTGGACAGTTCCAGCAGTAATCTGCCACATCTTTGAAAATTCTTTGAACACCACCTTGTTGTGCATCTAACTCCCGCGTGTCATGAGAGATAAATGCCATGGACTAGGGTCAGAAGCTGCTTCCTGTATCCCAGGGGGACTACTAGCTATCATAACATCCCTTCCCCTGGTCCTTGCTTAGGCATACACTCTCTGTACAGTGGCCTGTTCTCCCAGGATTGTCCCTTTTTACTTTCTCCCTGAGAGTCACCATCAGCACTGGCTGTCAGTTCTTGTATATTCTGTAGGGATGGGTCAGCTTGTTGAGCCCCTCTCAGCTACTTATGTTTAAGCTTCCCTAAGGTACCCACTCATTCAGTAGGTGACCTGTTTAAAGCTAGAATCTCACTAGTCTGTAGCTGTGGCTCATAACTGCTGCCCCAAGCTAGTCCATCTGTCACACTAGCTACTACTCCTGCTATTGATTTACCTCTGGCTGTATGTCCCCTTTCTTCCTTCAGTAACTTGCTTCTTTGCTTTACTGCAGGTACTAGCACAAACACAATTTGCTCTACTATCAGAATCATTGCCCACAGTCACATCCACAGGGGTGTCTGGTACTATTCTCACTTCCTGTATCCCTTACCCACCTTAGGAAGACCCTTGAAATTGGCACTGAGACCACAGGGCTTGTCACTGTTGAAATCTGGAAAACTGACCTGATAGGATATGTTACTCATCGATTAAGTTATGCTTCACCATAGAGAGGGAATCATCTCTCAGCCCCCAGACTATTTTACTGTTAATAAAGACAGGGTGCCTATGTACAGTGGAATTAGCACAAACTGCACTCTCAGCACAGATAACCAGCTGCTCACTCTGTGTTATTCCTTCTCTCTGTATGCTGCCCATAGTCCTATTCTTTGGGCTATTTTGTATGATGAATGCCCCAGTTTCTGACATATACAACGCCTCTGCTCCCCTAGCTCCTTAGGTTTTGAAGAATAATATTTCACCTTTGTTTCTGACTGATGCTAGTTTACTTGTATTTGCCCCCACCCCACAAGGTTCCCTTCAAACCACCTGGTGTCCCTCCCCCATTGTGTTTGCACTAGATGTATTTCTTACTGGACACAAACTGATCAGCTTTTTTCAACTGCTTATTTACCGGTACTGAGCATTGATCCAACAGCCACATATGCAGCTCTTCCAGCACCATCCAGAGAAATTGCTCCATCAGAAACATACCTTAGATCTGCTCTACAGAAACTGCTTTTTCATTAGCATATTACACAACTGCATATTCTACATATTTTGTATAACTAACTCCTGGTGCTTTCTTGAACCCTCTAGATATGATCCTATGTATACCTCAGGGGCCATTTCAAAACATTTTAGAAAAAAATTTGTTTTACTTTAATTAAGTTCATGAATTCTGCATTTTCCATCTCTGTAAATGCCTCTAATGCTCTGCCTGTGAGTAGTGGTGTCAGGTGAATTGCCCAAGAGCTCTGTCCAATTTAAACTGTCAACACAATTTTTCACAATATTTTAGTAAACAATCAAGGCCATTCTCCTCCCAGTACTGTGGAAACAACTTAAAACTAAGTTTGGCTTCTTGGGTGGGACACCTCATGCCAGTACTCACATTTTGTGGTGGTGCTTTCTGTCACTGAATCTGCAGCTCTCTCTCATGTTCTTTGTCTCTCTCTTTCTCTCTCTCTCTCTCTCTCTCTTTCATGTTCATGCACTTTATTTCATGCTCTTCAGGCTGGTGGGACACTTTTTCCCATTTCTAGTCCTTATTTAGTCAGCAATATGTTCTGGTCTAGTTAGTAAGGTAGGCAGGTTTTAGTAAGTTTTTACTGAATTTATTATTTTACACATGGTCTTAGCATTTTTGCTCCACTGTAGCACTTTACTTGCATCCTGCTGGTTTGGGGTATACTGGATTATCACTCTCAGTTTCCTGCTTGCAGTAAACATGGGACAGCCCATTGTGGACTGCTGTGACTCAGTAATGATTTGACAACATTTTGCTGTGTCTGGTGGCTTGTGAGTTGAGCATGGACTGAGCTTGTCACCTTCACTATTACCTCTCAATCTGTCTTGTGGGCTTCTATCCATTGGGCCCTTCCTGGTTTGGATTTTGACCCTCTCTGTCCCATTTTGTGGATCTGTACTGCAGTGGTTGTGTATTTGGACTACAGAACCTGGATTCATACCTCTCAAGTGTACCGGATTGCGCGTGATGTTCCGGATTCTGGAGCTGGTAGACTGCCTATACCGCTGCCCCGCATTTGCCCGCTCTTTTCCACCAAAACCACATGGCTGCACCACGTGCACATTAATCCCCTTTGTTTGTCCTGACTCCTGCCTAGCGCGGCGGCACCTGGGCTCTCGTCATCGCACGTCTCACAAATGATGACATCAGGGAAGGGGGGGCTAGTTGGAGTCGTGGAGTGGACTACTGGCTCAGGCTGCAGTGGCTGGAGGACTGCGATTCCCGATGTCAGGCATAGCACCCCCAAGGCTGCCCTTCACCCCCACCCCCCCAAACAGAGTAACAAATTGTTTCTTCACTTGTGGTCCCCCCTCAGGTCCACTGCCCCACTATAACCAGCCTGACTCCAATGAGGGGGAACCATAGCATCAGGAGGAGCATTTCTGGAGGACGCTGCTTGAGAAGGACCACTACTGCCAGCAGCTACCAATCACCGACCGCCATGCAGCAGCACCAGGAAGAGCCAAGAGGAAGCTGCCTCGAAACAGGCTGACTGAGGCTCCCTCTGATTTTGAAGCAGAAATGCCATGATTCAAACTTTGAGAGTTGGACTGCAGTCTTTGGAGAAGGAGAAGCCTTCAAGTCAGGCACCAGACCACGCACCAGCTGAGCGAGTGTCCTGACTCCTGAGCAAGCAACGCAACAGACAGTAAGTTACTCCCGGTGGATGCAGAGGTAGTCTTATGCTTTGTTATTCTTTTTGGTGCAATGTACTGTCTCCTTGCTACCTGGATCATTTATTGTATTGTAAGGTTTTTGCTGCTCATGTATTGTGAAATGAAACTATAACACTTCTGATGCCATTACTTCTTTACTGAATTTGTGCTTGGAACTGTAATCTCCCAGGTCCTGACTGAAAAAAGGCATATTATTGTCTAGCACACTTACTCAGTATTTGAAAACCAAATAAATACATAAACCCCACTCTTCTGACTACAAGTACAGTCTGGATACATATGGCATTCTGCTACCTCTGTAGTTTTTGTGTATGACAATGAAATCATTTTAGGCATTTTTTTCGTAAATGCTGCTGCTTGGAAAAGTGGTACACACATGTAGCCCAATGAATGAATGAGGTGGCAAATTCTTTAGATGGTGGACAGATGTGCGGCTGCAATGCCTACTGCAGAGTACAAAACAACAGAGATAATGCAAAAAGCTGATGGCTGGTGCGTTGAATGATGAATGCCTGGATGAACACAAATGGTGGTTGCTTTCGGTCCTGTACTACCTGGCTGGAGATCTGATCCTTGCACACCGAAAGAGCCATCTGAATCGAATTAGGCTTATGGGTGACAGAGGTCGCGTTCAGCTGAATTTTCCAGTTCCCATGTTTTTTATTCACCTGGTTTACAGTGTCTCTAAAAATCTGTTCATGTTTTTTTGTGCTAAGAACAGCCCTTGCATTAATAATTTTGGGGTCGCATCCAGCCCGAGCAAAAGAAAATGAAAATAAAACACCCAATAAAAGGAAATGCATGTTGAAGAAATGAATGTCTCCAGTCTAATGCGGATCCCTTTATCCGGTCTTTGGTTTAAACAGTTCTTTAGCAATTTTTTCACTCGCAAGCATATTTTTCCAATAAATTCAAAATGGCACAATCTGCATGGTTATTTTTTTCCATTGTACGCAAAACAGTAATGCTAATACGGTGAGGGTACTGTGTTTTTTTTTCTAGAAAAGTCGCTTCCATTTCTAGATGTACCCAAAATAAATCGATGACTGGGGTTTACATTCCCATCCCTTTTCTGCTCCTTCTGTTTGTGTTACCCATGTCATCTTTGACCCTTTTGTTCAACAGGCATCACCATAGATGAGTCTAATTCTTTGTCTCAGTGCACTGCGGATGGTGGCGTGGGATTTGAAGAACAGCAATATGTGGTCTGACTGACAGTTCCTGATGCTGAGCTGCTCCTTTGACCCCGTTGTTGGGAATGAGGAGGGGTCCTGTCACCTGTACTCTACCTGCTATGACTATTTTGGTCTTCTGTTGTTTTTTTTGGGTTAGCTGCCCCTTCCTGTAGTAAGCACAAGCCTACTTTGGTGTTCACAGCCGAAGTCTTATGGACTTGCATCTTTGAGTGTAATTCCCAGTGTAGCAGGCTCACTCTCTTTGCTCTGTTCCAGCACTGAAGTGGTATATTGCATTTTGCTAGCTTGCTTTCTTTACTGGCTCTCAGCATGGAATCCTGGCTGTGTGCTAAGGATCGCTACCAATGTCAGTGTGGCTACAGTAAATTGAATTTGGTTAACTTTTTTATGGTCTCCATTGCAATTTTGGCTAAGGAATTTGGCCATTATGAATTTTTGCTGTTCTGTGAACCTGATTTAGTGGTTAATCCAGTTCACATATGGCTAAAACCACTGGTGCATTTCAGCCACAAGGCTAAGAGATTTTAGACCTTAACGCTCACCAGGAACCACTTAATTCCCAGTGCAGTGGGTTTGTTTAGGTTGCCTATTGCCATTAAGTCAGCCACATCATCAGAGGATTTCCCTACCCTTGGCTTTCAAGGACCTAGGAGCATGGGTGCCGGAACATAGGGGAAATATGGGGTTGCTGTAGTAATTACAAAGGAGACCATGATTATTTCCCTTCTAATCTTGCATGTATTAAAGGGGCACTTAGTTTGAATGCTCATGGACAACAGTGGAGGGGGTGGGCTATCACACCCCCTCGCCCATAGGTTCTGATACCTATGCCTAGGTTCTGTAACCTTGAGTGTAGTCGACTTGCATTCCTCACAAGCTCCCTTCACAGAAGTGGTTAATTCCTAGTGTAGCGGGCTTGCTGTCCAGTGCTAGGGTGAACTCTGTTCTATCAGGGAAACTGGCCTGGTGTGGAGCAGTGTCCCTCATCACTAAGGTAACCCTAGATGTCAAGAGTCCAATAGAGAAAGTCCCTGCAGTGTTGGGGGAATATGTATTGTGCTAATACTTCTTCTTCTTCTTCACCAGATACATCAGCTGCGACTGTACTGGAGGTTCTGTGAGGGAACTTACACCAATGCAAAAGAAGCCCAACCAGCAACCCCCACTAATCTGGCGAGGAACTGCATCACAGACTACACCACTATGCAGGTGTTCATCACTAGCAAAAGGAGGCGAGAGGAGGAAGAGGAGCAGCAGCAGCTGAATTGTGTCACAGGTATGTTGCTGGGGATTTTTGGAAATTGGAACTGTTTTTGTACATGACATTTAAGGTAACTGGCTTTTTGGGGGGTAGGTTGTTGCCTGCTACCAGTCATATTTCTGGTTACTTTATAGAATTGGCTGTGCAAGTAGTACGTGTGGTATGCCTTGTTTTATGCGTGGGGTGGGGGTCAGCTTGCTGTGTGACACCTAGGTGGTATAATTAAGGAATGAGGCATGACAGGGTGTTATATATCATGTAATATCGTCACGCCGCGCGGGTGCGTCCAATGACCTGAAAGTGACGATATCCTATGATATACCACGCCCTGTCATGCCTTATTGCAATTATGAGCTGGGTTTGAATTTTCATAACATAAATAAAAAAAGGTTTTTAAATGTTTTATGAACAAGATTTTGGTTGATGTAGAAATACATTTTGAAAAAATAGTTCTCAGACAGAACAGAGCAAGGAAGCTGGTGGTGCTGGAACTTCTTTGAAGCCGTGATGATGTAGCCCAATATCATCATGGCTTCAAAGAGCTCCGAGCCAATCAGATTCCTCTTTATGCTCCTCAATTCATAATAATAATGTCAGTGTGAACTGTGGAAAATGCAGTATGGCTGTGTTAATAAACCATCAGTGTTGAATGCACACAGCAAGCATGGCCCCCTTCCCATCAACCCCAAAAATAATGTTGGGCACATCCTGTTTTAGCAGTGAGTATCTTGCTTGCTACATGACATTGCATTGGATTATTTGATGCCACGTGTAATGGAACTGTTTTAGAAGTCTTGGGTGGGGGGGGTGCTGTCGTATCCAGACAATGTCTGATTTATTGGTATGATTGTAGTGTTACACTAACGCATTACAGTCATGCTAATAAACCATAAGGATTGACTGGACACAGCAAGCAGGCCCCCCCCACCAACCCAAAAAACAAGGTACATGGTGTATTTTTCATGGCGACGTCGTGATTTGTTTGCTGTTTGATGCTGAGTCAGAATCGTGTAACTGAATTGTTTGCACTGGTGTTTGGGTGCATGGGGGGGCACTTGCTGCGTCCAAACAATGGCCAATGTTTTTTTTTTGTAATGGCTGTAGTGGTAGATGGTGATTGCGTGGTTGGCAGGCTGGCCCAGTGGCGTGGAGGTGAGGCATTACACCTTGCCACCTGCCACACCAGAGAAGAAATAAGTGTTTGAAGTTGAAACTTATTGTCTTATTATTGTCTGCCTGAAGGGATCAGTCTCTGAGAGCGGAGGCAAAGTCAAAGAGCGTTGCCTTTCTTTGGTTTAGATGTTTGCCTTTTATGTTTGCATAGATTGTGGGGGTGACTCAGAATCGGATAATTACAGTTTGCACAGCCCAGTGAAGAAGCAAAGACGGTACACAACATTCCAGGCTACCTGGAAATCTTCATTTGATTGGGTCAGTGACAGCAGGAAAGGGAGAACATATGCATTCTGCAAGATATGCTCCTGTGATTTCACCATAGGCCATGGAGGACACCATGATCTGCAGCGCCATGCAGCTATGGAGAAGCACTGCAACAATGTCAAGCATGCCACGCCTGGACAGGAGCTCCAACTTGTTTGCAGCACAAGCAAGCTCCAAAGTCATAGAGGCAGAAGTTGCTTTCGTTGCAATGCTTGCAGAGCACAACTTGTCATTTTCATGTGGTGATCACATTATTAAATATATGAAGAAGTACTGCTCTGATCCTGAAGTACTAAAAAAGATGACTTGTGGTGCCACAAAAGCAACCTGCATAGCAAGGGATGTCATGGGGCCTATGTACCAGGAAGATGTTGCAGCAAAGTGCTGAAAAGTACCATTCTGTGTCTACAAGGATCAGAGCACAGACATGGGAGATGAAAAACTGTTAGTTATTCTTGTGGGTTATTTTGATGACGAGCAAGAAAAGCATGCGATCAAGTTCTTGGATATGCCTGAGTGTATCTCAGGAACTGGACAAAGCATGTTTGACTGTCTTATGGACACAATGAACTGATTCCGCATCCCAACAGATAATCTTGTTGCACTGTCATCTGACAATGCTGCCTCCATGGTTGACAAGAGGAACTCTGTTTTATCAAGGCTCCAAACCCTAAATCCACATATTGTCAACATGGGGTGTCTCTGCCACCTGGCAGAGATCTGCAGCAAAGCAGCATTAAAGACTCTAACAAAGATTGAAGAGCTTGTGTCAGATGTCTACTGCCACTTTGCTTCAAGTGCACAAAGACAACATAAGTTAAAAGAATTTGCACTGTTTGTGGATGTTGAACCACTCAAGGTTATAAAGCATGCACCCACACAGTGGCTCAGCCTAAATAAGGTTGTCAAGAGGATGCTGGATCTGTGGCCTGCACTCCTGTCGTATTTCTGGTCAGTAGAACAAAGACCAGCAAAAGTGGAGAGCATCACCAAAAGACTGGAGAACCATGAAATCCAAATGCAGTTTATGTTCCTGAAATATGGACTTGAACCTCTGAGCCAGTTCAACCAACAGATGCAAAAAGGTGACAGCCAACTAATGACTTTGCACTCTGACATCTCTCGACTCCTCCACATATATGCTGGCAGAGTTCTGCAGCCTGAGATGGCCAGGCAATTGCTAAATTACAATGATGCTACCATTCTGGACAATCCTGACAGTTTTCTATGCCACAGTGACCTTTGTCTAGAAGCAGAAATGTGACAGTACATGATGGAGCAGGAAGACAGCATTGCTGGAACAATCATTGAAACCAACATCTACCAGAAAGCAGTTGTGTTTTATTCTACTGCCATATCCAAAATACTAAAGAAATTTCCTGTGAACAACAAGTTTGTGCAAAATGTAGGACTTCTCCTCAATCCTTCATCGAAGCTCAAGGTAACACCCTCTATGGTAACAGACTTGGCAGATCATCTCGGAATCTGTAAGACAATAGAAGAGAAGGACACATTGCTGGATGAATTTTCTGTGTACCAGTTGTCTGATACAGAGACCCTAACTGGACCAATAAATGGACCCCATTCAGCCCTCCCAAAACATTGGGCCACAGTCCTCAAATGTTTTGCTGGAGATGGTTCACTGCAGTACTTTAAAAGACTAATGATGGTACTACTTTGCTTGCCGCATTCAAATGCAGATGCAGAGCACGCTTTTAGCATGGTGCATAAAGTTAAAACAGAACTAAGACAGTCCCTGCATCTCAAAACGCTGAACTCTTTGCTGGCAATCAAGATGAACGAGGAGCGAGACTGCTATGAAGTTCAGTATTCGAAGGAGACTCTTGCTGCTGCCAGAAAAGCAATGGCTGCCTATAATAAAGAACACCAGACCACAATGTAGACAAAGACAACATGCCCACACTCCCACAGTGTTCTGAAGAAAGACATTGACATTTTGTGATCCGACAGCTGTGATTTATAGGTTTGCAGTTGCATAGACTGTTTTTTAGTGTCCAGCTGCCAGCAGGTGTTTGTGGTTGCATGGGAATACGTTTTATTATTTAAGTGCAATACATGCTTATTGGGTTTTTAAGGTTTAACTGTCAATCAATTTGTAATTGTTTTATTCACTGGTGCATTTATTTAGTATAGTATGTAATAGTGTTATAGTTGCAGAGCAGTATTCAACTCACATTTTTTTATATATTATAAGTAGTATTAGCGTAGGTTCAAATCAGAATGCATTTAGTTTTATAATAGCTGCACACGCTCTACAAATAGTTGTTTCTTCCAGTACTGCTGCATTAGTATAGTTTCAATAAACTGTCATGATTTCAAATGAATAAGCGGTGTTTGTTTCATTCTTTAGAGGTGTATTTATAGATTACATCGATAAAATGTTAACACACATTTAGGATTTGCATCACTCTTTATTTTAATTAAGGACACACACACATATAGGATTTGCATCACTATTTTAATTAAGGACACACATATAGGATTTGCATCACTTTATTTTATTCAAGAACACACACACACACACACATACAACATTCTCTTTAATTTGCAACACAAACCATATGCCAAGCATACAAACGATAGTTTCAGTGTGGTAAAATTAATTTTATGTGACAACGCCAGTGCACGACTCCGCGCGCTGTCAAAAATGAGGTGTACCACATTTTTGGCATTTGTCTCACATTTTGTAGCCCTCTGTCACACATTGGTAAGTTGGGAGGTTGAGAGGTATGCCTGTATTGAACTCTATCTGTGCTGCAGTTTTGAAAATAATAGGTTCAGAATACGAGAGGAAACTTTCTGATCAGTGACTGTCATATCCTGATAAACATATTCTGGTAAACCACTGGGTTGTATCTGTCTGACTGCTCTTTAGTTTTTCTCCAACACTTCTGGCTGGCTAACTTCTGAGGTGGTGTGTAAGGAGTGGACCAAGTACAATAACTGTGGGTGAGAGGTAGTTTTCAGGCAGTGAGTTTCCTGTGTTGGGTGTGTGTAGGCTGGGCAAAGTTTCAATTGGTGACTGTTGCTGGGTCTGTACTGTGTTGGTAGCAAGTAACTACTGGGCAGTTGACCTGCACCAGGGTCTCCCCATCCACTGCACCCCATCTGTCTGGCCTTTGTTGGGCATCTCTGACTTATCTATTCTCATCCTGTTAATTACCTGTTGGAGGCTCCCTGTGAGAGGGTGAGTACTTTTTGGATACTGTAGCCTGTAACATCTGTTCTGCTTCCTCCTAGCTCCTGGTGTGAGCAGGAAAAGTGATGAGGGAGCAGGCGTTAGACCTTGTTTGTATTGGCCTCTTGGGGCACTCTGTTCTGTGAGTAAATGGCTCTTTCCCTATGAGACAGGGGTGGGGTCACTTCTTTTTGATATAGAACCTCCAAATTTATGTAAATCTTCTATGCTATTTCAAACTATGTTGGACTCTTTTGAGTGGACTGTATGTATTATTATATAGTACATCTATGAAGAAATCTGTGTAAGCAACTGATAGTAGAACCTCTCTACTGATTGTGGTGTTTGTATTTTAATATTTAGGTTACCTGGAGTGTGTGATGTGTGAGTGTTTAGGGTAGATGATTGCTTGTATAGGTCATTTGGTTTGAATGGTTGTGTGTTTGCTATTTATGTAAAATATTTTCATTTTGAGTTTTATGTGTGTTGTGGGGCAGCTGTTGTAGTGAGTGGGTATTTTATTTGTTATTTTATTTATTTTAGAAATGTTGGGGTAGGTTTTTGCACAATGTCCCATACAGCAGCTAGGCCTGTGCTTGTTTACTCCATGGGCAGCAATGAGAGTGGCGTCCCTTTGGAGGGCTCCCTTGCAACTACTTAGTGGCTCTGACTGAGTACTGCAAGGAGTCAGGGGTTCTCAGGGGGCACTGCAAATGTTGATCTGTTATGCAGGTCGACGAGGGTGGGAGGATCAAGAGTGCAGTGTTTTGGAAGTGCCTGTGATAGATTTTTCATGCAATGGGTCCCCCATGCCTGACCCCTGCCTGGGCTACTGAGATTTTTGATCAGGAAGTGGCCACTGGACCAGCTGACTCAGCTCCTCCTCTTAGGGCAGTTCTTTGTAACACCAAATCTCAAAGGAATTAAACAGCTGTCATGGAAGCTTTTATCATGGATATTTTGGCAGATCTGGTATGTATTATGGGGATCTGGCTGGGGGATAATTTGGGTCCTGTGCTTGAGACATCCATCCGGCTGGGTTATTCTGTGCTGCATTGTCCTAGGCAGAAGTGCAGGGTTGGCAAGAAGTCATATGTTTTAGATCTGTATAGGGACTGACAGCATATGCTCCGGAAGAGACCAGGTCATTTGAATGCATGGTACTGAAAGGTAGGCTGGGTTCAAGTTGCAAGATAGTGCTCATATACCATCTTCCATGGTATAGGCATGAATTCTTGCAGGACCTTGAGTGTTTCATG
The DNA here is from genome assembly GCA_016271365.2 of Neoceratodus forsteri. NCBI lineage: Eukaryota > Metazoa > Chordata > Ceratodontiformes > Ceratodontidae > Neoceratodus > Neoceratodus forsteri. The sequence continues at coordinate 1,366,309,829 of CM057455.1, read as the reverse complement.
GCTCACATGGTAATTGAGTCACCTAAACTCCTTGTTTTGGGTGAATTTAATGCCTGTGTCAAAGTTGAAAAGTCACTTTTTGGAAATCAGTTCCTCAAGGTGATGTCCTCCCTGGACTTTGTAGAGCTAGTTGCAACTAGTTTCCACCAGCACAGCCGTGCCTTAGACCTGGTTTTCTTGCTCGGTCTTAACATTATCAGCATCAGGGTTGATGTGGTCATTTGGTCAGATCTTCAGGTTTTCTTGCTGTGTCTTAACATTAGCAACGTCAAGTCTGATATGGCCATTTGGTCAGATCTTCACACAGTGCACTTCCTTTGGAGGGCTCCTCAGTTAACCTACCCTCCAGAGAGGATCAGTTACTGCTCTTGTAGAAATCTGGAGACTCAGGGTCTCATGGCAGCACTGGACATCTTGGGCATGGAGACAGCCTGTGTGATGAGTGCTGAGGCAAAGATGGAAGGCAGGCTACAATGTGGCTCTTGCCATAACTATCAACTCCCTAGCACCATTCGATCTCCGCGCCCCTTGATTTACTGCTGCAGGTCACCATTGTTTGATGGTAACATGAGGAGGTTGAAGGCAAAGGGGTGGACATTGTAAAATTTTTGGCAGAGGTCTCACACAGAGATAAACAAATTAGCACTGAGATCTTATTATGATGAGTATCACTGGGCAATCACAGGTGATTGCTGCTGGAAAGAACTGACCAGTTCAGGTTTTCAACATTGTAGATAGATTGCTAAATCTTGTTTTTTCTACAGTTCTGTAAAGCCTTTTCCACAGGTAAGTGTGATTAGTTTTATCAGTTCTTTCTAGAAAAGGTGCCCTCTGTCCAGGCTGAGATATCCTCAAGTGACCTGCTATCGGCCAACAATACCAAGTCTTTGATGGACAGGAGCACTTCATCTTTGTGGGAGGAGTTTCAACCAGTGTTGACAGAAGATGTCTTCCAGGTAATTTCCAGATTGTGCCTCACCTACTGTATATTGGACCAGGGGCTGACCCAGCTTCTTTGAGAGTAATCGCTCAGTTACATTTTTGTGAAAATTGTTGGGTGCTCACTTAGGGATGTTTTTTCCCCTCCACTATGAAAAAGGTGGTGGTGAAGCCACTTAAAAAAACATCTTTGGACTCTGACATTCTCTCAAATTACAGGCCTGTCTCAAGCCTTCCCTTTTTGGGAAAGATCATCGAGAAGGTGGTGGTGGTGCAGTTGGAACAACATCTAGAGAAATATGGCATCTATGAGCCATTTCAGTCTGTTTACATCCACTACATAGTATGTGAACATCTCTGGTCAGGATGCACCATGACATCCTCCTAGCAAGGAATAGTGGACGTTGCTCCATCTTAACTCTGCTTGACCTGTCTTTGGCTTTTCAAGTGGTGGACCATGGGGTGTTGGTGGCTCATCTGAGACAAAAGGTAGCACTCATAGGGATGGTGTTATGGTGGTTCAAATCTTGCTTATTTGGCAGGGTGCAGCAGGTGGGCTCTTTCATCTTGAGTAGCGGTGCATTCTGTTGTGGTGTGCCTCAGGGGATTCATTCTGGCTCCCATGTTGTTTGCTGTGTACAGTATATATTGCTGCTTGGGGAGTTCATTAGATGCTATGGCTTGGGTTTTCACTGCTATGCTGATATTACTTAGCAATATGTGTCTTGTGCTCCTGATAATAGGGTGGTTGTCTTGGAAGGGAGCAAGTGCCCCAGGGAAATTCAGGATGGGATAGCAGCCAGCTGGCTTGGACTGAACCCCTTGAAGATGAAGGTAGTACTGGTGGAGCCAGGTCAGTTTGGTCAATCTGCAATGAGTAGCAGTGCTATTCTACTTTCTTTTGATGGCATTGGTCTGAAAGCTGTAGATAGGGTGAGGAATCTATGGGTCATTGTGGATTCTAAGCTGACATTAGAACATCAGGTATCAGTTGTCATCCGCAATGTCTTTTTCCACCTTCATAACATCTCCTGGATTAAGCCCTTTCTGGAACCAGCTGATCTAGCAATGCTTGTGCACACCCTGGTCTTGTCAAGACTGGATTACTGTAACACTCTGTACCTTGGGCTGTTCACAAGATTATTGCCTCATGTGCAGCTGGAGCAGAATGCAGCAGTCAGGCTGGTGGCTGGGACCCCCTGATCCAAGCATATCACGCCAGTTCTCCATGTTCTGCATTGGCTGCCAGTGTGGTGGCACATCAACTTCAAGATCTGCTTGTTGATTTACAATGCCCGGTGTGGTCTAGATCCAGGCTATCTGAAAGACCTCCTGATCCCATACACTCCTGGTGCCACCTTCGGTCAGCAGATGCAGGCCTCTAGTCCATTACCCAAGCTCATTTGACATATTCTGAGGATAGTGCATTCAGAGTGGCTACCCCAGTTCTGAAAAACATCATTCCCTTGGAAGTTAGAGTTGCTTCATCCCTGGCCCTTTCCATGTCGTGTCTGAAAATGCATCTGTTTGAAATGTGTTTTGGACCTAGTGCTGCCATGTGAATATATTACTGATTTAATTTTACTTCTATAATTTTAATACATTATTTAATTGCTATGGTTTTAACGTATTGTTTGTGAGACTCCCAGAGCTGCTGGGAATATGTGCCATATAAATAAAGTTTCCTTGCATTGCCTTTCCTCTCACTTTTGGTACTCTTTCTCTTGTTCTTGGAGTTCTTTCTCTTGCTTCTTCTGAATCTGAATCTCATGCGGTGCTGTCACTTTCGTTCTGCTATCTCAAGCTTTGCCTCCCACTCCTCAGCTTCCGACTTTGTTTTCTGTAGCTCAGTATCTGCCTTTGCCTTGACCTGGGTGAGCATCAGTCTCATTATATTAGTCTGATCTGGTTGCTGAGTCACCCTGAGTCTGGGATCAGGTTTACTCTTACTGATCTCAGTCTCAGGACTCTGGCCCGCCTCCTCTCCAATCCTTGTCATTATATCATTAAGACGAGCCCTCCCCCCCCACAGTGTAGAATGTAAACAGTGCATGAACATGGATGCAGCTACTCCCTTTTGGCTCCTGGAGTGCACCAGAGCACATGCACCTTTACTGACCGCGCAGTGGTAAGATCACCCATAATGTTTTAAAACACCATGTTTACAGGAAAGCAAACCTGATGTGTAGTTTTATTGTTATAAGCAAACATTATTCCACACTATTTTTGCAGGTGATGTATCAAAGCAGATCTATGTAGGAGGATAGCACTCAGCCAAGCAAAGCTGTAATTACTGAAAGGTAGGTGGACCCACCTCCTTGGTAAATCATTTATTATAATAAAACCTGTTCAAATAACCATAGAAACATACAAACATAGAATTTTGCCAACAAAAGGTTTTGTGGTCTGTCATGTCTGCCCAACGTGGAGGCACATGCACCATAGGGGTTCATAGCTTTCCACCCCCCCAGGCCACTCTTACCTGCCCTTTGAACTTGTGCCACCACCTCTTGAAACTCTCCATGTTTTTTAAGTTTACAACCTCCTTGTTCCACCCTTCCATCAATGTGTCCATGAAATAAAATCTTCTTGCATTTCTTCTGAATTTAACCCCCGCCAGTTTGCAGTCATGAGGACGTCTTATGATCAGTAACTGCCCCCCCCATTAATGACTATATGCTTTTGACTTATGTTCCCTTGATTCCTGCCCTGCCCCCACACTGGCCAGCTGCTAGACTTGTAGACCAAGGAAAAATGTCCAGGCTGAGCATGCACATGAGGTCATGACTTGAAATGTCTGGATGTCCGACCTGCACTTGGAGCTTGCCTTGCAAGAGTTGCACATGTAGTGAAAGTTGCACTAGTGAGTGGAAACAATCACTCACTCAGAATGGAGACTTGTGCTCAAAATAGGCCTGCAAATGGGCAGCAGCCCCAAGCCGAGGGTACAAGAGAAAGGTTGCCTTCTCTATTGAGTGGCCACAGTCAGCCATTGCGATAGGCACTCAAAACTGGGCACAGTACTAGCACGCTGGAGTACAATGACCACTGTGTGGATGGTTGATTGAAAAACTCAGTTGGGATATCAGCTGGCAATGATGGGTGAAAGCATAAACAACTAGGTACCCTAATGTTGCACTGTATAGCACAGAGTCACTGTGTCTATTTTCAGTATTTACTTTTTGGGTTGTACTTACACTGTTCTTCCTGGCCTGACAATGCATTACTCCCTGCTCCCCTATGCCAGACCCTCATTCCCTACAAATGTTACTATCCCATGCCCCAAGACTCCTGACTTGAGGCCCACTCCCCAGCTTATCCATGTGGGTATTGCCTTACTGTTACCTGCCCAACCTGGTCACACTGTTACTCTGGAAAGGACTGTAGAGTAACTGGCTCCTTGGGATTCTGGTCTGGAAAGACTTAGATCCTGTAGAGACTGTCTTTTTAAATCTCCTGGATCCCTCCTATTCTCTATAGACAGCTAGTCCTTTGGCCTTCTCCCATTAGCCAGAAGCAAGCTTTTCTCTTCTTCTTACCCAACTCCCCCTTATCAACTCCCATTCCCCAACTAGCTACTGCCACCCCATCTACCCCTACTGCGCTAGTTCAGATGGCCATGTATAGAGCAAAGGAGAGGTAGAAGTCCAGCTAACCAGGTAAGGGGTTGGCTGCAACTGCCAGGCCCTTCTGTTTCAGGTTCTCACAGAACAGCCATAGTTGTCAGTTAGAAAAGTGTACAGTATGTACAATAGAAAACATTTAAAAACTAGTTTCCCTTTTCAATTTCTGTTGTCCATATGATACAAGTGGAATCCCATTTAATGTCATTTGTATGTTTACTGGAGTTGCTCGGATCACACATTAACGTCACCATTCACACACTCTGTCAGTTAACCTTATTGGGGTAGATCATCTCTGGACAAAATATCAGGATAGTCTGAATCCTATCTGGGAATCATTATTCTGTTATCTGGGGTTATCTGGTTCATTATGTGCCATAAATGTGCTAAATTGTAGAATATAGTTACCTTTAGATATACTGTACTAGTAAGTAACTGGAGTCAAGCAAGTCATGAAGAATCATGTGATTTGTGGCAGTTGTCAGGCAGGCAAGATAGCTGACAGGTACTATGATCTGGAAGGACTATCCAAGTCCACTCTGAGGAGGAGTAGGAGTACTTCCCACTAGCCTGCACATATTTATAGTCATGCACTGCACAGCATACATCTTGTTCCTTGCTTCGTCTTATTTTTAGCAGTCCCCAGATCTACTAAGTCCAATACCAAGCAGATGATCAGATCTGTGTGAAGAAAAATCTGATAAAAAATTTAAATCTCTTTAGAAACTGAGGAAAAAACAAACAAACAATAAAATGGAAAAAAACAAATAAGGAACAAAGGTGTCACTGGTATTCAATGAAAGGATTGTAGTCACAGAGGGACTGCATGCCAATTGCCTGCCTAGCATACGTGTTGTGTTATCCAATAGCTGCAAGTTCTGTAATGCAATGAGTATCACTTCATCATAAATACTGTATACTTACCTTAGAATACATCCAAATACATATAATCTGGATGTAGATATTGCATGCAGTTTTAGCAATGTAAAGCACATGATTGTCTGATTTCTCAGGCCACAGTAGATATTTGGGAAGTCATCGCATCAGGATCAGAAAACTTGCAGACAGACAAGCAGACATGATAATATGGGCTGGGACATGATAGCAGTACACAGCACAACAGACAGGTCACATGTTGTAACATAAGATGAACAGCAGCATGACTAGCAAGATAGCTCATGTCCTCTAGACATTGAAACACAGGCAGGCAAGAAATGGCATCAATGAAGTTGTTGTATGGCAGTGACTGGCACAGATGTAGGTGAATAAACATACTACAAATCAGTGGCCACATAGAAACATAGAAGTTATTGGCAGAAAAGGACCACTTGGTCCATCTAGTCTGCCTTATAAAAGTCCCTACCTACTGTGTTACCGCAGACCCTACTCGATCTCTGGCCTTCCCCCCCCCCCAACCTGTTACTAAGGTTCCCTTGTGCCTGTCCTATGCATGCTTGAATCCTGATACTGTTTTGGTACCCACCACCTCTGCTGGGAGTTTGTCCCAGACATCCACTATCTTTTTGGTGAAGAAGTACATCCTCACATCCCATCTGAGCCTCACCCCCCTTCCAGCTTCAAGTCATGCTCCCTTGTCCTTGAGCATCTCTTTCTATGTAAAATGCTACCCTCCTGTACCTTATTAATACCCTTGAGGTATCTGAGTGTTTCTATCATGTCTCCCCTTTCTCTTCTATCCTCTAAACAGTACATATTTAATTATTTGAGTCTTTACTCGTAGGGCATCTGGGAAGTACATGGGAAGGAAGCTCTTGTTTTAATATAGAAAACAGAAGGGCAGACAGACATGATGCATGTAAGTAGTACTCACACACAGTACAGGGCAGGCTATACATTAGTTTTCTGTTGCTGATGATGTGATTTTATACAAAATAAATTAAACCACAGGCAACATAAACAAATGCTTTGGAGTAGGAGAATGGGCCAGGCCAGCTGTTAACATGGAAAGGGAAGGCAACATATTGCCATTACACAGTCAGACATTAAGGAAGAAAAGAATTTCAGTAGCTCAGTTCAGTCAATGCATGAAACAAAACAGACAAAAATGAAGATGATTGTAAACTGAAGATCCCAACTACCCACAAAGCTAACAATGATGGAAGTTGATGTGTTGGCGATGTTATGAGCACTCCCAGTCCCTTAAAAGTGCACCAGAAGCTTAAAAAGTTGTGATTTGCTGTTCATCCCCCAATTCCTTTGTCTCCTTTTGATAGCTTTTGATTTCTGTCTCCATAACTGTTTTGCTTATACACTAACTGCACGCTCATCTGCAATGCCTGGTGGAAGTCTAGCATATTCAATTTGAGGAAGGTGAGTCACTAAACATTGATGGTACTTAACAGAGTTCTCTTGTATGGCACAATGTTTCCAGCAGCGCAACAGCCTCACTCATACAGCCTTGAAAAAGGGCAGCTTATGCAATAGATCAAGGCTGGTCACACTGCCTATTTTCAGAACTGCAATAGATCCTTCACCTACATAAGAAGCTATCTTGTCTACAAAATAAGCAGCAAGCAGTATAGTGCAGTGGGTTAAGGCTCTGAGCTGCAGATCTAGAGACCTGGGTTTGAATCCCACAGCTGCCTAGGTGCATACTGTGTGACCCTAAGCAAGTCACTTAACTTCCTTGTGCTCCCAGGTCGCACCTGTAAGCAAGCTTTTAGCTTAGTGTGTCTCTCCTGGTTAAACAAAAAAAAAGTACTCCTGCAACATAGTAGTCACACTTATTTTCACCCTGCTGAACAGTTGTCAGTTTCACCTCACTAGGCTGGCCATATCCCAGAATTACATGTGGCTGAAGATGGATTTCTCTTTGCCCTTTTGAAAAACATGAGTTGGTTTGCAAAGCTGACTTGGCCCTTCTTAAGATCTAGTGCTCCTGAATTACCTTGTTTTTTCACTAAATGAAGAGTCTTTCCTGATTTTACACCAGCAGTATGCAGCCACTCACTAACGTGATAAAACAGAACATCTTTCCATTGGTCTAAGTCTCTGTCTGGGGTATCACGTGAATAAGGCGATGTGTAAACAGCAAACCAATTTGGGTTAACCCAAAACAGCAACCACAAATATAGCAAGTGGTATTTTATAGCTATTGGAAGAAAACGGCGATCACATAGCAGTAAGCATTCCATGGCTACATGTGTACAGAATAGTGTCCAGTACACATGAGCATATGGAAGGGAATAGCGACTTACCCCTACGATCAATGTGCATCTCAGTGTGGTAATCCTTAAGATAGGGGGTTGGGGGGGCAAAGCCCCCTGTGGGAGGTGTGGGGGCAGAGCCCCCCCACTTGCGAATGGGAAACACCTGTGGAGGATTTGAGAAATAGGTGCACAGGAAGGGTGGGTGAGGCATCTGAATGATTGGAGGCTGAGGATGTCTGTTTGCGAGTTTATCTGGAGCAAAGTATAATTGTCATCAAAATCTTCCATGCACTGTAATTGCATTAGCTAGTTAATGCATAGCGCTATATTGTCGTATCACCCTTATTGAAGTCATTATAACAACCTCACCATTTTGACTCTTGCCCAGTTGCTTTCGTTGTATTTACATGGAACTTTGTCTGGTCCTTGGAGAAGTTCCATTTTGTGCCTGAAACATGGATAAATCAATGACACAAGGCCATGGTATCCCATTTTGAAGATATCATTGAGTCTCATCATTTGCTAGTATGTTCCATAGTCCCTGATTGAGTTCCACACTATAACTTTTATCATTCTTTTCCTTAGAGTCAGTTTTTATGTGTTATTGGAAAACATACCAAAAATGAATGTGAGATAGAATCTTACTCTAGCATGCCATCTCTGAACTGACTTCCTGGGTGACTGCTTTTGATGATTCCAGACTGGTAACTCAGTTTTTAATGAGCTGCCAGTTGCTTACTGAAAGCATATCAGCGCATGTAATATGTTATTAGATAATTAAGGACAGTCAGCTGTGGTTACAGGAACTGTTCTAACATGCAACTAGTGAAATTCCACTAAAATACTGTATAGCAGCTTATATTGACACCCTCTTTATTTAGCGCGAAGTGGAATGCAGTACTGTTTAACGCCCTGTTAAATTAGCGCATCAGCTTCATGTCCAATTACAACACTATGCTCACTGTAATATTAGCGATCTGCTTATTTTAGCGCTTTTGTCAGTTAAGCTAATATAGCAAAAATAAACTGAAAGCTAATATTTCCTGCTATACAGTACTATATCATGTTTGAGGTTACAGTTATGTAGTGGTAGTCCTTTTGTCTGCTAGAGGACTTTCAAAACCTTGCATGCCTTCACTGAGTGGGAGAAGTGGACAGCAATTTCTGTTAGTGCCCCAATTATGTTTTGAGAATGGTGGTTCTTGTAAAGGAAATCTTCCACCAGCAAATTGAGACAAGGTATGACACATGGAAGTAAAGTCTCGTGGACACTGCATTGGCTATATTAGCCGCATTACCAGTTATCACAAACCCTGGTGTCAACCAGGAGTAAACCAGGTGCTGAACAGCTCCTGTAGTGCCTCCAATATGCATTCGCTTTTACAGTCCTCAGTTTGGAACAAGCACACTCCACTCAGAAAATCCAAAGTCAAACTCACTATCACGTCTGGATTGCCCCTGAAATTATTGACCGGTGCTGGTTCCATGATCTCACCTGAGAATGCTATAAATTACCACTCTCCCTTCCTGATCTCCTCTTACATAGGACTAGTAGAAACTCCTGCACAAAGGTTGTCCAGGCTGTGAAATCACACCATTCAAGGCCAACCTGCAGAACAACCTTAACACCCTATTTATATTCTGGAAGGTAATTCACTCCCTTTTTGAGCCTCCCTCACCAGCCTGCCCTCCAGTCCTTCTGATAAATGGTTCACCCGTGTCTGAGCCCTTCTCTATTGCTGCTGTCTTTAATGAATTCTTCACCAATTATGCTCTCACTTCTACTCCCCCTCCAGCCTCCTCCACTCCACCCCATGTTCCTTCTCTGTCTCCTCCCTTCCCCTCCCGGGGCTTCCTTTTTTCCCATTACTACCCAGGAAACTCTGACTGTCCTTTCTTCCCTTAATCCGTTCAGGCCCATCCCCGACAGGCTGGATCCCAAACTCCTTCTCACCTCCGCTCCTGCCATAGCATCTCCTCTGACTCCCCTACTTAACTTCTCCTCCCTCATAAGCTGTCTCTCAGTCTTGGATGTTAGCTAACGTTCTTCCACTTCACAAATGGGGGTACCCTTCCTCCCCTGGTAACTTCCAGTCAATTTCCATCATCTCCTCTCTTGCTATGCTGCAAGAGAAACATGTCTACACCAGACTCTGATTCCTCTCCTTCATCGATTTCATCTCTCCATTCCAGTCTGGCTTCTAGAAGCATCACTCTACCATCTCCTCTTTGCTGTGTGTAACTGGTTCTATCTTCTGACCAGAGATGCATCATGGTTGACATCTTCTCCCACTCATTACTCCTGGACAAGTTGAGTTTTACTGACTTCTCAGCTCCCTTATTGACTGGTTCCACTCATCTCATGGGCCATCTACAGTTGTTACAGTTTGGTAGCACCCTGTTACCTCCACTTTCTGTCCAGGTTGGGGTTCCACAGGGCTCCATCTTGGGTCCCATACTCTTCTCCGTTTTTCTTAATAACCTCCCCTCTGCCTGTGTCAACATGCATATTCATATGTATGCTGATGACACAGTTGTTTACACCTTCAATCCTTCTACTACAGTCATGCTACGGTCTGTTCTGGCAAGACTTCCACAATGTCCTGAGCTAGTTCCAATCTAATCAACTCTGAGTCAACACAGGAAAAAAAACAGTGTCCATGACCTTTGACACCAGCTAGAAACTGGACAGACTCCCTGATCTGTCCATCTTCTCCACTTTAGGCAGCATCCCACTAGACATGGTTCAGTCCTTCAGATACCTTGGTTTGTGGCTAGAGAGTAAGCTTGACTTCTCTGCCCACATTGACACTATTCATGCCGAGCTCCATCCTAAACTTGGTGCCTTGTTCTGCAACAAAGATTGTTTGTCTCTGCAGGTCCACCGAGAGCTTGTTACCAAAGGGTGCTCCCAGTCTGTCACTGTGCAGATGTGGTCTATGGCACTGACCCCTCCACCTCACTGGCCAGACTGGACATCCACTGCAACTCCTTTTGCTGCTTTGCTACCAACTCCCAACCTTGCACACATCATTGCTCACTTTACCCCTCCTTATCTGTTCTTCCTCTCCCCTCATATTGTCAGAGCCACTGCGCTTCTTTCATATCCAAATACTGGTTTGGTTCCCTTCCCTCTCACTTTTCATCTCTCCTCTTCCTCATCCTCTTTGCACCCCTCTCCCTCTGCTCTGGAGATCTTTGCATCTTTGTCATTTCTTATCCCTACTCTTCTGTTGGGCAATCAGCCTTTTCCTATTGTCTTACCACACTTTGGAACCAGGTCCCCCTCATCCCTCCTCTCCCTCCCCTAACTCCCTTAGGTGTCAGCTGAAACTGGTTCCCTCCCCCTGCTCCTGTTTCCCCCTCCATGATATTTCCCCTGTAATTGCCATCCTACCCCCACATAGGTGTGGCTGAGGCAGTTGACTGTTGTTTTTTATTTTGTTATCTTGCTTATTCATTCTGCACTTGTAGCTGCATTCATCATGTTTTTTTCTGATTGCACTTTATTGTAATTGTGAACTGTGTCTGTGCTATTGACTTTTATACCCCTGTCCCCTTCCCCTGGATTGCATCTGGGAATGAGCCAGTGTGCCTTTCCTGGTCACCAATTTTCAACTAATTAACTAACTAACTAAATAAATACATCCATACATACATAACTATATAAACTTTTAAAGCCATGCATACACAAGGTTGACTGTCTCCTGTGCACTGGCTGACTTCTTTTAGATTCCTGCATGCTGTAATTCGTGGATTTTTGAATGGCACCTACTAGGCTTGTCACTGTCATGTAGTCCAGGACTTGCCAGCTGGTACACATGACTGTTGTGACATGGAAGGACTTGCAACAAGATGCAACCAAAATATTGTGTTCTTGAGCACACTTACTTTCATACAACAGTGGCATAGCCACACAGGTAAAAATGTGTATGTAAAATACAAGCAAAATGCACAAACAGACTCCAAAGCTGCCTCCAGTCCCTCATGGCAGCTTATAAGACACAAAAAACAGAAACATACCAAAGCTGGCAGAGACACAGGTAGCAAGAGAAGACAAAATAAATATTTTAAAAAAGGTTGCTGAACTCAAACAGGAGGTCTGTGCTGAGGATGTTGTAAGCTACAAAAAACACACTCAGAAATGAAAATAAATAGCTATTAGCCCAAAGAGAAAGCCACAATTTATTGCATAAAAACTGGGTGTCTACAGTACACCCTTTGTGAGGGGGCTGCTGAGGACAAGAGGGCTTCTACCCCTAAATAAGGATCTAGCATTTAGATAAAGGAGCCATTTTAGCCTTTTGTAAATTTAAATGCTAGCTTGCACTGTGCCTTTTCTCACCCTCCCCCTTTCTGCCCTCCCACTTCTGGCCACTTAATACCAGCCTCTACTCTACAGCCCACTCCTCCCTCAGGATGCCAGCACAAACACCCGTGACCCCAGGACTCAGCCTGCAGAAGACTAAAGGTACAGCGCTCCGGTTACTAGCAGAAGAGCAAGAAAGTGCTGTTGCCCCACCCACCCTAGGTGGTCGCTTGTTTATAGGTGTCGAAGGTCATGTGATTTACTCATTTCTATCACACACTCTCCTATCTGCATCCTATCACAAATGACCACTAGTGGTCACTAAACCTCCTACCTTGCTCCCTCCAACCTGGTACAGCTATCCCTCATGGCCCTTTACTCTCCCCACCCCCCCTTCCTAGTTTCACCCTGTAACTTGCAGCCTCTAGCTCTGTGCCTCCTTGTCATGGTCCTTCCTGCCACACTCATCTGCCCACCCAAACCTGCCAGCCTCTCTGCCCCATACCCCCTGCCCCCAACTCATCTTACTTTCATACCCCCACAACAAACTACTCCCTTTGTCCAGTTCCTCTATCCATCCCTGACCACCCCATACTCAACCTCCCTTCTGCTCCTTATACCCTTCCCCCACCCACCCATGCACCCCTGTCCCTGCACCCAGGCCTCATCCCAGTCCCCCTACTGAAACATATCTCCCTTCTTACCTTACCTTACTTCATCACTCCCCCAGAGCCCCATACCCTCTCTCTCTCTCCCCCCTCTTCCTCACCCGATAACATCTTCTGCCTTCCACCCTCCTCCTCCTTCTTCTCCTTCTCTCAGGTGACCTAGAACCCAACCTTTGCCCATCCATCCCCATTCACAACTCCATCCCCCACAAAGGTCTCAACATCTTCCACGTAAATGCCCATAGTCTTTTCCCAAAGCTCAACTTGTTAAAATTATGGTTATCTCAACACCCCCTGGATGTACTCTGCAGCTCTGAATCATGGTTTTCTTCCCATGTCCCTGACTCTAGTTTTGCCCTCCTGGGCTTTGACATCTTCCACCAGGACCACAGAAAGAAGGGCAGAGGCATTGCCATGTACATCCGAAGCTTTATCCCCCGTTCCGTTGTCTGCCACAAAGCTACACCCTCATCCTATGAAGTTCTCCTTGCCTGTCTAATCCTCCCATCCACAGCTCCCATCTTTATTTGTGTCCTCTATGCCTCCCCCAAACTCTCCCCTGAGTACCTCACCTCCTGTATCAACACCATGATCTCCCTCTCCTCAACCAGTGAACCACTGATGCAGGGAGACTTCAATGTTATCTGGCTCTTTCCCTCCTCCAGTTCCATGAGGTACTCTATCGAAGCTCTCAGCCTTACCCAGTTTATCTCCGATAATACTCATTTCAAACCCCGCTCTTCCAACCACACCTTTCTTGATTGGATCCTCTCCTCTCACCCCCATTGCATCTCATCAGCTGGAGCCCTTCCTGAGGCAATAAGTGACCACTGCATTACCTGCTGCATCAGGCAGGCTCACCTTCCCCACTTACTCCCACCCAAATACATCACCTACCATGCACTCAAGTACATATCCCCCGACCTCCTTCTTACCAACCTTCACTCCGCTGACTGGACCCCTGTTCTTTCAGCTACTGATATTGACATCGCTCTCCAAAACTTCTACTCCACCCTGACCTCAATCTGGGACCATCATGCTCCCCCCTGCACATCCCAGGTAAAGCAGCACCATCTCCCTTGGATTACACCTGACATCCTCTCCCTTTGTAAACCAAAAGACCCCACCTGGTCCCCCTTCAAAACCTGCTGCATTCCTTTAGCATCCAGGAATACTGCTTACTCAGGAACAAGTGCACCAAAGCAATTCACCAAGCTAAATTGAACCACTTTAAATCTCACCTGTCATGTAACCCCAACCCGTCCTACTTCTGGTCTACCATCAAGTCCCTCCTCAGTCCTTCACCCCCTGCCACCTCCCCTACCCTCACTGTAAATTATGTACCAGTCTCCGACCCTTCAACAGTGGCATCCATTTTCAACAAATATTTCACATCCTGCATGCTCCCTGGCTCGCCCTCCCCACCTTACTCCCCATCCCATGCAGGCTTCTACTCCCCCCCATCTCCACCTTGGAGGTCTATCACGCTCTAACCTCCTTAAATACCACCAACTCAAGCCCTGATGGCCTTCATCCCTTACTCCTGCACCTCTCTGCCCCAGCTATCACCAATCCCCTCACTCATATCCTTAATCTCTCCTTATCCACCAACTCAGTCCACACACCATGGAAACTTGCCAAGGTAATCCCCCTTCCAAAAGGTGGTGATCCCTCCCTTCCAAACAACCACTGGCCTATCTCCCTCCTCCCCTCACTTGCCAAACTCCAAGAGTCTCTGATCTTTTCCAGTTTGTCTGACTTCCTTTCTTACTCAAACTTCTTCTCTGACTACCAATCTGGCTTCCACAGAATCCACTCCACCATCTCTTCTGTCCTCCGAGTCTCTGACTCCATCCTTTCTGCCATGGACCGCAGGCACATCATTGCGGCACATTTTATAGACCTAGCTAAACCATTCAACTCCATCTCCACCCACTCCTCCTACATAAACTTCACAGAGCTCCACTGTAACATGGTTAAGCTTCTACCTCTGTGGTAGGTTGCAGTCAGTCTCAGTAGGCAATTCTGTCTTTCCCATCCTCTCTGGAGTACCCAAAGGATCTATCCTTGGTCCAATTTTTTTTTCTCTATTTATTAATGACCTTCTGAATGTCTGCCAAAACTCTAGTATCCACCTCTACGCAGATGACACCATCCTCTACACCTCTGGTCCTACCCCTAACTCTGTCTATCCTACCCTCCAATCTGATTTCAACCATGTCCTCAGATGGTTTGAAGTCAACAGTCTAAAAATCAACACCAAGAAAACTGTCTCCATGGATTTTGGGACCCCCCCACAAGCTGGCTAAGCTTCACCCACTCCCCTCCTTCTCCAGCTTGGACAAATCCACCTTTGACTCTGTCTCCTCCTACAAATACCTGGGCTTTTAGCTGGACCAGCACCTTGACTGCTCCGTTCATATTGATTATATGTGTGCAAAGCTTCGGCCCAAACTCTGAGTGCTCCATTGGAATAAAGATTCCATTCCCCCCTCACCTTGGCCATATCCTGCTCTCCAAGACCATCCTCCCTCTGTTCGACTATGGCAATATTATCTATGCCTCAGCACCACCCTCTCCCATCTAGACACCCTCCTTCACTCCATCGGCCACTTCACTACCAACTCCCCACTTCAGACTCACCACTGCTCTTTACTCTTCTTCTTAAACCTTCACACTATCACACAGAAGGCACATCCACTCCTTTACCATCATAGTCAAGTACTGGTTCGACCACCTTCCCCCTTACTTCACCTCCACTCTCACCCCTGCCTTTGCACCATCCTATACCCTGTACTCCTATCACCCCAGTGCCTTTAACATCACTTACAACCAATCCTTTTCATGCCTCTCTGCCTTCTAATCCCGTTTCCCTCACCTCTGGAACCAGCTTCCCCCAACTCTTTGTGACTCTTCCTCTTTCCCTGCCCTCAAGTATCTAATAAAACTCATCCCTCCCCACCCCACCTGCCTCCCCTCTCCCCCTTCCCTTCCACCACTTCATCCTCTCTTTAACCCCTCCAATCTCCTCCTCTTGCTCCCTCCCCACCCCAAGCTGACCCTCACCTGGTAATCACTCACCTCCTCTGCCAACCCCCTTCCTACCCAACATTTTATCCTTACTCATCTTAAACATTTTCTCCCACCTCAAATCAACCATGGTTCTCCACATACAGTAGTTCTAAACTGTTTCTGTACAGTCCAGCTGCATTGTAAATATAGCAAAGTTTTGTATTGTTTAAAACCACACTTATATCCTTTATTGTATCTGGTACATCTTATATTGTTCTTGTTACAACACCTGTAGTAGTGTTGCTTCTATTGTCACCATTTGTTTTGTATGATTGTTAATTTTGTCTTGTATTTAAACTCCTGTACCCTGCTGCCCCGGATCACACCTGGAAACAAGCCCCAGCTCATTGTGCCTTTCCCAGCTGTCAACTTTTAAATAAATAAATAAATAATATATCATCACAAGGCTTTATCACGGGGAGGTGCATGTAACAATACAGTCTCTATAGTGCTGCTCCTCAAGGTGTACAAACAGCACTGCCTGAATGCTGTACATTTATGTAAAGAACATCAGTTTGACTGTAAAAAGGTGATTTGTGCAATCAAAAAAGAAGCAAATAAACAAACCAGGCCCTAAAAAGACCATAATGTACAAAAACATCAGAAGTATTCATTTTTCCAAAATTCATTACAAGGCCCAATTATGAAAATTATTTATGCAAAAAATGGATAGTATCAAAAAGGCATGTAATGTAAACATTTCTTTTGCATTCAGAATTCCTCTGGGGCTTTTGTCCAAATGAAAAGAATTAAAGTGCTAATTTCATGCAAATCTAGTGGTTCATTATGTGCCTATTTTATTAGGCTGTCAGGGTCGGTGGGAGCTCCCTGTCAGTACTTTTATAATTAACATAGCGTTTTATACCTCCATAATAAAAACTGACTGTGTAAGTACAACCTAATGAAATTCAGATGGGACCACAATTTGAACTCATTAACTCGGTATGCCAGATAATTTGATATTTGAATTCTAAATTCACACAACATCCAGTACAGTTCAGTTAGAAAAGCCAAGAAAAAGGGGGTGGGGGTTGGGGAGGGAAGGATACAACATAAATGAATTCTTTAAATTTTGATACGTTCTCTCTTCTTATGCCCTTAGATCCTTTACTTCATTGGCAAAAATGTTACTTTTGGAACTGAAGCTTATGAACATGTTTTACATTCTTTGCTATTATAGCTCCCTTTTCAGGAAGACTATGTACAACATTCATGTGGCATATAGGCTTCATTACGTTCCCCCACTGCACAGCAGGAGAAGCAATGGACACCCTGCATACTTGATGGGGACCCACACCTCTTTCTCACCTTCACCTTTGTCCAGTTGCCTGGCTATGTGTGTGGCACAGTGGGGATGTGCCTGGGGGTGGAGCATGGCTACATACCATGAAAGATTAAATATCCGCAGCACAGAGCACTGGTGGAGGGGGCACTGCCTATGCAGGGAAGGACCCTTCAATAGTCAAATACATGCCTCCTCCCGCCAGCTGCAAAGAGTGCTGGCCATGGCGTCATCCTCTTGACAGTGCTACCCATGACCCTCTGAGGATACCATGAGGGCCAGTGGCATGGAGGGCACACAGGAGGACTAATTAGTCTCTTTAAGCAATGTGATGAACCCGGGAGGACTAGCCATATCCCGGAATCTCCCACTCCATGTAAAGCGTGGGCTGTATTCAGTTGGCAGGTGGGACATCTAATTGGATGGCCATTGTTAATCACCCGGCCACCCCCGTCATGCCCCCGTAACTCCCAACACTAGTACGCAGATGGGAGCAGCACTGGGGATGTGTGACTGTGCTTTGTGCCTAGCTCATGATGTGTGCTGTACTGCTTGTGTGGCACTCTGCAGCCCAGGTATGCTCATTAGGAACATACCTGGGCCATCTTGGTGAATAGAGCCCATAGTTCCTAACAGCTAATTAAATGAAAGACTCACTTACTGATTACATTGTATCACTAGCAATCCTCTACTGCTACCCCACTTCCAGGTGGTCAACGGTAATGATGAAAAGAATGGTTAGAGGTTGCAGAAATGAGTTGGAGATAGAGGGCAGGAGTTTCAAAACACATGACACAGGCATACATCACTATTTTGGACACAGATTGCATCATGGCAAATGTGCCAAAGTGCTTGTGTCCTATTTCAAATGTTTTGAAAATTTGCAATAGTTTTCTCACTTTATGGCACAAAAAATGATGCATGCATCATTATTTTGAGACATGAGGCATTTTTGGAGCTCAGCTCATGGCATTTGAGGCAGTAAGTTTAGAGATGCTCTGAAGTTTTAATTCACTTGCAAAGTTCCAGCAAAGTCCCTAATTTTGCCTTCACGAATCAATTTGTGAATTTTTGCTATTTACTAGGAAATTCATCATTATTAACTTCACCTGGTAACTTTGCCATCATCTTCATCTTTAAGGTACATTTTGACAAAGTTTGCTCAAATTCAGTCTTCTGGTAAACAAGTGCCTGCAGATTTTCAGTTTGGGGCCAGCTAAACGCTCACTATTCTAAGAAAGCTGAACTGGCTCTATTTTGCCTTCAACATAAGTACTGGGGGGGGGGAGAATTGAGTATGGTCCTAGCCTATAGGCCCTGTAAGCTTCAAGCTGAGCAACATATCCCAGGTCTAAGTCCCTCACAAGGTCCCCTTTGTAATAAACCCCTGAAATCAGTGAGATCATGAAATCTTTCTACACTAACCTCTATGCCAACTGGCCCCCACCCTGCCCTAAATGGCTTGCTTGCTTTCTTGACTCCATCTCACTTCCTTGCATTTCATCCCAACAACGCCAGCAGCTAGATGCCCCTATTACCATTTCAGAGGACAAACAAGCCATTATGGCCATTTATAAAACTAAACCACCCAGGGGAGAGGGATTCCCAGTTGGTTTTTATCAGGCCCTATCAGACTCACTCATCCCCATTCTGCAAAGAGTTTTCTTTCATTCACTTGGAGCCCTGACCCTCCTCCCTATGGCCGGTGAAGCAGTAATAACAGTCTCGCCCAAGAAATAAAAGGACACATCTCCCCTTAATAACTATCATCCTATATCCCTCATTAAAGTGGATGCCAACATTTTAGCCAAGGTTTTGACATATAGACTTGAAACTGTCCTTTTCCAACTTGTCAACCCTTCATGGGTAGGGTTTGTTAAAGGGTGTCTTAGCTCAGACAACCTTCAGTCTCTCATCAGTTTTGTTCACCTGGCCAAATTCCTCCCCACCCCAGCAGCTGTACTGACCATCAATTTTGAAATGATATTCAATTCCATCAACTGTATCTATCTCTTTACTGTCATACAGTGGGTGGGTATAGGCCCATATTTTCTAGTTGGAATCAGAACCCCCTATATACTAATCCCACGGCAAAACTACTCACTAATGGGCTCTTGTCCTCTCCCTTCTGACTTTTCCGAGGTACTAGCCAAGGATGCCCTCTGTCCCCCATTCTTTTCCTCCTGGCCATTGAACACCTGGAAATTGCTCTTTGATTGCACCTCAGTATCTCAGGAATCGAAGCTGGGAACAAGGAATAGCTCATTCTCATATGCTGTCAAGCTGCTCATCCAGCATTCAGATTTCTGTCGAGCCACCTCACCCCTACAACAGCTGTTTAATTCCTTTTCCTCGGTTCTGGATTTAGTAGTCAACCACTCCAATCTGAATTTCTGCCCCTTGGCAATCCTTGTACACTCCCATATATCAAAAAAAAAACCTGGGCCTGATCAGATAAGTGAATTACCTACCTAGGTATCAAGATTACCCCTTCCCTAATCAACCTCTGTCAAGCTAGCTTTGATCCTTTATTAACACATGTATATGCTGAAACTGACAGGTGGAGGACATTGTACTGCTCCTTTACTGGGAAAATAACTGCCCTAAAAATGATACTTGTGCCTAAGATCCTCTACCTCCTTTTTCATACCACAATTTGCATCCCAGAGAAATGGTTTGAAAAATTGAATAAATTAATGGGGAACTTCATATGGGATGGCTTACATCCTTGCCTCAGCAGGTCTAAGCTATACAGATGCTGGTCAGAGAGGGGATGGCACATTTATAAGGTAGAAAAAGAAATGGGCAGACTGGATGGACCTTGCAGTCCTTATCTGCAGTCAACTTCTATGTTTCTATGTTTCTATGATGTTGCCTCCACAGCTTCAAACAATATCATAAGTCCTTCATTACATCCCAGGTGGTTGAATGCGTCCCACCCTACACCTTACAAGACCAACTGTGGAAAGAAATTGAATCCAATGAACTTAAAACTCCCTCACTTGTATTCTTCCGTTACTCTAAACTACCTACGTCCATCAAGCAGCATCCATTTATATCTGTTTCACTGAACTACTGGCTCAAGGTAGCACCTATTTTACAGAAACTTGGACCCGTGCTCCATTCTCCTTGACCCACTCTGGAAGAACCATTTACTACAAATGAAGCATAAATCCATATACTGCCACCCTTGAGAGGCAGCTGGGATTTGCCAAGTTCAAGACCTCTGTTTGCCAGGACTTTCCACCTTCTGGTCATTTTAGGATATTAGACATCGGTATCATCTCCCCAAGCAAGATTTCTGGTGCTTCATGCAACATAGAGCAATCCTTTCACCCAAAGTAAAAGCTTAGAACAATAACCCCTTACTTGCCCATTTGTTCAGCATCTCTAACTGGTACAAAGTGCAAAAGGGAAGGTCAGGCCTTATATACAAGTATCTAAAAGAACCAAGTGGGCCTGAGGACTAGA
Organism: Neoceratodus forsteri; assembly: GCA_016271365.2. NCBI lineage: Eukaryota > Metazoa > Chordata > Ceratodontiformes > Ceratodontidae > Neoceratodus > Neoceratodus forsteri. Next base: position 1,366,289,295 of record CM057455.1, on the reverse strand, counting down.
TGCTGCCATCTAAGAAGCAGATTGGACCAGCTGCTGATACTGTGCCCATGTAGCTTGCAGAGACTCAAAGGCTCAACTTAAACAGCCAAAGGCCTTGCACCTAGGGTAAAGAACCCCACAAGTACTTATAGAAAAGGGAATTTATACCTCCATCATGTATGGCACTGTGACTCCCAAGAGGATTTCTACAGTATCTCATATCCTATGCCTTGCTCCTTAATTAGACCCTTCTGGGACTGAATTATACAGTTCTGGCCTTGATCATGCCTAGCCAACCATGGGTTGATGGCAAACTTGATGGTCCCTCAGCCCTACTTGGCCTAGGCAAATTCACTCTCCACAAGTCTCACCCCTATGCAAAATGGATTGTAGTGGTCACTATTACTATAAATGTCTCCTTCTGAGACATTGGAGATCCAAAAACATCCTACTTTTAATGAATAGCTATATGTTATTGGGCAACTAGCCTGATTAGAATGGCTTATATTTCAAGATTTAAATAAAATGTCAGACTACAATGAAATATGATCATCTTACCTAGAATATACAAACAATCCATTGAGTGGTAGGGATAATCTCATATAGTTGCTGCGTACTGTTTTCATGCCATGAAATGTTGGCCTACTGGGAGAATGATCTAGCTATGTGTTTTAATAACCTTTATTTATTACAAAAATGTGTTCTGATAGGAGTACCATACACACACGTATAATGTATCATATATCTAATTAATTCATACTGTCATTTAACAAACATTCCATGACTGTCAGTTTTTGCTGTTTGTTGTTCTTTTTTTTTTCAAAATATAGCTGTTTGCTCCTCAGTTGCCACCTACTGCTTACTATGAGGCCCATGGCCAAACAGCTCCCAACCCTGTCAGCTGCTCCCCCTACATCACACTGGTGGGGATCAACACAGAGCAGAGTCCGAGAATGTCAGGGGCCATCACACACTGCAAAGGAGAAACATAGTTTTTCTGTGTTTTCTATCTTCCAATCAAGAGCTGTGGCAGCATGGTGGGTGCATGCATTTGGAGGCACTCATGCACTACTGGAATCATAGTCTCCATCCACCATCCCAATGCAATATCAGTCCTAATAATCCTCTGCTCTGGCACCCAGCCTTCACTGGGTGTCGGCTGAAAGTGAGAAAACTCACCTTCCCAATCTGGGAGATGAGAACAGCCCAGCAGCTGCTTCAATCATCTCCTAGCCCTACCCGCCGCCAACCACCTGCCACCGGAACTTGTTACAGAACCTGGGTCACCAGCATGGCATGACATGTGGCATCTAGTGCCTCACACTTTAGTTATACCTGGCCAGCTTAGTGTTTGTTATTCTGTATGATTGTATGTTTTCTTTGTTGAAAATTGTAATAAAGGTTGATGTGAAAAAATAAATTATAAGATAACTTAAATAAATGTGTTTTCATACCCCCTTTTAAAACCCTCTGCTGAGGCCAAACTCCTTAGCTGGTATGGCAAAGAAGTCCATAAACACGGGGTCACCACTGCAAAGTCTCTTTCTCCATACAGCTTTAGACGAGCCCTCAGGATGAGCAGAAACATACCCTTGGTGGAGCAGAGCTGTCAATCAGGAGCATACAGCTAAGAAGTCTTTCAGGTAGTCAGGCTCCAACTGTATAGGGATTTGTGAGTTTACAACAAGACCATGAAGGCGGTGCACCACCTAATAGGGAGCAAGTGCAGCTTCCACAGCACAGGTGTTATATAAGATTTGAGTATGAAGATCTGAGCTGGATATCATCCTAGCCACAGCATTTTGCACCACCTGTAGGTGATGCACCAACCTCCCTGACAGCCCTATATAAAAAGTGTTACAATAGTCCAATCTTGAGGTCATTAAAGTGTGAATTAGGGTCACCAGCTCCTCGGCCTTAAGTAGGATTTGATCTGGGAGATATTATCTGCTCCTTGATCGCTGCTCCAAAGACTGTCTATTCTTTCTTCCCTAAATTCCTCCTGAACCGCCCACTGCTTTAACCTACTTTTTTGTCTTCCCTACCCCCACCACTTTTCAGTGTCTTTTGTTCCAAACTGCCTTATCCAACCCTTCGCCTCTCTTTACTTTCAGTAGAGAAGCCCTGAAGTGGGCGTTCTCCTACGGCCACTCAGCCACTGAAGCGCGGCTCTAGTATGGCTTCCCGCCAGCATCTGCCGCACAGCTACTGGACCCTGGACACACAGCCAATGGCCATGAAAGCTCCCAGCTCAGCTCCACTTGAGCTCAGCTTCCTGCTGGCACTTTGCGCTGGCTCCCCACCCGCCCTATCTGGGTAATTTCTTTAATAGTGCTTAGTAGCCAGGTGATTGTTTCTAAGTGTCTACTTTTCCACTAGTCGGTTATACCTTCCTACCACTAGAGGACCTTCTAAACAATCTTATCTGGACCAAGACTGTTTTTTATTTTGCATCTGACTTTATGGTGTTTCTGTATGCATTGAAAAGATGATGCTGAAATACCACTGCTTGACATTCCACCTGCTTCTACTCTCTGCACTTCTCTGTATCAGTACCCTCTAAGACATGCACCAATTACCTGAACATTTTAAAGAGCCTAACCATAACCTGCCCTACGTTATAGGCACAGTCTCAGGAAACTTTTTTATTCTCACCAAAGGGCCTTGGTCACCTCTCTGGCATTCACCTCAATATGCTGACTCTGCGGGCCACCATGGACAAGTTAATAACCACAAATTAGCCACCCCAGCAAGACTCTCTCTACTACAAACACATAAAAGTATGAGAAGGTATAAAAGATGCCAGGTCAAACTAGGGAAGATGCTGCTTAAAGGGAACTTACTAAGAATCATTCTAATGCTACTACTTCTTTCGGGCAATGTACACACAAACCCAGGACCTCCTGGAAATGACTCCATCAACACTGCAACAAGGCCCGGCACTACAACACTAGCATCAGTAAACATCTGCAGCCTACTCCCTAAAATGGCCAATTTGCAGGCCTATGTAACCCTGCATAGACCTGATGTACTGTTGGTTGTAGAAACCTGGCTGTCCCCAATTGTACCCGACTAGGACATTGCACTACCAGGCTACAACATCTTCAGGTTGGCTAGACTGGCCAAGAGGGGAGGCGGATGTGCCATCTATCTAAAGGATACAATTATGGACCAGGCTCTCCCAGTGGCAGACCTTGGGTGCCCCACCCAGTCACTCGCAGTAAAACTACTTTTTGGGGTTTGCAATAAAGCCCTAACCGTGCTCTCTGTCTACATATCATCTAAAGGATAAGTGGAAGGTCTACAATCCTCAACTATACCTGTAGCAAACTACACTCCGTTGAGTCAATACTGCTGGGAGACTTTAATATAAACTGGCTCTCACCAGACTATGGCCCAGTCAAAGATGCCATAGCAACACTCCATCTCTCGCAACTGATTAACTCACCCACCAGACACAACTACAAGACAAGAAATAGCACCCTATTGGACTGGATAGTCACAAACCGCCCTGAGCATATCTCAAATGTGACTGTACATTCCGACTCGATAAGTGATCACTCCCCTGTCTTGGCGACTGGTCCAATAAATTCATCAAGCAGCCTCCACAAACCATTTTCAGCAGGGTACTTAAACCTGGACATCGTGAACTACTAAAACAGCACCTACGTAACCTAAACTGGTCCAGACTTGACTCTGAGACAGATGTCAATGTCGCCCTTGAGCACTTCATCTCTCGATACAATGCCATAAGCAACATTTATGCAAAGCAGCAAAAGAGGAAGGTACATGGAACAATCAACTCCTGGATTACTACCAAACTCCTTTCTAAGATGAAATTACGAGATCACCTCTGGCAACAGGCCAAAGCCTCAGGGCGACAAGTGGATGTACAAGCATACAAGACTGCCAGGAATGAGTGCACTTGAATCACCCATCAAGAAAAAAGCAAATACCATAGAGAAATGCTGGCTAATTCCTGGGGGGATAGCAGAAACTTCTGGTCCAACATTAAGGATGTTACTTGCAGAGCTATTAAGGTAGCTCCCACTATGCTCATTCAGGATGGTACACTGACTATGGACCCCCTTGCTATTGCCAACATCTTCAACAATGCTTTTACAGATCTCAGCAGTGTCCTCCCACCCAACTTCTTCATTGACACCAACACTAGCAGTGACGATAACATCTCTAATCCTCCCTTCTATCTCAAGGAAGTACCAGTGTCACCGGTCAGAAAACACCTGAAAAAAGTATTGGGTAAGTCAAGGCATAGCACAGATTCACTTGACCTTAAACTTATCGCCCTTACCCTCAAAGAGGTCATAGTCTCTATAACTCAAATTTTCAACCTCTTGCTGCATCTATCAGAATTTCCCCAAGTCTGGAAATCTGCTTTGGTCGCCTCAATACATAAATCTGGGGACCACTCCGCTCACTCTAACTATAGACCAATCTCTATCCTCCCCCCTCTATCAAAAGCCCTGGAGTACATAGTCGCTGACCAGTTAGTAGACTACCTGGAAAAGTACTCCATCCAATGCCCAGAGCAGCATGGTTTCAGGAAAGGGCACAGCACCACTACTGCTCTCTTGGAATTCACTGGATACATCCAAAAGTCACTTGCTCAAAGGAATCTTGTAGGAGCAGCCTTCATTGACTTAACAAAGGCTTTTGACACTGTGAACCACCCGCTCCTGCTGCAACAACTCACTACAATCAGCCTGTCTAATGGAGCTATGCTTTGGTTCAAAGACAATCTCACAGAATGCTCCCAACATGTTACAATTTCAAACATCACCTCAGACCGATGGACTGTGCTCTCCAGAGTTCCACAAGGATCCATCCTAGGCCCCCTTTTAATCAGTATCTTCCTCAACAACCTACCCCACTCCTGCCACCAATGGATTCTACTATACGCTGATGATGCCATTGTCTTTATAAGTCACTGGACCCCACTTTACTAGAACAGCAATTGCAACTCAGCTCTAAGGAAGTAGAAGAATGGTTCAGTGCACATAAGCTGGTCCTGAACTACAAAAAAAACAAGGTGATGTTGTTCTCTTCCTCCTGCAACAAACATAAAACCTATCCACTAACCATAAGAAACTGCATTGGAACCCCACTTGAACTCATCCAGCACTTTAAGTATCTCAGGGTCACCCTGGATAACCACCAATCCTATGCTCACCACATAGAGAATGTCTCCAAGGTTGTCAACATAGAGATCGGGCTCCTTCACTGACGCAAGCACAGCCTGACTCATGAAGCTCTCAAAATAGCAATATACAGCTCCATCCTAGCAGTCATTGATTATGGGCTCATTATCTATGGTGCTGCTACCACTACCACCCTTAGTAGAATCACAGTAGCCCTCAGCAAGGTGTGCAGGCTGTTTACTGGCTCCCATCGCCTGACACACACCTGTGACCTCTACACACAGACTGGCTGGATACAGCTCAGTGGAAGGATTAAATAACAGATTTGCCTGCTTGCCAAAAAAGCCCTTCTTGGCTTATTGCCCCTGGAACTACTGAGCTACTGACACCTTCCCATGGCATTAAACATACCCAAGCATCAGCCAATCAACTCCTCCTTGTCCTGAGATATCTGACAACACAAGGTCAGTGATCCTTCTCTCATAGAGCCCCACTCTGGCTAAATGCCCTGGATCCAGAAACATCCACCTCACCAAAGTTCGGTCAATTTAAGTGTCTGCTCCAGCAGTATCTTGTATCTAGCAGCTCCTGTGACTGCCTGCCCAGTGAGAACCTGTAGCCAGCCCAGTAAAAAAAAAACCCCCTCTTGGCACCTAATGCGTCCCTTGCTCCACTTTCTCCTCCGCCCATCTTACAGCCGATTGCCCCTCCACCCATCTCTCCACCACCCCTCCAGCAACTCTCTTACCATCCTCTCTCCCTCTCCTCCACCCCAATTCCCCTCCATCTTTGACAAGCTAGTTTGACAAGGCCACTGGCTGCCTCTCTCTTCCCTGCCATTACTGGTACCATCTCCCTTTTGCCTCCCCTCTCCTCCTAACTCAGCTTTCCTCCTCCTAAATAGTAGAACCATTTGTATTAAGCTAGTTACTGCAACTTCCTGTCTGCTCCTATTGTAGTCAAATCACAGCCAATTGTGCTCTTAAAAATGATATTACTATTATGTCTTTGTTAGTCCTCCCTTGTTGTTTGTAAGCCTCCCCTATGACGTGGAACCTTTGTAAATGAGCTGCTTTGTGCTCAAAGGTGTAACAATCCTAGGCTAAAATAAATAAAAATAAATAAAAAATATCTTCGTTGGAAAGATCCACTGCAGATCACAGGAGTCACATGATGTTCGCGTGTCAAATCTGAATCCAGAGTGACTCACAGATTCTTCACCATATCCATGGCTACCAGGGCACACCAGTCAGTGATGATACCCTTACAGCTGCCTGCCTAGCTGCCATCCCACAAGGACCTGGTTCCACTACTAACAACTCTGTCTTGGCTGGGTTCAAACTCAGCCAGATAGAGGTTATCCAATCTGTGATCATCCGAAGACTACTCATCAGTAGCTAAATGTATCGGATCAGCCATGCATGCCTTGACTGATCTTGTCACTGCCTTTTCCCCATCATCAGCATCTCATGTATCCTCCTCCTGTGCCTCATGGTCAGCAACCCCAACTTGTGACAGCACTGCCAACGTGGATTGCTAGATGCATGTTCTTTTTTTGCCTGCAGATGTGCTGCTGCAGTATTTACCCTCCATTCCGATTGCCTTTCCCGATGCTTCTCCTGCCTTCCTTTGAATAAGCTGCTCATACTGGCTTTTCAGAACGTGCATCCCATGTGCCTTTCTAGGGAGAAGTTTTTGAAGATATAGGATCTGGTTGTTTCCCCCACGAAGGACTAAAGACAACTCATATTTATATCAGGGGCCCAGCAGGGTTATGCTAGATATAATTTATGTTATTATGCTGTTCAAGTATTTGTTGTAGTCTAAGACCTCCAGCAAGCACACAGCCAATGAAAAACTAAATACATCACTAGTCACCTCAGTCTGCCTCTGCACATTCAGAATGGCCTATGGCCAACCACAGCTTATGAAATAGGGATATAGCCTAGCTTAGGGAGGCAGTGTCCTCATTCACTGCCTGTGCTGCATGATCAAATGGGCCCAACACTACAATTAAGTCATCCATTAACTTCCATTGATTGGTGGCTAATTACATGGAAGCTCCTGAACTGTTCCTCCTTGTATGCAGCAGCATGTACTTGAACAAGGCCGTATATTGCTTGTACATCCTTTCCAGCATATATAATATTGTGATTCACCTTGTTATGACCTCTTGCTTCAAACGGTGGTGAGGCAGGCCATTTTTATTTGCAGTGCCCACAGCTGGTCAATGGCCTTTCAAGATCTTGCAAAATGAGCACAGATTTTCCGGCACACAATCCAATTTGACCTATTGTTGCTTGCAATAAACCCTGTCTTTAGCAAGACTGCGTACACCATGTCAGTCTCCTCTAAAAGTGAAGACAAAATGTTGCCTGCACTGTGTGACACAACCATGCTTTCATGGCAAGTGTGGCATGCTTATACAGCACAGAAGGTTGGCTGCTGCTTCAGCCTGTGCTGGTGCCAGTTCCACCTGGACAATTTGTTAAAGGCAACATAAAAAATGTTGTTTACATTTTTTAGTATAAATTAATTGTAAATCTGGGCATGTATGAAGCCTGCTTTATCACCTCAGTGTTTTGTTTTAGAATAGTCTTATTTTTTATTTTGGGCCCAAAATTAATGAAGCTTTTTTCTTGCTCAATATTTATGTTTTCATTAGTAAGCAATCCAAAACCAAGTGACATTAGTTGAGCTGAAGACTACAACGAATCAGAACACAATGATATAAGCCCAGTCAATGTCATTGTTATCTGTATCATTGTAGATTGTAGTCTTCAGCTCAGCTGTTGTCACTAGGTGAATATTGGGCAAGAAAAGGCTGCATTAATATAGGGTACTGCATGAGGAACAAATAAGACTATCTTACTGACTCATGTGGGGGCCAATTATAAAAAAGTCCCAAAAAGGGATTTGGAGGGACAGGAAATGTTGTGGAAAGACACAAGCAAAGATGATGATGATGACAATAACGTGGCAGGTGATGCCACGGGCATACTGAGTTGTACAGTTTTGGCGTGCAGAGATTTTTGTAACAAGTCTTTTTTTTGGGGGGGGGGAGTGGTCACCCATTGGTTTTGTTATTGTTTTTTATTTAACATCATCCACTTTCATTTGTTGTCTTTTTTCTCACCAGGAAGGATCAATTACAATATCATCTTTATTGCCTTCATCTTCGACCACCTCTTGCACTACCTGCTCATTCACCTCCGCTTCTGCCACCCACCCCATCTTTTCAGTCTTTCTTTTGCTCCTCAACCTTTTTCCATCAGCTCCACTTCCATAGGCTGCATTTCCTCTCCACCTAAAGGTTCAACAACATCCCCTATATTCTCCTGCTCCTCAGGCAAGTCAGGGTACAGTGGTGTTACTGGTGGTGTGGCCATTAATGGGGATGATGCAGTTTCTTTGCTCTCAGTCTGATTACCTCCAGCCCTCCACCCTCTTCTGTATCAACAAGAATATTGGTCACATTATCTGTTCTATGTTTATGTTTGCTTGCACGCATCTGCAAGAAACATAGTGCCATCATCTGAGTTTTCAGAGGTATGGCAGCCCTCTTCCAATTCAGTCAGTGTGTTTGCAGGCACGGCCGCAGTTCTCCAATGCCTGGTGGAGCTGTCTATGACAGCGTCCAAAATGCAGTGGGGTACAGTTGAAAGGGAGAGCTACGCTTCAGTGAGCAGCGATAAGATATCGCCTGCTCATGTGGGCTCCCCCTACACACACACTGTGTAGCTGACGGGGTGCCCAATCCCCCATCAGCTGTGCTGCGCCCCCAAATCAGAGTTACATGCTTTCTCGGTGCCCACCCCAAGCGTGGCAGCACATGGTATAGCTGATGGGAGTGCCCAATCCCGTCGGCTCAACTGGTCCCCAGTACAGGGTGCCATGCTGGGAACCCACCCCAGTGTGGCAACAGATGCTATTGCTGACAGGGTTCCCAATCCCCGTCGGCTCCATATTACCAGCCATCCTTGTACCACACTGGAGCCACCCCAGCATGGAAGCGTCCTCGTCATCATTTAATAAAAAATACCTGAAACTTACAAAGCGGTCCCTTGCTGTCTCTGCCCCACCCGCACCCACCACTGCACCCGCCTCCCACCCCCCTCACCCCATACTTACCTCGGACTCCGTAGCTGACGATCTTGGTGGACCGGGAACATGTCTGCACTCTTCAAAGCCGACGCGAACTGAGGAAATGCCGTATGCTGTATAATGGGATAGATAGGGTTTTTCAACTTTGCTGCATATCTCAGCCATTTTTTGGAATTTTTGCACCAAATTTTCAACATGGGTTTTTTTGGGACCCCTTCTCATGAATGCTCCCGCTGTCATGGCGTTAATCGGGCCCAAAGGGTGATTTCTCAGTCACTGCATGAAATCACCTTTCGGGACTGAGTAATGAAATGACACTGCCACTGTTCATAAGGTGGGCTCTCAAAAAGCCTATGTTGAAAATTTGGTGGAAAAATTCCTAAAAATGACTGTTTTACAAGCGTGCGTTGCGCAGTTCCTATGCACGCTAGTAAGTTCACGAATTTTCAATATTTTCACTCCAGATTTTCAACATTGCCATTTTACCACACCTCCTTATGAGCAGTACAGCTGTCATTTTTCACATCTTGCCCAAAATGTGTTTCCTCCCATGTAGCGCACAATGGCACAGTCGGTGTGCAAAATCAATGTATGGGACACATTAAGAAAATCACAGTGACACTGTTAATGAGCAGAGGTCTTAAAATGGCTATGTTGAAAATTTGCTGAAAAAATTCTTAAAAATGACTGCTTTACGAGCGTGCGTTGCGCAGTTCCTACGCACAAGCGTAAGTTTGCAAATTTTCTATATTTTCACTCCAGATTTTCCACATTGATATTTTATTACACTTTCTTATGAACAGTACAGGTGCCATTTGTCACATGTCACCCCAAATGTGTTTCCGCACATGTAGCGCACAATGGTGCAGTCGGCATGCGAAAGCAATGTTTGGGACAGATTAAGGAAATCAGAGTTACACTGTTCATGAGCAGAGGTCTTTAAATGGCTATGTTGAAAATTTGGTGTCAAAAGTCCATAAAAAGACTGTGTTACAAATGAGCATTGTGCAGTTTCCACGCACCCTCGTAAGTTCATGACTTTGTAATATTTTCAGTCCAGATTTTCACCAGTGGCATTTTTCCACACTTCCTTACGAACAGTACAGCTGTCATTTTTCACAACATGGCTGAAATATGTTTTCACACTTTCAGCGCAGAGATGCGTGGTCGCTGTGGGAAATCATTGTTCGGGACAGATAAAGAAAATCACAGTGGCACTGTTCATGATCAGAGGTCCCAAAATGCCTGTGTTGACAATCTGCTATAAAAAATCCCCAACCTAATTACGTTAAGGGTGTGCATTGCACAGTTTCTATGCATGCTCGTGACTTCACCAGTTTTTTTAATATTTTTACTGCAGATTTGCAACACTGCCATTTTTTACACCTCCCCATGAACAGTACAGCTGTCATTTTTCACATCCTGTTCACAATGTGTTTTTGCATCTGTGGTGCTAAATGCCGTAGTCGCTGTGCATAAGCAGCGTTCAGTTAACAAACTGATATTGCCACTGTTCAAGAGGTGAGGGTCACAAAAAAAACATGTTGAAAATTTGGAGTGAAAATACCAACGAATGCCTGAGGTGTTAGGGTTTCCAACCATAACGCCCCACCCTGTAGAGAATGACAGGCATCAGGGGTGTGACTTGGGATTCTTGCCTGTAATGCTCATACAATTCCACATCCTGCAGCCAGTGAGAGGCATCGAGGTATGCCTTGGACTCTTCGGCCCCAAAGTTCACCTCATTCTCCTATACCCCACCCATCTCACCATATTTCCTGATGGAATGGGGTGTGCATAAGGGCCAAAGACCCCAAGGCACACCGTGACACTTGTCAGTGTCTGCAGGGTAGGGTGTAGTGAAATGGCGTGGCCGTTATGCCTGACGACCCAAAGGCACACCCCAATGCCTGTCACTCTCTGCAGGGTGGTGGTGGGGTTGGCTTCAGTTCAATACTTCACTGCCATTTCTACTATGCAGCTCTGTAACTTCTACACTACCAATGCCAATGCCAGCAAGCAAACATTCGGCATTGACAAATGCTTGTTTTTTCATGACCTGCCTCAGCTGCATTCCAGCTGCAAGTCCCTTTCTTACTGTTGCTTTGCCACCATGAGCTTTGCCCCTATTTCTGCTACACATTTTACTGTGATAAGGAAATATTGCCTTACACAATGTTAACCGCCTTGCTATTTCTGAAAGGATTAAACCTCAGTTTGGGTTTATTCTATTTTTTTGGGGGGAGGGGCAGGAAAAGCACATCAAGCCAAAGCTTCTTTTAAGATGCACACAGTGTGAACGGAATTTGAGTGACTTGCTCAGGTTCATACAGTGATAAAGTGGTGGTTGTAGGATCAAAAGTCAAAGCTCCAGATTAGCTTGTGTATTAAGCTGAGACACACAAAATAACAAACACAGCTGCTGCGTTCTAAATGCACAAAGATGAGAGAAGAATTTAAAGGAGGTAGGAAATGATTTTTCACCTGTTTTTTGTGTATAATAGAACATTACACTCTAAAACAATGTGTACGTGTATTTTCTTCTGGTCTGAAACATTTAAATAGTGTTGTTTATCAATCTGAAATTATGATAGTCTGAATGGATTTGTAAACCAGGAGCCATTTTTTTTTGTTCTGTCTTTGTCTAGCGCGAGCTCAGCTCTCTAGTGTGACGTAACAAACTCCCTACTCATGCTGGAGGCATTCAGTGTTCAGTTGAAACAGTTTTGAAGTGTTTTTGCTTTCCTGAATCTGGTACATTTCAGTGTTCAGTCTGTATGACACAATCAGAAAGAATGGCAACATTATATCTGTTACACAGCTACAGTCCGTTTGATATAAATCTTTTTACTTTAGAAACATGATGCTTAGCTAAAGTGGCACTAGCTGTGCTGCAGCATGAGAACCCACTGTATTGATTTGTATCTATCATGCAGACCACCTCCTTCCTTGCTCTTTTTTCATAGCATCCCAAAAAGGTTTGCAGTGTTTAAGTAGTATGATTGGATCACTCATGTCACTTCTACTGAAGTCTCCTGGTGGAGCAACATGAACCGGTGTTACTAATATTGGAGGATATAATTTTGTTCATGCTTAATGGAAGGAAGACAAGTACATGCTGCTCTGCCATGGGACTTCAGTAGAAGTGATGCAATCACACTACTCAAACACTGCAATTTTGTTGTTGTTGTTTGGTGCTATGGAGGGGGGAAGGGGGCTAGTGGGTGTGTCGGTTTGGGAGTTCTAACTTAAATAGGGGATGTGAGGACCCAATGGCTTGTGCCAGGTTGTGGTGGGGGCAGTTTGAATGACCTGATAAATTGTTTACTAAAGAAATGGCATTTTTCAATCCTCTGGTTTGAATCCCCACCAGCAGCACACCCAACCTTTCACAGTGAATCATTACCACTGACTATTATGAAATAGATTAATTCACACCAGCATGTCCATGTTCAATGGGTCTATTCTGACTGCACAAACTTGTGGTTTGAAAAAGAAAGTCAAATGCAGATGCTGCAGTTTACATTGCACATCTCAAATGAAACACAGAGGGATCAGAATGACAGAAAGAAATATTTCACTGCTCTCAACATTATGTGTCTTGAAAATTTAATTAGAGAAGAGTTTAAAGGAACTATAACTAATCTGAAAAAACTACTATAAGAATGAAATGAAAGTGCAAACACTGAACCTTGACATAGATTAGAAACTCAATGGACGTGCTGGAAAATAATTTGCACTTCCACAATGCTGTCAAGTGAAGTACTGTAGTTCATCATCAACCCAACTCAACACATGCAGCATGGTGTTGTTTTGTCAATAGCCAGAGACAAAAAGAGAATATTTTTTCCAATGTTAAAATCTGTACACTGGCAAAGAGAAGTGCTTCCTTATTCACCAATGGCAAATTTAGTTTGAATCATGTGTTTTCTGTCAGTGTATCAGTGCTATTAACAGAGACAGCTGAAATTGTGCCAGTTGAAAATAACGAAAGTGGGGAAGACATCAGTGTTCAGGGGTCAGAAAGCAAATTTAGCAGTGGGCTTTATGTTTTTCATCCATGTGTTGACAGCTCAATATGTATGAGCTGCTGTCATGTAGAGGAAAATGGCAGCTCAGTAATGGGGAAGACAGATGATTCATTGTCTGACACACTGAATCCACAGATGAACATCTAGTTTCACAAACACAGTGTTTTCTGATATGGTATGGTAATCACTTTCTAATTTATGGCATAACTCTGGTCTCATTATTTGTGGATGTGAACTGTAAAACTCACTACAAATACACATGTTTATGGAATTTAGACTGAAACTTGTATTTATCTGACACCATAAACATATGTATTGGTAGTGAGTTTTACAATTCACATCCACAAATAATGAGATCAGATGTATGCCATAAGTGAATTAGAAAGAGATTACCATAATATATCAGAAAACACTGTGTTTGTGAAACTAAACGTTCATATGGTATGTGGATTCAGTGTCAGACAGTGAATCATCCGTGTTATCCCCATCACTGATCTGCCATTTTCACTTATGTGACAGCAGCTCGTACATATTGGGCTGTCAACACAAGGATGAAAAACATAAAGCCCACTGCTACCTTTGCTTTCTAACCACTGAACACTGATGTCTTCCCTGCTTCCATTATGTTTAACTGGCACAATTTTAGCTATCTCTGTAAATAGTGCTGATACACTGACAAAAATCAGAGTTATTTAAGTGAGTGGGAATCTGTAGCCACGCGCTCACTGAACTTGAATCTGGCAAATCAGCAATCATAACTGGTGGTGAGAAAAAAATAAAAAACACAGAAAACACTTGTTTTTAAAAAAAAGTAGTTCATTCAACAACCCAAACAATCCAGCTAAAGCATGATTATTGATGTAACCTACAAAAACAGTGTTTTTTCTCCCATCTCCTTTAAGGTACCATCAACTGGCAAAAAGAATGAGAAACACAATATTTTAATTGCCTTCCCCACTGCAGCTTTTGTGCTTTAGAGTGAGGCTAGCCTACACTGCAGCACAGACACAGCACACGCTAAAACTTTGACCAAAAATAGTTAAATAAAACTACAAAAAACACTTTAAAAAGTTAGCATCAGATGAACGCTTGATGAAGTGTATTTGGTTTTGAAAAATAAAATGTTTGGTTTTGAAGGCTTTTACATTAAAATAAGTAAGGTCTCTCTCAGAGAACTCATAGAAAGATCCTGTCCCCTCACACACACTATTAGGAGTGCACAGAGTACATCCCTCCCATTATTTATTTTTGATTTATTTATTTAACAAATTGGAAAGACCTGTGAGTCAAGGGCTTTTTTTTACAGAGGTTCCACGTCAAGTCACAAGAATAGCAAATTACAATGGTTTCAGTAAGTAGTACAACATGTGGAATGTAATTACATAAACAAAAGAACAATATGGCAAGATAAATATTGTGTTAAGTGCAGCCAGTGGCTTTGTCTGAAGAGGGATGAAAGGGATTACAAGGAGAGAAGTACAGGGGGTGAATTGGGTGGTGGAAGGAGCAAAATAAGAGCAAGGAGGGAGATTCCACAATGAAGCTTAAGCAGGAAAGGCCCACAGGGTGCGGGGGGTAGAGGGAGAGAACAAGGTGAGGAAACAGAGGAGGAAGGGAGGAAGTGGGAGAGGAGGGGTAAAGGAAGGGGGGATGAGGTAGGATGAAAAGAGGACAGGAATGGAAAAGGGATAAGGGAGGAAATGCTGTGAGTGGAATAGCACAGCAACAGGATAGGGCTGTACAGGGGCACATGGTAAAAGAGGGGAGGTCCCAGTACATTTAGCTGTCAACAGAGATTAGGTACTGTATAGCAGTCACAAGATGCTCTGGAAACTAGGAATTGATGCAGCTTCCACTTAAATGGTCCCAAGGTTACAGTCATCGCAATCTCAGGAGGAAGGGAAGTAAATAAATTAGCAGCTCTAACTGCAATGGATCACTGTTGGAGAGAGAGGTTCAACAGCGAGGGACAGTAATAGTTTGGTTCACAGAACTTCGTGTGCTCTGAGTGCCCCGGAAGGGACTGAAAAGCTGAAGGGAACCTGATGGTAGGAGACCAAGATCTGCCATCTTAGCCAGAAGGCAAGCTTGATATTCGATGCAAGCCTGGAGTTGAAGCCAGTTTGCTTGTTAGTAAAGGTCACAAGTGTGAGTACGATAGGCTGCACTAGTTAGTAGATGGCATGCCTTATTCAGAGCTGTGGCGAGCCGATGTAGGGTTGTGTCTGTGGCGGAACCATAAATGACCAAAACATAGTCAATAATAGACACAATTGAACTTTGGATAGCCAATCTGAGGGATTCGTAGTAAGACAGAGTTTATGCCTGTGTAGAAGGCCTAGGCGAGTGTTAACTGCCTTGGCAACATTCTCAACATGGTTGGAGTAGGAGAACGTACTATCCAAAGTAACTCCTCGGTATTTAAAAGATTGAGTCTGATCAAGAACAACACCCACACTGTTTTTAATCACCAATTGTTTGGCTTTGTGCTTGCTGTGGGTACCATGGAAGAGCATGACCTTCATTTTTTTGCAATTAAGCACCAACTTATGAGAGATGAACCAGGACTCAGCTTCAGTAAAACTTTTCTGAAGCCAGGCCTGGAGGAGGGTAGGGTCAGCAGTCTTTAGGTTTCCTGTTGCAGAGACACCATGTGGTCTTCTCACATGGGATTTTTCTTTTATTGTATTTATTTATGTTTTTATTTAAAATTGTGTTGTTAGGGTAAGAAGCACTGGCCACATGGCCATTTTACAGGCTTTACCCAGTTTTGGAACAGGACATACAATGAATGAACATACATACATTGCTTAACAGTAAACAATAAACAGATAATTGTTTCAATATAATCACACAACAATAACCCATACATAAAATCAACTAACTTAGAAATTACAATTTGTTACTTCAGTCTGAGAAAAATTAAAAAGTTCTAATTACAAGCAGGTCATCTAAAATTCCATGTTAATGCAGTAATCTGAGAACTTTGCCAGGACGAAACTTCATGAAGTCTTAAACGTCATAACTTTTCAAAGTATTATATTGGATGCAAAGTTTGACTTCTCATCTTCGAAGAAATTTATAAATTTTCTGAACTTTGCAAAGTTCTGTCAAAACCAGGTTTTCCCAACTTCACATATGGTCTAACAATTATGTTGCAAGTAGTGCAAGTGTGTGACATTCATACTGCAACTGTTTCAAAACCTGCCCAGAAAGTCAGGAAGTGGGTGCAGTCTTACTCAGCATAGCAGTTTTTATTGTCCATTCAGAAAAATAAAGAGAAACATTAAGTAAGCAATAATACCCAACAGGGTGGGTGGAATTGGGCTATATTGCACCACCCAAGGGGTGTAATGAAGCCCAACGCTGCAGGTGGAGGGCCTTATAGCCCCTGGAAGGTCCAGTGTAGCCCAATACCGCCCACCCTGGAGGATATTATTGCGCTTAAAAATGTGTTACATGTGGCATTTTTATGTACCATATAAAAATAAAAAAGAAAGAAAAAGAAGACTAAAAATCTATTTAAAATGTTTTCATTGATAAAGTAGTTCCTTTCTTACTTAAAATTTATATTTTGGCCAGGAAAGACACACTAAGCCAGGGCTTGTTTTCAGGTGTACCCTGGGAGCATAGGAAAGTTAAGTGATTTGCTTAAGGTCACACAGTATGTAAGTGGTGGCCGTGGGTTTCAAACCCGGTTCTCCAGGTTTGCAGCTCAGTGATCTTAACCACTATGCTCTACTTCCTCCCACTACCTCTACTGATATACTTGCTAGTAGAGGGCACTGCAGTTTCCTTTACTACTGTGTGTTTTCATTAATTCTCTAGTTACCCCCCCCACACACACACAGGCTTGCCAGTGGTTTGTTTTATTTTTTTATTTTTGAAGTAAAGCCGGTGTCTACTGTTCCCCCTACCAACTACTACCTCCAGGGTGGCAAAGCATTGTGAGTCGAGATAGGAAGTGACGACAGTAATGTGTGTTGTCTGTCCAGTCCCATTAGACTTTTTTAAATTATTGTTTTGTTCCTGGGTGAGCAGTATCAGGATTGTGAATGCAGTTGGGGAGCACTGTTCGCTATCCTCACCTGAAACAGTGTGGCTACATTGGATAGTACTGCCATCATGGCAGAGCAGCTTTTGAAATGTAAATCACCACCCACCCGTACTCTGTAGGTCATTCAAATGAGGTTCTGCACTTTTGATTGCTTTCTTTTGTGTGGGTAGCAGGAGAACACCGCTCATGAAGAGAAACAGCAGAGCTTTTAATCACATTGTCCATGCTGTTGTTAACAAACAGAGAAAGAGAAACTTCTGTTTGTTCCTTTAAAACTGCTCCAAAAATCTAACCCAATCATCTCAGCTTCAATGCATTAGCAGAAGGATGGCACGGCAGTAAGTGCGGTTAGAAGTGTCCAAAAGCTGAAACAACAGAAAAAAGAAAAGCACAGAAAGGGGGCAGAAACAGAAAATCAATTTCCTTATAACTTATTATTTCTGCTGACATGTGTAAGCAGCGAGCTTATCTGTCAGATAGCATTTAGCTAGCCATTGATAACCCATAACGGTTGATTAAAAGTGGGCTTTTGAAGCACTTTATGAGGGGATCAGGGCTGAAAAGCACTCAATAGAAGGGCAGAAACTCAGAGCACAATGATCAACTCCTTAACCCATGCTGCACCATCTTACAGCTCTCATTGCTCAGACCTCATCACCACAGGCATACACTGTAGTACTGAATCGGTGGTTGCATATTGCAGGGTAGCCTTGAAATCCATTTCAAGCTTAAACTAAGAAAATACACATTTGCAGAACGATTCTGCACATCATTTCATGGCAACAGGCAAACCAATCATTATGGGGGGGGGCGCATTTTTGCCTGTCCTTAAGCGGTAGAAAAAACATGGCGGCAATTTCAAAATGAAGATTCTATTGGCACAAGGATTTTTGGAAGGTAAATCAGGTAGCAGAGACAGGGACTCATTATTTCCTGGTCTCTGTTGCCTAATACCAGACTGGCTGGTTGCTGGCCTTAGCCAATCAGCTTTAGAGATTTCCCCAACCCATTTTCTAATGGTTATTAAATCTAACCTGAAAATAAACTAAAATGTCCAAACAGCTTTCTTAATGTTAGATACTTACTCAGATTCTCACAGTTCTCTCCCTACAAATCCCTTACACAGCATGAAATATTCATAGAAAAGGCCTAAAATCTTTCCATGAACCATCAGACTAGAGGGGGTGGAGTGGCCATCTATGTATCGGATAGATTTCCTGTGACTATAGTCAACTCCACAACTTCACCTAAGGAGTTTGAATGCCTTACACTTAAGGTTCAAGCCACAGCATCCCAGTCGCTTCTTGTAATAGGATGTTACAGACCCTCCTCAGCTGGAACCAGAATTATAAATCATCTAAGTCACATACTTGATTGCTTCCCTTCGGAAGTTATAGTTATAGGTGACCTAAACCTGGACTGGTTAGCACCTTGCTCGAAGTCACTCAAAGATCTCTGCAATGCATTTGGGCTGACTCAAATCATTATGGAACCCACACATCCTAGCAAGAAAAACCCTACCAACAGCACGATCCTTGACATTATACTGGTTAACAAACCTCATCTGGTAACTCACTCAGGCATTTTCCTTAATGACTTTAGTGACCATTGTGTCCTCGCATGTGTTAGATCCCTTCCAAAGCCAATTTCACACTCTAGATACATTCTTAAAAGGAGCCATCGCAACTTTGACCTCCATGCTTTCTTATCGGACCTGAAGTATACCTGTTGGCAAAACTTTTACCTTGCTCCAACGATTAATGAAGCCTATGATTTGTTCCTGAACATCCATCTAGGTACTATAAATCAACATGCACCCCTTGTGAAAATACATACAAAAAAAATGTCATGCCCTTGGTTTTCCACCAGCCTCAAGCCCAAACTACTCCATAGGGATGCCCAATGGAAAAAGGCATAGACAACTAAACTCCTCTCTGATTGGACAGCCTTTAGAGTGGCCAGAAATCATTGCACCAAGCTTACTAGAGATGTCAAAACTAGTTATTACAACAGCAAACTGGACCCTTCTACCACATGCTCTGTGCTGTTTTGGAAAACCATAAGAGAAGTAGAGGGCTATAGATCATCAAACTCCTTTCTCACAAAAATCACGATGGGAAGCCCTACCATCTCCGACAAGCTCGAGATCCTAAATCTATTTAATAGTCATTTTGCTACAGCAGGGCTGGCTTTCAACGCATCTCCAACCAACAGCCTTTGAGATCAATTATTTGGTAAAGATCTAGACCTGGTCACTCATTCCTCCCCAAGGTCAAGGCAGCCTTCAGCTTTAGCCCTGTCATGCTTAAACAAGATGAGGACCTGCTCCTCCAGCTGGACATAAGGAAAAGTGCTGGCGCAGATCTCATAGAACCATACTTTTTAAAAATAGCATATCTCTCTCTGGCTGTTCCCATTATCCACCAATTTATTTTGTCCCTTACACAGGGCACCCTTCCTCCTATTTGAAAAACTGCTCATGTCATTCCCCTTTTGAAATCAAGAGAACCTAGTGACCTTAACAATTATATGCCTATCTCTCTGCTTCCAACTCTCCCTACGCTACTAGAAAAACTAGTTAACCAGCAAATCGGGAACTACCTTGATTCCAACAACCTGTTTACCTCGGTGCAATCTGGATTCAGGCCTTGCCATAGCACGATCTCTGCCCTGGCCAAAGTATGTAATGAATAGTTAACTGCTCTGGATAATAAGCAATATGTATGCACTTGTTCTTGGATCTAAGCAAGGCATTTGATATGGTGGATTACTCTTTGCTCCTGGGCACCCTCCGCAACTTTGGCCTGGACAATATAGCACTCAAATGGTTTGATAACTACCTGACTGGATGCTCCCAGAAAGTAAAGGCGGAAGGAGATCTGTCCCCCAAAAGAAACCTATTAAGAGGCACTCCTCAGGGTTCCATTCTGGGCTCCCTCCTGTTTGCCATGTATATTAACAACATTCATTCAAGGTTAAAGGCTACTAGTATACACCTATGTGCCGATGACACTGTTCTGTATATTGCTAGGCCATCCCCAGAAATATCATGTACAGACCTGCAACTAGACTTCAGCCATCTTCAGAAAAACCTACTACAACTAAAACTACTTCTAAATGCCAAAAAACAAAGGCAATGCTTCTCTATCCCTTCACCAAGCCGTCGCACATTACTAAGCCGGGTGACATACCTGTGATCTCTACCCTCCTAGGAGAGCCTCTTGAATTGTTACTAAATTTAAATATCTGGGTGTCTGGATTGACAAAAAACTGGCCTTCTAGGAACATATTGAGGAAGTTAGTAAAAAACTTATACAGAGACTTGGCCTATTCTTTCAAATAAAACACCTCACGGTAGAAGCAAAAACCAGACTTGTCCAGACCACATTCCTTCCGCTGCTAGAGTATGCTGAAATTTTGTATGGACAAGGTACTAGTGCAGCACTGTCCAAACTAGACACTCTATACCACCAAGCTATAAGATTCATTACAGGTGCACCCTATTCTACGCACCATTGCTTGCTATATGCACTAGTGGGGTGGACATCACTCTGTTACAGATGGCAGAGAAATGCAGTCCTTTGGACATACTGAGCTATCATAAAGAAGCTTCCCCAATATATTTCTGTCTACCCATCTGTCCTCCTGGTAGTTACACTCTGAGAAGCCTATCACATTTATCCCTGTTCATTCCCAGAATCAGATCTCGCTTTGGTGCAGCTGCCATAAGCCATTCCCTCCCTGTATTATGGAACAAAATGCAAAAAACACTTAAACTAGCCTCACCTGAGAAATTATGAATGTTTAAAACCTTGTTCGCCCATGCCTTCACAGAATCCTGCAACTGTAGGAAACAGCTACCCTCTTAACACCAGCCATATGGTACCATCCCTTGTCCCCTGTACAGCATTTGTGGCCCTCATACCACTTCCCTCTGTCTCCTTCCTTCCCTGCAGCTCCCCTAGTACTTTCCTTTTAGTACCATTCCCCTGTCCCTTGCACAGCTTTTTGTTGCCTTCTTACCACTACCCCGTCTCCTTCCTTCCTTGCAGTTCCCCTTATACCTATTCCTATTTTTGCACTTAAATATGCACTTATGTCTAACCTCCAAACTTTAAATTTGCTTATATGAATTTTTTGCCTCGTCTGTGTAAAATGATTAACTGTATTGTACAAAGCGTCTACCCCACTTGTGTAAAATGTTTATTCTAATTGCTATGTTAGTCCTTCTCCATTACTATTGTATTATTTTGTTGGTTTTGTACTGTTGTCCTTGTCTACTCTATGTCCAGGTCCATCTTGTAAATGAGTTTTTGCTCAATAATGTTTCGCCTGGTAAAATAAAGCTTGATTGCTTGATTGATTGATTGATATCTTGATTCAGGCCTTAGGGGTTGCAGTTTGGAGTCACAAGATTCATTTTGTTCCCTTCTGCAACATTATTTTGGTTCAATCTTCCCCTCTTGGAAAGGGCAAAGCATGGTCAATTGTGTTGGATCTTTGGCTCTTGGGTTTACTGGTGTCGACTGAAGTGCAGGCCTAGTGTATCATCCAGTCTACTACTCTACTGTTGAAAATTACCTTAGCATGTTCCTGGGTCCTGCACTTTAGTGGATACATGGGTCTCCATTTTGTTTTGTTTGACAGTGGAACCAACACTGCCTACCTTTGTAATGTAGCTACTGTAATGATGAGCAGCTTTTTTTCATAATCGTTTTGATTTTGAGGACTCATTCAGAGATAATACATTTGTTTTTATCTTTAGCAGCCATTTATATGCTTACCCAAACACTGCTCCTGTAGCTCTACTTGAGAATAAATCCCCTTATGATGTATGTATGGGATGGTAAAGGACAAGGAGGGACACTTTATGCTTGTTGAACACTGTATTGAGGGATCTATGAAATTAAGTGCAAGCCACTATTGGGATTTGGGATGTGAAACAGAGTGTTTATGCTTGGTTTACAGTGTACTATAGGGTCTGTCTGATACTGCGACCCGTTGTTTCTGAAGGTACAGTACTATACTAACATATCTTACCTAAGCTAATGATATAAATTAGTTCACAACCACTACTGACATAATCAAATTTGTGTGGTGCATTTATTTTGTACCTGTATATTTCAGTGTAATTGCTGATCACTACCATGGTATGTTGTTTTCAGCTGTCAAATATGTGCATGTGCCAGCTCTGCAGTGATCCACCTGCTTTCCCCTAGAGTGTATTGTTAAGTAATTTTTTTAAGAACTGTATCAGATCACTTTTATGTACTGTACACCAAACAGATTCACTTCTCGAAAGACTCATACCATAAGGAAAATAACGTTATGCCTACTTTTGTGAAGTGTTTGTAAAGTGAAACCAGTCCTGCATTTAGATAATCAGGCTGCACTCTGCTTCAGATACACCATACAGATGCACCCCTCAAAAAACACTTTTGCCTTTGTTATAAAACCTAGGATTCAGTTGCTTTACGAGGGCAGTTTGGGGAATATGCACACTGAATTTCATGTTTATACCACAGGAAATTGAAGACTTATGCTTGTTTCTGTACTGTGTTTGAGAAGTGAAAATTGCCCCTGCATTCAAATAGTCAAGCTGCACTCTGCTTCACATCCACCATAAAAAGTCACCCCTCAAAAACAACTTTTCCCTTTGTTTTGAAACCTTGAATATAAAAGCAATCTAGGGCATACCTTAGAAAATAGGCACACCAAACTTCATGTTTTTACCACAAGAAATTAAAAAGTTATGCCTGCTTCTAGATGGCCTTTGTGAAGTGAGAGCAGACCCTGCCGTCAGACATTGAACATGGAGCTCAAACTGTCAAGCTGCAGTCTGCTTCTCATACACCATGCAGATGCACCCCTTGAAAACCATATTTTCCTTTTTTTTTAAGTTCACAGCAAGAAAAAGCCATTCAACTCACCGACGTGCCTCATCCAACTCATAGCAAAAAAACAGAAAAAAGGGCCAGTGCTGACACTGACATTCAGTTGCATGCATTTTTAATAAACGAACGTGTACACTCACAATCACAGTGCTGCAACTCAGAAGTAGGTCTCCACTCCTAAATGCTCCATCCAGTTTTGTGCATGTGTGCTTCCTCAGGGAGGCTGGTCATCAACAGAAGGAAGACATTTATGCTGTAGAAATCTTAAAACAATACTGTAGAAAAATAAGAATCAACCCAAACATACAGTATATTAAAAACAATATCATCTAAATAGCAGCATATTTTCAACTAGCAATAAAACAGTATGTATAAACCATCCGGAATGATAGCTGCAACAAGAATCCCAGATCACATATAATTTAATACTGGCAGAACAGCAAGTGATGTTCAGAACAGTGGAAACTGCAACTTGTAACCTGTGTCATTAGTGCATTCCCAAGAAATCATTGGAGATCAAGAGGTCACATGCATATCAATAAATCTCAGTTAGCACAAAAATATAATTCAATAGATAATGGGCAAAACATACAGTCATAACAAGTAGTATACAGTAAAATAAGGTGAAACCATCAACTTATAACCTATGTCCAAATATAGTAACAAAAATTGTTTAACAAAAAATATTTTATGTTTATGAACCAGGAGGTCAAGAGGTCTCATACATATCAATAGCCAAATTGGGTGCTGGGGTAACCCATCTTATAAAAAAATTGGGGCTAGTATGCAGACTTGAATTTCCTAAAGCTACAGAGATCCCATAAAAACACTGCATACACAATAATGCCACATAAAAAGCAAGGGGGACATAAGGAATATAAATAGGTTACTATTTAACAGCATGACCAATCCCAAGCTATTCCATATTGGACAATTTTTTAATTACTCAGCTGTAGGGGTGATTTACATGGCTGTTTGCAAATGCACTGCATTGTATGTTGGAAAGACATATAGAATATTTAAATGAGAATTGGAGAACATTTAAGCTCCATTAAGAGTAACAACAAGTTTAATGCACTGGCTAAGTATATTGGAGATTTAATCAGGGTGAACATACTTTTTTGTTTCTTGGGATTCAGAAGGTCACACTGGGGAAGAGGTGTTGAGATTTTGAAAACCTTGTACTTCAAAGGGAAGATTTCTGGATTTATTACCTGGGGGCATTTGAACATCCAGGGTTAAAAGACATTTCCACTATTGTCCCATTTCTGAAAATATCAAATCGATGAGCAAATTTTTATTGAACTTAGTGACCTCCTAGCCGACTTGAGTAGTACTTGATTACTTGGGGCTTTCTGTAATGAGGACTACTTCTGTGACCTATTTACATACCTCACCTCTTCCCCACCTCTTCGCTTTTTATGTGGCATTATTTTTTATGTGGTATTTTTATGGGGTCATCATAGCTTTAGAAAATTCATATCTGCATATTAGCTAATAGCCCAATTTTTTACAATTCAGTTTAGTCCTGCACCTAATTTGGCCATTGATATGCATGCGACCTCTTGGTCCATATGGATAAAATCTTTTTTTGCTAGATTTTTTTGTTACCATATCTGGACTATATCTGGACATAGGTTATAAGCTAGTGGTTTAACCTCATTTTACTACCACTGTTCACTATGACTATGTATTTTGCTCATTATCTGTTGAATTTTATTTTTCATGATAACTGTGATTTATCGATATGCATGTGACCTCTTGATCTCCCATGGTTCATGGCAACTCACTAATGACTTAGAGACTTTAGGGTGATAATAGAGCAGATAGGCAGTGGAGGGAAGAGAGTCTCCAATACAGACAGCTTGCAACCTGTGCTCAAGGTAGGAGTGGAACTAGCTTACTGAGGAGTCAGAAAGGCCCACTGTCTTATGCTTGTCCAGAAGAACTGGGTGTGATACACTGTCAAAGGCTTTGGCCAGGTTGACAAAGACAGCAGAGGTAACTTGGTCCTGTCCCATACTGGACAGGATGCAGACAGTGAACCAGAGGAGGGAGCTGGATGTGGAGTTGGACTCCTTCAAACAGAATGGAACGGAGTGATGAAGTGGGAGTCATTGAGAAAGGGGTGTGTTGTGAGAGGACAAGCTGTTCCTGGAGCTTGGTCAATGTGGGGAGAAGAGAAATGGGATGAACGTTTCCAGGAGTAGAGGGATCACCCCCTTTGGGAGGGGAATGACAGTAGCCTGCTTCCAGACATTGGGAACAGAGGCAGAGGAGAAGGAGAGGTTAAGAAAGAGTGAGACAGGGTAGGCTATGGCTGGCATAGAGAGATGCAAAAGTTTATGATCAGTGCCATCTGGGCTCATACCCTTGCTGGGGTAAGAGCAAGGGGGCCTTATGAATGGCATAAGGAGTGGTAGGAGACAATGTGAAAGAGTGGGAGGGGAAGGGTGGGTTGGAGAAGGGGCAAGACAGATGGGAAGCAGGAGGTGAAAAAGGAGTTGAAGGCAGAAGTAACAGCTGCTGGGTCAGTGATGTGGGAGTTGCCAACCTTAAAGAGCAGCTGACACCTTCAGGACAATTTTAACAAAACATAACATTTAGTCATAGTTCAGCTTGTATGTCACGTTATTTCAGTTTGGCCACTACAACTAAATCATCCCATTCCAAGGCAAAAATATGGGACTTCAGAGGAGCTGACTTTGATAAGATGGCCAACAGAGTTAAGCTAGCCTCGGCAAAAAGAAATATAGGTGAGGGGGTACAGGCAAAGTGGGCAAGCATAAAGGATGCAATACTTGAAGCAACATCCCATTGTGTTAGAGAGAAAAGGAAGTGCAAAAGAAGAAGAAGAAAACCACTTTGGTTCTCAAAAACAGTAGCAGAAAAGGTCAGAGCCAAAAGGCCGGCCTTCAGAAAATATAAGGGAACACAGTGGGATGAAGATAGGGAGGCATACCAAACTTCCTTAAGGGAAGCAGGGAAGGCAGTACGGCAGGCAAAGGCCCAAACCTAGAAAACACTAGCACAAACAGAAAAAGAAAATGACAAGACTTTCTATAGATAAATTAGTGAAAGGAGAAAGTCCAGAGGGGGTATTGCAAAGATTAAAGGAGATAAGGGGGCATGTGAGGAGGAGGACCATGTAAAAGCATCTGTCCTAAATAGATGCTTCTGCTCAGTATTTACTGAAGAGAAGGTAGGGCAGGGCCCACAGCTCAGCACCATGGACACGGGGGGAGGGAGGTGACCACTAGTTCCTTCACAAAAGAATGGGTCCTACAAGAGCTTGATAAGCTCAGGGTGAACACGGCAATGGGATCTGATGGCATACATCCCAGGGTACTAAAGGAGCTAAGAGTGGAACTAGCAGAGCCATTATCAGAACTGTTTAGTGAGTCTCTGAGCACAGGAGAGGTCCCAGAAAACAGGAGAAGGGCTCATGTGATCCCACTACACAAGAGTAGTAGCAAGGAGGAGGCAGGGAACTACAGACCAGTCAGTCTTACCTCAGTAGTGGGCAAGATTATGGAGGCACTCCTTAAGGAAAGGATAGTGCAACACCTGGAATCCATAGGAGCACAGGATCCAAGACAGCATGGGTTTACAAAGGAAGGTCCTGTCAAACTAATCTCATAGATTTCTTTGACTGGGTAACCAGAGTGGTGGACCAAGGGGGAGCAGTTTATGTCACCTACCTTGACTTCAGCAAAGCTTTCAATACTTTTCCACATAGAAGATTGATTAATAAGCTGGGTAGGCTCAGGGTGGGTCAGAAGTTGGTCAACTGGGTGGCAAACTGGTTGGTGGGCAGAAAACAGAGACTGGTGGTAAACGGTATACCATCAGAAGAGATGCAAGTCAGAAGTGGGGTACCTCAGGAATCAGTCCTGGGGCCAGTTCTCTTCAATATCTTCATCAGTGACATTGCAGATGGACTGGAGGGTAAGGTTTGTCTGTTTGCAGATGACACCAAGATCTGCAGGAGAGTAGATGATCCAGATGGGGTGGGCAGAATGAAAAGAGATCTGGATGAACTAGCAAAATGGTCGTAAGAGTGACAACTGGGATTTAATGCAAAGAAGTACAAGATCATACATGTAGAGAAGAGAAACCCTGAAGCCACCTATAGGCTGGGAGGGGAGTTGCTGGCAGTAACAAGGGAAGAAAGAGACTTGGGCATCATCATCACCGATGACCTGCAATCATCCAAGCAGACCACTAAAGCAGTAGGTAAGGCTAGGGGGATGTTAGGGTATATTAGTAGGGATATCACAAGTCAGAAGAGGGAGGTAATAATCCCTCTTTACAAGACACTGGTTAGGCCCCATCTGGAATACTGCGTGCAGTACTGGAGGCCACACCTTTACAAGGACATTAACCAAATTGAGGCAGTCCAGAGAAGGACAACCAAAATGGTACAGGGACTGCATCAGAAAACATATGAGGACAGATTAACGGAGCTCAATATGTATACACTAGAGCAAAGGAGGAGAGAGGTGATATGATCAAAACATTCAAACACCTTAAGGGCATTAACAAGGTGAAAGAGTCTAACATGTTTCAATATAAGAAAAATAGCAGGGCAAGAGGACACAGCATGAGATTAGAGGGAGGCCGATTAAGGGGTAATGTGAGGAAGTTCTTTTTCACAGAAAGGGTGGTGGATGCATGGAACAGCCTACCTCAGGAAGTGGTGGATATGAATACAGTGCAGGGCTTCAAACAGGCATGGGATAGGCATAAGGGAGCAATACAGATGAGTATGAATAGATAGGCCATTGACAGAGCAAAGGCCGATGGCACATGTATAAGGTAGAAAAAGAAATGGGCATACTGAATGGGCCTTGCAGTCCTTATCTGAAATCAACTTCTATGTTTCTATATTCTTCCACCACGTTATTTACTACTGAGGTAATCTGCAGTAAAACAAATGCTTTGTTCCTGAAGAGTTCAGCTATTCCTGTTGTCTCCTTCCTACCCAAAGTCATAATGCACTGCTTGTGACATCACAGTTACTCTCATGCTAACAGACTGTGATGTCATGACAGAGGATTATGGCTTGAAGTAGGGAGTAAGATATAGAGGCAGATAAAATGTAAGGGAAATCTAAAGCATAAAGATCACATATTCATGCAAATGTTCTCAGTAATAAATACCGGGGAAGAGAAATATATAGACTATATATGGAATGCAAACTGAACTGTATCTAATTATTATGTTTTCAAAGTTTTCTTTGCGGCATCAGTAGCTCTTTAAGGATGAGTAGGGAGGATATGGTAGGAAGGGAGAAAAGGCAGTGGATGACTTTCCAGAACTTGGAGGGGTGAATAAGGTTGCTTTGGACAGAAGATGAGATGTAAGTGTATTTCACTAGCCTAGTGGATTTGGTGCAAGCATTGCGAATGGCCATATAATTTAACAGGGTGGTAACTAGTGGTGTTATAGGACAAACAGGCCTGGTTATGAGCTCAAAAGCAGACCAGCAGCTCAGCAGTGATCTGGGGAAAGTGAGTGACTCAGAGCCTGGTTTTCCTTGTTGGGGGGGTAGTCCCAGATAGCCATGAATTTGTTGTAGAAGGAGTGGAGGGCTAAGTTGACATCAGTGGCTGAAGACATGTGGGTCCTGTCTGTGGCCAACAGGTCTGTGTGGAGGGAGGTTTAGTCCAGCGACCTAAAGGATCACAGAAGGATAATTTTAGGAGGGACTTTGGGGTGATCGAGTTTGTGCACACAGTAGATCATATGATGGTCACTGAGTGTATCCAGGAGGATGCCTGCATTCACAGTGCAGTGGGGGTGTGAAGAAAGAACCCAGTCCAGCAAAGTGTGGTTCGAGGATTTATGATTAAGATGTGTGGGGTCTGAAATTAATTGAGATAACTGGAGGTCTTCGATACTCTAGCTAAGGTTTTTCCCTGAAGAGGAGAGCCAATTAGTGTTAAAATCCCCCAAATATCAGCAACTCACCAGAGTTGGGGTGGTAGTAGATAGAGGAGAGGAGATCAGTGACCGAACAGAGAGTAGCCAGGGCAGCAGTACACTCATGCAATGAAGTGAGGAACTGTGTGGGGGTGGGACTGTGTGGGAGGGAGTTTGAAGAGGAGCAGCTCATAAGCAGCAGGGCACAGGCACAAACTGGTGTCAGAGGAAAGCTAGATTGCAGCACCTCCACATCCCTTGAGATTATCCTGCCTAGCTATGAAGTAACTGGATATGGACACTGCAGAGTCTTGGACCTTGGGGGAGAGCCAGGTCTCTGAGAGGATGAGAACATCCTGCTGGAGGCTGAACCTGAGTGGTTGCAATAGATCCAACATTGATAGGAGGTTACAGATGGCGAGGTATCCTTTGGGAAGCTACATTACTGAGGAGGGGACAGGATGAAGATTAAGCTAAATGACCCCTGCCACCAGGAGTAGCAAGGGAAGAAGAAGCTTAAGGGAGACATGGAGCTGCTTTGAAAGAGGGGAGTAGGGGGTGGAAGAGGAGGAGTGGTAAAGAGAGGGCTGGAGGCACCAGAATGCTTTAAAGTAGAGCCAAGGGGAAGGTAAAAAGAAGCAGTCAGTATGCCAGGTGGAGTGGGGAAGAGAGAAAAGGGAAGAAGATGGGCAGGTGGAGAAGGGAGAGAGTAGGAGAGATGAAGGGATAGGGCAGTGAAAGGAGAAAGGGAGGAGGGGGAGAGAAGGAGAGGAAGGATGGCTAGAATGAGGAACAACATGGCAGATGAGGTCACCTAGGTAGGGTAGCATCCTGAATAGGAAATTATTACAGATCTGGGCTACACCAGACAGAGTGGGAGCATAGATAAACAAATTAGGGAGGATGTAGGCTACACCCAGCTAGGAAGGAAGCCTAAATTAAAAATTAAGGGTAGATGTAGGCTACACCCAGATAGGGTGGGAGCCTATATAACAATTTAGGGGATGCAGGCTACACCCAGACAGAGTGGGAGCCTATACAACAATTTTAGGAAGGATGAAGGAGACACCCAGATAGGGTGGGAGCCTATAGACAATTTAGGAATGAAGTGGGCTACACCAAAATAGAGTGGGAGCCAATAAACAATTTAGGAGGGATGCAGGCTACACCCAGATACAATGGGAGCAAATAGACAATTCTGGAGGGATGTGGGCTATATCCAGGTAGAGTGAGAGCCTATATAACGATTTTAAGTAGATGAGGCTAGGCTAGATAAATTAGATTGGGCAAGAGACCCAAGCACCATACATAATAACAGTATATGGTGGGCAGCAAGACCTGTCTATTGGCAGTAATACCTAGCACATTAAAGGTCACAAACTTAGCAGAATCCACAATACATGCATACTACCTCTATAGTAGTTAGGAGAAGAAAATAGGCCTCAGCTCATGGTGAACAGTAGGTACATGCAGCAGCTATCTAACTGGAGGAGCAACACATTAACAGATTCAGGTGTACAATAAATACAGCATAATAGGGTGGAAATCTGGCAGAGTCTCCTAGCATCCTGGTGTCTCTCATCTGGTGACTCCCCTTGAGGACTCCCACTCTGCTGTACCACTCATACTAGGCCTTCTGCAGACTGGTACCACTGGGACCCAAAGGCAATAAGAGCACAACTGCATTGTTAATTTCATCATTTAAATTACTTGTGATATAGATTGTAAAACTGAAATAATCAGTTGTCACCTTAGCCTCATGTTAAGGTGGGTACAAGGGATTAGATACTTTAAAAGAGTATTGTATTTTCCAAAAGTTCCTGCCATCATCCTCAAGTGTGAAGATCATAGTAAGAGATAACACCCTTGGTTTGTTTATCTCTATTAGCCTCTTTGTTGCAGTTTATGCCATTGTTTATTCCAGGACCTAACTATAAATAATAGCTGCACAGTGCATCTTCTTTGTGTGTGTTTTTCTTTAAAGTAAAAAAAATATATATGTACAAATTGTAGCTGTATGAAATACATGCTTTATCACTTTATCATGTTTATTAATCAACTGTTTTGGTACTGCTTGACTGCTTTTCTTAATCAAAGTTGCTATAAAATATTTCAAGCATCTCCATGAATTTAATGACCTTTCCCTGTACGTTTTTTGAATCTTCTGGACTGACCATAACCGACCATGGCAAAACATGGTTCATTTATGTTTGACTATGGTTTGCCCACATTTGCAGAACTTATTTGCATGTCACAATGCAGAATTTGACACTTTAATATTTAAGAAGCAGTGCAACAAAAATATTTTTCTGAAAAACTAGTTTCAGCTACATTTAATGAAAATGTAAGCATACCTGTAGAATCTACTTTTCTAGATACTGCTGCACACCATGAGTGTTTTTTTTTTATAGTCACCCTTACCAGACCTACAATGTTATTTCTAGGCCAAATGTGTGGTCATCTTCTTTTTCTTCTGAAAATTTTTAATTAAAACATTTATAAAATACTCGTATTTTGGTGGAACTAGAAATTCTTACCACCAAATATAACTTGAAAATGACTGGAATCTTTCTTAGTGAAAAAATGTAGGGCTGACTTTCTTTTGTCCAATTTTGTTGCACTGCTGCTTTAGTAATGGCAAAAACAACAATTGTTACAACTTATGAAGAGAAAATAATATTTACACAAGGAAAATAATTATTCTAGCAAACAAAAAATATTACTGTGTTAACTCACTACATTGTAAAGGTGTTTCATTTCAGTGTGGTATGAATAACAATTAGATCATTTTATTTGTTATGAATGTGGAGTGACTCTATTAGAAAGAGGAACAATAGCAGCTGTGGGCAATTACTGTAAGTGCTATACTACATAAAAAATATGCAAAAGTATGCATATGTAGAATATATTCATTCCAGAATGTTAAGTTTGTCAGAAAAAAATAAATTACCTGAACTGTGTAGAAATGTGTTTCATAATGCAAGAATTTTGTTAAAACAGCAACCATGGCTAGCCATTGATGACCATGGTCAACTTGAATAACTCTCATGTTAGATTGACTATGGTCATCCATGGTATGTCCAATGGCCATTTACTGGTAGAGGCTCTCTTTGGACAACCTTGGTGAAATTCATGGACAAACCATTAATGACCATGATTGTGGGCCATGCATTACCATGGTATAACCATGATCATAAGAACAAGGCACTCCAAAATGTGAATGAAGCAAAGATTTGTAAAAATATTCAGTCAAAAGTAAACAGAACCCCCCAACCACCACCACCAATGGTACCCTTGAGCAGCAACAACACAGAATGCAACTGGCAGGCTATGGAACAAACTTACAGTTCAAAATTCTGGGCAGAGGAAAGTTAAAAAGACAAAGTTCAACAGTTCAGACCACTGGAGCAAGGTGATCACTTAGAGGATCTTACCTGATCTCTGAAGAGGTGCAGTACTCTCAGTTTCTCTCTCCCCTGAGATTGGGGTTGTTCATGCCATAGTTGAAGAGCAGAGCGAAGGGTGTGTTGCCAGTAAAAGGACCTGATGCTTCAACTGAAACAGCTTGCATCAAGGTACACATAGAGAAATGCAAATGTCAAATGGAGAAACAAAACAAGCAATTGTCAAGGCTGAATGTTCACCACTTATATAGATCACACAGAAATTGTTGGTAGATAAGGATGGATTGGCCCACCTAGTCTGCCCATTTTCCCTACACTCTGTAATACCACAGATCCTTCTTGGTCTCTAACTTTACTCTCCATTTCAAGCTAATAAGATTCCCTTATGCAGATCCCATACATTCTTGAATCCCATTACAGTTTTTGCTTTGACCATCTCTGCATTGCTGTTGTACTGGATCCTGTCTGTACACAAGGAAATTTGGGAGGAAGCAATAAAAAAAGGCTTTAAATTGGGAGGGGATCTTCAAAAAATGGGAGACTTGGAAGCAGGTGCAGACTGATAGTCATGCCACTCAGCTGGTTGGTGGGTGACATTATGCAGCTGAATGAAGACAGCTGCTCTGGTAGATATGGATACTTCTTTTCAACTACACAAAGTTTCTGCACATCAACCAGCAGAGCAGCATCATTATCAGGCTCACTGATCATTGGACTCTCATGGTCAAGCCTACTGCAGCTTGAGCTGCAATGGACCCAACCGTGACACACATCTGAAATCCAGTATCACAGGGATATCTTCACTTTGCACAAGCACAAGAGTGAACAAAAAAACCAGTTACACAAGTGTAGAGGGATTTCAGTGGCCACACACCTAGCCTGACATTTGTTACACAACTCCACAGGGCAAATGAGACCCACTCTGGAACTATTCTATGATTAGGCTGCTGTTATTGATAAGAGTTGCTGCATATCCTACAATGGCTGTCAAAACCTCAATTCTCCATGTTTTTTCTGTTGTGACATCACATGCTTAAATAATATGTTTCATTTGCCAGATTTATTACTTACATTGCATGTGTAAGGGATATTCCATAGGGAGTGCAGGAATAAGCTCTGTATTCCTCTGGAATGGTTCCATCACTGTTGCCATGCAACAAGTATAGGAACAAAGCATAGCCATGAGTGCCCGACAGCAATGATAGCAGCATTTCTGTTGACATAAATAGCTTATTCCTGCACTCCCTATGGAATGTCCTATTTATATTACGGGAGTGTTAGGGGCAGTAGAACCAATATGATTGATAGCTACGAGAAAAGTAACATGGGTTTTGGGGTGAATAACATGCTATTCACCCTAGAGGCAAATAGTACAGAATAAAGGACAATGTCTTAGCTTCCAATAATTTATTTTATTCCAACTGTGCATCTGTTTTTTTTTTGTTTTTTTTAGTCTTTGGCAACCAGGTAAGGCCCACTAGGCACAAGTGCCTGTTTACAGGGGTGACCTGCGAGCACTGGGAAGGTTAAGTGACTTGCTCAGAGTAACACAGTATGCAAGTGGAGGTTGTGGAACTCAAACCCAGGTCTGCTGGATGCACCAAGCTCATTTACAGCTCATTACTCTAGCCTCTAGGCTATACCGCCAGCCCCATCTGTCACTCCAGTGAGTGAGTGAGTGAGTGAGTGAGTGAGTGAGTGAGTGAGTGAGTGAGTGAGTGAGTGAGTGAGTGAAGGTGGATAGATGTTCCCTTGTTGTAGGCAGGCAGGAGATTTCCAAATGTGTTGACACCCCACATGCTGTCTTAGAAAGACCGCCATAGCGTCCTTTCTGTTGCGAGAACTTCCCTGGCCAATGCCATACCAAGGTATATACAGTGTGTCACCATAAGAAAAATGAACAAAGAAAATGTTGCTTTCAATACCCCAGCTATATCTATCCAGAGGATATGAACAGGAGGAAACAGACTGAAAGATACATAGCTGCACAAAAACTAGTACTAATAAACTAGAAGAGCTTACAAAAACAAAGTCCTAAAAGAGAAGAGGACCTCCTTTGAGCCAAATCCAGAACAAGTTTCTTTTAATTATTCTGTCTGCAGTCAACTATTTCCATGGCAACTTCAAAAAAGTTTCTTCTGTTACAAGGGAAAGACATAACTTTATCCTGGAGAATTGCTTCATGAGCCAGTATATGACTATACTATTTAAATAGTGTCATTTCCTTAGCTAATCCATTGTGATGGGCAGTGACTTAAAAAATTAGCATTGAATCATTTTGAATATTGTGCTGAAGACAGCTGCATGCATGTGCAAAACAAAAAAATTAATGCATTCTGCACATTTTTTTATGTTACTCAGATATTGTTGATGTTCCAAAATGTTCTAACAGTGATGGAATTTTATACCCAGAATAAATATTTTATGCGCTAGATAAAACGTATCTCTTTTATTGTAGGCTGATACTGAGTACTAATTTAAAGGTAATTTTAGCTAGAGAACTCTTTACAGATTAGCCAGCGAGGGGTGAAAAAAGGGTTACAAATGTTACAGCAAGTACTGTTTCTGTGGTTCCTGGAGCATCCTAAATGATCCCTGATTTTAGATTTCTGAAAAATGTTATAAGGCTCTATCAGCTTCATTGCATATTTGTTTTTTTTATTTAAATTTTAAATTAAATTATCAAATAAATAATGGCAATTTAAAGCTCATGCGTAAAGGTTTTTGCATATTGTTAATAAAGACTGAATTCAAGTCCCTCTGTCGTGATTAGGGTTTCCTGAACAAGGAGGTGGTATGGTGCAGTGGTTTAAGGCTCTGAGCTGCAAATCTGGAGACATGGGTTTGAATCCCACAGCCCCCACTTGCATATTGTGTGACCCTCAGCAAGTCACTTAACTTCCTTATGCTCCCAGGTTGCACCTGTAAACAAGCTTTCAGCTTAGTGTGTCTCACCTGTTTAAATAATTGGAAAACAAATGTCATGCTGTTTGGTTGTGTAGTTTTCTTTAAATTAACGTTTATTAACTTGTGCTACAGTGGCTTAAAACAGTGGAGTTATTTCTGTCTCTCTCAGGCTTGGAGAGCAATGACATCATCTTGGAGTACTGTAGCTTTCTACTTCATATTTGCAGTCACAGCAGGCTGTAGAGTTAATGGTTTGCTCACCAGGTTTCTTACAAACTCAGTCTGTTGTTTGTGTTTAGCTAGATTAGCTTAAAATCGATCATTCTCTTCTTATAAAAAGTTGATCTTCTGAGTTTCAGTGCTGAATTGAAGTGGTGGAAATCTTTCTCTGTGAGAGATCAGCTTGTTTGTATTACAGCTCTCAGTTCTTTCTCATCAAAAGGTTGATTTTTTTTCTAACTATAGGATTGTTTAATGAATATAAAAACGATCTAAATTTTGTTCATTCATAGAAATAGTTTGTCTTTGATGTAGCCTTTATAAATACATTAATGTGAGAAACGTTTTTTCTTGTCAGATTGACAAACATGTGCCTGTCACTCTACTATTTCAAGCACATGTACTGTCTGAACTTACAAATTTCAGTTTTTTAGTGGTTTCTGTGTGAAAATATATCATGTATGTGTATAAATAGAAACACTATATGGCATCCCGATGCACCATACGAACATATGAATGTGCCAGCAGAAACAGACCACCCAGTCTATCTAAGTCTGTCGAGTGCAGCTAGCACCCCTGTAGCAGCTGCCCCACCCTCCCATTTGTCATCCCACTGCCACCCCACCTCCCCACCCTCACTCTCTCCCTGTTCTCTGTCCCATGCCCTTTTGAAGCTGTTCACAGATTTACATGATACCACCCATTCTGGTAGGGCATTCCATTTTGCTACCACCCTCTCTGTGAAATAGTGCCTCCTCATTTCCTTCCTAACTCTTCCCCCTCTACTCTTAGCCCATGACCCCTGGTGACCCTCCTCCTCCTTAACTTAAAGACCCCATCTGCCCCATCCTTATTGATCCCCCTCAGATACTTGAATGTCTCTATCATGTCCCCCCTGTCCCTTCTATCCTCCAGGGTGTACATATTCAGGTCTCTCAGCCTGCTGTCATAGTCTGTCCCTTCCATTCCACATATCATCTTTGTTGCCCTCCTCTGCACCCCCTCCAGTGGCCAGATGTCATGCTTTAGGTATGGCCTCCAAAACTGCACACAATACTCTAAGTGCGGCCTTACCAGCGACCTGTAGAGGGGCAAGATCACCTCTCTTCACCTGGATGAAAACCCCCTCGCTATGCACCCTAGCATTTTGTTCACTTTTGCAGTAGCTCTCCTGCACTCAGCAGTGTTGTCCATGGTCCATATTATCATTAACCCTAGGTCCTTCTCCTCCTCAGTGATCCCCAGCTTAACCCCTTACAGCCAGTATTCTCTCCCGGGGTTCTTCACCCCAAAGTGCATAACCTTACACTTCTTTACATTGAACCCCAGATGCCACCTCTCTGACCACTCCTCTAGCTTAAGTCGCCCTGCAGCTGCTTCCATCCCTCATCTCCATTCACCACTGCTCCGATTTTGGTGTCGTCAGTGAACAGACTTATCTTGCTCACCACCCCATGTGCAATGTTTGATATGAAGAGCCCAAACAATGCTGGCCCCAACACAGAGCCCTGTGGCACCCCACTCATCACTGGCCTTGGAGTTGAGAGCTCCCCTCTCACCACCACCCATTGCAGCATCCCACTCAGCCAACTTGTAATCCAGTTCATCATTTTTGCCCTTACCCCTACACCAGTTAGCTTCCCCCAAGCCACCCTTGAAGCACAGAATCAAAGGCCTTGCTGAAGTCCAAGTAAGGAACATCCACTGCATGACTCTTATCCAGCTCACTTGTCACCCAGTCATAATATTGTATCAGGTTGGTTTGACAAGACTTCCCTGAAATAAACCCATGCTGCCTCACATCCTGGAGGCCATTGTCCTCCAAGTACGACACCAGTCTTTCCTTTAGTATTGTCTCCATGAGTTTGCACACTACGGAGGTGAGACTTACCGGGTGATAATTACCTGTTTCATCCCTTGGTCTGCTCTTGTGTAATGGTACTACATGTGCCATCCTCCAGTCCAGTGGCACACATCCTGACTCCAGTGAGGTGCTGTACAGATCCACCAGTGGCTCTGCAACACCTCCGCCATCTCCCTCAGTATCCTGGGGTGGATACCATCTGGCCCTGGTGCCTTGTCTACTTTCAGTGCCCTCAGTCCCTCTAGGACTCTATGTGCCTCAATTCTTCCATCTGTTGCCTCCTGTCCCGTCCCCACCCTCCCAGCCCATGGTGGTAGTGGTCCCCTTTTTCCATGAACACTGAGCAAAAGTATTCAGTCAATGCTTCTGCCTGCTCCTCACCCTTTTCTGTCCACTTCCCACCCCTTTTTATCCTCATTATTGTTTACTTGCACTTTCTTTTCTCCCTGATGTATCTGAAAAAGTCTTCCCCCCCCTCATTAATTCCCTGTACTAATTTCAGCTCCTTCTGGGCTTCTCTCCCTTTTCTGGTCACCTCCCTGGACCATCTTGCATACTCCTCCCTGTCCACTTCCTTCTCCATCCTTCTATACCACTGGTGCACCTCTCATTTTGCTCTCACCACCTCCACTACCTCGCTGTTCAACCAGCATAGTTTTCTTGCTCTGCTCCTCTTACTCTGTGTCTTGGTGCAGGCTTCTGCTGCCTCTGTAATCCCCCATCTAATAATATCCAATTTCTGCTCTGCATCCTTCTCCTGCCTTATGCCCTCTAGTTTCCCTTTCAGTACTTCCTGCATCTTCCCAAAGTCTGCCTCCTGAAGTTTACTACCTGAGTAACTGATTTCTCTGGCTCCCCACACATCGTAATATTAAACCACACCGTTTGGTGATCGCTGTAGGCTAGTGGGTCCTCCACCTTTATTTCCCTTACTGCCTCCCCATTCAACAACACCAGATCTAAAGTGTTCTTTAGCCTAGTAGATACGCTAACCAACTGTGTCAGGAGACTCTCCTGGATTGCATCCAGGAGCACCTGCTTCCTAGCACTGGAGGTGGCTGGAATGCTCCAGTCAACCCCCGGCAAGTTGAAATCCCCCACAATGACCACCTTCCCTTTTCTATATACCTTTCTGATTTGTCCTGCTAATTCCCTGTCAAGCTCCTCAGACTGGGATGGTGGCCTGTGTACCACCCCAAACCTCAGATTCCTACCCCTTGAGTCTAGGAGCTACAGTCAGATTTCCTCTGTTCTCCTTTCTTCCCCCTCGTCCCTTGTACATTTGATCCCGTCCCTCACAAAGACTGCCACTCCACCGCCCCTCCCTTCCGTATGGTCCATCCTGTATATTTTGTATCCTGGGATTGCCAGATCCCAGTCCCGGTGCTCAGTTGCCCACATTTCTGTGACAGCTGCAATATCCATCCTCCACACTGCTAAGAGTGCCTGTAGCTCAGTAGATTTGTTGCCTAAGCTTCTTGCATTCAGCGAGACCACCCTCCATCCTGCCCCTTCCCTTCATTGGCCTCTATTTCTTGCCTTCCACTTCCTCCTTTTTTGGCTGCCCCAAGTCCTTCCCTGCTAGCCTGGGGGATAGGCTGTGACTCCACTCTATCAGATCCCTGCCTACCTGCTGTCCACTTGCGACACCACCCCCATCTAGTTTAAATCCACCTTTGTAGCAATATACCTCCCCAGTCTTTGCTTTAATACCTCCTTCCCATCCCTTCCTAATTCAAGTGCAGCCTATCCCTTTCAAACAGATTGTTATTATAACAGGTACTTCCCCAGCCACCTACAACCCCATATCCCTTAGTTTGACACCATTCTACCAATCATGTATTCAGCTCCCTAATCCTCTCTTTCCTCACTGTGCTTGCACAGGGTACTGGAAGCACTTTGGAGAATGCCACAGACTCTCCAATCTCCTCGCACAACCTTCCCACTTCCTCAATCCTTTCCTTTGTTACCTCCTCCATTTCCCCAACTAGGTCATTTGTCCCCACATGTACGACAATGTGTGGTTTCCTCCTACCCCTCCTTACACACCTTAGGATTGCCTGTCCTGTCCTACCTTGTCTGCCTTTAATCCTGGTGTGGACTCCACCCATATCTGACTGTGCATCTCCCCCTTGCTGCCCCATCTGATCCCCTTGAGTATGGAGTCCCCCAACACTAGAACACCTCCCTCCTCTATCCTTGTGCCCATCACCACCCCCCGACCCAGATTCTCATTTCTGGGACCACTCAAGACAGTACTTTTACAGAGTGCCCAGTGTCTTCCCTCCTGCCTTTCTCAATTGAGACTCCTCCCCCTCCTCCTGTTTGACTGCCAACCTTCCGCTCCCTCCTCACCTCACCGAGTATTATCCCTCCCCCAGCCATGCCATGCTCAGTCTCTTCACAAGTAATGCCACTCTCTCCCTTCTCTTTGTGAGTACTATCCCTTGTGCAGTCTCCTCCTGCATCCTCTTTCCCATGTGTTGCCAGTATAGCAAACATGTTCCCCCCTCCCTTTGCCTTATTGTGTGTTTTCTCCTCCCTCCTGCCTACTGTTGCTCCTCTTTTTCTAGGTCCTACTAGAGTCCCTTCATCAACTGGCTTCCTGTCTACTGTGCCCCTTCCCCCTGACCTCTCCCTTGCCCACTGTTCCTTCTCTGTGGTGCCCCCACAATACTCTCAGATGTGATCCCTCCTGGCAGCATGGTACAGAAGCCCTAACTGCAGAGGCATGGGGCTCTAGGGCATAGCAGGCCACAGCAACCACAACTTTGTAGACAGGAGCAGGGTGCAGCAGCTCTGGTGACAGGGGACAGAGGACAGCATGGTGCAAAAGCCTCGACTGTGGGGCAGGACACAGGAGGCATTGGGGGGCAGCAGCAGCCCTGACTGTGAGACAGGGTGTGCATGGTGCAGCAGCCCTGCCCATTTGGGACAATGGAAATGGGTAGCAGTGTGCAGAAAAGCTCCACCTCAGGTGACCTAGGGCAGCATGGTGCAGTAGCCCCAAAGGTGGGGGCAGGGACCTAGGACTCTAGAGCTTAGCAGAACACAGCAGCCCTGACTGTGGAGACAGAAACAGGAGGAAACAGGTGCAGTGCCCCTGACTGTGGCAGGGGAGAGGGAAGCAGGGTTTAGGAACCCAAACTGTGTGGGCAGGGTACAGCAGCCCTGACTCTCTAGGCAGGGGATGGAGGCAGCAGAGTGCACAATTCCTGACTGTGTGAGAGAAGACAGGATGGAGGCAGCAGGGTGCAGCAGCCTCGAATGTGGAGCAGAAGGCCGGGGGCTTGTGGGGCAGGTGACAGGTGGCAGCAGAGTGCAGCTGCCTCAACTGTGGGGAAGAGACATGGTGCATTGGGATGCCATATAGTGTTTCTAGTTATACACATACATGATGTATTTTCACATAGAAAGCACCAAACATCTGAAATTTGTGAGTTCAGACAGTACACGTGCTTGAAATAGAGTGTGGCAAGCCCCTGTTTGTACTCTGACATGACAAAAAATATTCTTACATGAATGTATTTATGAAGACTATATCAAAGACAAACTATTTCTATGAATGAAAAAAATGTTATATTCATTAAACAGCCCTCTGTTATATAGTTAGAAAAAATCAGAGTTTTGATGAGAAAGACTGAGAGCTGTGATACAGACAAGCTGATCTCTCACAGAAAAAGATTTCCACTACTTCAGTTCAGCATTTAAACTCAAATGATCAACTTTTTATAAAAAGAGAATGACATATTTTAAGCAGATATACTATGATATCCCTAAAATCAGTTTCCTGAGTCTCGGGACACTGACCCCACTGGCCTTAAATGCATCGTGCCAAAACAATTAGAT
The DNA here is from genome assembly GCA_016271365.2 of Neoceratodus forsteri. NCBI lineage: Eukaryota > Metazoa > Chordata > Ceratodontiformes > Ceratodontidae > Neoceratodus > Neoceratodus forsteri. The sequence goes on along the minus strand of CM057455.1, from coordinate 1,366,247,903 downwards.
GCCCAAAAATACTATTTCAGGCATCTGATTGTAAAATGCACTCAGCAAATTAGGGGGCTTTGCCCCACCCCCCACCATAACTAAAATATCTGACTCAAAGGGGGATCAGAACTTGAATTTAGAAAAAAACAGTTATGGGGGTGCAACAGTGTAAAATGTTGCAGGATGCAATGCAGGTTAGAACCCATGCCTCCCAGAACATGCTGGCTGAGCTGCCAGTGCCATAGCCTCCAACATCCCCAGGGCAGCTCGACTAGCCTTCTTATTCCTCCACTATTTGACTGCTATGTACAGGGGTAAGGTAGCAAGCCATCACATCCACTACCTTACCCCTGTAATGTCCATTTTGTTTCCTCACTGTCGGGCTGCTCACTGTCTGGATACTGAACCTGTAGAGCAATAGTGCCTGGGCAAGTCAGTGTCAGGACAGTGAGCCTCGGCAAAACGTAAGGGTACCTTTTAAGTTATCCTATCTAAACACAAACCACAGACTGAGTTTGTAAGGTGAGCAAACCATTAACTCAACAGCCTTTTGTGATGGGGAATCTGAAGCAGCAAGCTACAGTACTCCGAGATGATGTCATCACTCTCCAAGCCTGACTGAGAGAGACAGAAATAACTCAAATGTTGATTTAAAGAAAACCACAAAACCAAACAGCATGAAATTCTCAGAAAACTCTAATCATGACGCAGGCACTTGAATTTTAGCTTTATTACCCATATGTAAAAACCTTTGCACATGATCGTTAACTTGCAGTGGCATCTCCCAGAATGAAACCCAATTCTACAGCATTTTGCAGCACTCTGCAAAATGCTGCAGCAGACCTACTGAATAAAGCAATGTAATTTCAATGGCAATTGATCCCTTTTGTCATTCAGGAAAATGTGACACTGCCAGGATGAAGTGAATGCCATAGTTTTCTGCATGACAAAAGGGACTAATTGCTATTGAAATTACACTGCTTTCTTCAGTAGGTCTGCTGCAGCATACCGCAGAGTGCTTTAAACGTGGGTTTCATCCTGGGGGACACCACTGAAAGTTCATTCTCAGAAGGCTAAAATCTTTTTCCCAATTATGAGCTATTAGGATACATTTAAAACTCTTAACGTAAAGTTCTGTAACTGAGTATTTTGTTCTTTTTTTAAGCTTATTTGCAATTTTTGATACCAGTGTGCAATATAAAACAAACACTGATGTTTCATTCTGGTAAACTTCCTGGTCTGGGACTTCCAGTCACTTTTGAGGAAAAGAAGCAAGAGTCCAAGTGAGTCTCCCCTCATCAGCAGCTGCTGCAACCAGTGAGGTGACACCAGAGATTTTATTTTTAAAGACAAAGGAGAGGGAAAGGGAGAAACACAGGGAAGGAGCCTGAGTGAGTCCCCCCTTGTTGGCAGGAGCCACAAACCATCAAGGGAGGGACAGAGCTTTTGGGAGAGTGTTGCTTGTTTTAACATGGAGGAAAGAGAGAGAAAGACAAAGGGGCGTGGAGATCAAGTGAGTGCCCCTCGTCAGCAGCTGGCTGGAGCTGCAACTATTGTAGGGAAGAATAGAGATGGGGGGGGTGCTTGTGTAAGAAAATGAGCAATGATAGACTAGAAAGGTTTTTTTTTTAAAACAAGGCTTTTTCTAGAAGAGAAGAGAACCTCCATTCAACCAAACCTAGGATAGCAAGTTTCTTTTAATTATTCCATCTGCTGTTGACCCCTCATTAGCAGTCGGCTGGAGCCACAACTGTCGAGGGGAGGGACAGAGATTTATTGGGGTGGAGTTGCTTGCATAAGAAAACCATCACTGATAGACTAGAAAGTTTTTTTAAAAAAACAATGCATTTCCTAAAAGAGAAGAGGACCTTCTTTGATCCAAATCCAGGACAGCAAGATTCTTTCAGTTATTTTTTCTGTGGTTGACTGTTTTCTTCTACTGCAGTAACATCTTTTAGCAGTCAGTGCTTAAACTATGGGGTCAGTATTATCTGTGTGCCAGAACTCCTCCCTACAACATCTAAACTGTCTGTTAGTGACTGTTGACACTATCGCTGAGCTCTCGGTTACTGGAGCTTTGAATTGCTGTCAGCTGTAGCTTGGAGAAGAGTCATCACACATGTCAGCAGAGGAGGAGGAGGGGTAGAACTCTTGAAAAAGCTTGAGTTCTTACTGCGTGAGCATGAGTAGTGCGAGTGTGAGTGGTGTGAGCGCCACTCATTAGAAAAATATCTCCTTGAACTCTTAGTCTAAGTTGTCAGTGTTTATTATACCTTGTAGAATGCTCATTTACTTTTATTGTTTTAGAAATGTTGTTTTCTATGTTTTAGTTTTGTTTCTTTTGTGTTTTACCTTGAGTATTGTGTGCTCTGTGTCTTTAAGCTTAAGACTATTTGAATGCTTGATCCTTGTTTGGTGAGCACTTCTTTTAGAAAGACAAATATTTGCCCTTGTGCCCCCAGTATATGTGAAGTTTCTTTATGAGGAAAAGTTTGCCACTGTGCATTGGTATTGTGAGCTGATTTCATAGGGAAAGTTCACTTGTGGAGCTGTATTTATAGGACTAGGTTTTAGTAAACTAAAATGGTGATTTTTAAATGTATTGCTTTGTTGTTTTATTATGTTATGGTATTTTTCAAATGTGTGCATCTTATGATGCTTATATGGGGTTTTCTTTGAGAGAGACATTTAATAAGAAGTACATCAGGAGCCTTTGGCCATCATAGGAAATGTTCATATTGCACCCAGCCTCATATCCATTGCTTGCTATAATGATTGTGTTAGGGCTCTTTTTCTGGAGGGATGTTATTACCCTTTTCTTCCTCAAGAGTTAATTTGGTTAAAAACATTTTAAGGATGCACAGTTATACCCATAGGCTAAGTTCAAGAAGGGTATTTAAAATGCTTTTTATAGTCTACTTATTGGTTTGTGGTGATATTCACCTAAATCCTGGTCCCCATTCTTTTGATGGGTATGATGTATTAGCACCTAATTATGGAGGCTTGAGTATTGTACATTTTAATGTGAGAAGTTTAGGAAAGAAGTTTAATGTAGTGAGAGACTGGGTGGAAGAACACAAATCAGGGATTATAGTTTTAACGGAAACCTGGCTTAATGAGAGAGTCCTCGATGATTCAATTGGCTTAAATAATTATCAGATCTTCAGGAAGGATAGGAGTAGGAAAGAAGGTGGAATTTTGATTTATGTTGAAATTAGTTTAACTGTTAAGAAAATATCATGTTGGTCCTTGGACTGTGGAATTGAAGTTCTTCCTATCGAGATTTTAGTGCCCCACAGGAAACCTATCTTATTATTAGGAATTCATAAACCACCTAAATTGGATGTAAAGGCTTTTCATGTCCTGCAGGAATTTCTAGCTGTATATAAATATTCGTGTGAGTTATTTTTAACTGGGGATTTCAATGTTAATTGGCTGGAAATGGACCCAAGTCATGCCTTAGTTGATTTCCAAATTGACCTAGGACTGACCCAATTAACTACAGAACACACGAGAATAAATCACCATGACCCCTAGAAATCCACAACCTTAGATCTTATGTTTACTAACTTTCCTCAATATTTTTTGGTATATGGGGTCTTGCCTGAATCATTCTCTGACCATCAAATCATTTATGCCACTAGAACCAGTATTAGTGCTCCTAATTTAGGTTAAATGCTATTCTGGAGGAATCTCTAATGGCTTGATTATGTATCATTTATGATAGATCTAGAAAATGTGAATTGGACAAGGTTAGAATTAATTCCCATGGCATCAGATGCTTGGTAATATTTCTTAGAGGAGTTCCTAAGAGTTTCTGATAATCATCCACCAGTGAAAGCCAGGAAAACTAAATTTGGGGGTAATACTTGGTTTAATACTGATTTACATAAAGCCAGGAAGTTTAGGGACCATAGATGGAAGATCTCTAAGAAAACCATGAAGGGATCTGATTGGGCCCTATATAGACAAGCTTGAAATGTTTATACAACTAAAATTATGTCAGTCAAGTGGGACCACTTTAGAACTAAATTGAATAATACCCATAAGCAGAATCCCAGATTATTCTGGAGGACGATTTCTGATTTAACAGGGAAAAATTGATCATCTGATGTGAATAAAATTATGGTTGATGGAACTGAAGTTACAACTGGGGAAAAATTGCTGGATATATTTAATATATATTTCAGTAAGGTGGCTTCCTTTGGGCCTGATAAGGGTGTTCCTTCTGGCCATACAACAAATGAGGAAAATGGGGTTTCTGGACATGGGTGTTTTGGTGTATTCAGCTTTAAACCTATTACATCTGATGAGGTGAGGACTGAATTGTTGGGGCTGAATACAGCCAAGGCAATTGGTTTTGATGGGATTCCTGCTACATTACTGAGGTACACTGCTCCTTGCATAGCCGAACCTCTAGCTCTTATTTTTAATCTATCCTGTTCTTGGAGTGAATTAACTGAGGGATGGAAGGTTACAAGAGTAAAGCCTATTCTTAAGTCTGGTGATAGGGGTGAGCTTGAAAAGTATAGGCCCATCTCATGCCTACCACAAATCTCAAAGATTATTGAGAGAATCATTTCTAAACAAATAAGGAAATTCTTGGATTTAAATGGGAAGATGTCCATGTATCTTTCTGGTTTCCAGCCTTTACATAGCACTCAAACTAGTTTGGCTAAGGTGGTCAACAACCTCCAGCTAAGACTGGATAGGAGGGCCATGGTTGGAGCCAAGTTTATAGATCTTTCCAAGGCTTTTGGCACCTTGAACCACCAGGTACTCTATCCAGGCCCCACTGGATCAGATTGTCCACTCAGACTGTAAACTGGTTTTCTTCTTATTTGAATACCAGAAAGCAATTTGTAAAAACTGGTTCCTTTAGGTCCAAATGAATGAATATTTCTTCTGGTGCCCACAAGGGTCAATATTAGGGCTCTTATTAGTTAACATTTATATTAATGAACTTAAGTTTGAGTCTTCTGACATAAAATACCATCTGTATGCTGACATCATCATACTGTATGTTGAAGCCAGACTTTGGATCAAATTTAATTTAAACCCAGTCGACCTTTGACCATGTCCAAAACTTTTTCAATAAACATTATTTGATTTTGAATCCCACGAACACCCAGGTTCTACTGTTCAGAAACAAACAATTTAAAGAATCAAACTTATGTTTGAATATCCAAGACTGTAGATGGTTTGGACATAAAGGAAGTAGTTCAATATAAATATTTAGGGCTATGGCTAGATTGTAATATGACTTGGTCCTGTCTTATATAGAAAACATGCTTTCGGGACTGAACAGGAAGCTGGGGGCTCTTTATAGATTTTTACATTCCATGTCTAGAGATGTCTGGCTTAATGAAGTTAATTCTTTATTAATGCCTGTTTTAAACAATGGGGACATTTTCTATGGTGGCGCTTCCAGCACATTACTGAATAAAGTGGATGTAATGTACCACTGAATAGCACATTTTGTTCTGGAGATACCCCATAAAACACATAGATGTATACTATATAATAGCTTAAATTGGCCAAAACCTTTGGCCTGCAGGAATTTACATCTCCTTAAATTTATGAATAAAATTCAGAAACATGTGGTTCCCTTTTACATTCTTGAGATGTTCCCCATGAGAATGGTAAAAGATAATCTGAGGGCAGCTCATGGTTTATATTATTTTATTACTAAGTGTAACTTAAATATAGGTAGGTCATCAGTTTCTTATAGGGGAGCTGCCCTGTGGAATAAAATTCCAGTAATGCTACATGAAATGAATCAAACTATATGCCTTCCCTACCTGAATGATTGGTGCTTAGGTTGGTGTAATGACCTCTCTCATTGTATTAATGTGATGTTTGCTGATTATTATTTATGTGTAATTTGATTTGTATTTTGTAGTTTGTCTTTTTCATTGATATGTCATTATGTGTAATTCTCTTTTTTCTGAAACTGATGTTTGCTGCTATGAACCCATGGGACTTCAATGTAAATGAGCTATGCTCAATTGAATGTTTTTCCCTTATTCTGCTGAATAAAAAAGATTTACTACTACTACTACTTCATGGCAACTGCAAAAAAAAAGTTTCTTCGGTTAGAAAGGAAAACAATAACTGTAACCTGGAGATGGTGGAGAATTGTATCACCAGCCAGCATATAATTGTGCTATTTAAGTGGCGTCATTTACTTACCAAATCCTTTGTTGTGGACAGTGACCTAAAAAATAGGCTCCAAATAATAATGAATACATTTTTCTTCTACTGAAGACAACTGCATGTATGTGTGAAAAAGACAGGACATTTCTGTGTGTTGCTGAAATACTCTTTATGTTCCAGCAAGTAATAGTAAATGTTCCAACAGTGCTAGAATAGTATCCCTGGAATAAATATTTTATGTGCTGGGTTAAACAGAGCTCTTTTATTGTGGGGCTGATACTGAGTTGCTACTTTAATGGTAATGTTAGCCAGAAAAGGATTAACCAACAAGGGGTGAAACAGGTTACAAATGTAACAGCTAGTGCTGTTTTTGTGGTTCCTAGAGCATCCTAAATGATACTTGATTTTAGACTTGTGAGGGATTTTATATGGTTCTATCAGCTCCACTGCATTATTCTTTATATATTTAAATATTAAATAACATTTTCAAATAAATATTGGCAACATAACTTAAGCTCATTCTCAGAAGGCTAAAATGTTTTCCCAATTATGAGCTATTGGGACACATGTTTAACTCTTAACATTAAATCTGCAACCATTTAGTTATCTGTTTTAAGCCTATTTGCAATTTATTAAACCAGTGTGCGAAATGAAACAAACATTGACATCTCATTCAGGTAAACTTCTTGGTCAGGGACTTCTAGTAGTTTAGAGAAAGAGGCACAAGCCAAAGTGAGTCCCTCCGCATCAGCAGGAACCACAACTGGCAAGGTGAGTGACACCAGAGATTTCTTTCATTTTTTTAAAGACAAGGGAGGGGAGAGTAAGAGACATAGGCAGGAAGTCCTAGTGAGCACCCACTCATCAGCAGGAGCTGCAACTGGTGAGGGGGAGGTACAGAGTTTTTTGGGGGAGGTTGCTCATTTTAATGTGGATGGGGGACAGAGACAAACAGGCATGTCACCTGAGTGAGCCCCCCTCAACAGCAGTCAGCAGGAGCCACAACCATCAAGGGGAGAGACAGACATTTGTTTGGGGGGGTTGCTTGTTTTAACATGGAGGGGGGAGTGGCAAATGGGCACAGAGCCCAAATGAGCCCCCTCATCAGCAGTTAGCAGGAGCTGCAACCGTCAAGGGGAGAGACAGAGATTTTTGTGGGGGGTGGGGTTGCTTGCTTGAACAAGAAGGGGGGAAATGACAAATGGGCACAGAACCCAAGTGAGTCTCTTCTTGTTGGCAGTTGGCAGGAGGCATGACCATCAAGGGGAGGGACAGAGATTTTTTGGGGAAGAGAGTTGCTTGTTTTAACATGGAGTGGGAGAGAGAAGTGCAAAGGCAAACATAAAAACAGATTCATAAACTTGTATTTGACATGCAAATAGTTTTATCACTATAACAGCTGCACATATCATCAGGTCCTCTGCCTCATTCCCTGTAAATTGTAAGCCTTAATTTATCGCAGTTTATAATACAATCAGCAACCCTGAGCAAATAGTGCAAAATAGTACAATGCGCAACAATGCAAGCAAGGAAAGAGAAAGTTAAAGTGCAGATATATTACAGCCTGTTTCAGAAATTTTAGTTACTTACTTACTTACTCACTCATTTATGTATGTACGTACGTATGTACTTACTTACTGACGTACATACGCACGTATGTATGTATATATGTATTTATTTATTTATTCATTTTAAAATTTCACCAAGAAAGTTATACTGTACCTAGCTGTTAACAGCTGGTTTCCAGATGTGTCCTGGGGGTGGAGAAGAGAGAAGAGAACATATTCAAAGTACAACATATAAAAATATACAATAAAATGGAAATAATAAATCAGAATATACAATTTAAGAACATGTAAGACTAAATTGCCAAACAGTAAATTACCATTGTGGAACAGGCAAAAGAACATTTAACAGAAACAGCAACAAAATAAGAAACAGAGAGAAATGACTGAAACTATGGGAGGGCAGTGATGGTGTCAGTGTTGGTGGAAGACAGGTAAAGGAATTCACCCCAATATCAGAAGCAACTGCAGAAATGAATAGAGAACTCATAGCGGAGAGATTTCAGAGCATAAAAGAAAGGCATAGAGTGAGTGGAAGGGTGAAGAGAACTGCATAGTTTAGGGAACTGGAACAAGAAGGCAGCTTGGTCAGCAGTAGATTTTACTTGAAGGAAAGCAACAGAGCGAGCGCAAGAACGGTGAAGGGACTAAGAAGAAAAAGGGGGGGGAGAGAGAGGATAGAAGCAACATAAGAGGGGGGGACAGCCAGACCAATACTTGTAGACAAATAAAGCACAGTGGGAAAGGCACCTGGTATCAAGTGAAGAGAGAAAGAGAGAGAGAGAGTACAGAGTGCAGTGATGAGTACATAGGGGTTTATCAAGGGCAAAGTGACAAAAAAGTGAAAGAGAGGGTCCAGTCTAAAAATGTGGGCTTTGGAGCAGTACTATAAACAATGTCTCCATAGTTGAATAGGGGGAGAAACATCTCAATGAGGATATCTCTGCATGTAGGAAGCAGAATGCTTCTCTTATTTCTGTATAGTGCTCCAAGCTTGGGGTGGAGCTTTTTATGGATAGCATTCACATAAACAGAGAAATCAGGGTGGCGATCCTGCCATATCCCGACATTCTTGAAGGAGGAGACACTTTCAATAGTTACACCATCAAAGGTATGAAAGGAGGGAAGTGGTGAGACTCTAATAAACCTGATAACTACTAGAAATGTTATGCAGTTGTGCTGAACGCTATTGGCAGGGTTGTGCATACACATCTGTGGCACAACCCATCCCTGATGCTGTCTTTGGTCCAGAGGCCTTAACAAGGGAGATAAGAATAGAGGAATTTTAATCGATGGCTTACGGGGTGGAGCAAAAAGGAGGGTTATGTGCTTGTTTGTGGCTGGGGAGGGACTTGGCATAATAAGGACCTGTATGCATCAAACAGGTTGCATCTGAGTAGTAAGGGCATAAAGGTCCTAAAGAGCAAGCTGCAGGAATTCATGGAGAAAAACCTCAATCAAAACTGAGAGAGGAAGGCAGCAGGATGTACAGCACCTTTAGTCATCTGGTGGAGGAGGCTCCCCAGTCAGGACAGCATGGGGAGGAGCTTGATGAGAATGGTGGTGGTAGGGAGGGGCAACTGAGCAAGGAGGGTGGTGGTGTAGAAGCAAGTCAGGGGTAAGGGAGGTCCTGAGCTGCAGTGGAGGGTGGTGTCTCTGAATGCCAGAAGCCTGGGAAACAAAATGGCCGAACTGCAGTCATTGAAGGCCGAAGGAGAGCCAGACTTAACGGCCATCACAGAGACATGGGCCACATAAAACCATGACTGGGACCTCACAGTTCCCATGTATAAAATCTATGGAAAGGATAGGGGTATGGGAAGGGGAGAGTGGCCCTGTATATGAAAAAGGTGATAACTTGTACCAGAGAGGAAGAGTTGGAGGGTAAGACTAAAGCATTGTGAGTACAGGTACAATCCACTACAAAGAGGAAACTGAGGATGGGTGTTATCTACAGGCCACCTTACCAGGAAATGTAGTTGAACAGGATGCTAGGATCTCAAATCACAGAAATGGCTGGTAAGAGGTAGGTAGTAATAATGGAGAATTTCAATTTACATGGGGTGGATTGGGAAATCCCTGTTACCTCCTGCACTAGGGAGCAAGTACTGTTGGATGCATTTTAGGGTATTTTCCTGGCCCAGGTTATCTTGGAACAGACTTGAGAGAGGGCTGTACTGGACCTGGTCCTGTCCAACTGTGAGCATGTTCAGGATGTGAAAATAGAAGCACCACATGCAGGTAGTGACAACCACATGGTGTGGTTCCACCTGGACATGGGCAGAGGTATGTTCAGAACTAGGACAAGAGTTTTGGACTTTAAGATGGCTGACTTTGGTAGCATGGGAGAAATTTTAGTGGGCCACCTTTCTGGGATCAGAAGTGAGATGGATGTGGAACTGAAATGGGCAGCAATAAATAAGGGACTGAGGGAGGTCACTAATGAGTGTGTCAGAATTAAAAGTAAGAAATCTATGGCCAAAAAGCCCAGCTGATTCAGCAAGAAGTTGGCAAAAGCTGTAGGTTACAAGAGGGCAGCATTCTGGAAGTAAAAAGTGTACTCATGAGGAGGAGGAGGATAGAGTGGATTACTCTGGTAAATCAAGGGAGGCAAGCAGAGTGGTTAGAATGGCAAAGGCTACAAGGAAAGTGCAGCTGGCACAGAGGGTGAAAAATGGGGAAGAAGGCCTTTTTCCAATATATATATAAGGGAAAAAATGAATATAAAGGATGAGACAGTCAGATTGAAAAAGGAGGGTGGTTTGGCAGTATGCAGTGAAGAGAAAGCAGAGATACTTAACATGTACTTCTGTTAAGTCTTCACTAGACAGAAAGATGGACCAGTACCACAAGGGAAGAGTGGGGTGGGGACCAGGAGAGTGGAAGTAATGGATGTCATCATTCAAGCTGATGGGGAAGTTAAGGGCCTAAGGGCCCTGAAGGTGGATAAATTTCCTGGGCTAGATGGCATTCACCCAAGGGCCTTAGGAGAACTGGCAGAGGCTCTAGTAGATCCCGTGATGGGTAGACCTGTTTAACACCTCTCTGGAGTCAGGGATTATGCCCCAAGACTGGAGCACATTACATGTGGTGCCTCTTCATAAATGTGGGCCAAAGGATGAACCAAGGAACTATAGGCCCGTTGACGTGACCTCGATAGTAGGCAAGCTGATGAAGATCATCGATAAAGAGAGATTAAAGAGCTGGTAGGATAATGGACTTCAGGATATGAAGCAGAAGTTGTGACAAACTAACATAACTGGCTTTTTCGAAGGGGTAACCTGGACAGTGGAGAAAGGCCAAGCTGCTGATGTCCTGTATCTGGACTTCAGCAAAGCCTTCTACTCTGTACCACACAGAGGACTTGTTAGGAAGCTAGAAGACCTGGAAGTGAGGGCTTAGCTCGAGTGCATCAGAATTTGACTGCAGGCTAGAAAGTCAAAGCTGCTAGTTGAGAGGAGGTGAGTCTAAGAAGCTAGGCCTGTGATCACTGGGGTCAAATAGTGCTCAGTACTCAGTCCGGTGCTGTTCAACACATTCATAAGTGACATTGCAGATGGGATCAAGGGTAAGATCTGCCTGTTCATGGATGACACATGAAACTGTGTGGGAGGGTGGCTGTGGAAGAGGGGAGACAGGAACTCAAGGAAGACCTGGCTAGGTATGGCATTTCACAACTGGGATTCAATGCTAAAAAGTATAAAGTTATGCACTTGAGGGCAAAAAACCTAGGGACCATATACTGGTTCAGTGGTGTACAGGTAACCAGGTAAGAGGAAGAAAAAGACACGGATGTAATTATCATGCGTGACCTGAAACACTCAGCACACTACAAGAAGGTGTTATGTGATAAGGGTGGTTCCTTTATCTCACCAATCACAAACAGCAAACCAAAGAGCATCCGACATCAAAAGGGTGACCAAGACAACATCGACTGCCTCAAACAGTGATGGTTGCTCACTTTCCACTGGAACCAATAACAAAATGATTTTTAGGTGTGGGCTTGTGCCTCCACATCCACAAACTAAATGATTATCAACTGTGGGGGAGGATGTGAAAAGAATTTAAAAAGCATTAACAACTTTTTTTTTTACTACACCAGGACCCAAACCCAGGTCCACTGGCTCAAGCCACAATGCCAAATGGCCAGCTCAGCATGGCTAGGCCAAACACTGTCCTATATGCTGTAGCGTGTGTAGTTCACTGCTACACTCGCTATATGGGATTTCTTGATCTTTTGTACCACTCACTGTAGGTATGAGCGGTATTATTAAGTCTCTCATATTGAACCACTCAGTAATACTCACTCATGTTACTGTACACCCTACAAGAAAGCTGCAGCCAAAGCAAACCGGATACTGGGCTACATGTCCTGGGGAATTGCCAGCAGGAAGGTGGAGGTCATTCTGCTGTGGTACAGGTCTTTAATGAGACTGCACCTAGAGTACAGTGTGAAGTATTGGTGCCATTATTTTAAGAAGGGTACCAACCTGCTGAAAATGATCTACAGAAAGGCAACTAAGGTGATCCAAGGCCAGCAAGGCAACACCAGCAAGGAGAAGCTCAGGGGGCTCTTCATGTAATTTCTTGAGTACAGAAGGGAGAGGAGGGACATTATTGAGATTTTCAAGTACCTTAAAGGTATAAACAGGGTGAGGACTGAGCACTGAAGGCCTCTTAAGCCTTAGTATAAACAAGGCTACTGGGGTAACAGCCTAAAGCTGTTTGGGGGAACATTCAGGAGGGAGATGAGAAGGCACTTTTTCATCAAGAGTGTGGTAACTAACTGGAAGGAGCTACTATAGGAGATGGTATCCCTAAAATAGTGGACAGCTTCAAGAGAAGTTGGAACAGGTTAAGGGGGGAAAGTTACAGGTATGGGTGGAGGCACAGAGAGGATATTTGAAAGGGATCAAGAATGATATGAGTGGGGGCAGTTCCCTTTGTAAACATAATGGCAACTGCACACTTGAGCAGATTAGGTAGAACCTAATGCCTTTATCTGCTGGCACATTCATATGTATGCATGTTCATATGTAAGTGCAGCACATGTCTGAGTTTCTGGTCTGTGGTATTAGTATTACTGAGACTACTGAACAATTCAGGTGGCTTCCAACAGCTACAGAAGTGTTTTCATCCCAGCGTGTCACACAGCAATAGGCCTCTGAGTTATCTGAGGAAGAATGCAAGGGCCTGCTGTGCCTGTCACTTTTAATTATTGCAGGGATTGAAGGGGATACATCTGTGCAATGGCCAGATCCTTTAATTTCTTCTTGCCCTTGATGAACTTATTCCACAGTTCTTCTATTGCAGGTGCCTCAGTCAAATTAGGAGCTCCAAGTTCAAGCCCCCTGTCATACAGCAGGACCACCTGAAGGACTTCCAGCTGAGCAACATTGTTAGTGCCTCACAAGCAATCAATGGAATGGGTGCCAAAGTCTCATGCCATGATGGGTAAATGAAATATTCAGCATCAGAGTGAAAGTTTTGCATGACTCCTTTTCTGTAACTCTGCATTATACAATGGTAAGAGAGAATCCTGGTCCTTGATTGGTCAGACTGGGACTGGACCTGGGATGTTATACCAACATTACATCCTGACTGTGGTCCCAGCAGATTCAGAACCACAACAATTGTTTAAAAAAAAAAAATCACTCCATTCCTGCGAGCAGCTTCAGTGGTCAGCATTCTGCGCTGTGCTCCAAATTGGCAGTCCCCACCTCGCTCACCCCCAACACAAAAGACTGTTATTCTCATTTAAAAAACTATAAATAAACTCCTCCATACACAAAATATTAGCTGTAAAAACCTGTACGAAAAGAGTGTGGCCAGTGCATGACCGAGCAAATGCCTCTGGAAACAGCCACCACACAGCTCTCACTCACACAGGCCCAGATGGCATCCACCCCAGGGTACTGAAGGAGCTGGTAGAGGTCCTTGTGGGACATTTGGCAGACCTATTTAATGCCTCACTACACTCAGGGTGTGTACCTCAGGACTGGAGGATGGCTAATGTGGTGCACCTCCACAAAAGTGGCCTCAAGGATAAACCGGGGAACTACAGATCGGTGAGCCTCACATCCATTGTGAGTAAGCTGATGGAGACTATTCTGAAGGAGAGGTTGGTGGCCATCCTGGAGGCCAAAGGACCACAGGACAGCAGACAGCATGGCTTCATATGTGGCAGATCCTGCCAAACCAACCTGGTGGAGTTCTATGACTGGGTAACTAGGCAATTGGACAGGGGCCATGCAGTGGATGTCCGGTATCTGGACTTCAGTAAGACATTTGACTCAGTACCACATGGGAAGCTGGGAAGCAAGTTAGGAGGCACAGGGGCAGGTACAAAGCTGGTGAGATGGGTAAGGAACTGACTTCAGGAAAGGCAACAGAAGGTGGTGGTAGGTGGGGAGCTCTCATCCCCAAAGGTAGTGACAAGTGGTGTTCCACAGAGCTCAGTGTTGGGACTAGTGCTGTTTGGGATATTCATTGCAGACATATCATTGGACATCAAGAGCAAGACCAATTTGTTTGCTGATGATACCAAGATGGGAGCAGTGGTGGATGACCTAAGGGGATGGCAGGGGTTGCAGGATGATCTGGCAAAGCTGGAAACCTGGTCAGACACCTGGCAACTGGGATTTAATGCCAACAAGGTCAAGGTGCTGCATTTTGAGGCGAAGAACCCAAGGAGGAGTTACCAGCTGGGGGGAATGCAGCTAGTCCAGACAGAAGAGGAGAAGGATCTGGGGGTGCTCATTACAGGGTCAATGAACAACTTGGCACAATGTGGGAAGGCACCTGCAAAGGCCAACAAAATGCTGGGTTGCATTGCAAGGGGTATATCCTAAGAAGGAAGGAGATGATTCTGCCACTGTGTAGGTCATTAGTCAGACCTCACCTGGAGTACTGCGTGCAGTACTGGTGCCTGTATCTGAAAAGGGACATTAAGTTACTGGAGGGGGTGCAGCACAGGGCAACAAGGATGATCAAGAGGCTGGGGGACTCATCATACGAGAGGAGGAAGGGGGAGTTGAACATGTACTCACTGGAGGAGAGGAGGGATGGGGGGACATGATTGAAACCTTTAAGTACATGAAAGGAATAAACAAGATAGGTACAGAGGGGCTTTACAAAGTAAGGGAGGGCAGGGACATCTGGGGCCAAAATATAAGACTGGAGGGAGGAAGGTTCAGGAGGGAGATGAGGAGACACTTTTTAATGAAGAGGGTGGTAGCTGAGTGGAATGCACTACCAGCAGAAGTGGTATGCAGTAGAACAGTGAACTGCTTCAAAAGGGGCTGGGATAAGGCAAGGTCAAAAGAGGGGAAGGATGGAAGGGAGGGGCAGCTGCAGAATAAGGGGTGCTAGCTGAACATTCAAGCAGACTTGATAGACCGCTAGGCCTTTATTTGCTGGCAAATTTTATATGTTCATATGTTAGCATGCTAGCTCATCAAATAATTTTGTTCTGTACTTTACTTTCAAACACACCAACTAAAACAAGTAAAAAAACATTCTCCCTACCAAGTCCCTACATTAATTCATTTAATTTTAAAGACATCCTCACGGCACCAGTCGGACATTAGAAATAGCGAGGAGGGGGGGACAACATCACAGTTCCAAACAGCAGTCGAAATAGCAAAAGAGGGGAAACAGGGAAGTAATACATAAACATAAACTGCTAACATTACTGTGGGGGAGTGCAGAGGCACAGAAACAGCAGCTCCACATTAGTTAGTGTGATGCTCGTTAAAGCTCATTAGTAGGAGGTCCTCCCACTGGTCACAACAGTAAATCAGCACTATTTAAAAAAAAAAGTAAACCTATGCATGAAATAAACAGCAATAAAATCTACTTTTAAACGTACTTTTTTACACATGGTATATTAAGATAAGATATATCTTAAGATATCTTAAAGAGCTAGTGTAGACTATTGCATCTATCAAGAAAACAGTCATGTTTTTCTGATGCATTACAAAATGCTCTATATTGTATTGATTTGAACATCCTTATACACTCTCTTTATGTGCATTCAATAAACGACAAAGAACATGACACCAGGTCCTTTCTTTTTAGCCTTCTGGGCTCCAATTTATTTAGAGAATTAATGCTTTAGCTTTTATTTTTCAAGTGTTCAATGTGTATGTGCCCAAGTTCTTTCTAGATAATGTTACTTTCCATCACTGTTACTTTGCTCTATTTCCAATATTAATTTGGCAAACAAATAAAGTACTGATCTGGGCATGGAATTCAAAATCATGAACAAACTAAAAAGTACTTATCTGGGCAGTTGCCCCACCAATCTTTCCCCTTGTAATGAACAAACTTCACTTTTATGGCTCAACTGCCTAATCCAGTGACCGTCAAAACTGTTCATTAAATGTTCATGTTCATGTTTGAAAAAATGACTCAGTTGCCTAACCCTTCGCGGCTTCATCCCCTTCTAGCTTCTTTTCATTTTGCAGGAAACATAAAAGCCATCGGGATACTGAGTGCTAAATTAAGTAATGCTGTTCACAATATCACTCTGAACTCACGGGCGGCCATTGCAAATGCACTTCTAAAATTGCTTGTGTATCACACTGTGTGTGCTTGTGCTGACCTGCTTCTACCTGGTTCCACCTTGTTCAGGTGTTCAGCGTGCACTGGCATGCTGACGTTTTGGAGTAAACAATTACTCCATCTTCAGAGCTGAGGAAGAACTGCATCCTTCTTCCTTTTATCCTGTTTAATGCACTTATCATTCATTGACCTTTCTGTCCTTCTTGGTTAAAAATTTTTAGGTTAGAATTTTCAACACTTTTGGCTCTTTCTGAGCATATTTTGTGTAAATAACTACTGGAGCCATGGTCATGATCATGCATATATCATTCCTTCACCTTTCCGACCTTCTTAGTTAAAATTTTCTTAATGTCTCTTTTGGCTTCTTTTAATGCTTTGAGACATTTTAGAACATGTTTTTTCTCATTTCTATAAATAACTACTGTAGCCATGGTCCTTGTTTAGACCTTTTGGCCACAAGGTTTCCATCTCATATATCCAATAAACTTCCCATTGCAAAAGCAAATCCCTGATGTTACCCCCCCATTCAGGGATTTTTACAGCCTCTAAACCAACATGTGTCAAAGATGCTGCTGAGCCATGATTTGCATCTTTAAAATGCTTAGCCATCGCATATTTTAAATGTTGGCTTCTTATGGCTGTTTTATGCTCTCCTATGCAGGTCTTCAGTGATCTTTTTGCTTGGCCTTCATAGGCTAAGCCTCAAGGGCATGTTAACATATACATTACATTCTCAGTGTTGCATGTTATAAATCCTTGTATTTTGTACTTTTTCCCTGAACGTGGGTGATTGATTTTGTTTTTCTTGTGCTATTGCATTGGGCACAGTTTCCACATTTATAATTCCCTGTTAGTAATGGAGGCAACCACTAAAGCAGTCAATCACCCACGTTCAGGGAAAAAGTACAAAATACAAGGATTTATAACATGCAACACTAAGAATGTAATTTATATGTTAACATGCCCTTGTGGCTTAGCCTATGAAGGCCAAGCAAAAAGATCACTGAAGACCTGCATAGGGGAGCATAAAACAGCCATAAGAAGCCAACATTTAAAATATGCGATGGCGAAGCATTTTAAAGATGCAAATCATGACTCAGCAGCATCTTTGACCCAGGGCATCACATATAGAGTGGAAATTTATGTTAATTAATGCCAAGAGTCTCACAAATAAATTTGATGAACTCCAAGCTACACTGCATATCCATAATATCCATGTTTGTGCTACAGTAGAGACATGGTGGCAACCCGAGGATACTTGGAATAAACAGATCCAAGGGTTCACACTGTACAATAAGGATAGATCCCTATCAAGAGTCGGGGGGGTGGCATTGTATGTTGCAGAGGGTATTACTTCAGAAAGCATAGATATATCCAGATGGGCAGATTTAGAAGCACTATGGGTTAAGATTCATCCCCCTTGAGCTGCTAAGATAAATTTGGGCCTAATATACAGACCCCCTTCCACTAAGGCACCAGAAGACAAGGTTATATTATACTTCATTAACCATCTGGCACTAGCAGGGAATGTAATACTGGTTGGGGACTTTAATCTCCCTGGTATAGGATAGGATACATTAAAAGTAAATATAGTTATAGAATCTAAATACTTGGAAACCTTTAGCCTGACTGGGTTAGACCAATATGTAACATCTAATACCAGAGGTAACCATATTTTAGATCTAGTACTAAGTAACCTTGGTGAAAATATCACTAATTGCAGCCTACATCCTCCTCTAGGTTCTAGTGACCACTGTATGATTGAGTTTCAGTATAGCAGTAGCTTGGGGGTTAAAAAAGGAAAACCAGTACTCTATAGGTACAATCGAGCAAACTTCAAATTAATGAGAGATGTATTCTCTACATGGGACTGGGAACTGGATTTTAAAAACCAGTCGGCCACTGAAAAGTGGGGCAAGTTAGTCAAAATTCTAAAATATCTGGTCCAACAGTATGTACCAACTAATAATAAATATGATGGGACTAAAAATACTCTCCCTCCATGGATGACTTCAACTGTTAAGGGGTTGATTAAAAATAAAAATAAAGCATACCATCAGGCAAAACATAACAACACAGAAGCTGGTTGGGAGAATTACAAAAAAACACCTTAAACTTGCTAAAAGGGGTATCAATATGGCCAAAAGAAATTATGAGTTCACCCTGGCCTCTAAAGTTAAGGATAATTGTAAGTCTTTTTATTCATACTCCAATGGAAAAAAGGTAAAAACAATACAGTTGGACCCCTTAAAGTACAGAATGGGGTTTCTATATCAGAGAACATGGCAGTTGCTGAGGAATTTAATACATATTTTTCCTCAGTATTCAATATAGGCCCACACATTGTTCAGGACTTCGGAGAAAAATTACATGTGGGACCCAGTATTAAGATAGATCCAGCAGATGTTCTAAAAAGGCTTAAAAAGATAAACCAGAACAAGCCACAGGGACCAGATGAGATTCACCTCAGGGTGATTAATGAAATGGCAGAAGTATTGGTCAATCCAGTAACCTGGATATTTCAAAAATCCGTACAAAATGGTGAAATCCCCAAGGTATGGAAACAAGCAGTGGTTGTTCCAATTCACAAAAAAGGGTCAAGAATGGAGGTCTCAAACTATAGACCCATTAGCCTGACCTCTGAGTTGGGGAAGATCTTGGAGGGGATAATAAAATATTACATCACAGAGTTCCTAGTAGCCTCAGGTAAAATAGATAAAACACAGCATGGGTTCACTAGTGGGAGGTCATGTCAAACTAACCTTTTAGAATTTTATAATAAGGTTAGTAAATCCATAGATATGGGAAATTCTGTTGATGTTATCTTCCTCGACTTTGCCAAGGCATTCGACAAAGTTCCCCATGAAGAACTAGTGAAGGCCCTAAGGGAGTTGGGTCTCCCTAGTTGGGTTCCTCAGTGGGTCAAGACTTGGTTAAATAATAGAACCCAGAGGGTATGTATACAGGGAGAATTCTCTGGCCAGGTTAGAGTGACCAGTGGTATTCCACAGGGCTCCGTATTGGGACCATGTCTATTTAATTTATATATCTCATCAATGCAGGCTGATACAGGGGTTTGGCTCTCAAAGTTTGCAGATGAGACCAGAATAGGTTGTCCAATAAATAATAAAGAAGATCAGTGCATTCTACAAACTGCTTTACATAACCTTGAATTATGGGCCACCCAAAAACAATCTGTGTTTAATATTGATAAGTGCACAGTCATGCATTTTGGGAAAAATGACAAGCAGTTTCAATATACCCTGGGAGGTACTGAATTAAAAACTGTATTAGAAGAAAGAGATCTGGGGATTACTATCAGTGGAGACCTTAGTTTTAGCATGCAGTGTAATAAAGTTATAAAAAAGGCTAGCAATATAACATACTGTATACAGAAACACATTAAGTGTAGGGATAAGGAGGTGGTGTTGCCCCTGTACACTGCACTGGTGCACCCACACATGGAGTATTGTGCGCAGTTTTGGATGCCTTACAAAAGGGGGGACATTGGATCGATAGAGAAGGTGCAGAGAAGGGCTACCAAAGGGATTAAGGGGACAGAAGGCAAGAGTTATGAGCAGTAGTTGCACTTTTTGGATCTGTACTCACTGGAGTACCGTAGAATGAGAGGGGACATGTGTTTGCTCTATAGAGCCCTGTCAGACACTAGTATGTGGGATCTTTTGGGATTAACGCATAGAGACCAAACATATGATACCAGAGCTCATTGTTATCAACTGGTAAAAGAAAGAAACAGAACCAATAAAAGGAGGTTTTGGCTAAACAACAGAGTGACCAAGATTTGAAATTTACTGCTTAGTGAGGTGGCGGAGAGTAAAACAAAGTTAGAATTCTAAACAAAGCTTGATAGATTTCTGATAAGTAGGGATATTAGAGGGTATACATAATTATGGACTGGTGAGCTCATGGACTAATGTCTTTTAATACTCTGATAATCTATGAAATCTATGTTGGTTTAGAGGCTGTAAAAATCCCTGAATGGGGGAACGGGACAGCAAGGATTTGCTTTTGCAACAGGAAGCTTATTGGATATATGAAATGGAAATGTTGTGGCCAAAAGTTCTAAATGAGGACCATGGCTACAGTAGTTATTTACAGAAATAAGAAAAAACTTGCTCAAAAAGGTCTCAGAGCATTAAAAGAAGCCAAAAGAGACATTAAGAAAATTTTAACTAAGAAGGTCAGAAAGGTCAAGGAATGATATATGCATGATCACGACCATGGCTCCAGTAGTTATTTACACAAAATATGCTTAGAAAGAGCCAAAAGTGTTGAAAATTCTAACCTAAAATGTTTTAACCAAGGTCAGAAAGGTCAATGAATGATAAGCGCATTAAAAAGGATTAAAGGAAGAGGGATACTGTTCTCCCTCAGCTCTGAAGATGGAGTAATTGCTTACTCCAAAATGTCAGCACACTAATACACATTGAACACCTGAACAAGGTGGAGCCAAGAAGAAGCAGGTCGGTGCAAGCACACACAGTGTGATACACAAGCAATTTTAGAAGTGCATATGCAATGGCCGCACACTAGTCCTGCCTGTTACTGTGAACAGCATTACTTAATTTAGTGCTCAGTATCCTGATGGCTTTTATGTTTCCTGCAAAGTGAAAAGAAGCTAGAAGGGGATGAAGCAGTGAAGGATCAGGCAACTGAGCCATTTTTTCAAACATGAACATGAACATTTAATGACCAGTTTTGACGGTCACTGGATTAGGCAGTTGAGCCATAGAAGTGAAGTTTGTTTAGTACAATGGGAAAGATTGGTGGGGCAACTGCCCAGATAAGTACTTTTTAGTTTGCTCATGATTTTGAATTCCACACCCAGATCAGTACTTTGTTTGCCAAATTCATATTGGAAATAGAACAAAGAAACAGTGATGGAAAATAACATTATTTAGAAAGAACTTGGGCACATACACATTGAACTCTTAAAAAATAAAAGCTTCATTAATTCTTTGAATGAATTGGATCCCAGAAGGCTAAAAAGGAAGTACCTGGTGTCATGTTCTTTTGTTGTTTATTGAGTGCACATAAATAGAGCATTTAAGGATGTTCAAATCAGAATAGTAATTCCTTTAATGGAGCACCATAAAGCCCTTTGGCTTATTATTTTTGTCACTCTATATTGTACGCTGTGTTTTTTTTATGACTGGAACTAAATTCACTGCAGTGAAACAAGATGTTCCCAGAGCTTGTGCTATTAAACTAACAGATGCTACACTGCTGCTGCTCCCATTCTTGAGATCTCTCGAAGTACTCACTCTAGACTAGTCCATGTGTGTGTGTGACATGAATGTCATGGATGAGCAGCTGCTGTTCCCATTGTCTGACAGCACTATTTTTTTTGTCACAGTCCCTATGAACTTATTCGCTATTGATCTGAAACGTATTTCCCCTCTGAGCCTCTATATTGTATGTATAATGCTTTGTCTCTATGTTCTTCTTATCCCCATGTGAATCCATTGCTCAGCATCTTTACAAGTGCCATTATTTTATTTATAATGTGTAATCTGTGTAATCGGCCAGCCCAGTGGCACTGAGGGTTGAGGGGCTGGACATCATACCTCACACTACGCTGGCAACTTGGGTTCAGGAATGGATCTGGGCCACTGGGGCTTGGCAGGGAAGGGAAGAGATCGAGCATCCGGAGGACTGCTCTCCCTTCCCAGTGAGGGATTATGGGAGAGCACCGCTCCTGTGTGGCCCCTGGTGGCAGCCAGGGGAAGGACTGGGAAAATTGCGTGCGCTAAGTGGATGCTGGGGGAGGAGCGTGGCGGGCATCTGCATCAGAGTCATAGACGCCATTGCACATCCACCCTCCAAGGGGCAACACAAGCATGCAGGAAAAAGCCCTGAATGGATTGGCGGAGATGAAGGAGACTCCAGGGACCTGCCCACATCCAATCAGCAGACCTGCTCAGCCAGATCTCCCATGGCCATCCCATCCACATGGTAGGTCCCTCTAATTTCAGATAGGCTGCCACAGGAGGGTGTGTCTTCCCCGGGGAGTGATCCAGGGGGCTGTACCTGCCATGGGGGTCAGGGGGAGACCAGTCTGGAGGTTTCAGGCAGAGAGTAAAGGCATGTGCCAAAAGAGTACTCTGGAAGGATGCCCCAATCTCCCAGAGAAGAAACAGAAAGTAAAAAAAAAAATCTGTGTAATCGACACCCAGTTGCCACTATATGTTTTATGGCAATCTGTCAACCATACTGTTGACTGATATATTTATTTGTGGTTCTGCATTGGCTCTCAGTCCATTGATCCATAAACCTGAACTTGCCAGTGCCAAGAGGGCTCCTCTGAACTTTACAAGCCCTCCTCTGAATGCCACCAACAGAGGCAAACTGTGATCATCGCCGAGAGAGCAGCAATCTGAGAACTGCGGCAGGCAGGGAGGATTAGCCCACTCATTAGCCAGTCAGGCTTGTACCTGCTCCACAAACAAAGGTCTGTGTTCTTTTGGCTCCAAGTCCAAGATCTTATAACTGGTAGACCACTGTGGCTCTTAGTCCATTGAGCCGTGAGGAACCTGAATTTGCTGGTGGTCGAGAGGGCTCCTCTGAACTTTACAAGCCTTCCCCTGAATGCTGCTGACAGCAGCAGACTATGATCATTGCCAAGACGTCAGCAAACTGAGAACTGCAGAGGCAAAGAGGATTAGCCCACGTGCCCTCCCAGATCTGGAGCAAGTTTACAGTGAACTGAAGGTTCAATTACAACTCAGGAGATTGGTCTGACTGCAATTTTTACCTAGGATTCCTGCTTGTTTTGATTAAATTCATGTGTTGGTCATTCACAACTTATTCAATCTAATTGGTTCAAAGAGTATCCCCTCTTAGACCAACGTGTTCTATAAAGAGCATCCCCTCTTAGACCAACATGTTCTGTCTCTGTCTGTTTTAACTTTGTGGTACATTTTGTTTGACCTAGATCTTAACTTCAGTCCAGTCTTCAGATCAACTATCAGTTTTCTTATGTTTGGGATCAATACCATTCATGCAGTGAAGTAACATTTTAGTGATCAGAAGCTTCTGACTGGGCAGGACTACCTATAGTCCTTAACTGTTAGTGCTGGCACACATACAAAGGTCTTGGGCAGAACTGTTTATGACATATTGTTAAAGTACCTAAGTAAGTGCCATTATTATAGTATTCATTTAAATTGTCTATCTAGGGTATGAAAGAAATTATATCCATTATCCCTATCCCAGCTGAACATATTTCTTTCCACTACAGCACTTCATCATAGGTACCAGCTGCTTTAACTAGTGCTCTACTGTAGAAGAATTCTACATATTACACACAAGGCTGAACACAACACCTCATTGTGTTTCCCCATATTCTCTGTTACTAAGTTAGCAGATCTGTGTGCATTCATTGGGAAGTGGTTCGCACTTGAAAATGAAAAAGTCTCTATGCACTAAATGGATAGGACTACATAGTATCATTGCATTGTTTCTATCTCTTCCAAAGATAGGAGTTGCTGTTTTTTCTAGCGCTTACAGAATTACTAACTTGCCTCTCACCCCCCTCCAGATTAGAAAGTAAAACTGTGGTACCTATAGAGCACTTGATCTCAATTGTGATCTTATAAGGTATTTCAAACAAAACAACAAAGCAGGACACCTAGATTATGCTTGACACTACCATTGACCTTAATGAAGCAAAAAGGAAAATGGAGGGGATCCAAACTGGAATATTCATGCTCCTCTGTTATATTATATCATCCCATATGGGATCATGTCCCACAATCCTTGAAATTAGACAACCTGATCGGTGTGGTAAATATTGCACCTGGTTACAGAAAGATCACTACTTTGGAACACTGCATTTTCTTTGACAGAGATACCATAGAAATAGTGTGCAGACTAACTACCAAAGAACCTTTCTCCCTAACTATGTTATAGTTTATTAACTGAAATACAGTTTATTTATTTTCCCTAAGTACTTTAAAGACTGAATTAATTTTGTGCATAATAAAAGAGAGTAGAATTTGATTACCAGCAGCTTAAATGCATCTCAGAGCATTTTACAAATGTGAATGAGATCTGCTAGTGCAAAGTTTTACTGGAAATAGGAATGTGACAGTAGCTAAGACAATCAAGTTATCCCCACCCCCACTCTTTTCAAATCCTGTCAGGACATCTTTTTTCTTGATTTGTTTATGCACTTTGTCTCTGATCTTGGTAACTTGGTAAATTTAGACAAAGTAGGCCAAGGCCCATTTAATTTTCTTCCACTCCTAGTGGGTTTATTTCATAATGTAATGTTTACCATTTAGAAGTAAATAAGCATCCAACTCGCTTTTGAAGGAGTTAAAGGTAGCAGCTTCTGCCACTTGTTTAGGGAGACTATTCCATATAAGGGAAACTCTAGAAACAAAAAAATTTAAATGTCTACTTGTTTTAGAAATGTTTACAGAAACCTGTTTATCATGGGATCTTGAATTAAAGGTTTTTTGAGTCCTAATAATGCTACATTGCTCCATTAATGACACATTATCCAAGATGTGGTACAAAAATAATAAATCACCTCTGTTTCGCCTAAGCTCCAAGGGATACAGATTCAGCACCTGTAATCTGTCCTCATATGCCATATTATATAAGCCTTTTATAGATTTTGTTAAACGTCTTTGGACTCTTTCAACTTTTTGTATATCTTTCTTTAAATATGGGTTCCATATAGGAGAACCATAATCCAGTATAGGGAGTACATAAACTTTATAGAGTTTGAGTAAACACTCCTTATTTCTTGAAATGAATCATTTTTTTATTGAGTAAATGATGCCATTACATTTGCCTATCATTTTGGATATATCATATATGCATGTTAAAGGACAATTTGGGATCAATCCAAACACCTAGGTCCTTTTCTAACTTACTGCTTTTTAGTTTCTTGTTATTTATGTAGTATGAGAACCTTGGGTTATTTTTTTCCAAAGTGGATCACTGAACACTTCTGTTCATTAAATTTCATATCATTTATTGTACCCCATTCTTCTACTAAACTCAGACTATTTTTTAATTCTTCAAAATCCCCGATAGTTTTTACTGCCCCACCTATTTTGGTATCGTCAGCAAATTTAGTTAAGTGAGATTTAACCCCAACACTCATATCACTGATATACAACCCAAACAGCAGTGGCCCAGCACGGAGCCCTGGGGCACCCCACTAGCCACTCCACCCACCTCCGATAACACACCATTTATATGCACACTCTGTACTCTATCTGACAGCCAGTTTTCAATCCACTTTTTTATAGTTTTATTTATACCAAGTTTAATCAGTTTGTTTATTAACTTGTGATGGGGTACAGTATCAAAAGCCTTTCCTAAATCCAGATAAATATAGATCTGCCCCCTTCTGCTTTTGGTCCATGCAATGCACTCCCCATCCCTAGGACTTATCTCTCTGCATGATCTACCATAGATTCCCCCACCAAATACCTGGGTTAGAGAGTGCAGCCAAGCTCCTCTGGAGCAAAGTCCAGATATGAAGGTTTTGTAGCTAGTGATGCATGAATGTAAAGGGCCAGAGCATCATCCTGCTGTGGTCGGGGGGGGGGGTCTGCCCTAGATTTTCACCCATGAGGGTTGCCAGCATACAATGGTGAACCATGCATGCATGCATGCAGAGGTGTACATGCACATATCAGCACCAAGGTGGGCCCTCCCCAAGTGTGTGCATCCTGACTCCACTGCCATCCAGTCTCCACTAGGTGGCGGATGAGGAGCACAACATAGGATCCCCCACCAAGAGAGGAGAGCCATCCTAAGGACACTTAATCCTCCCTCCTTCCCCTGGCCAGCCCCTGAGTGACACAAGTCCATTCCTGAACCCAGGTTGCCAGCATCAGGAGCTGTAGCACTTCCAGGCTGACTGTGTCATGACATATTTAACCTCTGCCTATGCAACCACAAGTGATGGACAGAAGGGACCTCCGTTTACCATCTTGTCCATAGATGGTAGCTAACAGCCCCAGTATGTATGCATCTGTTCATGCAGGTCCCAAAGGATCCTGTGTGAATGAGGATACATTTCCACTATCTCAAAAAGAAAGGAAATTCTTTGAAAAAAACTACGTTAAGGCACCAGTTAGGGTGGCTTAATGCCAAAGAAAAGTCAGGAAATGGGGTATTAGGATTTCCATCCCTACCTTCCCACCCTTACCCAGCAGGCAGCAATAGAAAAAAACACTGTGGTTTCTTACGTTCATCCTATTCTGTCAGTAAATAAGCTGAGATGGGTACAATATATGAGAATGGGGTGAGTGTTAAGGTTTACAACTCCATGGCACACCCAGCATCTGATTTGCCAAGGTGCAAGAGAGGTGAAACCGGATTGTTTTCTCCTGTTGCTGCCTGCAGGGTGGAGGTGGGGAATTAGGGTTGGAAACCCTAAAACCCCATTTCCTGACTGTTTCTGGCATTAAGCCACCCTAACTTGTACCTTAACATAATCTTTTTGCAAAGAATTTGCTAATAATGATGCAGTGAAGTTGTTATTGGCATTCATGGTGTGTTTGTTTGTTTGTTTGCTTGTTTGTTTGTTTGTTTGCTTGTTTTTTATAGGGGATGAAAATCTGGTGAGGAGAGTTGGCAAGAGTAGAATTAAGGTGAAGGAGTTACAGGGATTCAATTTCTTACAAAATAATCTCGACAAGCTGCATATACATTTACTGGTTTGTTAATTACACTAAAAGGAAATTTTATATTGAAATAAAACACAGTAACAATTATCTTTGTTCTTACTAGAGGTGTACAAAGTTAGAAAACTTCACTTTGTGAAGAAAATTGTGAATCAGTCTCAGTTTGCTAATTTACTCTACAATGCGAAGTTTAAATTTGCATCATGGTGGAACTTAGTGATTGGTGGATTTGATAACTTCACCTGAAAATGGGGGACTGCAGGCAAAGTTTGCAATGTACCATGGGATTGTGGGTCACATAATACTGCAATGAGCTGTACTGCCATGTGTAGGCTGAATTCAGTGCAGTCTTATGAGACAGAAATGGTGTTAAATCTGCTTGCTGTGAATCTCTGTGCCCAAAAACCTTTCAAAAGTGATTTAAACACAGTCTTTTGAACAAAATCACTCCTAAAAGTGTGTAGAGTGCCTTCTGCCTCTAGATTAGTGATGTGTGAAGTTGGAAAACTTCACTCTGTGGATTAATTCACAAATTTGCCTCATTTTGCAGTTACTGTGCTGTTTAAAGTCCAAATCCCAAATTTAGGGAGGCAGTATAGCGCAGTGGTTTAAGGCTCTGAGCTGCAAATCTGGTGACATCCAGCAGACCAGACCTGAGTTTGAATTCCACAGCTTCCACTTGCATACTGTGTGACCCTGAGCAAGTCACTTAACTTCCCTGTGCTCCCAGGTCGCACCTGTAAAAAAGTTTTCAGCTTAGTGTGCTACTCCTGGTTAAACAACCTAAAAAAAAAAATTTGAGGAAAAACGTGAACTCTGCAAAATGCAAAGTTGGCAACTTCACCGGTGGAGTTTGGCACAGAAGCGAAGTTTGCAATGTGTGAAGTTGGTAACTTCACCGGTGATGTTTGGTGGAGGGGCAGTGTACTATGGGGTTGGAGGTCACATGTTGCTGAAACAAACTGTATTGTATGAGGACTCTGTCTTCAGTGCAGTGTTCTGAAGACAGAGTAGGAGAGGAGTCTGAGTGCTTGTCTGAGGAAAACAACTATTAAAATACATCTTAACACTGAGTTTTTTCATCTAAATTGTTCACAAATTATTCTAGAGGGAATTGTGCTGCTAGATTTGTGTTTTTTCTGTTTATTTTTTGGGGGTAGTTATTTACTTTAAATTAGTGGTTTCTGTTTTGTCAGTCTGTGAAGCAGTGGGGTGGGGGAGGGTAGGTGTACTCTGTAAGGCAAGGCAGGCCAGAAAGATATGGGGCCTTTTGTGTAAGCAGGTGTTTTGTGTTATATTTTGGTTTTCTCACCCTTTCTTGTTCATCATTTTTGTCTGTAGTGAGTAATTTCTCATTTTTATGTTTGTGTTTTAGTTTAGTATGTTTAAGGAAAGTATTTTGTTAGCGTCTTTCTGTAGTAGTTTTATTGATTTTGTAGTTCTATTTTTCTTAAAGTGGCAGTGTTCTGTCACTTTTCATTATACTTAATATTAAATTACCCCTGTTATCACTGTTTTAATCCCTGTTCTGTTTAAAAAAATTACTTTTTGGGTTGTTTTTGTAGTAGTTTTTCAGATCACCCTGCTGATCCCTGATTCCCAAGGGGGAGGTATTGTCTGCTCCTGGCACTTATTTGTACTGTCGTGTTAGTTTATTAATCCCTGTGTTGTGTTAAAAAAATCCTGTGTTTTTAGTTTCACTACATACTATTAGCATATTATTTTTTCAGATCATACTGCGGATCCCTGATTCTCTAGGGGGAGGTGTTGTTTGCTGCTGGTAGTTAATAACTTGTCCATTTTACCTATGTTTTTTGTGTCATGTTAATCCCTGTGTTGTTTTATTTTTTCACATCACACTGCTGATCCCTGATTCCCTAGGAGAGGTGCTGGAGGAGGTGTTGTCTGCCATTAGTACTTATTTGTACTGGAGGCTTGTTTTATATTTTGTAATTTTGCATCCCAAATCAAGTTACAATTAGCATGTAAGAATGATTGGAAACAGACACTGTACTAAAGGTAGAGGTGCCAGGACTTAGCATGAAAGTGTTCAAAATCTGTTGCTCAAAATAGTGCTCGAGTTAAAAAAAACTATGTTTGTGGCAGCATGTTCTGTGGGCTGCGAGGCTGGTAGTAGTGAAGGAGTAGTTGGTGGCAGTGGCATTAGCGTAGCCAAATTTGTCTGTGCCATATCTGTAGCAGCCATGCTGGTGGGGGTGTGGGAGGTGACAAGAGATGCAGCAGTAAACAAGGAACAGTGGTCGAGGAGGAGGTTGTTGGTGTTTCTGTGGCTCTGCTGGTGGTGGTGGTGGTGGTGCTGAGCCTGACAGTGTGGACTTGAGTCAGTTGTTCAGGTGGGAGATCTGGAAAATGTGCATTGCACTCAGACTCCTGATGATGAGAGGGTAACAGTGCCTTGAGATGATGATGAGGAGGAGAAGGACAGACCTGTGAAGGAGGAGGACAACAGCAGCTGTGCTGATGATGATTTATTGGACTCCCTATGGGAGCCAGAAGAGAAAAAGTGTATGGGTGGTGCTGCAGATGATACAGGGGACTTTGGTGGTTGGATCACTGCAAAGCAAAGTCCCACCACCAATCTTATTGAAGTTGTGAAATTAGCCCAAAGAACACAAATGTCCACCCTTTCCCCTCAGCTCTCCTAGCCCCAATGGCATGGTAAATCAAGGGTTACAAAATCCCTAGTTTGGAATTTTTATGTACTTGACCCAGCTGATGAGACAGTCACTATCTGTCAACTATTTCAAGCATGAGTTAGTATGGGGAAAAAGACAGCCACCTAGGCACCAATGGGCAGCACACACAGACACCTGAAGAACAGGCACATGTTACTCTGGCATCAACACCAGAAGGAAGCCAGTGCAAGGGATCCCTAAACCTCATCCTCATCATTAGGCAAGGCAAACAGATGTGGCAGAGCAACAGACCAGGCAGATGGATGGGAGAGTGAGGAGAACTACAGAGAGGAGGAAGAGGATTATGTGGGTCTTCCTAGTAGTGGGCATAGCAGCAGTGGTGGGTTGCGAATTACCACCCAGAGTCAGAAAAGCACAGTAACGCCAAAGCAGAAAATCCCCCAAATCATTGGTGTCATTTGAGCAGCAGCACATATGAATCCCCAGAAGTCAAATATTACCCAACCAATGCCGTCACAATCAGTCCAGCTGTTTTGTAGCCCAACCCCAAGAAAGGTCCAACCTATGCTGCATAGCATGTTTGAGTGTCACTCCAAATTCACTCCCAGTCATGCTACTACACACAAGCTAAATACAACAACTGCTGAAATTCTGGCAATTGATGCATTGTCATTCTCTTTTTTTGAGAATGTTGGATTTCAGAGGTTGATGGCCAGTGCATGTCCAAAATGGCAGATTGCATCAAGCACATACTTTTCTAGATGTGCCATTCCTTAACTCTACAGGGCAGTGTCACCGATGGTAAACCATGCCTGATGCATTCAGCATCACCATATATACATCTGCACATGAATATGTGGACCTGTGGCAAAACAGCTGATAGCTCCTACTTGTGCATTACAGCATATTGGGCACATGTGCCTGGGGTAGTATTTGACTCTGGGTGTGGGAAAAATTATAGTAAGCCCAATTGTGGTGGTAGCAACACTCTGGGTATTCGACAGCATGCCATTCTGACAATGAAGAGTGTAAGTGGATCACACATGGGTGAGAAAATGCTGGAAGTGCTCATTTCCAAGATTAATAAGTGGCTTCACCCCTATTCACTGAAAGCAGGTTTCATTGTGAGCAATAATGGCTTGAATGTTGTAAAATCTATCAATGATGGGGGTTTCTCAGGGTGCCATGCTTGGCACACTGTCTTAATCTTGTTGTGCAAGAGTTTCTAACCCATCCTGAAATCAAGGCCATGTTGACTGTAGCCCATTGCATCTGTGTCCACTTTGTCCATTCTGGAAAGGCCCATGACCAGCTCCATCATCGGCAGATACAAAATAAACTGCTTCAGCAACATATGAAGTTAGATATTGTCATCACATGAAACTCAACACTGTAAATGATTGAGTGGTTATACGAGCAGTATAAAGCCATATCTGACTATCTGCTGCTATGTACAAGCTGTGGCAGTGCTGGAGTATCTGTGTCTCTGACATCAGAGCAGTGGTGCCAAATGGATGGCCTGATCATGATTTTCAGGCAATTTGAACATGCAACCCAGGCAATGAATGGGGACGTTGGCTATATCAATCAGTCCATTCCACTACTACATGTGCTGAGGCAGACACTGGTTGAATGTGCAGCAGGTGCTGGAGGCAGGTTGTGATTGGAAGTTGTGCCTTAATGGAACACATGCTCCACATCTTAGATTGCACTACACATATTTCCGGCATTCTACATTCTGAAGATTTTGGGACTGTCACAATGCTGGACCCATGCTATAAATGTGGGCTGACATCAATAATTGAAGGTGGACATCAGCAGGTCCAAAAGTTGACCAATCTTCTAATAAGAAGGGTACATGAGGCACAAATGCCAAAGGCACATTTATCTAAGGCACAGCATGAAACTCCACAGAGACCGGGTGTTGCTACCACCACCTCAAATGGGAAATGGGCTTAGAAAACATGCAAGTTAAAAGAGAAAATGCCAAATCCCATTTGGGATGTGTTAGATCAGGTGGGAGTTAAAGACATGGAAGAAAAGGAAGAGGAGTAGGCTGATGAGGCAGCAGGACTTTGGACAGTGTAATGCATGGTAGAGGCATATTTGGCAGACGCAAGGCACCTTACCATCACCAGTGAGCCCTTGCTATACTGGAGCAACAAGGTCACTGAGCGGCCAGCACTGACCTCAGTTGCAATTAAATACCTCAGCTGCTCACCCTCGAGTGTCAGTATGGAGTGTGTATTCATTTTGGCTGGGGCCACTGTGTGGGCTAGGTGCACCAGTCTGTCACCAAAAATACTGGCATGATAACATCTATTAAAATGAAAGAGGGGCGCATTCCACACAGACAATCACATCTGTGTTCCTACCACATGAAGATGGTGGTGGCGAAGGTGAAGAGCAAGGTGTTGTCTGCATTAGCAAATTGTCTTCTACCACTGAGGTGGATGCAGCAGTAATGGACAGAGAATTCTCATCTGTTGACAGCTCCAGTCTGGAACACTGTGAGAGCTGTTTCCTTGATGAGGTTGAAGCATGAAAAAAGATGTGTTGTTCCATTCCTTTCCCATCATCAGTATAATCCTTTACTTTCTTATGATTCACAGTTCTGTTATTTTCAGTCATTTTACTGTTTCCCATCCCCAGTTGTTGTGCTGCATTTTCCTTGAGCCTAATCGATTACCTGCCTCCACCACCTGAATATGATGTCTAGAGACAATGCCTGCTCCAGCCAGCAAGACACAGCACCGCCTCCTCCTTCTCTGGCCTGCTTGGGTCAAACACAGCCACAGACAGCATGAGCTGTTGCCTCCACACTGATGCAAAAATTGTCCTGACTCTAGGGAACACTGGCTTGATCTTATGGTACAGTTACAAAACTCCCTGACTTAAAAACTCATATAAATGAATACAATGTTTCCTGTGAGATAATAACTACTGGATTTGGAATTGATAATCCACGTCATGTGGAGCAACAAAAAACACTTTGTAGAGACTCTAGAATCGATACTGGGGATGGTACCGTCACAGCTCCACTGCAGCAGTCCAATCTGGAACTGTATGACAGGATACTCAAGCCGACCTTCCAGCCAGCCAGCTCATCAGAGCAGCAAGATCTCGGCTCCAGCAAGGCCTTTTTTTGTCTTTTGCAATGGTAAGTCACGTTCACTGTTGTTCACCGTCCTTATCCTCACTGGTGGTGGATGATTTCAGTCCTTGGCCTCGCAGAGGCTGAAAGGCCTTCCACCTTACTTAGAAAGACTTTAAAATATTTTTCTTTTTTTCCTTTTCTCCCTGCAGGTTTCAGTGCATTCACAAGGACAACTGCCAAAGGCAGTCACAAAGCCAGACAGCCCTCAAGAAACAGAGAGGAGTTACATGATGTCTTCCTACACCATCTCAGTGGCACACACCAGCCAGTAAACAGCATGGCCAGCAGCACTAATGTAACTGTTAGTATCATTATGATTTTCTGTTTTTTTTTTTTCTTTTTTGTTCTCCTTTCTCACAGGAACAAGTGTGCCACTGTGGCCAAATGAAGGCTAAATAATTTCTATTTTTTCTTCACAGGTGACAGGTATAATAAGACATGGAGTCAGCAATGGCTATACTGTACGGCCACCACAGTGGCCGACTAGCCAAGTGTGGCTACATAATCTCTCTTTTTTCTTCATAGGGTACAGGTATGGTATGACAGGGAGTCAACAACGGCTATACTGGGCAGCCATTAGAGTGGCCGAGTGAGGCAAAATAATTTCTCTTTTTTCTTCACAGGTGACAGGTATGGTAAGACGAGGAGTCAACAACAGTTGTACTGTGCAGCCCCCACAGTGGCCAAGTGAGGCAATTATTTTCTGTTTTTTCTTCACAACTGACACATTTAGTAAGATAGGGAGTCAACAATGGCTATACTGTGTGACCACCGCAGTAGCCGACTGAGGCAAAATAATTTCTCTTTTTTTCTTCACAGGTGATAGGTATACAGTAGGAAGATGGGGAGTTGACAAGGGCTATACCATGCAGCCACCACCACAGTGGGTACTTGAGTAGAGCCTAAATAATCTTTTCTTTTCTTCATGGGTCTGCAGTGCTGCTGTCTCTTGCTCTAGCAAGCAAGCCATTCTTATCATCTGCGCATGGACAACATTGCAAAAGACACCTGCTGAAAATTACCTGAAATTAGAGCAACAGTAACAGAAAACAGTTAGTCTGACATCTGCAAAACATTTCAGAATTTAACCTCCCAAACAAAAAAAATACTTACCATCCATGGTTGGGAAAAACTGCTAAATTCAAAAAAAAAAAAAAAGATACAGGCTGGCCCTATGCAGCAACATGATTTCACCACTCAAGTGATAATACCTGAAAATATAAAAACAGTTAGACAAAATTGTTAGGAAGAAAGTGGTTACAACCCCCTTCCCCCCAGTCAAAAAAAGGAAATAAAATACTTACCTTTGCTAGTAGGTCACAAAGCTATTATTTAAACAGGACAACAGACTGCATCATTTTCCATGCAAAGTACTGGAATGGCCTGTTAATGTCTTCCCAGTCTGTATATCATTTTGGCATAAATGGAGCTGTAAATGTGGAAGGGGCCAATGAACAGGTTCAAACAAACCCTCCAGAGGGGTACAGTGAAGCAACTGAATTCCTTCAGGAGCTCCTTTTTATTATTTAGCTTGTAGAGTATTTCCAGAAGTGAGACATTTATATATTGTGCTTGGCAGTTGTGTCTACCAAAGTGCTTGACAACACAGACTCTCTGAGAGGGTGACTTAAACAGTGTAGTAGCTGAGGCAGCAGTAGCAGTTTATTACCAGCATTACTGGTTTCTGGTTTGGGAGAAACATTTCCAGAAGGGAGAAATTATATATTGTTCTTGGCAGTTGTTGTACATACTACGGTGTTTGAGATTTGGACACTTGAGACACATCATGGAAGAACAGAAGTAATGTGTATTGTGATTAATGCACAACTAACACAAAATGCATAAAGAACTGTGTTGGAGTGCAGTGACACAGAGCATAGTACCATATGGCAGGGCAGTACTACTAACTTGCAGCCGACTGACCTATTTATTCTGGGAGTTGAGAAACATTTCAAAACAGATAGTGAGAAACAGAAAGAAAGGAAAGGTAAAATGTATGGAAATTGGAGACAGAGCATCATGAAAGAAAATATAGACAGAAAAATAAAATGTTTTGTGTTTCTTTGTAAGACAGAACTGAAGCAGATAGTATAAAAATACAGACAAGTGGAATAGTAAAGAAATGACCATTCAATATTTTTCAGCTTTCTTATATTTTTTTATAAGAAACAGAGTAAGAAAGTGTAGCATTGACTCACAAGAAAGGATAGAAGTTACATAGAAATGGAAAGGCATGATTTTTTTTAAACATCACTGGCCCCAGCCCCAGAAGTGTCAGCACCATCACCCGCACTGTCTCAGCACAGCTTTACCATCTCTTCTAACAGCTGTTGTTGGTTGGCCAGGATTCTTGTCATCATCTCCTCTATAGCATTGAACCTATGCTGGAGATCCCCCATTCCCTTCTGTAAAGTGACAAGTTCCTCTCTGATGCTGGCTGATGTGCTTGTAGGTGCTGCTGCTTCTTCTGCCAGTGCTAGAACATGTGGTGTAGCTCTTTCAATGGGGTTTGCCTACTGCACCTCTCTCTCACAATGTTGCTGCCAACTGTGTGGCACTCATGCAGGCACAGAGGAGGGACCCCCATCTCTCTCACCACCACTCGCCACCTCTTTCTGAGGGGCCTCCCACTGCTCCCCATGACAAATTTTCAGGTGGATTCTCTGGCCACCGGTGCCCAAGTGTGTCTCTTTTATCCCTGATTAACCCTGTCCTTACAGATGTCACTTGTGAGGACACTGTCGTCACTTCCATCACTGTCAAAAAACTCCCACACAAGGAAAGATCTGACCAGGTGGCAGCACTGGCCATGACAAGCTGGTGGTGGAGGATCAGAGAATGATGGGTGGGGCTCCTCTGCTTGGTGGGGAGCTGGTGGCAGTGGTGGTTCCACAGGAGGAAGTATAGCAGATTCTGGCTGCTGACCCTCATGTGCAACTGAGGGAACATAAAGCTGCTGCTGCTGTTGCTGCTGCTAGTCAGGGGCATGCTGGCTAGTGCTCCCCTGAGGACACTGCTGCTGCTCTTGCTGCTGGAAGGAATGCTGAGGAGGTGCTGGGGGGCTCTCCCAGCCATATGGTGTCACCACAGGTATGAACCCATCCTGTCTCCATCACTACTGTCACCGTGACCTCACCAAACAAAAAAAAATTAGAGGTTGAAAGAGAAAGTTAGGAAAATTATAGAAAAAAGAGCAAAATGAAACTTCTTAAAAAGTACAAAAAAATAATAAAAGCTTAACTAGAACAAAACTATTCACAAAACTAAATCAATAGATAAAGAAAGAAAAAACAGTCAATAAAATGCACTCTGATTCTCTAAAATCTAATAAAATGCTTTTTTGAGGAGAGGGTACTTCTCCTCTCTCTGACTAACAATGCAAAAGTGAAAGTAAGGTGGAGTCACTTGTACCATGTGAGTGCAGAAGCTGAAACATGTAACATTGAGAAACGTTGTTTACTACTCCAGAAGATTGATTTTCAAAAACTTCACCTTTGACACCCCAAAAACAAAGTTAACAGCAAAGTTACCAGGCAAAGTTAACCACAAATGTTGAAGGTAATGAAAAAACTTTGCAGATTGGTCCATGGAGGCAAAGTCTGAAACTTTGCCAGATATTCACTAGCAAATTAAAACTTCAGAACATCTCTACTCTAGATTAACAATTATTGTTGGTATTTTTTTCTGATGTATTGGCTTTAAAGTAGTTGCATCATTTTGTGTAGCAAAGCAGTGTTGTGGGGGAAGGGGAGCTGTGTTATTTATTTATTTCATTTCAAAAAGTTTTACCAGGAAAGACATACTGAGCTGATAGCAGCTCTTTTCCAGATGTGTCCTGGGGGGAAGAGGAAAGAGTAACAATAATTACATAGCAGGTAAAAAACTAAGCATCATATACTAAGCTACAATCAATAAGCAAAGTTTGCAATGTGTGCAATTTATGCAAGGATAAGGAAGAGAATGCAATCCAAGGGGTATCAAGGAGATACAAATAAAGTGCAAAGTGCATTATATGCAAGGAAGAGGTTTCAAGGAAGTACAATTCAAAGTGCAGAGGTAACAGGGGATAACAGTAGGAGATAGGGTGTGTTGCTATAGGAGGAGAAAAGGAGAGTAATCAAGTATCGATCTGGAGTCATGGGGGAAATAGGTAGTGAGTAGTGGAACAGGGACAAGTATCAGGCGCACCTGCAGGACTGAGAGGTGAAGTCATGGAGAAGAGAGGAGAGTGAGCACTTGGAATGGGCAGAATGGATGTTTAGGGGAAGAGAATTCCATTGTTTGGGGAAGCGTTAGAAGAAAGTAGCCTGGCCAGCTAGGGATTTCCTTGAAGTGAGTGCAAGGGGATGATAGAGCTGTGAAGGGTATAGGCCAAAGGTGGGGGAGGAGAGAGAAGAGAGGTAAGGTAGGAGGGGAGAGAGCCTACCCAGTGTTTAGAGATAAAGGAGGTACAGTGAGTGAGGCATCTGACTTCAAGGGAGGGAATAGAGATGGAGGAATATAAGGAGCAATAGTGGGTGTGGGGCGGACAGTCCAAAGCAAAGTGACAGAAGGAGTGAAAGAGGGGATCCAGCCTGGCTAGGGTTGTCTTAGGAGCAGCACTGTAGACAATGTCATCAAAGCTAAAGATGGGGAGAATCATTTTCAGAACAACTGCATGGCAAGCAGGAAGAGGAATGCAACTTCTATTGCTGTATAATGTACCAAGTTTAGGATGAAGTTTTTTGTGGGTGAAATCAACGTGACCCAAAAAGTTGAGGTGCAGGTCAAGCTAGACCTCAAGGTACTTAAATGAAGAAACAACATCAATTGTGGGCCCATCTAAGGTGTGAAAGGAAGGGAGGGTGATAAGCTTAGTGAGCTTCTTCCTAGTGCTAAAGGTCATGAAGACCATTTTCTTGGCATTGAGGGATAGCTAATTTGACCAGAACCTGTGCTGAACATTGTAGAAGTCCAGCTGAAGCCTGGCCATCAGATCAGAGGGGGAGGAACCAAAGGCAAATAGTACTGTATCATCTGCATACATGTGGATGGACACAGAGGAGCAGACAGTCGGGAGGTCATTTAGGAAGACCAAAAAGAGTATAGGGCTAAGGATGGATCCTTTGGGGACACCAGTTCTGATAGGGAGTCAGGGAATAGGGAATCCCCAATTTTAACAGAGTGAGTCATACCCTAAAGGTAGGAGCAGAACCAATTAGTGGAAGAGTCGGAGAACCCCGCTTTCTTAAGCTTGTTAAGGAGAAGGGGTGGGCTACAGTGTTGAAGGCTTTGGCCAAGTCAACAAAGATGGCAGAGGTGATAAGACCCTAATCCATGCTTGTTCTTGTAGTTTAGCTAAAGTGGGGAGCAGGGTGATAGGGTGGTAGTTGCCAGGATGGGTGGAATCTCCTCCTTTGGGAAGGGGTATGACAGTGGCCTGTTTCCAGGAGTCAGGGACAGAAGCAAGGGAGGAAAAGTATTTGAGAAGGGAGATGATTGTAGAGCAACAGTAGGGGCAGAGATGGAGGAGTTTGGGGTCAAGTCCATCAGGGCTCTTTCCTTTGAGAGGATTAAGAGCCAGGAGAGCCTCGGAGGTGTCAGCAGGAATGATAGGAGAGAGAGAGAAGGGGAGAGATGGGGTGGTAAGATGGAGAGGGGTAAGCGGAACAGAGGAGAGAAGGGAGGAGGCACAGGAGGTGAAGAATGAGTTGAACTTGGAGGCAAGAGAGAGGGGGTCAGAAATGGGGATGTCACCCACCCTGAAGACTATGGAGGAGGACTGGTTGGGGGGTAAGTGGCTATGAGTGACATTCCAGTACTTGGAGGGGTGATTAAGGTTGTTCTGGAAGGTGGACACAAAGTACTCAGCCTTCACAAGTGGCTCTGATGCAGGCATTGCAAAGGACTTGGTACTTAAGTAAATCAGTAGGGGAGCCTGAGGACTTATGAGTCTTTCAGACAAGATCACATGCAGGAAGACAGGCCAGTAATTCCACTGAGATCCAGGGGAGGTGGGAGCCATGGACCCTGGTTTTCTGAAGTGGAGCATGCTGATTCTAGATTAACAGGAATTTGTTATTAAAATACTTAAGGTCAGAATTGATGGTACTGGCAGAAGAAGTGGGTGACCTGTCAGTAGCTACCAAATTTGCATAAAGAGAGGACAAGTCTAGGGCCCAGAAGGACCAGATCTAGAGGAGTTTGGGAGGGGCTTTGGGACAATGTAGTTTCCACACACAATAGACTATATGGTGGTAACTGAGGGCATCAGGGAGGGTGCCAGCATCTAAGATACTGTGTGGGTGAGAGGTAAGAACCCAGTCCAGTTAGGCATGATAGAGTGATTTATGGTTGTGATGGGTTGGGTCGGAGATCAACTGAGTTAGATTAAGGAGCTCAATGTTTTGGCAGAATTTAGTTTGAGAGAGGGAGAGTCAATTAATATTAAAGTCCCTGAGGATGAGTAATTCCCCAGATGAGGCATGAGTGGAGATTGTGGTAAGGAGCTCTGTAACAAATGAGGTGGATAGGACAGTGCAGCAATAGACACCAGCTACAGAGATAGGGACAGAAAAAGGGAGAGAGAGGGTTTAAGGAGGAGTAGTTCATATGTGGAGGGGGAGGTGATGGAGAGTACAGGGATGAACTAGATGGTAGAGGAGAGGTAGATGGCAACACCACCATCCCTCTTAGTATGATCCATCTAGGTGAGAATGTACCCAGGAATGAAAACTGCAGAATCAGGGATCTTGGGGGATAGCCATGACATGCAGATTATTAACACTTCTGGTTGAAGATTAACCATGAATTGTTGCAATTGGTCTGTCTTAGGGAGGAGGCTTCGGACACTGATGTGTGCCACTCTCAACCCTATGGGGAGCCAAGTGGGAGGAGAGTGTGCAGGGCTGGGGCTGGGCTCAGTATCACCTGCCACTAAGAGCAACAGTGAGATGAGGAGCTTGACAGAGTCAAAGATGCATTTGCATGGCAGGTGAGGGAGGGGGAGAGGGGGTGCTGTGGGGGAGAGGGACAGAAAAGATCTAAGAGTTTCGAGGGGGTGCCAAGAGGAGGGAGGGAGGAGGAGCAACCAGGGAGCCAGGGGGAATGGGAGAGAGAGAGGAAGGCAGGAGGAGGGGAGGGTGGGAGACTGAGAGGGGGAAAGAAAAAGGAGAGGGGAAGAGAAGGAAAGCCACCACATCCTGGGCACTGATGCAGTGCATTATGATCCGAATTTCTTGGTTATTTATTTATTCATGTATTTATTTATTTAAGAGTTTTACCAGGAAAGCATACTGAGTAGGTTGCCACTCGATTCCAGTTGCATCCTGGTGGAGGGGTAACTGGACACATACTCTGGCAGACTCAAGGCAAACAACGTCGCTATCCTTTCCTCTTTGGTCCTTCGCGTGGAGGGCCGCTTGCAGTACTCCTCTGAAATACAGACGGAGAGCCACTCCGCCTGTTTGAATATCAGTCTTCTGATAGTTTGTAGGGAAGAGAGTGCACCAAGTTCAAAATTACAGCAAAACAAACCCTTCTATTGGCAGCAAGATAGCTAGCAGCAAGCAAAGCAGTCCTGTCTGTGAGCACTAGTGCTGTTTTAATCAGTATATCTTCATATCTTCTTAATTATTGTTTCTGTTTTCTGTGATTTATAATTTTAGTTCTGTAGAACAGTTTGGTGTATTTTATTGAATTTTTTTCTTCAGTCTGGTTTGACTATATTTATTTTGTTTAGTTATTGAAGTTACTCTTTTACTATAATAGTGACCATAATTTCTTTATAATTACTGGCAACCCCCTTTAACAAACAGTTTTCAAGCACCTTAAAATGCCGTAATAACTCAAAAACCAGTCGTTATTCGGCATTTACTAAACTCCTACGTCTCCTTTGTGTGTCACTCATCTGTATTCTGTCTTTTCATTGGTTCAGGCTTGTGAGTGGGCGGGCTGAATAGCTTTAAAAATGGCGGCTCGTTTTCTCGCTTGCCACGAGCCATTTTTATTTACCACCCTCCCATCTCGATTTGATTTTTTAAATGTTTTATCTGGTTGATCCCACCTTCCAAATAGAAAAGGACTATCTGGTTGATCCCGCCATGTCTCCGGATCGGGAGATGCCGTCGCTGAAAAAAAGGTCAGTCTGAAAGAGAAAGTGTGTGTGTGTGTGTGTATGAGAGAGAGAGAAAGACAGCGTGTGTGTGAGAGAGAGAGAGACACACAGTATATGTGTGTGTGTGTGTGTGTGTGTGTGTGTGTGAAAGACAGCGTGTGTGTGTGTGTGTGTGTGAGAGAGAGAGACAGACAGTGTGTGTGTGTGTGAGAGAGAGAGTGTGTGTGTGTGTGTGTGTTTGTAAATAGCAGATACTCTGCATTTTTTATAAAGGGGGTTGCCAGTAATTATAAAAATTAAAAAATAAGCAACTGTGTGTATGTGGATTTTTTTTTAACACACCCTTGGTGTGTGATTACCTCATAAACCTCTCGAGCTTCGCTCTCGAGGTTTATGGGTTATCACCAAGGCCACTGATTTACGGTGATTAAAACAATGAAATTCCATTTTCAAGACTTCAGATTCCGGAATTGCACCGGTGAATGTTACTCTGATTTCTGGGTTTTACCGGGATTCTGCTATCATTCTTTTAGTATATGCATAAATAATCAGAATTAAAGAAGGCTTAATATACAGAGCATTAAATAAAACAAACTGAAAATAGTACAGGAAGGA
Organism: Neoceratodus forsteri; assembly: GCA_016271365.2. Taxonomy (NCBI): domain Eukaryota; kingdom Metazoa; phylum Chordata; order Ceratodontiformes; family Ceratodontidae; genus Neoceratodus; species Neoceratodus forsteri. Next base: position 1,366,206,438 of record CM057455.1, on the reverse strand, counting down.
ATGAAAAGGAAAAACACTAGTTTTGTAGATTTACTGATCTGATACAAAATGCCAGATTCCATGAAATCTTTGTTTTTACCGGTCTTCAAGCAGCCCTAATTCCGGAATTTTACCGGATTTTCTGGTAAAAACCGAAAAACAGTGGCCTTGGTTATCACACACCTTGGGTGTGTAAAAAAAATCCATAACACACAGTTGCCTATCTATTATTCTCTATGTAATTACCTGTTTTCCCATGTCTCCTTATTCCCTGTTGTGTATTGTTCATTTAAAAAAACTTATTAAAAGGTGGTCTAGCTGCCAAGAAGATGGAAGCCTAATTCCCGAGCTCTGTCCAGACCCCAGCCCAATCCACACTTGGACGTTTTGATCCAGTGGAGTCGCCCCTCTAAATTGATGGCTTTATGCATGCATAACATCCCGCCTACTGGGCGGTGCGACTCGTTAAGCGGATTCCAAGTCACTGTTTATTTCTCGAGTACGCAGTGACCTGACCCTATCTTGACTGATCCAGGCCCCACAGGCCACATCTCGGTCATTACTCTAGGGAGGATCCTAGTGAGACACACGCAACTGGATCAGTCTACTATTCCCCCCCCCCACCTGAGTCCTGCGATTAATCGAGGAAATCAGACACTTTCCAGCATTTACTGTTAGGCACCGTATATACGAATTACAGCCTTTTTACTGCTAAACACTGCTCTTTTAAAATGGCCCCACAGGCGGATGTTGGAAAATCTTTGCAAAATATAACCAGTCTACTTGAAACTTTAATAGCTAGGGTGGGCGATCTTAGTCTGGCATTATCTGGCACAACAAAAGATGTCCAAAACTTACAGGACAAGATGAACGTTGTTGAGGAAAAATCTGAGGAGTATGAAGTGCAGCAAGTTCAGATCTGGCAGCAACTACAGCAGCACGAGGAGCAGTTGGCAGTACTTTGGGACCGAGACAAAGATCTTGAGACTCAGAATCGGCGTAATAACCTACGGATCATTGGGCTCCCGGAGGGGGCTGAAGGTCAGTCTATGGAGCAGTTCTTAAATGAGAACTTACCCCGCATACTGGGAGACCGATGGAGGCGACCCATTGAGGTTGAGAGGGCCCATAGGGTCTCGATTTGCTCGACCAAGCACGCTAATGCACCCAGACCGATTGTGGCATATCTACTTAGGCATACTACCAAGGAGAGAGTTCTCCGAGCTGCAAGAGATCTGGGGGAATTATCATGGCAAGGCTCTATAATAGCAATTTATAGGGACTTTGCCCAGGAAACGGCCACAAAGCGGTGAGTATTTGGGCCAGATAAAAGATTTCTTTACCAGCAGAATTTTCGTTTTAAGTTTAAAAGTCTTACTAAACTGCATGTCTTCAAGGATGGTCAGGAACTCCTGGCTGAACACCCTACAGACATTGAATGCTGGATTGCTCAATTCTGGCCAGGCCTTCAATGCCCTATTACAAGTCCCAGAAGGCTTTGGGAGCCTCCCCAGTGGCCCCTGTTGGTAGGAACCTTTCTCACAGTTTCAGCTCACCTGCTGCCACAGTGCTGGAGGGACAGGTCCTACGCCATGATAGTCCCCAACCACCATCGGGTGGTGTACAGCTCTCCTATAAGCAATCTCTCCCTCAGCGCCCCTCCAATACGATGTCCAAATCCCGTTAGTGGCCCAGGAGCAACCCACAAAGCTCACCCTCCAAAACTACAGTGGCACCACCTGCAAAGATTCCTAGAGATGAATTTCCTACTGCAGCTGCTCAGCCTCCTACCCAAGGCTCGAATATGGACACAGAGCAAACAATGGACTGGGTGGATTTGCCAGAACCTGCATTGGTGGAGCTAGTTGACACCATTTCTCCTGTGTGACCTGGCCTTTTGAGTTATGCAGTGGTGGCAGCAACAACTTCAGTGGATGTTGGATGTACCCCTCGGGGACTCCCCCGAGCTGGTCAAAGGCCAATCCATGGGACTCCAAGAAACTTGAGCTTGTGCTTGGCCCTAACTTGTACAATCTTTTTGTAGGGGGATTATCAACATATTGTACTGCAATTACACTTGGGAGCTGGCAAGCCTTCATGGCAGAGGGAGGATATGCAGTAAAATAGCTGTTGCATGGGTATCTCATGCACCCCCTCCCCCCTTTAGCAAAGGCGCACATGGTAATACCTATTAGCTCACTGTATTATGGTGGGGATAAACCCCAGAAGTCTACCTACTCGGGGTTATTCCTCCCCTTATCTTTATAGTAGAGTCTTTCCTTAAAGCCCTTTTCTACACACCAGCCAGCGCCTCTCCTCCTCCTCCCCTTTTTCTTTTCTCTGTATATGTATTGGGGTCTTTTTTCCTTGCCAGTTAACCAGTAGGTGGCTGTGCCCACCCTAGCCCCCCTCCTCTCTCCATTTCATTCTTTCCCCTTTCCCCTCCCTTTTCCCCTCCCTCATTTCCTTCCTCCCCCCCTCCAAAGATCAAGTTGCCTGACCTCTGGTCTGGGTGGGTCTAGGATGAGTTGGAATAATACTTCATCCTCCCAGCACTCCCACATAGTTGAGTGCAGGAGTTAGCATAGCCATAGGGCTGATATACATATATATATATATATATATATGAATTAGCAGCCAGATGCCTCTCTGAGCCTAGAATTGGGTCTATCCTAATTTCAGATCATGCCACAGTGTCGCTTAGATTCACACCCCTTGACTCACGCCCATCTGGAATCAGATGGCGATGCAACCCACTACTTTTCCAAGACCCTGAGTTTCGGCTCTTTTTAGGACAAGTGACCAAGAACTATTTTGCTTTGAACAATGATTGTGGTGTCGCTCCGGGTATGGTATGGGATATGTTTAAGGCGGTGTTGAGGGGACATATCATTGCTTTCTCTGCAGCGTGGGACCGTAAGTGTAAGGTGACCCATAATCATTTGCAAATGGAACTAGAAGTTCTTGAGCGATGCTGTAAAGTCACCCCCTGCACCTCCCAGGATGGCACCCTCAAAAGACATATAGTAAGCCTTAAATATCAAATAAATACAATCTTACATCAAAAGGCAGAATAGTACCTTTTGAGATTGAAGCAGGCCTTTTGGGCTGGAGGGGAGCATGCAGGGAAACTCCTTGCATACCACCTCCATAAACAGCAGGCAGCCACAAGGATATCTGCCCTTCATTCTTCATTGGGTTCCATAGCCTCTGCCCCTAAGCAGATTAACGCTACTATGCAGGGTTTTTACCAGGTCCTTTATCAATCCCGCTCTCCTAATACCATCCAGGAGCTGCAAACCCTCCATACTAAATTCTACCATCAGACCCCATTGCCAACCCTTACCTCAGAACAAGTAGCTCACTTGGAGTCTTCAGTTTCCTGTGAGGAGCTTCAAATGGCACTAGGCCGGATGGCTAGAGGAAAAGCCCCTGGCCCAGATGGTATGACCATGGAGCTGTGCCAGGCCATAGGCCCTGACATTTTTCAGCCCTTACAGAGTGCTTTGCAAGCTTCTTATGTTGAAGGAGTCCTTCTCCCCCACTATGAAGGAGGCTTTAATCACTCTCCTACCTAAAAAATCGACAGACCCGTTAGATTGTGCCAACTTTCGGCCAATATCCCTTCTATCTGTGGATACGAAAATCTCCAGCAAACTCTCCCAGTGGTTCTTCAAGTCCTAACTGACTTTGGGGTGATTTCTGGATTGTGTATCAACCAGATAAAAACTACCTTGGCTCCTTTAAACCACTACTGTACCAGAACTTGCATCCAAGGTACTAGTTTGTCTTGGGCGAAGCTGGGATTTAATTACTTGGGTATCAGTATACCAGTATCTCAGTCTGCTCTTGAGTCGGTTAATTTCACCCCCTTATTAGTGCAATTAAGGGTGGAAATAGAAAGATGGCGTAGACTTCAACTTTCCTTACCAGGCAAGATTACAGCTGTTTGCACGCTTCTGCTTCCTCGTGTTATGTATATATTCAACAATCTTCCGGTACCCCTATCATCCAAACTTTTCAAGTCGCTAGAGGAATTAATGGCTAATTTTCTATGAGATGCCAAACGGCTGAGGTGGAGCAAGCACAAGATGAGGGCACACCTATCTCGAGGAGGCCTGAATGTGCCATGGTTCTATGGTTATTACTTATCTTGTATAGTGGCCCAAGCTACTAAATGGTTTATACCCATGACTGCCGCCCCCCCCCATTGTGGGTCCAACTGGAAGCCACCCTAGTAAGAACAGTACACTTGTATGCACTAGTTACACCACACTCAATACTGTTGCACTCTGTCCCTCCTATGGTGACATGCTCTGCACACACTTGGAAGTGTCTTATGGCAAAATCGCATCTGCCTATACCGAGTCGGGCCCCTCCTATACAATACACCCCTCTATGGCATAACAATCAGATTCAAATAGATGGGACGGCAATACATTGGCCGTCATGGGCCAAAGCAGGTATCCAGATTATTCAAGACCTTTCCCCTTCTGATACGTATCCCATACTCCCGTTCGCTCAGCTATAAAGGCAATTTTCACTACCCCAGAAGGACTTCTGGAGAAATTTACAAATCAGGAGTGCTTTGCAGCCTCTCCTTCCTAAGTCTCAGGATATTACACAATGGTCTTGGCTAAAAGGGTTGCATCGCTCAGCCTCTACCAGAGGAGTCATGGGTAGATTTTATACCTCTTGGAGAGATTCACAGTCTAATGCCATACTGTCATGTAAAAAGAAATGGGAAATTTTCATTGGTGCTCCCATTCCAGAGGATCAGTGGAACTCCTACATTAAAAGTATTCACTCTACCTATAGTGACACCAATAGCCGTTTCTTGCCGTTAAAAATTCTTCTTTTATGGCACCATACCCCCGCAGCTGTTTGTGCAAGGGGCCTACTTAGCCACAGCAACTGCTGGCGCTGCACCCACACAGAAGCATATATCCTACACATTTTATGGTCCTGCCCCAACTTGGTCTCTTTCTGGGGAATGGTAGCCTCAGACATCAGTTTGGTGCTTAACCAGCCAGTGACACTTTCCAACATTAGGTTGTTCCTGGGGGATACCACAACCCTAGGTTGTTTCCCCAAATTAATTAAAGAATGGATTATGGTTGCTATCTTGGAGGCAAAATGCCTCTGTCTCACTCAGTGGCAGCAATCTGCTATCCCAAGCCGTGCTGCATGGCATGCAGCCCTGGCTAAACTTTGTATATTTGAAAGGCTTTCACATCTGCTTTGTGGAAACATGTGCCGTTACCATCAAAGGTGGGATCCTTATCTCCACTCCTCTCTTTGTAAACTCCCAGCCTTGTCCTCTAATTCTCCCACTACCTAAAGGGCTGTATACCCTTCCCTGTATTTCTTCCCTTCCCCAATTAATAATAACTATGTTAGTACTCTGTGCAAGTGACTTTCAACGTAAGCATCATCTAATTATTTTCCTTCTCTATCCATGGTATATTTTATTTGAGGATACCTGTATCAATGATCAATGCCATTTTGTTAGGTCTCATGGTGATATGGTATGATAGAGAATCTGGTTTAAGAGGTTTAAGAATTTCAAGAATTACATTATTAATTGGTGATGTATGAACAATGGTAGCTGATTGGTTGTGATATATCTTATATCTGTATAAGGAAACGAAAATACCTTCAATAAAATGTTATATGATAAAAAAAAACTTATTAAAAAATGTACCTTTGTGTTGTTTTTATTTTAGCTACTTCTAGCCCAGTAAACTGTTGTGTTATGTTAATTAAATCACAGTGCTCCGTTGAGGTGTTTTAGTGTATCTGCTGCTACCTATATTTACTTTAGCTGCAGTGTTCCAAAATCTACCTACAAAAATGCCCAAAAGAGATGCTCAAGTAAAGTTTGAGTTGCTCATAGTGGCGATGTTGTGAAGGGTGCATAGGTTCTGAGGTTCAGAAGGGTATTGTTTCTAAAGCAACTGCTTCTGCCACAGGTTCATCAGGGGCTGTTAGTAACAGTACTCAAAAAAGGGATAGTTGGTGCAAACTGTGGGGGCACTAGTGTGGCCACATTTTTATTAATCACATCTGTGGCATCAATGCTGGTGGTTGCTGACACTGCTGGTAGTGGAGGCAGTGACAATAGGATCAGTCCAAGAACCAAAAAAATGTCTTGCTCTGGAAATGTGGTTGAGGACGATGAGGTGGTTAATGTTGTTCCCATGACTGGTGTTGATGAGCTTGAGCATGACTCACAGTCTGATGTGGGAGATCGGACTGTTGCATGCAGGGATGATGAGAAGGAAACAGAAGGTGCAGAAAGTGAGGATAAGGAGGAAGAGGACAGATCTCAGGAGAAAGTTATCAGACGCAGTGGGGATGGGAATGATGATCTGGACCCTCTATGGAAACCTAAAAAAAAGTGAGGCTCATGCTGCTGAACCCGTGGTGCTGTGTACACCACAATTTCAAGAAATTACCCCCCCCAAGTCCTCCAGCTGTTGTAACCTTTAGCACTGCTGAGCTAATAATAACACAGCATGAGTCACCTACTGTTGCCACAGTGTAGAAATCATCCCCCAAAATACCCATTTCCAACTCTTCAGTGTCCCAGTACCCAGTCCACTGCCATGTAAAAACAAGGGTTACGAAATCCCTGTTTTGAGATTTTACATCCTGGACACAGTTGGTGAAACAGGGGTATCCTGTGAGGTGGGCTATCTTCATGTGGGCGCCTACCAAAACAGTGACCCACTCACAGTGCAGGAAGGGTAGGGTGAGGGTGTGAGGAAGGTGGCAGGATGGGGGAGGCTCACATATATAGTGACAGGATGTCACTATATGTATACGAGCACGGGGGGAGCGAGCATGGCGGAAGGGAGGGTTGGCCTGGCATGGTTGACACGAGGCTGCCGAGCAGACTCCATAGCGTGGTGGGTGGGTGGCAGCCTCAAGCTACGAGGGTTCCAGGTTTGGGTCTGGGCACGCCTACATTTTAGTGCGCCCAGCCCGAAATTTCTTTTTGCCCCAGAATTTGCACCCCCCTCCGGAGTTAAGAATCCTTTAGTAGGGGGTGCGGGTGCGGGAGGGTGCAACCCCCTGCATTAACATTAAAAATCTAAGTCCTCGGTGCCGTTTTCCTGTGCGCTGGGGATGTACATCGCCAAAATTGATTTTCAGCGATGTACCCTCATCATAATGACAGTCACCTTTCGGCAATTGCCATTTTGACATAGAACTGAAACAGGGGTCATCTGCCAGCTACAGTATGCCAAGCGCATATTAGCCATGGGAAAAAGGGCAGCCAGCTAAGCACTGGTGGACAACACACACACATCATGTCCAGGCACCTGTTATACTGGACTCAGCACTGAAGGGAAGCTGGTGCGGGGGGAGCCTTCTCCATTATAATCCACATTGTGCAGGATACCCTCAAGTGGAATGGATGCAGTCCCGGTGGAGTCAGAAGTGACTGCAGAGAACTACTACAGAGATGAGGAGAAAGAGTTGGTGGGATAGCCTAATAGTGCCCATAGTAGCAGTGATCGTTTGAGTGTTAGCAGCCAGAGTTACTGAAGCACATCAATCCCAGTCCATAAAACAAAAAAAAGTCACATCATTCATGCATTCTGCATCTGTAACCCCCTCTTGGGTCAAATGCTATCCCCCAGCCATGCTTCCAGTGCACAGGGTCCAGCTGTTTGGTATCCCAACACCCCAAATAGTACAGCCTACCCTGCATAGCATGTTTGAGCATCATACCAAACATCCACCCAATCACGCTATTGCACAGGAACTTAATGCAGCAATTGGTTAAATGCTGGCAATTGATCTATTGCCATTCCCTTTTGTGGAGAATGTAGGATTCCAAAGGTTGATGGCATGTTCCTGTCCAAAATGGCAGAGTCTGTTGTCAACCTTTTTCTCTACCCGCACCATTCCAGAACTTAATAGGACTGTTACACACTTGGTAATACTTACCCTGCAGCATTCAGCATCACCATACATACAGTACATCTTAATATGGCTATGTGGACCAGTGGCCAAATAACTGGTAGCTCTTATCTATGTATTACAGTCCCTTGGGCACAGCTGCCTGGGGTAGTATTTGATGCTGGAATGGAGAAATATTGTACAAAGCCCAATTGCAGTGGTAGCAACATTCCGTGTATTCACCAGCATGCCCCACTGGCAATGAAGAGTGCAAGTGGATCACACATGGGTAAAACAATATTAGAACTGCTTCTGAATGAGACTGATGAGAAGCTACACCCACAATCCCTGAAACTGGGTTTCATTGCAAGTGATAATGGCGCAAATGTGGTTAAATGCATTAGTGATGGTGGATTTCTCAGGTTTCAAAGCATGGCACACTGTCTTAATCTAGTAATGTAGTAGTTTCTATCATATCCTGAAATCAAGTCCATGCTGACTATGCCCTGCTGCATCTGTGACCAGTTTTCTCATTCTGGAAAGGGCCGTGACCATCTAAAGCACTTGCAGATCCAGAACATGCTGACTCAGTACCATCTGAAGCTGGAAGTTGTCACCAGATGGAACTCAACACTCTTACATCATCAAGCACTTGTACAAACAGTACAAAGCCATCTCTGGACACATGCTGCTGCATAAAAGCTGTGACAGTTCCAGAGTATCAATGTCTGTGACAGCAAGCCAGTGGTGACTAATGGATGGCCTGATCATGACTCTAAGGTCACTTGAACATGCCACACAGGCAGTGAGTGGGGACACTGTATCAGTCAGGCCATACCACTCCTAAGGGTGCTGAGGCAGACATTGTTAAATGTACAGCAGGAGCTAAAAGCAGGTGGTGATAGGGGAAGTTGTGCCTTAATAGAACATATGCTGCATGTGTTTGACTGCAATACCCATATTTCCATCATTGTGCAGTCTGCAGATTTTGGTACTGTACTTCCACCATGCTGGACCCATGATATAAAAGGGGCCTGTCATCAATACTTGAAGGTGGGCATAATCAGGTACAAAATCTAACTGATCAGCTACTAAGACGGATTCATGAGGCACACATGGTATGGTCGCAGTTATGTAAGGCACAACATGAAAGTGATCACAGACCAGGTGTTGCTTCCCTCTCAGTTAAAAGGGCTGAAAAAAACAGGCCTGGTAACAAGAAAAAAGTTACACCAAATCCATTTTTGGATGCTTTATGCCAGGTGGGGCTTGTAGATGTGGAGGGAAACAAGAAGGAGATTGATAAGTCAGCAGGTTTCCATGCAGCACAATGCATGGTGGATGCATATTTGGTGGACTCTAGGCTACTTAGCATATTGGAAGAGCCTTTGCTGTACTGAAGTAGCAAAGTCACTGACTGGCCAGCCCTGACCTTAGTTGCAATCAGGTATCTCAGCTGTCCACATTCTAGTATCAGCATGGAGAGTATTCAGAATGGCGTGGGCCACTGTGCGGGACAGGCATACAATATGTCCCCTAGAAATGTTGGCATGCTAATATTTATTAAAATGAATGGAGGGCACATTCCACATAACACAATTACGTCTGTGTTCATACCACATGATGGCTGTGGTAAGGAAAAAGAACAAGAACAGCATGGGGCTATTGGCATTGGCAAATTGCCTTCCACTGACGCAGATGATTCAGTAATGGAGAAAGAATTCCCATGTGGAGATAACTCCAGTCTGGAAGACCATGAGGGCTGCTTCCTTGATGATGATGATTGTATCATAAACAGAAAAGTACTAGACCCCTCCTTTCCTCCTTATGAATTTAATCCTTTTTTTTATGATTCAGTGTTGTTTTCCTGTGAATTGTTTTCCCAAAGTTGTGCTGTTGTTGTATACATCCATCTGATTAACACCAACTGCCCTGTTCTATGTAATGCCCACTGAAAAAAAAATTGAAAATCTTTGAAGACTGCATCAATCAGCCAGCCCAAAAGCCACCCTAGCAGACATCCTGCCTGCCAGCCATCCCACCAACCATCCCACCAGCGAGACTGCTAGACAACCCACTAGTCAGCCTGCCAGTCATCCCACCAGCCAGACTGGTAGGCACACACCAGTCAGCCTGCCAGCCAGCTAGCTAGCCTGACAGTCAGCCTGACAGCTATCCCGCCAGCCATCCCATCAGCCACCCTGCCACACGTCCTGCCAACCAGCCCACCAACCACCAAGCCATATCTCAAGCTAAGCCTCCATCCAGTCAGCCATCACATCAAGGCAGCCTGCCACACATCCTGCCAACCAGCCCACCAACCACCAAGCCATATCTCAAGCTAAGCCTCCATCCAGTCAGCCATCACATCAAGGCAGCCTGCCACACATCCTGCCAACCAGCCCACCAACCACCAAGCCATATCTCAAGCTAAGTCTCCATCCAGTCAGCCATCACATCAAGGCAGAAAGAACAGAATTCCAACAAACTGTCAGCTGTGATATTATGTTACTTTCATTGCTTTTCACACAACTGATCCTCACTGTTGTGTCCCGTCATCACATAGGAGGGGCTTCCACCTTGCTTTCAAGACATTAAAATGTGTTTTTTCTTTCTTTTTGTCTCCCTCTCACTTCAAGCAGCACACTAGAAGCCACATTATAAAGCAGTCAAACTGCCTTCACCAATGGGAGGACAACATTACTGTACCTCTTATTGAGCATACAGTTGCTGCCTCATGCTCCTCTGCACAGTTGATTCCCACCCCAGTGACTCTTGCTTATCACAGGTTCTTTTCAGAATCACCGTGGCAGAATCAGCTGTGAGAGAAATCCCAATTCAAACAAGTCAGTGTTATTACCCACAAAACTTCCCGATGAACAGTCAGTGGCAGCACACTCAACTGAGCAAGAAAACTTAAAGGAGAATTCTCACCATGTTCTATCGAACGAGCACTCAGGTATTGACTCTTTGTTACAATGATATGCCAATAACGGTTCACAGCAAGGGTTCAGACATGTTTTTTATAAAAAATAAATGAAAACTTTTTACAGTGTACCTCGTAGTTTAATTTTTTCACATGCTGTAAAAAACACTGCTCTGTTAATGGTACTACGAAACCTCCATGATGTTGGCAAAACCTTAAAAAAATGAAAAGCTTTTATCATCAGTTACCCCCCTGCCACCACCATATACACGATGCTCCATTTCCAAATGCAGAATCAAAAACATACTGCCAGTAGTCCTGCTGGAGTAGCGAACCTCTGGAGAGAGAGGTGGTGTAAATGCACATTCAGACCTGATAGACTATTGAATACAACTGTCATTTTTTAAAAGATATTTGTGTGTGTGTGAATTATATTGTACCATCTGCCTGGCACTGTTCCTTTGGTGAACAGCAGAGCATTGTGGGTTACTGGAGGACTAGCAATAGGCTAGTATACCTCCATCCTGTAACACTTCCCTGTCTAGGGCACTGTGGCTTTTGTGGACATTTCTGTCCTTTTAAGGGCTTGTGCTGTTTTCAGCTAGCAGATCTTGCAGAAAAAAAGCTTTTTGTGTGTAAAACTCCATAGCGCCAAAACCGGAAGTAAATGGATGCCTACTTCCATTTTTTTTGGCTCATAAACTGACCCTCCAGTGAGCGGGGCATTTAATAGCAGTATTCCTGCTGGACTAGTGAACCTCTGGAGAGAGGTGGTATAAATGCACATTCAGACCTGATATACTATTGAATACTACTGTCATTTTTTAAAAGATATTTGTGTGTGTGTGAATTATATTGTACCTTCTGCCTGGCACTGTTCCTTTGGTGAACAGCAGATCATTGTGGGTTACTGGAGGACTAGCAATAGGCTAGTATACGTTCATCCTGTAACACTTCCCTGCCTAGGGCACTGTGGCTTTTGTGGACATTTCTGCCCTTTTTAGGGCTTGTGCTGCTTGCTTATAAACTGCCCCTCCAGCGAACGGGGCAAGCATGTGCGGGGCCGTGCGCAGAGACATGTGTGTCTGAGTGTGTCTGCTTTGTCTGCTGGGCACGCTGAAACCACTGGATACCAGACTCCACTAGAAGCTTATAGAATATCATCTACTCAGTAGGTACACACCATTAAATATGGAAATGGAACTCACTCAGTGTATTCATTGCCTGATGTATAGCGAGGGCAACTTTGGTACTGAGTTTGTATGTACTAAGTGCCATCTGATTACTACACTTGAAGCAGAAATAGCTTCTTTGCTAAACAGTAAATCTATTCCAACTGATATTAGCAAATTGGAAAGATTTATAGACTTCATGGATGAACAGTTCCATTCTAACCAGCACTCCCCTCCACCGACAGGTAGCACTTCTACCTCCCCTAGCAAGGAGCTAATCTCAACATCTAGCACTAATGCACCTCATGTCTCTGCCCCTTCTTGTAAGGTGGATGACTATCCATCCCCCATGTAATAATGATGACTGGGCCACTGTTACCAAGCCCATTAAAAAAAGGAGGGGTGGTCAAATCCATAATAGTGCCCCTATTGCTACCCAGAATAGGTTTGAGCAATTGGCTGGGTTAAATAATGATGACTCACAGGACTTACCCTGTACATTACCCTATGCTGGCCCAAATATATCTTTCAATCAGGAGTCAATACCTTTTATTACTTGTTCCAACAAGTCTTATCCTACTAACTCACTACCAAATAAGTCGACTACCCCTGAACACACTACACAATCAACATTTCCTGTTTCTCTTCCTTGTTTCCCCGCTATTTCAAAACAAGTGTTTGTCCTGGAAGACTCATTCATTAAGCATATAGACAAGGCAGTTTGCAACAGTGATAAAAGAAACCGCACTTGCTCCAGTTTTCGTGGGGCCAGGGTATCTGATATTACATCCATGATACCCAAAATTTTACGTAAGGCTGAAGAAAATCCACTGGTCATTATACATGCTGATATTAATGATATAAACAACACTTCATTTAACCAGTTACAACAGGACTATGTGGCGGTATGCAATCTGCTACTAGAAAGAGGATGTCTCGTCTGTGTATCTGAAATTTTACCTGTCCCAAGAGCAACACCTACTAAGATACAGAAAATCAAAGCCCTAAATGAATGGCTGAGAAAGTGGTGATTTAAACAGGAAATACCCTGTATTGCTCATTGGGAATCATTTTCAGATCATTCTTCCTTGTTTTGTTGGGATGGTCTGCATCTTAATCATAGAGGCAGTACACTTCTGGGGAAAAGTATTACTACAATCATAAATCATTGTTTAAACTAAAAACATTGGGGGAGAATGGGTTTGTCTCCAAGCCTCTAAATAATCATCAAAATAATATTACAACTAAATGTAAATTCTTAGCCCTGAATGCAAGATCTCTAAATCAAATCAAATTAGCGGAACTTGAGGCCAAATGTAAAACTATGAACATAGGTGTGGTGGGAGTAACTGAAGCCTGGTGGGATACATCCTCCATCTGGTCCAGAGAAATTCCAGGTTATAAGCTGTACCATAAAAACAGAGCAGATAAGCTAGGTGGTGGGGTTTGTATGTACATACGAACATATATCCCCTCTTTTGAAGTAAGCTCTCACTTCTCCCTGGAAAGTATCTGGGTTAAAATTCAAATAAAGGGGCACTCATATATAACTGTTGAAAATATATACCGACCTCCTTCTGCTGATTCTGATTACACAGCTAGTATATTCAAAGAAATTACTACTTTCTCAGAATCCCAAGATACTGTAATATTTGGGGATTTTAACTTCCCTCATATTGATTGGGAATCACTTTCAGGACAGTCCTGTGCTGAGAAAAGATTAATAGATGTACTAATTAGCACTGGATTGCAACAACTTGTTACTGAACCCACTCAAGGTTCTAACATCCTGGACTTATTAATTACAAACATAGAGCAACAAATTAGAAATCTCCAAATCTGGGACCCACTTGGAGCTAGTGATCACTCTTCTATTCTTTTTGAAATTCCACTGACTAAAACCATACAAAAAAAGCTAAATTATATAAAAAATTACAATAAAGCAAATTTCTTTGAAATAAATAAATATTCAGAAAGTATTAATTGGGAATCTATTCTCCTCAACTGTACAACACAAGAAGCATGGGATATTTTTAAAAATATTGTACACTATTTGGAGAACATTTATATTCCATTAAAAAAGAAATTTAAAACAAAGGAAAAGTCTCTCCTTGGTTTAACAGGTCAATTAAAAATCAGATTAAAACAAAAATTAAACTATTTAGGAAACTTAAGAAAAGTTCTCTCCCTTATAAAACTATCTTACTGCATAAATATAGATTATCTGTTAAAAATCTAAATAAATCTATTAAACTGGCTAAAAACAAGTTAGAGTTTAAATTAGCTAATACAAAAGATTGCCATAAATCTCTTTTTCCTATATAAACAATAAAAAGGGTGTATCAAGGACCATTGGTCCCATTATAAATAATGGTTCTCCTTTATCTGATTTGGAAACTTCAGATGTTTTCAATAAATATTTTTGCTCGGTTTACTCTCAACAATCATCCCCTAATACATTTAAAGTTCACCATACAGATATTCATATGTTTAATACAGCTGACATTTTACAGGCTATAAAGAAATTAAAAAAGACCATTAGCCCAGGTCCGGATGGTATTCACCCATGGTTTCTGATTAAAACCTCAACAAATATCTCTACACTGTTGTCAATTATTTTTAATAAATCCTTACAAGAAAGTACTGTACCAAATGATTGGCGCTCAGCAATAGTTACTGCCATATTCAAAAAAGGCAATAGAAGTTCTGTGCAAAACTATCGCCCCATTAGTCTGACCTCAGTGGCCAGTAAATTAATGGAAAGGGTAATAAAGTCCTTGATCGATCAGGAATGTAAAAAACTAGGTATCAACGATCCAATCCAGCACAGGTTCACTCCTAAATATTCTTGTACCACTAACTTGATATCATTCTACAATTATATAAGTGCTTGCTTTACCGGATGTAGGTATCCCTACTGATGTTATTCTTCTGGACTTCAGTAGAGCCTTTGATAAAGTATCACATGAAAAGCTGATTACTAAAATGCACAATCTAGGCTTCTCAACTTATATTGTCAACTGGACTTCTAATTGGTTAACACATCACTTACAGAAAGTTAGAATTAATGACTCCTTGTCTGAACTGGGTAGAGTGACAAGTGGTGTGTCTCAGGGGTCAGTACTGGGACCAACATTGTTTAATCTTTTTATTAGTAATCTAAAAACTGGGCCAAATAATTTCATGGTTAAATTTGCAGATGATACTAAACTGGGGGGCATGGTTAATAATCAAGAAAATATTTCCTCATTAAAAGAGGACTTGGGAAGATTAATACTTTGGGCAAATCAAAATCATATGCAGTTTAATCAAGATAAATGCTTGGTAGTACATTTTGGTACAAAAAAAAACAAATACAGTTTATCACATAAATGGAATTCCACTTCACTCATCTAACTGTGAAAAAGATTTAGGTATTTATATCAATAATAAACTGATGTCAAGGGATCACTGTGTAAGAACTGCTTGTACGACCAATAGATTATTGAGGCAAATTAAACCCACCTGTATTAACTGCATCAAACAATGCCTCATACCATTGTACATGGCATATATTAGACCATACCTAGATTACAGCTCACCTTTTTGGAATCCAAACTTAAAAAAAGATAGTGTAATACTCGAACAAGTCCAGAGGAGAGCAACTAAAATGATTCCCAGACTTACAAACTTAGACTATCAGGCTAGGTTAAAAGTTACCAGTCTCTTTTCTCTTCAAAATAGAAGATTAAGAGGTGACATGCTTATGGTCTATAACTTAATAAATTCACCAGATCTCATGGAAAAATGTGATCTAACTTTCTCCAAAAGGAGACATGTTCCAAGATTGCACAACAAACAGCTTGAGGTCAAAAGTTATAGAACTAGTAAGAGGGGAAACTTTTTCTCAATAAAAGGCATCTAGTGTATGGAACACCTATATAGTTGAGGCTCCTAGTACCACAACTTTTAAAAACAAACTAGATATTTGGATATGGGAAAATTATTAAATAATGTCCCACAATATGTGGGGAACAGTCACAATGGGCTGCGGCCTTCTTCTGTTCGATTGTACCAAGTAACCAAGTAAAAGTGTTGTGCAGAATCAAAAACATAGTGGCAAAAGGTTTAAATAAATAAAAAAGTTTTATCCACAGTAAGTCAAGCAGCATACGAGCATAATGACTGTTGATGGAATGTACCACTGCAATATGAAACAGCGGGTAAGACCAGCGAAAATGGCACAGATAAAACAAACAATCTCAGCAAAATTTGTGGTCTTTTGGGCTGGAGACAATTCGACTGCTTCATAATATATTAATATGTATACTTAAAGTTGTCTCTTAGTAGATAAGAAGGTTTTCTCATGCTGGTTTGGGCTGACAGAACCACTCAGCTTTGCTTTGCGGTCCTCTTGCCCAAACCAGCATGAGATAACCCTCTTATCTCGTAAGAGACAACCAAAAGTATATGTATTAATATATAGGCTAAAGTTGCTTCTTTCTCCACCACCACTCTCTGTGGCACCGTTGTACCAGTATATGGCATGGCCACCACTAATTTGATGGAAAGTATCTGACATAATTGTATTTTCTGTTTTTAAGTGTTAATGTTCACTTTTTACTTTCACAGGTAGACAATACTGTGGCCATGCCAAGTCAAGCTAAAAAATTGCTCTTTTTTTCTTCACAGGTAACAGGTATAGAATCAGTTGGTTTGGACAATGTATCTATCATGCAGCCACAATGGTGGCAAAGTCAGACTAAATTACTTTTTTCCTACATAGGTGACCAGTATGGAAAGGGTGGGATTGGACAATGGATATATTGTGCATCCACAGCATTGTGAAAGTGAGGCTAAATTATATTTTTTCTTCACAGGTGGCAACCACAGTAAGACTTCCATGTGGTCAGTCACTCACAGTGACCACTTTCATAAGTTCTACATAATTTCCCCTTGTCTTCATAGGCCTCCTCCTATCCTGCTCTCTTCTCATCCAGGAAGCAAGACTTCTCTGTCTCCTCTGTCTGGGGCACTTTCATTCCATTTCAAGGCAAGGCCATCATTAATGTGACAGTAGGTATCCTTTCAAAAAGTTATTTTCCCTTTTAATCTTTAAAATTAGTTTTCCTTTCAGAGGTGTATTGTCATCCAATATGGAGAGTACTATGATGTAAATAATTGCTTATCTTGTATTCACATCAGATCGGTATACATTCTGCCATCAAAATGAATTCCTCATCCTTCTACAGCAAGCAAGCCAATGTGATCTTCTAATTTCTACAAGATACAATACAGGAAAGATAAAAAGATAAATAAATTGCTGTAAGTAGTGCTTGAAATATATATTTTCTCTTGTTCAGAACAGGATCCTTCCACTCTCTCTCTTTCTGACTAGAAATAAGAAACAGGAAGCAAGTCAGGCAGTCATTATATGGAGATGTGCCATGTGACCTGCAGAAACTGTTCAATGTGACATTTAGACAAGTTGTTTACCAAGAGCCTCAATTTCACAAAAATTCAGCTTCTCAACACCAAATGAGAAGTTACAAGGTAAAGTCACAAGGCAAAGTTGAGATTTTGTGAATTTGTAGCACTGGGACAAAAATTTGCAAATTTATCCAAGAAGGCAGAGCTTGGCAATTTGCCTGAACTTTGCATGGAAATTAAAACTTTGCTACACTGGCGACTCATGTTCGAGAATGAACATGGGCCACAAGGGGTCAGCAGGGGAGGAGTAGTATTGAGCGTCTGACAGACTGCTTTCCTTCTCCAGGGAGGGGGGACTCTAGCTGTCGGTGCATAACTAGCCCCTAGCAGAGGCTAGGGGCTGGTGCACTGATGCTCCCAATGGACGAGAGATGAGGCAGGCACCTGGAGCAGGGCATGCGGATGCATGCACACTGGCACTTGAGGCATCATTGCATGCCTCATCTCGGGGGAGAAAAAGAGAAATGTGGTGCAGCAGAATGATGATGGTCTCTGCAGACACCGCCCCCACAAATGGCAGCAACCTCCAGCACCAGATTTGTGTGTTCAGTGGTTTGAGGGATCCCCGCCGCCCCTCCATGGGGGATACAGCTGTGGGGAAGCTGGTAAAGAGAGCTGCAAGCGGGGGATGGGGCTGGAGGACTGGCATGATGTACAGCCACTCGGGAGGAATATAAACAGCACTAACTGTAAAAAAAAACAAAAAACTTCACAACATCTCTAATTCATACTGTCCTGGAACTAGGGATGAGTGAAGTGGTTGAACTCTATGAATTCACAAAATGCAAAGTTGATGAAATAGTGAAGGTTTGTCTGGGCAAATTGACTAAAGTTTCCTCATGAAGTAGCTACTTTGTAGAAAAAAATGATCACTTCACAGTAAAAACATCACGATATTGGTGAAGTTGAAGTTCCTTCACAACATCATTGCCTTGAACTGCAACATTCTTCCACTCGAGTTACTATGTTTTTATAAGTTTCTGCAGTAAACTTTCTTTAAAAAAAACTCATGTTTCCAGACAGCTAAACACACAGAATACAGAACTATATATACTAGGCAGGATTCTGAGGAACTTATTAAGTTCTATAATGGATTCTCCTTCTTATTGAGCCCATGTGCACACACAAACATAGTAATACATAGGCTTAACCTTCTCTGAATAGGGTACTGGATATAATGGATAAACGTTCTGTGCCCTGATGTGTCTTTGTAGAGCTTTCTTATCCAAATCACCTCCCCAAACTCAAGCATCATTTTTCAATTCCTTGAAACTGACATTTGAATCACCCCAGCATTTTGAATGTGTGCTGCTGTTGCATAATTCGTCTTTTTATTCAAAATGGCATGACAATGTTCCTCCATTCATGTACCAAATTTTCTGTCTTACCTACTTAGTAGGCCCCAGAACTACACGTAGCCAAATATATCACCCCAATAGTATCACAAGTAATCAATTCTTTATTTCCATAATTTACCCTGTTTTGGGGCTGACAAATTATTTATCTTGTAAGGGTTCAACAGACACCTAAACAGAAGAGGTGGATGCAGAAGGGGGCAAGGGTTGGAGATGGGGCAGTAAGGTAATAGCAGCAGAAACCTGATATACTGTATACTCAAAGAGGACGAAGATAGTGAATCTTTCTAGTTACACCTTACCAGAAGCACAGACAAGTTTTCTTATAAAGGGGCTGTTTTGACCCCATGTGCTTGATTAACAAATTTGAGTCAATAATTGATTTTTACAAGTTGTGCAGAAATTTGTCTCTCAAATGTTTTCCAAAAACAAAAACAGAAATGTTTTCCAGACACACCCTGGATTCTGATTCAACTTCAGATAACAAATTAATACTAATATACACCCATTTAAAAAGGGTTCAGCTTTTCAACCTACCCCAAGTGCTGCCATTATCATGTTCAGAAATCTATGTGAGAAGGTTTTACAGCATATATTCGATAATCCACCACCTGTTAAATTTAACAACTTGATTACTGAAGAGAGGAAAGCATTACAGGAACTACAAAATAATAAAAATATCATCTTGAAGCCATCTGATATGGGTGTCAGTATTGTTATAAAGAACAGTAAAGATTATAACATGGGATCGTTCAGATACCTCAGGGTCTGGCTCCACCAGCACCTAGACTTCTCAGCCCACATTGACTCTATCCACAAAAAACTGCACCCGAGACTGGGAGCCCTTTACCGGAACAGAGGCTGCATTCCCCTGCCAACCGGAAAAGAAATTGTTCAGAAAATGATACTCCCACTCCTTGATTATGGTGACATAGTTTATTGCTCGGCCCCCAAATCCACCCTCACCAGGCTAGACCCTCTCTTCCATTCCTTCTGCCGTTTTCCCTGGACCGTCCGCCCACAATTCACCACTGTGATCTCTACAGATCCTTAGACCTTCCTTCCTTACAGGACCAGAGAATGGCACATTGTGCAAGAATAACAGCAAAATACTGGTCCCAGTCCCTCCCCTCGTACCTTGCTAATACCCTAGTTACCCAAACCCCTTCATGCTACACCCTCCATAATCTCGACTCTAGGCTCCTCACCCTCCCACGCATGTCCTCCTCCAACAGTCAACGGGCATTCAAGTACCGAATGCCTCACCTGTGGAACGCTCTCCCAGCAGTGATTAGACACTCCTCCCGCTCTCTGCAGCTCAACCTCCTCCTCAAACAGCATTTTGACACCACCTGCTTTTGCAGCTAGCCCTCAAGGTATTTCTGACAGTTTAAATACCCGATTGCATGTGTGTTTGTTAGCGACATGTTACAATGCGATTCTGCTGCACTTAAGCCTCATTGTGTGCCCTAGCTGGATAAGTTGTATCTTGTACAATGTGTTTCTCTCGACCTTGCACTGTGCTTCGGTGTTCATTTGTATATTGCTGTATACTGTCTACCCTAAATCCTCCCGGACGCATCTGGAATCGAGTGCTACACCACTTAGTATGTCTTCCTGGTAAAATGCTTAAATAAATAAATAAATACATAAAATGGGAGTACAGTATAATGCTAATTATCTGATAGATCTTTTTATAAGAAACTGGACACCAATCATTCATGTGATTTTAAATGGATCATTGATGAAGCTATTATGACAACATATGACAAAGGTTTCATTGATAAATTAAAGATTGTTGATTACACCCTATCGTATCAAACCAGCTATTTATATTATGCCTAAAATTCACAAATCACTTACTAATCTGCCTGGAAGGCCGATTGTTAGTGGAATAGGATCCCTCACACAGCCTCTGTCTAAGGTGGTTGAGTATTATATTAAACCTTTTGTATCTACATTATGATCTTATATTATGCTGGGGAAGGTCCAGAGGAGGGCTACAAAGATGATAGCAGGTCAGCAGGGTAAGACATATGAGGAGAGGTTGAAGGCACTGAACATGTACTCTCTGGAAGACAGGAGAGAGAGAGAGAGAGAGAGAGAGGACAGGACTGGGACCTTCAGGTACTTGAAAGGGATAAGTAGTAGTAGTAGTAGTAAAAATGTTTATTTTTATACAGGATAGCAAACTTTAGGTTGTAGACCTATTTTCAAAGTTGTCCTGTGTCAAGAACAAATTACATAAATAAGGTTGATAAGGACAGTTTCTTTAAGCTGAGTGGCAACCATAACACAAGGGGACACAGTGTTAAGCTGGAGGGTGGGAGGTTTAGGAGGGAGGTCAGGAAGCACTTCTTCACAGAGGAGTGGTGGACATGTGGATGAGCTGCTGGAAAGGTCATCTAATTGAAGACAGTAGGCAGCTTTAAGAGGCTGGGATAGTCATAGGGAGAAAGTAAGGATCATGGATAGGGAGGATGGGAGGAGGGGAGGGAGGGAGGGAGGGCAGGAACGTTAGCTCAAGCTGTGGACACTGCAATATGAGCAGACTTGAGAGACAAAATGGCCTTCATCTGCTGGCTTCTTTGTATGTTTGTATGTATGTAAGATACTACAGTATGCCTATTTTACAGATCTTGAATGATATGGAGTTAGAAGAAAATACTCTTTGGGTCACCATTGCCATTGAAGCCCTATATACCAAACTCCCCCATGAGGGGACATTGGATGCTCTTGCTCATTTTCTAAATCAGAGAGAATCCTCAGAAAATCCACCAGCAGAGTTTTTGTTACAATTATTATAATTTTTCCTTAAGTTTAATGATTGTTCCTTCCTTGATACTGACTTCCTTCAAGTTAAAGGTACAACAATGAGGGCTACTTTTGCCCCCAGTCTGGTTAACTTATATGTAGGACTTTGGGAAATGCAGTACGTTTATAATAGTGATAAGAATCCATGTTTGTACAAGCTAGGCCTTTGGAAAATAGTTATTGATAATGTGGTGGTCATATGGTGTGGCAACACAGGGGAATTGCAATAATTAGTATCTTGAATAAATTGTACAAATCCCTATCTCAAATTTACTTGTAACTTTGATCCTGGCAGAATTTTGGATTTTGAGATATTGGGTTGGGGGGAGGGTGACAAGTCAACACCAATATCCATAGGTAACCAACTGATAGAAACACCTTGCTTGTATCTTCTCTCTGTCACCCATGCCACAAGGTCACCAATATCCACAAAGGCCAATTTCTCCACCTCAGAAGAAACTGTAATACTGAGGAAGTTTTTGAGAAGGGTGCAAAAGTTTGACAGAAAGATTTCTGGAAAAAAGGTATTCAAGAAGGCATGTAGAAAATGCTGAGAGGTTTGTAAGGGGACATTATAGAGAAGAACTTTTATGTAGGACCAAGGAAGTTTCAGATGAACAGAACAGAATAAACTTTGTTACAGCATACTCAGCTCATTCCAAGTATGTGAGAATATTATTAGAAAACACTGGCCAGTTCATAGAAGGGACAAAGCTTTAGAACAGTGTGTAATAAATCTGCCATGTATGTCATACCGCAGGGTTACCACTTTACATGACTGTTTAGTCTATAGCCAACAACAGAAGATGGGAGGGGGGGACAGTATTTGAGTATTTGGCTACTTACACATAGCCAAGGATGTTATCCCTGTAAAAGATGTTCTTATTGTGGTGTAATCTTCCAAGGCAACAACTTAATCAACCTCAAAACTGGGCAAATTATGGAAATAAGAGATCTGATTAAGTGTGACACTGCTGAGCGATATATTTAGCTATGTGCAGTTGTGGGGCCTCCTGTGTAGGTAAGACAGAAAATTTGGTACACAAGTTGAGGAACATTGTTGTGCCATTTTGAATAAAATATGAATTATGCAATGGCAGAAAACATTCAAAATGCTAGGGGTGACGATAAATATCAGTTTCAAGGAATTTTAAAAGTATGCTGGAGTTCGGGGGGGGGTGATTTGGATAAGAAAGCTCTACAAAGAGAAGCTTTCTGGATTTTTACCATGGGTGCCAATGAATGGCCAGGTTTAAAATGGGGCTTTAACCTGGCACCATTTCTGAAACATTGATATTTGTACTGTATAAGGAAATATGTTTGAATGACTTTCCTTTTTAGGGCTGCAGTGGGTGAAGCCCAGCAGACCTCTTGCTATTGAAAAAGGACTCAGCATTCCTAACATTCTTTGTGACTGAACAACATGATGGGGTTGCACCACAATCACCTCCGCGTACATGGAGCACTCCAATCACACTGCACTATTTTGTACTTTAAATAATTCGGCGGAGGCCTGATCGGACACCCCTAGTGTTATTGGTATGTCTCTGGGGTGTGTGTGGAGTGGTGGGTGCTGAGAGGGGGAGTCAGGTGGGGAGATAACTCTAATTTAAAAGAAAAAACAAACTGCAGTCACAGTAGAACACGGCACATTCTGCCATGTCCAA
This sequence comes from Neoceratodus forsteri, assembly GCA_016271365.2. Lineage (NCBI taxonomy): Eukaryota > Metazoa > Chordata > Ceratodontiformes > Ceratodontidae > Neoceratodus > Neoceratodus forsteri. The sequence continues at coordinate 1,366,183,145 of CM057455.1, read as the reverse complement.
GATGGCTGCCGCACTCTACTGCATGACTACTAGTGAATGCACAGTAGAGTGCAACAGTCGCCATTTTTTTTCTTTTTAAATTAAAGATATCCCCTCACCCAACCCTCCCTCTCAGCACCCACCACCCCACACACACACCCAGAAACAATTGAGTAACACTGGGGATGCCTAATCCCCTAGTGTAGCAATCAGGACACCGGCTGGTTTTCTTTCATATTCCCCACCCAACCTCCCTCGCAGTACCCTTCAGAAATATAATAGTGACTCTGGGGTGCCCAATACCCCAGTGTTGCAGCCAACAATACTGTTTTCTTGGTAATCCCCGCAACTACACATGATAGGTTATTTTTATTTAATCACCCACCCTCCCTCTCAGCACCCACCACCCCATTCCCCCTCAAGACATGCTCCTGGATCCAACACTTCAATAGGTTCTACCAATGCAGAGGCATGGGCATAGCACCAGGCTGCACAGACCATGAACTCTGCTGTGGAATCAACATATAGGTACAAATCAAATTTCTTTCCAGAATCTGAGTGACAAAATCATTCAGCAGAAATCTGCAAATATTGCACATCTTCCATTTGAAGCAGCCCTTCATGTTGGACTTCACTGTCCAAGTAAATCTTTCTCTCTAGGAAACTGGTTCTTCAAACAATCACCCAGATTTCATGCTCTGGGAAAAGTGACTCTTGAGGTTGAATCTATAGTCTTGGATTGACTTTTTTTCCTTCCCTGCTGTAACAAATGACACCAGGTGTATTTTTTTTTTTGTTTGTTTTTTGTGAAGGAAACTAGAAAAACTCCAAGTAAGCAAGTGATTATGCAGGACAAGGTGCAGTTATTTATTTATTTCTTTTTAATCCCCACCCACCCTCCCTCTCAGCATCCACCCACCCACCCCTCCAAGAAACATAATAGTGGTACTGGGGGGTTCCCAATTCCCCAGTGCAGGAATCCTCAGGTTTTCTTTTTTAATACCTGTAAAAGAAAAACATCCATCAATGTCTTTTGCGGCTGTTAGACTCCCCCAACCCAACCCTCATACTCAGCACCCACCACCTCACACCCCCTCTATCCCTTACTTACTGATTAGGGGTCCAACACCATAATCCTCTCTGGAACACAGACACATCTTCGCTCTTCAAAGCTGGACTGCAAACTAAGGAAACAGGTATGCGGTTCAATGTATTTCAATAGGGTTTCAACCTAGCAACATAACTTGGCCATTTTTGTGTATTTATGCCCCAGATTTTCAACATGTCTTCTTTGGGACCCCACCTCATGATGAACAATGGCACTGCCATTAGGCAGATCTGTCCCAAGAGGTAATTTTACGGTCCCTGTACAAAATCACCTTTCAGGCAGTTTTTTTTTTATTTACATTTTATATGTTTCCACATATAGATCCCAAATACAATGGAAAGTACAAAATCCATGATACCAAACATGACCCTATCCAGAGTGAAATGCACTCTGTGGAAATATAGGCTAAGAGTACCTAATGTTAAAACATAAACAAAAACCTCAACAATACTATTGAACAATAACAACTATAGCAATAACAATAATAACAGTAGTAACAGAGACTGCAAATCCTGATTCATATCCATAAACATATCCAGGTTGAAAAATAAAGACAAGTCAAGAAGAAATAAAGAGGGTAATGCTGCTGCTGGGGGAAAAAAGACAAAGGATTCCAAATGAAGCCACTATCTATAGAAGGACTTAAGAGAACGGGGATGGAAAGTAGTGGTACTGTCTGACCCTGACTCAGGTCCATAGGACCATTAGTCCATAACATGAACCGAGCACATCACAAGGAGCACAGAGAGTTAAAGTGATTCTGTGCAAGGATTGAGCAATAACCGCCCAAGGGGTACAGAAATTGCCAAATGATCCAAAAAGGGCTGCCAGTCATAAGCAAATTTCCCACTCTGACCAGCTGCAATGTAAGACAGTCTTTCAAACCCTGCTACCATTAGCATGCTATCTATCCATTTAGTATGTGTGTGGACTTCTGAGGAATGCCAATGTCATAACAAATGGCACTTGGCTTCAGTTATGCCCATCATGTATCACGCCTGAAGACAAGCATTGGAGGTTTGAAGTTTTTGAGTGTTCCCCAGTACCGTGAGAGCGGGATCCAGTGGATGCCATGATCCCAAAACCCATTCCATAGTATGTCGCTCCCCTTCCCAACATGATGCTATCTTGGGGCAGTCCCACAGCAAGTGTAACAGCATGCTCTTATCCCTGTTGCACCTCCAGCATCTAGGATGCTGAGCCAGATTCATTGTATGCAGGGAAGCAGGCATGTGATACCACAATAATAATGTTTTGAGTTGCATCAAATGGCCCGCTGTGTCTCTGCACAACCCATATGCAGTAGACCAAATCCCTTTCCACTCCTCCTCTGTTAATGAATACCCCAACATTTGTTCCCATCTGCGATGCAACTTGCTCATGTCTGGGGCATTAACCTACTGAAAAAAATGATAAATAGCCCCTGTCTTGGGAGGAATGGGGGAACCCCAAACCCTTCTGTCCTTACCTTCTCCCATACACTTTAAGGCTGAACCATGTAAGTCCCCCCCCCATGAAAGAAGATATAAAATGCCTCAATTGAAGAAATCTCCAATAATGTGATGAGGGGAGAGAGAGCTATTGCTGAAAGTCCTGAAACAATTTAATATAACTCAAATCCAAAGAAAACAAGCCTTTCACCTGCTACACCATTCTGACCAATAAATTGGGGTACCCCCACAAAGCCAATTGAAATTATGCCAGATGGGCCATAGAGCTACAGGTATTGTCCAATCAGAGCCAAGGCACTTCTTGGCCAGCTTCCAAACATGGGAGGCATATTCATGAGTGGGTAAAGAAAAAGGATTATTTGGATCACAGAAAACTCCTTCAGTGGGGCTACTGGAATTCCAATCCTGTTCCAAAGCAAACCATCAAACCGTCATCTCAAACTGCTCGGAATGAAAAAAATACCACATTTGATGAAGGCCTGCAGCAATGTAGTACCCTGAAGACATGGTGAAGGAAAACCCCCTTCAAATAAGGCACCATTAGGTGACCCATCGAAATCCGAGGCTTTCAACCTTCCCAATAAAAGGCTGACAACACAGACAGGAATTGCCACCACTACATTTCAGGGACCATAAGGAGGAGGTGCCTAATAACATACAGAATTTTAGGCAGAAAAAGCATGCAACTCACAGGAACTTTGTCCCACAAAGGCAGGTGTAGATGTTTCCGCCGTATAACATCCCACTTAAGTTTAGTTAAGAGGGGATATGAATATTCCTAAATACTTTATGAGTTTTGTAGCTCAAGACAACCTGGTACTGATAATGTTGTCAACTTCCCACCTGTACCTAAAGGAAAAACTTCTGTTTTACTCCAATTATTTCACAACCCTTAAAGGGAAGAGAAATAATCCAGTTGCACCAGATTGGGCAAAGACATCTCCACTCTCCTCAGCATCATCAGAATGTCGTCCCCAAACAACATAGCTTTATAAACTTGAGAGCCCACTTGAAAACACACGATGTCTGGGGAATCTCAAATGTTTTGAGTTAAGGGTTCTATGCCAAGGAGAAAGAGAGCTGGGGATAGGGGACACCCCTGTCACGTTCCTCTACCCAACCAAAACATGAGAGATAACTTACCATTGGTGAGGACTGCTGCTTGAGGGGAAGAGAAAAGAACTTGGATCCAAAGAGTGAAATAAGGGCCAAAACAAATTTATTTAGGGAGGCCAATAAATAAGACCTCTCAACTGAATCAAATGCTTTTTCGGAGTTGAGTGCCACCACTGCTGTCAAGTCCACTGACGTTTGAGAGGCCCTGATAAGGTCCACCAGTCTGCTTATATGATCCGAGTCATCTCTCCCCCCCCCAACAAATCCCATCTGATCAGGATGGATTAGACTAGGTAGTATCCTTGCCACCCAATTAGCGAGTACCTTTGCCAGAATTTTGTAATCCACATTAAGGAGAAAGACGGGTTGATAATTCGCACACTGATATGGATCTTTATCCTTTTTAGGCAGTATCGAAATAACTGATTCATACATTGAGGGCGACAACTCCCCTTGTTTTCAAGCCTTTTTCATGACTTCAACAAGAAGAGGAGAAATTAGGTCTCCCACCACCCTATAGAATTCAATTGGAAACCCATCTGGGCCCAGACTCTTCCCCCTTGCAACTGCCCCCGAGCCATCTAATCTCACCAGAAGTAATGGGCATTTCCATTTCTTCACGTTGTTCCTCAGAAAGAGTAGGTAATGACATGGAGTCCAGAAAGGCATAAATGTCCATATCCTGTCAACCCAGCTTTCTTATTGAAGTGTATAATTGGCAGTAGTAATCATAGAAAGCCCTGTTCATCCAGTCCAGGTCCAAAACAAGTTCCTCTCTCCACCAAAACCAGGGATAATTCTAGAGTTGTCCATCTTTTTATCCCAATAGGCTAATAACCTCCCTGCCTCTCCCCCCAGTAAGCTTGCTGAGTCCTGTACAATCCTAACTCTGTCTGTTGGGTGTTCAAGGAATTAAGTTGAAATTTTAATTCCCGAATACTGTTTAATAATGCGGGATCCGGGGAACCAGCCTTATGTTGTGCCTCTAGGGTGCCCAACTGTGCTTCTAAAGCCTGGACCTTCTCCTGGTGCTCTTTTTTATGCGTGGAGGAGTAGGAAATCATCCTGCCCCTAATATACACCGTAAGGCCTTCCCAGACCCACTGAGGGGCTATAGCATCCCTATTGTTCCAAACCAAATACTCCTGGACCTCATTCCGTAGCCACTCTCGAAATGATATCTGACAAAAAAACAGTGCTTCATCTCCAGTGAGAATCCTTAACACTTCCCTGATCATTTTGGAACATCCAAACTACAGGGAGTGATCTGATATAAGAATAGATTCTATATTAACATGGATAGTCTGTTTCAATAGCACCTGGGAGACCAGAAATAAGTCTATATAACTGTACGACTGGTGCACAGAAGAGTAAAATGTATAGTCTCTGGCATTGTGGTTACAAATATGCCACACATCCCACAAACCTAAGTCTGTACATAGCTGGTAGAGGGCAGTAGAACCTGGTGTAGCTAGCTTCCCATGGGAGCCACTACGGTCACAAATTGGATCCATTACCTCATTCATATCACCTCCCACAATGAGTACTCCCTCCCCATTTTCATGAAACACCCATGACAGCTTGTGGAAAAAATATGCACACTCGGTATTCAATCTGTAGACTGAAACCAATGTATGTAGGTGGCCATCGAGAATGCCAGACACCACAAGCCAGTGGCCTTGGTGATCCCTAATCACCTGTTTGGTAAACCAATTAAATTATCTGGCAACAAGAATCATCACCCCTCCCTTTTTTGAAGTAAAAGAGGCTGCATACAATTGTCCCTCCTAACTGGAGTGGAGATGGTCTACATCCTTAGTTATTAAGTGCATCTCCTGCAAGAATACAAGCTGGCCTCCAAGTTTTTTAATATGCGTGAGGACCCGCTTGCATTTTATCGGCCCACTCAAACCATGCACATTCCAGGACAAAGCTCTATAAGATGCCATGCTTAAAGTCAAGGTTCAGAAATGCACTACTCTTCCAACCCCCACTGTTCCAGCAGCAACAGGACCCAATGCAGTAACATAATACCCAGCAGTCAGCTAACAGAAAAGAACTGTAATTACCCACCCCAAAACCCCAATAACTATATACAAAAACAACAATTCACTTATAGAGAATATGTAGTTCAATAAATCCCATCCAGGTACTTGCCGGGTTACAGTCCCTGTCCCACTAGAAACCCCATAAGAGCTCAAACCTATTCTCCATCCTGCACCCCACCCCACCCCCATATGAAGCCTGACAAACAATTCTCCAAGTGTAACAAAAAACAGTCCCAGGGCTACCTTAAAATCCCCCCACCAATAACCCCAAATAACAGTAAATGTCATAGCAGTCAACCACTTAACACATTAAATGGCTATAATACCAATGAACCCCCAAAGAAAATAAACCATTATTCCCTAACAGACACCATTATTCTGATCCCTTCAGAGTCCCAAACCCAGAGCAAATCCCATACCCACAATTAAACAAACAAACTGAGTGGTCAGCCCTTATGAAGAGCACCTATGTGAGCTCCACGCCCCCCCATTCCCATTACAGTAAGGCATTACATGAAACTGTCCTGTAAAAGGGGAGGGTAGCCAAACCTTAAAGAACAATGAAAACACACAAGATGAGGGGGGAGGGGACCCTTAATAGAGCCCCAAACTAAAGCCGATAAACAAGGGGAATCATTAATTAGCTACAAGTAACAAGCTCCCTATTGAGCTGCAGAAAATTCTAGAAAAGGAAGCCCACAGTAGAAGTAATTAAATGTACTACCTCAATCAGTCACCTCCTGTGAGCCATTCCATAGGTTGAGGAGAGAAACAGTCCTCAGCCATTGCGCAGTCCTCAGTCCACAGAGTCCTCATCTCTTGTGGGCTCTGTTATGATCAAACCCCCAGAAGCAGTGTCCTCATGCTGGGTTGATCATATTGGGTTTCCTCTCACTTGTTGCAGCAGTGGAGTAATTTAAGGGTTCCTCAATGTCCGAGTAGAATCCTCCTATTTCAAATGGGACTTCTCCATAAGAAACTGGATCGCATCTGTAGGAGAGGAAATTAGTTCAGTTTATTGCAATCCACAATCTTGAGTGAGGTTGGTGGGAGTAAAAAACATTTCAAACCTTGTTCCCAGGCAATGTCCCTCGTGCTGTCAAAGGCTTTCCTCCTATTGGACACCTGTTTGGGAAAATCAGGACGAAAGAACAGCCATGCCCTTTGCCAGTGGATCTCCTTAATCGAGCGTGCATCCTGCAGAATTTCCTCTCTGTCCAGGTACCTGAGGAGTTTGAATACCACTGACCTGGGACAGGCTGCATTATCCTAGGGAGGAGGGCCAGTAAGCATCCTGTGGGCCCACTCTGTTTCTTCCACCATGTTCAGGGTCCAGTGTAGCCAGATGAGGAGATGCTGCCACAAAAATGCTGACATGTCAGAGCCCTCGGACCGTTCAGGCAAACCAAATAGCAGCACATTGCTTCTTCAGTACCGAAACTCCAAATTGTCAATTTTCTCCCACAGTATTCTGACCTCCTTCTCTGTCAGCCCCAGCCTCCATTCAACCCGCCAGGCCCAGTCCTCCATTTGACTGATCAACTGCTCTACGTGCTCCATCCCATGCCCCAGTGCCTCCATCGAGACTCAAACTGCTGTTAACTGCACCATAATGTAATTCAAGTTGGTGCAGATGCCTCCCATAAAAGTTTTTATTTCTGTGAATCTTGAATCTGATTCATGCTCCACCTGAGTGTCAGGGCTAGGCCACACTTCCACATCGGGTGCTGGAGGGGATGCAGAAAGCTTATATTTCTTTTTAGCCAACGTGCCCAATTTGTCTGAATCTCCTTTAGTAGCCATTGAGATGTTGAGTACTCTAGAATAATGAAGCAAAAAAATCAATGGAAAGGGTGGAAAATGGCAAAATAATACCACTGTGGGACGGAGCTGCAGAACTATGCTGCCGTGTTTAGCTCGGTGGTGTCACGTGACCCCATGCAGGAGTTGAAAATTTTCTCTGCCCTTGTTCATGAGGTAGGGCCATAAGAAGGCTGTGTTGAAAATGTGGTATAAAAATATTAAAAAAACAACAAAGTTATGAGCCTACATTGAATCTTGCAAACTTAGGCTCATAACTTTGGTAATTTTTAATATTTTTCCCCCAAATTCACAACATAGCCATTTCTTGACAGCACCTCATGAGTGTGACAGCTGTCATCTTTCAAATCCTGGCCAAAATGTTTTTTTTTTTTTTACATTCCAAAAGGTGATTTTGTGGTCCCTGTGAGAAATTACCTTTCAGGCAGGAGCTGAAAATTTTCACTGCCCTTGTTTATGAGGTGGGGTCATAAGAAGGCTATTTTGAAAATCTGGAATAAAAACATTTAAAAATCAACCAAATTATGAGACCACATTGCCTTTTGCGAATGCAGGCTCGTAACTTTGGTAATTTTCAATATTTCCCCCCCAAATTCACAACATAGCCATATCTTTATAGCATCTTGTGAGTGTGACAGCCATTATTTTCAAATCCTGGCCAAAATGGGTGTTTTCTTTACATCCCGAAAGTTGATTTCATTATCCCTGTGTGAAATCACCTTTTGGGCAGGAGTTGAAAATTTTCTCTGCCCTTGTTCATGTGGTGAGGTCATAAGAAGGCTATGTTCTAAATTTGGTGTAAAATATTTAAAAAAAAACAAAGTTATGAGGCTATGTTGAATTTTACAAATGCAGGCTGGTAAGTTTGATAATTTACCCCAAATTTGCAACATACCCATTTCTTTACAGCATCTCATGAATGTGACAGCTGTCATTTTTCAACTACTGCCAAAATATGTTTTTGCATCCCAAAAGTTGATTTCACAGTCCCTGCGCAAAATCACATTTAGGCCAGGAGTTGAGAATTTTCTCTGCCCTTCTTCATGAGGCAGGGTCATAACAAGGCTATGTTAAAAATTTGGTGTAAAAATATTACAAAACAACACAGTTATGAGCCTATGTTACATTTTGCGAATGCAGGCTCATAACTTTGGTAATTTTCACAATTTGTACCCCAAATTCCTTACCTGCGGCCTTATTGGCTCTGGCCAGATTTTGTTTGTTTCTGTTTGAGCTGTCAGACTGCAACTAAACAATCTGCCATAGCCCCATTCGGTAGAGGTTTCTGAGTACCCAACAGAAGTTGGCTTGCAATTGGGATGCTTTAAAACCCTTATACAATCTATAGATAGCACACTTTAAAGTCACTATATTTTTAGCTGAGCACTATGCACTTGAGACATGTTATGAATCAGAGCACAGTATGATATAAATTGTAGCTTTAGCAAGCACTAATTAATAATTAAATACTGGAACTCTTGTTGATACCTTTTTAAGATTTTAATTTGGGTCTTTGATGTCATGTCTGTAATTTGTTAGTGGTATGTATGTATGTATAACTTTAAGACAGCACTATTTAATTTTTATTTACTTTAAAAAATGTTCACCAGGAAAGACATACTGAGATGGTAACAGCTTGTTTCCAGATGCATTCTGGGGGAAGGGGATGGGGAACATCATATGAAGCATTTATAATACCTAGAGAGAAAATACAGCAATACTATTTAAAAGAAGAAGTAATAAAACATTAAATACAAATCAGAATAATATATGCACAGGTAAGGGGTAACAGATTACCAGGGCAAAACTAGTAAGGGGCAAAGGAAGAGAGTTAAGGACAGTTTCAGGAAAGAGAAAAAAAGTAATGAAGAAAAAAGTCATGAAGAAGAGATTTTTTGGAGAAAGCAGAGGAGGCAGAATGAATAGACAAGGGAAGGGAGGGCCAAAGTTTAGGAAAATTATAAGAGAAAACAGATTGACTAGCTTTAGATTTCCTAGAAGGAATAGTGAGGGAATGAGAAGCAATATTATGTAAAGGATAGCAGGAAGCTGAGGGAAAGGATAAGAGGGAAGTATGGTAAGAAAGAAGGAAGGAAGGAAGGGAACAAAACCAGAATTTAGATATAAAGGATGCACAGTGGGAAAGGCACCTGACATCAAGACAGGGGAGTGAAAGAGCAGAGCAGAATGAACAATGATGAGTACATGGAGAACAATCTAAACCTAAGTTTAATGTTATCATTCACTGCGCATTTTGCCTTTGAAAAAGCACATTTTATGTGGGAAATGCATTAGGCAGCTCACACATACTGAGGCTTGCTGTTTTTAACTTGTTTGTACCTGAGACACCACTAGCCAGTGCCTTTTAGTCTTTTTCCAGTTGTGAGTGCACTGAATTTTTTGTTTTATTTTTTGATACTTTCTTTGTTATGCCACCTTCTCTCCAGCTGGTCCACTTCCTCCTCCAACTTTCCTCTGGCCCCATCACCCACCTTTTCTGGGATTTGCAGCTCTCTCATGTGTCCCCATGGCTTACCCCCATGGCAGGGCTCTTTCAATAGGGTCAGGTGGGGCTGGACCCCTTGAGGCAACTCAGCCAGCTTGTGAGAGATGTGCCACAGTTGGCAGTGCAGAACCTGTGGGGACAGCAGGGATCCATCCTCTGTCAATTGTGGTATATTTCCATTTTTCTCAGCCTGAACCCCCATAAGACACTGGCACTCTAAGAAGACCATTGTGCATGTGCATGCATTATATGCTCAGTTCAGGTCCTTGGCAAATGTCTTCCCCTTCCACAGCACTTTCTCCTGAACTGTCACCTGGTTGGCAGTATCGCAGCAAGAACGGCAACCCATCCTCCCTGGAGGAAGGAGGGAGCATCTTCTGGAATGTTCGCTCCTCCTCCCTGCAGCTGGCCTCCGATGATCCAGATTTGTTTCCAACCCTGGACTATTGGCATTGCAAGTAGTAGCTCTAGTGCAGTGGTTTTTTTTGTTTGTTTGTCTGTTTTCAATTCTTTTTCCTTCCTGACACAGCTCGGGAGAAGTCTCTCAGGCATCCTCTCCTTTCTGCCTGCCCGCCTGAGATCCGCTGTGGTCCAATGCCCTTCTCTCTCCCCCCCACCACTGCCAGTACCCCCAGTTTAACCCGCCCAGGGAGGGTAGCCTGACCACTTACTTGGGCTCCTTAGAGACAGACCCTGGCAGACGGGTGGGGCCCGGGTGGAGGAGTGATGAGGCTTGGCCCAGTCAGATCCAGTGCTGGGCATGGTGGAGATGTGCCGTCACCTATCCCCATGAGCTGGTTTTTATCTGTTTTTCTTGTTCTTCCCCACCCACCCCTTTTGTGTGCACTCCCCTACGCTTAGCTCACAGCAACCCTGCCAGCATAGGGCAAGCTATAACATGATGCCCTAAGCTACTACGTCATCCCCCAGTCTCCACCAGGGGTTGACAGAGCTCCAGACATCCAAGTACCCTCCCACCGGGATAGGAGAGCAGCTCATCGGGCGCTCAATCCGATCCCTTCCCTGCCGACCCCAGGTGCCCGAGCTTGCTCCCAAACTCGGGTCACCGGAATGGCATGAGGTGTGGCGTCCAGTGCCCCAAACCTCAACGCCAATGGGTTGGCTTCTAGTGCAGTGTTGATGGTCTGGCTCCTTTGCTTTGGGCCTTTGATTTTAGAAATGTGATAATACATGCCAGGGTAGGTGGTTATTTATAACTGCATTTCTAGAGTGGTCATGCTTCTCATCTAACTATACCCAATGTTCAGGGACATCCCTGATTTTGCCTCAAAAATTGCCAGGACTCATCTAAATGTGGCATGTTTTGTGCTCCAAAATAGGGGTTCAAAGCACAAAATAATTCCACACAATAGTGTAATGGTCTAGTTCTCCTTCAGAAGAAGCTTTTCACACTAAGCCATGCATTAGGTTTGTTGAGCTTACCGTTTTGTAATATGTGCCCTCTTTTAAGCTTGGTCCCTGATTTGCAAAGCAGTGGATTGAGAGGTACAGTATGTGGGAGGTTGAAGGCACCCAGCTGTGCCAAATTCTGCCTCACTAGCCAGTCTACATGGGACATGTGGCTGTCATGTGTTATTGCTTAGTTAATGACTGCAACTGTCTACTCTCCTTGAACTATCAGTATTTGAGATACATTGTCCATGAAAACCAAAAGTTCATTCATGCAGCTGTTCAAGGAGAGATTTAAAATGAATCAGTCTGGCAGCACATTGGGCAATTCCTGCCCAGCTATTTAAATATCATCAATAATAAAGACCTTTCCATTTTCCTGACAAGTGACATTCAATATGTTTGGCAGTGTGGGGAGCTGTTGTGTACAGCCACCATTTTGGAGCAGCAGTGTGGCGTTGGCAATGACACTTCAGCAATCTATTGATTGGGAGTGGTGGAGGAAGGCCAGTGACAGCATGATGTTCATGGAGACTGGGTCTGCTCCAGAAAAGAGATTGGAGTCAGTGACTTTCTTTGTGGTCCTGCATGTGTGGGACATGGGAGACATGAGACAGCTAAAAGTAATTGTCAGTGGTGCAGAAGTTTGATACCTTCACTGATCTTCATTTAAACTATAGGGAGGGGAAGAGTAAGACTGAGGGCACCCCTAGAAAGATGGAGGACATAGGGGACCTAGCTAGTACTCTCTCAGTCAGAGGGAGGATAGTTTAGAGATGGCAGAAAGGTACAGTAGAACCAAAAGGGGGTTAAATAGTGGGAGGGCTGTGCAAGGGAAAGAGATGGAAAACAGTGGCGGAAAGTAATTAACATGGAGGGTAATCAGTCTCAATGCCAGGAATCTGGAGAATAAAATGTACAACCTGTATATACTGCACCTAGAGGCTGGGACACATTTAATGACTGTAACAGATATGTGGGGCTCTCTAAACCATGACTGGGATCTCACAATCCTGGGTTATACAAGCACTTCAGGATGAAAAAATAAACAGGAAAAAAAGGTGTGATAATATATGTAGGGGAATGCATAACAGGTATGAAAGAGCAATCCATATGGGAATGGGGAGTGGAAACACTGTGGATACTGCTAGTGTTGGAAAGGGGGGAAACATTAGATTGGGAGTGGTCTACAGGCCCCCAAACCAGTCAAAAGCAAGAGAACAGCTCCTCAGTTAAGCAATTAGGAGGGCTGCAGTGATGGGGAAAATAATTCTGGACAGGTGATCTAAATATGCCTGACATGAACAGGACCATGCCAGTGGCTATGAGTAAATGCAGTCAGGCATTGAAAGACACATTTCAGGATTGCTTTCTAGCTCTGTACATTAGGCATCATACCAGGGAGGATTTATTGTTCACAAATCTGGATTTTTTGGATGATGTTAGGGTAAATGTCCCTCTAAGGATCAGGGATCATGGTGTGGTTTTCTTTGCCCTCATATCAAGACACAGTAAATCCAGGACTTAAGTGTAAGACTTTCACAGAGCAGACTTCTCAGAAAAATGACTGTTGGGGTGGGGGTGGGAGGGTTCTTTGAGTGAGGGGGTGTGTGGGTAACAAAGGGGGTGCGGTGTTTGTTTTCTCTCTAAGGTTAAGGTATCATGATACATTCGAGGTATTTTTGAATTTATTTCCTTTGTATTTGTTATCCCTGATACTAGCCCAGGTTTTTTTAATGTCAAAGGCTGGTTTGTTTTACTAAAACTTAATAAAGATATTGAATTAAAAAAAAAAAGATGACTGTGCTACTGAGGGTGCAACTTGAGGGATGAAGTGAGTAGGATTGGAGGGGTGGGCAAAGTGGAAGACTCTCAAAGGAGCATTCCTGGAGGTATCACCAAGCTGCATGAGAATGGCAGGCAAGGCCAAGATGTACAAGAGGCCTCTGGTTCAGCACGGAGGTTAGGGAAACTGTATATAGGAAGAGGATAGCCTTCAGGGTGTATAAGAAAGATCAGATGGTGGAGAAACCGTGAGTATACTAGGGCAGCCTGAGAGAGGCAGGAGTGGCAGTAAGGAGATCCAAAGATAGAGCTCATAATTGCCCACTTGGTCGAATAAAATTACAACAAAAGAATAAAACTTCAAAACCTTCAGGTACATTAGGGATAGTGGGAATGTGAAACAAGGCATTTAAAACTTAGAAAGGAGGGGAAGTTGTTGACCTATGATGCTAGCAAGGCAGATCTCCTAAATGTGTCCTTATATCAGTATTCACCATGTGTAAAACAAGGATCCCTCCCCGACTGCTTGGTCTGTCCAGCAGGAGAGGTTGAGGGGGGCAGAAGCTGGACATATGACTGATCACTGAAGATAGGGTACTCAAGGGGATAACGGGACTTAATACAAACAAGGAGTCAGGCCCTGACATGCTCCATACTAGGGTATTTAGAGAGGTTGGGGTGTCTCTGGCAAGTCCACTAGTAGATCTGCTCAGCTGCTCCTTGGCAACCAGAGTAGTTCCAAGGGATTTGATGGAGGCACATGTGATTCCACTAAACAATAAAGAAGATGAGGGGAATTTGGGAACAAACAGGACAGTCAGTCTGACCTCTATAATGGGGATACTGCTTGAGTCAATCATAAAACAGCAGATGGTGGAATTCCTCATAGGAACAAGACTACAGGGTGAGAAACAGCATGACTTTGTAAGGGGGTGGTCATGCTAAAAAAACTCATCCACTGTTTCAATATGGTAACCAAGGAAGTGGAAAGGGGTCAGGTTGTGGATGTCCTGTACTTGGACTTCAGCAAGACCTTTAACTCTATGCTACATGGTGAAAAAGCTGTAAAGCCTGAGAGTGGGGGACAGTTTAGCTAAATAGATTGGGAATTGGCTGCTTGATAGAACACAGAAGGTTGTGGTGAACAGGAGTTACTCAGATGTTGGAAATGTGACTTATGGAGTGCCCCAGGGGTCAGTCCTCGGGCCAGCACTCAATTTATTCACCTACAACATTGGATTGGGAATTCAGGTTATGATTAGCCTGTTCCTAGATGATACAAAGCTGCGTGACAGAGTAGACACAAGGGAGGGAATGAGGAAACTGAGGAGAGATCTACAAAGCTGAAAAAATGGTCCGGAGTCTGGCAACTCAAATTCAACGCAAAGAAATGCAAAATGATTCATAAAGGAAAGAAGAACACCAAAATGGAGTACTGGAAAGGGGATGTTAGTGTTAACCAGACAACAGAGGAGAGTGCCTTAGAAGTACAGTAATCATTAGTGAGTGCCTCAAGTCACTGGCCTAGTGCAACAGGGCATATGTGAAGAACAGCATGATGTTGTGCTATATCCATAGAGGCATCACAAGCAGGATAAAAGAGGTGATACTGCCACTGAGCAAATCCTTGGTGAGGCCACACAGAGTACTCTGCATAGTTCTGGAATCCCCACCTCAGAAAGGACTGCAACCTCTTGGAAACAGTATTGTAGGGTATGCATGGAACATCATATGAGGAGTGGCTGGGCAGCCAGAACATGTAATCACTTGAGACAAGATGGAAGATGAGGGATATGCTATAAACCTACAAATATATCTATGCAGTCAATAGGGTGGGCTGGTGAACACTGTTCAGGTGTAGCTGGGGATGGGTAAAGAGGCAGAAATTTGCTTTGCAAATTTATCATTGGGAAGAGTGTATTTGCTTAATTCACAAAGATTTAACTGACGAAGCTGCCATTTTTTTCAGTGAATCAATCAAAATTTGCTCACAAAGTGGCAACTTTGCCCAAAAATGGGCACATTGCTGTAAAAAGTTTACAATTTCAGTGAAGCTGAAGTTCTTAAAGTTCACAGAGACTTGAAGAAGCTTTGCAAAATTTTCAACTGTTTTGTGGAGACTTCACCGGTGAAGTTTAAATTCACAACATCTCTAGGTATAGCATGGAGTTACACTCTAGGAGCAACAAGTACAGTCTGGTAGGGGGTAAATTTAGGAGGGATGTAAGAAAGTAGTGCTTCACAGAAAGGGTAGCAGACAGTTGGAAAAGATTGTCACATGCACTGGTGAGACCCAAGACTGTCCAGGGGTTTAAAGTAAAATTTGACAAGTACAGGTGACCACGAGATTGGGTGAAGAGGGTTATCCCTTGAAGCGCCGGGGAACTAGCATCCTTAGTTACACAACTTACTTCTGCCTTACAATTGATTTTTTGCATTTATGTTCCTGGTTATCTAATAACCATAAGATTATGAATGTTATAAAGACTAAGGCAATGCTTTTTGGTACAAAGTACATGCTTAGAGATAACTCGTGTTTATTAATTAGTGATGGTTTAGACAATTTTATAGATCAAGTGAATGAATTTAAATGTCTTGGATTTCTGCTAGACTCTAGTATGACTCTCAGTGCCCAAGATAAGACAGTAAGATCATAAATTAGAAGATTGGATTGCTATATAAATTTAAACATTATTTGCCTTATAACACTAGATATGCTCTTGCTGTAGGTATTTTACTGCCTGATATGGACTATGTTTCCTCTTTGTATCTTAATTTGGGTTCTAGTGAAATTTACACTCTTACTGTTGCATTTAATAATATTTGTTGCTTTATTCTTTTAGATCCTTTAAAGATGTATCACAGCATGTTGTATTCTTCAATTGGCTGGCTCTCTCCTACGCTCAAATTGACATACTCTCTAGGATATCTGGCCTATAAATCTATTTACTCTTCACTCCCTTTTCCTCTGTCTGATTCACTTACTCTTAGGTGCTCTTCTACTAACCTTTGGTCCACCAGGGGCATTACTCTTGTAGTTCCTTCACATAAAAATGAATTTGGATTGCGATCCTTTTCTACTTCTGCTTCTAAACTGTGGAATGAGTTGCTGTTTTTGCTGCAATCGGCTACTACATTTTCAAGCTTTAAAGTGGATTTTAAGACATACTTGCATTCTTTGAATGTATGTAATTGCAGCCTTTGATTTGTAAAGTATGTAACCTCATTGTTGTATGTATATTTGTATTTTTGTTCTTTGTCTGGATTGGTCCTGAAAGAGGGCTCTTTTTCCCAGTGTTCTTACCCGGCTAACAAATTTAAAATAAAAATAAAAAAAAAAACTTGTCCTGTCCATAAATAAATGCTAACATTTTGTTCTGGAGCTTGCCTGAGTGATCATGTCTACTATTTGTTTCTTTACTATGATATGCCTTTGTGAACTCTGACCCTTAGCCGTACCAGGAAGTACGTTGGTCTGTGCTTTTTGTTAAGAAGTAGATCATCTCTGAATGCTGAGGTCAGGAAAGGCCTGACTGGACTGGAGAAAACAACAGTTTCATTAGTTGACACCAGAGGCTTTGAGATAGGGTGAGAGAGAATGAAACCAAACAGAGAGGTGCTCACTGCTACTGTGTCACTGCAACCTGTGCACCAAGGGAGAGACCATGGTTTAGGTGAACAATGATTAAATTAGGGGTTGCCCTGAAAAAGCATCACTGTATATACTGTAAATTGTTTTGGACAATACTGATTTGATTAGGCAATCCATTGGGAATTACAAATACCCACTTATTGTGTGAGTTTGTTTTTGCCACAATCCAATCATGTGTTTGCTAATTCTTTTAAGTGCCCCAATTCCAACCAACTACTTACAACACCATCAAGTGGGGACTTTGCAGCTCTAGACATACCTGATGGCCTTTGACATCTACAGGCCACTACAGTCCAGATTTAGGAGAAAGCAAAACACTGAAACAGCGTTGGTCAGGGTGCAAAATGATCACCTCTGGGTGAGAGATAGAGGGGAATGGTCAATTCTCATTCTCCTCAATCTCCCCTCAGCATTAGAAACCGTAGTTCACGTGGTGCTATTTGATCCTCAAGGAGAGCTCTGTGGGCTCACCGGCAAAGTCATCAGCTGATTTGAGTCCTCTCTGACAGGTAGGATGCAATGGGTTGTGATGGGGAATTTCTCCTCAAGCTCAAAGTTCCTGACCTTTGGACTACCTCAAGGTTCAATTTTGTCACCCATGTTGTTTGTGGTGTACATACTACATCTGGGTGACATCATTAGGCATTACAGTCTGGGTTTTCACTGCTATGCAGATGATACCCAGCTGTACATGTCCTTTGCCCCCAGGACATCTGTTGCTGTGGATGTGCTAAACAACTGCTTATCCAAGATCCAGGACTGGATGTCCTCTAACTGGTTGAGGCTTAACTCGAATAAGACAGAGGTACTTGTGATTGAGCCTGGTTGTCAGTGGGATGTGGTCACTACCAGAGCAGGAACAGGGTTGTTCCTGGGGTCCATCTCACTGGTGGGGGCCACTAAGGTGCGAAATCTGGGCATCATCCTTAATGAAAGCATGACACTTGAAGCTCAGGTGTCTGCCGTCATTTGGAGTGGTTTTTACCATTTAAGGAATGTTACCTGGATTAAACCCTTAATCTCAATAGAAGATCTGCCATCACTGCTTTTGTCACTTCCAGGCTCAATTACTGTAATGTTCTATACTTCAGAGTCAGTGGAGGCAGCCTCCGCCATCTGTAGCTTGTGCAGAATGCTTCAGCCAGGTTTTCGATGGGCCTTTCAAGATCCACTCACATCACCTAAGTGTTTTACGCGAACTGCATTGGCTGCCAGTCAGGTGGAGGACTGCCTTCAAGCTGGGCTTGCTCACCTATAAGGCCCTATACGGCTTGGGTCCAGACTATTTATCTGACCTCCTGACACCTACCTGCCCAGTTTGTTCATTATGTTCATCCACGGAGGGCCTTCTTGTGGTCCCGAGGACATGGTTAAAGATATCGGGAGACCACACCTTCGAAGCAGTGGGGCCGGTGTTATGCAACTCTCTCCCACGATCATTAAGGGAGGCTTCCTCAATTGAAACATTTAAGCAGGGCCTTAAGGCAGATATTTTTAATCAGGCATTCAATGTCCACTGATTTTAATCAAAGTTGAATGAGTTTTAAGATTATTGTTTATAGTTATTATTTATCGTATGTTTTATAATTGATTGACCCTGATATAAAATGTTGTATTGTTTGTAATTTGTTTCACCTTTATGTAAAGCACCCAGAGCCTCTGGGATTGGGCACTTAAGAAATAAAATTGACTTGACTTGACATCAGGCTAACACAGTTTCTATGGTCGGGTACCCAGTTAAGCACTGGGATCTCCCTCTAAATAACTCAAAAGGGTAATCACTGGGACCTGAAGAAAGAGCGTAGTGTCCAACAGTACAGATGGGCAAGCAATAGGACTGTGCAAGTGTGGTTTGGGGGTGGGCTACCATGTAGTGGGCTGAGTCTTGAAGCGCACTAAAAGCAAAACCAGGTTGAACCATCTAGGTTGGCTGCTCCTATAAGGGAGACAAAAGAGAAACCCTATGTTACTGTAGGCTGAGCCTAGTTAGGCATCAAAAACCAGTTCAGATTATGCATTACTACCTTGTTGCTAGCATTCTTTTCTTTTTAGGCCATGGACCTGACCCTGAATGAAGCCATTGTAATTTGGTTTTCAATCACTGTATGAACAGATATCCTTTTATAGTATTAAATGCATGCAATTTGGGGACTTCCATTGCACTGAGTTGGTTCATGGGTGGTTTGATACTGTGGAGAGGTGGGAAGGTCCTGCATCCCTTGGGGTGGTTATTTGCCTATACCAGGCATATTTATACCTTTATCTTGGTAAAGGTTCCTTGCCATTTAAAAGCTAGCTTTGGATATGATCCCCTAGCCAGGAGTTTAATGACCTGAGGTCTCACCAGCTTGTTGAGCTCACAAGGCAGGCACCACTCTATTTAAAACCTAACTTTGGCTATGAATGCCTTAACCAGGAGTTTAACTAACCCAGGCTCCTCATCTTTGTTGAGCCCACAAGACAGGTGTACAGCAGGAACCACAAAATAAATGGTTACCCAGTCACAGGAATAAAGTCCAAAACACAGAGAGCTGTTGTAGCACAGGAGACCCCAGTTAAGGAACAAGGATCCCCCACTCTCCAGACTGAGAGCTATTGGCTGTGTCACAAAGAAGATCTACCTGTTCTCTGTGGAATAGACTTATATGGCACAAATTGTTAAAAAGCACCTCTGTAGGACATTCACAGGCAGAATGCAGCATTGTTCTCATAGAAGACCCAGGACCCATTCTCAGTTGCTACTGGGGGTAAGGTAAAATGGACACATCTTGGTTGCACCATTGTGCCACAACCCAGTAGCACTATACTCAATACTTTGCACATGCTATGGGGAGAGGAATCCCTCTAGTGACAGATGCACAATTAAAACTGGCCATCCATATGTTAGAAGATGCAAAATGTGTTTGCTGTTTGCACCCACTAATAGGCTGGATTGTACTGTTTACCGGTTGCACGTGGCATTGTACGGCCTGGTCACAATGGACAGAACACAGGCATACCAGCCTTAAAGTGGCTCCCCTTCCTAATTCTTTTGGCCTAGGTGGGAAAATGCCCTCCTTCATTACAAGTTGGCAGGCCAGAAAGGTGGTCTTATGGAATCAGCTAGTGGCCCTAAATATGAAACAATGGAGGCCAGGCATGAGAGGTGTGACATGATAGAAACATGTGTTCCTTAGGTATATAGAAATGGTAAATAGAAAGGACTATTTTGTAAGAAGTATTGCACAGTCATTAGGGGTCTTGATCGGAGGTTGGTGAGGGGTAAGTTCAAGAGTGATATGAGGAAGTTTCACTTTAAAGATATGGTGGTGGAACCTTGGATCAGACTGCCAGCAGAGTGGTGGGGGCAGCAACCTTAAATGGGTCTGCCACTATACAGATCCCTGGAGAGGCTTTATCTGGAGGACTGTGCCCAGTTCTGGAACCCTTACCAGAGAAAGGACATCGACAGACTAGAGCCAGTGCAAAGAAGGGCCGCAGAGATGATCCAGGGCCAGCAGGGCAGATCCTGTGAGGAACAGCCAGATGCCCAAAATATGTATTCACTGGAAGCCAGGGGGAAGCAGGAGGACATGACTGAAACATATATAATTTCTCAGAGGTATAACAAGGTCAACAGTGAGTACTGATTTGTAATAAATAGGGATGCATTCATTAGGGTGTGTGACTGGAGGCTGGTGGGGTGCAAATTCAGGAAAAGCTTGACAAAGTTCTACTTCCCAGGGAGGGTGGCAGAACTCTGGAACAGAATGCCCATAGAAGTGGTGGGGACTGCTAACCTTAATGGGTTCAAACACAGTTGGGACAGGGCAAGGGGACTCATAGTCCCAGAGGGGGCAGTAAGGGTTTAAAGGGTAGAGTACCAGGGTGGGGAAGGGATATAGCCCACCAGGGCATTTGGTTGGTGGCATGAGGTAATACAGTAAGGAGAGACTTGATGGACCTTTGGGCTCCCTCTGCCTTCAAATTCTACATTTCTGTGTTAAACATGGAAGGGAATTCATAGTCCCATGGGGGGTCAACATGCACCTGAGGGGTGAGGGAAAAGGGGAAGAGGGAGAGATCCCTCCAGTACAGTCAGTTGATGAGATGAGGTAATATAGCAAGGGAAAACTTGATGGACCTTTGATCTTCTGCCATAAATTCTGTTTCCATGTCACTTTGTAGTCCGGTGGAAACCCTTCTTATTCCCCCAGCCATTGTTGGCCCCTGGCATTCCAGTGGTACCCACCTTCCCATCCCCTATGGTCTGCCATGCATCATGGCCAGTTGGTGACCTCCAGACTCTAGCCAGTCTGTGGGCTGCTATGTAAGGCTGCAGTGCTGTATTCACACCCCACCGCATTGCTGCCTGGTTTTACTAGGTTGTAAACCGGGGAAATGCAGGAAGTCACAACTGGGCTTGCAAGAGCCACTGCCCCCTTCACCTTTCTCAAGTGGTCACAAAGCTATTTGTAACCACTGGGGAAGTGGCAGTGACATCTGTTGAGTAGAGCCAGCCTGATGGGGTTGCTATGTGTTCAGTGGCACCAAGTGGCTGCATTGACAACATAGCACCATTCTGAATGTAAACTGAAACAAACAGAAAAGGAAAGAAATAAAGTGTCTTAGCTGTGATTTGAACCCAGGCTACCATTCCAGATGCACTACCAGGTGTGCCACCAAGGCACATGGAAACCCGGGACTCCCAGAAGCACCTTACTCATTCTCTAATGCACAACTTGATGCTGCACAGATAATTGCAATTTAATAACTGGTTAGTTTTTTTTCCCAGACTTTCCAGACTAGATGGGCCAAGCGGTCCTTATCTGCTGTCAAATTCTATGTTTCTATGTTTCCCATAGAGAAACTCTGTTATAATTTGTCATTATAATCTCAGGGTTATAATGACAAACACGTGCTGGGTTTCCCTTGGGCCATGCATGTGTCAGCCACTATTCTTCCCTTCCTCTCCATCTTTTAACACCAGACACTTCACTGCCACTGACTCTTGGTGGTAAGTTAACTTAAAAAATCATTAACTGAGCTCTTTCTAGTACTAAGCTTAAGCTTTTTAAAAGAAATGAAAAAAGTGAAACATTTCATTTCACCAGCTGCTTCCGATCATGAACCTCGCTGAAACCTGACTGGACTGCGGCTGCATAGGGGTGTGTTTTTATTTTAAGTAATTGCTGTGGTGAAAAAAATGTTCCTCAGCAATTATATAAAATAAACATGGGGTGGTGTTTAACTCAAGGTTTTACACACACCCTTGGTGATGGATGCTTAAATAAACTCCTGGAGCTTCGCTTTCGGGACTTATGTAGCATCCAACACCTTGTGTGTGTAAAACCTCATTGAACACACCACCCCATATATTATTCTTTATTTTATTGTGGTGTGCAAACATATGGAACCCAAACAAACAGATGAGAGAAAGAAAGAAGGAAGTGCCTTAACTGGAATTTTTTTTTTTTTTTATTTAGTTGTTTAGCACACTAAGCTGAAAGCTTTTTTACAGCAGTGACCTGGGAGCACAAGGAGGTTAAGTGATTTGCTCAGGATCACACAGTATGCAAGTGGAAGCTGTGGGATTCAAACCCAGGGCTGGTCTGCTGGATGTTATCACATTTGCAACTCAGAGCCTTAGACCACTGCACTATACTGCCTCCTATTTAGACCCAGGCCGCCTAGAATATCTATCTAAAGGACTTATTTCTTTCTCTCTTCTGTTTGTTTTCGTTGCATACTGTATATGTGCACACCGCACCCTTGTGAATAAAATTGTAATTATCTGTGCTGCATCAGGTAGAGCTTTAGAGAAACAGTAGGGTGCTTCTGGAAGTCCTACCTTTCCAGTTGCCTTGGTGGTGCATCTGGTAGTGCAACTAGAATGGTATTGCAGGTGGCAGAGCTTCAAGTCCCTGCTAAGATATTTATTTATTTCTCTCTTCTGTTTGTTTGGGTTCCATATATGTGCAACCACACCCTTGTGAATACAATGATGATTACATGTACAACATCAGGTTGTGCATTAGAGAAAGACTAAGGTGCTTCTGGGAGTCACAGATTTCCAGTTGTCTTTGTAGCACAGCTAGTAGCACCACCAAAATGGTATTCCAGGTAACCTGGGTTCAAATCCCAACAAATGCACTTATTTTTTTTTTCTCTCTTCTATTTGTTTGGGTTCCAATTATGTGCACACCACACCCTTGAGAATAATGTTGTAATTAGCTGTCAGCACCAGGTTGTGCATTACAGAAAGGGTAAGGTGTTTCTGGGACCCCCAGGTTTCCAGTTGCCATGGTGGTGCAGCTGGTAGCACAACCAGAATTTTATTCTGGGTGGCTTGGGTTCAAATCCCAGCTAAGGTATTTATTTATTTCTGTCTTGTGTTTATTGAGTTCCATATATATGCACACCACACACTTGTGAATGCAGTTTTGAATGTACCTTGCAACTGCATATTCCTCACACAGTAAAGCCTTAATATCAACAGCATGGCCCAGTGTAGTTCAAGATGGATCATAGAATCCAGCAGAAAAACATACCGGTGGGCAATGGAAACAAAACTGTAGAAATCCTTCAAATTAAATGCAATTGTTTTCTATTAATTTGGCACCCAACTTTTTGTGCTTTAGTTGTTTTTAAACTGAAATGAAATAAAGAGATTAACAAAAAAAAATGTTCGGTTCAGTAGGTAAAAATGTTTTTAAACATTTTATCTTAGCAAATATTTTTAATGCAACTAATAGCGCCAGTAATATACATTACTTATGATGAGGCACTTCGGTTATTAATGGGTCCTAATGGATCCCATAGCTCTGTTAAGAAACATTAGTAATGGTGTGGTACTCTCAGTACTAATGTTTCTTAATGGAGCTACTGCAAATGTATGAATGTCAGTTTGTCAAAAGGAAGGAAGGAATCTGGTTTTACATACCACATTTAGCACAAACTGAATCTAAAAGTGTTTTACATTCCTTGAAGAAATTGGCAGCAACCATTACATGCACACATTGATGAAGTGAAATTGAGGGAGGGTAAGAAAAGTTCAATGGGTCAAACATAGAGAAAGAAAGACTGAAAGAGGAGAGGCAGAGGAAGCTGTAGCTGATTCATTGTGGGTGACTTCAGGAAAAGCCAGCCCCTACAGCCCTGGATCATCAGATCCAAAGAGAAGCCTATGGCCCCAGATGTTGGGCCACAGCTGAAAGACCTGGCTGAATGTATGCAAATATTACAGATGGTATGGGCCACTCAGCCACAAGCTGCATCCATGCCTCCTGGCTAAGAATGTGCACCATGCTCTTCTTCTGATCTACAGGTCAGGTCCTGATCATCAACTCTGCCTGGTGACAGCATTTAAGCAATAATCCATGATGGAGTGTGTGTTTTGCTTGGATAATGGCATGCGTTGGGTAGGATGAAGTACAAGGCTGGAGGCAGAGTGCTTCCGCTACCGGAAAAGTGCCATTATCCCAGCACAGTGCACACCCTGGAATGCCTTAGTGCAATTGTGAAATGGGTCATGCAATTTTGTTTTATAGGGAATCCATTTTTATTTGCATTAAAAAAAGCTAAAATAAATGTTAAAAAATGGAAAAAGAAAAAAGTTGTATAGTAACAGTTAATTTTTGCAAGGAGGCCAGGTGGGGCCAGAGTTGCAAATGAGCATCTGTGTTCTGCATTATAGAACTATATGCACCTATAAGAGCAAGTGGTGGCTCCAGTGGAGAGCAGTTACTTCCATTGTTTTTGGCAGTTATGTCATGGAGTTGGTGCCTTTTTCTGAAGTGAGTGGTTACTTTGTGGGATTGGTTGTTGATTCTTGAACCACAATCCCGGTGTTGTGGAGTTGATCATGGCCAGATGCCACTTAGACAGTAGTTGTATTCTTTTTGTTTTATAGAGTTGGGTGGGAGTGTGAATGTCTGCAGTTAGGAAGGCCCATCTGAGAATCTCATTTATTACTTTTTGGCATTTGAAGCCACCTATTTGAAAGTGGATGGTATTAGTGGGAGTCACGGGTGTGGTTTCTGTTAGTACTGTGGCTATTAGTCAAAGCAGTGGTCACCCTCAATCAAAGCAGCAATCACAAAACAAGAGCAGCAGTTTGCAGGTACAGTAGGAGCCTGTAAATGGAAAATGCATTGATATCAGTCTCAGATCTACTGAGGCTGGGGTGTGAATTTTGAAATGGTCCTGCATAATGTATTTAAATATACAAATTTAAAGTGATGCCAAGGCAGCCATGCTTGGTGGGGGCATTTTGCATCAAGTTGTGCCTGTGTAATGATTTACTGAGTAAAGAGGTCAAAGAGGTGACAGATCTCTTTCCAGTGTTGTTGTGATGGGATATCAGCATGGGGTTCCAAGGTCCTTGGACAGTCAGGTTTCTAGATTTTTTTTACCCATTTCATAAATTCTTTAATCACTATGGATAGCATGGACATTTTACAGAGTATGCAAGAACCCACAGAACCAGCAGCTGTCATGCCAGAAGTGGGAGAAGCAATCCGAGCCACAGAGGAATGACAGCAGAGCCCAGAAAGAGAGCATACTGGGACTCTGATAGTGAATACCTTCTTCAAGTGAAGCATGCTGGAATTGACAACAGATAACAAGTTGTCACCTGGATTACTGGGTCCACCATTGCACATTCCAGTTACTGTCAATGGATACAGTATGCCTGTCAAGTATTTTTGGATAGCAGATCACAGGTGACACTTGCCTCTGTGACCTTTGGAAAGAATTCCATGTGGGGTTTAAGTAATTCCAGTTTTTCTATGATAGATACACACAGAGGTGCAAATGGACAGTCCAGAGACCTTTGTGGAAGTCCCACAGAAGATTGACACTTTGGTTCTCAGCTTACCTAATGGCCAGATTCTGGACAAGACCCCATTATTGACAGGCGCCAAAGCCAATATATTTGGCAGCATGGCTCATGCATGCCTACAGATTTTTGGAGAGAGGAATTACCAGACATTGCCTATTCATGCAGTAGTGAACACTGCCCATGTTAGGAAGGAGGCCCAGATCTGTTGTGTCCCTAAGGGAATAGTGGGAGTTGTGAGAAAAACAGGAAAGGGGTCTGCAATTGTGCCTCCTGAAATGGAGTGTCCATTACAAGGCTCTGTGGAGTGCCATGTATGGAGTCCTTAGGGCATAGCCTGTTGGAAGGATTTATGGTACTTTGTAAAGTATTGCCTGGTACCAAAGAACTGATAAGGACAATCACTCTGACATTAATGAGTAAGCTGCATAATGCCTGGACTGTGCACCCTCGCACTGTGGTTGACTTGTATTCAGTTGATGCTGTGATGGCCCCATCACATCAAGATTAGATGTTTTAACTGGGAAAGGAGGCATTTGACTTTGGATCATCTCCCATGCCCCTCCACTGGAAGAAACAGTTGCAACAACTAGCTGATCGATCAGCAGTCTTCTCGCATCATGAGTGGAATGAGGGGTGCTTCTTTAGAGAGGAACTCCAGATTCGTCTGTATGATGAGTGACCTTTCAGGTAAAGGTCCTGAAGATTGGCATAATCCAATACTGAGAATATCAGCTAACATGTGCAGGAACATTTTTCCCCATAGGTACTTTGTAGTATTTTATGTTTTTTCTCCCCAGTACCATCCTGCCTGTCCCTGACCTGGCTCATACGTGTGGAGGCATGTGCACGTCAAGCCATAAGAAGTGCCCCACCCTACTAGTTGCTCTGCTACTGCCTACACCTACCAACAGACCTCCATCCGGTGATGGCAGAACAGCAGATGGGTGACCCCCCCTCCTGGGAGAGTAAAGCCAACTCTCAATCCTGCTCCCACCCTTCATCCCCTCAAGCCAGCACCCCGGCGACCTGAGGTAATCCTGAACCCGGGTCACTGGTGTAGCATGAGGTAAGGCATCCAGTGCCCCAGCCCTCAGTGTCACTGGGCTGGCTTATGTGCAGGAACTTCTGGACACAGGTATTATTAAGGGGTCTCTGTGCCCCTATGCTTCATGGAAACATAGCATTTCTTGGCAGAAAAGGACTGCTTGGCCCACCTAGTCTACCCAGATGTTCTCTGCCTAATATCTTTCCGCAGACCCTAGCTGGTCTCTGGCGACCCTCTCGCCTCCCTGCCTCTTTTCTGATATATCCCATGTCTATCCTGTGCATGATTGAAGCCCCCCACTGTTTTATCCTCCACCACTTCTGCTGGCAGTCTGATCCACACATCTACCACCCTTTCAGTAAAGAAATGTTTTCTCACATCTCTCTTTTGAACACCCCGCTTCCAGCATTGCTGCATGCCCCATGGTCCTGGTGCTCTCTCTTATTTGAAAGAGACTCCTCCTGTACCATATTCTCCCCTCTGAGGTACTTACAGATCTCTATCATGTCATCTCTCTCTCTCTCTCTCTCTCTCTCTCTCTCTCTCTCTCTCTCTCACACTCTCCACTCTTCCAGAATGTACCTGTTGTGATCCCTCAGTCTCTTCTCATAGGGCTTCTCATGAGACCTCCTCCACTCTCTCAATGCCCTTTATTTTTTGGAACTTAAAAGTGTATTGTATTTCACATCAACTCACATAAAAAAGACAAACATGGCATACAATTTATACATGGCATTTAACCAGAAAATGATTAAGTTCTACCTGATTAATAGAAAATTATGCAACATTTTAATATGGGGACCATATCCTGCATATCTCTGGTCTAGGAAATCTAATTAATTGAATGGAATAGTTTGTACACCCCACAACAATGGGGATGGATATGATGTGTTAGATCGGGGGCCTCTTTATCTCTACCTATTACTCAGGCAATGAACCTCAAAAGACCACTATCGCTACCTATTACTTAGGTAATAAATCTCATATGACCAGGTTTAGGTAAATTAGCATCACCCTAGTCTCCATACAGTATTTTAAAGGCAAGGCACTACTAGTTAATATGCCATAATATTCAAACATGAAAAAAACATATACTTCATTGAGTAACCCATTCAAGTACTTTTTAACAAGTTCAAAGTGTCCAACTATACCTGGATCTATTCATAAAACCTATACTAATAAAGCAATTGCCTCTTCTGTTGCTATACTCTTTAACAAATCCATACTTCAAGGGAGAATTCCCAATAGCTGGAAAGTGGCATTAGTAGTTCTTGCCCATAAGGGTGATCCTAAAGAACCTATTGAAAACTATTACCCCATTTCCCTGCTTAGCCCATTGGCCAAAATACTTCAAAGGCTAACTTACAATCAGATGCAGGAGTATCTGGAAAAGTATCACCTTTTCTATGGACAGGCAGCATGGTTTTAGGAAACACCATGATACAAACACAGCACTGGTCAAGTTGTCCACTGATGTACTAATGGCCATGGATAAAGGGCAAGCAACTGGTGCTGTCTTTATTGACCTAACCAAAGCTTTTGATTTGGTTGACTACTCCACCCTTTTACAAAAATTGAAGCTGCTTGATTTTGATGATCTATCTCATAACTGGCTCTCTCATTACCTAACAAATATGTGTCAAATGGTTGACTGCAAAAAAGTCCAATCTACACATATGCTAATAAATGATGGGGTTCTGCAAGGGTCCATGCTTGGTCCCCTGCTGTTTATTTATTTTAGTTTAGTTTTATTTAAAAGTTTGATAACTGGAAAAGGTACAAGGAGCTGAGGTTCATTTCCAGGTGTGACCCATGGAAGGGGGAATGGGAGTAGGCATACTGGCAATTACAATCTACAGAAGTGCAACAATGCCATGTACAAGTGCAAAAACACAGTTGTCAACAATATAAAACAGTGAATATACAAGAATTGCCAATTACTGTAGCTAAGATGATCCCACTACACATGGATATGTGGTACAAAATCTAGTCGGTGTGTTTGCATGAGATTACTCCTCAAGATAGAGCAGATTGAGGGCCAGGAGTTCCTTGAACACCTGCAAAGAGGAGTATTTGGCTAGGGTGGAGAGAAAAAGCTGTGGTGAGAAAGGGAACAGAGGAATCAGGAAGAGGGGGTGACAGGTACATGAATAGGAAAAAGAAAGAGCCTTAGTAGGTGTTTTAGTGTTTGAAGGAAGGGGAACAGATGATGAAGAGAGGGGAGCAGGTTCCAAAGAGAGGGGAGCTGGTACAAGTAAGCAGCTTGACAGGTACATGATAGAGGCTGAGGAATAGAGAAGGTGTGGGTTTCCTTTGAGTGTAGAGAGTAAGAAGAAGAGGTTGGAGAGGGCAGAAGAGAGGTAGGAGGGAAGGGAGCCAAACCAGTATTTGGTAATGAAGATGGAGCAGTGGGACTGGTGGCATAAGTGTAGGGAGGAGATAGAAAGGAAAGAGTAGAGGGAGCAATGGGGGTGTAGAGAAGAGAGTTGGAAGCAAAGCAATAGAAAGCACTACAGAGGGCATCTAGTCTGGCAACACAAAAGGGAGGGGCAGCGCTATAGAACACATCTGCATAGTCAAAGATAGGGAAGATCATTTTGGTTATCAGCTCCTGGCAGACTTGGGTGCAGAGGTTGTCCTTGTTATCATACAGGGTGTTCAGTGATATGCCTGAGATTTGTGGCATGGCTAACTTACTACCGCATACTGAATATGCCATCCTGCACAAGTGCTCTTGTGATGTCATCCAACTTCATAGCCTGCTTACTAGTGTCTTCTGGCTATTGGAGAATGGCTTGCTAGAAATGAGTTAGTGCTGAGTACCAGGAAATCAAAAGCCATCTAATTTGGTCCTAGACACCTTGGTCCCTCTATGCAGCATCTGTTGCATATTGTCTTGACCTCAGGGGCTCAAATTAAGGTGATTGACTCTATTAAGATATCTTGGAGTATATATGGACCACGATGTCTCCTTTAAGCTCCATGTGGATCACATCACAAAGTCATTTCACCAGGAAATTGGCTTACTCTACAAATTGAGCAATGATCTGTTTAATAACTCCAGGATGGCTAATGCCCACAGTACTCTACACCCTGTGCTATTATAGACAGAAAGAGAGGAGGATAGGAAGGTTATCAGGGGAGACCAAGGTAAGGAGCACAAAACCATAGACTGAAGAGAGAATAGCCAAGGCAGTAACAAAAGGGGACACTACTTTTTATTTTTGCAAACTGTGTGAGAGGCCTTTTGGCACCATGCAATTCTGCTTAAAGTTGAACCAGCCTAACATTCTGTGGTGATTTGCATATGCAGCCCATGATGCTTTGCATTGTGTGGGCATGTGTTATTTTGTATTTTCTTGAAACTTGGCTTCCCAGCCAAATGCCCTTTGGGGTAACTCTTGCCTTAGTGTTTGCACACAGAGGTTCTTTGTCTTTTAAATAGTTTTTTATTTTAATGGGTTCACCACAACATAACCAAGACACACTGTCTTAGGGTAGCTGGTCCATTCCACTGGGGTGTCAAACAGATGAGGCATACTGATGAGTCCTGGTAGGACGAAACACGTGTCTATGTCATCTGTTAGCACCCTTTGCAAACTGTGTAAGAGGCCTTTCGGCACCATGCAATTCTGCTTAAAGTTGAACCAGCCTAACATTCTGTGGTGATTTGCATATGCAGCCCATGATGCTTTGCATTGTGTGGGCATGAGTGATTTTGTATTTTCTTGAAACTTGGCTTCCCAGCCAAATGCCCTTTGGGGTAACCCTTGCCTCACTGTTTGCGCACAGAGGTTCTTTGTCTTTTAAATAGTTTTTATTTTAATGGGTTCACCACAGCATAACCAAGACACACTGTCTTAGGGTAGCTAGTCCATTCCACTGGGGTGTCAAACAGATGAGGCATACTGATGAGACTTGGTAGGACGAAACACATGTCTATGTCATCTGTTAGCACCCTTTGCAAACTGTGTGAGAGGCCTTTCAGCACCATGCAATTCTGCTTAAAGTTGAACCAGCCTAAAATTCTGTGGTGATTTGCATATGCAGCCCATGATGCTTTGCATTGTATGGACATGTGTGATTTAATACTTTTTATAGGTATTTAAGTGAAAATAGGAAGACCAGGGCTGGGATTGTATGGTTAAGAAGGAAATGGGAAGATTGTGCAGTGAGAATACAGGAAAACACAGACATCCTGAACAAATACTTTTGTTCAGTGTGCACAGAGGAAAGAGGTGGGGATGGGCCACAAAAATGTAAGAGGAACATTGCAAGGAGGAAGGTAGACAGTCTGTTTTCAGAGGACAGACTCCTGAAGGAACATGCGGATCTGAAAGTGGACAAAGCAGTGGGTCCAGACAGAGTCCACCCAATGGTTAAGGAGGCAGTATAGCACAGTGGGTTAAGGCTCTGAGGTGCAGATCTGGAGACCTGGGTTTGAATCCCACAGCCACCTAGGTGCATACTGTGTGATCCTGAGCAAGTCACTTAACTTCCTTGTGCTCCCAGGTCACATCTGGAAACAAGCTTCAGCTTAGTGTGCTTCTCCTGGTTAAACAATGTTCTCATTCACATATTGAGGGAGTTCAGGGAGGTACTGACTGCACCTCTGATGGTCTTATTTAACAATTCATTTGAAACATGAGTGGTCATAGAGGACTGCAGGAGGGCAGATATACTGTAGTCCTACTTCTCAAAAGTGGTAGCAACGAAGAGGCTGGCAATTATAGGAAATTCAGCCTGACTTTGGAGGTGGGAAAGTTAATAGAATGGCTGAAAGAAAGGATTGTAGAATATCTTGAATCCAATGGGTTATAAGACCCAAGGCAGAATGGATTCATTGGGGGGGGGGGCGGTAGGTCATGTCAAATTAATCTGCCAGATTTCTTTGACTGGGTGAGTAAGTAACTAGATCAGGGTGGAGTGGTGGACATGGCCTGCCTAGATTTCATTAAAGTTTTCAACACTGTTCCACACAGGAGACTAGTAAGCAATCTGGGTAGCTTAAGAGTGGGTCCAAAGGTGGTAAACGGGGTAAAAATGTGGTTACTGGATAGGCAACAGGGGGGTGGTAAACAGAGTTCATTCTGAGGACTGGAGGGTGGCCAGAGGGGTGTCTCAGGGTCATTGCTGGGACCAGTACTCTTTAATGTCTTTATAAGTGACATTTCAGAGGAGCTGGAAGGGAAGGTCCGCCTCTTTGTGGATGACACCAAAATCTGCAATAGGGTGGACACTCCAGTAAGGTGGAAAGGATGAGCAAAGATCTGAAAAAACTAGAGGCATACTCAAGGGTCTGGCAGCTGGGTTTCACTGTGAAAAAAAGTGCAAAATAATGCACTTAGGGTGCAGAAACCCAGGGGAAGAGAACACAATGGGTGAAGTGGTACTGACAACCACCAACCAGGAAAGAGACTTGAGGGTAATCATATCAGATGTCCTAAAGGTGGCCAGGCAGTACGACAAGGCAGTAGGGAGGTCAAGTGGGATGCCAGGGCACATAGGGAGGTGTATCACCATCAAAAATAGGGAGGTGGTGTTGCCTCTATATAGATAGCTGGTAAGACCCCACCCAGAGTATTGTTTCCAGTTCTGGAGAACACATCTCCTGAAGGACATAGACAGAGTGGAGGTGGTCCAGAGGAGGACAACTAAAATGGTGCAGGGCTACATCAAAAGCCCTATGATGAGAGACTAAAGGACCTCAATATGTACACCCTGGAACAGAGGAGGGAAAGGGGGAACATGACTGAGATCTTTAAATACATCATGGGGTAAATAAGGTACAGGAGGGAAGTGTTTTTCAGAAGAAAAGATGCTCAAGAACAAATGGACATGTTATGAAGCAGAAGAGGAGTAGATTCAGGAGAGATGTGAGGAAGTACTTCTTCACAGAAAGAGTGGCAGATTCTTGGAACAGCATTCCAGTGGAGGTGGTGGGGGTAAAAACAATGGTGGGGTTCAAGAATGCATGGGATATGTACAAGTAAACCATGGTGGAAAGGAAGGAGGAGAGGGAGAAAGAGCTGTAGATCTGGTATGGTCTCCAGTAATAGTGTAGGTAAGGAGCTGTGGGGAAACTGGATGGGCCAAGCAGTCCTTCTCTGTCATCAAATTCTATGTTTCTATGTTCCATGTTATATGTTTTTTTATGTTTCTATCTGATCAACATGATTAACAGAGAGATACTTAAAATATAATTGGGGGAAATTCTGAGAGTGTATAACAGATGCTTCAGTAACAGTGTATGGGGGATTAGGGAAATTAACTCAAAACGTAGATCTCCAAAGTTATCCTTAAATAAAGAAACCAATAGAAAAGAGTCACTGATTGCCTCACCACCTAACAAGAAAGGAGGAAAATTCACTACCGTTCTTGTGGCCAGTAAGATCATTAAGGGTATTCCAAATATTTCAAGGGGTTTGAACTGAACTCAACTGTTTTTCCTTAAAAATTCTAATTTAGTTTTATGAGTAAAAGTTTCACAGCAATTTCTGGCCCTTTTATATTCAGTTGAAGTAGCTTGATCTCTTTTTTGTTTTTAAACAAGATCAACTTTTTATTACGGTCATAAAGCATTTTCATATTTGGAGTTAACCATTCTCTTTTTTGACCACTAACCCATAGTTTTTTTAAAGGAACATAGGAGTCACAAATAGAGATATTTAAAGTTTAAAAATTTCGCTCCACAGAATAATTTGCAGATTACCATGGTTCTATGAATTTTTCCACAGGGCAAAGTCAAATTTTGCAGACCAGCAGCAAATTCATGAAATTTTGAATTCAGAACTTCATCCAATATGAGAATTTATAATAGAAATGTTTCAGACCCACAAAGCAGGAACTTCGACTGTGAAGTTCAGCCTACTAGGTGAAGTTCGCAATGCATCGTGGGACAGAAGGTCACATGTTGCTGAACAGCCAAAGTGAAGCTGGTTGGGTTGTTCTCTCAATGTAGTGTGTTGGAGAGAGACTCAGAGACTACAGCCTGTGCTTGTAGCTGAGACTGAGATTCAAAATCTAAATAAAATATCATAGAACCGAGCAGTTTGGTATTCAAATTGCTTCCAAACTCTGTTTGTGAGTGCCTTGTGCACACACAGTACTGGTTTTGTGTTGATTTTCTCATCAGTTCTTTACTTTTGCTCCGTGAACACTGCCATCTGCAGGATTTATGGAGAAAAACTCCCATATGACTGATCTTTGTGGCAGGGGAATGGAGGCCCTGAGGATGGTGTGGTGGGGTGCTTTCCATCACCAGTGCCAGTGGTGCAGTTGCTGGTGGCAGCGCTGGTAACATCAGAGGGGGGTGCTGGAGACCACTGGCTCCTCCTGGAGGGAGGGGAGTAAAGGATCCTGCTGGTGCTACAACAGAGCAGCTCAACTCCCATCCCCAGCTGGGAGAGGGGGCGCCACAGTCTCTCTTTGAAGTGAACGCCAGTTGAGGCGAATAACTGCCCCACTCTTCTTGTGGCATTCCTCCTCCCTACCTTGTCCCTCCATCCCCTTTATAATAAAAAAGAGTTTTTTTAACAGAAAATAAAATAAAAAAGATTAAGACAGAGAAAAAGAGAGAGAGACACATAGAAACATAGAATGTGATGGCAGATAAGGCCCGCTTGGCCCACCTAGTCTGCCCATTTTGCTACCTAACAGATAAGCTGCAGATCCTAGTTAACCAACAGCTTACTTCCTCCTACCCCCCACTAGGACTGCCTTATGTCTGTCCCATGCATTCTTGAATTCCCCCACTGTTCTTGACTCCACAACCTCCTCAGGGGGTCTGTTCCATGCATCCACAACCCTCTCTGTGAAAAAATACTTCCTCACATTACCTCTGAGCCGTCCCCCCTCTATCTTCAAATTGTGCCCTCTTGTTCTTGCACATCTCTTTTTCTGAAAGATGCTACCCTCTTGGACTTTGTTGATTCCCTTGAGGTACTGTACTTGAAAGTTTCTATCATGTCCCCTCTCTCCTTTCTTTCCTCAACGGTATACATATTAAGCTCCTTTAGTCTTTCTTCGTATGTCCTCTGGTGCAGACCCTGCACCATTTTGGTTGCCCTCCTCTGGACAGCCTCCACTCTGTCTATGTCTTTGCGGAGATGGGGTCTCCAGAACTGCACACAGTACTCCAGATGGGATCTCACCAACTGTCTGTACAAAGGGATAACAACTTCCTGTTTTCTACTATTGATGCCTCTTCCTATGCATCCCAGTATCCCCCCAGCCTTCCTTACTGCCTTCTCACATTGCTTGCCCACCTTTAGGTCATCTGATATAATTACCCCCAGGTCCCTTTCCATTTTTACTGTTGTCAGTATCTCACCCCCCATTGTGTACTCTTCCCCTGGGTTTTTGTTTCCCAGGTTCTTTGCACTGAATCTGAGCTGCCATACATCTGACCATTCCTCCAACCTTGCCAAGTCCCTTCGCATCCTTTCTACTCCATCTTGTGAATCAACCCTGTTGCAGATCTTTGTGTCGTCTGCAAACAGACATACTTTTCCTTCCAATTCCTCTGCAATGTCACTTATAAAGACATTAAAAAGGACCGTTCCTAGTACTGAACCCTGCGGTACCTCGGTAGTAACCCTCCTTTCTTCACTGTGGACTCCATTTACTACTACCCTTTGCGTCCTGTTGTCTAGCACACACACACACACACATACACACACACACAAAACTATCTAAACTTACAAAAAATAAAGATTATAATCAAACAAAAGATCTTACTAATACTACAGAAAAATAAAGAAAGGAATTAGTGGAAAGTGAGATACTTAATACTCTATTTTTTGACAAAAAAAGAATGTAAACCAAGGAGCTCTCCTGCTCTGATGGCTATCAATCAGCTACAACTGCTGAAATGAAACTGAATCATTCAATTCTTGCCTGACTGGAGTCTCCCATTTGACCTGCAGAAAGTGAATCATGTAACAAAACCTTTTCTTCAATAACTTTGATGCTAGTAGCACAAGCTGAAGTGAACTTTGAAGTTAGCCGGTGAAGTTTCGTCATTAGCAGCCAATTTCACAAAACCTTTCACGTGGCAAAATTGGTGACTTTGCCAGAATTTTGCCAGCAGAATTAAACTTTGCAACATCTCTAGTCACAAATACCATTGGAGATTTTACAAAAATGTTTGTTGGCCAGTAACCCTTGAAGTGGGTGCATGAGGAAGGGCACTGTCCATTACAGCGACACCTTCCTGGCGCAATCCACTCATGGCAACGGAAAGGTAGGGCAATTGGATGAGGGGTGGGAAAACTAGGTGACAGGATGTCACTATATGTACGCACGCGGGGGGGTGTGGGAGCAAGCATGGCGAGCGTGGGCTAGGAAGGGGTGGAGAGGCTGTAGAGGTTGGCGCTGCAGTTGCCAATCGAGCTGCATCATGGCGTTGGGGATTGGCTAGTGGCTAGGGTGGCTGAGGTATTGGGTTTGGGTCCTGGCGCTGGTGCTATTTTTATTGCGCCCGGACCAAACCTTTTAATTTTTACTGCTTTCACCCCCCCCCTTGACAAGTAGGGGGATGCAAAGCCTCCCATGGGGGGGTGTGGGGGGCACAGCCCCCCTCACAGAAAGCAGTAAAAATATGTCCTGGTTCTGTTCTGCTGGTGTGCTGGGGTTATCAGAGTGCCGAAAATGTGTTTGGCACTCTGACTGAGCAATAACAGTGATCGCCTTTAGGCGTTCACCGTTAACATATAGACCCTCATTGGCCACATCTAAATCTGATATCTTGTCAAGAGATCACTAGTCAGCAACAGAAAGTGAAAATTCAAGTTGACTTGACATCTAATTTCCTTAAATTTCTCAAATTGATAAACATATAGGCCCACATATTCAAAAGGGTTGCGCATAGTGCAACAGTGTTGCGCCATGTGCAACCCACTGATTCGCCCCAGCGCGATATTCAAAAGGGAAAAGTGCGCACCACAAATCCCAATGCACCGGACCGCATCAGTAATGTATGCAGGTGCAGGTGGGGGGGGGGGCGTGCCCATACATACCCTGCACAGCCCGATATTCAGCCCGGGATGTGCAGAGCCATGCATGCGCAACCCCTACCTGCGCCAGCACAAAGTTGATCCCCAAAAAAAAGGAACAACTGATGGCCACCCACAGGTGAGCTGCCACATTGCAGGGCGCAACACGGCAGCTGCCACCTGTGGGTGGCCACCCGAGCTCCGGCTGCACCTGGCAGCGCACCACCATGCCCAATCGCGGGCATTTGTACAAAAAAAAAAAGACTTCTGTCCAATATACCTGGTGGTCCAGTGGACCGCTGTCTGCCCGATCGCGGGCATTTGTAATAAAAAAAATAAAGATGTCCAATATCCCTGGTGGTCTAGCAGTACCCGCCCCCCACCTGCCCACTGAGCCCCACCACCCAGCTCCCCCATCAGCCGGCGGGCGGCACCCGCCAGCTGCCCACCGCCAGCTGACTGACACCATCGGTAGTGCTGTCAGCCCATTGGTCCACAGTGTGAGCCAGTGGGCGTGCAGCCATACCGTACTACACATTCCAGATATGTGAATAGGATCCATTCACATATCGTGGATATGTCCTGATATCGACTACTGCCGCCATTGGCTCATGCTGTGGACCAATATCGCTCCTACCTGACGGTGTCAGTCGGCAACGGCAGCGGCGCGAGCAGGTGGGGTGATGCTACCGAGCTGACGAGGGGAAGCGGTAGCAGGGCTCAGTGGGTGGGTGGGAGAAGGGTACCAGTGAGACCACCAGAGATATTGACATCTTCCTTATATTACAAATGCCCGCGATCGGCAGACAGTGGTCCACTGGACTACCATGGAGTTTGGGGATATTCTTTCTTTACTTAGCCCGCGATCGGGTGGGCAGGTCCACTGGAACACCAGGGATTTCTGATTTCCCTTTTTTTACTGCAGCCCGCGATCAGGCTGTGGAGCACATTGCCGGCTGCAGGAGGCGTTGGTCCCTGACGGCTGCTGCCTGGCAGGGCGCCAGGTGCAAGTCGCTGGGGATTGGTGCACCTGCATGCAAATGGAGTCATAATGACATGCAAATGGCCCCATTTGCACCTTTGCATACATTATGGCCCCATTTGCATGTCAAGTTTTGAATATCGCGTTACTGTGCATAGCGCAATGGAACTTGGCGCTAGCGCATCCCCATGCTCCACTCTGCCACTTGCGCTGGTGCAGTGTCACTGCGCCATGCACACTGCGGGTGACCAGGGTGCGATATTCAATGCTGCTGAGCCATGGCACAGCTCCGTTGAATATCGTCCAGTCCACACCCCTGCGCAGCCAAGCTGCGCTGTGCCCAAGCTTGCGCCACAGCCTGGCGCAGTTTGAATATCCGGCCCATAGGCTCAAACTTATTTTTCTTAGTGGTCCAGTTTCTGTAAACTGGACTGTAGTCAGTCTAACTGGCAGGATGAACTCCACTGCTGTGAACCCCAGATGGCTGGGTGACCACAATCCAGTCCTTTGTAGACTGGAACTCTGTTTTGTAGTTGAGCCTAGTTGTGGAAGTAATTATCTGGCCTAGTTGTGGAAGTAATTATCTGATGTA
This sequence comes from Neoceratodus forsteri, assembly GCA_016271365.2. Taxonomy (NCBI): domain Eukaryota; kingdom Metazoa; phylum Chordata; order Ceratodontiformes; family Ceratodontidae; genus Neoceratodus; species Neoceratodus forsteri. The sequence goes on along the minus strand of CM057455.1, from coordinate 1,366,144,834 downwards.
AACCCAGGGTATAAAACAGTTCACAGAAAGAATCTGAATGTTTATGATTCCAGTTGGAATTAAAAATCTCCCATTAAAATCCACTCATGCCCCTGAGGGAGTAAGTTACCAAAATTTATTAAAAGCTCCTTACCAGCTTCCGCATAACTGGGGGAATATAAATCACACTCACAGTAATTATTTGATTGTTACCCAAGATGATAGGAAAAACAGGTCACAAGGACCATTTTGGTACTGAGGAAAAAGGTCAGCCACAGAAAGTATTTCCAAAATACTGTATAAAGCATATGTCCCACCCCCTTCTCCCTACTCTGTTCATGTGAGGAGTTGTAACTTTGCTACAAAATTTCCAAATCAGAAACATTTGCATTTAACCTGGTTTCTGATAAACCAAAACTATCAAACTTATTCTCAAATAGTGAGGCTTCAAACTCAGCTTTCTTAGACAGGATACCTCTGATATTTATCATAAAATCCCTAATCTTCCTATTTTTTTCATTGGAAGAAAATTCAGTTTGGTTTATAGCCCTAACTTTTTCAGAATTAACCTGTTTTAAAGAAAGTTTTCCCAGTTCTGAGCCATGAGGGATTGTTGAAAAATCAGTGCAAACCAGCTATCTGATAGCCCCTTGCTTTTGACCCCACCCCAAGCTATTCTCAGTGGGTGTCAGGAGTGCCTTCCATGATTGCATGCATCATTGTGTGCTGATCTATGGAAGGAGTGCAGTTGGCATTTCTTGGTGTTTAATTTGAACTGCTAGGTGTGTGACCACTGTCTGAGTCATTCCCAATTTTTCCTTATGTTTTTCACCCCTGCACTGTGCCAACCCTAGTGCACAGCTTTATAATGTAAATACGGAGGCTTACATTACTGTTAACTGTAAGCTTGTTCCTTATGTCATTGATGAAACATAAAGAACAAAATAAGCCTGAGCACCGATCCCAGTGGAACGCAACTGATGACCCTCCACATATTAGATAGATTTAATTTAGCACTGCCTTTTATGTTCTATCCTTAAAGGGACACATTCATGCCCAGTGACCATCACAGTCTGAAAGCCCATAAAAAGCTCTTTCAAATGAGGTATTGGGTTCATCCGTAGCTGGAATCACTCCAGAGATATAGATGACTAAGACTGCAATACAGCCACTTTTAGAACCTTGTAATGTCATTGACGAACAAGCTATGCTTAACTCAGTGTAATTAGGCACAGCTTGTTCATCACTGGCATCACAAGGTTCTAAAAATGGCTGTAATGTAGTATTACTATTGAACAGACTCAGTCATCTTTATCTCTAGAGTGCTTCTGGCTACAAGTGAGTCCAATACCTCATTGAAAACTATAATGCTTTCAGACGATGATGATAACTACTGGGCATGACTGTGTCCCTTTAAGCCAACTACCCACTCAGTTTGTTAGCTTCTCACACATCCCATTTGCCTTATTACAAAACAACTTCCAGAGTTACCATACCCAGGCCAAAAGCCTACCTGTTCTTCCATTACCTTAGAGTTTGAAATGCAATCTGAAAGTTTTTTCACAGGAAAGTGCCCAAACATTTTGGCCCCTACTGTATATCAGGGTATGCCTCCCCCCTCAACAGTGACACCAACACAGCGACCTACCAACCCGTCGACAAAATTGACAGGTTGCCTACGGGTTCTTTGTGTTTAGTGGTGGGCCTGAGGGGCACACTGTCTCCTGGTCCTGCACCCTCTCCTGAGTCAACTCAAATTGGAGTTGACAATCCATAAAAGGGTTGGTGTGGGGGGTTTGGAGGCAAAGCCCCCCGATGTAAAAATTGGAGTGGGAGACAAATGGGAATTATGTCAACTGCAACTTGCGGTTGACAAAAGTGTTGTGGAACCGGCATCATAGATCTGCATTTCAGCTGGGCTAAAAGGCCTACAATTACTGGCATCTGCTTTATTGCACCTGTTGAAGAATGGTGTGATGATGCTTCTTTTCCATCCTTTAGAAAAATAAGCTACAGTATTTTCCCTGCTTCACTAGCAATACCACCAACAGTTTAATCTGGCTCCGTTTCAGTTGGTTTCCATCTGTATCTCCCCTTCCCCTCCCTAGGAATGTGGTTGGAACTAGGCAGAATTTCCTTGTCTTCCTTTCCCAGTCAACAAAAAACTAAGTAAAGAAATAAATGCAGAGTGTTGTACTGAAAAACCAGGACAAAGCAGGACCCACAAGGCTAGGTCCACACAATAAACTTCAACCAGAATGCTATTTTCCTCTGGAGCTTTTTATTATGTTTGCTTGCATGCATGTGCAAACTGAACAAACAGGGAAGGTTGGACACAGTAGGGGACAAGGAGGTGTGTACTATATCCAGCTAATGCATCTAAGCCTGCAAGAGGGGTGCCTATACACACTCAGTTCTGACAAGGCCTTTGCTGGTTTGCTGGCCAATGGGCAGAAACTTCTCACCTTTGAAAGGATGCAGCCTCACCAATCACAGTGCAACTGCATTCTTTTATATGCCCTCGTCAACCAGTAAAGCAACAGCCCCCCCCCCATATTCCCTCCCTCCAGACCTAGCTTTTCACATGACCAGCAGTGGTTCCTTAACTCCACCACCACTAGTAATTCCTCTCCCTCCAAATGCAACTGTTGAGCCATAAATCGAGGCGGGTGCACGTGTAACCCCACTGCCAGTATAAACATCACTGCACTGGCAGTGAGTGCCAAACCCTGATGCTAGTATCCCCCTCCCATGTGATATGGCATTTGTCATCCAACCCTGCACAGTTTGAGACCAGGTTGCCCATCCCTATACTGCCTAACCCCTCTAAAACATGATGTGATACCAGGTTCTCAACTATCAGCTCCTGAAAAGAACAGTCTCTCACCTTGTCCATTATTTTTTATTTTCATGTTAAAAAAGTCTAGCAGATTTGTCCATTTACCCAACCCACCAGCCCCCAACCAAAGGCCCCTCTCAGTACCCAACAACTAAAATCCCCACACCCCTCACTTACCTATCAGATCCTCCTCCAACAACTGACATGTTCTGCGGCTTCCAATGCCAAAAGGAAACTGACTGAAACAAGTTAAGCTTGGTTAAGTAAGCAATATCACATTACAGGGTGTGCAGTTATTAGGTAATTCCTCCATGCCCCCTTCTGTGGGCTGGAGGCACGAGGCATCAGGAAAGCACCCTTCAACCACAGGGTGGGATAATTGAGGTAATTGCCCAATAACTGCAAGCCCCGACGTGTGTTATTGCATTTATAAAATGGCCCCAAAATAATAAACAAACAGAAGACTAAATAAATTATTACATTAATAATAAAGAAATCTTCATCACTGGTTAATTGGTTCTCAAACCAAACAGCTAGGTTTGCCCTATCAAAGGGATCAAACTGGCTGGCAGGTAATTCACTCGTTGTTAGTTAAACCTTTTTTTGTTTTTCTCAACTGTCACAGTCACTGAGAATTCTGAAGCTTTGTAATTCCAAGACTTGCATGGCACTTTTCACACCTCTGTGGTTACTGGCCAGTTACTGCCCAGGTAGCCATTGATCAATCAGATTACTGCATTTTTTCCCCCATTTAAACAATGGATTTTTTTTATGTGTTTTGAACTTTTACTCATAACTTTGTCTTTTTTGAACATTTTTACACATTTTCAACATAGCTTTTTTGCGAGTCCCCCTCATGAACAAAGTACAGTAGGTGACATTTTTCCAATCCCTCTAAAACATGTTTTTGAAGTCGCTCCACACAACCATCTTTCAGATAAGATTTAAAAACTTACACCTATCATGTTCATGAGGTGAGGTCATACAAAGGCTATGTTGAACATTTGGGGTTAAAACGTCAAAAAAACAAGGCAGTTGTGAAGAAATATTGAATGTTTTTCAATGTTTTCTCATAATGCTATGATTTTTGTAGATTTTGGCACCATATTTTCATTATAGTCCTCTTGCTACCCAACCCCATAAACATGAAAGGTATCATTTTTCAAATCCCCCCCAAAACATGCAGTCACTCCATGAAACCATCTTTTAGATGGGACTATAAAAATTCTACCCATCTTAATCAATAAGGTGGGGTCATAAAAAGTCAATTCAAAATTCAGTCTTGAAAGTTTGGGGTCAAAATGTCAAAAACGTGTGAGAAAATACATCCATAGATTCTGTAGTGGAATATTTTTACTAGTCCATTCAATCATTTTTAAAATTGTGTTTGAGTATAAGTTGTGTGGATCCACAGCAAAGATATCAGTCCTCAGTATTTTTTTTTTCCAAGACTACTTCCCTGTGGTCTCTCTTCAGCTGTGGAAGACATAAAGTGCAGCCCTGTTATAAGCACACCCTAAATGCCAAACAAAAAATGTTCTTATAATCAGGATGTTCGTATAAGAGGACTTCACTGAAAATGGTAGAATTCCATGTAAAATCTATATTTACTGTAACATAATGAAACTGAGCTTAAACAAGTTATAATTACTGGTGACCCCCTTTAATAACTTATTTTACTAGACAAAGAAAATGTCATAATAACCCGATTTATTATGACATTAATACACATAGAAACATAGAAACATAGACTTTGACGGCAGATAAGGACCGCTAGGCCCATCTAGTCTGCCCATCTCCCTACCTACAGGATAGGCCGCAGATCCTAGTTAACCAACAGCCTATTTCTTCCTACCCCCCACAAGAATTGCCTTATGTCTGTCCCATGCATTCTTGAATTCTCCCACGGTTTTAGACCCCACAACCTCCTCAGGAAGGCTGTTCCATGCATCCACTACCCTCTCTGTGAAATAATACTTCCTCACATTGCCCCTGAACCGCCCACCTTCTATCTTTAAATTGTGTCCCCTTGTTCTTGCAAGTCTCTTTTTCTGAAAGATGCTACCCTCTTGGACTTTTTTGATTCCACTGAGGTACTTAAAAGTTTCTATCATGTCCCCCCTCTCCCATTACACCCATGCAAAGCTGCGCAAATCGTAAACAACAAGTAATTACGAAAAAATAAAGAATAGCCAAGTGTGTTGTTATGGATTCTTTTACACACCCTCAGTGTGTGATGACTGTATAAACCTCTCAAGCTTCGCTCTCAAGGTTTATGGGTCATCACACACCTCAGGTGTGTAAAAAAATCCATAACACACACTTGCCTATCCATTATTCTCTATTTAAGAGAACTCATTATTAAAAGTAGTATAATATGTTTTTTTGAAAGAGCTCTTGCTTAGACAATTAGAGTATTGTTGTAAAAGTCATTTAGTGTCTCACCTAAGTTTGAAGGAATATGTGTTGTTGCCTTCTACATAGGATTTCTTTCACACATCCATTTATTGCTTAAGTGACTGTTAATGAGGAACCTGGATGATGATTCAGCCCAGGCTTAGCACACTGACAGGTGATAATGACCATCTACCAGCACCTCTGGGGGAAAAAAAATACTGTTCTTATAAATGGGCTGAATGTTCTTATAAATGGGTTTTATGGCCATTGAAAATAATGGGCAAAAATCAGGACATCCAAGAAATGTTCTTGTAAATGGGATGTTCTTATAACCGATGTTCTTATAAGTGGTCTCTCCTGTATGTAACCACCCTCCCCCCCAAATTCGGGGGGCTTACCTTGAGTATCTCCCTGGGCTCCAGTAATGTCTACTGCCTGGTAACCATCCAGAAGGGGAACATAAATCCATGTACAGTAATGTTCTGATGTTATGAGCCTGCAGCTCCTTGGAAGGTACGGCGACAACACAGCCAATTGGAACATGGACACTTACAGCAAACCTGCTCCGATTGGCCAGGACTTTTCCCCTGCTTCCTGGCACTTTTTACAAACAGATTTAGCTGCAACTAAGCAAAATTCAAGTGTCTCATAGAAGGATTTTTGGCCCTCCAACCCCCTCCCCTGATTAAATACACCTATTGCCCGCCCACATTCCCTCTTGCTCCATCATTGGTTAGTAAGCCTAGCAGCACTTGCTCCCTTATTGGCTAATAAGCCTAGCAGCATTGCTCGCTCCTTCACTGGCTACCTAAAACCCTCATTCCCTTTGCTCCCCCATTGGTTCCTAGTCCTTACAGATCCTTATCATTTCCCTGCCCCCGCATCCCAGCCCTCCACCTAATTCACTAAGTAACTACAGCACCTACCTCCCCCACTAAGTAACCACAGCAATAGGGTCCTCCTAGCACCTGATGCACACCATGATCCCTCTATCAGGCCACCTGACCCTGCTCAACCCTATTGTCTTCTCCCTCCCTCCCTTCCTTTCCAACATGCTACCCATCTCTCCCATGCCCCCCTTCCAAATCCTGCCAAACCTCATTGAGCTCTCCCACCCCTCCAGCCCGGCATCCACCTCCCCTTTCACCCAAGCATGGACACACTGTGCCACATGTCCTGTCCCAGCCCATTTCTTTTCAACCCATTGCTCTCCTGGGTCATTTTTCAACTTATTCCCCCTATGCTCAGCTGATACACACCATCAATCTAAGAGATGACCACTCTCAGTCAGTCATATACAGCTTTTCGCTCACTACCTAACTCTCGCTCTCCTGCTCCTTGCAGCAGGTGACATCCACCCTAACCCCAGCCCCAATACTACCCCCCCATACCCCTCTCCAATATCGGCCTCTTCTTCACCTCACTCTGTGGACCTTCTCCCACATGCATAGCCGGTTTTAGGCACCAGCGAACCCTGCGGTTGCTGGGAGCCCCTGCTCATGGGGGCCCCCAACCAGAAGAGTTTACTTTATTCATTTTTAAACATTTTTTTATCTTAATATATATTTAAAACATCAATAAAGGGCTGTGCAGATCCTTCTGGTTATGTCATGAAATACTTCGACAAGCTATGATCCAGTCAATATGAGGTGGACAGGCAGCAATGGATGGGATGGGAAGAACAGCCAAAAGAACTGACTGCTGTGTCCTCCCTAAAAAATTTTTTAAATACTACTAGTTATACTAAAGCTATACATAGAAACAAAGAAATATAAAATTTGCCGGCAGATAACTACTGCTTGGCCCGCCTAGTCTGCCCTTTTTTCCCCTGCCTATAATATCACCACAAATAAAATCTTGCACTTAGGGGATACAGTAAAACACACGGGCTAAAGGTGTGCCAAGTAGAGAGGCGCTGTGACTTCACTAATTCTGCTGGGGGCCCCCAAAACTCTAAAGCCGGCCCTGCCCACATGGCCTGTGCCTCCTGCACCTAAATATAGGAAGCCTTGTCCACAAGCTTGACTCCCTTCAGGTTCTTGCTGTCCACTATGCTCCAGATATCCTCACCCTGTCCGAAACCTGGCTCAACAAAAACATCAACAACTCCTCTGTCGCTATCCCAGGTTACACTATGGCCCACCAGGATAGAGCCTCTAAAGGCGGCAGAATGGCCATCTATGTAAACTCGGACTTGCACTATTCAGTGGTCCTGACCAAGTCTGAACCAAAAGTCCTTGAAGAAATAGCAATTCAGCTTGTCCTTCCCTTCTTGCTACCACTGCTGGGATATACTGCCAACCTGGTATACCAGCTTCTGCTGTCACCGACCTCCTCAAGCAAATCTCCTGCCTAACCACGACAGGGGAACTCTACATTATGGGCGATCTTAACCACATTTGGCTAGCTCCTGTCCTCAACAAAACCAGGACTGAAATTTCCACCCTAAACCTCTCACAAATCATTACTGAGCCCACCTGGCATAACCTAAAATCTGGTAACCACTCGCTCATTGACTGGGTCCTTACCACACACCCCCACCAGGTCAAATAAGCCGGTATTCTTTCTGACTCCCTCAGCGACCACCACATAACCTTCTTAGTGCGTAAAATCTACAGCCCAAAATCCCCCATTAAATTTGCAGTCCAATGCTCCTATAAATCCCTCAATCTAGCCACTGTATTAGATGACCTTGCGCTAGCAAACTGGGCCCCTGCCCCTCCTACGATCTCCATTGATGATGCCTTCCTACATTTTAAAAACACACTCCTCAGCATCTGGAACACACACGCCCCACTGCATCGTACAAGAGTACAGGGAAACCACCTACCTTGGATCACCCAAGAACTGATTGCATGTCAAATCGCACGGGACAAAGCCTGAAAATGTAGAAATCCTCATGCCTCCCACAACACCTCTCCACATACCGCATGCTCCAAAACAAGTGCACCAGAGCCACTTGTCTTGCAAAAGCAGAGTACTTCAGCAGCTCCCTCCAGTCAAACCTAAATAAACCCTCAAAATTCTGGAAGGTCATTCACTCCCTTTTCACCCCACCGGCTGCCAATCTCACTCCAATGCAAAATGTTAATAACTCTCTCCTATCAGAGCCCACAGCAGTCACCATTGAGTTCAATGTTCACTTCTCCACTTGTGCTGTCACCCTCCTCTCTTCCCTGCCCAGCACTACACCTCTTGCACTACCTACAGACATAAAGACCCAGACTAGACCTTGCTCCTTTTCCTTCAAATACATCTCTGCAACTGAGGCCCTAGATGCATTACTTTCTCTCAACCCTTCAAAAGGCAAATCCCCGGATGGATTAGACCCCAAACTTCTATACCTCTCCACCTCCGCTATAGCAACTCCGCTTGCCAAACTCCTAAACCAATCCTTTGCTGCCACTGCCATCCCCCATGCATGGAAGCACGCCATTGTCATCCCTCTGCCAAAAGGAGGTGTCCCTACCTCCCCCTCTAACTACCACCCTATCTCCCTCCTCCAAGCCCTAGCAAAACTACAAGAGCACCTTGTGCTCACCCAACTTACCTCCTTCCTCACTGACTCCAAATTCTTCACGCCATTCCAGTCTGGCTTCAGGAAAGGACACTTCACCACCTCCTCCCTGATAAGGCTTACAGACATTATCCTGACAGGCATGGACAGTGGACTGATCACCTCAGCTGTTTTTGTCAACCTTGCAGAAGTCTTCAACACCATCTCCCACCCCATATTGCACTCAAGCCTCGCTGAATCAGGCCTCTCTGTCACAGCCACAAACTGGTTCAGATTATACCTCTCTGATAGAACTCAGTCCATTAGAGTCTCAAATGCAATCTCCACCCCCCTTTCCCTTAACTACTGGTGTCCCACAGGGGTCGGTTCTTGGTCCCATTCTGTTCTCTATATTCCTAAATGACCTGCCACTCATCTGCTCTACTTTCTCAATCCACATGTATGCAGATGATACTGTACTCTACTACTCAGGCTCCGTCCCTGATGTGGTACAATCAAACCTCCAGGCAGACTTCAGCAAGGTACAGCAATGGTTTAGCTCGCACCAGCTCTCCCTAAATGCAAAAAAAACTGTCACTATGACCTTCGGCACGCGACAACACCTGCCCAGACTCCCCTCCCTTCCCTACTTCACCACCCTGGATGGCCAAAAACTTGAAGATGTCTCCTGGTTCCATTACTTGGGGGTCTGGCTCGACAGCCATCTCTCCTTCTCTGACCACATCGATGCTATCTCAAAAAAACTATGCCCCATGCTCAGTGCACTATATAGGAACCTCAGCAGGCTCCCTCCCCTAGTCCGATGTGAACTGGTCCTGAAGATGATACTGCCCTCCATCGACTACTGTGACATTGTATACAGTGCAGTCCCTAAGTCCACCCTATCTAAACTGGACACACTTTATAATGCCTTCTGCTGCTTTGCTCTTGATGCCTCTCCCTTCACCCACCAATGCGACCTCTACTGAGCCTTGGCATTACCGTCCCTTGAAAACTGTCGCATCTCTCACTGTGCTAAATTTGTCTCCAACCTATGGCTCGGGTCCATCCCCTTCTACCTTGCCACCGTGCTCACAGATGCCCCACCCCCTCCCATCATCTTAGATCCAGTGACTCCCACCAACTTTCAGTCCCTAGGTGGAAGACCTCTGCCAGTCAAGCTGCCGTCTCACACCGGCTACCCAAGCTCTGGAACGCTCTCCCACCGCAAATTCAGCACTCCTCCTCTTCCTACTCTCTGTCTACTGCCCTAGCAAACTTCCTTACTACAAATTGCTTCTGTCCCTGAACCTGCCATGCCCCACTATCCCCTCCCCAATGCCTGACCAGCAGCCTTAGCCTTGCTACAAAAGCTGGCATATAACCCCAACCTTGCACTTATGTCCTGGGCCTATTTTGCCCTATGTACTGTGTATAACTGTATAACTGTGATATATGTCCTCTGTTGTTACAGCTGTTACTACTGTGCTAATTTACCTTGTCTGCTGCTTCTTGTCACAAAAATTGTTATTTGATACTATAATATCCTAAGCATTCAATGTGCGCTGCTTGTATATTCATGCAATCGTGTATCCTTATGCTGCTTTTTATTTGCTTCTGTTAATTGTTCACTTGATAACCTGTGTGTTATCATAGCCATGTATACCCCCCAGGTCGCACCAGGAGATGAGCATCTTGTTGCTCAGTGTGCCTTTCCTGGTGAAACAATTGCAATAAAATAAATAAAAATTATCCTGAGTGAGGGTGCAGAGCCACGCTGCCGTGCTAACTCTTTAAGAGATCTAGCTTGTGTATAGTGTATAAAAGCCTGGTCTGGGTCCGAGTGAAACAGAGCTCATGACCAGCCAGGCATAATCCTGATTCATTCCATTTAGCAGTCACTCAGTAGCACTGATGGAGCCCTTTAAAGGACTGTAAATATTTATTTCTAAATCCTTGCTGTTACTAAATAAATGAGTTGTTTACTTTGCATATATGTTTCTCCACTGTTGGAGATGCCATTTTTGGTCCTGGACTCTGTGTTTGTACCAATCAGAACCCAGGGGTCCTCAAGGGGTCCTTATTACAGTGCCTTGTGGGTGAAACTGTGAACTTTCCTTGTTGGTGCCTACATTGACCACCAGGAGCACTCAGACTGTGATTGACAAGTGAGGCAGCCAACTGGAATACAGAGATCCTGGTCCTCTGTGGGATTGTTTTTTGTACAGAGTTCAATTGTGTTCAGCTCAAGCCACCGAGAAGGAGCAGCTGTGCGGACTGAGAGAAACTGCAGGGAAAAGGCCTGATATTTCTCCTTGTAAGAGCTGAAAGAAACTTGAACTGCTTAAAAGCAGAGAGGAAGAGACTGTTGCAGCAGTTGAGCTGGAAGTTCAGCTCAAGCCATTGAGAAGGAAGAAACTTTTGTGTAAGCCCATTGTGGGGATTTTTGGCCCGCTCTGCCACACTGCAAGGCCTCAAACTGCTGACACGCAGAACTGAAAACGTAAGTCCTGTTGCCCTAAGTTCAGAGACTTTGACACCGGAGCACATGTTTTGCCTGAAGAGAAGGCATTTGACAAAACTGTGAGAAGATTTCTCGGTCTAAGGACTCCAGTGCCAGTTGGAGCTGGTAAATGTGGCGATGGTCACTTACCCCACTTGGGAGGAAAGGAGACCTGTTGACAGTTGTTTCTCTTTGCTTCTTAAGTCAGCCTGCAAGCTGCATGTTAAAAGACTTTGCCAATCTGTTCTTAAGTCAACTTCAGCTACTGGACCCATGCCAGCTACAGCCCTAAGAGACTGTTCCTGCAACAGATCCAGCTACTGCCCGGCAAGAGACCAGCCTTGGGGAGTCAGCCCCTGCGAAGAATCAAATTGCAGGTTACAGCCACCTACAGGGAAAGGCCATGAAGAGAATGTGAGTCATGTCAGCCCCAGTCCCCACCAGAATCCTAAGAGGTCAGCAGTCCATGGTGTCACCAGTCAGTCTATCCCTATGTCTGGGTGCAGTTAGTACAATCAGGGTAGCCCCTGCATCCAGCAAATAAATGCTTCTGTATCATATGATTTGCTTTATCAGTTTTCATTGGTTTCTAACTGTTTTTACAGGCCATCCAGCCTGGGATAACAAATACCTTATTGTCTGCCAGTGTTTTCATTTGTTTAATAACAACCTTCTTTCCATCAAGGGCCCCAGCCGGCTGCAATGCCAGCCTACCAGTGGCAGTGCTTCATACCTGCACCTAAACATCCACTCTGGGAACCCAGCAGCTGGTTAATTCGGGGACAGAACAACTGTGCATTATTTATCTGCCTAATTACAGTACTGCAGCAATCATTAGCCTAAATTAATGCCCCTTCCTTGTTCAAGTCTCCTTTAAAGAGCTAGTGTACAGAGAAGGAAGGGGGATTTCACTACATTTTACCTGCTGCACAGTCGTCATAGGAATCAGTGAAAAAGTGTTCCTCTATGTTATCTGCGGGTGTGTTAATGGATATTTCCAGGCAATTTCGAAATGGGCTTGTTTGAAATATCTTCCCCGCCATATACAGTGAAAGTCCACGTGAGTGACGTGGTGTGAAGCACCATGTCCATCATTCATAATTGTTCCAGTTGTGCTCATGTGTGCCATGCGCCACACTCTCTAGTCAGTGTGTGATCTGCTTCTCCGCAGTGTTGGCATTGCAAGGTGTTTGGTTGTGCGCTCCTCGGCTGCGCAGGTTGTGGAGATTTTTTTTCCTTGCCCAGGTTCCCATAGGAAATAGTGTATGCCCTATCCCACCACATACAGCCAGCGTTTTTTGATTCTGTGGATGGTTACGGGGTTCGCTCATTTTTTGTGTTGCCGCTGTATAGGTAGTGTTTTAAACACGCGTTGTGTGACTGTCAGTCTGTAGTGATTTTCGTAGTAAACCTGCCGTTGTTGCTGTGTGGCACAGTGCTACCTTCATCTGTACATGCGAGAGGGAAAAAAATGCTGAAGAGATGTGTTGTCTATGGCTGCAGTAATACTGCAGCCAATAATGAATCTTTACATTTTTTCCCAACTGAAGAGAAACTGAAGCAGAATTAGATATCCTTTGTCCATAGTACCCGGTGTAACTTTTCCTGGTCCACCCACTCTGTAATATGTAGTGCACATTTCGTTGCTAATGATTTTGTGGAAGTGTGCCCTTTCAAAATAGAGTTTGGATTTAAAGGCAGTCCCGGGTGAGTTACAGTATGGTAACGTAAGGACTGAATAGTGTGAAACAAGGGCAGTGCTAACATGTCGTGCAGCTGCACACAGCATACTGATGTGTGCGAGGTGGGGGATTGCTTGGCATCTATGAAGCTGTCATGTTATAACAGAGTGTGAATATGTGACCTGTGCCAGTTTTTTTTGTTTAATTATTTATGTGCTTGTTTGTGCTATTGAAATACTCCTGTAATTTTACACGTAAAAAAGTTATGGTCTGTGTGCAGTCTGCCCTGTTCTCAGTATTGCTCTGTATGCTTTCTTCTTGTATGGATGGTGCAAGTTACGGGTCAGCAGCACAAGTAGGGTGGTGTGTGTCCGTATTGAAATGTGACGGTATGTGTCTCCAGGTAGGTGAACTATTGTGATGTGAGCTAGTATCCTTGTTGCCTTTCATTTATATTTTGTCGGTTGACTTTGCTCCACATATGCTATGCGCATTATTTCTGATAGACTGATGAAGGTATCCTGTAGTGGTGGGGGTTTGGAGTGGGAGGGGGCGAGTGTAAGGATCTACATTACTATCTGGTTGTTGACCTCTGAAGTATAAGCTGCGTTTGTAGGCAGTGATGTCGGGAGATTGGCATGGAAATGTTTAGTTATAGGCAAGGTAATGTTGAGGTACATTCAGCTAATGCGACTGGGTTGTCAGGTAGCAGGTATTAGCTGTGGTCATGTCAGGCTGGTGATAGTATAACCAAGTAGAAGAAGGTTGAATAATGTTGTAGTGATCTCTCTTTGCTGTTGCTTATGAAATATTGTGTGTTTTCACGTGCCAGTAGAATTAGTATTGCTTTATCTGAGGAAGATTTTTTCTGAAACAGTGGTACTGAACTATTTTATCTATGTTAACCTGTTCCTGTGTTATGGGCTGCAATGTCTTGTGATAGAAGTGTGTGTGTGTGTGTATGTTGTTGTGTGTGTTCTTTAGCAGTATTTCAGGCATCATGTCAGCAATTGTCTTACACGAATTGGGTTCCTTTGTAATGTGGACAGTATCTGAGTGTGTTCATCTTATCAGTAGGGTGATACAATGTCCTAATCATGGCAGTAGTAGAGCAGCACCAGTTGATAAACGCAAGGCCCTGTGAAGGATGTTATGTCATACAAGTCAGTAACTACTACATTTACCAGATTAACTTTTTATTTGCAGGACTGTTGTGCTTTGGGCAGCTGTGTCCTTACACAAAGGGACAGTTTGCAAAAAGCAGGTATATGGAAGCAGGGATGGGGAGGTCTTGTCGGATTACGATGCAGTGTGTGAGGAGTACCTGTGTTTTAATGAGAAAGTTTGCCACAATTTTCTCTGGCAGCAGAGTTGACAGTGGTGAGATCGCACTTGTAGCCCTGATGGTAGTTGTCAACCACTGATTGATATGGTGTCATATAAGGAAGGGGAGGTTCCATTTCACATCACTGGGTGTGCGGGTGGACATGGTGGAGTGGCATTTTGTGGCATTGACTAAGCTCCATTACGGAGAAGGGTGGGGGGTGGACTGTGACAAAGAAGGATAAGTAGGAAAAAAGGTTGTATGCCTTACATATGTAATTGCGGATGTTTCTTTGATGAGAATGGCAAATCCTCATTTCTTGCCAAGCATTTAGATCTGTAGCTCCATTGTGTAGCATGCAATATTAAGAGGAGACACGCTGTGGAATGGGTGGTAGATGCCACATTTTGCTTGCATGTAGCAGTGATGGAGGATGATTTCGTAGGTGTGAATAACAGTATACATGGCAAATATACCAGTGGACTGTATCATTGGTGAAGGTATGCAGAGAGATTGTAGTTGGATAAGGTTAGTGAATCATCCTGTAAGTATTTCAAATGAGCAGATTTTTTGGGCCTTTGTGTCCTTTCAGTAATTTGTTGTTCTAATTATCAAGTCGGAGTCAGTCTGGTATTCACTCTGTCCATGAGTGAAGTATAACCCAAATAATGTATCGCAGCAGTGAAGTTTTCAGTGATTTTGTAAAGAAATGAATACATGTAAGAAAACTGTCATACATGTAATGGCTCTTGGCATTGTCTGTACCTGTTCTGTGAAAATGATGAACACTGTCTCCCTTTATTCTGAGTTGTACTATAGTGTTTTATGCAGTGTGCAACACATGCCAACTATCACTGTGTACTCCTGTACGTGTTACTAATATTTTTTATGTAGATGTTATGCTGTTTGTGATGAGATGTTATATGTAAACTTTGGCAGGAGACGTCTAAAAAAGGGAGCAGTGCTATGCATTTCTGTCCCAGGTTATGAGCCACCAGTGAAGAAAACAAGGTATTCAGCTGTAGAAATGGAAAGTGGAGAGGTAACTGTTGTCATGTTTACCATAGTAGTGTAATTAGAAATCTTTATCATGGTCATCATGACCTGTATTACATAGTTGGTACATTTACATGGGACAGTACCTGTAACCATAGAAATCTGGACAGACAAAGCAGGTGCTCGGATGGAATGAGAAAGGGTGAAACATGAGTCAGTAAATGCTGAGATATGGAAGACTCACCTTTGGTAAGTAATCATGGGAGAAGGGGAGGGTGGGGGGGGGATTATGACTTATGAATGGGGGATCGCAGTTCATGTTGTAGCCGATCTGAATCAGTGTCTTCATTAGGCACTTTGGGAATAAACAGGGAACATGGGTAAAGCATTTGTAACCCCAATGTGGCACTAACCTATGGGATACTACCCCTGCTTGTATGATTGTGCACATGTTGCGGTTCCTGAGTTATGTGAATGGGGTAGCATAATTTCTTTGGTATTGCTCTCTGAGCTCTCACTCCATGCCAGTTTTGGCAGTAATAGTTAAAAATACAAGAACTGTAGAACGCCGTCCTTTCTGAAATAGGGAGGGGTGGAGGGTAGGTAGGGCAGTCATACACAAGTGGACTGCACTACTAAAGGTATGACACCAAGATGGCAATGGGCAATTGGGAGTCCTAGATTACAGTATGGTGCACTCCAAATTTTTAGGAGGATTGCACACGTCATCTGCAAGTGTACACAACAACAAGAGGGCATTATATGATGCTGAATGGTGGCCATCTCATGTGCTATGTGTCTAAGTAATGTTTGTCTGAAAGGGTAACAGACTCTTGCCTCATTGTTCCAGGGAGCAGTGGTTGTGATAGTAGTCTGGTAAGCAGCCGAATGAACTGTAAGTGTATGAGGGATACAGGAGGGAATCCAATGGATTGTATCGAGAAGGCCAGTGCTGAAGTCAGGTCTGTGACTCCAGCTGTCTGTTATCAATAAATCTGCGGCCTAGATGGACCTATCTACTGTCATTTGTTGTCAGATTTGGTGGTAATGTTATAAAATTCATTGACAGTGTACTGACTGTGCTGTTACTGTATTATGGCTCTCCATTTCATCTAGTGTCCATTTGAAGGGATTGCAATGAGAGTAAAAAAAAAAGAAAATGGCATTGTCCAGGGTACATCTTGTCACTGTGCCAGACACTCATGTGATATAGTTCTACAATCTAGCTTAGTGTTTGTATGATAACCGGTGTATAACATGTTCCACACAGGAACTGAAATATTTTTTTTTTTACTATCTGCTTATAGGCTATCTCTTCTGATAGTAATAAGTGTGCTGTAATGGAAGCCTGTACATCTACTCTTGAACGCTTGTCAGACTCAGAAAATGTTGGGCTTGCAGAGCAGCTCAGTGAGAATTATATACAGATGCATGAAAGTTGCCATGATGACCTAATGTGTATTGCTCAGTCTGTGGATGATGGACCTCAAGTAGTCGAGACAGATGTTCCCCTGAACTTGAATGATGGTGACATATATGAGGAATGTTCCGTAAATTACTCTGATAATATTTGCAAGGATAACAGACCTGGAGTTATGGATGTGATACATGATCACACTTATGTAACACAAACATCTGCTGTGAGACTGTCAAGCAAGGGTACTCAGACATCTAGCCGTGTTGTATCCAAAGGTTAGTTAACAGATACAGTGCGTGGGACATGTATGCATTAAGTGCAATGCACATAGTGTTGTTACAGTGCTGTTTAATTATTTAGTATAAAATATACAGTTTGTGTGTAACAGGATACTATTTTGCACACCTCTTTGATGATCACTCAATCTGTAGCCAGTGGTACAGTCAGGGTAGATGTGTTCTTGAGACATTGTGTTATATTCACCAGTGTTTCAGTGCTACATTATAATCTGTCAGTGTTTAGATTTTGGGTGGGGGGTAAAGTAGTCCCTGTACGAAGTTATGTACTACTAGGAAGCAGGGCACTGTGTGATAGGAATTTTGCTGATAACATACAGCTATGTCTTATAACTTCCTGCCAGTGCTACATCAATCAGTATAGCTGTTGAATTTCCTAGTTTTACAGGAAACTTCACTATAAACTATAAATATGTTTTGCAACTGTAATGTGAGATAGCATACTGAATACTAATGTATGACTTCAGTATGATGTTGACACATATTGCCAATATATATTCTCATCGGGTGTTCAGACTTATGTACGGACACGCCTCTGTGGGAACGCATGTGAGGCCATGTATGCTACCTAAGCATTACGATAAAGTGTTAAGCGATGCCAGTGGTGAGTCTTCTGATGACTTGGAGTTTGTGGATGATCCAAAAAGATGTCGATTACCATCCTGGCAGAGATACGGATGCTGAATCTGACATTAGGTATTACTTCATTGTCTAACAGTATGCATCTTTCTGTGGTAGGCAAGACTTCTGAAACAGTTAACTGTGGTGCCCTGAGGAAGTGATGTATTCAAATGAAGGGGAAATAATTACCTAGTCTGTTACTCAGTAGCCTTCATCAACTTCCTGTTGTGACAGTACAGTCCATAGCTATTAAATAAGTTGTTTTATCCACAAGTTATTGTTACTCCCTTCTTGTGCAGTGTCCTACAAGACATTTTGATGGTTCAACATTACTTATGGTTTGACCCAGTGGAATTGCTTCTGCTTTTGGGGTGTTCACCTTGATGTCGTACTAGAGGCAGAGGTTAACAGGTCAATCTGTCCAAGTTTACTAACCTAAGGAAATTGCTTGATGTCCCTGTAGTATTGACTGAAGTAATAATGAGCAGTGAGCCCGGTCATCTCCGTAAGCAGTCATACCCAACAGGGTGTATGGTATTGGGCTATCCCACCGTAAGGCAACCCCTGTCATGGCTTAATGCTTATTATATAATGGGGTATGAAAATCCTGCAACCTCATTGGTCAAAACACATCACATGACCATGATAAATCCTCCAGTATACCCACTGTAAAAGTTTTATATCACTATAAAAACAAAAAAACAAGTTGAACATTGTATAATAGCAATATATCATGATAGAGAGTGGGTATATGGTTGGATGTACCAGTTCTGGTGTGGTTAAGTCACTCGGCTGCGCCTCATGACCAATCCACACCAGGCGTGGTAAATCCACCAATATACTCACTCTCTGTCATGGTATATTGCTTAACTAATATGTGCTTCAAAAATACTGTAAATGTGCACATGTTAAATCAATTAAATGTTTGATCTATATTGCGATAAAAAAAGTCCGTCCACCTGCATTAGAATGTTTTTATTTCTTCAAATGGAGGACCATGTGATTGCTACAGTGGAGCCTCATCTGGTTGTCATGGTCATGGTTATCTGCACTGTACCACCACCCCCATGTTACTGACGTAAAGTTTGTGTTGTGGGTGTCTGCCTTGTCTTAAAAAAGAATTTATCACTTGTTATGCAACACATCTTGGACATTTCAGGGTGGCACGGCCTCCAATCATGGAGTTTGCTGCCGCTATAAATAATTAATCAGATATATAATAGTGAATATTGACAGTCATTGAATGCTACGGAAATATAGAGAGTGCACATCGCAGTATACTGGTGTGTGTTGCATAAACATTGTCAGGCAGACAGAACGGCAAGAAATGGACAAGAGTTCCAGTAGAATGTACCTTGTATTGTCTAATTAGTAGTTTGTGATGATCATACTGGTGCACCATTTAATTGCAGTGCTTCCAGCTCAGCACATGATACCAGTGAACGTGACAGATACTACATTGTTGCTGAATCATGTCTCCTGCAGCTGTTTACATTCTGTATCTACTGCTTTATGCCTCATACAGTTGCTGAAATAGTCAAGGTGTTTGGAACCATGGTACTAGTGAAACAGACTTGTCTAACCTGCAGGTAATGTTACTGGTTTGGAAGAGACAGAAATCTGTCTGATTACTCTTGTTTCACTGTCATCACAGTGTTTTTCTAATAAGATGTAATTGCAGTCAAGCAGTTCAGACAGATTGTAAATGTGAGATTTACTGACTTCTGTTTCAGAAGCTCAAAAGGCATTTTTTCACTTACAGCATAATCGACACCCTGTGGCTAAGAATTCCCCAGGGTGGTATTGGTGGAGGGTGGGGTTTCAAATATGACATACTGTTCAGGTGCTTGCAGTTTACCACTTATGACATTTCATTGCTCTGTATGCTAAGCAAGTTTACAATTGGAGAGGACAGAACATGTTAGCTGGACTTCCTAACTTTAATCTATGTCTATCTGCCGCTATTTTATTCGCTGGTGAAGTGCCTTCCAAAGTGCTTAAAGTAATGAAATTTTGCAACATAGCCACCATCAGCAGGTCTTCCTTTTTCAAACACCAACGAAAATATCTACATTCTACAGTTCTGAATGTATGGCGACATGAGCAGGGATTGCTTAAACTGGAAATGTCTCAACAGCGAAAGCCAATGCTGTTAGCAGGGGATGCAAGGTGTGACAGTCCAGGCTTCAGTGCCAAATATGGAAGTTACACCATGATGGATATACGTAATAGTAAAATTCTCCATATAGAACTCCTCCAGGTTAGTGAAAAGTTAATTGCAGTAAACCATGACAGCGTGTATGTTGTGAAATGATTTACCATCAGTGCCATTGATAGCTACCAAAGATTTGTTGACATCACTTATATCATCCTAAGCATTTCAACCCCTCCCTCTCCACCATTCTTAGTTGGCCAAAGTTTGTCAGTCACAAGTCCAGCACCATTGTACAGGTTTTAGTCCCCTTTCTCCCATTCTCACCTTGATCCATATAGTCAGTTGGACTGTTTGCATACTGTGTCCCATATCACGTCCATCTCAACATTCTATCCATTTATAAAGACCGCATCAAGCATTTTATCCCCCTGATAGACTATGTGACCAGTTGTTTGCTGAACACCTTACTTAGTTTGAACATTATCTCCATACTTCTCACTGGAGCTTCCTCAGGATGGTCAGGTTGTAATCTGATAAGTGTAGGTAGCCTATCAGTAGCATGGCCCCGATAGCCAGACTGTCCTCTGTGTGTGTGTGTGTGTGTGTGTGTGTGTGTGTGTGTTTGTGTCTGTATGTGTGTATGTGTGTGAATTTTAATAATACTGGTACGGTACAGCGTAAACACTAATCAATGTTGATTCCGATAACAGAGTAATGAGACTGAAGGTAGTTATTACATGGAACTCGAAGGACTGAAGAAATGTCTTTCTGAAGTAACTCAGTGGGGTCCAATTGAGGCACTTGTTAGTGATCGGCATCGCAAGTAGAGAAGTACCTGAAAGATACATGGGCATCTTCTTTTGACATTACTTGATGTGTGGCACATTGCAAAAGGCAATCATGGTTAATTTAGCTGTACAGTATTAATTATAGCCTGTATTGTGTAATGTGTAATATAAACTGGAAGCTCTGCATAAATAACTATGTTTTCAATTTGTTGCCTCAGGTATTACCAAATCAATTGAGAAGTTGGCAACGTTTAAAGAGTGCGACATACTTGGCAGATGGAAGCAGTCACATTAATAACTATGTTTATTGGTTAGCTAATTCCTCAGGAGGCAAAGGGGCATGGCTGAAGCTAAGTGGACAAGCATACTCAATCATGTGAGAAATGTGCACACTGGCCATGGGGAACCCTACAATACATGTGAGCATGGCCCTTTGGAGGGTTCTGCTGCAACTCGGAAGTGGATATCCCCAGGTGTGTACATACGGATGTTTTTTCAATACTTACAATTAGAATCACATATCAGAGGGCACTCCCAGCAGTTGGAGGGGGGAAGATTTAGAAGGAAACTGAGGAGACACGACTTCACTGAAAGGGTAGTAGGAGGGTGTAATGCAGTGCCTGACCTACTCATATCTTGACACAATGTGGGGAGCTTGAAAAGGGAGAGGGACATATTCAGGGATAGAATACAGACCGGGAGGTGGCAGGGCGGGTGGATGGAGGAGATGGAGGGTGGGAGGGCGTCTGAAGTAGAATGGACTGGTATGCTGAACACGCAATCACTGTACATATTCCATACAGTATGTATCGAATGGCAATGAGTTATGTTGGTATGTCTGACATGCTACCATTTCCCTTTATCTCCCACAAAGTACAATAAACAGTGTTATTCTGTAATACTGCACTCACTAACACTGTTCTATGATTCTTCTGTATTCCAAAGGATCTAAGGCATCTAACAAACTAAATGACACATTACTGAGGAAAGGACTAGTGAGGGATATACGGAAACTTTCTCCATATGGGCAAACTTCGTCTGTGGAGGCTTTCCATTCTGTAGTCAATTACTTTGCTCCAAAACTGTATCATTTTTCATACATGGGAATGAAAAGCAGGTATTTTCATTGGCAGAATTTTGCCGAACTTTTTTTATGGTTGACACTGATGGAGTGAATGCTACTAGATTAACCTACAAATATACTGAGTGTGGTGGACCACTGTGTTCGACTTATTTGAACACAGGCAGTCTGTATACATTTCAGCATCTCGGGGTGAATGGAAGATAAGCAGTAAGACATGATGGTGTGTGCATTACAGTGTGATAACTGCACTCCTACGGGTGTAGTAAAGTATGAGGCTGAAGTGCCTGTCATCCCTATGAGTGCGCTTATCACAGTGTAATCCATTCCAGGGTTTTATTTAACTCTAAAAATTGATTAGCGTTTTGCTCATAAAAGTGCTAAAACATTGTGAAAATGCAAAGCACCTGCCTCACTGTGTTTAACAAACATAACACTTCTAGAAAACCTATATAAATACTTTCTGAACAGTTAGTATTGTCCCAGGAAAAAAAACTGCTAATCAATTATTTAAAACTCTGCATTCCCTTGAGTGTCTCATTGCACTTAAAAAATGTTCCTTTATTATTATTTTGCTTGTACATTGGGTCTGTGCATTGCTAATGCGATTTGTAGATGTATGTATGCGTCCACACAATCCCTCTGTTGGTCCCTTCCCCCATAGTTTCACATCTGTCATGAAATGCAGTATCCTCGTACCATAACTGTGCCGTCACAGAAGTGACTAATGAAAGCAATTATCCTCATGAAGAACTGTCTTTCTATGGATATAATCAGTGTATGAATCATCACATTTCCATATGGTGTTTGCATAGGGCATCACATTGTGCTGCATAATTACAAGGAAGTTGCAGAACGTACAGAAAAGCATTTTGTATGGTATGCTGGGTACTTCATATTCATCCAGACATTAACATATTTGGCAAAATGTTTTCAGACTTCTGCTTGCTGTTCTTCATTACAACGAGAATGCTGCACGAAAGCAATATAAAAATCAAAAAGGGGAGAATGTCTTCAACATTGTGTACCCTAAATTTAAACATGGAGGACACACGGTTAGTATAGTCTGTTCTGAATACAGTTATGGTAAGAGTCATAATACAGGTAGGGAAATTGCAAAGGGGGCATTGTTCAACCCAATACCGGACAGTAACCATACGCAGTGTCACAGAAACAAATCAGCGATTACATGGTAGAAAACCAAATTGTGCAGGTTCACAGTAAATTACAATTTTGGGGGGGGCAATAAGACATATAGGTTTTAAGCATCACTGTTCTGAACAGTATCCCAATATACTGTGCTGCCTTTCTGCACCTTGTGTGTTATGGTCACGTGTGTACCCCAGGCTCCAATGGATCGCCCCGGTGTCCGGTCCAAATTTCCCTCATTTATTAAAAATACCACCAACAGTATAATCTGGTTCAAAGTCAGTTGGCATTCATCTGTATTCCCCTCCCCCGGGTTGTGCCTGAAAATAGGCAGACTTTCTCTAGTGCACTTACCTGGTCAACAAAAAAATAAATAAAATGTGTTCAGTTCTTTTGGAAAGTGAAAAATTACATGAAAGCTCTCACAAACATGATGTGCGGTTACGCAACTCTACATATTTACTTGCCATGTTCCATTCTCATACCTAAATTATGTTAACAAGCTTTTCAATGAACTGGCAAATGTGGTGAAAGACAAGAAGACATTTCAAGAACGTATTCCGCCACCCCTGTGTTCATCTTATGATTGTCCCAACAAGCAGGAAGCCATTCAGAAAAAGTATTCATGATACATTGAGGAATAGGTATGCAATACATTTATTCATTTGCTCAGTCAATACCATGGTACTTGAAAACATACAGGAAATGCAGAGTATTTGTCCTGATGTTCAAATCAGTTTAATTAACAGTAACACACCGTCAACAACAAGGACTGTTGCAAAATCTGAACACAGTGAAAATCATAACTTCTAAGTCGAATTGCCTATACACATGTACAGAACATACAACCAGTGAATGACAGTTAGAGAAACAATTAGCGTACCACAGAATAGGTAAAGTTACATTAGCAGGATTTCAACACAGACTGTGTGTAACACTTTCAGGATATAAACGGAGTCTTATGACTTACCTAATTAACAGCAATGTCTAATACTGCAAAACATCTTCATTTCTATGTTCTGAACAATTAATAAGATAAGAAGCAAGCAAATAATACCCAACAGGGTGGCAGGTATTGGGCAGTTCCGGACCGACCATCAGTATACCGAAGCCTGACGCCACGGCCAGATGGCCTTATAGCCCCTGGAAGGTCCAGTGTTCCCACCCCGTCCACTCTGGTGGGTATTACTGCATTCTTACAAAATAGGCTACATGTGTTAATTTTGCATAGGATTACAAAAACTAAGGTAAGGCAATAAGAAAATGAGCACAACTGTGATTTCTGTTGTTTTGCTGTACAGCACTTCCTCTGAATAACTGCCTTTCAGGTTACCATTTCCTTTACTGGTGGATGGCAGTCTTACAAAAAAAAAAAAATACAATCAGCACCTTTCAGCGCATATGTAGATACTTTCATATCTTACTGCTAATATAAGGCTGGGTAACGGAATCCTACAAACTCACCATCATTAGGTGCAGATGGAAAATGTTTGCGTACAACATTAGCTACACAAGATGGAACGGGTACACGTATGTGCCTCCCTAAAATACCCAAGCACCATCTAACAAAGTGAAGATATGCCACATGTCTGTATTTTTTGTGTGTTGGACCCTCATAAGAACTTGCATACTGTCATCGCAATTCACTCCACGCTAATTGTAGACTCCAAACATCTAGACAAATTGAGTAGAATCCAGGATGTTGTGTTATGCAGGTGAACCTGGTTTCAGTTAGCATGGGTTGCACAACAGTTATCTCCACACAACATTTGCTCTCACTCACAGTAGTCATTGACAAACATTGAAGACATGTACACCTGCAACATGAAAATACATAGCTTGATAAATACATAACACAGACTATGCACAATGCTTATTCTCATTTACCTAATTTCAAGAGAGAATGATGAAGTAAGGAAGCACCCATTGCACTGCATGACATCGTTTATCCAGCTCACCAACACCACTGAAGACAGGTCAGTTGACCAGTACGTTGCAATTGTATGTTGAAGTACACTGAGCAGATTCACTAAACTGTAGTAAGCATTTTTAAAAGGGTCTGAGAAATTGACCTTTCTGATTGGCTGCAAAGATTATAACAACAAACTGCTGCCAGATAAGGAGCAGGGAGTTCAGTGGCAAAGTGGCATAGATAGGTAGAGGATTGTTCATGGCTACCACAGAAACACCAGCTATTGAAAGTCAGAGTCACATCTGATTCTTACATTTGTATATATGCATAAGGGGTACTCATCAGTGCAAATACCATTAGATTCTGAACTTATTCTATCCATTTTAGTCGGCTTTTATATTCAGGGCATACTTTTACTGACTTGTGTGTTTACTTTATTTGTTTGAACATGTTGCATCATAAAATGTTTCACCCTTTATATGAGTAATGGCAGAAGCCATGTTTCAAATGAAAGTTAGGAAATTGGTGGCTACTACATTCTGTCACTTGTCCTGGTTGGCAGGAACTTGTTTTAGACACTGGTACTATTATCTTGCTATAAAGACTATAACCAAGTCTCAGCCAACCAGGACACTGGACTTTCTTTGCCTATAACTTATTGGTACTTTTTTGATAGCTTTACATCAGTTACGAATCCGACATACATTTCAGTGTTCCCCAAACCAACACGCTGTGAGGCCCATGCCATCCCACCTACACACAACTGGCAGTGTCCATGGTGAGGCGCACCATCCACCCACACATGCCTGTCTCCCACCCACACCTACTTATATACAGCCATTCCCACATGAACGTGCCTATCTGGAGGTAAACTAGACACCGACCCACCATAACCAAGTGCCCACTGCTGGCAGCACAAAATCATGGCTGTCATTGCTATGCCACACATACATGCCTGCAGAAAATACACCACCCAATACCCTGACCCTTCCAATTACCCATGCAGCACAGTCCTCCACATACTTCCCCGGCTACCAACCATGTCACTGACATGCTCCATGCATAGATAAAACAACCAGCAATTGTGAATGTGTGTGGGTGTCCAGGTGAACACACCTTTTCATACAACTGCGATGCTGTATGCAAGTGTCACTTTGCATGTAGGTAACCAAATAGATATCTAATAAAGAAAATTGCAAAATAAAAGTACCAGTCCACATTTCCAATTCTCAAATTTTGTTCTCCATGCTCTGGCCCCACAGGTGCTTGCTCATCTCCAGACTCTGAACCTGACAGCTCAAACTGATATGGCGAAATCCCTATCTTGGCATTAGCAAAGTTGCTTTGGTCATTACTGTGGCCCATCACATCTGACAGGGATGTGTCACTTTCCCCATCTGACTCACTCTCATCAGTTGAACTGCTGTGAACTTCAATGGCATCCATGAAGCTGAAAGTGAATGTCCAAAGAAACATTAATGGACTGCAAGACATGAAAACACTGCTAGACATGATGCATGCTATGATACCGTGTTAACAAGTTATCAACTAGTCATACAGATACTTAAAATACACGTATGTAGTGGAGACAATGGGAACACTATCTGACTGTTTCCTTTTTAATAACTGTTAGGTCACAGTATTTATTGGTTAAAATCACTAATGGGTAATACTGAACTGTACTATTTTACTTTCATTTCCTGCTAACCAAGACAATTGTGTGTAGGTAAATTATTAACTGTTTAACTGTTGTTGCACTCCAGGTTGACTTCATGCTTATTGATTCTGCTGAAGCATGTATTCACAATAGTTACTCAGACCATAGCAACACAATAAAAAACAAATGTCTCCTTCCTGGAGCAAGGGCCCCCTTTTTACCCAGAGCTGCATATCGAGTTTACGCCTCTTTACTTCTTCATCCTTGCTCATATAGAGAAAAGTAATGTTTTTATTCCTTTACATTTGTCATTCTCAGCCTTTGTATTGACATCCGACAAGGCCAGTACTGCAGGACAAATTTTTATCACTACAGTTCCAGTTTCAAACTACATAGTTTTACAACTTTATGACCTTGGAGTTTCTTTGCTCCTCATGTCACATACATTGGTGTATCCCTGTTAACACCTGTTCTTGCTTTTCATGAGTGTAATAAAAAATTTTGCTATGAGAAAAAGACATTTCTATCTCTGTGTAATATTATGCATTGTGACAAAACAAATGGTCAAACTGATTATTCGCAGATAGAAAGATCCTACCAGATAATGGAACAAGTAAAGGAACGTATGCATCATCATCATGTCACAACACCTGAGGGTAGTGAACCAGTGTGGAGGGGCAGTATGTAGACTAAGCAGAACACACAGCTAGTGCAGCACATAAGATCAAATGAACGTAGGTACTGCAGCATCACAACAGTTTCTGAAGGTGTGGATTTCCATCCACAACAACTTTCCAACACACACTACAGCTGTACTCAATTGGCTCATGGAGTTTAATAGGGTAATCCTTGAGGGTGGGGGCTTCAGCTGAGCGATCCAGCGGCCACCAGGGGATAACCACTGACGCAGCCTTTTAAAAATTTTGTCACTTTCCTTGTTTGCTGATTTTTACTGAAAATTTACTTGGGGGACCCATTTCTTAAGTGAAATACGACACTCTATGGTGTGGTTTATGGCACTTCCCAGGTGCTAAATGCACTCAGTGCAAGCACCTCGTGCCTCATAACACACCTGGGGGAGTGCTCTTATAAGGCCATAACCCACACCTCGCCGTGTCTTACTGCTGGCATATTCTGCTGAGTTCATAGTGTGTTACTTAAGCAATATGCCAGTAGGGGGTGTGGGTTATCAGGGGATTTACCACAGCTGAGGTGGTTCGCCCATGAGGGACAGCTGAGAGGGGGAATCCTCGCCAGCTGTGGAAAATACCCTGAGAACCCACATCCTCCGAGCAGCTTATTGCGAGTATACCAAGGTGCATTTTTTGTGAGTATTACAAAATACAAAAATGACAGAGATTGATTTGTTTTTTTCATTTGTATTTTACTTATTCATATGCTGCAGTCTCATCCACAGCCATTGCTTATCAGAGGATTTACACCGGTGGTAACCTGCCACTCTGATGATTTCATTTGCTGTTCACTTATGTCAATGGGATACTATTTTACTTCCAGAAAGACTTACTTCTGAACTCATTCTGACATCTATTTCACAGATTATTGTATTTATACTACCTCTCATTTTGCTGTAAGGAACCAAGCCCATTCCAGACTGCATGTCACAAACATAACA
This sequence comes from Neoceratodus forsteri, assembly GCA_016271365.2. Classification (NCBI taxonomy): domain Eukaryota; kingdom Metazoa; phylum Chordata; order Ceratodontiformes; family Ceratodontidae; genus Neoceratodus; species Neoceratodus forsteri. The sequence goes on along the minus strand of CM057455.1, from coordinate 1,366,116,909 downwards.
GTTGCCTTGCATACGTAATGACATACAATCCTTCACAGCATATGTTAGGCTTTGAAAAAAACAAACTGCTACGGTGCCCCGAGTTCTATCACATACATATGTCGTACATGCTGCTGTGTAGGATATAGAAACTACTGGATGGGCAACTATGCAGAACAACTGTGTTCTGACACAGAGAGAGTCTGATTCCCTATGACCACAACAGCAAAGCTCAAGAGGTTCATGGGAATCAGAACCCCAGGGTGTCAAAGCACACTTGTTGTTTCATAGAATTGCTCATCCTGTATTTTTTTCTGCTATATAGTACTGTGTGCAAACTGTACTTTGTGAGTTCTTTTTCTTTCAAAATGACACTGGCTCATGCAATCTCTATAGGTTCTAGAATGCTGTTCGACCCACATGGGTCAAACAGCATTCCATACCATTAGAACTGTGGTATAACTGCATTTTTGAAATGGATAGAATTCTATACCGAACAACAGCCACTATACACTATATATAGGATAGTGCATGAGTACCAATTAACAACAGGGCTATTCTTTCACTGAGATGGTACTATGACCTCAGATTACCTCAAAAGCGCCGCTCGAGAGGTAATCAGTTGTCATGGTACCCACGAGAAGAAAGAAAGAACAGCCCTGCCATTAAATGGTACGCATGTACTGTTCTGTATAGTGTATTGTGGAGCATCGTTGCCTTACAAAAAAAATTACCACATCTTTCTTTTTCAAATACAACTAACTGTCAAATTGATGCTCGATGACACCATGTGTGACTTCCGCACTGCAGCAGAACTCCGTGTGTGTGTGTGTGTGGGTGGGGGTGCAAACCATGGCAACTGAAAAAAACATTTGGTTTTAGGTGTCTTGCTGCATGTCTACATGATTATTTCACAGAACTAGGATGCATCACTACGGGGGCTTTACTTCACTGAACAGGGAGGTGATTTTGCCACTATGCAGCAGAGTGATTACACCACATCTTGAGTTCTGTGTACATTTGTGGAAGCAGCATCTAGTGAGGAACATCCAACTATTGGAAAGGGGTCAGAGGAGAGCAACCACAATAATCCAAGGCCTTGGGGATATTACATGTGAGGATTGAGTATGAGTGATCAACCTGCTCTTGATGGAGGAGAAGAGGGTCCACAGGGACCATGACTGAGTTCTTCAACTACCACAAGGGAGCATGTAATGTCAGCCAAGATAGAATCTTTTGGCTGCATAAAGGGTAAATGACAAAATGACACATTTGAAAGGCCGAGGGTTGTAGGATTGGATGGCAAAGAGGATGAGGTACTTCACCAACACAGTGCTGGAACCGTGCAATGCAAAGCAGGGATAATTGGAGTGGCAACTACAGTGGACCGGTTCAACAGATAGTGGCACATGTGTAGGCAAGGGGTGAAGCACATGCTGCTTTGCCACAGGAGGGGACTGCACTATGGGGATTAAGTAACAATGGAACCAGACAGACAGACAGAGGACTACAATAACAATCCAGGGTGCAAAAACATGAGCCAACCGGATACACCAATATGCCTACTCAGCTGACGTCTGCTATGTATGGTACTATGGAGATGACTCTGCTACTACAACCACAGTGCTGTACAAAACCTGATCAGCACTTTGCCACTCTTACAGTACTGTTTGTTTGTATTACTGTCCCTATCCATTTCTCTTCATCATAAAGCATTATTTACACTCACTCACCAACATGCAGGAATTTCAGCTTCTGCCAATGGTGAATACCCCCCCCCACACACACACACACACACTACAGACCACTGAAACAAGGGCTAGTAATGCACTGTGAAGACTGAACTCGAACTCACCCTGTAAGTCTACCATGAACTGATAAGCCAAACAGGTTTATCTTACCAAATAACGGATGATGTAAGCACTCACACTTTCAGTGATCACAAACCAAATACTGCAAAATATTACTGAGACATCGACCATCAACTGTAATAGCTGCAAATAACTGCTTCACATGCCTAACAGGCAGTATGCTCATCTGAACTCTAACTGTGATGCTTTGCCACGGTGAGAAGGTGACAACACATTCATTTACTACATCACAACTCTGTACATACTAGGGATCAGTAATAGGGAACCACGCAGCGAACTGACTTCAGCCATGGTATGCCTGTCAGAGCTAAATCTACATTCACGATATATCAGTTCAGTGCAGGCACTGAGGATAAGCACACTACCACTTGTTCTAAGCAGGATGACTTGGAACTAGCTCAAACGATGCCTGCAACCCGACAACACACCGTTTCACCTTTGACAAGCTACATCAGTTGCTAATCATTCATGCATACACGCTACCATCTCCTACACTGTAAGACAAGTTGTCTTCAGGATCTCTCCCCCATCCTCCCTACCACCCCCAATCCTACTTCATACTGCCAATGGAGAAGGCATCTGCTGAGATGCTACACCACTCAGTTTGTGAATGAACTTTTGTTTTTGACTGATGCGTTTTTTTTCAGCGTGACTTCTCAGAGCAGACATTACTTCCATGTAACACAGGGTGACACGGCTCACATATGGTCACACCATTAGTCCTTCTCCAATCTTATTTGGTAAGAGAGGCATTTGCAGTACAAAGTACTTCTTTGTGGTAACGATTACATACCCATTATGTCCCCTACACAAGTAAATGCATTGCTGTAAGGACAACGGTGAATGCCACTGCACTGCACCACTTATGGGTCCTTTCACTAACTGACAGTTTCTTAGGGGGAGCGTGGCCAAGGGCTAAGATTACATTTGACTACATATCGCCCAAAGGTTTCATGACCATATTGTGATGAACTGAATTTATACACCTTGCTGCTAACCTGATTATTGGAAGTCATGAACTGTCCAGGGAAATCAAACAGATGGAACCCACCCACACGGCTGCTTTTGACAGAACGGCATATAAAACAAATTTGGAAAACCGGCACATTTTCACATAACACTAATATTTCTCAGCAGTTTTCTTACAAATAATAGGATCTTCGTGGTAACGGTGACATTCTACCTACGTTTCTTTACCAGCGACTACACTGACTAATAATAGCTCTCGCTTTCAGCCCCTGACACCTACTGCGATCTCCGAGAACGTTAATACTTCACAAAATACACACTTCAACTCATGGCCACTACACGTCTTTCACATAATCCTCACCCGTCACACACACAGAAAACACACCTTTACTGTTCACAAAGAACGACGGGACTGCCACTTTAAAAAATGCCAGATAACTGATTGACAAGCTTCCTCCCACCTCAAAGCTGGTACCGGCGCACGACTGCCACTTTTCACTCAGCGAGGGAAAATCCACCACAGAGCTGAACATTCACCGTTACAATGGTCTTAGCTATCATACTAAATTTCACATAAAAACACCACCAATCACACTATTTCACTGCTCCACTACTAATAATGCCAGAAAATGGCAGTTTACACTACCTCTTTAATAAATCTGATTTACTGTTTGATGTTAAGTTGGGCTGTGAGCATATCATTATCCAGTGTTCGGTTACTGAGTCATTCCAAAGTACTGTGCAAAAGCATTGTTGTTGCAGGAAGCTGTTTTCTTAGAAGGGGCACAGGGTATATGTTAGAAGTCCAGACTCTGTTGGTAAGTGTGGTGTCCATGAGCATATTATTAGTGCTTGCCACTAATTGTATGTTGATAGCTGCATATAGTAATTGTGTTTATGGTATAAGGTCACTAGTCAGGGGTGTGGGTAAGTATAGCTTCTTAGAGGGCTGTACCAGTTTAGCAAGTAACCCACGTAACCATTACTCCTGGTGGAGGCACCAAAATCTTAGTTCTACTGTTGGTAGGCAAACCACTTCCAAACCCAGGCCACTCAACCTTCAGCCAGAGAAGCAGGCAGGTGTAGTGACCCTTGGTATAATGGCACCAGTGTTAGATGTATTAACAATGTAGATATGTCAGAGGGGTGCAAGCACAGGTTAGTGTTTATTCGAACCATGACTGGAATATAACCATTCCAGGCTACATCCTATTCGGAAAAGAAGTACAAAGGACAGTGGATGAGAGGCAGTATTGCATGTTAAGGAGGGGATAGAAGCAACAGAAATAGGTAGTCTAGGGGGCTCAGGAGAAGACAAAACCTTGTGGGAACTAGCAGAAACCAGGGAGGGGAAACTAATCCAGATTGGGGTGGCCTACAGGCCACTGGGATGGGATCCAGAGATAGACAGGGCACTGGGAGAGACTCTTAAAGGAGAAAGACAATTATTTTTACATAGTTAACTTCTTGCACATAGTTAATGTTTTTACAGGTCAGATAAACTAACAGATGGGGAGAGGGGTCTGACACCCCTTACGTCACACAGGGTAACAGGTGCCCCTCCCCCCCTTAGCTAACAAACCACCAGAAGGACAAAGCGCGGGGTGCACCACAAATGGTAAGAAACTCAGATATCCAGAGGAATTTAAAAATGGTAAAAATGACATGCAATGGGAGAGGGGTAAACTCACGAACAAGCTAGGAAACTAGGGTTGGAAGGCAATGTGCACCAGTGCCCACAGTCTGGCAAATAAGATACCAGACCTTACTGCCATGATGGCAGAATCAGACCTATACTGGGTAGCAGTGACAGAAACATGGTTCAATGAGAACCTTAGCTGGGATGTCCCCATCCCAGGATACAACTTGTTCAGAAGGGACCGGAAGGGGTAAAAGGGGGGGGAGTGTAGCTATCTATGTAAAAGAAGGAATCAAGGCTACAGAAATCCAGGGCCTCACAGTGAAGCTGAAGCCCTGAAACAAAGCCACCATATGGGTAGGGGTGATATACAGAGCCCCATCTCAGGAATTAGAAAAAGACAAGGAAATTCTAAAAAAACATTCAAAGGATGGTAGTCTTGGGTAAGCTACTACTGGTCAGAGACTTCAGTTTACCGGATATAGATTGGAGCTCCTACACAGCTGCTTCAGAAAGGATTGAGGGATTCCTAGTGGCACTCCAAGGAGCAAACCTAAGCCAACTGGTAGAAACCCCCACCAGGGAGGAAGCAGTCCTGGACCTTGTGCTAACCAACAATAACAGAGTCCCAAACGTACACGTGGGAGCCCGTCTGGGATCAAGTGACCATAGGACTGTATGGTTCACAGTAAACATGATCAAAGACATCAGTCACTCTAAAAAGAAGGTCCTGGACTTATGAAAGGCAGACTTCATCAAAATGAAAAGCTGTTTGAAACAGAATCTGGGTTGCTGGCCAGAAGGAGCAGTGGAAGAGCACTGGAGGAGACTGAAGGAAGCATTTACACTAGTCACATCACAGTGCACCAGTCTAGTGAGCAAATCCAAAAGGAGAAGGAAACCATTCTGGTTCACAAAGGATATAGCATCCAAAAAAGCATTCAGACAACACAAGGAAGCAAAAAAGGAAGGCAATTCGGACTGCAAAAGCTCAAACAGAGGAAAGGATAGAGAAGGGAGTCCACCATGGTGACAAAACGTTCTACCGGTATATGAGAGAGAGAAAAGAAAGAGCAGAGGGGGAATAGTTAGATTGGCTAAGAACAATGACCAGCAAACAGAAGATGGGAGAAAGCAGAGGTTCTGAACAAATACTTCTGCTCAGTTTTTATACAGTAGGAAGCAGGCAAAGGACCATCTCTCTGCAGGAAGACACACCACCTCAAGGGAGCCGACACAAGTCCCTTCATGGAGGCAAGAGTCCTGGAGGAACACAATAAACTGAAGGTTGACAAAGCAATGGGGCCAGACGAAATACACACAAGAATACTATGGGAGCTTGGGGAGGAGCTAGCAGCCTCACTGGTGGAGCTCTTCAACAAATCTCAGGAAAGTGGAGAGGTCCCTGAAGACTGGAAAAGAGCTACAGTAGTACCTCTACACAAAAGTGGCAGTAGGGAAGATGCAGGGAACTATTGCCCAGTCAGTCTCATCTCAGTAGTAGGGAAGCTAGTGGAATCCCTACTAAAGGAGAGGATAGTGACATTCTTAGAAGATAGTGGACAGCTGGACCCAAAGCAACATGGCTTTATGACAGGAAGGTCCTGCAAAACTAACTTAATTGAATACTTTGATTGGGTCACTAAAATGTTGGACAATAGGGATGCAGTGGACATAGTATACCTAGAGTTCAGCAAGGCTTTCAACTTCATCCACACAGGAGGCTAATAAACAAGTTGGAGCACATGGGCATTGGGCCAAAAACTAAACTGGATCCAAATCTGGCTCAATGGGAGGACCCAGAAGATACTGGTAAATTAACATTATCAGAGGAGGGTAGGGTTACAAGTGGTGTTCCACAGGGTTCAGTGCTGGGAGTAATACTTTTCAATGTATTCATCAGTGACATAGCTGATGACCTAAATGGGAAGGTGTGCCTATTTGTGGATGACACAAAACTGCAATAGAGTGGACTCAACTGAAGGGACTCAAAAGATGGAGTCAGACCTTAGGAAATTGGAAGACTGGTCAGGGAATTGGCAGTTGAAGTTCAACGCCAAAAAATGTAAGATTATGCACCTAGAAAGACGCAACCCAGGGAGAAATTATTTTCTAAATGGGGTACAGCTGGCAGTAACAGAACACGAGCATGATCTCGGGGTAATCATCACAGATGACCTGAAGGGTGGCAAGCAATATGAAAAGGCAGCATAACAGGCCAGTGGCATCTTGGGTTCATAGGGATGGGCATAACTAGGAGAGAAAAGCAGGTGATTATGCCACTGTACAGGTCCCTGGTGAGGCCTCACCTGGAGTACTGTGTCCAGTTCTGGAGGCCTCACCTTAGGAAAGACATAGAAAGACTAGAGACTGTACAAAGAAGGGCAACAAAGATGGTGCAAGGTCTGCATCATGAGACATGATGCAAGGCTAAAACAGCTCAACATGTACTCACTAGAACAAAGATGGGATGGGGGGACATGACAGAGACGTTTAAATACCTGAAGGATATCAACAAGGTACATGCACAGAATCTTCTTATAGAAACATAGAAACATAGAAGTTGATGGCAGATAAGGACTGCAAGGCCCATCCAGTCTGCCCATTTCTTTTTCTACCTTATAAATGTGCCATCGGCCTTTGCTCTGTCAATGGCCTATCTATTCATACTCATCTGTATTGCTCCCTTATGCCTATCCCATGCCTGCTTGAAGCTCTGCACTGTATTCATATCCACCACTTCCTGAGGTAGGCCGTTCCATGCATCCACCACCCTTTCTGTGAAAAATAACTTTCTCACATTACCCCTTAATTGGCCTCCCTCTAATCTCATGCTGTGTCCTCTTGTCCTGCTATTTTTCTTCTATTGAAACATGTTAGACTCTTTCACATTGTTAATGCCCTTAAGGTGTTTGAATGTTTCGATCATATCACCTCTCTCTCTCTCCCTCCTTTGCTCTAGGGTATACATGTTGAGCTCCGTTAATCTGTCCTCATATGTTTTCTGATGCAGTCCCTGCACCATTTTGGTTGCCCTTCTCTGGACTGCCTCAATTTGGTTAATGTCCTTGTGAATGTGTAGCCTCCAGTATTGAATGCAGTACTCCAGATGGGGACTAACCAGTGTCTTGTAAAGAGGGATTATTACCTCCCTCTTATGACTTGTGATACCCCTACTAATACACTCCAACATTCCCCGGCCTTACCTACTGCTTTAATGGTCTGCTTGGATAATTTCAGACCATCAGTGATGATGATGCCCAAGTCTCTTTCTTCCCTTGTGACTGCCAGCAACTCCCCTCTCAGCCTATAGGTGGCTAAAAATACTGATGAAACCATGCTGATTGCTAATTAAACCAGTCATTTTTCTAGTTTTTGCTGACAACTGTAAATAGAAATGGCTGGAGAAAACTCTGGAGAATGCTGGCATTGATTCAGCTACCTCTCACATGCTAAGCGAGCGCTCTACCATTTGAACTAATTTCCTAATTTGTCCTGCTATTTTTCTTATATTGAAACATGTTAGACTCTTTCAGGTAAACAACTGCACCTGGACCAGAGGTGATGACATGTGCCTTAAGGGGGACAGGTTCAGGAGCAACACAAGGAAGTTCTTTTTTTCAGGAAAGATTATGGAGCCTAGGAATGGCCTCCCCACGCAGGTGGTGGGGTCAAAGACTGTCAGAGAATTCATGCTGGCATGGGACAGACAGTGTGGAAAACTTAACACAGCTGCCTGATTGGGGGCATAGTATACATGGGTAGACTAGATGGTCCACATGGACCCCAACTGCCGACACATTCTATGTTTCTTTGTTTCCATGCCAGTTATGTATTCTGATATGCTTTGACCTATTTCTGATGAATAAATAATCAACAAACTTAATGCCCCTGCTAAATTCTGGAAGATAATCCACTCCCTTTTCAACCCCCCTGCCCAGTCCATTCCCTCAATCCTCATGGTTAATGGTTTACCTGTTTTTGACCCTCATTCTGTTGTTGTTCACTTCAATAAGTTATTCACTAACTGTGCCCTCTCTTCTCCACCCTCATCTCCTCTCCCTCCCATTCCCCCTTCCTCTCCTCCTCACCCATCCCTGGGTTTCCATTCCTCCCTCTTACTATCCAGGAAACCCTGCTTGTCCTTTCTTCCCTACCCATATCTAAGTCTAGCCCTGATGAACTGGATCCAAAGCTCCTCCACCTCTCATTTTCTGCCACTGCATCTCCCCTTACTCATCTGCTCAACCTGTCATTTCCCCTTTGCACTGTTCCTCAGTTCTGGAAGACTACCAAAGTTATTCCACTTTATAAAGGGGTGACCCCTCCTCCTCTAGGAACTTCTGTACTATCTACCTCCTCCCCTTTCTTTCAAAACTGCAAGATAAATGTTGTATTCCAGACTTTCCCACTACCTCTCATCCTCCAGTTTCTTCTCTCTCTTCCAGTCTGGCTTCCAGAAGTACCATTCCACCATCTCTGTACTGCTGTGTGTCACTGATTCCATCTTCTCCAGGATGGATCGAGGTCACATCATGGCTGTCATCTTCATTGCTCCACCCAAAGCCTTCAATTAGAGTCCCATCCACTTCTCCTGGACAAGTTGAGCTCTGCTGACCTCTGACCTCCTGCTACTGATTGGTTCTGTTCCTATCTCATGGACCATCAACAGTCGGTACAGGTAGCAAGCATCCTGTCACTTCCAGCCTGGAGTCCTCTGGGTCCCATTCTCTTCTTCATGTTCCTGAACAACCTCCCTTCCACCTGTGCCAGCAATGCATAGTCACACATATGCAGATGACACAGTCATCTACACCTGCGGTCCCTCTACTACAGTTGTAGAATACCTGCTCCAACAGGACTTCCACAACATTTTGTGCTGGTTCTAATCCAACCAGCTCTGAGTCAACACTAAAGAAATGGGGCAGAATTTTCAAAGCATGGCACAGGGCTTGCATCCAGCCCTGTGCCACAACACTTAGTTGTTTTATAATTCAATAACTTTTATTGGTTATCAAAATTTTGAACACACACAGTTAAAGCCAAGTATGCAAACTGAGCCAAGAGACCCAGATAAATTAGGAATATATAAAACAAAATACAACCCCTCCAAGTACACCAACAATCAATCCCACCCCCTTAGTACCCCCCCCCGTGGAGTGTAGACATTGAGCAGACACACTCGAATTATAGTGGCTGAATAGCTACAATATGCAGAGGACCAAACCATAAGCAATGTCTAGGCATTCAGATAAAGGACGAGGAACCAGGAAGAGCAGAATCAACTATCAGTGTAAATATAATGCATAAAGTTTACCCCATTTTTTATCAAAAAGAGGAAACTTGTTATTTATACTGGCAATCAAATGCTCTGTTCTCAAACAAAAGGAGATCTCATGTAACCATTTCCCATAGGAGATACATGATTGATCCATACAATGTTTAAGAACCAATTTCTTGATGGCAGAGGAAACTAAAGCAATGTGATACTTATGCTTTTTAACCCTGATCTGACTATAGTCACCAATAATGCAGATCTTGGGGGTGAACAACTCTTCCAGGCCAAGCAAAGTGTCAAGCTTGGCTTTGACCAAAGTCCAGAGAGGAGTGATCCTTTCACATTGCCAGAAAATATGTAAGAGATTACCTGATGATTTACCACAGTGAGCACATGAGGATGAACTGAGGCACCCCATCTTAGCAAGCTTAACTGGAGAATAATACATGCCGTGCAGGACTCTAAACTGGGTGAACCTTAATCGGTCTTGGGTAGTATACTTATAGTATACTTATATAAATCCCTCCAAATATGATCCCAATTGTGATTGCTGTTAGGCAGAAGGACATCCCAAACCTTTGAGGCACTCACTGACGCAGGGATGAGGCTGTCCAGAAGTAAAGAATAGCATGTGGTAATACCATGCAGTTTGAGTGATAGGTCACTTTGTTTGGAGAGAAAAGTGGGGAGATTGGAGATAGTGGGGGAGGATCCAAATTTTTGCAGAGCTATATGTCTGAGTTGGAAGATTTTGAAAATAGACAAAGTACCAATTCTTATGTTCTGCAATATTTCAGGGGAAGACATAAGATGACCTTGTGCTATAGGTCCAATATCCTGTAGCCCACTAATTGCGACAGCCAGGAGATTGGTATGGTATCACCCCAGATTTTAATATTATTGTTGAGAAGGATTGGTTGCAAAATGTCTCGGTTGGGGGAGAGTTTAAGAAAGTAAATTTGAGAAAGCACATAAATAGAGATACCTACTACAGTATTACAGCGCGGAGGCAGAAGAGAGCTCGGACAGGAAAAAACTATTGAAGAGCTGGAGATGCCAAACTTGGTCATCCAAGACAACTCAGTTTCTAGCCATAAGGGGTGATAGTCACCTTCATTGTACGAGGCTGGATTGGTCAACCACTTGCTGCACTTATATAGGTGACCAGACCAGTAGTAGAGGAGAAAATTAGGTAGCCGAAGCCCCCCTGAGCCCTTGGGAAGACTCAGTTTGTTATATGAATGCCTGGGAGCTTTGTCCAGCCAAATAAAGTTGGCAATCATAGTGCATAACCGTTTGAAGAAGGAAACAGGAAGCCAGAAGTTTAACATATTCAGAGGGTAGAAAAGGCAGGGAAGTATATTAATTTTGATGATGTTGATTCTCCTCCATTAGAAAAGTGGGAGGGCCTTCCAGTGTGAAAGGATATTTTATAGGAGCCCCATTAAGTCTTCCAAGTTAAGTTTTTTCATGAGGGAAGGTTGAGTAGAAAGATGAATACCAAGATATTTAATAGAACCTGAGGTCCATTTCATACCAAGTTTTTCAAATTCAGACCAGAAAGTGTGAAAGTTAAGGGGGAAATTTCAGCTTTGTCATAATTAAGTTTGTAGTTAGATAGGAAACTAAAACATTCAATTACTTGTAAGACCTCTGTCAGGGAGTCCACAGGGTGAGCCAGGTGGAGAAGAATATTGTCCGCATAGGCAGACAAAATGTAAGAGCGATCTCCAATGGGAATTCCAATTAATTTAGCGGAGGATTTAATTTGTCTGAGAAGAGGCTCCAAATATAAATTAAAAAGGAAGGGAGACAGATGACAACCTTGATGCATACCAGAGTGCAAAGGAAACAGGGAGGAGAAAATGCAGTAAATTCTTGTAGTCAGGGACCCGAATCCACGCCACAACACTTAGGTTCTGGTGGTGCACCAAACCCTTCACCACAACTGTGCCCAATTTTACAATCTCGGGTGCAGTTGCAACAGTTTCCATGATTTACGGCAGCTTGCATCAAATATCTGGCAGCAAACAACACAGAGGGCATCTCAAAGGACAAGACATGCCAAGTTCAGAAAAATTCAGCAGACAGCAAGAAAAAAACACACAATCCAACAGTCAGCAAGAAAAATGAAGGATTTATGTACACAAAGTAAAAATTGAAATCCATTTGCCACACAGGGTACACACACCAACATCAAAAGGCCAGACCAGTTTCACACAAGAGTGCTTTGTCAGAAGTCAAATATCTGGTGCAAGCTCTGTAAAAAAGGTCCCCAGGATTGCCACAAGTTAGACCAGATAAAATTGATTTAACTTGTGCCAGTTGCAGCACAGGTTAGAAAATCTTATTAGAACACCGCAAGCCCCATGTGCCATATCGTCAGCTAACCCGGGGCTTGTGTCAATCTAAGCTTTTAAAAATCCTGCCCATGGTGTCCATGATCTACATGCACAGCACCCAAAAAAAGAAAGTATGCTCAGATGCAGGTCCCAGCAAATGTAATATAATTACAGGCAGTAGTACACAGCCCTATCCCTAAAAATCTCCTCAAGAGCCATATTGTAATAGCCTACTTGCCCACAAAATACAAGCTAGAGAGAGTTTCTCAAACTCCCAAGAACCTCATAGCAATGAAACAAAAAGGTGATAAAAACAACCCATATGCCACCAAAGATATGTTTACGCTGCATAAAATCATCATGGAGCTCTAAGAGAACAACTGCAACCTTAATATAGCCTGGATAGACCATTAAAAGGCATGTTAGTATCTGTTTCTCTTGGATCCTTGAATACCCAAAAATATACAGAACGCTCACTACTCTGATCAACTTGGAAAATCACCCTAAGCCTATAAGCCTGAGTTATAATAAAAAGCATGAGCATCATCCAAAGTATTGTATCAAAATTCAGCAAGACGACTGCAGGGAGATTTTTTGTCACAAACATATAGGTTGCAATGCAGTCACAGAGAAATGAAGTGAGTGGACACACAATATTAGTGTAATTCCCAAAGCTTTTATTCACCCCCCCCAAACCACTATACCAGAGGTACAAGCTGAACACCCAGTGCTTTTTGGTTGTCTTCTTTGTTATCGGGGTCATTGTCACCACTTTAGTTTTGCCACGCCATCAATCCATTCAACAGTTTTTTCAGCCTCTTGGGGGTATGTGTCCAGTTTAAACTTCAGAGATGCCATGGAACCCCAAAAATAATTAACTTCCTATTTATAAATTACTTGAAGTTATATAACTCATGTGATAAACACCTGAAAAAGCATTGTCATGACCTTCTCTGATGACATCACATAGGCAACAGAGCCAGGGGGTGGGGGGGGTCAGTAGACCCCTCACTTTTGTAGCTGATGGGTCAGACAATGAATTTTCATACACACACACACATTTCAATCAGTGGAGTGACATTAAAATAAGGTTGGTAGGATTTCTCCAATGACAGCAGGCAGGATACTTTTAAATCTTTTGGTACTCGACATACATTGAAAATCCAGGCAAAGAAAATTATAATTTTGGGAAAAACTATTTTGTTTTACTGTTGCATGAGTTGCACCATTTAGTTATTTTTGGCTTCCTTTCTCTAAAACCTTTCAAAACCTACAGCTTCTGACCCTGTTTTGTTTTGATTATCATGAATAACTCATGCATTTCTGTTAATAAATCATGAATTATTCATCAAAATGGGTGGATTATTCAGGATTATAAAAAGCTAAGTAGATTGACTAAAGTACTTTTAAGAAGACAATTGTTTTCCCAGCACCCTGGGTTAAGGTGTTCTATGCAATTCTGACCCCCCACTTTTTGGTACATTCCTTCGCCATTGGACATCAGGATGACATTTATGTTTGATGAATGTGCCAACACAGAAATTATAAAAGGAAAGTTAACCTGCACTGAAAACATCAAACTGAAAGAAAGCTATAGCATAGATGAACTTGAACATGAATGAGCATACAACTACTTGATAATAGACAAAGCAGCAGCAATACAAAATAAAAGAATATAACAGAAGAATAGCCAAAAAAACAAAATGCCACAGAAGGCTGAAGATAGTGCTGAAGACAAGTCTGCCAACATTCAAAGAAGGAAAAGTGATGGACTGGCTGCATTCTTGTAATGGTTTGGCAAATCCCCACTTTTAGAAATATTATCCCAAAGTAAAAACTTTAATGGCATTGACCTGGAAAGAGCTTTTCACTGTAAATAGATCTTATTATACTTGAGTGGTTCTCCCAGACACAAGAAAAACAGAATCACAGTCATACTCCATATTGTTATGGTGCTTGGCCATGTTCCTGTTAGCATGTAGTCAGCCTTGGAGCAGAGATGGCAGGTATCCCTCTGTTGGATGCTTCTGAGCTGTGGCTATGGAGCTGGACAAATGAGTAAAAGCATGGGCAATTTTACAAATATAAGAAATAGCTCCCACAGGGCATTCCAGTTTTCTTGGTGGAGATGGCAGAAAATAAATATGGCAAGGATTGCAAAGAGACCTTGGTGTTGGGGGTGCTATACCATGGGGTAGCTTTTTAAAACATCCAGAAGTGGGAGGACATGTCACTTTTGTTGTTTGTCAGAGACAGCGTGGGGTGGGGGCTATCTAACAGTATACTGCAGTTTTGTTTTGTTTTTTATCTTTAGTGTGCTATTTGATGTTAATGATAATTTAAACTGATGGTGGGTATCTGCTTTGTAAAACTTACAGTACCATTTATTCTATGTTAACTACTCAGGGGACTTTTGAATAGCAGCAATATATTCCAGATATTAAATGGAGCAGGCAATGCATGATCATTTCAGGATTACTATACTAGCTAAAGTCCCAAATTTGGAGACATTATCCAGAGAAAAAAAACTTTCAAGTGCATTGACTAAGTGAAGGGTTTCTCAGGCACACAAATGGCTGACCTCTCCCATGTTACACTGTCCCACCATTGTGATCAGTTTAACTACCCTGATTACACCATAGCCAGGCAGAAAGGGGAGCTTCACGATGGTGAGTAAGACACGGTTATATGGTATACTTGTCCAAGGAGGGGCAACAGCTCAGTAGTGGAAAAGCAGCTGAGCACCAGGACTGATTGAAAGCACAATTCAGGGGCAAAAGGGTAATTAAAAAATATATTCTCGCTCATGACTGTGGAGGACAAAATGTAGCTGGGGCTCTGTGTTGGGAAGGCTATGTGTGTGAAGGCTTGCAGGACAACAGCTTGGGCCCTTCTTGATTCTTTTGTCATTCTGGGGTGGGTTCAAGACATCTGCAGCTCTCCAACAATACTAACATTGGTAAAGGAGAAGTTACTCAAGATGTTCCTATAGCATGTGCAGCCAATATTTGCTGTTCCCAGGAATACAAACTCATTTCACAATGCAAACTAATAACTGGCGTGTATAATATTACTAGAGATCCCTTTCTTAGTGTATGCAGCAAGGGCCCCATGGCTATCTAACATGGCACTGAAGGGAGATAAAAATCCAGTGATGTAACACATTGGCTAGCATTTCCAACAGTTAATATGAGTGACATTGAATGCATGCAGCACCACTTATCAACTGAGGTTCTGGGTCTGTGGGAATAAAGGATGCATTGGATTGCAGGCAGGAAAATACAAACCACCTTCTTCTGACCTAGGGTGGTTCTGGGTGAAGTGGCAATTAATAATGTGAACTAGATGTAGGGAAAAGATGGGGGGGCATGTCCCCCCGTCCCCCCTAAAATTACACCTATTCTCAGCTGGGCAATCTGCCTTCTTATATCAACTCCCCACACTCTGGAACCTGCTCTCCTCCTCCCTCTGTCTCTTCACCTCCCCTGGCTCCCTCAGGCACAAGCTGAAACTCTTCCCCACCTGCTTCTCTTACCCATCCTCCTTAGACCTCCCCAGCTTGGAGCCCCTCCCTTCCAGGTGTCAGGCCTCCATCTGGGTCTCCCCTACCTGCTTACTGGTTTAGTTCTGTCACCACCTCAAAACTAAGTTCCCTTGCAAGAGTAGGCATATACCCACCTAACAGGTCACTCATTTGATACATTAATGGGTTCGCTCCTACGGCCAGTAAAGGTATTTGTCCTGCCCACCTCCCCGCCCCAACCTCTATTAAATACACAATAATTTCACCTACTGCTCACAGCACCATCCCATGGTCCTCCCACTGCAAAGACCTTAAAGGGACAACCATCTGCCTCAGCTGCAATGCTTGCAAACGCAACCCACACCCGTCCCCAATCTGCTGAAGGATCAAAATGGGATGCACACTAATACCTCTAATTCTACTTATCATCTGCTTTATTACTGCAGTTGGCCCAGGAGCACTTAGTGGTAACACCCCCTCTCCAGCATACCCTGATACTGCCTCAGTACAGGCAGCTGGCTAAAAGAGCTAGGGGCAACCTCCTCAGAGGGGGCCAACCAGGAGCAACCCACTTGTATGACGACACCTGGGGAGTATGCCTCCAAAGCACAACATGGCACCTTTAGACTGGCTCCTCCTACATCTACCCCACTGAAAATAAATCAGCCACTCAAAGGAAAGACAAGGAAATGCAAAACACGTACCACAGTAACCATCCAACTCATGGAAAGGAAACTTATCCTACTGCTCCTCCTCCTCCTATCAAGGAATGTTCATCCCAACCCTGGTCAACCATTCTCAACTGAACATTGTGGGAATAAAACTAAGGGCCTAAAAATCACAGCCATGAATATTTGTAGCCTCACTGCCAAGCTCAGGCAATTCCACGCATGGATGGCCCTGCGCAGGCCGGATATCATCTGCCTCACAGAGACATGGCTGACAGACAAGATAAAAGATAAGGAAATAGCACTAACAGGTTACCAAGTATACACAACTGACAGGAAAGGCAAGAAGAGGGCTGTCTCATCTACACCAGGGACTCCCTCCACTGCACGGTCCTCCCTATATCCAGGATGGCTTCTGACCATGAGCTTCTAGTGATGAAAGTACAGGTTGGGCAGCAGGGAAAGTCGCCTACCATTGCTTCGGTATACTTGCCCCCCAAAAATGCCAGGGATGGCCTCCCAAAGGTCCTGGATGCTATTGCCGTACTTCCTAAGGACAGTGAAATGATAATAACAGGGGGCTTCAACATAAATTGGGACAGTGCTGACTCTACCTCCCATAGGGACACGGTGATAAGCACATACCTAACACAACTGGTGTCGGAGCCCACCAGAAGGAACCACAGAACAGGTAGCAACTTGCTACTCAATTGGATCCCCACCAACTCCCCTTCCCATATCTCAGAAGTCGTGGAGTACACAGATACCCTGAGCGACCACTCCCCCTATCATCTTCAGGTGGTCCCACAAACACAAAAACAACCCCCTCCCATCATAATTGAAAGCACAGTCCTGAAGAAAGGTCAGCTAGGAGCACTTAAAACAGCCCTCTCTCAGCATGACTGGTCACCCATTGACCATATATCAGACCTGGAACTGGCCCTAAAATACTTCACTGATAGTGTCAACAACATTTGCAACCTCTTCACACCGGTAAAAAAGAGAAAAGTTTGCAAGACTATCAATGGTTGGATTACAGGCGAGCTCCTTGCCAAGTTGAAGGAAAGGGATAACCTTTGGTCGAAAGCCAGGGCCACCAGAAACAATCATGACTTCCAACTGTACAAGACTGCTAGAAACCGCTGCACATAACTAATACAGAAGGCCAAAGCTGACCACCACAAGGAACTACTGGATAGAAGCTGGGGTGACAGTAAAAGGTTCTGAGAGAACATAAAATGTCTCTTAGGAAAGGACAAAAAGAAGCACCCCCAATAACTCAACATTAGCGGCTCCCCAACCTCGGACCCACTCCTCATCATGGAGTCCTTCAACTCTGCCTTCACTGATCTAAGCACAGTTCTCCCCCTTGACTACCTACACCCCACCAAGGAACCCTCCTATCACAACTCAGTCAAAAACGCTCACCCAGACTTTTACCTCAAGAAAGTAACTGTCAAGAAAGCAGCATTCTATGTAAAAAAAGTGTTTGGCAAGACCAGAATGGGGAGTGATGGAGTCAACATGAAGCTGGTATCTCACACTCTTGATGTGTTCATCGTACCCATTACTAAACTTTTTAACAAATCTCTGACCTTGTCAAAATTTCCAGCAGTCTAGAAGCAAGCACTGGTCACTCCGGTACACAAAAGCGGAGAGAGAACCAATGTTTCTAACTACAGCTCAATCTCAATCCTCTCCCCCCCATCCGAGGCCCTAGAGATGATTGTTGCAGATCAACTCACTGAATATCTAAACAAATATCATCAGCAATGCCCCAATCAACACAGTTTCAGGCAAGGACACAGCACTACCACTGCTCTGGTGGACTACACTGACTATGTGCATCGTGCTATGGATGAAGGCAAATTGATAGGGTCAGTGTTCATCGACTTAACGAAAGCCTTTGACACCATAAACCACATCCTCCTATTGGCCCAGCTACGGAATATGGGAGTGGCTACTAATGCCATGAGATTGTTCCAGGACTACCTGTCTCACAGATCTCAGTGGGTAAAGATAGGTCAAACAGTATCAGAGCCCAGGGAAGTCTTGCTGGGTGTCCCCCAGAGGTCTATCCTGGGACCCCTCCTCTTCAGCTTATTTTTAAATAATCTCCCAAAGGCCAGTGACTCCAAAATAATCCTGTATGCAGATGATGCAGTCATCCTCAACAGCAACACATGAATTGAATCTCTCCAATCTGCACTTCAGCACTCCTTCAGCAAAGCAGAGGACTGGTTCTATGAACACAAACTTCTGTTCAACTACAAAAAGACCAAGACAATGCTCTTGTCCAGTACCCAGCTCAAGAAAAGATTCCCCTCCATTGCAATCTCCAACAAAGACTCAGCCCCCCTGGAACAGGTACACTCTTTTAAGTACCTGGGGGTCACTCTGGATGACACCCTATCCTTTGACCAGCACATTGACCTGACAGTCAAGGCAGTGAACGCTAAGCTGGGAGTGCTTCACATGTTTGTGATGGCAGTCAGGGATGTGTGGTTAGTATTGATTTTAATGTGAAGAGGATGCTGGATCTTTATCCAGAGCTGTTGTGCTTGGCATATGGATGGAACATTGCCGTCTAAAATGGAGCGACTTTATTGCCGCAAAGAAATAGTACTGCGGTTAAACGGTCACCTGGAGAATTGTTGCTGACAGTATGTTGCATCTGTTAGATGCCATCTTATTACTTCCGATGCTCTTTAGTGTGACATTTCCCCCTGAGAACACAGAGTAGAGAGACATGCAATGCACCTCCTAGCATCAATATTAATTGATTAAAAACGACATAAATTTTTCTAATATGAATCTCACGCAGCCATAAGCACACAAGACAGTTCATTGGTTTAATGCAGAAATGTTGCAGGAAGGGGACGAAATGAATACAAATAAATGGAGGGAATGTATGATATAATGGTGCCATTCTCCCTCTTGACCCATAGGATGCAGTTGCTCTGAGCTCCAGTATCCTAGCCGCTAGAGCTCACCTTCTTGCCTGCTACTTAATACTCACAAGTCAGTAAGAGTAATGGGCCTAAAACTGGTGGGTGTAAAAGACTGCAGACCAAGATACTGCAATCCATAACCATGAACCTGGGACATAGACGCAGTATGGGCTAGACAGAACAAATGCAGCCAAGACTCACCCAGCAAACTTTTAAACACTTGCCAGGCTACAGTGCTTGCTTCCACTATAGCTGGTGAGTTCTTTAAAGAGCCACTCACACCTCAAGAAGAACTTTGAGAAACATAATTTTTGGACACAAAACAACTTATATTTCTCATTAACTCTGTATTTCTTATCCTCAGTATTTATTATTGAGATCTTATGCATGAAAACAGGATAGCTATTCCTTGAGAGTTCAGCAGCCTCTATTGCTTCTTCCCAACCTAATGTCATAATACGCTGGTTGTGACATCACAGTTATTCCTATGGGAAACAGACTGTGATGTCACAACAGAACATTATAATTTCAAATGGGAAATAAGCTGTAGAGATGAATGAGCTCTAAGGGATAAAGATTTTCTTCTTGTGGGATTTTTTTCAGTAATAAATAATGGAGAGCAGAAATCTATAGAACATATATGGAATATAAGCTGAATTATCTAAAATTATGTTTTCCAAAGTTTTCCCAGAGGCGTCAACTGCTCTTTAATTTGTTCTTTAATAGTGTTTTACTGTGTTTTCACAAGTTGAATGCTTGCCTGGCTACAGTGTTTACTCCCACCACCTCCAGGCAATAAAGGCTACTTGTCCCGCTATCGGTGTATGCGGCGATGTTTTGTCCACAACTAAACACATCCAGCGGCATTTTCTGTAGTTCTTTTTCATCCTGGTGACATTGTGTCCACATCTCTATGACCGCAATGTAAGGTCCAGGAATGAAATAGCTGCACATGTTGTGCTTAGATAATAGCATGGGTAAAGATGCCTCACAGCCAGTCAGGCTTCAAGATTTTTCAAACCCATTTTAAAATGTGTATTATACCTCTGTTTTTCCTGTTCCCTTTCCCCTGGGTCACACCTGGAAACAAGCCTTGGCTCAATGTGCCTAGTTACCAATTTTCAGATAAATAAATTAATTACTTGGGTGGACTTGGATGAAGTGGAGGAACTTTGGGTGAAACTAAAGGGGGCATAGAGAAGGCAACAAACCTCTGTGTCAGGCTAGTAAGCAAATGCAAGAGGAAAAAGATACTGCTATGGTTCTCTAAGGAAGTGGCTGGGATGCTAAGGACAAAAAGTTAGCATTCAGGAGGTATACGAAGATAGAAACAGAGAAGGATAGGGAGATGTATCTGGAGAAACAGAGGTAGGCAGGAAAATCAGTTAGGAGCACAAAGGTGCAAACAAAAGAGAAAACAGCCCAGGAAGTAAAGAAAGGAGACAAGACATTTTTTTTGGTTATGTAAGTGAAAAGAGAAAGACCAGGAGAGGGATAGTAAGACTAAGAAAGGAAGGGGGGTGGATTGTGTGGAGGGGGACCAAGAACAAGCACACATCTTGAATAAATACTTTCGTTTAGTGTTCTCAGAAGAAGGGGAAGGAAAGGAGCCACAGAAAAGAGACAGAAGCATCGAAGAAAGGGAGGTGAACACTAGTCCATTTACAGAGGAGAGAGTCCTAAAGGAACTCAAAAAACTGAAAGTGGATAAGGCAATGGGACCAGACAGGGTCCATCCAAGGATACTGAGAGAACTCAGGGAGTTGCTGGCTGTACCTCTGTCAGTCCTGTTCAACCTCTCACTGGAGACGGGAGAGGATCCAGGGGATTAGAGGAAGGCCAATGTAGTCCCACTTCACAAAAGTGGTAGTAGGGAGCAGGCTGGCAACAACAGACCAGTCAGCCTGACTTCAGTGGTGGGGAAATTATTGGAATCACTACTAACTGAAACGATAGTGGAATACCTTGCATCCAGTGGTTTACAGGACCCAAGACTGCATGGATTCACAAGGGAGAGGTCTTGTCAAACAAATCTGATAGATTTCTTTGACTGGGTGTCCAGAGTACTGGATCAGGGAGGAGCAGTGAATGTGGCCTACCTAGATTTCAGCAAGGCCTTTGACACCATTTCACACAGGAGATTAGTAAGTAAGCTGGGTAGCCTAGGAGTGGGAACAAAACTGGTAAGCTAGGTAAGAACTTGGCAAAGAGATAAGAGACAGAGTGGTGGTAAACAGAGTTCATTCTGAGGAAGTGAGGATGACCAGTGGGGTAACACAGGGATCTCTACTGCGACTGGTCCCCTTTAATGTTTTTATTAGCGACATTGCAGAGAGGCTCGCTGGAAAGGTCTGCCTGTACATGGAGGACACTAAAATCTGCAACAGGATAGACACTCCGGGGGCAGAGAAGATGAGAGGGGATCTGAAAAAGTTATAGGAGTTGTCAAGGGTATGACAACTGGACTTCAATGCAAAACAGTGCAAAATCATGCACTTGGGGTGCAGAAACCCGGGGCCGGAGTACAAATTGGTAGGGAAGAGGTACTGACAACCACCAAACAGGAAAGAGACCTGGGGGTCATCATATCTGATGATCTAATGGTGGCTAGGCAGTATAACAAGGCAGTCAAGAGAGCTAGTGGGATGCTGGGGTGCATAGGGAGGGGTACCACCAGCAGAAAGAGGGAGGTGCTGATACTCCTGTATAGATCACTGGTGAGACCTCACCTGGAGTACTGTGTTCTGTTCTGGAGACCTCATCTCTGGAAGGACAGAAAAAGAGTGGTGGTGGTCAAGTGGAGGGCAACCAAAATGGTGCAGGGTCTGCATCAAAAGCCCTATAAGGAAAGACTGAAGGAACTTAATATATATACCCTGGAGGAATGGAAGGAGAGGGGGATATGATATAAACTCTCAAATACCTCACAGGTACAAATAAGGTTTAAGAGCAAAATATTTTTCAGAAAAAAGAGGCTCAAGGATAGGGGATCATGCTATGAAGCTGGAGGGGGGTAGACTCAGGGGAGATGTGAGGAAGTACTTCTTCATGGAGAGGGTGGTGGATGCCTTGAAACAGCCTCCCAGCAGAGGCGGTTGGGGCAAAAACTGTAATGGGCCTCAAGAGAGCATGGGATAGGCATAAGGGAACCTTAGTGATAAGACAAGGGGGGGGGGATAAGCCGGAGATCAAGTAGGGTCTGCGGAGAGGCAGTAGGTAGGGAAAAACAAGCAGACTAGGTGGGCCAAGTGGTCCTTATCTGCTGTCAAGTTCTAATTTTCTATGTCTGCAACATGTTTGCTTGTCATCAGAAGTTCTGCCTTAAAAGGACTCCGTTGTAAATGAGCACTACTTAATGGGTATTATCCCGACTAATATTTAATTAAATCAAATTACATTGCATTTATAGTGCACATAGTTATTACTGTCATTTGTCAATAGGGTTCAGAGGAGTTTAATGTTTTTAGTCACTAATGCCTTATTTGCAGGGCCTCCTAGTTCCAGTCACTTGCAAATTCACTTTTCAAACTAATTTTGAAATATAATTCAGGACAGGACCATTTTTAAAAATGCAATAAAATACTCCTTGTTTTGCATGAAATTATATGGCCAGACTTCCTGGGTAGTTAAAGGGAATTGCCTGTGCCTTGTGCTTTTAAACACACCCTCGGCATACAACTGTGTAGCCTAATGTATGCCATATCATGTGTTATTGTTTATATATATAGCATGGTATCCCACTGTTTTTGTTGATTACAGGCCTACTGTGAGATGTCTTCATCCAGTCCTTCGCTAGAGCTGTAATCAGCAATTATATTCACAGAAGTCCTGTTGCAGCAGCATAAGTGCTTCTTGCAGAAATATTACTCTGCAAGCTGCTGAAATACAACAGGGATATAGTAGAGATGTGAAATACCAAGCTACCAGCTCTAAAGGACTGCAGCAGCATATTAATGCGAAATCCAAAATGTAGCACGTTGAACCTTATAGCACCTTCTGACCTTATACTGAGATTCTGAAACTGGTCTGTCCTTCAGGAAATTGTCCTTGGGCTCAGTTTGTAAAAATAATCAGCCTGTCACCTGCTGCATGATTCCCTGGTTCCTTAGTACAAGAGATAGTGTTTGCTTACATGATCTGTTTCTCTGTGTTGGGAGAGGACATGCTAAATACACATCTACACCACTGTGCCCCTCCCCCCCCCACCACCACCACCAATCACCAAGGAAAGTAAAAAATATTTTGGGAAATGGGAGCATTTAAAAAAAAAATAACAATAACATTAGAGGGACAGAATTGTATTGGTATGTGTTGGTCCCAGAAGTGACAACCCAATCATTTGCAAAGGCTAACTAGCAAAGTTCCAATATCACAAAGAGGCAGTGTGGTCTAGTGGTTAGAGCCCTGGGTTGAGGAATGGAAGATCTCAAGTTCAAAGTTCACTAGAGTCAAGTACTTACAGTGTCACCTTGGGAAAGTCACTAAACCTCATAGCAGTCCAGTCCACCCAACTATGGAAATGAGTGGAAGCAGTGCCTCACTCCAAACAAACTCTGGCCAGATCCTATAGGGCTGCAGCCAAGGAAATTGGGGTAAAAATACTGAAAATTACCATTTATGAGCCTGCATTTGCAAAACAAAATGTAGGCTCATAAATTTGTTGTTTTTTAATAATTTTACAGCAAATTTTCAACATAGCCATGTTATGACACTGCCTCATGAAGAAGAGCAGAGAAAATGTTCGACTCCTAGCCTAAGGGTGATTTTGCGCAGAAACTGTAAAATCAACTTTTGAGACACAAAAACACATTTGGGCAGGATCTGAAAAATGAGAGCTGCCACATTCATGAGGTGCTGTAAAGAAATGGCTAAGTTGAAAATATGGGGTAAAAATATTGAATATTACAAAACTTACGAGCCTGTGTTTGCAAAATTCAACATAGCCTCATAACTTTTTTTTAAATATTTTTACACCAACGTTAGAATATAGCCTTCTTATGACCCCACCTCATCAATAAGGGCAGAGAAAATGTTCTGCTCCTGACCAAAAGGTGATTTAATGCAGGGACTGCAAAATCACCTTTCAGGATGTAAAAAAAACATTTTGACCAGGATTTGAAAAATGATAACTGTCACATTCATGAGATGCTGTAAATTTGGGAACAAATATTGAAAATTACCAAAGTTACGAGCCTGCATTTGCAAAATTCAATGCAGGCTTATAAATTTGATTTTTTTTAATATTTTACACCAAATTTTCAACATAGCCTTCTTATGACCCTTCATCATGCACAAGGCAGAGAACTGTTCAACTCTTTCCCTAAAGGTGATTCCATACATAGACCGTGAAATCACCTTTTAGGACAGATCTGCGTAATGTCAGTGCAATTGGTCATGAGGCGGGTCCCAAAAAAGGTATGTTGAAAATGTGAGCCAAAAATATACAAAAATGGCTAAGTTATGCCATTATGTTCAAAACATAATTGAAATACATTGAACCACATACCTGTTTCTTCATTTCATGGTTCATATTTCAAGAGTAAAGATGTGTCTGTGATGGAGAGACGATGACGGCATTGGACTCCTATGGGTAAGTAAGGGCTTGGGGGGCTGTGTGGTGGTGGGTGTTGAGTGGGAGGGTCAGGTACACGGACAGTAATGGCCACAAAAGACATTAATGGATGTTTTTTCTTTGTACAGGGTTAAGGAAAAAAAAAACGGAGCGAGGAATTCCTGTAGCAATTATCATTTTTCAAAATTATTATGTTTGGTTTGTGGTTTGAAACATATACAGAAAGTAAAATGTGTTATATTGCAAATAATGTCTTATGTTTTTGTTCATTTCTTGCTAGGCCTCTTTCCCAGTCTTCTATTCTGGAATATTTTAGATGCCAGTTACTCAGTCTCTGACAAGCACTGTCAGTGGAGACAAAAATGTGAAATCCTTTTTTCTAGGTCCGTTGCATGATTACACAGACAGTACGGTTCAGATAATAAACCAACATCATTCATCAGTCAGTAACATTCCAGTTATCAGGCTCACATTGTGCACTGCTTATTTTAGGCATGCAATCTCATCAGGCAAGCATTGACGGGTATGACAGCCAAGCCTAGTAATGCACATTATGTGAAAAAAAACAATTTTCAGGGTTACTGGCTTTGCCAAGACTGGGTGGAAGTAGTTATGTTAATGTTTTGATGACACAGGACGTTGCACAGAACTACTCCTGGTGATGTTGTATTCTCTTGAAACCTAAGCCCTTACATTGATTTATAATGTGTTTTCTGCTGTTAAGATTCAGATGTGTTCCACTACTAAATATAACAAAACAGTCTCATCTGCGGCAGTCACGGCGGAACACGGCAAAGTCTGCCATATCAAAGATGTCCGCCCAACTCTATTTCACATGCACGAAAACTTGTGCATGTACAATAGAGTTTGGTGGCCATCTTGGACATGACAGACTGTGCTGTGTTCTGCCATGACTGCCGACAGAAGAAAAATAGGGCAGTGCAACTGCTAATGGAGAGAGTGGAGTGCTTCACAGACACAGATGTGACTGTGATGCAACTCCACACTGTTGTTCTGTCAGAAAAGTCTCCCTTTTTCGATGACAGGAGGTCATCTGCAGAGCTCCACCCACTGCAGCCCTAATGAGCTGCTTCAGCTTAGCTGAGCTATCCTGGATAACTACAAAATGTAAAAAAATAAACCAATAAAGAAAAAAAATCACTGGATCCTGGCTATTAGTATAGAAACTTAGAAACATAGAATTTGATGGTAGATAAGGACCACTTGGCTCACCCAGTCTGCCCATTAACCTACCTAATGGATAAGCTGCAGATCCTAGTTAACCAACAACCTACTTCTTCCTACCCCAACCCCCTAGAATTACCTTATGTTTGTCCCATGCATTCTTGAATTCCCCCACTGTTTTTGACTCCACGACCTCCTCAGGAAGGCTATTCCATGCATCCACAACCCTCTCCGTGAAAAAATACTTCCTTGCATTACCTCTGAGCCGTCCACCTTCTATCTTCAAATTGTGCCCCCTTGTTCTTTCACACCTCTCTTTCTGAAAGATGCTACTTTGACAAACCCAGAGAGCTGGGCAGAAACATTTGGCTACCTTTCTGGGAGATCAAGCTCAGTAAGGTACTGCTGCTGTTTTATTATTTTTCTAAATAAAGTGATTTTTTATCCTGCAACACAGCATGTGGTTTCTGGAGTGGAAATTGTGCAGCCGAGCACTGTATTTCTCATGACTGACTCTGTGCTTGTGGCTCCAGTTCCAGCTGTTTTTGAAGCTGCCAACTACGAGAAACTCTATTAGTATTACTGTGATTGCCCTGCTAAACTATGGGAGGCAGACTGGGGCCACATAGCATTACTTTTAGTTGTTAGAAATAGGAGTAATAGAACTTTGGTGTATTGCACAGCCAATTCAAATGGATTAGTGCAACATGTGCTAAAATCCAAGAAACAAGCACTCTATGCCCCTTATAGCAGGGCAGGAGGCCATCACTAAAATTATACAGTGGGTCCAGGTGTCCAGACTGACCACATTTTGCAATGCCTTCTGCCGCTTCACTGTCTTCTGCCCTCTGCAAACTCTTTACTGCTCTCTGTATCCACAGCTGTACTGGCCAGCCTTTAAAGACTGATGCCTCTCCCATAGTGTTTCCTTCATTTTCAGGTAATGGATTGGCAATCTCTTCACTGCTCTGTCTCCCTTCTTACCCCTTACACTCCCTGCTCCTACTTCCTGAGACAAACTGCTCTCCACTCCTTCCTTTGTTCCCTTGTCTGTGCAACAAGCCTTGTTGCCTGACTGCCTTCTGTATTTTTGGTTTTTTGCATTTGCAGTACTTTCCTTGTATTGTTGGATTTCCAGTACCACCTTTGTGTAACCTGCCCCCCCCCCCCAGTGCTCAGTGCTACAGGCCCTCCACACAGGATGGGAAGTGGCAAAGGCTGTAGAAAGTTTCTGGGCTCTGGGTGCCAGCAGAAAGGTCCCCCTGGGCACAATAATAGTGGCTAACTTTTCTTTTTGATGTGAAAGATGCATTTTCTATGCCAGTCTTCAGAGCCCAGCAAACAGGGCAATTTATTGGTCTCACTGGAAATTTGTCCCTAAGGAGACAGCACACACATATACAAACACAGGTAGGTTTTTATTTTAGAGGCGCATAAAGTCTTTCACTAGGCACCCATTTTACACAATACCTGTCATAGAAACATAGAAACATAGACTTTGATGGCAGATAAGGACCACTTGGCCCACCCAGTCTGCCCATTTCCCTACCTACTGGATAAGCTGCAGATTCTAGTTAACCAACAGCCTATTTCCTGCAACCCCCACTATAATTGCCTTATGTCTGTCCCATGCATGTTTGAATTCCTCCACTGTTTTAGACCCCACAACCTCTCCAGGAAGGCGGTTCCATGCGCCCACCACTCTCTCCGTGAAAAGAATTTCCTCACATTACCCCCAGCTGTCCCCCTCTATCTTTAAATTATGCCCCTTGTTCTTACATCTCTTTTTCTGAAAGATGATACCCTCCTGGACTTTGTTGATTCCTTGAGGTACTTAAAAGTTTCTATCATGTCCCCTGTCCCTCCTTTCATCAAGGGTATACATATTAAGCTCTCTCAGTCTCTCTTCATATGGTTTCTGATGTAGACCCTGCACCATTTTAGTTGCCCTCCTCTGGACTGCTTCCATCCTGTCTATGTCCTTGCATAGATGAGGTCTCCAAAACTGCACGAGTACTCCAAATGGGGTCTCACCAACTGTCTGTATAGAGGGATAACCACTTCCCTTTTCTACTTGTGATGCCCTCCCTATGCATCCCAGTATCCCCTGGCTTTCCTACTGACTTCTCATTGCATACCCACCTTTGGGTCATCTGATATGACTCACACCCAGATCCCTTTCCATTATTGTTGTTGTTAGTACCTCCCTGCTATTGTGTACTCTTCTCCTGGATTTTATTTCCAGGTGCATTACTTTGCACTTCTTTGCATTGAATCTAGAGGTTGCCATATGTCTGACCATTCCTCCAACCTTGCCAAGTCCCTTCTCATCCTTTCTATCCCACCTGTGTATCAACTTGTTACAGATCTTTGTGTCACCCACAAAGAGGCATACCTTTCCTTCCAGACCCTCCGCAATGTCACCTATAAAGACGTTAAAGAGACTGGACCCAGTACTGAGCCCTGAGGTACTCCACTAGTAACCCCCTTTCTTCAGAATGTTCCATTCATATTACCTTCTGTGTCCTGTTGTGCAGCCAGTTTTCATTTGGCTACCACCCTGGACCCACTCCCAGGCTGGCTAACTTGATTATTAATCTTTGTGCGAGACTGTGTCAAATGCCTTGCTAAAGTCTAGGTAGGCCATATCCACTGCCCCTCCCTGGTCTATTACTTGGTCACCCAGTCAAAGAAATCGATTAGATTTGTCTGACATGACCTTCCTGCTGTGAATCCATGCTGCTTTGGGTCCAGTGCTCCGCTGGCCTCTAGGTACTCAACAATTCTTTCTTCAGAAGTGATTCCATCATTTTCCCCACCACTGAGGTCAAACTAACAGGTCTGTAGTTTCCTGCTTCTGCCTTGCTCCCACTTTTGTGAAGGGGAATCACATCTGCCCTCCTCCAGTCCTCAGGTACCACCCCATCTTCCCATGATTTGTTAAAAAGTGTGGTTAGTGGTGTCACTAGGTCCTCCCTTAGTTCTTTTAGGATTCTAGGGTGAATCCCGTCAGGCCCCATTGCTTTGTCCACCTTGAGTTTTAGAAGTTCTTTCAGTACTCTTTCTTCTTTAAATGTACTGGTATCAACCCCACTATCCAGAGTGCTTCTACTGTTTGGTTTAGGTAACTCCTCCTCTTCTTCTTTTGTGAATACTGAGCAAAAGTATTCATTCATTATCTCTGCCTTTTCACTGTCTCCTCTGCCCACCTCCCCTCTCCTTTATTAATCTTCCCTATCCCTCCCTTAACCTTTCTATGTTCCCTAATGTACCTATAAAAGGTTTTATCCCCCTTCTTAACTGAGTTGGCTATCCTTTCCTCAGTTTGGGCCTTTGCTTTTCTGACTGCCTTCCCCACTTCTTTCTGCTTTAATTGATACAGTTCCCTGTCGTGCTCTGTCTGTGATTCCTTATACTTTTTGAATGCAGTCTTTTCTCCTTAACCTTCCCTGACACTTCTTTTGAGAGCCATAGTGGTTTTATTCCGCTTTGTTTTCTTTATTTGTTTCACACAAAGGCTTGTTGCCTCCATGATGGCAGTTTTGATTTTTCTCCATTGTTCTTCCACCCTCCTTTCTGGCCATTTGCTAATGCATTCCTCAGGTATTCCTCATTTTGCCAAAGTTGGCCCTTCTAAAGTCCAGTATCCTTGTATTTGTATGGCTTTGTCTCCATGGTTGTGTTTATTGTGAAGCACACTGTGCAGTGGTTGCTTGTTCCTGGTGTCTACTGACTTCTAAGTTTGTGATCCTCTCTCCATTTGAGAGTACCAGGTCTAATATTGCTCCCTCCTGAGTGGGTTCCACCACTAGCTGTCTAAGGCATGCTCCTGTAAGGCATCGAAATGACCCTGCTCTTGGATGTGGCTGCAGTCCATGTTGCCCAGTTAACATCTGGCATATTCAGGTCCCCCATCAACAGTATCTCCTTTTCAGCCATTTTGAGAATGCCTCTATCATTTTCTTGTCCATTTCTCCTCTTGGAGACGGGGTCTATACAACCCTGTGTGGATTGTGATGCCATTCCTTGTCTCCAATGTGACCCAGAGTTCCTCTTGTCCTCCCCTTTACCTTTTAGTTCTGTTACTTTGATCCCTTCCCTATGTAGAGAGCTACTCCACCTCCTCTTTACCCTCCCTGTCTCTTCTGTAGATTGTGTACCCTGGTATGTTGACATCCCAGTCATGGTTCTCCATGTACCATGTTTCTGTGACTGCCACAATATCCAAGTGTTCCACTTCCATCAGGGCTACTAGCTCTGGAGCTTGTTTCCCAGACTATGGGCATTGGTACTCATTGCCCTCCATTTAATGTTGGCTTTATCCTTTTTTACCCCATCCCTGCTCTTATTGCCCTTGTCCATTTTCCATTTACTCCTGTCCTGCCCTCTGTCAAGCTCTGTACCTCAGTGTTTACCCTACTACCTGTCATGCTTTGTGGGGAGGCTTGAACTTTCCTGTTTCCTATCAGCACCTCCCTTGGCTAGTTTAAAAGCTTGCCAAGGAAGCCTTTAAACCTGTCACCTAGGAGCGTGTTTCCCTTCCTGGACAGATGCAGACCATCATGCCAGTATAGACCTTCATCTCTCCAGGTGGACCCCCAGTCCCCAATGAAGCCAAAGACCTGTGCTCTGCACCAGTTTTGCAACGATTCATTAAACTGCATGGTGTGCAGCACCTTAGCCTCACCCCTGCCTTGGACTGGCAGCACCTCTGAGAAGGTTACCGAGCTTGCTACCTGTCTGAGGCCCCTCCCCAACTCCACAAATTCATCCTGCACTGCACTGATCTCATGCCTAGCTAGGTCATTTGTCCCGAGGTGGACAATGATATCTAGTTTCCTCTCCTGTGATGCTGCTTCTGCAATCCTGGGGATTCTCTTCCTGTTCCTCCAAGCCATGGCACCAGGCAGGCACCTTACTTCCCTCTCCTCTCCCTTCCCCAGGTCTACACTCCTAACAACTGAGTCCCCTATCAGAAGCTGTTTCTTTCCCTTGTGTTGTCCCTTGCCACTCTTTTGTGGGTCTCCCTTCTGGCTGTCCCCAGCATTCTTCTTGGTCACCAATGAGGGTGTCATCATAGATGAACCTTGATTTGCCAGACCGACATATGATTTGTGTAGAGGTGCAACTCGGGGGCTACACCTCTGTTCCACCACCCTCACCCTCCCAGAACCTACTGTGGTACATCTGCTCTTCACACATGGCAACCTCTGAGGCAGTGGTTGTGGAACTGGTGCTCTTTGGGTGGGGGAGGCCTCCTTAGTCCTTGCCAGTTCAGCCTGGAGGTGGGCAACCTCCTCCCTCAGAGCTGACAGTTGCCTGCAAATAGGGCAGCAACTCAGGTTCCAGAATGTTTCCCGGAAAATTGCTGCCCCGCAGCCAGTGCATTGCACCACACCCCACATGTCCCTCTTCCTTATAACATACAATGAGTAATACATAAATTTTTTTTTTCCTTTTTTTTTGGATGTGTGTATACTTACGCTTTATGCACTGTGCTGGGTAATTAAGAATATGACAGTTCTGCTCCAAGACCTGTTGAGGAAGTGATGTCAGAACCTTGGCTATAAAGAAAATGCCACAACCACTGGTGACTGTTAGAAACAATCAATTACACCACTGCTCCACCACCCTGGTGAGTACTGCCCTTTATAGTAAGTCAACCAACACCACAATGTACTAGACCACTGCTCCTACACAAACCACTCTACTGAGTCCAGGGATAAAAAACCTACTGTTAGCCAGCAGGACACTTCCAAAATATTGCACAAATATCCTTCCAAATCCTATGTGTCTAGCACAGAATTACAACTAGGTTGTATTACAACCTCTCTGGTTATAAAATTACTACACTTTTAATGGAATCCTGCAATTTTAATGCCAATAAGAAAATAATGAAACTTTCTGTAGAAAGTGTAGCTTACCTTCCTAGTCCCCTACAATATTATGTTTTACCAAGTTACCAGTTCCTCAAATGCGTTCTAGTTTGTTCTCTGCAGTATAGCCAATTTCTCAGCTTCCAAAAGGATCAGGCAGGTCCTCTGACTGACTTTACTCTGTCCCTTCCTTAAAGGCATAATACAAAACTGGGTTATATACATCAAACACACCTGTGGGCCATATGCTACAGCGTTACAGTAACCTACCCTCCTCATTCCTGTTGCAGAATCTTCCACTGCTCTCTTTCCTGGAGAGGCAGATGTTATTTCTTACAATATGCAGACAATGCCCCCTATTGCATCCTATGTTCAGTCTCAGCTTGCAATAGTGCAGTCTTTTTCTGGACTCTCTGTACAATAGAAGCATACCTAGCCAGTGGAGCTCAGCACACATGTGTGACAGCCACAGCCAATAAGCTCTGCAGCTGGAGGATTTCTCCTTGACTCCTCCTCCTCTGCTCGGTTGATCACCCCTATAGGACACCAGGAAGAACATATGGATGGTGCACTCTAACACACGAACATACAGAACTGCCTGCAGAAAAAGTTCATTTAGCCTACTGAGCCTGCTTGATGCAGAGCTCATTGATCCATGCTATATGACACTCCATCCCCCTCGACACTCTCAACCTCCCCTTTTACCTTATCCCACCCCTCTTAAACCCAGCTAGTGTTGTCAGGTTTACTAACTCCTCTGTCAGGTTATTTCACCTGTCCACCACCATCTCTGTGAAGAAATGCCTCCTAGGCTCCTTCCCCCACCAACCTGCAACTGTTACCCTCTGTACACTTGTTCCCACTAAATCTAAAAAGATCAACAGAGTCAACTTTGTTTACACCTTTAAGGTATTGGAAAGTCTCTATCATGTCCACTCTTTCCACTTCTCTCCTTGAGTGAATACGTATTTAGATTTTATAGCCTCTGTCATAAGACACTGCTGGCCCTGAATCATTTTTGTAGCTCTTCTCTGTAGCCCTTCCAGTAGATTGATGTTCTTTTTTTGGTAGGGGCTCCAATGCTGTACACAGTACTCCAGGCGTGGGTGCACCATTCATCTGTATAGTGCCAATCTTACCTTCTTCCTCCTGCTGGTGAAGTCCCTTCTTCTACATCCTAGCATCCTGTTTGCCTTCACCAATACCTTACTGCACTGCATTGAGGGTTTCAGGCTGCTCGTGATCGCACTCACCAGATCCTTTTCTTCCTCGGTCACTGTGAAAGTCATTCCACCCAGTCTATAAAATACTTGGCTCTTGGATTCATTCTGACATATATGCATTTCTTTACACCTACAGTATGTGCATTACTTTACACATTGAGCCCTAGCTGCTAGATCTCTGACCATTTTTCTATCTTCACTAGGTCCACCTTCAAATCTCTGATTTCTTCCTCATATACACCCTCCCACAGAGCCATCTACCAAGAGGCGGATGTTGCCTTTTATGCCTTCCCCAGTGTCATTCACAAATACTGTACAATTGAACCACAGACCTGATTCCAACCTCTGAGGCACTCCACTAGTTACATGCTTCATTTCTGAGTGCTTGTCCCCTATCACTATCTTGGAAGTTTCCCCCTTAACCAGTTAACAACCCATGTTGGGAACTTATCCTCCGCTCACATGCCTTCGAAGTTCTTAATCAGCTCTTGTGGAGGACTAAGTGAAAGGCTCTTCTGAAACTGCAAAGAGCCACAGAAACTTGGAGAACTGCATAAAAATCTAATTTAATGAGGCAAATAGTGTAGAATACAGCACTAGACCCATGGTGCTTAACATCTCAGGCATGATATTAAGAAAGTGCTGCATCTATGCAGTAAAATAGCAGTTCACTCCTATCACACATTCTAAGTGATTATTTCAAAATACTGTACTAGAAGACTAGATAGGAAATGCATTTTTCTCACTTAAAATCACACTAAAGGGTGTGAAGGGATATGGTTTGAATATTGATGAAAAACACAGCTCACAGTTGTGTGTATTTTAAAATAGTAAGTAAATAATTAAAGCTTTATTTATCTAGCACCCAATCCCAGAGGTTCTGGGCACTTTACATAAGGAGCAGTATTTAAAACAACACATAACAAATTTAAAATAGCAGTAACAATAATTTAAGCCAGAGTCAAATATAATCACATATAACAAATAATAACTAAAAACTCTAAAACCCCTATCAAAAATACTATAAAAATTTAAAAGCTTGTTTAAACAGGTACGTTTTGAGACCTTGTTTAAAGCTCTCCATGGAGGCTGCTTCCCGTGAAGATTGTGGTAGTGAGTACCACAAGGCCAGCCCAGCAACTTCAAAAGCGCAGTCTCCGGATGTCTTGAGTCATGCCCTGGGAACCGTAAGGAAGCTCTCCATGGAAGAGCATAGTATGCGTAGCAGGTGGGCAGGTGTCAGAAGGTCTGACAGATAACCCAGACCCAATTTATATGGGGTCTTGAAAGTGAGTAAGCCCACTTTGAAGGCAGTCCTCCACCTGACCAGCAGCCAGTGCAGTTCACACAGAACCAGAATTATATGAGTGGATCTAGCCAGGCCCATCAACAGACTAACTGCTGTGTTCTGTACCAGCTGCAGGCGGTGGAGGTTACCCCCATTGACCCCAAAGTATAGAGCATTTACAGTAATCAAGCCTTGAAGTTACAAAAGCATGTATCAGTGTTGGTAGGTCATCAGATGGTATTAAGGGCTTAATTCAGGTGACATTCCTCAGATGGTAGAAACTATTTCGAATGACGGAAGACACCTGAGTCTCAAGTGTCAATCCGTTGTCAAGGATGACGCCCAGATTTCACACCTTATTGGTTGCCACCAATGAGGTGGCACCCAGAAACAGCCCTGTCCCTGCTCTGGTGGTGACCATGTCCCACTGACAACCTGGCTCAATCACCAGTACCTCCATCTTTTCCAGGTTGAACCTTAACCAGTTAGAGGACATCCATTCCTGGATCTCAGATAGGCATTTGATTAGCAAGTCCACAGAATCCAATGTTCCAGGGGCAGAGGACATATAGAGCTGGGTATCATCTGCATAGCAGTTAAAACTTAGACTGTAATGCCTAATGATGTCACCCAGGGGTCGCATATACACTGCAAACAGCATAGGTGACAAGACTTAACCCTGGGGAACTCCACAGGTCAGGGGCTTCAGGCAGGATGAGAAATTCTCCAGCACTAACCATTGCTTCCTACCTGTCAAAAAGGACTTAAACCAGCTGATGACTTTGCCAGTGAGTCCACAGAGCCCTCCCAAAGTGATCAAGTAGCTTCATATGTGGTCTACGATGTCAAAAGCTGAGGTGAGATCTAGGAGAATGAGAATTGACTATTTTCCTCTATCTCTCACCCTGAGGAGATCATTTTGCACACTAACTAATGCCATTTCTGTGCTATGCTTTCTCTTTAATCCAAACTGGAGTGGCTCGTAGATGTCAAAGGTCATCAGTTGTGCCTCAAGCTGCATCACCATGACTTTCTCCACAACCTTCCCCAAGAATGGAAGATTGGAGACAGGTCGGTAATTTGTTAAGACATCAGGGTCAAGCGATGGTTTCTTCAGAAGGGGCTTCACCAATGCCTCCTTCAAGGTATCAGGGAAAAGCCACTCTGAGAGTGAGCAATGGACAATCTCAGTGAACACTGGACCAAGGGACTCCACACATCCCACTAGGAGATGCATCAGGCCTGGGTCCAGTTCACAAAAAGTGGGTCACAGCTTCAAGTTTACCCTGATGACTTCAGTCACCCCCACTGTGAAAATTCTTCCTAAACAAATGGAGTGCCTGTGCAACCACCAGACTCTTTAATGCGAGTTTGATCATGTTCCACTGGAGAGATCCCGGTCCTAATGGATGACGCCCTGTTATAAAAGAACTGAGAAAACTCCTTTAGAATATGTGATAATAGTGAAACTGCTATTAAACGACATGGCTGCAGCACATCCTTCATGCTTTACACATTAACTATTTTCAATCATGTGCATTTGCTATCTGGTGCATGGTAGTAGACAACATTTTTTTTTTATTTGGTACAGGTATGAAATAGTATCAGTATTATGTACTTGCCATTTTTGGGTTGTGTCACAGTTAAAAAGCATGTATCAATAATATACTGAATATGTAGGTTCAAATAGAATCGATACATGTAGAATAGTATTGACACATAAAAACAGTATAATGACAGAGCTAATCCTTAATGGTTGACTTCAAACTTTCATTTTTTTTTATTTAGGTTACAACCACCAACAGTTCCAAAGTTAAAAGACATTTTTTTTTAAATGAGATAACTTTAGAAGTGTTAGGGCTAGAAACTAATTTTTTATATGAAAGCATGCAGTCAGTAAATTTAATAGGTGACAAGACATTGCTACAGACAATATATATTGATAAAAAAATGGTCCCCTAAATGTTTAAAATCCTGGTATTGTGGCAACATAATATTATATATTACATGTACTGTATAGATCTCAACAACACAGGAGAACTGTATCTTTAGGATCTATACATGTTGACCAGGCACAACATTTGCATTAAAAAAAACAACTAAGTTTCTATGATTAACATTTCAAATACTTCTGCTTTCAAAATATAACTCAAACATTATAAAATATGAAAAAAGCATTCTCTTTGGAAATGATTATAAGATGCTAGTGGTTGTTCTGTCTAAAATTAAATATTTATTTATTTATTCATTTATTTAAAAATTGGTAACAGGGAGAGGCACATTGAGCCAGAGCTGTTTCCAGGTGCAACCTGAGAGGGAGGTGGAGAAGCAAAATTACAGACAAAATACAGCTAGTCTGATGATGTGGTTATAGTGACAGTGACATAAAGAGCATAAGTTGCTTGCAATACAGACAAAATGGTAAAACATTGTACATGGAAGACAAATAAATCAGCATACAACTTATCTGTGCAAATTAAGCCAATTCAAAAAGTGCATCCTAGAAATATAGGAAGGTAATGGCAGAAGGAGATCAAAGGTCCATCAAGTCAACCCTTGAGATCCCAAGATCCTAGGTGATTCTGGGTCCTCCTATCTGGTAGTTTCCCTTGCAGATTTGATTCTAGCACATTCCTTGTTCCATCCCCTTTTGAATGCTAATACTGTCCTAGCTCCTACCATCTCTGCAGGTAGTTTGTTCCATGGCTCCACAATCCTTTCTGAGAAATAGTGCTTCCCAAGATCCCACCTGAAACTCCTACCCTTCAGTTTACATCCATGCCCCCTCGTGCTTGAGTTGGGAGTCTTGGTGAATAGTTCAGCATAGGGTACTGAATTTAAACCCCTCATGTACTTATTGGTTTCTATCATTTCCTCCCTTTCTCTTCTAGATTCAAGTGAGTACATGTTTAACACTTCCAGCCGCCCTTTGTACTGCAGCCACTGAAGCCCCTGTATAATTTTGGTTGCCCTTCTCTGAATGGTTTCAATTCTGTCCCTATCCTTCTTTAGGTGTGGTCTCCAAAACTCTATGCAGTATTCCAAATGGGGTCTCACCATAGATCTGTACAGTGGAAGTATCACATCCCTGTGCCTACTGTCAAATCCCCTCCCTGTGCAACCCAGCATTTTTTTGGCCCTACAATATGCTGCATTGCATTGGCTGGTTTGTTTAAGGGTATCACTAATAATAACTCCTAGATCTCTTTCCTCTTTTGAGTCATTGAGTTTGACCCCCTTCAGCCAATAGATTGTTCTATGGTTATTCCTGCAAATATGCATCACTTTACATTTCTTGGCATTAAATTTCAGCTGCCAGATACCAAACCATTGCTTCAACCTTTTCAAATCATTTTGTATGATTCTGACTGCTTCTTTGCTGTCTACCTTTCTCCCTAATTTAGTGTCGTCTGCAAAGAGTGCAATCTTGCCCAGGATACCTACTCTTATGTCACTGATGAACACAATAAATAGGATTGGGCCTAAGGCCAAGCCCTGCGGAACCCCACTCGTCACTTCTCCCTCCTCTGATATCTCCCCATTGACCACCACCCTTTGCCTCCTTCTGCACAACCAGTTTCCCACCCACTTAATGATGCAGCTTGCCATGCTCAGATCCTCTGGCTTCTTTAGCAAGCATTTGTGTGGTACTGAATCAAAGGCTTTGCTGAAGTCAAAATAGAGGACGTCCACTGGCCGGCCACAATCCACTTCCCTAGATACCCAATCAAAGAAAGAAATCAGGTTTGTCTTGCATGACCTGTCTGTAACAAAACTGTGCTGTTTTTTATCCTGTAGACAATGGTTTTCCAAGTATTCTACAGGTCTTGTTTAATCAGGGCCTCCATTTGCCTTCCTAGCACTGATGTATGGCTGACCAGCCTGTGGTTACTGGCTTTTTTCCTGCTACCACCCTTATACAGAGTCACCACATTGGCATTTTTCCAGTCATTAGGTACAACTCCCATCTGGAGAAAACAGTTAAACAGGTATGCTAAGGGGTCTGTTAAGTCACTCGGTAACTCTTTAATTATCTTTGTATGTATTCTACTCAGACCAGGAGATTTGTCGATCTTTAAATGATCAAGCACCTCTCTGACCCTGCCTGCGATAATACTTGGTGTTTCCATTTTTGGCACTCCTCTGCTGTGTGCTGTAATGCTGCAGTCAGGCATGGGCCACTGTGTTCTCTGGCATCATGCCAGAGTTATGGGAGAATGAGGTAGTGCTGAAAGGATTAGGCAAAACAGGTTGATAAACTGTTTTGCCTAATCCTTGGGTGCTTCAAATCCCTGCTGCATGACCTCCTCCTCTTCTCGATCCTGCATATGCCCCTAGTGCCCACCCACCTACCCCCACCCGGTCGCACTGAAATGAGCCTTGGCTCAGTGTGCCTTTCCCGGTCATCAATTTTAAGTAAATAAATAAATAAATAATGGACTCCTGTCCTGCTACAATGTTTCACTAAGACTGTGCCCAAATAAGATATGTGCTTCCTCACTGCAAACAATTAATTATTTCTCATTGCTGTAACTGCCTGTGCAATTTTCCATATATGTATATAATGTTGTGACACCCTCCTGGCTGTATTAACTTATCATTTGTCTACTATGTAGTATCGCTATGTATTGTCTGTAACCTCTCTGACATAGAACCTTTGAAAATGAGTCTCTGACTCAAAAGATTGTAATTCAGATACTGTTCAATAAATAAATAAGGGTGTCAGAACTATGAGGTTAGGGAGGAGGCAGAGGTATGGGGTTTGGTTTTAGCTGGCATCTAATAGAGGGAAGGGAGCGGGAGATACAGGTGGAGGAGGGTAGATGGTTCCAGAGGGGGAGGAGGCAGTGTGAGAAAGCAGATTTCGTAGCTGAGGAGTGAGGGTGAAGAAGGGGGAAGATGCATGGGTCCCTTCAGTTCAGAGAGTAGGACGAGGAGGGAATGGGGAAAAGGAGATGGTATAGGTATGAGGGGAGTGACCCAAATCAGTATTTTGAGATGAATGAAGCACAGGAGGACTGGAGACCTGAGAGGAGAGGGAAGATGGATAGGGAGGAATAAAGGCAGCAGTGGCGGGAAGCAGAGGGTGAGCTGGTAGCAAAGCAACAGAAGGCATAGCACATAATGTTAAGGGAGGTGGAGGGGGTGGTGCCATAAACCATAACAGCATAGTAAAAAACTGGGAGAACTATTTTGGTGACCAGTTCCTGGTGGACTGGGAAGAAAGGCAATCCTTATTGTGGTATGGGGCACTGAGTGTGGGGTGGAGTTTGGCATAGATGAAATCAATGTGTGCAGAGAAGTGAAGCCTGCTATGTAAGCACACACTGTGGTACTTGCAAGTTGGGACTACTTCAACCAGTATTCCATCTAGTATGGAGAAGACAGGGAGGTGGGCAAGCCAGGCCAGCTTCTGGCAGGTACCAAAGGTCATAGACACAGTTTTTTTTTTTTTGGTGTGTTGATCCAAAGTTTGTTCGATTGGAACCAATGTAGACCATTGTGAAAGTCTTGCTGGAGTGAGATTTCCAGAGATGCAGTCAAGGGACTGGAGGAGGTATACAGAACTGTGTCATCTGTATCTATGTAAATATATGGGTTAGCACAGGTGGAGAAGAGGTTGTTTTAGAAGATAGAGAAGAGGACTGAACCCAGAATGGAACCCTGTGGGAGCCTGGCCTGGATAGGGAGGAGTGGAGAGATGGCACCTCCTACCTGTACTGACCATTGACAGTCCAAGAGGCAGAAATGGAACCAGTTGACAGTGGGGGCTGAGAGGCTGGCTAAACTCAGCTTATCCAAGAGGAGAGTGTCCGTTACAAAATCAAAAGCTTTGGCCAAATCAATGAAAATGGCTACTGTGATGTGCCCCAGATCCATCCCTGAGAGGATAGAATCAAAGACCCTAAGTGCAAGAGAAGGGAGGAGGTAGACAGGACAGAAGTTGCCAGGAATAATGCAGGGATCACCCCCTTTGTGAAGGGGGAGAACCTTGGCAATCTTCCAAAACTGACAGATAGTGCAAAGGGTGAAGGAGAGATTTAGGAGGTGAGTAAGGGGGGAGGCGATGGCTATAGCTGACAAATGGAGAAGTTTAGCATCCAAGTCATCTGGGCTAGATTTGGAAGGGTTGAATGAGAAAAGGGTGAGCAGGGTCTCCAGTGGAGTGATGGGGAGAGTCAAACCCCTGGGAGGATGAGGTAAGTAGGAGGGAGCAGAAGAGGGAAGTGGAAAGGAACCAAGAGGTGGAAGGGAGAGGAGACCATAATTGCTAAAAAACTCATTGAAGTGAGCAACAACAGAGGGAGGGTCAGACACTGGTGAGCCACTAACCATGAGGACTGCTAAAGAGGACTTGGCTGGGGGGTCAAAAAGGGAGTGAATCATCGTCAAGAATATGGCTGAGGAATTAGGATTATTCTGGAGGTTGGCCTTGAAGTAGAGGGACTATGCAGTATGAACAGCCTTAGTGTAAGTGTTCCTAACTGCCCTGTAGGAGAGGAGGTCTGATAAGGAGTGGGATAATTTACACCTGGCCCAGGCTTGGTCACGGGTCTTGCCCAAGTTGATGAGACCAAAGGTGAACCAGGGCTGGTGAGAGGATTCACCTCTAGATTTCCTGATGGGGCTTGCTTGTCCCAGACAGAAGTAAATATTGAGTAGAAGACAGAGAGGGCAATATCAATGTCTGGGGCAATGAGCATGGCGGAACCAGTCAGCTACAACCAGGTCGCTCAGTAGAGTTTTTTGTTCAACGACTGAAGGAACACATTACTTTCTAGTTTAAGATTATTATGAGCATTAGTTTAATTGTAAGTTATACTGTAAGTCTGCATATTTTATATGATCCATTCAAGGAACCACCTCTCCCTAAAGAAGCCCATCATGGCAAAATATTGGATGAGGAACAGGTGACAGATGTAATTAATTAAACAGAAAATGAATGAACAAAGCAATTTTTTGTTGCATGGTTGAGTCTCTTTTCCTTGTGCTGACAAGAACGTTATAAGCCTCATTCACTGCAATATACAAAGCTATTAAAGGAGGGGCATCCCAGAAAGATTACTCTTTACATCCTACCTGTCATTCACCACATCATTCTCACAGCAGACATGCTAGAGCCTGGAACCTTCAAGACTCATATTTCCTGATGAAACTACTCTTAACTAGTTAGTAACTTCATTCAAACTTGGGTGGGTAGGTGGGTGGGTGGGTGAGAGGCTGGTTACAGGTATTTTACTATATACAGGAAAAAGGAGTGCCTGCACTCAGGAGACCATAGTAAAAAACTTGTATTTCGTCTTCATGTTAAAATACCAACAGTCAGTACCACCAGACTCCCCTAAAGAGAACTATTTACTAAGTACAGGCATTCCTTTTTAAGGAAGCAGTATAGCGCAGTGGTTTAAGACTCTAAGCTACAAATCTGGTGACATCCAACAGACCAGACCTTGGTTTAAATCCCACAACTTCCATTTGCATACTGTGTGATCCTGACCAAGTCATTTAACCTCCTTGTGCTCCCAGGTCGCTCCTGTAAAAAAGCTGTCAGCTTAGTGTGCTATACCTGGTTAAACAACTAAATAAATTCCTTTTTTCTGTATCTGGTTAATTTTTTTGAGCCTGCACCTTAGACAATCAGTGCAGTGGGGGCTTTCTGTCTTGGCTATGTGTTTTATATAGGTTGGATTACTGACCTATAAAGCCCTGCACAGTGGGTGGGGAAGGGGGGCCGACCTACCTGCAAGATCTCCTGGTTCCTCATCGCCCTAGTCGGGCTCTCCATTCCTCCAAGAGTTGCCTCCTTATGGTTCCCAGGGTTAGGTTGCAGCATTCTGGGGACCAGACATTCTCAGTTGCTGCACCAACCCTGTGGAATTCCTTACCATGACAACTAAGGGAGGCACCATCAGCAGAAACATTCAAAAAAGGACTGAAAACATTTTTATTTAATCAGGCCTATGGTATGTATGATCTATAATAAATTTGAAGATCAAAATGAACTGGCTGGTGTTTTAAATTACTGTTTCAGTGAATGATACATAGAATTTGATAACTGAATGCTGCATTATGTTATGTTGCCATATACTGTGGATGAACTGTTTTTGCTACCACTTTTTTCCTCCTCGGCCACCTTTCTGCTCCCATGTCCTTCGCATCCAACTGGGGATCCGGCCGCTGGCCGCCACTACTGCAGCCACATGTCAACACCCTGTAACTCCTGCAGCTTACCCCCCACAGCAGGTAGACAGGGAGCTCCCAACTCTCCACCCAACATAGATCCAGTTTCAGGTGCCCTGCGTAAGCCTGGCGAACACACACCAACTGCCATCAAGCCGCTCAAGTGGTGCCATTTTCATTGTTTTTCTTATCCCCTGGAATCTAGGGTATGCAATGACACTGGTGGAGGGAAACACATGCACATCTGCCTGCGCTCCCTCCAGGTGTCCACCCAAACTCCTCCCCAAGCTGTCATTCTGGTGCCCTGTACCCCAGCCTCCGCCAGAGGGTGACCGGGCACCAACTAGTGAGAGCCCCCTCCCCAGAGAAGGAGAGCAGTCTATCAGATGCTCGATCATTCTACACCCTTGCCAACCCCCAGCAGTTCTTGCTCATTCCTGAACACAGGTTGCCGGCGTGGCACGAGGTAAGGCGTCCAGCACCTCAGCCCTCAGTGCCACCAGGCTGGCCCTTGTATGAATTTTTTTAAATGTTGGTAAGCGCTCTGCGCCCCTGAGAAGGGGCGCTATATAAATAAAGTTTCTGTCTGTCTGTCTGTCTGTCTGTCTGTCTGTCTATCTATCTATCTATCTATCTATCTATCTATCTATCTATCTATCTGTCGGTATAACATTCCCAAAGCAACGAAATCACAGTGAAGACCATCACAGCGACAAAATCGACAGTTCGCTGTGATGGTCTGCTAGTTTCCCAATGCTGTTGTCTCTGTGGAGTTTGCCCCTCTCTCGAACCAACTCTGACTCTTGTTAGAGTTGGTTTGGTGGAGGACACGAACTCCCCAGAGACTTTTGTACAGTGATGACACAATGCCAATTGACAGTGTTGTGCAGCTACTGTAGCAACAGTTGGCGAATTTCCTGTTGCTGCAGTGACATGGAACCCTATCTATCTACTCTACAGACTCTTTCCCCACTCCCCCAATCCCTGGACCCACCAGGAAAATGCTTTACTACTTTAGCTTTGTGTGCCATGTCAGAAGATAAACTGGGCAGGAACCCATAGTAACTGAGTTCCCCTACCCCTTACAAAATTGTACAAGAGGCCCTGTACCTCTGCTATCTTTCTCCATTAAATAATATAGGTGAGTTCAACAATCTAGAAATGACAGTTTCCTCATCTACAAATCTAGAGGTGAGAGTTCCTCCACTTATACATTTTTTATTTAACTATAGTGATCACTGTGATGTCAACAAACACTTCTCTTACCACTATTCAAAAAAGTCAAAAACTGCCTCTGCCACTCTCAGAAAAAAACAAAAATAAATAAGAATCAGGGAGCGGCCCCAAACCAATCATGGCAAATTGCAAAGAGAACAGGTTTGAATAACAGACCCACTCACCACTAGTTGTTTTAAACAAATTATTTCAGCATTTACTAGTCGGAGTCCATAAATATTTAATTTTCATATCCAGAACTATGATAAAGCCTACGTTTCGGGGCAAATAATACCCCTTCATCTAGGAATCCAGTTTAATTATCTATCAAACATGCAATATATTAAAGTTAACTTTGCTCTTTTATACAACTGGAAAACATATCATTTTTGTTTTTTCTAACAGAAGAAGAAGCCATACTTAAT
This sequence comes from Neoceratodus forsteri, assembly GCA_016271365.2. Lineage (NCBI taxonomy): Eukaryota > Metazoa > Chordata > Ceratodontiformes > Ceratodontidae > Neoceratodus > Neoceratodus forsteri. The sequence continues at coordinate 1,366,072,724 of CM057455.1, read as the reverse complement.
TCTTTGCACACTGTTAGTGTGTTTCTTTTAGGACTCCCTAATTCTCACTACCAGCTGTTTTCTTACAGCCTTTAAAAAAACAAGACATGTACTTTCATTTTTATATAACAGTGCATTTCAAACATTTAGAAGTTAAAGACTTAAACTTAGTTTTTGTTCCCACCTTTTCAACACACAGGCCGTTTTTACTGAGCTACCTTTTTTCTTTTTAAACTTTTGTTGTTGTTCTGCTCTGTAAAAAATACATTAATAGTATTTAAATAATCTGAATGCTAGGTATGGCAGGATAAGCAATAGTTTAAAAGTCTCAAAATGTTGTGTTACCTGAGTTTTACTCTTTCACGTTCTCCGTGTTTACATCTTACTAGGCCAAGTGACCAGAAACTGGCTCCATTTCTATCGTATTGAATTAGAACCAGAATTCAGCAAGATGATGCATGACCCGCAGTGACGTTCGCTGTGGAGCACGTGCATCTGTGGGCACTGGAGCACTCGCTTGGGTGCTGAACCCACTGTTAACAGCGGCACCATACCTCTCAAGTGTCCCTCATTATGAGGGACATCCCTCATTTTGTCCCTTAAAATTGCTCTGACCCTCATCTGTCCCTCATGGAAAAGGTGCTGCCCACACAAAGGTGCTGCTGTAAATTCAGACTATAAAGTAGAAACTCTTTATATTCTAAAATGCTAAATCCAAAATAAACTTTGTACAAGTAAACACTATGGGTTTCACAGTGTTCTGAGCTTGTATCTCCATGTTTGAGGATGCGTCCCTCATTCTGAGGGTCTGTGTCCCTCATTGTCCCTCATTTTGGCTGTCAACAATGTCCATGTCCCTCATTTCAGTGGCAAAAGGTTGAGAGGTATGAGTGGCACCAAATGTTGGTGTCTGGTCATATCATTTTTAATTTTTAAAACTCACACTTATACATTCTCTATGTACTAAAACATGTTGTCAATCTGGACGCTAGCATCGAGATTCTCGGCTACATTTCCGGTTGATAATTATCTGTACCTCTTACTTGGATTCGATAAAATATAAAATATTTTTACCCATGTCTTCTTTTGTTACATTGTAAAGAAGATTGTCATGGATTTTTTAGTAGAGAAGGAAGCACCTTGGTGATGGTTGGGGGGATTATTATTATTCATCAGTAACATTGGTCTTATTATATTTTTAGACAGTATTCAAATACAGACTGGCAATCAATACAGTGGTTTAAACCAAATCTCGGGTCTGTTGATTGAAAAGTATATAAAAGGCTTCCCTTAGGAGAAATTCTTGTCTAAAATTTTCTTCTCTTTTATTATTTTTGCCCTTTTCTATCCCAAAAAATCATAACACGGGTAATTGGTGTGAAGCCAACATAAAATGTCTTGCTATAGGGTAGTTTTTATCCTGCCTCTTTATACACCTTTTATGCTCCCCAATTCTTGTGTTTAACTGTGTTTCAGTTTTTCCCACTTAAATTTTGTCACGGGGCATTTTATACCATAAACCACCCCTATGGATTGGCAAGTAATAAATTCCCTGATTGTCATATCATCGTCTCTTGATACATTTCTAATCTTTTTCAGCCTCCTTGTGTTGTTGCAATGTATGCAATTCCCACATGAGAAATTTCTTCTGAGGTCAGAACTAGTTAGAAAGCCTGTGATTTTTGGTTTGGGTACTGTATAGTCTGTATGTACTATTCTATCTTGAATAGATCTAACTTTTTTTGCTACCACTAATGGGTCATTCCCAAACATGGCTTCTCCAGTCGGTGTAGATTTTATTACATGCCAATTTTTTTATGATTCTTTTGATACTATAGAAATCATTATGGTATTTAACTGATAATAAAATCCTGTTTTCTGTTGGCTGTTGATTTTTTCTATTTACGGACAACTTCCCTCTATCTTGTTCTTCAATGTTGGATTTTGCCTTGTCTATAACTACTTTTGAATAACCCCTAGCTAGGAACCTATCTTCCATGTCATTCATAGTGTACTGAAAATCCAGTTTGAATCCACAATTTCTTTTTGCCCTTAGCAGATGGCTAAAGGGAATTGAATCTTTTAAGGTTTTTGGATGAAAACTATTTGCCTCCAAAATCATGTTTCTATCTGTTTCTTTTTCAAAATAGTTTGATACAGATTTTTCATTCATGCTTAAAAATCATTAAGTCAAGAAAAAAAAAGTCAAAATCTTGGTTCTTTACAAATTTTGAATGATTGGTTCTTGAATTTATATAGTTATGAAATTCTTCCAACTCTTGATCGGTGCCTTTCCAGATAACTACTATATCATCTAGACTACACATTGCTTCCATAGAAGGATTTTTTTCTGCAAAAGGGTTGTTATTGTTGATGTACCTGCATTCAGAAGTGTCCATATGCAAGTTGGCATATGAAGAGGCCATGCTTGACCCCACAGCCATCCCTTTTAATGGAACATAATAATCTTTTTCAAAACAAAAGTCGTTTTGGGATAATACCAGTTGTGACGGTTTTAATAAACAGTCATTTGGTGGTTCTGTCTCCATTCTTCATTCCTCCAAGGCTGATCTCAAGTTCTCACAACCCAATCTGTGAGGAACTGACATTTACAAGTCTTTGGCATCCCAAGTTACAAGTAGGCAATCTTCTATGTTATATAGCCCTTCATTCATGTTTTCTGAGATATTTATCAGATGGCTACCATCTCTCAGATACAGTATGAGTTAGTATGTTCCACTAGTTATCTGATATGATGGTCTACATATATAGAAAGTGGTTCTAACACTGAGACAAGTCCTGATACTATAGGGCTACAAGGTGGGTGTAAGGAATCTTTATGAATTTTAGGCAATGTACAGTATAGAAAACTGGTATAATAGGATATTGTTTTAATTAGGCCCCTCTCTCCCAATCCAAAATGCAATTTGCCTCCAATGCTTGGTCCACAATCCCTTCAGTTAGATTTTTTATATTCTCAGCTGGGTCTTTCTCTATTTTTTAGTAGTTCTTGGTATCATTTAACATCCTTCTACATCTTTCTGCACATGTGACATAATCCTCTATCACTGTTGCACCTCCCTTGTCTGTTTTTTTTATTGTGATTGCATCATCATACTCCATGTTTCTAAGAGCTGCAAATTCAAAAGAAGACGGATTAAACTTTGTTCTTCTATCTACATTTTTTGTTTGTTTTAATAAGGCCTCAAATCTGTCCTCTTATCACTATTCACCCTAGGTTTGGCCATAAACACAGTGTGCCAACTGCTGTTAATTCTATCACTAATGATTTGTTACTGAGTACATACAAAGCTTTAATGATGTTGCTGTCTTTTTAGACTGTTGTAACATTTTCAGAGTTGAAGTTCATCAGTTCTTGAAGTGTCAATTAAATCATCTTGGAGTCTGTTCGCGCTCCTTAAAATGGTTTGAGAGTTATTGAATGACTGACAATAATCTGTTACTTATTAGGGTATAAAATCCAAATTTGAAGCTATAAACCAAGGTTTCCATAAAGGTTCCATCGTGGGTCACTTTCTATTTTCAATGTATATTAACAAATTGGATATACATAATGCATTTATGTTTACTGAAAGAAAACCTGGAAAGTTTGAAAGGGATGAAAATGATTACACTAATAATTCTGTCAGTACTATACCCTCCTATAACACATTCAGATTGGACAGACCAATGGGGGGGGGGATCATCATTTGTGTTAATTCTAAATACCCTGCTTCTGAATTCCTCTCTCTTCCCTCATCTGAGGCAATTAACATTGGCTGCTGCAGATCATCAGCAGGGGTAGTAGAACTACTTCCTTTGCTAAGAAATGTTATTAAATTCAATCCCAATGAATCCATCATACTTGGTGACCTGAATTCGGATTGGCTGTCACCCAGAGCAAACTCCCTAAAGGACATGTGTGATGAGTTAGGTATTACATAGCTCATCACAGAACCTACAAGATTTTAAAAAAAACAACAATGACAAAAGCATCACTCTGGACCTGATTCTCTCAAATAGATCTCACAAAATTTTACAAGCAGCCATCTTCCACAATAACTTAAGCAACCAAAACATTGTAGTCTGCACAAGAACCCAAGATAGACACCCTTCCTCCTCCAAAGTCATCACAAACTGTAGCTTCCACAAATTTAACCTGAAAGGCTATCTGGCCGACCTTAGGCATATTAACTGGCAAAGCCTTTATCTGGCCAAATCAGTAGGCAAGGCTGTCGATACCCTAAACAGTATCCTCACAACCCTAGCAAACAAATATGCCTCACTGGTCAAATATAGAATAAAAACAGACTCATACCCTTGGTTCACCAATGAACTGAAGGCAGTCTTAGTCCAATGGGACAAACTTTGGACACTAGCAAGACAGACCAAGGCCCCTGCTGACTAGACAGGATTCAGAACTTCGAGAAATAATTGTACAAAACTAATCAGAGCAGCCAAGTCCAAATATTATGTGGACTCCTTAGAAGATGCCAAAGGTAATCCCACCAAAATCTGGTGGACATTCAAAACTGTCGAGGGCCACTGAACACCCCCCTCCTTCCATCCCCAGTAAAATCACCATCAATGGTATCACAATCTGTATTTTTAGATCTGAGCAAAGCCTTCGACACAGTTGACCACAATCTCCTGCTTGATAAACTAAAAGTGCATGACATGTACAACAGCACTATTGACTGGTTCACCAGTTAACTCTCAGGTAGGCTTCAAAGCATTAAAGCTGATTGACTCCTCACCCCCCCCACCACCATTAGCAAGAGGGTTCCCCCAAGGTTGTATTCGAGAACCGTTGCTATTTTCTGTCTACATTAACACCCTGGGTAACAAGATTCATAACTCCAAACTACACTTTTTTGTGGATGACACCATGCTTTACACTTCCAAGCCCTCCGTGGCGGATGTGGGTAATGAGTTGCATGTGGACTTCAACCAGCTACAGTGTAACCTCCTAAACTCTTATTAAATGCCCAAAAAAAACAAGACCATGTACTGTATTTCCTCCCTCACTCTAATACATCCCTGCACAACGAGGCCATGCTGGAACCAATCACAACACTATTGGGAGACAATCTCAAGGTCGTGGATAAATTTAAGTATCTAGGCATTTGGCTGGATTGCAAATTATCCTTTGTTGCCCACATTGAGTCACTATCTAAAAAACCAAAAATAAGACGGGGGATCTTCTTTAGGAACAAATCCCTATTTCCTGAGGACATCAGGAAAAGGTTAACATAAGCCACCTTCCTGCCACTCATCGACTATGCGGATATTTTCTACAACAGCAGTACCACATCAAACCTGCACAAGCTCTACATTCTATGCCACCACTCCCTATGCTTCAGAACTAAAGCACCTTATAGAACACGCCACTGTGCTCTCTATTCGGCAGTGGGATGGTCTTCCCTCGCAACAATAAGGGTGTTCCACACTGGCACTTGGTCCTTTAAAATTATGCTGAACAAACCTCCACCCTACATCATCTCACTTCTTTACAGGTCCCACAGCTGCTATTCATTGTGTAAAAACAATTGCATTCTACTAGATGTTCCCAGAACCTGCACACTACTTGGCAGGGCAGCAATTAGCTATGCCATTCTGGCTTTCTGGAACAAATTACAAGCCTTTCTCAAGCTCACAGAACTAGTCATTGTTAACTCCTTTAAATCCTTGCTTAACAAGCTTTTCAAGGAAACCTGCCATTGCAGCAGTAGGTAGGTCAACCCACACTGACTGACCCAATTGTCAGCACTTATCACCCCCCCCCCAGACAACAATAAGCACTTCACCTCCCCCGGCCTTTCCCACCCTCCCCCAGCACCCTGTCCTGTGACTTCTTTGCTTAGATTTACCCTATAATGAATTAACTGGTCATTGTTGTCTCCCCTGCACTGTACTTCCCAACCAGAGCATGGCTCAAATAGAGATGTTGCGAAATATAATTTCACTGGCGAAATCATGAATTTTGCCCCACAAAATATTTTACGTAATTATGTACTTATAGTGAAATTTTGCCAGTCAGTTTCACCATATATTTTGCCTTGGTTTACTATTAGGGGAAATAATGCTTGTCAAAAGACTTACTCTCTGCAGGTCACATAGGTGACTGTAATCAGGCAGGAAATCACTGATTCAGTTCCTTTGATATGTAGCTGGAGAAGCAAACAGCAGCAGAGGTTGTTATGTGTGCTATATTGTGTGTTACAGATATACTATTTAGTTAAAAAATAGATTTCTTTAGGTTATCTGGTGTGTGCTTATAATTTCCTTTCTGTAAGCGTAGATTGTATATGTGTATATGTGTGTGTGTATGTGTGACTCCCTCACGCTCTTTCTTTTTAATTTTAGTTTTAGTTTTCCGTTAAGAAAACTTATTTTTTTGATAATGGTCTGGAAAGTTAGGGCAAGGGGAACTGAGTAGAAGGCAGGATCTAGTGTTTGCCTTAACAGGTGGGCATTTTTGTCTGAAAGACAGCCCCCCCCCAGCAGCATGAGGAGCAAGATCCCCCAACCCCCCAGCAGCAGGATCCCATTACCCCCAGCAGCAGCATGATGAGTATTTGCCCCAGCAGCAGGATCCCATTGCCCCCACCAGCAGCAGCAGGAACATGTGTCCTCCACCCCCAGCAGCAGCAGTAGACCGTTGCCTCCCCAGCAGCAGGAGCATGTGCCCCCCCCTCACCAACCAGCAGCAGCAGGATGTTATGGCCCACGGGACATCAGCTGGTGGCCCCCACCACCACCCAAGGGTGTCAGCTGTGTGTTTTTTCTTCACAAGTGCTGCAGATGACAGTGTTGTCATCTGCAACCTTTGTGGCCAAAGTGGTCGAAGGGGGAACAAAGGGGCACACCTTGGCACTGGTGGCCAAAGGAGCCACTTGCAGCTCCACCACCATGCAGAGTGGCTCGAAAAGCTGCATGAGTTGACAGCAGCAGGAGGCAACACTAGTGGGGGTGATGATCAGACACAAGAGGAAGGGGCCAGCAGGAGGACGGCAGTCGACATCAGCAGTACCAGAAAGAAACAGCATCAGGAGGCAGCAGCAGCACCATCGCCATCCCCCACATCTGCTGGCATGGCCATCATCATGCAAATGATCCCACACAGCCTGCAGCAACCCCAGGTCAGGTCAGCCATGAAGACCTGACCACTGTGCACAGTGAGGTGCGAGCTCTGCATCAGGAATTGGAACAGTTCTGTCAGGAGGCCAGGGGGGACATGAGAAAAATTATGGATGACCATCAGAAAGTGTTGGAACTCCTGGCAGAGCTGCATCATGGGGTGGTGGTGGTGGTGGTAGTTCTGAATCAGGGCCTGGTGCCAGCGTGGCATAAGTTGTGGTGGGAGCAGTCAGTGAGGTAGTGCAGCAGCCAACTTTTTTTTTTTCTTTTCTTTTTACTGTCCAGTGCTTTTTTCTGTCCTATGTTTATATCACTCTTCTCATCTATTCTCCACCACATAAAAATAAGGAGAAAAAAAAAAGGAAAAAAAAAAACCCACAAAAATCTTTCCTGTCCTCTTCCTCTTCTATATCCTCTGGTTTCTTTTTTTTTGTCTTTTAATCATATGTCTTTGTCCAGTTGTTTTGTGTTATGTAATGTTTATACTCCCTCCATATAGCATTCAATCCTTTTCCTTGTTCAGTAATGTACTTTTCCCCTCTCTTATGAATACCCTTGCCCTGACCCTGTGTGTCCCCCCGTCAGCTGTCATGTGTTATTGTCAATGTGTACCCATAAACACTGTACCTTTCTTTTTTGTTTTGTGTTACTCCTTTCTTATATACTTTCTCCTATCCACAAATGTCAAGTATTGTAATTTGTTCCTATGAAGAAACATTTTTCCCCATAGCTATGTGATGTTGTGGCAGTTGTTGTGGTTGTGTGCAGCAACAGTTCAAAGACATATAAAACAATCAGAGAAACATAAACAATTTTATTGTGAAGTTAATATAAATATGTGTTTTGTGCTTAACACAACATGTGTCCCCTGTGCTTGCTACAAATGTTAACTCAGGTCCCTCCCGTACAGTCATGATGATGTTTTATAGTGCCCCACCACAACCCAATCCAAAATGTACACTTGGGTCACAGTTTAACACAGCCTCTTGCCTCTGTGCTGTGCATAGCAGGCTTGATAAATGAGAAATATGGCAGGAAAAAAGTTGCATGAAATTGAGACATAAATGTGCTCTCAGTCATGATGTTATATAGTGTCACACCAGCACCTGGCCCCAAATGTGCACTTGGGACACAGTTTAACACAGCCTCTTGCTGCTGTGCTGTGCAGAGCAGGCCTGGCAAGATGAGAATTATGACAGGAAAAAAGTAGCATGAAACTGAGACATAAATGTGGTCTCAGTCCAGAAATTTTATAGATTCCCGCCACCACCCGGACAAAAAAATGCAGTTTTGTCCACCATTTAACAATGCTTTCAGGATGAATCTTGTTGCCGCTAGCTGATGTGCTGTGCAAATCAGGCCTCAGAAGTCCGAAATGTAACATGAGAAATTTTACTGAAAATTGAGACATAAATGTGGTCTCTGTCCAGAAATTTTATAGAGTCCCACCTCCACTCGGACCAAAAAATATAGTTTTGTCCACCATTTAACAATGCTTTCAGGATCAATCTTGTTGCCGCTAGCTGCTGTGCTGTGCATTGCAGAACTGGCCTTAGAAGTCCAGAGATGTAACATGAGAAAATTGTGAGAGAAGGGAGATACAATTATTGTGGCAATTATGAAATAGCCAACATGGCAAGTGGTGGCCGTGGGGCCACGCTGAGAAAATTAATTCCTCCTACAAAACGCTGCTGCTGGTCACACTTGCTACCTCCTGCTGCTGGTTTCTCAACTGTGATTAATCTATAATTTTCATTTGACAATGCTGTCCTGTTTGGCTGTGTTGGTGATGCTGTGGTTGTAACTTGTACAGTATGGGAGGGAGATTTTGGGGTGCTGTAGCTTGCTGCCTGCTGCTCTGACTGGTTGCCAGCTTGCCAATTGCCACAACAAGTATTGTTTTGCCTGGTGTTGATGGATCATCCTCACAGACATACTGCAAGTGCTGCACATATATGTATTTTGATGTATTTCATTTTTTTTCTGTGCAAGAGAGGGTTGGGGTGGGTTGGTATTGTGGCCTCTTGAGGTGTAATGCTTGTACTGCTTTTCCATGATTTTCCAGTTGGCTGAGGATTACATCATGATACCAAGCTAAGGAAGCTTCATCATGCTGGGATTCAGATGTTGGAATGCATGACATTTCCCAACACTGAAGGAAAGTATTTAATTTTTCATTGCCAGGGTTACTACAGTCAAGATGTCTTAGTTTGACAATAATTGTGTTCTATATACTTTTGTCAACATTCATGAATTCTGGTGCTGGTGCATGTGTTACCTCCCACTCCTGCTGCTGATGATGATGATCAGATGTGGGCACTGCGTGTATTTGTACAACGATTCCAGTTTCACAGCCAGTCCCTGAGGTAAGTTTTTCTTCATTTTTAATGGGTTTGGGTAGGGGGGGTACTTGTACCAATCCTCAAAAATTGTTCTTATTTTTAACTTTTTTCCAGGTCCACAGTGCTTTTAGGAGAATGAGGATGCCTGCTGCTCCTGTGCTTCATGTGCCCCGCATGTTCCTTCTTGTGGAAATTTCAGCAGTTTACATTCACCAGGTAAGTATGTGTGTGTACATATATATATATGAAATACAAAATCACACATGCCCCCACAATGCAAAGCATCATGGGCTGCATATGCAAATCACCACAGAATATTATGCTGGTTCAACTTTAAGCAGAAATGCATGGTGCCGAAAGTCATCTCACACAGTTTTGGGTAACCATTGTATCAGTGCTTGCACACAGAGGTTCTTTCTCTTTCAAATTGTTTTTTGTTTTAATTGGGTTCACCACAACATAACCCAGATAGACCATCTCAGGGTAACTGGTTCATTCCACTGGGGTGTCAAACAGATGAGGCGTACTGATGAGTCCTGGTAGGACGAAACACATGTCTATGTCTTCTGTTGGGAGCCCTTTACCAACTGTGTGAGAGACCTTTCGGCACCATGCATTTCTGCTTAAAGTTGAACCAGCATAATATTCTGTGGTGATTTGCATATGCAGTCCATGATGCTTTGCATTGTGGGGGCATGTGTGATTTTGTATTTCTTTGAAACTTGGCTTCCCGGCCAAATACCCTATGGGGTAACCATTGCCCCAGTGCTTGCACACAGAGGTTCTTTGCCATATATACTGTATATATTTTTTTTTCTGCATGTAATTTGCTTGCTAACACTGGATATGCAGATGGACAAGTATTCATCATGCTTCCTGTTGTTGTTCCTGTTTAGGTCATTTTCCTCTAGTGAGTTTTCATCATTCCATGTCTGTGAGATGACTACATCCAGGCCCTGCAGGAGCTGATGTGTTGAAGACAGGCGGGTTGCTTGAACCACGATGCAGGCCACTGGTCTCATGAATGATTAAACAATACATCCAGTGTAGTGGTATATATGTAAATGGTTGGTGGAAATGGTGCTTAGTATAGTAATTATTGGTGTGGAGGGGCAAGTGTCTATTGACTTGAGAGGTAGCAGAGCTGGAGTAATTAGGAATATTTAAAAGGCAAACTGCAGGCAGCAAACACCTCTCCCATAGGGATCAGCACTTTTTCTGTGCAAGTACTATGTTGTTGTTGTTGAATTTAGTTGACTCGGTAAGCCCACTGGGCCTAGAGAAGTCCCTTTTTAAGGGGCTACGGGGGGAGGAGGGGGGATACAGATGGTAAGCAACTGAAATTGAACCAGGTTAAGCTGTTGGTGGTATTTTTAGTGAATGGTACTATGGTAGTACTTAATGTAATTACCCATTTGAGGAATTTAGATGTTGTTAAGCTTTAGCTTTCTTTTATGATTATTTTGAAATTTATGACTCACGTCATTAAAGTCATTAAGACCATGCTCCTATCCTGCCCCCAGCTCAAGAAAAGGGCCTCCACCATGTCCATCACCAACAATGTAGAAGCACCTCTGGAGCAAGTGCACTCCTTTAAGTACTTGAGGGTCACCCTTAATGACTCCCTATCCTTTGCTCAGCATATTGACTTAGTGGAAAAGGCAGTAAACTCTAAGATGAGTCTGCTATACAGGCATAGGAAATACCTTACTCCAGTGGCCCTCCACCTCTCAGTCACTAGCTCCATCTTATCAACCATTGACTATGGCCTGGTAATCTATGGTGCAGCCACATAAACTGTGCTACAGAGGGTACATACCACACTCAACAAGGCCTGCAGACTCACCCTTGATGCTGATCGCCTCACCCATACCTGCTCCCTCTATGAAGAGACAAACTGGCTGTCGGTAGGTAGCAGGATCAAATTCCAAACCTGCCTCCTTGTAAAGAAAGTGCTGCTGGAAAGGCACCTCTGAGCGTATCTGCCATCTTTTCCAAATCATGCATCGGATATGGCACCAGAGGCAGAGAGCAGGGGGCACTGTTGGTGCCATTTTGACAAACCGCATTTGGTCAACGTGCCTTTTCCTACAGAACTCCCCTGTGACTTAACCAGATTCCTGAGGTCACTCACAACACAAGTCTCTCCCACTTCAAATCCAAACTCAAGAACTACCTTACCTCCAGCACTGCATGTGCCTGTTTTCTGAATGCCTGATACACCACCCACTGGTAGTCCACTGGTAGCCCATAATGCCTGACTTAATGAGCTGTTCCCTCAAGCAGGATCCAGGGTTATACCCCCTAGTTCCTACCATACTCAGTCTCTTATACCTGGCAATCCCACTTCCCTTCCTTGCTCTCCTTCAAACTCCCTACCTCCACCCCTTCCCCCACCTACCCCTCTCCTACCTCTTCCTACCCCCCTGTGGTCCACCTGCCTACCTGTTCTTCATTACCTGCCCTCTGAGACCCCCCCATGTGCTGTTGACAAAGCCTTGCATGTAGGCTGCTTACTGCTCCCTCTCCACCTCCCCTCTTCCCTGTGGGATGACCCCCCCCCCGTTTCTCTGCTCTGGCTCAGGCAACTCCTGGGGGGGTCTCTCCCTCTGCACCTCTCTTAATTTCAAGCCTCACAGTTACCTGCTGTTGTTTCAAATGCTGGGGCAATGTTTAAAGATTTGCTTCTCTGATTTAACTCTGTTTTAATTGTGTATTACTCTGTAACTGGTCTGTTTTCTTGTGTTTGCTACTGTTATATGACATGGAACCTTTGTAAAAGTGCCTCAGCTCAAGGGTTATTTTCCAAATCACTAAATAAATAAATAAATAAATAATGATGGCCGCCAATGTTCACCATTTTGCAAAATCTCTTCAACTGGTGTTATTACCAGTTGAATGAATATGCTACATTCATACTATGCTAGCACTTGGAGGGGTTTTCAACATGTCATGGATAGTAAGCAGCACAAAATATTTCATTTGCTGATTGGTGTGCATGGGCGTGGCAGTTGTCAGGGCAGGGCAAGTGTGGCATGTGATGCCGCTGCCAGTGTGGGCACTTTTAAAGACTTCAAGACAACATATCTTGCTTTAGGTCAGGATGGGGTTAGTGGAAATGCAAAGTAAAATGTGTATCTTGATATTTTTTGCACAGGAACATTATTACTGTAATAATGCAAAATGTTTACGGTTAAGGTAACTTGACTGCTGCCCTAATATAGGGCGGGTACTAAACAACAGTTTAGGGCAAGGGTGATCAAATTAAACTGATTAACAGGCTTAACAGCAGATAACACAACCATCAGAAATCCAATGATAAATGTCTAAAAATAATTTATAACACCATACTGAGCTGACAGTAGTTGGGGCGGGGGGGGGTCCAACTAGTAACTTCAGCCTTGTTCCACTTCCACTGTCACATCCTGCAGGAAGCAGCCCTCACAGTCTTCAATACTGGAGTTGTCAGCAGGTGGAAATTCTCTCAGCATTGCTGCTTCATCCACCTCACTGCTGGTGGAAGCCTTAGCAGAGGTGACGTCTTCATTGTCATCATCATCATAATCATCATCACCTAGACACAGTTCGTGTGCAACACCATTGACATCACTGTAGTATGCAGAATGTGCCCTTCATTCATTTTGATGAATGTTAGCAGGGACACATTCTCGGGTGACAAATTGGTCCTTCGGTCACTCACAATGGACCCAGTCAAACTAAACACTCGTTTCTTACTGACACTGGGTGGTGGGCAGCTCAGATACAGTATTTCACATCAACTGATGTTAGTGCTGGCCAATCAGTCACTTTGTTGCTCCAGTACTGCAATGGCTCATCAGTAATGGCAAGGTGCTTTCTGTCTCCCATGTAGGCCTCCACCATTCATTCTGCTGCTCTGAGTCCGGATGCCTCATCTGCCTCCTCCTCCTCCTTTTCTTCCATATCTTCCACTCCCACCTGATACAGAACATCCCAAATGGAATTATTTGCTGTTTACTGCTATACCTTGCTCATTTTGTCATCAGATTGGGTTGCCTATGAGCTGGTGGTGGTGGTAGCAACACCCATCTTTTGTGCAGTGCATGTCTTATGTTCCATTTTCATCTGTGCACCAGATAGCCATTTAATCAGGTTCTCAGTAAACTTTTGAAGTCACTGATGACCTCCTTCAATTATACAAGGTAGGTCATGTTTGTAACATGGATCAATCATGGTAGCAATGGCAAATTCATCTGACTGTAGAATGCTGGAAATATGTGTATTGCTGTCCAGCACGTGTAGCATGTGATCCATTAGATCACAACTACTATGATCCCCACTTGCCTCCATCTGGTGTCAGACATTCACCAGTGTCTGCCTCAGCACACATATGAGGGGTATGGATTGGCTTATACAGACAGTGTCCCCATGCACTGCCTGTGTAGCATGCTCAAATGGATGGAGAATGCATATTAGCCCATCCATTTGGCACCACTGCTCTGTTGTTAGAACGATGGATGTTCCAGCACTGTCCCAGGTGGTGTGCACCTGCAGGTATTCTGAAACAGCCTTATACTGTTCATACAGATGGTCAATCATGAACAGCGTGGAGTTCCACCTGGTCACAACATCAAGCTTTATCCAGTGCTGAGGCAGATGGCTATTGTGCTGCAGCTCACATCGATGGTCACAGGCCTTTGCAGAATGGGCGAAGTGTACACAGATGTGACGGGTGACACTCACAGTTTCCTTGATGTCTGCAAGGTTTAGAAACTGCTGCACAACAAGATTGAGGCAGTGTGCCAGGCATGGTACCTTAAAAAAAAAAACACCATCGCTAATGCATTTCACTACATTGGAGCTATTATCACTTGTGATAAATCCTGCTGTCATCTCATCCAGCTGAACATTAAGCATTTACTCACCCGTATGAGAACCAGTAACACTTCACATACTCAGGGTTGCATGTTGATGAATTCCAGGGGTGTTGCTACCACCACAATTTTGCTTCAGGCAGGTTTTGCAAGGCCCAACATCAACTACCAACCCAGGTACCTGTGCCCAGTGTGCCGCTATGCATAGATACAAGCTTGACGCTGTTTGTCCACTGGTCCATATATCCATGCTGAGATGGATATATTCTGACACAGAATGCGTCATTGCATGCCTTATGAAATCAGCAACTCTACTGTACAGCTCTGGCATGGCACGCTTAGAGAAGCAGGTTTTTGATGGAACCTGCCTTTTGAGACAGGCATGGGCCATCAGCCTGAGGAACCCAGCATTCTCCACGAATGAGAACAGCAACAGATCGATGGCCAGCATTTCAGTGGTGGCAGTATTTAACTTGCATGCAGCAGCATGATTGAGGGGTTACTTTGAGTGCCACCCAAGGATGGTCTTCAGTGTGGGCTGCACCTTTGGGGCTGTTCAACCAGAACGCATTACTTGATGCACCAGTATTGTTCTTTTAAGGGCAACAGTTGACTCTTGGGGATGTGCAGACTGCATGAAACCAGTTATTTTGGTTGATTTGGGGTGTGGTGGTGTACTTTTCAGAGTCAAGGGACTGGGAGTGGCACCTCCACTGCTATGCCCACTACTCGAGAGAGCAAAGGATTGCTCATCCTTCTCCTCCAACGACCCACTCTGCGCTCTCTCCTCCTGCTGAATTGAACTACTCTCAGTTACATTTAACTTGTCAAGGGACATCTCATCAAAAGCTCTGAAGTCCTTCTGGTGTTGCTACCAGGGCAGCAGGTGCTTGTTTTTCAGGTGGGCATGTTGGCCATCAGTGCCACGTGGCTTCCATTTTTTCCCCAACTAACATGTGCTTGACACAGTTGACATATCGCTGTGGTCTCATCAACTGGATCAAGCATGTAAAAGTGCCAAACTAGGGACTTTTGACCTCTGGACTTAACATGCTGCTGGGACTGGGAGAGCTGAGAAACAGGCATCGAAATTTGTGTTTTTTGGGCTGCTTTCATCCTTTCCATAAGACTACTTGTTTTGGGAGGGGGTGACTTGACTGTTTGGAGGATTGCTGATAGGCTTGGTGACAGCCTGATCCACAAACTATGCATGTAAATGGCCTACATCACCATTGACCTTTTTAAACTCTGGCTCCCATGAGGGATCATTCAAGTCGTCATCATCAACACCGATGCTGATCATGTCCTTGTCCTCCTCCTCCCTATCACTGTCTTCTTGTATGGCACTTTTTTCTTTCTCTACAACCATCTCCTCAGAGGAATGACTATCCATCTCTCCAGGATTATCAGACTCCAGCTGAACACTATCACCACCACCAACTCCAGGAGAAAAAGGGACAGTCACACCAACAGACCTACCACCCTCCTCCTGGACCACTGTTCCTGTGCTGGTGTCAGCGTCTCCTTTTTTCTCACTATCATCCCCCACCAGCATGGATGCCATAAAAAACTGAGACATAGGTATGCCAGTACTTCAGACAACTCTTTTGCTGGTACCTGCCATGCCACCAGAACCCACAGTGACAAAAGACACTGATGCAGACATAAGTATGATTTGGGGAAGTGGAACTGAAGTTGTACTCTCCTCAAAAGACTTCTTAGCTGCCTCATCCACCTGGCATGTTTCCCTGTACTGGACCATCTCTTAGCAGGCATTTGATATGCTTCTTCAAAGCTTTGCCTTTCTCTGGGAGTATATCAGCAAAGGATGTAATACTAAGTGACTATGTAAATAACACCTCACACCTGCAGTTAAGTACTGTCTTCCAAGTCAAACACAAAAATCAGGACAGGTAGCAGCACTCTGTAGAACTCATACCGACCGTATATGGTAACCTATTCTAGTAAAAACAAAAAGGTAACTTTTTTCTTTCACCAAAGAGAAATTAAGTAACGAGGGGAAAAAGGGCACAGATAACCTACTTTAAATGCAGATGAGCTGTGTCTGGACAGCTGAAGAACTGTAATGTATTAATACTTACTACTACAAATATATTGTTATATAAGAGGGCAGAGGCTACCATATAACATTGACAAAGGCACCTCTGACAATCTGGGCAGGCTCAGCAATCTCAGACAACTATTACATTAATTTGTAGTTTTTTAGATTGGACAGATCAGGTAGTAAACAATGTTGTAACAGGGAAAGGGTAAGCAACTTTAATTGGAACAGGAACATCGAAATGCAGAGGCAAGCTCCAACAATAAAATACAGGGGTACAATTCACCAAAGCAGTGAAACTGTATATGGACAGGTTGAAGTGGTCAACTAAAAGCACTTTCAACAGAAAAATATAGAACTGTTGCTTTTCATGGTTTATGTGGCACACATTAACAGCAAACAGAACTATAACTATAATAATAATAAAATGTATTTATTAAGCATATTATCAAAAACCAAGGCACCTCACAATTCATAAAAAAACACTCAGAAAATAAGGGATCAGCACTGTGTGTTCAAAACTTTAGAATTCACAACTAAAAGCAGAAGAATGGTATATAACACTGGGTAACAGGAGCAGGAGCTCTCAGAAAGAGTAACTTTTCAGAGAAAGTGAAAAAAATACTTGTCAAAATATAAGAAAATAGTACAAATAAGTAGAACACCAACAAAAATATAAAGGCTTAAAAGAAATAACAGTAAATCATTTTCAATTTGTGAGAAATCTGTTTGCACAAAGTTAGAAACTAGCCTGCACTGCTTTTATACACTTACCCTCCCTTACTCAACTCCTTCACAGACACAGACAGAACTCAAAATTAATTAAATTACATATCATGCAAAAATCCACAAAATTAAAAAATGTTCCCTAGCAGCACTAGGAACATATAGAATAGGGTATGGTGATTCATACCCTGTGCTTGCGCTAACGCTCTTCGATGCAGTCCCACTCCACTCCCGGCTCTGGTCCTCACTTCAGTGCCGCTGTACTCATGACCCCAATATTTACAGTGCCAATGATGAAAAAAAAGAAAGAAAACTGGCAAACTGTTGGTTTGGACACATGGAGCCGACTGTGGTAGTCCATGTCCAAACTAGTTTAAACAGCCACTCACCCACCCGCTTGCTAACTGGTGCCACTATTTTAATCCGTTAGTTTTTAGGAACAGCACTGTTTCAGCCAATTGGGTAACAGCTGAAGGCTGAAAAGTTCTTGTACTATCGATATAACATCAGAACAATAGAACAACAACTTCCTTGACCTTTGAACTGTCCTACAACAATATTTGGAAAACCACTGTTTTCCACACACAATAAGCCCTAACCATATACTGTAAACTGTATATTTGTGAGTAATTAGCTCTTAAAAACTAGTTTTACATAAGTTTTAAAAGGGTTTATTGGCTGTGATGCATGACAACAGACTGCTCTCCAACTCAACAGGTAATAGACTGTGCTGGAAATAGCCTACAAGTGATTTTTGACCTGTAGACTCACAATGCATTGCACATTTTGCCTTTGGAGCACAATTTCGCTGGTGAAATAAAAAGTTACACTGGTGAAATTTTCACAACTAGGTGAAATTTACACATGGATGGGCAAAATTGCTCTCTGAAATGATATTATGTGGAATTTCACAATTACATGAAATTGAAAACCCAGGCGGAATCAAATTTCACAGAGAGAAAAATTTAGCAAAATTGAGAAATTACACAAACTATTTTGTGGATCAAAATGCTTACATTTCACACAACACTAGGCTCAACCTCTTGTCTCATCATCGTATCCCGATGTACCTGCCCCCTACTGTCTGACTGTAGATACCCCATGCCTTACCAAAGTTCCCTGATATTGTTGTCCTCTCTACACTTATTGTTATTGTTATGTCAAAATATTACACTGAAATTACCTGTCTCTTGCTATGTACTTCTCATTGTATTAAACTGTCTTGATGTATTGCATTTGTCCTGCCAGAAGGACCTCCTTGTAAATGAGCATGCTCAATGGAGTTTTCCTGCAAATAAACTTGAACTAACTTGAACTAAATAAACTTGAACTAACTTGGAGAGATGGTTTAAGATCTAAAAGTAGGGGTCATAAAAGGTATAGGTCATGTCTTGTGATTCTATCTCCAACATGTGTGTGTCGATGGGGTGGTATCATTTGACTGAACTTGGAGGGATTGGAATTTATCTTGACTCACAACTATTTAATTTTCAATGGATTCTTTTACCATCAGCTCAAGGGCACAGTGATGGGAGCCACAAACATACATTTTCTTTTGTTCCCTTTGCCCCAAATTTGGTACAAAAAGAATTATTGCATTTGAATGTGAGGAAAGCGATGGGCCCAAACAGTATTCCATCCTACTTACTTAAACTAGCCTCTCCTGTAATTGCTCCCTACCTGACTGATATTTTCAATCTGTTTTTGAGTACAGGCCTCTATCCCCAGGCAAGGAAACAGGCCAATGTGATTCCCATATACCAAAGAGGCCCAAAGAAGAAATGTGTAACTATAGACCAATATCTCTACTCCCTGTTATATATAACATTTTTGAAAAAAATATTAGAAACCAGTTAAAAACTTTTTCACATAATCAAAATCTATATAACAAATATCAGTTGGGTTTTCATACTTATCATAGCACTTCTTCAGCATTAGTCAAGGTGACAGCAGATGTCTAGCTGGCAGTGGACATAGTCCTCCTGGTCAGAGACATATTTATATTTGTCCAAAGCATTTGATACCTTGGACCATTCCACATTTTTAAAAAAGCTGGTGGTGTTTGGCCTAGACCAGGTGGCACAGAATTGGTTTAATTGTTATTTGTTAGGAAGAAGCCAAATGGTAACCCTCAGAGACTTTAGATCACAGTTTGACCTAATTAAATCTGGAGTCCCTTAGTGATCATTACTAGGCCTAATTTTGTTTAATCTGTACACAAATGGTGTCGGACCTCTCATGATGAAAGTCCAACACCATTTGTACACAGATGACACCATTTTATTTATGGAAGGAAAATCCATAACATGAATTCAGTCCAAATTACAAAAAGAGCTTGATAGATGTGTAAGCAGCTGAAATTGATTTTCCATAAAGACAGAGTGTCTTTACATACAACCCCAAAATTCCTTCCTAAGGTAGTATCCAAATTTACTTTGAGTCAAGCAACACATTTACCAATATATTATATGGAGCATGCCAATACAGGGGAAGCATTGCTCCATACCTTAGATGTACATAGAATACTAAGATACTACATTTCTTGCACAAAGGACATTAGAAAGTCTTCACAATCAACTGTTTCATTCACCCCAGGTAAAGAGGGCATTCCGGTTTCTAAGCAGTGCTTGTCCAAATGGTTGGCCAACTGCATTATGTTTTGTTACTGGAAGTAGGGCAAGGCACTTCCAGGCATCATCAAAGGACATTCCAAAAGGGGCATGGCCACTCCAGGGGCATGTTCCAGGTGAGTCTCTACCACAGAAATATGTGATGAGGCGACTTGGACTACAGTACACTCATTCACAAAACATTACAGTCTGGATATCACCTCCAGACAACATGCTGGCATATTTTACAGAACACAAACTGATGCTAAATGCCAAAGCCACATGATATGTTCTCTGGCAACAAACAGAGCAGGTTAAATCAAGTTCTTAGAATAACCATTAAAGATGACTACATACTGCAGCAAGTAGACCCTTACAAGTAACCTGGGAGTCTGGTTGGATTCCTAGTGGAAATGGGATGTGCACATAGAGTGTCTCATAAGGAAACAAAATGCAAGACTAGGTGCATTATTCGGATATAGCAAAAGTATTCCTAGGGAAGCAAGAACCCAAACTGCCAATTGGATGGTGGTTCCCCTTATTGAATATGGTGATTATGCTACCATAAGGTTTGTCACGGTATCATAACCAATGTATACCTCTGAATTTGGTGGGAATTCTTTTTTCAGTAATTAAATTTTGTAAAGATGTTAAACAACTAGGTGGGCACTTAGGAAAAGTTATGTTTTCTGTAAAGCATGTTTCCAATACCTTTCTGTCTCCTAATTACTCTTCCCAGATCATTCTCTCTCTCTGTCCTCTGGTTTGGCAACCTAGAGATTAAACCAGTTCTTTATCTTCCCCCATGTTTTTATCACATGGATCCATGACTCCACATCATCCTAACCCACAGACCCTACATTATCTAATACTCTTTTAGAAAATGAGCTTTTTATTTCCTGGGCTCTGATTGGTTGATACCTCTGCCAGGTGGGTACATTAACTTTCAGTGGAGCCCAGGAAATAAAAAGTTCCAACCTGCCATGCTTTACTGAGAAACTGGTATCCCTGTTCCAGTTTGAATTTCAAAACTTAATAGCCGCCATTGTTTCCCGCTCACTAAGCATGATGAAAGGCTGAGTCAGCCCCAATATACACACACAGATACACACATGCACAGCCCTGCCCTCAACTCCATTGCCATTGTTTTCATAAAAAAAAAAATAAACTACTTCATTTTTAACTGCCATTGAACAGCCACAGTTTTAGATTGCGCAGTACAAGCCACTGGTCGTACATACGAACATACATACGAACATACAAAGAAGCCAGCAGAAGAAGGCCATTTGGTCTATCAAGTCTGCTAGTATTGCAGGGTCCATAGCTTGAGCTAATGTCCCTGCCTTCCCTCCCCACTTCTCCCATCCTCCCTACCCATGACCCTTACCCTACCCCTATGCCTGTCCCAGCCTCTCTTAAAGCTGTCCACTGTCTTCAATGAGATTATTTCTTCTGACAGCGCATTCCAAGTGTCCACCACCCTTTCTGTGAAGAAGTGCTTCCTGACCTCCCTCCTAAATCTCCCACCCTCCAGCTTAAGACTGTGCCCCCTTGTGTTATGGTTGCCACTCAGCTTAAAGAGACGCTCCTTATCAACCTTATTTATCCCTTTCAAGTACTTGAAGGTCTCAATCATGTCCCCCCTCTCTCTCTCTCTCTTCTCCCGTCTTCCAGAGAGTACATGTTCAGTGCCCTCAACCTCTCCTCATATGCCTTACCCTGCTGGCCGGCTGTCATCTTTGTAGCCTTCCTCTGGACCTTCTTCAGCAGGTTAATGTCCTTTTTGAGGTGTGGGCACCAGTACTGCACTCCATACTCTAGATGCAGCCTTACCAGTGACCTGTACAAGGGCAGTATAACCTCCTCTCTCCTACTACTGATCTCCCTAGATATGCATCCCAGCATCTTGTTTGCCTTTGCTGCTGCTTTCTTGCAGTGCATGGAGTGCTTCAGTTCACTAGTGATCATCACTCCCAGGTCCTTCTCCTCCTCCGATACAGATACTCAGACTCCATCCAGGTAGTACTCTGTCCTGGGATTCTTGGCTCCAATATATCTAACTTTGCATTTCTAGGCATTGAAGCCAAGCTGCCATATCCTGGATCACATCCCTAGCTTTTCTAAATCTTCCTGTAGGTTGTGTATCCTTTCAGCTGTGTCCACTCTCCCATAGAGTTTGGTGTCATCCAGGAATAGGCACATTTTGCCCTTAATGCCATCTCTAATGTCATTGATGAAGGCATTGAACAACACTAGCCCTGGCACTGAGCCCTCCAGGACCCCACAGGTTACCTGTCTGGTGCCAGATAACTCTCCCCCGACAACCACCCTCTGGGTTCTGTCCTTCAGCCAGTTTTCCACCCATCTGGCCTTCTTGTCCCCAACCCTGAGATCCACCAACTTCCTGATCAACGTTTTGTGGGGCACAGAGCCAAAGGCCTTGCTGAAATCAAGATAGAGGATGTCTACTGCTTGGCCCCTCTCAACTGTCTTAGTGACACAGTCAAAGAAGTCAATCAGATTTGTTTGACATGATCTCCCCCCATGAACTCATGCTGCCTTGCATGCTCGAGATCATGCTCCTCTAGATATTCCACCAACCTCTCCTTTAGTATGGTCTCCATGAGCTTGCCCACAATGGAGGTCAGACTTACTGGTCTGTAATTCTCTGTGTCATCCTTGGGATCACTTTTGTGTACATGTCCTTTCCTCCCCCAATGGCAGGCAAAACAATAAAATATAGCAGTTAAATCCAGAAGTTAAATTTACTCCCCAACCCCCTCCACCCTGGCCACATAGAAGGCATTTTCTACCTACTTTTACCTTCCAAAGAGACATTTAAGTTCCTGCTGATTGCCACTGAGCTCCCGATCGACAATTCAACATTATTCTCCCACGCAGATGTTTGTCCCACTAATATCCTATTGTCTACCCCCTTCCTGCCTGTTATTTATTTTTGCTGATAAATGGTTCCAGTTCCACATATTAAAAAAATAGAATGTTAACCTGGCTATTCTCTGCCTTACAGGCAGCCACCCTGCCTGATTCACGTACATTGATTCTATGTTGCCACAGTTTAGTCAGGGAGCAGCATCGAAGTCTGTTGTTGAATGCATTTTTAGCTACTGTTGTTCTCTTTTTCTTTCTGTCACATTCTGTCACTTATCATGGGAGTACTGAGACTGTATATCCAAAACTTCTAGAATGTTTAAGCTATGAATTGGGGAATATGTGAAAGACATTAGAGATCTTACTAGATAAAATGCCATTGCAAATCACTTATTTAATTTTAATTAAACAGATTTTGTACTATTCCAAGATATAGCAAAAGGACTGTGGATAAAATGGGTTGAAAATTTTGAAACGCTATACTTAAGAGAGATACAGTTAGGAATTTTACAATGGGTGCAAGAAGTTGGCCAGGTTTGAAAGGACAAAACAGTTGTCAAAGACTGCAGTGCCCTCTACTGGCAGATATACCACCAGAGGGACCACTTTGTAAGAAAAATACTATTTTTTATTTTATTTTTTTGTTTTTTGAAATCCCATATAAAAATGCCACATGTAGCCCATTTTCTAGGTGCAATAATACCCTCCAAAGTGTGTGGTATTGGGCAATACTGGACCTTCCAATATAAGGCCCTCTGCCTGCAGCATCGGGACTCATTGTGCCCCTGGGCAGTCCAGTATTGCCCAATACCACCCACCCTGTTGGGTATTACTGCTTGCATAATCTCTTTACAACTGCCATGCTTTCTTCTTTGGCATTTTCCCGTCCTTTCTGAAAAACAGTATAGTCAGGGACATTTAGACCTTTGGATTAGCTCATGTTTTATTTACTGTCACTATATCCAAATGTTCTGAAACAATTAATGCATGCAGTTTATCTATTTCCCCCTTTTTCTCCTCTAAACTTCCCAACCTTGCTGAATTCTGAAAGTCTGTGATTTTTACATTCACCGCTAGATGCTTCCTCTTTTTTCCTATGGTCTGCGTGTTCTGGGGGAGAGGCAACTTAAGTCACTTTGTGTGTCTGAGCATGCTTCTTTGCTCCTAACTGCCCTCCCGAATTCCTTGTTCAAAAATTTGCCAGCTGTTGCATCTAGCTTTTGCCCTAAGACACTGCCCCCATCCTGCTCACACGCAGGCCATCCTTTTGTGAACAGTCTGCTATCATCCCAGAAGGATCCCAGTCTTTCCTTCTTCTTCAAACCAATATTTTAGCCATGTGTTGAATTATATTATCTTATCCTTTCTCCACTGCTGTGTACATTGTATTGGTGGCACCTCTGAGATGACTTCCATATCTGCAGCAGCCCACAGCTTGCTACTTGGTTTTCTGAGACTGCCCTTATCCTCTTGCACAATGCAATTTTCCAGGTCATTGGCAACTAAATGTACCACAATCCATGGATCCCCTCTGCTCAGGTCAACTTTTCCAGCTGAGGGATTACCCCTTCTGTAGTCATCCTTGGAAGACACATAATGGATCGCCCAGTTAGCCTTTCACACCAGCCTCTCCCTCTAACTGTGAAGTCTCCCATGACTAAGATGCACATCTAGCTCTCCCTGGAGCTGCCTGCATCTTCCCATACATCCATGCCAGGGTCACAACTGTGTTCTTATTGGAGTAGTGATCTGGATCCAATTCCATCAGTGCCAAAAAAAAATTACGGGGTTTCACGCTTAAGGTCCTTTCCATGCTAGTTCCATGCCTTCACTTCCTGCCTCCCCAATGCAGTCCATCCTCCAGTGCTGGCATGTGCCACCTATTGGAGTAACAGGATGGCAGTCTTCAGTGGTTCTCATGCTGAGTTTCTCCTAGGTACTGCACTTCGACCCTGAGAGTATTTCATTCCTCATCTAGAGCCATAAGCCTCCTAGAAACTGGCCATCCATCTACCTTTCAAAGCACCGTCTGGAAGACTGACAAGTCACAACACCTACAGCTGACCAACTGCCTCCCACAACCTCCTGCCTGTGTGAAAATACTATAGTGCCTGTGAAATTGAAAGTTCATAAACAAAACCTTAGTCTTACAGAAATCCTGCCCCTGCCCTTCTTCTTCCTCAGTCTCTTGTTGCCTTACATCCAGACACAAACACGCATGGCACTTAAATACATTAGTCACCCTGCATGACTAACACATACTTGTGGATACAGTGGTGCTCAGTGCCAGGTTCCTTCTTGTAATATTAGTAGTAGTAGTAGTAAATCAGTTTTATTCAGTCAGGTGAATCAGGATCACTCCATTGAGCAGAGCTTATTTTCAATGAGGTCATATTGCAGGTTGTAACAGCATTCAAGCATTACAAAAGTTACAATATAAAAAAACACTTAATTCCTGAGATATACAAAACATTTATAGTTTATAAATAGTTATACAACTTTCCATAAGAATACACAATTAATCCCACTTGGCCCCTCTGAATCTGAATAGACCATTCTTTAATTTATGTAACAGCATCCACACAACAATTATTTGATGCCTGTGTTTTAGCTTTTAGCCAGGTCTGAATCTGTTTTAGTCTGACTGGTAAATTGATTTGTCTGAACCTCATAGGAACAGAATTCCACAGTACAGCCCCTGTAAAGATTACTGTGGATCTACCTATCCCTAGATTAAATTTGGGCACTGTGAATTTAATACCTTTGGCTGACCTTAAGTAATTCTTAATAGTTTTCAAGTAAAATAACTGTAGAATATATTTAGGGAAGGCCCCTTTCCGCACGTTATACATGAATTGTATAAGGTGGAATTTTCTAAGTTCCGATGGTTTTTGCCAAGTTAAAGAATGGTACAGAACACACCAATGAGTATTTCGAGGAACATCTTATATGACACTAGCAAATTTATTGAACATTAAGTCAACCTTTTCTAATTGGGTACTAGAGGCCCCAGAATAGACTATGTCACCATAATCCATAATGGGAATGATCATAGAGTTTACAACTTGTAGCCTAATATCTGGAGTCATATTACCTCTTAATCTATATAGAAGGCCCAATTTCCTACATAGGTTGTTCAGCATCTTATCAAAGTGTTCATCCCATTTAAAAGCATGATCTAGCCACATCCCCATATATTTGTGTTTGGGAACCTGTTGGGTTTTTATTTCTTCCATGGTAGTCAAGGCCAGACTATGTTCATTTCATTTTGATTTGTTCCCAAATAGGACTGATTGTGTCTAGTACTATTGAGAACCAGAAGATGGGTAACAAAGATTTTTTGTACTTGTTCAAAAGCCCACTGAAGACGCTCATTAATGATAGCAACATAATCCCCTTCAACAAAGAAAATGGTGTAATCAGCATAAATATGGCACCTTATACCTCTATCCTGAAATTTCAATTTATTAATATATATATTATATAACAGAGACCCCAGGATAGAACCCTTGGGCACACCGGAATCAGTTCTAACCAAATTAGATTTATAAGGCCCAGTTTCAACATATTGTTTTCTGTTAGTAAGATAAGAATCAAACCAACTAAGTGCTGGTCCTGGCATTCCGATATCCCAGAGCCTGGATAGGAGAATGCTGTGATTCAAGGTGTCAAATGCCTTGGACAAATCTATGAACAAGACTCCAACCATCATTCTCCTGTCCAAGCGTGATTGGATATCACTGACCACTTTGACCAAAGCAGTCTGGGTACTAGGACAAGCTCTAAACTCAGACTGATAGGTACACAGTTTGTTTCTAGACTCCAAATATTCTTTTAATTGTTTAGCAATTATTTTTTCAAAGATTTTGGAAACCTGTGGTAAAAGGAAATGGGGCGAGAGTTGTCTAGTTCATCCCTATTTCCCGATTTAAATATTGGCTTAACCCCAGCTACCTTCCAACTTTCTAGGTATTCTTCAGTGCTAATGGAGAGATTGAAGATTAGGGACAAGACGTAAGCTAGGTGGGGGGCCACGTATTTTAGCAGCCTTGACGAGATTTTGTCAGGTCTTTCAGCCTTAGTGATGTTTAATTTTTAACAATCCATCCCTTACTTCAGCTACAGAAATATGACTAAACTCAACATGTTCTGTATTCTGGGTTATCTAGTCATGTCAACCAGTATCTTCTGTGAAGAACTGGCAAAACTAGACAGAGCAAACACTCGCTGATTGCTTTATTACCTAGAAATGTTTAGAAGTGTCTTGTGTTTCTAAACATTATGACTAATCATAATTGAGAATATTGTGACAGTAGTGCCACAAGATCTCACGGCATTGGGGTGCCACTATAGTTCCCTTTTCATACAGTACTTTTTGGTGCCTCATGTTCCAGAAGTGCTACTCCCCACTTCCTGTTTCAATGGACATATGAAACATTCCACTCCTCCATTCCTTCTGTTTGACCCATGGTAACCCTGTTCAGGTAAGCAGATAATACATCAGTAGAAGCTACTGACTCCTCCTTGCTGACCCAATTTATACTGACCCTTCACAAATTACAAATCTTACCTTCCACAAATAATACACCATTCACTTAGGTAGCAGCTGTGTGAATTACTTATAAGCCCTTATTTTCAGAGAATCCTACAGCATACAATTGCAGCCACAGACACAGTCAGACATCTCCTGACATTTCTGTGATATTTATGGAGAAATTCCCTGCTTGCAGTACCATTGTGGGCTACCAGAGAAGATCTCTTTAGATATATCGCAAAATATCTGAAAATATCTGAACTACCCATGGTTGCAATACACCCTAACTGTCAACAAGGTTCTTCCACATGGTTCACTCATGTTGGTGGATGTAAACCCCATTTGCTACTATTTAATCCAATTTGCATTGCAAATACTCTTCCTAGTGATTAATTCAAACTTTGTGAGAAACAAAATGCATTGCAGTGAGATGGGAGGCTTTTTTTTTTACTCTTTTTCCCTCTGGTCACTGTGCGTTGGGGCCTCATCAGTCAGCACTGCCCTGTTCCCATCCTGCTGTACTCCTCTCTAACCAGAGACCTGTTCCCCAGAGATCTGTTCCCACCCATGACTCACCTGTGAGGTGCTCCCCCCAGTCATGATGCCTCGGGGTGGGGCCGCCTTCTGCTCCATGGCTATCATCCCTTCTCATGCAGTGCCAGGCACAGGTGGAGGTGGAGGATGGGGGCACTCAGGTCTGGAGAGCAGAAGAAAGTGGATGATGTGGTGGGCTAGTGAGTCATCTTCCTCCCAACGTTTTTTTTTTTTTTCAGGTTTCTGTGGTTACCCCCCCGAGAGGTACAGATGTGCAATGATGTCCAGCACAGGTATGAGCACACTCCAGCACTTCTCCTGCAGAAGTGCGCCATTGCCTCCCCTGATCCCTTGTATGGCCCTGACTGTGTACAGCACACTGCCGTGTGGTGTCGCTGCTGCCAGGGATCCATGACCCACCCCTCCCCAAGAGAGAAGAGCTGTCCATCAGATGCTCAGTCCTCTCTCCCCGGCCAACCCTCAGCAACCCAAGCTCACTCCTGACCTTGGGTCACCGTCATGGTAAGAGATAAGGCACCAGCACCTCAGCCCTCTACACCACCAGGCCGGCTAATGGGAGGCTTCTTTTTATACTATTTGTGCACCACTAGGGCTTCCAAGGTTTCACCCTAGGCACATATCACACTCAACGATGCTGTGTGCCCTCTTTGTTAGTCCAGCAGGCCAAATGTGACAATTGTAAGCTATGTGATACTGGTGAGGGGAGCATTCCCCATCCATTTAACCTGCATATAAATGATGCCAGTCCCACAGTGCTTATGCAGAGGGGAGCTGATTTATTTTCATGTTTTGTCTAGTAAGACAAGTATGGAGTTTTTTTAATTTCAGTGTGCACTCCCTAGCTGTTACCATGTATGGACAGACCAGCAAAACCACAGCAGATATCTTATAGCTAAAGGATGGGGGAACATCAGTTTATGTAAAAGCATCTTATTCTTAGTTCGGCTGCTCCCTCACCCAGGAGAGAGCACAGTTACACAGTGGAACATTTCTTAACACTTCCCTCTTTACTTCAGACAGATAGTAGACATGGTAGTTCTGACATTGATCCTTATACTGTACCTTACCCTTATTTCCAGCTTCCTGGACATGGCTCTACTCCTTTTTAATGTTCACTTGTGCATGCACAAAGAACATTTTGGTATAGTGAATGGCATTTCAGAGGTGTGTCTCTGTCAGGTCCAATGCAGCTCATGCTGCAATGGGCAAGGCAGTGACAGCCCAATGATCAACAAGGCTGATCCTAACATGTGTTTTTATTTTGGGACATAAAATTCATGTAGTTGAAAGGAGTCAACCACTCCAATCAGAGAGCGGTTGACACCTTTCAATTACATACTATTAACCATCCAGTGAGCCCTGGTATCATGTTAAATCTGCCCATTCAAAATAAGCCTAAGCTTAAGATAAACAATATTTTATGTAGAATCCGACATCAGGATGCCCACATCCAGTGTCGGATCCCCCCCACAGCCCATTTTTTATGTTGGCGTGCTTGCGCAGCCAACATCTTGTGGTAGTGCAGATTTGGAGGTGCGGTCGCTATTGGGCCAATGCAGGGCATGCACCAGTAGGTGTGTCCCTCATTCCCCAATCAGCCTGCATGCTGGCACCACACCATGCATACTAATGTGGCAAGCACATCTGAGGAAAGGTCTGCTGCAATGTGAGCAAAGCTCATCACACGCATCAGACCCTTCCTATGTGCATCATCAGCTGCAAACATGGTGGTACAGTGGCCACTAAACTGCCAACTTTGGGAGTGCCCAACCCCCCGGTCGGCTTACCCTTCCCAAGTATGTGTTGACAGGGGAGCCGACTCCCCGTTGACAGAATGTGTCCCTCCCGCTTTCGTTGTTTGCCGACAGGGGTGCCTAGTCCCCGTCGGCACGATGTCCCCCCTTCTTCTGTGCCGACGGGGTTGCCCAATCCCCCATCGGCTACTGTACCCCCAAAAAAGGAACTACCTGTAAAAAGAAAACCATCCACGATGTTTTTCTTCCACCTGTAAACAGAAAACGGACCTCGTAGTCTCCCTACCCACCACCCACCCACCCACTGTGCACCCAGCCTCCCACACCCCCACCCCATACTTACCTCCAGAGCTCAGTGCGATGATCTTCAGTGGACCAGGAAAATGTCTGCACTCTTTAAAGCCGACCACGAACTGAGGAAATGCCGGTAAGCTGTATAATGGAATAAATAGTTTTTTTTTCAACTTTGATGCATATATCAGGCATTTTTTGGAATTTTTGCACCAAATTTTCAACATGGGGTTTTTGGGACCCCTCCCCATGAATTCTGTCACTGTTATGGCATTAATCTGTCCCGAAAGGTGATTTCGCAGTCACTGCATGGAATCACCTTTTGGGACTGATTAATGCAAGGACAGTGGCAGTGTTCATGAGGTGGGCTCTCAAAAAGCCTATGTTGAAAATTTGATGGAAAAAATCCAAAAAATGGCTGTTTTACGGGAATACGTTGTGCAGTTGCTACGCACACTCGTAACCTCATGAATTCGCAATATTTTCATGCCAGATTTTCAACAGTATTATTTTTCTACACCTCCTTGTGAACAGTATAGCTGTCATTTTTCACATCCTGGCCAAAATGTGTTTCCGCACTTCCGGCGCAGAATACCGTGGTTGCTGTGGGAAATCAGTGTTCAGGGCAGATTATGAAAATGACAGGGACATTGTTCATGAGCAGAGGTCCTAAAATGCCTATGTTGAAAATTTGGTGACAATACTCCATAAAATGATTGTGTTACGAGCGTGCATTGCACAGTTTGCACACACGCTCATAACGTTGTGCATCTGTACTATTTTTACTCTGGATTTTCACCATTGGCATTTTTCCACTCCTCTTGATGAACAGTACAGCTGTCATTTTACATATTCTGCCCAAAATACGTTTTCGCACATCCGGCACAGAATAGCGCAGTCGCTGTGCGAAATCACTTTTTGGGACAGTTTGAGGAAATGACAGTGACACTGTACATGAGCAGAGGTGCTAAAATGCCTGTGTTGAAAATTTGGTGCCGAAACTCCATAAAATGACTGTGCTACAAGTATGCGTTGCGCATTTCCCACGCACCCTTGTAACTTCGCAAATTTACAATATTTACATGCCACATTTTCACCACTGCCATTTTTTTACACCTCCTTATGAACAGTATAGCTGTCATTTTTCACATCCTGCCAAAAATGTGTTTCTGCACTGCACTACCAAAGCCAATGCCAGCATGACAACATTCGGCATTGAAAAATGCTTGTTTTATTTCATGGTTGCCGACATCAGGGGGCCCAATCCCTGTGTCAGCATTTACAAGTTGTCCCCCCCAAGCAATGTGTGACACTGGGAAGCCAACCCCCAGTGTCCCAAAATAATGCTGTTCATTTCTTAGTTCCTATAAAAAAAGTCCCCCAGCATCTTTTTTTACCTGAAATAAAGAAAACAGTCCCTCGTCATCACTGCCATTCGCATTCCCCACATCCCAACCCTCCCACTGCCCACTCCTGGTGTCAGATCCCCCCTCCTCCCACAGTCCATTTTTTTTATAACATGGTTGCCGACATCGGGGGCCCAATCCCTGTGTTGGCATTTACATGTCCTCCTCAAGCAGTGTGGGACACCGGGGAGCCCACCCCCAGTGTCCTGAAAAAATGTTGTTCAATTCTAGGTTCCTTTAAAAAAACAACAGCCCCCGATGTCTTTTTTTTAACCTGAAATAAAGAAAATGGTCCCTCATTGTCACTGCCATCCCCATACCCCCATCCCGATCCTACCACTGAGCACCCACCACCCCTTTACCATATACTTAACTGCTAAGGTCATCCGCTGTTATCCTTTGTAGACTGAGACATGTCTGCACTCTTCAAAGCTGAACTGTGAACTGAGGAATCAAGGTAAGTGCCATATAATATATTTCAATGTCATTTTGAACTTATGTTCACAACTTTGCCATTTTTAGGAAGTTTTTTCACTAAATTTTCAACATAACCTTTTTGGGACACTACCTTATAAACACTGTCACTGTCATTTTGTTAATCGGGTCTGGAAGGTGATTTCACGGTCACTGCACAAAATCACCTTTCAGGACTGAATAACAAAATTTCACCACCAGCATTCATGAGGTGGGGCCTGTAAAAGGCCATGTTGAAAATCTGGTGAAAAAATTCCTAAAAATGGTCAAGTTACAAGCATTTGTTTAAATTTTTCTACACACACGCGTAACATTGGCAATTTTCAATATTTTGACTCCAAATTTTCAACATCACAATTTTTTCACACCACCTCATGAATTGTACAGCTGTCATTTTTCATACGCTGTCTAAAACATGTTTTCACACATGAGGCATGGAATGGCAAATTGGCATGGATTTGAACATTTTCACCTACAGGGGATTATGAAAGTGGGGTCCTAAGATGACTAGGTTGAAAGTCTTGGGTCAAAATATTAAAAAACAAAGAATTTATTAAGTAAGATTGGTTTCAGGGATGTCTGTTGCACCACTGGGGAACATGCTGCCTTACCATGCCAGTGAGCTGAGTTCAGGTGTGAATTCAGTGAGCCAGTTTAATGGGACAATTAAGGCTGATAAAAACTATGTTAATGCAGGTATAACAGCATGCAAGTGAATATTCAGCATTGAGAAATGCTTGTATTAACTACAGCCAATGTGACTTAACAGTCAGAGGGAGAGGACCAAACTGTTAACCCATTTTTAACACATGGCAAGGTTCTACATGATGGTGAAAAATAATTACTGTAAGCTAACATTAAAGTTTGCCGTGGGCTCCTGGAACAGCATGCTAGTGCTCTACCAGCTGAGCTGCTGTATCTGGAATCTGGTTAGCATGTTATGTCCTGGGGTATTTTTCTAAGTCTCCAATCCCATATAGCTAAATATGTTTTAGATGAAAGGAAGGGGTTTGTATGGTATTAGATGGTACTGGACATTTAACTCTATTGAAAAGGACAAAATGATACACTGCATTACATTAGTTGGGACAGAATGAGGCACTGCTCATCTAGTCTGCCTCTTGTCATATCAGCGATTGTACCCTTTTATTCCTGTTTGAATCCAGAAAAGTGTCAAATATGTATTCCCCAACTATGAATTAAAACACAGACTGATGAACTACCACCCACTACTCAACTAGTTGAGGTAACAGGTAAGGTAAGCCCCAGCTTCCCATGGCCATGTTCTCACTAATAAATAGAAATAAGAAAACCTTCATTAAAAAAGACATTGAACAGCCCCCAAAAGATAAGTTGTAGTTAACCCTTAGGCTGCTGACATAATTAGAATGTACAGTAATTTTGGACTGAATATTATTCCATGGCCCTGCAAGGGTAAAGAATGGAGCTGAGATGAGATACTGGGTTTAGCTCTGTGGCTGCAGCCAAGGGAGAAATAAGGATTTTTTTTATGATGCAATTAGAGCACTTTGGAGACACGTTTTCGTAACATACAATTGGAATTGTTGTTTTGCTTGTATATAAATCAAATCATTACAACAATGTTAACAGTTGAAAACAAAGGTTCTCTGTGACTTTGTTTTCAGTATATCAATAAACTGAAAGCAAAAATGGTTGTGCTGACACAGAAGAATTTAAGCTTTTATTTAGATAAAAAAATACATTTCCAGCCCTAACAATTCAAATGTCAGTTCTTTCTAAATATTATATAATATCTTTAAAAAAACTTACTTTTGAACAGTAAGAGCTAGAAAAACTTAATTATGTTTTAAATTAAAGCTTGGAGCCAGGTCACTATAGCTACACTATTCTATGTCAACATACTTTCAACATACTGTATTAATAAACTGAAAATGCACTTTTGCAATATTGGTGTATCAAAATTGAATGTTACTACTGTACATCAATGTTTATACAACAGTTGTGAAAATAAATTTGCCAAGGTAAACGTGCTACTTTTGGCAACATAAGTAAAATAAATGAAGTTGGTCACTGAGTATGCTCAGAAACTTATTTCACTAATTTTGGCCACACTGAGCATGCTCAGGTATGTTTTTTATAACGTGCAATTTTTAATTTTTTTTTAACCAAGCATTTTTGCCTCTCAAACCACCAGCTGCTCTTTCTTGTGGTGGGGCACAATTTACATTTTTGTACTTTTGTTCCTTTTTTTACAACTTTTTACCATTTCAGTCCCAAAACCACCTGAAAACCTTTTGTTTAAACCAAATGAACATGGCCAGATTTCAGCTATCATTCTTATCTTCATTTGAGGGAATTGTTCTGCTCTATTGTTATCTCACTCATGGCTTCACCACTTGAGAGATAGTAACAGATCAATATCTTTACATGAAGATTAAGATGATGTATTAAGTCCAGCAAGGTCATATTCCATGGGTGTTTCTGTGTACAATGAAAGTGTATTAATATTGTATAGTCTTATTGACCTGACACTGCACTTTAATTTTGAAAATATATTACATATCTAACCCTGTTCAAACGTTAGCCCTATTTAATGTTAATTTCTTTCAAAAGGGCTACAGTTGCACAGTAAGGAGCTAGAGACTTTTTTTTTCCTGAAATCAGGCTGTTATTGTTATACTGTGTCAGCACACTAGTGCAATTGGTCACTGCCACCAGTGCAACCACATTCTCACCACTAAACAGTTCTATAATCTTAGAGTAGGAAGAGATTTCTGTATTACAGATTTATCAATTATGAAATGTCAAGTGTGCTGTATTTAATTAAATGTGGATGTGGTAGCTTCTACAGTATGCTGGAGGCAGATAACACTTGATCTTGAATTAGCTGACGCATCAGAAGATACTGGTGGTGTTCAATCAAAAAGAGATCTACATTTATTTTTCTAGTTATTGTTTCCTTCATGGCACACCAAGTCTCTTTTTTTATGAGGGCAACTACAGTATATTGTTTGTGAACATGGTCCCAATGGGCACTGCTCATATAGCAAGCTAGATTATATGCAATTCACACATAGCTGGCCCATAGTGCTTGGCAGCAGCTGTCACTCCACGAGAGGAGGCTCTCAAATAGAAGGTATGAAATGGGTATGGAAATTCCAGGAACTTAATTGGATGAGGAGCTCGGAGTCCAGTGTTGCTGTCCCAGTACAACAGCACGGGAAGAACCTGTCACCTGTCCTCTACTCATTACCAAATAAAACAATCAGCTGTTTTTTGTGCCCTAAGATGCCCACATGAAAAAATAGCTACCATGGCATTAATTTATTTCCAGTCCTGATAAGCCCCGCTGCCCTGTCATTCTGCTCAGTGAGAAGTTTGTTCATTTTCAGGTATCATTTACTTCCCGCCTATTAGGGCTTCAGTTGAAGTGTCTATTGTACAAATTAGAGCAGCCTGATACTGCTGGCTATAAACAGGGATCCCCAGACTGATGCTGACCATGGCTGTTACATCAGCCTCACAGTCGATCCGATACAGGTAATCAGCGGGAATATCTCCAGACTACTGCCAACCGTGGCTATAACTTACACTGTGGCTCAATCTCTTGCTGCTCACATGCACACCCTATCCTGGCAGGCTGTGAGTCCTTCATCTGTAGAAATCAGTAAAAATCAATGGCCCTGATTTCCTGTGAGTACTGATGATCAGGGCACATTACATAGTAATCGTTTCTGAACCATAAAGTCTCCACTAAATGCCTGTAACTGCCACTGCCAACACCTACAGCTCACTTATGAAGCTGCAACCTGCCCTAACTGCTGCCCTTACTTGACAGGTGATAAAACAGCTGTTTGTATACAACACTGGCACCATCTACTAGACAGATGACAAAAATAAAATGTTGAAACAGGACTATTTTTTTCTCTTTCACAGATTTCAAATTACTTTTTTTCATTTTTTTACTTATTTTCATGATGAATGAATGGGCCTATTTAAAAATTTCAATAAGGCACTCCAGAGGGTGCATTTTGCTGAGATAACAGCACTTTGTGGGTGCTTCAGTGCCCACTCCCCCATGATGAGTGCTGTTATCCCAGCACAATGCACCCCCTCTTGTGCCATTTTATTTTAATATGATCCATAGCCATTCCCTTACTTACATACATGCATATCTCCATTTACAGTAGAGGGATAGGTAGCTGAGTAGTGGAGCTTGGCTGAACACCGGGCTTCAAATGAGAAACCCACATTGTTTTGCTACTGGATCATAGGGGATTGGTTCAGTAGTTAACAGCCAGGAATTTCAGATCCCCTCAGGCACAAGTAGGGAGGACTGGGGATTGGTGTTTGGTGTTTGGGGACAGCCAGTTGAGGCTCCCCAATTATTGTTTGTCTTATGGTGAGAGGTGTTTACAGCTTTGGCAGGGTCCACCCTAGCATACCAAATGCGCCCTTTTCATGCCCAGATCTGTCCTTTTTGGCTTTAGGCATAAATGGATCACCATTTCTAACCTGTGGAATACACCTCACCCCCACCATCTAAAATAGCTTCATTAATAGAGCAGGACTGGTTTGGGGAATAAACTTGCATGGACAAAGTTAAGATTGGTGCATGCATTTTTGTATAGGGATTAGTATGACCTATAAAATCTGCACTCACAATGCTTAGTTTTCTTTATAGATAAACCATAAAGAAAAGCCATAATTAGCATTTGTATTTTAACGTCGTTATCTGTTTTTCCACTATGCTTTTAAGAAAAACCCATTGTTCTATTTAAAGCCTACACATTTTCCTTTTTATTTTTCCTAGAGAAATCTAAGAGGAAATGAGAGTTTTCCTTACTCCACACTACAACTAGAAGTTTCTAAAACAGTTTCACCTTCTAAACAAAAAATTGAAAGTATTTAGACTTGGAAGAGTTAACTCCCCTCAATTCTATGAAAACTCTAACAGCTATTGCATCTTGGGAGAGCTGTAAGAAATCAAAATGCCATAGTCACAGGTCTAAAGAAAGCAGACACCTGTCATCAAAAAGAACTGAAGTTTCTTTTCCTACTGAAAGAACAAAACAAAAAGGAATAACATGAAATCACTAAGGAGAGGCCTATATGTCAGCCAGAGGGGCTGATTAAATAGGCACCCTGCTCCCATGCTGTGGGCAACATTGCTTTATCTGTGCGGCACTTGATCTCAACTGCAGCCCCTCTTTAATCCTCTTTTATTGCATTCTAAATATTCATTAGGCAATGCAATTAAGAGAACATTTAAACAACATCTAGAGAATACTTCATGCAGCTTTCTGCTGTCAAAATAATTTAAGTCCACATGATCTGGAAGAAATTACCAGCATTCAGAGTATGCAGAATGAGCTACGAGGGCTGCATTTGGAATTACCATTACTTTGTAAGTGAAGGCTGAATGTGCTCTGTGAGGGCAAGGATTGACATTTTATGTTCCATTTAAACCTTATAGCAGGAAAGGAAAGGAATCTGCATGTCTCATAACATTGTGTCCCAGAGCACCTTATAATCCATGAAGAGTGGTCATGATAATTAGATATACTAAAACAGGAAGTGAGATTCACGGTGGTTAAGAACTTGATTGACTTCTTCAAATGAGTGACAAGGAAAACAGATCAGGGTGGGGGAATAGATGTGGCCTATTTAGACTTCAGCAAATCATCACCATACCACACAGGAGGCTTATAAGGAAGCTGGGCAGTTTGGTCAAGGTGGCAAACTAGGAATGGAACTGGTTGATAGACAACAGAGGGTGGTGGCAAATGACATTCTCTGTAATGAGGGGAGAGTGACCATTGGGGTACCTCAAGCCTCAGTGCTGGGACTAGTCCTCTTCAGTGTCTTCATAAACATCATTTCAGTAGAGCTGGAAGAGAAGGTATGCCTCTTTGCAGATGACACCAAGATCTGCAATAATGTAGATACTCCAGTTCTGCAACAGTGTAGATACTCAAGAGGGGATGGTGAGCATGAGTAGAGACCTGAGAAAATTTGAGGAGTGGTCAAGGGTATGGCATCTGGGTTTCAATACAAAAAATGCAAAGTCATGCACCAGGGCACAAAAACCCATGTGTGATGTATTAAATGGGGTGAGGGAAGGGGGAGAGGTATTCATGATCACAAATCAGGAAAGAGACCTTG
Organism: Neoceratodus forsteri; assembly: GCA_016271365.2. Lineage (NCBI taxonomy): Eukaryota > Metazoa > Chordata > Ceratodontiformes > Ceratodontidae > Neoceratodus > Neoceratodus forsteri. The sequence goes on along the minus strand of CM057455.1, from coordinate 1,366,034,963 downwards.
AGCTTATCATAAGTGATGACCTCAAGGTGGTGAGGCAGTGCGACAAGGCAGGAGGCAGAGCTAGTGGAATGCCGAACTATATAGGGAGGAGACTCTCCAGAAGTAGGAGGAAAAGAGGTTTTATCACTGTATCAACCACTGGTGAGACCCTTTATGAAGTACTCTGTCCAGTTCTGGAGATAACATCTTAGGAAGGGCATAGGCAGATTACAGGCTGCCCAGAGGAGGACAACTAAAATGGTGAAGGGGTTGCATCATAAGCCATATGAGGAGAGAGTGAGGGATCTCAATATGTACACCCTGGAAGAGAAGAGGGATGAGGGACATGATAGACATACGCACCTCACAGTGGTGATCAAGGTGCAGGAGGGAAGTATTTTTCAGAAGAGAAGGTGCACCAGGGCAAGAGGGCATGCACTGAAGCTGGATAGGAGGAGATTTAGGAGGAATGTCAGGAAGTACTTCTTCACTGAAAGAGTGCTGCCTCCTAGAACAGAATTCCAGAGGAGGATGAGGTAGTAGTGAAAACAGTGGAGGGCTTCAAGCATGGATGGGGTAGGCATAAAGGAATCTTAGTAGGAAAGCAGAGGGAGGGGGAGTAGCCAGAGATCAGGTAGGATCTGTGGTGACAGTATAGGCAGGGACAAACTGGACAGACTGAGTGGACCAAATGATCTTCATCTGCTGACAAATTCTGTTTTTTTTTTTTTAAATATGTTTATGATAGTTTTTCTGTTGGTTTTACCCCACCCATCCGAGGCCCTGGTGCACAGCCATGCATGCGTGTGGAGGCATGCATGCATGCACACCGTGGCACCAGCTCAGCCCCTTCTACCCTCCCATCCCTGCTCCTCCCTCCCCCCCACGCCAGCACCCCGATGACCCGAGATTGTTCCCAAACCCAGGTCACCGGCATAGCTCGAGGTAAGGCGTCCAGCACCTCAATGCTCAGCGCCTCGAAATTCTATGTTTCTAAGAAAATCTCAGGCAGAGACAGACATAGGAGGTTAAACACAGAAAGAATAAAAGAGCCACTGGCACATCAGGGAAAACATTTGGATGGACATTTGGCTGTACCAGCTCTGCAGCAAATCTGCACTATTTTTTGTACATTGTTGAAATCATATTACAGTGTTTTGACTATGGTGTTGCTGGAACTTGAACTGCTGCATAGACAGATTTTTTTTCCAAACAAAGGCATTATAGCCAATCCAGTCTGTGAAAATCTGCCTATTAGTGGGAACCACCCCAAGCAGTCATCCCCCTCCAATGTTTCACCCATACCTTTCCCATGTGTCTGCCCAACACCCTTTGAACCAACTGTTTTAACACATACAACTGCCTCTAGAAGCCGGTTCCATTTTTTCACTACCCTTTCTGTCAAGTAATACTTCCTAAGGTCCTTTCTGACCTCCTCCCACCCCCATCAGCTTCATGGAGATTCCCCTAGTGTCTGTGTTCTCATGGTGTGAACAGCACCCTACTGTCCAGTTTACTTATCTCGTGGAGGTACTTGAACTTCTTTATCATTTCCCCCTCTCCCTTCTATCTTCCAAAATGTGCATAATGAGGTTTTATAATCTCTCCCTGTTTGATCACCCATGCTGTTCCGGTATCATGTTTATCCCGACCTGTGCACTGCCTCTGGTCTTTTTCTACCCTTTTTCAAGTATGTGCTCTAAAGCAGCACAAAGTACTTCAAGTACAGTCTAACCAGAGAGCTGTACAAGGGCAGTACCAGCTTCTGTCTGCTACTAAATTTGCTCTGCCCACAGTTCTTGTACACTGTGCCAGTGCTTTTAAGTTCCCAATTATTAACACCATTAGGTCCCTTTCTTCCATTATTCTCTTCACCACCATCCCATCCTGTATTATGTTCTCCCATTTTGGGCTCCTATGTGGATTATACTACTTTGCATTCTGTGGTGTTACTGTTGCACCCTTGACCACTTCTTCAGCTTTTTCAGGTCCTCCCTTGTGGACCTTATCCCTGTTTGCTGTCAAAGACACATATATTTCCCTGGACCCTCTCCCCCATGTCACACATAATATGTTAAGGAGGACATGTCTCAACACTGATCCTTGGGACGCTCAGTTTGTGATGTCCCTCATGTCTGAATGCTCCCTATTTAGGACCACCCTCTGGATCCTCACACTCAGGCAGTTTCTCACCCTTCCAATTATTTTGTCTCACACTCCTATGTTGCCCAGTTTGTTGACCAGTTGTCTGTGTGGGACAGGTTCAAATGCCTTACAGAAGTTCATATACAGGACAGCCACAGACCATTGCCATAGCCCTTGTCACCCAATAGTAGAATTTAAGCAGGTTCATTTGACATGACCTCTCACTGGTAGACCAATGCCGTCAGGTGTCCTGCAAACCACTGGCATTCAGAAACTCTAACATATCATCCTTTATTAATGATTCGAAGAGTTTCCCCACAATATATGTCCAACTGACCCATCTGTAGTCTCTTGACTAGTCATGCCTCCCACTTTTGAGCTTTAGGACCACATCTTCTGACCTCCAGCACTTCCCCAGTTTCCAAAGAACAGCAAAGAGATCTGACACTGGCTCTGCAAGTACCTTCACCATATCCCTCCACACTCTTGGGTACATCCCATCAGGACCCAGATATGGATCCACCTTCAGTGCCTGTTGACCCTTTGTCACCCTCTCCACTATTATGAGCTTCTTCTTGGTACTGGGCTCCATTTCCTACCATGAACACTAAACAGAAGTATTTGTTAAGAACGTTCCCCTTCCCCTTCTCAGTTTCCTCCCCTCCTTTCCACTCTTGAGCCTGACCACCCCTTCCCTACAGTAGCAGCCACAGACAATGCCATCTATTTCCCGAAATTTCTGTGATATTTCCAGAAATGTCTTCTGCTCTCTGCATTTTCACAGTAGGGACAGCAAAGAGAAACTCCTCAGAAATTTCACAAAATTTCTAGAAATAGCTGGCAATGTCTATGGCTACCACTGTAGTTTTGTGCTGCTCTCGTATGTATAGAAAGAATGAATGTTTCCTTGTTTTATTAACCCCTTCCACCAAACTCAACTCTATTTCCATTTCACGTGTCTCACTATTCTATTGGCAACCCTCAACCTCTCCTGGTATTACCCCCTGTCCACTTCTGCTTGACTTGCTTTGTACCTAATGAATGGCCTTCTTTTTTGCCTTCACTACCTCTGCCACCCCCTAAGAAAACCACAGTGGTTTCCCACTCTTGCCCTTCCCCACCACACATATACACAGACATGTCACCTCCAGTACCCCTTCTTTTATCAAGTCCCATCTGCTGTCCACTCCTGCCACTGCTTTCACACCCTGAAATATTTCCCCAGCACTTCCCTTATTCTCCTGAAAGCCACCCTCATGAAATGTAGTACCTAGTGATGGTGTTCACCCTATCTGCTTGCAGTTTGATCTCCACCAATTCAGTACTGTGATTATGAGAACCAAGTGGATTCCCCCACCCTTATCTTCTCCATGCTGTCCCTGTTTGTCAGGACCAGACCAGTATGGCCCTTTCCATAGTGGATTCAGCAACATGTGGGACTGAGCATGCTCTTACAATTCATTCAGCACTGACTGACTCCTTGCACTCACTGCAATTTGGATGCTTCAGTCCACATCTGGTGTGCTGAAATCCCTCTATGTCAGAGTATCTTGAATACAATGTGCTATAGGACCAATGACAGCATGGATTCATGAGGGGGGAGGTCATGTCATACAAATCTGACTAATTGTTTTGACTGGAAGACTGGATAATAGATTGAGGGGGGCAGTGGATGTGGCTTATCTGGACTCCTGTAAGGCCTTTCATCCTCTTCTGCACAGGAGTCTGAAAAAGAAATTGAGCAGCCTAGGGGTGGGATCCAGAGTGGTGAATTGGGTAAAGAACTGGATAATGGATAGGGGACAGAAGGTGGTGGTTAATTGCACTCCTTTTAATGAGGGGAAATTGACCAGTGGGGAGCTGCAAGGCTCAGTACTGGGACAAGACCTATTTAATGTCTTCATAAGTGACATTGCAGAAGAACTGGAAAGGAACAGATAACACCAAAATCTGTAATATGGTGAATACACAGTAGGGGGTGGATAGGATGTGTATGGACCTTGGGAAACTCGAGTAGTGGTCATGAACATGGTAGATGGGGTTCAAGTGTAAAATCAAGCACCAGCGCATAGGAATCCAGAAGCTAAGTATAGGATGGGGGGATAGGCACTGACAGTCACTAAACAGGAAAGGGACCTTTGCATTATCATATCTGATGACCTGAAAGTGGCAGGGCAGTGTGACAAAGTGGTGGTAAGGGCTAGTGGGATGCTGGGATGCATAGGTAGAGGCATCTCCAGCAGGAGAAGGGGGGTGGTGTTGCCAGAAGTTTGACGTCTTTGCAGAATATTTAAACTAGCAAATGGGGAGAGGGGTGCAGCACCCCATACATCGAATTGGAAGAACATCCCTCCCCCCTCAGCTAGTGGTCAAACAGGGATTCAACATGTTTGCAGTTCATTTGCATCTCCAGGTAAGAAAAAAGGTCCGTCTCCCCATACGACACACAGGGGAAATGCCAAACCTCACCCAACACCCAACAACTAACACACTGAAATCTGGCCAATGGAAAATCATGTAAACAAATGCTCACAGCCTGGGAAATAAGATCCCAGACCTGCAGGCAATAATGTCAGAGGCTAAACTGGACATAGTAGCAATTAGTGAGACGTGGTTTACCAGTAACCACACTTGGGAGACTTCAGTACCTGGCTATGTACTGTTCAGAAGTGACCAAGGTGCAAAAAGGGGGTGGAGTGGCCCTGTATGTCAATGAAAATATCAAAGCTAAAGAAATTCAGAATACACATAAGGAGCCAGAAGAACTGTGGGTCACCCTGGAAACAGAAAACGGGACAGCCATAAAAACTGAGGTTGTCTACAGGCCCCCAGACCAGGGGGAGGACATAAACACATTACTGTTAGAAGATATACAAAACATGACAGCTAAAGGGGAGGTTCTGATAATGGGAGACTTCAACATGCCGGATACAGATTGGTCAATACCGGCAGGAACATCTGCCAGAACTAGACATGAGGTGGATTCCCTGCAGGGGAAGGGCCTCAAGCAACTGGTACAACAACCCACAAGAGACAGGGCTATCCTAGATCGAGTACTGACTAACAGGGAAGGGATCACAGATCTCCTGGTAGAAGGTCACCTGGGGGCCAGTGACCATCACATGGTATGGTTCAATTTAGCTACTACATCTAAATCATCCCATTCCAAGGCAAAACTATGGGACTTCAGAGGAGCTGACTTTGATAAGATGGCCAACAGAGTTAAGCTAGCCCTGGCAAAAAGAAACACAGGTGAGGGGGTACAGGCAAAGTGGGCAAGCATTAAGGATCCAATACTCGAAGCAATATCCTATTGTGTTAGACAGAAAAGGAAGTGCAAAAGAAGGAGGAAACCACTTTGGTTCTCAAATACAGTAGCAGAAAAGGTCAGAGCCAAAAGGCTGGCCTTCAGGAAATATAAGGAAACACAGTGGGATGAAGATAGGTAGGCATACCAAACTGCCCTAAGGGAAGCAGGGAAAGCAGTAAGGCAGGCAAAGTCCCAAACTGAGGAAACACTGGCACAAACAGTAAAAGAAGGTGACAAGACTTTCTATAGATACATTAGTGAAAGGAGAAAGTCCAGAGGGGTAACTAAGCTCAAAGGAGAAAAGGGGGCATGTGAGGAGGAGGACCCTGTAAAAGCATCTATCCTAAATAGATACTTTTGCTCAGTATTTACTGAAGAGAAGGTAGGGCAGGGCCCACAGCTCAGCACCATGGACACAGGGGGGAAGGAGGTGAGCACTACTCCCTTCACAAAAGAAAGGGTCTTACAAGAGCTCACTAAGCTCAGGGTGGACAAGCCAATGGGACCTGATGGCATACATCCCAGGGTACTAAAGGAGCTAAGAGTGGAACTAGCAGAGTCATTAGCAGAACTGTTTAGTGAGTCTCTGAACACAGGAGAGGTCCCAGAACACTGGAGAAGGGCTCATGTGATCCCGCTCCACAAGAGTGGTAGCAGGGAGGAGGCAGGGAACAATAGACCAGTCAGTCTTACCTCAGTAGTGGGCAAGATTAAGGAGGCACTCCTTAAGGAAAGGATAGTGTAACACCTGGAATCCATTGGGGCACAGGATCCAAGACAGCAAAGGTTTACAAAAGGAAGGTCCTGTCAAACTAATCTCATAGATTTCTTTGACTGGGTAACCAGAGTGGTGGACCAAGGGGGAGCAGTTGATGTAACCTACCTTGACTTCAGCAAAGCTTTCGACACTGTTCCACATAGAGGTGATCAATAAGCTGGGTAAGGCTTAGAGGTAGGTCAGGGTTGGTCAACTGGGTGGCAAACTGGTTGACAGGCAGAAAACAGAGTGGTGGTAAATGGTATACAGTTAGAAGATGCAAGTCACAAGTGGGTACCTCAGGATCATTCTGGGGCCAGTCCTCTCAATATCTTCATTAGTGACATTGCAGATGGACTAGAGGGTAAGGCTTGTCTGTTTGCAGATGACACCAAGATCTGCAACAGAGTAGATGATCCAGATGGGTGGGCAGAATGAGAAGAGATCTGGATAAACTAGCAAAATTGTCATAAGAGTGGCAACTGGGATTTAATGCAAAGAAGTACAAGATCATGCACATAGGGAAGAGAAACCCTGAAGCCACCTATAGGCTGGGAGGGGAGTTGCTGGTAGTCACAAAGGAAGAAAGAGACTTGGGCATCATCATCATCGATGACCTAAAATCATCCAAGCAGAGGCAGGAAACTACAGACCTGTCAGTTTGACCTCAGTGGTAAGGAAAGTGATGGAGTCACTTCTGAAGGAAAGAATTGTTGAGTACCAAGAGGCCAGTGGGGCACAGGACCCAAGGCAGCATGGGTTCACAGCAGAAAGGTCATGTCAGAAGAATCTAATAGATTTCTTTGACTGGGTGACCAAAGTAGTAGACCAGGGAGGGGCTGTGGACATGGCCTACCTAGACTTTAGCAAGGCATTTGACAAAGTCCCACACAAAAGATTAATAGTCAAATTAAACAGCCTGGGAATGGGTCCCAGGGTGGTAGCCTGGGTAAAACATTGGCTGGACAACAGGACACAGAAGGTAATTGTAACTGGAGTCCACTCTGAAGAAAGAGGGGTTACTAGTGGGGTACCTCAGGGTTCAGTACTGGGTCCAGTCCTTTTTAATGTCTTTATAAGTGACATTGCAGAGGGACTGGAAGGAAAAGTATGCCTCTTTGCAGATGATACAAAGGTCTGCAACAGAGTTGATACACAAGGAGGCATGGAAAGGATGAGAAGGGACTTGTCAAGGTTAGAGGAATGGTCAGAAGTATGGCAGCTAGGACTAAATGCAAAAAAGTGCAAAATAATGCACCTTGGAAACAAGAACCAAGGGGAAGATTACACAATGGGGGGAGGTAGTAACAAGAACAAAAAAGGAAAGGGACCTGGGGTAATCATATCAGATGACCTTAAGGTTAGCAAGCAATGTGAGAGGGCAGTAGTGAGGGATGGGAGTATACTGGGATGCATAGGGAGAGGCATCACCAGCAGAAAACAGAAAGTTGTTATCCCTCTGTATAGACAGTTGGTGAGACCCCATCTGGGGTACTGTGTCCGGTTCTGGAGACCCCATCTCTGCAAGGACATAGACAGGATAGAGGCAGTCCAGAGGAGGGCAACTAAAATGGTGCAGGGTCTGCAAGAGAAGCCGTATGAGGGAAAGACTAAAGGAGCTTAATATGTATACCCTTGAGGAAAGAAGGGAGGGAGACATGATAGAAACTTGTGCACCTCAGTGAATCAACAAAAGTCCAAGAGGTAGCACTTTCAGAAAAAGAGACGCAAGAACAAGGGGACACAATTTAAAGATAGAGGAAGTTGTTCCAAGCAATGTGGGAAGCATTTTTCACATTGAGGGTAGTGGATGCATGGAACAGCCTTTCTGAGGAGGTTGTGGGGTCTAAAACTGTGGTAGAATTCAAGAATGCATGGGACAGACATAAGGCAATTCTTGTGGGGGGGTAGGAAGAAATAGGCTGTTGGTTAACTAGGATCTGCAGCCTATCCTGTAGATAGGGAAATGGGCAGACTAGGTGGGCCAAGCGGTCCTTATCTGCCGTCAAAGTCTACATTTCTATGGGATTTTATATGTTAATTTAAATTTTATTAATTGTTTTATTGAATTCTGTATAGGCACCTTGGTTTTGAGAGGCGCTTTTTATAAATAAAGATGATGATGATGATGATAATGGGGGTAGGCCATGGTTCTCCCAGCTCTGGGGATCATGGCAGAAGCTGGAAACTGTTCTGGTTGAGACCCCGCGCGACAGGGCAGACGAGGGGTGATCGAATAGCTCCCCAGTACAGAACAGGAGATAAAAAAGAAATTAAAAAAACAAGATCATTGAAAATGAATGGAGTAAATATCATTTATCTAATGCCAAGCTGATGTCATTATTTTCTTTAAAAAGTTGAGCTGTTGTAGAATGTTGTTACCTGAAACAAGGTTGGACTGTGGTTAATAAATCAGCCCCTTTGATAAATTTTAATGTTCATTAATGTGCATTATTTTTTTAATTGCTCCATATTTATTTATTTGTATTTATTTATTTAGTTTTTGTTAGCCAGGTACGTACACATGACAAATCAGTTCTTATTTTCACGTATGACCTAGGAGGAAAATGGCAAGGCAAGGCAAGGCAAATTTTAAGATGCCCAATCCCTGGGGCTCTGGGCACTGTACACAAGAAATACAACCAAAGAAGAAATAAAAACAACATACCAATAAATGAAACAGTATTAAATAGACAATTATGATATAATAAAATAAATAAATTAATAGATAATTAAATAGATAACCTGGGGCAGAAACTGTTTCACAGTATATCAATACCAAGGCAGTATTTAAAAGACAGAGTCTGGGAAAACTTGATTAAACAAGAAGGCCTCAAGGTGACCTTTGAATACCTCCACTGAAGGGGCCTCCCTTGCAGCTGGAGGTAACGAATTCCACAGGACAGAGTCAGTGTCACTAAAGGCTCTGTCACCGGCCATTTTCAACCTTATCCTGGGAATTGCAAGGAGGTCCCTAGAAGAGGAAAGGAGGGAGCAGACTAAGGCAGCAGCTGTAAGAAGGTCTGTCAGATAACCAGGGCCAAGGTCATGTAGGGTCTTGAAGGTGAGCAAGCCCACCTTGAAGAGGACCCTCCAGCTGATTGGCAGATAATACAGTTCATGCAGCTCATGGGTGATGTGGCAGTACTTAGGCTGCCCCGTTAACAACATGGCAGCTGCATTCTGCACCAGCTGTAGCCAGTGGAGGGTACCTCCTGAGACCCTGAGGTAGGGCACATTACAGTAGTCAAGCTTTGATGTGACAAAGGCATGCACCAAGGTAGGGAGGTCCAGGGGTGGAACTAAGGGCTTAATCCTGGTGATATTCCTCAAAAGTTAGAAACTGGCATGGACAATGGATGACACCTGGGATTCAAATGTCATTTCACTGTCCAGGATAACACCAAGATCACGCACCCTAGAGGAGGCCTTCAATGGCACAGATCAAAAACAAAAAGTTTTGTCTCTGCACCAGATTCCATCCTATCACGCCCTCTGTTCATTTCCACTACCAGTACCTCTGTCTTATTGCGGTTCAGTCACAACCAGCTGGAGGCCATCCAGTCATTGATCTCAACAAGGCAATTATTTAGCACATCCACTGCATTGGATGTCCAAGGGGCAAAGGAAAGGTAGAGTGGGTATCATTGGCATAGCAATGAAAACCCAGTCTGTACTTCCTAATGAGCTCTCCCAGGGCAGCATGTACATGGTGAACAACATCAGCAACAAGGCCAAACCCTGAGGTACTCCACAGAACAGGAGGCTAAGGGAGGAGGAGAAACTCCCCATCACTACCCTTTGCCTCCTGTTCATGAGATAGGACTCAAACCAGCAGATGACAGTGCCAGTGAGTCCACAGAATTCCCTCTGGTGATAGGTAACACACAATGGTACACCGTGTCAAAAGCTGAGGAAAGAGCGAGGAGAATGAGAATTGTCCCCTCCCTTCAATTGGCATGTTGTACCAAGTTAAGCCAAGAACAGCATACTGAGCTAAAGACAGCTGATTTCCAAATACATCCAAATATGTTATGGGTCATGGGGTTCAAAATATTATATGTACCATACATTCATACCGTGTAATATATATGTTTGGAATGAGATTGGTCCACAGTAGTTTTTCACATAATTTGGGTATTCTTTTTTTTTCAAATTCTACTGTCTTTATTAGTTTCAAAAGACAAACCATAATTTCAAGAAAAATAACAAAACAAGGTGGATGTGTACAAAGTCATCAGAAATTAATATCCACATGTATAACAAACCCCTTGAAGACTTGACAATACAATTAATAACAGTAAGTGTCAAGATGAACAACTTGGAGACTTGTAGGAGGGCAGCAGCCAAGGCCAACAGGATGCTGGGATGCATCACTAGACGGATCACCTCCAGAAGGAGGGAAGTGATACTCCTTCTATATAACTGTTTGGTGAGGCTACACCTCGAGTACTGGATGCAGTTTTGGAGGCCACAATTAAAGAGGGACATTAAACTCCTGGAGATGGTCGAGAGGAGGGCAACCAAAATGATTTGGGACTTGGGGGACAGGACCTATGGGGAGAGGCTTGAACAGCTAAATATGTACACATTGGAAGAGAGAAGGGACCAGGGGGATTTATAGAGGTCTCTAGGTACATGAAAGGGGTAAATAGGGAAGGGGAAGTCAGGGTGCTTCGAAGGAAGGAGGAGGGGGGCAACTAGAGGACATGGGTGGAAGCTGCAGGGGGGAAGATTCAGGGGAGGAAGAAGGAGGAGGTGCTACTTCACTGAGAGGGTGGTGGAGCCATGGAATGCACTGCCCAGGGGGCTGGTGGAGGCAGAGACAGTGGAGGGGTTCAAGAGGGGGTGGGACAGGCACAGGGGAAGGGTTCTGGAAGCAAAATCCAGGGCAGCAAGAATATCCAGAACTGGGAAGGGAGAAGCCAGAGAAGGTGAGGGGCGCAGTAAGGTCATCTCCCAGGGTGGGGGCTGACCAAATGAGCAGACACAAAAGACCGTTAGGCCTATTCTGCTAGCATTTTAGTATGTTAGTAAATACATAAACTAGGATACCCAACTCTCACCCTCATAATAGCCCCCAACTTAATGAGACCTATGACTAATTGTAGAAGAAAAAGTATCTTAAGAGCCCAAATGGTCAGAATTCACATATTGTGATCTATCCCCCCTCAGCAAAGTAAGGAATATGAAGAACAGGAAAACAAAGAGAGCACATAGTCATACGTATGAAGTAAAATGTAATTGAAAAGTAAGAAAAGTATAAATAGTACAGAAAAAGTGCCAGATCTGATTCAATAGGAGAAAACTAAATCATAAGGCTTCCTTCATTTATTAGTAAATTGCAGGAGAGTATGATTCAAACAAGCGACATTTTTTCCTATCCTTAGATTTGATAAGAGTTCTTGCTGCCATTCAGTGAATGAAAGTATTTGATGGTCCTTCCAATGCTTTAAAATAACTTTTTTTTGGCAGATAAAGCTATCAAGGTTAAAGGAGTAGTACACCCAGAATTTGCAAAAAAAACACATGTTGTGCAGAAAGTTTTTATTTGTGTGTGATGTTCTCGAGTGCCCTTCCCTCTGTTTGCTATTAGGAGTTTTTCCTAAATTAGCCTGCTAGCTTTATGGTTGTATTGCAACCCTTGGGGCGCTCCATATGACCCAGGTTTATTGCTTTTCTTGTTTGTACAATGCATCCTGTCTCATGTAACAGTGATGTAGTGGAGACTATAGATTCAGCTGTAAGCACTGCTTTAGAATTTGTTCACAACAGCAGAGCTGTGTAACTTTTCTTATCCAGTGTGCACAAATGGCTACATGTACAGTTTAACAAACACTTGAGAGCGGAGTAGGGTTTCTGTAAGAAAACAGCTACTATATAACTCTAATTCAATATTTTTGTTTTCTGTGTGTGTGTGTCGAGTCTAGCTAGCAGAATGTTTTGATTTTAAAACATTTAATTTAATCAAACTACACACAACCATAAAAAAGCACAGAAATCACCCCAGATCATCAATGCTATAATTGGTAAACTCTAGCTGTCCCACAAAAAAGATTAATAAACAAGTTAGCCAGCCAGGTAGTGGGTCCCAGGGTGGTAGTCTGGGTAAAAAATTGGCTAGACAACAGGACACAGTGGGTAATAGTAAACAGAGTCCACTCTGAAGAAAGGGGGTGTTACTAGTGGGGTACTGCAGGGTTCAGTACTGGGACCGGTGCTTGTTAATGTCTTTGTAAGTGTTATTGCAGAAGGACTGGAAGAAAAAGTGTACCTCTTATGACACAAAGATCTGCAACAGGGTTGATACATAAGGGGGGTGGAAAGGATGAGAAGGGACTTGGCAAAGTTGGAGGAATGGTCAAAAGTATGGCAGCTTAAATTCAATGCAAAGAAGTGCAAAGTAATGCACCTGGGAAACAAAAAAAACAGGGGAAGAGTACACAATGGGAGGGGAGGTACTAACAACAAAAATGGAAAGGGACTTGGGGATAGTCATATCAGATGACCTAAAGGTAAGCAAGCAATGTGAGAAGGCAGTAAGGAGAGCTGGGGGGATACTGGGATGCATACGGGAGGCATCACCAGTAGAAAACAGGAAGTTGTAATTCCTTTGTACAGACAGTTGGTGAGACCCCATCTGGAGTACTGTGTGCAGTTCTGGAAACCCCGTCTCTGCAAGGATATAGACAGGATGGAGGCAGTCCAGAGGGGGGCAACCAAAATGGCACAGGGTCTGCACCTGAAGCCATACAAAGAGAGACCAAAGGAGCTTAATTTGCATACCCTCAAGGAAAGGCGAAAGATGGGGGACATGACAGAAACTTTCAAGTACCTCAAGGGAATTGACAAAGTCTGAGAGGGTAGCATCTTTCAGAAAAAGAGATGTGCAAGAACAAGGGGGCACAATTTTAATATAGAGAGGGGACAGCTCAGGGGCAACGTGAGGAAGTATTTATTCATGGACATGGTGGTGGATGCATGGAATGGCCTTCCTGGGGAGGTTGTGGGGTCAAAAACAGTGGGGGAATTCAAGAATGCATGGGGCAGACATGAGGCAATTCTAGTGGGGGGTTGGAAGAAGTACAACAGTAGCCACAGGCATTGCCAGCTATTTCCAGATATTTCATGAAATTTCTGAAGAGTTTCTCTCTGCTGCCCCTACTGTGGAAATGCAGAAAGCAGGAGATATTTCTGGAAATATCACAGAAATTTTGGGAAATAGCTGGCAGTGTCTGTGGCTGCTACTGTAGGCTGTTTGTTAACTAGGATCTGCAGAGTATCTAATAAGTAGGGAAATGGACAGACTGGGTGACCCAAGCGGTCCTCATCTGCCATCAAAATCTATGTTTCTATGTTTCTGTGTTTCTTACAGAAAGACCCTCTCAGTTAGCTCTCAAGTATTTGCTAAACTGTAAATGTAGGTATCAGCATTCTCGGCCCAGTGGTGCAGAGGGTTGAGATGCTGGACACATCTCCTCATGCCACACTGGCAAGCCAGGTTCAGGAATGAGACTGGGTCATCAGAGGTCAGCAAGGAGAGAGGGAGAGGATGTGAGTGGCTGCTGGCTGGTGACCCTCCACCTCGGTTAGGAGAAACAGTTTTCCTTGGAGCTTGGCACCCCCTGGTGAAGGCCAGATTGGCTGCATCACTCTGAGAACTGCCAGCATTAGTCAGAGGGAGGGTTGAAGAGACTGGCACTGGAACTGTGGTGTGCATGTGGTCCCAGGAGTCAGACTCACTGGGGAGATAATGGAGGAAATATCAGGGGCCACTGAAGATGAAGCCTCTGGACCATCTCAGAAGATTTGCCAGGGCATGCATAGTGTCATAAGATCCTGAAAGACCCCGAGACCAGAAAGGTTGGCAGACAATGAGGGTGACTCGCTGAAGGAGGATAAACAGAATTGTAGGGAAAAAAAAGTACCAGCGTTCTATTAGGTAGAACTGTTAGTGCTAATTTTGCTCTGTGATATGATTTTGAATTTTTTTGTTGTTTTACAAATGTGAATTATTTTTTAATAAAGTATTTGTGTCTTATTAAAGATAAGTGTGTGTATGTGTGAGTTATTTAATGAGATTGCCATGCAAGTTTAAAATCAAAAATCTTACTCCTGCTAGCTAGACCTGACACACATAGAAAACAAAAATGCTAAATTAGAGCTATTTCACAGCTGTTTTCTTACAGAAAACCTACTCAGTTAGCTCTCAAGTATCTCTTAAACTGTACATGTAGTCATTTGTGCACACTGTATAAGAAAAGTTACACAGCTCTGCTGTTGTTAACTAATTCTAAAGCAGTGCTTGCAGCTGATTCTATGATCTCAGCTGCTTCACTGTCACATGAGACAGGCTGCAGCGTAGGAACAAGAAAAGCAATAAATCTGACTCAGATGGAGATTCTCAGGAGTCATAAAACTGCCACGAAGCTGGCAGGCCAATTTAGGAAAAACTCGTAACAGCAGACAGAGGAAAGGACACAGTAGGACTTCACACACAAATAAAAACATTCTGCACAACATACAGTATGTGTTTTTGCAAAATATGGGTGTACTACCCCTTTAAGTAGTACTTTGAATCATTGGAAGTTACTAGACTGAGGTCACCCAAAATGCAAGTGTCAGGTATAATTTATTGATCATTTCCAAGTTTGCTAGCTATTTGATTTTTAATACCCATCCAGATGGGTCTCACCAGCGGGCACTCCCAAAACATATGTAGAAGAGTACCTTCAGTAAGCCCATATTGAGTACAAATCACAGAAGGTAAAAGGCCACATCTACAAAGCTTAACTGAGTATAATAAGCATCATGTAAAATTGTTATTTGTATCAGTCTTAGATTATCACTGGAAATTGTTTTGTAAAACTCTTTCCAAACCATTGATCAGTATACCTCCTTAGAAACTGGTAAATTAGGCCAATACTTTGAAACCAAGGTTATCTCAGATGTTTTAAAGTATAAAAGGAATTGGTAATGTAGGGAAACTAAATTAGTTTTTTTTTTAAATTCTTATAAGAATGTCCTCTGTGAATCTTTTATTATCATGCAACCAAAGTAAGGGCCCAAAATGTGCCATTAAAGCACGTTTAATGCAAAAAAACTTGATAAAATGTCCTTTACCAAGATTTAACCTGTTTCCCCTCTCTTCTAATGAAATAAGAAGAGCCTTAGACAGAAACATATTGACTGTTTTATTCTCCATAAGAGGGAACCACTGTCTGGGAAAAGGTTTCTTATTTAGCTTAAAATTACAATTGTTAAGCAAAGGTTTATTTATATCATCAACTAATGAGACACCAAAATACTTACGTTTGCTCATGTATTCTATATGAGGTTCCAACTAAAGAATGTTTAAGAGCTTTAAGTAAATTCTTATATTTAATATAGAGAGTGAAGTGGTGTGAGATATTATATTTTTATTCAATATGCACCCATAATGACTGATATATAATATTTTCATTCCCAGTAACCTCCCAGCTAAAGTATTTGTTTATATTACTAGTCATATAATATAAAGTAAAACTGAAAATTTTGCAATCACCTTGCTTTTTAGTTAAAGTCAGTTTATTGTAAACTACAGGTATTCTGGGGGATTTGTTAAGCCAAAAGAACCGGGCTAAAAGTGAATGTAAATTACTGAACCAGGAAAGAGAGTGGAATAAATTCAACATATTCAAGGGATAAAAAAAATTCTTGGAAAGATATTCATTTTAGTAACACGAAATCAGCCCATTAGTTAAAGATGAAGTTTCCTCCATCTTTCTAAATCCTGCTTAATAGTGAAAATTAAACTTGTTAAATTAAGGGACCTCATTAGTGCTTTATTTTGAGAAAGATATAAACCTAGATATATAACATAATTAGGGGACCAAGTACAGTAAATTCAAATTTAACAATATCCTCCTTGGAAACTTTATTGTTAAGAGGCATCACAACTGTTTTTATTTTGTTTATTTTATAATCGGAAACCCCATTATATTTTTCAGTTGTCTCTAAGATTGCCAGGATTGAAAGTTTTGGGTTAGAAATATGCAGTACAATATAATTTGTGTATTCTTTATTGCGTAGGTGTGTCACAACTGCCTGTTTTCATATTTCTGCTCACCCTGCATTAAAAGTCTAGACAGGGAATCAAGTGGTACAGAGATGGTCTCAGCTATTCTCTTCTGGAACAGAAGATTTAGGCTGCATAATCTGTCTTGGTTTTCACATAAGGGTATTCCTCCCAAATCCCACCAATTAGTATTTTTATTACCTGCTTACTTTCCTGCTCCCTGAATGAGGACACACCACTCCCACCTCCAATGCCTCTGCTAGGTATCCATCAAATTCTGTATCCACAACAAAACTGCCATCCTAATTTACAAAATCCTACACAAACATGCCTCCACTTATTACTCTACCTTCCTAAATTTATATTCTCCAGCATGAGATTCATGTCAATTATGCTTACATCTTCATCACTGATGTAGCCCTTTATCTTGTCTCTTACTTTTTTGAACAGCCTAAAAACTAACACCTTCACTGTCTCATAAATTCCTCTTCTTTCTCTAAATCCTGCCTCAAATCAGCATTTTCTTTAATTATAAGTAAAGCATTCTGAATATACTTTACTGAGTGAACTGCTTACTAGGGCCATGTGAGTGATAAATAATGATACCTGATTACCAAAAAAATCTCTTTATTTATTCATTTATTTCATTTTTTTGACCAAGGAAGGATAGTTAAGAAATATTTCCTCTTTTTAGCCTCATCCCATGGGGTGGGGGTACAGATGCAAACTTACTGATATTGAACCAGGTTTAGCTGTTTGTGTTGTCTGAATGGTGGAAGTTTGGCCACAATGAAAGGAAGTTACTGTAATATTTTTTGGTAAGTGCCATGGATCTTTATCATCCACTTAAACAACCACCAGAAGAGGCAGACAGGTCCTTGGTTTAACATCTCATTAAAATGATTGCACTTCGGAGAACAAAGTGACCACCAGACATAATGGTGGAATATCAGTATGGTTACCTTTTATCAAGGAAAGAGTTGCCCCTGCAAAGCTACCAACATCACTTACTTCAGGACCCGGTATTCATTGGAGGACTTCCATCATACTACTGACCAGACCCAATCCTGTTCACTTCAGTGATCTGTCAGGATCAGGCTTCAAGGGGGTAAGTCTGCAGGCAGTAATTGGCTATCCAGTACTTGAGACCGAATAGTTAATCATTCTCACTAATCACAATACTTATAAACCTGGGAAATAAAAACATAGAAACATTTTAAAAAGTCTACAAAAAACATTGCCACAAACATTGCTGTGTGCTCCCCTCAACCAGTGCTGCCCAAGAGCAACAAGTCACCAGGAACTCATACAATAGCAAATAAGATGGGTTTGAAAAACTGCAAACTGCCACACTTGCAGTATTAATGCAAAATCAGAATAATGCAGATGAATGCATACCAGATGCAGACAGAAAAGAGACTGCCAACCATAGCTCTTTGTGGCATTCTGCCACTTCATCAGGTGGGAGTGGCAGATAATTTAATCCTCCCCTCTTTTATGTTTAGTGCACCATGGTGATTTAATTAATACAGAGAGGGAGGTTGAACTTATGAAACTGTGTAGAGCCTCCCTCTGTTTAAAGTTTCAAATGGAAAACAAGTGGAACTACATAGAGGGAACTCCCACTGATGCCTCTCAAAGACCAGTGCATATGAGAGTAGCTGAAACAGGGACAATATGACAAAGATACATAAACAGTGCACATTAAATTATGTTTAAATACAGCACACTAACTCTCATAGTGCATCAATTATGTGCGAAGTGCTAATGCTGGAAAATTATATGATGGGGGTGGGGGTAAGGGTGAACATTTCAGATAAAGAGACCAGAAATTCATCTTATCATTTCCATTGGTTGCTGCTGATAACTGTAGATGAACAAAAGACAACAACAAATAAGTTGCAAGTGATACCTTTTATTGGACTAACAAATTTTTTTCTGAGACTAGCTTCCGAGAGATAATACTCTATTCTTCAGGTCAGGTCAGTGAAAACAGAACTGAATAACATGTTAAATATAGAGGTTGGCTGTGGATTTGAAACATGGTGTAGCAAGTTTACGCATCTAAGCACTACAGCTAATTCACATCGACTGATAACTATAAAACATATTTAAATCATTATGGTATTTCTAGCATCCTTAATATGTATTATTAATTTTACATGGGTAGAATAAATCCACAATGTGTTTAGATTAGCAGACTACTGTAGCAAACAACTATAAAAAATTGAACATTCTTGGAAGAAAACATATACATATTTACACATATAAATATATGAATATAATAAATCTATACATATAAATAAAAAATATTAATATATCCTCTAACCCATCATAATAAAGAATCAAAGTGTCCAGCACCATAATGCATACAAAAATCAAAACTCATGAACCATAAAACACAGTTATGACAATGATGAACAGAATATTAGCACAAGTGTACAGAAAAGAGTCCCATTGTACCGTAGTTGTGGAAGCTAGATGCACAACACATCTTGTGTATTTTGGCTCTACTTAAGTCCCCTTTACACTGGCCTTTTCCACACCAGTGCAGATGGTTTGGAGAACTACACTGGTGTACATTCAGCTGTCCTGGATGGAGTTTCAACCAGTCTCAATGTATGAGATCTGTGAAGTGATTTCAGAGCTACGGTCCACATATTGTGAACTAGATGCGGGCCACACATGTCTTTTAGTGATCTACTAGTGAGCTGCATGGGGTCTTTGGAGTCAGTTTTTACTTGAATGGCCTGGTGCACCTTATTGAAGGGAGTCTTTGCAGCAGCACTGAAGGATGCATTGGTTCAGTCCCTCCTGAAGAAGTCATTTTTGGACACGGATATCCTAGAAAATGATCATCCTGTCTCTAACTTACCTTTTTTAGGTTCAGTTATTGTTCTTGAGGAACACCTTTCAGCTCATGAGATCTATGAGTCCCTCCATTCTGGTTTAAGATCTGGGTAAAGCACTGAGACATTGTTAGGGTGCATAGTGACCTTATCAGAGCAAGAGACAGTGGCAAACAGTCAGTTCTCATTCTCCTTGATCTCTCTTCAGCATGTGACACTGTGGACCATAGACTGCTGCTGGATCATCTGAGGAGGTATGTTGGACTCACTGGCATTGCCGTCTGCTGGTTTGAGTACTATCTCAGAGATAAGACACAGAGGGTGGTGATGGATACATTCTCATCATCCCAGATGCCCCTACCCTGTGGCATTCCCCAATGTTTGGTCCTCTCACCTATGCTGTTTGCAGTGTACATGCTGTCCCTGGGAGGGATCATTCAACAATACAATCTGGGTTTTTACTGCTATGTGGATGATACCCAGTTGTATCTATCCTTTGGACCGAGGACACTTGACGCTGTTGAGGTGCTTAATCTCTACCTATCCAAAATCCAGAAATGGATGAAATCTAGTTGGCTGAGGCTACACCCAGATAAGACTGAGGTTCTGGTGATCGAGCCAGGTCAGAATGGAAGACAGGGGTAGCCAGGGGAGAGACAGGACTTCGGCTTGGGTCATCCAGGCTGATGATGACCTCTGCTAGGGTGAAAAATCTGTGAGTCATTCTTAATGGATGGTTGACACTGTAGGCTCAGGTACTGGCTATGCAGTAGTCAGGAGTGGCTTTCACCATCTGAGAAATATCAACCATATTAAGTCCCTTATCCCCCCCCGAAGACCTGATGACCCTGGTGCATGCATTAGTGATGCCTATGCTCAATTATTGTAACATGATCTACCTTGCAGTGAGTGGGGGGGGTATCCAATGATGCTTGCAGCTGGTGCAGAATGCAGATGCAAGGTTGCTGACTGGCCTTTTGAGGTCTAGCCATGTGCCCCTGTAGTGCGGGATCTACACTGGCTAGCTATGAAGTGGAGAGTTACCTTCAAGGTTAGTCTTCTAACCCATAAAGCCCTACATTGGTTGGGGCCACACTACCTGGTAGAGATCCTGCATCCTGTCCAGTCCTTGCACCTCCTCCAATCCTCTGAGGAAGGCCTCCTTTCAGTCCCAAGGGTTGGGCTACAGTCATCAGGAGATCACACATTTGAAGTACTCGGCCCTCTTTTGTAGCGTGCTCTGCCCAGAGGATTGAGGAAGGTCCCCTCAGTGAAGGTTTTTAAGGGGGATTAAAAACTTACCTGTTTAATCAGGCATTTGGAGATTGAAAGAATTATTGCTTCCCTTCTCAGCTACTGTATACATTATCCGCTTTTAGAGTATTATTTATTTATGATAGGTTTTATCTATTTATTGCTTGTCATTTCTATACACCACCCTGTGCCTTCAATTAATGGTGACTTATAAATAAAGCTATTACTACTACTTTATAAAATGGGAAGACAAAATCCTGCTTTCAGATTGGTTGTTACCTGTGCATCAAATCAGTTTGATGCACAGGTAAAAACAACTTCAGAAAAGCGGAACCACAGTTTAAAACAAGTATCACAGTGCCATTGTGACACTGTTGTTTTCAAAATGAGCCATTTTTCTTCTTTATTAGCAAAGAAACAATTGATTCAATAAAAGAAGCATACATTTTTTTAAAACGATTGGACTAATAAAGGGAGCACATGTTTTAATACTTTTTCAGTCCTTCACTTATCACGTATTTAAATGAGGGGTGGGGGCATTAATCAACAGGTTTTTTCTTCCTCAAGGTTCCTGTTGCTTACCAGTCCCTTTGCTTTAAACTTTAAACAGCTTTAAAGACTTTTTTAGTCTGACAGGCATTCGGTGACTAGTTATGTTATACGCTCCTGCTTGTTTCTGTATTTCTGTTTTTTTACTACTTGATTTTAACTGTTTTGATATTTATGTTCTGTTGTTTTTATGAATTGTACAGCAATTTGATTTAGAGGTTGCACTCTATAAATAAAATTATTATTATTATTAGCACCTCTCGTCCCTCCATCTCGAATGTCAACAGCTGGTCCCAAGTCCGCTTGTGTTATTTATTTATTTACAGTATTTATTGAATTTTGTTTACCCGGAAAGCCCCACTAGGCCTAGAAGTCCCTTTTTCAGGGGTGACGGGAAGGGAGTGGATACAGATGGTAAGCTGTTGGTGGTGTTTTTAGTGAATGGGAGAAATTTGGCCAGGACACCGGGGAAATTTCCCTACTGATTTTCAATAAGCGCCATGGGATCTTTAGCATCCACCTGAACTACCACCAATGCAGGCAGATGGGACCTCGGTTTAACGTCTCATCCGAAAGACAGCACCTTAGGAATGCAGCATCCCCCTCATGCTGCACTACGGTGTCAGTATTGGGATATTAACCCAAGTGCCAGATGTGAGAACTGAACCCACAACCCTCTGATCTCCTGGCCTCAGAGGCAAGTGTGCTACCTACTGAGCCACTGATGCTGAAAAAAGTCAAAAAATCTCTTTCTTTTTTTAAAATGTTCAAGTGCAGCCCACAAGTCCCACAAGATATAACTCACAAATTCAAACTAAAGCTATCAACAGCTTCCATTCTGTGACATTCAGAAGACTGCTACTATCTTTTGGTATGGCTTACTTAGCATGCCTGCTCCTGCTGTCTCCATTTCAAAATTGTGTTCCTGTCCCAATACTTTTACATCAGAGGAAATGCTAAATCAGTCCTTAGAAAATATAATGCAATCCTTACAAATGGATACTGTGTTTATTTGTTACATCAAAAAAATGTTTTCAGCTGTCATTGTGCTGCCATGTCTCCTAGCCCTCTCTAGTTCCTCATGTGCTGCAGTGCTTCCATACTTTCAAGTTTGATTTAAAAAAAAAGAAACACAATTCTGTATTGCTCTGTTTCTCTGCTGTCCATCCCAGTCCCCCTCCCCCAAAAATACACCACACAAATATGGGGGGGCTCCTCCTTTAGGCTGCACATGCAAATCTTTCTGCAGCACATGCATAATGACATCATTGTTAATTACCCATTAGTGGGTGAAAGGACTATTTTATGATACATTTGTATAAACGAATGTGTTTTTTGTACCTGTAAACACTATTTTGTTCTAACTGATAAAAGTTTAAAAAAATGTAGCCCATTTTATAAGCTCAATACAATACTCCAGGGTGTGTATTGAACAGCTAGTATCACACTTCCAGGGGCTGAATTCACTTGGCCTGCAGCCTTGTGCCTTGCTACACCCCTGTCATGCGGTAGTATCTGTTCAATGTGCACCCCGTCATGTCTTATTGTTTACACATTTGCCTTAGTAAATTGTCTAGGCATCAGCCAGATGTGAATTTTTCTGCACCTGTCCCAGACAGAGGAGCTTAACTGGGGTAAGGGGTTTCAAGTGCTGTGTAAATGGTGGCCACTTTTCACCTCACAGCCCAAGGGAAATTTACCATCACAACACACAGGGAACTCCTTGAGGGATGGGTCCCATGATGCAGTTCCTAAGCCACTAGTGTGATACTGTTATGGAACCAGATGTCCTTAAAAGGACACTGTCAACCTTTTTTTGCATCATATTATTTTTAGATAATCAATCAATCTTTATTTTACCAGGTGGAACACCGTTGAGCAAGCTCATTTCCAAGGTGGGCCAGGTTGGTCATACAGAAATGCCAACTGATAAATAAGACATATACAGGTACAGCATAGCTGTTCCTATTATAGAGTAGCACAAATGTAACAAATAATATTGCATACAAAGCTACATCATGAGAAGGATAATCAAGCAGGATATGTAATATTCACACATGTAATGTCTGTAATGACCATGACATTTCTATACCATGGCAGACTGAAGAACAGTAAAGGTAGAGGAAAACCTAGGAAAGCAGTACGTATAAGACAGGAAAGGATAGATATAAAAAGAGAGCAATGGGGCAGTAAAGGTTGATCACAGGAGGTCAGAACCAGGCAGGGCTCATCAGGAATAACACTTACAATGCTCGGAGAAAGTTCTCGCATAAAGATTTTTAAATTCTGGGACTTTTATGGGGTTTGCTAATTTTAGAGTTTTTTGAAGCTTGTTCCATAACTGGGATAGGGCAAAGCTAAAGATAAAACCCCACATTTTATGATTTCTTACTTCCTCTAAAATGCATTGATATTGCTGGTTGTTTTATCTACCTTCTTGCTTATTAGAACCAAAATGCATGGTAATGTATAGCTGTGCCCAGCTTTATTTTGCTTCATATCGTTGAACTACTTTTAATGCACACTTTCTGAACATTAGAAACACCCTCAAACAGTGCAGCCACTCATGATACAACAGTCTCCTCTACTCCCACTGCACGATCAGTGGCTAGATTGTGTTGGGGGTGTTTCTGAGACCAGGAAAGATGCAGTGGGAGCTGGTCAAGAAATGTAAACAAACATGTTTTGGTGTGGTTAACGCCAGTATGGTGGGCTGTCAGTTTTTCATTTTTTAAAAGTAAAAAGGGACCTGAATCAAACTACTTGCTTTGCTGTCAATGTATCAGTTAGTCTGACTTTGATTTGTCTGTTGGAAGCTGAGAACCTTGCTACACTGCAAAGAACAAACTATAACTCCGTTTAGGACCTGGAAACCTGGTAAGGCATAATACTTGTAAAGAAGGGGAGCTACGCTTTCTACAAAAAGTTTCATTTTTTTTCCTTATTGGCATTAAACAGAGAATTGCAGGATTCCATTAAACATGTAGTAATTTTATAACCAGGGGGAGTGAGATACAACTGAATTTGCTTGATTGTTGGGGTTGAGACCTAGCATTTGGAAGGATATTTTTGCAACATTTTAAGTGTCCTGCTGGCTGAGGAGTGAATTATTTTTTATCCCTGGACTCAGTAGAATGGTTTGTGCAGGAGCCGTGGTCTAGTAAATTGTGGTGTTAGTTGAATTATTATAAAGGGCAATACTCACCAGGGTGGTGGAGCAGTTGTGTATTTGATTGTTTCTAACAGTCACCAGTGGCTGTGGACTACCCACCCCCCTACCCACACCCGTCCCCCAGGCTTGGCATTTCCTTTATAGCCACAGCTCTGACATCACTTCCTCAACAGGCCTTGATGCAGAACTTTCCTTATCATAACCCAGCACAGTGCAAAAAGTGTAGGTACACACCACAAATAATAATAATAAAATATATATATATATATATATATATATATATATAAATATATATATAGTAAATTATAAGGGAGAGGGACAAGTGGGGAAAGGTGCAATGCACTGGCTGTGGTGAAGCAGTTTTCCTGGAGACATTCTGGAAGCTGCATTGCTGTTCTATTTGCCAGCAACTGTCAACTCTGAGGGAAGAAGTTGCCCACCTCCAGGCTGAACTAGCAAGGACTGAGGAAGTCTCCCCCTTCCAAAGAGCACCACTGCCACAGCCACTGCCTCAGAGGTTGCCAGGTATGAAGAGCAGTTGGACCACAGTGGGTTCTGAGAGGGTGCAGGTGGTGGACCAGAGGCGAAGCCCCCTAGTTGTACCTCTATATAAATCATATGCCATTCTGGCAGATCAAGGTTCCTCTATGATGGCACCCTCAGTGGAGACCCAGAAGAATGCCGAGGACATCCACAAAAGGGTGGCAAGGGATACCACAGGGGAAGGAAACAGCTTCTGATAGGGGACTCTATTGTTAAGGGGGTAAACCTGGGAAAGGGAGAGGAGAAGGAAGTAAGGTGCCTGCCCGGTGCCATGGCTTGAAGGGACAGGAAGCGAATCCTCAGGATTGCAGAAGCAGCATCACAGGAGAGGGAACTAGATATCATAGTCCACCTTGGGACAAATGACCTAGCTAGGCATGGGATCAGTGCAGTGCAGAATGAATTTGTGGAGTTGGGGAGGGGCCTCAGATGGGTAGCAAGCATGGTAACCTTCTCAGAGGTGCTACCAGTCCATGGCAGGAGTGAGGCTAGGTACTGCACACTGCGCAGTTTAATGAATGGTTGCAAAACTGGTGCAGAGCACAGGGCTTTGGCTTCATTGGGGACTGGGGGGGCCACCTGGAGAGATAAAGGTCTACACTGGCATGATGGTCTGCATCAGTCCACGAAGGGAACCAAGTTCCTAGGTGATAGGTTTAAATGCTTCCTTGGCAAGCTTTTAAACTAGCCAAGGGGGGGAGGTGCTGATAAAAGGCAGGAAATTTTAAGCTTCCCCCACAAAACATGGCAGGTAGTAAGGTAAACACTGAGGTACAGAGCTCAACACATGGCAGGACGGGGTAAATGGAAAAATAGACAAGGGGCTGGATATTCAAACTGCACTATTCTGTGGCGCAAGCCCTTGCGCTGCACACAATAGTTGAGCAGGGGTGTGGCCGGGGTGATATTCAATGGAGTTGCACTATTGAGCAACTCCTTTGAATATCACCCCCCAGCCACAGCCACTGTGCATGGCGCAGTGGAACTTGCACCACCGCAAGTGGTCAGAGTGGAGCATTCAAGATGCAGTGGTGCAAGTACCATTGCACCATGAGCAAATTTCTGATATTCAAAAAGTGACATGCAAATGGGGCCATAATTCATGCAAGGTGCAGGGGGGCCATTTGCATCTATTTATGGCCCCATTTGGATGCCATTAGCATGCAGGTGTGCCGATCCCCAAGGACTTGCACCTGGTACCCTGCCAGGCAGCAGCCATTGGGGACCTATTCCTGCAGCCCGATCTGGGCATAAGTTTAAAACTCCCCACCCCCACTGGCTAATTGCAGGCATAAGTATAAAATCCCCCGACTGGCCCGATCGCGGACATAAGTTTAAAATCTCCCACCCCGACTGGCCGATCACGGGCATAGTTTAAACTCCACCCCTGACTGGCCCGATCGCGGGCATTTGTTTAAACTCCCCACCCCGACTGGCCCAATCACGGGCATAAGTTAAAACTCCCCCACCCCGACTGGCCCGATTTCGGGCATAAGTTTAAACTCCCCAGCCCCCGACTGGCCCAATCATGGGCATATGTTTAAAACTCATCCCCCCCCGACTGGCCCGATCCGCGCATAAGTTTAAAATCCCCCCATCCCGACTGGCCCAATTTCGGGCATAAGTG
Organism: Neoceratodus forsteri; assembly: GCA_016271365.2. Classification (NCBI taxonomy): domain Eukaryota; kingdom Metazoa; phylum Chordata; order Ceratodontiformes; family Ceratodontidae; genus Neoceratodus; species Neoceratodus forsteri. Next base: position 1,366,008,721 of record CM057455.1, on the reverse strand, counting down.
AAAAAACCACCCCCACTAGCCGATCATGGGCAGAAAAGAGTTCAACCCCAAGAACATACCCTGGTGGTCCAGTGGACCACAAAGCCCAATCACGGGTAGAAAGAGTTCAACCCCCCCAAGAACATATCCCTGGTGGTCCAGTGGACTGTGAAGTCCGATCATGGGCAGAAAAGAGTTCAATCCCCCCAAGAACATATCCCTGGTAGTCCAGTGGACCATGAAGCCCTATCACAGGCAGAAAAGAGTTCAACCCCCCCAAGGACCACCTACCCTGGTGATCTAGTGGACCCCACCCCTCCCCATCAGCGGTGGGTGGCAGCATCCCACCACCTGCCTCCCACCACACACCGACTGACTGCCCAGTAGGGCTGCGCCCACTGGTTCAGAGCAAGGCAATGGGGCATGCAGCCCATGCAGTACCAAGGCAGTCCAGATATGTGAATGAATGATTTATTCACATATCTGGACTGCCTTGTAACGTAGACTGCCGCCTGGCTCTGCTGAACAATGGGCATGCAGCCTGACCAGGCAGTCAGTGGTGATGGGCGGCAGGCAGGTGGGATGCTGCTGCACCCGGCTGATGGGGAGTGGGGTGGTGAGACTCACTAGACACACCAGGGTAGGTGGTCCTTGGGGGTTGAACTCTTTTCTGCCCATGATCGGGCTTTGCGGTCCACTGGACCACCAGGGATATGTTCTTGGGGTTGAACTCTTTCTGCCTGCAATTGGGCTAGTGGGGCGGGTTTTTCCACTTATGCCAGCGATAGGGCCAGTAGGGGGAGGGAGATTTTAAAGTTATGCCTGTGATCGGGCCAGTCGGGGGTGGGGGATTTTAAACTTATGCCCATGATCGGGTCAGTCAGAGGGGTTACTATATGCCCACAATTGGGCTGCTGGGGGGCACAGGGAGTACGTTGAGGGCCACCCATAGGTGGCAGCCGCTGTGTTGCACCCTGCAATGCGGCAGCTCACCTGTGGGTGGCCCTAGACTTACTCCTTTTTTTTTGCTCAAAATTGTGCAGGTGCAGGTTGGGGGTTGTGCCTGCACAACTCTGCACAGCCTGCTGAATATTGGGCTGTGCAGTTTATGCATGGTTCCTCCCCCTCCGGTTCAGCATGCCTTCATTAGCATTGTGCTGTTGCTCAGCTTGACTTGGAGGAGCAACTGCCTCCTGCTGAATATGGCAGAATGGCGCAATTTCAGACTTGCGCAGGAGCAACCCTATTGTGCATGGCGCAACCCTTTTGAATATCCAGCCCAAGGACAATAAGAGCAGGGATGGGGGAAAAAAGGATAAAGCCAACATTAAATGGAAAGCAATGAGTACCAATGCCCTTAGTCTGGGAAACAAGCTTCCTGAGCTAGTAGCCCTGATGGAAGATGAACAATTGGATATTGTGGCAGTCACAGAAACATGGTACACCGAGAACCATGACTGGGATGTCAACATACCTGGGTACACAATCTACAGAAGGGACAGGGAAGGTAAAAGAGGAGATGGAGTAGCTCTATACATAAGGGAAGGGATCAAAGCTACAGAACTAAAAAGTAAAGGGGGAGGACAAGAGGCTCTCTGGGTCACCTTGGAGACAGGGAATGACATCACAATCCACACAGGGGTTGTATACAGACCCCCGTCTCAAGGGGAGGAAATGGACAACAAAATGATAGAGGACATTCTAAAAATGGCTGAAAAAGGGGATATACTGTTGATGGGGAACCCGAATATGCCAGATATTAACTGGATAACATGTACTGCAGCCACATCCAAGAGCAGGGTCATTCTCGATACTCTGCAGGGGGCAGGCCTTAGACAGCTAGTGTTTGAACCCACTCGGGAGGGAGCAATACTAAACCTGGTACTCTCAAATGGAGAAATGATCACAAATTTAGAAGTCAGTAGACATCTGGGAACAAGCGACCACTGCAGAGTGTGCTTCACAATGAGCACAACCATGGAGATAAGCCATACAAAAACAAGGATACTGGACTTTAGAAGAGCTGACTTTGGCAAAATGGGTGAATACCTGAAAAATGCACTAGCAAATGATCAAAAAAGGAGGGGTGGAAGAACAAAGGAGAAAAATCAAAACTGCCATCACAGAGGCAACAAGCCTTTGTGTGAAACAAATAAAGGAAACAAAGCAGAGAAAAAAAACACTATGGTTTTCAAAAGAGGTGGCAGGGAAGGTTAAGGAGAAAAAGGCAGCATTCAAAAAGTATATGGAATCACAGAAGGAATATGACAGGGAACTGTATCAATTAAAGCAGAAAGAAGTGGGGAAGGCAGTCAGACTAGCAAAGGACCAAACTGAGGAAAAAATAGCCAACTCAGTTAAGAAGGGGAGATAAAACCTTTTATAGGTACATTAGGGAGCATAGAAAGGTCAAGGGAGGGATAGTGAAGATTAATAAAGGAGAAGGAAGGTGGGCAGAGGGAGACAGTGAAAAGGCAGAGATACTGAATGAATACTTTTGCTCAGTATTCACAAAAGAAGATGAGGAGGAGTTACCTAAACCAGACAATAGAAGCACTCTGGGTAGGGGGGGTTGACACCAGTCCATTCACAGAAGAAAAAGTCCTGAAAGAACTCCTAAAACTCAAGGTGGACAAAGCAATGGGGCCTGATGGGATTCACCCCAGAATCCTAAAAGAAGTAAGGGAGGACCTAGTGACACCACTGACCATGCTTTTTTAACAGATCATGGCAGGATGGGGCAGTACCTGAGGACTGGAGGAGGGCAGATGTGGTTCCCCTTCACAAAAGTGGGAGCAAGGCAGAAGCAGGAAACTACAGACCTGTTAGTTTGACCTCAGTGGTAGGGAAAATGATGGAATCACTTCTGAAAGAAAGAATTGTTAAGTACCTAGAGGCCAGTGGGGCACAGGACCCAAAGCAGCATGGATTTATAGCAGGAAGGTCATGTCAGATGAATCTAATTGATTTCTTTGACTGGGTGACCAAAGTAATAGACAAGGGAGGGGCTGTGGATATGGCCTACCAAGACTTTAGCAAGGCATTTGACACAGTCCCACACAAAAGATTTATAATCAAGTTAGCCAGCCTGGGAGTGGGTCCGAGGTGGTAGCCTGGGTAGCAAACTGGCTGCACAACAGGACACAGAAGGTAATAGTGAATGGAACACATTCCAAAGAAAGGGGGGTTACTAGTGGAGTACCTCAGGGCTCAGTACTGGGTCCAATCCTCTTTAACATCTTTATAGGTGACATTGCAGAGGGTCTGGAGGGAAAGGTATGCCTCTTTGCAGATGACACAAAGATCTGTAACAGAGTTGATACACAAGGAGGAGTAGAACAGATGAGAAGGGACTTGGCAAGGTTGGAGAAATGGTCAGACATATGGCAACTTAGGTTCAATACAAAGAAGTGCAAAGTAATGCACCTGGGAAACAAAAACCCAGGAGAAGAGTACACAATAGCAGGGAAGGTACTAACAACAACAAAAATGGAAAGGAACCTGGGGGTAGTCATATCAGATGACCTAAAGATGGGTAAGCAATGAGAAAAGTCGATAAGGAGAGCCAGGGGGATACTGGGATGCATAGTATGGGGCATCACAAGCAGAAAAAGGGAAGTGGTTATCCCTCTGTACAGACAGTTGGTGAGACCCTATCTGGAGTACTGTGTACAGTTTTGGAGACCTCATCTACGCAAGGACATATACAGGATGGAAGCAGTCCAGAGGAGGGTAACTAAAATGGTGCAGGGTCTGCAGCAGAAACCATATGAAGAGAGACTGAGAGAGCTTAATATATATACTCTTGATGAAAGGAGGGATGGGGGGACATGATAGAAACATTCAAGTACCTCAAGGGAATCAACAAAGTCCAGGAGGATAGCATCGTTCAGAAAAAGCGATGTTTCAAACAAGGGGGCACAACTTAAAGATAGAGGGGGGACAGCTCAGGGATAATGTGAGGACATTTTTTTTTCACAGAGAGAGTGGTGGATACATGGAACAGCCTTCCTGAGGAGGTCGTTGGGTCTAAAACAGTGGGGAAATTCAAACATGTATGGGACAGACACAAGGCAATTATAGTGGGGGGTTGTAGGAAGTAGGCTATTGGTTAACTAGAATCTGCAGCTTATCCAGTAGGTAGGGAAATGGGCAGACTGGGTGGGCCAAGTGGTCCTTATCTGCCGCCAAAGTCTATGTTTCTATGTATCATTTACCCCTGCTTCTTTCCATACCCCTTCTCTTCTAAGATGCCCCATCTGTTTCCACTACCTCTTTCCTACTACTGTCCACTTCTATTCAATGTCTGCCCCAGACATTTCCTCACCCCCCTGAGTTTCCTCCCCTGATCACCTCCTCTCTCCCCCTCCTAATTCAATATGTCCCTACCTCTTGTATCTCAGATCCTTCTCTTCCCTTCCTTACCCCTCACCCCCCCTTTATGCCACCGAATCACTCCTGTTGCTGCTTCTCTCACTCTATTCCACCTCCTTAGCTCTTCATTCTCAATACCCTGCCCCACCCTGCACTGTTCTCGCTGACACTCAACAATCAAATGCTAAGCAATCCTATTGTACCTTGACAAAAGAACTGTTGTTAAAACATGTTTTGCCATGTTCTCCTCACCGTTTAATTTGCCTTATTTACCCACGTATAGCCCCATCTGTTTATTTTTACTTTGTAAATACCCTTTGTAGTTGCCTATATTTTGTAATCTATCTTTTGATCTGTTTGTTATCTTTTGCTCTGTTTGTAATTATGTGGAACCTCTGTAAATGAGCCTCTGGCTCAAAGTACTTAAAAACAAATAAATACTAGTTGCATCAGTAGTCTCTATAGAATGTGAACAATCATAAAATGTATTTTTTAAACTAAGGACACTTTGAGGCCTAATGGGGTTGACAGTGTCCCTTTAAGCAGTGTATGCCACTAGCTTCATACATGACAGGTGCAGGCTGACAGCAGTGTGAGCCACACTGGTGTGTAACAACTTGGACAGTGTAAATTGGGCTGTAGTTCAATATCTACACTGATAGATTGTTTAACAATTCCAACCATGAGATGCCAAGTAATCATTAATAAAGGTTCAGCAACTGATCTTTCTGAACAAGTAAGTAAACTGATAAGATGGATTCTGTAATGAGAATGAAACAAAAATGAAACAGATTAGTCATAGAGTCTCAGGAAGGAAAACAAAAGATGAAAACAGAAAAGCATATGTCAAAAAATATTTTTTTTTTAAGCCAGAAGATATAACCCCTTTAAACTCCCAGCCATCTGTCTTGGAGTATAATGAAACTGCACAAAAATCAAAAACGTTTTGTTAAAAACTGCAACATATTACATCACTGTTCTTGGCTTTATCTGTTGCATGCCAAGGGTTACCCAGAGTCAAGCAAGCAATTTGAAAGATCTGATCACAAGTGGTCATTTCAAACCAGAACAAAAACATCATATTCCAGAGCAACTACCAACTCTCAAGTGACTTCCACATCTGTGGCTTGTATTTAGTCTGCAGACATGGTATATCTGGGAATGAGCTGGAGGTACAAGAGTTTAACATCTCAGTTTAAATCTGAGAGTTTATTTCATGCTCCACTTCCTTTGTAGTGTATGTAGTTGTGTGCTTCAGCCTACAGGTTTATGTGGAGAGAACTATTAAGACCAGTTAAAAAAGACGACAAGAGCAGATTTGTGACATTCATTCTGGATGAGAGGATTCTCCTTTATGACCTCACTTTAAAAATGTCCTTGGATGTAATCCTTTGGAAATAAGGCTTTGTACCATAGAGCATGTCCTTGTCAGACGTGGGTGGTGGTGGTGGGGTGGTGGGGGAGGGATCAAATTCATACCCTCTTACAAAAAGAGTCACACTGGATTTATGTTTTGAAAGCACTTGAGCCATATGATCTTAACAGGGAGCTTGATCTTACTGTATTTCTTTAGTCTAGATTTTTTCACTAAGAATTAACATACTCATAACATAACAGTTTTTTGACACATGCTTTTCTGTTTTCATCCTTTATTTTCCATCTAGAGAACCTATCAATACTCTGTTTGATTTTTATTTCATTCTGATTATAGAATGCATCTTATCAGTTCCCTTACTTGCGGAATAAGATCAGTTTCTGGATCTTTATCAGTGACTACTTGACAACTCATGGAATTGTTAAACTCATTTATCAGCAAAGATACTGAATGACAGTATGTGGAGCCAACATATATATGAGGCCTTGTGCACTTAGCCTTGCAGTCTAAAATGATTTTACTGGTGATTTTGCCATGGACACAGGAGCAGGGTCAAGAGGGGGTCCTGCTGCCCATAATCCCTTCCTTCCATTGGCCACCAAAGCTCCTGTGATGTTACAGTAGCGTAGAGTCAATCAATGACTGAAGGAGCCCCCAGGCAATCAAGAGGCTCTAAGGGCAGATTAAAAGGCCTTTAAACTGCTGGCACACTTTCCTTGTCCCAGACCATACTGATGAATGCACCGTTGACACAGGAACAAGGTTGAGAGGGGGCCCTGATGGTCATACTGTCCCCCAATGGCCATCCAAGCTCCCACAGCATTTCACTGCCATGGAGTCAACCAGTGGCTGAAGGAGCCACCAGCCAATCAGGAGGCTCTGAGGGTGGGGCAAACTCTGCCTTTTAACTGAGTAACTCCAAGCAGCCATCACGCTTGCAGCCCTCATGCGAAGGACACATGCAAAGGACAGCCAGAGGCTGCCTGGGGGTCAGACGTACAGACAGTCGGGGCTGGAAATGCTCAGTTGTTACACATTGGCCCATTTAACCTGCTATGCAATACAGGTTCTGGACTTAATCCCCTGGCATGTACCATTCAGACTGATAGCTCACATTGGTATGTTGTACTGTATGAAGTATTGAAATACAGGTGCACTACTTTGCTTAAACTGCATGTACTTATGCTGTTTTATTTATTTGTTTTTATTTATTTATGTATTTACTTATTAAAGTCTTGGATTACAAATACCATTCAGCTATGAGCTCTTTTTCAGAAGTTCCACATCAATGAGATAAACAAACAGATTAAACAATAAGGATAGAGAATACAAAATATTTGACAAGTGTACAAATCATAAATGTGCAAGGACACAGTTCATCAACAACTAGCTAAACATCATAGAGGGAGGCAAAAACATACAAGTAACAGGAAGCAGCCCATCGGCTTGTCCTGACAGGGTGGACATAACAGTCTACATAAGGAAGGAGTGGGAGGGGAAGGTGGGACTAGGTAGAGAAGGAGAATGAGGAATAAATGAGGGGTGGTGGACAAGTGGAAAGTGGTAAGAGGTGAGAGGGAGGAGGGAGGAGACAGCAAGTAAAATGCATAATATAGCAGCTGTTGGGCAAGTGCTAGAGAGTCACAGCAAGGGGGGGGGGGTTAGAGGAAAGAGTTGCAGCTCCTATCTGCTGTGAGGTGATGTCAAAGCTTTGTTTTAAAAGGGCCAAACTTGATTTTGGTAGAGATGTCACTGGGGAGAGTGTTAACCCAAAGTGGGTCTCTGTGCCATTGTTTTTGGAGTGGGTCAGTGAGTGTTAAAATGGACTATAGGGGCATGGTAGCACCCTTATAGTTAGGGTGGATAGTGACTTCTATAGTAAACCTGTTTTTTTTTGTTTGCTGCTTGCAGAAAGGCAGATTTACAGATTTACATGAAATGTTCAGGATTTGTTGTACATGGCAGAAACTACAAGCACTGAAACTGTCATGTAAATCAGTTTTGTATGTTTTGAGATATTAAAGTGTGAAAAAAATACATTTTCCTATTCATTTAAACTGGGGTTTTTTCCCGAGTTTTTGCTCTCATATAGAGAAAAAAACTATACATCTTTAAACAGTGAAATGTTGATTAGTCCTGGTCATTGGTCAGGAAGGATTTCCTACTGGAGTTTGATATTTAGATGTTTTGCAGTTTTTTTAAGACAGCTACTGTCATGGTGTGGGTTTTACAGATGGACACAGAGACGTTGGATAAGGTGCAACCCACTGTTTCTCCAGTGGGATGTTTGTTTCTTCATAAACAAATACACACCAAAAAGCAAATTAACAATATAAAAAAGAAAATACTTGAGTATAAACAGTGAAAGTAAATGCTTCTTCAAAAAAGAACTGCTCTCATTGCTGGTCAGAAAGCACTGACCCTATTTGACTTGTTACCTGCTCAGGTTGTGCTATAAATACCCGCCCACCTGAGTCAGGAGATCTGCCACATCATCACCTTATAACATTTCTTTAAATCTTTATTCTAAAATAAACTTCAAACAGCAGAAAAATTAATACCTATTAAGCACAGGCTAATGGGACAAAAAAGACAAAGAATGAACCATGCTAACAGGTTTTATATTCATTTCTATGTTGTCCTAAAAATGATTGACAGCCTTGTGCTATAAAAAGGAGCCACAAGGGGCCGCTACTCCCCTATAGGAGCTCTCATTATGTTGCTAGGAGTCCTGGAGGACAGCTTTAACGTGCTAGCAAGAGGGCCCAACTCCAGCTGCACAGGAAAACAACCCAGAAAGGAAATGTTTATTGAACCTTATAATGTCTGCCTCAGGTAAATCTGTTTACTTTGAGTACTGGCAAAGCTACTGTCCTAATAAAGCTTTTCTCAGTTGTAAGCTGCTACATTCTTTATTCAATTACCATGCAGGAAGAAAAAGTTTAGAAAAGGCTTTTCAGTATAGGTTTCTCTATGGCTATACTGCATTGCAGAACTAATAGACAGCAAAACCTTGAGGACTTTGTCAAGAACACAGCATTCATGTGCTAGGGGTGTCTCCTACATAGGGGAATGTTCAGGAAGGACACAGGAAGAAAAAGGTTCACTAGCACTAGTGCTAGACTGAATTTCAAACTCTGAGTCCAGAGAAGCATTTTTGTAGCATACAAGCACAGGACTTTCACTCATTTTTATGACTGTGGGAGGAGCCAACAGGGGTATTGCACGTACAAAAGGAGTGATGTCATGTTTTCTGTCCATGGAACTGACTGAAGGTGTAAATAGTTTCCTCTACCTTACCCTCCTCCAATAAATATTTTCCGCCCTCAAATAAATACGCTTTCATGTTAGACAATGGTTGCAGGGTACTATTTTCTTTCTTAAATGTGTGGTACAAGAACTGGAACCTGAGTAGTGGGAGGCAGCATTGTTTTTTTGGGGGAAATAAGATCCACACCACCTCCACCCAAGAAGCTCCAAAAGATCCATCCCACCTTTTTTTTATTCATGTGGGAGGGGCATGAGGTGGCTCTATCAAGTTGAAAGAAAAGTCACTAGTTTGGGATCTGAACCAAGGAACATAAAGTCTGTGGAATCCCTGCATTTTGTTAAGGACTAGGAGAACAGAAGGCACTTAATACCTTCAAACTGACTTAAAGACCCTTGGAACAAATGATTATCAGAGTCACATGGTGAACTAAGAAGTATCTGAAACTACAGCTTCCAAGGACTCAGCTTCCAAGGAAAATATACAGCTTTCAGGTATTTCTTAAACATTTGTATACTAAAAACAAAGTTCAGCTTTTGGGATTAACAATAGTTGTTTACCATAGTGTGTGTGTGTGTGTGTGTGTGTGTGTGTGTAAATATATGTATATAGTTTGTCTTTTTAGTTTCAAAACCTTGAAAGCATTGGTGTTACATAGTAATGCATTTAGAAATACATGTTTTAATTGTCTTTACAGATAAATCATGCAGGTTCATGTGAGGGCACATTTTTTGGGGAAGGGGGTTCAAATTATTTTAATCATGGGCACAGTACTTGGGAAAAACAGTATTCGATTAAGTGTATTTTTCTTTTTAAGTTTGAGAAGTGGAGTTGACTTGCACATGTTAAAAATGCCAGCAGCAATTAACAGCTACTTGTAGAAACAAAATGCTGTTTTTTTCTACTTACTTTTTTCCTGGCTCAGTTTATATCAGTGAAAAGAAAGACTGGAATAACTATCAGAGCTGCCATCCCCCTGGACAAGCTATGTATCACTCATTTGAAATAACACAAATGTCGATCCACATTTTTACCATGAGGGAAGCAAGAAGATGAAACAGCATAGTTAACAAATACATTCATTGACACCTCTGAATGAATTGGGAGAAGTCATTGTTTCTAACATTCCTGTGAGTTTATACTCCTTGGAGCCTGTTATGCCAGATTTTATGACTGTGGGTGAAGCCAACAGGAGTATTGCATTCAGAAAAGGACTGATGTCATCTTTCCTACCAAACAACATGATAGTGTGTTAAAAATAGCTTCCTCAGCTGAAGCCTCATTACTATGCTGTCTGTGTGTGTATAGGAAGCTCTAGAGCATTATTTTTCCTCTGGCTTGAGGAGTTAATTGAGCCCGCAGAACGTTAACTCATTATCTTCTGGGAGTCATTCTGTGTCAGATTACCAATGGATAGTACAGACATCATAGAAAACTATCAGAAGTAGAATGGTTAAACACTTCCAGGGACTTTCTGCATAACAGGTTCCCCTAGGCACCTCACAGAACCTCATTAAGCCATTTGACACCACCATCCTAAGAGCAGTCAGTGTGCTACTTTGCAGGACATTGTATAGCAAGACACCCAGCCTTGCCTTTTTCCAAATAGTATGCCAACTTCATTCTCAGGCAGGCAGTTCTGGGCTACTGTTTATATTCAACTGAATCTTCTTAACTTGCAGTTTGTGACTATAGGTGTTTACCACTGAATGATAATAACCACATTTGCTTCACTTGCAAATAGGTCGGCATTTGTGTGTCTAATTTCTGTTTGATTTACTGTAGGTTACACATAGAATCTGAAAAAATCATAACATGCTGTATTGTGATTCAATGAACTGATAAATGGAGACTTTGGTTTCTTTTACAAATTCATCTTTCCTGACCATGAATATACTAAAACAAAAATTTCTCAACAAAATATGTTTAAATAAAGAGTTTAGCAGTAATTTAGTTGATGTGGTGTAAAGAGCTGCTCCCTGTAAAATTATCTGGTTTGGGGGAGGCTGCTACAAATAGCAAGGGACTTCACAGATGGGGGAACTCACAGCAGCAGAAGAAGCATGTTGGCATTAAAAGCTTAGTGGCATGGATATAGATGCACCAGTATTTACGCATGACTTTGGTAGAGGATTAATTGTGAGTAGGGGGTGAGGGAGGGAGGGAGTGAGTCTTGGTATTTTTAGCATAACGGTATTCTGAAATTTCAACCTTCAATGGGTTAGACTCTGCAGTCATCTGTACAGTGTATCACTAAGCCACATGCAGTGTGGTATGGGTAAAACCCAGACCACCAGACCAGGAGCAGTGCTGTAAAATCTGAACTGGGCACAGCTTGTGCAAATATTGCTGATCCAGTGGAGCAGCAATAAAGTATTGCATTCAGAAAAGGGCTGATTTCTTCTTTGCTACCAAACAACATAATAGTGTGTTAAAAATATATTCTTCCACTGAAGCCTCTTTACTACTGTGCCTGTGTGTGTGTATAGGAAGTTTTAGACCACTATTTTTCCTCCAGCTTGAGGAATTAATGGAGCCCACACATTATCTTCTAGCAGTCAGAATTTTCTGCATAAAAAGTTCCTCTAGGCCCATCACAACACCTCATTAAGCCATTTGACATCACCATCCTAAGAGCAGTCGGTGTGCTTCTTTGCAGGACATTGCATAGCAAGAGTCCCAGCCTTGCCTTTTTCCAAATAATACAGCAACTTCATTCTCAATCAGTTCTGTGCGGGGCTACTATTTATATTCTACCGAATCTTCTCAACTTGCAATTTGTGACTATAGGTGTTTGCAACTGAATGATAGTAACCACATTTGCTTCCCTTGCAAATACGTAGGCATTTGTGTGTCTAATTTATGTTTGACTTACTGTAGGTTACACATAGAATCTGATAAGTTCATAACATGCTTTATTGTGATTCAATGATTTTGGTGGGGATTTTGGTTTCTTTTACAAATTAATTTCTCTTAATTATGGATATATTACAACAAAAATTTCTCAGCAACATTTTTACAGATAAGGAGTTAAGCAGTAATGTAGTTGATATGGGGTAAAGAGCTGCTCCCTTGAAAATTGCCTGGTTTTGGGGGTAGGTTGTTGCCACAAGTGGAATGGGATTTCACAGATTGGGGAGCTCATAACAGCAGAAGTGGCATGTTGGCATTAAAAGCTTAGTGGTATGGATGTAGAAGCACCATTATTTAAGCATGACTTTGGTAGAGGATTACTTGTGATGTGGGTGAGAGTGAGTCTTGGTATTTTAAACATAATGATTTTCTAAAACTTTAGCCTTCAATGGGTTAGACTTTGTAGCCTTCTGTACAGTATATCACTAAGCCACATGCAGTGGAGTATGGATAAAACCCAGATAACCAGACCCAGGCCAGAGCTGTAAAATCTGGACTGGGCACAGCTAGTGCAAATATTGCTGATCCGGTGGAGCAGCAATAAAAAGTAAACTATGCAATACCCTCAATAACATACCTACCCCAGTTTACATTTACCTGATGCCCATTTTTAGGCATTATATAGTAATATCTTCCTTCAAGAGAACAGCTTGTAATGAAATGTGTCGAATTTACATTGGCATTTGGGAATATGCACTTTTATATTATTTGAATTTTGTGTGTGAACTGTATATCAGTCTCTAAAAAAAACAATTAAACACATCAAATGTCTTCAAAAACTTGTCTCAGCATTGTGTTTATCTTCCACCTTGTCACAACATACAGTTGTCTCAGCAGTGTTTTCAGTTAGGGTACAGTACCTTCATGTATATGATTGCCTGGTTCTGTTGAGCTGATTCCTATAAACAGTGCATAGACTAAAATGCAAAACATATAGGTAACTGTCAGTGGCATCACCATGCTGATTTTTGGGAGGTTACAACCCCCCCCCAATGTAAGTTGAAGCCCCACCAATCATTTCCCCATTAAGAGAAATAATCACAGTTTCACTGACCTGCTGGAATAAAAAAGCTGTGATTTCTTTAAGGATGCAGTACTTCACAGTGCAGCCACATGGAGCACACTTTCATTTTTTTCCACTTGACTTCATGATGCTGATCATGGAGAAAAATGAAAGTGACTGACATTGAATGAGCGTGTAGGTGGGATTCAGGTTCAGTTCAGATTTAGTCACTGGCTGCAGAAGATCGGGAGCAACTCCTGAATGGGACTTTATTGAGCTGTGGGAGCCTGGGAATAAGATAGAACTGGCGAGAAGGCAGGAATTTTTTTCACAGAGTCAGAGGATGGCTGGACTGACTGACAGTGTTGGCATGGCAATTGTCAATGCAGCAGGAGAGCCAGTCATTGGACCACAGGGGAGTGATTGACAGGGACGGGGGTGGGTCATACAACAGAGTTGATAAAAGACAGGAAATTTCAAGCCTCCCCCCACAAAACATGACAGGTAGTAAGGTAAACACTGAGGTACAGAGTTCAACACAGAGCAGGACAGGGGTAAATGGAAAAATAGACAAGGGCAATAAGAGCAGGGATAGGGAAATAGGATAAAGCCAACATTAAATGGAGGGCAATGAGGACCAATGCCCATAGTCTGGGAAACAAGCTTCCTGAGCTAGTAGTCCTGATGGAATATGAACAACTGGATGTTGTGGCAGTCACAGAAACATGGTACACAGAGAACCATGACTGGGATATCAACATTCCAGAGTACACAATCTACAGAAGGGACAGGGAAGGTAAAAGAAGAGGTGGAGTAGATCTATACATAAGGGAAGGGATCAAAGCTACAGAACTAAAAAGTAAAGGGGGAGGACAAGAGGCACTCTGGGTCACCTTGGAGACAGGGAATGGCATCAGAATCCGCACAGGGGTTGTATACAGACCCCTGTCTCAAGGGGAGGAAACAGACAAGAAAATGATAGAGGACATTCTCAAAATGGCTGAAAAAGGGGAGATACTGTTGATGGGGGACCTGAATATGCCAGATGTTAACTGGATGACATGTACTGCAGCCGCATCCAAGAGCAGGGTCATTCTCAATGCTCTGCAGGGGGCAGGTCTTAGGCAGCTAGTGTTGGAACCCACTCAGGAGGGAGCAGTACTAGACCTGTCACTCTCAAATGGAGAGAGGATCACAAATTTAGAAGTCAGTAGACATCTGGGAACAAGCGACCACTACACAGTGTGCTTCACAGTGAGCACAACCATGGAGATAAGCCATACAAAAACAAGTGTACTGCTCTTTAGAAGGGCTGACTTTGGCAAAATGAGTGAATACCAGAAGAATGCACTAGCAAATGGCCAAAAAGGAGGGGTGGAAGAACAATGGAGAAAAATCAAAATTGCCACCACAGAGGCAACAAGCCTTTGTGTGAAACAAATAAAGAAAACAAAGCGGAGTAAAAAAACACTATGGTTCTCAAAAGAGGTGTCAGGGAAGGTTAAGGAGAAAAAGGCTGAATTCAAAAAGTATCAGGAATCACAGAAGGAGCACGACAGGGAACTGTATCAATTAAAGCAGAAAGAAGTGGGGAAGGCAGTCAGAATAGCAAAGGCCAAAACTGAGGAAAAAATAGCCAACTCAGTTAAGAAGGGGGATAAACCTTTTATAGGTGCATTAGGAAGCATAGAAAGGTTAAGGGAGGGATAATGAAGATTAATAAAGGAGAGGGGAGGTGGGCAAAGGGAGACAGTGAAAAGGCAGAGATACTGAAAGAATACTTTTGCTCAGTATTCACAAAAGAAGATGAGGAGGAGTTACCTAAACCAGACAATAGAAGCACTCTGGGTAGGGGGGTTGGCACCAGTCCATTCAAAGAAGAAAGAGTCCTGAAAGAACTCCTAAAACTCAAGGTGGACAAAGCAATGGGGCCTGACAGGATTCACCCCAGAATCCTAAAAGAAGTAAGGGAGGACCTAGTGACACCACTGACCACGCTTTTTAACAAATCATGGCAGGATGGGGTGGTACCTGAGGGCTGGAGGAGGGCAGATGTGATTCCCCTTCACAAAAGTGGAAGCAAGGCAGAAGCAGGAAAATACAGACCTGTAAGTTTGACCTCAGTGGTAGGGAAAATGATGGAATCACTTCTGAAAGAAAGAATTGTTGAGTGCCTAGAGGTCAGCGAGGCACAGGACCCAAAGCAGCGTGGATTTACAGCAGAAATTTCATGTCAGATGAATCTAATTGATTTCTTTGACTGGGTGACCAGAGTAATTGACCAGGAAGGGGCTGTGGATATGGCCTACCTTGACTTTAGCAAGGCATTTGACACAGTCCCACACAAAAGATTAATAATCAAGTTAACCAGCCTGGGAGTGGGTCCCAGGGTGGTAACCTGGGTAGCAAACTGGCTGCACAACAGGACACAGAAGGTAATGGTGAATAGAACACATTCTGAAGAAAGGGGGGTTACTAGTGGAGTACCTCAGGGCTCAGTACTGGGTCCAGTCCTCTTTAACATCTTTATAGGTGACATTGCAGAGGGTCTGCAGGGAAAGGTATGATGACACAAAGATCTGCTACGGAGTTGATACACAAGAGGGGGTAGAAAAGATGAGAATGGACTTGGCAAGGTTGGAGGAATGGTCAGACATATGACAAATTAGATTCAATGCAAAGAAGTGCAAAGTAATGCACCTGGGAAACAAAAACCCAGGAGAAGAGTGCAGAATAGCAGGGGAGGTACTAACAACAACAAAAATGGAAAGGGACTTGGGGTAGTCATATCAGATGACCTAAATGTGGGTAAGCAATGTGAAAAGTTGATAAGGAGAGCCAGAAGGGTACTGGGATGCATAGGAAGGGACATCACAAGTAGAAAAAGGGAATTGGTTATCCCTCTATACAGACAGTTGGTGAGACCCCATCTGGATTACTGCTTGCAGTTTTGGAGACCTCATCTACGCAAGGACATAAACAGGATGGAAGCAGTCCAGAGGAGGACAACTAAAATGGTGCAGGTTCTGCAGCAGAAACCATATGAAGAGCGAATGAGAGAGCTTAATATGTATGCTCTTGATGAAAGGAGGGACAGGGGGGACATAATAGAAACTTTCAAGTACCTCAAGGGAATCAACAAAGTCCAGGAGGGTAGCATCTTTCAGAAAAAGAGATGTGTAAGAATAAGGAGGCACAATTTAAAGATAGAGGGGGGGACAGCTCAGGAGTAATGTGAGGAAATTTTTTTTCATGGAGAGAGTGGTGGATACATGGAACCGCCTTCTTGAGGAGGTTGTTGGGTCTAAAACAGTGGAGGAATTCAAACATGCATGGGACAGACATAAGGCAATTATAGTGGGGGGTTGCAGGAAGTAGGCTGTTGGTTAACTAGAATCTACAGCTTATCCAGGAGGTAGGGAAATGGGCAGACTGGGTGGGCCAAGTGGTCCTTATCTGCCGTCAGAGTCTATGTTTCTACGTTTCTGTGTTATCACCTCAGCAGCCCTGCCTGTGCCATAAGCATTGCTGTCTGTCTTGTTGCAAGCCCATCCCAATCAGTTAGCAGACACATGGTGTGCTTTTCAGACACACACGTACACTTCACTGAGTAGTCCAAAGGCTATCCAGAGTGAGACCGTTAGTTGTACGCAGTTGTTGGTGCTGGCAGTCGCTGAAGGGGTAGCAGTTCTGTTTGACTTGTGTCATCGCTCTGTCTTCAGTTTTTGTTGAAGCAGTTGTTATTATTGCTGAGTCGACTGGAAGTGGAAAATTAAATTATTCATTTTAGTATCAATATAAATAATTATTTTTTCCTTCTCTGACTGAGACAGTTGGGGGGGCTTTTCTTTCTGTTTTATTGTTGTGTCTGTGACTGGATTAAATTTATAGGTTGCCTGCTGTGATACAGACACTAACACTTCTGAAGTGAACATCATTTTTTTTGTTTACTTCTTGGCTTTTACTGCAGTGTATGATAGTCTGTTGATATTTAAAATCAAATGCCATCTCTGTCTCATCAACAAAAAGATATAGCTAGAGATGAGAGAGTTCAGTACAGAAGAGTCCAAAATGAAATTTATAATCTCAGGCCATGGTGTGGGTTTTTTAAACTTTAATGTTCTCAACTTCTTACCAGAAATAACTAGAGGTCAGAGAAAACTAATAGCCTTTTTCTAAATTGCCTACCTCACTGGTTTGTTCTGAGTGTGTGTGCTTGTAACAAGCAAGGGTAGCAAGCTCAAACAAGGCAGCCAGTGATACAGAGTATTGTCTAAGCTACAACCTTTTCTTTTTGTCTGACTTGTTTCATATTTGCTCAGGGTACTGTAACATTCCCAGCAGATCTGCTGGGATAATGCTATCTGTCTGTTTTCCTCTTGGGTCTCCAGTAACCTTCCAGCTTTCCTTGGGATCCTTAACATTCCCAGCAGATCTGCTGGGATAATGGTGTCTCTCTTGTTGTCCTCAGTGGTCCAGTAACTAAATGTTTTCACACGTACCAATAAATAGAGGTCATGATAACCAGTTTTTTTAAACATATCTTGCCCCATTAAAATGCAGGAAAAGCCACAATTTGAAGGTTAAAATTTCCAAAATGTGCGGAGAACCTGCCCCCCAGTTGGTTACGATTTTAACTGAGGGTATTAGCCTCCCAACTTTCTGACTCTGGTGATGCCCCTGGTAACTGTAATACAGATGATGGCATTATTTTGAATTATACAATGGCAAGGAAAAATGTAAGTAGCTGATTGACTGCTGACCCATTGAACAGTGATATTACACAATAACATCACCATAGCTTTGAATTTGGATCATTCCTTGCATTTTCTCTTAAGAAATATTTTTCCACCCTAACAAAAACATCTTTTAAAATTTATTTTTTATTCTGTATATAACAACAAGTCATTGTATAATTGCAATAAGGCACTCCAGGGTGTGTGTTATTGTGTAATAACATCACTCCTGGGGTGGTGGAATCACTCGGCTTTGCCTTGTGCTTCCAACCCACCTCAGGGTGATGTTATTATGTCTTTGCACCCTATCATCTGTATTAACCCAATCTTCCCTTTCTCAATGTACTGTACTTTGATTCAGTTAGTGTATGCAACAGCCTTCATGTGAACACTATGGGCTTCTCTTTGGCTCCTGATGCCTATTTGTTTTAGCTATTGTATATTGTTTGAGCTGCTTTGGTCTTCTTGATGTGGTATCTGTGTGCCAAACTATGTAATCTGTTTATCTACTGCTACCCATGTATCTCCAATGAATGATTGTTATAACTGTCTGTTCTCCGAGCCATTGTTTTTTGACTTGTTAACTGTGCTGCCTTTGTATTAGATTCGACGAGGTGCCTTTGTAAATGAGTCTCTGACTCAAAGGTTTGTAAGCCTGATATTTTTAAAATAAATAAATAAATAAATGTTTATGTTTAAGCCCATGGAACACCCTTATCTAGTTAATGCATTCGCAGTCATAGTGGTTCTGCCAGAGCTTGTAAACTATAGGAAGGAGACGAGAAATCACAACTAACACTTTAAGGAAGCTGGCACAAAGTAAACATTTACTGGGCACTAATGTACTGTTCTGCTCACAACAAGGCCATGTATCATTATAAACCCAGCTGTATTTATTGAAATAACAAACAAGCAATGCAGCAATACAGGATACAGAAATAAAATCGGAAAGGGAATGCTGCTTGCAAACTGTAGCAGGTTTCTTGTTTCTATGCAGTACATGCTGCCTTGACATATTTATTCTCAGGTTTTTCAACATATTAGACACTGAACACATTCATGTCTCACACTGCTAGGTTTTTCTTTTGAACGTATCCCAAAGAAGGAAGAGAAATATTCATGGAAGAAGGTACGAGGGGGTAGTATGGAGGTGGCCTGCCTCCACACCAAGAAAAGAAAGGGATAGCCTTAGAAGAAGGAAAGATAGAGGCTCCTACTATAAAGAAAAGAAAAAGATGGGTCCACACATCAGTCGCAGGGACTGACTCTGTCACAAACACATCTGAAAAATCAGATTTTGGTTCTGCAGAGTCAGGCTGGATTTAACAGATTGGAGATAATGTACCGCATGAGCAGAGCATGCCCAGAAGTTTCAGTTCTGTTGAATGGGAATCGGGGAAAATAAAAGTCTCTTATGACAGCTCAGCAGTGCTGTTCCTACAAGTGACACAGCTTACTGAAAATTAGCAGAGACTTTAAGGTGAGACTTATTTTAGAGACAAAAATGACATTTTCTCACAGTAAATAAGTTCACAATGTCATCTGAGGCTATTTCTATCACTCTTCTAACTCACGGTAGGTAAAGTTGTCAGTCTGTGCAGTTGCACCACTGGATGGGAAAACATACAGCTCTATCTACTTTTCTATCTATCTATCTATCTATCTATCTATCTATCTATCTATCTATCTATCTATCTACTTTTCTTATTTATTAAGCAAATCAGGGTGCACAACCTCAGTCCTGCTTCTTTCTCCACCCTTCAGGCCACCTGCTTGCCTGCCCTCTCCAAAGTTTTCTTTGTAGATAGATATATATGAATTATGTATGTAGACCGGGGTGCCCACACCCGGTACCACTTGTTCTCCCCCACTCCCTTTGCTCCAGTAACCCGTGAGCTGGGTGCATGAGGAAGGGTGCCATCCATAATGGCGACTCCTTCCTGGTGCAATCCCTCATGGTGTTGGTGGGGTAGGGTGACCAGATGAGGCTATGGGCAAACTGGGCAACAGGATGTCACTATGCATTTGTGTGTGGGGGGGTGGGAGTGAGCACGGCAAACATGGGCTGGAAGGGGGCAGAGAGGCTGTAGGGGGTGGGACTGCAGTACCTGGCCAAGTTGTGTCTTCGCATTTGAGGTTGGCTAGTGGTTGGGGTGGATGAGGTACCGGTTTGAGTTCGGGCGCTGGTGCAATTTTATTGCACCTGGCCCAAACCTTTATTTTTTTTTACTGCTTTCACCTTCTTTCCCCCGACATGCACCCCCCTTGAGTTGAGAATCCTTAAGTAGGAGGGTGCAGGAAAGCAATAAAAAACTGTTCTAGTGCCTTTGTCCTGATACGCTGGGGTTGTCAGACTGCCAAAAATGTTTTTGGCACTCTGACTGAGTGATTATGGTGATTGCCTTTAGGCATTCACCGTTATCACATAGAACCCTTTCTTCCAGGTCACTCACCCCTTCCTGTTTTTTTTTTAACATTAAAGTATTTAAGAGTTTTTCAGTTTTACAAACACAACACAAATACATTTGTGACATTATCGAATACAGTTACAAATAACAGTGAGAGTACTGAGAGATATGCATCCATGTACTTGTACATTGTCATTCTAATTTCTTTACTTAAACTGGCATCCTGAGTGTAGGAACATAAGTCAGAGGTACTATCAAACTGTTGTGCCCCTGAATCCCTCATTGTCCCCTCCATCTATGCCAGACCTTCTGGCAGTTGTATCCCCTCATGATGTACTTTGAGCAGTAGTCCCTGACATCCACTCAGCTTCCTCTGGGTAGAGTACCCTATCCATTATCTCATGGGGCTCCCAAGTATGCTGACCATATGTCTGTATATTTAGGGAGATCATCTAAAGCCATGTAGGACATTTGAACTTTAGTTGTTCTCCAGTTATATAGCAGTAGTTGTTTCAGTATAATTGTGGCTGGTAGGCCCCACTGAGTTAGGTGACAATGCCCCATCCAAGTGGGGGGAGAATCCTATGACTGCAAAGGTCTTGTCTATGATGAGGTATCAGCCATTATAGTACTGCAAAATGCTATTACTTGGTTCCAGACTGGTTTAATCAGGGGACAGTCCTGTGGGATGTGTGTAAGGGTTCCAGCACCTTTGTGGCATCTCCAACATTTGTCATCTTTCAACACCCCTATCGTATGTAGGTAGTCTGGTGTCCTATAAGACCTATGCAATATTTTTAACTTTATTAGTTGTGCTTTGGTGTCCCTGCTGGCCATATAGGACCTGGCCCAGCATGCCTGCCAGGTGGGTTCTGGGATTAGGACCTCTAGTTCACATTCCTTTTCCAGCCTAGAGTGCTCAGTGCTTAAGAGACCTGTGTCCCTTAGGTATTGATAAATTATTCCCACCCTTCCCCTCTGTTTGTGATGCCAGGAACCAATAAGTGGTGTTCATCTCCTGTCCTGCCTTCCCCCACCCTCTAATAGCAATCATGCATGCTGCTCGGAGTTAAAGATACCACCAGTAATCCACCTGCAGTATCCCATGGGTGTCTTTGAGACTTTGGAATGTACTGATCACTAGGGAGTTTGGAAGGCACAGATCCTGTATAGTTTCTAGTCCTGCTTTTTGCCAAGACTGCCAGAGTATCAGTTTATGATCTATGGTGAGAGCTGGATTGCCCCAGAGGGAGGATCATTGAATAGGCATTGTTTTGGCATGAGGGGGCCTACATACCTTCTTCCTGCAGTGCAGAGATAGCACTATTGTACAGTGTTCAAAATCCTTCTTCTGGATTTTGGCATGGGGAGGTGCCAAGGGGTGGGTGTACCGGTTAGGTATCTTTCTATATGTACGCACTGGGGGGGTGTGATCTGGTTTGGGGCACCATTGTAATGTCAGGGCCACCGTGAATGCCAAGTCATATTGTGCAAAGTTGGGAAGGCCCCATCCCCCCTCCCTCCAGTGTTCCTGATCTTGGCCCAGCTAAGCCTGGGAGGTTTTCTTCCCATAGGAACTGCCCCATCAACTTCTCGAGCTGCTGAAACAGATGTGGGTTAGCATGTAAAGGATCCTTGGTGCCATCATTAATTTTATGGCAGCTATTTTCCCTGTTAGGGAATAATGTAGATGGCACCATCTGTGTAGATGTGCTGTAATGGAAGTGAGTAGCACAGACAGGTTGGCCTGACATACGTCTGCTTCTTTTTGGGTTATACAAACACTTAGGTATGTGATGCCAGTTGCTGACCATTTCCAATTAGTATCCTGGAATATGTCTGACACACATGACTGGTTGAGTGGGAGCACTTCTGATTTACTCTGGTTGACTTTTAGCCCTGACATACTAGTAAAGTTTCCTATCCGTCTAACCAGTGGGCGTATAGCTTTGGGGGGGGGGGGCTTTCAGGAGTATGAGGAGGTCATCCACATATGACAGTGATTTGTATTTCTCTTTCTTCACCGGTATTCCTTGAATTCTTGGGTCAGTCCATAGGGACAAAGTGAGAGGTTCCATGGCCAGAAGGAAGAGTAAAGGTATTCAGGACATATCACAACATGGTTTGCAACCTAGACATTCCTGTACAACAAACGTAGTCTCCTTTTATAATAACATCAGCAGATATTTGGATAGCCATATCCCTTTGGATGTCATTTTTTTGGATTACAACAAGGCATTTGACAAAGTGCCTCATTCCCTACTTATTAAGAAATTGAATAGACTCATTTTTTCTAAATACTTAACTAATTGAGCATCACGCTGGTTACATAATAGAACACAAGTGGTAAGAATAAATGGTGTACTCTCCGACCAATGCCAAGTTACTAGTGGTATACCGCAGGGCTCTGTATTGGGGCCCACTCTCTTCAACATTTTTATAAGTGATTTGACTCTTCCTTCTACTAATCATATTTCAAAATTTGCCAATGATACAAAACTTGGTGGTATAGTGGATACAATATTGAATATTACTGTATTAAAACAGGGCCTCCAAAATATTGAATTATGGACTAAAACAAATCTTATGTCCTTTACTACTGAAAAATGCATAGTCCTAGGCTTCAGAACAAAAAACCCTCAAACTAGTTATTACTTACTTAAATAATGTCATTCTTAAACAATCAAATTGTGAAAGGGACCTGGGCATCTTAGTTACTAATAAATTATCATCCATCTCACACTGCAGCAAGGTGGCCAGAACAACTAATATTATCCTAAAACAAATCAACAAAACTTTTATTAACAAATCTGAACAGTGACTAGTTCCGGTATACAGGGCATACATTAGACCACATTTAGATTATGGATCTCCCTTTTGGAGCCCATACCTTAGGCAGACATAAGCCGACTAGAACAAACTCAGACGGCTGACTAAAATTATACCAAGACTGAAAAATAATTCCTATGTTACACAACTTAAGGAAACAGGACTCTACCCAATTTGCTTAAGAAGACTTGGGGGGGGGGATATTTTTCTTACAGTAAGTTCAAAATATTAAAATCATCTACAGAAATGAAACAATGCAGACTAATATTATCCAATAAATGTACAGTAGGCAGATTCCATAATAAGCAGCTTTTAGTCGAATGGGCTAACACCAATGAGAGAGACAAGTATTTCTGTATAAGAGCATCCAAGCAATGGAATTCACTATCACAGGAGTCAATTACTTCAACTAACTGTGATATGTTTAAATCAAAACTTAATATATGGCTAAACTTAAATAAAAACTAAATGACCCATTATTGAGGGGGACAATTACGATGGGCCTCGGCCTTCTTTTGTCCCATACAAATTCAGTAAAGGGGAGAAGGAGCATCCCTGTCTGGTGCCCCTGGTGAGGGGGGAAGGTTGGGACAGTGAGCTATTCATTAGTATTTGGGCTGAGGGAGAAGAAAATAGGGTCTTGATGTAGTTAAAGAACAAGGGGCCTATTTTCCTGTGCTTGAGCACTTCAAACAGGTACTCCCTCTCCACTGAGTCGAAGATCTTCTCAAAATCTATGGTGAGAGCTGCTGCCTGGGTGGGTAAGGTCTTGGCTAAATTAGGGAGACTAAAAAAGGTACATAAGTGGTCTGAGCTCATTCTGCCTTTCAGAAATCCCACTTGGGAGGGGTGGAAAACTCCAGTAATATTGTCTTGAGTCTGGATGTTTAGATTTTATCCAGTATTTTGGCATCCACATTTATGAGAAATATTTGTCGGTAACTGGCGGGTGGTAGGGGTTCTTTTCCCTTTTTGGGGGCACCATAATCGTTACTACCCTCATCATGGGGGGGGGGCTTTTTGTCATTTATTGCATGAGCATATGCTCCTTGTATGATTGAGACTATGCTCTCAGTGGTTCCTTGGTAGAAATCTATTGGGAAGCCAACTCACGCCGGGATTTGTTCTTGTTAATTTCCCCCACCACCCGCTTGATTTCTCCCACTTGTATGGGTTTGTCCAATTTCAGTGCTTGCTGGGGGGTTATGCAGGGTAGGTTAAGACCAGCCAGAAATTGAGGTACTTTTTTAGCATGGGGGGGGGAGGCATATAGCTCTGCATAGAATTTAGACATTATGTCTGAGATTTCCTTAGGTGTAGTATGGATATTTCCCTGGGTACATTTGAGGATGGAAATGTGCCTCTCTGCCCTCTGCTTCCTGGTCCTATATGCTAGGACTCTGCTTGTCTTTCCTCCCCCTCCCAGAAGGTGTGAGTGAGGAACACAGGTGCCAGCTCAGCCTTTCTGGAGTAGTATACATTCAGCTTGGCTCTTATGTCCAGCATTTCTTGAGGGTCAGCATTGAAAGCTTTTTTGTGTCTACTCTCCAGTGTTTTGAGTTGTAGTTCTCAGGTGGCTACTTCCTTCTCCCTCTGTCGCCTTCTGGGCATGGCATACCCAATTATCTTCCCCCTGAGGAATTCCTTTAGAGCTTTCTATAAGATGCTATCCATGATGCTGTTGTTGTCATTGGTAGCCATGCACTCCTCAATCTGCCATTTTGCCCAGGGAAGAAATTCCATTTTTTTAATAGGTGAGGATCCAGGCACCAGGTTGCTGACCTAGGTGGTGGTGGGCTCCATTCCATGACCATTTCCACTGGGGTGTGGTTTCATATTTCTCTGGATAGTATGATAGAGCCAGTGACCATGGGGGTAATTTGGTGACTGGTTAACCAGTAGTCCAGTCTGCTATAGGATTGGTGGGGGGGGGAGTAGAAGGAACAGTCCCTGATGTTGAAGTGCTGGAGTCACCAGATATCGGCTAAGCTGTGCTCCGACATCACCTGCTGCACTACTTTTCTTGCCTTTGCATGCGGTTCAGTGGAGTTAGCTGATCTATCCATGACTGGAGCCAATATTAGGTTAAACTCTCCAGCCATTATGACAGGCATATGCTGTGATGTGAATATGGCTATCTCTTCTGCAAGGTGGGCAAAAAAGGCAGGGCTGAATTAATTTGGTGCATATAATTTAAGCATGGCTAGGGGGCCTTCTGGTGTGGCAACCTGGAAAAAGACTCATCTTTCTTCCTTATCCTTTTGGATGTGGGTGTGTGTCCATGGGTGAGATTTGTGAGTTAGTATAGACACCCCCCATTTAGCAGATGAATGAGTACTCTGCACTTCTGGCCCCATCCAGTCCCATTTGAGTTTACATGCTTCTTCATGCAATAGCTTGGTTTCCTGGAGGAAGGCCACCTTAGCCCGATGATTTTTGATGTGGGATAGCACCTGTTTGTGTTTAATGGGTGAATTAATCTCTTTAACATTCCATGTAATAAATTTCATGCCAGCTATTATGCAGTGTGTAATGGGTATGGGGTGCTGGTAGGTGGATGTGCTCTAGGAAACCTAAGCCATTGCGCAGTACCTTTGCAGATATAATTTATGTAGCTGTCGTACCAGTTTACCTTAGTTTTCCCTCTCGAGTACTCATCAGACCAACAGGGGCAACTATATACATAACCATTATTAAACTTTTGTAACTTTAGTATACTGTATAATTGGGCTTTGAGTTTCTCTTTTGAACTAGGTATCCTTCTAGCGGTGGCTGTAAAGGCTCCAAGCATAGATATTAGTCTGGGTAGAACTCCTATCCTACCAACAGTGCTGGGAGTCTCATGCCTTTTCTGGCCCCCATTCCCTTTCTGCTAGTGCCTTGCAGCTGCCATGCATGAGTGGTTGTCTGTGGAGAACAGACACGATATGGGTCCCAGTCGGTGGGTATGCCCCTAATAGGCTCCCCTGGGCCTGTTTTATCTTGGCCTTCTGCATGGGCATGTGTCAGACTCTTCCTGCCTGTTGTCTGGGTACCCCTTGCCTCTTACATAAGGCAGTTGGGTGTATCTCCCCCTTTTTTCCACCCTTCCCATGTAGGGAAGGGGTAGTTACTGCCCATGTTGCTCCCCTCACAATAAGACAAGCAGAAGAAGAGATCTGAGCAGCTTTGAAAGTCGGGGGGGTTATAGTGTATCTTGTAAGGGAGCATAGGAAAGGGGGGCTAAGCCTTTCTTCAGCTCATACCTCTTAGGGTCCTGCTGCATGTTTGCCCAATGTGTCTTTATTTGGCTATGAGGGGAGAGTTTCTTCCCCTAGAGGGCAGAAATAAAGTTTTGGTCTTGTAGCTCATCTGGAAGGGGGAAGAGATCTTCCCCACTGTTCATCCTGTGCCCATAAAGGGGAGGAGAAAGGGAAGAAAGTCATTATATGAGGGTCAGTGTCAGTGGCTCAGTAGGTAGCACACTCGCCTCTGAGGCCAGGAGATCAGAGGGCTGTGGGTTCAGTTCCCACATCTGGCACTTGGGTTAATATCCCAGTATTGACATTGTAGTGCAGCATGAGATAGGTACTGCACTTCTGAGGTGCTGTCTTTCAGATGAGACATAAAATCGAGGTCCCATCTGCCTGGATTGGTGGTAGTTCAGGTGGATGTTAAAGATCCCATGGCACGTATCGAAAAGAGCAGGGGAATTTTCCCGGTGTCCTGGCCAAATTTCCCTCATTCACTAAAAATACCATCAACAGCTTAATCCAGTTCAATTTCAGTTACTTACCATCTGTATCTCCCTCCCCCAGTCACACCTGAAAAAGGGAATTCTAGGCCCAGTGGGCTTACCAGGTCAACAAAATTCAACAAACAAACATGGCCCTCACATAAGGTGGGACATAGTGAGGTACAGTAGTCACCCTGCACAGCATTGTACTGTCAGTCTGGTAGATTGCTTCTCGCAGGGAGGCCATCACTGAAATGGAGAGTTGCCACTTTAAGATCCAACTGTGGGCGGGGCTTGGTGACATCCTCCCATCAACAGTGCAGCCTGTAACAAGCGGAGCTCCTCTTTCAGGTGGATGGAGCAGCTGCATCAGAGGTGTTCCCAGCCCACCCGAAACTTAGGCCAGAACCTGCACTGTAGCTGCAATCAAGGTGTCTGCAGCCGCAGCCGTGGCCACGTAGGTGAACGCTTGGAAAGAGACAAGTCCCAGTAGTTCTGGGGTTGTTGGCACTGGGGGGAGAGTTATCGGGCAGGTAGGAGAGAGAGATCTGAGGGGGTTACTGCATGGACTCACTGTTCCTTGGGGTCTGGTGCTAGAGTCAGGGGACTGCTTCGCTAGGGGGGCATAATGGCTCAGTCTGACTAGTGTCTAAGTCTCCTTCAGTGAAGCACCTCCTATCTTGCCTGGATGCTGCTAGGAGGGTGAGACTGTAGTCTACTTTCCTCTTGCAACTGCTACCTCCACCCCAGTTCCTTTTCCTTGATGCAGGCTGCTATTCTGGAGAGGATCGCCCCGAGGGGGGCACTGCAATGGGCTGTTGTGGCCTGTTAGCTCAGGAAGTTTTTTCCGGGGTAGTGTCCATGCCCCGATCTCCCCCCACTTTGTCCCTGTTTCTGAATCTGGCCTCCGGCCACGACTTCTGGATAAAATCCTCAGCATCCCCAGGATCAGCAAATGAGTGGGGTACCCAATTCCATTCGATCCAGAGGATAGCAGGGTACCTTAGGTCGTAGGGGACATGCAGGTCCATCAATGCATGTCTTGCCATTGTGAATTCTCTTTGATGTTCAGACAGCACTGGGAAAGAATCTGGGAAGATTTACGCATGGTGGCCTCGCCAGTTTAGAGGTACCCGTTCTCTCGCCAGCCCCAGGATCTGCTCCTTTACTTGAAATCTGAGGAACTTTGCCAGGATGGGATGAGGACGCTGACCTGGCTTGGGAAGGGGGGGCTAAGGAACGATGGGCCCTCTCCACCTCCAGAAGGGTTGGCCATTGGAACTGCAACAGTTCGGGTAGGATTTGTTGCAGGAATAAGGCAGTATCTCAGCCCTCTATGCCCTCAGGGAACCCCATAAAATGCAAGTTATTGCAGCACCCTCTGTTTTCTAGGTCTTTCAATTTGTCGGTTAGTTGCTGTATTATTTTATCCAGTTCTTCTAGCCTGTGGTTGATTCTTTCAGAATGATCTCTCTGCTGGGCCATGAGGTGTTCATTGTCATTCACCCATTGAGAGATGCATACAATGTCCATTTTATTTTCCTGCACCTGTTTTCTTAGCACCCCATCCCTGGCAAGAGAGTGACAAACATTTCTCGTATTTCTTTCAGCTCCCCATTAACAAGTCCTGAGGGGATGTTGGAGTCAGGAGCTGAAGCCACACTGCCAGCTGTACTGTGGTCCCAGAGGACAAAGGCCAATGTCTGGAGAGCTACAGATGGCGCTGGCATAGGTAATTTTTGGTTCTTTATATTCCTGATGATATCAGTTGTTGTTCGTGTCAGTTTGCAAGCTAGCAGGTAGGCTGATTAGCATAGGATTCTGCTGGATATTAGTTGGTAGTCAGGAGCTGCATGAGCTAAGCTGCATCCATGTTGGCCCCCTAGTGGGCACTGCTCCTTCCCATTTTAAAGGTGGCAGCATTGGGGTGCCCACCTCCATGCTGTCATGCAGTTTTCTGACACTTGGATGCCCAATCCCCAGTGTCGGGTATGTCTCGTGTAAAAAATATAACTGTCCCTCAGTTTTCTTAATCCTGTAAAAAAGAAAATGGTCCCTCGACAATTTGACCCCCCACCCAATCTCCTACTCAATACCCCACACCCCACATACACCCTCACTCACCTGAATATCTGCCACACTGTAGATCCACTCTCCAGTTAAAGACATGTCTTTCTGCTGGAACCGGCAACTGCAATATGAGAAATTAAGGTAAGTGTGGTTCAGTGTATTTCAATGAGGTTTTGAACTTTGATGCATAACTTTGTCAGCTTTGAATATTTTTACCCCATATTTTCAGTATGCCCTTTATGAGACCCTACCTCATGACCAGTGCTGGTGGAATTATAAAAATCAGGCCTGAAAGGCAATTTGACAGTCACTTGGTAAAATCACCTTCTAGTCGGGATTTGAAAATGTTAACTGCCTTTGTTCATGAGGTGGGGTAATAAGAAGGCTGTGCTGAAAATGTGGGGTCAAAATATATAAAAATGGCAAAGTTAGGAATGTACATTGACATTCTGCAATGCACACTTGTAACTTTGGTAATTTTAAATAGGTTAACCCCAAATTTTCAACATAGCCGTTTTGTCACATCACCTCATGAACATGACTACTGTCATTTTTCAAATCCTGGCCAAAAATGTGCTTTTACACCTGTGCCACGAAATGATGTTGTTGATGTGTGAACTCAACTTTTGGAGGCATTTTGAAATTTTTATTCACCCTAGTTAATGAGGTGGGGTCATAAGAATACAATGTTAAAGAATTTTGGGTGCAAATATTACAAAAAACAATTATGAATGTACATTGAACTTTTGCAAAGCATGCTCATAACTTTGATAAATTTAAATATTTTAACCAAAAATTTTCTACATTGCCATTTCTTCACATCACCTCATAAACATAACAACTGTCATTTTTCAAAACTTGACTAAAATGTGTTTTCACATCTGTACCACAGAATGATGTTTTGGCCAAGATTTGAAACGTTTCACATACCAGGTTCATGAGGCGGATTCGTAACAAAGCTATCTTGAAAATTTCTGGTCAAAATATTATAAAAAAAAAACACAGTTATGAAGGTATGTTGACATTTTTCTATGCACATTCATAAGTTTGGTAACTTTTGACATCCAATGCTGCACAGAAGGGGAGAGTCAGCACGGCCTTGGATTTCCATAGGTGGAGGGAGTGTTCCACTGGCGCATGGCCCAGATGGCCCTGCCCATCTGTATCTGTTCTCACAGGTCCTGAAGGGATCGGTATGATTGAGGATACGATTCAACTATCTCAAAATGAAGGGAAATTCTTTGCAAAAAACCTTGTTAATGCAGCAGTTAGGGCAACTCAATGCCACAGAAGTAGGGAAAGGTGGCATTAGGGTTTTCAACCCTAAACATCCCACTTGTACTCCCCAAGCAGCAAAAGGAAAACAAAATTTGAGTTTTGGGTTTCTGGAGTCTTGGCAAATCAGTGGTGGGGTCTTCCTTGGGGCTGTCAATAATGGTCTCCCCTCACCCCAGCCCATAGCCTCCAATCTGTAGCTCAAGATACAGTTCCAAGCCACTGCCTCACAGCACTACACTCTTCAAAGGTGGAGAAGTATGTCTCACCACATGTTGCCAACACAATTTGTTGTAGCTTTCTTCATGCAGGGCCCACAGGATATCATGTGTGATGTTTTTTGCACAGTGAACAGGGTGGGCATTAGCATTCACTGCCCCAAGGAAGACCCCAGCACTGATTCGCCAAGACTCTGGAGACCCAGAGCCATAATGTTTTTTTCTTTTGCTGCTTGGGGGTTGGGGGGGTGAGAAGTTAGGGTTGGAAACCCTAATTCCACATTTCCCTACTTTTGTGGCATTAAGTTATTTATTTTATTTATTTGCACATCAGTTTACAACCTTTGAGCCAGAGGCTCATTTCCAAAGGTACCTCATCACAAAGAGGACAAATACAAATACAAGCATTCATGGTTACCCTAACTCGTATATTAACTATGTTTTTTGCAAAGAATATTGGGGCCCATGTATGAATGGGAGGATTGGCTACACACCACGTATCCATGGTGCATAGCCACTCTGCATCCATTGCCCCCCCTACACAGGATGCACTATCCAGTGCATACAACACCTATGCACCTGATCCCCCAGCCATGCAGACAGCAACATGCCAGGGATGGGCAGGGAACATGCCAGCACTACACACCATGCACCAAGGTGCATAGTGCTGCACACTGGGGTGCATTGAAGGGCTCCCATTATGCCAGGGGGGACCCTGTCCTAAGTGCCTATGTGCCCAGCCCCATGCAAGCAGGTCACTGCCCAGCACCAGCAGCACTAGGGACAACCACACACACACACCCCCCAGAACATCCCACATTCTGGCAGCACCTTACCATCTCCCACAGGACAGTCACCCACCCCAGTCCCAAATAGCAGCCCCGACACACACACACCAATGCCCCATTCCTGCAGGTGTGCAGCCCCCCACTGCCACCACATAGCATAGCCCCCATCCTGATGTAGTTCCCTCCACACACACACACACATGTTGGTGCCCCATCACCAAGGCAGGGACCACCCACCCCACCCCAACAGGTGACCTAGTGTGCATGGCCCTGTGCTGACCAGAGCATCCTTGCCCCCAATCCCAGCACACCTGCCTCCCCGATGGTGTGCTGTGGTCCCCCCACCACTGTGGCACCGTCAACCCACCCATCCCTATACCTTGCCACTGGTATCATGGCACAGGACAGCCAGCGGCACAGCCCATCTTTACACCTCATCAGCTGCTGGTCATCCAAGAGATGCTGGGAGTGCAATGCCTATATAGGCATTGCACCCCAGCACTTGAACTGCCAGTGGCCGAAGAGGTGTGAGGAGGGCTGTGCTGCTGGCTGTCCAGGGCTGTGGCACCAGCAGCAAGGTATGAGGATTGGGGGGTGGTGCTGTGGGTGGGTCGGGGACCAATGGCCACCATTGGTAGTGGCAGAGTGCAAGGTAAGGGGTCAGGGGAGGGTGCTGCATAGACTCCCATGTGGCCAAAAGGGGGGACATGTCTGTGACTACTGGGGACAGAGGTAATTGTGTGTGTGTGTGTGGGGTGCCAGCTACTGTCAGCTGGGGATGGGTATATGTGGGGGGGGCACTGTGCTGGATGGGTGTTGGGGTAGCCCTGTGTTGGGGGGATGTGTTCCTGTGCAGTGGGTGGCAGTGCACCAGGAGCATGGTCAGGGGGCCATCTGGCTGATAGGGCATAACTGCATGGGTCCGGGTGCCTGTGGCACCTATTCATGCACCTGGACCCGTGCCTCAGCATGCATGTAATCCACTGTGGGACCCAGCACAGTCATGCGACTGGATGTCTGGCCGGGTTCACAAATCTGCCCTTGGCCACCCTGCAGAGTCCTGCATGCTGGGGGGGCACAGCCACAGACAGGTGGCAGCTGTTGATGAATACAGCTGGTGCACACCTGTCTGCAGGTATGGAGCTATGGGGGTGGGATGTGCATCTCTGGCACGTAATTCCTGCCCAATAGTGGATAGGCCCCATTATTTACAAATTTCCAGGGATCTTCTCTCACTGTTGACCTGGTTATTACCCTACCTGAGTGGTCTAAATCTCTGAAACCCTAGCTGTTTGTAGTTTATGCCATCTCAGAGGTAAACCAGTCCTGGGGGGGGATCTTGATGCTGGAGGTCAGTTCTCTTCAGGGCTCTGGGTATTGAATTAACTGTATCAGCTAGGTATAGTTCATCTCTTTAAATATATCTGACTCTTGCTGTCTGTTAGTACATACCTGATACCTACCCAATTTAGGTGAACCGTGTATTTCAGTTTAAGTTCTGGTTTCTCTGTGAAATAGGTGCGTGTAGGAAATACTGCTGGTGGTATCCTGCTTCTCTGGTTCAGAGCTGTCTTAGAACTGATGCTAGTTATTAGTTAGTTTAACCTTGTGAACAGTGTACCTCATCATTAATATCTTGGTAACCCACTCTCCCCACACAAAATAGCATCTCTAAAGGGGTTGGCTGCAGCATCATTTTATATACTAGCTGTCCTAAGTATGGACCAAGTCAAGTTAATCCCTCCCTTTCCCCCACCTGTGTATGCCAGAATGCAGACCCTCCCCCCCGCACTTCCCCCTGGCTCCTATGAAAAGAACCCTTTTTTGCTAACGCTCCATGGATTATACAGCAAGGGCATTTGTTATAAATTATTCTACTTCCTGGAGGACGCATTGGTTCATTTTTGTCTGTCATATCCTATTCACCTTAAGTGAATATTATCTTCCCTTTGGCTGCTCCTATCTGGGGACATAGAACTGAATACCAGTCCTACCACCCCAACCCCCAATCACAGAATCAGTTCCCCTTCAGATACATGTTGGTCCACAATACGGGGACTAAAACTAGCACATATTATCGTAAGCAGTCTTTGCCCCAAATCTAAGAACTTGAAGGCTGGGTTAACCTATATGACCCTGACATTGTGGCTATCTCTGAAACATGGTTAAAGCCCTCCATTCTCCCTCCTGAGGTCGAGCTACCTGGGTACTCTACCTTTAGACAGGATAATACACATAAGAGTGGTATCCTTCTCTACATCATTTCTTCCTGAAATGCATCCCAGTATCAATCCCAGATCTAGAAAATTCTGAAAGTGAAGCTCAAATATTTAAAATACTCCTTGGGGGCACCAAGCCACTATACATGGGGTGTACATATAATCCCCCAAGTGGTGATTTCTGCCCTCGATACCCATATATGGGCTCTCTCTGACAAGCTGCTAGGTGAATTAATACTACTTGGAGACTTCAATATAAACGGATCCACAACTGGTCGTCGATAAAAATTTTGTTGAACAACCAGACAGCGAAACCAGCAAGTAGACCACATTTTGCAGATGGCTGCTGATTTTGGACACAAAAGAGTGTTTTCTTGTGGGGGGCTTCACCCCCAAACCCTCCAGTGGGGGGGGGCTGCACCCCTGAACCCACCCACTTAGGATTCTCAGCTCTGAGTTGGAGCTGATTTAGGGGGTGCAGTACCCCTGATTAGACAGTGCCGGGTTCCATCGGATTCCCTACAGTGACATGGCACTGTAGTCGCTGTAGGGGACCTCACTGTCGAGTCACTGAATGTGGGGCATACCAATATAAACCAGACCTCTGAGTCACAGGCCGGACCCAGGGCTGACCTATCAGAGGCCCAACTTACCCAAATTATCACTGAGTTGACAAGAATAAACATTAATTCTAGTAACCATACCTTGCATGACAGGGCCCTTGTCTCCAAACCAGATCACATCCAAGCTGCAGACATCTTTGCAGACTCCCTAAGTGACCATTCCCTGATATTTTGCATTTAGAAAAATGATACCCCCAAACCACCTCCCAGAATATTCATAGCACAAGACAACTCCAAATTTGACACTCTGGCAACCCTATCTGACATAAATTGGACCACAGTAAGAGCCCTTCCTGATCTCAGTTCTTTGTGCCCAACAGAGGAGTGTAACTCAGGGGCAAAGTGGGTCTCCAGTAGCTGACAAATGAACCCCTCCCCCGTGCTCCAAAATCCAACATAACAGGAGCGGAGTTACAGGGGAGTTAGGGGGCTATGCAAAGCCTCCAGGCGGGAACTAATCACAGCAGTAGCCATGCCCACTGCTCTTTATTGAGCCAAATGTGGGTGCCTACCCAGAGCAACAAAGGAGGAACAGAGATTTAAAAAACTCTTAACTGTTTGGGGAATCTCGGTTTTGCACCCAGCAGAAGAGCATAACTTGGGGCAGAGAGGGTCTCCTGAAGCTAACAAATGGAGCCCTCTCCCCGGCATCAAAATCCAGCATATATGAGCAGGGCTACAGGGGAGCTAGGTGGCTACACAAAGGCTCCAGGCAGGAACCAATCACAGTGGTAGTCATTTCCCCTGCTCTCTAGCAAGCCAATCATGGGTGCCTGCCGGCCCAGTACTCAGCTTCCTACTACCTCAAAAGGAGGAGGAGACCACCAAGTGGCCCCCCACGCTGTGGCCCTCCCTGCATGAAGGACCAATGTGCTAAGGACATCAGAGTCTGCCCACTAGAGTCAGCCCAATGAGGCAGCCAAAGGCCAGACACCCTGCTCCTCAGAAGGGAGACAGGAGTACAATAAAAGAGCAAACTAGGCACCAGAACATAGCAGGAGGAAGTGAGGAACCAGGGAGTCTACCTGTTAACTAAAGTAAAATTCCTGCTTAGATCGTGTCATAGCTCACACAAAGCAAGGGAGTGCTATGTGGTAGGGAGAAGTAGTGGGGATAGGTGAAACACCCTATCCTGGGTAGGGATTAAAAAAAGGAGAGAGGTTTAGAGTAAGCAAAAGACTGAGTATGTGTGAAACACCTATCTAGGGTAGTAGAACAAGAAGGGTTTGAGTAAGCAAAAGCTTGGGTTTAGGTGAAATTCCTATCTAGGTTAGGGGTAAAAGAAGGACTAGAGTAAGTAAAAGTTTGGGATTAGGTGAAACACCCTATCGAGGGTAGGGGTAAAAAAAGGCTGGAGTAAGCAGAATTTTAGGATTAGGTGAAACACCTTATCTAGGATGGGGTAAAAAGGGTTGCAAGTAAGTAGAAATGTGAGAGTAGGTGACACACACTATCTAGGATAGGGGTAAAAAAGGGTTAAAGTAAGCAGACCAGTAACAGGCAGGGCATATAATAAATATACTGGGAGTGGTGCAGTGGAGTGACTGTGGGGCAGCAGTTTTCAGGGAGCCTTTCTGAAGACTGTAGTGCTGCCCCATCTGCATGCATCTCTCTGGGCTGAGGGGGGAGATTGCTCATCTTCAGGCTGAATTGGCTAGGATTCGGAGGGCCCCCCCCCACCCAGGGACCACCAAGTCTGCCAACATTGCTCTGTAGATTGCCAAGGAATAGGGGCTGCTGGATTACGGTGGGCTTGGGAAGGAAGAGAGTGGTGGGTCAGAGACACGTCCCCCAGATGGTACCACTACACAGTCCCTACACCACTTTGGTGGAGTGGTACTCTCCCATGGAGACACCCACAGTAGTGACCACAGAGGATGAAGGGGTCCTCCTTAGTGGACACCCCAAAGTGAGTGGCATAGAACCCCAGAGGAGGAGGAAGCAACTCCTGGTGGGGGTCTCCATTATAAGGGGGGTAATTTTGGAACATCAAGAGAGGGGGAGAGGGGGAGAGGGAGGTTAAGTGCCAGCCTGGTGCCATGTATTGGCAGAATGGAAAGCAGATCCTGAGGATCACTAAGGCAACAGGATGGGAGGGACAGCTGGATGTCACTCTCCACCTAGGGACAAATGACCTGGTTAGGGAAAAGGCTAGGAGAGTGCAGGAGGAGTTCAGGGAGTTGTAGAGGGGTATTAGGCAGGTAGCACACTCTGTGGCCTTCTCTGAGGTATTGCCTGTCTGTGACGGGAGGAGGACAGGGTTCTCCATATCAGGAGCTTCAATGCATAGTTGAAGGAGTGATGCTGAGGGAAGGGGTTTGGCTTCACTGGGTACTGGGGCCCCACCTGGAGGGATAAGGGCCTATACAGGGGAGATGGCCTGCATATGTCTGGAAAGGGAACCACAGTCCTCATTGAATGGTTAGGTGCTACATTGGCAAACATTTAAACTAGCCAAGGAGAGTGGTGGAAGGAAGCAGGGAGCCATAAACTATCTCCTCTCACAAGCTGAGGTACTTAGTAGAGAAAACTTGAAGGAAGGGAAATCCTTAACAGTACCCAGCAAAAAGAAATAATAGAAATAAAGAGGGATGGGAATGAAGGCACAGGGAGAACAGAGAGTAAGTAAAAGAGAAATAGTGGTCTGACAAAGAGAATAGTGGCAGAATTGGAAGGCCATGTGTGCAAATGCTCAAAGCCTGGGAAACAAAATCCCAGACTTAGTGGCCATTAGTGTAGAGGCTGACCTGGACATTGTCGCCGTTAAAGAGACATGGTTCAATGAGAACCATGACTGGAATATAGCCATACCAGGCTATACTCTGTTCAGGAAGGACAGGGTGGGTAAAAAAGTGGAATGAGTGGTTCTTTTGTGAGGAATAGCATTAAAGCAACATAGACACGGAGTGCAGGGAAGGGCGGAGGCACTGTGGGTAACCATAGAGACAGGGAATGGAGTTTCTATTTGCACTGGCATGCTCTTACAGACCTTCAGCATAGGGGGAAGAGATTGATAAGGTTTGGGTGGAAGCCATTCAAAAGATGGCAAATAAGAGGGAGGTGCTGCCGGTGGGGGACTTCCATCTGCTGGATGCAGACTGGAGCATCCCAGCTGCAGCTTCAGCTAGGAGCAGGGACATCCTGGACTCCCTGAAAGGGGCATTCCTCAGGCAACTTGTAAGATAGCCGACTCATGGGGGGAAATATTGGATCTTGTACTCACCAACAGGGACAGTGTTGCAGACGTCATGGTGGGTGGCTACCTGGGGACCTGTGATCACTGTACGGTGTGGTTCAACATTAGAACAGTGTTGAAAATGAACCATACAAAGGCAAGGGTCCTGGACTTCAGGAGGGCTGACTTTGCAAAGATCGGGGAATGCCTTGGGGTTGCCCTGGCAGGGCAGGAGGACTTGGGTGGGGTGAAGGAACAGTGGGCAAAACTAAAAGGGGCCATAGGGAAAGCAACAAACCTTGCGTCAGGCAAGTAAGCAAAAGCAAGAGAAAAAGAGATCGCTTAGGTTCTCCATAGAGGTAGCCAAGAAGGTAAGGGCAAAAATGTTGTCATTCAGGAGACACAAGGAGACACAGAGTGAGGAGGATCAGAAGGTGTACCAGGAGAAGTCGAGGAAAGTAGGGAAAGCAGTCATGAATGCAAAGGTGCAAACAAAGGAGAAAATAGCCCAGGTAGTTAAGAAATGGGACAAGGTAATTATCAGGTATGTAAGTGAAAGGAGAAAGATCAGGTTAGGGATTATAAGACTGAGAGGGTGAACGAGGCGATTGCAAGGAAGGGAACCAGGAGAAAGCAGACATCCTGAACAAACACTTCTATTCAGTATTCACAGAGGAAGGAGAAGGAGGGGGACCACAGATAAGTGTTAAGGGCATTGCAGGAAGGGAGGGGGACACTAGTCTATTTACAGAGGAGAAAGTCTGGAAAGAGCTCTCAAATCTGAAAGTGGACGAGGCAATGGGCCAGATGAGATACATCCAAGGATACTGAAGAAGCTCAGAGAGGTGCTGGCTGCAGCTCTGACAGCCCTGTTCAACTTGTCACTAGAGATGGGAGAGGTTTCAGAGGACTGGAGGAGGGCAGATGTAGTCCCACTTCACAAAAGTGGTAGTAGGGAGGAGGTTGGCAATTACAGGCCCATCAGCTTGACTTCAGTGGTTGGGAAATCAATGGAATCACTGCTAAAAATAATTGGTTATGGATTATCTTGAATCCAGTGTCTTACAGGATCCAAGGCAACATGGATTCACAGCTTGGAGGTCATGTCAAACAAATCTGATAGATTTCTTTGACTGGGTGACCAGAGAATTAGATCAGGGTGGAGCAGTGAAAGTGGCCTACCTAGATTTCAGTAAGGCCTTCAACACCATTCCACATAGGAGACTTGTAAACAAACTGGGCAGCCTGGGAGTGGATCCAAAGGTGGTAAACGGGGTAAGAAATTGATTGGGGGATAGGAGACAGAGGATGATGGTGAACAGAGTTCACTGAAGAAGAGAGAGTGACCAGTGGGGTGCCACAAAGATCAGTAATAGGACCAGTCTTTAATGTCTTTTTTAGAGACATTGCAGAGGGGCTAGAATGGAAGGTTTGCCTTTCTGCAGATGACACAAAGATCTACAATATGGTAGACACTGCAGAGGGGGTGAAAAAATTAATAGGGATCTAAGAAAGCTTGAGGAGTGGTCAAGAGTGTAGCAACTAAGTTTCAATGCAAACAAAGTGCAAAATCATGCATGCAGGGCTCAAAAACCCTGGGGCAGAGTACAAGATGGGGGAGTGGTACTGACGGCCACCAAACAGAAAAGAGACCTTGGGGTAATCATATCTGATGACCTAAAGATGGTCAAACAGTGTGACAAGGCAGTAGAGATAGCCAGTGGGATGCTAAGGTGAATGGGGAGGGGTATCACCAGCTGAAAGAGGGAAGTGGTGATGCAACTATCTGGAGTACTGTATCCAGTTCTGAAGATCATATCTGTAAAAGGACATCGACAAAGTAGAAGCGATCCAGAGGAGGACAACCAAAATGATGCATGGACTGCACCAGAAACCCTATGGGGAGAGATTAAAGGACCTAAATATGTATACTGTGGAGAACAAGTGGTAGAGGGGGATGTGATAGAGAATTTAAAATACCTCACTGGTATAAATAAGGTACAAGTGGGAAGCATTTTTCAGAAAAAAGAGATGCCAAGAGCAAGTTGTTGTGCTATGAAGCTGGAGGTGGTAGGCTCAAAGAAAGCATGAGGAACTACTTCTGAGAAAGAGTGGTGGATGTCTAGAACAGCTTCCAAGTGGAGATGGTGGAGGCAACAACAGTAACAGGATTTAAAAATGCATGGGATAGGCAAAAGGGAACTTTAGTGGTTCAGAAAGGCAGGGTTTAGCTGGCAGTCAAGTAGAGTCTGCGGTATTATACTAGGTAGAGAAAATAGGCAGACTTGATGGGCCAAGCGGTCCTTATCTGCCATCAAATTCTATGTTTCTAGGTTCTGCCCTACATTTCTTTTTCAACAACTTTCTCTCTGCTGCTAGCATACATGATCTCTTTAAGCAGCTCAGAGTAAAGCGTCAACAGCTGAGGTGGCTTGACCACAACTTCAGGAAGTCTATGAAGTTAAGGGAGAGAGCCGGGGTCTCTAAAAATTCTGGTCTTACATCTAATTGGAATAGAGATAGAGAACTCAGGAATGCCTGCAAAAAGGATCTGAAAGCTAGCAAGCAAATGTATCTAGGCACCTACATGATACGAACTTATCTGATCCCAAGAGGTTCTGGGTACTAATTAACACACTTCTTAAAGGTCATACCACCTTCATGGAATGTGATATCATGGCTGATGGTAAACCCTACCAAGACCCAGTGGCTACTGCCAATGCCTTTAATAAATTTTTCACTGACCTAGATAGGTTCAAACTTTCCACCCCTAATGGTCCTCCTCATCCCCTTAATCTGCCTGCCACAGAGTGCCCATGCTATTAAGAAAAGATGTCTCACCCCTTTTAAAACAACTAAAGGCCAAAAGTTCAGCTGGGAAATATAAACTCATGCCAAAACTCATCAAATTAGCTGCCTCTGTCAGTGCCTGCCCCATTGCTATGCTGTTCAACAAATCACTGGTTTTTGGAAGTATCTGCAAAATCTGAAAAGTTGCCTTGGTTGTGCCACTGCCCAAGAGAGATCTCAAGGAGTGTGTGGAAAATTACTGTCCCATTTCCCTGTTCTGTTCCTTATCCAAAGTACTGGGAAGACTAGTGTTCAACCAGATACAGGACTATCTTGAACAGTATCACCTCCTGACTAGCAGACAACATGGGATTAGGAAACATCATGGGACAGACATTAGTATGGTCAGATTGTCTACCAACATACTGGGGGGCTATGGACAGAGGTCAGTCTACTGGTGCTGTCTTTATAGATCTTACCAAATAATTTTATTTGGTGAACCACAGTCTAATATTGGCCAAATTAGAGTGGCTAGATCTTGACAGCCTTTCCTGCCAGAGGCTGTCCCACTAACTGGAAAACCGATTTCAACAGGTCAAATGGAAAGGTGCCCATTCTATGCAG
Organism: Neoceratodus forsteri; assembly: GCA_016271365.2. NCBI lineage: Eukaryota > Metazoa > Chordata > Ceratodontiformes > Ceratodontidae > Neoceratodus > Neoceratodus forsteri. The sequence continues at coordinate 1,365,968,339 of CM057455.1, read as the reverse complement.
CATCCAATAACAGATTATGCTCCACAAGACTCCATTTTAGGTCCAATGCTGTTTTCCCTCTTTATTAATGATACGTCTGCTGGGGCTACCTTGCTTCTGTGTGTGGATGATGCCGTGCTTTATAGATACTCACCTGACATTTCACAAATCAACAGTCTGCTTGCCAGTGACTTCAGGGGCTAGAAAAATTATTCATTTGTAATAAACTGGTTCTAAATACAAAGAAACAAAAGCCATCCTGTTTGGTCCAAGGCATTTGGGTACAGAAAGACAGCATCTGCTAACTATAGCTTCATCTTCTGGGACCCAAATTGAGGTAGTCAACTCCATTAAATATCTAGAAGTCTACATAGACCAGGATTTCACTTTTATTTATTTATTTATTGAGTTTTGATAACTGGGTAAGTCCACTGAGACAATTAAAGTCCCATCTTCAGGGTCGACCCGGGAATGCAGCAACAAACAATACAGTACAGTGCCAAAAACAACAAGGGAATTCTGTTACAGTCATAACAAAATTAAAATACAGCAGGTAGAGGATAAAGAATCATAAAACATACAGAATTATAAAAGTAGCCATGTATAACTGACTAATAAAATAGATATATACACTTTGGTAATGACATATTGCAGATCAGTTTCAGAATGAATGTGAACAGCGAAAAATGAATACAACAGCTTACAAAATAGATATTTACACTTTGGTAATTATATATTGCAAGTCAGTTTCAGGATAGAGTATGTCTTTTGAATTCATGTACTGTAAATATATTGTACCTCAAGGGCATAAACCAGGTGAAAGGGGACACCATATTTCAGCTCAACAGTAGTGCCAGGACAAGAAGACACGACATGAGCTTGAAGGGTGGCCACATAAGGGGAAATATTAGGAGGCTCTTCTTCACGGAAAGGGTGGTAGATGCATGGAATAGCCTGCCCCAGGAGGTGGTGGCAACCCAAACTGTGGTGACTTTAAACATGCATGGGACAGAAACAAAGGAATAATAGAAGTAGGAAGAAAAAGCTAAGACAATGACCAATAAGGGTCACTGGTCGCTTTGTGAGCTAGCATAAATGGAAAGACTGGATGGGTCTGGCAGTCCTTATCTGCCAACAGAATCTATGAATCTATGTTCTCCAGGTTGAAAGACTGCCTAACAGATAGAAGAGACATGAAATTAGAACACCTTTAAAATGCCCGTTGATCTTGTTATTAAATAGCTTTTAGAAAATATGTCACTTTTTAACTTGTCATCATACATTATATAATCTAACATTGTGATTTGTAGTTTTTATAGTCATTGCAATAGTAAATAAATGATAATATTACCTAAGAGATATTTGTTTTGGGAATGTGTTACAAAATTAGTTATGTATTTAGAATATTTCTGAAGTTACAAGATTTGTCGAGTGTTCACGGTAATATTAATCTGGAACAACAGAAGTTCTGTTTTTTAGTAATGGTAGTCTTTGGCAGTAGATAACAAATTTAATACTAAAAAGTTAACTTTTCACTGTTGGTTAACAGAATATAACTGAGGAGTGGAAATACATGCTGCCACATCTAGCCATAGTTCATAATCTGTAAGATTAAGCCCCGATCACATTAACTCTTTTGATTAGGATGGGCACAATTCAAATTGGGAAATAGGATGCCGTAAGTGTGACACAAAATAATAGATACAATCAATCCAATAGATTTCGGGTCTCTTGCATCGCCAATTGCTTCTTTTGACTTGTTACGGATTCTAGGTCAAATCTGATTTGACAGCACACTCTAGATCCAGACACAAGGTTGACATAAATCTACCTTCTGTTAATTGGTTGTTAAATATTATACTGCTGTTAGATTCACAATGAATTTTTAACTATTTAAAAGAAGAAGAACAAGAATCTGCATTTATATTACGCTTTTCATACACAGTATCCCAAAGCACTTTACAAGCAATGCTAGACTGGTAGTGAAGTGACTGAATGTAATGTGTCGGCCTTATTGCACATCATCACCCACACACAGCCTGGATAATTGCATGAACCAGTTTATGGGAAGGGAAATGTCGGCCAGGACACCGGGAATGTTCCCTGCTCTTTGCAAAGAGTGCCCTGGGTTCTTTTACTTCCACCTGGACACCCTCCAGGACAACACCAGGATGGGCAGAAGGGACCTTGATTTAACTTCTCATCTGAAGAACAGCACACCCCAGCAGTACAGCACCCCCCCCCAATACTGCACTCGGATGCCAGCGATTTTTAGGTGCAAGTCCAATCTGGTTGTGGGACAAGAACCCACAACCTTCTGGTCCAGAGGCGGATGTGCTATCAACTGAGCCATGCTAACACCCAAAAGCACATTTTTAGGATGTTAATCTTGCTCTAATCTTGTCACTTCCATGCTTACTTTTGCATCTTGAAATAACTGATTATTAGTTTAATTACACTATTATGTTATAAGAGGATGGACATGTTTGTTGTCAGCCACTCCCCTTGAGGAAGCAACATATCGCGGCAATACATAGGGGCTCCTGACCTGCATTCCAGACCTTGCACCACTAAATTACTATTATAGTATCTGGTGTGTGCACTCTTTTTTCATTTACCTGTATTGACCTAGACTGTTGACAGAATTAGAATGTATTTGAGTTCTAGACAGATATATCAGTCCATGGACTTGTAAGGGTTAACTGCATGGCATTACTTTTGGGAGATGGTTGTGCTCTTCCTCTCATTAATCTCCATAATAAAAATTAACTGCAAAAATAAATAAATAAACTGCTAAACTACTCCAAAATTCTGATTCATTTCTTTCTCTCATTCAAAGCTAGCAGTATTCCAACTCCTCCACTGAATAACTCACACTGTAAAACTGAACATAAAGCACATTCGGGCTCAGGTATTCAAAAGGGTTGTGCCATGCACAATACGGTTGCGCCTGCGCAAGTCTGAACTTGCTCCATTCTGCGATATTCAGTAGGAGGCAGTTGCACCACAGAAAACATGCTGAGCAACAGCGCAATGCAAATGAATGCATGCTGAACTGGAGGGGGAGGAACCATGCATAAACTGCAGAGCCCGATATTCAGCAGGGCTGTGCAGAATTGTGCAGGCGCAACCCCCAACCTGCGCCTGCACAACTTTGAGCCAAAAAAAAAAGGTTTAAGTCGAGGGCCACCCACAGGTGAGCTGCTGCATTGCAGGGTGCAACACAGCAGCTGCCACCTGTGGCTGGACTCCAACCCAGTCCCTGTGCCGCCCTGCAGCCCGATCGCGGGCATAGTTTAATCCCCCTCCCCACCAGCCTGATCGGGGGCAGCAATGTGGCTCCCCCCCCAAATGTATCCCTGGTGGTCCAGTGGACTGTAAATCCCGATCGCAGGCAGTAGTTGTTTAATAAACCCCCCCTTCTCCCAAATTCATCCCTGGTGGTCCAGTGGACCGAAAAGCCCGATCGCGGGCAGTAGTTGTTTAATAACCCCGCCTCCCGAATTCATCCCTGGTGGTCCAGTGGACCGAAAAGCCCGATCGTGGGCAGTAGTTGTTTAATAAACCCCCCCTCTCGAATTCATCCCTGGTGGTCCAGTGGATCGAAAAGCCCGATCGCAGGCAGTAGATATGTAATAAACCCCTCCCCTCCCAAATTCATCCCTGGTGGTCAGTGGCACATCCCGATCGCGGGATGTAAATGTTGAACAACCCCGAACATAGCCCTGGTGGCTAGTGTCCCCCACCCACCCATTCATGAAGCCCACCACCCCTCCCCGGCGGCTGGCGGGCGGCAGCATCCACCTGCCTGCCACCCGCCACCCACCACGGCTGACTGCCGGTGAACTCGCAGCCGATTGGTGCAGAGCAAGAGCCAATGGGCGTGCAGCCCACACCTTACATGACAGTCCAGATTTGTGAATAAATACATTCATTCATTGAATAATATTGTTTAATAATCATTTAATATTCATGAATACATTCATTCATTCACAAAACTAGACTGTCTTGTACGGTATGCGCTACATGCCCATTGGCTTTTGCTCTGCACCAATAGGCATGCAGCCCTATCGGGCAGTCAGTCGGCGGGAGGAGGGGTGGCAGGCAGGTGGATGCTGCCGCCCACCGCCGCTGGGGGGCAGGGTGGTGGGGCTTCGGGTGGGTGGATTGGGGACACTCAGCCACCAGGGCAATGTTCAGGGGTTGTTCAACATTTACATCCCGCGATCGGGATGTGCCACTGGACCACCAGGGATGAATTCAGGAGGGGTTTATTACATCTACTGCCCGCGATGGGCTTTTCAGTCCACTGGACCAAGGAGATAAATTCGGAGGGGTTTATGCATATCACTGCCCGCGATCGGGCTTTTCGTCCACTGGACCACCAGGGATACGTTGGGGGTGAGAGCCACATTGCTGCCCACAATCGGGCTGGTGGGGGGGCTTAAACTATGCCTGCAATCGGGCCAGTGGGGGGGGATTCTACACTGTTTCACCCATGATTGGGCTGCAGGGTGCATCGGTCCCCGACGGCTGCTGCCTGGCAAGGCGCCAGGTGCAAGTCCTCGGGGATCGGCGCACCTGCATGCTAATGGCATGCAAATGGGGCCATAATCTGCAAATGGCCCCCTGTGCCTTGCAGATTATGGCCCCATTTGTGTGTCACTTTTTGAATATGGGGATTTTGCGCATGGCACAATGGTACTTGTGCCACTGCAAGTTGAATGCTCCACTCTGACAACTTGCGGTGGTGCAAGGTCCACTGCGCCATGCACAGTGGCTGTGGCCAGGGGGTGATATTCAAAGGAGTTGCTCAAGGGCGCAACTCCTTTGAATATCGCTCTGGACACACCCTTGCGCAACTATTTTGTGTGGCGCAAGGGCTTGCGCCACAAAATAGTGCAGTTTGAATATCCGGTCCTCAGTGTATAGAGGTGCACCATGTGACCTGCAGAAGCCCTTCTACGTAAACTTGAGGCTCTTGTTTACCAGAAGACTTTATCTGAGAACACTTCTCTCAAATGTACCCTAAAGCTGAACCTGCATACATTTTTTAGAGGAACAGGTTCTAGTCATGCTGGTTGTTCAGTCCACCAGGCTAAAGAGCTCTATGAACTGAGATCCTCTTTGTTTCTCTCTGCAAGAAGGTCCTCGGGTGCCCCCCACCACCACCATCACCAACAGGGACTGGGTCATATTCCAAAGCTCTGAAGTTGAACCTGTGTTCTGCTTTGGTGGGAGTTCTTGAGATGAGCACGCTGGCATTATTAAGGTTTTTAGTAATAATGGCTCTTGCTTCCAGCTGGGTACAGCACTTCAGGGAGTACACCATGTGGCTGACCAAAACCCACAAAACAAGGAAGAAATAAATAATAATAGAAAACATTGACAATGGTCAGAGAATTAAATTAAAAAACAATACAGATTAAAAAGACTATTACGTCTAATTGGCATATAGTATAGAGAGATGAGAAGATAGGGAAGATATTTGCTTAGTTACTCAGGATAACCTTTAGAAGAGTTTGCAGTATAGCAGATCATATAGTTCATAGTCATTGTCAGAAAGGTAACAATAAGAATTAACTAGGAAGGAAACCTCAAGGGTTTCAGAAGTGCTACAATTATAACATGTGCCAATATGCTAAAGTAGGGGGAAGTTCAGTAATCCTAAGTGTGATGGGAAGGCAAAATTAAGTATATCAATATGTAACATATCACACAGAGAATGTAATCTATGCTGCCTGGTGTTCCTGCCCAAAAGTCAGGAATACCAGGCAGCTACAGTATGAGCCAGAATACAAGAACATGTGAGAGCAGTCAAGAATGGATAGATGTCAAATGCATTGGGAGCACATTTCAAAGAGGCCCATAATAGTAATCTGAGAGATTTGCATTTCATTGGTTTAGAAGCTGTAGGATGTGCAGAGAGAGGAGGTCCTGTATTATTTATTTCTTAGAAAAGTCGGATTTACAACCTCTGAGTCATGGACTCATTTACAAAGGCATCTCATCGGGGGGGGGTAGACAGAGTTACATAGTGTGGTTACAACAGTGAGAACAGTACAGGTGCAGAACAATAAACAGAGAGAACACATAGGTTACATAATAATGTTACTTATAATAGGTTGGCATATAGTACAGGAAGATGAGACTTGTGCAGAGAAAAACATGGTGTTTTTTCCATTTAAAAATACTGCAACTAGAAGGCCTGAAAGAAATAATTGATTTAAATCCATATTTAATGAAATAAGATGGAGCTCTTTATAACTGATGTTCTCCTATCAGTAGCAGCACATAGTGTATAATTTAAGATTGAATGCTACTGGATAAGTGAGAAACAACCTCTGGCTTTTCATTTCTCTCCCTTCCCCACATGTTTATGTAAACTTTGATATCTGTTATCTATCAATGTTCTTTTTTCTACACAGCCATTACAAGTCATGTTTAAAACATTGAAATAATGACATTTATACACTGCTTTGGCATAGTAGTCTCTGTTAAAAGCTGGAGAATGTATTTGAATAACTATCTGGTTATGATCAAAACTGTGGAATATCCCTGTTATAAAATATACTAATGGTTTGTTTAATATAGCTTGTTGTTCAAAACAGTTATTCACATGGGAAGATCAATAATTAACTTATTTCAAATTGATGTATAAGTGATGATTTTCTACTAAAAAAGAGCCTGGGCATGTGTTGTGCTATTTGAAGAATGTGGACATAACATTGTATTTTTTCATTTCTAGCTTCCCTATAAGGCATGTAAACAAATAGCAAGAGGAAGAAATGGGTTTTGTGAACTAAATGAGACACATACAAAACAGAAGATCGTTCCAGAAGGAAAAGTGTCACTGCATCTAACGTATGGTTATGTGTAATGTAAAGGATGTCATTCACAAATTAATTGGTTATGAAATTATTTCTAAGACGTGAACGATTTTTATGTATGATAGCATTTGTCTCGAGTAATATGCACAGTAACACTGTAAATAGCTTCATTACAATTTGTTCACTATCTGTGTATTATTAGATTGTTCAAAGAGAATCTAGTCATATCCAACTTCATCCCACGGTTTGTAACTTTCAGTTTTAACTAGTAATTTAATGTGGGTAATTTAAAAGGGGTATACAGATTCTTCTGGTGATTTTACAAAAGGAATGTCAATTCACGAATAGCACACATAGTTTTTGAATTATTCCTGATAGCAATGACACTGGCTACATAATTGATTAAATTGAGTACATGCAAGATTGCATTTAGTGGTAAAAAAATAATTAGTTCAAGGACTGGATTTTTCAGTGATCCAATTTATGGAGTTATTTATATGAGGAGTAGCTGGGCTAACACCAGACTCTGTGCTATGATGAAGAGGTAAAGCAACTCACTAGGTAAGGGAATTGGTGTGGGACTCTTGGTGGGTTCAGTTCCTTATAAGGCCAATCAGGTTTCTGCACAAGCTATATGACTGTATTTATATGAGTGTATCATTGTCACCATGGTCCAATATTTATTGGGCACTGTGTTTTATTTGTTGATTACTCCTAAGCTCTTGAATTCTTGAATTCTAGCAATAGTTTTCTTTGTATTGAGCACAAAAAATATGTGAAGTTCTTAAATATTTTATGTATTTAATAAAGCTTTTGAACAGAGTTCATTGTGTGTGCATCTTCCTGTTTCTGGTTAAGAGGTTGCCTACTGCTGTCTGGATTTTACTATTTGGGCTGGTATGCCATCTGCAATGCATTTATGCATCTTACTTGCCCTGCCTTTAATTGTTTTACACCAGGAAGCAAGGGTGGGAGATTCTCCCTTCTGCATCTTTGCCACTTAAAGAGGGGGTCTGAAGAATGGGCAGCAGAGCACTTCTGATGGATGGGATGCAGAGCACTTCACAGTTGCAAATATCTCCAGAATTACTGATGTACAGAAAACTATAATCAGAGACCTTCAAAGGAGTCCAGGAAGGTGGTCCCCAAGATGAGTGAGTCCCTCACATGTTGAATTCCCATGTCCCTCCAATACTGCAATTGGATTGGCTTGCATCTCAATCATATGCATAGATTTCCCCATAATGGAGTCCATATTGCACAGGAGTTAAGTTTCAATAAACAGGAGACTTGCTGCCAAGCCTTAACTATGGCTCGTATAGTGGGCCAGTGCTGGAGGTGATGCAGGATAATATACAGAAGCAATGAAGGGAAAAACCCACCACATAAGCCCATTCCATCTGTAGCTAAAGTGATCCAAGCTCACATTGCTTAACAAATCTGACCTGTGCTGGGTGAATGAGAGATGGAAGGATGCTATCCAGCATGGATGACAAAGTTTTTTCAAGATTTTGGAATTAGCATTGATAAGAGAAATATGGTAGCTGCCTAGTAGTGGAGGTTCCTTCCACTTCTTGATCAGAATTGTAACTACAGTACTTCATTCATAAAGGGAAGGATCAAGCCCCAAGTATGAGCTTCCTCGCACTTATAAAGAACAGGACAGATAACCTGGGCAAGCTTCTGGTGAAGGTCAACCAGTATTTAGTCCCCCTGGAGCCTTGTGGTGTTTCACTCAAAGGAGAGCTATCTCTGCTGCCCTGGACATAAGCGAGTTAAGTTGGAGCTTGACCCCAGTCAAGTCAGCTAACAACCTCTCCTTAGCTTTAGGGCTTTTTCACCTTGACAGCTGTCTCAAGGTCAGCCAGTCTACTTCTTAAAGCTTTTCCCTTGGATTCCCATTCTCTTTGTCTTTTTTGTGGCATACTGCATGCTTAAACCCCTTATGGTTGCTTTATAGGCTTCCCATAAGGTGGATGCAGTAACCCCAACCCCTCATAACATTAATCTTAAAATATTCTATAGGTTCCTTTTACACCTAATCCAAAATGGCTTCATCTCTCAGCAGCAATAGATTCAACCTCCAGGAGGTGGATTTAGGCTGCTCAGAATCCCACACAATGAGCAGCGAGATGGGGGTGTGGTCCAATAAGACAACTGGTTCAATTTTTGAAGTAACAGAGGCATGGGTGAAGGACCCCAGCCAAAAATCCAACCTATTGACTGAACCTGAGACCACGGAAATTTATGAATATTCCCTAACTGAGGGGTGTAGTATGCACCACAAATTGGTCAGGGTGCAGTCACTCATCATGATCTGCACCACTGTCACTGCCATGTGGTGAGACTCTCCAAGGGTGGAGGTTCTGTCAGTTAAAATCTCCAAAGTTAATTTGAAATAACTTCCTATGAGGCTGGGGGTACCATGCAATGTAGCCTTGGGTCTTCTTCATTTGGGCCATAAATGGAGCCTACTACTAGGGGGATTTATGGTATAGAAAAAGTCATCAATATCCAATGTCCTTCCTGATCAAAAAATAGTTGCGTAGTTCTCTAAGGAAGCTTCTTATGTATAAGGATAAAGAATCCCCATTTATAGGATTGGTCTCATCTCCTACCCACTCCCTGCAAAGCTTCATAGCCTCCTAATGTGTCAATTTACTCTTCTGTAGAATGGCTACCTGGCTTTAAACTTTTTAAGATGCGGAAACAAAACCTTTCTTTTAATGGGTAAATTAAGTCCCTTGGTGTTCCATGTGATATAAGGCATACAACCATAAGAAGGGAATAGTTCATAGGAGACTGGTAAGGCTGCATACCACACGGGGAGAAAACTATCCACCAAGCATGAAAGATTTAACCTTGACTTTACCCTGGGGCAGGGAAAAAAATACATAATATGCAGTATCCACCACAATTCCACAGTTACAGAGACAATCATGTAATTATCCAACAATAAACAAGTTTTAACTTTAATAACCAAGAACACACAGTACCATACTATCAAGATGGTCATTATACAATGTGTGAATAACAAAATAGAAAAAATGCACCATGTGCATGATGGTCCCAGGAGGAGGGCATAAGGTCTGAAAAAGGCACTCCATGAGGTGAATGGCTCAAAAGCCAACCCTGGGCTCCAATATCCTTAAACTGGGAATTGGAGGCCATACAGCTGTATGCGGGAAAAGGGGGTTCCCCACTGTGCAAGGGTAACTCCAAAACCTGGGACAGTGGAACCTGTACAAGACTCAAGAAAACAGAAATACAGCAATGGATGGGGAGATGCAGCCTGGACAAACTTCCCCCTGATGTACAGTATAACCAAAGTTTTGGAATCATAGAACCAGCAGAGGGTGAGAGAGGAAAAAAGAGAAAACACTGCTGTTTTCCCCATGTCCCCCAGTGCTGCAAAATATGGTGTGTTAAAGTCAATAGCAACAGCAATGCATGATAACATCATAACTAATCTTATGATTAAGGACTACTCTTCAAATTATTTATTTTATATATTTATTAGCTTTTGGTAACTGGGTAAGTGCACTAGGCAACAACCCTGCCTATTTTCAAGCACGACTCGAGAAAGTACAAAAGGCAATACAGTTGTAGCAAACAGTAATGTACAGCAAATAACAACAATTAGGCATGCAAAGAAGATAACAGACAGGAAAAATATAGCAGAAACTTAAATAAAACAAATAGAGATAAAAGTAAGCAGTACCACCTGAAAAGGGTAGAATACAATATTTGCACAATTCCCTGGTAAGAGTCATAAAGCCTGGTTAGGGGAGGGAAAAGAATATAGAAAACACATCGAACTAGCCAAAATATGTGCTTTAGGTCATTATCCACTAATGGACTAAACACCACAGAGAACAATACAGTGGTCACGAACAATAATTAGCCAGGATCTTGGCATCATCTTTCTTAAACCCAGGCATAATTCTGGCCATTTTCCAAACTGAAGGGACAGAGGCAGAACAGATGGAGAGGTTAAAAATCCTGGTTATGGGTGCCACAAGCCAAGCCACAAATTGTTTAAGAATCACAGGATGGATGCCATCAGAGCCTACACTACCACATACAGGGATAGTGCTTAGTAATTTAAAGACATCATGACATGTGACTGGAGACAGCTCTAGAGGAGGGGGAGCCGTAGCCAGTGGGGATGAGGCAGTATGGGCATAGAGGGACGTGGAAGGTGCGGGGGTGGTAAGTGAAGAAAAGAGGGTGTTGAAGACATTAGCAATAGTGAGAGGGTGGTTGCAGTGGGTATTATTTATATACATATCATTAGAAGTCAGAGGCTGATTGTTCCCAAGAATTTCCTTAATTTGAGACCAGTACCATTTAGGGTTGGAGGCGGAGAAAATTAGAAGGTTCCTGCAGTATGTACTTTTGGCAAGGCGAATCTCCTTTTTACAGGTATTCCATAAAGTCCTATAAGACTCAAAGTTGCATATCCAAGAGAATGACTTCCGTGTTCACCAGAGTTTATCCCTTTGCTTCAGAAGCTGGAGCAGGGGTCATTTTGAGCCATTTGGTGACTTTCCCTTTTACCCTATGCATGGTTACCGGGATGTGCTGGTTCTGTGAGAGAGTAGGGTAGAGCTGAAATAGTGAGTTGCAAAGTTAATATCACAGGTATTGTAAAGGGGTGACCAGTTAACCAGATTTATATCAAGAAGGAACACAGCCCGGTTAAGTTTAGAGAGATTGGAAAAACGTAGGACTTTCGAGGGGAAGGAGGGAGGGGAGGTGTCCCAGACACAATAAATCGGGCAATGGCCACTTATAGCATCAGGTAGCACACGAGCAGTGGGGAAGAACTCCTTCTTATTAGTAAGGATCCAGTTCAAGAGAGTGTTGCAAGTACCACGCCGGGAGATCCTCATATGGTGGCAGTTCCTTACATCAAAGGGGGCAAATGCAGTGGACAGGCACCATGTCAAGGCCAGTGTGCACTGCCCAGGTGGGAGGACCTCTTAAGGCATACAGAAATAGGGGATGCGGGCCGGTAGCCCTGAAACCGTAAACAATGGGGAAGGGGAAAGATGCCCCCCAGGATAACCTATTCAGATCAGCATAGGGCCTCCATCCCGTGCCATCTTCTCCTAATAAACCAAGCCATCTATTCCTGCAGGGCCTCACTACACAGACCGGCATAGAGACAATTGATAAGCATCCTGAAGCACAGGAAACAGGGTAGCTCTGCTGTCACAGAAGGGGGGGGTGAAGTCTACATAGGGCCGAAGCTAAATAAATATGGCACTGTCCAAGCAGCCAAAGGGGAGCCCTGGGTCCCAAGATGAGGGCTGAGTGTGACTCCATCTGCATATAGCTGGAATATGGAGGTCCCCAGCCTGGGTTGTGATGAAACACACCTGGGCTCATTTTGACAGCTGAGGATCTGAGGTGCCAGGGGCCCATGGGAAAAGTCATGTACCTATGACAGATGGTGAATGGCAGACTGGAGGTCAGAGAAGGACTGTTGTTAAGGTACAGTATGCATGGGTAAAAATAGGAAAATGGACCTGTTAGCAAACACTCAGTTCTCATAAAATTCTTGTCCACTCTAGAAGTCTAGACAAAAATGTAGCCCTTCTTTCATGTCTCCTCTGCCCTTCTCTGCATGTTAACCAAAGAGGAGTCATCATTCTGAAAAAGGAGCAGCTCTACCATACAGCCCAGAAGTGCTTAACCTGTAGCAGGTGTGGGAGGCAGGAGGTGCTACAAGGGAAAAAAAAAACTATGTAAGTGCTGGATTTTCCAGCCTCGCATCCAAGACAGAAAGTGCTAAACCACCTTGCAGCACAGCTCACAGTAAACAGGTGAAGTGAGGTGAGAAAACTGGTGAGCAAGGAATAGTGAGAATTCACTCTATGTGTGATCTTGTCTAACTCTGGCCAATTCAGCCCCCCAAAAACTTTAAGGACCTCAGCCCTGTATAAAATAGCATGTCTGCCCTCACATCCCATAACAAAATCAACCGAAAAAATAGTAAAATAGAGCAGGCTTCAAAGCCAAAAAGATATTGTAGTAATCTAAACACAGGCACACCGAAACTGTCCAAGTAGATTATGATGCACAGTGAGAGTCCCACCAGATTCGCTTGTCAAAAACCTGGCAGAAATCTACGTCTGGAAGGGACAGTCCCGCAGGATAACAAGTACCAACCTCAACAGCCATGGTGCTTAGAAAACAGTCCAACCCCAATCAAATTCAGGGTAGTGGTAGGGGAGACTAGTAAAGCAAAAGGACAAGGCAAGATGTGTGTTAGTTGAAGCCAGATGTACCTGGTACTGCCTTAAGTGTTCCTGGGACTCCCCTACCATGAGCACACTCTCAGATGCCCTCAGTGACCTGGTCATGTTGCATTCAGTGTTGACAGCTGAGCTCACAAAGTAAAACTATGTACAGACCTCGATCAGAGATTTGTCAGCCTTGACCCTGCAAAGTTTGCCTTGCTTTCTTCAGGGATAGAGCAGCTTCCTCTGGCCCAGAGGAGAAGCCTGTCAAGAGTGGTATGATTGCCACCACCGATGACCAGGACTGTAGCATTTCTCCTGCTGGATCCGGTCTTTTTTCTTAAGGTGTCAGAGCAGGAGGCAGCTTTTCTGACTCTTGCTCCAGTGCTTTGAGAGGCTGAAATTTCTTAGGTGTGGTGGTGATACTCCCACTGCCCACGGACGATGCAGGGGTGAGTCAGCTATGACTGTGACTTTGGGATTTCTGTCTGGTAGGCAAGGCAATTTTTATGTTGGCGTGCTTGCACAGCCAACATTTTGTGGTAGTGCAGATTTGGAGGTGTGGTCGCTGTTGGGCAAATGCAGAACATGCACCAGTAGGTGCATCCCTCATTCCCCAATCAGGCTGCATGCCAGCACAACACCACCTGGGTGAGCACATCTAAGGAAAGGTCCACTGCAATGCGAGCAAAGCTCGTCACATGCAGCAGACCTTCCTATGTGCTTCCCCAGCATCAAACATGGCAGCACAGTGGCCGCTAAACTGCTGACTTTGGGGGTGCCCAATTCCCCAGTTAGCTTATCCTGTCCCTCTTGTATGTGCCAATGGGGGAGCCCACTCCCCATCAGCATAATGTGTCCCCCCCTCTCCTTTTTTGGTTGCCAAGGGGGTGCCCAATCCCCCTCAGCTCATGCGCTCCCCCACTTTCATTGTTTGCCAATGGGGTGCCCAATCCCCTTCAGCATCTGGCCTCCACTCCCTATGTGCCGATGGGGTGCCCAATCCCCCATCGGCTACTGTACCCCTCCCCAAAAAAAAACCTGTAAAAAAAGAAAAGTGTCCACAATGGGTTTTTTTAAAATACCTGTAAACAGAAAATGGTCCCTCATAATCTCCCTATCACCCACACCCACCCACTGTGCACCCTGCCTCCCCACACACCCCCCCTCACCCCATACTTACCTCTGGAGTTTGGTGCAGTGATCTTCAGTGGACCAGGAACACGTCTGCACTCTTCAAAGCCGAACGTGAACTGAGGAAATGCCGGTAAGCTGTATAATGGAATAAATAGGGTTTTTTCAACTTTAATGCATATCTTGGGCATTTTTTGGAATGTTTTCACCAAATTTTCATCATGGGGTTTTTGGGACCCCTCCTCATGAATTCTGTCACTGTTATGACATTAATCAGTTCTAAAAGGTGATTTCACAGTCACTGCGTGGAATCACCTTCGAGATAGAGTAATGCAAGGACAGTGGCAGTGTTATGGTGGCTCTCAAAAGCCTATGTTCTAAATCTGGTGGAAGAAATTAAAAATGGCTGTTTTGAGCGTGCATTGTGCAGTTGCTATGCACACTCGTAACTTCGTGAATTTGCAATATTTTCATGCCAGATTTTCAGTATTGTCATTTTTCTACACCTCCTTGTAAACAGTACAGATGTAATTTTTCACATCCTGGCTGAAATGCATTTCCGCACTTCCGGTGCACAGTAACGCGGTCGCTGTGGGAAATCAGTGTTCGGGGCAGATTACAAAAATGACAGTGACACTGTTCATGAGCAGAGGTCCTAAAATGCCTATGTTGAAAATTTGGTGATGATACTCCATAAAATGACTGTGTTACGAGCGTGTGTTGTGTAGTTTGCATGCACGCTCATAACGTGCATTTGTAATATTTTCACTCTGGATTTTCACCATTGGCATTTTTCCACACCTCTTGATGAACAGTACAGCTGTCATTTGACATATCCTGCTGGAAATGTGTTTTTTTACATCCGGCACAGAATAGTGTGGTCGCTGTGCAAAATCACTTTTTGGGACAGTTTGAGGAAATGACAGACACACTGTACAATGAGCAGAGGTGCTAAAATACCTATGTTGGAAATCTGGTGCCAAAAGTCCATAAAATGATTGTGTTACAAGCGTGCATTGCGCATTTCCCACGCACCCTTGTAACTTCGCAAATTTGCAATATTCACATGCCACGTTTTCACCACTGCCATTTTTTTACACCTCCTTATGAACAGTACAGCTGTCATTTTTCACATCCTGGCCAAAATGTGTTTCTGCACTGCACTACCAAAGCCAATGCCAGCGCGACAACATTCGCCATTGACAAATGCTTGTCCTTGTTTTTTTAAGGTTTTGCCTGCCCCAGCATTGATTTCCTCCCTTCTTAGTGACTGTCCATTCTTCAGAGGGCTGTGTATAGTTCGGTTGAGCTGATTCACTTTGGACTGCATGGTACAGCGCTTGGGGGGGGCAGCAGTATCAATTAGTTCTTGATTCTGGGAATCCTGGCCCTGCAAGTTTGCTCCCTCCCCACCTGTGGAGCTCTGAAGATGGGCAAATAGGGCTACAGCTGCATTAGAACTAGGAGAGGAACAGCCATGAAGGACCATATTCACTGGAATACAACGGTAGGCTGGGTATCACAGAGCAAATTTGAGGCATATTGCTCTGAGGTGCTTTCAAGCCAGAGTGAAAGCCTAGCATCTCTGAGTTACCCAGCATCCTTGTGTAAGTCCTCTGTGAGGCTTACTAGGATCTAAAGAGTTAATTTCTGATGTCACCGGGGGCAGCCAGCACGTAGGTGGTCCAGGTGGTTGCGGAAACCTTTAAGGGGGGAGTTATGGTGCAAAAGGGGAGAGTCTAGTCTGGGTTAACGACTGGGAAAGAGGGGCCAGGGTGGAGTAATTGGCTCCCAACCCCCCCAAGCTGCCGTTTATAATGACGTTGGTGTGTAAAAGTGGCAGCGGTCAGTGTGTTCTGGGGAACATGCTGTGGGCATTGCAGCCCCCTGCTGAAGTTTAGCCTGGCTGTGGAGGGAGCAGGGTCTGTGGACAGTGATGGGACCCTACCCCAGTCTCCACAGGGCAGAGGCGAGAGCCTGCCTCCCCTATCTTGGGAGTGTGCTGCTGTCCAGTTGTTGGTGGAGCAAATGGGAATGGGCAGATAGCACAGGGAGGCTGAGCATCTCTGTGAGCAGCCTGCCGCTGTGGGTATGTCCCTGCTGTGTGTCCTGGTGTGCCCATTTCAGCATCTGCCTTAGGCTTTGGTGGCAGAGCGAGATAGCCTGAAGAAACGGTGTGGATGTCCAGCCTTAGTTTTGTCATCAAGAGTGCAGCAGTCAGAAGGTTGAACCCCATTAGTGTTATTTCAGCAATTGTGGAGGCAGGGGAGCAGGGAAGCATCAATGAGCTTGAGTTGTGGGGGCCTGTGTTTCTTGGAACCAGAAGTGTGCAGGAGGAGGATAGAGCAGAGTTTGAGCCACCTTGGATAATCCAGTATGCCTGATTCAGCCAAATTCGTCATGCTGCTACCACCAGCCCATTTGGAGGCCTGATTCGACTGTGGGACATTTTTTAGTGGACATCTTCATGATCACAATTAGCCACTGGTTGAGGTACCTGTGTGCCTGAAATTAATTCCTACTGACTGTAACTTCCATGCTCCTTGGAGTGCCCACTGTTCTTTACAAGTTCTCAATTAAACAGAGTTTCATGAAATTTTAACACGGTTTGGACAATGGACTTATTTATTCAGCCAGTTTAAAGAGCAGCTGACATCTTCTCTATCACTGAATCCTTTGTTGTCCCCAGCTGCAGGACCCATGTGACAGTCAAATCAGTTTTTTTTAAAAAAAAAGTGAAAACTAAAGGTCTTCATAGCATTTTAAAAGACCGCACCTGAACGTGCAGCTTAGTCATTCATTCTGTCGGTGCTGACGGAAATGCTTGTGAGTGATGTCAGGTAGGGAAACTGACTGGACCTACAGTGTAGTGCTACTGTATAAGTTGATAAAACTCACAGACATTGGTTGTTAGTTCTATGCTGATATTCATCAACCAGTTAAACAAACACATGTGAACTCTACGGCTCTCATGTAGAAATACTGTAGGTGCTTTGCACAAATCTAGTTGTTTAATAATGCCCTCATGGATTCAGCCTAAGGAGAACTGCTGCAGGTTGAGTACTGGAATAAGGGTATCCTTCTCCAAAGAAGTACCCCATATAGAAAGGAAATCAACTATAAAGCTTGTATGTGCTCCAAACATTAAAGCAATGTAAGAAAAAAGGATTTTCTTTTTGCAAATTTCACAGTGCAAATAATTAGGTAGTGACAAGGACTGTGAGGTCGTACCTGGTTGATTTGGAGGAAGTGGTTGATTTATAGGGCTGGGAAAACTCGGTGAAGTTCTGACCCTTATAAACTAAGAACAGGAACATGGTGGAGTTCTGTTTATTTATAAATATTTGAAAAAATGAGATAAAAATGCATAAAAGTGGACAAAGTAGGTCATATTTAACACAGAGGCCCAAAGGAAATAATTTAATGCATGATTTGTATAAAAATTACAGTAAAACTGCTAAATAAAAGCAATAACTGCTAGCTGCATCATGGCTGGGCTGTACTGGTGGGCATAGCCTGCTCAGGCCCGGCTGTGATGTTGAGTGTGCTGGGAGAGAGAGATACTGACAGACAGATGCAAGCACTATTTTGCCTGCCACACACTGCACAGCCACACTGAGACCAAAATTAGTTTCTTTATTTGTGATTTCAGTCACTGTAAAATTTTTCTTTGGCCCTCAGTAGTCTAGTCTCTCTCTCTCTTTGTCTGCTGGATGGCACAAGTCATCATTTATTTTGCCAGCCTGCCCATGCCCTGGACCTGTACACAGACAGCCACAATCAGACCAGCAAGACTACACTTTATTTGTGACTTCTGTGACTATAACATTTCTCTTTGGCCTGCAGTAGTCTAGTCTCTCTCTCTCTCTCCTCTGGATGGCACATGTCAACATTTATTTTGCCAGCCTGTCCATGCTCTGGGCCTGTACACAGACAGCCACGATGAAACCAAGAATACACTTTATTCGTGGTTTCTGTGACTATACTATTTCAATTTGGCCCCCAGTAGTCTAGTCTCTCTCTCTCTCTTTCTCTCTCTTTCTCCCTTGGATGGCACAAGTCAACATTTATTTTACAAGCATGCCCTTGCCCTGCTCACAAACAACTCCCCTCTCTCCTCTTTACTACTTACAAAGTCAATCTTCACTCTGCCGCCTTCAACAAAAATATCACGGAGAGAACAACAAGACTGATGACACAGCTGACCCGATAGTCACTGACTGACCAATCAACCACAGCAACTGAAGCCTATGCTCAGATCTCCCCACCACATGACTGTGACTGTGGTTCTCCAACTCCTGGGACTGGCTCCACCCTCCTCTCCTCTCCTCAGTCTTTTGTCCATCTGGCGCTGTCTGTTCCTCTAACTAGAACTGCATAGGTAATGGCATGGCAACTTGGGGGGGTGGTGCCCAGGGCAGGAAGAGAAATAAAATCCCAACCCATTAATATGATCCCCCCCGCATTGGGGCAACAGTCAATGGCATGCAGAAAAAAAGCCCTGGTTTCCACGGACTTGGAACCAGACTTCTGCGGCGAAGTCCATATTTATCTGGGTCAGTGGATTCAGGGTTCGATCCGGGGGTCCGGATTTCAGACGGAATAGTCTGCCCAGCCCTACTGATTTCTACAAAACTTTTTGGAAAGGCAGGCTGCTACAGTAAGTACATCCATCTCCTGTGGTGTATTGTCTGAAAGACTGGTGGCTGGAAACACATCTACCCTTCAGTGTGTGGGGTGGATCTCAGTGCAATAATTTAGTTTAGGGAACACTAAGTCCCTATAGTCTTTGTGTGTAACCCCCTACAAATGGGGGTTCCCAAAAAGTCTTCCTTGAGCTTGCCTAAATGCTCACTGCCAGGCTGGTGTCTTGTGTTTTAAACACAAATCCAGGCACTCACCACCACGAAAGAACTTGGCCCAGAAGGGAAACATTTTAAAAGGATTTATTGAATTGCCTGACGCGTTTCTGGTCCCACTTGGCCTTTTATCAAAGCCTTTGATAAAGGGTCCAGTGGGACCAGAAATGCGTCAGGCAATTCAATAAATCCTTTTAAAATGTTTCCCTTCTGGGCCAAGTTCTTTTGTGGTGGTGAGTGCCTGGATTTGTGTTTTTGACTTTTAGTTTTCCATGGCACCCCGTCCTAGTGCGAGCTCCTTTGTGGTTTTTGTCTTGTGTTTTAGCAGTTTAAATGTGATTACCAGAGCCTGTATAGCCTTTGTGTACTGTCTCTTTAAGAGTTGCCTAATTGCAGCTTAAGTAATCTGAGAGGGAGCTCTGTTGAAAGATGTAACTATTTACTGAAAATCATTTAGAGTGATAATGATAAAGTAGTTTGTCTAACCTGCTTTCTTTGTAGCAAGGACTGTTTTGTTTGTCTCCACTATCTTGGTCCTGGACTGCAAATTGGACCAAACAGTACTGGTGGGACTTAAAACATAGCTGGACTACAAGAGTGATCTGAATTCAAAATCTGTAGGAACTTTAGTTTGGAGTTTTTTTGCACCTATTTTGCTACTGAAGGGGGATCTTTTGCTTTGACTGACAGCCAAATCAGTCAACCAAATCTTTTGGAGCTTGGGGAAGTCCTGGGCTGCTCTCAGTTTTCAGTTAGTTCTGAGCTGGAAGCTCATGAAGAAGGAGCTGAAGTAATTCTGAGCAGAAATCCTGAGTGGCTTCGCATGGGAGAACTGGGAAAAGGCTGAGTGTTTGGCCTGTATGTCTGCCTGCTGCTCCTGAGAGGGAGAGAAAATAATTATTTTGGACTAAATCCAAGTTTGTGTGACTAAAGTAAGTTACTGAAGTGGGCCAGGCTCAACCCGAAGAAGACCAAAGATTTTTCTGAATGCGATTGGCCTGTCAGGAGTTCCAGCTACCCTTAAGCTCCCAGTGTGTGCAGAGACTTTGCGATTGTGACCAGGGAGCGCTTTGCCTGGTACAGTAAAATTCCTGTACATGTAAATGTGCTATGAGCTGCTAGTGGGTTATGAGTTAGTCCCCCACTGTGTGAACTGTGTTCTGCTTGCTGGAAGCTGTATCCAGCCCAAAATAGACTACATCGGAATTTGTCTTCATGCGGTCTGGGCCTTGCCAGACTGGCCAAGCCAAACTACCCACTGCACAGAGAAGCCATCGACGAGAGACCTGCCTGGGGATCAGCCCCCTGCTCCATGCTTGAACAGGAATGATGCCTGTGCGACTCATGTGGGCCCTGCTTCTCCTGGCATTCCAGATCAACCATCTGCAGTCTCGATTTTCGTCCATCCTGTGTCCAGTCTTGGGTATCGTGAGTAAATACCAGGGTAGCTCCCTACAACAACAGCTTAATCTGAGTGTGTCATCTGATTGTTTTGTTGTTTCATTTCCTTTTCGAACTGAGCCCTCTGGCTCTGGATTACAAATATTGTGTACTGTGCATGTTGTGTTTTCCATCACAGGGCCCCAACCAGCTGCGATGCCGGCCAACCTGGTGCATCAGTCCTGGCTAGCCCATCTCTTCTCCACCTGGGTACCCAGAGGTGTGACCAGGTGAGGGACTCAAAGCGCATGCATAACTGCTTGATTGATATAACCTTTAAGCTAATTAACCTAATGTTGCCCCTCCCTTGTTCAAGTCCCCCGGAATAAATCAGATGTAAATTTTTCTGCATGTAATCTGACTGTGGTTCCTGTTTGTGCTCAAAGTACTAAACTGTTGCTATTTGTTGTGCATAACCTTGTTTTACAGGGGGTCCCCAGGGTCGGGCCAGAGGAACCAGCCCTGGTGGTAAGTGCAAACAGTGTGGGTACTTCTGTGATGTACCAGGGGTATTGTAAAAGTGATTATTGTACAGTGTTCAGGCCACTAGAGGTGAAAGAGGTGAGGTTACAGTGTCCCGGAAGGCTGTGCCCAGGTTAGTTTGACCACTACCAACCCTGACCTCCGAGTGGAGGCACCGGTTTCAGAACTTAGGTCCCTTAACCTGCTACTAGCCAAGCAGGCAGGGGTAGTAGCCCTTGGGATAGCGCCACCTAGGGGTTACATCATGGAGGCTCAGCTGGGATTTTGTGTCTTCTAGTAGCCAAATTTTGTGAGTTGCTGTTAAAAATAAATGGCTACCCCAACAGAAGTGGCTGTACACCAGTTGGTGGGGTGGTGTATTAGGCAGGAGATCAACCCCCAAAATGCTATACTTATCCTGGATATTCCCCTGGGTACCAATAAGGACACTGTAGAAGGAGTACTTTCCAAGGTTGAATGTTTACAAAACCCTGTGGTGGTGGGTCGGCAGGCTAATCTGCTCACCCAGAGTTTCATGGCGTTAGTAGATTATAAGGACCCAGTAGACAATTCCAAAGTGCCATGGACTATCACCCCCGAAGGAGCCCTCACTGCCTGGAGAGTGATAACTAAACACAGTAAAGACCCCAGGGAGAATGAGCCCCCCCCCACTGTCTGAGACTTTTGAGAAGAAATGTGCTAAGTTGTTGCTGGAGGAAGGGAAAACTGCGAAGGACTTAAAGAAACTATTCCTGCCACCTGAGGGTGTTCCTCCCCCAACACCCCCCTCCCGTTCCAGCACCCATTATTGCCCCTCCTTCTGGGCTCATGCCAATGCTGGATCCTATGTCTGTACCTGATATTAGTCATGACTCTTACCGAAGGCTGAGAATCTTCTCTGGCACCCTCCCCACCCTCCAAGGGGAGGATGATTGGGAGACCTGGTTAGACTGTGTTGCCCCTTTGGTACCTGAATGGCAGTGTGCGGAGGCTGAGAAATGGAAAAGGATCATAGAAAGTTTGAGGGGTCCCACCCTCGAGGCCATTCAATTTCTGAGGTTCACAAACCCTGATGCATATACCCAGAAGTACCTATCTGCACTAGAAGACAATTTTGGGAGCATTGAGTCAGGGGAGAACTTGATGTTGCAATTTCAAGGTACAAAACAATGGCCAGGGGAAAGTTTGTCTGTATATGTTACTCATCTGGAAACAGCACTGCAGAAGGCTTACCGAAAAGGTGGGGTAGCTGCCAGTGACTTAAACCATGTGAGGTTGGGGCACATACTCCAACATGCAAAGCATTCTAAATTGCAGCTCCTTCAATTAAGGCTCCCAGATAGAAAGGATAACCCACCGGACTATTGTGACTTGATAAAAGAAATCCGGGAGGTTGAAGATGAAGAAGGGGATTATAATTCTAGGGTGAGCGCAGCCCAAGTGATCATGGCATCGGAAGGCCCTTCTGAAGTGGGGACCAATGAGGGTGTGCTGCCATGGGATGAACTGTTGAAAGAGTTCAAGGAAACAAAAAACAGTCTCTTTATGAAGGCCGCTCCTGCAAGTACAGGCACCGACCCTTATCCAACTGCATCTGCTATGGGGTTGGGGGTGTCCACCCAGGCATTTTCTGCTGACAGCAGCTCGAAAATTAATGTCTTGACTATGGAAGTAAGAAAATTGATTAGATGTCTCCAAATGCTCACCACACAGCAGACAGAGATGGCACCAAGGTTTTCAGTTGGTAGTACCACCGCTCCATCTCCAGTGTGATGCCTTACCCCAAATCCCAGAAAACATATTTTGCCATAATTGTGGGAAGGATGGGCACATGAAGAGAGAATGCTGGTCCACAAAGACCTAGATAAAGTTGTATATAGGCTTCAAGGTGAGCTTGAGGAATGAATCAGCGGTCAAGTGCCCAAAATGACCACAGTGAGGTTCAAAGTAGTAACTCAAATCCCTATGTGGCTAAATCATCTGTCCAGGCCCCTGCTGCTGTCCCTCCAGACTGGTCCAAAATAGTGGGCCCTTCAATGGAGACTACCATGGCTGTGAATGGTATTCCTACTCGGGCTGTGCTGGACAGTGGGTGACAAGTGACCACTGTATTTAAGGACTGGTATGACATACTCTTATCTGCTGTGCCCTTAAAATCCCTGGAAGGCCTAAATGTGTGGGGGCTGAGCGACAAGTCTTATCCCTACCTAGGATATGTCCACCTCTGGTTGTCATTTCCTGTAGCTGTAACTGGTGTAGAGGAGCAAGTCAAGACACTGGCCTTATTGTGTCCCCCTACTGGACTGTATGATGGGGTTCCCCTGTTAATTGGGACCAATGCTCATATGTTTTGGAGACTGGCACAACTCTGTCATGAGAAACAAGGGCAATGGACTGGGAGGTCCCTAAGAATTCCCACTCTGATTAAGAGGGTCTATGATTTGCAACAGAACCCGAAGGGAGTGGACCAGGATGAACTGGTAGGGGTCGTGTGGGAGAAGGATCCTGAGTCAATGGTACTGGCCCCTAATGCCCAGTGTACCATTCAAGGGGAGGTCCGCCTCCACAAAGATGTCAAGAACAAAATACTGATGTTGGATGCACCAGGCAATGGAAAATTGCCAGAAGGATTACTGGTTAAGCCCAACATCTTGCCAGCTCATGCTCATGCCAATGCATGATGAGTGATGGTCCAGATTCATAACATGTCAGATCGGGAGATCCGGGTGAATTGAGGATGCACCCTAGCTATGGTACACTGCGCAGACACTGCAGTGTTGCTCAGCAATAAGCACCCTGGCAAGACAGATAGAGTGACTCCCGACTTGTTTGATTTTGGTGATTCCCCATTGCCAGCTGAATGGAAGACTAGAATTAGCCAGAAACGTGCCCAGAGAGACCAAGTGTTTTCATTGGAGGAATGGGACGTGGGATGTGTCCAGGGTGTGGAGCATCACATACGCCTTCACAATGAATGGCCATTTTGAAAGAGGTCTCGATGCCTAGCCCCTGCAGACATAGACAATGTGAGAAGACACTTGCAGGAAATACTCCCGGCTGGTGTGATACAAGAATCCAGGAGCTCATATGCTTCTCCCATTGTGGTTGTGCATAAGAAGAATGGAACAGTTTGAATGCGTGTGGATTATTAGACCCTCAACAGGCGGACTATCCCTGATCAATACACCATGCCCCGTATACAAGATGCTCTGGATTCTTTGAATGGGAGCAAATGGTTCTCGGTGTTGGATCTTTGCAGTGGATATTATCAGATTCCGCTGGCTCCGGAGGACAGTGAGAAGACAGCCTTCATCTCTCCTTTTGGGTTCTACGAATTCCTGAGAATGCCACAGGGGTTATCAGGCACCCCAGCCACCTTCCAGCGACTGATGGAATGAGCGGTGGAAGACATGAATTTGCTGGAATGCCTGGTGTACTTGGACAATGTCATTGTGTTTGGGAGCTCCCTAGAGGAACATGAAAGTCGACTGTTCAAAGTACTAGACCAACTGGAAGATTTCAGCCTCAAGCTGTCCATTGACAAGTGCCAGTTTTTCCAAACCTCTGTGAAGTATGTGGGGCACATACAGTAGTATCTACAGAGGGGATAGAGGCTGATCCTAGTAAAGTTGAAGCCTTGACTATTTGGCCCCAGCCCCACAAGTTGAAAGAACTACAACGCTTCCTGGGATTCTGTGGCTGCTACCTCTGGTTCATAAAGGACTATTCCAAAGTGATTTGGCCACTCTTGAATCTTACCCAGGGTTACCCTCCTACCAATCAGAAATACAAAAAAGGGCCCGTCAATGAACCAGACAAAGCATATTTCCACCCTGGTCAACTTTTCAGGTCCCATTGGACGCCTGACTGTGAAGCAGCTTTCCACGAAGTCATATACTAGCTCACCCATGCCCCCATCCTCGCTTATGCTGATCCCACCAAAACCTATGTGCTGCATACTGACGCCAGTCTGCAGCGTCTAGGAGCTGTACTGTATCAAGACCATGAGGAGGGTTTGAGACCAGTGGCATTGGCCAGTAGGAGCTTGACCCCGTCAGAGCGAAACTACCCTGTGCACAAGTGGGAGTTCCTTGCAGTAAAATGGGCCATTGTTGACCAGTTTCATGATTACTCCATGGGGCAAAAATATTGGTGATGACTGACAATAATCCATTGACCTATGTACAGACTTCAGCTAAGTTAGACGCCATGGGGCACTGGTGGCTTTCTGCATTGTCAACATATGATTATGCTGTCGAATACAGACCAGGCCTGAATCATATTGATGCTGACGCCCTATCCTGGAGGCCTATTTCCAAGAGCGACTGGATCAGGCTGTCTGAACCTGACATCCAAGCATTGTGCCAAAAGTTTGATAGAAATGAATAGATGTCTACGGACACAGCGGACTGCTTAGTAGATTGCTTGGGCCCCTCTGACACCTGCATATCGGCTGCATATCACCACTTCTCTGCTCTAGATATTAGTGCACTACCTCAGTTTGACAGTGACAGCATTCAGTGGGCTCAGCCCTGAGATCCTATGATTCAGCCAGCACTTGACACCATTCGTGCAGGAAAAGATGTGTCCAAGTTGAGTTCTTCTGATCTGCAAACGGCTTTATTGTTTAAAGAAGGCACCAGGTTGAAGCTGCTTAATCATTTGTTGTATAGAGAGACTGTAGATTGAGGTGGCCAAATAGACAAGCAACAATTGGTCCTGCAGACAGCCTTCAAAGATTTGGTACTGAGGTCCTTCCACAATTATATGGGCCACCTCGGTATCGACTGGACCCTTGACCTAGTACGATCTCTATTCTACTGACCCAGATGGGGGCCGATGTTGAGCACCATGTAAGGACTTGTAGTCACTGCCTGCAGAGAAAAGCCCTGCCTCAGAAGGCTGCCCCACTTGTCAACATTACTACCAGCACCCCAATAGAACTAGTCTGCATAGACTTCTTGAGTTTAGAGCCTGATCAAAGAAACATTGGCAATGTGTTAGTGGTTACAAACCATTTCACACACTATGCACAAGCTTTTCCCACCAAAGATCAAAAAGCATCTTTTGTGGCCAAGGTGCTAGTGGAAAATTTCTTCGTCCACTATGGTGCCCCCCAGAAAATTCACTCTGATCAGGGTCGGGACTTTGAGAGTTGGCTAATCAAAGAAATGCTCTCTCTATGGGGGGTGAAAAAGTCAAGAACCACCCCTTATCACCCGTAGGGAGATCCTCAACCAGAATGCTTTAACCACACCCTGCTAGACATGCTAGGCACCCTCCACCCAAAAGATAAGCATAAATGGAGCCAGCAGATTAGAACCTTGGTACACGCATACAATTGCACAAAGAATGATGCTACCGGTTCTATCCCTACATCCTCATGTTCAGGAGAGAGGCCTGGCTGCCTGTTGATTTCTCTTTTGGGGTTTCTCTGGATGGGGTCAAAGCCGAAGATTACCTGCAATATGTACAAAAACTGAAAGCTCAATTGAACCATGCCTATCAACTGGCCCAGACAATGGCCGCCAAAAGAAATCTAGCCAACAAAGAGTGACATGATAGAAAAGTAAAGGCTCAAGAGCTTAGGCCTGGAGACCGTGTGTTGCTGAGAAATTTAGGATTGCATGGTAAACACAAAATTGCTGATCGATGGCACCATCTTCCCCATGTTATAGTTGGAAAGTTGGATGATTTGCCAGTGTACAAAGTGTGCCCAGATAATAACTCCAAAGCTGTCAAGACCAAGCACCGTAACAACTTGCTACCTATTGGTCAAGTTATAATTGAGACTGAACCACCAAGATTGATTCCCCTGGACCAGTGACTCGTGCTGCTGCAAGAAAGAAACAGAGTCAGCCTGCCCCCATGGTTGCCGATTTAAGACCTCCCCCGCAGCAGGACCAGAATGATAGTGACTGCCAGTCTAACTTGGATGACAGTGAGTGTGACAATGCCTATTACCCCCTCATTTGAACTGAGTCAGTTGTTTTGTGGAAATCCTATGCTGAATTATGGGGATGAAGCTGGGCTTTCTGGACTGCCTAACACCCCTGCATCATCTTTGGAGCCAATGCTCCCTGAAGGTGATGTGCAAAGTATCACGTCTGTGGATGCTGAGTCTTTGTGTATCGTGGAACTGTATGATTTGCCTGAAGGAGAGGCTGATGGTATGAGTCTTTCTGGTGACATGCCAGAACTTGAGGAACACTACAAGAATGCTGACAACCCCCCTTCAGTGCCAGAGTGTCTTCAAAATGAGCCAAGTGTTGTAAAAACAGAGACTAGGGAGCAAGGGGCTGACAGTGCTCCCAGCTTGGACATTCCCCTTCATGCAGAGGCACCCCTCACAAGTGACAAAAGCTCCAAGACCATTGCTGAAAGTACAGAGACTGTGGTTGTTCACCCCAGAAAGACTGGCCAAGCTGTCAAACCAGTGGTGCTCTTCAGTTATGATTCCCAAGGGAGGCCAGTGGATTTGCCTCTCAATGTAGTCCACAAAGGTGTTTATGTCTCTCAGAGCTCACTGACCAAACTGAACTTGATGGCCCATTCCAGGTTACTTGTTCTCCCCTCTCACCATGTTGCCCCTGCCCCATCCAGCCCCAAGTTAGCTGATAGGGAAGGGCCCCCTCTTGCATTGTTTAGAGTACAAGAAGTTATTACATGATTCTGTATAGTAATGCTCAATTTACCTGTGTGAAATATGCATAACGAATTTTCAAAATGAAAATGATATAGTGGAGTACATTGACATGTACAGTAAAGTGACAAGTTATGCCAATTGAGGAATCAGATAGTACTTGTATAGCATGCTAATGGTATAAATGTCTTGTATATGTTGCATTTTCAATGTTATGATGGTACAGACTTGACGTGGACGCCACGTTTTCCCAGGCAGGGAAGGGTGTAACCCTCCAACAAATGGGGGTTCCCAAAAAGTCTTCCTTGAGCTTGCCTAAATGCTCACTGCCAGGCTGGTGTCCAGTGTTTTAGCAGTTTAAATGACATAACCAGAGCCTGTATAGTCTCTGTGTACAGTATCTTTAAGAGCTGCCTAATTGCAGCTAAAGTAATCTGAGAGGGAGCTCTGTTGAAAGATGTGACTATTTACTGAAACTCATTTAGACTACAAATTGGACCAAACAGTACTGGTGGGACTTAAAATGTAGCCGGACTACAAGAGCGGTCTGAATTCAAAATCTGTAGGAACTTTAGTTTGGAGTTTTTTTGCTCCTTTTTTGCTACTGAAGGGGGAGCTCTTGCTTTGATTGACAGCCAAATCAGCCAACCAAATATTTTGGATCTTGGGGAAGTTCTGGGTTGCTTGCAGTTTTCAGTTAGTTCTGAGCTGGAAGCTCATGAAGAAGGAGCTGAAGTAATTCTGAGCAGAAATCCTGAGTGGATTCGCATGGGAAAACTGGGAAAAGGCTGAGTGTTTGGCCTGTATGTCTGCCTGCTGCTCCTGAGAGGGAGAGAAAAGAATTATTTTGGACTAAATCCAAGTTTGTGTGACTAAACTAAGTTACTGAAGTGGGCCAGGCTCAACCCGAAGAAGACCGAAGATTTTGCTGAATGCGATCGGCCTGTCAGGAGTTCCAGCTACCCCTAAGCTCCCGGTGTGTGCAGAGACTTTGCGATTGTGACCAGGGAGGGCTTTGCCTGGTACAGTAGAATTCCTGTACATGTAAATGTGCTATGAGCTGCTAGTGGGTTATGAGTTAGTCCCCCACTGTGTGAACTGTGTTCTGCTTGCCGGAAGCTGTATCCAGCCCAAAATGGACTGCACCCAAATTTATCTTCATGTGGTCTGGGCCTTGCCAGATTGGCCCAGCCAGACTACCCACAGCACCGAGGAAGCCATCGATGAGAGACCTGCCTGGAGATCAGCCTCCTGCTCCATGCTTGAACAGGAACAACGCCTCTGCAACTTGTGTGGGCCCTGCTTCTCCTGGCGTTCCAGATCAACCATCTGCAGTCTCAATTTTCGTCCAGCTTGTGTCCAATCTTGGGTATTGTGAGTAAATACCAGGGTAGCTCCCTACAACAACATCTTAATCTGAGTGTGACATCTGATTGTCTTGTTGTTTCATTTCCTTTTCGAACTGAGACCTCTGGCTCCAGATTACAAATATTGTGTACTGTGCATGTTGTGTTTTCCATCACAGGGCCCCAACCAGCTGTGATGCCGGCCAACCCTGGGCATCAGTCCTGGCTGGCCCATCTCTTCTCCACCTGGGTACCCAGAGGTGTAACTGTGTGGGGGACTCAAAGCGCATGCATAACTGCTTGATTGATATAACCTTTAAGCTAATTAACCTAATGTTGCCCTTCCCTTGTTCAAGTCCCCCGGAATAAATCAGATGTAACTTTTTCTGCATTTAATCTGACTGTGGTTCCTGTTTGTGTCAAAGTACTGTACTGTTGCTATTTGCTGTGCATAACCTTGTTTTACAGGGGGTCCCCAGGGTCGAGCCAGAGGAACCAGCCCTGGTGGTAAGTTCAAACAGTGTGGATACTTGTGTGGTGTACCAGGGGTGTTGTGAAAGTGATTATTGTACAGTGTTCAAGTCACTAGAGGGGAAAGAGGGGGTTACTGTGTCCCTGAGGGCTGTGCCCAGATTAGCTTGACCACTACCAACCCTGACCTCCAGGTGGAGGCACCCATTTCAGAACTCAGGACCCTTAACCTGCTACTAGCTAAGTAGGCAGGGGTAGTAGCCTTGGGATAGCACCACCTAGGGGTTACATGTGTAACTGTAGAATGTTACAAGACTTGAAAAGTGAAATACTTAAGCCAGCTAAACTGGCTCTCAGCAGCATTTCACTAGCCTTTACAGTTTTTGAAAGATAACTGGACAGCTATAAAAAACAACTGATGATTCACTGGGAAACCTACTTTGTTTTAGATACTACTATGTAAGTAAATTTCTTTATAATAATGAATGTGGAGTAAGCTATTGTAATACACAATTCTCTTGGTTGCCAGATTCTTCTAGGAGTACATGTCAGCAGGTGATATCAGCTATCAGGCTGATCTCTAGATCATATCACCCCTTTTCCCCAGCAGGTGCACTGCCTTCCCCTTAAATATAGATGTGCTCTGGGCAGGGGACCTCAGCTGATTCAGTCCTCCATTTTGGGATGACACACCACCCATCCTCAAGGAACTAACACGTGGGAACCCACCACTGCCCCCACCCATCCTAATTGATGAACCGCCCACTTCAGGTGGCCGTTCCCATTCCTCAAGTTCCCATTCCATTCAGACATCAGCGCTCTAGCAGACCCAGTTCTGATGACCCCTAACTCCCTGCTCTGGGTGACCCAATTCTGGCTGTGCCTTGTACCACTGACCCAGTGCCAGGTTCCCACATCTGCAGAGACTAAATATGGTGGATTGGGACAGCATCTTTCACCGAAGCCGCTGGCATCAGCAGTTAGTTTGGCAATGAGTGACCCACCATAGGGTGATTGAAAAAAAAAGATTCAGGGACTGAGAGACCAAAGACCAAGTTGAGTGATGTGCTGTGCTAGGACGTAACATAAACAAATGCTCTTTGGATCATACACTCCTTTAGTTAAACAATAAAGAAGCACAAACCCATTTGATCTGCCAAAGCTGCAGCTACTTTGTACCAATCAGACTAGAAAAGACCCATACCAAGACTACTGTGTTTAAAGAATAATATGTTTAAAATAGTGGGCACCACATGTTTATTGCTAAAGATTATTTGTGTGAACTTACGCTTAGCGCTATACAGACTGCCAGTCCCTCCTGACACACAAATTTTCCTACTTGACATCAGCAAGTCTTCAGCTCAGGAGAGGCAGCGTTACTGCAGAGTGGGAGTGTGCATCACTATGGTGGGGGGAAAAACATGAGAAAAAAGGTATTTACCTTAATTTCTTACACAAAATACATTTCCCTGCCTAAATAACATGCTGTTCTGACACAGACCCAGCTAAGTAATAGCTGTTGTGTTAGCAGCTCTTTAACTGTGATTACCCCCAAATTACTCTGCAGCTACAGTGGCCACATCCTGTGCAGGCTCTTTGCTAGATCTAAAATCAGGTAATGCAGCCATCTGGTAGTTTCTGTGCTTGTGGCCCCCCCTCCCCATGGACTTCACCATCATACCCCTAAACACTGGAGAATGGTTTACAACATGGGGGCTCATCCCAGATGCTGTTTTTTATTCATTCATTCATTCATTCAAGTGTTTCACCAAGAAGGCATACTGAGCAGCATAGCTCATTTCCAGATGCATACTGGGTGGAAGGGGAAGAGACGTAGTGCAAGTGCATAGACAAAAATAAAAGAGGACATTGGCTGTGAACATACATAGCAGTCATATGCATAACAACAAGTACAAACTGATAATTAACAATATTGACAGCATAAATACAAGGGCACTATGAATTCATAGTAGCCACATACATTACTTCAAGTACAACCTGATATTTTAGCAAGATTTTCAGCATAATACAAGGGTGCAATGAGTACATTGAAGCAGCAATATACACAATGTAAGATGGTTAGGTAGCTAAATTGGCAGAAGGACAATTGCTCTGGGCTAGAATTGAGGCAGGCCATTGAGAATATGGGCTATTGGACTAACTAGGGTTAGAGGGAGAGTGGAGAGAACATCATAGGGAGAAAGGCAGGAGGGTTTTGGCATGAGGAGGTAGGAGTTGCATAATCATGTAGTAGGGAGGAGAGAGATTTGTGTGAGGTGGCATTGCAGATGAGGGAGGGGAGAGCATTCCACAGTTTAGGATAGTGGAATGAGAAGGTGGATTGACCAATGGTAGTAGAACGATGGGTGATTGCAAAGGATTTTAGGTCATAGTTACGGAGGGAGTAAGAGCATTGGGAGGAAGCGCATTATGGCAGAAGAAAGATAGGAGGGGAGTGTCCATGTGCCTAAACTGTTGGTGGGTGCTGCAGCGAGTGGACTGGATGTTGTAGTTTACCTCCTGCCATTTTGTGATCTGTGAGAATTCATACCTTTGGAAGCAACATCTGGGAGCTAACCAGGAGCAGGGGAAAAAATGAAAAAATACAGTCTTCAGCAATTTGGGTATGCTAGTGCCCTGAATGCAGTGGTGACTGGCTGAGAGACTGGTTGCCAAGAAAAGTACAATGCCAGAGATCAGAGGTTGAGGAAGGTGAAGGCAGGAAAGCACAAGAGAGACACTACAGCAAAAAGTTCTGTGTAGCTGAAACTGTGTCAAGCAGTCTAGAGTTGGGAAGTTCACCAGCAAAAACTTCAAGATGGCCCAAGCACCAGAGCTGACAGACAAGGAAGTGGCTGTTCCAGTCACTATGATGCCGTGGTTGTGGGAGGCAGTAGAGAAGCTGACCATGAAAGAGCAGTGTGTCCTGTGCAAATACCAAGGTCCCAGAGTTTTGGATTTGCCACTTTGTTACATGTGCTCCCACGGAGCTTCTAAGCCTACCGATGGCCTGCCCCCATATATGCCTTTATGGGGGTGGCCTGAATGATTTACCTCCCTCAGTTCTGAAACACCCAGCACTGAAGTTTTGGAGGAAGTACCAGCAAATTCTAGCACTGAAGTACTCCTTTAGAAGGGTGGTAGCCATCTGCCCAGTCCTACTCCTTCTTTGGGTCCCATACCTCCTGTTGGCAGAGGGAAAGGCCTTGGCTGAGAGGCCCTGTTTTCTCAGAAGCTGCTGCTCTCCAATCCTGTGTCTACACCCAAGGAGTCAACTATGGGGTCTGTCTGAAAAGTGAAGGAGCAGCCAGAAGTCATCATTGAAGAGGCTGCAGTGGAAAAGAGGAGCAGCTCTGGATCAGAACCATGGAAGAAGAGAAAGATCTGAGCACCCTTACAGTCAGTCTCACCGATAAGTTATCTTTTGATTACCAGATTCTGGAGAGGGAAATTCTCAAGCCTTACCAGTCACCAGTGTTCCATTTCAATGACAAGGCTCTCACTTTGCCCCAAGCCTGCCATCAGAGAAGAGAAAGGATGGACTAGCTCAGACCAACTGAACCCAGTGTCCTGGCACATTGAACTGGAGTGTGGATCCCACAGAGACAGGCTCCTCAGACCAGTGTCTTTAGAATTCCAGACTGGTCCCAGGCTGAAAGATTTATCAGGAACCGAATTCGCAAAAAGTACCCTGGCAACTGTTACCCAAATCTTCCTGAGCCCCTGTGGGATATAATTGAGGAAAACCTCACCAACTGGATTTTCTATGCCATGCTGGACAAGGTTTACACCAAACAGCACCTCAGCCCTTCCAGTCCACGGATACAGCTTCAGAAGCCAAATGACATGCCTGGGCTATGTGTGACAGGTATGCATACACAGGCATCCATTATCCAAAATATCGAGGGGAAGCATACTAAATACTACATCATCAGCCAGGAGTCCATTGGAGAAGAGGTGACCAAGCCAGACCCCCAGTTCTATTATGCCCATGGAGGTGACAAGTCTTAAGTTTCAGCTTCCATTAACACCCAACAAACCTGCAGGACTGTGTGTTGTGAAAAGTGAAGCCCCTGTATGAACTCTGACTTAAGAGCTGCTAAGCCCTCTGGATTTTGGGTGAGACCAACCCTTTTTGTTTACTAATTGTTAATTGTTCCTGTTGCTGTTATAGTAATAGGACAGGTCTCCTGCAAATGGACTTTAAGGGCCCTGTGCCAGCTTTTGGCAGCCTATGGACTTTGTGTTGGGACTGCTTACAGACTTCTGCCAGCAATGATTGAGCACCTTGGTGCTGCGTATAGTCAAGCAATGGGATGTGAAGAGATTGTACTATTGTATATGTGTATGCTGTGTGTGTGTGTGTGTGTGTGTGTGTGTGTGTGTCTGGTGTTAGTGTATCTGGTTAGTGGGTGTGAGTGTTCTTGTGGGACGTGACCATGTTGGGGTTATACACTAGTCCTGCAGAAATGTGTTCCAATTGTTTCCTGTTTAACACCATGTTTTTGCTAAGTGCTTCTGCTCTCCTGTTGAGCCGCAGACTATTATGTACTTTGGAGGCAATTATTCTAAAAGTTTATGTCTGGTGGCAACAGCATTGTGAAAACTGGGGGTTGGAAAATGTCAGTCTGGGAGTGGGTGGGATGCCACCATCATGTCTTGGCAAGCCATCCATAGTGCAGTGGGTGGGTCGACAGGTCCTCGGGTCAGTGTAATTTTGGGGTGTAGCTAGTGGTGTAGAAGGGTTAGGATTGGTTTCTTTGGAGTTCACCATTTTCTCAGTGACGACAGCAGTGCTGGGTGGCACCTGGGGAAGGGCGAGTGTCCATATCCCCCCTGTGGGTCTCCATGCATTTAACTGGGGCAAGTACTCACCAATGTAAGATTCTGCAGGAGATAAACCTGACAGTAAAACACCACCAACTCAATGTGCAGAAAATTAGTTTATTTCTCCTTAGTAATAGTACAAAAGACAGAAGCATAAGAAAAAATCTTACCATCTGGAACACAGATACAGTCATACACCAGGCGTGAAAGCTGGGTGCTTCTGGGGATCCAAAATGGGTTTGGCCATGTACCAAGATTATATACTGTAGATAAGAATGTCCTGTTGTCAGAGTAACAAGATTATAGATGGCTGTGTGTTTCTGTGCTCGGTGTTCCATTGGACAATATATGGGTATCTAGCACCCAGGATGAATACTTTTTGCAGCAGTTACAGTTATTTGCTGACTAACTTAGAAGAACAATAGGATTCTTCTTACTTATTTTGCTAGGCTAAGCATACTGACTTCGGAACATAGATGGCTCTACAGACCACAGAATATTACTATATTATATTATTACATCATGTTAGGTTGCTAAGCTCACAGCTGTCATTAGATGTCCTTCTAGGATAATAATACACATTTCTGGTTAACTCATTAGGCATTTGGCTGAACAGGAGATTCCTGTCTAGGCCCTAATATAGAACAAAATATCAGTACATTAGTAAACAGTAGTACATAATACATTCTCCCTTGTCTGTCATATCAGTGAGTGTCCTCATATGGGATGGTACGGCAGGCTGGTTTACATATCCCCCCCCCTTGTTTCCTGCATACAAAAGGCAACACTAACTAGGGTGGTAGGTAAGTTACTTCATTACTGAGTGTGATTCATACAGAAACTTCAATTGAGTATGATGTTACGTCAAGATTTTATATAAACAGATCAAGGTAAGAACAAGAAAAATAATAAGAAACACTCACCTGTAAATAACAAAACCTTTGAATGTCAATTCTAACCAACTAAGAGCATTTAATGAATTGCCTGCTTTGGTAACATTCTTACTTATGTGAACTAAATGTGTATCCTTTCTCTCTAGTAGAGATTTGAGGTTTAGAAAGAGTGGGTCAATATGCACATTAAATGCAGGTAAATACTGGGCTAGAGCATACAGATAGTCAGGGTCACTATCGATATAATCACGTTCCAGGGTGGGAACTGGGGTTATAACCATATGGCCGATGATAGAGCAGTCCTGGGGCATGAAGTGAATGTTTGTAAAGGGTATGTCACAAATTAAGGGTCCATAGGAGAAAGTCTTATGATTGGACACAACACAGTATTGTCCATCAGAGTTGTAGGTCACATGAACATGAGGAAGGCACCTTTTTGTGAGCTGGACAGGGCAGGTGATGGAAGTATTCATGATGCTGCTGGTGTAGATGTTGTCTTGAGATGCATTTCTGGAAGCTGTGATGGAGGCATTGAAGCTGGGTTGCCCTTGACTCAAAGAGGGTCCATCTTGATCCATAGAAGGCATTGCAAAAGCTGAAGAAATTTCATTTAGGCCATCATGAAACTGTAATGACTAGTCCATTGTATCTAAAGAGCAACCACAAGCTGGCGCGGTTACATCAAAGACATCACACCTGCAAAGGTAGTGATATCCCTTTTTTGCACAACAGTCTTTATGTGGAGCAACCCAGGAGTCGAGGCGAGGACAAAACACCAGTAGAGGAGATAGATTAATCCATTCGCTGTAGATGCTGCTCTCAGGATGGCCCATGGAGTGCATAATGGCAAGCATGTCGAAGACTGAAGAATCCTTTTTGAAAACTGGAAGCGAAACTGTGAATGTGACATATATTGTGTCTTTAATGCTACAATGGTTTGTGGCATAGTAAGGTCCTTGATTTGGATGTGGTGCAACATAACCCAAATTTCTTGCAGTGGCCAGGGAAAATGATACAGTCTTGTCCATACACATCACAGTGCAAGACTGGGAAGTGCAGTGGGGCAATACCATTTAGCCATATGCTTATCTTGGATCAAATCTTGGATCTGCCCAGATTCCAAATCCTGGAAGAGATTAGTAATAGTGTTAAGTGCAAAACTACCATAGGCTGAGTAAATTCTCTCCCTGCCTGTGTGCTGCTCATGCAAGTCTTTATTATTCAGAGCAATCAACTAGTTCATTTTATTACAAGTTTCATCAAATAAACGTGCTATATCATGCATATTGTTAACTGTAAATCTTTCTTCTTGGGAGAGACCATCTATACCGTGTAGCATTGGTGTGACCACATTTTCTGCTAATTTGGAATTGAAAAGATTGTTATGTCTCTGAATTTTGGCCAAATCAGAAAGGTTCCAAATTGACATTCCTGAGCCAAATAAACCAGTAACAGTGCCAGCTATCCAGGTCACTGTACTCAATGACTGCTTATGACATTGAGGCCAGAACACTTCACGGTGTTTCATTGTGTGGTGCCCTGCTACAGAGTCTTGAGCCCTAACTTGATATGCTGCCATTAAATCCAATAACATCATAGAATGAGAATTAGATACATTAGTAGAAACACATTGTCCAAACTCCGCCATCTTCTAGTGGGTTAGGTTCAGTAGCACTGGCACGTGCATGTATTGCACATTATTAATCAAAGTCCCAGGTATAGATGTTGCTGCCAGGCCACTTTCTGGGCCAGGCTCTAGGGTGGGACATTGAAGAGGGGGTATCTTTATTAACTGGAGTCACTGTAAGGAAAATAGCAATGGAAGCAACTGTGTGATGGAAACATATCTTTTGTACAGTTATATTATGAAAACATGTGCAAAGGTCTTTGTTAATTGTTGCTGTGAGATTGTAAAGTCCTGCATTTTGTGGTGTAACTTGGCTGATGCACAAAGTTCCATTAGAGCAAATACAGGTAATAGACCAACCTTTAAAAGTTCCTTTGGCAAGGCCGGAAACTGGAAGTTGCTGTCCATCAAGATTATCAGTTTTCCTGTCAATTTTTAAAGTAGACAATGGTGCTGCAATAACAAGAGTACTGAAGTATGCATCCTTACCTGTTTGAGCAGAAATATGAGTAGAGGGTAAATCAATGGTTATGCCTATATTAGGGGGACGGGTAAATCTTGATAAGGGGAGTAGGCTTGGTCATTGGGGTTCATGAAGAAAGGCATAGATATGGGTCTGGTATGCCATTGTCTGCTGCAACTTTTTGTGGTAGACCTCACTCTGCAGGAGCTTTTGGTGAGGGGTCAAGTGGATGAATGTCAGATCTCTCAGGCATAAATCTAAGAACAGCAGGAATAGCAGGAACATCAGTCTGGACGGTCCCATCTTGGAATAATAAATTATTCAGAATTTGGATTTACAGGAGCTAAGAAAAGGAGAGAAGAAGAGGAAACACAAGTATTGTTAGTAAATAATAATAATAACTTTATTTTTATGGGCCTTTCAAAATATCAAAACGCCTAACAAATTTAAAAGAACACATCAAATATCCAGGTCATAATAATATAAAGCAGATAATCTAGTACAAAATGATTCATTCACCGAAAGCTTGAACCCACAAGTGTGTTTTGAAAGTTTGCTTAAATCCCTCCACAGTCGTGCACTCCCGTAACTGATGGGGTAGAGAATTCCAGAGGTTTGGGGCCAAGTGCAAAAATGTCCAGGCACCAGAAGATTTCAAACACACCCTCGGAATCTCTAGCAACCCCTCATCAGCTGAGCAGAGCAATCATCCAGGGCAGTAGGGGACCAGAAGCTTTTTCAGGTAATCTGGGCCTTGTCTGTGTAGGGCTTTAAAAGTCAGGAGACCAACTTTAAAGATGATCTGCCACTGTATCAGCAGCCAGTGCAGTCCGTGCAGCAATGGCGTAATGTGACAAGATCTATTAGATCCCACCAAAAGCCGGGCTGCAGCATTCTGCACTAGCTGCAAGCGGCAGATTTCCAACTAGATAAAGGGATTTGCAGTAATCATGGCGCAAGGATACAAAGGCGTGGACCAGTATAGGAAGATCACCAGACAGAACAAGGTGCTAGATCCTGGAGATATTCCTCAGATGGTTAAAAACAGGATTTGACGATGGCTGACACCTGCGAATGCAGTCAGACCCTTATCAAAATCTACCCCTAGGTTTCGCACCCATTCAGAGGTCGGGAGTGATATGCCCCCAAGAAAAACCCCTGAGGGTGAACCCACCCCCGGCCCCTCTATCCGGCGTGCCGGATCCACAACCAACACCTCAGTCTTTTC
Source organism: Neoceratodus forsteri (assembly GCA_016271365.2). Classification (NCBI taxonomy): domain Eukaryota; kingdom Metazoa; phylum Chordata; order Ceratodontiformes; family Ceratodontidae; genus Neoceratodus; species Neoceratodus forsteri. The sequence continues at coordinate 1,365,929,889 of CM057455.1, read as the reverse complement.
CGAGTTCAACTTTAGCCAACTGGAATCCATCCACTCCTGGATTTCTGTGAGACAGCTGTTAAAGGCTGAGAGAGCTCCATCCTGGTCGGGTGCAAAAGAAAGGTAGAGCTAGGTATCATCAGCATAGCAATGAAACCTCAGCCCATGCCTTCTTACAATGTCTCCGAGGGGCAGCATGTACACTGCGAACAACATGGGGGACAGTACTGAGCCCTGAAGAACCCCACAAGACTGAGAAACTGGGTGCAGAGGAAGAACTATCTTCACATCAGCTTTGCTCCACCATTTGTGAATGGTCGTCTGGTAGGAATCAACAATCTTCAAATTACTTTGCTTTTACAGCAGCAGAGAGCAGAAAACAAAAGGAATCGGTTAAGTTTACAACGTCCTTCCCCTCTGAGGGTGGAGGAAGGAACACCCTCACTGTGGAAACATAGAAACATAGACTTTGACGGCAGATAAGGACCACTTGGCCCACCCAGTCTGGCCATTTCCCTACCTACTGGATAAGTTGCAGATTCTAGTTAACCAACAGCCTACTTCCTGCAACCCGCCACTATAATTGCCTTATGTCTGTCCCATACATGTTTGAATTCCCCCACTGTTTTAGACCCCACAACCTCCTCAAGAAGGTGGTTCCATGAATCCACCACTCTCTCAGTGAAAAATAATTTCCTCACATTACCCGAGTCATCCCCTCTCTATCTTTAAATTGTGCCCCCTTGTTCTTGCACATCTCTTTTTCTGAAAGATGCTACCTTCCTGGACTTTGTTGATTCCCTTGAGGTACTTGAAAGTTTCTATCATGTACCCCCCGTCCCTCCTTTCATCAAGGGTATACATATTAAGCTCTCTCAGTCTCTCTTCATATGGTTTCTGATGCAGACCCTGCACCATTTTAGTTGCCCTCCTCTGGACTGCTTCCATCCTGTCTATGTCCTTGCATAGTTGGGGTCTCCAAAACTGCACTCAGTACTCCAGATGGGGTCTCACCAACTGTCTGTATAGAGGGATAACCACTTCCCTTTTTCTACTTGTGATGCCCCTCCCTATACATCCCAGTATCCCCCACCCCGGCTGTCCTTACTGACTTTTCACATTGCTTACCCACCTTTAGGTCATATGATATGACTACCCCCAGGTCCATTTCCATTATTGTTGTTGTTAGTACCTCCCCTGCCATCGTGTACTCTTCTCCTGGGTTTTTGTTTCCCAGGTGCATTACTTTGCACTTCTTTGCATTGAATTTAAGTTGCCATATGTCTGACTATTCCTCCAACTTTGCCAAGTCCCTTCTCATCCTTTCTACCCCCCCATCAACTCTGTTACAGATCTTTGTGTCATCTGCAAAGAGGCATACCTTTCCTTCCAGACCCTCTGCAATGTCACCTATAAAGATGTTAAAGAGGACTGGACCCAGTACTGAGCCCTGAGGTACTGAGTCCTGTGAAATGGTTAATCGCCTTTGTACAGCTGGAGATGATTGACGTGGTGCCACTTATCAGGTGGCTTTCTTCTGCCATCTATGATTATGACTTGATACACAGCTGGACTCAATTTGTTGATGATATCAAATGGACCTGACCATTTGTTTACAAAGGCATGTGCCGGAGAGGCAAATTTCAGAATCATGACTCTGTCGCCTACTTGCCAATCAACTTCTTTGAGTGACATGTTTATCAAAGTACTTTTTGGACTGCAGTTGGGTTTGGCCCAAGTGGTTTGCAGTAAACAGATGAATTTGAGCAAGGTTCCTTTGTAGTTGGTTGGCAAAGGTGTCCACTGATACTCTACCTGCAGTAGGAGCACTGAGGTCAATCATCAAATGTTCTGGTAATCTCATTTGTCTACCAGTCATTACCTCAAAAGGGGTACCTCGAGTAGATGCTGATGGGGTAGCTCTAATTGCCATTAGGAGTAAGGGCAACAAAGCATCCCAAGTCTTTCCAGTATCAGTAGCAAATTTACATGATATTGCTTTTATATGTTTGTTTGCTCTTTCTACTTGCCCTGATGACTGAGGATGGTAAGCTATGTGAAATTTCTGACTAACTCCAATATTTTCATGGTTTTCTGCATGAGTTCTCCTGTGAAGGTGGTTCCTTTATCTGAATCTACCTTGAGGGGTAGGCCCTATCTGGTAAATACTTGTTCTGCCAAGATTCTGGCAGTGGCTTTTGTAGTTTGGGCCTTGCATGGGAAGGCTTCAATGCATTGGAAAAATAGGTCAGAGATCATGAGTGCAAATTTGTTGTATCTGGGGGTACAAGGCAGTGGTCCAATTAAATCAATCTGGATATCATTCCAAGGGTCAGAGTGCCTCTGAGGCAGAAGTTTGGCATTCTTCTTGCCTGGGACAGGGTTATTTTGTCCACAGGTAAGGCAATTGTCCATGTAATGCTTGACATCAGGTGTTATACCACGCTACCAGCCCATGGTTTTCACTCTCTGGACTGTCTTGCTACCCCTTGATGTCTACCTGTCAGTGTGTCATGAACCTGATAAATGACTTCAGATCAAAGTGATTTGGGAATTACCCAGAATTTCTGATCACCTGAGTGATAGAAAATCAATTTTTGATCCAGGGACAAATGGAGATTTTCTGCATGTCTTCTGAATGGATTATTTGTATTCATTTATTTCTCTGTGTCCTTTGAGAGATATTAGTAAACTTCCTTTATCTCTGGGTCTGTCCGTTGCAGCTTAGTGAGGTCAAAAGGAACCTATTTGGGTCTTTTGTTTGCAGCTACCATAGGTGTTGCTGTGGGAGGAAGAATGATCCATATCTCCGCCCCCCTTGAGCTCCCTCTTTGGCTAAAGAGTCATCTCTGTCATTGTAGTAATGGAAGAGTTTTGTTTTGGAGTGGGCCTTCACTTTGTGAATGAACAGTTTGAACAGACATTGTTCAGCCAAGCTGACAATGTAAATGAACAAATCTCTTTACTTGACAGGGGTACCTTCAGATGAGATAAAATCATGGGCCTTCCAGAAACAAAGAAATTCTGTCAATGAGTTACATACTCAAGATGAGTCAAAAAAGAGGATGGTATCTTCTTTTTCTTGCCCATATATGACTTCTAAGGCACAGGCAACAGCTGAAAGTTCTGCATTTGTGATGATTTGACACTGCACTTCCTGGACACCTCAGTGGTGTCACCTGTAGAAACCAGGACCAGTTCCCCAAATCCTGCTATTTGCACCCCCTCATCATATGAAGAGGAGCCATCTGTGAAGACACGATGCATAGTAGTAGTGTCATTTAATGCTTTTTCTGTTGCTGGAAGAAATGGGCCTGGTTCAGGTAAAACTGGTTGCTTTCAGCCACATTCATGTGGTTCTCCTTGATATAGGAAACCATGTGCCAAGATGGAGGGCATTTTGGATGGAAGTACAGTGATGTCTCTGTCTTGAAGTAACAGAGATGAATGTGTGAGTCTGGTGTTAGACACACTGCCATCTTTGATCCTATCTGTCAATAGGAATTTGGAGGGGGTGTGGTTGGTGTGGGACAAAATCCTATTATGTATGCAAAGTGTTTGACAGCCCAAAATGTTACCAGCAGGTTCCTTTCACACAATGAATACTTCAGCTCTACCATGGAGAGAATTTGTGAAGCATAAGCAATAGACTTCAGGATACCATTGGCCTTTTGAGCAAGGACTGCTGACATACATACTTCAGAGGTGGAAGTTTCCAAATGGAATGGAAGTTCTGGGTTTGGGTTGATCAGTACTGGAGCAGAGGCAAAAGTCTTCTTCAGGGAGGTGACAGTATCAGTGTGCTCAGGACCCCATTGCCAAGGGGCTTCTTTTTTCAGAAGTTCATACAGAGGAGTGGTCTTTTGTGCAAAATTGCAAATGAAGTCCCTGGAGTAGTTGACCATACCCAGGAAGCATCTGAGAGTTTCCACACTGGTGGGTAATGGCAAATCCTGTAGGCCCTGAATCTTGTTGGCATCAGCGCTTCTTCCTTTTCCAGTTACAGTATGTGCAGGCCCAGAAATATGACTTCTGGTTGGCACAACTGTACCTTTACAGGATTGCACTTGAGGTCTGCCCTCTGTAGCAGGGTCAGGAGCTCTTCTAAGAGTTCCAGGTGCATCTCCAAGTCCACTGTGGCTAGGAGAAGGTCATCCATGTATTGTAGATGGCACTCTGGTGTTGAGAAGCCACTGATGGCATCCTTCATGTGGATGTGGAAGAGTGAGGGGATATTATGGAACCCCTGTGGGAGGCAGTTCTATGTGTCCTGGCATCTTTCAAAAGTGAAGATAAATCTGTATTAGCTCTCTTGGGCAAAGGGTAGGGACCAAAATCCATTAGAAATGTCCAATGTACTGAACCACTGGTGTTCAGGTTTGAGGAGTTTGAGCACATTAGGGGCAGATGCCACAGTTAGAGCACAGCTGGGGTCACCTGATTAAGTCTGCGATAATCAATGCTCAGTCTACAACTATTGTTGGGTTTCTTCACAGATCAGAAGGGTGAATTGACTGTTGACACACAAGGCCTTACGACTCCTTGCTGGACAAGTGAGTAAGTGGTGGCCCCAACAAGGGTAAGGCTTCAATTGGGAATGGATATTGCTTTTGGGGAATGGATCCTTCCCAATGATCTGGATGAGGGTGTCCATCCTTCTACAGTCATGTTTGTTTTTGGCAAAGGCCTCTTGGTGCCTTACCAGGATTGGTCTGATCTGAGGTAGCAGCTTATGATAACTTTGCATGATGATGATGTCATACTCTTTGTCACTGAGGACCACAGCTGCCATCACATATGAGTCAGAGATGAGTACCATGTGGCATTGTCCATATATTTGGAATAATAGCCTGTTGGCTAAATCCACAATGCATCCATTTTGTGACCTGGAAATCAATTTCCAAGATACTTTGGTGATGACAGAAGACCATGATGTCAAAACCATGTTCCACCTCCAAGGTACCAATGATGACTGGTATAGGTTTGGACTGATAGCTGGTAACCACAGCCCCTTCAGAGGTCTGGGTAGAGGTTGCTCTCCAGTGGACCATGGAGATGACTTTGGGTTCTCTTGATGTAACACAGAGACAGCGGCTCCTGTGTCTAGAAGTAGCTCCTGTTGAACACTTCTTTACATGATCGGGCAGTTTCATCCATCACCAGGGTAGTGAGGAGGTTTGCCAGGGCCCAGTACCATCATTCAGAATCATCCTTCTCAGATGGGACCAGGGCCTGTGAGTCCTGGAGCATCTGAGTACATTCACGGTAGGGTGATACTTGGGTCTCCTGGGGATCTTCCTGGTAGAGAGGTGCAGATGGGACACTTGCAGGGCCAAGAGCTGCAATTGGCTTTTGGGAAAGGCTCGTAACTTTGGATTTTACCTTACCTTCGAACTCTAGGAGCCTGTTGTTCTCCACCTGCAATTTCTTGTAGGTAGGGCCTGTTCACTTTTGGTTCTGGCCCTGGTAGCAGTTCTGGTTATCACACTTCTATTTCAGGTTACCAGGTCTCTGGGGATGGTCGGCCTAGGTCTGGGCCTTTTGTTTACCTTCCACTTCATACTGCATAGTCATCTCAGCACTAAACTGCACCGCAGCCACCTTGGACTTCTGTCCAGCTTTCAGATCTCATACGCACAGCTGGTACGCATGTTCTGTCTTTTCCTGAAACTCTGTAAAAAGGTTCATTCTCGGGAGGATAGAAGCCTCTGTCTTGTCCCGGACGGCCGGTAACATGTTTTTCAAACACAAGTTTTTGAACAGTAGTGATTCACTGTCTGAGGCTTTGTTCACAGCTTCCTTTCTAGTATGATATGACAGCCAGAGCTGACTCTCATACTGATCGGGGGTTTCCTTTGCCAACTGTTTGACTTTGTAGGCCATAGACACTCTCACTTGGTTGGGATAGTACGCAAGCAATAGATCCACTGCAATGTCATCAAACCTCGACTGGGCAAAATTACGTAGCATGCTTAGTAGTTTGGCCCACAGCATAGGCTGTATGGTCTATTTCAAAACCTGTACTTGGTGCTTGGCAGGCGCAGGCTAAGCATTTTGCACTGGCTTTTCTCCTTTTCCAAATGAACACTCAGATTATCAGTAGGCCCCATTCGGCCTACTGTGTTTGCGATATTATCAATGGCTTGAGCCAACTTGAAGGATGTTGGGGGCTCACTCTGGTTGGACTGTAATGGTTTTCACCACAGCATTAGCCGTTGCATCAGCCATGCCCTGGATGAAGCTGTTCTGGCCTACCCCATCACGGACTAGGTTTGCCATGGCCTGCAAAACCATTGGGATGCCAGTCTTCTCAACTGCTTCATGGACCAGGTGCTGTACCTCAGATCAGTCGGATGGTCATAAGACAAATATCAGAGGTGGGCTAGGCCGCTGCCCTCCAGAGTCACATGGACTACCATCTTGGATGTCATTGTCATTCTCATCATCCCCACCACCATTGTGTAATAACATCAGGTCAATGGGTGGAGTAAAGGGTAAGGCCTTGATGTGCCCCTTCAGGATATTAAACTGCTGGTGTAACTGCATACCTCTGCCTGCACTTTGCATGTTTTACTTTCACACCTACATGCTATCCTGTATTAAGATGTTTCTGTAAAACTCTATACACAGCAGTAACTTCACGATTCTCATTAATCTCAGTTCAGTTCTGGAGGCCCCATCTCCAAAAAGGCAGACAGGATGGAGATGGTACAGAGGAGGGTGACAAAAATGGTGTCCAGAATGCAGCATAAGTCATATGAGGAGAGACTCAGAGCTCTCAATATGTACTCACTGGAGGAAAGGAGAGAGGGGGGCATGATAGAGACCTTTAAGTATTTAAAAGGGATCAACAGGGTACCAGAGGGGAGCATCTTTCACATGAAGGGAAACAGCAGAACAAGGGGGCACAACTTGAGACTAAAAGGGGAAAAATTTAAAGGGAACTTGAGGAAATTTTACTTCACTGAAAGGGTGGTGGAGAGATGGAACAGTCTCCCCCAGGAAGTGGTGGGGGCGGCCATGGTTCAAAGATTCAAGAATGTATGGGAAAGGAACATGGGAATTATCAAGGTAGGGCAAAAGGGGGGGACATGTAGCATCTAGGGTACCTTAAGCATTAAAAAGAGGGATAGGGCAGACTGGATGGGCCACAAGGCCCTTATCTGCCGACAACATCTATGTATCTATGTATCTCCATCTCCAAATCCATCAGACGCATCAATTTCTCTCAACAAATCACCATTTGTTTGTTTGTTTATAAAAATTTATTCCAAAAGAGAGCTTTCAGAGGAAAAGGATTGCCCAATTGAGCAAGAATGCACATTTACAATGGGGTCCCACATTCGCATAATGTAAAAACACAATAGTTAAAGCAAGTACAAATTCCTATTTTCATACAAAAATACATGTAGGATACACAGTAAGAAGACACATACATAAACTTTAACATGCACTACGAGCAGCACCTTTTTGGTTGTGCAAAAGTTTGAACCAGCAAGTCCTTAATTCTATTTCATGGAGCTACTACCTTAGACCTTAAATAAAGGGGAAGCTTGTTCCAAGCTTTCATACCTTGAACAGCTATAGTAAAGTTATCATTTGTTGTTCTCATCATGAGGATATTAAATTCTAGATTTTGAGCTGACTGCAGGTCAGACCTTGTAATTCGAATTTCAAATACAGTAGAGTCTTTTTCTTCAGATTTTGATAGAGGAATTGTATTGCATGTAAATGCCTATGTTACATTAAATCTATCCAGTTTAGGGCCCAGTACATTAGACAATGGTGTGTCAACCTGGGGGCGTCCAGGGCAAACCTGGCAAACATATTAAAGGCTGTGTCAAGCCGATCTAATTCCATCCTGGGTGCCCCCCTATATGCCACATCTCCATAGTCAAATAGTGGAACTATCATGGTGTTAACTATATGTTTTCTGGCCAACGTTGGAACACAATCTTTCAATCTGTGCAAAGCCCCTACCTAGTCTGATGTTTAATTTTTTAATTAGGCTATCTCTATGTTTACCCCATTTAATTTGTGTATCTAGCCATACTCCTAAGTAATTATAATAATTTACTTGTTGCAATACATAATCTGAAGAGATTTTAATTTGAAGTGTTTGGAGAGTATCAGCCTGTTTATTCTCAAAGATCATAATCTATGACTTTCTAGTATTCAATATTAATTTATGTGATCTAAAATAGTCCTGTAAAACATCAGAGTCTCTTTGAATTATAGTCTGAATTTCAGGGGTTGATGTTCCATCTGTATACAGGATCACATCAACTGCATACAAATGGTGTCGGCCCCCTTAATAAGGGGGCCGGCACCATTTGTATACAAATTAAATAGTATTGGTCCCAGCACTGACCCTTGAGGGACTCCAGTCTTAATGTGTTCCGTCTGTGATGTGTAGGATCCTAAGGATACTTGTGTTCTACCCAATAAATATTCTTTAAACCAATTCAGGGCCACCTGGTCAAGGCCAATACCCTTCAATGTGTCCAACATCGTCAGATGGTTCAAAGTACTGAATGCTTTGGACAAGTCTATGAATATGGCCCCTATCCATTGAAGTCTGAATATCTGTGGTAACCTTTATCAGTGCTGTTGCTGTGCTATGGCAAGAATGAAATCCTGATTGATATGGGTTGTATAATTTATTGTGCTCAATATAATCATGTAACTGTTACCTATCAATTTTTCAAAAAGCTTTGAAATCACCAGAAGAAGGGCTATTGGTCTATAATTCTGTATGTCTTGTTTTGATCCAGATTTCTATACAGGAATTGCATTTGCTACTTTCCAAACTTTTGGATATGTGTCAGTGGTTAAAGATAAGTTGAAAATGTCAATAATTCTTGGAGCTATGACAGAGGCTACATATTTTAAAAGAAGTGTAGGTGTACTGTCCAAGCCCATTGTTTTCTTTTCGTCTAATTTCAATAACTCATCCAAAACTTCTCCAATGCTAATTTTTTGGAATGTAAAATTTGGGCCTACTGGTTGCACCTTACTATTCTCTTCTTTCCCTCCTTTGTACCTCAGTGTATCCTCTTTATTAACTACATCTTGATCCTCCATTGTATGTCCTTTTCTTTTGATTAAGTAGTGGCTGTGACAATCCATGACATCTATGAACCCCTCCAGTCCGGATTTCAAAAGAGACATAGTACTGAGACAGCGTTGGTTTGGGTGCTCAATGATCTCCTGATGGCTAGAGATTGGAAAAACCATTCCATCTTTGTTGTTCTAGATCTCTCATCAGCATTTGACACTATGGAACATGGGGTGCTATTTGATCACATGAGGTTCATCTGTGAACTGTCAGGTACAGTCCTCAGGTGGTTGTTATCTTTTCTCACTGGAAGAACTCAGAAAGTGGTGTCCGGGGCTTATTCCACAGACCCCATTTCTCTGTCTTGTGGGGTTCTTCAGGGCTAAGTGTTGTCCCCCATGTTGTTCACAGTGTACATGCTGCCCCTCAGAGACATTGTAAGAAGGTATGGGCTGAGGTTTCATTGCTATGCTGATGATACCTTAGAAACATAGAAGTTTAAGGCAGATAAGTACCACAAGGCCCATCCAGTCTGCCCATTTCTTTTTCTACCTTATGAATGTGCCATTGATCTTTGCTCTGTCAATGGCCTATCTATTCATATTCATCTGTATTACTCCCTCGTGCCTATCTGATGCCTGTTTGAAGCCCTGCACTGTATTCATATCCACCACTTCCTGAGGTAGGCCGTTCCATGCATCCACCACCCTTTCTGTGAAAAAGAACTTCCTCACATTACCCCTTAACCCACTTCCCTCTAATCTCATGCTGTGTCCTCTTGTCCTGCTATTTTTCTTATATTGAAACATGTAAGACTCTTTCATCTTGTTAATGCCCTTAAAGTGTTTGAATGTTTCGATCATATCACCTCTCTCCCTCCTTTGCACTAGGGTATACATATTGAGCTCCTTTTAATCTGTCCTCATATGTTTTCTGATGCAGTCCCTACACCATTTTGGTTGCCCTTTTCTGGACTGTCTCAATCTGGTTAATGTACTTGTGAAGGTGTGGCCTCCAGTACTGCATGCAATACTCCAGATGGGACTTAACCAGTGTCTTGTAAAGAGGGATTATTACCTCCCTCGTACAACTTCTAATACCCCTACTAATGCATCCCAACCTCCCCCTAGCCTTACCTACTGCTTTAGTGGTCTGCTTGGATGATTTCAGGTCATCAGTGATGATAATGCCCAAGTCTCTTTCTTCCCTTGTGACTGCCAGCATTTCCCCTCCCAGCCTATACGTGGCTTCAGGGTTTCTCTTCCCTATGTGCATGATCTTGCACTTCTTTGCATTAAACCCCATTTGCCACTCTTCTGACCATTTTGCTAGTTTATCCAGATCTCTTCTCATTCTACCCACCCCATCTGGATCATCTATTCTGTTTAAGAGCTTGGTGTCATCTGCAAACAGACAAACCTTACCCTCCAGTCCATCTGCAATGTTACTGATGAAGATATTGAAGAGGACTGGCCCCAGGACTGATCCCTGAGGTACCCCACTTGTGACTTGCATCTCTTCTGACTGTATACCATTTACCACCACTCTCTGTTTTCAGCCTGTCAACCAGTTTGCTACCCAGTTGACCAACTTCTGACCCACCCTGAGCTTTCCCAGCTTATTAATCAATCTTTTATGTGGAACAGTATCGAAAGCTTTGCTGAAGTCATGGTAGACAACATCAACTGCTCCCCCCGGTCCACCACTCTGGTTACCCAGTCAAAGAAATATATGAGATTAGTTTGACAGTACCTTCCTTTTGTAAGCCCATGCTGTCTTGGATCCTGTGCTCCTATGGATTCCAGGTGTTGCACTATCCTTTCCTTAAGGAGTGCCTCCATAATCTTGACCAGTACTGAGGTAAGACTGACTGGTCTGTAGTTCCCTGCCTCCTTCCTGCTACCATTCTTGTAGAGCGGGATCACATGAGCCCTTTTTTAGTCTTCTGGGACTTCTCCTGTGCTCAGAGACTCACTAAACAGTTCTAATAATGGCTCTGCTAGTTCCACCCTTAGCTCCTTTAGTACCTTGGGATGTATTGCCTTGTCCACCCTGAGCTTATTGAGCTCTTGTAGGACCCTTTCTTTTGTGAAGGAACTAGTGCACACATCCCTCCCCCCCCCATGTCCATGGTGCTGAGCTGTGGGCCCTGCCCTACCTTCTCTTCAGTAAATACTGAACAGAAGTATCTATTTAGGATAGATGCTTTTACATGGTCCTCCTCCTCACATGCCCTCTTATCCCCTTTGATCTTAAGCTTGATACCCAACTCTACCTGTCTTTTGCACTTGATCAAGATGGAGCTCTCTCAGCTTTTAACAGCTGTCTTGTAGAAATCCAGGAGTAGATGGATTCCAGTTGGCTAAAGTTGAACTTGGATAAGACTGAGGTGCTGGTTGTGGATCCAATGTGCCAGATAGTGGGGTTGGGGATGGATTCACCCTCTGGGCTTTTTCTTGGGGGCGTATCACTCCCATCCTTTTAACGGGTGCGAAACTGGGGAGTAATTTTTGACAAAGGGCTGACACTACATTCACAGGTGTTAGCCATTGTCAGATCCTCTTTTTACCATCTGAGGACTATCTCCAGGGTTAAACACCTTGTTCCGTCTGGTGATCTTCCTACGCTGATTCATGCCTTTGTGTCCTCATTCCTAGATTACCGCAACTCCCTTTACCTCAGGCTACCTGGGGGTGGAAATCTGCCACTTGCAGCTAGTGCAGAATGCTGCGTCCCGGCTTTTGACTGGAACTTCGAGATCCTGTCATATTATGCTGGTGCTGCGCGGACTGCACTGGCTGCCAGTATAGTGGCAGATCACCTTTAAAGTTGGTCTTCTGACTTTTAAAACCCTACACAGACTTGGCACAGATTATCTGAAAGAGCTTCGGGTCCTCTGTTGCCCTGGATGATTGCTCTGCTCAGCCGATGAGGGATTGCTTGAGATTCCAAGGATCTGTTTGAAATCTACTGGGGCCCGTGCATTCATGCACGTGGCCCCTCCCCTATGGAATTCTCTACCCTGCCGGTTATGGGAGTGTACAACCATGGAGGGATTCAAACAAGCTTTAAAAATGTATCTGTGGGTTGAGGCTTTTGGTTTGAAGGTTTAATTTGTAAAGCATTATCTGTTTTATTATTCTATGACTTGGATAATTGATGTGTTTTAAAATTTGTTAGGAGCCTTGATATTTTGAAGGCGCCTTAAAAATAAACTTATTATTATTGTTATTATTATTATTTCCTCATTATCTGCTGTTATGGCCCCAAAATTTATAAAAAAAAAGGGTTAATAACATCAGCCACATAACCAGAAGTGAGTATATTTTTACCATCAATAGAAAAAGTTCCTGGCGGGTCATGTGTCTTCTGTCCCTTTAATTTAGCATATACTGTCCAAAAATCTCTTGAATCATTTTTATTTTCTGCCTCAAAACATTTATTAAAATAACTACTTTTGGCTTTTTTTAATCTCTCTAAGGTAGTTATTCTTTAAATGACGATATTTGTCCCATGCTACTTTTGCACGTAATTTTTTTGCTGATTTCCATGCTTTATCTCTATATTTTCAATGTAGTCTCAAAGCCACCATATACCAAGCAGCACTGTTAACTTTCCCCTTACTTTTATGGACTGCAGCATGGTGGTTACACATTGCCATGAATGCCCCATGAAAGTAGTCTCATTAAAATGTTTTGTCAAAATGTTTCATATGTCGTGACTCCCTAACTCTGAAGTTGTCTACCCATATTTTTAGCTTCCGGATGCAAAAAGTGACCTGATGGTCACTGAACACATCCAGCAACACCCCATAGTTTGCAAAGTTCTCAGGATCAGATGTTAAAATTAGATCCAATATAGTAGAAGAGTCTATAATCTTTGGGTTTATTCTTGTACGGGTCCCTATCAACTGGGTCAAACCTGCACCAAGTGTTAAATCTAGTAATCCCCCACTTAAAGGAGGGGTGGACCAGTCCACTTTATAATCACCTAACATGAGGACTTTCTGGTATTTTGTTAGGGATACAAGAAATCTTGAATTTTAGAAAAATGTCCCCCCTTCCTTTTGGGGAGAACAGCATCCCAGAATTAAAATGGGTTTGCTACTAGGTAGCCTAAGTTCTAAAATAACGTTCTCCATCCCAGGTGTTTGTACACAGGTAGAATCAATAGATGACTGATCCAATGTGGTTTGCCCATATATTGAGACACCTCCCCCTCTTTTATTATGATCCTACCTCTAGCTTTGAAAACCCTGAATTTGCAGCTCATGGTCCTCTAGTCTATCATTTAGCCAAGTTTCTGTAATTACTATCACTCTGGGATTGTGTTCTACTATCCGTTCTCTTACTCCACTCATTTTTGGAGCCAAACTTCTGACATTAGAATGTATAAAACTGCCCCCCCCCCACTCCCCAGAATTCTATCCATCTCATTTGATTTTATATATGGACTTGAGTTTAGCTGAACATCCCCTGCCAGTATTAGATACAGTAAAAGCATGCTCTTGGCTGTTGTCATTCGCCTTAAATACCATCTTACGCTTAGAATTGTGCTACACCTGTACTCTTTCTTAAATTGTGTTCTAGCCACCAAGCAGGTTTTTATAATAGCTATTGTTCTTTTCATTAAATTAGTGAAGGCCATTTGGGTCAGTAATCCAGCAACTAGACCCATTTCTGTGTACCGCTGGGGGAAAGAAAACAATTACTCTGTGTCTCCAGTTAATTTGTATACAATTTGTTGGTCTATCCTTTCTGTATGGTAATTATCTTCATGGGTTATTATTACCCATGCTAATACCAATAGTAACTGGACTAGTTTAAATATAGCTTTCCCCATTGTAGTTCAAAATATCAAATTCTCACCAAGAAACACACCCACTGTTCACTGTTGCAGATACAAAAACAGTATGCCCCAATTTCTCTGTGGCTGGCCAAAACAGAGTTAGACCCTGTATCTTTTAAAATATGACAAATTCTGCCTGAATATTCAGCAGAGGATTTGCAACTCCTCCGACCTGATCCCCTGTTTCTTACACCAAGTGGTGCATGCGCCACTCATGCTCACATTGGAGAGCAGCTTAGGGGTTTAAATGTTGAGCAGTTCTCTCCCTGTGAGGCACTCCTGCCTGCTAATTGGCTCGTCGCCAAGCCCCCTCCACCAGTGGGATCCTTGCATTCTTTAATTTATCATTTGCATCAGTCAACATACCATTCATCTTCAATACCTGCTTCTTGTCATGATGCATTTTATCACATTCTTCTCTCAACCTAGCAGTCTCACTGCCCTTCTCTAGCAGAGTGTTACACAATTCTGTTTGCATCACATGCCTGTAATTTTCCATCTCCTTCTCCCATACCTTCTCTTGATTGTCTTTCTCTCGTAGTGTGGATTCCAGATTTGTTTCTAAAGCTGACATCCTCGCTTCCACTTCCTGGAGGGCAGCATACAAGACTGCAACCATTGCACCCTTATGGTTTTACTTCTTAACTGTTAGTTTTGTTTCAGAGGACAGTGAACACACATGCTGTTCAGATGCTGCACTTCATGCAAAATCACCCCAACCTCCATGGGATGTTAAAAAGTTTGCGATGTCTAGTTTTAAATCAGCACTGATTGACATTTTGACTGTCCTGCCCCTTTTCTGCACAAGCCGAGAAGCCCAGAGTGGTCTGGATCACTATGTACTTTTCTGACTAGACAGTTACATTTTTGGAGTCATGGAGCCCCTCAGACATACCCTTAGTGTTGTTCCATGCAAATAAATGAACAGGAGGGCACAAGAGTTTTAACACTCATTCACTAAAGGCTCAACATGTACAGCAGAAGCAAGCAATTACCAGTTTTCACAAAATACACTTGCAAAAGAGGCATTAAATCTGCCTGGACTGCAGCCCAGCTCTCTTATCACAAGCAGTTTCTGTGAGCTGTTTCACAGCTGTTGGCCAGACCTTGAAATAAAGCCAAAGCATGTGAGGCAAGAAGCAAGCCACTGGCAGTACACTGTGAATACTTCTCTGGTTGAGAAAAATGTTTCTTCCCTCGAAAGCCTCTTCATCCCCTGTTCCAAAATTCACACACACCTGTAAATTACTTAAGTGGTTATTGTTCTTTCACAACCAGGTCCTACCAGCATGGTCACCACTTGTAAGATTGTGAAGGACATAAACCTGATGGTAAAACACCACCAACACAGATGTGCAGAAAATTAGTTTATTTTTCCCTAGTAACAGTACAAAAGACAGAAGCTTAAGTTAAATCTTACCAACTGGAACACAGACCACAGTCATAGACCAGATGTAGAAGCAGGGTGCTTCCAGGGATCCCAAAGGGATTTGGCCATATACTAAGATTATATACTGCAGATAAGAACGTCCCAGTGCTGGAGTAACAAGCTTACAGACGTCAGTGTGTTTCTGTACTTGATGTTCCATTGGACAATATATGGGTGATTAGCACCCAGGATGAATAATCTTTTTAGCAGGTACAATTATTACATAGATATGTCAGCAGATAAGGGCCACCAGGCCCATCCAATCTGCCCATTTATGATACATGATGAAGCAGCCAGTGACCCTGTCTGGTCACTGGCTTTAGTTTTTTTCATCCCATCTCTAATAATCCTTTATTCCTGTCCCATGCATGTTTGATGCCTACCACCATATGGGCGGTCACCACTTCCTGTGGCAGGCTATTCCATGCACCCACCACCATCTCTGTAAAAAATAACTTCCTGACATTACCCCTTATGCAGCCACCCATCAATCCATCATGCCTTCTTGTTCTGGCACTACTTTTAAACTGAAATATGTTGTCCCCTTCCACCTTGTTCACACCCTTGAGGTATTTGAATGTTTCTATCATGTCACCTGTCTCCCTCCTTTGCTTTGTCGCATACAAATTGAGGTCTCTGACTCTTTCCTCATAAAGGGTTCTGATGGAGACCCTTCACCATTTTGGTCACCCTCCTCTGCACCATCTCTATTTTGTCAATGTCCTTGTGAAGGTGTGGTCTCCAGAACTGGATACAGTACTCAAGGTGAGGCATCACCAGGGTTCTGTACAGTGGAACTATCACCTCCCTCCTTCAGCTTGTGATTCCCCTTCCAATACACCCCAACATCCCAGTGGCCTTCCCCACTACCTTAGCCATCTGCTTTGTGGCCTTCAGGTCATCTGTGATTATGACCCCCAAGTCCCTCTCATCCTTAGTAACTGCAAACAACTCTTCCCCCAACCTGTAGCTTGTTCCAGGGTTCCTGCTCCCCACATGCATGAACATAGGTGGTGCTACAGACCACAGAATATTATTATATTATATAATTACGTAATGTTAGGCTGCTAATCTCACAGCTGTAATTAGATGTTTTTCTAGAACAATAATACACATTTCTGACTAACTCATTAGGCATTTGGCTGAACAGGAGATTCATGACTAGGCCCTAATATAGAACAAAATATCAGTACATTAGTAATCAGCAGTAGATAATACATTCTCCCTTATCTGTCATGATATCAGTGAGTGTTCTCATATGGAACGGCAGGGCAGGCTGGTCTATACCACGAAGTGAGTGTTTGTGTGGGGTGAGAGTGTAAGCCCTCTGTAGGGCTTACTAGGATCTAAAGGGTTAATTTCTGACATCGCCAGGGGTTGCCTGCAGGTGGATGGTCCAGGTGGGCATGGAAGCCTTTAAGGTTGGTGGGTAGTGACCACCACTTAGTATGGTTCACGTTGGATTTGAGTAAGAAAGGAGTGGAATCCACCACAAGGGTGGTGGACTTCAGGAGGATGGGGGAAGTAGTAAAAGGATACCTGGCCAGAACTCAACCTAGTATTGGCACTAACCAGAGGTGGGAGCTCATAAAGCTGGGGATAGCAGAGGCAGCCATAACCTGCAGCAAGGCCCAGAGCAAGAAGGCTAAGGCAAAGAAATTGAGGTGGGTGAGCAAGGAGGTCATGGATAAGATAAGGTAAGGAGGAGAAGAGCTGCCTTTAGGAGGCACAAAAAAATAGGGAGGGGGAGGACAGGGAGAAGTACCTGAAGGAATCAAAGGCGGTGACAAGGGCAGTAAGGGAAGCCGAGGCATCTAAGGAGTTCAGGTTGGCACAGGACATTAAGAAGGGGAAGAAAGGATTTCTTCAGTTACATCAGGGATAAAAGGAGCTGTAAGGACCATATAGTAAGGATTAGGAAGGAGGGGGTGGGTGGAAGCAGGGGGTGATAAGGCAGAAGCGGTAAATGATTACTTCTGCTTGGTATTTACTAAGGAGAAGGGGCTGATACCAAAGGGGGGAGAGAGGACAGGAATGGAAGGGAGGGGGTGACTGATGGAAAATCATGGAGGGCAGGGTTCTGGAGGGTTTGAGGGCACTGAAGGTGGACAAGGCATCAAGCCCAGATGGCATCCACCCTAGGGTACTGAAGCAGCTGACAGAGGTCCTGGCGGGACCTTTAGCAGACCTATTTAATGCCTCACTACACTCAGGGTGTGTACCTTGGGATTGGAGGATGACTCATGTGGTGCCCCTCCACAAGAGCGGCCCTAAGGATGAACCAGGGAACTACAGACCAGTAAGCCTCACAGCCATCCTGGGTAAGCTGATGGAGACTATCCTGAAGGAGAGGCTGGTGGCCCACCTGGAGGCCAAAGGGCTATAGGACAGTAGACAGCATGGCTTCTTAAGTGGCAGATCCTGCCAAACCAACCTGGTGGAGTTCTATAACTGGCTAACTAGGCAATTGGATGGGGGCATGTAGTGAATGTCCTGCACCTGGACTTCAGTAAGGCATTTGACTCAGTGCCACATGGGAGGCTGGGAAGTAAGTTAGAAGGCACAGGGGCAGGTGCAAAGCTGGTGAGATGGGTAGGGAACTGGCTTCAGGGAAGGCAACAGAGGGTGGTGGTAGGTGGGGAGCTCTTACCCCCAAAGGTAGTGATGAGTGGTGTTCCACAGGGCTCAGAGCTGGGACCAGTGTTGTTTGGGATATTCACTGCAGACATATCATTGGGCATCAAGAGTAAGACCAGTCTGTTTGCTGATGACACCAAGATGGGAGCAGTGGTGGATGACCTAGGGGGATGGCAGGGGTTGCAGGATGATCTGGAAAAGCTGGAAACCTGGTCAGACACCTGGCAACTGGGGTTCAATGCCAAAAAGTGCAAGGTGCTGTATTTTGGGGTGAAAAACCCAAGGAGGAGGAGTTACCAGCTGGGGGGGAATGCAGTTAGCTGAGACAGAGGAGGAGAGGATCTGAGTGTGCTCATTTCGAAGTCAATGAACAACTCAGCACAATGTAAGAAGACAACTGCAAAGGCCAACAAAATGCTGGGTTGCTTTGCAAGGGGTATATCCTCAAGGAGATAGAGGCGATTCTGCCACTGTACAGATCATTAGTTAAACAGCACCTAGAGTACTGTGTGCAGTACTGGTGCCTGTATCTGAAGATGGACATTAAGTTGCTAGAGGGAGTGCAGTACAGGATTACAAAGATGATCCAGGGGCTGGAGGACTTATGATATGAGAGGAGGCTGAGGGAGCTGAACATGTACTCACCAGAGGAGAGGAGAGACAGGGGGGATATGATTGAAACCTTCAAGTGCATGAAAGGAATAAACAAGACAGGTTCTGAGGGGCTGTTCAAAGTAAGGGAGGGGAGGGACACCCAAGGCCACGATATGAGACTGGAGGGAGGAAGGTTCAGGAGTGAGATAAGGAAACATTTTTTACAGAAAGGGTGGTAGCTGGGTGGAATGCATTACTGGCAGAAGTGGTATTCAGTAGGACAAAAGGCTGCTTCAAAAGGGGCTGGGACAGGGCAATGGGGACAGTCAAGGTAGGAAGAGGGTGGGAGGAAGGGTCAGCTGCAGAATAAGGGGTGCCAGCAGCACATTCAAGCAGACTTGAGAGATGACTAGGCCTTTATCTGCTGGCAAATTTCATATGTATGTTTATTCATAAGGGGGGAGTTTTGGTGTGAAAGGCGAGATTCCAGTCTGGGCTAATGACTGGGGCAGAGGGACCGGGGTGGGGTGATTGTTCCCAGGCCCCCAAGCTGTCGTCTATGGCGGCATTGGTGTGGGGAAGTGGTGGTGATCAGTGTGTTCTGGGGAACATACTGTGGGTATTGTAGCCCCCTTCTGAGGTTTAACCTAGTTGTGGAGGGATCAGTGTCTGCAGGCAGTGGTGGGAGCCTGCCCTGGTCCCTGCAGGGCAGAGGTGAGAGCCTGCCTCTCCCCTCTTGGGAGTGTGCTGATTCAGCATCTGCCTTAGGTTTCAGTGGCAGAGAGAGAGATAGCCTGAAGAAATGGTGCGGAGTTCCAGCCTTAGTTTTGTCATTAAGAGTGCAGCAGTCTGAGGGTCGAACCGCATTAGTGCTATTTCAGCATTTATGGAGGCAGGGGAGCAGGGAGACATCCATGAGCTTGAGTTTAGGGGACCTGTGGTTTTTTGAACTAAAAGAGTGCAGGAGAAGGATAAGGAGGAGGATAGAGAAGAGTTTGAGCCACCTTGGGTAATCCAGCAGGCCTGATTCGGCATGTTTGTTGTGCTGTTGCTACCAGCCCATTTGGAGGCCTGATTCGGCTGGTGGACATTTTCAGTGGAGGTCTTCATGATCACCATACCTCTCAACTGTCCCTGATTTTCAGGGATATCTCTGATTTTACCTCAAAATTGTACTCCGTCCCTCCTAAAATTTTTGTTTCCATGACTAAACTGTGTGGATTGTAAGCACAAATTAATGTTAAATATTAAAGTTACATACTTGTTCTAATTTAGAAATTGCAGTTTACGCTAAGCCCCTTATTCTACCAGTTTCTGAGTGGATATCACCAATTTTGAAGATGTGTCCCTGATTTTGGTCCCTTGTCCCTGATTTGTGAGGCAGGAGGTTGAGAGGAATAATGATCACAATTAGTCACTGGCCAAGGTACATGTGTGCCTGAGATTAATTCCTACTGACTGTAACCTCCATGCTTCATAGAGTGGCCATTGTTCTTCCAAGTTCTCAATTAAATAGAGTTTTATGAACTTTTAACACCGTTTGGACAATGGACTTATTTATTCAGGTGGTTTAACTGTGATTATATGAGAGGTAAACTAAATCAGCCAATCACAGCACACAGCACATAATAATTATAGTATCACAACCTTAAAAAAAATACCTCCACAGTCGTGTATTGAGCTAGACACTGCCCATAGTCATTTAATCAGTCAGAAATCATGCCCACAGTAATTTATTCACACTTCGAGCACACACACACCCAAAAAATGGCGTCAGAACAGCCCTCCACCTTGGCAGTTTCAACAGTAGCCAAAACTCAGTTTCTCATTATTACTGAGGAAGACAAAGCAAAAATTGTCTTGGAAAAAGATGAGAAAACAATAAAAAAGCATGGGCAGCAACGTTTTTCAAAGGTAAATATATTCTTTCTCATATTTAAATTTTCCCGCTAAACCCCTCAATCCTCATTGCATCGTCACACTAAGACACACCCACAACTGTAAAAGAAATATCATCTCAATTCATTTCTCCTCATTCCCACACTGTCCGTCACACCAATAAAATAAGTATATTAAAAATAATTTAAGACATATTTGTTTCTTAGCTCTACCCCCCAACACACAGCTATATGTCACAATTACATTACGTCTTCCAGAACAATCCCGACTGTCCTCTCTAATAAAGCAGAAATAGGCATTTTATTTTTCTCCCTCCTGTCTCTCTGTCTCTTAACCACATCATGGTTGGAAAGTCCTCTACTTGATTTTGGGCTCCCAATCGCTTTTGAGCTCCCGCCTTCCTGCCCACAGCCGATCTCCTCCTGTCCCATCTGCCATGTTCCTCAAGTCGTCTCAGTCTGGACCAATTAAATTAATCCAACAATTCAAATATTTTTTGATTCTGTGCCCCATCGGCAAATAAACTAATCTAAGAAACAAAACGTTTACTAACAAAAAACATCCTGTCAGACCATTTTCCAAGCATTAACTGCCATCCCTTCATCACCATAACACTCCCCAACTCTTTATTTCTTTTTTCCACATTTAAATCTCACAACTCACATTTCTACAAAAAAAAAAACCTCTAGTAAAACATAAATTGAAATTTTATTTATCTCCCTGCTCTCTCTATGTCTCTCTCTCAACCACATCGCGGTTCTAAATTTATCTGCTCGATTTTGCACTCCCAATCGCTTTCAGGCCCCCAGATCCCTGCCCACAGCCAATCTCCTCCTTTGCTGTCTGCCATTTTCTGTAACTTTCCTAAGTCACCAGCAATTAAATAAATGGAACATTTCCAATATTTTTCGATTTTGTGCCCCATTAGCAAATGAACTAACTGCAGAAACACCGTTACACTCTCTGACTCTTTATTATTTTTCCTGCATTTAACTCTCACAACTAACATTTGCACCAAAAACCTCTCCTAAAGCAGAAATAGGCACTTTCTCCCTGCTCTTTCTCTCTTTTAACCACATCGCGGTTCGAAATTCTATTATTCTCCCTGCTCCCTCTCTCTCTTTTGACCACATCACGGGAGAAATAAGGGATTTGCAGCTGGGTGGAGTGTCAAGATGGTTGCAATGCTGCTTCTCTCCCAACAGCCTTCCACACACACACACTGGCATCTCAAAATTTTATTTTATTTGCTCTTATTTTGTTTTTATCTTCAAATCAGTGAATGAAACCTATGTTAATTTTCACCCCTCTGACTGACCCAGTACTTATTTAGTATTGTTTCAAGTTTTGCAGCACTATAAACTGGCAGTCTTGTTGCCGGAAACTGCCAGTAATTAGCATTTGAATGGTGTACCGAAAGTGCTGAATTTCGGGCCTTGGTGGAAATGCTTACTGAAATTTTAATGAATCCTGGAATCAGGTTGATGCATGAGCATAAAGAAGGAATCCAGCATTTGAAGTGGCACTGAGAGTGCAGACGGGTTTACTAAGCCTTTTAAATGGGTATGCCATTGTTCCCTAGGGACTGGGTTGTTAGGGTTTGTGTAGCTGACCCTGGAATTATTTTTTGTTCTTTCTCCACAGGTGATTAAAGGTGTCCATTGCCAGAGTTTGGAGTGAAGAGACTAGGAATGAACCAAACCATGGAAAGGTGTTTGGTATTCCCACTGTCGGAGATGGAGAAGGGAGCTCCATGTCAGATGATGGAAAGAGTTAGCAAATACGAAATGGAACTTCAGTTCGGGGAGAATTAGAACATTTCTGCAGCAAAGTCGGCAGAGGCTGTCTAGTGAGCCAACTCTGCCTGGAAATCTCCCAGGGTAATGTATGGAGAAAGTCCACAAAATGATGCTTGCCTGTTGAATTTGGGCTGAAAATTATTTCCATGGCGGTATTATTCTGATGCAGTTTTGACTCATGGAAGTTTTTTGCTTGGCTTCTGATGGTACAATTTCAAATGGAGATACAAAATCCCCCTCTTAATTTTAAATATTGTTTGCCATTTCAAGCTAAGGGTTGACACTGAATACTCATAGATTGGTGCCTCTTGAATTCGTTTAGCAAAAGGCTGAGAACATCCACACAGATTTATTATCCTGGAAAGGATAGTTGGATATTGGGTATTTTCCCCCAGACCACTGTGTTTTTCATCTTACACTTGACAAACTTTTTCATCTATTTCAATTTTCATATTAAAAGGACCAGGGCAACAATTGTGGCTTTAGATTTAATGCCGACTAGAAACTTAACTTCTGCCACGTGGTTTCATTTTAATTACAGGTGGCTTCTTACTAAGCTTAATTTGGAGTTACTTACTTCATGAGGATGCTGTGCAAGTGGCATAAGAAGATTCTAAGTCCTGTTTTTGAGCTATAAACGATCATACAGATATTATTCTAGATGGCAACACCCATTAAGAATGTAGTGCAGCCTTCATATTTATCACACAGACAATCCAACAGTGGGACCTTATGTTCTTTACAATGGGTCGCTGTGCTTACTTAAAATTTTCTTATGTATGAGATTTAAAATATCTTAATTAATTGGATGTAAACCATTTGTCATTTTGATTTTGCTATCTGTGAACTTGGATCTATTGCTTACTGCCAGAATGAGCCCATTTGGTTTATTAATTGAAAGTTTTTGCTCCAGCAAACAATTTAGTGGACTCTGAACATGAAACGGAGCCTTTCAGATTTCATATTAATTTATGGGCTCCTGAATTAATGGAGACATTGGAGTCTTGAATGCTTGCTTTAAATGTTTGAACTCTCAATTATAATGGAGTCACAATGATTTCTGGAATCTATTTTAATATTGTGTGATAATTGTATGAAGGGCTCAAAACTTTGTTTTCCATTTCATCTTTCAGGTAGAGCCCAGTATGGAGGCCTGTTGTGGCACAGATAGCTTAATCTGGACTTGCAGAGAGGCTAGCAGGTGCTTTGGCTACTAAGACTTTCCTGTGGTTCTGCCCTGCTAGGAAATATGGTACATGGCTGAGCAGTGATATCAATGTTATAAACAATTAAACAGTTAAAAAGTTCTCAAATATAGATATAAATGCCATGCTGATATATTAATTTAATTTTATTATATGTGTATACAATTTTGAGTGGACTCTTGTTTTTCACTTTGATTTAAGGTTCTTTGAACCTTTTAATAGCAGTCTTTTGTGATGTTAGCTTTTGTAAATGTTGTAATGGTTTATAACCGATCAACAATAAACTTGAAACTAGAACTTTAAATAAATAAATAAGCTACAGGTTCTGAGACAGCACAGGGAGGTAGAACACAACAAAACTGTTGCTGAAACACATAGCTCCATGACTGCTGACCAGCTGTTTCAGCACCGCGCCCATGCCCAATGTATGCTTTCAGCCAAGCTCCCATTCATACCCAGATACAGACAGAACAAGATCAGAACAACACAGACAATACAGCAACATCTTATCTGCAGCTCTATTAAACAAAACTGAACCAAACCCACACCTACTCACAGTCCCACAACAAAATCAACCACTACCACCAATTAACTTCGAAATCACAGGTCAACACATTGAAGAAGACAACCCTCCTCAACCTGAAGAAACACAATACAGCAACCAACAAGACAACAGTCTCATCAATCAAAATGAACCACACCATCAAACCATTACCACCTCACTGCCTCAACAAGAAGAACACAAAATATTACCAACATAGGACAACCTACAACTACCATGTCAAATCAAAACACCATGTGAATTGTCCTTCAGAATTGCAACTTCTATGGACCTACATATTTCTCTTAAAAAACAATCCTTATATAAGCTATCTCTGCAAAAAAAGTTGAAAACCTGTTACTAACAAATGTTCCAAATGTTTACTTAACCCATACAGTTACTTAAAAAATGCATTCCTTTATTTATAGAAAATCTACTGCTACAGTCATAATAAAGATTATTTAATCAGCACAGTCATAACAAATGTTGTTTACTAACCACATTGCTTTCTTGTCTTAAAAAACTTAGCATTTTCATTAAAATGGCAATTTATTCGACAAACTGCTTCATTCATAAAACAGCATTATTTATTAAAAGTATTAGAATATTCATAAAAGTTGTTCATTATTCAGCAATTTACTTTATTCAATTTTATTAATCATATCCACAACACTGTTTATTCACAAGATTACTTTATTCAACTGTATTAATCAAATACTTTAACTTATTGAGAAAATCACTTTATTCATGTAATAAAACCACCTATTAAACACAATTTTTTATTCATAGAAACATAGAAACATAGAATTTGATGGCAGATAAGGACCGCTTGGCCCACCTAGTCTGCCCATTTTCCTACCTAACAGATAAGCTGCAGATCCTAGTTAACCAACAGCTTAATTCCTCCTACCCCCCACTAGGACTGCCCTATGCCTGTCTCATGCATTCTTGAAGTCCCCCACTGTTCTTGACCCCACGACCTCTTCAGAGGCTGTTCCATGCATCACAACCCTCTCAGTGAAAAATACTTCCTCACATTACCTCTGAGCCATCCCCTTCTATCTTCAAATTGTGCCCTTGTTCTTGCTCATCTCTTTTCTGGAAGATGCTACCCTCTTGGACTTTGTTAATTCCCTTGAGGTACTTGAAAGTTTCTATCATGTCCCCTCTCCCTTCTTTCCTCAAGGGTATACATATTAAGCTCCTTTAGTCTTTCTTCATATGTCTTCTGGTGCAGACCCTGCACCATTTTGTTGCCCTCCTCTGGACAGCCTCCACTCTGTCTATGTCCTTTGGAGATGGGGTCTCCAGAACTGCACACAGTACTCCAGATGGGTCTCACCAACTGTCTGGTACAGAGGGATAACAACTTCCTGTTTTCTACTATTGATTCCTCTTCCTATACATCCCAGTATCCCCCCAGCCTTCCTTACTGCCTTCTCACATTGCTTGCCCACCTTTAGGTCATCTGATATAATTACCCCCGGTCCCTTTCTATTTTTACTGTTGTCAGTATCTCACTCCCCATTGTGTACGCTTCCCCAGGGTTTTTGTTCCCCATGTGCATTACCTTGCACTTCTTTGCATTGAATCTGAGCTGCCATACATTTGACCATTCCTCCAACCTTGCCAAGTCCCTTCTCATCCTTTCCACTCCATCTTGTGTATCAACCCTGTTGCAGATCTTTGTGTCATCTGCAAAGAGACATACTTTTCCTTCCAGTTCCTCTGCAATGTCACTTATAAAGACATTAAAAAGGACCGGTCCCAGTACTGAACCCTGCGGTACCCCGCTAGTAACCCTCCTTTGTCACTGTGTACTCCATTTACTACTACCCTTTGAGTCCTGTTGTCTAGCCAATTTTTTATCCAGGCTACCACCTTGGGACCCACTCCAAGGCTGGCTATCTTGTGTATTAATCTTTTGTGTGGGACTGTATCAAATGCCTTGCTAAAATCTAGGTAGGCCATGTCCACAGCCCCTCCCTGGTCTACTACTTTGGTAACCCAGTCAAAGAAATCTATTAGATTCGTCTGACATGACCTTCCCATCGTGAATCCATGCTGCCTTGGGTCCTGTGCCCCACTGGCCTCTAGGTACTCAACAATTCTTTCCTTCAGAAGTGATTACATCATTTTCCCTACCACTGAGGTCAAACTAACTGGTCTGTAGTTTCCTGCCTCTGTCTTGCTCCCACTTTTGTGAAGAGGAATCACATCTGCCCTCCTCCAGTCCTCAGGTACCACCCCATCCTCCCATGATTTGTTAAACAGAGTAGTCAGCGGTGTCACTAGTTCTACCCTTAGTTCTTTTGGAATTCTTGAGTGAACCCTATCAGGCCCCATTGCTTTGTCCACCTTCAATTTTATTGGTTCTTTCAGAACCCTTTCTTCTGTAAATGGACTGTTATCGGGCCCGTCTTCAGAGTGTTTCTCTTGTTTGGTTTAGGTAATCCCCTCCTCTTCCTTTGTGAATACTGAGCAGAAATATTCATTCAGTATCCCTGCTTTTTCACTGTCACCCTCTACCCACATTCCCTCCCTTTATTAAGCTTCAGTATCCTCCTTTGGTCTTTCTTAGCTCCTAATGTACCTATAAAGGTCTTATCCCCTTCTTAACAGAATTGGCTATCCTTTCCTCGGTTTGGGCCTTTGCTAGTCTGACTGCCTTCCCAGCCTCTTTCTGCTTTAACTGATAAAACTCTCTGTCCTACTCCTTCTGTGTTTCCTTATATTTCCTGAATGCTGTCCTTTTCTCCTTAACCTTCCCTGCCACCTCTTTTGAGAACCATAATGGTTTTTCCTTCGTTGTGTTTATTGATTTGTTTTACACAAAGGCTTGTTGCTTCTGTGATGGCTGTTTTGATCACTCCCATTGTTCCTCCACCTCCTTCTTGCCTGTTTGCTAGTGCTTTTCTGAGGCATTCTCCCATTTTCCCAAAATCAGCCCTCCTAAAGTCCAATACTCTTGCTTTTGTATAGCTTGACTCTATGGCTGTGTTTATCGTGAACCACACTGTTTGGTGGTAGCTTGTCCCCAGATGGCTACCCACTTCTAAATCTGAGATTCTTTCTCCATCCCCATTTGAGAGTACCAGGTCTAAGATTGCTCTCCCGAGTGGGTTCCAATACTAGCTGTCTGAGGCATGCCCCCTGTAGGGCATCAAGAATGACCCTGCTCTTGGATGTGCCTGCAGCAAAGATGATCCAGTTAACATCTGGCATATTCAAGTCCCCCATCAACAATATCTCCCCTTTTCCTGCCATTCTAAGAAAGCCTTCTATCATTTCCTTGTCCATTCCCTCCCCCTGAGATGGGGGTCTGTATACAACCCCCATGCGGATTGTGGTGCCATTTCCTGTCTCCAGAGTGACCCAAAGTGCCTCATCTGCTCCCTGTTTACTCTTTAGTTCTGTTGCTTTGATCCCTTCCTTTACATAGAGAGCTACTCCTCCTCCTCTTTTACCCTCCCTGTCCCTCCTGTAGATTGTGTATCCTGGTATGTTGACATCCCAGTCATGGTTCTCTGTGCACCATGTTTCTGTAACTGCCACAATATCCACGCAACCCTCTTCCATCAAGGCCACTAGTTCAGGGAGCTTGTTACACAGCCTATGGGCATTGGTACTCATCATCCTCCACTTTTTGATAGCCTTACCCCTTTTAGCCCCATTTCTGTCCTTAATGCCTTTGCCTTTTTTTACATTTAAATCTGTTCTACTCCTTAATAACTCATAATTCAACACACATTGTACTTGTCTTTATTCTTTCTACTCATCTGCATAAATTCCAACTTGTATAATAGTAATAACATTCAATTAATTGGAGTATACTTGCAATAACCAGCTTTGTATACTCCAATTAATTGAATGTTATCACTTAATTAACCCCCATTTACTCAGCAGCAACAGCAGCCCCATCCTGGACAACCTCTTTGCTAGATCTAGAACCAGATAAAGCAGCAATCTGGTGGTTTATGTGCTTGTGCCCCCCCTCCCCACGGACTTCTCCATCATAATGCTATACACCAGAGAGGGGGTGGGTCTACACTTGCAAGTCATGTAATATTATCTTTAACAGGGTAGTTAAGCAACTTGGCCAATATATGGCAGGGGCAAGCAATCTCTGTCGGCTTATAGACCAAGGACCTATGCAGCCACTCGATTTCAACAGGCTGACAATTTGGTACATGAAGGAGCTCAGGGATGACCTTCTGAAGGAATTGGGCCACATCTGTACCCTCAGTCCCTTCAGGGAACCCAACAAAATGAATGTCGTTTCACTGAGCATGATATACTAAATTATCCACCTTTTTGTGGCATGCTTCCAAAGAGTGTGGTAAAAAAAATCCTCATTCTGCTCCATTGTCTGCAGATGGATTTCAGTACTGCTCACCATCCTGGACAGATTTTGCAGTTCATTGATGGTCTGCACCAAGGTGAATTTTAAGGCAGAAGTGTCCTAGAGGATTTGTTCCGGCAGGCTTGTTTTACTTTGCAAGGTCCCCTTTTCCAGTGAAGAAGCTACCGTCAAGACCTAGGAAACAAACTGCTGTCAGGAGGTCTGCAGGCCCAACTACTGGATGACTCCCATGCTCAGAATAGCCACCTAACTCAGCCAATTTCCAACAGAGCAGGACCACTCAAAAAGGAGATCAGGTCAGTCCACAAGCCTCAATCTAATAAAGGGTAACTTTCCAGGGCATTTTGACAAATAGATATGGTGGATTTCTAAAGCTAGCACAGGGAAAGTGGATTATTAGAGATAGCATGGGGGAAGCAGAGCTCTCTAATTTCATGCTGCCATCTTCGTCGCCAGCTGACCACAATTCCCCCAACAGTTTATTTTAAATTCTTTTGTCATTCTCATTTTATTATTTTACTTACTAGGAGTTATTTAGATTTTGTTTTTTCATTATTCTCTCTATATTTCTGTAGTTATAACCTCACCTTTAAATTTATATTTTACCTTTTGTTTCCCTTTGTCTCTCTGTGACTGTTCCTTTCCCTTACTCTTTAGTCTATAGTCTTTATATATATTTTCTTATATTTTGTTTTATTATTATTTAAAACAAATATGAGTGGAGAAGAAGAGAGAGCAGGGATATCTGAGAGAGGCTGTTTGGAGGAGAGGGGGAGTCATGGTTGTATACCCATCTATCTATGTCGAGCAGTACCGAGTCCTGGTGCAGGAGAAAAGGGCAGCAGAAGAGTGATGCAGCAGCCTGCCCCACCCCCCCCACACACACATCACCACAGCAGCAGCAGCCCCTACTTCCACGTTCTTCACCTCCACAGCTTGAACTCTCTGTGTCCCCCAGGTATGACCACCAAAACAGGCTGATCCCCTGAGGTGCCACATGTAACATCATCCTCTTCCTGTTTCTCATGGTCCAAGAAGTAGCCAAGTCCTCCCTTTTGTGTGAGTTCTTTATTATTGACCTCAATGATGACAGCACTGTGAAATGCAATGCTGTAAGACACCCTGGTTTCGTTATGGTAAGAAGGGCAGCTGCAGTCATTTGGGCATTGATGGGCAGTGCATGCACTTGAAGATCAGGCTCCTCCAGAAGTGGGAGGAGAGGGATTAGGAGGTGGTGTCCTTTTGCTCTCTGTGGGGGAGAGACCGTGACAGTCATGTGGCCAAGAAAAGTTTAAAAAAAAGTCCTGTCTTTCTCTCTGTATGACTCAATCTCTCCTTGTCTTGATTGCTGTCTGAGTGCTCTCCTTCTGTTAAAAAAAATTGTTTCTGTCTATATGTTCTGTAATTGCATGAGTTATGTGCCATATCATTTTCTTCCCTATCACTACTGTTGTGGTTGTAAAGCACTGTGATTTACACATGAGGCGCAATTCACAAAGGGCCCTTAGACAGACACAAGTTGTAGTAAAAGGCAGTTGCATCAAAGCCCAGTGTGATAGTGACCCTGTGCCTGATTTTCTATCAGGCAGGATCCCAGCAGCAAAGTCTTGTGTCTTATGGCAACCATAGCCATACATCAAACAGATATCACATCCAGAGAGTTTACCACAAGATTCGGGGTGGACGTTCAGTGCTCTAGGATGTCCCTGTTGATCTAGTGAGCCCCCCCAGCCCCAATCCCCATAGTATTATAATAATCATTCCCTGGTGGTCTAGAGGACCCCCCTACCCGATCCCATGATCAGTAGAATATTTCTATCCTGGTGGTTTAGCGCCCCACCCAATCCCATTATCAGTATAATACTTTTCCCAGTGATCTAGTGGACACCCCAATCCCCATATCAGTCCAGTATTGGTTCTCTGGTGGTCTAGTGGACCCCACCCCCACCCCAGCAGACAGTGTCCCCAACACCCCTTCCCCTTGTTCCATTCACGAGCAGGCAACTGGCACAGCCCTTCTCTCCCCACTGCGTCCAGCTGCTGACTGAACTGGCACTCCAGCAGAAATGAATTTCCACAGATAATTCTATTTAAGTGCTTTATTGCAAAGTAAAGCCAATCATGGACATCACGGACATACAGACGTCCACTCTCTCTACCCCGGTGCTTCGGGCTGTTACACCCTTAGTGACAGGGTGTGGTTGGATCATGGAACACACTTCAATTTATACACAATTCAATTAATTAACATAAAGTGAATGTTTCATTTAGGTACAAAAAGAAAATGTAAGGTGTTATGATGTAAATAACAATGTTTGAAGAATTTCTTATTTAATGTTATGCCCATTGCATTTTTAAAGATACCCTCAAATAACATTGCATGTCAAAAAACAATCTTTTAAGAGAAAGAAAGAAAGAAGAAAGAGAGAAGATATCTGGCATGATATCAAGGCAACATTTTTTGCACAGATAAATGAAGATTGCTGCAGTTTCCCATGACTTAGTGTCTGTGCTAATCATTCAAATGGAACAGTCAAGTTGATAGCTGATGTCTGCAAGAGCTGCAAAGAAAACAGAGACATAAGGCTTTAACAACATATTTCTCATTGTATATATGGCATTTAACTATTAATTTCTAAGAAAAATAAAGAATACTAAAATTTCACAAAAGATACACATAAAGGGCAATTTTCAAATGCATTAAATCAATTTCACTGCATATATATAGCATTATGGGGTATTTCTTATTCTGTTTCATAGTTCATTACTGTTTCAACATTATTTTCATTTTTAAGGGGAACCGTCTGGGGACATTAATAAACTTAAATGGTGGTGTGATGTCTTTTTGGTAAAAAGGACATCAAAAATTCAGAACAAAACTCCTAAAATGTATTTTTAGCAACATCAACAGAATGAACGTGCTCCTGAATTCTCTTTTTAAGAGATCTGACAGTACAGCCTACATATAATAGGTTACAAAGTGCACCATAGTACGTATACTACAAATGGTGTATCACAAGTGATACATTCCCTTTTTTGCACTATGATGTTTGATATTTTTGGGTGGGTGAAGATTTTCTCTGGTTGTGCATATTTACATGAGATACAGTGGTGACATTTGAAAAAAAACACAGATTCTGGGTAGCCATGTTTGGGTGTGCTCAATTTTTGCTTGTTTACCCAATCTGCTACATACCAATTTGTCTTTAAGGAAAACAAAGGAGAAGACACCCCTGTTGGTAGCCATTTTGTAATGAGGCTCAACTCCAGCACCTCAGATCTGAGATTTCTGGTCTTAGAACATGTGGCCCCCTTGGAGAAAGGTGGTACTAGATCTAACCACCTTCTTCCAAGGGAATCCTTTTGGAGTTTCACACTAAAAAGTGTGAAATCCATTGGCCTCAGTGATCAATGGGACGTTAAATCTTACCTCATTAAAGTGGTAAAAAAGCTAAGAAAAGATGATTGAATCCGGCCAGGTGGCGCTGAGGGTTGAGACGCTGGACGCCACACTTCACACCACGTTGGCGACCCAGGTTCGGAAACAGACTCGGGTTGCCAGGGGTCAGAGAGAGAGGAGGAGGAGGATCGAGCATCCCATTGGATGCTCTCCTTCTCCAGGGTGGGATCCTGGGGTGCTTTGTGCATTCTATGTTCCGCGTGCGCCCAAGTGAAATACCGGTGCAGAGGCGGTTTACTGAGTCGGGAGGAAAGACATTGAGAGCACTTGACAATGGCATGCATCAGCACGCCATCTGTCTGTACATCAGTCCTGTGTGCTGATGTCCTCAGAGGGAAAGGGGACAACAGGGAAGAAAAATGGAAAAACACCCTCTCACCCCTGGATGATGACTGATTCGACCCCAGGACCACCTACCCGCGGGCAAGACCCCAATGTGCAGGCACTCCGAAGGAAGGAGGTAGGAGGGATACAGTAGTCAACTGGGCACTCTAGGGGCAGACTCCATGGGTGGGATCCATAGGGGATGATCAAGTCTGAAGGAGTAGGGTGAGAGGGCAGTAAGGCGGGGATAGAAAGTATAAAAAAAAAAGATGATGAAGTTGATATGAAACCTACTTAATGTTAACATATTGCTAAAAATACATGTTAGGAGTTTTGCTCTGAATTTTTGATGTCCTGGTTACCAAAAAGACATCACACCACCATTTGGATTTATTAATGTCCACAGACGATTCCCCTTAAAAATGAAAATAATGTAAAAACAGTATTGAACTAAGAAACAGAATAAAAATCACTCCATAATGCTGTATATATGCAATTAAATTTATTTAATGTGTTTGAAAATTGCCCTTCATGTGTATCTTGTGTGCATTTTTTGTATTCTTTATTTTTCTTAGAAATTAATAGTTAAATGCCAAATAATTAATGGGTCACATTTTTTCCCATAGGAAAAAGTGTGTGTAAATTGCCATTTTAAACAAGTCTGTATAACAGCAATCACGCGCCACCTTCCTATGGCAAAAGCCATGAACTAGAGCAGTGTCTCACACTCACTGAAGCCGTTGCTCCCTCTAGCATACTGACCGGACAAATCGCTCACCTCAGAGCTGCTCCAATTAATACTAGTAAAATCAACAGACAGCACTAAATGTTTTGAAATATTTCCTACCCCCCTTAGAAAATTTAGACAACTAACTTGTTGCTTTGCAAAATTCACACGTTCCCTTACAGAACCTCCTCTCCTTTTTTCTTCTCGCCCCCCCCCCTCTGCAGGTCACATGCTACAGTAACCACAGAAACCAGAACCTCCTTGACAACCGCCATAGCAACAGCACCCAAAGCAAACCAGGGAAAAAGTTCAACGTAAAAGCTTACTTTCTGTTCTTTTAAACGTTAAGTTTTTAAACTTCTGATTGTTAACTATTTCTGCTGTTCCAACCATTATTTGCCCTCAACAAAAGAAGGAAACTGCTTCAAAAGAGTAAGACTACCTCGATTTCTTCACACACAGTGGGACAGTAAGCGGGTCATATGTTATACAGTTGTTGAGGCGAAAAAAACATGACCCAACCATTATATTAAATAAAACATGGTGTGATGTATGTAAACTCGAAGTTCATACTTTATTCTACTTATAATGTATGGGGAGTCATTATTATTAATTGAAATCAAGCAGATTACAACCTTGTTATGCCATCAATATGACATCACTCTGTTGTTAACCCTTCTTGAGTATGTAATATCAATGTTCTAACAGTATGGAATGCTCACAACGATCAATGTTCCATAAAGTAATTCAGTAAAGTAAAGAAATTCAATCTGCGTTTACAAAATCTTGGTAGTCCATACACTATCAAATATAATGTATGGTCTTTGGTTAACAACCACACTGAAATAGGGAGGATTTTTTCGTCTCAGGGTAATATGCAAAGCAGAGGGGTCATGATATTACTTTATAGATCATTGTACTTTACCCCCTTTAAGGTAATTCAGGACAATGAGGGTAGGTACATCCTAGTGAAGGGCAAATTACAGAATATGACCGTTTTGATTGGGGCAGTTTATGGTCCTAATACGGACTCCCATGATTTTTTGGTTGAGCTATTAAAGGCCCTACAACCATTCAGTCATCTTCCCATGATACTAGGTGGAGATTTCAATACGGTGCTAGATCCTTCACTTGATAGATCTTCCAGGACCCAATTATATCCTACCCCTGCTTCTCGTGCTTTTGGAGAAATGGTAGATCAGTTGGGCCTAGCAGATGTCTGGAGGGTCCTTCATCCAGAGGAAAGGGGATACACATTTATTTCCCATACTCATAGATCTGGTTCTCGGATAGATTATATTCTCCTTTCTCACACCTTGCTCCCGGGGACTCTTAACTCAGCAATTGTGGCTGCCCCTCTCTCAGACCACTCTGCAGTGGACCTTACAGTTTCCTTCCCTTCTCTTACCCGTAAAAGTAACAGATGGAAGATAAATAATCAAATTTTGAGGATTCCTAAGAAAACTCAATTTTTGTCAGTGCAAATGAAGGAGTTTTTTCTATTTAATCAGAAAGACGAGGTTCGCCCAGATATTCTTTGGGGTGCATTTAAGGCATACCTGAGAGGTTTATTAATCAGCCAGGCGGTACAAAGAAAGAAAGAAAAGGAGGCTACTATGGCGGTGCTATTAAACCAGATTAGGTTTCTAGAAGCTAAGTTACTCAGTACCCCCTGTGAGGAAGACAAAACAAACTTAGCGAGGGTAAAAGATGCATATCTTAAAATATTAGGTGAGCAGGTCGAATTAGCTATTATCAAAACTAAAGCAAAATTTGTGGATCAGGGAGAAAAGTCGGGTAAGTTGTTGGCAAGGCGTATTACACAATTTGAGACTTCCCGTTTAATCGAAGGAATTTTTTCGGAAGAGGATGGTACTATCAAAACCACCCCGGAGGACATGGTCCAAGTTTTCCGAAAGTATTTTCAATCTTTGTACTGTGGCATGCAGTCCCTCCAGCTGAAGTGGAGATCTTGTCTTTCTAGAGAAACTACCCCTCCCTAGTTTAGACGAGTCAGACCGAGCACTTCTCAATGCTGAGATACAGGGGGATATAGAAACGGCCATTAAAGGTTTAACACCAGACAAAACGCCCGGGCCAGACGGGTTCTCAGCCAATTTTTATAAAACATTTTCTTCTCAGCTTTCCCCATTACTACTTAGACTTTTTCAATATATTCTATCTGGAAAAGAAGTAGATAATTCCCTCGCGGAAGCACTTATTGTTTTGATCCCTAAGCCTAACAAGCCACCTGAAAATCCTGCTAGTTACAGACCAATTTCGTTGTTGAACTACGACATTAAGATCCTGGCTAAGTTACTGGCTGATCGTATTAACCAAATTATCTCAAAGTTGATAGGGGTAGAACAAGTAGGCTTTATGAAAGGTAGATCCCCATAGGACCATTTTAGAACATTGGCACATGTCTTCTCGGCCTCCGAGGGGGCCGAACTCCTGATGGCGTTGGTCTCCTTGGATGCCGAGAAGGCCTTTGATAGGATCCACTGGGCCTTCTTGTTTGCGGTGATGGACAGATTTGGTTTCCCAGAGAAATTTGTGGCCTGGATCAGGGCACTGTACACCAATCCCTCGGCTAGAGTTGTGTGCAATGGGGCTATTTCTGCGCCTTTCACATTACATGTTGTCACGAGACAAGGATGCCCCCTTTCACCCTTACTATTTAATTTGTGCTTGGAACCCCTTATAAGGTGCATAGTGCTATCTCCTGAAATTTTGGGTATTAATATAAGGGGACATACAATCAAGGTTACGGCCTATGCCGATGACTTGCTAATTTATGTATCGAGCCTGACAGATCCATTCCGGTCTACTAAAAAGTAATATAGAATTTTAGTGTATTAGCTAACTATAAATTGAACCAAGACAAGACAGTTGTTTATCCTTTGAATAACAGGTTATTTAGACGGGATATCGAGGGTTTAGGTATAGGATGGAATGCTAAATCCTCAAATATCTAGGCCTCACCTTGTAAGTAGCCAAGATAGACTACGTCAATTGAACTTAGAATCTTTAGTTCACAACATCAAATTAGACCTAAAAGATGGGCACAGCTACCATTGTCATTATGGGTAGAATCAATATCATAAAATGAATATATTTCCCAGGCTTTTCTATCCCATATGCATGTTAAATGTTTGGATCCCCCTCTCTTGGTTCAAGAAACTTCATGGGGAATTGGCTGATTTTGTCTGGGGTTATAAAAAAGCCAGGATGTCGTACCTCAAGTTAGCTGCGCCCAAAAACTTAGGAGGTTTGAGATTGCCTCACTTTGCGCTTTATTTTTGGGCAGCGCATCTGAATAAGTATGGGAGATGGATGCACTGTGTGGATAATATCTCAACCTCCGGATACATTCCATTATGGGTTAACTTGGAAATTAGCTTTATTAAGAGCTTTGACATTAATCCCAGAGCTCTATTCCATGTACCTACCCTTCTTCCTCTCTATTAAAAATTCTCCCATTGGACTTTCCCTAAGAATACACAATCAATTATGTAACTTTTTGAAATATGAACAAACTCTAGATAGTGAACAGCCTGTTTGGGGAAACCCTCAATGTCAGATAGGGCATCGGACGATCAAACAGAATTGGTTACCCTTCCTGGTTGATTGTTCCTTGAAAGAATTCATTAACTCAGGTGGTGGCGTAATCTCATTGATGGAGATCATGAAGAAGTTTGACTTGACACCCAGGGATAGTTTCAAAATATATCAATTACGTCATTCATTGGTTCAGAAAATTGGAAGTCATCCGATTTATCCACCCCGTATTGCATTCTGGGAGGATCTTAGGCCATTAGTGGGAACTCCACAGGCTATTTCTAAGGTTTATCTAGTGTTGTTCCATTGGGCCTTTAAGGACAATCTAGCGCCAAGCTCATACTGGGCCAAGGTATTCCCTAATATAACCTTAGATTGGGTACGGATTTGGCAGAATTGCCATAAACTCGTTCGACAGGATCATCTTAGGTTAATGCAGTTTAAGATATTACATAATATTTACTACACTCCTCAGAAGTTATTGGACTTAAATTTAGTAAGGGTTCTGAATGTTATAGGTGTGATATGGAGGGAGACCTTCTCCACATTTTCTGGTATTGTCCTAAAATTACTCCATTGTGGAATGAGATAAAAGTAAAGCCGATCCATTACTGGGATTAGAGGATATGTTTTGTCCTGAAGTGTGTTTGTTAGGAGATATGTCAGGTTTCTCGGTTAAAGTGAGGAAATTTCATATAACTCTGATCTCCAGCATAGTGAAAAATTGGTGTTGAAACACTGGAAGGACTCCTGTAGATTTCCTACTCGAATGGTTGCGGAATTCCTCTCGAGCCTTAGGACTGAGAGGATGATCGCTATTTTAAACAATCAGTTACCTTTTCGAAAATCTGGACCCCACTGGTAATAGCTTATACATAATATATTTATGTGGTTGAAACTCCATCGACTGTATCTGGCAGCAGGACCTTGTGTGGAGGTGGGAGGGGGATGGGGGTAGGTAGGGGAGGGAGGTGCGGGGGTTCTTATGGAGGCTGTTTGTGTTTGTATCTATTACAGAACTTTTGGACATATGTTTGATTTTGTATGTACTGTATTTGTTATTTTTTACTTGTCTCCGCAAGATGATGTATATAAATGTTTAACAAAAAGTTAATGGCAAAAAAAAAAACAACCACACTGAAAACACTTCTCAAGGTTGCCATGACATCTGAAAACCTCTCAAGCTGTGCTCTCGATGTTTACAATGATGTCATGGTAACCTCTTGAAGTGTTTACAGTGTGGTTATTAACCAAAGACCATACATTATCCTCTATATACTGTACACTATGGGAAATATGTTGATCCCACCAAGCCCCCTGATGAAGCGTGTAACAACCCGAAGCGCCAGGGCAGAGAGAGTGGATGTCTGTATGTCTGTGGTGTCCATGATTAGACTGACTTTGTAATAAAGCACATAAATAGAAATATGTGTGTGCATTCGTGTCTGCTGGAGTGTAAGTGCTTTTGAGCTGTGTAATGTTGTTTGGGCCTAGCAAGCCTTTATTTGCACCCCACCATGCCAGGAGTTTGGGGTCCAAACCTGTTTGGAGTCTGCTGATTGAACTGTCAAGGAGCACATACTGTATACAGTATGTGCTCATTGATTGACAGCACTGTCTATCAATGAGCCCATACTATATACAGTATGCACTCCTTGCGGTTCAGTCAGTTGCCATCCTCGGTGGGGAGAAGAGGCTGTGCCAGTCATTGGCTCATGAATGGGACTGGAAGGAGCTGGGAGGCTGGGCACTGCCTGTTGGGGTGGGAGTCCACTAGACCACCTGGGAACCAATATTGGACTGATACGGGGATTGGACAGGGGGCCAGATAGACCATGAGGGAGCAATATTATACTGATAATGGGACTAGGTGGGGGGATCTGCTTGACCACCAGGGCACAAATATTATAATGATACGAGGATTAAGCAGGGGGTCTGATAGATCATGAGGGACCTATTTTAATAAGAGGGGATTGGGGCTTGGGAGGGAGGACTGTGGCAAATTGCTCAACTCTCCTGGGAGGCACATTTCTAAGTACCCTTAGACCAACCCTAGCAGGTCTAATGGTACTTAAGATTTTGCCCTCTGGGTGAGTTTTGAGAAACCCATTTTTAAGGGATGTGGCAGCTTGCATCTGCTGCATACCCCCTAGCACCATGACGCAGCCCATTTTGTGGTACATGGGTGGCGCAAGCCCCTTTGGCGCACATAGCCTGTGGTTGGTGCAGGCTGCATTTATGAATCATTCTTGGTACATTATTTGGTGCAAGTGGCACTATGCACCATTCTTTATGGTGCAAGCCCCTTTTGCCATGCAAGGGGCTTTGAGAATCGAGCCCATACAGTGCATGTGAAAAGCACTGTATGAAAAATTGTCTGATTCCTCAATTTTTTTCCAGACCTACAGTTGTTTGATGCTGAGCTGTGTCAGATACCCACTCTCCCTGTCAGACTAATTCCCTCCCTCAGCAGCCACTTTTCCTAATCTCCCAAATTTTCTCCAGAACCAGCAATTTTGCTGGCAATATGGTTTTGCAACTGTATTGTTTAAGTTGCCCTTTTGGACTGAGTCCTTCTTCCACGGTCACTTTTCTCACTTTTCTTACTTCCTGAAATTTTCTCCCAAACCAGAAATTATTACTGGTGGTAATATACTGCTGCTGCTGTGCTATTCAAGTCACCATCTCAGACAATCTGTCTTGTTAAGCACTGAAGTACACATAAATGCACACGCACTATATATATATATATATATATATATACACATTTCTCACTTCCTGAAATTTTTTTCTCCTGAACCAGAAAATACTAAAGGTAGTAATATACTGCTGCAGCTGTGCTGTTCAAGTCACCGTCTCAGACAATCTATCTTGTTAAGCACTTTAGTACACATAAGTGCACAAGAACAATATATACATTTCTCAGTTCATTAGATTATCTCCCAAACCAGAAATTATTAATGATGGTACTGTGCTGTTTAAGTTGCCAGTCTTCCATTCACTTCCAGAAACAGGAGGAAATGAGATTTGTAAAGATAAGACTGCATTTATTTAGACCCTAGTCCAATCCATGTTAGGCTGAACCTGTGAAAGGAAAATTAAAATTAAAAAGTGCAAAAAAAGAAAAAATATTTTAGAAAGGATACTTACTGCTACTTTGTTAAAGATTATGTCATGAAATAGCATGATGTGGCCCCAGACACAGAAGAAAGAGAAGAGTTGCTTATTGTAGGAGATAGTAGCATAGGAGACCTGTGAAGGCAAGAGAAAATGATTTCAACTTCATTTATACTGCAGACATGGGGGTTGCATGTTATATCCCTTGTCCACTTCCATCAGTTACCTCTCAAGACATTAGAAAAATTATTTTACGCATTAGGACCACGATGGTGGCCACATTGTACATGCATTGTCCACTCCCAGCTGTCATCTGTCAAGACATGAGGGAAATGATTTTTCCATGAAAGCCAGTGTGGTGACCATATGGTCCATTTTCCACTCCGAGCTGTAGCCTGTCAACACATGTATGAAATTATTTTTCCCACGAGGGCCACTATGGCGGGTGCACGGTACATTCATTGTCCACTCCCAGTTGTCACCTGTCAAGACATGAGCAAAATTATTGTTCCCACGAGGGCCACTATGGTGGCTTCTTGGTATATCTGTTATACACTCCAGTTATGAATCACAGCTGTTAATCACTTGTGAAGACAAAACAGGGAACGAAATAGAATGATACTTACTGTAACATTAGTAATGGCCATGCCACGTACTGGGACGATGGTGCCACAGACAGAAGAAGTGGAAGAAGAGGCAATTTAAGCCTGTGTCTTGAGGGCTACCTGGCTTTGGGACTGGCTTGCCAGTCATCATTCTGAATGGTCACACCTGCACTGATGGGGAGAAGGAAGGAAGGAAGGAAGGAAGGAAGGAAAGAAAGAAAGAAAGAAAGAAAGAAGGAAGGAAGGAAGGAAGGAAGGAAGGAAGGAAGGAAGGAAAGAAAGAAAGAAAGAAAAAAAGAAAGAAAGAAAGAAAGAAAGAAAGAAAGAAAGAAAGAAAGAAAGAAAGAAAGAAAGAAAGAAAGACATTTTGATGTCCCTCGAGAAATATGGTAGAAGCTCCTCCTGTGTGAATAGTCCCCAACAGTGAAGAGTGTAAACAACATTGAAATTCACTTACCATCATAGCAGACAAAGGTAAGCTTTGCACGACTGGAGAGATTGCTGATTTGATGGCCTGGCTTGCTGGCTGGACGGTCAGCTCAAGGGCTAGCTGGGTGGAGGTGTGCCTGGTAATGGCATTTATGCTGGATTAGGAGTTTGGATTTGTCAGCATGGATGCATGCGGTGGAGGCAGTGGCCTCATGTTGTTTGTAGAGGAGGACTCATTCAGGCCAGAGGAGGAGGAGGAGATTTTTTGCTTGCTGGAGGAGGCATAGTCTGCCTGGCTGGCAATGGCATTCACACTGGATTAAGAGAGAGTTTGTCAGTCTGGATGCATCTGGTGGAGGTGGAGGCCCGTGCTATTGCTTGCATTTAATTATGTAGTGTACAGTCATTTTTCTGGTTTGTGTGAAGGCATCACACTGAAGAGAGTGGAGGCAGATAATCACATGGACACAGGGGACAGAAGCACAACTTGGGGAAAAGTAAAATGACAGATATAGAAAACAATACATATGACTAATAATAAAATGGATTAAACTAATCAGGATTATGCTTCATCCTCAACAAGAAAGCAACTCTCACAGTCTTGCAGACTGGACTTGTCTCTACATGAGAATTCTTTATCCATCCATGTTTCATCCACCTTGGTAGAAGGGTAGAAGACAATGTGCCATTGCCTCTAACCTCATGCAGATCAGGTTTAACTTTCCCACCATCACCACCATTTCCATATGGTAGGTACATTGAGATGATTGCGTAGCATGGAATGTACCCTGAATTCATTTTAATAAATGTTAGCATGACAACATTTTTAGTTGACATATTTGTATGCCTGTTCTGCACAATGGCCCCTGCCAAACAGTATATGCGCTCCACACTGACACTTGAAGGTGGACAGCTCAGGCATTTTATTGCTACTTAGGTCAGTGCTGACGAATCAGTGAGCTTGCTGGTCCAGTATATCAAGGTTTCATCGGTGATGGTAAGGTGCTGGGTATCCAGCCAAATATGTATCCACCTTGCAATGCAATGGCTTATCAGCCTCCTTCTCTTCATTTTCCTCTCTGTCCAATCTGGTACATAACATGCCAAAAAGGATTTGTTGAGATTTCCACATTTACCTTGCAACATCTGGTCTCTGGTGAGTTTCAAGTTGTGCCTTCAATAACTGTGACATTAGCAACTATGACCCACGTACCCATCTTACTACAAGTTGGTCAGATTTTGCACCTGATCACACTCACCTTCAATTATTGGTGCAAGACCTTGTTTCTAATGTGGGTCCAGCATGGTGGCAATCCCAAAATCTGCAGACTGTAGAATGCCTCAAGTATGAGTACTGCAGTCCAAGACATGGAGTATGTATCCCATTAAGGTACAACTTCTGGTATCACCACCTGCCTTTAGCGCCTTCTGCACATAAAACAGTGTCTTCCTCAGAACATGTAGAAGTGGGATAGCCAGAGTGATACAGGCAGTGTCCACACTTACTACCTGTGTTGCATGCTCAAATGGCCTGAGAATCATGATCAGACCATCCATTAGTCGCCACTAGTCTGTTGTCAGAGACATGGATACTCTGGCACTGTCATGGCTTGCATGTAGCAGCAGATATTTGGAGATGGCTTTTTACTGCTCATACAAGCACTTGACTGTATACAGTGTTGAGTTCCATCTTGTG
This sequence comes from Neoceratodus forsteri, assembly GCA_016271365.2. Taxonomy (NCBI): domain Eukaryota; kingdom Metazoa; phylum Chordata; order Ceratodontiformes; family Ceratodontidae; genus Neoceratodus; species Neoceratodus forsteri. The sequence continues at coordinate 1,365,887,618 of CM057455.1, read as the reverse complement.
ATGACTTCCAGCTTCATATGGTGCTGAGGCAGTTTGTTCTGTATCCTCAGGTGCCTCAGCAGGTCATGGGTATTTTGGAAAGGGCAAAGTGGGCATGATGCAATGGACCACAGTCAACAATGACGATGTCAGAATGTGTTAGAAACTACTGCATAGTGAGATTAAACAGTGCGTTGGGCATGTCAAACTGAGAGTCCCTAATCACTTATGCATTTTACTACATTGGAGCCATTATCACTCACAATGAAACCCACTTTCAGTGAATGGGGGTGAAACCACTCATCAGCCTTGGTCAGGAGCAATTCTAGCATGTTCTGACCCATGTGTGGTCCATTTAGAGTACATTCTTCGTTGCCAGCATAGCGTGCTATTAATTGCCTGGAGTGTTGCTACTATTGCAGTTGGGCTTAGTATAATTTCTTCTCCACCCAGACTCAAATACTACCCCGGGTACTTGTGCGCAATTTGCTATAATGCACAGATAGTAGCTACTAGCTGTATAGGCACTGGTCCACATAGCGATACTCAGATATATGTATGGTGATGCTGAATGCTGCAGTGCTGGATTATTGTGCATGACACTGGCTCATTCAGTTTTGAAATGGCATGTGTGGAGAAATATGTTCTTTGTCATTTGGGACAGGCACAGGCCATCAATCTTCTAAATCTCACATTCTCCTCAAAAGAGTATGGCAATAAATTGCCATCATTTCAACTATTGTTGCATTTAGTTCACATGTAATGGCATGACTGAGTGGGTATTAGGACTGATGCTCATAACATGCTATGTAACATAGGCTGGACCTTTCTTAGTGTTGGACTACCAAACAGCTGGACTTGCCAAGGTGGCATTGTTGGTAGGATAGTATTTAACTCCTGGGCATTCAAGTAAGTAAGTAAAAAAGTAACATTTTATTTATGAAATGCTATTTCTGTAGATCATAGCATCTTACAAAATTCTCATAACATAAAATGTTCAATTTCAGCAAATCACTTATTAAAAACATTTAAACAGCAAGATTAAATATCGGAAAATGCCAATTAAAAAAGGTAACTTTTCAAGGCAGACTTAAAGGCCTCAATGGACAGGCACTCAGTAATTTGGCAAGGTAGAGAATTCCACAGGGTTAGGGCTGCAAAAGCAAATGATCTGGCACCTGAAATTGTTAAATGGACCCTGGGAATCTCTAGTAATCCTTGTCAATGGAGCGGAGGGGACAAAGGAGATCTTGCAGATACCACGTTCCCTGTCCATGTAGGGCTTTAGAGGTCAGTAATCCCACCTTAAAGGTGATCCTCCACCATACCGGCAACCAGTGCAGTCTGTGGAGCACAGGTGTGGTATGGCAAGATCTTGATAAGCCAGTCAGCAACCTAGTAGCCGCATTCTGAACCTGTTGCAGTCGGTGAAGGTCCACCCCTGGAACCCCAAGGAATAGGGCATTGCAGTAATCAAGGTGCATGGTCCCAAAGGCGTGGACCAATGTAGGAAGGCCATCAAGTGGAACCAGGTGCTTTATCCAGGTGATATTCCTCAGATGGTAAAATGATATCTTGACAACGGCCGACACCTGAAACTTAAGCGTCAGCTCGCTATCAATCATAATGCCCAGATTCCACACCCAGTCAGAGGTCATCAGTTGGTTGTCACCTAGTCACAATCCAGATGGCTGCCCAGTCGATAACCTCTCTACCTGATGACCTGGGTCCACAACCAAAACCTTAATCTTATCTGGATTCAGTACTCAGCCAGTCCTGAATCTCAGAAAGGCAGTTGATAAAGACTGAGATATCATAATTTTGTTCAGGCACAAAACACATGTACAGTCGAGTATCATCTGCATAGCAGTGAAAACTCAATCTGTACCACCTAATAATCTCCCCCAGTGGCAGCATGTACACTGAGAACAACATGGGGGAAGCACGGAGACCTGCGATACCCCACATAGCAGGGGCAGAGGGGCCAAAGAGAAAACTCCTAGCTCCACTCTCTGCGTCCTGCTCTTAAGGAATGAATGAAACCATCTGAGGACTATACCAGACAGTTCACAGAATATCCGCAAGTGCTCCAGCAACACCCCATGGTCCACGGTATCAAACGCTGCAGAGAGATCAAGGAGGACCAAGACAGAACGGCTCCTCCGATCTCTTGCTGTCAGGAGATCATTAAGTACCCAAACCAATGCAATCTCAGTACTATGCCTCTTCCTGAAACTGGAATGGAGAGGATCTTAGACATCGTGGGTGGTCAGATGCTCCTCCAGCTGTAACGCAACTGCCTTCTCAATAACCTTACCCATGAAGGATATGTTAGAGACAGGCTTGTAGTTTGCAAGACAATTCGAGAGAAGTTTCTTTTCAGGAGGGGGTGAACCACTGCCTCCTTCAGGGTGTCCAGAAACACCCTGGTCTCTAACGAACACCTAACTATCTCAGCAAGGACCGGTCCAATTTCCTCCATGCTCCCCACAAGGAGGTGTGTTGGACCAGGGTCCAAAGTACAGTAGATCAGTTGCAAGCCCTGAATCAACTTCATGACGTCCTCAATTGCCAGCTGGCTAAAATCTGACCAGACAAATCGGGTGCTTGCAGCCTCACGCTGATCTTTGCTCTGCCCATTTGAGTGAGCTATGCGAATCTCAGACCTGATGTTGCCAATCAATCTGCGAAGAGTCGAGCAAACTCATTACACTTCTCCTTTGAAAAAGCTCCCTGACTCTGGAGACAGGCTGGATTGCACAACCTGTCCACAGTACGGAAGAGCTGAGCTGGTCAGTTCTTCGCAGCAGCAATCTCCCTGGACAGGAACTCTGCTTTCTTACGGAAGACTGCAGATTGATAATCCCTGTAATGGGATATCACTCTAAGTCTGTCACTATCAAGGCCTGATTTTCACCAGCATTGTTCCAACCTTCTCCCCACTCTCCTCAACTTCCTCAGGAACCCATCAAACCAAGGGAACCAAGGGCCAAGGGAGAGGGGGTGAACCCAGACAGGAGCAATGGAATCCAGAGCAGCTCCCACCACCTTACTATAGGCTAGCAGAAGACCCTCTGGATCCATGCTAACACTTGAACTCCTTGGTAAGTCTAGCACCACCATAAGACCATTAGGGGTCAAACCCCACAACGGGCAGTACCTGACCATCTCCATAGGTGCAGGTTTATTGGGGCGGGGTTGCAAAACTGAATCCTATAGTATGTTGATCAGACCATCTGATGGGTTCCATCACCACATCCGAGATCTCCATCCCCAGCAGAAGCACTAGGTCCAATGAAAGACCCTGTAGATGGGTCACAGAGGCAATCACCTGTGTGAAGCCCAATGAAACCATCAGTGGGAGGAGGTCTTGTCCAAAACGCGAGAGTTCATCATCGACCCCGGCATTGAAGTCCCCCAGTACCAACCACCTGGAGGCCTCCAACACCATTTCAACGATGAAGTCCACGACTTCCTGTAGGAAATCCTTCCCATCACCGGGTGGACGATAGATGAGAAATATCCTACAACCCACACCTGCACCCATGATACATTCAAAGGATCTAGTGTTCCCAACTGGCACATCTACAAGGCTCAGCTCCATCTTAAAACAGATGGCAATCACCCCGTCCCTATGATCCAATCTCGTGCGGTGTATCACTGAGTAACCAGCTGGAACAGCTGTTGCCCAAACAGGACCAGCATTTTCATCCTGCTAGGTCTCAGTGATGCAAGCCAGGTCAGATGACCCAACAAGATCAGCAATTACTGCTGTCTTGTTTCGACTCGACCTGGCATTGCATAACTCCACCCGAGTTGGATGAGAAGTTGAGGTCGACCGCGCTAGCTGCCCACCAAAGGTGGAGCCCTTGGGTATGGTCACCAGGCAGGGCAAATCCCTCTCCTGGGCCCATTTCACCCCAGGGCATCTCCTTGACCACATGACCCCAACTCGTCCCCCCCTCCACTCCCCTGCCAGTCCTTCCCTCACCTTTCTGTTGTACCCTCGCTATTCTCAAGGCATGACAGCGCCCACAAACCTCAGCCAATAGCGGGGGGGGGGAATCAAATGGGCGGAGGGCACAGAGCTCAGCAGGAGAGTAGTACCTGCCCATCGAGGCCCTCTGCCAACACATTCTGCTAAAATTTCCCACTCAGCAGCTATCCTACAGATTATAATCACTCCATTCAACGACGAATAAATCACTCTCACCCTTACCTATCTAAAGTCTCCTTAAATGCCCTTAACAACATAAACTACCCCACCCCAAATACTAAATTTACAATAACTTAACCACCAGCTTAACATAAATGAAACAAATACAAATAAAAAGAAAAATATATACGGTACAATGACAGCAGCAAAACACAGAAACATAGAATTTGATGGCAGATAGGGACCGCTTGGCCCACCCAGTCTGCCCATTTCCCTGCCTAATGGATAAGCTGCAGATCCTAGTTAACCAGCAGACTACTTCTTTCTACCCCTTGGACTGGCGGGGGAGTGGAGGGGGGGATGAATTGGGGTTGTGTGGTCAAGGAGATGACCTGGGGTGAAATGGGCCCAGGAGAGGGATTTGCCCAGCCTGGTGCTCATACCCAAGGCAAGGCAGGTAGACAAGCAGTAGTGAGTAGGGTTATGATGATTTGTGTCCAACATGAACTGTCCAAACTGTAATTAAAGAAATGAATAGTGTCCATGGAACCACGCTACAGCTCCAGTAACCAAAATTGAGATTTGCAGGGGAACTCTCGCCACCCCCTAACAATAAGAAAAATTTTGACCAAAAAAGTGGTCCTCACTGCTACATAAAAGTGCTTTTTCCAGGATTTCCACTGTAGAAATAGGCTTTCTCACTGTCTATCCCAAACAAGAAACAAATAATTCTTAGTGGGAGGCAGTATAGTGCAGTGGGTTAAGGCTCTGAGCTGCAGATCTGGAGACCTGGGTTTGAATCCCATAGCCGCCTTGGTGCATTCTGTGTGATCCTGAGTAAGTCACTTAACTTCCTTGTGCTCCCAGGTCGCATCTGGAAACAAGCTTCGGCTTAGTGTGCTACTCCTGGTTAAACAATGTTCCCTTTCCTTAGTGGTCCACAAGACAGTCATAGGAAACTAAGGCCAGCACTGTTCCACTAATAAAGACTGTTAGTTGAAGGCAGCTTTTAAGTGGACTCCCCTGGTGGATCACAGTCATCGGGTCCCAACCCTAACCCCAAGGAAGGTCTCAAAGCACCACCATTTTCCCCCACTTGAGCAACAGGAGCAACCCAACCCCCGTCAGAGAGCCCTCCACAACTCCAGGAGCTCAGACAGAGCACAATCCTCTGGTTAGCACCCACGACCCCCCCAGAGAGAACAGCTGCCTTTCGTGCCCGCCTCGGGATAGGGCAGTCTGGCTAATCCCTCCTTGACCTCCGTTGTTCAATCTCAGTCTCAGGCTTACTCACAACCACCTCCACATAGGTTCCCGGAGAACACGTCACTCATCAGCCGCAGCAGTCATAGATGGGCTAATTTCCCATAAAAGCAAAACTCCAGAGAGACAAAACACCAGTGTTCCTTGCATCAGGTCGTATTTCCCTCGGGTTGTTCTCCACAGCAGTCCATGTTCTTCAGCCAGCTTTGTGTGGGCAGCAGTTCCTAACCCACTTTAGGGCCAACTTTTTCAGTACTATACAGGCACCGCAGCACAAGTCCCGCACTCTGCGCCATACAGACGCTGGCAACCGGACCATGAGAACTGTCCCAATGATAACAATGTCAGGTAAGTTGTGTTTTACCAAAACCAACCATTGGAAATAAAACAAAACTCGTCGTAACTTTCAATAACGCACTACTGATGATTAACCACAAAAGTTTACACAAAAAAAATTATAAAATAAACAATATAACACTAAAACATTACAACAGCCACTGAGCTAAGCTGTAGGCTGACCCAGCATGGTCACCGTCTTTTTTGGCTTCAAAAGTTCTGCTCAAGTAAAAAAAAAGAAATTTGGGGTGCATTCTGCAATGGTATTATGGTGGTTTGGTACTACTCAGCCCACCACTGCTGCTATGCCCACTGCTACAGTATGTAGTAGCTTATCAGTTATTTGGCAACACCGCCATGAGACCATGAATTTTATGCATCAAAAATCAGGATGTTTATTCACAAAGTCACCACTCCATCTCAGGCCATTAACTTAAACCCCAATGTTTTGCTGCATAAATATAGCAGCTTTCTCAAGGGAAAAATGGTCCTAAAATGTAAGCAAATATAATAAATACTGTAGTTCAGTTACAAAATTCATAATATACTCAGAAGATTATGATTTAAACTATACATAATGCAGCATTAATGTATGTTCATAAGTTTGTCTTACATCAAATAATAGTCATAAAAGAAAATATATAATGCAGGGTAATACCTTGCACGTGATCAAAGCACCCCCTGGAGCCAAGGTGATTGAGAGCTACCATTCACAAAGATGTCAACATGCTGTTTGGAACACCATGGCCCCTGGGAGTATGTGTCTTGGCTTCCTTATAACAGTGGTGCACTAGCCGGCCTGGTGGCACTGAGGGCTGAAGCGCTGGGCACTTTACTTCGCGTCACACCAGTGACCTGTGTTTGGGAACGAGCATGGGCCGCCGAGGGTTGGCAGGAGGGAGAAGGATTGAGCATCCTCAGGACTGCTCTCCTTCTCCAAGAACGGGGTTAGTAGTGCTCAGTGATTGCCTGCCCCCTAGTGGAGGCTGGGAGGTGGTACATCAGTGCTAGAGACTGAGGGAGAGCGACTGTGGCAGGTGCTTGGTGAGGGTGTGGACGGGAGTGTGCGCGCTGCCTCCGCTGGCAGCATTACACACCACAGTCCTCGGGGGAAGCCAGAAAAGTGGTGGCCCCCCACTGCAATGGTCTGGGAAGCCACCTCCCTGAATACTCATCTGATCTGGTGGGTCGAGTCACTCCCCACCCCCTGCCACAAAGGGCAAGTCATGGGGTTCAGGGGAGGGGGCCTCATACCTGGTGTCCATATGGGGAGGACATCAGAGGGGCAGCAGAGAACTCCAAGGGGGAGAAAAATAAGTAACTATAAAAACAAAATTAACAGTGGTGCACTGAGCACGTGCCAATGTCATGACGTTCCATGTCAAGGACATCAGATGCTAGCAATCCAAGGACCACTTACTGTGATGTGGGACAGAAGATGGCTGTCAGTGTTAGCATCTTTCTCCAACCTGATTCATGAAAACCTCCCTCATACCTGTGGCAGCTTGTGCCTTTTAGGAAAAATTTATAAACTTTTAATACTAAGGTGGAAAAATAGAAAACTTTAATTTACTCTAATGTAATGATGTAAATGTGTGAGACACATTGTAGTTTGCTGCTTATTTGGTGTCATGGGGTTGTCAGCACTGCTCGAGGTAAGCCAGTGCCCTTTGAGGGACAAGAAATGCATCTGATACTACACAATTCATGTGGAGAACTATGGATTAAATCAAACTCAAGAAATATCCTTGTGCCATAAAAAGACAATCCTGTACAACAAACTAAAACTGACAGGAGAGAGGTTCAAGAGTGATATCAGAAAGTATTATTTTACAGAAATGGTGGTGGGATTGTGGAACAGTCTACCAGCCAAGGTAGTGGGTGGCAGAACCATTAATGATTTCAAGCACGTTTGGGACAGAGTGAAGGGTATCGTTGTTATGCAGTGTGACAGCAACAGGGAGGAGAATAGGGCAGTGGATAGGGACTGCTAAAACCATGTATGGAAAATAGGTAAAGGGGGGTTACATAGGGAACCATGGGCAGACTGGATGAACCATTGTTTTTTTTTCTACCATTCTTGTCTATGTTTCTGTGTTAAAAAAATTGAAAATGCTAAGTTCAATTTTTTTCAAGAAAGCATAATAAAATGTTAGTCAGACAGCTAACAGTAAGGCAAAGAGCCATAGTCCCCTAATTCCTGGCACCATTAAAGAATGCAGCTGAATCAATGATGTCATTTAAATCTATTCTCAGGTACAGCATTCCAAATCACTCAGTCCAGAATGCCTCCCGTTCAAGTAGTAGGTGATCTACAGTACTCCATCTTCTGGGGCATCTGCACTCTTTCTATCCCATAAAATCTGTGTGTTGGAATAGGGTGCTTCTTCTCTGCTAAATGCCTGGCTACCACAGATTTCTCATCACATCATCTGTTATCTGATTTATGCTCTGACAGACTTTTTTGTAGCTCTCTTGAAGTTTTGCCTGTGTAGGCCATGTCACAAGGACATTTCGGTATATAGACTGCACAGTTTGAGCTGCAGGGAATGTGTTGTCTTATTCTTATGGCCTCATTCCAGAATTTATTATTATGTTCTGTGAGTGTGTGGGTATTGTTGCAGTGCATGCAGTACCTGTGGGGAAAATTGCCCAGGGGTACTGGATTACAAGAAAACCCAGTGGTCTGTTTCTTGGTGGGGGGGGCACAATACCAGAGTGTACCAGTTTGGTTTATACAGTGGCTGCTCTATTAGCAAAAGCTAAAGGAGGATTGCAAAAACACACCCTATCTAACAGCAGCTTGGAGTATCTTGCAGTCTGGATTAACAATGTGGGCCCAGTTTTCAAAGAGCCCTTACAGTGACACATGTTGCATCGCTTCAGGGTTGTGGCAAACTCCGGGTGCCCAAGGGACCTTGCACCAGATTTTAGAAAACTGAAGGTCCTGGTGCTAGTAGCAGTGTCAGTGGCTCAGTGGCTCAGTAGGTAGTACCCTTGCCTCTGAGGCCAGGAGATCAGGGGGCTGTGGGTTCGGTTCCCACATCTGGTGCTTGGGTTAATATCCCAGTACTGACACTGTAGTGCAGCATGAGAGGGGTTTTGCACTTCTGAGGTGCCGTCTTTTGGATGAGACATTAAACCAAGGTCCCATCTGCCTGGATTGGTGGTAGTTCAGGTGGATGTTAAAGATCCCATGGCACTTACCGAAAAGAGTAGGGGAGTTTTTATTGATAAATAAACATACATCATAACTCATCAACTCAAAATTCACAAGAGGATCACAATACAATCAGAAAAAAAGCTATTCTATTGAAACTCTAAAGCTCTTTGGTTATAAATATTCTAGGTGTGGAATTCGAGTGCACACCCTCATTTAAATTTAATTATATGCGAAAATCCTTTCCACCATTTCATTACTTTATGAGAATTATACATTTGAACATCTTTCCGATACACATTATGCATTGCATTGGCAACCAGTTGACAAAACCCCTCATATAATACTCTTTTTTGATAAATTACCCATTGACACCTCACCTACCATAAAAAGAAATGCAAACATCCAAAAAACACAGCTAGTGTATTCTTATTAAGGTGAGCAAGACTAAGGGGAAAAACATCTGTGACCAAAATGACATAATTTTTGTTCTTCAACCATGAAAAATTCAATTTTTTTGCTACATGCTCCTATAATTGTGTTACATAAGAGCAGTGTAAAAAAAGTGCTCTATAGTTTCTTCTTGATTTAAACAATCTAGGTAAGGACAATTCCTTTCTTTTTTCACTTTGCATTTTGCTGTGACTCTCACGTTTAATCTGCCATACATTATTAGCCATTGCATTTCCCACATAAAAGCAGGAATTCTAGCATTATTCAGTTGGTCTAGTATATAGGAATTTTCAGCTGTGCGGCAATTTTTAAAACTTGGTTCAGCAAGGTAGATTGAACTCATGATCACCTTATGTAAAGTTTTTACTGAGTTAGAAACAATGATTTGTTTAGTAATTTTCCACTTGTAAAGCTTCTGGACCGCAGGTTTGAAAGATACTGGAGTATGTATATGCGGATTTAGCTTAGGAGCCACATTAACCCAAGCTTTAAAATATCGGCCTTGAACTATCGCCTTACAAATACCTTCTCTACTATCTGATCTCAGAATAATGCTTTTAAGTGACTGTGTAAAGAAAAGGGAGTGAAAAAAGATAATAGGTTCAATCATTCCTAACCCTCATTTTGTAATGTACAGATAAGTGAAACATCTCTTAACTGGATTTAACCTATTTCCCCATAGTAACTGAAAAAAACAACTGTAAAGTCTGGTCTCATACTGTGTTAGTAACTGAAAAAAACAACTGTAAAGTCTGGTCTCATTTTGTGTTAGTAAAGGGGAAAGCATATCCACATATTGTAAACAGGGAATAATAAACTGTTTAATGATTTGAAAATATTTAGCTTTAGAAAATTTATATTGTTTCCACCTTGAGACTTTTTGCTCTACTTTTGTCAGTGCTGACTTCCGATGTTTTTCAGGAAGATTTTAAGGGCCAAACATAATACCTAAGAGACAAAGAACCTCTGTGCGTAAACACTGAGGCAAGGGACAGTTTGGCTGGGAAGCCAAGTTTCAAGAAAATACAAAATCACACATGCCCCCACAATGCAAAGCATCATGGGCTGCATATGCAAATCACCACAGAATGTTATGCTGGTCCAACTTTAAGCAGAATTGCATGGTGCCAAAAGGCCTCTCACACAGTTTACAAAGGGTGCTAACAGAAGACATAGACACGTGTTTCGTCCTACCAGGACTCATCAGTATGCCTCATCTGTTTGACACTACAGTGGAATGGATCAGCTACCCCTAAGGCAGTGTGCCTGGGATATATTGTGGTGAACCCATTAAAATAAAAAAAATTATTTAAAAGGCAAAGAACCTCTGTGCGTAAACACTGAGTGTGAGAGGCCTTTCGGCACCATGCAATTCTGCTTAAAGTTGGACCAGCATAACATTCTGTGGTGATTTGCATATGCAGCCCATGATGCTTTGCATTGTGGGGGCATGTGTGATTTTGTATTTTCTTGAAACTTGGCTTCCCAGCCAAATGCCCTTTGGGGTAACCCTTGCCTCAGTGTTTACGCACAAAGGTTCTTTGTCTTTTAAATAGTTTTTTATTTTAATGGGTTCACCACAATAATACCTAATATACTTAAGGGTTCAGATGATATCAATATATTATTGTAATGAAACTTATGATGACCACAGGCTCCCATAATCAAACCCTTGTTTTAAGCAATTTAATTTTGGCATTAGATACAGCAGTGAAAAGATTAAACTCAACTAGAAAGTCCTGCAGGTATTCATAATTACAAAAAACAAGCAGACATCATCTGCATATGCTTGAATACTTAAATGAGAAAAAAGATGTTCTCCTCCAACCAATATCCACTTAGGTGATAATGACAGAGATCGAATAAGGGGTTCTAAAGACAAACCCCTTAGGTTGAACTCCTTTAATAAAGGGATACACAACAGCAGAAGAATACAAGAATTTAATAACATTGATAATCATCTGTGGAAAACCAAAAAAGTGTAAGACCAGAAATAAATAGGTATGATCAACCCTATGAAATGCTTTCTCAAGGTCAGCCAATATTAAATAACCAGTTTTGCCTTCTAATGAGAGGTGTCGTAGTACATCTCTTATAATCATAAGTGCAGATTGAATTCATCTGTTAAGAATACTACAATATTGATAAGGTGTAATTATTTTTTCTACATAAATTTTCATTCAGTTATTTAACAACATTGTGAATATTTTATAATCAGAATTCAAAAGTGTTATTGGTCTCCAATAGTTTATGTTCCCTTTATCAAGTCAGAGAGATGACCTTACCTATCATAATAAATTGAAAAACTAAGAATAAACAAGCCAAAAGTTCAGATTTAAAAGCTTTATATAATGAATTAGGAAGTCCATCCAATTCTGGGGAAACTCCCTCCTTCAAATTCTGAATCATAGCTGAAATATCTGATACTGAAAAGGGATCTAAGAGTTTTTTAGCTTCTTTTGGTAAAGCATGAGTAGTAATTGTATTTAAATACGCACTAATATTTTCTAGCTGAATAGGTGTGGAAGGGTACAGGGATTCATAGTGTGATTCTATAATGGAATCTATGTACTTCTCTATTACCACTTTCTTACCATCTGATACTAAGAAATCCATTAGAGTAGCTTCTTTGAAGTTTCTACACATTTCAAAAGGATCTCCTAATTGTGATTTTTGGGTATGGTTAGAAAGCAAGGCCTGCAGTGTCTTTGCTCTATCATATTGAACTTTCTTCATTTCGGTTTTAATATTCTCTATTTGTTCTGAGTAATTGAACCTAGAGGTGTTAGCAATCGTAACTAATTGCTACAATTGCTTTCTGAGTTTAATTAAGAGATTTTTTTTCCATAAGGAACCATATCTCCTAAACCATCTGTTCAAATCTGTTTTAGTTTCTAGCCACCATACACCTAAATCAGAGTATAAAAAGGCTACAGATAATCTGACCTTTAAAAGATAAGACACTGAATGCTGCACATAACTGTTGCTAAGAACAGAAGTGTTCAGTTTCCATGTAAGTATCCTTTTTGGTACAATAGTCGAGGCCCCGAATGAATATATTCAAAGTAAGTGATCTGAAAATTCAACCGGCATTATTTGAAATATTTCAGTAGGGACTCCTGTAAAAATTAACAAATAATCATTCATGGTTTTTAATTTCCCTTTCATTTAGGTATAACTAGGCCCAGAATACCTGTACTGAAAACAATTAATAAGACCAGCAGTTTGAACTATTGAATCTAATGAATGTGAATCGCAATAAATGTTTTTATTGGTTTGCCCTTTGATACCAGACTATGGTTACAATCACCTCCCCAAAGGATTAGACAAGAAGTAACTAAATATGGTTGCACTCCTTTCATGCAATTAATTTTCTCAGCTTTTGTTTGTGGGTTATATATATTAATAAATCTACACTCCAAATGATCCCATTTTCCATCTAAAATTAAAACCTCACCTGGAATAAGGTCTATCAGTCCATCCATCAAAAAAAGGAAGGAATTGAACAAAATTCCTGCTCTATCTGCACTATCCCTTCCAAAGGACCAATACGAGGATCCCCATGGCCAATCACTTTTAAAAGAAGCAATTTGCTCTATGGAGTACATCCATGTTTCTTGCAGAAAGCAGACAGAGATATTATCGTCTTGCACTGCTTGAAACAGAGCTTGCCGTTTTATAGTGTTCAGAATACCATGAGTATTCAATGACCCCAATTTTTTTCCATTACTGATGCAATAGGCCTAACAAACTATTTTTTTTCTTTTTTCTTTTTCTTTTCTTTATATTCCTCAGCTGGTAAACCAACGGTTTCGTGCACAGATTTTTGAGAATCAGAATCAACCATATCCATTTCAGAATCACCCCAGTTAGTAAATAAGGCCGCATAAGAGTTCTGAGTCTCAATACTGGTATTAGAAGGGGAAGATTTAGATCTGAGATTCCAAGAGGATCTCCTAGGTGGCAAAGGAGAAAGTGGGATATTTCCAGTAGGGAGTTTCTCAGATTTTTCAGGGTCTCTGTAACAAACTGGCACCATAGTGTCTGAAGTAATAAGACACTCCTCTAAATCTCCTTTTTTTTTTCCCTCCTGGCCTAAATCGTTAATCAAGCAAATAACCTCTACTGAATCCACTGATGTGGGGGTTGGGGGGGAGTGGTCTTAGTAGATCGCACACTACTTATAACCTCCTGCTGATGAGCAGGAGCAGCACCTTCAGGGGCCCTCTCCAGCTTAGAAGAAGCATCCTGAGCCTGCTGAATCAGTAAATCTGGGCTAATGCAGGATGCCTTATTCTTTGTGGCACAGGGGCATTCTCAGAAAACATGACCATACTCTTTACAAAGGTCACATTTGGAGTGATTTGCACATTGCATTGTTACACTTCCTACTTCCCCACAATTATCACACCTTGGTTGGTCACAAACACTAGACAAATGAGTTCTAGATCAACATTTGTAACAAGCCCTAGGTTGACCACCATAGAAGAAGACCCTCCATCTCTCCCTAACAGGAAGGAATTGGGAATATGCTCTACCCCAGTGTCTGATTGTCTCAGTTTCACTTTATACTTCCATCATCTTGTCCAAAATTGTTCAGCATCTAGGATAGGTTCAGGTTCACTCACAATCCCTCATTTCTGAGCCAGCCAGTAAGTTATATGCTCCACATGGACTCTCTCATTCCTAAACATGACTGTAATAAATTTGATCAAAGGTTTGGTCAGAGGAATCACTGAAAAAGGGAGTCCAAATCAGGGAAAACTTAACTTGATGATAGTATTCTCAACAAAGATTGAACGCATATGGTGTTCTGAAGCTTATGTCATAATTGGTTGGGCTTCTGAAGCTTATATCATAATTGACTGGGCTCTTTCTAACTGTCTCGACAGCATAGTCTCTGCCGGTACCCTGGCTGACACTATAAGTGATTATTCCCCAATTTTCTGCATCTGGCGTTCCGCTAGACAGACATCTCCTCCTCCTCCAAAACTCATCACCTTCTGTAATCTGGCTAGTCTTAATCAGGCACATTTTTTTTGTTTGACTTCTCAGTGATTGACTGGTCTCCCATCTTTGCCTCCTCTAATGTTCAATCAGCCCTTGACTACTTCCTGGCAAGGTTTGGATTCCTACAGGACGTCCATGCCCCCAGAGTCACACACCACATATGGGGAACACAAACAAAGTGGCTCACCAAAGTTCTCCATACTCAACTCAGGTCAACGGATAAAATTTGGCGGCGTTTCAAGGCCTCAGAGTTTCAAGCAGATTTTAACATCTATAGAGCCCAGAGGAATTCCTGCAAAAGAAATATTCACCTAGCTAAAAGCTCTTTCTGCAAGGACTTAATAATGAAATCTGCTGGTGACTCCAAGAAATTCTGGTCCATCATAAAAACTCTCCTAAGAGCCAACAAAACATCCACTAATAATGACATGTTGATAAACAACATACATTGTAATAATCCGGTGACCATAGTCAATTCACTAAACTGCCATTTCTTGGATCTATTGAGCTACTCTGCCTCCTTTCCCCTTGGTCCCCCCACTTCCAGCTCCATGGACACAGAACCTGCACTCTCTCACCCACCATTCCAGTTCCAGACCATCACCAGAATAGAAGTTTCAAAGCTGTTACTCTCCATCTCTGATAGCACTAGCCCTGGTGCTGATGGATTGGAACCCAGGCTACTGAAAATCACTGCCCCTCTCATTGCCTCCCGTTTAATGAAAATCTTTGACTTATTGATATGTCATGGCATGGTTCCCAACATCTGGAAGATAGCCAGAATCACTCTCAACCTTAAGAAAGGTGATCCTAAAGACATGTCTAACTATCGACCTATTGCCATTCTCTCCATGCTCAACAAAATCCTGGAAAAATGAATGGCAACCCAAACCACAGCATACCTACTGAAACATAACCTCCTCTCAGGTTCCCAACATGGCTTCCGCAAAGGCCACAGTACTACCACTGCCATCCTAAAACTAACAAATGACATCTATGGTGCAATGGAATCCGACTTCTTGACAGGTGCTATCTTCATTGACTTAACTAAGGTATTTGACCTGGTTAACCACTCTCTTCTCCTTACTAAACTCTGCTCATTTGGTTTCTCTGTTGAAACAGTTGCCTGATTCAGTAGCAACCTATCCAACTAGATGCAGGCTGTAGCTTTTAACTCAGCTATGTCCAATCTTCCTCCCATACTTATGGAAGTTTCTCAAGGCTCCATACTTGGCCCACAGCTTTTCTCTATTTTTATACATCACCTCCCATCCTTTGCACCAGACTGCTCTTCCTTGCTGTATGCAGATGACCTTGTCATCTACCATTGTGGAAGTAATATCGTGGATATTAACTGCACCCTAACCAGTGGCTTCCTAAGTATTCAGTCCTGCCTAATCAAAAACAATCTTCTTCTTAATGCAGACAAAACACACTCCATGCTTTTCGGCTCCCCAGCTAGACTCAAATTGAATTGCAACTCCTTTCAAATTTTGTATGCCAATGGTTCCCCGGTAGTTAGTACCAGCTCCTTCAAATACCCAGGTATCCTCCAAGATGAATCCCTGGATTTTGACCTCCTTATCACCGCCACCTGCAAATCGGTCAATGCAAAAATCGGATGTGCCTACCATGCTAGCTATGCCCTCACGTCATTTGCCAGGCTTGCTGTGGCTCAAAGCATACTGCTCCTGGCCCTGGCTTATGGCTCAGTCACGTACCTGGGAGCCTCTAAGACCTCCCTCCATAGATGGGACACCACCTATAATAGCATCTGCCACTATGCCTCCAGATCACCACATTTCAAACATCACTGCCAGCTTTATGCTGACCTAAAATGGCACTGCCCTTCTGCCCACTGGCTACTAGCCCTTGGCTCCCTACTTGATAGTATAACTAGATCAGGTATCCCCAAATCCCTCGCCTCCTTGCTACACTCCCAAACCCCCTCCTATGGTTTCCGATCTAATGACTATGCTCCTCTCTTCATCCCTATATGTAAAACCACTATGAGTACATGTGCTTTCTCCTGCTCTGCTCCTAAGTACTAGAATTCTATCCCTCAAACTATTCACCTAGCTCCCACCCATGTCGGTTTCAAGAAACTCCACCGTGAGCATCTACTGGCCTCAAATCCCTGCACATGCTTCCATCCACCTTAGCCCATTCAATCCTTCCACTTTCCACCTTGTTCTTTCCTGAACTCACCTTCTTCCCTCTCACTCCTTTCACCCCATCTCCCACCTCCCTCCTCCCCCCACCTTTTTTTCTCTATATTGCACCCCGGATGGCACTTACTGTTTTTCTGCACTTTCCTGCCAGCTCCAGTACAACTTGTTGGCATTTGTTTTGTTTAGTTTTACATTTTCCTAACTGTACTGCTTATATTGTTTGACATTGTCTAATCTCTGTATATCATCCAGTTGCTAATTTGTTTGTATTGCTGACAATCCTATTGACTACCTCCCCCTTGTGCTGCATCACATTGTACTGCTGATCGTACTGCTCATGTGTCTTTCACTTGTGTACTCCCGGATCGTGCCTGAAAATAGGCATCTCTATGTCTAGTGCACCCACCCGGTTACCAAAAGCAAATAAATAAATACATAAATAAATTAGCTTCCCCTGAAATATTGATAAATGTGAATACATTCCTTGGGGAAAAATGTAGGGAATCGTTTATTAAACATTTCCCCACATAATGCCTATCAGGACGATCAGTTAATCCCCCTTTATAATGAATGTGAACCACATTCCTCCTTGGTGCAGCCTCCCTTTTAGATTGTGCAAAAAGTTCTGACATTAAAGGTTTCTTTGGACTTAGAGAGGAAGACTCACTAATGCGAACACTAGGGCCTTCCTTTTTGCTAAGATTTTCTTTGTCCTGCTCAGGTCCTATAATGTCAGTTTTATTAAAAGTCACAACAGATTTCAATGTAACTGTGTGTCTCCCTGTCTCAGCCACAGGAAAATCAACATTTGAGGTGGCTTTACTAAGGACCATATCTTTGACATTAGGTTTCCAGTCCGGAGTAGAGTTTTTTAAATTAAATGAGGGATCCCACAATGGGTCTGGAGTCCAAGATCCTGTGGCTGTCTTCTCCCAGCCTGCCTCTAGGAGCGCCTTTTGCGGTGACCAGGTTTCATCATGAAGAGTTGCTTTGGAAGATAATTTTTAAGTGGGACAAGGCACTGCTCCTATATCTGGGTTCTGCATTTGTGTTTCTCCAAACTCCCCAACAGTAACACTTGCTGAGATAACTTGGATGTGCTGAAATGGCGAGGAAATCTAAATTCAGTAATCCCCGTTTGTCGGTTTCCATCACTTTGAAAAATGACTAAATTGTCAGTTACAGGTGGCTGATCACAGTTAACTGGCATTTTAAACACAAAACCAGCCTCTCTGGTCAGTTTCATCTGTGCGCCAAAAGACGTGCTGTTAACATCCAGAGATTTGTCAGAGCCAACTGTCTGGCTTTCAAGTTTAAGATAAGGAGCGGTTTCATCTAAGATGTTCTTATTTGTTGATATGGGCTTTAGGCACTCGCTCTCATTAGCAACTTTCCTGCCAGCTGAGCTACAAGGTTCCATACTGCATTCAATCATTATTTCAGGTAAGATAATGTTTGTAGACTCACCCCACATTCTTGAGCTCACCCTGTGTGCTGGACTACCATTGCTGCTGTCAGATTTTACTCCCGGCCTGTCAACCAAATCAGCTGTGGTCTTGGGGTTCTGAGGAACCGATTCAAATAGCAAGTCCGTTTCTTGTGATGGCGAAATTGCCATTCCAGGCTCAGCATAAAAGGCTTCTTCCTTATTTAAATCAACGTGTTCTTGGAAAATATTATGCTCACTGTTTTGTTGATAATCCTCTGTGAAACCGATTGCTTCATGAAGCCCAGGGACAGAACATGACCTGGCAACAGGTGGGCACATGCACATTCTGTCACTGGACCCCCCCCATACAATATAATTCATAGGTACAGTACTTTGCAGTACTATAATAGATATTGATAGACAATACAAAAGTACAGACAAAATCAAATGCACCCTGCCAGATGCCACAGAGCTACAATTAATGCCCAGTTGTCTCCCCTACTTCCTCTCTGTCACCTCCTGTGCACCTTCTGCCCCCAGCAGCCCAGTGTCAGACCCCCTCCCACTGGTGCACACCACTTAAGACAACCTCCTGGCTGGTCTAAGTGATTCCCCTTGCTGCACCCATGGCAGGGCTTGCAAAATCACAAAAAAGGGTATGTTGCAGCTACGCCATGGCACAAACCCTCTTGTGACCTGGTACACTGGACTGTTTAATACAAAAGAGCAATCATTTATGACTGTAGCCAGGGAATCACAGTGCCAAAGTCAATTGTTGTAATGAAAGCAGTTTGGGGACCAACACCTGTGATAAGGGAACACTTATGTGTAGCTCCAAAATACACTCATGGACAGAGCTTTTACTCCACAAAAGTACACCCCATTAGCCAGCCCAGTGGTGCTGAGGACTGAGGCAGTGAGGATCTGGACACCTTACGTCACACTACGCCAGTGATCCTGATTCAGGAACAACCTTAGGTCCTTGGGGTGCTGGCATGGGGGGGAGGATGGGAGCAGGACTGAGCACTGGCTCTCCTCTCTGGGGAGGTCACCCACTGGTAGTCCCATTGTCACCAGATGGAGTTCCAGTGACAGGTGCAGGCTGTAATGGCACAACAGGTAGAGTGGGGCATCCCATAGTGTGTGGCATGCACATGCCTCCACATGCCCGCGCAATGAACGGGTCGGGGAACAAAAGCCAAAGATAATATCAACTACTTATGAAAAAAAAGTGCACTTCTTTATTATAAGGTGCAAAATACAAATACAGAACACTCACATATCGGTTACAAAAATATGTGGAAGTCCATAAGCCCATGAATCCAAGAATCTAAAAAATAAAAGTAAACAAGCCATGGCAAGCTGACAGTGCAGCACAGCACTACTGCTTAAATGTGTTTCTAGTAACTAAATAGTGAATGGTGGAAACACGGCAGGTGCAGCGCACCAACGAGTCCTGCTCTCTTAAAGATTTGGTGATAAGGACAGCAAGTAGCAACACTAACTACTCAAATGTTTTGTTTGATAACACAACATCTGCAACTGGCCCATTCAACATAAGACAAGTCTGTACACAATTTGAAAAAACATCTTACAAGTTGAAATGCCTGCCGTGGTAGGAAATCTATCTGAAAGCATATTTGGAGGTTGACCGGGTCCCATGTGTATGCCGAGTGCTTGAAAACCCCACCAGTGGATAGAATTGTGATGGCTTTTTAGACAAGTGAAGGAAAACAAGTCATAAAGCCAGCAGGAAATACAGTACATCGATTTAAATTTGGAAGAAAATGGTCTCCTGCAAAAAGAAGTTGAGGAGGAACTGATTGAAAAGTAAGAATTAAAATTATTCTCAGGGTCACCAAAATAAGATAAACTATTAGAAGACTTTACTGAGAAGTTACATAACTATCAGGAAAAAATAAAGTTGATCAAAAAAACTAATTTGAAAGAAAAGAAAATGATTTCAATACAGGACAAATATTTAACCGGACCACTCCCATAAAAACGCCATCAAATGAGAGCCAGCCTAAATCCATTTTGAAACACAATACAGCCAGGAATCAACAAACAGGAAACAATATCGACCCTGATTTGAATTTTTTTTTTAGGCGGAGAAGAACAATGTGTAGGTTCACCGAAACCCAAACCATTTACTCCATGGAGGAGCCAGAGGCTGAAGAAACAGAGCACAGGAAAACAAAACGCACAAGGAGGGGAGGTAGGACAAGGAACAAGCAGAGGAGAGTACAAGAGAGGGAAACATACAAGAGGGAGCAGGAGGTAAACCAGTAAATATTTATTAAACGATCAAAGTATGTGTTGAATGAAACCAAAGTCAATGTTTTGAATAAGAGATTATAATGCACACCATCCCAAAGATTTGACCATTTTAGCACAATGTTTCATTTAAGTCAACTTACGAGGAACCTCAGTTTATAATCTTTTTTCACCAAGGAAGATGGGGATGAGGCATTCAGGGATGAGGTAACAGGTGATAACAATACACTTGTTGATACCAGTGACTTTTTTTTTGTAAACTTTATTTCAAAGTAGGTTGGCATTACATATTTCCCAGTCAGACGTAACATACATCACAAGAGATACTGGTATGCTATATCTTATAGGCGTTTCTAATACACAAATA
This sequence comes from Neoceratodus forsteri, assembly GCA_016271365.2. Lineage (NCBI taxonomy): Eukaryota > Metazoa > Chordata > Ceratodontiformes > Ceratodontidae > Neoceratodus > Neoceratodus forsteri. Next base: position 1,365,867,017 of record CM057455.1, on the reverse strand, counting down.
CACATTGTTTAATAAATTGTGACAGGCTACTGTTTTGTATAACAGGTAACTGAGTTTATACATAGTGTGTAAATAAAAGAAGATTATCTCGGAATAGTGTAGATGTGATACTTCATTCCCTTAGGGCTGTCAAGGGACTGTTTGTAAACATTTACTCAACAATAGCCTAGTATTTATAATACTGGTATACTAAAGTGGGACATGCACCCAGTTAACTGATAACAAACCAGCCTATTTACTGGATGTTGATCTATTTATGTACACTTTCCTATATATTACTGGATGGGGAAGATCTGCTTTTGTATAGCGAATTCCAAGGGTTGCCTATTTGGTAATATTTATCCAGCTGGTTTCTTGCCTTTAGTTGGGTATGCTCCAATTTCTTACTTTGAAGGAGGGTTTAAGCCCACTGGGCTATCATTGGCACAGATTCCATGTACCAATGCATAGCCAGCATTTTTTTTTCCAACCACGTAACCTACGTAGTTCTAACAGGGGTTCCCTGTGCCTGTGTCCTGCAGATATTCCTACAGGGAGTTCCAACAATATTTCTACTAGATTTAATGCTGCTGGGTGAGATAAGGTTTGGGATAAGATCTCATTCACCTTTCTTCAAAAGATTGCCACCCTAGGGCAACCCCATACTAGATGGAAAAACATACCAGGTTGGATTTACATTTTGGGCATGTGGTGTGAAGTTGGCCCTGTGAAACAAATTAAGATGCATAGCTCTCAACCTATTATTTACAGAGCATTCGATCCCTGACTTCATTAAACTATCCCAGTCTCCAAATGTAAGACTATCAGGGGCCAAACCCTCCTCCCATCCCTTCCTCATCCTTTCCAGCAGGTCTGGCAACACCCCTAGGAGCAGTATATAGCATTTACTTAGTGGTTTAAATTTACTGTGGATATGAGGACTGGCAAACAGCTCCTCCAAAGTAGAATGCTACCCCAACCATCAGCACACTATTTTTCAATAGCAGAGATCTAATCCTGCAATAAAGGAAGTATCCTGTGGTTTCTATACCATAGCTTCTTTTCAGATCAGTGAAGCCTAGCAGCTGTTGCTGGTTGCATAGCTGTGCTACAAGCCAGAGGCCTTTCCTGGACCAGTCTCACAAAACTCCCAAGTCACTTCCCATCAGGTTCCCCATCTTCCACGATACTAGGGCTTTTATGGAGGTCTCAGGTAAGAGAGAGGGCTGTACCCCAGGCTTTTATGTGCTTTAACCCAGGCTTTAGTCAAGTTTCTTTTAAATGGGTTGCTTATGGGTGGTTGTTTCTGGAGCTTCGTACTTGGGGCAAAAGGTCATGCTATATACTTCCTGCCACTTCTTCAAAGTCTACCCAAGCTCTGTGTCTCTCAGCATGAAATGTAATGTCTTCCACGAAGGTGTTGTGATGCCAAATAGTATAGGTGTAGGTTGGGAAGACCAAGTTCCCCCTCCCCTGGAGCAACCAGAGGGTAGTTTTCTTTATTCTAGGATATTTACTTTGCCAAAGGAGAGAAGTGATGGCCTCCTCCAAAGCGTTTATAAATTTAAGTGGAACTTGGACAGGAATGGATTCAAACAGATATAAACATTGGGGAAGTATATTAATTTTCACTAGGATGACCCTTCCTATCAATATAGAGAACCTATACAGGAGAGAACAACAGGGCTGAATTGATATGATTTTAAGACCTCAAACATATAATGCCTTTCAACTCTGTCAAATGTATTTTCAGCATCCAAAGCTATGAGACATTGACTCCCCTCTTGCTCCTTTTGGACCACAGATGTATAATGTTCATTGCCCTTCTCAGATAATGTTTAGCTTGCCTACCTCCCACCAAACCTCCCTGATCTGGATGTATCAATTCTGAGAGAAGCTCCTCCAGGTGGGTAGCCAAGAGTTTGGTGATAATTTTATAGTCTGCATTCAGTAGGGATATTGGCCTGTAAGAGCCACATTTTCCAGGATCTTTACCCTGCTTCAGTAGGACTGTGATAGTTGCAACTAAAAGGTATTCCCAGTCACTTTCCCTCCTGCAACGCTGTACATATCGCAGTGTGCATGAAGGAACCTACAGTTTCTCACACTTTCCTGTAGAATTCTCAGGGGATTCCATCTGGGCCGGGGTCCTTCCTTTCTTTATGGAAAATACCACTTTACGGAGTTCCTCCACCAGGATGGGTGAATCCGTTAGTACTTGCTCGTCAGTTGAAATACTTGGGAGGTATAGTGTATCGAAAAAGGAGGTAGGGTTAGAATTTGGGGGAACCTTTGAGGTATATAAGTTTTGGTAGAAGTTTTTGAATTCAGTATTTATCTCTTGCTGATTTACTGTGTGGGAGCTGTCTTCTCTTTCTATCTCTAGAATGGTCTTGTTGGCTTGCTTTTTCTTAATTTATCAAGCAAGGAGTTTGCCTGCTGTATCACCTTCGAAATAGTATTGGGATTGCATTAAAAGGATATCCCTTTCCATACGTTTTAAAAATGACTGGTTTAATTTCCCCTTTAAAGTATTTAGAGGGCCAACATCTGTCATTCCCAAAGTCATGTTCCATTTTTTCTAATTTCTCAACTTCTTTCATTAAGTTTTCCTCTTCCCGGAGGCAGAGTTTCCTCATATGTGCAGCATATGAGATAGCTCCCCCCAATGTAGGCGTTCATGGCATCCCAGACTGACTGTATAGGGACTTATATTATATTACTAGATCTAATAAACTCCTCTGTTTTATCAGCAATAAGACTAATTAAGTTATCATCATTCAACAGGGTTGGGTCCATCCTCCATTGCCTTGGTTGGGGGGGTATCTCCAAGACTAACAATGTGACCATTAGAGGGGCATGGTTGGATATCAAAATAGGTCCATACCTAGCTTCTACCACCCCGCCTAGATTTGTTTTGAGGCTGAAGGTGTAATCCAATCTGGGATATACTTTATTTGAATGGGAGTAGAAAGAATACTCCCTTTCGTGAGGGTGTTTATACCTCCATAACTCAGTCAGGTTCCTTTCCCCCATCATATCCTGCAGTGCTACTGCCCCCTTAGTTTGAGACTTTGGTAAGGAACCAGATTAATGTAGGGAGTGGTCCCAATAGATATTAAAATCCCCACCAGTCATTAAAGTACCTGTAAATGGGGCCAATGCTACTAATAAATGGTGGAAAAAATCTGGTGAGTCGAAGATCGGTCCATATATGAACATTAGGGTGTATCTTGCCATCTTAACTGTGGCGTCTACAATTATATACCTACTTTGCTTGTCTGCCACTACTTTGTGGATCTCCATCCTGAGAGATGGGTGAAACCAAATTCCCACCCTCCTAGCCTTAGAGGAGAATGGAGCTGATTTCGACTGCCCATGAAGAGGCCAGTCTATTTGCTTCCTGCTGGGACATGTGGAGCTCCTGCAGGAATACAATATTGCCCTTCATCTTTTTAATATATGACATTGTCCATTTACGTTTAACCACTGTTTTAAGTCCATTGACATTCCAAGTCATAAAGGTGAGATTATCCACATTGCTTTATATTTAAATAATGTCTTCCTTGTTATAACTTTTTAGATCTTGTGCCTGGGACATCCTTTGCCAACTCGGTTTTTAACATTTTCCCCAATATAACCCCCCCTTTCTACAAATTTTAATAAACTCCAAACAACCATCCTCCCCCAACTAAGTACCAAGAGCTGTACTTCTTTTCCCCATCTGAGAAGGAGTCTTAGCATTCAGACTCCCTGATCCTATTTCAATTTGTTTACCCCCCCCCCCTTGGGGGATGTTGTGTCCTCTCTTCCCTTAGCAACACAGAAAATGAAAAAAGAAACAGCAAGACATACATTAAATTCCACACTCCCTCCCCACCACAGCCTATCTGAACAGGCATAGTAGAGCCCACTATCCTTTTTGGAAGGAGCTGGGTCCTCCATCCTTATAAACAATGCAGGTGTTTTCTTCTTACCCAGCCGGATGAGAAAACTATTAACTTGCCTGTTTGGAACTATCTGAAATTAAATAGTAACTCAGGGCATGTCCTCCCAGAGTGGATTTGTATATGGTGTGTGAGGATGGATGAGCCTAGAGCTTCCCATGATGAGCACCTTGCGAGCAACTGGATTTGCCACGATGTCACACCGAAGAATAAATGCATTTGCAGATTGAATTACATTGCTCAGACTCATTAGCAGGTCTTTCCCTCCTCACCCCCAGCATCATTATTAATTTCCTTTTATATGCATTTCGAGCTCAAGGTAATTATTCACCATATAACCTCTGTGTTATTAAGAATAGTACTGCCTAGTATATCCCTTTATTCTTAACGTTTCAATTACTAGCTTTTTAGCCACTTAAACAAAGGTTTTAAAATGAATATTGAATTTTGAAATCCAAACTAAAATTAAGACAAATCTGAGAGAGCGAGCATTTCTAAGACAACCAACTCTGTTAATTCACTCACCCCTCAGGAGGCTATTAAAGAGGCAATCTAAGCAGTCAGAAATAACTTTGCATTGAATTCCTTTAACTTAAAGTTTCAAATTCAAATTAAGTCTCTGTCATATCGCAAATGGGGTATGTTGCTTGGACGTACAAAACTTGCATTCTAGGAGTACAAAAAAAAAAACAATTCTGTGTGTTCTTTCAAGCAAGTGCTTACTTCCTGGCTTGTACAGGTTACTTGACCCCAACATAAAAATGAACTATCCATGTAAAAGAAAGGTTGGTCTTCATGAGTACAGTCCCACGAGTAGCCCAGGAATGGAGGCGGTTCGATCCTGCTTCATAGGCCACGATAGTGTTGTGGACTGCACTTCTAGCTTTCCACCCTCCCCAATGCTACCCAAGCGGGCAAGGTTGAAATCAGTACTTTGTAAATAATATGGCCTCCTGGGATTAATGCTTTATATCTGGTTCTTGCTAGTCTTGTTGTTTTCTCCGCTTGGTCTCCTCCATGATGTATGTCATAGCCGCCTCTGGATCTGAGAACACACATTGTTTTGCCCCTGGCATACAGATAATCAAATGTGCTAGGTAAACTAGGGCAAATATCCAGTCTAGGTCATGCAGCTGTCTTTTGGCAGGCAAGAAGGCCTGGTGCTGACTCTGAAGGTTCCTTGAGAAATCGGAGAAGATACTGTCTCAGGAACCCGGCACCATTAGGTTACCTTTCTTCCAAGCAGCTTCCAAGACTGACTGCCTGTCTTGGTACCGCAAGAATTTAATTATAATGTGCCTCAGACATTGATCAGATGGTGGTTTCGGGCCCAGGGACCAATGAGCTCATTAAATTTCTAGGGAACAAGCTGCAGGCAACTGAAGGTTTCCTTGAAGCCACAATTTAAGGTATGTAGAACAATCATTGCCCTCAGAGCCCTCCGGGAAACCCACAGTTTGGACGTTACACCTCCTCTCCATATTCTCATGGCCATCAATTATTTGTTTGAGAAAGGAGATATCTTTTGTTGCTTTTTTCAGTTCAGCCAGTACTCTCACCAGGTCATCTTCTTAGGTGCTTGTACAGGCTGCTAGTTCTTGTAAATGCTGGCCATGCATATCTACTGTCTCAAACACAGAGTTAACTGTCTGCTGCAGGTGCTGGAGCTGAGAGGTAAAGTTGTCAAAACTAGCTTGCATTTTCATAGTCAGCTCATATTGTAAATCTTTAAATAACTTCTCCAGCATTTTGTAGGAAGAGTCATTAGAGAATTTGTCTTTATTAGGTTGATCATTCTCTTCCTGTTGATGGCGAGCGGTGCTCCACATGGCCTCCAGGCCTGAGATTTTTTCTCTATTTCCCACTTGCTTAAAATTTATTTTAGCTTGAGTTTTTGTCAATTTTGTACTAGATGCCTTTGTAGATGTACTATTTTTGTCTTTCTGGCTCGATTTGTGAAATTTTAATGCAGGATGCCTTAGAAAAATGTTGGCTGGGTGTGGAGCTCTCCTTGTGTGCGACTTACTCCATTCCCAGCTTGGCCACACCCCTGATACCAGTGTCTTAAATACTGTCAACCCCAGATCACAATTTTGCCCCCCCCCCAACATGTCACCAACCATACAAATGTTCTTGGAATGCTGTGAAGAAGATATTGCTCTTTTGAACATTGAGACCAGCAATCATTTTTTTTCATAATTTAAGTAACAATGAACAGTCAGCACTTAAGGAACTGGGCAACAATAAAGATTTAACTATAAAAGTGGCAGACAAGAGGGGGAGAATGGTGATTATGGACAGTGAAAAGTATGATGCAGATGTTTTGAGACAACTATTAGATGAAAAATATTTTGAGAAACTAAATTTTGATAAAATGTGCATGTTTAAAAAAGTTATTGATGAATACTTGCTACTAGCTAAAAGTAGAAATTGGCTACCCAGCCAAGTTGTTGATTTCTTAGCAGTTAAGCTTGCCATCAGAGACACTTTCAGTTGCTTACCAAAAATTCACCAAGATCTTATGAAGCTCCCCCCCCCCCATAGACCCATTGTTTTGGGCAACAATAGCCTTACTGAACATCTGGCTAAATATGTTGATTCTTTCATCATAGACCTGGTTAAAAAGGTCCCTTACTTTATTAAGGACACAGGAGACATATTGAGGGTCCTTGAGTAAATTGCAATGGAGGAGGACAGTCTATTGGCTACATTCGACATACAGTAGCAGTGCTTTATACTGATATCCTCCATACTGAGGGATTGGAAGCTTTGGGCTACTATTTGGATACCCATCCTACTAACACCCCTTCCCCAACTGAGGTTCTAGTAGAAATTATTAAATATGTACTAGAATACAATACATTTTTTTACTAAAATAAATATTTTTTGCAGAGAAAGGGTACAGCGATGCTGGCACCCAATTATATCAATTTGTATATGGCAAAATGGGAGGAAGAAGAGATCAGAAATTACCACAACCCTTTCCTCGACAAACTAGACTTATGGTAACATTTTATTGATGACATCCTCATTATACGGAAAGGCACTGAGGATGAATTCTTTGCATTCTTGGAAAAAAGAAAAGAGAATTTACATTTCAGTGTCAATTTTAGTACTAGGCAAATAAATTTTCTTGATCTGATCATATACAACAATGGGGAAGGGGGGGTTAGGTACTGATTTATACCAAAAACACAACGATAGGTATACACATCTAATGTTAGTAGTAGCCACCCAGAACATATGATTAGAGTTATTCCTAACAAACAGAATATTAGAATGAAAAGGAATTGCAGTAACTCAGAGCAGTATGAAACTAGAGTCACAGAACTTACAAACTGAGGCTATAACAGTGAAATAACTGGGAAGACCAGAGAGGAAGTAAATAATATACCAAGACATTTATTACTACAGGAGAAGGAGAAGGTGAAACATGTGACCCCCAACTCACCCTGATCACCACATATAGCCCCCAATCACAACAGATAGCCTCCACTGTTAGGAAGCATTGGCACTTGGTCATAAAGGACCAGAGACTGAAGAACATACTGTAAATACAAATGGTCCTAGGATGGTTTACAGGAGAAGTAAAAACATTAAGGACATACTTGTCCACTCAGTACAACCCACACATGAAAGACCATGCAATAGGTTAACAGTACACAGCAGTGGCTGCAAGAGATGTGCCATTTGTAAATACTGCTTTAAGGTAAAAAATACCAAATGTTTTTTAAATCCTTCAACAGGAAAAGAAGCTCCAGTTAGAGGTCTCGTTACATGTTACACATGTGGGGTAGTGTATTTAGCTGAATTCAAATGTGGACAATTCTATGTGAGTAAAACAAAAATGGCATTAAAAATGAGGATTGGTACACATACCAGGGTAATCAAAAATGGTGATGTAACAAATGCCCCTGCGGTTGATGTGCTGAAAGCGAGAAAAAAAAATTACCATGATTTTCTGTTCACTGGGATTGAGAAGCCGATAATGACCAGAATTGGTGGTGATTATGATAACTTACTTCTTAGAAGAGAGCAATATTGGATCTTTGCTATGCAGGCTATGCATTTCCTAGGTCTGAATTACAGAATAGAGATCAAGCCCTTTTTGGAAAAATGAGTGTTTGTAAATTATTTGTGTTATATTGCTGCGTTATGTAATTTATGTTGTCTTTTGCTTATCAGTTCTTTTTTGTGTGTGTGTCTCTATCCTTCCAGATATGCAGCTATGACTGCCACCCTCTGGAGTGAGTCATTAACAGACCTTGGCTTGAATTATATTTGCCTTGCTGATTCAACTGGTACTGTGTGCAATTCTCCTTTCCTGATGCCTCTTTATCTGGCACAGGTTTTCAGCTCATAATTCTTACTTTCTCCATCTGTATGTGGTTACTATGGTTATTTATGGGATTTATCCACTTTAAAGTATTGGGACAGGTTATTTGTATAGTTATTATATTTTATTTATGCAAATTTAATGCATTTTTAACCTGCTGAGTACTGCTGTGTTCATTGCACAGAATATGTACTGTCATTTTAAATAACCACTTTTTAAGGGTTGCACTATATGTCTCACATCAGCCTTTGACAAAGCACAAGCATGCAAAATGCATCAGGCGATGTCAGTGGGTGGGACTCTATCTGGAACATTGCTGCAAGTTCTCTACCAGCCTTGCCATGCCCTGTTTGCTTTAATTTTTTGGACTCTGGGATTCATGGACTTATGGACTCCCACATACCTTTTGTAACCGATATGTGAGTGTTTTCTACTTGTATATTGCACCTTGTAATAAAGCAGTGCACTTTGTGGAGGAAAGATACTGTCCGTGAGTGTGTTTTGGAGCTACACATAAGTGTTCCCTTATCACAGGTGCCAGTCCCCGAACTGCTTTCCATTGTTTGAGACAACCTTGATGCAAGGGGGATTTGGCACAATTGTGTCAGGATTTGACACAGGCTCCATTAGACAATTGTGATTGCCACAGGTTTTGACACCAGTCACCCCTTGCATCAAAATCTTTTGATGCAAGTCCCTTGCATTGTTCAAATCCCTTTGAAAATTGGGCCCAGTGTTTTCATTTGATAACTACCAGAGAAAATGTTATTGCCAATACTGGTCTTGTAATATTCTATTGTCTAATGCCAGAACCTGTTAGTAGCATGAGTCTCTCTCTCATCAGCTCTATTCAGTGCTTTCATAATAGTATTATCTAGATAGCCTCTCTCAGTGAACTTGTCAGACATTAACTTTTTCTCTCTAATGCAGTCATCTTATGAACAGTTCCATTTGGCATGCACAAATTGTCCAAATGGGACATTGATCATGGTCTGCCTTTTAAGGAAACTGTCATATTTCAGAGTCATATTTCATTCTGCTGACTTTTGGTAAAGTCTACTCATGAGTTTTCCATTATCAATAAACACCTAAAGGTCCGAAAATGGGACCACATCTGACAGTAGGAAACTGAAAATTTTAAATTAGACTTACACGAACTCAGCTATTAGTGGAAACTAGTACTGTACTCCTCAGATCCATAGCACTGAAAAAACAAGTCATTGTATTTTTTAAACAAGATGTTGTTGTCACAAAAGGGGTTCAGACTCCTATCACTGAAAAATGTTTGCTCAAAATCATACATACAAAGATTTACATTGGATGGCACAATTGTGGACTCGATTTCTATGCCTTTCTTCTGCTGGTGATAATGAATTCTCAAATTGGCAATAATTATGATCCAGTACTACAGGTGGGTGTTCTAGATTTACAATAAACTCAGCTGGTGGCAGTTTATGTTCATTTCACAGGTTCAACACACACTCTAGCACAGCCAGAACTCCTGAATGGGGTATGGATATGCATAATCAGCCACGTCAAGTGTCAGCTAAATATTTTCCATAACATGGTTTTCTAGGTTAAATTATTCTAGGAAATTCAAAATGCCTCTGCAATTTTTCATGAATGAAGGGATACCGAGGACGAACTCTAAAAATGCAGAAGTCACCGGCCCAGTGGCAAGGAGGGCTGAGGCATCAGTGCCTTACCTCCTGCCATGCCAGTGACTCACGTTCACAGTCCAAGCAGGTCAGAGGGGGTCAGCAGAAGAGGGAGAGGGAGAGGATTGAGCATCCGGAGGACAGCTCTCTCCTCTCAGGGAGGGTGGCTTGGCAGCCCCGTTGAATGACTGCCCCCAGGTGAAGGCCACAGGGTACAATTCGACAGGGGTGCCAATGGAAAGGTTTGTGCTGTGGGACTCCATAGCATGTGTACACCTCTACATATGTACACTGATGTGTTGTACCCCAACAATTGGGAGGGTTTGGGAGAAAATTGTGGAAAATACCCCAAGCAAGCGGATGATGATCTACCCCCTGCAGGCTTTGCACTGGTGGCTAGGCAGCCAATCCTGTGGCCAGGACAGCTAACAAGGTAAGATCCTGGAGGAACTGGGTGACAGAGCTGGGAGGTTGACCAGTTGGGGGCCGCTGGGGGGGGGGAAGGAGAATAAAGTATATATACAAACAAAATGCAAAAGTTCATAACACTGGACAAAGATTCCAATATGGAGTTTTGCCCAGACACAATGGGTCTGCCTGGTGGTGCTGAGACCTTTTAATACACCTTCAGGAGACAACAGAAAACTAATGTAACTGGGATGTAACATACAAGGCCTAAAATACCCAATCCTCTATCCATTGCTTGTTTACACCTGTTTGGATCATCCTAGAGTCTCTTTGCTGATAAATTTTAGAAGGTTACCAATCAAGTTTCAAGAGTTTTTAATGTTGTTTAGTCGGTGTAGACATTCAGACTAGTAATCCTCATGGTTCATAATAACCACCCCTCCCCTTTATCAGCCAACTTGATTACTATTTCTGCATCTATTTCTGAATTTTCTGCCTCCATTTCTTTTCTGGTCATGTTTTTTTTGCACCTTGACAAGTGTTTAATAGTCTTTTCTACCACTTTGATAACACATGTAGAAAAGCTCCCAATGATGACTGGCATAGGGCCAGGGGATTCAATTCTATATTTCACTTTTAGTTTATTTTTCAGCTTTTTTTTCTGATTCTATACTTTTATCCTAACTTTCAGAAAACTAGTATTGCAACATACATCTCCTAATGAATCTTTGTAGGTCAAACATACCTGAAACACATTTGATAAGTCTGCTGAACCAAAAGGTAATCTAATACTTTCTGTTCCTCTATCCTTAATGGCCTGCTTGAGAAGTTGAATAGGCTGTGACGCCACTCCTTGTCATCACCCCAGAGTGTTCTAGTACTTTGCCTCCTCTTGACTGCAGATCCTTTTCTTTTTCTTTGTCCTTTTTATGTTTGCTTGCATGCATGTGCAAGAAACATAGTGCCATCATCAGAGTTTTCCAGAGGTGTATCAGCCTCTTCCAATTCAATCAGTGTGTTTGCAGGTGCAGTCGCAGTGCGCCAATCACTGCTCCAGCTGTCTATGATAGCACTTGAAAATGCAGTAGCATACAGTTGAAAGGGAGAGCTCCTCTTCAGTGAGCAGAGCTCCCCCCAACACACACGCACGCATATTGTGTGGTGATGCGCTCCCCCCACACGCACATACTGTATAGCCAATGGGGATGCCCAATGTGCTGTCTGCTCCACGCCTCCCCAAAAAAGCTCTTGGTGCCATGCTGGGGCCTCACCCAGCTGGCACACGCCCAGATACCATCGGGTGCTCAACTCGTCGGCTCCAACCCCCAAACAGCCTTTACAGCTATGCAGGTAGCCCACCCCAGTGTGGCATAAGCCCATATTGCCAATGGGGGTGCCCAATCCCTGTCGGGCTCCAGCCCCCCGAACAGCTTTCAGCAGCCACGCTGTGGAGCCCATCCCAGTGTGGCAATGTCCTGCATCATCTTACTAATAAAAACTGTAAATTAAAAATGGTCCTCACAGTCTCCCTGCCCCACCCAAACCCACCCACTGCGCACCCTGCCTCGCCACACCCCCCACCCCATTCTTACATCCGAGTCTGGTGCAATGATCTTTGGTGAACCGGGAACATGTCTGCACTCTTCAAAGCCGACCATGAACTGAGGAAATGCCGGTAAGCTGTATAATGTAATAGATAGGGTTTTTTCAACTTTGCTGCATATCTCAGGCATTTTTTTGAATTTTTACACCAAATTTTCCACATGGGGTTTTTGGGACCCCTTCTCATGATTGCTGTCACTGTCATGGCGTTAATCAGGCCCAAAGGGTGATTTCGCATCCACTGTGGGAAATCACCTTTTGGGACTGATTAGTGAGACGACACTGCCAGTGTTCATAAGGTGAGCTCTTAAAAAGCCTATTTTGAAAATTTGGTGGAAAAATTCCTAAAAATGACTGTTTTATGAGCGTGCATTGTGCAGTTCCTATGCACGCTTGTAAGATCACGAATTTTCAATATTTTCACTCCAGATTTTCAACATCGCCATTTTACAACACCTTCTTATGAGCAGTATAGCTGTCATGTTTCACATCTCACCCAAGACGTGTTTCCGCCCATGTAGCACACAATTGTGCAGTCTGTGTGTGAAATCAATGTACGGGACACATTAAGAAAATCACAGTGACACTGTTCATGAGCAGAGGTCTTAAAATGGCTATGTTGAAAATTTGGTGAAAAAATTCCTAACAATGACTGTTTTATGAGTGTGCATTGTGCAGTTCCAATGCACGCTCGTAAGTTTGCGAATTTTCAATATTTTCATTCCAGATTTTCAACAGTGCCATTTTAACACACCTCCTTATGAGCAGTACAGCTGTCATTTTTCACATCTCACCCAAAACATTTTCCACCCATGTAGCGCACAATGGCACAGTCAGTGTGTGAAATCAATGTACCGGACACATTAAGAAAATCACAATGACACTGTTCATGAGCAGAGTTCTTAAAATGGCTATATTGAAAATTTGGTGAAAAAATTCCTAAAAATGACTGTTTTACGAGCGTGCATTGCAGAGTTCCTATGCACGCTCGTAACTTCGTAGATTTTCAATATTTTCACTCCAGATTTCCAACATTGCCATTTTACCACACCTTCTTATGAGCAGTACAGTTGTCATTTTTCACATCTCGCCCACAACTTGTTTCTGTTCATGTAGCGCACAATGGCACAGTCGGTGCGCGAAATCAATGTATGGGACACATTAAGAAAATCACAGTGACACTGGTCATGAGTAGAGGTGTTAAAATGGCTATGTTGAAAATTTGGTGAAAAAATTCCCAAAAATGACTGTTTTAGGAGCGCATGTTGTGCAGTTCCTACACACACTGGCAAGTTTGCAAATTTGTAATATTTGCACACCAGATTATCAACAGTGCCATTTTACGGCACTTCCTTATAAGCAGTACAGCTACCATTTTTCACATCTTGCCCAAAATGTGTTTCCACACATGTAGCACACAATGGTGCAGTCAGTGTGTGAAAACAATGTTTGGGACAGATTAAGAAAATCACAGTGACACTAGTCATGAGCAGAGGTCTTAAAATGGTTATGTTGAAAATTTGGTGACACAACTCCATAAAATGACTGTGTTATGAGTGAGCATTGCACAGTTTCCACGCACCCGCATAAGTTCATGAATTTGTAATATTTTCAGTCCAGATTTTCACCAGTAGCATTTTTCCACACCTCCTTATGAACAGTACAGCTGTCATTTTCCACAACATGGCTGAAATGTGTTTTCACACTTTCAGCACAGAAATGCATGGTCGCTGTGGGAAATCGTTGTTCGGGACAGATTAAGAAACTCACACTGACACTGTTCATGATTGGAGGTCCCAAAATGCCTGTGTTAACAATCTGCTATAAAAAAATCCCCAAACTAGTTACATTACAGGTGTGCATTGCACAGTTTCTATGCATGCTCGTGACTTCACCAGTTTTTTTAAGATTTTCACAGCAGATTTTCAACATTGCCATTTTTCGCACCTCCCCATGAACAGTACCGCTGTCATTTTTCACATCCTGTTCAGAATGTGTTTTTGCACCTGTGGTGCCAAATGCCGTAGTCACTATGCAAAAGCAGTTTTTGGTTAACAGACTGATATTACCACTGTTCATGAGGTGGGGGTCACAAAAAAACCATGTTGAAAATTTGGAGTGAAAATACCAACGAATGCCTGAGGCGTTAGGGTTTCCAACCATAACGCCCCACCCTGTAGAGAATGACAGGCATCAGGGGTGTGACTTGGGATTCTTGCCTGTCATGCTCATATCATTCCACCCCCACCCACACCCTGCAGCCAGTGAGAGGCATCAAGGTGTGTCTTGGACTCTTCAGGCCCAAACTTCACCCCATTCTCCTATACCGCACCCATTTCACCGTATTTCTTGATGGGATGGGGAGCGCATAAGGGCCAAAGACCCCAAGGCACACCATGATACTTGTCAGTGTCTGCAGGGTAGGGTGTGGAGAAATGGCGTGGTGGTTATGCCTGACGACCCAAAGGCACACCCCAATGCCTGTCACTCTCTGAAGGGTGGTGGTGGGGTTGGCTTTAGTTCAATACTTCACTGCCATTCCTATTATGCAGCTCTGTAACTTCTACACTACCAATGCCAATGCCAGCAAGCAAACATTCGGCATTGACAAATGCTTGTTTCCTGAACCTATGCTGTCCCCCCCAATCGTCTGTGCTGGATAACTCCCCTGTCATGGGTTTCCTTTTGTCTGTGCCAAATTAGTTACAGGTGAATCACCTTCTAAATGTCTATCCACTCTTTATAGGTTGGGTCTGGAGAAGTGAAATAGACCAGAACACAAAGCAGAAGAAAACAGTCACACTCCAAGAAGTTGAAATCCCAATATCATGTATTCAAAGTTCTTTTCATACCATAATCCCTCTGACAACACAATGTTTCACCCTCCACGGGCTTCTTCAGGGGCAAGGATCTATATACAAATCCATAGAATAAAATAGTTCATACAAATGTGCATACACAAAGCATCTAAACATACATGAATGTTTTCAATATTACTAATTAATAAACAAGACCTTTACATGACCCGCTTCTCATGAGTTCCTTTTAGTAAATTTATGATCAACCCTATCAAATGCTTTGTCAAGGTCAGCTGATATTAAATAACCAGTTTTGCCTTCTAATGAGAGGTGCTCTATTACATCTCTTACAATCATAAGTGCAGATTGTATTAATCTGTTAGGAATACTACAGTATTGATAAGGTGTAATTATTTTTTCTACTTAAATTTTCATTCGGTTATTTAACAACGTTTTGAATATTTTATAATCAGAATTCAAAATTGTTATAGGTCTCCAATTTTTTATGTCCCCTTTATCTCCTGTTTTATAAATGTGAATAATTAAGCCATCCATAAAAGTCGGAGACATGACCTTACCCATCATAATAAATTGAAAAACTAAGAATAAACAAGCCAAAAGTTCAGATTTAAAAGCTTTATATAATGAATTAGGAAGTCTGTCCAATCCTGGGGAAACTCCCTCCTTCAAATCCTGAATCATAGCTGAAATATCTGATACTGAAAAGGGATCTAAGAGTTTTTTTAGCTTCTTTTGGTAAAGCAGGAGAAGTAATTGTATTTAAATACGCACTAATATTTTCTAGCTGAATAGGTGTGGAAGGGTACAGGGATTCATAGTGTGATTCTATAATGGAACCTACTGTATGTCCTTCTCTATTACCACTTTCTTACCATCTGATACTAAGAAATCCATTAGAGTAGCTTCTTTGAAGTTTCTACACATTTCAAAAGGATCTCCTAATTGTGATTTTTTGGTATGGTTAGAAAGCAAGGCCTGCAGTGTCCTTGCTCTATCATATTGAGCTTTCTTCATTTTGATTTTAATATTCTCTATTTGTTCAGAGTAATTGAACCTAGATGTGTTAGTAATCATAAATAATTGCTACAATTGCTTTCTGAGTTTAAATAAGAGAATTTTTTTTCTGTAAGGAATCATCTCTCCTAAACCATCTGCTCAAATCTGTTTTAGTTTCTATCCACCATACACCTAAATCAGAGTATAAAAAGGCTATGAATAATCTGACCTTTAAAAGATTAGACACTGAATGCTGCACATAACTATTGCTAAGAATAGAAGCAGGGACACTGGTTTACCGGGATTGAGAAAGGGCATATTCCATTTTGCACATTGTGAAAAACGGTATTGTCACCGGAGTCTGCTAAGCCAAAATCCGGTTTTACCGGTGTTTGGTTTTGTGTACTTTATTTAACAATTTTTAACTCTGCTAACATGCATTTTAGCAATTTTGACCTCCACTATTACACATCCTTCCATCCTTGTACCAATTTAAAGTTATTTTAGGTACAAGATGTGATGGCAGCAACAACACTACAACCTGCTGGTCCCAGGTGTGTGATGGAAGTCACTATGATCCCCATCCCTCTGGTGTGACAGAAGCAGCAGCACTATGGCCCCCATCCCTTAGTTGTGATGGCAGCAGTACTGTGGTCATCATTCCTCATGTGTGATGGCAGTATCAGCACTATGGCCCCCATCCCTCAGGCGGGATGGCAGCAGGCCTACATTCCCCATCCACCAGTAGTGATGGCAGAAGCACTACCGCCCCCACCCCTTTGGTGTGATGGCAGTAGCAACAATGCAGTACACATCCCTCTGGGGTGATGGCAGTAGTGACAGCTCTATGATCCCCTTTCAACACTCACACCCCACATGCACAAGTTACAAATGACTTGGTCTCTTTGCTTGTTAGAACTCAGATGTGAATTAATCTGAACCATTACCGCTAAGGTGGACTACCTTTGTTTTTTCCTATCTGTAATTTAACTGCCTGAACTGGATATCTGCCTGTGACACAGCTGACCAGGGTTAGGGAACAGACTTGGGTGTTGGAGGGCCAGCTGGTGGGTGAAGGATTGAGTGTCCAATGACCACTCCCTCTCCTGAGAGGGAGGGAGGGTGGGTTCACAGCTCAGCATTTGCTGGCCCATGGTGGAGGCCAGAGGCACGGCAAAACATCAGTCCTCACTGCGGGAGGAGTGTTACAGATGTCGGCTTGTGCCTTGACATCATGTAGCCTGTCAAGCTCCCAAGGAAATGGGAAAACACCCGCTGGCCAACCGAAGGATGGTTGCTGGTCCTGCCATACACCAGAAGCCCCAGACATGTGTCCGTCCTGATCCCTGACATGCCCAGGATACACAAGAAGCTCTTTGGGGCAATTCTTTTCCCCTGGTAGCCTCTCACAGGGGTTGGGGCCCACTCAATGAAGGGTTACTTTGGGCTACCTAGTAGCACAGCAGGTAAGGGTCAGCAGATAGTGGTCAGGACTCAGCTGTAGTGGTAGGGGGCCTTGGCAGGCCTGAAGGAGTGGTTGACCAGGGGGTAGGAGGAGCATAAAAAAACTGCTTGAATTTGCTTGTTTGAAATAAAGTGTTTTCACCTAAAAAAAAATCCACAAGTGATTAGTGGATGACCTTCAAATGGATTCATGCATCTCCCAGACATGTGGATGCTTTTTTTTCCCTACTTGGTATCTATTAAAAGGGTGTCTCCCAGTTTTCATGTCTTTGCTCAGATGTGAATTGAGCACTACTCTGCCCACCAGCATCATACAGCCCCTGGGGTTTTACCTTCTGTATGTCATTGAATGTGCTTTCAAAATCCACTGGCCAAACATAAGTACTCTTAAATACTTAATATTTGCTTTTTGTTGACGCAGTCTATCAGAAAACATTTTGTTGTCACAGAGACAGAACCAGCAGGTGGAAGAAAAGGTGCAAATGATCCAATTCACCTAAATGGGGTGCTAACTGTGAAGTCTTTTCATAAGTAGTAAGGCAGTTTCTTCTTTGTGAACATACTTTCATTCAGACTAGTTTTCATTCAAACAACTGAGGATTTTGGATGGCCCCACTGATTATAAACTTGAATAAGTTAGTTGGTAACAGTGATCCTGCATTTAGCAATCTACAACCTAGATGCTTATATGCAAAGAATACAATAAAAACCTGACTAAAATCTAAAAACAAGCTTATAAAACGTAGCTGAATATTTATCTTTACCTATACAAAATCATTGCAGCCCAAGTAAAACTCAAGTAAATTACGTGGTACCCTGAGTACTATTCTATGATGTAGCAAATATATATTGGTATTTTTTTTTTATATTCTTTGTAAAGCAGGTAAGGCCCACTAGGCAGAACTGTCTGTTTTAAGTAGTGACCTAGAAGCACTTGGGAGGTTAAGTGACTTGCTTGGATGCAAGTGGAGGTTGTGGTACTCAAACCCAAGTCTGCTGGATGTACCCAGTTCAATCATCATTTGTTACTCTAACCACTAAACATGAGTGGTTAAACTAAATGGCTGATTACACAAAGCAGTGCAGGTGATTTCCTTACTGTTTCTATATGCAGCAAAGCAGAAAGAATGCAAAGCACAGCAGCATTCATTTTAAGATGCTGAAATCTGGGTCGGCCTGCTGGCACTGCAGTAGTACTACTGCTTGCAATGCCAGTGACCCAGGGTCAGAAGCAAGCTCGGGTTGCTGGAGGTCTGGCCAGGGGAGTAGGATCGAGCACCTGGGGGACTGCTCTTCTCCTCCGGGAAGGGCGGGCTGCAGGTCCTGCTTGTGACCATGGGTGGTGGTGCAATGGTGCTGCAGAGTGATCAGGATGGGAGAACACTAGCCAGGATCTGGACCAGTGGCATGTCTCTATGTGACCTACCTCCTTGGATCTCTAGTGCTGGTGCCCTCAGGGACAGAGACCAGAAAACCAGGAACAATCACCCCACAATGGCCACTGGCAGAAGGGACCCAGGTGCCCCAGACTTCATAACCAGGCTCCATGAGAGATCCACTGGGCTGCCTGACACACACTAAGGGAGTGTGGAAGGGTGACCTAGGGTCCCCTCCTTTCCCACCTGGAGGGTACAACCCAAGCATGATGGGGCAGGCCCACAGGAGCTCCTGAGCATGACCTGGGGGTGAAGCTAGGGGATACCGATACTGTGAGAAGGGGACAGAAAGAGAAAATAAAAAAAATTTAAAAAGATACTGAAATCTTAGAGATTCTGTGCAGTGACATGCAATTTCCGTGAGGCACCGGTACAAGAATTCAAAATCTGCAAACCAAGCAGGATTCCGTGATTGTTACCGGTGTTACCGGTAAAAATGGAAAACCAGGATCCCTGAATAGAAGTGTTCAGTTTCCATCTAAGTATCCTTTTTGGTACAATAATCGAAGCCCCGAATGAATAAATGAACAGTAAGTGATCTGAAAATTCAACTGACATTAATTGAAATATTCCAATAGGGACTCCTGTAGAAATAAACAAATAATCATTCATGGTTTTTAATTTCCCTTTCATATAGATATAACTAGGCCCAGAATACCTATATTGATTAGACGAGAAGTAACTAAATATGGTTGCACTGCTTTCATGCAATTAATTCTCTCAGCTTTTGTTTGTGGGTTATATATATTAATAAATCTACACTCCAAATTATCCTGTTTTCCATCTAAAATTAAAACCTGACCTGGAATAAGGTCTATCAGTCCATCCATCAAAAAAAGGAAGGAATTGAACAAAATGCCTACTCCGTCTGCGCTATCCCTTCCAAAGGACCAATATGAGGATTCCCATGGCCAGTCTCTTTTAAAAGAAGCAATATGCTCTATGGAGTACATCCATGTTTACTGCAGAAAGCAGACAGAAATATTATCGTCATGCACTGCTTGAAACAGAGCTTGCCATTTTATAGTGTTCAGAATACTATGAGTATTCAATGACCCCATTTTTTTCCATTACTGATGAAATAGGCCTAACAATTTTTTTTTTCTTTTTCTTCTCTTTATATTCCTCAGCTGTTAAACCAATGGTTTCGTTCACAGATTTTTGAGAATCGGAATCAACCATATCCATTTCAGAATCACCCCAGTTAGTAAATAAGGCCGCATAGGAGTTCTGAGTCTCAGTACTGGTATTAAAGGGGGAAGATTTAGATCTGAGATGCCAAGAGGATCTCCTTAGTGGCAAAGAAGAAAGTGGGATATTCCCAGTAGGGGGTTTCTCAGATTTTTCAGGGTCTCTGTAACAAACTGGCACCATAGTGTCTGAAGTAATAAGACACTCCTCTAAATCTCCTTTTTTTTTCCCTCCTAGCCTAAATCGTTAATCAAGGAAATAACCTCTACTGAATCCACTGATGTGGGGGGGTGGGGGGAGTGGTTGTGGTCTTAGTAGATCGCACACTACTTATAGCCTTCTGTTGATGAGCAGGAGCAGTGCCTTCAGGGGCCCTCTCCAGTTTAGAAGAAGCATCCTGAGCCTGCTGAATCAGTAAATCTGGGCTAATTCAGGACACCTTATTCTTTGTGGCCCAGGGGCATTCTCGGAAAACATTACCGTACCCTTCACAAAGGTCACATTTGGTGTGATTTGCACATTGCATTATTACATGTCCTACTTCCCCACAATTATCACACCTTGGTTGGTCGCAAACACTAGACAAATGAATTTTAGATCCACATTTGTAACAAGCCCTAGGTTGACCCCCATAGAAACAGATCCCCCATCTCTCACTAACGGGAAGGAATTGGGAATATGATCTACCCCAATGTCCGATTGTCTCAGTTTCACTTTATACTTCCGTCCTCTTGTCCAAAATTGTTCAGCATCTAGGATAGGTTCAGGTTCACTCACAATCCCTCATTTCTGAGCCAGTCAGTAAGTTATATCCTCCACATGGACTCTCTCATTCCTAAACATGACTGTAACAAATTTGATCAAAGGTTTGGTCAGAGGAATCACTAAAAAGGGAGTTCAAGTGGGGGAAAATTTAACATGATAATAGCGTTCCCAAAAAAGATCTAACGCATATAGTGTTCTAAAGCTTATGTCATAATTGATTGGGCTTCTGAAACTTATGTCATAATTGATTGGGCTCTGACTAACCGTCTCAACAGCATAGTCTCTGCCTGTTCCCTGGCTGATGCTATAAGTGATCACTCCCCAATTTTCTGCATCTGGTGTTCCACTAGACAGCCATCTCCTCCTCCTAAACTCATCACCTTCCATAATCAGGCTAATCTTAATCAGGCATATTTTTTGTTTGACCTCTCAGTGATTGAATGGTCTCCCATCTTTGCCTCCTTTAGTGCTCAATCAGCCCTTGACTACTTCCTGGCAAGGTTTGGATGCCTACAGGATGCCCATGCCCCCAGAGTCACACACCACATATGAGGAACACAAACAAAGTGGCTCACCAAAGATCTCCTTACTCAACCCAGGTCAAGGGATAAAAGTTGGTGGCGTTTCAAGGCCTCAGGGCTTCAAGCAGATTTTAACGCCTATAGAGCCCAGAGAAATTCCTGCAAAAGGAATATTTGCCTAGCTAAAAGCTCTTTCTGCAGGGAATTATTAATGAAATCTGCTTGTGACTCCAAGAAATTCTGGTCTGTCATAAAAACTCTCCTTGGGGCCAACAAAACATCCACTAATAATGACATGTTGATAAACAACATACATTGTAATAATCTAGTGACCATAGTCAACGCACTAAACTGCCATTTCTTGGATCTATTCAGCTACTCTGCCTCCTTCCCCCCCGGTCCCCCCACTTCCAACTCCATGGACACAGAATTGGCACTCTCTCACCCACCGTTCCAGTTCCAGACCATCACCAGAATAGAAGTTCTAAAGCTGTTACTCTCCATCTCTGATGGCACTAGCCCTGGTGCTGATGGATTGGAACCCAGGCTACTGAAAATCGCTGCCCCTCTCATCACCTCCCCATTAACAAAAGTCTTTGACTTATTGATATGCCATGCCATGGTTCCCAACATCTGGAAGATAGCCAGAATCACTCCCATCCTTAAGAATGGCGATCCTAAAGACATGTCTAACTATCGACCTATTGCCATTCTTTCCGTGCTCAACAAAATCTTGGAAAAATTAGTGGCAACCCAAACCACAGCATACCTACTGAAGCATAACCTCCTCTCAGGTTCCAGGCATGACTTCCGCAAAGGCCACAGTACTACCACTGCCATCCTAAAACTAACAAACGACATCTATGGTGCAATGGAATCCAACTTCTTGACAGATGCTATCTTCATTGACTTAACTAAGGCATTTGACCTGGTTAACCACACCCTTCTGCTTACTAAACTCCACTCGTTTGGTTTCTTCACCGAAACAGTTGCTTGGTTCAATAGCTACCTATCCAACCGGATGCAGGCTGTAGCTTTTAACTCAGCTATGTCCAATCTTTCTCCCATGCTTATGGGAGTTCCCCAAGGCTCCATACTTGGCCTGCTGCTTTTCTCTATTTTTATAAATCACCTCCCATCATTTGCACCAGATTACTCTTCCTTGCTGTATGCGGAAGACCTTGTCATCTACCATTGTGGAAGTAATATTGTGGATATTAACCACACCCTAACCAGTGGCTTCCTAAGTATTCAGTCCTTCCTAATCAAAAACAATCTTGTTCTTAATGCAAACAAAACACACTCCATGCTTTTCGGCTCCCCAGCTAGACTCCAATCGAATCGCAACTCCTTTCAAATTTTGTGTGCCGACAGTTCCCCAGTAGTTAGCACCAGCTCCTTCAAATACCCAGGTATCCTCCTAGATGAATCCCTGGATTTTGACTTCCATATCACCGCCACCTGCAAATCGGTCAATGCAAAAGTCAGATGTGCCTACCGTACTAGCTATGCCCTCATGCCATCTGCCAGGCTTGCAGTGGCTCAAGGCATACTGCTCCCGGCCCTGGCTTATGGCTCAGGCACGTACCTGGGAGCCTTTAAGACCTCCCTCCATAGATGGGACACCACCTATAATAGCATCTGCAACTATGCCTCCGGATCGCCACGTTTCAAACATCACTGACAGCTTTAAGCTGACCTAAAATGGCCCTGCCTTCTGCACACCAGCTACTAGCCCTTGACTCCCTACTTGATGGTATAACTAGACCAGATATTTCCAAATCCCTCACCTCCTTGCTACACTCCCAAACCCTCTCCTATGGTCTCCAATCTAATGACTATTCTCCTGTCTTCATCCCTAGACGTAAAAACACTATGGGTATATGTGCTTTCTCCTACTCTGCTCCTAAGTACTAGAATTCTATCCCTCAAACTATTTGCCTAGCTCCCACCAATGCCAGTTTCAAGAAACTCCACCATGAACATCTACTGGCCTCAAATCCCTGCACATGCTTCCATTCACTTTATCCCATTCAATCCTTCCACTTTCCACCTTGTTCTTTCCTGCACTCGCCATCTTCCCTCTCACCCCTTTCATCCTGTCTCCCACCTCCTCCTCCCCCACTTTTTTTTCTCTATATTGCACCCCGATGGCACTTATTCTTGTTTTCTGCACTTTCCTGCCAGCTCCAGTACAACTTGTTGGCACTTGATTTGTTTAGTTCTACTTTTTCCTAACTGTACTGCTTATATTGTTTGACATTGTCTAATCTCTGTATATCATCCAATTGCTAATTTGTTTGTATTGCTGACAATCCCATTGACTACCTCTCCCTTGTGCTGCATCGCATTGTACTGCTCATGTGTCTTTCACTTGTATGCTCCAGGGTCGTGCCTGAATATAGGCATCTCTATGTCTAATGCGCCCACCCAGTTACCAAAAGCAAATAAATAAATAAATTATCTTCCCCTGAAATATTGATAAATGTGAATACATCCCTTGGAGAAAAATGTAGAGAATCCTTTATTAAACATTTCCCCACATAATGTCTATCAGGATGATCAGTTAATCCCCCTTTATAACGAATGTGAACCACATTCCTCCTTGGTGCAGCCTCCCTTTTAGATTGTGCAAAAAGTTCTGACATTAAAGGTTTCTTTGGACTTAGAGAGGAAGACTCACCAATGCGAACACTAGGTACTTTCGTTTTGCTAAGATTTTCTTTGTCCTGCTCAGGTCCTATAGTGTCAGTTTTATTAGAAGTCACAACAGATTTCAATGTAACTTGTGTGTCTCCCTGTCTCAGCCACAGGTAAATCAACATCTGAGGTGGCTTTAATAAGGACCATATCTTTGACATTAGGTTTCCAGTCAGGAGTAGATTTTTTTAAATTAAATGAGGGATCCCACAATGGGTCTGGAGTCCAAGATCCCGTGTCTGTCTTCTCCCAGCCTGCCTCTAGGAGCGCCTTTTGCGGTGACCAGGTTTCATCATGAAGAGTTGCTTTGGAAGATAATTTTTGAGTGGGACAAGGCACTGCTCCTATATCTGGGTTCTGCATTTGCGTTTCTCCAAACCCCCCAACAGTAACACTTGCTGAGATAACTTTGGATGTGCTGAAATGGCGAGGAAATCTAAATTCAGTAACCCCCGTTTGTCAGTTTCCATCACTTTGAAAAATAACCGTGTTGTCAGTTACAGGTGGCTGATCGTGGTTAACTGGCATTTTAAACACAAAACCAGCCTCTTTGGTCAGTTTCATTTGTGCACCGAAAGACGTGCTGTTATCATCCAGGGATTTGTCAGCGCCAACTCTCTGGCTTTCAAGTTTAAGATAAGGAGCGGTTTCATCTAAGATGTTCTTATTTGTCAATATGGGCTTTAGGCACTCGCTCTCATTAGCGACTTTTCTGCCAGCTGAGCTACAAGGTTCCATACTGCATTCAATCATTATTTCAGGTAAGACAATGTTTGTAGACTCACCCCACATTCTTGAGCTCACCCTGTGTGCTGGACTACCGTTGCTGCTGTCAGATTTTACTCCCGGCCTGTCATCCAAATCAGCTGTAGTCTTGGGGTTCTGAGGAACCGATTCAAATAGCAAGTCCGTTTCTTGTGATGGCGAAATTGCCATTCCAGGCTCAGCATAAAAGGCTTCTTCCTTATTTAAATCAACGTGTTCTTGGAAAATACTATGCTCACTGTTTTGTTGATAATCCTCTGTGAAACCGATTGTTTCATGAAGCCCAGGGACAGAACATGATCTGGCAACAGGTGGGCACATGAACATTCTGTCACTGGACCCCCCCCCATACAATATAATTCATAGGTACAGTACTTTATAGTACTATAATAGATATTGATAGACAATACGAAAATACAGACAAAATCAAATGCACCCTGCCAGGTGCCACAGAGCTACCATTAATGCCCAGTTGTCTCCCCCACTTCCGCTCTGTCACCTCCTGTGCACCTTCTGCCCCCAGCAGCCCAGTGTCAGACCCCCTCCCACTGGTGCACACCACTTAAGACCACCTCCTGGCTGGTCTAAGTGATTCCCCTTGCTGCACCCATGGCAGGGCTTGCAAAATCACAAAAAAGAGTATGTTGCAGCTACGCCATGGCACAAACCCTCTTGTGACCTAGTACACTGGACTGTTTAATACAAAAGAGCAAGCATTTATGACTGTAGCCAGGGAATCACAGTGCCAAAGTCAATTGTTGTAATGAAAGCAGTTTGGGGACCAACACCTGTGATAAGGGAACACTTATGTGTAGCTCCAAAAGACACTCATGGACAGAGCTTTTACTCCACAAAAGTACACCCCATTAGCCAGCCCAGTGGTGCTGAGGACTGAGGCAGTGAGGATCTGGACACCTTACGTCACACTACGCCAGTGATCCTGATTCAGGAACAACCTTAGGTCCTTGGGGTGCTGGCATGGGGGGGAGGATGGGAGCAGGACTGAGCACTGGCTCTCCTCTCTGGGGAGGTCACCCACTGGTAGTCCCACTGTCACCAGATGGCGGTCCAGTGACAGGTGCAGGCAGTAATGGCACAACAGGTAGAGTGGGGCATCCCATAATGTGTGGCATGCACATGCCTCCACGCGCATGCGCAATGCACGGGTCAGGGAACAAAAGCCAAATATAATATCAACTACTTATGAAAAAAAGTGCACTTCTTTAGTATAAGGTGCAAAATACAAGTAGAGAACTCTCACATATCGGTTACAAAAGATATGTGGAAGTCCATAAGCCCATGAATCCAAGAGTCTAAAAAACTAAAAGTAAACAGGCCATGGCAAGCTGATTGTGCAGCACAGCGCTCCTGCTTAAATGTGTTTCTAGTAACTAAATAGTGGATGGTGGAAACACTGCAGCTGCAGCGCACCAATGAGTACTGCTCCCTTAAAATTTGGTGATAAGGACAGCAAGTAGCAACACTAGCTACTCAGATCTTTTGTTTGATAACATAGCATCTGCAACTGGCCCATTCAACTTAAGACAAGTCTGTACACCATTTGAAACAACAGCTTACAAGTTGAAATGTCTGCCATGGTAGGAAATCTATCTGAAAGCATATTTGGAGGTTGACCTGGTCCCATGTGTATGCCAAGTGCTCAAAAACCCCACCAGTGGACAGAATCGTGATGGCTTTTTAGACAAGTGGAGGAAAATAAGTCATATAGCCAGCAGGAAATACAACGATTTAAATTTGGAAGAAAATGGTCTCATGCAAAAAGAAGTTGAGGAGGAACTGATTAAAAAGTAAGAAGAATTAAAATTATTCTCAGGGTCACCAAAATAAGATCAAATATTAGAAGACTTTATTGAGAAGTTACATAACTATCAGGAAAAAATAAAGATGATCAAAAAAACTAATTCGAAAGAAAAGAAAATTATTTCAAAACAGGACAAATATTTAACTGGACCACTCCCATAAAAACGCCATCAAATGAGAGCCAGCCTAGATCCATTTTGGAACACAATACAGCCAGGAATCAACAAAGAGGAGACAATATTGACCCTGATTTGAATCTTTCTTTAGGCGGAGAAGAACAATGCATAGGTTCACCGAAACCCAAGCCATTTACTCCATGGAGGAGCTAGAGGCTGAAGAAACAGAGCACAGGAAAACAAAACGCACAAGGAGGGGAGGTAGAACAAGGAACAAGAAGGGTGGCGTACAAGAGATGGAAACGTACAAAAGAGAGAAGAAGGTAAACCAGTAAATATTTATTAACCAATCAAAGTATGTGATGAATGAAACCAAAGTCAATGTTTTGAATAAGAGATTGTAATGCAGGCCATTCCAAAGATTTAACCATTTTAGCACAATGTTGGATTTAAGCCAACTTGCGAGGAACCTCAGTTTATAATCTTTTTTCACCAAGGAAGATGGGGATGAGGCACTCAGGGATGAGGTAACAGGTGAGAACAATACACTTTCTGATACCAGTGACTTTTTTTTGTAAACTTAATTTCAAAGTAGGTTGGTATTACATGTTTCCCAGTCAGACGTAACATACATCACAAAAGATACATCACAAGAGATACTGGTATGCTATATCTTATGAGCATTTCTAATACACAAATAGAAACATAGAACCATAGACTTTGATGGCAGATAAGGACCGCTTGGCCCATCTAGTCTGCCCATTTCCCTACCTACAGGACAGGCCGCAGATCCTAGTTAACCAACAGCCTATTTCTTCCTACCCCCCACAACAATTGCCTTATGTCTGTCCCATGCATTCTTGAATTCTCCCACAGTTTTAGACCCCACAATCTCCTCAGAAAGGCTGTTCCATGCATCCACCTACCGTCTCTGTGAAATAATACTTCCTCACATTGCCCCTGAACCGCCCCTTCTATCTTTAAATTGTGTCCCCTTGTTCTTGCGTCTCTTTTCTGAAAGATGCTACCCTCTTGGACTTTGTTGATTCCACTGAGGTACTTAAAGTTTCTATCATGTCCCCTCTCCTTCTTTCCTCAAGGTTATACATATTAAGCTCCTTTAGTCTCTCCTCATATGGCTTCTCTTGCAGACCCTGCACCATTTTAGTTGCCCTCCTCTGGACTGCCTCTATCCTGTCTATGTCCTTGTGGAGATGGGGTCTCCAGAACTGGACGCAGTACTCCAGATGGGGTCTCACCAACTGTCTGTACAAAGGGATAGCAACTTCCTGTTTTCTGCTGCTGATGCCTCTCCCTATGCATCCCAGTATACCACCAGCCCTCCCTTCTGCCTTCTCACATAGCTTGCTAACCTTAAGGTCATCTGATATGATTACCCCCAGGTCCCTTTCCTTTTTTGTTGTTGTTACTTCCTCCCTTCCAATTGTGTATTCTTCCCCTGGGTTCTTGTTTCCCAGGTGCATTATTTTGCACTTCTTTGCATTGAATCCTAGCTGCCATACTTCTGACCATTCCTCCAACCTTGACAAGTCCCTTCTCATCCTTTCCATGCCTTCTTGTGTATCAACCCTGTTGCAGATCTTTGTGTCATCTGCAAAAAGGCATACTTTTCCTTCCAGTCCCTCTGCAATGTCACTGATGAAGACATTAAAAAGGACTGGACCCAATACTGAACCCTGCAGTACCCCACTAGTAACCCCTCTTTCTTCAGAGTGGACTCCATTTACAATTACCTTCTGTGTCCTGTTGTACAGCCAATGTTTTACCCAGGCTACCACCCTGGGACCCACTCCCAGGCTGGTTAATTTGACTATTAATCTTTTGTGTGGGATTGTGTCAAATGCCTTGCTAAAGTCTAGGTAGGCCATGTCCACAGCCCCTCCCTGGTCTACTACTTTGGTCACCCAGTCAAAGAAATCAATTAGATTCGTCTGACATGACCATCCTGCTGTGAACCCATGCTGCCTTGGGTCCTGTGCCCCACTGGCCTCTAGGTACTCAACTATTCTTTCCTTCAGAAGTGACTCTTCACTTTCCTACCACAGAGGTCATGACTGACAGGTCTGTAGTTTCCTGCCTCTGTCTTGGTCCCACTTTTGTGAAGGGAATCACACCGCCTTCCTCCAGTCCCTCAGGTACCACACCATCCTCCATGATTTATTGAAAAGAGTAGCCAGTGGTTTCACTAGTTCCTCCCTTAATTCTTTTAGAATTCTGGGGTGAATTCCATCAGGACCCATTGCTTTGTCCACCTTCAGTTTTAGGAGTTCTTGCAGAACCCTTTCTTCTGTGAAAGGACTGGGATCAACCCCCTATCAAGAGTGCTTCTGTTAACTGGATTAGGCACTCTCCTCCTCTTTTGGAATAATGAGCAGAAATATTCATTCAGTATCCCTGCTTTTCACTGTCCCCTCTGCCCACCCACTGTTCATTCTATTCAGCCTCACTATCCTTCCCTTTATCTTTCTACACTCGCTGATGTACCTATAAAAGGTTTTATCCCCCTTCTTAACTGAGTTGGCTATCTTTTCCTCAGTTTGGGCCTTTGCTATTCTGACTTCCCTCCCTGCTTCCTTCTGCCTTAACTGGTAAAGCTCTCTGTCCTGCTCCTTCTGTGTTTCCTTATACTTCTGGAATGCTATCTTTTTCTTCCTGACTTTCACAGCCACCTCTTTTGAGAACCATAGTGGCTTTTTCTTTCATTTTGATTTGTTTATTTGCTTCACACAATGGCTTGTTGCCTCTGTGATGGCAGTTTTGATGATTCCCCATTGTTGCTCCACACCTCCTTTTAGCCTGTTTGCTAGTGCTTTTCTGAAACACTCTCCCATCTTGCCAAAGTCAGCCCTCCTAAAGTCCAGTACCCTCATTTTTGTATGACTTGACTCTGTAGCCGAGTTTAACATGAACCACACTGTTTGATGGTCACTTGTTCCCAGATGGCAACCCACTTCTAGATATGAGATCCTCTCACGCCCCCGCTTTGAGAGCACGAGGTCTCAAGATTGCTCCTCATGAGTGGGTTCCGAAACTAGCTGTCTAAGGCCTGCCACCTGTAGGGCATCAAGAATGGCCCTGCTCTAGGATATGGCTGCAGCAAATGTGCTCCAGTTAACATCTGGCATATTCAGGTCTCCCATCAACAGTATCTCCCCTTTCTCTGCCATTCCAAGAATGCCTTCTATCATATCCTTGTCCATTCCCTCCCCCTGACATGGGGGTCTGTACACAACCCCAGTGCGGATTGTGGTGCCCTTTCCAGTCTCCAAGGTGACCCACAGTGCCTCCTCTCCTCCCTGTTTACTCTTTTGTTCAGTTGCTTTTATCCCTTCCTTTACATAGAGAGCTACTCCTCCCCCTCTTCTCCCCTGCCTGTCTCTCCTGTAAGTTATGTACCCTGGTATGTTAACATCCCAGTCATGGTTCTCTGTATACCATGTTTCTGTGACTGCTATGATATCTAGGCATCCCTCTTCCATCAAGGCCACCAGCTCAGGGAGCTTGTTGCCCAGACGATGGGCATTGTTACTCATTACCCTCCATTTCCTGATGGCCTTACTCCTTTTTTCCCCATCCCTGTCCTTCTTGCCTTTGTCACTTTCTCCATTTACCCCTGCCCTTCTCCTTATCGACACCTCTATGCTGGTGTTTGCTGCACTTACTACCATGATATTTTTTTGGAGGGGGCTAGATTTCCTGCCCTTTCCAGTGCCTCCACCTTTGGCTAGTTTAAATGCTTGCCACGAAGCATTTAAACTATCACCTAGGATCCTGGTTCCTCCTGGACAGATGCAGCCCATCATGCCAGTATAAGGCTTACATCACTCAGGTGGACCCCAGTCCCCAATGAAGCCAAATCCCTGAGCTCCACACCAGTTTTCAACCACTGGTTGAATCCCATGGTGCAGAACACCCTAGCCTCTCCTATGCCATAGATGGGCAGCACCTCCGAGAAGGTTATCCTGTGTGCTACTTGTCTAAGGCCCCTCCCCAATTCCACAAACTCTTCCTGCACTTCTCTAATCCCTTTCTTTGCAAGGTCATTTGTCCCTAGGTGGACAATGACATCCAGCTCCCTCCCCTGTGCAGCTGGTCTGGCAATCCTGTGGATTCGCTCCCTGTCCCTCCAAGTCATGGCACCAGGCAGGCACCTTACCTCCCTCTCCCCTTCCT
This sequence comes from Neoceratodus forsteri, assembly GCA_016271365.2. Classification (NCBI taxonomy): domain Eukaryota; kingdom Metazoa; phylum Chordata; order Ceratodontiformes; family Ceratodontidae; genus Neoceratodus; species Neoceratodus forsteri. The sequence goes on along the minus strand of CM057455.1, from coordinate 1,365,836,299 downwards.
CCCCCAGTTCTACCATCCTAACAATGGAGTCCCCCACCAGGGTTTTCCTTCCCCTGGGGGAGTCCCTGCCACCCTCCTGTGGGTCTCCTTTGTGGAGGTTACCAGCATCCTCCTTGGTCTCCACTGAGGTGCCTCCATAGAGGAACCACACTTTGCCAGAATGGGATAGGGCACTGCAGAGGCATAATCTGGAGGGATGTGCCTCTGTTCCACCACCTCACCCTCCCTGAGCCCACTGTGGTCCAACAGCTCCTCTTTCTTGGCAAACTCTGAGGCAACAGCAGTGGCACTGGTGGTCCCTGGATGGAAGAGGAGGTCCCACAAATCCTGGCCAACTCAGCCTGGAGATGAGCAACCTCCTCCCTCAGCCCAGAGAGGTGCCTGCAGATGGGACAACACCACATCCTCCAGTACACCTCCCAGAAGACTGCTGCTCCACAGCCACTGCACTGCACCACTCCAATCACGTCTTATTTCTGGCCTCTTAACTGTTTGCAATCCTTACTCTTTCCTCTGTTTTTGTTTTCCTCTCTCTCCTTACTTTCTGCCTGTGTGCCCTTTAAGCTCATGTTTGTCCTGTTCTGAGACAAGAATATCCTATATTTCTCAGTAGACCCCTTACTTGCTCAGAGGCAGACCTCCAGCAGCTAGAGGGGGCCAGAGAGCTACTCTTGCCCTTCCAGGATGGTGGGTCTTTTGTGGTTCTGTGATCACTCACTTTCTGCTCCCAAACAGGAAGTTCCTGTTGTCAGTCAAATCCTGTGCCTATAAAAGTAGAACTAGCTTTAGGTGGGAGGGAAGGAGGGCAATATAGTCCCAGTAGAGAAGTCCAGTCACACAGCAGTCCTTTCTCCTGGTGTCTTCTGCCAAGCTATTAGCAGAATCTTTCTAAGGCAGTCTTTAAATGTAGCTTCCTTCTAGCTAAGCCACTCCACCTACCTACTAGATCTTTCTACAAGTAATTTAAACCTCACAGCTATTAAGTCCTTTCAATCACCTGAGATTTACACCTAGACAACTGTTCAGATAACCATTCAGTTCAGTTAACTCAGACAAACACACACTTTTTTTTGTTTTGTTCGTTAGTTTTTTTTTACCCTAAATTAAAGGTCCAAGTACAAGAGTTCTTCTTCTTTAGTCCCAGCAGAGAAGTTCAGTCACACATCAGTCCTTTCTCCTGGTGTCTTCTGCCAAGCTATTAGCAGAATCTTTCTAAGGCAGTCTTTAAATGTAGCTTCTTTCTAGCTAAGCCAATCCCCCTACTTACTAGATCTTTCTACAAGTAATTTAAACCTCACAGCTGTTAAGTCCTTTCAATCACCTGAGATTTACACCTAGACAACTGTTCAGATAACCATTCACATACACATTGTTTAATAAATTGTGACAGGCTACTGTTTTGTATAACAGGTAACTGAGTTTATACATAGTGTGTAAATAAAAGAAGATTATCTCAGAATAGTGTAGATGTGATACTTCATTCCCTTAGGGCTGTGAAGGGACTGTTTGTAAACATTTATTCAACAAAAGCCTAGTATTTATAATACTGGTATACTAAAGTGGGACATGAACCCAGGTAACTGATACAAACCAGCCTATTTACTGGATGTTGATCTATTTATGTACACTTTCCTATATATTAATGGATGGGGAAGATCTGCTTTTGGATAGTGAATTCAAAGGGTTGCCAATTTGGTAATATTTCTCCAGCTGGTTTCTTGCCTTTAGTTGGGTATGCTCCAATTTCTTACATTGAAGGAGGGTTTCAGCCAACTGGGCTATCGTTGGCACAGATTCCATGTACCAATGCATAGCCAGCATTTTTTTTCCAACCACGTAACCTACGTAGGTCTAACAGGGGTTCCCTGTGCCTGTGTCCTGCAGATATTCCTATAGAGAGTCCCAACAATATTTCTACTGGATTTAATGCTGCTGGGTGAAATAAGGTTTGGGATAAGATCTCATTCACCTTTCTTCAAAAGGTTGCCACCCTAGGTCAACCCCATACTAGATGGAAAAACATACCAGGTTGGATTTACATTTTGGGCATGTGGTGTGAAGTTGGCCTGTGAAACAAATTAAGATGCATAGCTCTCAACCTATTATTTACAGAGCATTCCATCCCTGACTTCATCAAACTATCCCAGTCTCCAGATGTAAGACTATCAGGGGCCAAATCTCCTTCCCATCCCTTCTTTACCCTTTCCAGCGGGTCTGGCAACACCCCTAGGAGCAGTATGTAGCATTTACTTAGTGGTTTAAATTTACTGTGGATATGAGGACTGGCAAATAGCTCCTCCAAATGAGAATGCTCTCCCACCATCAACACATTATTTTTCAATAGCAGAGATCTAATCCTGCAATAAAGGAAGTATCCTGTGGTTTCTATACCATAGCTTCTTTTCAGATCAGTGAAGCCTAGCAGCTGTTGCTGGTTGCATAGCTGTGCTACAAGCCAGAGGCCTTTCCTGGACCAGTCTCACAAAACTCCCAAGTCACTTCCCATCAGGTTCCCCATCTTCCACGATACTAGGGCTTTTATGGAGGTCTCAGGTAAGAGAGAGGGCTGTACCCCCAGGCTTTTATGTGCTTTAACCCAGGCTTTAGTCAAGTTTCTTTTAAATGGGTTGCTTATGGGCGGTTGTTTCTGGAGCTTCGTACTTGGGGCAAAAGGTCATGCTATATACTTCCTGCCACTTCTTCAGTCTACCCAAGCTCTGTGTCTCTCAGCATGAAATGTAATGTCTTCCACAAAGGTAAGTTGTGACACCAAATAGTATAGGTGTAGGTTGGGAAGACCAAGTCCCCCCTCCCCTGGAGCAACCAGAGGGTAGTTTTTTTTTTATTCTAGCACATTTACTTTGCCAAAGGAGATAAGTGATGGCCCCCTCCAAAGCTTTTATAAATTTAAGTGGAACTTGGACAGGAATGGATTGAAACAGATATAAACATTGGGGAAGTATATTAATTTTCACTAGGATGACCCTTCCTATCAATATAGAGAACCTATCCAGGAGAGAACAACAGGGCAGAATTGATATTTTTTTAAGACCTCAAACATATAATACCGTTCAACTCTGTCAAATGTATTTTCGGCATCCAAGGCTAAGAGGCACTGACTCCCCCACCCCCATGCTCCTTTTGGACCACAGATGTATAAAGTTCATTGCCCTTCTCAGATTATGTTTAGCTTGCCTACCCCCCACCAAACCTCCCTGATCTGGATGTATCAATTCTGGGAGAAGCCCCTCCAGGTGGGTAGCCAAGAGTTTAGCGATAATTTAATAGTCTGCATTCAGTAGGGATATTAGCCTGTAAGAGCCACAATTTCGAGGGTCTTTACCCTGCTTCAGTAGGACTGTGATAGTTGCAACTAAAAGGTATTCCGGAGAACTTTCCCTCCTGCAACGCTGTACATATCATGGTGTGCATGAAGGAACCTATGGTTTCCCACACTTTTCTATAGAATTCTGAGGATTCCATCTGGGCGGGTCCTTCCTTTCTTTATGGAAAATACCACTACGGAGTTCCTCCACCAGGATGGGTGAATCCGTTAGTACTTGCTCGTCAGTTGAAAATACTTGGGAGGTATAGTGTATCGAAAAAGGAGGTAGGGTTGGGAATTTGGGGAACCTTTGAGGTAAATAAGTTTCGGTAGAAGTTTTTGAATTCTGTATTCATCTCTTGCTGATTTACTGTGTGGGAGCTGTCTTCTCATTCTATCTTTCGAATGGTCTTGTCTGCTTACTTTTTCTTAATTTATCAAGCAAGGAGTTTGCTGCTTTATAACCTTTGAAATAGTATTGGGATTGCATTAAAAGGATATCCCTTTCCATATGTTTTAAAGATGACTGGTTTAATTTCCCCTTTAAAGTATTTAGAGGGCCAACATCTGTTACTCCCAAAGTCATGTTCCATTTTTTCAAATTTCTCAACTTCTTTCATTAAGTTTTCTTCTTCCTGGAGGCAGAGGTTCCTCATATGTGCTGCATATGAGATAGTTTCCCCCCAATGTAGGCTTTCATGGCATCCCAGACTGACTGTATAGGGACTTCTATTATATTATTAAATCTAATAAACTCTTCTGTTTTACCAGCAATAAGACTAATTAAGTTATCATCATTCAACAGGGTTGGGTCCATCCTCCATTGCCTTGGTTGGGGGTGATCCCCAAGACTAACAATGTGACCATTAGAGGGGCATGGTCGGATATCAAAATAGGTCCATACCTAGCTTCTACCACCCCTCCTAGATTTGTTTTGTGGCTGAAGATGTAATCCAATCTGGAGTATACTTTATTTGAATGGGAGTAGAAAGAATACTCCCTTTCATGAGGGTGTTTATACCTCCATATATCTGTCGGCTTCCTTTTCCCCATCATATCCTGCAGTGCTACTGCCCCCTTAGTTTGAGACTTTGGAAACGAACCAGATTAATCTAGGGAGCGGTTCCAATAGAAATTAAAATCCCCTCCTATCATTAAAGTGCCTGTAAATGGGGCCAAAACTACTCATAAATGGTAGAAAAAATCTGGTGAGTCGAAGTTCAGTCCATATATGGACACTAAGGTGTATCTTGCCATCTTAACTGTGGCGTCTACAATTATATACCTACTTTGCTTGTCTGCCACTACTTTGTGGATATCCATCCTGAGAGATGGGTGAAAGCAAATTCCCACCCCCCTCCCAGCCTAAGAGGAGAATGGAGCTGATTTCGATGTCCTCCCCCCCCATGAAGAGTCCAGTCTATTCGCTTCCTGCTGGGACATGTGGAGCTCCTGCAGGAATACAATATCGCCCTTCATCTTTTTAATATATGACATTGTCCGTTTATGTTTAACCACTGTTTTAAGTCCATTGACATACCAAGTCATAAAGGTCAGATTATCCACATTGCTTTATATTTAAATAATGTCTTCCTTGTTATAACTTTTTAGATCTTGTGCCTGGGACATCCTTTGCCAACTCGGTTTTTAACATTTCCCTCAATATAACTCCCCTTCTAAAAATTTTAATAAACTCCAAACAACCATCCCCCCAATTAAGTACCAAGAGCTGTACTTCTTTTCCCCAGTCTGAGAAGGAGTCTTAGCATTCAGACTCCCTGCCTCTATTTCAATTTGTTTACCCCCCTTGGGGGATGTTGTGTCCTCTCTTCCCTTAGCAACACAGAAAAAAAAAAGAAACAGCAAGACATACATTAAATTCCACACTCCTTCCCCACCACAGCCTATCTGAACAGGCATAGTAGACCCCACTATCCTTTTTGGAAGGAGCTGGGTCCTCCATCCTTTCTAAACAATGCAGGTGTTTTCTTCTTACCCAGCCGGATGAGAAAACTATTAACTTGCCTGTTTGGAACTATCTGAAATTAAATAGTAACTCAGGGGCATGTCTCTCCCAGAGTGGATTTGTATTGGTGTGTGAGGATGGATGACGCCAGAGCTTCCCATGATGAGCACTTGCAGGCGACTGGATTTGCCACGATGTCACACCGCAAGAATAAATACATTTGCAGATTGAATTACATTGCTCAGACTCATTAGCAGGTCTTTCCCTCCTCCCCCCAGCACCATTATTAATTTCCATTTTATATGCATTTCGAGCTCAAGGTAATTATTCACCATATAACCTCTGTGTTATTAAGAATAGTACTGCCTAGTATATCCCTTTATTCTAAACATTTCAATTACTAGCTTTTTAGCCACTTAAACAAAGGTTTTAAAATCAATATTGAGTTTTAAAATCCAAGCTAAAATTAAGACAAATCTGAGACAGCGAGCATTTCTAAGACAACCAACTCTGTTAATTAGCTCCCCCATTAGGAGGCTATTAAATAGGCAATCTAAGCAGTCAGAAATAACTTTGCATTGAATGCCTTTAACTGAAAGTTTTGAATTTGATTTAAGTCTCTGTCGTATCGCAAATGGGGTATGTTGCTTGGACGTACAAAACTTGCATTCTAGGAGTACAAAAAAAAAAACAATTCTGTGTGTTCTTTCAAGCAAGTGCTTACTTCCTGGCTTGTACAGGTTACTTGACCCCAACATAAAAATGAACTATCCATGTAAAAGAAATGTTGGTCTTTATGAGTACGGTCCCACGAGTAGCCCAGGAAGGGAGGCGGTGCGATCCTTCCTCATAGGCAACAATTGTGTTGTGGACTGCACTTCTAGCATTCCCCCCTCCCCAATGCTACCCAACCGGGCAAGGTTGAAATCAGTACTTTGTAAATATTATGGCCTCATGGGATTAATCTTTTACATCCGGTTCTTGCTAGCCTTGTTGTTTTCTCCGCTTGGTCTCCTCCATGATGTATGCCATAGCCGCCTCTGGATCTGAGAACAAACATTGTTTCACCCCGGCTTACGGATAATCAAATGTGCCAGGTAAACTAGGGCAAATGGCCAGTCTAGGTCATGCAGCTGCCTTTTGGCAGGCAAGAAGGCCTGGCGTTGACTCTGGAGGTTCCTTGAGAAATCGGGGAAGATACTGACTCAGGAACCCGGCACCATTAGGTTACCTTTCTTCCGGGCAGCTTCCAAGACAGACTGCCTGTCTTGGTACCTCAAGAATTTAATTATAATGTGCCTCAGATGTTGATCAGATGGTGGTTTCGGGCCCAGGGACCGATGAGCTCGCTAAATTTCTAGGGAGCAAGCTGCAAGCAATTGAAGGTTTTCTTGAAGCCACAGTTTAAGGTATGTAGCACAATCATTGCCCTCAGAGCCCTCCAGGAAACCCACAGTTTGGATGTTACACCTCCTCTCCATATTCTCGTGGTCATCAATTACTTGTTTGAGAAAGGAGATATCATTTGTTGCTTTTTGCAATTCAGCCAGTACTCTCACCAGATCATTTTCTTAGGTGCTTGTACAGGTTTCTAGTTCTTATAAACGCTGGCCATGCATATCTACTGTCTCCAACACAGAGTTAACTGTCTGCTACAGGTGCTGGAGCTGATAGGTAAAGTTTTCAAAACCAGCTTGCATTTTCATAGTCAGCTCATACTGTAAATCTTTAAATAACTTCTCCAGCATTTTGTAGGAAGAGTCATTAGAGGATTTGTCTTTATTAGGTTGATCATTCTCTTCCTGCTGATGGCTAGCGGTGCTCCACATGGCCTCCAGGCCTGAGATTTTTTCTCCATTTCCCGCTTGCTTAAAATTTATTTTAGCTTGAGTTTTTGTCAGTTTTGTACTAGATGCCTTCATAGACGTACTATGTTTGTCTTTCTGGCTTGATTTGTGAAATTTTAATGCAGGATGCCTTATAAAAATGTTGGGTGGGTGTGGAGCTCTCCTTGTGTGCGACTTACTCCATTCCCAGCCTGGCCACACCCCTGATACCAGTGACTTATATACTTTCAGGCAGATCACAAATCCCCCATTATGTCACCAACCATACAAATGTTCTTGGAATGCTGTGAAGAAGAGATGCTTTTAACAATGAGACTAGAAATCTTTTTTTTTTTCATAATTTAAGTAACAATGAACAGTCAGCACTTAAGGAACTGGGCAACAATAAAGATTTAACTATAAAAGTGGCAGACAAGTGTTGGACAATAGTGATTATGGACAGTAAAAAGTATGATGCAGAAGTTTTGAGACAACTATCAGTTGAAAATATTATGAGAAACTAAATTTTGATAAAATGTGCATGTTTAAAAAAGTTATTGATGAATACTTTCTACTAGCTAAAAGTAGAAATTGGCTACCCAGCCAAGCTGTTGATTTCTTAGCAGTTAAGCATGCCACGAGAGCCACTTTCTGTTGCTCACCAAAAATTCACCAAGATCTTATGAAGCCCCCCTCCCCATGTAGACCCATTGTTTTGGATAACAATAGTCTTACTGAACATCTGGCTAAATATGTTGATTCTTTCATCATAGACCTGGTTAAAAAGGTCCCTTACTTTATTAAGGACACAGGAGACATATTGAGGGTCCTTGAGTAAATTGCAATGGAGGAGGACAGTCTATTGGCTACATTCGACATACAGTAGCAGTGCTTTATACTGATATCCTCCATACTGAGGGATTGGAAGCTTTGGGCTACTATTTGGATACCCATCCTACTAACACCCCTTCCCCCCAACTGAGGTTCTAGTAGAAATTATTAAATATGTACTAGAATACAATACATTTTTTACTAAAATAAATATTTTTTGCAGAGAAAGGGTACAGCGATGCTGGCACCCAATTATGCCAATTTGTATATGACAAAGTGGGAGGAAGAAGGGATCAGAAATTACCACAACCCTTTCCTCGACAAACTAGACTTATGGTAACATTTTATTGATGACATCCTCATTATACGGAAAGGCACTGAGGATGAATTATTTGCATTAATTTATTATTTGGAAAAAAGTAAAGAGAATTTACATTTCAGTGTCAGTTTTAGTACTAGATAAATACATTTTCTTGATCTGATCATATACAACGATGGGGAAGGGGGGGTTAGGTACTGATTTTAACCGAATACACACCAATAGGTATACACATCTAATGTTAGTAGTAGCCACCCGGGACATATGATCAGAGCTATTCCTAAGAGACAGAATATTAGAATGAAAAGGAACTGCAGTTACTCAGAGCAGTATGAAACTAGAGCCACAGAACTTACAAACTGAGGCTATAACAGTGAAATAACTGAGAAGACCAGAGAGGAAGTAGATAACATACTAAGACATTTATTATGACAGGAGAAGAAGAGGTTGGAAAATGTGACCCCCAACTCACCCTGGTCACCACATATAGCCCCCAGTCACAACAGATAGCCTCCACTGTTAGGAAGAATTGGCACTTGGTCACAAAGGACCAGAGATTGAAGAACGTACTGTAGATACAAATGGTCCTAGGATGGTTTACAGGAGAAGTAAAAGCATTAAGGACATACTTGTCCACTCAGTACAACCCACACATGAGAGACCATGTAATTGGTTAACAGTACACAGCAGTGGCTGCAAGAGATGTGCCAATTGTAAATACTGCTTTAAGGTAAAAAACACCAAGGCCCATATATTCAAAAGAGTTGAGCCATGCGCAATAGGGTTGCGCCTGCGCAAGTACGAAAATGCGCCATTCTGTGATATTCAGCAGGAGGCAGTTGCACCACCCAAATCATGCTGAGCAACAGCGCAATGATAATGAAGGCAGTCGCAACTGAAGGGGAAGGAACCATGCATAAATGGCGCATTGCGATATTCAACAACTTGCGCCATGCTCAATAGGGGAGCAAGCGGAAGTTGCGCCATAGCGGAAATGAGACAAAATAAAAGGGAGCAAGGGAAAGGCACAAGAACGCTACAGGGAAGCCACATATGAGAGCAAAACACAGCAAGACACACTGGGCAGCACACACAGGGCCAGGCAGGAAAGGGCACCTGGAAGCAATAGCCATGGGGAAGGTGTGGGGAGACATTGCAGAAGGGGGAGGTACAACACACAGCAGTGAGGCAAGCACAGGCAGGTGTTCCCAGTGCAGGTGAAGTAGCAGTGAGGACAGTGGGGGGAATACAGTAACATCTGCCAGGGGGGTGAACACAAGCCAGGGACATGGTCAGTGCCACCTTCCATATGGAGGCCATTATGAGGGGGGTGAGAAGGCGGGCAGCAGGGGGGCATGGCTGTGAAAGGGGCCATCGGCAGTATGCCCCCAACAAGCAGTACCGAGCCCACACCAGCTTTGAGCTGTACAGTGATACCAAGATTGTGGGCCGGTACCGCCTGAATCAGGCAATTCTGAGGTGGCTCTGTGAGCTGTGCAGTGATGTGATGCAGGCACCCACATGACGGAGCCATGCCCTGTCAGTGGAGACAAAAGTGACAGCTTGCATGTGCTTGCTCACCACAGGTACCTTCCAGAGACCAACTGGGGACACCACAGGCATAACCCAGTCAGCCACGTCATGCCACCTCACCCAATTCCTTAGCGCACTGCTGCCATGTGCTGCAGAGTACATCCATTTCCCCAGCACACCGGCAGAGCGCACAGCAAACATGCAGGAGCTCCACAGGGTAGCACGTATGCCTGGCATGCTAGGGGCAATAGACTGCACCCATGTGGCCATCCACACACCACCTGGCCCCAAGGGGGCTGCATACCCCAATCACAAGGGCTATGCCAGCATCAACTGCCAGGTGGTGTGTGATACCAGGGGGTGCATAATCAATGTCTGTGCCTTGCACCCTGGGGGAGCACATGATGCCTTCATCTGGCACCAGTCGGCACTGTGCCACAGATCTGAGAGTGGAGATATCCCCACTGGACACCTAGTGGGTGAGTATGCAAACCACATGGACAATCATAGGGCCTGGGGGGGCGTGGTCAGAGGTGACATGGGTAGTGGCCTACATGGCATGGGGCAGGGTGATGCTGATCACCAAACTAACCTCCACCCTCTACACACAGGTGACAGTGGATACCCACTCCGTCCCTGGCTGCTCACACCCTACCGGCGGCCCACAACCCCATCGAAGCAACGCTACAATGAGGCACACGCCACCATATGTAATGTCATTAAAGTGGGTGTTCGGGATGCTGAAGGCATGTTTCCATTGCCTGGACACCTCCGGCGGTGCCCTACAGTACAGCCCCTCAAAGGCCTGCAGGCTATTCCTGGCCTGATGCATCCTGTACAACATGGCCAATGAATGTGGGATAGCCATACAGGTCAAAGAGGGGGACAGCGATGGGGATGATGAGGATGCCAGTGATGATGGTGATGGGCAGCCCCCCCTTGGACGATAGGACCCCTGACTGCTCCGGCTAGCACAGCTGCACCGGGACACCATCACGGAGGAGCACTTCAGTCAACCCAGGTAAGTCATGGGGCCGAGCCAGCAGTGGCTGGGCACAGCCCCTGCTGCGGACACACACCAGGGGTGCATGCCGTCATAGGAAGTGGCAGGGCATGGAACCACACACACAACCAGGGATGGGTGAGGACTAACATGCCTCGCAGATGGACACACACACATGCACACACACACAACGCACTAAACTTGCACAAAGGGTAGGAGGCACACCAACCCAGAATGCCACCCCTAGCCACACACATGTCCACAGACCACCATGCCCATTGCCTCTCCGTGTGCATGTGTCAGATGCTGAACACCATTGCACATTGATGTACAGCACAATGCAGGCATCATCATGCACATGCAGCTGTGGACAGCAGCCAGGAGGGTGTGCAGATGGACTGTGTCTCTGTGTGCAGGGCTGGGTACCCACCCGTGCACTGCCCACTGAAAGACACAATGCACACAGGGCAGCACCAGACAGTAGCCGCGTTGGGAGACAGGTCAGTCACAGGACACAGTGCCCCAGCCACAACAGATGCGTGGGCAGCCCCGCCGAGACCCCCCAGCACTGACAGGCTGACCACTGGCCTCATAGGGTGGCACCAATGGTCCCCAAGGGGTTCCACTGCATGAACGTGCTTGTGCAGGGGTCTGCAGCACACTGAACATGCCTGTGCCAGGTGTGCTTGGGATGCCACAGCTAGAACCCGCTGTTGACAGGGAGGTGTCATACGGCCTTCAGGAACAGGGCATGGACAGTGCACTGTGTGTGGTGTTGTGATGCATGGGCACATGACTGTGTGCCCATTGTGGCCATGACAGCAGTGAATGCCTTTGCATGCCTGTCAATGGCAGCAGACACATCCTCCCACAACTGGTCCAACCCTAGCCAGGATCAGAGCGGTGTCTCTGCTGTGACACTCCTCTGCCCACTCCAGAGCCGCACACTGTGCATCCACCGATGTCACAAGCCACATCTGCTGCTGGACTGATGCTTGCAGTAGGCAGGTGTGCTCATGCAAGAGGTCATCTGCCTCCTTGGCATCCTGTCCCTCAGGGTGTGCATGGCCCTGATGCTCAGCACCCCTTGAGGGTGGGTGCTGTGCACTAGGAGCAGGTCTGGGCATGTCCACAAGTGGTGCACAGACGCTGGACCCTGTACCCCAAGCCCATTGGCCGACTGCTGATGCTGCCCCTCCAGCTGCCACTCCCCAGGGCTCAGTGGTGCCGCCGCAGTGGCCACAACAGTCCCACTGTCCTGAACAAACACCAGTGCTGCCCCACTGGTGCTGACAGGCACAGGCGGGACTGTGCTAACTACATGAGCCTCCACAGCAGCACCACCCACTGCCATGGCCTCAGCTTTACCTGCTGTGTGGCCATTCCGTGTACATGCGTGTCACTACCTTGCCATTAGTGACATCAATGGTCACATGGACTCGGCACTGGCCAGTCACAGCATGCTGGCATCCGTGGATGCAGGGCTTCCTCCGCACCTGTTACAACAACATCAGTGTGGACAGCCAGGCGGGCCCACTGTTGCACTGAGCCACGAATACCTATGGAGGTGGATGTGCCCTCCTCCATCTACAGCTGACTGTCCTCAGTGGACAGGCCCACCACCGCTGACCCATACAGACACTCAGGATCTGTAAGGGAAAACAAAGTCACGTTACTGCATGTGACCTACCCTGCCCCCCCATAGACAGACCATGACTTACCATGCAGTGATGGGCCACCACCCGTCTGGAAGACACCACCCGGAACACCCTCAATGGCACAACGCTGCATGCTTCCAGCAATCCTCTCCTCCTGTGGGGTCAGGTGTACCACCTCCGGCTGTCCCCCACCTTTCACAGCTCATGTTGCCCTGATGGCAGCCACCTTCTCCTTTATCCTCCTCTTGTCTGTGCCCATTTCCTCTTGCACTCCTGCATGAAGCGCTGGTGGCTGCCATGCAGGTTCACAGCACGTGCCACCTCCTCCCATGCAGTAGCATGGGCTTGGGGTTTTCCCTGCCGTCCACTGAGAAGTGGCTCCTGATCCAGGTATGCCTCAAACAGGGCTTCGGTCTTAGTAAAATTAGGCCTCCTCCTCCTCCTCCCAACACTGTGTTCCTCCTCTCTCACAACTTGCTCGGTCATTTTTTAGCCTGTAAGAATGACAGTTGTTACCTGTGACTGTGCTGTCCCATGCATGTCCCTAAATCCACAGTCCACACTCCACACAGCATGCAACTCACCAATAGACTGCAGTAACCGACTATGGCCACTGCAGCCCAATGTCGCACTTTTATAGCGCAACCCATGCAAATGAGGCGAGTCACAACTTTAAGTGGATGCAAATTGCAATGCTGCACCATTGCATGGCTGATTAGCTGTTTTGCATATGATGACTGAATATCGCGCTGTTGCACTTTGCGCAATTGTGTTGAACGTGCTGAGCCAAGGGTGCAGTTCTGTGACATGCATAGTACACACCTCACTGCACATGCCCAGGTTGCTAACGCAGGCATCTACCATGCTGCTGACATGCTGTGAATGGGAAGCAATGCAGAGCACGGCCACCATTGTGCCAGATGCGCGATAGCAATGTTCCACCTACATGGCGCTGTGGCACTGGGCCATGTCATGAGCGCACTGGTCAGCAACAGTGCAGTAGGCCCCTACTGGAGGTAGCATACAGGCAGCCAATCATGCTACACGCATTGGGATCCAATGGCACTGTGCATGTCCGTGTGCCAGAGACCCTTGACCCTGTGCCCAACCATTGCCTCCTAGGCGCCATGCGTCAGGCATGGGTGCACCACTATCGCGCTGTTCGGTGACAGTGTGATAGGGAATGGCAGCGCTGTACCACGCAGCAACTGCACAAGGGGAACCGTGCTGCAAAGCGCCATATTTTCAGACCGAGCTGTGAGAATGGCGCGCAGGAGGGCTGCTCAATGGCCACAGGTCGAACTGGCCAACCTAGTGGCCATAGTGGAACCACACCGTGGACCTCTGTTTGGGGAGGCACCCCTGGACAGGTCCAGGAGCCAGGTGTGGGTGGAGGTGGCCACTGCACTGGAGGAGGTCACTGTACGGGGGCAGACAGCTGAGCAGTGCCGCCACAGGTATGGGGACCTGCGGCGGAGGGAGCCAGACCTGCTAGCCCACCTGCTGGCACATGCAAGGAGGGGCACAGTGCCATGGCCAGGCAGGTGTTCGTCAACACACTTTTATCTTCCATATAGGTATCATGGTTGTATGTGTCCAGCACATGGGGGAGGGACCGTCGGTGTTGGCTGTGGTGGTGTTATCAGGGTGTGGGGTGGGTGGGTCTGACTGGGTGGAAGGGCACACACCTGGGGGCAGGGGGGCTTTGCTATGGGATTGTACTGATGTTTCTCTCTCCATGTTTGCACCACAGGGCTGGAGGAGTGGCACCTGGCATGTGAGCTGTGGTGCAAAGAAGAGGAGAGGGAGGCCAGGTGGGGTGAGGGTTCACAGCGCCCAAGGGACCAGTACAATGATGGTGAGTGCCATACCTCCATGATTACTACTGCATGCTGTGTAACAGGGTGGGCAGTGGGGCATGGCCACCATCCACTGACACCACAGCCATGCATGCAACTTGTTACAGTCAGCACTGTCCAGTGGCAATGCATGTCTGGGAGTGCGTCAATGGTGGTCCATGCATGCACCGGGTACATGGCTGTGCCACTGCCTTTGCACCACATAGCCATGTCACTAAACAACCACGGTGGTGCTGTGTGTGACTTGGCCAATGGGTGTGTGCAGCGTTCCCCATGGCTGTATGCGTCTGGGTGGGCAGGTCATGTGGACGTGATCAATGTGGGTGGTCACACACCACCACAGAGGTATGTCCCACGGCCATATGCCATGCACAGTGGGTGGGCTGTATGGGGCTGTGCATTCACACCTATTGACTGTGCTCCCTTGTCCTAGGTGTCCACCAGCAGAATGACATCTGGGAGGCACTGCAGGAGATTCTGCATGTGGCGAGGGCGTCCCTGGAGATCCTTCGCCGCACTGATGAGAGTGTGAGTCCAGGGAGGCACTGGCAGAGGAGAAGCCAGAGCAGGAGTGGGGCTCCCGTTGAAGTCCTCTACCCCTGATATCCCCTACCCCCGGACCCACCCTCCACACCCTCCTTTCCTGTCCCATTGCCCCACCCCTGACCCTTACCCACCCCTCCTTGTTTGTGGCCCTCCTCCCCACCTTGTATATATTATTGTACATAGTTAACGTCTATATTTTGTTTTAATACAGATATTTTGATATGAATACTGTGGTGGTCTCTGATTTACAGCTGACTATAGGTGCTCAGCTGCAGTGGTGTGCATGGCGTCAGGGGTGGTGCAGTCATGGGTATGTGTGTGTGTCCGTGGGGAGGTGACTATGGTGTGGGGGTAGCTATCAGTCAGTGTTTGTGGTGTGCGTGTTGTGCCCTGTGCACTGGATGACTGTGGGCAGTGGTCCATGGTGCATGCTCTGTGTCCATGTCACCCCTGTCAGCCCGTCCATGGCCTGTGCAGCTGACACCCATGCATATCTGTGACCTATACAGTCTGCTGGTATGTCAGTGGTGGCTGTCCATGCAGGGCAGCCACTGTACCCATCACAATGCTGGGTTGCCTCCTGTCACTGGTGTGGTGCATGTCTGCCTTGGGTGACACTGTGGCCTCCACAGTTGTTGACCCACCTCCATGCTGTGGCTTGTGTGTGTTGCAGGGTATGTGCATCACTGTCTGTGACTTGTACTCCGGGCAAATGCTGGTGGCATACAGGTCCACAGTGCCTGCACAGGGTGGTTGGCACTCCTGTGCCGTGGAGGACTGCAGGTTGTGTGTACACAGTTTACATGGGCCCATGCTGGGGGCTTGGTTGCCCTGCTACTGCATCTCTGTGTTGTTGTGCCCTTGGGTATGGGTGGGTGTCTGTCCATGCACTGTGTGGCATCCATTGTGGTGCATGCTTCCACGCACCACTGTCGGTGTCTGCACTGGCTGTTGTGGCCAGTGCTGGGTCAGGGTGTGTCATTGGGAGAGTGTTCAGGGTGCTGTACCACTGGTGGTGGGGTCTGGGGCATGCCCAGTCCCATGTGGGGTGCCTCGTGTGCCGACGTATGGTTGGTCTCTCAGCAGTACCTCTGGGGCGCTGTGCATGGTAGCACTGTGTATGCCGTTGTTGCATCACTGTGTGCTGCCACCTGCTGATGGGTGCTCATGGTGGGGCTGCATTGCATGGTTCTGTGGTGCACAGGGTTGCATTGTCACAGTGGGGGTAGTGGCATGCATGAGGTTTCCTGCAGTGGTGGACACTGCTCCTGGGCAGGGTGTCTAGGGGTCACAGTGCAGGTTGTGCTCTGCATTGGGGGGGATGGTGTGGCATGGGGTGGTCAGCCCTCCTTGTGTGCCAGTCAGAGCTTGCCGGGGGGTGTGATGGGGCACCATGGCCCAGCTGTGGGTTAGTTGCTGGTCTCCGTGGGCCGGTGGTTATTCCAGCCCTCCCCCAGTTGTCCAGTGCATGGGGTGTGGGGGGACGATGTCTGTTCTGCTGTGTGTTCCTCTGCCCATCTGTGGCATGGGTGGTGGGCCCCTACCTCCCTGGTTGTGCAGTTGCATTGCCACCCTGCTGCTGGGGGGCATCCCTGGTTGTGCTATGGTGCCTCTGGACTGCTCAGCTGCACATCCCTTATTACGCCATGGCGCAGGTGGTGCTATATTCAGTCGTCGGCTGTAGGCGCAGTTTGGCCGGCTCAGTTTTTGAATATCGCACCTCCTTGAGCATGGGCGCAATGGACTTGCGCTTGCTCCTGCTATTGCGCACTTTTGGGCGCAGTTTGAATATCTGGGCCTAAATGTTTTTTAAATCCCTCAACAGGAAAAGAAGCTCCAGTTAGAGGTCTCGTTACATGTTACTCATGTGGGGTAGTGTATTTAGCTGAATTGAAATGTGGACAATTCTATGTGAGTAAAACAAAAATGGCATTACAAATGAGGATTGTTACACATACCAGGGTAATCAAAAATGGTGATGTAACAAATGCCCTTGCGGTTGATGTGCTGTAAGTGAGAAAAAAAAAATTACCATGATTTTCTGTTCACTGGGATTGAGAAGCCGATAATTACCAGAATGGGTGGTGATTATGATAACTTACTTCTTAGAAGAGAGCAATATTGGATCTTTGCTATGCATTTCCCAGGTCTGAATTACAGAATAGAGATCAAGCCCTTCTTGGAAAAATGAGTGTTTGTAAATTATTTGTGTTATATTGCTGCGTTATGTAATTTATGTTGTCTTTTGCTTATCAGTTCTTTTTTGTGTGTGTGTGTGTCTCTATCCTTCCAGATATGCAGCTATGACTGCCACCCTCTGGAGTGAGTCATTAACAGACCTTGGCTTGAATTATATTTGCCTTGCTGATTCAACTGGTACTGTGTGCAATTCTCCTTTCCTGATGCCCTCTTTTATCTGGCACAGGTTTTCAGCTCATAATTCTTACTTTCTCCATCTGTATGTGGTTACTATGGTTATTTATGGGATTTATCCACTTTAAAGTATTGGGACAGGTTATTTGTATAGTTATTATATTTTATTTATGCAAATTTAATGCATTTTTAACCTGCTGAGTACTGCTGTGTTCATTGCACAGAATACGTACTGTCATTTTAAATAACCACTTTTTAAGGGAGGCACTATATGTCTCACATCAGCCTTTGACAAAGCACAGCATGCAAAATGCATCAGGTGATGTCAGTTGACAGGACTCTATCTGGAACATTGCTGCAAGTTCTCTACCAGCCTTGCCATGCCCTGTTTGCTTTTATTTTTTGGACTCGGGGATTCATGGACTTATGGACTCCTACATACCTTTTGTAACCGATATGTGAGTGTTTTCTACTTGTATATTGCACCTTGTAATAAAGCAGTGCACTTTGCTGGAGGAAAGATACTGTCCGTGAGTGTGTTTTGGAGCTACACATAAGTGTTCCCTTATCACAGGTGCCAGTCCCCGAACTGCTTTCCATTGTTTGAGACAACCTTGATGCAAGGGGGATTTGGCACAATTGTGTCAGGATTTGACACAGGCTCCATTAGACAATTGTGATTGCCACAGGTTTTGACACCAGTCACCCCTTGCATCAAAATCTTTTGATGCAAGTCCCTTGCATTGTTCAAATCCCTTTGAAAATAGGGCCCAGTGTTTTCATTTGATAACTACCAGAGAAAATGTTATTGCCAATACTGGTCTTGTAATATTCTGTTGTCTAATACCAGAACCTGTTAGTAGCATGCTTCTCTCTCTCATCAGCTCTATTCAGTGTTTCATAATAGTATTATCTAGATAGCCTCTCTCAGTGAACTTGTCAGACATTAACTTTTTCTCTCTAATGCAGTCATCTTATGAACAGTTCCATTTGGCATGCACAAATTGTCCAAATGGGACATTGATCATGGTCTGCCTTTAAGGAAACTGTCATATTTCAGAGTCATATTTCATTCTGCTGACTTTTGGTAAAGTCTACTCATGAGTTTTCCATTATCAATAAACATGTAAAGGTCTGAAAATGGGACCACATCTGACAGTAGGAAACTGAAAATTTTAAATTAGACTTACAAGAACTCAGCTATTAGTGGAAACTAGTACTGTCCTCCTCAGATCCATAGCATTGAAAAAACAAGTCATTGTACTTTTTAAACAAGATTTTGTTGTCACAAAAGGGGTTCAGACTCCTATCACTGAAAAATGTTTGCTCAAAATCATACGTACAAAGATTTACATTGGATGGCGCCATTGTGGAATCCATTTCTGTGCCTTTCTTCTGCTGGTAATAATGAATTCTCAAATTGGAAATAATTATGATCCAGTACTACAGGTAGGTGTTCTAGATTTACAATAAACTCAGCTGGAGGCAGTTTACATTCATTTCACAGGTTAAACACACACTCTAGCACAGCCAGAACTCCTGAATGGGGTATGGATATGCATAATCAGCCACGTCAAGTGTCAGCTAAATATTTTCCATAACATGGTTTTCTAGGTTAAATTATTCTAGGAAATTCAAAATGCCTCTGCAATTTTTCATGAATGAAGGGATACCGGGGATGAACTCTAAAAATGCAGAAGTCACCGGCCCAGTGGCACGGAGGGCTGAGGCATCAGTGCCTTACCTCCTGCCATGCCAGTGACTCATGTTCACAGTGCAAGCAGGTCAGTGGGGGTCAGCAGAAGAGGAAAAGGGAGAGGGAGAGAACTGAGCATCCGGAGGACAGCTCTCTCTCCTCTCAGGGAGGGTGGCTTGGCAGCCCCGCTGAATGACTGCCCCCAGGTGAAGGCCACAGGGTACAATTGGACAGGGGTGCCAATGGAAGGGTTTGTGCTGTGGGACTCCATAGCATGTGTACACCTCCACATATGCACACTGATGTGTTGCACCCCAACAATGGGGAGGGTTTGGGAGAAAATGGTGGAAAATACCCCAAGCAAGTGGATGATGATCTACCCCCTGCAGGCTCTGCACTGGTGGCTAGGCAGCCAATCCTGTGGCCAGGACAGCTAACAAGGTAAGATCCTGGAGGAACTGGGTGACAGAGCTGGGAGGTTGACCAGTTGGGGGCCGCTGGGGAGGGGGGAGAAGGAGAATAAAGTATATGTACAAACAAAATGCAAAAGTCCATAACACTGGACAAAGATTCCAATACGGAGTTTTGCCCAGACACAATAGGTCTGCCTGGTGGTGCTGAGACCTTTTAATACACCTTCAGGAGACAACAGAAAACTAATGTAACTGGGATGTAACATACAAGGCCTAAAATACCCAATCCTCTATCCATTGCTTGTTTACACCTGTTTGGATCATCCTAGAGGTCTCTTTGCTGATAAATTTTAGGAGGTTACCAATCAAGTTTCGAAGAGTTTTTAATGTTGTTTAGTCGGTGTAGACATTCAGACTAGTAATCCTCATGGTTCATAATAACCACCCCTCCCCCTTTATCAGCCAACTTGATTACTATTTCTGCATCTATTTCTGAATTTTTCATTGCCTCCATTTCTTTTCTGGTCATGTTTTTTTTTGCACCTTGACAAGTGTTTAATAGTCTTTTCTACCACTTTGATAACACATGTAGAAAAGCTCCCAATGATGACTGGCATTGGGCCAGGGGATTCAATTCTATATTTCACTTTTAGTTTATTTTTCAGCTTTTTTTCTAATTCTATACTGTTATCCTAAGTTTCAGAAAACTAGTATTGCAACGTACGTCTCCTAATGAATCTTTGTAGGTCAAACATACCTGAAACACATTTGATAAGTCTGCTGAACCAAAAGGTAATCTAATACTTTCTGTTCCTCTATACTTAATGGCCTGCTTGAGAGGTTGAATAGGCTGTGACTCCACTCTTTGTCATCACCCTCGAGTGTTCTAGTACTTTGCCTCCCCTGACTGCAGGTCCTTTTCTTTTTCTTTGTCCTTTTTTCCTGAACCTATGCTGTCCCTGCAATCGTCTGTGCTGGTTAACTCCCCTGTCATGGGTTTCCTTTGGTCTATGCCAAATCAGTTACAGGTGAATCCCCTTCTAAATGTCTATCCATTATTTATAGGTTGGGGCTGGAGAAGTGAAATAGTCCAGAACACAAAGCAGAAGAAAACAGTCACACTCCAAGAAGTTGAAATGCCAATATCATGTATTCAAAGTTCTTTTCATACCACAATCCCTCTGACCACACCCAATGTTTCACCCTCCATGGGCTTCTTCAGGGGCAAGGATCTATATACAAATCCATAGAATAAAATAGTTTATACATATGTGCATACACAAAGCATCTAAACATACATGAATGTTTTCAATATTACTAATTACTAAACAAGCCCTTTACATGACCCCCTTCTCATGAGTTCCTTTTAGTAAATTTATCCACAGTTTCTTCAGAAATGATTTAGAAATAAATTATAACCCATGATATCAAACAACCATAGTGATCATCCTCCCAAGTAATATGCATATGGTGTATCCACATCACAAACAATCCCATGGTTATTAAGCTCCTACCTGGGTTTTCAAGTGTAATAGAAGAAAGTCTTAGCATTGGACACCAAGTTGATAGGTATAATCGTACCTGTTCAGATAAGGATTATATCAGTACTATATAATAATTCTTGACTACTGTCAAGGAAGCTAGCAGTCCATTTAAAATAACTGAAAAATCATTTAAAATAACTAAAAAATCATCCTGTGATCACATGAGATAGTGTTGTCATACCCAAGATCTGCATTCTTATTTTAGAAAGGCTTATGCAAAGGTAAATATTTTATAACTAGATACAGAGACATGCCCTCTTTTAATTAAACCCTAAGAGAGTCTCCATGTTTGCTTTAAAAACCAAGTTAATATAAAGTACTTCTTATATGACAAGGTATAAGAGCATCTCCTGCTAATTTTCAAGCTCCAATAATCCATTTCTAGTGACAATATTCCATATACAACTAGCTATCCACATCATTGAATAGTTGTTAGACCATACCAGTGTTCTATAGATAACCACTTTATAGTTTTAAATTCTGTCATAGGTTTGCAAAGTGCCAAAGGATTATTTACAAAAAACAACTTCCCATACCCAAGTTGCTTTTATGAATATAACTTGTTTATCTTTGTAATCATAATAAGTGCCTGTAAAGAGACAAAAACTCACTTAAATGCATCACTTACTTAAATTTAAGAGCCCTTATATATATAAATTAAAAACAATGGATAATACTGCCATAATTGATAATGAACATTAGGTTATCAATATCATTCACCCTGGTAGGCAACGTCCGCTACTGGCAACACACATAGTTCACTGCACTGAATACTGCTCCCATATCTGTTTAAATAATACTGAGCTCTAGACTAGTCCAGACTCCCCCTATCCCCATCCACACCTGTGCCGCATCATATGAAGTCAGCGAGGTCACGTGATGGCATCTGGCTAGAGAGCAGCTGAGTTCCTGAGCTCCCCCCGCTGGTCTCCTTTTTCAATCATTTAATCTGCCATCCTACCCTTTTTTCGTGAAATTTGGATAAATATTGTCTTGGGAGAGTCTCTACCATCATCTGGTGACTGGTGTAGCGAAAATAAACTGTCGCTGGCTGAGGATGGAGGTAGATATTAAGCAGGCCTCAGTCAGGCACACTCCTCCTGTTTCCCCAGAAAAGGCCTCCAAGAAGCAGAGGAACCAGGCCCCTACCAGAGCTGATCGGGGTGGAGAGAAGGGGCAGCAGCCTATACCACTATCAGAAGATAAGTTTCTTCAAGAACTTACACCATTGACAAATCTTTTATAGGACCTGGCAGGGGAATTAAAGTCGTTACGTAGCGATCTTTCCTCAGTCTCTACCAAAGTTACAGATATGGAAGCAAGGCTAATCTCTTCAGAAGGCTGGAGGTCTAGAGCTGAAACGGAGATCTCGGAGCTCAGACAACAAGTTAAAAAACTGCAAGCAAAAACAGAAGATTTAGAAGGACGAAACCGCAGAAATAATCTTTTGTTCATGGGTATACCTGAATCAGAGGAAGGCCCAGACATCATGGTCTTTTTGCAAAAATTTCTGTGTAAAGTCGTGGGCCCATCCCCTATCAGCCCTACCTACCACTTGGAGAGAGCTCACCGTTCTTTGAGACCTAGACCTGCTTCAGGATCCCCTCCACGTCCTATTATTGTTAAATTTTTGAGTTATGTGGAGAGGAATCATGTTTTCATTAAATCCCGTGAGCTGAAAGAAGTATTCTGGGGCTCGTCGAAAATCAGGATCACCCAGGACTTACCTAAAGAGATTAGGGAGAAAAGAGCAGCTTACCATTCAGTGGTACAAAAATTGATCGCAGCTTCTATCCCATTCAGAATGGTGTATCCAGCGACCTTAAAGATTACGATGAATGGTGCAGTGGCAAGCTACAACTCTCCGGAGGCGGCAAGCAAACAGCTGGAAGTTAAACTGCCGGAGTTATTTAAAGCGTGTGGCTGACTCTCCTGAATGGCTTTACGGTGGAACTGAACCTAATTATAGCCAGGATAAAATTTACTTTTGCTGTTGTTTAAATTGCATAAATATGCTTGCCTTTAGTGGTCTGGTTCTTCCTTCTGCTCCCCTTTCTCTCTCTCTCTGACTTATTATTCCTTGTCTCTGTTGCCCTTCTGGTCCATCCATTTCCCTTACGGAGTCTCTTTCCTTCTGTCCCCTGGTGTTTTTGGCCTGGAATGGGTTAGGGTGTAGGGCTCAGTTTCGGCGGCGCTTGCCCCCCCCCCCATTTCGGCTTTCTGCTCACTTTCGGCAGAACCTTGGTTCGGCGCTAGTAGTTTCCGGTGGGGACTTCTGGGGAGACGGATCTTTGCGGGTCCATTGGCCTTTTGGCTCCCCCTGGAAACATTTTACGGGTTGTACCCTCGGTGGCAAGACGACTTGCATGGCTAGTCTAGCTCGATTCAGCTGGCTTTATGGGATTCTCCCTCTCTGAGATTGTCTGGACTCGGGTAGGATCTCTTTCCCTTTTGGTTTCTTGGTTTGGCTTGGCTATTATTTTAGGGTTGGGGTACCGGGTACTAATACTGTTTGGGAATAGGGGTTAATGTAACTGGGTGGTCACATTACTACCCATTTCTTCCTATCTCTACTCCTGATCGTCCCTCTTTTCTACTCTCCTGTACTTCCTCCTTTCATTTCACTATGGGCTATTGGGGGTGGCCGAGGGGGTCGAGCTTAGGGGGATTTGCTCGCTAGATGTGGAATTGAGAGCCATTTAATCGAGGTTAACTAGCCTCCCGGTGTTAGAGTCTTGGGATGACAGCCCTGGTTTTAGGGGTTGGCATTTTCCTGGGAGGAGCACTGTATCTATTTCTTTGGGAGTGTTGGTCCCTGACTCTGGGGGTTAGGAGGTTCGCACTAGGGGTTCAGGGGCCTGAGCTATTGGTTCATTGGTTATTCTTTGGTGTACTCTGGCTCGGCCTATCCGTTGTAAATACTTACTTTTTGTTTGGTTTGGGGAATAGGCTGTGGGTTGGGGGGATTGGGATGGTAGGTGGGGCACTGGTTTTGTATTCATGACTTGGTTACTGGTTTTTGGGGATGGGGCGGGAGGGGATTGTTTGTTTCTGAAGTTTGGTTACCTGTTACTCTTCTGGTCCTTGGTTGGGGGGATGGGGGTTGGGGTTGGGGGACTAACTGTAGTTATCCCAGTTATATTGTTTGACTGTTGCCTTATTGATATAGTTCATATTTGGGTGGGGAAGGTTAGATTGGGGTGTGGGATTAGGGATTGGGGAGGTGCACCCTGCTACTAGTGGTTGGATTTATGTTATCTGGGTATCAGGCTATTGTAAGTTCTATTTGAAATGGCTAAGAATGCAGTTTGTATAGCGTCCTGGAATGTGAGAGGGCTCAGGGATCGTGGTAAAAGGCTGCAGATTTTTAACCACTGTTCCTTACTTGGTATAGATATTCTTTTTTTGCAAGAAACACACTTGGGCCGGGGTGAAGCTAATCTCTCTCTCGGTCTGGATTCTCTCAGGTCTATCTTGCAGGAATTTCTCTTTAGTAGAGGGTGGCTATCTTAATTAAAAAACACGTTTTGTTTATCAAGGATTCGACCTGCTCAGATCCGGAAGGGAGATTCATTTTAGTAAAGGGTAACCTAAATGGAGAAAGTGTGGTACTGGGATCGGTGTATGGACCGGTGGGAGGTGATCCAGACTTCTTTATGAGGTTGACAGACAAGCTGGCTGCCTTTTTGCCGACCCAATATGTGCTCGTCGGGAATTGGAATGTACCTTTCCCCTCAGTTTTGGACAGGGATCCTCAGGATAGAAGAGCGCCTTCCTCAGCACAGAAAGCCCTCTGTGAGATGGTCTCGTTGTTAGGTCTTGGTGACCCATGGCATGTTGCTAACCCTTCTTTTAGGGCCTTCTCCTTTCAATCGCAGTCACATGGCACTAAATCTAGACTGGATATGATTTTAGTGAGTGTCTCCTCTCTCCCGATGGTCTCTCTTTCTGGTATAGAGCCGATAGTTGTGTCAGACCATGCTTTGGTTTGGATACGTTTGTCCATCAGACATGACTTTGCCCGTGACTCCATGTGGAGATTAAATACCCAACTATTGAAGGACCGCACTGTGTTTGGAGATTAGTTCGAAAATATCTCTGTTTCTGACAGACAATTTGGACTCTACCCTAAGGTGGACATGGTATGGGGGCATTAAATGCTATCTTAGGGGTCTTTATTCAGATGGCTTCCTTAGGAAGAAGACACGGTTAGCCAAGGCGTTAGAATTAGTGGGTAAGATCAGAGACCTGGAAGGTAAGTACTCGCTATCCTCTTCGGTGTCAGATCTTAAGGAACTGCTTTCAGTCAAAAATGAGTATTCGGATCTTTTGAAAGATAAGATTGAGTATTATCTGGCCAAAACCCAGGCTAAATATATAGACCTCGGTGAGAAATCTGGGAAACTTCTGGCTCTACGTCTCAGAGCATTGGAGAGTTATTGCCTCCCTTGCCCCAGACAAATCACCGGGCCCAGATGGATTTCCAGCGAATTTTTATAAAGTTTTCTCTAAGGACTTGACCCCTATCCTGCTTAGATTATATAACTACTTTCAGGTGGCTTCGGATCTCGATTCGGCCTTGTTTGAGGCCACCATAGTCCTAATTCCTAAGCCAGACAAAGAGCCCTCAGACCCAGCTAATTACCGCCTCTATCTCCCTACAGAATTATGATATTAAAATACTGGCTAAAATTCTCGCCGAAAGGATTAAAAGGATCTGGACGGACCTTCTGAGCCCTGAACAAGCAGGTTTTGTTCCAGGGAGATTTGCTGCAGATCATCTAAGGACATTGTCCCATATTTCACAGTACGCCTGGTCAGTTCCAGAACCACTTGTTCTGGTCTCTTTAGATGCTGAAAAAGCATTTGACCGGGTCGACTGGTCCTTTTTATGGGCTGTTCTGGAAGAAATGGGCTTCCCATCCCCTTTCCTAAATATGATCCAGGTACTATATAAGTGCCCCTCTGCGAAAATCTATTGCAACGGGGTTCTATCTCCTTCTTTCAATCTCTTCGCAGGCACGAGACAGGGCTGCCCACTCTCTCCTTTGTTGTTTAATTTGTATTTGGAACCTCTGTTGATTCAGCTTAAATCCTCGCCTCGGGTGAATGGGGTTAGGATCTTAGGGGGAGCTAGTTCTTTCATGTATGCAGATGATGTTCTGTTACATTTGTCTGATCTGGTCGCATCGTTAGAAGCAGCTCTAGATATTATTTGGCATTTTAGTTCCTTTTCTGGTTACAAATTAAACACATCAAAGTGTGAGATTTTCCTTTAAATAATTATGCCTTTAAGAACTGCTTCCTACCCTTTGGAATGAGATGGACTCCCAGTTCCTTAAGTACCTAGGGATTCACTTTTCCACTGACCCATTCCTGCTGAAATTAAACCTAATTAAGATTAGAGACTCGGTTAGTCAGGATCTGCAACGTTGGGCATCTCTTCCTATTTCTTTGATGGCAGAATCAATATTATTAAAATGAACGTTCTTCCCGGATTTTCTACCCACTGAACCTCACCAATCTCTGGCTTCCTCTTCCTTTTTAAACGGCTCCATAGTATGTTTTCTACCTTCATCTGGAAAGGGAAAGTGCCTGCTCTTATGGTTCTCTTTCGCTCCCTAAAGATAGGGAGGTTTAAGACTTCCCAATTTTCAGCTCTATTATTGGGCGGCCCATTTATCCAAGTTGGGACAGTGGTTCTACGGCAGGACCTCAAATTCCTCCCGGTATGGCTTCACTTAGAATCGACCTTTTCTTTCTGAACTTAAATTTGACATAGCTACTTTACCCTATCTTACTCCGAGTTCAGTTTCACACTTGATTTCTAATATCCGGTGGCGGTTTCTCTTAAAGTGTGGGCCCAATGTCTTAGGTTCTTCGGATCTCTAATCAAACGGATTTAGGACAGCCAATTACCTCCAATCCAAATCTTGTTATTGGTGATTCGAGGGTTGGAGTAACTTGTTGTCACAAATGAAAGATTCCAAGGTAGAACAGCTGTATAATTCAACCTCTCTTCTCACATCAGGCGATATCCTCGCCAAATTTGGTATTCCAAGTACAGAAACTTTTAAAGTGTTCCAACTCCGTCATTTGGTCTGTAATAAGTTTGGTTTGGTATTTAAACCATCGATGGTACACCCCCTTTTCTCCAACATCAGTAGGCTGGCATCTCAACCCCATTCCATCTCACAGATCTACTCCTATCTATTGACTTTCAACTTGAAGGAGGAGGTAGCTGGTTCCTTGCTCTGGACACAACTTCTTCCTGAGGAGGTGCCATCCTGGAGAACTCTATGGCCTAACTTGCACAAATACCATACTCAGGATAGGTTCTGGTTAGTGCAGTATAATATTGTCAATAACTTATACTACACTCCAGTCAAGCTATTTCAGCATAAGATGATCTCTTCCTCACAGTGTTTCCACTGTCTTCGGGATGAGGGTAACTTGATTCATGTTTTCTGGGAGTGCCCTAAAGTGGCCCCATTGTGGTCCGCTATTATTGATAGTCTAGATCCCCGTCTGGGTCTGAGCAGGTTTTTCTCTCCAGATATTTGCGTATTGGGGGACCTTTCTCATATAGACTGTGTGGAGCGCAGGTACCATATGGCTTTGATTTCGATGGCAGTCAAAAAATTGGTGTTAAGGCACTGGAAAGACCAATTAGTATTATCCTTTGTGGATTGGTTAAAAGAATTGATGTCGTACCTCCAGGCCGAAAGCTTGATTGCCAGCTATAAGCAGCGTCTGGATCTATTTTATAAAAGATGGGGTAAACTTCAGTCCTTTTACCTATCAGGAGATTAAGTTTTTGTGATCTGATCCCTGGACCCTCACTTTATGTTATATAACGACTGCCATTCTAGTATATGATTTAAAGTGATAGAACCCAGTCTCTCTCACTGTATTGTAGACCTATTAACACAGCCAGTAAAGATGGTAGCTTGAAATGTGATATCCAGACTTTGAAAGTTGCTAGCTATATTTTGAGCGGGTGCACCTTGGGGTGGGGAGGGGGATGGGATTTGTTTTTTCTGGGGTTTTCCCAGCTTATGAAAACATGTTTACATTGTCTTTTTGAAACTATTAGGTTTTGTTATTTTGCCTTTGTATAGTTGACTGGGGGGGGGGTTGATTTGTTTCTTGGTTTACTGATCAGTTTTCTAATACTATGGTATG
Organism: Neoceratodus forsteri; assembly: GCA_016271365.2. Classification (NCBI taxonomy): domain Eukaryota; kingdom Metazoa; phylum Chordata; order Ceratodontiformes; family Ceratodontidae; genus Neoceratodus; species Neoceratodus forsteri. Next base: position 1,365,808,222 of record CM057455.1, on the reverse strand, counting down.
GTGTATTTTTCTTTTCTTTTGTGAAAATAATAAACTTAGATTTCAAAAAAAAAAAAATCATATGAAGTCAGCACATCTGGGATGTTCACCTCCATGGGGAGTCTGGTTGTTGCTAAGCAATGGCATGGAGCACACCCATATCAGGGAATCAGAGACACAATTTTCCCCACAGGCATGTGGGCTCCTCCTACCCATATTTCCCAGAAATTTTAAACACTGGATCAGCTCAGACCATATCTAATATCTACCAAGGCTTGCAGGTGCAACTATATAACAGGGTTACCCTAATCTGCAGAATTGTACATAATTGACTGAAATGCCCATCACCAGAGATGCAAGCACCTCACAAAGAGAATTCAAAATATATTTGTACTTCCCCCGAAAAAAGATGGTCCGTTTAAAATAAATCAATAAATATTAATGAGCATCATTGACATGCTCCACCCCATCATCGTCTGCTCCACCTACCAAATCCTGACACATTGTCCCTTTTTTGTGTAACCAGTTTATAGATTCCCAAATATAAAAATGTTTATGAATTTCTCCAAATTAAGCAATCTCCCAATCCTACACACATTAGTTCAACATGTATCTTAGTTAATAATAAATCTGTTCTTAGAGAGAGTGGTGTTCCAATGAACTCAAAGGTTGAACTCATCCTCAGTATTTCAATGTCTAGAATCTCTAATAACTCATAGTCATTGATCAATGTATGCCAACTAGAGAATACCAATGTTAGAAACTAGGGCTGTGTGAATACCAAATATTACTTTCCGAATACCACGAATAGTAGACTATCTGAATATTCGGAACCGAATACCGAATAGTCCACTATTCGGCTGGTATTCAGTATTCGGTCAGCTGCAAAGAAAAAAAAGTAATTCCCACCCTCCTGGCCAACATTAAATTCATATTTTAGCCTTGGTGTCTAGTGGTTCCACCAACCCGGCCAATCCCCAGTCCAAAATGAAGAATCTCCCCTTTCCAAAGACCCTCAGCAATACCTCCAGTCCCCCATCTCCAAATATATAAAATTAAAAAAATCCGGTAATTTCCCTGGTGTCTAGTGGACCCCCACCTACCCACCCTGTCAGGAAGTGCCTCCCACCCCTCTCCTCCCAACACCCATGACCCGGAGCGGGCCACCGGCACAGCCCTCCACTCACCTCCACGGCGGCAGCCTGACTGAGTTTCAATGAATGAGCGTGTACATGTGCTCATTCACTCAAAACTCAGTCAGGCTCAGGAGTGAGTGAAAGCTGTGCCGGTGTACTCAAATAAGCCAGGTGTGAGAAGAAGAGGTGGGAGAGCACTCAAGAATGAGGTGAGGCCTCAGAAGAATCTGTTGTTTTATATGTTTGAGATGAGGCTGAAAGTGCTGATCTTTGGAAGAAATACTCATTTTGAACTGAGGGAACAACCGAGGCACCGAACACCAGGACAAATATTGGTTGGCCAGAAAATGGCTCCCTCTTCTTGACTTCAATCTCTGGTCATGAGTAGGGGGGAGAGGGGTGGAAGGCACTTACTGACAGGGTGAGGGGTCCACTAGACACCAGGGAAGTTAGGGATTTTTTTTTATTTTTATACATTTGGGGTTGGGGATAATGCTGAGAGTTTGGGCAGGGTGGAGGGATTCATTATTTTGACTGGTGATCAGCCAGGTGGTGGGGAGGGACCACTAGACACCAGGGATTAAAACATTTATTTAATGCTGGCCAGGATGGAGTTGCTTTTTAATTTTTAAATACCCCCCTCCCAGCCATCCGAATACCAAATAATGAATACCAAATAACGAATACCAAATAATGAATATTTCGGCACCGAATGACGAATATTCGGCTGCATATTCGAAAAGAGGAATTTGCACAGCCCTATTGGAAACCAGAATGTTGGTTTAAATGGTAAGCAAAATATAGATTTTAAAAGGTAAACAAAATATTGCAACCCTTGTCACACAATACAAGAAAAAAGTTTAAAAAAAATGAACTAACCTAAATATCTAAAACAAACCTTCATGTATGTGACATTTTCATTGATATATAATGCCTAAAAATAAGGCAAAATTTTATGTGCCTAAAACTCATTTCATGCTATGCAAAACAATCAATTTTAATATTAGATGTATAGGTCAGTACAGAACATAGTGACAGGAGGGGTGTACATGCTCTGGGTATAAAAGGTTTTCCTCAGTGTTTACAACTGGTATCATAAAAAATAGGCCCAGGTGGTCCTAATCTTATGGATGGGAAGAAAGAAGGAGACAGCGCTCAAGAGGGCAGGGGAAGGGGAAGCAAATCAAAGGCAGAGATAGGAAGGTAGCATGCAGACTAAAAGCATACTGAACAATCCACATCCTCATTAATATCCAATCTGTCATTCATTGCATTCAAAGTACATATCCAAAACATTTCCCTCTTAGAGGGACTGGAAGGAAAAGTATGTCTCTTTGCAGATGACACAAAGATCTGCAACAGAGTTGATACACAAGGTGGGGTGGAAAGGATGAGAAGGGACTTGGCAAGGTTGGAGGAATGGTCAAATGTATGGCAGCTTAAATTCAATGCTAAGAAGTGCAAGGTAATGCACCTGAGAAATAAAAACCCAGGAGAAGAGACCACAATGGGGGGTGAGATGCTAACAACAACAAAAATGGAAAGGGACCTGGAAGTAGTCATAACCGATGACCTAAAGGTGGGCAAGCAATGTGAGAGGGCAGTAAGGAGGGCTGGGGGGATACTGGGATGCATAGGGAGAGGCATCACCAGTAGAAAACAGGAACTTGTCATCCCTCTGTACAGACAGCTGGTGAGTCCCCATCTGGAGTACTGTGTGCAGTTCTGGAGACCCAGTCTCCACAAAGACATAGACAGAATGGAGGCAGTCCAGAGGAGAGCAACTAAAATGGTTCAGGGTCTGCACCAGAAGACATATGAAGAGAGACTTAAGGAGCTTAATACGTATAGCCTCGAGGAAAGGAGGGAGAGGGGGGACATGATAGAAACTTTCAAGTACCTCAAGGGAATCAACAAAGTCCATGAGGGTAGCATCTTTCAGAAAAATGGGTGTGCAAGAACAAGGGGGCACAATTTGAAGATAGAGGGGAGTGGCTCAGAGGTAATGTAAGGAAGTGTTTTTTTCACAGAGAGGGTTGTGGATGCATGGAACGGCCTTCCGGAGGAGGTTGTGGGGTCAAAAACAGTGGTGGAATTCAAGCATGCATGGGACAGTCATAAGGCAATTCTAGGGGGAGGGGGTAGGAAGAAGTAGGCTGTTGGTTAACTAGGAACTGCAGCTTATCCATTAGGTAGGGAAATGAGCAGACTGGGTGGGCCAAGTGGTCCTTATCTGCCATCAAATTCTATGTTTTCTACAAAGTTGTTCCAATCTCCTCCCCATATGGGGGGTCTGCTCTCTCTTATTGCCCAGATCCATAGGGATGCAATAGAGTGCCCCTCAGTTTGTCTAATTTGTTGTATGGAGACTAAAAACTATATCACATGTACAATAATGAATCCTGAACTGTAAATAAGATGTTCAGTAAAACATCTTCACTAATGTTAGGCATAGAGTTCAAAATAGGGGAAAGTCATTTATTTCTAGCTTTCTTATACCATGCACAGTGTAGAACCATGTGACCCAAATCTTCTTTATCTCTGCTAATACAGCAACATAAAGATTCTTTCACATTAGAAGATTTTTCAAACCATGCCATAAGTACATTAGATCTGAAGAATTCAAATTTGAATCTGGCATACATTTTCCTACATACTGCATCTTTAAGGACAACTAAATAGTATCTAAATTGATACAGGCAGTTGTTGTTGCTGCACCATTTCGTGAATCTAGCTTGTCATATAGCAGCTAAATCTTGACACACATAATAATTAGTAACTTTGTTCAACACATACTGATTAAATTTTGCACTTAGACTAATATTTGGCTTAGTATAATGTGGTAAGCAGTTTTTTTACATATTTCAGCCAGATCGAGCCCTTACAACCCCATTGGTTATTGATTTTTTTTCTGTAAACCAGAATAAGTCAGGGAAAGTATCATCAAGTCATTGGCATATGCTATGACTGGGCAGGGAGCTGTGCCTATTTTTGGGAAGCCAGTAGATTGGTTCCCCAGGGCAAGTAGGAGTTCTTTGATGTATACAGAAAACAATAACAGAGCAAGGATACACCCTTGCCTTACTCCCTTGTTAGTGGGAAAGGGGGCAGTATGCTGGTGCTTTGAACCCACTCTAACCTGAGCCCATGTCTGGGAATAGAGGTTTCTAATTGTGTTAATCAGAACTGGGCGTATACTCCACCTCTACATAATGTCCCATAGCCCTGTGTCTGTTAAGTGAATCAAAGGCTGTTCTATAATCTATAAAGGCAGCATACATTTTGACTTCTTATTTTATAGTATTTCTCAACAATATGAGACAGAACAAAACAATTGTCTATGGTGGAGAAGCCCTCTCTAAATACTGTCTGATGGGGTGAGATGCCACTCATTCTATTTAATTCTTGTTTTAACTTGTCTAAAAGAAGTGAGAAAATATGTTTGCCATAATGTCAATTAAGCTTATTAGTCTGCACATTCTTGAATCTTGCGTATCCCCTTTTTTAAAGATTGGCACTATCATTGAACCCCTCCAAGAATCAGGGGTATAATTTTCTTATATGCATTTAGAGAAGAAATGGGCCAAGAAGTCCACCCATTGCTCTGCCATACAGGTGTAGACTTCCTCGGTGATCTTATTCTGGTCAGGCGCTTTATTTATTTTTAATCTGTAATTAGTCTTCACGACCTCTTGCTTGTGAAAGCCTTGAAAGGTAGGGATAATCACTACTGGATCAAATGGTATTCAATAAGTTTTAGTTAAAGAATCAAACATTATGTTCACGAAGTAGCACTGTCATACTTCGGGGGGATAAAAACTTTGATCTCTTGGTTACATTTCTTATATCCCTTACCAACAAGTGCCCAAAAAGCTTGTTGATCTTTATTATTAATAATAAACAACATGTGTTCCCATTTGGCTCTAAAGAAATCTTGCTTTTTTTCTCAAGGAAGCCTTATAGGCTGTTCTTTCTGATGTAAGCCTAGAGCAAAAATCTGAGTTTAGTGCTTTTTTGAGGAATCTCAAGAGGGCAGTTAATCTTTTCTTCCTAGCTTTACATTCCTGTCTAACCAACCTTTTTTCTCATGTTTTTTCTTGTTTATTGTTCTCATTTCGTAGAGTAGTTGGGAGGCCTTCTCCATCACCTCATATAACTTCTTATCCAAGCTTATCAGTGGCTCCCAGGTACATTTATCTGAAAAATATTTGTCTGAATTTTTTTTAAATAGAGGTCTAATATCTGATTCCACCACATGAGACCAACTTAGTCTTTTTGCATGCCTGACTTCAAGGCTAGGCTCATAAAAGTGGATGAACTCCTTATCTTGTTAATTTTGGCAATACATCTGAAAACTTTTTTTACCTACTACTTGTATCATGACATCACTGGAGCTTCCCAGCTCCTGGCACTGGAGTGCATGTGATTTTTGGTCTTGTTAGTCTTTCTGTATACCTGACTTAAAGGCTACACTCATAAACATAGGTGGTGGCATTTCTGGGACTGTATTACAAAATAATTGAAAAGTGATCACTTTCTGGTCTAACCCATACACTTAGATCATTCCAGAAATCTGCAGGACCACATCACAGAGCCAGATCCAGGACTGATGTGTCCTGTTTTGTAAAAAAAAGGTCAAGCTCAACCACTGTCACTCTTGATTCTCCCGTTTAGTGGAAATAAATGATTAAGTTTTACTATTTTTAGTGAGCATAGACCATTATGATTTGTCTTACTATCCATTGAGAGTCTAGGGCAATTAGATGACAAAGAGTACATCTAATTTAGAATAGAATTGTTGCACAGGCCATCTTATGGACCAATTCTAGCATTTAAGTCACCAATAATCAGTAAAAAAGCTACCAGAAATTTTACCTGCATCTCAATGATCTCCTAACTTAATATTTCCCAAATATCCAAGGAGTAAAACTTGGATTTGTATGGATGAATATACACATTAAACAGTAGCACAGAGGTCACAGCCTTTTTAAGATACCTGCTGTATAAGAAGACTAATTGACTTTTAATAATTCCACTTGATCAAGCAAACCTATTTTAACAAATGTTATAAGTCCTCCCCCTCTTCTACCAATCATAGCAGCTTCTTCAGAAAGACTCTGAAAAAGGAGATAACCTTTTATATCATAATGTGAGCAAGGTTTGTGCCAAGTTTCCTGGAGGCATATAATGGGAAATTTATTAATTAACTTCTTCACTCTGCATCTTGAAGTTTAGAATCTATACCTACAACATTCTGAAATATAATAAACTCTGAAGGAGCACAAGAATTATCCCTAGTAGTATGGTGCGTATCAGTTGCCTGAAGATCAGACTTGGATGAAATACAGTCCCCCTCTTGAAGTAGTCAATTATAGTTATCATTGTAACCCGCTAATGCCAACAAATGGTTAGCAATACTGTAGTTAACTGGAAAATATCAGTATTAGTTGGCTTAACCATCTGATTTCCACTTTTAGTAGTTAAAGTCACTTCAGATTGAATGGTTTTGATAGGAGCCTAGTTGGAATCATCCTCCAAAGAGAGGTCCATGCTGTCCAGTATTGATGACTTTTCCAAAATATGGCTAGCTACTGCTGCATTCTTGCAGATTACATCAATTTGACCATCACCTAAATAACTGTACTTTCTATAAATTCTAAGAATCCCCTTTCATCCCAAGTGAATATGTAACACTTTATTGAAAAAGTTACATAGTGTTAAAGCAAGTGACCAATCAGTTTCTCTGAATTGTTTTTTGAAAACAAATAAACTAAGGGTCACAAGTGATGAATCCCAGTTCCACTAGTCTTTAACTGGTGAATAAGAATCAAGGGAAAAGTTTAACAGTTTTTAAATTGAATGTTTCAAGGTCGGTGACTGTTTCTCCATAAATAATAAAGGATACTTGGATGTGAGCAAAATATAGCAACACAGTTGGTGTACAAGTTATTCTCTGAAAAACTATTCCTTACCACATTAGGAATTTCCTCAGTTTCAACTGAGAGGCCTAGACCTGCCCTGTAAAGATTCACTATCTTAACCCTCAAGGAGGAGGGGAATTCAATCTCCTCTTTTCTTAAACCAAATATCCTGAGATGTAGGACAGTTTCTTGTTTATTAGACCCTACTGATCCTACACTAGGACTTCCCATGCTGGTATTACTACTGGCCTTAGAATCACTGGCACTCTTTACACTTAGGGTGGTTTCTACAGGGGCTCCTCAGAAGCTTTTGGCACTGACTGATTAGAAGATTCTTTCAAGGGATGCCCGCCACGCTTATCCAAGGTGGAGAGGGAGCTGTCCTGATTGTCCCTTACAAATACTTTTGTTTCATGTGAAGCCACTACTTTCCCCTTTTTTGTCTTCTTCTTCTTCCTTTTGCCAGCACCCTTTTTCTTCTGTGGGATTTCTGTTGGAAATTCAATTGGAGAAAAGTCTGGTCTAGCATGAGTGGTAGCAGACTCTCAAATTTCAAAGCTTGGGGCTTCCATTGATGAGGACTCTTTTGGGGGGTGTATTGTATTTAAAGTCCTTAGGACATCATCCATTCTAGCCAAGTTGATAGCAACATTCTGTCTTAGAGAGTCTATCTCATTTCTAATTATAATTAACTGTCCCATGAGAACTAAATTGGCAGCATAATGTTTTTTTTTAAACCCTTATTAGGTCTTCACTAAGGTAAGAGGGAAAGTAAGATTGGGTCTCATTAAATAGTTTTTTGTCTGCGATTTGAGATAAATTGGGGGGGTGATAACATCACCTATTACTGAACTTAAACTGGAGGAGCAATTCCACATCATCTTGGTACGTTATGTTACTTTTAATTTCAGAAACTCTAGACTTATTGTAATTGTCAAGTTCTTTTAGCCCTTCAGTAGTTTAATGTAAATCTTGTAATACATCCTGAAAAACATTAACTCTATTCTGAGCTTTTTCAGGACTTATAGACACTACACTATTCACACTAATCTTGTCAGAAAAAGAAGGGGGAGAACATATAAGGGAAGAACTATCAGTTCCATTAGCAATAAGCTCCAAATTGGAGTATGAGTTTACAGAATCTACGTACTGTACCAGCAATCCCTTTGCAGATGGACCGTCATTGCCAGCAAAGGCGGCAATATACTCTTTCGGTAAAGATAATAATGGCTCACTGAGTACTAATGAGTTTTATTTCTGTAAGACTGGAATCCATTCTGCCTTTGATGGGAAGAAAGCAGGATGGGTGTAGATGTTCTTAGCGGTGAGTTAATAGAGCCCAAGCCGTAACCAGTGATGACAGCAATTTTAAATGGGCAACTGTAGAAACAGCGACTCATTTATAGCGCTATCAACAGCAGCTAACCTGAAAGGGTAGAGATGTTATAATGCAGAAAGTGACCAGAATGGGAGGAATAAAGAGGTGCAGGGAGGGAGGGAGGGAGGGTTTGTATGAGGGATCCTGCTGCAGCCGAGCCAGCCCTGTGGTTTTGTGGTGAGGGTGGCTGGCTACGTGCACACCAGGTACTGGGTTCAGGATCTGCTGGGGGCCATTGTTTGGCCACTGCATGTGGCTCTCTGTTTTTTTTTTTTTTCTGTCTGTGTTTTGCCCCCTTCTCGACATGCACCTCCCTAGAGTTAACAATCCTTAGTCAGGGGGGTGCAGGGGGTGAAGCCCCCCATGAGGGGGGCATAGGGTAGTGCAGTCCCCCTGCAAAAACACTTAAAATAGCTGGAAGTCAGGTCACATAGGTTTGTATATCACCAAAATGATTTTCAGTGATTTACATTCGCTATGATAACGATCGCTGCATTGCAATTGCTATCAAGACATGAAACCAGCCCAAGCTTGTACTATTGGGGGGGACTTTTCTGGTTCATTTGCCAGAGGGATAGGTTTTAGCATATCTGAAATTTTAATGCAAATATTAGTCTTACTCTTGCTTTTCCCTTTCTTAGGTCCTTTCTTACAGCCAGTATTACTATTTTTGGCATTAATCCCAATGCTGTCTGAGCCAAAGCTAGAGTTGTGATCTGAGATTTCTAGTAGGTAGCCAGCCATTTTACTTAATTGGTTTCAAGTAAAAACCATGATTTAGTATGCCCCACAAAATTATTTAAAAAAGTCAAAATTAAACACAGAAGATCCTAAACACACACAATTATGATAGCAGCACAAATAGGAGGTTAATAGAGAACTAAAAACAGCAAATGCACAAATATGATACATTTTATGATATTATACTGTTCTTCCGAGGTCCCATAAAAGGGATTGAAAATTGTTCTTTGACTTAGAATGGAGCAGGAAGTTAAAGTCAAAATATGCTCACCAGTATTAGGCCTCTTCAGATAAATTCAGGACACTCACATAAAGGTGGAATGATAGTGACAGCTGAGTCTTCTGATAAGATCTTATGGGCTGCACAATGGGTTGGTAGGGGAATTCACCAAAGCACCTAATGCCACATAAATATGTGGAATTGGCAGCATTCCCTAGTGGGGGTACTTCCTTTTTTTTCTTTTTTCCTGGACAAGAATGAGGACAAACACCCCCATGGGGTGAGAACCCAAGCTTTGAATATGGGAAGTTCTGCTCCTGCAGAGGGGAAAGCCTTGCAACGACCCCGCTGCTACCACTTCTCCACAATGGTATAGTGTGCAGCTTTACATTCTCCCCCTGAAAACTGCTGCAGATTATAGGAAAGGCTATGCCCCTCAGTTGTAAAGTGCTATCTTTCTGAGGAATTCTCAGATCTAGTTTGTATACAGCTTTTGTGCTCACTAATCCTCTGTTTTAAAGGTCTGTTAGTCTTTCCAACATAATATTTAGAGTATTGCATGTAAGAACATATATTACATGGTCCGAGTCACATTTTAGAAAAGATCTGATACAATATTTAGTGTTCCCATTAGGATGTGAGATTTCTTTTTTCTTTGAGGTGCTCCCACAATGTGCGCATCTCCCACAGTGTTACGTCCCTGATTCCAAAGGTCTCAGTAGTAATTGTTGTCCCCTCTTAAATCTTGTCCTCTTAGTTCTGAGTGCACTAGTCTGTCCTTTAAGGTGTTTACCCTTTTAGAAGGCACAATAGGTTGCTTAGTAAATTCTGGCACACCAACAGGCCTTAAGGTATCCACTGTGAGTGAATAATCTTCATAATTGGTTCGGTAAACATGGACAGCACCGCTCTATCTGAAGTTGCATTTCCTTTACCCAAATTGTCACTTGCAGCTCTCCATTTTGTTCTAGAGATGGTCTAATTTACAACCCTCCTATCATAGCCCCAAGAAATAAACCTTTCTGCCATGTTTGGGAAATTCAATTCCCACTCCTCACCATTACTGCAATTCCTTATTACATGCAGCATTTGGGAATATGGGATGCTGTTCTTAAGTGATTCAAGATAATAACTATTTGCATGGAGCAAAGTATTATGGTCAGGTTCCTTCCTGTATATCCTAGTGTGTAATCTATCATCTAGTCTGTAAATAAGTAAATCCAAAAAGGCCACCTCCTGGTTACTGGCTGTCATGGTGAATTTAAGGTTGTCAGTAAGAGAACTGATGTGATCTTAGAACCTTTCTAAATCTTCATGTCTTTCCATCCAAAAGTTAATATATCATTAAGAAAACATTTGTAACACAAGATGTTTCCAAAAAAATTGTGATACATGGGATTTAAAATAACCTGTGTCTCAAAAAAAATCCATTCACAAATTAGCATACTGTAGGAGGGAGCCACAGTTCTACCCATAGCCATTCCCTTTTTCTGTCTGTAATATTTGCCCTCGGATTGGAAATAATTTTCAAAGAGCACCAATCTTGACAGTGCTAGGAGGGTACTAATAGATAGCATATTCTCAGCCTCAGACCTCTTAAGCCCAGCTTCCAAACTATCAAGACCATCCTCATGTGGTATCAAAGTATAGAGATCCTTAACATCCATACTGCACAAATGATATCTTTGTTGAGAGTCTCCATATTAAAGGTATCTATCAAAGCCAGTACATCACTAGTATGTTTAATGTAATTAGCCATCTGACTTATTACTGGTTAAGTGTAATAGTTAACAAAGCTCGAAAATGGCTCAAGTACAGAGTTATTCCCAGACCTGTGAGCTTGTACAATGTACAGTACAGCTCTGTGTACTTCAGTCAGCAGCGGGTGAGGAGGGCTGTGCCAGCTGCTGGCACAGGTGGTGCAGGGGATGCAGGGAGGGAGCATGCCTACTGGGGTGGGGGGCCGCTACACTATGGAAACATTTGCAACATGGGATTAATAGTTGCAGTGGGTGTTTGGATCAGGGGAATGCCTTTTCTTTCAGTCGGGGTTCAGTGAATGGGATAGGGTGAGGGGGCCACTACACTATGGAAAACTGGGGATGGGGTTTTGTACATCTCTCAGGGGATGGGATGGGGTGGGGGTCCATGACACTATGGAAATACATGTGGGGGACTTCACTGCATTTTGCTGGAGAATGGGCTGCAGTACAACTATGGTGGTCAGTTTTGCATTTTTCTGGGGATTTGGCTGCAACAGACATACCGGGATCATTGTTGAATATTTCTGGGGATCAGACTGCAATTGCAATTCAAGGATCATTGTTGAATATTTCTGGGGATTGGACTGCAATAGCAATACAGGAGTCATTGCTGAATATTTCTGGGGATTGGGCTGCAATAGAAGTATGAGGGTCATTGTTTAATATGTCTGGGGATTGGGCTGCAATAGAATTATGGGGGTCATTGTTGGACTTACTGAGGATTGGGCTGCAGTACATATAAGGGGGACGGTCATACATTTCTTATGGGTATCGGGCTGGGAGGGGGGATGCCACTTGGCTATGGGGGCTGGCAGGTTGCAGTGGTCCTATCTGCACAACTGCAGCCTGCCTGGGGGTGGCCAAAAGTTAGGCATGCTTTTTCCATGCTTTTTCCATGCCTAACTTTGTGCCGCTCATCTTCTGCATTTGGGCAGCCCATCTACTCTGAATATCTCATTGTGTGGGGGCAATTCATGGGCACACCCCTCAACTTGTGCTGCATACATGAACTTTGGGCCATGGCTAATCTCAATTTGGGCAGTCCATCTCCCTCCTTTGAATATGGAAGTTTGGAGCAACTTTTGAGATGGGCAGCTCATCTCCATTTGCTCTCTTTTGTAAATGTGGGCTCTTGTTTTTAGTTTCAATTGGTCTAGTACTTTCTTTATCTCTTCTGCCAAAATACTCCTCCCCTCCAAACCTGTTTCTATTTAAGCATACATGAAATCAACAGAACATCTCTTTGTAATACCCCTCCCATCGTACTTCCAAAGTTTTACTATACTGCCAAGTTAGGTTTGACCAACAACCTAAGCCCCTTAGGGATACATTTATACTGTAAATATTCATCTAGGTTATGCCATGCCATTAAATGTTCATCCTTTTTATGGCTGTGGGTGGAGCCTACAGCCATTTTGCTATCTGTAACTTGAAAATGGAGTTGCGTGGAACACATTTTTGGACATTTCAATGTAACTTTCCACATCTACAAATCACTATGACAACTAAAATAAAATAATCCCTTCTTTTTGTTTAGAATGTTGGATACATAACTCCAAGATGCTTATCGGATGGCCATTAGGAAACTGAAACAGCTTGTTAAATATTGGTCGTCTATTAAACTGGAGAGTTGTTTACCCCCATTGAAATGCAACAGCTTGCACATTTAAATGATTAGCATTTAAACCTTTTTTGTTACTAACTTCAGTTGGGGATGAATATCTTTCAAAAAAAGATTCATGCCTCATAAATGTTACCCTTTCCCAGCAAATCTTGTAAAGATTTACACTGTTTTAAACCCCTCAAGACATATCTGATAAAATGCCAGGTCTTCAGTGAACTACCCAGAATAATTCCATAAATTCCTTTTTGACAGAAAGGGCTGTGGCCTGCTTTCCAAACATTACAGATAAGAGCTACTGTGATCCCTTACAGTATGTGTGTGTGTGTGTGTGTGTGTGTGTGTGTGTGTATATGTGTGTTTGGGGAAGGGGTGGAGAAACAGTCAAACTCTGGCAAGGGAGACCTCATCTAATGAATTAACTGCTGTCAAACCATGAGTGATACAGAAGCTGATGATTTAATACCTTTTATTGGTCCAACATAGATGTAACAAAAATAACTTATACCATTTATAAAATTCCTGATCAAACAACTGCAAACAGAAGACTGATTTTGTCATTTTATAATATCATATGTGTGTATATGATAGTGTGTATTTACTAAGTTGCTGGACCAGGGCCTTGATAAAATAACATTTACTTAACTCATTCAAGATTCCATCAGGTGGACAGAAAAAAGTCTATAAGAATCTGTCTGAAAACTAACAATTTTAAGATGCAAAAATAGCATTTGTGTGTGTGTGTATATATATATATATATATATATATATATACTATATATATTATAGGGGTGCAGTCACGCCCCTATATTTAGGATTGAGTAGGCACTTTAATGTTAAACCTCAAATTTTTCATGTTAATAACTTTGCAACTGTTCAACAGATTTGCATGAAATTTGGAATGAGCAGTCTGGTATGGTAGCTCTCTTGATTTACCAAGTTGCGTTTCGATCAGACATACGATTTTTGTGCAGCGAAGCACCAAAAAGGGCACTTTTTGCCACTTTTGTGCATTTTTTTGTCTGTGGCGCTGCACCATGTGGTCTATTGGCCTGAATCTTGGGATGTGGAAAAAGCTTGAGCCAAGGAATACGCCAGCATTTGTTTGGTAAAAAATTATTAATCCATTCAAAAGTTATTACAATTTGAAGTTACCATTATATCCTATGGGAACATTTATATGTATTTTTTACAATGTTCTTGAGGAAGACCAGATGTCCCTAGGGAATGCCAGATGTCCCTAGGGAAGACCAGATGGCCCAAATTGGGATAGCCATATCTCCATAACAGTTTGGTCTTTTTACTTGAAATTTGCAGGGTGTTGAGGGGATATCCTAGAGATGTGAATTATGCTGTTTAGGTGTTGGGGAATTAATTGGTTGCAGAGATATTCAATGATGAAGTTGACATTTTTCCCATAGGATTACATTGCGGTCTATGTCACGAATTTTGGCGCCGTTATCTCAGAAACGAAGCGAGATACAGACTTTTCACTGCTGGCAGCATAGATCACCTTTAAGTGATCAATACCACTGTAAAAAGATTTGAAATTGTCGAGTAAGCCTGCAATGGAATTATTTTGTACCTTGCACGGTTCATGAGATATTGTGAAATTACTGTCACAAGGGTTCAAGGAGTGCCTATCTAGTGCTTTTTAGTGTCCATATCTCAGAAACTATGTCAGATATAAGGTGTTGTGTGAAGTGCTCTCTGTCATGATTACAATGACGCTTGAGTTTTTTTTCTAGCTCTTATGGTTTGCAAGATATCCTCAAATTACTGTTACAAGGGTTTGGTGCCCTACAGGGCTGCTGTATGGCTCTGTAGCTTTGTGTAAGTGGGCCCGCACTCCCACTGATGCATATTGTTATGTAAAAATTGGAAACTTGGTGCGCATCCACCAATGCATGTTTTTTACTAGGTATAGTACACTTTTTCAAAAAGTAAGGAAACTCACGGCAAAAAACTGCATTTAATGCATCATTTAGTGTTAAAGCAAAAAAAGTCAGGAAATGAAGCATTAGGGTTTGAGCCCTAACCCCCCCACAGACCCTGCGCTTCATCCTCCACAGACTGACAGATGCCAGGGTGTGCCATTGGGGTTGTGAGGCCTAAATCTCACCCTTTTCTCCTTTACTGTGGGATGTCAACCTGCTTACACATGGAATGGGGTGAGATTTGGGCCTCAAGCTAATGAGCACCCCAGAGTCTGTCAATCTGTGGAGATGAGGTGGGGGTCTGTAGGGGGAGGTAGGGGCTCAACCCTAATGTTTCATTTCCTGACTTTTTTTGCTTTAACCCTAAATGATGCAATAAATGCAGTTTTTTGCCATGAATGTATATATATAGATGTCTATTTGCAATACATTTGTTTACAGGCATTCCTAGTGTGTTTTGAAAGATTGTCTGACTTATGATTACTAATTTTGAGTATAGTTCATGAAATGATGAGCTTCATAGTTGTTATTTCATATAGTCCCCCATTATGCCTTATGCATAGCATATAAATCCAAATCATTACAAGGCCATCGTGACATATAATATTAATACTGAGCAGCAAATCAGAGCTCTTTTTCTAATAAAAAGCTGCTGATATAATAAATAAAGAACAAAGTCATAAATAAGGAACCAGTGGCTTATGGAAAAATCTACAGGGATTTATATAGGGATTTGATTCTGCTTTTGTGGGGAAAACACAGGGAAATAAGGGTTTCTTACAGAGTAATGGTTATTTGGATCTGGGAGCATAGAATATTTTATTTATTTTTATTTATTTATTTCAGTTTTGGAATTACAACCTTTGAGCCAAACTGGCTCTTTTACAAAGGCTCCAAGCCAGTAGAAGAACAGAAAAAACAGTACAATTTACATCATAAGTCGAGAACATACAATAGCTAAGTGACAAGGCTATTTTACAAGCAAGATAAATGTGGAGTATAACCTCAAATACAAGTACTTTTGTAACAGAAATTTCTCTAGTCTATAGGTCTAGTTACTAAGTATGGGTTGCTTGTAGTTTGCAGCCAAAATTGGCTTTGTCAAGGAAAAGGGGAGGAAGGAGGAGGTTTGGAGAGTATTGGAATGGGTACAGAGGAGGCATATTGTATAAAGTTATTAGGGGATAGGAGAAGGGGATATGGTGTTGAGGGAGAACAAACTGATAAGTGCTGTATGCATTGGGGCAGCCTAGGGTAAGTGTAAGCCAAGGGGAGGGGGTGAGAACTTGAGGTGAGAGGAGTAAGGGTTGGAAGTCTTTTTTTATTATATTTATTATCCTTTATTTTGTATCCTGGATAGGGCAGGGGAGATACTACATCTCATTGTCACAGGGATGTTCATTTACACATTTTTGCACTGTATTTACTCAGGCTGTCCCAGATTAGATGCAATATCTTGTTTTCAGTAGGGTCATGATTTTATAATTTTTATAATGTATTTATTCAGGCTACCTAGTCCAGGGCCCCTGCATTCAAAGGAGATACGCAAGGCAGCCCAGTGGAAAAGGGAGATGTGCCGCACAACTCCAACAATGCACAGCAGCACAGTATTCAAACATGCAGGCTGTGCTGGCCACAAGGGAATGGGCCAGGCCACACAAAAATGGTATGCCATACAAGTTGAGGGTGCAGTCCTATGCATATGCCATGCTGCAGCATATTCAATGTGAATGTTCCCCTCAGAATCCAGAGCACTGTGGTAAATAGCTGGCCTAACCTGGCCAGCCACCCACAGGCAGGCTGCAGATGAGCACCCAGGTGCACAGCAGCCTGGCAGCCCTGGTGGACTTGAGGTACCCCCTTTCCATCCCCAATCTAGCCAACTCCATCCCTGAAGAGCTCCATAGTGTAGGGCCCCCCCAGACCTGATTGCACCATAGGAAACCAAGGTCCATATCCATAGTCTAGAGGACTCCCATCCACTGCCCCTGTACACAGACACCCTCACTCCCCCCATACTCAACCTGTTGCAAAGACTGGCACTGCCCTCCACACCCTGCCATGGCCGGCCATTGACTGCACTGAACACGGGCTGGGGACCTGTACTCTGGAATGACCCAACTGGCTGTGCAGTGCATTGGGGCACCATGCCAGCTGCGGATCCGCCAGCATATGCAGCCATGTGTATGTCCCTGGCAAACTGAAGAGGGAGTTTACATACCTCCAATGCATGCCTTGCTGATACTATATCTTCCTGCTGTCATACACTGCTGCAAGTCCACACTCTCCCCCTTTTCCCTGTGTAACATGCCACCCTCTGGACTGCTATAGTATCCTGGGTGCCATGGGGTGCGGTATCCTGTAATGCCATTTGCAGTGTATGCTTCTGGCTATAGATAGTTCATAGGCAGTTCCCCAATTGTACAAATGAATTGGAGGCCAGCTGTAACATGCCTGTTTTGGGACCTGTGTGAGTGGGTACAGCATCGGCCATCACACACACTGAGCAGTGCAATGGCACTGGGATGATGGATCCACATGCTAGTGCCTGAAGAGCATGGCTACTGGGTGTTATCACCCACACACAGCTCGTGCCTACATATAACACATTCCAGCATCCTACTGTGAGTGCTCCACCACCCGCAGATAGAGTGGTACAATCCCATTACAGAGCCAGTCATTGCAATGGAATGGGCTGGGGGCAGGGAGGGGGGTGTCTGTGCACTGTTCAGGGGGAACAGGGGCCACTACACTATGGACATGGACTATAAGTGTATTCAGGTGCAATTAGGGATGGCATTGGTGTCCCTACAATATTGAACCAATAAAGCCTGGACTCCAGTACAATCAGGGATGGAGAAACGGGTGGGGGTACCACTATAACACCAGAGACTTCAGGGTCTGTCCCACATGGGAGCAATCAGGATCAGGGCTTTGGGGCAAGAGCTGCTCTGGTACATTCATCCCCATGCCAACATGCAAATGGGCTGGTAATATGCATGCATAAGGCCCCTTTTCACCCTGCATGCTCAATTAGTTCATTTGCATTCCTGGGCTGAATATTGCCCATGGGGGCTGTGGTGCATACCAGTATGTGCCACTTATTCCCCTTGGAAGGTATTCAGTTGGGGTCACCCTGGATGCACCTGACTTGGTGGTCATCTGCACTGTGACTCCTGTCCAGGGTCACATTTTCAACAGGAACAATGAAGCCCACCAGGATGAAGTGCAGTGTCACAGGTTTACTGCATGACAAAAGGGATTAACTCCCTTTGAAACTGCATTGTTTGCTGCAGTAACTCTACTGCAGAATTCTGCAGTGTTGTGCTTCATCCTGTTGGGCTTCACTGTATGCACACCCTGTACTGGTGGCACATTCTCTTTGAATATTTTATCAGTGCCAACCGGTGCACCCTCTTTGTGCAATGCATCTTTCTGCTCATGCATCGATCTGCACTTAATATATCCCCCCAGATGTAAAATATTATTTTTAGTGCATTCTGATTTTACACAATGCAGCATAATATTGTGTAGGTGTAGAGCAACACTGAAAATAAGATGCCATTTCTTCTGTGTACTATCCAGACTAAATATATAGCAATTAGCAGACATATTCCAGGAAAATACATTGTAAAAATGTGTAAAAGGAAGACCACATTGAAACTGCCTCTCCACAGATCTGCACTGTGCAATTCATTAGAAATAATGGGTAAAAACATCCCAGAAGCCCTACACAGCAATATTGGCTCTGACCAGAGTTTGTTTTAAGTTGTTCCAACTTCAACTGCAGCTCTTTTTCACTTGACCCTGCCTCTAGGTTTTTCTTGGCTCTAATGACCAAAAATATTTTTTTTTGCTCTGCTTCACTATAGCCACAAGTAGTTTCCTAGTTTTCAAACTCATACCTATTTCTGCAAAACTTTCCATGCTTCATAAGCTGACAGTGTCTAAGAAGGATCCAGTTTAAAGACAATCTGGATATATTTGCCGTACTCAGTAAATTATCATTCCAAAGGAAATAATGAGGAAAGGTAAAACACTTATCTGGCAGGCAATTAATTGGAAACTTATCTAATGTGCTCAATATTGAGCTTCAGAAGTCCATTCCAAGGGATAGAAGTCCTTCCACCCAAATGAGGTTTTCTGCCAAACCTCAGGAAAGCAATCCATACCAAACCAGTCACAGGTGG
Organism: Neoceratodus forsteri; assembly: GCA_016271365.2. Lineage (NCBI taxonomy): Eukaryota > Metazoa > Chordata > Ceratodontiformes > Ceratodontidae > Neoceratodus > Neoceratodus forsteri. The sequence goes on along the minus strand of CM057455.1, from coordinate 1,365,789,336 downwards.
GTCCCCTTCTAAATATCTATCCACTACTCATAGGTTAGGGCTGGAGAAGTGGAATAGTACAGAACACAAAACAGAAGAAAACCAGCCACATTCCAAGAACTTGAAATCCCAGTACCATTTATTCAAAGTTCTTTTCACAACATGATCCCCCTGACCATGTCCAATTTTTCACCCTCTGTGGGCTACTTCAGGGGAAAGGATCTATATAAAAATCCATGGAATAATACAGTTCATACATATGTGTATACAGAAAGCATCCAAACATGTGTAGAAGTTCTCAATATTCCTAACTAATAAACAAACCCGCTGGTCTACCCTTGATGTTGGTTTGGGGGCAGTCTTCTCTCCCCTCCCTTTCCTTAAAAAGGCTGCCCATGGCCCCTAGCAACCAAACAGTCACTGTCCTCTGAACTGGTAATACTTTCTGAAAATGTTTGTCTAGGTATCCCTCTGACTCTCTTGCCAGAATTCCAGTTGTACACCTAGTGATCTCTGTAATCAATTGTGTCATGCCTGTATCTTTTTTTTTATTATTATTTGATAGTGTTCAATGATTCCTCAAACTTTTCTAAGTCCCTTTTGATTCTTTCTAAGTTTGCAGTTAATTTTTCTTTGGAAATTAGTGATGCTAACTGTTCTTCCAATGGTGCAATATTCAGTCTTTTCCTCTCATCCTATCTCTCTGTAAGTTTCTTGCAGTGAAAACCCACATTACAGTTTATCAGTATTCTCAGATTCCTGGTGACATATCAGTTCTTAACATACTCTGTTAATGACTGGCCTGCTGGTGCAGCAGTTGGATTTTCACCTGCAACACTGACTCCCCAGGTTCAAATCCGAACTCGGGAAGTCAGCACACCAGCTGGGGAAGGGGAGGCTTGCGTATCCTACAGATGGCTCTCCTCCTCTGGGAGAAGGGGGGGTATGATAAGCATGTGATTAACCCCTGGCAAAGGCCAGAGAGAATACAGCTGCTGGCATCTGTTCTAGATGGGAGGTATGTCAGATGTTTGGTGTGTCTCCTTAACATCATCACACAGTACACCTCCTGGAGAGAAAAACTGTGAAATATCAGAGGTTCCACCTCCACAGGATGACATCCGCCCCACATAGCAGACCTCACAGTGTCACCGGGGCCTCTGCCCTCATGTTATCTACTCGCATCCATCAGGGGAACACAGCTCCTCCTCAACAGCCCTGTGCCTGGGGGTGTAAGCTAGGGGTGTTCAGTGGTAGGATCTGTCAAGTGGGAAAGGGTGCATAAGGAAAGGGTGTAGCATACAGGTGACCGATGGTTGTCAGATGCAGAGCCAAGCAAAAGCAAAAAAAAAAAATGCTCTGTTATTGTGATGATATGCATTCAAGTTCAGTGTCCTTTCTCCCTCAGTCCTTCTAACCTTTTGATAAATGAATTACTCTTAGTAGATTGTTGGCATATTTTATTTTTTTATTTATTTTTATTTTATTCATTTGATAACAGGGTTAGTGCACTGATCTTTTTCAGGCATGGTCCAGGCCAGATACTGGCACACACAGTGGTAACAAATTCCAGAGCAACATACAGTGCAGTATAGTCAGAAACATCAACAAAACAAATATAAATAAATGAACATCATCAAAACCAGATTACATTGGAAGGAAACAAATTACATAGGAAGGGCAATTGATGAATACATAGGCAGCAATACAGTGCACACAGGTAAGAACTACAGTACAGGTGAGACAGTAAGGGGGAGGGGAGTAATAGAATATTAGTGGTGCTATAGGGGGCAGGAGGTGAGGGCAGCAAAGGAGGAGCAGTAGGAGTAGAAACCAAAGGACAGTCACAGGAGTAGGCCTCGAAATGAGCTCTTAGCAGAGCATTTAGGTTAGGCAGAGGGTCTGGCGAGCATAGGGATGAAGGCAGGTTGTTCCAAAGTGAGGGGTCCACGGCAAAGAAAGCTCTTAGGCCCATATTAGTGATAATGTGGGGATGTTCAAGTTGGAGGTGGAATGACTGACACAAATTCCACCTGTAAATTCTGGTTGGATCAGAGTAGATAGTGGCGAAGGGGAGGGATTATAAAGGGCATTACCAACTAAACAGGCCAAGAGATAGGAGCGCCAGGCTTGGGGTGGGGGAGCCAGTTAAGGGACTGACAGAGTGAGCAGTGGTGAGAACCTATGGGGGCACAGAGGGCGAAGCAACATATTCAATTATGTGTAGTGTTAAGCCTTGTTAGGTTAGCAACTGTGGTAAGGGAGTAGATACGGCACCCGTAGTCAAGGAGAGAGCGTAAATTGCCATGGGCCACAGCTAGGTGAGCCTCAGGGGTGAGGAGATCAATGATATGATAGCAGAGCCCAGTCTTCTGGTTTATGTGCTTTACAAGAGAGGCTATAAGTAAGGTGTAAGTAAGGGATGGATCAAGGATCATGTCCAGATATTTGAAGGCAGTAACAGTTTCGAGTGGCGAACCATCTGGGGAAAGGACAGAGACAGAGAGGCTGGATTGAGCAATGGCAGACAGTTTAGGTTTGGAGCTGAATAGCATGACCTTAATTTTGGCAGCATTGACTAGGAGCTTGTTGTTTGAGAACCAGCGATGGGCCTTGCAATAGTCATCACTGAGGGAGCTAGACAGTGAGGCAGGGGAAGAGTCACTCAATAGTATCAGATCATCGGCATAGAGAAGTGAGTTGCAAGTGGGACCCTCAGTTGGCAGCAAGTTTGTGAAAAGGAAGAAGAGGAGGGGGCTGAGGACAGAAACTTGGGGGACACCCACCATGACAGGCAGAAGGGGAGAGGAGGCATCACCAAGGCAAACCATTTGAGTTCTGCCAGAGAGGTAGTTTGAGACCCCAGCTGTTGAGGCAATGGAGAAACCAAGGACAGCGAGTTTTGCTATCAGTAGGTTGTGGTTAACAAGATAAAATGGTTTAGACACATCAACGAACACCACACTTGTTGGTTTCCCATTATCCATCTGACTTAGAACATGGTCAGTGAAAATAGCAAGCACTGTGGTGGTGCTATGCCCCTTCCTAAAGCCATGCTGCAGCGGGCAAAGGAGATTGTATTTCATTATGTGTTCTGTGATTTGGCAGTTCAGTGCCTTGTCAAGAAGTTTACCTGGGTGAGGAAGTATGGAAATGGGGCAGTAGTTGTCCATGAGCCTAGGGTCACTTGCTTTATGGATGGGAACAATTTTGGCCTGCTTCCAGGCAGTAGGGAAAGAGGCTGTACTGAGATAGAGGTTAAAGATAAAAGTGAGTGGATAGGTAATGTCACGGGCCACTAGTTTTAAGAAATGGGGGGATAGTCCATCACTACTGGAACTCCCTCGAGACAGCAGGCTGAGGAGGAGTTTAAGAGTACCTGGGGGGGAGATGGCCTTAAAATAGAAAGGGGGGCAGTTTGGAGTTGAGGGAGGGAGGGCAGGGTGGAAATGGAGGAAAGTTTAGCTAGGTAGTTTCTAAGGTTGGAGAAATGACTGCTAAGTGCATTCGCAATTTCAGTAGGGCCAGTCAGTTGGCCTAGTGGGGTATTGAGAGAGGAAGGGGACTGCTTAGAGGAGGGGGAGAGCAAGGCGTTAATGGCAGACCAGAAGCACTTGGGGTTACCTAGATGTTTGGATTGCAGAGTTTGGAAATTGGCAGGCTTACTAGATTTAATACACCATTTGCAGACATTTCATAGGTGCCAGTAAGTATTCCAGAGGGTTGGGGATGGGGTAGCTTTAAAAGCAGTCCATGACAAATCACACTTTTTCATCAGCTTAAAGAGGTCAGATGAGAGCCACTGAGGGTCTCCCCCTCACACTCTACAGCTAGTGCATAGAAAATGCTTATCCTGGATGGTTGAGAGAGCTGTGATAAAGATGCCAAGTGCTTGGTCAGCATTCAAGGCATTATAGAGATTGGTCAGTCAAGGGATCTGAGGTCATCTTGCAGCTTGAGGGTGTTGTAGCTTGAGAAGTTATGGAAGGACAGGAACGTGGGTGGGGTTGGGTTAGTTTGGTCCATGAGACACAGTAGATGGGGAAGTGGTCACTAATAGCATCTGACAGAGTGCCAGCATGGACCACTCTGTCAGCTCAAGTTGTCAAGATCCAGTCAAGGGTCGTGTGATTGTTAGTTCTATTATTGAAGCGTGTGTGGGAGGTAATTAGCTGAGAGAGGTTGTATTGTTGAGTAATGGAGTTGCAGTCAGAGAGGGGATTTGAGTCCCAGCCGATGTTAAAATCTCCTATCAGAATGGTGTCTCTTGAGAAGGAGAAAGGGGCTAGGTTATTTAGGAAGGTAGCTAGACCAGGGGCACCAGACCTTGGAGGATTATAGCAGCACCCAAAGAGCAGCTTCATGTTTGTGGCTACCATTGGCTCAGCAGCAAGCCACTCAGCAGTAGAGTCCTTGCTAGACTGGTCAAGAAGAGAGGCAGAGTAATGATTCCTATAATACAGAAGTATACCACCACCTCGACGTGATGAAGAATGGTCATGGCAGAGGAAAGAGTAGCCAGGTGAGGAGCAGCAGTGGTCCAGGGTGGAGGGTTTTAGCCAGGTTTGAGAGATACCTATTATGTCTGGTTGGTACAGTGAGACCCAGGCTTCCAATTCAGCCATTTTGGGGAGAAGGCTCCTAATGTTTAGATGGGTGACTTTCAGTCCAAGCTTGCTGTCCCATAGAGGATGATTGTAGGATAGAGGGGTGTTGGGGGGAGAAACAGGACCTGGGTTACTCTTAAAGTCCCCAGAGAGAAAGAGACAGAAGAGGTAGAAATTGGATGTGAGGAGAGCAGAGGAAGGTGGGACCTGAAGGGAGAGAGAAGGGAGGTGAAAAGAGAGACAATGTCAATCATAAGAACTAATGAAGGCAAGAGCAGCAGATGGGCAGGAGAGGAGCAGGCCACATTCACAGCTGGAGAGTGTAAAAGGAGGGCCTGGTGTCTGATAGGCATGCTTTAGAGCAGTGTGCTCAAGGGCCAGGACTGATGCAGCAGCATCAGATGAAAGACAGAGTCCAAGGAGAATGGAACAAGTGAGACACAATGCTGAGTGACAGGACATCATAGGCAGTGGGTGGGCTGAAAATAAGGTGTGATAATACTACAGGCTGGAGGCTAACATCGTAGCTTGGGGACAAAAAGAAAAAAAGATCGCAGTTGAACACAGCTAGGAAAAGCTGCAACTATTTCCAACCAACAGACTTGAATTGCCTAGAAACCTTGCAGCAGATATCAGGCGCCCTCTATAGGCAATTTAGTAGAAGCTGCTAATGGTAAAGTGGGGAGATTGGTCACAAGACATCAGAAGTACTATATAAGATGGGCCATTGGTCACAAGACATCAGAAGTACTATATAAAAGGGACCAACAAAGGGAAGATGAGTGGGGAGGAGCCGCATAGTGGCTGTGGGTAGAAGCGAATAATAAAATGCAAAGATTTGTAGTAGTCAAAAGACTCCTTGCTTTACAGCACTGTTCTGGCAAAAAAGAAAGGAAACTTGATTTACTTTAAACTTAATTAATTTGTTAGTCACCAGCAGTGGAATTTAGTAAATGGCTCCAGTTCTATTAGTACTGACTTCCAAAGCTAAAACGGAGCAAGCCGCAAATGGCAAAGAAAAAAGGCACCAATTTTAAAAGACTTGACACAAAGAGCACTGACGCAGCCTCTGCGGGTGTCCAGGAGATTGTACCTTTCACTGCAGGTGAGCAGACAGTGGAGCAGCTCCGTGAGGTTGAAAGCCCTGAGTCAAGATGGGGGTTTTCACTGCAGGCGAGCGGATGGGGAAGCAGCTCCATGGAGTTGAAAGCCCTGAGTTGAGACGGGGGAGGGCTTTCACTGCAGGTGAGCGGGTGAAGGAGCAGCTCCACGGGGTTGAAAGCCCTTAGCCGAGATGGGGCTTTCACTTCAGGTGAGCAGACAGGGGAGCAGCTCTGTGGGGTTGAAAGCCCTGAGTTGAGATGGGGGTTAAACTTAATTTAGTTTGCTGGTCACTGGTAGTGGAATTTAGTAAATGGCTCTGGTTCTAATAGTACTGCGTTCCAAAGTTAAAAAGAAGCAAGCTGCAAGTGGGAAAGAAAAATGGTGCCAATTTTGAAAGACTTTACACAAAGAGCACTGGTGCAGCCTCCGCGGGTATCCAGGAGATTGTACCTTTCATTGCAGGAGAGCGGACAGGGGAGCAGCTCTGTGGGGTTGAAAGCCCTGAGTCAAGACGGGGGCTTTCACTGCAAGTAAGTGGATAGGGGAGCAGCTCCATGGGGTTAAAAGCCCTGAGTCGAGACGGGTACTGTAATGTTTATGCACAATCTTCTCAAGATCAGCAGTGCTATATCCAAATCAACCAGGGTGGTTATCAGCAAGCTTGGGCTACCCAACAGGTAGCTGGATAGGGTAGCTCAGGTAAGTGCCTATTTTAACCAAGTAATATCAAACCCTACCTGGTTTCGTAATGTAGTAATCTGGTAAACTAATTTTAAATTACCCAACTTTATTACCTAGTGTGATTACACTACATACATACTGTACATACACAGCTGCCAGCAGATTAGGTCAAATGGTCTATCACTTCTGCCCAAAAGTAGCTCACTGAGAAAGTACAGTAGCTGCTCTACATCCTTCTTTAACCCATCACCCCCACTCACCCCCCCGCCCACCTCTGCCCTTCTCCGTAACTGCAACCTTCACCAAGCCTTTGTGTCTGTCCCATCCTCTCTTGAACACGTCTATGGTGTCCAGATTTATCAGCTCCTCATGAAGTGTATTCCAGAATGCCACCACCCTCTCCATGAAGTAATGCCCCTGCACCTCCCCTCTCTACTGTCCTCTTACCAGTTTTAGATTATGTCTTCTCATAGTCCCTTCCCCTTCAGTTTTATCAGTCCCTCTGTTTTCACTCTGTTGACTCGTTAAGATATTTGAAGGTCTTTATCATGTCCCACCTGTCCCTCTTGTCTTCCATGGAGTACTTGTTCAACTCACTCAGTCTATTACCATATGCCATATCCCCCAAACCATCTGTCATCTTTGTCACCCTTCTCTGTATTCTCTCCCATAGCGTGATGTTCCTCTTTAGGCATGGATGCCAGAACTGCACACAGTACTCCATGTGTTACCACACCAATGAGTTGTATTGGGGAAGAACAATCTCCCTGCTCCTGGACGTTATACCCCTAGATATACAACCCAGCATTTTGTTCAGCTTAGCTGCTGCCATCCTGCACTGCTCAGAATTGTTCCATTTGGCCTCAGTCAACACTTTCAGGTCCTTCTCTATTGTGGAGGCTGCCAACTGAACTCCCCCCCCCAGCTGGTAGCTGTACCCAGGATTTCTAATACCCAGATGCAGAATGCTGCATTTACATACATTAAACCTCAATTACCATGTGTGTACCCATTCCTCCAGCCTCAATAAATCACTCTGTAATGCCCACCTCCCATCCTCACTGCCCACCTCTGCCCCCACTTTGGAATCAGTGAACAGACTCATCTTACTCCCAACTCCCACCCTATGTCTGTAATGTAATGTTGAAGAGGATAAGTCCAAACACTGAGCCCTGTTGGACCCCACTGATGACCCTTCTGTGAGTCGAGGCCACCCCCAACCATCACCACCATTTTCTGTCTGTCTTCAAGCCAGTTTGCCACCTACCCCACCATTTTTTCACCCATCCCTAGGTTTCTCAATTTCCAGATCAGTCTCCTATGTGGGACCAAGTTGAAAGCCTTGCTGAAGTCCAAATATAGAACATCAACAAGCTTTCCGCTACCCAGGGATCTTGTCACCCAGTCGAAGAATTCAACCAGGTTTGTTTGACATGACCTCCCCTGGACAAACCCATGTTGGTTGTCACCCTGAACACCAGAAGCCTCTAGAAATACCACCATCCTTTCTTTTAAGATGGTCTCCATCACTTTCCCCTCTAAGGAGGTTAGGCTGACCGGTCTGTAGTTTCCCGTTTCATCCCTAGGCCCTCTCTTGCAGAGGGGGAAATTACATGTGCTATCCTCCAGTCCTGCAGAATGCAGCATGATTGGAGGGAGGAACTGAATAAATCTGCCAATGGGGCTGCCAGGACATCCGCCAGTTCCCGTAAAACCCTGGGGTGTATGCCATCTGAACCTGGGGCTTTAGCCACCCTGAATGACTTGAGAGCCTCCATCATCCTCCCTACCTCTATTTCCCCAGAAACTGATCTATGAGTGCTTTCCCCTGAGTGTCCTCAACCCTATCCCTTCCCTTAGGCAGTGGCTCATCCCTTTCCCTAGTAAAGACCGAGCTGAAGTAATCAATCTACACTTCAGCCTGCTCTAATTATTAATACCATTCCAGGCTGAATGCAAAAAGGCACTCTAAATGCACATGATGTATATGTTTTCTGTAGATGTATTGTTGTATATTCTTTTCAAAAGACTGCTTTAATGCACCAACTGGGGTTAGAGATGGGCAAAGTTAGCTAAATTTGCTCCATGAACTAATCCATGAATTTAGCGCAATTCGTGAAGTGGGGATCAATCCACTAAGTGAGGAATTTCACCACAAATGGCAGAATTCCGCAGTTCGCATGGAAAACTTCATGATTTTAGGCAAAATCAAAGTTGCTGAGGGTAGGGAAAACTTCGCAAAACTCCATGGATGCGCATTTCATCCACTTCGTGGTAACATCGCTGGCAGAGTAAAACTTCACTGCAACTCTAGTTAGGGTTCAGATTAAAGTGACAAAAGTAGGAAAATACTAACATACTAACATACTACAATGCCAGCAGAATAGGCCTAGAGGTCTTTCGTGTCTGCTCGTTTGATCAGCCCCCACCTTGGGAGCTGACCTTGCTGCCCCCCTCCACTCTCTCGGGCTTCTCCCTTCCCAGTCCAGGGTATTTTCGCTGCATTGGACTTTGCTTCCAGCACCCTTCCCCTGTACCTGCCCAACCCCCTCCTGAACCCCTCCACAGTCTCTGCCTCCACCAGCCCCACTGGCAGCGCATTCCATGGTTCCACCACCCTCAATGTGGCATTAGGGTTCCCAACTCTAACTCCCCACCCTCACCCCCAAGCAAGAAAAGAAAAAAAATTGCATTTTTTGCTGTCCTGACTCTTGGCTAATCAGGGGTGTGGACTTCCCATGGGGTTCTCAACCCTAATGCTCACCCCATTGTGATACAGTCTTGAAAGGTACAGAACTATGTCTCCCCACATGATGCCAACAACCTGTAGGACCAGTCTGATGAAAACATATCACATCTCACTTTATTTGGTCATGGAATGGGGTGAATGTTAGTGTTGAGAACCCCAGGGAAGACCCCACTCATGATTCACCAACAGACAGTACAGTGAAAACCATAACTTTTTTACTTTTCCTACTTGGGGAGTGGAGGTACGTAGTTAGGGCTGAGAACTCTAATGCCACATTTCCCTACTTTTATCACTTTAATCTGAACCCTAGCTGGTGTATTAGTTCAGTTTTTTTTGTTTTTTTTTTTACAAAGAATTTCCTTACTTTTTGAGATAGTAGAATCACATCCTCATTTACGCAGGTCCCATTGGGACCTGTGCAAACACATCCATCTGGCTAGGGAAGTGCAGAGCCCTCCAGGTTTTGTGCTTCCAGGCCTCCAGAATAACAATTTATGCACTTGGCTGTAATTGTTTATTGTGGGGCACACTTCAAAGGAAACAAGCATTTGTCAATGCCGAATGTTGCTTGCTTGTATGTGCTGTTTAGGTATTTGGAAGTGACAGTTTCATGCCTTCCTCCCAAGACATCCACTGTGTCTTTCCGTTCAGTATTCACAGAACAGTGGGAGGGGCGAGGCCACAGCAGTACAGCAGTTGCCAAGGGGGTGAAGAGGTGGACAATAGTCCATTCAAAGGCAAAAGAGTCCTGCAGGAGCTCACTAAATTGAAGGTAGACAGAGCGATGGAACCAGATGGCATACGCCCAAGGATATTAACAGAACTGCGAAGGGAGATAGCAGTATCTCTGGCAGCCATGTTCACTGAGTCATTCAACATGAGTGAATTGGAGGAGGGCACATGTGGTCCCTCTACACAAGTCTGGCAGCAGGGAGGAGGCAGGGAACAATAGGCCATTCAGCCTCACCTCAGTAGTGGGGAAGATCATGGAGACATTGCTTAAAGAAAGGATAGTGGGGCATCTAGATGCCAAAGGAACCCAGGACCATAGACAACATGGATTCACAGTGGGGACATCATGTCAGATAAATCTGGTTGATTTATTTGACTGGGTGACAAAGGAAGTGAATCAGGATGGGGCAGTGGACAACTCTTACCTTGATTTCAGCAAAGCCTTTGACACCATCCCATATAGGAGGCTGATAAACTAGCTGGATAGGCTGGACATGGGGGAAAGGGTGGTAAACTGGGTTAGAAACTGGCTAACAGACAGGAGACAGAGAGTGGTGGTAAATGGTATGCAGTCTAGGGAGAGGGGGCGACCAGTGAGGTGCTGCAGGGATCTGTCCTGGGGCCAGTTCTGTTCAATGTCTTCATTAGTAATATTGCAGAACATCTGAAGGGAATTTTTTCACCAAATTTTCAACATAGACATTTTAAGACCTCTGCTCATGAACAGTGTCACTGTGATTTTCTTAATTTGTCCCGTACATTGATCTCGCACACCGACTGCGCCATTGTGTGCTACATGGGCAGAAACACGTTTTGAGTGAGATGTGAAAATGGCAGCTGTACTTCTCATAAGAAGGTGTGATAAAATGAAATGTTGAAATCTGGGTGAAAATATTGAAAATTCCGACCTTCTACAGTAGTAGGAACTGCATAACATGCGCTAAGTAAAACAATCATTTTGGAATTTTTTCACAAATTTTCAACAAAGCCATTTAAGACCTCTGCTCATGAACAGTGTCACTGTGATTTTCTTAATTTGTCCAGTACATTGATTTCACACACCGACTGCGCCATTGTGCGCTACATGGTGAAACACATTTTGGGTGAGATGTGAAAAATGACAGCTGTACTACTCATAAGAAGGTGTGGTAAAAATGGCAATGTTGAAAATCTGGGTGAAAATATTGAAATTTCCACCGAACTTACGAGCCTGTGGGAACTGCGCCAGCGTCGCTCGTAAAACAGTCATTTTTTGGAATTTTGGCACCAAATTTTCAACATGAGGTTTTTGGGACCCCTTCTCATGAATGATGTCACTGTCATTGGTGTTATTCAGGCCCGAAGGGTGATTTTGCGCAGTGACTGTACAATGACTGCGAAATCACCCTTCTGGCCTGAATAACGTCATGACAGTGACATCATTCATGAGAAGGGGTCCCAAAAACCCCATGTTGCAAAAATTCCCAAAAATGCCTGAGATATGCAACAAAGTTGAAACCCCACTATCTAGCCCATTATACAGCTTACCAGCATTTCCTCAGTTCACGGTCGGCTTTGCAGAGTGCAGACGTGTTCCGGTCCACGAAGAGCGTCCGCCAGAGTCGGAGGTAAGTATGGGGTGGGGGGTGGGGAGGCTGGAGTGCGCGGTGGGTGAGTGCGGGTTGTGGGAAGGGGGTTGGGAGGCGCAGGAGACCGTTTTGTTTACAGAATTTTTAAAATTGACTACGTGGGATGTTTGCCATGCTGGGTTGGGCTCCCAGCATGGCACAAGAGATTTTAGGCGTTCAGCCGATGGGGATTAGGCACCCCGTCGGCCATGGCATTTGTTGCCACGCTGGGGTGGGCTCCCAGCGAGGCAGGGCAGGGGTGTTCAGCCGGCCGGAGGTGGGCACCTCGCCGGCCAAAGGATCACTGCCACACTGGGGTGGGCTCTCAGCATGGCACTTACTACTGGGCGCAGCTCAGCCCGACGGGATTGGGCACCCCATCGCTATAGTCGTCGTGGGTAGTGCGCTGCGCCTGCGTGGGTGTCTGTGGGGGGGCTGCGTGAGCAGCAATAGCTTATTGGTGCTCACTGGGCGTGACTCCCCTTTCAACTGTATGCCACTGCATTTTGGAGCATGTCATAGACAGCTCCAGAATGCACTGGCTTAGAGGGGCCGCGCCTGCCAGCACACTGACTGAATTGGAGGAGGAGGTGACACACCTCCGAAATCTCCGATTATGGCACTATGTTTCTTGCACATGCATGCAAGCAACATAAAAATATGTTGGGTCCCTCTTATCTGCCAGTGGTTGATTTAAATGGGCACAAATGTGTTTCTGTTTTTTACCAATAAGTCAGTAAGGTTTTGTTGGTTTGCCATAGCATTTTCTATGGATATAGTGGAAGATGAGATACACCTTTGGTGTATTTTTTTTATGATCTGACTTTTATTGTGGGTTTGGCACCATGATGAAGACTGGAGGTAATTTGGGGGTGTAGTGTGTACCCCATGAATGTTTGGGTGGGAGTATATGTTAGTATTGTATTACTCATTGAGCCCCTTTTTTACACTGTCTCTTAATTCCAGTTATTGATGGACTTATGGCTTGATAAAGTTGCAATGTCATCCTAAAGGAAATTATTTTTGTAATGTTTATGTTTTTATTTGGCCCCTGGATTTTTTTTTGGGGGGGGGAGGGGTATCATGTATTAGTATTGTACTACTCATTGAGACCTTTTCTTCTGATATACGGTATACTGTACATTATCCATTAACTCCAAACATTGGTGGAGTTATAGCTTGATAAAGCAGCAAGATTATCCTAAAGGAATTTTCATTTTTGTTTTATTTTTGGTTTTTTTTAATATAGCCCCTAAACCTTTTGGGGGGTGTTATGTGTTAGTGTTATAGTACTTATTGAGACCTTGTTTTGATGTACAGATTGTCTCTTAACTCCAAAGACAAACAGAGTTATGGCTTAGTAAAGTTGCAATGTTATCTTATGGGAATTTTAATTTTTTAATTGTTATGATTTTTTACATGGCCCCTGAATTTGACTTGGAGGGCATAATGTGTTAGTTTTGTAGTACGCATAGAGACCTTTCTTTTGGTATATAGATTGTTCTTTAACTCCAAATGATACATAGATACATAGACAATATTGGCAGATAAGAGCCTACGGCCCACCCAGTCTGCCCACTTGAGCTAGTAAGTTCACTTTGTGTTTTCTTAGAAGTCTGTTGCCCTTAACCCTGACCTCCAGAATTCCTTTATACCTATCTCAAGCATTCTTAAATCCCGTGATTGTTTCAGCCCCCACCACTTCCTCTGGCAGGGTGTTCCACTTATCCACCACCCATTCTGTGAAGAAATTCTTCCTCACGTTTCCTCTGAATCGTCCTCCCTCCAACTTCATCCCATGCCCTCTAGTCCTGGAACATCTTTTTCACTTAAAAATAGTGTATTCCTGCACCCTGTTCCTCCCTGTAAGATACTTGTATGTCTCTATCATACCGCCTCTTTCCCTCCTCTCCTCCAGGGAGTACATATTCAGTTCCTTCAATCTGTCCTCATAGGACTTGTGATGCAATCCATGTACCATCTTTGTTGCCCTCCTCTGAACCTTCTCTACCCTGTCTATGTCCATATGTAAGTAAGGTCTCCAGAACTGTACACTGTACTCCAGGTGGGGCCTCACTAGTGTCTTGTATAGTGGAATTATGACCTCCCTTTTCCTGCTGGTGATGCCCCTGTCTATGCATCCCAGCATCCCATTTGCTTTACCTGCTGCCTTGTCACACTGTTTCCCTACCTTGAGGTCATCAGAGATGATAACCCCAAGATCCCTTTCCTGCTTGGTGCATGCTATATCCTCACCACCCAGCTGATATATTGTGCCAGGGTTTTTGTGCCCCATATGCATTATCTTGCACTTCTTTGCATTGAATTTCAACTGCCAAACCCCTGACCATTCTTCAAGTTTCTGCAGGTCCCTTCTCATTCTGTCTATATCCTCTGGTGTGTCTACTCTGTTACAGAGTTTTGTGTCATCAGCGAACAGGGAAATTCTGCCTTCTAGGTCCTGCGCAATGTCACTGATGAAGATGTTAAATAGGACCGGTCCCAGCACTGATCCCTGTGGCACCACACTGGTCACTCTTCCCTCTGTGGCGTGACAGCCATTTACCATCACCCTCTGTGTCCTGCCGCCCAGCCAGTTACCTACCCACCACTCTGCTGTCCTGCCCACACCCATATTCCCCAGTTTGTGTAGTAGTCTTCTATGTGGCACCGTGTCTAAGGCTTTGCTGAAGTCCAGATAGGCCATGTCCACTGCCCTCCCCAATCCACCTCCCATGTCACCCAGTCGAAAAATTAAATGAGGTTGGACTGACATGACCTCCCCCTGGTGAAACCATGCTGCCTTGGGTCCTGTAGTCCATTGACAACCAGATGTTCCACCAATCTCTCCTTCAGTAGTGCTTCCATGATTTTCCCCACTACCGAGGTGAGGCTGACTGGTCTGTAGTTCCCTGCTTCCTCTTTGTTCCCACTTTTGTACAAGGGAACTACATCTGCTGTCCTCCAGTCTATGGGTGCCTCCCCTATTTCCAGTGATCGGCTAAACAGGATTGCCAGAGGTTCAGCTACCACCTCTCTTAGTTCTTTAAGGACCCTGAGGTGCACCCCATCTGGCCCCATTGCTTTATCAACTCTTATTACTTCCAGTTCCTTCAGAACCCTTTCTTGTGTAAAGGGACTTGTGTCCATTTCTGCACCATTCCCACCCCTTGTACTCCCTTCAGACCCATTACCCTCCTCTTCCTCAGTAAAGACTGAGCAGAAATACCTGTTCAATATGTCAGCTTTACTGTTGTCATCCTCCATGCAGCCCCCATCCTCCCCCTTCAGTATCACTATCCCTCCCTTTGCCTTTCTTCTTTCACTTATGTACCTGTAAAAGGTTTTGTCCCCTCTACCCACTGATTTTGTAATGTGCTCTTCTGTCTGAGCTTTGGCTTCCCTTACTGACGCCCTGCCTCCCTTGGCTTCTCCTGGTACTTCTCCCTGTCCCCTTCTGCCTGTGTCTTTTTGTATTGCCTGACTGCAGTCTTTTTGGCTTTCACTTTCTCCACTACCTCCTTGGAAATCCATAATGGCCTCCTCTTCCTTTTCCCTTTGCTAACCTGCTTAATGCATAATTCTGTTGCTCTTGTAATCCCGGTTTTAAATACTGTCTACTGTTCCTCAACCCCTGACTCCTGCCCCATTCCTCTTAATGCCTCTTTCAAGCATCTCCCCATTTTCCCAAAGTCTGCCCCCTAAAATCCAGGATACGTGTTTTTGTGTGGTTTGGTTCTGCTCCTTCTGTGATTTCAAACCACAATGACTGGTGGTCACTGTTCCCCAAGTGCTCCCCCACTGTTACCTCCATCACATTGTCCCTGTTTGTGAGCACTAGGTCCAGTATTGCCTTCTGCCAAGTTGGTTCTATGACCAGCTGCTTGATGACAGAGTTATGGTTGTTAAAGTTTGAATGTGCAAAAAAGGTCCATATTCTTGTTTCATATGACCCAGTCCTGTTTCATGAGATTGCGTCATTCTCACAAAAGAGGATTGGTTTGTACAAAAGAAGAATCTGAAAAAAACAGTTCATATTCTTGTTTTATATAAACTAATCCCATTTTATGAGACTCTGTCATTCTTACAAAACAGGATTTGTTTATGTGAAACAAGAATGTGAAAGAAAACTAAGTCCAAATTCTTGTTCTATATGAACCTAGTCTTGTTTCGTATGGCCCTATTCTTGTTTCGTGAGGCCATATGAAACAAGAAAATCATCTCATGAAGTAAGATTTTTAAAATGTTTTAAAAACACATTTCTGGGTCCTTTCTCCAAAAACTAACTGCAGAAAACACCTAGTGGAGCCCCCTTCAGCAAGATACATGTGTTAGTATCTCTGCAGGATATGATTTTCATGGGTTTTCAAAAACTTAAAAAAAAAACCAGAAACCGGAAGGCTGCCATACAAAAGAAGATTTTTTTTCTCTTGAAACAGAGTCTTGTTTCATATGACCAAATTCTTGTTTCATATGAAACAGCTATTCAAAAGACCATACTGAACGTGCTCAGAACCAAAAGTTCATATCCTCATAACTCTGGAACTGATTAATATTTTTTATCACCAAACCAATGAAAAGCATCATTCTGGGGCAAGCCATTTCTAACCTGAAAATGTCAGACCAAATGTCCATTACTAATCTGAAAATGTCAGACCAAATGTCAGACCAAAATTCCAAACCATCTAGAGAAGTAGGAGGTTGTTCAGGAAAGAGGTTTGGTTTATCTTCTGTTTTAACTGAAATATTTGAATAGTTTTGTACTTGAAATTAGTTCTGTGTGTTAAAAATTACTACTTTGAGTTAGAACTGTTAGTTGGGCTGTGATTTTGTAAATACTGGGGCTTGTGTGCTGGTTGTGGGAACACTTGTTTGGCAGTGATAATTAGAGTGAAGTTTAAATGTGATGTTTGCCTGGTGGTGGTAGAGCCCTCCCACCCAATAAAGTTTTGTAGGCTTTCTTAAATACTGAAAATCCACTGGGGGTTGGGATTGAAGGGCTGTGCATTTCTGTTTGTGACTGAAATTTGAAGCAACAGGAATTGGTGGGCCTGTGACACCATACGGTACCTGATGTCTGCATACACACACTATTAGCAGGACTGGACACACACAGGACGGTATGTGTTTTTTGAGACTTGGTAACATTATTGGTGGGGTTGAAATTGGGTTTGGAAACAACTGCAGTCAGTATAGAGAGAGACTGTATTCAAGGGGAAGAGACTGAGAAAAGGGGTGTGTGCCATTATGAACAGAAAGGGACAAACAGGGTGGCCACATTCCACCATGGCAGGCATCTTCAGAAGGGTTGTAGGCTGCACAGGCTGTGGGGTGGCAATAATTCTCAATTGGGCCTGGAGACAGGGAGGCTGCCCACTCTGTAGACAGCTATCTTGTATCAGGAGTGAAGTATATTGGTTAAATAGTAAGCTGGGGGAGTTGGGGGGATGTCCAAGGATAAGGGGTGTGGATATGGGTGGCAGAAGAGTGGGGCTGAGGGGAGGCTGGGGCAACACTCAGAAACTACAGGATGTTATGTTACAGCAAGCAGGAGGGGGGATATTAGGGACATAGGACCCTTAGATAGGGATGTTGACGCTAAGGGGAAAATGTACGGGGTAAACATTCCGAATATAAAGAGAGTGGAGGGGGAAGAGTCAGGAGAGGCTGTTGTGGGGAAGCCTAAAAGAGCAGATTGTGGGAAGGGAGCTCCTAAGGAGAACAGGGCAAGAGGGGAGGAAGAGGGGCAGTTTACAGGGTCAGTCAGGGGAAACTCAGGTTACTCGATGGAGGCTGGCATAGAGTGTTATAATAAATTTGAGCTACTAAGCAACCTAAGGGGGAGGAAGGGGTTGGTGGAAATGAGGAAACTGATACAGAGGCCAGGGGGAGGGAGTCAGATACCCATAGGGCATCACAGACCTGCAATGGAAAGGATAGAAATAGTCCCAGAGGGAGAAGGGGAAATGTAAATATTAAGTAGATGGGGGAGATGCAACATATTGCAGACATGAAAGAGGACAGCACGAGTGGAGAGACACTGGGAGACAAGGAGGCGGGGGAGGGGCCCCCCTTCAGGAGGGGGGTCTGTACCAAGGATGAAGCCCTAGGTAAAGGGGACCCACAGAGGGCCTATGGAGGTAGGGGTACTATTACAAGGGGGAAGGATGGTGGTGTGGGGGAAGGGGAAACCATCAGAGCCAGGATAAATGGTTCAGATAAGAGAGGGTTAAAGGGGGCACCTATTCAGGGGGTCTGAGTTAAGTGGGCAAAAAAACAAGGGAGGCAGAAAGGGGAGGTGACAAGGGGGTCTCTAATAAGGCGGGAAGGCTCCCATGGAATTGAGATCATGAATAAAGGGGGGGATGGGGGTTGAGAGCGCATAGTGGAGGTAACCATAAGGATGATGGCAGTGTTAAGGTTCTGTTATTGGGAGACTCAATGAATAGGGGTATCCATTGGGAGGGACAGGGGGGTGGATGCCATAGCCAGGTGAAGGTAGTGAGTATCTCTGGGTTGACAGTGCACAGAACAAAGTTCATGGTGTACGAACTGGTTAGGGATTGTGGAGAGAAACCGGATTTCCTGGTGCATTTGGGAACTAACGATCTAGAGGGAAATAGTGTTTTGGAAATCCAAGCAAGGTTCCGAGAACTTGCCAGAGTCTGTCGGGATAATGGATACAACATTTCCTTTTCGGAGATATTGCCAGTACCAAAGGCCTCAGTGGAGAAAAAAATGACGATCACAGAGGTTAATGACTGGCTCAGGAAGTGTGGTGAAGAAAGTGGGTAGGGGGTGTTAGGGAACTGGAAAGGAGTTTGGGAGGATAAGGGACTGTATGCCAAGGACAGGCTTCATCTTGCCCCATTAGGGAAGGAAGTCCTTAAACAGGGTGTGACTGACTACATTCAAGAAAGGTGGGGTTTAAACTTTTTATATGGGGAGGAATAGGGGAGGGGCTGACCGGAAGCCCTCTCCTCCAGATGAGGGGAGTAGCCTTCAAACCCAACGTGGGAAGGGGGGAAACAGACTGGGAGAGGAGGTTTCAGGAGGAGTAGAGGGAGGATGGAAGTATAAGGAACATGGGTGGGGTTCGACAAAGGGAATCAGTGATAAAGGGTGGGGGGGAGTGTTAGTAAATGCCAGGAGCTTGGGAAACAAGTTGCCAGAGTTCCAGGCCATGCTGTTCGAGGGGTGGATGTGGCAGGGTCATGAAAGCATGGGCCAACAAAATCATGACTGGGACCTAAACATGCGGGGGTACACTATGCTTAGGAAGGATAGAAAGGAGGGCAGAGGGGGTGGGTGGCTATGTTCATTAGAGATGATATAGAAATTGCTAGGGTAGAAGAGGCAGAGGGAAACCTGGAGGCTTTATGGGTCATACAGACCTGGCAGGAGGTAAGGTCAAGTTGGGTGTGGTTATAGGCCCCCTGGATGGGTGATGTTCTGGAGGATGGTTTGCTGGACAACATCATTGCCCAGTGTGGACCAAAAGGGAGGAGTGGTGATGGGGTTGTAATATACCGAGTGCAAACTGGGGAACCATGTCTCTATAAGGTGGCCAAGGAGTAGATGCTGCTGGACAGCTTCCATGATGAGTTCTTAACACAGCATGTGATGGAGCCCACAAGGGAGGGGCAAGTCCTGGATGTGGTTCTGGCAGATGGGGATCTGGTAAAGGACCTGGTTGTAAAGGATCCCCTGACTGGGAGTGATCACAATACTGTCAGGTTTCAAATAAGCATGGTGGGGGGAGAGATCTAGGACACTGGCAGTGGACTTCAGGGGGGCAGACTTTGTGGGCATGGGAAATATTCTCAAGGATCACTTGAAGGGGATTACAACAATGACAAATATGGAAAAGAGATGGGAGGTCATAAAACAGGGACTTCATAAGGTAGTCAGGACCTGCGCTAAGGTAAAGCATAAGGGAGCAAGGTCACATAAACCATGCTGGTGGTCCAATGAGGTTCAGGTAGCGGTAAGAGAAAAGAATGCTGCCTACAAAAAATATAAAACAATGAGAGGGGATAGGGAAAAGGAAATGTACCATCTTGTATCTAGAAAAGTCACCCGGATGGTGCGGGGGGAAAAGTCCAGTAAAAAGCAGTGGCTGGCACAGGGGATATGGGGAGGGGAAAAGGGGTTCTTCCAGTACATTGGGGAGCAGAGAAAAACTAAGGGCCATCTCGCCAGACTGAGATTAGAAGGAGGGTGGGTGGAAGAGGCGAGGGACCAGGCAGAGGTATTGAACGAGTACTTCGCCTCTGTGTTCACTAGGGAGGGGGATGGGATATCTACAAAGCAAGGTATGATGGGGAATGAAGCAGTAGTGAGTGGGATCAGGGGAGCAACGGAAATGGAGCAAGAGGGAGGGAGAGGTATCCCAGGGGTGTCACATTAAGATAAGGATAAAAAGGCCAGTAAGGTGGAGGAGACGGATGATGCTATCTCCACTGAAAGGGTGTGATTAGCCCTTAAGGCCCTTAAGAAAGATAAATCTCCTGGGCTGGATGGCATTCATCCGAGAGTACTATGGGAATTGGCGGACATACTGGCTGCACCCCTGGTGGAGCTCTTCAACAGGTCGCTTGAGACAGGGAGGGTACCTAGAGATTGGTGAGAGGCACATGTGGTGCCAATCCACAAAGGGGGGGGTTGAGGGAAGTACCAGGTAACTATAGACCCATCAGTTTGACCTCGGTGGTGGGAAAATAAATGGAGAGTATACTAAAGGAACAATTGGGGGTGTACTTGGAGGAGGTGGAAGGTCTGGATAGTCGGCAACATGGGTTTGTGCCAGGTAGATCATGTCAAACCAATCTTGTGGACTTCTAAGAATGGGTAACATCAGAAATGGACAGGGAAAAGCTTGTGGATGTATTATTCTTGGACTTCAGCAAGGCGTTTCACTCTGTCCCCCACAATGGTCTGGTGGAGAAACTGACGGGGTTGGGAGTAGGCCCTTTGATGGTCAGATGGATTAAAAACTGGCTAGCTGGATGCACTCAGAGAGTAGTGGTCGGTGGGGAGCTCTTGAACCCTAGAGAGGTCAATAGTGGGGTACCGCAGGGCTCAGTCCTGGGTCCGATCCTGTTTAATGCATAGATATCAGACATCAGGGAGGGTATAGGGTGGGAAATGAGTCTCTTCACTGATGACTCCAAATTGGAAGCAGTAGTTGAGGGGGAAGAGGGGAGGTTGGCCCTGCAAGGGGGACCTGGACACCCTAGAAAGGTGGGCTCACACATGGAAATTAAATTTTAATACCACCAAGTGCAAGGTGTTACATCTTGGGCAGGGAAACCCTAAACACAGGTACACCCTGGGAGGGGAGGCACTGGAGACCTCAACAGGGGAAAAAGACCTAGGGGTCATGGTGGTTGCATGTATGAATAACTCTGAGCAGTGCAGGAGAGCGGCTAGCAAAGCAAACAGGATGTTTGGATGCATCGTGAGAGGGATCACCTCTAGGAGCAGGGAAGTGATTTTGCCACTGTACAATGGACTGGTTAGACCACACCTTGAGTACTGTGTACAGTACTGGAGACCACACTTGAAGAGGGACATACAACTCCTGGAGAGGGTACAGAGGAGGGCAACTAAGATGATACGAGGACTCGGGGATTTGACGTATGAGGACAGACTTGAGGAACTCTGCCTGTTTTCATTGGAGGAGATGAGAAACAGGGGGGACATGATTGAGGTCTTCAAGTACCTCAAGGGAATAAATAGGGTAAATGTGGAGGGGATCTTTAGACTAAAGCAGGGAGGTATCACCAGAGGGCATGGTTTGAAGTTGGAAGGTGGAAGGGTGAGGGGTGTAAAAAGGAGGAGGTTTTTCACTGAGAGGGTGGTGGATCCTTGGAACATGCTGCCTGGAGAGCTCGTTCAGAAATCCACAGTGGAGGGCTTCAAGAGAGGGTAGGACAGACACAGAAAGCGAATGTATCAGATGATGACCTGGTCTAGGGGGCTGGGAATGGATGATAGGGGTTTCTGAAACAAAAGGGGGGGCCTCGGTACCCAACTAGGGATCTAAGGTTCGAGCAGACTCGATAGACCATATAATCTGCTGGCAATTAGTATGTTAGTATCTAGGTGCTAGGTAATGATAAAAAAAAAAAAAACCCTGATTTTGTTTAACTTTCTTCACTATCCAAATCTTGGAATCTGCACAACAGATCAGAATGGAACTTGGAACTTCAAGATACTCACCCTTGAGACCACACATGCAAAGTTTTGTGCAAGTCTGTTGAATGGGGACTACAATGTAAACAAACTCTGGCCAGAGCTGACATGGCTGCAGCCAAGCTTGCTGAGCTCACAGCGAAATAGTCCACTGTGCCCAAGATGGTCATGGTGCAGACATGCATGTGCAACTACTCACTCATGCGCACTAAACATTGGTGGCCATTTTGAGCATGGCGGGCTACCAGCAACTGAAATAGTGCACTTGCATGGGAGGTAGTGAGTGAGCACACTGTTTTGGAGTTGTGGAATGATCATACTGCATTCCAAAAGAGTACAGTTGTTCGGTGTCAACCTGTTGGCTCATTTTTAGAGCTACTGCAAGACAGCTGCAGGCTCTTCCCACTGCAGCCATAAAAATGAAAGGACTACACAGAGCAGAGGTGGTGGTAGCCCAAATAGTACTGGGAGTTTTTAATGCCTTATGTGTGGAGATATAAAGGAATGGACATTTGTACCAAGCTTGAGAGTCCAATGCTTCCTTTTCTACAATAGTCATTGGAGAGCGGCTCCCTTTCTTTACAAGTTTTGGACTGAATGGTGGGTAGCTAAGCTATTAAACTACAAAGTTAGGGGGTTAACATTAAACAGCCTACTCAACCTTAACTATAGTGGTGCTACCATACCACAATAATTGAAAATCTAATGAAATCTAAGTTTTGAAAATAGGGAGTACTAGTGTTCTTCATCCTTGATCCAGCAGGTAAAGTGTTTAAACAGCTTTCAGTCAGAAAGACTGACAAAATAAATGTTGCACTGGTTGGTGTTTAGTGTTTGCAGGGAGGTCTGTGTTCCAGCATCTGCAAGTTTCAGAACACCCAGTCCTTGCAATTAACCGATTTTGGAACGCTGCACTCCCTGCAAATAAGAAACACCAAGCATTGCAACATTTGTTTTTGTCTCTTTTCTGACTGAACACTGTTAATTCTTTTAGCAACTGAGGCAGGAATGAGGAGCACTAGAAACACCTTTATAAACAGGGTTGCTACATGTAGTTAGACATTAGAATGGCTCCAACTATGTCAAATTAATAAATACGTGTTTAGGTGCCTCACAATGACCCTAGAGACAAATTATATTGGCAGTGCCTGCCATAAATCCTGCCTCCTCTTTAACATTTATTATGAACAGAGGTGGGTGGAGTAGTAAAAAGTCATAGTAGTAGGGTAGTAAAAGATCAGGGTGGTAACTATCCTTCCCTTATTAACTACCTGTTTTGCATTAGGGTATTTTTAAGGTAATTTAGGGTGATTTTGAGGCACCCACAGGTAATGTTTAGGGTAGGGTATTTCATCACCTGCCCATCCCTAAATATCACTAATGGTGTTAATGCTGTCAAATATGTGCATTGCACCCTTTAATGGTAATAAAAACAAGTGCACCCAAACTGAAATAGTAAAGCAACGTATAACTCAGAATATGACATCTTACATACTGAAATATACACCAAAAGAAAAATACATGAGTTCAAATTAAAATACAAGCAGTCACTTGGGCAAAGTCCAGACACCTGGTTCTCACAGAGCTGCATCAGGATCCCACACACTCAAATCTCCACAGTTAGGGCCCATGCACTGTTTAATCTCCATAAAGCATCCCCGGGTCCCACATCATATGACAGTTTGTGCAAACTTCTTACCAGGCAGTTCTAGATGAAAGAGACTGCAAATCCTCAGTGCAAGGCCAGTGCAGGAAACAGGCAGCTAGCCCAGTTAGATATACACATCCCAAGAAAGCTTGCACTCATGAGCAAAGAAAACACCACACTTCACAGCAAATTCCATATAAGTGCTTTAATTCTCTTTCTGTAAAGTGTGATTACAGATAAAAATGCATACCACCAAACTGCCCAAGCACTTTGAGTACAACTCTTTGTCATGGGATGTAGTTAAGGGAGAAAGATGCCACCAATATGTACTGCAGGCTCATGAATAAACATAGGTTTTGTGAATTTCACAGTTAAAGAGACATACAATAAATACCAAAAACGCAAAACAAAGATACGGTCAGGCTATCAAATGGGTACAGTTCATGGCATTTTGCAAATTTCACGCAGACAAATGTTTAAGGCTCACTGCATTCTAAGGTGGGGTAGACATACAGTAATACCCAATCCAGAAGCAGAAGCAGAAGCAGATCTAAGTGTGTTTTCAATTAGACAAAGACAGAGGACAAAGGCAAAGTGACAGTGCAAAAGAAGGGTTGCAGGGGAATGAAAATGTTACAATAAGTGACTCTGAAGGAAATGAAGAGTCTGGTCTCATTTTTTTAGAAAAAAAAGGAAAATCAGTACAAGGAAAAGAAGCACCAGGAGAAGCAGGAGGAGTGGCTTAAAAAGGGCAAGAAAGACCACAGAGATATGCAAAAAAAAAAACATATTACAAATAGTTAACATTTCAAGCCACCCCCTCGGTGCTGCTCAGACTTCTGTACTCCAGAAAGGGTTATCATTTATTCCTACCACTAAAGTTATCCACTTTAATCTGTTCTTGGACCTGAAGAGGTTTTTCAGAAAAATAAGACTCGTGCTATTTTCTTCTCAAAAGTCAAGTCACTACACCTAATCATGACAACATTGGCATCTGAGAAGATTCTGTTTCCACCATTTCTGAGGAGTCAGATTTGTTGTTGGGAACTCTGGATGATGTGGGAAATATGAACATTGGTGGTTGAGATTTGGACACTAACATTAATTTGGACTCCCAGGGCTTGGGCAGTTTGGTGGGGTGTGTTATTTTTTGTAGTCTAGTAGTAGTAGAGTTTATTTGTAAGGGGCGCACTTCCCAATAGGCTCAGGGCACCCTTACAGCAAAAGTACAAACATACAAAACAGTACAGAACAGTTAACATAAAATCCATGAAATGTTTCCATAAACCCACTAAAAATCTAAAAACAGACTAATATCAGAACTGTTTGTTGATCCATTGACAATATCAATAGCTATCTCAGGTCCTAAAGGCCTGCTCAAACAAGAAGGTCTTCAAACATTTTTAAAGATCTCTACAAAAGGCACCTCCCGCAGGTACCCCGGTAAAGATTTCCAGAGGACTGGGGCTGCTACTTCAAATGCCTGGTCCCCGAAAGATTTTCATCTTGCCCGGGGGACCTCCAAGAGGGCCCCACCAGCTGACCTGAGAGAGCGAGATGGGGTGTAGGGATGCAGGATTCCTTTAGATAGCCCGGACCCAACCTGTGTAGGGCCTTATAGGTCAGAAGATCTACTTAATTTTTTTTTTTTCAGATTGACTATGTTTTATTGGTAGGAAGATTTGACATATCATTCATTACAGACATTTAACAGAGAAGACTGCATGTTTCATTATCACAAGCCAGTAATGTAAATTGGTGAACTACTACAATGTTAAGTAATCACATAAAAAATCTGATGAGATGATGATTACTATAATTCCCTCTGCAGATCCCAACAAAGCTTAGGAAACATGCACTTATTCATCCTCCTATCCCCCCCCCCATCCACCCCCTTGAACCCTCTCCTCCCAACCCCTAACCATTCAGGAATGCAGTGATATTGGCCTATAGTTTCACTAACCCAGGATGCAATTATTAGAGAAGGCCTAGAGTAATATTGAGATTTTTCTAATAGTGGTTTTAAAAATGTGTTATATTCTATGCCTTATGCCATTAAATGGTTAATAAGGTATGTAAGGGGGCCCATACTTTCTGGTAATATTGTGGCCTCTTCGTTATTCGAGCAATCGTGCTTTCTGCTTGTAAGGCAAAGAGCGTCTCTTATTTATTTATTTTATTTATTTGGATTTTGGTAACTGGGTAAACCAACTGAGACCAGAGGTCCCTTTTTCAGGGGCGACCCGGAATTAGTTACAGAGAAAACATACCCTGGCATCGATATACAGTAGTTATAGCAGATACATATACATACATTGGCATCGATATACAGTAGTTACAGCAGATACATGTTAGGAATCAGACATTTCGCACAGAGTCATCAGGTTTCACACAGTTCACAGGTATTAAGACAGGTAAACAGTACATTTACATCCTTTCATAAGAGATTCTTGGGGGGAGTAGGTGAGGTTAAGCCAGTGGTAGCAAGGGAGAAGGCCCTACCTGGGGGCTAGCGATTACAACCACAGAGGCTGAGTTCGAGGAAATACACTTTGAGGCCAGACTTAAACACGGGGAGAGTAGGCTTGTCAACCAGGCTTGCTGGTAGGGTATTCCATAGGTAGGAGGCAGCGTATTGGAAGGAGTGCTTGCCTTGGTTGGTGTGAACATGGGGGATATCAAGGGGGCGACTTGCAGAGGATCGCAGGGTTCGGCACTGGACTTTTGGAGTGAGCAGCCCATGAAGGTGTGGAGGAGGGCTGAGGGAGGTGAATTTGAAGGCCAGGCAGGCAGCAGGGTATGCCAGTTTGTGCCGTAGGGTGGGCCAGTTGAGGTCCATGGTGGCTTCACAGTGGTGCCTCCTAGGGGAGGAGTTTGTTGCAAAGCAAGCCACTCGGTTGTAGAGTATGGTGAGTTTGTTGAGTTCCATCTCTCGAAGGAACTGTAGCAGGGGGGCACCCTACGGATGGAGGGGAGGAGGTTGCAGTTGGCAATGGCTCGTCGCGCCTTGCCGGAGTGGGAGTTGCCCAGGCGGAAGAGGAGACCAAGCCTTTGATGGATGGACCAAGTTATGGAGTCAATGTGTGGTTTATAGGTCAGCTCCTGGTCAGGGAGGACCCCAAAGTATGTGAACTTGTCAATGACCTCTACTCTCTTCCCTTGGGCTGAGTTGAGCTGGAGTAGCTCGCTTCTGTCAGTGCCCAGGTGTCTAGTCCCAAACAGGACAGCCTTAGTTTTGTCTTCATTCAGCTTTAGGGAGTTAGAGGTGAACCAGACCTCGAGAGATAAGAGACAGGCCTGCAGTTTGGCGGAGATGGCACTGGGTTGTGGGTCACTGCAGTAGACGACAATGTGTACGTGGGAATGTTCTGATCCAGCCAGTGGCGCATGATTACTTTTGTGGCGCATAGGGATACCAATGCCATGTGTTTTCGTTGATTACCAATGAAAAGGTTCCCATAATCCCCTATTATACAAATTTCTGGTCTGAAGGTCTAATAGGGGATCCAAATTAGACTTAATGATGGTGCCGGCCCGTTGGCGCAGCGGTGGGATTTCCGCTTGGGACGCCAGCGACCCGGGTTCAGGAACAGACCCGAGTCATCGGAGGGCTGGCCAGGGGGAGAGGGATGGAGCATCCTATGGACTGCTCTCCTTCTCCGCGGGGAGGTTGGGGGCAGCATCCGGAGCGCTGAGGACTCTTGGCGGAGGCCGGGAGTTCTCGCGCTGCCATGTTAGTTTCTGGGGGCGGGCGGATGCTGCGTCATTACATCCCGTCTCCGGGAGGAAAAAACACAAGAAAAGAAAGAGGGGAGATCCTCCGTCTAGGTGAAGCCTCCCCGGGTTTCAATTCGCCCCTGCCGCCGCACTCCCAATTAGTTACTGGTTCCGCGGCACTGGAATTAGGGGAACCAGTGCTGCGGCCCTGCCCTCTGGGGGTGACAGGGAGGGGCGGAAAATAGGCAGGTGGTGGAAGCTCCAGGGACTGTGACCAGGGGGATGAGCGACGGAGGATCCCCCAGGTAAAAAGAAAAATTAAAAAAAAAAAAAATTAGACTTAATGACGGACCAGAAGGGTGTAACTTCATTACATTCCCATAGAATGTACAATAGCATGCCAGGACATTCCTTGCAGTGAGAGCAAAGATTTGAGGAAAGCTTCCCCTTTGGTTAAGTCTGGCAGGAGTATAGTATAGATCGTGTATTACATAAAAATATCTAATCCATTTCACATCTTGATATAATTGTGACCAGATTTTAGACCATGGTCGTGGTGTTGGGGATTCTGAGGGTAGTACCTGTCCCAGAAATAGTGTGGTACTCCTCGCAGTTCCTCTATGCCATCCCTTAGGAGGCGGTAGAGAAAAGAGATAAGATGGGATGAGGGTAAATTGGAAATAGCCAAGAGAAATGGGCCTGTTAAATGCTGTGCCCAAGACCCAGTTCCAAAACGTTGTAGAAGCATATGTTGTAGTTGGATGTACTTAAAGCAAAAAGAATTAGGGAAGTTAAACTGTGCTTGAGCTGTTTGGAATAACATCAATTTGTGTTCCTGTAATAAGTCTATGACTTTAAGCTGAGTATTCCCTGGCCAAAAGTTATATGGAAGGGGAAAACCCCTGATCTTGAAATTGAGGTTACCACATATAGGCTGGGAGACATCCTTTAACAAGGATATCTGGAAAGTATTGCATAGTTGGGCGTGCACACAAAGTGTTATCCCTATGGGTAAATTCCTAAGACTTTTAATTAAATTATTAGAAGAAAAAATGAGAGTATTGAGAGATATATTATATGGAGAAACAAAGGTTTTTTCTATTTGGAGCCACAAGGGTTGATATTTGGTCTGCTCGTCGGGTGGCCCAGCCTTCATCCAGTGTGTAAGAATTGAACATGTAATGGAGAACTGATAAAGAAGCAAATCTGGAAGTTGTAGACCCCCGTTTGTTTTGCTCCTCTGCAGTTTGAAGAGAGCCCACCGGGGTGTCTTGCCGGCCCATAAGAAATTAGATATAAGTCTGTTAATTTGCGTAAACCAGATTTTTGGTAGGAAGAGACACATCATCTGTAAGGGGTACAGAATTCGTGGAAGAACATTCATTTTCAGTACATTTACACCCCCCCCCAGAGAGAAAGTGGAAGCATAGCCCAACGGGAAAGATCTTTTTTAATTTGAGTAAGAACTTTATCAAGATTGTATTGCTTCATTTTGACTTCAGAACAAGAGAGATATATCCCCAGGTGTTTTAGTTTTTCTTTAGTCCAATGAAACCTTAAATGAGCGACATCTGCTGGGAATGTGTGAACATTTAAGGGCATTAATTCTGTCTTCGCTATATTAAGCTTGTAATTAGAAAATTTGCCAAATTCCCTAATAAGTTCAAGCATGGCAGTAATTGATTTTGAGGGGTATATAACATGAAGTAAAATATCATCAGCATACCCGGAGATTTTATACTGATTAAGTCCAATAGAAATGCTAGAGATGTTGGGGGAATTATTAATACATCTAATAAGCTGTTCCAGATATAAATCAAACAAAAAGGGGGAAGCGGACATCCCTGTCTAGTACCTTGCTGCAAATAAAAAGATTGAGATAGATGCCCATTACAAAGTATGCGTGCGGAGGGTTGAGTATAAAGGATCTTAATCCATTTGATATACTGCGCTGGTATGTTATAGTGCTGTAACAGGTAAAATAGATAGTCTCAAGAGACCCTGTCGAACGCTTTCTCTGTATCCAGGGAGACCAAAGCTGATGGAATTCGGGACTCCCTGGATGCAGAGATCAAATAGACCAATTTACGCATGTGAGCGGAAGACACCCTGCCCGCACTGAAGCCAACTTGTTCTCTACTTATGAGACTTTGCCACACTTTAGGCAACCTAGTAGCCAGGATCTTACATAGAAACAGAAACATAGAATTTGATGGCAGATAAGGACCACTTGGCCCACCCAGTCTGCCCATTTCCCTACCTAATGGATAAGCTGCAGATCCTAGTTAACCAGCAGCCTACTTCTTCCTACCCCCACCCCCTAGAATTGCCTTATGACTGTCCCATGTATGCTTGAATTCCACCACTGTTTTGACTCCACAACCTCCTCCGGAAGCCGTTCCATGCATTCACAACCCTCTCTGTGAAAAAATACTTTCTTAAATTACCTCTGAGCCGCCTCCCTCTATCTTCAAATTGTACCCTTGTTCTTGCACACTCTTTTTGAAAGATGCTACCCTCTTGGACTTTGTTGATTCCTTGAGGTACTTGAAAGTTTCTATCATGTCCCCCCTCTCCCTCCTTTCCTCGAGGCTATACATATTAAGCTCCTTAAGTCTCTCTTCATATGTCTTCTGGTGCAGACCCTGCACCATTTTAGTGCCCTCCTCTGGACAGCTTCCATCCTGTCTATGTCTTTAGGAGATTGGGTCTCCAGAACTGCAGCAGTACTCCAGATGGGGTCTCACCAGCTGTCTGTACAGAGGGATAATAACTTCCTGTTTTCTACTGGTGATGACTCTCCCTATGCATCCCAGTATCCCCCCAGCCCTCCTTGCTGCCCTCTCACATTGCTTGCCCACCTTTAGGTCATCTGATATGACTACCTCCAGGTCCCTTTCCATTTTTGTTGTTGTTAGTATCTCACACCCCATTGTGTACTCTCCCCCTGAGTTTTTGTTTCCCAGGTGCATTACCTTGCACTTCTTAGCATTGAATCTAAGCTGCCATACATTTGACCATTCCTCTAACCTTGCCAAGTCCCTTCTCATCCTTGCCACCCCACCTTGTGCATCAACTCTGTTGCAGATCTTTGTGTCATCTGCATACTTTTCCTTCCAGTCCCTCTGCAATGTCACTTATAAAGACATTGAGAGGACCAGTCTAATACTGAACCCTGCGGTACCCAACTAGTAACCCCCCTTTCTTCAGAGTGGACTCCATTTACTATTACTCTCTGTGTCCTATTCTCCAGCCAATTCTTTACCCAGGCTGTCATCTTGGGACCCACTCCCAGGCTGGCTAACTTGTATTTTAATCTTTTGTGTGGGACTGTGTCAAATGCCTTGCTAAAGTCTAGGTAGGCCATGTCCACAGCCCCTCCCTGATCTACTACTTTGGTCACCCAGTCAGAAGAAATCTACCAGATTCGTCTGGCATGACCTTCCTGCTGTGAATCCATGCTGCCTTGGGTCCTGTGCCCCTCTGGCCTCTAGATACTCGACAATCCTTTCCTTCAGAAGTGATTCCATCATTTTCATATCCATGTTGATCCATGTTGATTAAAGAGATTGGGCGATAGTTAGTAATTTGAAAAGAATCCCTATCAGGTTTAAAAAGAACCACAACTGTGGCTTCAAATAGGGAAAGATCTGAGATACCTTGATTAAACATGCAATTATCAGTATCTAGGAGAACTGGTACTAGTTGTGCTTTAAAAAGTTTAAAGAATTCTACAGTATAACCATCTGGTCCTGGGGATTTATCTGAAGGAAGAGAATCAATGGCCATTAAGTTGTGGAAGTTTAATTGGTTGTAAAAACTGGTCTACCATTTCTGGGCAGAAAGGAGAGGGAGACTGGGAGTAAAAGGTTTTATAATATTCCTGGAAACAGTTTACTATATCTCTAGGGGAAGCAACAATTTGTCCTCCGGGTTTTTGAATACTTGGAACTATTCTGTCAGAGGCCTGTGCCTTGAGTAGTAGAGCCAAGAGTTTTCCTGCCTTATCCCCCTGGTCGAAATAGTGAATTTTGGAGCGTATAAAGAGATATTCTGCATGTTCAGTTAAGATTAAATTATATCGATCTCTTAGAATTTCTAAGGCCTTAATCTCATCTGTGGTGGAGTCGGTAGAAAGTGCTAGTTCCGAATTCCTGATTTCTTGTAACAGAGCAGAAGTTACCTTGGAAGTGATCTTTTTTTTTAACTGTGGCCATATGGATTATTTCACCCCTCACTGAACATTTAAAAGATACCCATAAACTATCTAACTTGGACATAGTGGGGGTGTTAAGATTTAGAAAATTGATGATGAAGTCTGCAAGTTGGGTTTTCAGATATTCTGATCGAAAAAGTTGGCTGTTAAATCTCCATACCTTGTCTTTAGAGAGGGGCGGGCCAGGACTCCAACATAATAAGGTGGGATGGTGATCTGAGATCACTTTAGAAAGATAATTGCAGGATACAACAAATGAAAGATGCCCCGTATCCAAAAGAAAGTAATCTAGATGAGAGAATGAGCTATGGGGAATAGAATGGAATGAGTATTCCCTTTGACATGGGAAAAGAGCTCTCCAGGGATCTATTAGACTGGCAGAGTCCATCATTTCTCTGATGGCGATTTGTGCAGAGGAGAGGGATGAAGGGTGACTGGTGGAACGGTCCAAGGTATTGCAGTAGACTAGATTCCAGTCTCCTCCCAGCACAATAGGGAGGGAGGACCATAGAATCAGGTCATTCATGAGGAAAACAAAAAATGAAGGGTCCTCTGTATTGGGGCCATATATGGAACCAAGCACCACCACCACTGACTGACCTAGCAGAGCCTTAATCAAAATGTATCTATGTTGGGAGTCTATTATAGTATCCACAAGACGGAAGGGTACTCTCCTTGCTATGAAGATAGCTACACCCCCTTTACGTATGTCAGGTCCACTCCCTAAGGCTTGACCTACCCAGGATCTTCTTAACTGTAAGACCTGGGGGGGGGCAAATGGGTTTCTTGAAGAAACGTTATGTCAGTATCTAGTTTTCGGAAATGCAGCAGTACCTTAGCACGTTTAACCGGAAGATTAAGACCCTTCCACATTCCATGAACACACTTTATAGGACACCATCATATTAGTGCGTTTTACCACTTGTGATCAGTAGGCCTGAAATGGTAAAATTTTTTGGGTTAAAGAATAAAAAACGTGTACTGAAGCCTTGTCTCATTTCATACCTGAGCCCTCCCCCCCTTATCTTGTCCTTAACTACCTGCTTTTCCTTTCCACCCCCTTTACTTAACGCCCAAGCCCCCCGTACCTCACAGCTGTTTGGATCAATTCCATTTGAGAATGTCCTTTAGCTTGGATTGCATATAAGCCCTCCAATAAAAGAACAATTAAGGAAAAGGGCAGTTCAAGAAATAACAAGATAAAAAGCCATGAGTACCCCCCACCCCTTACTCTGGTTCTTAACACTCTCCTTGAGTTGCAGTGTTCAGATTACCCCCTCCCACCCCAACTCTTCCAACAGTTTTTATAGCATCTTAACTTATAACTCTGATGTATTAAAGCAGTAATGTTGCACTTGTCAGTGCTGCTGAATAACAACAGAGAACAATAACACTGTGACCATATAAAAATACAAGGTCCATTCTTTGTATAGGCTCACAAAATAGATCTCCAAAACTTCGAGCCATTTACTTCCTACTTAATTTCAGCAGAAAGAAGGATACAAGCTGTAATATAGTAAAATAACCTGAAAAATTAAAAATTCAATAAAAAGCAAAGGGGTCTCTCACTGGATCACACCCATAGGCCAGGGCTATATTAATTAAATAATAAGTATCACAGCAGGTCTAGTTCCTTAATTTTTTACAAAAGATTACTAGATTAGCTAAATAAAAAGCAGGAAAATTAAGCTGTGAGCACATACGCAGAGATCTGGTGTTCTCATGTAAAGATAGAGGGTTCTGGTTTTTTCTATATATATTGTTGTTGTCTAGCATCAAACTCTGTGCTATTAGGACAATGGGGGTGTGGTCATTTGTACTAAAAGTCGACTCTATAGAACGCTGGCACTATAACAATATAAAATAACGGGATCCCCTTTGTGTAGTCATATAGACTAGGTCTCCAAAACTTGGAGGCCTTTTATTCCCTCCTTAACATCCTGAGAAAGAGGGGGAAAAGTAAGAAGACAGTCAATGGCTGGATCGCACCCATGGGTCAAGGCTTCATTAATTGGCTCATGACTATTACAGCAAGACTACTGCCTTGCATCTAAATACAAAAAAAATACTGACTTAACAAATAACTCAAGGTCAATGCAAAGAAGTGCAAAGTAATGCACCTGGGAAACAAAAACCCAGGAGAAGAGTACACAGTAGCAGGGAAGGTACTAACAACAACAAAAATGGAACGGGACTTGGGGGTAGTCATATCAGATGATCTAAAGGTTGGTAAGCAATGTGAGAAGTCAGTAAGGAGAGTCAGGGGGATACTGGGATGCACAGGAAGGGGCATCACAAGTAGAAAAAGGGAAGTAGTTATCCCTCTGTACAGACAATTGGTGAGACCCCATCTGGAGTACTGTGTGCAGTTTTGGAGACCTCATCTACGCAAGGACATAGACAGGATGGAAGCAGTCCAGAGGAGGGCAACTAAAATGGTGCAGGGTCTGCATCAGAAATCATATGAAGAGAGACTGAGAGAGCATAATATGTATACCCTTGATGAAAGGAGGGACAGAGGACATGATAGAAACGTTCAAGTACCTCAAGGGAATCAACAAAGTCCAGGAGGGTAACATCTTTCAGAAAAAGAGATGTGTAAGAACAAGGGGACACAATTTAAAGATAGAGGGGGGAAGGCTCAGGGGTAATGTGAGGAATTTCTTTTCACAGAGAGAGTGGTGAATGCGTGGAACTGCCTTCCTGGGGAGGTTGTTGGAGCTAAAACAGTGGAGGAATTCAAACATGCATGGGACAGACACAAGGCAATTGTAGTGGGGGGGGTGGCAGGAAGTAGGCTGTTGGTTAACTAGAATCTGCAGCTTATCCAGTATGTAGGGAAATGGGCAGACTGGGTAGGCCAAGTGGTCTTTATCTGCCGTCAAAGTCTATGTTTCTATTAAACAGTAAGCACAAACGTGGAGCTTTGACTCCCTCTTGTGGAAGTACACCTAAATAACAGTTGAGAGCAATATAACTGTGGCTATATAGAGCAACAAAAATACCCTCCTAATGTGAACAGGCAATATAAAACTAATCAGCTTAAGCCCATAGTGTTCCCTCCTTGACTTCAGGAGAGAAAGAGGGAGAAAAAAATGGAAAAATCAGGGGGGTCTCCCACTGGATCGCACCCGCATAGAGGGTTCTGGAATTTTCTATACTTATTGCTGTGGTACAGCGTCAAGCACTAATCTGTTAGAACTATGGGGATTGCTCTTTTATATTACTAATAGTCTCTATACAGCGCTGACGCTATGACAATGTAAAATAACAGGATTCCCCTAGTGTAATCATATGGAATAGGTCTCCAAAAATTGGAAACATTTTATTCCCTCCTTAACATCAGGAGGGAGAGGGGGAAAGTAAAAAGACAGGGGTGTCTCTCGCTGGATCGCACTCATGGATCAAGGCTTTGTTAATTGGCTCATGCTTAATACAAGACTGGTGCCTTGTATCTAATACAAAAATTTGGTGGTTTAACAAATTGGAAAACCAGGGTATTAAACAATAGGCGCAAACGTGGGGCTTTGACACCCTCTTGTGGAAATACACATTTATAACAGTTGAGAGCAATGTAACTGTAGCTGTGTAGAGCATCAAAAATCCCTCCTAATGTGAGCATGCAAGATTAAACTACCACGCTTAAGCCCATATTGTCCCCTCCATCTTCAGGAGAGAGAGGAGGAAAAAATAAAAAATCAGGGGGGGTCTCCCTCTGGATCACCCCCACAGATCAGGACCATATAATCAACTGCCCCTACAAGTCTGACGCCCTGGTTCCACTGCAGAAAATTGCAAGCTTTAGCGATTAAAGGGTGGAGAGACTGAATACTAAGCACAAATAAAATGCTCTGCCGTCCTCTTGTGAAGATCGAAAGCACCGTGGACCTCCTCACATGTTCCTTCTATTCTCCCAAGGAACCAACACTGGGATTCAATGTGGCTTGATTAAGTCTGCTATCAGTGCCTAAAGCTCAGATAGAGCTTGTTCCACAGTGTCAAAGCTTTTCCAGGTGGTCTGGTGGTAGACAGACAGCTTAGATGGGTACAGGACTTTGTACTTTATACTGGCAGTGATTAACTTGGTAACGATAGGGTGATATGCAGCCTTTCGCTGTCGTATAGCTGCTGGGAGATCCCTTGCTAACCATAGCTGCTGACCCTCCCATAAGATTTCCTGGAGACCCCTGACCTGTCCCAGGACATGCATTTTGTCCAGATAGTTTAGAAACTTTAATATCAAAGGCCTTGGTGGTTTTCCTGCAGCCAGTTTAGGTCGAAGTGAGCAATGGGCCCTCTCTATTACATATACAGTGTTGTTGGGAGAAGGTCCAGCTATTTTGGTGAGCATCCGCTGCAGAAAAGTGATCGGTGCCGATCCTTCTGTTTCTTCTGGAAGGCCGAAGATAAGAATGTTATTGTAGTGACTTTGGCCTTTCAGATCTTCAAGTTTAGCTTCCATCCAATGAAGCTTTTGGTGCAGTGCAGGGGGCTCCGGCTCTGTTGATGCTTTCCAGCCCTCTAGTGATGTCGTACTGGCCGCTACATCTGAAATCACTCTAGTGGTGTCTGTAAGCTCTGCACGCATAGATTTTAGCTCTGAGGTGAGGTCCTGGAGTGCAGTACGAAAAGGTTGCAGTTCCTCCATAAATTTCTGCTCCGTTAAAGGATCCACAGATTGTGCAGTAGTCGAGGCTGTATTAGTCTTGGAAACGGTACCTGGTTGCCCCCTTGAGCATTTGGGGCTTTTTTCCTGGACTCTGCGGCGGTGTGTGCGGGGGAGGTGCTTGGTCCATTTCTGCCTCCATGCCAGAGCTAGGCCTCAGACGTTGATGGGTCTGATCCTCCTCAAGAGCACTGCAACACATTTTATTTTCGTCTCAGATGGTGCGGGGAGCCATCGGGAGCCAAGTGGTAAGTAGCCCTTTGTGTTTGGTGCTATAAAGCCAGAGAATTATCGATAAAAGTTAAGAGCTGAGGAGGAGGTGGGTTCTCCAAGTTGCTAGCCCTTCCGTGGCATCATGTGATCCCCCACTTTGAGCAGAAGACCTACTTTAAAGGTGATGTGCCAGCACACCAGCAGCCAATGCAGTTCACGCAGTACCGGTTTAATATGACTAAATCTCAAATGTCTAGTCAACAACCGGGCTGCAACATTCTGCAAAAGCTGCAGGCACTGCATCACACCTCCTCTGAACCCAAGATAGAGTGTGTTATAGCAATCAAGCCTCTAGTTGATGAAAGCATGTACCAGCATGGACAGGTCATCAGAGGGTAGAGAAGGGATTTAATTCAGGTGATGTTCCGAAGATGGTAAAACCCAGTTCAGAGAACGGCTGACACCAGAGCATCAAGTGTCAGCTCATTATCAAAACCAATGGACAAATTGTTCACCTTTACAGAGGCCTCCAGTTTGGTGGGGCAAATAAAAAGCGCCAGCCTATCACCAGGTGCCCCCACTCCTCTTCGACCGGGCTCAACTACCAGCACCTCAGTCTTCCCCAGGTTAAGTCCCAGCCAGTTTGACAATATCCAAGCCCAGATCTCGGCCAAGCATTCATTTAGCATATTGACCACATCCGAGCTCCTGGGTGCAAAGGACAGTTAGAGTGGAGTATCATCAGCATAGCAATGGAAACTCAGCTCATACCACCTTGTAACTTCTCCCAGGGGCAGCATGTACACTGCAAACAACATGGGGGAGAGGACAGAGCCTTGGGGAACTCCACTAGGCAGGTCCGTTGGGTCTGAGAATTGATTCCCCAGTACCACCCTCTGAGACCTGCCAGGAGATGGACTTAAACCAGCTGATGACTTTGCTGGTGAGGCCAACTTATTCACTCAGTCTGTCTAACAACACCCCATGGTCCACAGTATCAAACGATGAAGAGAGAGATCAAGAAGAATGAGAATCGTTCACTCTCCTCTATCCCTCACACGGAGCAGGTCATTTAGCACCCTAACCAACTCGGTCTCCATTCTATCGAAAGCCCTAAATCTGGACTGGAAAGGTTCATACATTTGGAAATCCATGAGGTGGCCCTAGAGCTATTCATGACCACCTTCTCAAGAACCTTCCCCAAACAGGGGAGGTTCGAGACAGGCTGGTAATTTGCCAAGACTTCGGGGTCCAAAGGTGGTTTTTCAGCAGGTGCTTAACCAGAGCCTGTTTAAGAGACTCTGGGAAAACCCCCGGCTGATGAGGAACTCCAGACAATCTTGTTGAAAACTAGACCCAGAACATCGACGCAGCCAAGCAGTAGATGCGTCAGGCCGGGGTCGAGGTCCTAGAATGTTGGTCTAAGCCCAGAGATCACCCCACTGACAGCCACTGTCATCACCATCCAGAAGACAACTAAGTGCATCCATCCACTCAAAGTCCACCACTGTTGGAGAATGGTATTCTGCTAGGAGAAATCCCAGCCCTCATGGAGGACACTCTGTCTGAAAAGAACTGAGTAAACTCCTCACACTTTTGAGCTAAAACTGCTCTAATGGGTTCCAGACAGGCCAGATGTAATAGCCTGTCTGCAACCCAAAAGAGATGAGCCGGTCATTTCTTCACAGCTACAATCATCCCAGATATAAAATATGCCTTTTTCTGGATGATTGCATTCTAATACTCATCATGAGTAATCAAAACCAGCCTGTCCTCTGCAGTCCTGGTCTTCCTCCAACGCCTCTCCATCCTCTGCCCCTAGTTTTCAACATTCTCAGCTCTGCATCAAACCATGGTGAGCTGAGATGAGAAACCATGTGATGTACACAGACTGGCACCAGGTGGTCCAGAAACTCAATGACAGCCCTGTTAAAGGGCGTCACAGCAATCTCCAGGCCGTTGGTGCAAGCCTCAAGCACAGACAAAATGTCCAGTTCCACCATCAGTCCCTCTGGTTGAAAACCTTTTGAAGGGAGGAACTGAAACATTTCCACAGGGGAAGGAACATTTAGGGGGGCTCTGAAGCTGAACCTGATGGTGCAATGATCTGACCAAATAACCAGATCAGTCTCCACGGTGTCAGTTTCGAGTCCCAGGGAGTACACCAGATCGAGCGCATGGCCAGAACAGTGTTTTCTGGAATCACACTTCACTGAAACAGTATTAAAGAACTTATTTGGAATTTCCTGTAAAGTGTGGTGTTTTCTTTGCTCATGACTGCAAGCTTTCTTGGGATTTGTATTCTAACAAGACACAATGTGCTGCTTAAAGAGAAAGGGATCCCTTGCACCTGATTCCTTCTGTTGTTAAGTCCAGCAAAACAGGTGCCTGGGCATTAGGTGACTGTGTTGCCCACTGGTGCCTGGGTGCCTGTCCTTTTTTCTGCTACTAAATCAAGCATGGCACAGCTGACAGATAGCAACTATTAGATCAGCTGGGTCCAGCATAGATGATGCTGTTGCAGATGTAGATTTTTTAGCTGCAAAACCCTTTTGTCCTACAGAACTTCGGCACTTCTTTGCTGCCTTCCTGGCACCTTTCGGTTTAGCAGAACATGTCCTCCCAGTCATTTTTTTTTAAATATTTATCTTCATAAAATTGTGATGAAGAAAAATTAAAGAAAGCCTGCAGTACAATTAACTTGCAGCTGCACACAATACCTCTAGCAGTATGATCTGAAAAATAAGAAATAAAAAAAAAAGGAATTTACTGCATTACTAGTACCTAGTAAATACACAATATTTTTTTATACTGATGGGATTAATATGACACAACAGATATAATTAACAAGTTAGTACAACAAAATGAGAGAACATTGTCACTTTAAGAACTAAATAACTAAACCTAAAACAGAAAAAAGACAGACAAAAGTACTTCACTTAAGCACACTAAACCAAACTACAGAAATAAAGTGAGAAATGACAGACTACAGATGAAAAATAATGAACGAGAAAGACTGAGAGAAAAATAAAAATGACAAATCTCCAGCTGAGCCAGAAGGGCTCCTTGGGCTACATACATAAACAATTGCGCCCACGCAAAAATTGCATTACACAATAGACTGCGGTTGCATAACAGCATGGCAGCCCTATTCATAAAGGTTAAGCGCAGCCACTAAACAGCTTGTTAATAGGGCACTAAGCAATGGGAGCAATGGGAGCAGTATCACGCACCACAAACAGTTGAGCATGTCTGAGAATAGCGTTGTGCAGTGCAATCGCACAGTGCACAATGCTGCAGGACACAGGATCACAACACTGGGCAACAGCAATGGCTGCCTGCACACAGCTGGGCATGTGTCATGCCACTGCATGTCTTCCCATATGGGGCATGGCCGGCAGGCCCACCAGAAGACAAGTATTGGAAAAGGCAGCACATGAGACACCCATGTTGGCACCACAGTGTTGTGACACAGCTGGTGACAGTCCCTGACTGCCAAAAAGGGGCAGGGTGGAGGGTGTTTTGCAGGCCGTAGTGCAGAGACCATGAGAATGAGTACTCTGTCACCTAAGGGAACAGCCAGGAAGTAAGCACCACAGGCACACATGGCAACCCAGTCAGGTGGATGCACAGTGAGACAGAGGTGTCCGTCTATAAAGGGATACATTTGTCATGGTAAGATGTGCTGGGTCTCCCACCACCTGCTGTGAGTGTGCACTGCTGGAGGGTGGAACAATGTCTATGCAAAAGGGAAGCAAATCAAGAAGAAATAACAAACACAGCACACAGGATAAGGTAGATTTTAACAATTTTACTAAGAAAATGTAATATAAAATGCATTACATGAACAACAATGGTACACAACTAGGAAAGTATTTACAAAAGGGGATGGGTTGGAGAAACAAGGGGACTCAACTATGTACAGAGGGTGCAGGTGTAACTGTACAAAACAGGGTTAGGGCAAGGGGGGTTTGGAAAGGTAGGAAGACTAAGGGTCATGAAATACAGGGGCATGCTTGGGGTTGCTGGGGTGCATTTGGTGGTGGAGGTGGGGGAAGCCAATGCACAATGTCCCGGAGCATCCCAGTCATGTTTCCAGAGCGGCTGCCATCCGTCTCTGTAATGTAATGATCTCTGGGACACCGGATGCCATCACCCAGAGTTGCCTGACCTGCCGCTTTAGCAGGACCTCCTCACATACGTGCCATTACAGGTGACATCCTTAAGATCTCTCTTGTCCACGGCATGTCCAGACTTGATACCAATAGCTTATAAACATAGAAACACAGACTTTGACGAGCAGATAAGGACCACTTGGCCCACCTAGTCAGCCCATTTCCCTACCTACTGGATAAGCTGCAGATCGTAGTTAACCAACAGCCTTTTTCTTCCTACCCCCCACA
This sequence comes from Neoceratodus forsteri, assembly GCA_016271365.2. Taxonomy (NCBI): domain Eukaryota; kingdom Metazoa; phylum Chordata; order Ceratodontiformes; family Ceratodontidae; genus Neoceratodus; species Neoceratodus forsteri. The sequence continues at coordinate 1,365,748,817 of CM057455.1, read as the reverse complement.
AGAACTGTCTTATGTCTGCCCCATGCATTCTTGAATTCTACCACAGTTTTAGACCCCACAACCTCCTCAGGAAGGTGGTTCCATGTGTCCACCACCCTCTCTGTGAAAAAATATTTCCTCACATTGCCCCTGAGCCGTTCCCCCTCTATCTTCAAACTGCGTCCCCTTGTTCTTGAACATCTCTTTTTATGAAAGATGCTACCCTCTTGGACTTTATTGATTCCACTGAGGTATTTAAAAGTTTCTATTATGTCCCCCCTCTCTCTCCTTTCCTCAAGGGCATACATATTAAGCTCCTTAAGTCTCTCCTCGTATGGCTTCTCTTGCAGACCCTGCACCATTTCGGTTGCCCTCCTCTGGACTGCCTCCATCCTGTCTATGTCCTTGCAGAGATGGAGTCTCCAGAACTGGATGCAGTACTCCAGATGGGGTCTCACCAACTGTCTGTACAGAGGGATAACAACTTCCTGTTTTCTGCTGGTGATGTCTCTCCCTATACATCCCAGAATCCCCAGAGCCCTCCCTACTGCCTTCTCACATTGCTTGCTAACCTTAAGGTCATTTGATATGATTACCCCCAGGTCCCTTTCCATTTTTTGTTTCTGTTACTACCTCCCCCCAAATTGTGTACTCTTCCCCTGGGTTTTTGTCTCCCAGGTGCATTATTTTGCTCTTCTTTGCACTGAATCCAAGTTGCCATACTTCTGACCATTCATTCAAACTTGCCAAGTCCCTTCTCATCCTTTCCATCCACCTTTGTGTATCAACCCTGTTGCAGATCTTTGTGTCATCTGCAAAGAGGCATACGTTTCCTTCCAGTCCTTCTGCAATGTCACTTAAGTTGACATTAAAAAGGACTGGACCCTATAATGAACTCTGCGGCACCCCACTAGTAACCCCCCCTTTCTTCAGAGTGACTACGTTTACTATTACCTTCTGTGTCCTGTTGTCCAGCCAATGTTTTACCCAGGCTACCACCCTGGGACCCACTTCCAAGCTGGCTAATTTGTTTATTAATCTTTTGTGTGGGACTGTGTCAAATGCCTTGCTAAAGTCTAGGTAGGCCATGTCCACAGCCCCTCCCTGGTCTACTACTTTGGTCACCCAGTCAAAGAAATCAATTAGATTCATCTGACATGACCTTCCCACTGTGAATCCATGCTGCCTTGGGTCCTGTGCCCCACTGGCTTCTAGGTACTCTACAATTCTTTCCTTCAGAAGTGATTCCATCATTTTCCCTACCACAGAGGTCAAACTGACAGGTCTGTAGTTTCCTGCCTCTGTCTTGCTCCCACTTTTGGGAAGGGGAATCACATCCACCCTCCTCCAGTCCTCAGGTACCACACCATCCTCCCATGATTCATTAAAAAGGGTAGTCAGTGGTGTCACTAGTTCTCCCCTTAATTCTTTTAGAATTCTGGGGTGAATCCCATCAGGCCTCATTGCTTTGTCCACCTTCAGTTTTAGGAGTTCTTTCAGAACCCTTTCTTCTGTGAATGGACTGGGATCAACCCCTCTATCCAGAGTGCTTTTGTTAATTGGATTAAGTACCTCCCCCTCCTCCTCATTTGTGAATACTGAGCAGAAGTATTTGTTCAGTATCCCTGCTTTATCACTGTCACTCTCTGCCCACCCACTGTCCATTCTATTCAGCCTCACTATCCCTCCTTTTGTCTTTCTACGCTCCCTAATGTACTTATAAAAGGTTTTATCCCCCTTCTTAACTGAGTTGGTTATCTTTTCCTCAGTTTGGGTCTTTGCTATTCTGACTGCCTTCCCTGCTTCCTTCTGCTTTAACTGGTACAATTTTCTGTCCTGCTCCTTCTGTGTTTCCTTATACTTCCTAAATGCTGTCTTTTTCTCTCTAACATTTCCCCCACCTCTTTTGAGAACCATAGCGGCTTTTTCTTTCATTTTGATTTGTTTATTTGCTTCACACAAAGGCTTGTTGCCTCTGTGATGGCAGTTTTGATGTTTCCCCATTGTTGCACCACCCCTCCTTCATGCCTGTTTGCTAGTGCTTTTCTAAGGCACTCTCCCATTTTGATAAAGTCAGCCTTCTTGAAGTCCAGTACCCTCACTTATGTATGGTTTGACTCTGCAGCTGAGTTTATCGTGAATCACACTGTTTGGTGGTCGCTTGTTCCCAGATGGCAACCCACTTCTAGATCTGAGATCCTCTCATTGTCCCTATTTGTGAGTACGAGGTCTAAAATTGCTCCCTCCCGAGTGGGTTCCAACACTAGCTGTCTGAGGCATGCCCCCTGTAGGTCATCGAGAATGGCCCTGCTCTTGGATGTGGCTGCAGCAAAGGTGCTCCAGTTAACATCTGGCATATTCAGGTCCCCCATCAACAACATCTCCTTTCTCTGCCATCCTATGGATGCCTTCTATCATATCCTTGTCCATTCCCTCCCCCTGAGATGGGGGCCTGTATACAACCCCTGTGTGGATTGTGGTGCCATTTCCAGTTTCTAAGGTGACCCACAGTACCTCCTCTCCTCCCTGTTTACTCCTTTGTTCTGTTGCTTTTATCCCTTCCCTTACATAGAGAGCTACTCTTCCCCCTCTTCTACCCTCCTTGTCTATCCTGTAGGTTGTGTACCCTGGTATGTTAACATCCCAGTCATGGTTCTCTGTGTACCATGTTTCTGTGACTGCCACGATATCCAGGCATCCCTCTTCCATCAAGGCAACCAGTTAAGGGAGCTTGTTGCCCAGACTACGGGCATTGGTACTCATTACCCTCCATTTCTTGATAGCCTTACCCCTTTCTGCCCCATCCCTGTTCTTACTGCCTTTGTTGTTTTCTCCATTTACCCCTACCCTTCTCCCTATCGGCGTCTCTAGCTTGGTGTTTACCTCACTAACTACCCTGATTTTTTGGGGAGGGTTAGGATTTCCCTGCTCCTTTCCAGTGCCTCCCCCCTTGGCTAGTTTAAATGCTTGCCAATGAAGCATTTAAACCTATCACCAAGGATCCTGGTTCTCCTCTTGGACAGATGCAAACCATCGCACTAGTATAGGCCTGCATCACTCTAGGTGGACCCCCAGTCCCCAGTGAATCCAAACCCCTGAGCTTTGTACTAGTTTTTCAACCACTGATTGAATCCCATGGTGTGGAGCACTCCAGCCTAACCCGTGCCATAGACAGGCAGCACCTCCAAGAAGGTTACCACGTGTGCTATTTGTCTAAGGTCCTTCCCCAACTGTACAAACTCCTCCTGCACTGTTCTGATCCCTTTCCCAGCCCAGTCATTTGTCCCTAGGTGGACAATGACATCCAGCTCCCTCCCCCATGCAACTGTTCCCGCAATCCTGAGGATTCGCTCCCTGTCCCTCCAAGCCATGGTACCTGGTAGACACCTTACCCCCCTCTCCCCTCCCTCCCCAGTTCTACCCTCTTAACAATGGAGTCCCCCACCAGGAGTTGTTTCCTTCCCCTGTGGGGTCCCATGCCACCCTCCTGTGGGTCTCCTTTGTGGAGGTTCCCAACATCCTCCTTGTTCTCCACTGCAGGTGCCTCTATAGAGGAATCACACTCTGCCAGAGTGGCATACGAATTGTGGAGTGGTACAATTGGAGAAATGCACCTCTGTTCCACCACCCTCACCCTCCCTCAGCCCACTGTGGTCCAACCACTCCTCTTTCTTGGCAACCTCTGAGGCAGCGGCGGTTGCCCTGGTGGTTCCTGGGTGGAAGAGGAGGTCCCCCAAATCCTGGCCAACTCAGCCTGGAGATGAGCAACTTCCTCCCTCAGCCCAGAGAGGTGCCTGCAGATGGGACAACACCACATCCTCCAGAATGTCTCCCAGAAGACTGCTGCTCCACCCAGTGCACTGCATCACTCCCGTCATGTCTTATTTCTGGCCCCTTAACTGTTGTTTTGAATACTTACGATTTCTTTGTTTATTTATTTATTTATATATATATATATATATATATATATATATATATATATATATACATATATATCATTTTTTTTCTCCCTACTTACCTACTGCCTCCGTGCCCTTAAAGCTCCTGATCTACCTGTTCTGAGACAGGAAGTTCCCATATTTCTCAGTAGTCTCCTTACTTGCTCAGAGTCAGACCTCCAGCAGCTAGGGGGAACAGAGAGTTACTCTTTTTCTTCTAGGTTGGTGAGTCTTTTGTGGCTCTGTGATCACTCCCTTCCTGCTCCCAAACAGGAAGTTCCTGTTGCCAAAATCCTGTGCCTATAAAATTAGAACAGGCTAAGGGTGGAGAGGAGGGAAAGAGGGCAATATAGTCCCAGTAGAGAAGTATATTTCTAACAGCACCTCCTTCCTCTTGCTGTTCTCTGCCTCACTGATACTATTTCTAATACAGATTGGGGACCTATCAAACCCCTCCCTGATATCAACCAGGCTCTGGATTTCTTTATTTCCACCTTTACACAAATTGTAGATCAGCACACTCCCCCGAAAAAATGCAGGACTAAGGATGTCAAGGCCCCTTGGATCAACAAGCACCTCAAGATGCTTATGTCCTCCCATGACTGTGTTTGGCATACCTACAAAATAAGCGGTCTGCCTTCTGACTGGCAACTACACAGGCAACTCAGAAATAAATGCAAAAACTCCCTACATAAAGCAAAATGCCACCACTACCAGTCACTGCAGACTGAACACCTTTGCAGTCCAAAAGCTTTCTGGAGACAGATCAATTCCTCGATCAAAGGGAAAGCCACTGAGCTCCTGAATTCCCTTACTGCCCAGGGTACTACCCATACTGAACCCCTATCAATAGCCTCTGGATTCAATGAGTTCTTCATGGACCTTGACCGATACACCTCTCTTTTAATAACTTCCCACTTCCCACTCCAGCCTCAATCACCCCCAACTTCCTAGGGACTCATCCCTCTTTTCTCCTGAAGCTGGTCACCACCAAGGAGGTCCTAAGGCTTCTGGCAAATTTTAAGGCTGAGAGTTTGCCTGGTCATGACACCCTCAAACCAAAGTTCCTCAAGTTAGGTGCACCTGCCCTTGCTTGCCCGGTACGTGACCTCTAATTGATCCTTCCTTTCAAGTACTGTCCCTGACAAGTGGAAGGTAGTGGTAGTCATATCTGTGCATAAGGGGGACCCAACTCAGTAGCTGAAAACTTTAGACCAATATCCTTCCTGTGCTCCCTGGCTAAAATGCAGGAATTTGTGGTTTGTAACCATCTGCAGATACATCTGAAACACTACAATCTACTCTCTCCCTACCAGCATGGATTCAGGAAGAATCACAGTACTCTCACAGCCTTAATTAAAGTAACCACGGGAGTAATTCAGGCCATGGATCAAGGTTCTGTAATGGGTGCCATCTTTGTCGAATTAACAAAAGCGTTCGACATTGTGAATCATGGTCTTCTGCTACAAAGGCTTCTTGTACTTAGTCTTGATAGTAGTGCCCTGGATTGGGTCTGCAGCTATTGTCCTGCTGAACTCAAAGGGTTAAGTGGGCTGGAGCCCAATCCACCCTAAGACTCATAACTCATGAGGTGCCACAGGGCTCTATTCTTGGACCTTATATTGTTCTCTCTATTTATTAATGACTTACTCAGTAACTGTGGTGGTGCATCTGTGCACCTATATGCAGACGATGCAATCATTTATCGCTTATCTCCAGATGTTAACCAAGTAAACAATGACCTTGCCTCTGACTTCTCTGGCCTAGAAAATTGGTTCAGACATAGTCACCTCATCCTCAACACAAAAAAAAAAAAACTAAAAGTATGTTATTCTTGCACCCATCCTCCTCCCTTAGTACACTCCCCCTGCTTAATATCACATCTCAGAATGGGGATGCCCTTGAATCCGTCCACATCTTTAAATACTTGGGCATCACACTTGATTCCTCTCTTTCCTTTAGTATCCATGTACAGTATCTGTTATAGCTAAATCCATGAACCAAAAGTTAGGTCTTCTCTACTATATCTGCCCATTCCTCACCTCTGCATCTTGTCTTAAAATAGCTTCCTCTTCTCTTCTCCCTATTCTAACCTATGGTGCTCCCTTATTACTATTTACCAATGTTACTACAGTGTCTCTCCTGACTCAGGCTTATCACAGGGGAGGTAGGTTTGCCCTGGGGGTCAGTGACCATCATTATCACTGAGACATCCTTATGATGGCTACCGTATGAATCAAAACTGAGGTATACCACCCTGAGTCTCATGCATAAGTTGGTCCATAATTTTACCCCGCCCTGCCTCAGTGAGATTGTCTGCCATAGCCAAGCCCCTCAAGCTCTTAGATCTGCCTCCTTCCCCATTCTCCTGCATCCTAACCTGCATCTAGCTACAGCTCGTAAGTCCTTCACTTTTGCTGCTGTGTCTGATTGGAACTCTCTCCCTCCTTCTGTCCTATCATGCCTCTCTCTTCCCATGTTCCAATCCAATTTTCTCACCACTCTCCTCTGCTGCTGCTTTGTGCTCCTGCTTCTGATGATGCCTATCCTACTCCTACCTAGTTTGTTTTTCCCCTTCACTCCCCTCTGCCTGTCTCCCTACCTTTGCCCACTCCTCTGCCCTCAACCCTGACACACCTTCTTTTACCATTTTTGTATCTGTACCTGTGGCTTGTCTTTACATGGTTATGTATGATAATCTGTTAAAGTTTCTGTGCCTAGCCTGTTAATTATTTTATATAGTTGCCATTATTGCATTATTTTACTGTACTGTTGATATTCAGTCTCCTGCTCTGAGTTTGTGTTTTCTGCTGTAATTTATTATCCTATGAAATTGTACTGTATTTGGAATTCCATCCCTGTGAAAATGTTGAAATTGTTTCTCTACTGTACTACACTGGTTATTCTCCCAGGTCATCCCTGAAAATGGGATTGCGTTGTCTCAGTGGACTAACCCGGCTACCAAAATTCAAATAAAAATATCTACGTGCCATTCCAGGTGGCATGCCGATGCAAGGGTGTGAACTTGACCTGGGGGAGAAAAAGGATGCGTTCAGTACTGGAGCACTGACCATGTGGAGATGTGCCTGAAAATGAAGCCCAACCCTTCCCCCCCAAAGACCCGTTGGGTGCATCACTGGGATTTTGCATGTGTTCCTGTCACAGTCAGTGTCACAGTGCCTCATGCCACAGAAGTCCCATGCCTGTGGAAGACATGCATGCCAAGAAGCACAGGACAAATGTCTTCAGTGGGATAGCAGGTGAGGTACCTGGAGGCAGGTTAGCATGCCCTGCCCCATGCTACATGATGTAGAGGTGCATGGGTGGGTGGCCATCGTGCAACAGTACTAGCAAGTGTACACCATGGGTCAGGCTGACATTGGTAAAGGACAGGTGTGGTACACCGAATGATGGCAGACTGGAGTCACGTTGCTGGGGGTTGATGGGCACAGCCCACACAGGGCACAGCACCCTCATGTTTGAGGGGCACATGAGTGTGGCCCTCCACTATCATTACCCTCAGGGGACCGATGGAAGGCACTGGCACTATAGTTGCTTCAGGATGCAGGGACAGGTCCTAGATACACAGCACATGTCAGGAAACACAGCACACCACTCTGGGGATGAACAGCAGGTCCCAATGCATGTCCAGAAAGTCTTGTGCGAAGGGAGATGGGTAGGAATACAGTGGCATGTGAGTGGCAGCATGTAGCTGATGAGCAGAAGGGGTCACAATGTTGCCACTGCACTTGATGCACAGCCTGCAACATGGCAAGGTAGCGTATGTCACCCCACAGAGACATGAGCAACAGGATAGAGACAGCTCACAGTATAATGGAAATGCCTGGGTATGCCTGATGCCCCAAAGGGCCACCGTCAGTCCCTCAGGTACAACGTCTGTATACATGTCAGCTGCAGTAGTGCCAAGGCCATGCCAGGCCACAAATGACATGGTAGGTGTAGCTGTCACACACAGTATATGCATCCACTGCTGCACACACAGATGCCAGCACTGGATACCATCACCCATCAACAGCAGTAGCAGCTCAGCCACAGTATAGAGACCAGCAAAAAAAAAAATAACACACATACAGACAGAGTAGCAAGGCATGGCAGCAACACAGTGAGCACCACAGCAGTAAAGTTGGGGAATTCAGAGGAGATATGTGACCACTGCCCAGGTGCCAAGAGTTGTAGAAGGTCCCCGCTAGAAGACTACAAAGGGGGCAGGACTAGGAGTCTTCTGCTCCACACATGGGTGGGAAGCCACCACCAGGGGAGATGTGTAACAGGTGGACACAGGCCCATAAGCATTGGGGAGCACTGCACAGGCACCAGCTGAACACAGTGCATTCCATGGTCTGGATTACTGTCAAGACACACATGACAGTGCAGTGTCCGTGGCATCCTGAGTGCGGTGCGGCCTCAGGGCCAATGCACAGTATTAGCACCCCAAGGGCTAGCACAGAGGGACATGTCTGTGCCACCAGGCAGTAGTCCACCCGCATGGTGGGGGAGAAACATGATGTCCTGGTGACCACACCCACAGACAAGTGAGAAGATGGCCCTCACAGCTTACCACATGTACTAAGAAGAGAACACACAATGACCAACAGACCCTGTCTGGGGTGTCAGCAACCACCATGTGCAGAGGTGGCTGGCAGGGTTTGTGTGAGTGTGTGTCTGTGTGTGTGTGTGTGTGTGCATGTGTTCATGTCCCACAAGGTCCTGTATGCCTCAGGTGCCAGAAGACACGATAGTGACGTGTGAAGTTACCCCTGGGCAGGATGTTCATCACATATGTCTGTCATGAGAGCCACCGCAGTGTCACAGACCAGCAATGCCAGGGTTCATGTCCAACACGTGTGTATGTAATTTGCACACCCACAAATGGAGAACCACAGTACATGCTGGACACAGCACGGTGCAAGAGTGCCATGAGTGACATGCAAGGTGTGTTCTAGGCATAGTCATGTGACTGGCTGCACTCCTCCCTATGGCCAGCACTGCCATCCCTCCTGCTGTCTGAAGTCCCCACATCATCTCATCCACATCCCCTGGTGGCCTGGCCTCTGGTTCCTCTTTCTGCCATGTAAATGCAAAATATATTACAGTGTCATGCAGCACCATATAGATTCCCAAAAGCCCACCCAGGAACATGGCGACCAGGAAGATGGCAGACAGGCACCCATAAGGTGGACAGGTAACCCAATCACCACAAGAAAGTCATAGTCACATAGCAGCTCAGGCATTGTACAGATATGACATGTGTCCCCCCTCATCCCCAACCAGGTCCAAGGATGGTATTGTGCTGGTAGTGATGACGGAGAGGGTGGAAGGTGTCATGCCATGGATATAAGACAGCTGGATACACCAGGGAGATGCAGTACCACTGTCCTACAGGTCATGACCTCTACTGCCTGATAACATCTCCCAATGCCAGACAGGTGATGCACTGCTGTCCCACAACAAAGGTGTCCAGCACACAGGGCACCCAACAATCTGTGCAGCAACATGCAGGAGACATTCAGTGGACACACAGGGCAGCAGAGGGACATCCCCTAGCCCAGTGCACATGTGAGATATTGTGTGAACAGTACAGTTGTGGGTGGATGGATGTAACATGTGTGCAGCCACCACCTGAGCCCTCTCTGGATGGCCATCATCAACCTGGCCATGTGCACATCGAGGTGTAGGACGGAGCAACTGACAGTGCAACATGGGCAGATCCATGGCTGCACATGAGAAGAGAGAGGTGGGTCTTCATATGCGGACACACATTATGGACATCAAGGCAGTGACATGCACACACATGCGTTGAGATATGCAGGTCGGCCTGTACACCTCACGACGAACCATGCAGTAGCAAATGTTAGGCTGTCATGACTGCATCAACTGCCCCCTCTCCGTGACCTTCCCAGAGGGACCAAATGTTGTCTTAGGTAACAATGCAAGCAAGGCAATGAGATAATGAACAAGTACCATAGTGTACACATGTATTTGTCACAGATGTTCCCACGATGTCTGCGTACACTGTCAAGTTGACCTGACACATACCAGGCCATGTCACTGATCAGCCAATTGATTACATTGTACTCTGCACTGGCTGCACTGGTGTGATTGTTGACTAAATCATCCTGGCATGACAGGACATGGGTGAGGTGTTCTGTGTACAGGATCAGTGTGATCTTTTACAGGGGGACGCAGGTACAGTGGCCCGTATTATGTCGGGGCTGGCCAATGATAATGGTCCAAGACCGTGGCATGGGGCACATGAGGGCCATCAATGATGGGTATGGTGCAAACAGATGACATGGTATTGTGGCATGCCAGATTGGTGCACATTGCCCACGCAGTACAGCAGTGCAAGCATGCATTGTGACACACGACGCCAAGCAGATCGGATGGTTCTGGGAGGCAGATAAACAATGTCATATGTGTGTCCTGCCCAAAGGGAGGGTGCCGTAATACATTACCCTGTCAGTGTCCCACAATACATGCCAGTGTCCATTGTACACCATCAGGAGGGAAGTGCTACAAGCATTGACAGAATCACAGGACATGTGTCAGTAACTGCACAGTTGAAGCACGTAACGTGGGTGTACACTCTCTCCTAAGGTCAAGTCCCAGATTAGGTTGTGTAGTGTGTGCTGTCACAGTGTTTGGGCAGGGTGGGCTGTCAGCACATGAATGACTAATGAAGTAACTGTAGTACTGCGAGCTAGCAGCACCAGAGGGACATGTACCTCTGGGCCCTCCTCCCTGGGAAGAGGACATGGATATGTGCACCTATCCTGTGCTATTGTAACTGGCTGTGGCAGTGTGTTTCCCAAGTCCAAGAGTCCTGCAGCACCCATGGCGACAGTGTGTGGCATGTGTAGCACATATACAGTATATGGCCACAGTGCAATGTATAGGGTAAGACAGAACACTGGTACCCATAAACCAACAACATAGGGGATGCGAGTAACAGGATTGAGCTGCACCCCATATAATAGGGGTCCAACCACGGTACGGTACCAAACATATCAGACATATAATGGGTACACTATACAAATGCATAGAACCAACAATATACAGCAACAGCAACTCAATATAGATTGATAAGATACTAAATTAGTAAAAACAGGTGGTGGTGCCACAGTCAGATTTACAACACCTAAACATGTGTTACTTGTATTTGACCTCCAGACACGGTGCTGCATACTCCAACAAATCCCACAAGTGACCAGTCTCACAGTGTGTGGCATGGCTGTCCAATCCACTGATGGCAGGTATGCAGTGGAGCATGAAAACTCTACATGTCGGGGAATGCATAGCTATCACTCCATGTGCCAAATAGCATGCAGGACACAGTGCCACACTGAAGAACACCACCCATATACAGTCCACCTACATGCAAAACACAGCAATATGGGTACATACCTGGGTGTGGCACAGTGCCATCCCCCATCATGCTGCAGTACTGCTGGAGGTGGTCCCTGTCCCACCTGACCAGGTCACCATATCGGTGACAACACTGTTCCCCCATCAGAGGCACAGATCTCTCCCTGGGACGATCAAGGTCCTCTATGTCAAATATTTGGAACTCACTGGAGACCACAAGGTCCACCAGGTTGGCCAGCTCCATCTCTGACCAATGCTGGTCAAGTTGCATTGGTGCCCTCACCCTCCTAGACCTGGACATAGTTGTTTGCTGCCTGCCTTCACACTACTGAGTCCACATCGATACAGGTTTGCAAAACGCGTTGTTTGCATGATTCAGAAACACTGGTTTGTTCAGTGCTATGGGGCGGTGTGTTGTGCAGTATGCACAATAGGCTTGTATTACCAGGCTGTCCCATTTGACACAGCATTGCACAGCATTATAGCCTGCATGTGTGGCACAGTTTATGCACCATCTTGGGAAGGTTCTGCAGTGGCCATGAAGCACAGTAAACAAACTGCTCTATGCATTAATATCTAGTGTGGTACAATACCATTGTGCAAAAGCAAAATGTGTTAATGTGACACAAAAAAATGCTATTCACAAAAGAAAAATGTAAATGAGCAGCTTAGACAGTCGGGGGAAAAATTGACACTTTGCATCTCATTCTGGAGCATTCTGCATGCATTTACATGCAACTTTGCTCCAGTGCTGTTTGTGGGGACAAGTGCACCACCTTCAGATAGCTGCGGAGACAGCAGATATTGCTTCTGGAGCTAGCCAAACAGAGAATTCTGGGCAGCCAGGTATGTACAGCACAGATCTATAGACCTTAATGGCTCCATGCAATCACGTAGCTGTTTAGGGACTGTGCAGCTTACCTTGCCACATATCAGTCATCACTTCTGTGTTCTGCTACTGTGCATACTGTGTCATGTTATGCCTCTGCCAATGTCTATAGTTGCAGGTCTATATGACAGCAATAAGACACGACAAGGTGTGGGTTATGGCCTGATAAGAACATGCCCCAGGTGTGTTATAAGGCACGAGGCACTATGCCGAGTGCCTTTAGCACCTGAGAGGTGCTCTTGTCAGGCCATAACCCACACCTCGGAGTGTCTTATTGCACTTATAAAACTGACCCCAAAGTAGAAATTAAAAATTAAAAAAAGGAAAAAGCTGTCAAAAATTAAAAAAACTAGGAAGAAGATTTTCCAGATGGAAGACTAAAAATAGTTCCTGTATGTACTGTCTGTACATTACAGAACAGTACACTGCAGTGTATTTAAGTTGGTTGTCAGTAGATGCCCCCCCGAGACACACACACCCACACACACACACACACACATACACACAGTCTTCACTTTGTTAGCCACACACAATTTTCTTTTGGGCAGAGTTTTAAATTCAGTTTTTTTTTAGTGAGTACGAGAACCAAGTGTGTCCCTTTTTCAGTCGCCGTAGTTTTACAATGCATCTCAAAAGTGAGCGCATCTTTCAAACACATCGCAAAGAGAAAGATTTTCTAGTGCATCTGACGTGACCGTGTGCTCACTGTCGAACCCAACTGTGTGGAGAGTGGCTTACTGTTTAGTTGACAGTCGGTGGGGTTGGGAGGGCCGTGCCGGTATCGAGAAATGCAGGGGTTTAGGGAGAAACTGAGGAACGGGGCAAGGAACATAGTGAGGACTGAACAGAAGCTGCTGCAGTTAAAATAAATAATCGGGAGTTGGCCTGTCAGGAAGTTCTGTGTACCAAACAACAAAGTACTTGGAAGATGTAATTGGGTCTCTGTTTTTAACTTACTGTTTCTGGGGTGTAACTGTTGACTCAATGATTTTTACAGTACTGTGCTACTGCTTTCTTGCTGTTCTGTCACATGCCTCCTGAGGAGCTGCAGTGAGAGACCGGTGGTACGGATTGATTTTATTGTGTGCTGCGGTTTGGTGTGGCACAAGTAGTGCCCATTGAATAGCTATGGCCTGATAAGGAAATGGCTGAAAGAGGCTTTCATCCAATCAAATGTCAGGATTTGTTTTGCCCATTTTATAAAGTAGCACAACTTACAGTGGCATGACACCTGCTGGGCCACCATCTCTACAGGCATTGTCATATTGTACAGGGAGTTAGAACCATAAACAAGGAACATACATTCAGACATATGCATACCATATGTGGGATGGCAGACCACTGTCTGACATGGTATGTACTGTTCTATACAGGAACACACTGGTCAACTTCTGTGCACTATCAGGGAAAATGGCAAACACTGTGGGAGTCCAGCTCATGTGTTTGGTACACTGAGAACCACCTGCCATCATAGTGTGCCATGTCTGTATGGGTATGAATGACTGCCATGTGGACACACACCATGTGACACTGCTTGCATCAGGCATTCTGCCCCCCAGTGATGCTCAGCAAACAACATGTCATTGTCCACAGTGCGACATGGCTGCCTACGCCATGACAGTGACAGCAGCATGGCACTGTGTCGTCATGGCTCCCTGACACTGAACACCATGCTGTCCAAACACCATGCCATAGATATCTGTCACCTTGGCACTTAGCTCTGTGCAGCACAGATGTGTGTACACCAGCTATGGTGGGCCCACTTCATGCCTCACAGATGAGTCCCACATGTGTCTCGCTGACATGCTGGCCCACAACAATCCCCAGACAGTGTGTGGTGCACCCTACACCAGCGCCTTGGGCAGTCATTCAGGCCACAGGTGTGCTTCCTCTGCACCATGGCTGTTGTCATCTGCTGAGATGTACAGTGTGCACTGGTGCACCATTGGAGGTTGGGGAGAAATTGTGGCAGCTGCTGCACACACCTATTTGATGGACAGGCATCCATCACAAGTGCTGCAGGTTGTCGATCAGTACCAAAGCCATGCATTGGCACAGTCAGTCATGAGGGGGGACCCGGGACATGCAGCTGCATGTCATAGTTCACTAGAATGTCACTTTTGGCCCTGTAGGGGTGGGTGGGCGTCACACATCATTCTGCTGTACCACTCCTTTGCCATGTGTACCCTGTTATTATTATCTGGTGCCACGCAGTAGTACAGGATCGTCCCCACTCTGCACACATGTGAAGCATGTGCCACTGACCTGTCCCTTTCACATCTCCCCAGCAGGTGCTTTGCCTGAGAGAAAAAAAGGCTTATGGAATATTGGTTCAGTGCTGAAGAGCTCAATACCCTCATCCAGGTGTACAAGGCCTGAGAGTCAACACTAACATGGTACTGCAGCACCAATGCCGCTGTCCAGAAGACATGGACTGAAATTATGGAAAAGTTAAATGTAGTGGGTGGTGGGGGCATGATGGTTGAGGTGGTGAGAAAGTGCTTCAGTGACCTCCATCGTTATGCCAAGGAATCACTGGCTGCACAACAGACAGAACTGAATGCCACTGGGGTGGCTGTCCTGCACCCACAATGACCCACCCCCCTGGACCCAGCAGAGGAGATAGAGGCATCGATACTGTCTGCTGTGGAGGTGACCTGAGTGCCTGGTGGGGACTATGATGACACCAATGTTGTGTTAGCATGTGACACACCTCTGGGTGCACATATATTGGTACCAAAGGGCGTGGACCAAAACCACACATACTGCACTTATCCAGCCCTTCACAGCAGATCCCTTGGGCGAACACATGGACTGTCACATGTTTCCCATGGGCAGCCCTGGGTGCCTGTGCCCATCTGTTGGAGGAACCTCCCCACGCACACGCATCCATCCTGCCACAGCTGTGCGCTGCATCATGTCACACATTGCATAGCTGTGCCTAAATGCTGTGTCCTCCATCATTGTCAGCTATTACTGTACTTGCTTTGCTATATGCTGTGTGTTGTCCTTGGTTCTTGTACCTCTGTTGTGCCCTATGGGTGTGGTTGATTTGCATATGTATGTCCGGACATGCACATATCACAATCTGCATGACACAGTGGTGGCTTACTCTTTCACCTGCAACACTAGCATGCTCACACTGTGCCTCTGTACACCTTACCATCAGGCTCCCAGTACACCATCATCCTGTCAACTGTCCCTGCCATGCATCATAGGTGTACCCTTACCTACATGTTTCTGTACCTGCAGCTCAGGTTACGGTCCACCTGACAACAGTGGCTGTCTTACCATGGCCATCAAGTGGTGTAAAAGATCCCCCCATCACTAGTCCAGACCAGATGGAGGTCAGCAGTGGGGAGTCCAGTGGGGGCAGTGACTTGGAGACCTTTGTGACCAGCCAGAAGCTATATACATATATGTCACAACTGGAGCAGGAGCTGTTCACCACCACCACCACCATCCCGGAAGATGTGACACAGCCTGGTGCAGTGACCATCACCACCACCATGACCAGTTGATGGGCTCTCACACAGGACGCAACCTTTGGCATCCCACACCTCCATGCCCATCACCTCCTCCTCCTCTTCAACATAGCCCTCCCTATCCACTGTTCTCCCTAGTGGTGGTCCCCCACACCAGACAGAGGCCAGGGTGTCTGCCCTGCCTGGGAACAACAAAATCCAGGCTATGCAGGGTGGTGCACGTTCACCTCCCCCCAAGGCTGTAACTGTCAGCTGTCAGTGTCCTGGACACACACAGGGTTACTTGACCAGTACACCTGCCTACACCTCATCCAAAATCTGTGCCTCATGTGCTACAGCAGGCTGAGCAGGGTTCCAATGACATGATGTGCACTGCCGTGGACACCTAGGCCACCTCCCCTCAGGGTTCTTGAACAGATCCTGGATGTACTGCAACAGGACCTCACCCTCCTCCAGCAACAGCATCATCAGGAAATGCAGCATGCCCAGGAGTGTGAGGACCACCTCCTAGATGCCATTGGGCGGATGTTGTGGGACCTTACGAGGGCGGTGGAATACCTGGGCAGTGCACCGTTTGGGAGACAGCACTGTACTCGCAGCACCTCTACACACAGTGGGCACAGTCCTATATCCCAGAGGAGGCAGTGACACATGTACACACCATGACATGTCACATCAAACAGTGGCAGCACACATGCATCGCCAGTGTACCTAGGCAGAACCCACACCCCTGGCCAGGGCATGTCAAAATGTGGGCGTCCAGTACCTTGCATGGCTGTGCAAGATCCTGGCTGATGTCTCAGGCCCGTGTGTCCTCATGTTTGATGGCACCTTCCTCTGAAATCACTACACCCTCTACCAGTGGTGTATGTCACCCCAATGTCAGGACCCGTGGTGACTGCAGGCAGACATAGCTGGGTCCCTCCAAATCTGGGTCCTGTGTGTGGGTGCCTCCATACTTGGCTGTCTGTGTGCTGTACATGCCCATCCTGCATGGATTTAGGTGGGTCTGATCATTGTATATATTTTGGTTCTTGTATTATTGTACACTGTGTCCTGCAATATGGTGTACGTTGCTGTTTTCAGTGTATGTGGTTATTGTGTTGGTTTAGTCAAATGGTTCTTCTTTCATTCATTTTACCTGTATACTGATTTTGTTGTTGTTCTGTATGAAACCTAGGTTGGATGTGAATGTATGTACATTGCTTTCCTTTGATATCCATTTGTCCTGTACAAGTTGATTTTTATGGTTTTAATTTCCCTGTGTCATCCTGTACAGTCAATTAACATTTCACGTCTGATAACATAGTTTGTGTGATTGCTACTCACAGTCTGCTGGCTTCCAGCTGTTGTATGATGTTGGTTCTGTGCTCCTGGGCCTACACTGATATGAGTGGATCTCTTCGTTGTATCCTCTATGCTATTTCCTGCTCCTCCAACTCTGTGTCAGTTGTTGTTTGTTCCACTTGGACTGGCAGCCCTACTTCACAGGAGTGTGCCATGCTGTGTAGCATGCAACAGGCAAGGAATATGCCACAGGCCTTCTGAGATGTATACTGTAGGGCACCACTAGAGCAGTCCAGGCAACAGAACTGCATTTTGAGCATGCCAAAGACCTGCTCAATGATGTTATGTGTGGCAGTGTGTGCCGCATTGTTTCTCTCTCTTCCACCTTTGGTATGGAACAGATGTCAGTGGTGAGGAACCAGAGGGCACAGGGGACACACACTGTCATGCGTAATAGACACATACATATGTGAGCCTTGCCATGTTCTTGCTAGTGACCTTTCCACCCATGTTCCAGATCCTTCTTGGGTTCCCCCCACCTCCCCTCACCCTGGGAATCATTCCCATGTCCTCCACAGGGGTTTGGTGTCTTATCTGCAGTGCATTCTCAAACACTCACTGGTACTTGTGCCAGACACTTACATATGTGGTCTGTGCCTTGTTTTTGGCAGCTGATGTCTGCCCATGTTCCAGTGCTACCCGGTAAAAGTGCTGCATTGTTTCTGTTCACTCCGCTGCGGTACTAAGGAATACTATGAATTTACTAGCATGTGGCAGCTGGGCATCCATGAATTTGGCCAGCAGGCACGAGGTGGACAGCTACAACACTCCTATGGTATCTCTGATCCCTGTCTGGAAGGTGACTGTTGCCAGGAGGCACACAGTTGCAGTCACTTTCACCTCCATCATCAGGACATGGCTGTGCTGGATGGTGCTGAGCAGGTCTTCATCCAGGAGTTTGCACAGCTGCCTGAGCATGGCCCAGTTGAGGAGGTACTGGCCAACCAGCTGGTCATTGGTCATTGTCTCAAAGGAGACTCATGGCCAGAACCATCTATGCACAGCCGGGCACCTCCACCGGTGAAGGATGGTCCCAGAATGTCCCTGTTGCTGCTGCTGTTCCTGGAGGGCCTCCCCCACCATGTATAATAGCTGTGGTGTCATGTCTGCCATTGTGCTTCTTTCTGCAGTTCCTGACTCTACCTCTGGTCTTTGTCTGGATTAAGATAACCTATTAATAGGTGGTATTTAGTGCCATGCAACGTGCCACTCAAGGCACTTTGTGCAGAGCTAACGCTATGTGTTAAAGAGGGGGCATGTGACAGGGTTTAATAAGGCCTTTTACCATTTGTTATGCTGAAACAGTTGAATGCAGGGATCTGCTCTATCCTCTCCTTTTCTGTCTTTTGTCAGTCTGGTTGTGCAATCAAATGTTCTTGTGAGACCACAGAACTGATCACTCAGATGGTCTCGCGATTCTCCACTTCATGCCATCTCTTTGCCTTCACTTGCTGTTTCTGTCTTTTCTTTCCCATTGCATATCTGTGGTTATAAAACATATGTAAATCTGTATGTGAAACTGGGATCCCTTGGTTTGAAAATGAATATAGGTATATTGTTAAAATGATTGCAAAAAAAAATATTTGGAATTCAGAAGGTTAGCTCTGAGATGCAGTTTGAGCTCCTCATACTTGTTTGCAAAACTGTCAGCAGGAGGCCAGCTTGGGACTCTGTCCTATTTGCAAGCCTGCTCTGCAAAGAAACTGACAAGAACTCTGATGCATTTTGTAAGTGTAACCCCCCTGCAAATGGGGGTTCCCAAAAGACTTCCAGGAGCTTGCTTGAATGCTCCAAGCCTGAATGGTGTTTGGCATTTAAGCCATTTATCAGTGAGTGT
Organism: Neoceratodus forsteri; assembly: GCA_016271365.2. Classification (NCBI taxonomy): domain Eukaryota; kingdom Metazoa; phylum Chordata; order Ceratodontiformes; family Ceratodontidae; genus Neoceratodus; species Neoceratodus forsteri. The sequence continues at coordinate 1,365,729,956 of CM057455.1, read as the reverse complement.
TTTTAGAGCCTCTGGTACTGTCTCTTTAAGAGCTGTCTGCTTGCAGACATAATTAGTTGTATGGAGGGACTGTGTGCTTCTCTGAGGTACCACTCGAGCTGCTGCCAATTCACTTCATTTTGCAGTCACTAGGTGTGCAAGGAACCTATCTGAAAAGATGTAACTGTTTGCCAGAAATTATTTAGAGTAATAATGAAATTACAGTTTGTCTAACCTGCTTTCTTTGCAGTCAGAACTGTGTCTGCTAGTTCCCCATTCTAGTTTTGAACTGCTGAACTGGACCAATCAGTGTGGGGTAAGCTAGCTCTAAAAATGGTGCCTTGGACGAATCAGAACTTGGACTCATAATCTGAGCCAGCCACAAGAGGATTGTATGGGCAGTGACTCTGGGAGATATAGTTTAGACTTCAGTGCCTTTTGGACCAACAGCAGCAGTCTATTGTGGTGACAGCCAATCCAGTCAAGAACTGGGAGGAACTCAAAGGAAGAGCCGGTTTTGTCGGTTGGAGTTTCAGTTGAGCTTTGGCAGTGAAGAAGGAAGGCCCTGTGCTTTTCAGTGTGCAGTTTTAGTCAAAAACGTGTGTAAGGCCCAGAGTTCCGGTCTGCAGCTTGTGTAACAACTTGTTAGGACTGAATCCGTCCTGTGAAAAGAATCAAAGGATCTCTGAAGAGTAGAAACCAGGCTCACCCTGTAGAAGACTGGAAGGTAGCTGAAAATTGCACTCGGTCTGTCGGGAACTGAATCTGCTGTGTGTTCTCCGGGTATTGTGCAGTAATTGCGATCGGGATACAGATGCAGCCTGCCTGAGTATAGTACTTTCTTTTATATAAATGTGTGAAGAGGTTTGTGTACCTCAAGTGAGCCCTGCTGACATTGAAGGACCCTATCTTATTTGGAGTCGTGAGTACTAATTCAGGGTTGCTCCCTGTTGAATTGCCACGTTAAATCCAAATGGAATTACTTACTGCTGACTGTTTAATTCTCCTTTTCTCTGTGTGAAAGGGCCCCTACCAGCTGCCACAGTTTGGACTAGCCACTAGGGCTTGGTACCCAGGGACAGTAACTGATAAGGGATAGGCCTGTGCACAGAAACCATAAATGAGATTATTAGAGTGATAAGCTAATTAACCTGATTTCCCCTGTCCTTGTTATATCCCCTAAATAAATCAGAGCTGCTTGTTTCAGCAAGTTATACTGCCTGAGGTATTTGTCTATGTTAAAGTACTGTACTGTGATTGTTGCACTGTATCTCATTTCACAGGAGGTCCCAGTGCGGAACCAGACCTGGGGGAGTAAGTATACTGTGAAGGTAATTCTGATATATTGTGTGGGCCACTAGTGGGAAGAAAGGGGTTGCAGTGTCCCAGAGGGCTGTGACCAAGTTAGTTTAACTATTGCAAACCCTGACCTCTGGGTGGAGGCACCGCCATTGGATCAGGCCCCTCAACCTGTTAGTGGCAAATCAGGCAGGGGTAGTAGCCCCTGGGATAAGCGCCATCTGGGGTTACATCTTGGAGGCTCACCGCTGGGATTGTGTGTCCTCTAGTGGCCATATTCTGAACCACTGTTAAGAAAAAATGGGTACCCGACAGAAGTGGCTGTGCACGGCTGGTGGAGTGGTGTACTGGGGAGGAGATCGACCCCCAAAATGCTATGCTTATCCTGGACATCCCCTGGGTATCAATACGGACACTGTGGGGAGTACTTTCCAAGGTGGAAGGTTTACAAAACCCTGTGGTGGTGGGTCGGCATGCTAATCTGCTCACCCACCTTTCCTGGCCCTAGTAAGTTTAAGGATCCCATAGATAGCTCCAAAGTACCACAGACCATACCCCAGAGGGCCTCACTGTGCAGAGTGATAACTAGGACAGTAAAGACCGAGGGAATCAGCCCCCACCACTATCTGAAACTTTTGAGAGAAATTTGCTGAATGGTTGCTGGAGAGGGGAAAACTGTGGAGGACTTGAAGAAACTATTCTTTCCACCTGAGGTGTTCCCCCCAACACCCTCTCCTGCTCCAGTGCCCGTAATGGTGGCTGAACCAATACAGACTCCTATTTCTGCACCTGCCATTAGTCACGACTCTTACCGAAGGTTGAGGATCTTCTCTGGCACCCTCCCACCCCCAAGGGAGGATGACTGGGAGACCTGGATGAGACTATGTTGCCCCAAGTGCTAGAATGGCAATGCTCAGGAAGGTGAAAGCGAAAGAGGTTAGTGAGGCCTTGAGGTCTGCCCTGGCTACCATCCGTGCTAAGCGGGCCAGTAGCCCTGAGCGACTGCACGGCCTATCTTGAGGCCTTGGAGAATGTGTATAGGAGCCCAGATTCTGATGAGGACCTATGGTGGAGAGTAAGAGATGCACAACAGTACCAAGGAGTTGTTGTCTGTGTATGTATCTCGCTGGAAAAATTGTTGCAAGAATGCCTCAGAAAAGGTAGTTTGCCAGCGATTGAACTGGACCAGAACCAGGCTGGACAGGATCATTAAGTCTGCCCCTTCTCAGAACTGCTGTTGCTTCAGTTACACCTGGCAGATCGACTGGAATCCCACCCTCCTATGATGAGTTAATGGAGAATTGGAGTTGAGAAAGAGCGACCTCGGGAGGGACCTGCACCAATAGCTGCGGCTACGACCAGTGACTGAGGGTGACCCATCAAGTGAAGTTCAGGGGCAGAGGTTGGCAGTCAATGAGTGCTCTGACAAGGAAAAGATATGTCACAATGGGGCGAACTGTTGAGAGATCCGGGAATTCAAAAACAGTCCTTTATGAAGGCCACGCCTGCAATACGGGCCCCTGACCTATATCCGACTGCATCTGCTATGGGGTGGGGGTACCCACCATATCTCCTGCTGATAACAGCTCGAACTCGATTCCTTGACCATGGAAGTGGAGAAACTGACGAGATGTCTCCAAATGCTTATCACGCCGCGAGACAGAGATGGCACCAAGGTTTCCAGTTAGTAATACCCCGCCCTGGCTCCCAGTGTGGCGCCAAAGCCAGCTCAAACTCCAGAAAGTATGTTTTGCTATAATTGTGGGAAAGATGGGCACATGAAAGGAATGCCAGTCCCAAAAGACACTGACAAAGTTGCATATAGGCTACAAGGAGAGCTTAGGAGAAGAAATCAGTGGTTAAGAGGTGCACCAATGATCCCAGTGAGGGCACCAAAATGCTAATTCACGTCCTTTTGTGGCAAGGTCAGTTGCTCAGGCCCCCACTACCGCCTCTCAGACTGGTCCAGAATAGTGGTCCCTCCATGGAGCCACTGTAAAGGTGAACAGGTGTCTACAAAACTATATTAGACAGTGGCTCCCAAGTGACAATTATGTTCCAAGATTGGTATCAGAAGCATTTGTCAGACCCTACTACAACCATTAGAAGGACTGCATGTATGGGGGTTAAGTGAGAAGGCCTACCCTATTCGGGTATATCCGAATTTGGCTGTCTTTCCCCACCTCCGTGGCTGGGGTGGCCGAACAAAGTAGAGACCCTAGCCTTAGTGTGTCCCCCACTGGACTGTGATGGTGTCCCTTTGTTGATTGGAACAAATGCTCATATGTTAGGAAGGCTGGCACAGTTGTGTTATGAAAAACAGGGTCAAAGACTAGTAGAGCTTTAAGAGTTCGGCTTTAATTAAGAAGGCCTATGAGGCACAGAGAGATGCTGAAAAACAGAACCAGAGGAACGGTCGAATTGTATGGAAGAAGGATCCTGAGTCTCTGATCCTGGCGCCAAATGCCCAGTGTACCTTACAGGGAGAGGTCCGTATCAGAAAGGATGTTAAGAATAAAATATTAATGTTGGATGCACCAGGCGATGGAAAATTGCCAGAGGGACTGCTGGTCAAGCTCAGTATTTGCCTGCTAGAGCCCATGCTTATGCCAGAAGGGTAATGGTCCAAGTTCATAATGTGTCTGAAAAGAGACATTCGAGTAAACAGAGGTTGCATCCTGGCTAATGTGCATTGTGCAGACACGCAGTGCTACCCAGCAGCAAGAGTTCAAGGAAGAATGACAGAGTAACGCTGACTTGTTTGATTTGGCACTCCCGCTGCCAGCTGAATGGAAAGTGAAGATCAGTGAGAAGCTTGCCCAGAGAGACCAGGTGTTTTCTTTAAAGGAATGGGATGTAGGATGCGTGCAAGGAGCTGAGCACAATATCCGGCTGCATGACGAAAGACCATTTCGTGAGAGGTCTCGACGCCTGGCACCTGCTGACATAGATGATGTGAGGCGGCATCTGCAAGAGATGTTAGCTGCTGGTGTAATACAAGAATCCAGAAGCCCTTATGCTTCCCCATTGTGGTAGTGAGAGGAAAAGAATGGAACAGTAGGATGTGTGTGATTATCGCACCTTAAACGGCGGACTATCCTGATCAGTACACAATGCCCGCATTCAGGATGCTTTGGACTGCCTAAACGGGAGCAAGTGGTTCTCTGTGCTGGATCTCCGCGAGTGGGTACTATCAGATCGATGGCCCCAGAGGACCGTGAAAAGACAGCCTTTATCTGTCCGCTTGGCTTCTATGAATTCATGAGGATGCCTCAAAGGATTTCAGGTGCCCCAGCCACTTTTCAACGATTGATGGAGCGTGCAGTGGGGACATGAACTTACTAGAGTGCCTGGTATACCTAGATGATGTTATTGTGTTTGGCAGCTCACTGGAGGAACATGAGAGCAGATTATTTAAGGTATTGGACCGACTGGAGGACTTTGGCCTTAAACTGTCCATTGATAAGTGTCAATTTTTTCAAACATCAGTAAAGTATGTGGGACACATAGTATCCACCGAGGAATAGAGACCGACCCAAGTAAAGTTGAGGCCTTGACCACCTGGCCACAGCCAAAATCTAAAGAACTGCAAAGATTCCTGGGATTCTGTGGTTATTATCGGCGCTTCATCAAGGACTATTCAAGAGTGATCCGCCCTTTACTTAACCTTACTCAAGGGTATCCCCCAACCCACAAAAAATACCAAAAGTCAGCATCCCTCAAGACTGAAAGAGTGTATTTTCATCCGAGTGAAGTATTTGGGGCCTGCTGGACTCCTGATTGTGAGACTGCTTTTCATGAGATCATATATCAACTTACCCATGCTCCAGTGCTGGCCTATGCCGATCCAAGAAAACCTTACGTCCTGCACACTGATGCTAGCTTGCAAGGGTTGGGGGCTGTGTTGTACCAAGAGCACGAGAATGGCCTGAGACCAGTGGCCTTTGCCAGTAGAAGCCTGACCCCATCCGAAAGAACTATCCTGTACATAAGTTAGAGTTCCCAGCTTTGAAGTGGGCTATTGTTGACCAATTCCATGAAGTACTTGTATGGGGCTAAAATACTAGTAAAACTGACAATAATCCTTTGACCTATGTGCAGACCTCAGCTGATTGGATGCCACTGGCCATAGGTGGCTTTCTGCATTATCTACATATGACTATGCTCTCGAATACGAGCAGGTCTGAACCACATAGATGCTGATGCTCTCTCCGGAGGCCTGTTCCCCAGAATGATTGGGTCCGACTGGCAGAACCTGACATTCGGGCACTCTGCCGGAAGATTTGACAGGGAGGAACAAATGTCCCGCAGACGCAGTGGACTGCATGGTGGATTGCTTGGGAGCCTCTGAGAATTGCATACCTGCTGCTTATGCCACTTTTCTGCAATAGACATTGGTGCACTGCCTCAGCTGGACAATGACAGTGATTCAGTGGGCTCAATCCCGCGATCCCATGATCAAAGCAGCTTTAGAAGCCTCTATGCAGGAAAGATGTGTCCAAATTCGCTCCACTGATTTGAGAACTGCACTGTTATACAAAGAAGGTCCTAAGTTGAAACTGATCAATAAACTGTTATACAGAGAAGACAGTGACAGAGGGGACAAGTAGACAAACAACAACTAGTGCTGCCCACTGCCTTTCGAGACTCAGTATTGAGGTCCTGCACAACCACATGGGGCACCTTGGTATAGACAGAACACTTGACTTGGTGAGATCCAGATTCTATTGGCCTAAGATGGGGCTGATGTGGAGCAACACATTCGAACTTGTAGTCAGCTGCTTACAGAGGAAAGCTTTGCCCCAGAGGGCTGCCCCTTATTAACATAACCACCAGTGCACCCATGGGCTGGTCTGTATTGATTTTCTAAGTTTGGAGTCAGATCAAAGAAATATCAGTATGTGCTGGTGGTCACTGACCATTTCACGAGATATGCCAAGCTTTCCCCACAAAGACAGAAAGCATCCACTGTAGCAAAGTACTTGTAGAAAACTTTTGTTCACTATGGGGCTCCACAAAGAATCCATTCTGATCAAGGAGAGACTTTGAGAGTCGTCTGATCAAAGAGATGCTTTCTCTGTGGGGAGTGCCAGTCCAGAACCACTCCTTACCACCCCAGGGGGACCCACAGCCTGAACGTTTCAACCGCACTTTGCTAGATATGCTAGGCACCCTGCACCCAAAGGACAAGCCTAGATGGAGCCAACAAATTAGCACCCTGGTACATGCTTATAACTGCACAAAAAGTGATGCCACTGGATTCTCCCCACCGCCTGATGTTTGGAAGAAGCTCGACTACCAGTAGATGTGTGTTTGGGTCTCTCCTGATGGGGTTCAAGCTGACAACTATTTACAGTATGTGCAAAAGTTAAAGGCCCAGCTAACTCATGCGTACCAACTGGCTCAAACCATGGCTGCCAAAAGAAATCTGCGCCAACAAAGAAAGGTATGATAAAAGGTGAAAGCACAGGAACTCCAGGAGGGAGACGGGTATTGCTAAGAAATCTGGGACTGCATGGCAAGCACAAGATTGCTGACAGATAGCACCATCTCCCTCACATTGTAGTGGGCAAACTAGATGATCTGCCAGTGTACAAAGTAAGGCCTGAGAATAATTCAAAAGATGTAAAAACAATGCATAGAAATCATTTACTGCCCATTGGACAAATCTTAATTGAGTCTGAGCCCCTAGAAGATGCCCCCTCTGGACCAGTGACTAGAGCTGCTGCTAAGAAAAGATCAAGAAAGTCTGCACCTACAGAAGCAAAGTTAAAGTGTTCCCCTCCACAAGTCCCAGTTGAGCATGACTGTCAGTCCATATCGGAAGAAAGTGAGAGTGACTTTGAATACTATCCTTCTTACGAACTGAGTCAATTGTTTGAGGCAATCCTAGTCAATACTGGAGACAAAGCTGGGCCTTCTGGACTGTCTAAGCCCCAACGCCATCCCTGGAGCCAATGCTCCCAGAAAGTGAAGTGCAAAGCATCAGATCAGATGAAATGGAATCATTGTGCATGGTTGAACTGTTTGAGCTTTCAGGGAGGAAAATGATAGATTGAGGGCAGACTGGTGATACACCCAGACAAGAAGAGTATTTTTGAGTGCCCTGACAGTCCACTGCCAGTGTCCGAAAGCTCTCCATGCGAGCCAAATGTTGTGGACTCAGAAACTGTAACTCCTGGAGCTGAAAGTGCCCCAGGTTCTAGCCTCTCTCTACCCCATGGAGACTCCCCTGACAAGTGAGGACAATGCTGAAAATGAGGCTCAGAGTGCAGAGACTATAACAGTTCCCCTAGAAAGACTGGTCGAGCTGTAAAGCCTGTGGTGCACCTCAGTTATGATTCACTTGGGAGGCCTGTGGACTTGCCTCTCAATGTTGTCCATAAAGGAGTGTATGTGTCCGAGCTCATTGCCCAAACTGAGCATCAGTGCTAACTCAAGTTACTTGTGTTGCCCTCTAAGTATGGTGCCCTTGCCCCATCCAGCCCCAAAGGTAACTGATAGGGAAGGGCCCCTCTCTTCAGGTTTCATGTACAAGAGGTAATAACTTGAGTTATGGTACAATGTGTATGTAATACTGTGTAAAGTGACGTACTGCAATGTTTCAGAAATGTGTTCTTGGTAAAATGATATATTGACTGATGATTACATGTGCGAGCCTAATGCAAATGTATCTGGTTTGCAGTTAAAACTTATGAGTACTTGCTTTAGCGGACGTCAAGCTTTCCAAACCAGGAAGGTGTAACCCCCTGCAAATGGGGTTCCCAAAAGACTTCCAGGAGCCTGCTTGAATGCTCCAAGCCTGAATGGTGTTTGGCATTTAAGCCATTTATCAGTGAGTGTTTTTAGAGCCTCTGGTACTGTCTCTTTAAGAGCTGTCTGCTTGCAGACATAATTAGTTTGTATGGAGGGACTGTGTGCTTCTCTGAGTACCACTCGAGCTGCTGCCAATTCACTTCATTTTGCAGTCACTAGGTGTGCAAAGGAACCTATCTGAAAGATGTAACTGTTTGCCAGAAATTATTTAGAGTAATAATGAAATTACAGTTTGTCTAACCTGCTTTCTTTGCAGTCAGAACTGTGTCTGCTAGTTCCCATTCTAGTTTTGAACTGCTGAACTGGACCAATCAGTGTGAGGTAAGCTAGCTCTAAAATGGTGCCTTGGACGAATCAGAACTTGGACTCATAATCTAGGCCAGCCACAAGAGGATTGTATGGGCAGTGACTCTGGGAGATGTAGTTTAGACTTCAGTGCCTTTTTGGACCAACAGCAGCAGTCTATTGTGAGTGACAGCCAATCCAGTCAAGAACTGGGAGGAACTCAAAGGAAGAGCCGGTTTTGTCGGTTGGAGTTTCAGTTGAGCTTTGGCAGTGAAGAAGGAAGGAGCCCTGTGCTTTTTCAGTGTGCAGTTTTAGTCAAAAAACGTGTGTAAGGCCCAGAGTTCCGGTCTGCAGCTTGTGTAACAGCTTGTTAGGACTGAATCCGTCCTGTGAAAAGAATCAAAGGATCTCTGAAGAGTAGAAACCAGGCTCACCCTGTAGAAGACTGGAAGAATTGCTGAAAATTGCACTTCGGTCTGTCAGGAACTGAATCTGCTGTGTTCTCCGGGTATTGTGCAGTAATTGCGATCGGGATACAGATGCAGCCTGCCTGGTATAGTACTTTCTTTTATATAAATGTGTGAAGAGGTTTGTGTACCTCAAGTGAGCCCTGCTGACATTGAAGGACCCTATCTTATTTGGAGGTCGTGAGTACTAATTCAGGGTTGCTCCCTGTTGAATTGCGTTAAATCCAAATGGAATTACTGTACTGCTGACTGTTTAATTCTCCTTTTCTCTGTGTGAAGGGCCCCTACCAGCTGCCACAGTTTGGACTAGCCACTAGGGCTTGGGTACCCAGGGACAGTAACTGATAGGGATAGGCCTGTGCACAGAGCCATAAGTGGATTATTAGAGTGATAAGCTAATTAACCTGATTTCCCTGTCCTTGTTATATCCCCTAAATAAATCAGAGCTGCTTGTTTCAGCAAAGTTATACTGCCTGAGGTATTTGTCTATGTTAAGTACTGTACTGTGATTGTTGCACTGTATCTCATTTCACAGAGGTCCCAGTGCGGAACCAGACCTGGGGGTAAGTGTATACTGTGAAGGTAATTCTGATATATTGTGTGGGCCACTAGTGGGGAAGAAGGGGTTGCAGTGTCCCAGAGGGCTGTGACCAAGTTAGTTTAACTATTGCAAACCCTGACCTCTGGGTGGAGGCACCCGCCATTGGATCCAGGCCCCTCAACCTGTTAGTGGCAAATCAGGCAGGGGTAGTAGCCCCTGGGATAGCGCCATCTAGGGGTTACATAAGAAACAGGATATCTCCTTAATGAGCTCAGTATGTAGAAATTAATTGTCATGCAAAGACTTATTATAAAAAGCACAGCAATCTTTTGCTGGGAAGAGACTGAAACTTGGAATTAGACATAACCTCAGATGAAGGACTTTGTTTTCTCTGTACTGCCTTTGTAAATAGTTTTACTGAACAATTTTTTTACTTTACTGTCATTGATAGTAATAAAACGCTACTTGTGAATTTTATAATTGCTCCTGGTTTTCCTATGCTTCCTGACCTGTGCCTCAACAACACAGAATTAAACCAACATGACCTCAATCTAAATTTCACTTTCAAAGAGGAAACATACAAACAGAATTTGACATCAGATAAGGACAGCTTGGCCCACCAGTCTGCCCATTTCTCCCTACTTACACTATTACTGCAGACTGTCCCTGATCTACAGCTCTTTCTCTCTCTCCCCTTCCTTTACATTATGATTCCCTTGTGCATATCCCATACATTCTTGAACCCCACCATTGTTTTTGCCCCCACCACCTCTGCTGGAAGGCAGTTCTAGGAATCCACCACTGTTTCTGTGAAGAAGTACTTCCTCAAATTGCCCCTGAATCTACTCCCCCAGCTTCATAAAGTGTCCACTTGCTCTTGAGCACCTTTTCTTCTGAAAAATACTCCCTTCTTGTACCTTATTTACCCCCATTAAGTATTTAAAGATTTCTATCATATCTCCCCTCTCCCTCCTTTGTTCCATGGTGTACATATTGCAATCCTTTAGTCTTTCCTCATAGGGCTTTTGATGCAGATCCTGCACCATATTAGTTGCCTTCCTGTGGACCGCCTCCACTCTGTCTCTGTCCTTCTGGAGATGTGGTCTCTGGAACGGGACACAATACTCTAGGTGGAATCTTACCACTGCTCTATACAGAGGTAACACCACCTCCCTCTTTCTGCTGGTGATACCCCTCCCTATGCTCCCCAGCATCTCACTCGCTCTCCTTCCTGCTTTATTGCACTGCCTGGCCATCTTTAGGTCATCCGCTATGATTACCCCCAGATCTCTTTTCTGCTTGGTGGTTGTCAATACCACTCCACCAATTCTGTACTCTGCCCCTGGGTTCCTGTGCCTTAAGTGCATTATTTTGCATATTTTCACATAGAAAGCTGCTATACCCTTGACCACTCCTCTAGTTGTTGCAGGTGTCTGCTCATCCTTTCCACCCCCACCCAGAGGTCCCACCCTACTGCAGATTTTGGTGTCATCCACAAACAGGCAGACATTCCCTTCCAGCTCTTCTGCAGTGTCATTTATAAAGACATTAAAGAGGACTGGTCTCAGCACTAACCCCGGAGGCACCCTACTGGTCACCCTCCCTTCCTTGAAGTGAACTCCATTTACCACCACCCTCTGTCACCTATCCTCAACTGATTTCTTATCCAGTTTACCACCTTTGGACCCACTCCTGAGCTACCCAGCTTGCTTACTAGTCTCCTATGTGGAATGGTGTTGAATGACTTACTGAAATCTAGGTAGGCCATGTTAATCACTCCACCCTGATCTAGTTCCTTGATCACCCAGTCAAAGAAATCTATCAGATTTGTTTGAAGTGATCTCCCCTCTGTGAAACCATGCTGCCCTGGGCCATGTAACCCACTGGATTCAAAATATTCCACAATCCTTTCCTTCATAAGTGATTCCATTAACATTACCACCACCGATGTCAGGTTGACTGGTCTGTAATTGCCAGCCTCCTCCCTGCTACAACTTTTGTGTAGTGGGACTACATCCACCCTCCTCCAGTCGTCCAGAACTACTCCTGTTTCCAGTGAGCTGTTAAACAGAACTGTCAGAGGTATGGACAGTATTTTCCTGAGCTCTCTCAAAACCCTTGGATGTACACGATTTAGCCCCATTACTTTGTTTATCTTCAGATTAGCAAGTCCCTTCAGGACTCTCGCCTCCAAAAAAGGACTATTGTCCACATCCCTCCCTCCAAAGCTTTTTTGTTACTTTTTTGTGGCCACTCCTCTTCTCGTTCCTCTGTGAACAATGAACAAAACTATTTGTTTAGGATGTCTGTCTTTTTATGGTTCTCCTCTGCACTGTCCCCCCCTTCCATTTTGAACCATACAATCCCACCCCGGTCTTCCTCTTTTTGCTTATATACCTAAAAGATGTCTTGTCCCCTTTCATTCTATCTTCAGTTTGTGCCTTTGTGCTTCTTACTGCTTTCCCTTCTACCTTCTATGTCCCCAATACACATCCCTATCCTCCTCCCTCTGCATCTCGTATACCTTTTGAATGTTACCCTTTTAGCTTTTAGCTTTCTAGCCACCTCTTTTGAGAACCACAGAGGTCTCTTTTTAGGGCTGCAGTGTGGGTGGAGCCTTGCAGACCTCCTGTGATCAAAAAGGGAGACTTTTCTGACCGAAGAACAGGGTAGAGTTGCATCACAGATGCCTTTGCATTCATGAAGTATTCCACTTTCTCCATTAGTAGGCTGCACTGCACTATTTTTCTTTAGTAGGATAATGTGACTTCTGCACCTGTGCAACAAACCACATCCCTTGGAAACAACATAGAAGTTTCTCAAACAGACTGGAGTTCTCCAAGTGCCAGAGTGCTAGCAGTGGCCAAGATTCAAGCCCATGGAGACATCTCAAATCCCATGGTATAATATTGCAGTAACCTTGAGTACGCTGTGCACTTTAGCTCGTATTGCAGTAGCCTTGAGTACATGTATACTTATGCTCATTTTATGTTTAATAAACACATTTGACTTCCACGGACAACCCGTTTCCCTTGCCTGCCCACCTGAACCACCAGAACAGCTGATCGCCCAGTGAGCATCCTGGCAGGTGGCTGCTGGGCTTGCAGTTTGGGGCTGCTGTTCGGGCACGGCCAGACAATCCGGAACTTATGCCAATATGCAAAATGCATTTTTGCAGCTCCAACTCTCTCTCTGTCTCTTTTTCTCAGCAGTGTCCTGTGCTGTAGTCTGTATGTGTGTGTGTGTGTGTGTGTGTCTCTCAGCATTGCTCACTGAGGAATAAAGTAGCATCCCACTTCCGGGGCCAGTCTTAAGGATAGGCCAAGTAGGCAGTCACCTAGGGCACCCATCAGTAAGGGGGTGCCAAAACAACTTATTTATTTATTTATTGTTTTGCAACCTATGTGTGAGTTATAAAAATATATTGTATAGAAATCCGGTGTAATTTATGCGTATGTGTGTGGCAGAGTACAGAGGTGAAGACTCCCGATTATGTCAAATCCTGTCCTGTGCCTGTCCCTGCCAGTGAGTAAATATTTTTTTGTTCCCATTTTGGTGCCAACCAAGTACAATGTAGATGCAGAGGGATGGAGGCTAGGAGGAACGATAGGCAGTTAGCAGTGGTGAATGCTCAGAAGAGCCATGAAGTTCAAATGACTTGAAGTGCATCAGACCTAGTAGTGGTGGTGTGGACAGGGGGCTGTGGAACCAGTGATCCTGTGTTCCTTCCCCCCCAAAAAAAATTAAAAAAATTTCAGCATCAGGGTCCGAGCAGTCGGACAACGATGGGCAAAATACTGCCTCTCCCCTGGAGTATAAGGGTGGTTGTGGTCAATCAGAGGTGGGACATCACAGAGTCATCATCGGCAAGGTGGGTAATGGCATTGCCCTGCCTCTAAGGAACACAAGGAGGACTGCAGTAACTCTTGAGGTGAGTCAAGTAAGCAGTGATTGAGATGATAATTTGAAAGAAAGTCAATCTGTTTGTTCTCCCCCCCCAATCCTGTAAACAGAGGAAAGAAAATGTTAGAAAATGTACCTCCAGTGGTGATTCATGTGGAGGAGGAGACAGAAGGATTCGGTCTCAGTCTGTACCCCCAGGCCCCCACCACACAGTCCAGGTGTGTCAGGGAGTGCCAAAGTGAAAGGTCCTAATGGTTAGCCTAGTATAGTTGCCCTGAAGCTGTGATTCTACAGACTGTCTACTGGCAAAAGAGCCTTAAAATAAACTTTCCCTTTTTCCCATTTTAAAATGTAGTCTGAAATGGATGGTTGAATATGTGCTTTTTGTACACTTGGAAGCTGCAGAAAAGTAATCATAATTCACAGATTTTACTGTAAAGACATCACTAGTTTACCAATGATTCAGTGTTATAGCAATTGTCTTAACTTTTTTATCTATTGTGGGAAATATTCCTTAGAATCATTAAATAAAAATAAATATTTTTTGCAAAATAGTTAATTTAGATTTAGAAACATAGAAACATAGACTTTGATGGCAGATAAAGACCACTTGGCCCACCCAGTCTGCCCATTTCCCTACCTATTGGATAAGTTGCAGATTCTAATTAACCAACAGCCTACTTCCTCCTTCCCCACACTATAATTGCCTTATGTCTGCCCCATGCATGCTTGAATTCCCCCACTGCTTTTGACCCCACGACCTCCTCAGGAAGGCTGTTCCATGCATCCACCACCCTCTCTGTGAAAAAAATACTTCCTCACATTGCCCCAGAGCCATCCCCCCTCTATCTACAAACTGTGCCTCCTTGTTCTTGCACATTTCTTTTTCTGAAAGATGCTACCCTCTTGGACTTTGTTGATTCCCTTGAGGTACTTGAAAGTTTCTATCATGTCCCCCCCTCCCTCCTTTCCTCAAGCGCATACATACTAAGCTTCTTTAGTTTCTCTTCGTATGGATTCTGGTACAGACACTGCACCATTTTAGTTGCCCTCGTCTGGACTGCCTCCATCCTATGTCCTTGTGAAGATGGGGTCTCCAGAACTGCATGCAGTACTCCAGATGCGGTCTCATCAACTGTCTGTACAGAGGGATGACAACTTGTTTTCTACCTGGTGATGCCTCTCTGTATGCATCCCAGTATCCCCCCTGACCTCCTTACTACCTTCTCACATCGCCTGCCTACCTTTAGGTCATCTGATATGACTACCCCTAGGTACCTTTCCATTTTTGTTGTTGTTCAATTGTGTACTCTTCCACTGGGTTTTTGTTTCCCAGGTGCATTACTTTGCACTTCTTTGCATTGAATCTAGGCTGCCATACTTTTGACCATTCCTCCAACCTTGTCAAGTCCCTTCTCATCCTTAACACCTCCCTTGTGTATCAACCCTGTTGCAGATCTTTGTGTCATTTGCTAAGAGGCATACTTTTCCTTCAAGTCCCTCTGCAATGTCACTTACAAAGACATTAAAGAGGACCGGCCCCAATACTAAACTCTGTGGTACCCTGTTAGTAACCCCCCTTTCTTCGGAGTGGACTCCATTTACTATTACCCTCTGTGTCCTGTTGTCCAGTCAATTGTTTACCCAGGCAACCACCCGGGACCACCTCCCAGGCTGGCTAACTTGTTTATTAATCTTTTGTGTGGGACTGTGTCAAATGCCTTGCTAAAGTCTAAGTAGGCCATGTCCACAGCCCCTTCCTGGTCTGCTACTTTGGTCACCCAGTCAAAAAAATCTGTTACATTCATCTGACATGAACTTCCCACTGTGAATCCATGCTGCCTTGAGTTGTGTGCCCCACTGTCCTCTAGGTACTCAACAGTTCTTTCTTTCAGAAGTGATTCCATAATTTTCCCTACCCCTGAGGTCAAACTAACAGGTCTGTAGTTTCCTGCGTCTGCCTTGCTCCCACTTTTGTGATAGGGAATCACATCCACCATCCTCCCATCATTTGTTAAAAAGGGTAGTCAGTGGTGTCACTAGTTCTCCTCTTAGTTCTTTCAGAATTCTGGGGTGAATCCCATCAGGCCCCATTGACTTGTCCACCTTGAGTTTTAGGAGTTTTTTCAGGACCCTTTCTTCTGTGAATGGACTTGATATCGACCCTCCTATCCAGAGTGCTTCCATTATTTGGATTAGGTACATCCCCCTCCTCTTCTTTTGTGATTACTGAACAGAAGTATTCGTCCAGTATCTCTGCCTTTTCACTGTCACCCTCTGCCCCCCCCCACCCCATTAAGCCTCAGTATCACTCCCTTGGTCTTTCTTCACTCATTAATGTACCTATAAAAGGTTTTATCCCCCTTCTTAACTGAGTTGGCAATCTTTTCCTCGGTTTGGGCCTTTGCTATTCTAACTACCTTCCCCACTTCTTTCTGCTTTAACTGACAGAGTTCTCTTTCCTGCTCCTTCCGTGATTCCTTATACTTTCTGAATGCTATCTTTTTCTCCCTAACCTTTTCCACCACCTCTTTTGAGAAGCATAGTGTTTTTTCCTTCATTTTGTTTTATTTGCTTCACACAAAGGCTTGTGGCCTCTGTGATGGCAGTTCTGATTTTGATTTATGTTTAGAAACTGCAACAGGAGATCAGAATACTCTACAAGGATTTTGTTCATTAGTTGATGAGTAGTTCACCCCTGCTGGTTTTAAGAGACCATAATAAACAGAATTCATATCATATTGTATGCACATAGCAGGACCTGCAAATGCCCGTGCTTTCTATTTTCCTATAAATACCAGTATATCAGTATCCTCTTTACATGAATTCAAAAAATATTGTTAGTTCCATATGGAACTGCTCACCTGCATGGACTCCCCCAAGCTAGAAAGGTGGCATTGTTAATGGTTGCTGACTCCACACTAGGGTATTGTAACTGCCATATGTAATTTTATGGTGGGGGAAAAAGGTTTAAAAAAAAAGAATTTTTGGGGGGCATCATTTGCAAGTTCACCTAGGGGTGCCATGTACCCCAAAGCCGGCCTTGTCTGCTTCTTTTGTTTAACACGGTGACAGCAGAGAAGCATCTTCCCGAACTATAGTAAATAGCAAATACTGATCTTTAGCATAGTTGCATTACTACATATAAAGAGAAAAGGCTTTTCCATGTAACATAAAGAAACCATACATAAAAGCCTGAAGCTGTCCTGTTCTACAGTATTTCTCCAGCCAGCAAGCAAATCGCCCCTTGAACTCACTCCTGCTCCATTCGTCTATTTATTTGTTTCCCAGAGTGAAGTTTGTTTTTTATTTCACTTTCCTGTGCTCTGCTGTGCTTCTACTACTAGCCTCTGGGCAGTAGTTTCCTCATTCATGTTTTAGGAGTTTGGTGAATTGGGATTAGATTGCTCCACAGATGGCTGGAGCAGCGCAGTGGCGCCCTTCCCAATTTTGCCTTCTCTGGCTTTATTTGTCTCTCTGTTGGTATTATTGTAGTTAAATATATATTGTACTTCCACATTTTTTGAAGCTGCTTGTGTTTAAATTAAGTGTAATTTTCTTTGTAAAGATATGTAGTCGCTAGCTAAGTGACTCGGAAGCAGGGAAACCTACTGTTTAGTGGTTCAGTGGAGATCAGCCATGCACCGGCTTGCTGTCTACTTTGTTGATTACTGCTTCCTTTGCATTACTCTCTCTCTTCCTTTCCTTTTGATTTCGACCTCTCATATTCACATGGGCCCCTGTCAGTGTAGGTTTGTGAGCCACCATTTCCCTGGATAATGTAGTCATAACATAAATGACAGGGGTTGCCAGGTTCACTTAAATATAGATCCTATCCTACTCATTAAACACATTTGCTATATCTGACTGACTGCCCTCCTTTTGTTAAAAGAGCAGTAATATGGCTTCGAAGTTCAAACTGTGTTCTGTGCAACAAACTGAACAAGGCATGTATGACTATCAGGCTACACAGAATACAAGTTTTGGCAAAAGTAAAGAAAGCCAAGAACTGTAGTTAAAAAGTGAACCACCCCTTCCCTAAATTAGTTTAAAAGGGCAACAGCAACCAGGGGGGCTGCAAATCAGAACTAAAAAGGAACATGCTTGTACATATGTCATATATTTTTACCTAACAGCTTTGGCTTTTTATGCTTAATAGCCATTCTGACTTATGTACCCCAAAGGCTGATTTAACAAATAGACTCATGTTGAAAGATTCACCTTGTTGGTCCTTATATAAAAGTTGATCATCGTACTAGGCTGCTGCTTGATGTAAGTGTAGTGGGAATGCCCTAGTGAAGGCGCAGGAGAATGTATTCTTTTTTTCTGACCAGCTGTTGCTTTCTTTTCCTTTAAATGCTGCTGAGTGGCATTCTGGGTTTAATTGTATTTTCTTTAGTTATTTGTTTCCTATTTCTAGTTTCTTTGATGATGTTACATGTTTGTTTTTTCCTCTTTCACTTATTAGGAATTTGGTGACTTGGGATTTTATTGTCCCACAGATGGCTGGAGCAGCGTGATGGCTCCCTTCCCCATTTTCCCTTATCTGGCTTTGTCTCTCAGTCCGTATTATCGTAGTAAATATATTGTACTTCTACACTTTTAAAAGCTGCTTATGTTTAAAGTAAGTGTCATTTTGTTTGTAAAGATATCTAGTGGCTAGATAAGTGACTCTGACACAGTGAAACGTATAGCGGTTCAGGGGAGATCTGCCCTGCACCAGCTTGCTGTCTGTTTTGTTTGATTACTGCTTCCTTTTCATTACTCTCTCTCTTTCTTTCCTTTCAATCTTGATCTCTCACATTAATATTCAGAGTTACCCTTGTCTCTCTAACTCTCCTATTATGTCACTGCAAATTTAGTTCTTGTTATGGGCAATGATTTTTTTTTCTTCTGCCTGTTAATCCCTTAAAGGTCATTAGTCCCCAGGTGGACAACTACAACCAGTTATTCTTCCCGTGCTGCAAGGCAAGAAATAGAGTTCCTTGACCTGAAGCTGTATGTGGGCAAAAATCCAAGGCTGGGATATAGAAGCTATAGGAAACAGATTGCAGGCAACACTGTATTGTCCACTACAAGTGCCCACGCCACATCCATTTTATAATCCATTCCATATGGCTAGTTTCTCAGGCGATTGTTCAAGGGAACAAGTTTTCAAAATATAGTCAGATGAGATATACATATTAATGGGAGAGAGAGAGAGAGAGGATACTCTGTCCATATTGTGGATTCAGCTCTTGCTAGGGCAACAAATTTAAACTGCAAAGATTTGTTATATCTAAAAGACAGAACCCTGGTAAACTCCCTGCCCATGACATTTCTCTTGGAATTTAATGAAATTATGCCATGTTTGAAAAAACCTGACCTGACCTGAAGAAAAAAAAATGTATCTCTCAAAAGCTAGTCTCAGAAAAAATGTTGTTAGTCCAGTAAAAGTTATGACCTGCAACATATTTGTTGTGCTTTTTTCTTCTATGTGAAATTTATGCCAAAAATCTGAAACGTTTTGTTAAAAAGTGATACATTACAACATTGTTCTGTGCAGAATCTTTTCCAGGACTTGCCAAGTTAAGCAAGCAATTTGAAAGACCTGGTCACACATCGCCATTTTAAACCAGAACAAAAACATCATATTCCATGACTATTACCCAGGCTAAGTGGTTTCCATGTCTATAGCCAGACGTATGTCTACAGACATTATATGTCTGGGAACAAAATGGAGGTACAAGAGCTTAGCACCTCTGTTTAAATCTGAGAGTTTATTTCATGCTACCCTAGCTTGGTATGTGCTCCTGCCCACAAGTGTATGTAGACAGAACTATTAGACCAGTTAAAAAAAACTACACATCCACATTTGTGACATTCATTGAGTACTTGAGGATTCTGCTTTAGGATCGCACTTTAAAAATGTCCATGGATGTAATCCCTGGGAAATTAAGTTTTGTGCCATAAAACACATCCCTGTCAGGCTCAGGGGGAAGATCAAATTCAAACCCTCTTAGAAAAAGGGTTGCACTGAATTTATGTTTTAAAAGCACTCCAGCCATATGATCTAAACAGGGAGCTTGACCTTACTGTATTCCTTTCATCTGGATTTTCTCACTCAAAATTAACAGGCTCATAACACAATTGTTTTTTTTTCATATGCCTTTCTGTTTACATCCTTTATTTTCCATCTTGAGAATCCATTAGTAATCTGTTTAATTTTTATTTTATTCTAATTACAGAATGCATCTTATCAGTTCCCCTACTGGTTGAATAAGATCAGTTGCTGGACCTTTATTATGTGTGGTTCATAGCTCAGTGCTTATGTAACATATAGTGGAATGATGTAGATGGTTGTTGGATACAGAGGCCAGCATAGAATGATTTGTGCTTAGGTACTTGGATGCTTGAATTGAGTCATTTGATAATATTTGATGGTTTTGGCCTTTCTCTGTATCCCACCTGTAGGATGGAAGGAGGCTTGATTAGAATTATGGAGCCCCCCTGGTGGGATAAAAGTGCCGCAGAAGGAGGAGGAGGTGTCGGGGAGGTTGGTGGGTGAGTGCGACTCACTCTAAGCAGAGGTGGAAGTCAGATGATCTATTTAAATAGGCTGTGGGGGAGGAGCTCTTCCCCCCACATAATTACAGGCAAGCCTTTCAATTAGTGATTACTTGATGTCTCATGGAATTGATCAAAAATGGTATCAGCACAGATATTGAACTAACAAACCAAGAAACAGTAGAAACCAAGACTGTCAGGTAGTGATCAATCAAGTTATTTATTGTGGCAAAAATAACAAAAATCAAGATGCTACCACAGTCTTACAGCAACCTGTTGAGTTAACACAAAGACTCATAATGACCCAGCACTTAGACTCATACCAGAGTCTTCCTCAGGAGCATGGTCAGTGGGAAAGCACTTCATTTTAAAACTTTTTCATACATCATGAATATTCATGAAAAGAGGTGGAGCCCAAAACAACTCCAGTGCTTTTAACAAACACATGTGCAGTATATACAAAAGTGATCATATTGTCACTGTTGATCATGAAAACAAAGCTGCTGACAGGGGCTAAATTTATCATTTTGCAAAATATATTGTTCTCAAAAACATTTTTTGCCATATGTTAAACATTTTTTTTAAAACATATCATTTGTCTTTAGCAGGAAACAGACAATTAGCATGAGTAAAATGACAGCAAAGGGAAAGGAAACCTCAAACCTGGTCACTATTATTTTGAAAATCCATATAAGGTTTTTGCTGATGGCAAGCACTGTGAGTTGCAGCATTTTGGGCCTATAAAGAGCATCAGATTCCTGCTGGGGCTTTAGCTCCTCGAGAAGCCCCTTTATTCATTTACATATTCAACTAATGCACTTACAGCTTCCTCTCTTGCATTTGTATGATATTAAGGATTTATCCCTGTTATGAATCAACCTGGAACTTCGCAAGATGCCAGAAATAAGAGGAGCTACAGCTGGGAAGCTACAGATGATTTGGAGGTCCGGAGGAGACGGGCCAAGGAGAAACTTCATTTAACGGAGGTAAATACTGGTGCTACCAGTACTGACATTGGCTCCATTAAAGCAGCATTTTTTGAATTAGAAAAACTGCTTATTAAGAAATTGACTTAACATTCAATATATCTACCTTAGAAGAATATCTGACTCATGAACAAACACCAAGAGGACTCAGGATCACTGTTCTCACTTCTAGCAGTATAGAGGACTTCATGCTCTGTGAGGAGTGGATCAAGGCAGCATGCGAGTGCTCAAAAGGATTTACTGAGTTGATCATAAAGAATGATGCTTGCAGATGCGATGAGCTGTTAACCGAACTGAAATTTGTAAAAGAAAAAACACTCAACTTTAAGACTCATCCCAAGTATAAAGACTTTGATAATCAACTACAGAACAAACTTGTCAAATATGAAGCAGAAGTAGTTGAACAAAAAAAAGCAATAAATAATAAGTGACCAAGGCGACTATGAGAAAGGTAATACAATCCAGTGGTAGCGTAAAATGCCTGTAAGCTGGGGCATGTCAAGAGTACGATTCCAGAAGTCAGGCAACAGGAATAAAAATCAATGTTAGCAGAGCCCAAATGGATGAGCTGATAACTCTGGTGGAAGTGACAAGCAGGGACCTTTTTTAGGCAAGAAACTGGCAAAGACAAACACTGCAATGGTCTTGAAAGCTAGTCTCAGAAAAAATGCTGTTAGTCCAATAAAAGATATCACCTGCAACATGTTTGTTGTTCTTTATTCTTCTATGTGACATGTATGCCAAAAATCAAAAAAAGTTTTGTTAAAAAGTGACATGTTATAACATTTATATTTATTTTGTTTATTGTCTTTATTCTTTGACAACATTTCTGAAGTATTAGGGGATGCTCGCCTTATGTTATATGCAGATGATGCTGTCATCTATTCTCAAGGTATTACAGTCAATGAATTGAATAATACCTTAACAAAAAAGATGTGTAGTGTACAACAATGGCTTATTGCCAACAGGCTGGTTTTGAACAAGCCAAAACTGTGGAGTTTGGTACTAATGCTAAAATAAGAGAAGGGGGATAGAATGTGCAGGTTAAAGTTTGTGATGGTTCCTACTTTAAGAGTGTGGATACTTTTCAATATTTGGGAGTTTTCTTGGACCCTATGTTAAGCTTTGAACCTCATTTTACTAGAGTAACTATTAAAATTCATACAAAAATAGCATTATTGTATAGAATATGTTCTTTTCTTACTAATGATTCTAAAATGGTAATAACTAAGCAGTGCCTAGCTCCAGTTGTAAATTATTCTTCTTTGAAAACAGATAATACTTCTGCTAGCATATTTGCTAAACAATCTACTTTGTTACAGTTAATTGGCAAATTTGCACTATCGGTCCATAAAAGCACACATCACTGCGAAATTTTAAAAAGATGGGTTGGTTGTCAGTTCGGCTAATGCCGTCTCCTAGAATTGTTCAAAAAGAGTTGTCAGCACAGATACTGAACTATGTGGAGCAAAAATACATTTCAGTTCAATTTCAGTTTTATTTTTTTATACCGGAAGGTATGTGAGCAAAAATGCCCATTTTCACAAATGTCCAGTGGTACATAAATTCGATGATACAGAGAAAAAGGAAAAAACAATATTTGCAATATTATACAATATTTACAGTAGGGAACAGTGTATGTGACAGGATCATCTAGATTAAAAAAACATACAGAACACACAACAATGGAGCCTATTTACAGATCAGGGGCTGGCAGACATTCAGGGGGGTTGCCTACTGGGGCAGGTAAAGGTGGCGGATTGGAGGAGATGATTCTGGAGCAATGATGTGGCGAAATCACCAATTTCACCACACAGAACGTTTTGTGTAAGTGTGCCCTTACGGCAAAATTTCGCCTGTAAATTTCGGCAAAATATCGCTGTCAATTTTGGTGAAATTTCATTGTCAATTTTGTGTTTTGCCTGCACATTTCACTGCATGTAAATATCAGTCGAAATTGGGGGGAAAAAAAAGCTTATCACATGACTTTCTCTCTGGCAGACTGCTGGTCACATGGGTGACTGCACTTAGGCAGGAAGCCAGACTAAATGTACTTCCTTTTGAGCTGTTTCAGCCTAGTAGTAGGAAGTAAGAGACAGAGAGAGAGAGAGACTACAGCAAGAGAGCTCATACTTATCTTTATAAAAAAAAGTGTTTCTGTGTGTGTGTGTGTGTGTGTTTGCAGCTTATTTGATTTGTGATCTGTTCCCCATTAGTTTAAAAAGTTAATATTTTCTGTCAGTGTTTTTTCTGCATTTTTATATTTAACTATCTTTTTTATTTGTGTGTGTGTGTGTGTGTGTGTGTGTGTGTGTGTGTGTGTGTGTGTGTAAAACTCCCTCACTCTCTCATCTTTCTTTTTCTCTTTTTTTTTATAGCAAGGAGTTGGAGGAGATAGGAGAGATTAGAATGGATGGAAAAGGTAAAGACAAGGTGGAGACTGAGAAGAAGGCAGCTGGACCACCCTCACCCAGTGTTTGCATTAATAGGAGGTGGGCCTATATGTCTGTGCCTCCCAACAGCAGCAGGAGCATGTGCCACTCACCCCCAGCAGGAAAATGTAGACCCCACTCCCCAGGAGCAGCATGAGCCCCTCGCCTCCTCCCAGCAGCAGTAGGATCCTCCCATTGTCCAGCAGCAGCATGTCACCCCCCCAGCAGCAGCAGCAGCAGGCATCTCCAGATACCACCCCCCCAGCTGGAGCACGTGCTCCGACCTCCCCTGAGCATGAGCATGATGTGTCCACCAGCCCAGGGACATCAGCTGTTGCCCCCACCCACACACAGAAAGTGTCATCAGCTGTGTGGCGTTTTTTCAGTAAAAACACCAATGATAATACAGTTGCGATCTGCAACTTGGGTGGCAGATCTGTTAGAAGGGGCAAGACCGGGGGTCATTTTGGCACTGGTGGCCAAAGGAGCCATCTGCAGCACCACCACGCTGCAGATTGGCTTAAAAAACAGAAAGAGTTGGCAGCAGGTAGAGAGGTCTGGGGTGCTGCTGAGCAGTTAGAAGGGGAAGGGGGCCAGCAGGAGGCAGGGGCCAGTGGTCAGCAGAGGAGCTGCAGAAGGTGGCAGCAGCAGCAGCAGCAGAAGGCAGCTGCAGAGCCCCCATCACCCTCACCCCACAGACACAGGCATTGTTAGGTTCATGGTGGTGACCCAGCACAGTCTGCAGCCACCCCAGCCACTCATGTGCCAGCACCAGCAGCAGTGAGCCTCGAAGAAGGCCTGACAGCAGTGCGCAGAGAGGTGGGACCGCTGCGCAGTGAGTTCACTGATTTCTGCCAGGAGGTTGGGGGGACCTCAGGAAACTCCTTGAGGAGCAACAAAAAATGTTTGACCTCCTGATGGAGCTGCGTGGTGGTGGTGGTGGCAGGGCAGAATCTGTACCTGGTGCCAGTGCAGTGTAATGGTCAGACTCCAGACCAGTCAGCGCAGCATTGACAGCAACATTTTTCTTCTTTTCTTTCTCTTGTCCTTGCTTTCTTACTGTCATTCTTCCCTCATCTGCACCCTCTAAAAATAACAAAAAGCAAAATAAATATACAGTATATATATATATATATATTTTTTTTCTGTCCTCTTCTTCTGTATCCTTTCATTTGTTTTTGTCCAGTTTTTTGTGTGTTATGCAATGTTTATGCTCCCTCTCTTTCCTCTTTCATATGTATACCCTGTCCCAGACCTGACCCTTATGATGCACCACCTGTCATGGGTTACTGTCTGTCAGTCACTTTTAGTCTTTTTTACTCATAATTACTGTACCTTTCTACTTGGTTTATGTTAGTCCCTCTGACTTGTATGTATTTCCTCCTCCTATCCACAAATGTCAAGCATTGTAATTTGTAAATTGTTCCTAGGAACAATATTTTTTCCCAAAGCTATGTGTGATGTTGAGAGCTGGCAGCAGTTGTTTTTGCTGTGTGCAGGATCAGTCTGAATGAATATGTACACAACAGTCATAGAAACATCAGCACTTTTATTGCAACGTTAAACATAACATACATTTTTTTTGTGCTTAACACGCGTGTCCCCATGGTTTGCCACAATGTTAACTTGGTGTTACAGTGCCCAACCACACTGCTGCCGCCACCCGGTCCAAAATGTGCTCTAGTAGGGCTGCAGTTTAACACAGCCTCTTGAAGCCATGCTGTGCAGAGTAGGCATGATAAGACGAGAAATACAGTATGACCGGAAAAAATTAGGATGACATTGAAAATGCAGTGAGATAGAGTGTTGCCACTGTCTAACATGGCCCATCAATCCAGAAATGTTTCCCAAAAAATGTTACAGTAAATCAAGACCGAAACTAGGTCTCAGCCATGATGTTTTAGTATGCCCCCCACCACCCAGACATTAAATAGCCATTTTAGGGCCTGTTTGCCAAATATTTCTGTCTGAAACTCACTGCTGCTGGTGCCAAATGGGGCATACAAGTTCAGAAACATTTACCAAAAAAATGTTACATCAAATTGGTACTGAAATCAGGTGTCAGACATGGAGTTACATGGTTCACATCCACCATGAGGACCCAAATGTGCTGTTTTCTGCACCGTTTAAATTCTTTATGGGCCTAACTGTGCTGCTGCCACTGCCTAACATGGCCGAGAAGTCCAGAAATGTTTCCAAAAAAATTGCACAGTGCATTCAGACTGAAATCAGATCCAGCCATGATGTTTTATGGCGCCCAAACCACCACCAGGACCATTGTTTACAATTGTTTTTCGGCCCCATCTTGGTTCTGCCAGTGCAGCACAGGCAGTAAATGTCCAGAAAAGTTGCAGAAAAAATGGTACATTAAACTGAGATTGAAATCTGGTCTCAGCCATGATGTTTTAGGGTGCCGCCCTGACCACCATGACATTAAATAGCTGTTTTCGGGCCTGTTTGCCAAATATTCCTGCCTGAAACTAACTGCTGCAGGTACCAAATGGGGCCTACAAGTCCAGAAATGTTTACCAAAAAAATGCTACATCAAACTGAGACTGAAATGTGACATCAATCCTGATGTTTTAGGGTGTACCACCGCCTCAGGGACCTGAAAAGGGGTGCCAACCCATGCAGAGAAAATGAATTCCTCCTGAAAAATGCTGCTGCTCCTTGCAATTATTTCCTCCTGCTGCTGCTGTTTCAATTGATTGAGATAGAAATGCACACTTATCATTTCCCTGTCCCTATACTGCTGTACTGATTGTCTAGCTGTGTTGACTGTGTCTCTGTGATAGTAGCTTGCCTGGTGGTGGGGAGTGAATGACATTTTGAGGCACTGCAGCTTGCTGCCTGCTGCTGTCTCTGACTATTACTTTCCAAGTTGCCACAAGAACTACTGTTCTGGATGGCTGTGCCTGGTGGATTATCTTCACACATTCTATACTGCTGCTGCTGAACACGTAAATATCTGTCTTCACTTTTTTTCCTGTGTAAGGTAAGGGTGTTGATGGGTTGGTATTATGGCATCTTGAGTTCTAATATGCTTGTACTGCTCTTATGTTATTTTTCAGTGTGCTGTGGATGACATCATCATGCCAGGCCGTGAAGGAGGGAGATCTATGGATCTTCTCAATTTCCCAATGCAGACGATGAGTATTGGAATTTTCATACAAGTGTGCTATGTCTGTTACTGCCATCTGGTTGTCTGAGCTTAATAGTAATTGTGTTATTTTTTGCTTTTGTCAACATCAGGAATTCCGACAAAGTTAAGTATCATTCCATCCTGCTGCTGCTACTGCTGGCTGCTGAACCAGATACGGGTGATTTATTTAATTGTGCGATGGTTCCACTTTCACAGTCTTTGAGGTAAGTATTTCTTTATTTTTTATGGTCCTCTATGGGGGGATTGGACATTCACAGGTGTGGTGGGGGTGGAACTTTTTAACAATCCTCAAAATTTGTTATTATTTTTTTCTTGTTTCAAGGTACGCAGTGCTGATAGGGGAAGGGGAATGCCTGCTAGTGCTACTGTGCTTCGTCATGGACCTTGGTCTGGATTGGAATCATGTGCACCAAACAGCATGTTCCTGTGGAGAATGTCCTCAGTTGAAGGACATCACGGGTATGGTAAGTATACATTTTTTTCTGATTCTTCTTCCAACTTGTTAGGTAAAACCAGGTATACAGATTGATAAGTATCCAACATTTTTTCTTATCTTTGGTCTTGCTTAGGTCATTTTCCTCTGTTGAGGTTTCATCGTATGTCATATCTTAATGACACATGATCAATCCAGGCCATGCAGAAGCTGTGTTGTGTCTGTGGAAGACAGGGGTGTTGCTTGAAGATGTTGGCCACTGGACTGGTGTCCATACCATTACCATTAATGAGTAATCACTACTGCCATCCACATACAGGGAGGAACTATGTGCAAAAACACATGGTTGAGATGGTGTTTAGTAAATAATTAGGTGGAGGGGGGGTTAATGTCTAATCAATGGAGATTGCATAGCTGCAGTAATCATGAACATTTTGAATCCATTCCAAAGTGAGGACAGCAGGACCCTCCCCCTGCCCCCCTAATTCCCCCAGGTCAGGAACCATCGCAGTTTAGGTGTACTTTAACCTGGTACTGTAGCACAAGTAACCTTTTGGGGGGGATTTGATGTTGTAAGTTGTCAAGCCTCTTCATGATTACTTTTGTAATTAATGACTAGCATCATTAAAGATGGCCACCATTCACCAGTTCTCAAAATGTGCTCCACTTGTAGTTTTAATTGATGAATTAGCATGTTACATTCATATGCTACTTGTATTAGTCTAGGAGCCAGGGTTCTTGTACATGTCACCGATACTAAGTGGCAGAAACATTTTTTTCAGTCGCATGGAGTGCATGGCTGTGTCAGGTCAGATCAGGGCATGTTACAAGATGGGGCAGTGTGGAATTTGACATCATGGGCATTTTTAATGACATCCAGACAACATATCTTGCTGTAAGACGGGGCTAATATCGTAAGTCAACATGAAAAGTAAGATATTTTTGGAAGAAAAACATAACTGTAACCATGCAATTGCAAAATCTTTACGGTTATGGTAATTACATTGCTGCTGCTTTATACTGTATAGGCTTTGGGGATTGGTGGTGAGGTGACCAATCAACGGGTTATTGCCAAGGGTGATCAAATGAAACTTATACACACTGCAACACATAACACATTTCCATAACCAATCCAATGGTACAGAGCTAAAAATAAGGTATAGCATACACACCCTAGCCCCCATAATGTGACTTGAAAGTTGTTGGGGAGGGGGCTTGGAGCAAAATCAGCCTTTTTAAACTTCCAATTCCACATCATCCAAGAAGCACCTCTCACAGTCTTCAAGACTGGAGTCCTCATCCGGTGGGAATTCTCTCAACATTGATGCCTCATCCACCAGGCTGCCGGTGGATGCCTTAGTCGAGGGATCGTCATCATCCTCGCCACTGTGGCAACACCACTGACATCACTGTGTTGTGTGGAATGTGCCTTTGATTCATTTTGATGAATGTTAGCATGGACACATTCTTGGGTGACAAATTGGTCCTACGGTTACTCACAATTGCCTCAGCCGCACTAAACACTTGTTCCACAGTGACACTGGATGGTGGGCAGCTCAAGTATTTCACAGCAACCGATGTTAGTGCTGGCCAGTCAGTCAGTTTACTGCTACAGTACAGCAGTGGCTCATCATTAATGGCAAGGTGCTTTGGGTCCACCATGTAGGCCTCCACCATTCGTTCTGCTGCCCAGAGTCCAGCTGCCTCACCTGTCTCCTCCTCCTTCTCCTCCTCCTCCTTTTCCTCCATATCTTCCACTCCCACCTGAAAGAGAACATCCCAAATGGGATTGCTTGATTATTTTCTGCTCTGCCTTGCCCATTTTCTCTGATTGGGTTGCCTGTGAGCCACTAGTGGTGGTAGCAACACCCGTTTTTGAAGCAGTGTGTGCATTTTTCATTTATGCAGCATGTATCAGTTTAATAAGTTTCTCTGTCAACTGTTGTATTCCCTGACAGCCTCCTTCAATTATAGCGGGCAGGCCACATTTGTAGTGTGGCTCCAGCATAGAGGTGATTGCAAAGTCAGCTGACTGTAAAATGCCAGATACATGGGTATTGTGTCCAGCACATGGAGCATGTGATCCATTAGATCACAAGAGCCATGATCCCCACTTGCCTCTGTCTGGTGTCGCACATTCACTAGTGTCTGCCTCAGCACTTGTATGAGGGTTATGAACTGACTTATACAAGCAGTGTCTCCACTCACTGCCTATGTAGCATGCTCAAATGGATGGAGAATGTGTATTAGCACATCAGTTTGGTGCCACTGCTTAGTTGTTAGAGCAATGGACAATCCAGCACTGTCACAGGTGGTGTGCAGCAGCAGGTATTCTGACACAGCCTTATACTGTTCATACAGCCGATCAAGCATGTACAGTGTGGAGTTCCACCTGGTAATAACATCAAGCTTCATCTGGTGCTGAGGCAGATGGTTATTGCGCTGTAGCTCATGTAGATGGTCACTGGCCTTTGCAGAATGGGGGAAGTGGACACAGATGCAATGGGCAACAGTAAACCATTTCCTTAATGTCCGCATGGTTGAGAAACTGCTGAATGACAAGATTAAGGCAGTGTGCCAGACAGGGCACTCTGAAAAAACCACCATTGCTAATGCATTTCACTACACTGGAGCCATTATCACTTGTGATGAATCCAGCTATGAGTGACTGTGTGTGCAGCACCCATCAATCTTGTCCAGCAGAACATTAAGCATTTTTGCAACCGTGTGAGAACCTGTGACACTTGTCATACTCAGGGTTGCATGCTGCTGAATACCAGGTGTGTTGCTACCACCACAATTTTGCTTCATGCATGTTTTGCCGGGCCCAAAATCAAGTACCACACCAGGCAACTGTGCCCAGTGTGCTGTTATGCACAGATACAAGCTTGCTGCTGTTTGTCCACTGGTCCGCATATCCATCCTAAGATGGATATAGTGTGATGCACTATGCTTCAATGCATGTCTAATGTAATCAGCAGCTCTACTGTTCAGCTCTGGCATGGCACGCTTACTAAAATAGGTTTGTGGTGGAACTTGCCATTTGGGACAGGCATGGGCCATCAATCTGCTGAAACCAGCATTCTCTATGAATGAGAATGGCAAAGGATCAATGGCCAGCATTTCAGCAGTGGCATTATTTAACTCTGGTGCAGCAGCATGATTGGTGGGTACTTTGCCTCTAAAGGATGGTCTTCATAGTGGGCTGCATCTTTGGGGCTGTATGACCAGAATGCTGTACTTGTGGCAGCAATGATTTTCTTTTACAGGTAACGTTTGACTCTTCGGGCTTTGTAGACCACATGAAACCAGTTATCTTGGTTGCTTGTGGGTGTGGGGGTGGTGTGCTTTTCAGACTCATGGGACTGAGACTCACACCGCCACTGCTATGCCCACTACTTGAGAGATCAACGGATTGCTCACCCTCCTCCACCACCGACCCACTCTGCCCTCCCACCTCCTGCTCTTGCTCTACTACATGTAACTTGCTACCAACAGCTCTGGCATCCTTCTGGTGTTGCTGCCATCTCAGTGGGTGCTTTTTTTCCAGGTGGGTGTGTTGGCCTCTGGTCCTTATATGGCTTCCCTTTTTTCCCCAACTAACATGGGCTTGACAAAGTTGGCATATTGCTATGGTCTCATCAGCAGGATCTAGCACATAAAAGTCCCAAACTAGGGACTTTTGACCTCTGGACTTCAGATGTTTCTGGGACTGGGATAGTTCAGAAATGTGTAGCAGTGTGTGTTTTAGGGCTGCTCTCATCACTTCAGTAAAACCACATTTGGGAGGGGGGGGTTACTTGACTGCTTGGAGGTTTGCTTATAGGCTTGGTGACAGACTGACCCACAGGCTGTACATGTAAATGGCCTACATCACCCTTAACCTTTTTTAACTCAGGCTTCCATACAGGATCATCCCAGTCATTATCATCACCACCAACAGCGATAATGTCCTTGTCTTCCTCCTGCTCCCCAATCACTGTCTTTTTGGAGGACAGCACCTTTTCTTTCTCTACAACCATCTCAGGGGGCTGTCTATCCTTATCTCCAAGACTATCAGACTCTGGTTGAACACTATCATCACCAACTCTTGTAGGAACATGGACAGTCACACTGACAGACTTATTATCACCCTTCTCTGAGTCCTGGACCACTGTTCCCGTGCTGGTGTCAGTGCCTCCCAGTCCCCTCTTCTCACTGTCAGCATCCACCACTAGCATGGCTGCAACAGTCTGAGCTTTAAATAAGGAAGACGCAGGTATGCCTGACCCATTTCAGCCACCAACTCCTTTGCTGGTTCCTGCCGCACCACCAGGGTCCACTTAAGAAGACACTGATGCAGACAAATGTGTGCTTTCATTGCTGTGGGGAACTGGAACTGAAATTGCACTTTTTTCAGCAGACTTCTTAGCTCCTTCATCCCCCCTGCCACATTTCCCCCCTTTTCTTGGATGCTTCTTAGAAGGCATTTCTGCTGACTGCTGCTTCAAAGCTTTGCCTTTCTCTGTGAGTATTTGAAGAAAGGATGTATTGCTACTAACTGTGTGAATAACACCTCACATGTGAATGACGTCACACACCTGCAGTACTAGCTTCCTTACAAGTCCAAACACAATCAGGATAGGTACCAGCACTTAGAGTACAACTAATACCGTTTATGGTAGGCAGCCTATTCTAGTTAAAAACAAAAGGTAACCCCCCCCCAAACAGGAAGGAATTAAAGAAAAACACACAAGGAAAAAGGGCACAAGTGGCCGAATTTAAATACAGATAATCTATGTCTCTTGACAAATAAAGTACTGTAATGTGTTATTACTTAGTACCACAATTTTTTTTTATATAAAGCCGGGCAAAGACAACCATAAAACCGAAAAAAGGGCAAGTAGTACCACACAATATGGTAGTGGTCTGGATGGGAGAGATCACCAAGAATCTCTTGAAAAATACTATTTTAATATGTACTGTTTTATAATGTGTGCATCAGGTGTTGTGCAAACAATGCTATAAGAGAAAGGGTAACGTAAGTTACTGTAAGTAAAACAGGAACACTGCGCAGTATGCAGAATCAAGCTCCAGCAATAACACAAGGGAACAATTCAACAATGCAGTGCGACTGTAAATGGACAAGTTCAAGTGATCAAGTAGAAGTACTTAATAGAGCAGTTGATTTTAACAGTTTTAGTAGCACAAGTTAACGCTCCAGCAAACAGAACTAACCATGAAACAAATAAAACAAAGGATTAGTTCTGTGTGTTTAAAGCTTTAGAATTCACAATCAATTCACAACTAAAAGTGGAAGAATAGTATACTGTATATAACACAGCTAACAACGCAGGAACTCTCTCAAACAGGATGGAGAAACTTTTCAGAGAAAAATAAATGACAAGATAAAACAAAATTAATAAGAAATAACAGTGAATAAATGACTCACAATTGTGAGTAAATACCAATCTGCTTGGCTAGAAATAGCCTGCACCACTTTACACTCCTACCCCCCTACCCCAAACAACTCTTTTAAAGACACAGAGAAAAGTAAACCTAATTTAAATTAGGTATTAAAATCTACAAAATTAGAAAATGTTCCCTAGCAGCACAGTACCACTAGGAAAAATGTTTATATTTTCCTTCAAATAACTCTCAAAAATAAATTTCTAGCTAAGTTTTCAAAGGCTTTATTGGCTCTGATGCGCCACGACAGACTGCTCTCCAACTCAACATGCAGCAGAATGAGCTGGAAACAAGCTACACGTAACTTTGGACCTATTTACCCACAATGCACTGCAAATTTCACCATTGAACCAAAATTTTGCCAGCGAAATCAAAAGTTATGCTGGTGAAAGTACGCCAGCAGGCAAAATATGGAGCATCAATAGGCGAAATTGGCAGACTAATGCATTTAGATGAAATTTCGCAATTTTATGTGAAATTGTGAAACCAAGCAAAATTTCACTTTGCATGGGAGAAAAATTTCACCAAGGCATGTTAGGCAAAATTTTGCTGTTACCCAAAATCAAAAAAACAGATGAAATTTCATTTCATTTAGGAAAAATATTTCAATTTCACACAACACTATCCTTGAGGGAGGAGGTGAATGAGCCCATTGAACTACAGGCCTGAAGATCAGGGGGCAGTTTATTGTAAAACTTAGGGCCCTTGTACGTGATGGAGTTCTGTACATGCTTGGTGTGGTAAAAAGAGGTGTTGAAGTTATGGCAAGTGGCCCCTCTTGTACTGCGCTTAGGAACTGATAAGGGGAAAAGAGAGTTAACACTGATCAGCAGCAGGTTACAGTGAACTTTGTGTAGGAAAGAGAGCATTTTAAGTTGGAACCTGCCTTCAAGAGTGAGCCAGTTGAGGGAGGCATAGAGGCTACAGTGATGGGTCATCTAGGGGAGGTCGGTCATGAAGCGTGTGATATTATTGTATGTAGTCCTGAGTTTGGAGAAAAGGGAGGATATGTTGGGGGGAGAAGCCTCATATGGATTTTCTTAATGAGGTTGATAATATGGATATTGTAGGTTGGGTGAAGGTCTAAGAACAGTCCACGGTATTTGAATTCTTAGACTTGCTCTATGTTGTTACCAAGATTGTCTGAGAGGGATCAGCCCATGACTGGGGCTTTTCTTGGGCCAGAGAAGATCATAAACTTGGTCTTGGAGTGGAGAACCATACCTTTGGTAGAGAACCAAGTGTGCAGCTTGCTGAAATCAGCTTGCAAATTACTGAATATTGTGTCCAGGTTAGTGTTGCTGCAGTAGAGGGCCGCATCATCAGTGTAAAGGACTATTTGGGTGGTTTGGCAGATGGAAGGGAGGTTAATGATGAACAGCAAGAACAGGAGCAGGCCCAGGATGGAGCCCTGGGGTACCCCATATTTAATCAGACATTCAGCAGAAAAATGACCGCTGATATTCGTTTTCTGAGATCTGCCGGAGAGGTATCTTCTATCCCATTTGACAATGTTTTCAGATATGTGCAATCCCTTGATGGTGTCCAGGAGAAGGCCATGGTCGACCAGGTCAAACGCCTTGGTCAGGTCCACAAAGACAAAACCTGTGTACTGGCCCTTATCGCTTGCTTTGAGGATATCACTGGTGAACCTGACCAGGGCAGTTTCAGTGCTATGTCCAGATCTAAAACCAAACTGGGCAACAGACAGCAAGTTATGGTGGTCAAGGAAGGTAGTGAGCTGGGTATGAACAACTTTTTCAATGATTTTGGAGAAGGGAGAAAGGAGGGAGATAGGTTGGTAATTCCCTACTTCATTCCTTGACCCTGACTTAAACAATGGCTTGACGGTGGCAGTTTTCCACATGTTAGGGAAATAGCCAGAGCAGAGTGAGTGGTTTAGTATGTTGGTGATGGGGGCTGTTAATGAATTAATGGCCAGTTTAAGGATTTTAAAGTCAATTCTGTTTGCATCATTGCTGGGTTTAGGGTTGTTACTTTGGATGAGCATGAGCTTCATGGTGTCCGAGGGTTTAAGAACCCTAAAATAGAATCTGCGGCTGGGCTCGGATGTAACATTGGGGCAGAGGGGGTAGGGGGTGGATGAGGGGGGAGGGGGAGTGATTATAGTTATTGAGGTCACCAAAGAATGAGCTGAAAATGTTTGATACTTCTGAGAGGTCGTTGGTCTGTTTGCCACCTTGGATCAGAGAGATAGGTTCAGTATTCTTGTGTTTCCTGACTAGTGAGTTGAGTGTAACCCAAAGCTTTTTTTTTTTTAATTTGACATACTTTATTAAGCATATCCCAATACAACAGCATATGAAAGTAAATGTATTGATGTCAATGCAAACTGCCAAGAAGGTCATACACAGGTTATTAAAATAAAAGGAGAACATTCGTAGAAAGTAAGATCAACGCAACCTAAAAAAAAAACCACACACACAAACCCCTCCCCCCCCACAGTGCACTCTCCTATAACTTATTATCGTAAGGTTAACAAGAAGACAGCAAGGGTAGTCATTGAGATATAGTTGAAAAGGGAGGAGAGGTTCGTGAGCTCAACACAAGACACCCTATCAAGACAAATAGGGGGCATATAAGTTCCCCCATTTTTTGTTAAAAGATGAAAGGCGATGACGCACACTTGCAATTAAGTGTTCAAGGCAGAGCGTGAATGATATTTCATGCAACCATTCCGCGTAAGAGATGATAACTTGATCCGTCCAGTGCCTAAGCACTAGCTTTTTGACTGCCATTGAGATTAGAGCCATATGAAACCTTCTCTCCTTCACCGGAATTCCGGAGTAATCTCCCAAGATACATATGACAAAAGAGAAGAGGCCCTGTAGTCCAGCAATGGGTCTAGAGCAGATTCAATTTGCTTCCACAATGGGGATATCTTTTCACAGGACCACAATATATGGAGGAGCGAGCCTTCCTCTTTATTGCACCTAGAACACGTGTTGGAGGGAAGCCTCTTCATTTGAGCCAATTTTACCAGTGTATAATACATATTGTTTAAGAGTCAGTATTGTGTAAGTCTATAACAGTCCTGGGTGAGGTAGGTGTATAGGCCTGTCTATATTGAATGCCAGTTAATAACTTCATCAGGGAAAAAAGCCTGCCAGACCCAAGAACCAGCAATCGAAGCAGGCTGAGGAAAAGTGAGGACCAGTTTATATATGGTAGAAATGCCATGGGGTTTGCAAGCAAAAGTCTTAATTTGCTGGAGGAAGGCTTCCAATTGGGAAGGGTTGCACTCTTTCCCCACTACCTTAGCCAGTAGGTGCTTAAGCTGAAAAATTTGAAAGGCAGCCCACGACGTTAGACCCAGTTTAGTGAGAATCTCCTCAGTAGATAAGATAGCACCCTTTGAGTAAAAATCAGCCACCATGAGCTCAGGAGGAAGTGCCGAGATATGGGAACTCCCCCTATTTTAAGATTCAAATTGGCATATAGTGGCTAAGAGGGATCAGAACTCGGGAGTACCTTGTAAAAGTTGAACATTTGGGAGAGAACTCTTATTGAGGTGCCAATCAGAAAGAACTGTAGGGCTATTGGCAATTTTTTAAAGGGAGTATAAAAGAGCGAAAAGGGAGCTCAATTATGTGCAGTGAGAATGTCAGACTCTGTATGCAACCAAATAGGGACATAGTTGTGATGAGCACAGAGTTTGGCTAAAGAAAGCCACCTCCCACACTTATAAAGGTGACAAGCCCAATAGTAAAACAGAAAGTTAGGGAGATGCAACCCCCCCATCTCCTTAGGTAGGGAGAGCTTAAGGTAGGATCTTCTGATTTCCTTATCTTGCCAGATAAAGGAGCTAACATCAGAGTGGATGCGCTGAAAAAAGGACAAGGGTAACCAAACATCCAACATATTTAGTGGATAAAACAATCTGGGTAGAACATTCATCTTGACGGTGTTAATTCTGCCTCAGAGTGAGAGAGAGAGTTTCTTCCATCTTGATAAGTCCTGCTGAATGTTAGACCACAGGTCCTCTAGATTAAGTTTGCAGAGTAGTGGTAAATCCGAGGTAATATAAATGCCCAGGTATTTAATGGATTTGGAGGTCCATTTCATACCAAACTCACTGAAAGTTGAGCTATATGTTAAAGAATTAAGGGGAAAGATTTCAGTTTTGGCAATGTTGAGTTTATACTTCGAGAATTTCCCAAAAGTATCAATAATATGCAATGCTTCTGTTAAGGAGGAGATCGGATCTGAGAGGTGAAGCATTATGTCATCCGCATAAACTGAGAGCACAGGGATCCTATCACCTATTGGAATGCCAGTAATTAAAGGGGAGGAATTTAGTCGCCTAATCAGGGGTTCAAGATAAATATTAAAGAGAAAAGGAGAGAGCGGGCAACCCTGCTGCATGCCCGAAAAGAGAGGGAAAGCCTTGGATAAGACACCATTGCAGTTTATTTTAGCCTGAGGAGAGGAGTATAGGGTCTGAATCAATTTAATAAAGGTATTAGGAAAGCCCATTGTCTGTAGCGTAGCCCACAGGAAATTCCAATCCACCCTGTCAAATGCTTTTTCTGCATCAAGGGATATCAGGGTCATGGGGAAGGGGGGGTCTTGGCCACCTGAACCAAATACTCCAATTTACGAAGGTGGTCAGCAGTTGTTCTACCTGACTCAAACCCGATTTGCTCTGGGCTGAGAAGCTGAGTCCAAACTTGTTTGATTCTACTAGTGAGTATCTTAGCTAAAATTTTAATATCACAATTTAACAAAGAAATGGAACGATAGCTCGCGGGAGATTGGGGTGGCTTGTCTGGTTTAAGGAGGAGGATAATGGAGGCTTCCAACAGAGATGGATCTAGGGTTTGTCCTGAAAGCATATATTGATATAAATGCAATAAATAGGGAGCAAGATCTTTGGCAAAAACTTTGTAGAAATTCGAAAGGAAACCATCTGGGCCAGGGCCTTATCCAATGCGAGATTGAATAGCAGATAGCACTTCCTGAAGAGACATAGGAACAGATAAAAGGGATTGTTGTGAAGAGAGAGGTAAGTAAGTGAGGCAGATAGATAATCTAGTAATTCAGCATGAGACAGAGATGCAGAACGCTGACTATAGAGAGAAAGATAAAATTGTCTAAAGACAGCAGTTATGTCTCTTGGATGTGTTTTAGTAGTTCCGTCCAGATCATTGATCGAGGGAATAAATCTAGACACCTCTAGTTTCCTTAGACGCAAAGCTAGAAGATGACTCGCCTTCTCACCCTGCTCTATATATTTTGCCTTAGTTCTTAAAATGAAATCTTGATTTAGTAATTGCCGTATTGGTCCTTGCAAGAATAGATCCAGGAGCAAATGGTTTGATACCTTTTAATGGACCAACATAGATGTAACAACAAGAACAAAGTGCTCTAGCTTTCGGACCAACCAGTCCTTCTTCAGAAGCTCATGGCAGTTGTTTAGAAAATACAATACTTATAACAGCTAGATAATGCAGAGAAAAACAGAAAAAAAAAAAAAAAAAAAAGAAAAAAACAGAAAAAAAATCCCCATTGGTTTAAAATACTCATTTAAAAAAAAAAAAAACAGAAGATGATGTCAGAAAACAGGTTATGTAGGAGAGACACGCCAACAGCTCCGCACTAGGATGAACTCACACAGGCATACTATTACAGCAAGGAAGACTGAAAAACCAGTGGGGCATCACTTCTCCCAGCCTGACCACTCAGTCTCAGATATGTCAGTAATGGTCTTAAAAGGAAATCTCAAAAACACACAACAGAGACGAGCTTTTGAGATTAAACTTATTTACATCTCAATATGGTAGCAGATGGGATGAACTTGGATATTGGCTTTATGGGACACTACAGAAATTAACATCCACAGACCTTTTCTTCTTCAAGCTGACATATTATAGGACTTCAGCATGTGTGAGATGTGGATGCATGTGTATGTATGTGTGTAGGTATGTGCTGTGAGGTATGTGATATAATAGATGTGGGGCTTGCTGTCACATTGAGGTAAGTCTCTATTTAGCTATATGGAGGTATAATGTGTTACTATTTTCATTTCACACACAACAAATTTCTCCTTACTTTTTATCTTTGCCTGTGTGGGGGGGGGGATTGATTCCATTGCACCATATTCAGTTTACCCAGCCTGCTAGTGTACATACAGGAGTGTTATCTTATACTGTTATATATAATTTTTGTAACTCTGTACATATTGGGATGTGTGATCTCATTTGCTTGGGGGTCCTGCACATATCTTTTACATTAGGCTAATATTGTAGTAATTTACTCAGAATTTCATGACAAGTTGTATTCCTTTGGGAACAATTACAGTGACTGAAGTTAATATAGGTTCACTAGGAGAGAGATTGAGAGTGTGTGTGTGTGTGTGTGTGACAGAGAGAGAGAGAGAAAGGAGGGGGAGAGAGAGAGCAACATCTCGTTTAGCTATATATCCCCACCCACATTATTGTGATGTGGGTAGGTTAGGTTGTACTGTTTGTATGAGCAGGAGGAGATAAATTACTTTTTATCTCTTTTCAGATTCCCTAGACACTTGTGGTACATGTAGTTGCTACATTCTCAGTATATATTGACATCAGTACATATCAGGATGCATGGTCTGAATTCTTTGAGGTTCCTCTACTAGAGTTTTTGTTTAACACTAATATTATCAATTTATATTTATATTATCATTTATATAGTCCTGAGGTTTTTGTAATTTCTTGGGCCTTTTATTTAGCTTGAGAATACAGCTGGGTGACATGTCTAGCTAGGTTTTACATCACACAGTGTGCACTGATGTTTTTAGACAACTTTACTGGTATTCTTGTCTTTAATGCATACATTGTAATTTCATGAGCCCTATAACTATCTTAGTTTGTCTTTAAGCTGAGTGGGGTTGCCTTTCAGTAATCACATCCTTATACTGACTGTGACACTCATGGCTTGATTTGGGAGTTATCTGCTTCAGCAGTGTTATCTTATGTCAATTAAATTTATGTGTAGTAGGATTCTTTATGTTTGTTGCACCAAGCACATCTTAACCAAGGTTCATTCAGACTGAGGGCAGTATTGTACTGTTTAACTTCTCTGACATCATCTTCTGTTTTTTTTTTTTTTTAAATGAGTATTTTAAACCAATGGGAATTTTTTTTCTGTTTTTCTCTGCATTATCTAGCTGTTATAAGTATTGTATTTTCTAAACAACTGCCATGAGCTTCTGAAGAAGGACTGGTTGGTCCGAAAGCTAGAGCTCTTTGTTCTTGTTGTTACATCTATGTTGGTCCATTAAAAGGTATCAAATCATTTGCTTCTGGATCTATTCTTAAAATGAGAAATTCTGCTTTTTCCTGCACTAGATGAGAATACTGATTTCTTAAATCCAGCGATGATTTTAGCAAGTCGGGAGAGGAAGAAGAGGTGAGAGATTGCTCAAGTGTACAAATCTGACCAGAAGTGAGATGGTGGCCGCCTCTCTTTTCTGTTTACGGGTGGAGGAGAGTCTAATAAACTCGCCTCGCAGAAAGCCTTTTAAGGCACACCATTCGTGGTCCATTCTTGCAACAGAACCCTGATTATCTGCAATAAAGAACTGAATCAAATCCAAGATCCTGGTAATAACGTAGTCCTCCTTTAAAAGCTACATATTTAAACGCCATACTGAGTCCCTTTGGAGATTTTGATTTAACATGACTGTGACCCATGCCACAGCATGGTCCGATATAACAATCGGTTCTAGAGCAGAATCATTGAGACCGTGTATAAGAGAATGACTAAGTAAAATATAGTCCAGCCGAGACCAAGTGGAATGCACCATAGAGTAAAATGAGAAAGCTCGAGTCTTAGGATTTAGGAGGCGCCAGGGATCGCACAATCCGGTAGAGTCAAGAAATTCAGCAAGAGCCCTCTGGACTTGGGAAGGGGGCTGAGGCAAGGAATTAGATCTATCCAAGTCCTGTGTGGGTGGTAGGTTCCAGTCCCCCCCAAGAATTAAGGGAAACGCAGAAAACCTTTGTAATTCGGTCGATAAATCCTGAAGAAATTCAGAATTTCCCCCACAGGCCCATACACACTCCCCAGGACTAATTCAGTACAGTCCAATAAACCTTGGACTAAAACATATCTCCCCTGTGGATCAGCAATTGTTATTTTGGGCTGAAAGGCTATCGTCTTGTGAATTAATATAGCAGTACCACC
This sequence comes from Neoceratodus forsteri, assembly GCA_016271365.2. Lineage (NCBI taxonomy): Eukaryota > Metazoa > Chordata > Ceratodontiformes > Ceratodontidae > Neoceratodus > Neoceratodus forsteri. The sequence goes on along the minus strand of CM057455.1, from coordinate 1,365,689,471 downwards.
ACTGGCAGATGAGTTACCAGAAGCAAAAACTTGCCCAATCTCAAATCTGCGCAGGCCCACCGCTTCTCCAGAGAGTAGATGGGTTTCCTGAATGAAGGAAATATGGGCGTTCAATAATGATAAATGTTTTAAGATCTGGATTCTCTTGTTAAGATCACGAGCCCCTCTTACATTCCAAGTTATAAACTTTTGCAGACTAGTAACCATTGAAAGTTATACCAACCAATGCATAGCCAGACCAATGTAATATGAGAGTGCACCGCTAATCCCCCCCAACCCATATTACATGCAAACTATTGAATTGGTGTTCCCACAAGACCCCCCAAAAAAACCTGAACATGCATCTGTCCATAATGACAATTATAAGGTACGGGGAAACCCCATCATAAACAGTGGAAAACAACGGAACACCATAATTTCCAACCCCCCCAAATAACTATTTACAAGTATCCCCCTACCTAGCTTTGAAACTAGTAAAAAAAACACTTTATTATTCAATGGTAGAGAGCCCACAAGTACCCCATTATAACTACCCTCACTACCTCTAACCAAATATAGGATACTAAATTTGGTAAAAACTCGCATTGGGTACACCTCTGACACCAAATTGGGGATTAATGTAGACCAATCTACCAGGTCAAAAGTAATCCCCAGAGTGTCAAGCCATACAAAGCAAAGAGCAAGATTAATTAGGGTACTACCCCCCATACTTCAGGACGTGTGATGGGTTACTCTTAAGCAAATACCCTCTCCCTCCCATCCCCCTCACTTCAAAAAGAAAAAAGATATTGAAATTATTTTGAAATCCAGACTGAGATACCCCAACAATGTATGAGCTTCATGCAAACCCCATAAATAGAGCCATATTCCTGTGAGAAGCAAAAGGGAAGCAAAATCAACACCACACTCCCTGACAGAAGTAGTAGGTAAAAGACATGAATGTGTGGTAGACGAGACTGCAGAGAGAACTGATAACGAGCATAAAGAATAGGCATACCAAGAAGAGTGGTGAGAGAATGAAGGAGACATGAACAATGAAAGAAGAAAAAAGGACAGGAGTCCTATAGAGAAGGAGGAATCGAGGAGAGACAAACACCATTATGCTGAGAGTAGTGTAATTATCTCACTAAATATAGAAGAACGAGAAATATAGAATGAAGCTGAGACAGCCAGAAAGGATAGGATTAGTAGTAAACAGGAAGATAGATAGTAGGAATATTTCCAGAATTGTTTGCATAAAATAACAGCAGAAACATCGCCAAGAAGAGTAAACATAATGGATAGTTCCTCAAATATACTGGTGTTCCCAAGGGGAACCGTATTGGTAATGGGCCAAACCGTCCCATGAAAAACAGTCCCCATTGGAAACAAGTAGTTGCCAGAGAAGGGGATCCATGGGAAAATGGTGCCTCGTTGCCACGCAGAGTCCTCCAGGCCCACAGGCCATCGTCCGCCTCCCTCTCTGGACGCCGCCGTCCTCTTCTCACCAGGGAAAAGCTCCCACCTCAAAGGCGTCCCATGGAAGAAACTCCTCAATGGTAAGCCAGCTGAATATAGATTAATACAGACAAAAATGAATAGTTCTTTGGTAGCATGAGAACGAGATTGCAGTCCTAAGATTTAAATAGTGAAGGCAGCTTCTTGCAGAGGTCAGCTTGAGCCTGGTCGGCAGAATTGAAAGATAGCCATGCTCTATCCACCAAAACCTGCAAGCGAGCTGGGTATGCCATGCGAAACTTAATACTGGCCACTATCACCATGCTGACTATTGAATGAAAGGAGGCTCTTTTCCGCCAAGTTTCAAAGGGTAGATCCTGAGTGATTCTTAGTCGCTTGCCCTCCCATTGTATAGACTGTAACTCTCTGATTTTCGCCAAAATGTGTTGCTTTTCCAGATAGTTGAGAAAACGAATAATCATCAGACGAGGGGAGGCAGTCTCCTCTGGCTTTGGGCGTAAAGACCTGTGCGCCCTTTCTATTAAATAGGTAGGGTTATGTGGGGAAGAGTCCACGATCTTAGAGAAGAGTTTCTGCATAAACAAAATTGCAGAGGGACCTTCAGCCCCTTCTGGTAGCCCAAAGCTCAAGATGTTGTTCCTCCTACTGCACCCCTCTGGATCTTCAGTTTTGAGTTGTAATTTAGTAATTTGTTGCCTGAGCTTTGTAATTTCTGGTTCCATCCTGTCTCTCCAGGCCTCTAAGGAATAGGTGCGTGTCTCCATGTCTGCTGTGCGAGTTCTGAGGTCCGCCATTTCAGCACGAATATTTTTGAGATCAGTGGCAATATCTAGAAGCGTCTCCTTAAAAGGTTGCAGCTCTTGCAAGAAGCGCTCTTCTGAGAGCGTGCTGATGCCGACAATGCACCCAGTTGTTTAACCGAAGGTTGCTGGAGAGGTTTTGCCTTCTTCACCTGCTTATCGGGTGAGACTGGAGGCGTATGTCTGGGCAAGGCCGTTTTCATTTCGGCCTCCATCGCTACGTATTAAAGCAGTAGATACTCCAAAAAAGACAGCCAGCAAGCTCTGTTGGGTGAGCTGGAATATAGATGTTGAGGATACCCCCAATTTCAAGCCAGAAAGCACTCAATGAAATTAGATTTTCAGTCGCGGGAGCGGGAGCCAAGGGAAATAGTAGCTAGCAAGCCCAGACCATCACGTGATCTCATGTAACCCAAAGCTGATGGGGACTGGATGTTTCCCCAAGTTGTTTATCATGGAAAAAGTTAATTCTGGCTCTTCTGATGTCTGATTTGCACTTGTTTCTGAGTGCTTTGTACTGGACATGGTCTCTGTGCTTGGTGTAACAGGCCCAGGCCTTGTCTCTGGTTCTCATCAATTTAGTGATGTTAGATGATACCCATTCATTAACACGTCCCCTAACTCTGATTTTTTTGAGAGGAGTGTATTTGTTGCATACGCTGTTGAGGATGGTAGAGAATCTGTCAAGGACATAGTTGAGGTTACCACGCACGGCGGTGAATGACCAGCCTACTAGGCCGAGATTGTGTGTTATATTTTCAATGGAGTTATTTGTCCAGCATCTAGAGAAGATGAACTTGGTGGGGGAAGGGGGTTGGGGCACTGGGCTGAGCATAAACAGTAGGTGGCGCAGTGATCACTGATGCAGTCTTATAATTTGACCTTGTGGGTTTGGAGATAAGCTGGTGAAGGCCGAGGTTGGCGATGCAGGATTTGGCAGTACATATGAGGTATTGAGCAACTAGTCTCCAGAACTACAATGGGACTCTTGTCTGTACTCTTGTGCTAATACTCTGTTCATCCTTGTCATAACTTGATTGATTTTGATTTTTGCATGCATCGGGGTGCAGGTCACTTTGATTTTTTTATTAAAAGAGGTTGGAGAATATATGTGTATATTTTTTTCAAGAATTTGCATGTGATTTTATGTTGGCTCATGCATGCGTAGCCAACATACTGCGGTAGTAGCAGATTTAGAGGCGCGGTCACTGTTGGGCGAATGCATGGCATGTATCAGTAGGTGCGTTCCTCATTCCCCAATCAGCCAGCAGCAGGGGCTGACACCCTGCATATCTAATGTGGCTACCAGATCTGAGAAAAGGTCCACTGCAATGAGAACGAAGCTCTCATGCATCATGACCTCAACACGCCTAGCGATGTGCAGGCAACATGGCGGCAGTGACTGGCACAGCCACCGCCTGTCACAATGCCGACAGGGGAGCCCACTCCCCATCAGCATAATTCCCTCCCCATTTACGCTGTGTGCGAGGGGGTGCCCAATCCCCCTTGGCATCATGTGCCCCCCACAAAACACCTTTCTTTGCTGATGGGTGGCCTAATCCCTATTGGCTTCAGTCCCCCCTTTCCCAGTTCAATCTGCCAATGGGGGAGCCCACTCCCAGTCAGCATTATGTCCCCTCTTTGTTCTTTGCCAAGGGGGGTGCCCAATCCCCTTCGGCTCTTGTCCCCCACTCCCTTTCCATATGTGCTGACAGGGGTACCCAATCCCCCATCGGCTACTGCATCCCCCCCAAAAAAAAAACACTTGGGTGGCACTCTAGGAGCCCACCCCAATGTGCCAAATACCCTGTAAAAAGAAAGTCTCCTGATGTTTTTTTTTGTTTCACCTGTAAAAAAGAAACTGATCCCCTGCAGTCTCCATGCCCCCTCCTGCAACCTGCACACACCCTCTGCGCACCCTGCCTCCCCACACCCCCCTCACCCCATACTTACCTGCAGAGTCCAGCGCGTCGATCTTCGGTGAACCAGGAACACATCTGCACTCTTCAAAGCCGACCACGAACTGAAGAAATGCTGTTAAGTTGTATAATATCATAAATAGGTTTTTTTTCAACTTTGGTGCATATCTCGAGCATTTTGGGGAATTCTGACACCAAATTTTCATCATGCAGTTTTTGGGACCCCTCCTCATGAATTCAGACACTGTCATGGCATTATTCAGTCCCGATAGGTGATTTTGTGGTCACTGTGCAGAATCACCTTTCGGGACCAATTAACAAAACGACAGTGCCACTTTTCATGGGGGGCTGTCAAAAAGCCTATGTTGCAAATTTGGTGGAAAAAATCCAAACAATGGCTGTTTTATGGGTGTGCATTAAACATTTTTCATGCACACTCTGTGAATTTGTAATATTTTCACTCCAGATTTTCACAATTGGCATTTTCCCATACCTCCTTATAAAAAGTATAGCTGTCATTTTACATATCTTGGCCAAAACGTATTTTCGCACGTCTGGTGCAGAATCGTCCGGTCGCTGTGTGAAATCAGTTTTTGGGACAGTTTGAGGAAATGACGGTGACACTGTTCATGAGCAGAGATCCTAAAATGCCTATGCTGAAAATTTGGTGCCCAAAGTCCATAAAATGACTGTGTTACAAGCGTGCATTGTGCAGTTTCCACGCACCCTTGTAACTTCACAAATTTGCAATATTTACATGCCAGATTTTCAACACTGGCATTTTTTCACACCTCCTTATGAACAGTACAGCTGTAATTTTTCACATCCTGCCCAAAATGTGTTTCCGCACCTGTGGCGCACAATGGCGTGGTTGCTGTAGGAAATCAACTTTTGGGACAGAGTAACAAAATCACAGCACCACTGTTCATGAGGGAAGGTCCCAAAATGCCTATGTTAAAAATGTGGCTAACAAACTCCCCAAAATAATTGGGTTATGGACATGCGTTGCGCAGTTTCTATGCATGCTCATGACTTCACCACTTTTTCATATTTTCACTCCCGATTTTCAACGTTGCCATTTTTTTACGCCTCCTCATGAACAATACAGTTGTCATTTTCCACATCCTGCCCAAAATGTGTCTTCATCCCTGTGTTGCCAAATGGCATAGCCTCTGTGCAAAACCACCTTTCAGCTAAACAAACTGATTGTGTTGCTTTTCATGAGATGGGCTCACAAAAAGCCCGTGTTGAAAATTTAGAGTAAAAATACCAACACATGCCTATGGTGTTTGGGTTTCCAACTGTAGCACCCCACCCTGTAGAGATTGACAGGCGTCAGGGGTGTGACTTGGGATCATCGGCTCTAATGCTTACACCATTCCACCCCACCCCCACCCTGCAGCCAGCGACAGGCATCGTGGTGTGCCTTGCACTGTTTGGCCACAAAGTTCACCACATTCTCCTTTACTGCACCCACCTCAGCATATTTCCCTGTGGAATGGGGTAAGTATAACTCCCAAAGACCCCAAAGCACACCATGACACTTGTCAGTGTCTACAGGGTAGGGTGAGGTACAATGGCATGAACGTTATAGCTGATGACCCAAAGGCACACCCCAATGCCTGTCAGTCTCTACAGGGTGGTACGCCACTTCAATACTTCACTGCCATTCCTATTATGCATCTCTAACTCTGGCACTATCAATGCCAATGCCAGCGAGACAACATTCGGCATTGACAAATGCTTATTTGTACTGTGATTCAATAGGCTGTTGATCTGAACATACTGTAGATTTATTCTACCCATATCCAATTAATATTTTTAGGATACCAGAAATATCATAATAATCAGCATGGGTTTTGAAATTGCAAGCAGCAACATATAGAAATGATCAAAGCAAATTCTGGTCACTTTATTTGCCATTCCCCCTGTCATTTTCCAACATTAAGCATTTTACACACACTTGATGCACTGTGAAAGTCAGTGTGTTTTAAACATAATTCAATGTGCACTGTTTGCATGTTTCTGTCTCAACTATGTGACTGGTCATTGAAAGACTTCAGTGGGTGATAGCTCTAGGTAGAGCCCCTTGTTTTCCACTTTGAACTTTAAATAAACTTGTAATAGTCCTCCAGTAACCATGGTGCACTGAGGATAAAGAAGGGGATGCTCCTCAAACTGTCAACCACTCCCCACTGATGAAGCGGCAGAATGCCATGAAGTGCCGGGTTTGACAGTTTCATTTTTCACTGTATCTGGTTTGCATTCCTCTGCATTAATGTGATTTTGCACAAATAAATTTGGCAATTTGCACTTTTTCGAAACCAGCATATGTGCTATTGTTAGTGTTTCTGGTAACCAAAAAAAATTAAACCCTCATCAGGTATTTAGGGTTAGTTCACTGGCCACCACTCCCCCACTCTTAGACATCCGCCCTCCACCCACTTCCTTACAGAGATCCTTAAAAAAAGTTGTGGGATTCTGGCACTGTGCCAGGACCCACTATTGTCTTTCAATTCAGTCCTAACTCCCTATCCTGACCTGATCCCAGAGGGCTATTTATCACAAGTAACTCCCACCCCAATCCATGTTTCATGGGACCAATAGTAGTCATATTCCTGACTAACTTAGTGTTGAAATACTCTCTTAAGAAGGAATGATACTGGAGTGAGGCTTCGATATTTAGGGCATACAGTTGATGCTTCACCTCCGCCTGTGCCCTCCTTTTCCATGACAGCTCTAAGGAATAGTCTTGGTAGAGCTGGACGCATGGCCCTCCCAATACAGTTTCCCCTTTTCCCTCACCAGTCTGAGACACAGTTCTTTAGTGGGATACCTTAGAAATTTGCAAAGGATGGGCTGTGGTCTCTCTCCTAGTCTGGGCTTCAGAGCAAGTGAACCATGGACCCACTCAAGTTCTAGAGGAGGACTATTGTTTAGTTGAATTATGTAAGGTAAGGCAGTTTGCAGAAACAACAGCATATCTCACCCCTCTGATCCCTCTGATATCCCCACTATTCAGAAGTTTTTCCTTCAGGATCTATTCTCCACATCATCCATTTTAGCAAGGAGAAACATAGAAACATAGAAGTTGACGGCAGATAAGGACCGCAAGGCCCATCCAGTCTGCCCATTTCTTTTTCTACCTTATAAATGTGCCATCGGCCTTTGCTCTGTCAGTGGCCTATCTATTCATACTCATTTGTATTGCTCCCTTATGCCTATCCCATGCCTGTTTGAAGCCCTGCACTGTATTCACAGCCACCACTTCTTGAGGTAGGCCATTCCATGCTTCCACCACCCTTTCTGTGAAAAAGAATTTCCTCACATTCCCCCTTAATCGGCCCCCGTCTAATCTCATGCTGTGTCCTCTTGTTCTGCTATTTTTTTTTTTTTTGCTATTTTTTTGATATTGTGTTTGTTCGTCATGAGTATTTAGCCTTCCTTGATGTAAGGCCAGCCCCTCCTCATGCCTTGCTGCTGTGGTCTCAATGCCCACCACTCTGGACGTAAGTACTTGCATTTCTTTGTTTGTATTTGTGGTTATATTTTTTTAGTTTATCTGTATCCTGCAGAGGCTTCCCTAACGTCGCTAATACTCTTTCCATTTCTCTGCTTTCTGGAGCGGCACCCCTTTGTGCCATTTGTAAATTTCACTTGGTCCATGACAGCCAAGTTAGCGGTCAAATTCTTGGCTGGCCTTTACACTTTACTCCCCCATTTTCCAGCCCACTCTTGGTGCTGCAGTGCGAGGTGCCAGTCTTTTACTTTTGCTCAGTTCCCTCTAGCTTATTCTGGACTGATTTCAGCCAGATTGGTGTCAGATTGTAACCCCTGAGTTTAGTTATATACTGATTGTGTTTTTTTTTTTGCTTTCAAATGTCCTGGGATCATTTTGGATGGACTAAAACTTTCCCCTCATTTTTCTGCCCAAATTAAGCTGTCACCATCTTGTTAGCAAGCTCCCCGATTGGCAGTATTCTAAGTGGGTCCTTCTGAATGGGCACAAGTACAAAGAGAGTAGCATCCATGCTACTGTATATTGGTTCATTCATTGCCGATATTAACTGTAAAACACTTGCCTGTTTAATGCAAACTTGTGACTCAGACATAAGGAAAGACAGGAGGTGAGTGGAGCTAGACTCAGAAAAATTTCCAAACTCCCACCACCATGGAAACTACAGCTAATTCTCACTGGGACCCTGTGGGGATGCTGAGGTCAGATGGATTCCAAAGGAGAAAAATTACCAAACACATCATAAATGTTATTTCCACAGAGACTGATGTCTGGACAGGAATCAGCCAGAGCAGCCAGCCCTGTGGCTGTCTATATTTCTCTCAGTGACTCGTGCAGCTAAAGATGAATTGAGCACATTCCAGGTGAGGGGGTTTTAGGTGCTTGTAGGGTCAATTGATATTTGCAAGCACTGGCTTCATTAGCAACTGGTGTCAACATTTTTACGTGTATCTGACAGCTGGCTTTCTTCTTGACCTACAAGCTGACCATAAGTTTGTGGTCAGGATTTCATGCTGAGAATATAAGTCACACTCTGAATGGAATTCTTCTGAGTTATTCAGGTATTATTATAAATGTGGACCGGGGGTGGGGGTAGGGGTGGGGCTAAGCTTGACTTGCTGCACTAATGCTGTCTCTTGTAGGATTTATACCTTGGATTCATACTCAGCCCCCCCCCCCCAACACTGACACCAATGCTTTGTGCTGGTAGCTGAGGGTTTTCTTTATGTACATTGCACATGAAGTAGTGAAAATCTTTTTAGCGGCAAGGTGGGGGCTGAGGGATAATAGTCTCTGTTTACATTTTTCACAGTTGGAGTTAAAATAGTAAAAGTGTTCACAACAAAAAAGTCCACAGATTTCATGAGTGAATCGCAGCACATTAACCCGCACTTTCATGCAAAATGTCTTGCATCGTGTAGCAGTTACTTTAAAAAAAAAATAATTTCCTGTGAGGTGGTGGTGACTGGTAAGCAAATATGCAAATATAGTGAACAAACTGTAGTCATCAATTCAGAAAAACATTTAGAAACATTAGAAATAAATACAAGTACTTTGACTCTGTGTATTTTCATTTTCTTATTTTAAAAAATACATCGGAATTTTATTTAGAAAATCTATTAATTTAGGCATTTTTAAATTACAAGAACCCTCTTATCAGCTCTGTGAATGGCAAAACATTTTCTGCAGTGTGGAGTGTTTTCCTTAACTAACAAAGTAAATCCAATTGCAGTAACTGAACACACTAGGTTTTCTTGTCAGTGGTTTGGAATCTGATTGGGTGACGCAGCCCCCCCTCCCCCGATAGATGTGGGGCAATTCCTCTTAATTTTTTATGGAGTGAAAAACAAACAAAGTTGGCCTGTTGGTGCAGCGGTTGGATTTCTGCTTGCGACGCTGGTGACCTGGGTTTGGGTGCAGACCTGGGAGTCAGAGGGCCAGCCAGGGGGAGGTTGCCTGAGTGTCCGATAGACTGCTCAGCTCCTCTGGGGGGAGGGGGGCACACTGGCTCAGGGGTGGCCTGACCTCTGGTGACAGTCAGAGGTATAGCAGCCCCAATGCCTGCACCAGAAGGGAGAGCTTGATGGACACTGGCGCAAGCCTTGGCATTGTGGCATGTCATGCTCTGGGAGGGTGTACATGGAAAAATGCCTCTCCCAGTGTGACACTGACATGAGGGCATGGTAGTGGATCCTCACCTGCCTGCAGCTGCACTGTCATATGGATCCCCGATGACAACTTGATTTCCTCTGGGAAGGGGGTTTGGGGCACCCACCCCACTGTGTCCCCACCTGGGGGGTAAGCCAGGGCTACATGGAGGGGAGTCTTCAATGGGAAGAGGCAGCCAACAGGCAAGGCAGTCGGGTGACAGTGCTGGGTTGGGGCAGGGTTAAAAAAAAAAAAAACAGGCTGCAGTCTCAGAGGCTTATCTGAAAAAATTCATAAGGTGAAAAAAGGGAGCTGGGCATTGAGATAAAATTCATAGATAGCTAGAGCACAAAGCTGTGAAGCAAGATGAGAAGAACACAGGACTGAATCAGACTATAGCCAGTTCAGAAAGTCACTTGGTCATCATGCACTAGGATCCTTCCTGCTTTCAGTTTAAACAGACATGCCACCACTGAACAAGAGATGTGGCATCTCAGTTTGACCATCCTGGGTAAATAAAGTACAGAATCAGTTTAAAAGATCATGTGCAGTATACAGTATGAGCAGCATAATATTATATACATACTGACCAGAGTTGTTGGAATATAGTAGCAAAATATTGACTCCAAGGGATGAACTACAGTATTGACTGACATCATCATATTACTCAAAGCATCAGGATCAGGGCAATGTGACTATTTAAGTCAATTGTTCATATCAATGCCCACAACTTCCCCACCATATCTCGAAAACTTCAGTCAACATACGTTTTGATAAACCTTGTTTGTATGTATACAGTACATTTCCCCCACCCTCCAACACACGTGTATGCAAGCAGACAGACAGACAGACAGACACACACACACACACACACTTTTAGGTTATTTTAAAAAACACATTGAAATATTATTTAGAAAGTCTGTGAATTTAGGCATTTTTAAAGTATGAGAACCATTTTATCAGCTCAGTGATTAGCAAAACATTTTCTGTAGCGTGGAGGGACTTCCTTAAATGACAAATTAAATCTGATTGCAATAACTGAACACACTAGAATTTCTTATCAGTGGTTTGGAATCTTATTGGGTGATGCAAGCACCCCCTGATTAGATGAGGGGAAAGTCCTCTTCATTTTTTTATGGAGTGAAAAACAAACAAACAAAAGGCTTTGGTTCCAGAAGCTTATCTGAAAAAATAATTCTTAACATTATTGACAAGAACTGGGCATTGAGATAATGTTTATAAATAGCTAGACTGCAAAGCTGTGTAGCAAGATGAGAAAAACAGAGGACTGAATCAGACTACAGCCAATTCAATATGTCACTTGGTCATCTTGTACTTGGATCCTTCCTGCTGTTAGTTTAAACAAACACGTGCCACCACTGAACAAGAGTTGTGGCATCTCAGTTTGACTATCCTAGGAGGGTAAATAAAGTACAGTGTAAAATAAATCCTATCAACAGGGGCTCAAAGACAATCAGTTTAAAAGTGCATGTACAAAATACTGTATGTGCAGCATAATATTATACAAATACTGACCAGAGTTGTCGGAATATAGTAGCAAAATATTGACTCCAAAGGGTGACCTACAGTATTGACTCACAATCACAATATTACTCAAAGCACAAGGATCAGGGCAATATGATTATTAAAGTCAATAGTTTACTTCCCCCCTATATCTCAAAAACTACAGTCAACATATGCTTGGATAAAACTTGTTTGTATGTATGCAGTAGATTGCTCCTATCCTCAATAGACACACATGCAATGACGTCTTATACCCTTGTATACCACCTACACAAATATCTGGGGACCCAGAACAGAAGCCAATAAGGCTTTGAACATGTAAAAATAGTTTGTTGAAATCCATCTGTGCAGTTAATACAGCGGCAGTGAGAATCGTGACTTTGGTTATCTCTCCCAGCTGCTTTCGGCTGCAGCATTCATTGACTTTGGCTGCATAAGTAGTGCTTCATGAGACAGTTTAGATTATTGCAGCAGAAAACACTTTAAGTTTTCTCTTCATCTAGGATTGCACTATGGGGTTTTTTTGTCTGTTTTGTTAGCAGAATAAGCCTCTTCTGGTGTTTTCCATGACTGACTGCTTTTCTTATTCTGCTCTTGCAGTGCCTAGTTCAATTCATTATACTTCATATGTACTTCATATTTCCACACTTTGTCCAAACCTACCCTCCCATGGCCTACTTAGCCCTTCTCAGCCCATGCTCTATCCACTCCTACCGCACTTAACCTGTGTCTGCCCTCTCTAATCCAGGTCCATGTCTGGTAATAATCATCAGTTCCTTTCTATGTAGGTTTCTACTGCAGGTTTGTCTGGGTTTTTCCGCTCCATACTGATGCCACCCTGGTATGGATTGCTATTGATTGTGCACTTGTTATACATTAATCTGTACTTTTATGTGATTGTTTGTTCTCCCAATATTGTAACCCCCGGATGCTTCTGGAAATGAGCTGCTTACAGCTCATTATGTCTTTCCTGGTGAATCATTTTCTAAATAGATAAAATAAAATACTTAATTGAAAAGGAGAAAGCCTGAGTTCCTGTCATTGAAAATTGTTACGATCTGTGGAATATCCATTTTCTTCTCTCCTATTGTTTACTGTTAATGTTAAACACTCAGGGCCCCCCTCCCATATCCTCCCAGTTAAAGTTCAATTTATGAAATATACATAACATTAGATAGGGCTGTGATCCCATGAACACTGTCTGTATTACTAAACATGAGTTTATAAAAGACTCCAAAAAATGAACAAAAGTGCTTGGAGACAGTGCTTTCTAGTTTCATTTTATTCTTATTCTGCTCTTGCAGTGCTGAGTTCAACTCTAAATACTTAATGGAAAAGGAGAAAGCCTGAATTCCTGTGTTTGAAAAATGCTACGATCTGCAGAGTATCCATTTTTTTCTCTCCTACTGTTTACTGTTAATGATAAATACTCTGGGCTTCCTCCCCTGCCCACCCCACCCCGCTCTCCTGGTTAAACTTCAGTTAATAATAAAATATACATAAAATTGGATAGGGCTGCAATACTGTGGTCCCACGAACACCATCTGTATTACTAAACATGAGTTTATGAAAGACTCCAAAAACCTGAACTAATCAAAATTGATTTGTGAAAACAACACTTGTAGCTTAATTTTATTATAGTGAGACAAGAAGGAATTTATGGGCATGTACACACATAGCGGATACTGTTTCCCTCCTCCTTTTTTTCTGATCCTCCCATAATCCCAGAAAGAATATGAACTGGTGTCAATAAATATGTATTTGTAGCTTACCTTTCTTGTTTCTCTATGATACAATTAAGTTACAAGCATTTTTTTTGTTACAAAGGGGGTTGCACGCTCAAGGGCAACCAAGGCTGTCAAGGGTATCCTAAGGTTGGAATGCATGCATGAGGTAGAGATGCAGTGAATTTAAAATCGGCTGGGATGAGCCTTGAAGTGGGCGCCGCGCTCTCCGCTATGCGGAGTAGGCAATGCAAAGTGCTCACTCTGCCTTGTCATTACCACTTGCGTTGAGGCTGGACAACGCGAAGTAAGGCAAAATCATTGATTTCAATGGACTTCACGTTCCTCATTAAGATTCTAAGTGATCCACTTGGTGTTTCAGACTTGGCAGCCCCCCCACACATCACATGGCTTACAGTACTGTAAATCACATGCTCTGTAGCCAGGCAGGAAGGAAGTGAGTCACACAGACAGTTTCACTTTCTCCTGTGCAGACTGAGAGAGAGGAGCGTGGGCTAGAGAGAGGAGTGTTTTGATTGCTGATAGTTTGAGATCAGAGTGAGGAGGAGAGTTAAAGTTTGATAGTAATAACCCAACAGCTTTTTTGAAAGCTACATTTTTTTGTCTTTTCTGTACTGTTTTTTACTTAATTTGTTCTTTCTGTAAATTTTATTTTTCTTACCTCTATACTTACTTAGTTGTTTGTCTGTGTGTGTGTGTTGTGCTTGTGTCGTGAGACAGAGTAGTGACTGCTCGGACTGAGAGAGCACAGTGGGAGATATGGAGCAGGGTGAGGGAATGTCTGGGGAGGGGGCAGCTCTGGGAGAGTGTGGTAGTACATGTCGTACCGTGTGCATGCGTGGGGGGCATGGGTGCCCATTTGTGTTGGACCACTCTAAACTTATGAGTGTCCAACCCCCGGAAGCAGGACCAGCACCGCCTCCTGACTCTGAGGCAGATCAACCACTACCACCAAGTCCAGCACAAGGTCCTTTGGAGCAGGATGTGCCTGTTCCCCCAGGCCCAGGTGTGGATCCTATCAGTGTTAAGCAGTGTGAGCCACCTACTGCCAGTTCATCTGGCCCTCCCCTGCCTGTGTCTGGTCCTCCCCGCTCCTCCGTTGTTTTGCAGTTTTTTGACTGTGAGGGGAGGACAGCAGTGTGGTGAAGTGTTGTCTATGTGAGGTGGAGGTGCACCGTGGCCCCCGGGGGAGTCACCTGGGGACTGGGGGCCAGCACACTCATATGCTTAATCACCACCAGTTGTCGTGGCAGGCTGCCACAGAACGGACCATGTCTGCACCTGCTGGCCATTCCGTGGCAGAGGGTGCCGCTGTGCATAGCAGCATCCCTAAGAAGAGGAGGGCCACAGCAGCACTTGTTGCTCCACCAGCACACCCCCCACCACCACCACCACCAGCAGGTCAGCCTGTCAAACGAGTGGACACCAGAGAAGTGCATGTGACACTGTCCGACTTGACAGTTCTCTGGAGTGCTGTTGAGGAGAACAGCAAGAGGATGAGTGCTGTGGAGTAGCAGCTGGATGACATAGAGGGACATCAGCTTCAAATTATGTCCATGCTGGAACTGCTGCTGGATCACCATGGGATCCCACATTAGTTTTGTTTCCTCACACCATGTCCCCCCCACCACCTTCCTTGCTGTGCCATAAAATGTTTCCTCCACCATTCCTGACCCTTGTATGTAATTATGCCCTTTTTTTGTTGTCTTCCATATGTGTTACACTTTGTATTCTGGACCCCCTTCCTTCTGTTAAGTGTCTGTGTGTGTGTGTGTGTGTGCGTGCACTGTTTTGGTGCCTCATTTTTCTGCATCCGTAAAAGGCATCTGTCTTGTGTCCAGAAAATTGACAAGTGGTAACACAGTGAAATAAGAGTGTTTCAGCACATACAAACTCCCCCAGAATTAATTGCACACTCAGTCATGCACACAAAAGTGGCACAGAGTCCCCAGATTTTTCTGCAGGCCCAGAATGCATCCTCCATGTGTCCAGAAAATTGACAAGTGGTAACAGAGTGAAAAGAGACTGTTTCAGCACATACAAAGTCCCCCAGAATTAATGGCACACTCAGTCATGCGCACAAAAGTGGCGCAGAGTCCCCAGATTTTTTCTGCAGGCCCACAATGCATCCTCCTTGTGTGCAGAAAATTGACAAGTGGTAACGAAGTGAAAAGAGACTGTTTCAGCACATACCCCAGTGTAAAATGATGACTGTGAGGTTCGTGTTGCTGGTCCTCTGTGTTGTGTGAGACAATTCCGCCAAATGCAATGTGATCATCTCAACTGGATTGAAAGGTGCCCCTCGGATGTACACTAATAGTAGCCTTGGTGAGTAGATATATATATATATAGATATATGGTTGTGTATTTTGTAGGTGATGATGAGGGGGTTGAACTTGACATGGACATGTAGATATGCTACTGTTCTGCATCACACAGATGACTTCTTCACAGATTTTGTCAGCATCCTTCTGGAGTCCGGTTGTTAATGATGGTCATGGTCATCTAATGAAACGACTTCTGCATGTTGCATGTGTGCCCAAGCTCGGGGGGGGTGCCTGATGTTGAACTTTTTGGGATAAAGCCACTTTGACAGAACAACAAAGCATTGCGAAGTTTCCTAAAAAAATAAATGAATGACTTCTTACAAGTTACAACTTCATTGTTATGTGCCCCTCCCTGGTTCTCAAATCTCAATCCCTATTGTCAAGTGACATTTCAGAGACACATCTTGTCAACTACTAAAACAACCTGTTGTGTGCAATATTTGCAGCAGTCTTTACAAAGCAAAGAAATGGATAAAATAAAATCTTCATACTTACCAGAATGGATTTTACATGGACATCACATCAGTTCCTCTCTGTACGGCATAGCTACAGCATCTTTCCCAATGAGTATAGCGATGGAGCCTGTTTTTGTTCTCCTGTAAAAGAAACAAAAGAAGTGTACTGTATGTGTTTTGCCACTGTGGCTCTGAAAAGCTACAGAAAACAAAACATGCAACTTAAGGAAGTGAGGCAGCATAACAAACATGAGTGCACATACTCACTTTATGGTTTAAATATTAAGAAGCTGGTGGTGGTGGTGCACTGGTGGTCCGTGGGGGGCAGACAGACTCATGGTGGCAGACTTGCATAACATCAGTCCCGGTGTTGGTGGTGGTGGTCCGTGGGGGGCAGACAGACTCATGGTGGCAGACTTGCATAACATCAGTCCCGGTGGTGGTGGTGGTGGTCCGTGGGGGGCAGACAGACTCATGGTGGCAGACTTGCATGACATCAGTCCCAGTGGTGGTGGCGGTGGTGGTCTGTAGGGGGCATACAGACTCATGGTGGCAGACTTGCATAACATCAGTCCCGGTGGTGGTGGTGGTCCGTGGGGGGCAGACAGACTCATGGTGACAGACTTGCATAACATCAGTCCCGGTGGTGGTGGTGGTCCACGGGGGCAGACAGACTCATGGTGACAGACTTGCATAACATCAGTCCCAGTGGTGGTGGTGGTCTGTGGGGGGCAGACAGTCTCCTGGTAGCAGACTTGCATAACATCAGCCCCGGTGCTGGTGGTGGTGGTGGTCCATGGGGGGGCAGACAGACTCATGGTGGTAGACTTGCATAACATCATTCCTGGCGGTGGTGGTGGTCTGTGGGGGGCAGTCAGTCTCATGGTGACAGACTTGCATAACATCAGCCCCGGTGCTGGTGGTGGTGGTGGTCCATGGGGGGGCAGACAGACTCATCGTGGTAGACTTGCATAACATCAGTCCCAGTGGTGGTGGTGGTCTGTGGGGGGCAGACAGTCTCATGGTGACAGACTTGCATAACATCAGCCCCGGTGCTGGTGGTGGTGGTGGTCCATGGGGGGGGCAGACAGACTCATGGTGGTAGACTTGCATAACATCATTCCCGGCGGTGGTGGTGGTGGTCCGTGGTGGGCAGACAGACTCATGGTGGCAGACTTGCATAATCAGTCCTGGTGGTGGTGGTAGTCCGGGGGGTGCACACAGACTCATGGTGGCAAACTTGCATAACATCAGTCCCGGTGGTGGTCGTGGTCCAAGGAGGGGGGGGCACACCGCCTTTTAAATACTACAGTTAAAACCTGCCAACATTAACCACATCATCATCGTCATAAAGAAAACTGCCCTCATAGTCATCGATGTCTGAAGTCTGACCACTGGGAAATTCTTTCCCCATTGTATCATCATCTACATCAGTAGTGGGCCGTTTCAGGCAGCCACTGCCAGTGTCACCAGGATGCTCCATTTCCACATCAGCAAGATCACCATGACTAGGCCAGGATATGAATACTGAGGTTGCAGTCTGTACTGGTATGTGCCTCTCATTCATTTTAATGAATGTTAGCAAACTAACATTTGCAGGAGACAGGTTTGTCCGATGATCCCTGAGTATTGCACCTGCTGAGCTGAATACCCTCTCAACACTTACACTGGAGGGTGGGCATGTAAGATACTTCAGTGCCACTGCAGGTAGCTCTGGCCATTCACTGGCCTTTCCACTCTAGTACAAAAGAGGATCTTCACTTTTTGTCAGATGTCTGTTTTCAGACAAATATGACTCAACCATTCTCTGTGCCGCAATAAGTCCAATTGTTGATGCATCAGCCAGTTCCCCAGAATCATTGATGTCACAAATACCCACTTGGGACAAAGCCTCCCAAAGCAGGTTGATGCCAACCACTTTGGATGACAGACCACCTGGAACTACAGTCCCCTTACCCTTGCATGATATGCTTGCTGGTCCTCCAGCTACACCTTCAGCTGGATTATGCTGCTAAAGTTTGCAAACCTTGGCACGTGACTTCTGTGCCCCATGAACCAAACGAACCAGTTGACACTGATATTTTTTACCTGTTCAAGCCCTCCCTCCAGTACTGATGCAATTCCATGTTTGTATCGTGGGTCCAGCATTGTTGCCATGGCAAAGTTGTCACTACGCTGCATGCTCACAATGTGACGATTCTGGTTGAATACTGTCAGCATGTGTTGCAGCAACACACTGCTACCATCATCTCTGGCAACATCAAGGCTATGCTGTACATTCACTAATGTCTGCCTCAGCACCTGCAGCAGTGTAATTGATTGGCTAATGGAGGCAGACTTGCCACTCACTGCCTGTGTGGCATGTTCAAAAGGCCACAAAATTGTTATTACAGAGTCCATGAGGCGCCACTGTTCAGTCATCATAGACAAGGAGACCCCAGAACTGTCACGGCTACTGTGCATAACAAGATATTCGGAGATGGCTTTGTATTGTTCATACAACCTCTCTGCCATGAATAAAGTGGAGTTCCATCAAGTGACAACTTCCAGCTTCAAGCGGTGCTGAGGCAGGCTGTTTTGTATCTGCAACTGCCGCAGTTGGTCACGGGCCTTTCCAGATCTTGAAAAGTGAGAGCAGATATGTCGTGCAATGGTCAGCATTTCCTTTATGTCAGGGTGCTGCAGAAACTCCTGAACCACAAGATTAAAGCAGTGGGCCATGCATGGAAAAAAAAAAAACACCATTCGCGATGCATTTCACCACATTTGAGCCATTGTCACTTGCTATGTACCCAGTTCTCAGGGACAGAGGGTGTAGCCATCTGTCAATTTCAGTCAGCACCATGTCTAACACGTTCTCACCAGTGTGTGAACAGGTCACACTGCACATAGCAATTGTTGCATGCTAGCGAATTCCAGGAAGATTGCTACCATGACAATCCACCTTCCTGCACTGATTATTCACACTACCAGCATCACAAACAACCCTAAGCACCTGCGCCCAGTGTGCAGTTATACACAGATATGAACACCCTGCTGTTTTGCCACTTGTCCACATATCCATACTTAAATGGATGAATGGAGAGGAGGAATGTTGAAGGGCAAGTCTTACTGAGTCTGAGACAGTGCGGAACAACTCAGGAACAGTACGGGTAGAAAAGTATATCCAGGATGGGACTTTCCATTTTGGACAGGCACGGGCAGCAAACCACTGGAACCCAGAATTCTCCACAAAGGAGAAAGGCAAAAGATCGATTGGCAGCATTTCCGCTACAGCAGCATTAAGTTCACGAGACACTGTATGATTGGGGGGGTACTTCAGCTTATGCACAAAAAACACTCTGTAACGTGGGCTGACAAATGTTTTACATGGGTTGTGTTGTTGGTCACAAATGGTTGTGCTCTGTGATGAATGGCATTGGCAGGGGGTGGAGTGTGGACATTTGATGAAGACGGTTGCACAGGTGATGATGACAAACCCAGAAATTATGTTATTTTTCCAGATTTGCCAACCAGGGTTGATATACCATTTGCACTAGACATACTGCATTCACCACCACCACAAAAACTGCTACTCTCACCAGCACTGGACAACATTTCAAAGTCATTATGGTCCTCCACCTCATCATGCCTGTAGTAATCCTCTGCTCTTATTACTGCACTACTGCACAAGTTTAATGTCCTACTGGGCTTAACAGTCATGGAAGGGGACAACATGCTGACTATGGTTGCCACTGGTGATACGGGTGAACGCCCCAGTCTGGTATTAGCTACCAGCTTGTGCTGGGTCCACAGTGCCAAGTGCCTATTCTTAAGATGCATATGCTGTCCTCCTGTCCCAAGATGGTTCCCCTTTTTACCTCGACTCACACACACCATGGCAAACCTGGCAGATTGCAACTGAATCATCATTTTCATCTCGAACAAAAAAATCCCAAACAAGGGAGTGTGATGCTCTGCTTTTAACATGTCCATGATGATGTGGCTTATTTAAGTCTGTTATTTTAAGCACTGAAGTGGGGGGGGCACGTGATGTTTCTGGCACTGCACACCTGGACTGCAACTGACCACCACGACTACCTATCATATTGATTACTGGGTTGTCATCATCATCATCAACTAAAACCGGTAAATCACAAGTTTTTACAGGGGGGGATTCCTGCAAACAGATTCAGACACAGCCACTTTTAATTTCTTTTCTCCAGTTCCCAACTGGGGTCAATTACATCATCATCATATTCATCGACGCCACTGTACACATCCACATCTTCTGCTTGGATGCTAACATGTGGACTGCATGTTGCAACAACAGCAACATCATCATCATCAGCATCATCACATTCATCATCAGCATCTACACCACCGTCACCTGATATTTTTTCACCACACTGTGAATCACTGCATGGAAAATGCATGACGTTAAGTGCCACGGTGGACAAAATATCACATTGCATGCTATCGTTGACATAATCATCAGAATCAGGTTCAGTTAATGGGATGTTACTGGGAAGTATGACATCATCTACGCTGTCACTCACTTGCACTGCTTCACACTCAATATGTTTGAATAGGGTACACTGGTCGAAATTAGAACTTGACGCAACAGTGCTAATACTACCTCCACCACCACTAACACCAGTAACACTAACACCACCGGCTGGGAAAACATCATCTCCTCCATCATCTCCTCCAACTATCAGTGAAGCTACTAATTGGGCTGTAAAAAACATTGCAGGAGAAATACCTTTCCTCACATCAGCAATGCACTTCTCCATCCGCGTACTACTACCACGCCCACAGACCCTCTTACTGCCATCATTTCCATGGCCAGAAACAGCTTTACTTGCATGTCTCTTTGCAGGCATTTTGGGGGATCAACTACAAATTTTATTACCAAATTCAGATTTTGATATGTTCACTTTCTGACTAGAGGGACTCTGGCTGGATGTGAAGCAAAATAAACAACTGTGGCTTCAGCAACAGATAAGAGACTACTGTGTTGTGACACTGTCACAGAATTAAAACAACTTCAGTAACCAGTGGTGCTGATGGGGTCACAAAAACAATCCAGTCTGGTAAAAAATACCTTTTCAACGTGGGGGGGCACTGACTACAGACAGTGCTGTTTTTTTAAGGCACTACAAGCAGCAAAACTAAAAACAGAGAAACACGATCACAGTACAAAATCAGGCAGCTGCAGTGGATAGCAGGTTCACACTGCTGCACTTAGTTGCACTTACACTAGTCTGTGTCATAAATTTTAAAAGGTGTACTATATTTGATGCACGCAACACTGCACACACAACACAGAACACTGTGTACAATGCTGAACGAGGAATGCGATGCAAATGCAAAAAGTTCAGTGTACTTCCACATAATGTAAATTTGTAATTGAAACAACCTGACCTTATGAAATGCTGCATCACATTCACACAACAAACAGCAAGAAAATTTGTGCTATTACTGACAATTTTACTATGTGTACAGTAACACAGTCAGTTATATAACAAAAATGTAACCAAAACATAAAGAAATCACTAGTTCTCCAACTTAAATCTACCTGCCTATAAACAGATACGCCCCTCCCCCACACAGCACACTTCACTGTCTTTCACCACACACACTCAATGTTGTAAATTAACATTCCAAATCCACACACAAACAAAAACGCTCTATGATGTGAGCACAGGAGGGTTTCCTACAATTGATGAACTACAGTTGGATCCCCCCAAAAAAGCAAAAATGCTTTTTGAATAGTTTTTAAAAGATTCCTACAGACAGTTATCAGAGCACACTGTCTCCTACTCCTTCCTACTCATACTACCCCAAACTGAGGCTGTGCAGATCAATATAGAGCCCATGTGACCTGAACTCCCATGAAGCACTGCAAAATCAGCCTTCAGAGCTCAAAAACAAGGCGAAGTGAGGCGAAGTGAACTGCCACCAATGCACTTTGCCTTAAAAATTGAAAGAGTAGTGACCAGTGGAGGTGGAGTAACACGAAGTCGCTGTTCCCAATGCACTTCATGTTCCTCATTATAACGCGAAGTACTCTGTTTCATATTGTGGGGCATTCCACGAATCTGCCTGTGCTCCGCAAAATGCTTCACGAAGCAGATGAGTCCACTTCACCCACCCCTAGTGCAAGGGAGGGAAAGGAGTGAGAGAAGGTAAGGTAAGGTGGGGGAAGGAAGACAGAGAGAGAGATGGGATGGGGCTAGATGAAGGAAGCAAGACTCAGTCATGACTCATGCCACAGGGTGCTTTTGGGATTCGCTAGGAGAGGGACAATGGAGGAGGGCCCAAGGGGGTACATAAGTTGCTGACAGAGCTCAAGTCACTTTTTGCTACTTTTGAGATCCCATCCCACCCATCCTATACTGGATAGGGCCATAGGCAGTAGGAAGGAGATGAGGGCTTTGGACTGAGGGTTATGGGCATGTTTGCTGAAAGAGGGCAACGGACTCCTGGAAGACCGGGAGGAATCTCAGGTTGCCAGCAGAGGGCAAAAAGTGAAAGGGACAAACTTGGATTGCCAACAGAGGGCAACAGAGGTGGAAGAGGGCAGTTGGAAATAAGTGGGGGAGGTGCAAGGGTTGGGGGACACTAGTGCCAGGCATGGACTGTGTCAACACTCAACTGGGTCTGGCACCTCAGGAAAGTATTCCCTCAGGGAGGAGCAGATGTGGGCATTGGGTGGGACACCTGAGCCCAAGAAGAAGAAGAGAGGCAAAAACGGACATCGGAATGCAGAAGGGCATTGGGTTAAATACCCGAGCCCAAGAAGACAAGACAAGAATATCAAAGGATGGTTGTTCAATTTTGAGATGATGTAAATAATGTAAATATAAGATGGGAAGCCCAGAATTCAATGTAATATGATGTACAGAGTTAAATATGTACTGTAAATAAAACTTTGCCAATTGAGCACCCACAACACTGTGTGTTGAGTATCATTCCAATCAGGGATATCCCAATGACGAATCAATTTTGATTATTTCAGTTTTTGGACTCTTTTATAAACTCATGTTTAGTAATACAGATGGTGTTCATGAGACCACAGTATTGCAGCCCTATCCAATTTTATGTATATTTTACTAACTGAAGTTTATCGGGTTGGGGTGAGCCCAGAGTGTTCAACATTAACAGTAAACAGTAGGAGAGAAGAAAATGATTCTCCATAGATCATAATATTTTTCAAACACAGGAACTCGGGCTTTATCCTTTTCCATTGAGTATAATGATTTGAACTTGGCACTGCAAGAGCAGAATAAGAATACAATTAATTTCCTTGCCTAGTTCTTTATGCATTGTAGCACAGAAATTCATGTTAATTTTCTGGAGCATCCCCCCCACATGCACACCCTTTTGAACTCCTCACATATGGGAGCAAGGGGTGAAATGAAAGGTGGAAACTGAGTGCTGGGTTAAATAATAAAAAAACAAAATTGAGAACTTCAATGGCAATTTGCCAAAATCAGCAGCAATAATTATAGAGGCACACAAGTGCTGTTTATATAATATCTTTTACATTATAGCATGCTCTTTTTACGGATGCATAGGGGAGCATTGCATGCTGTCATGCTATTACAGAGAGAGAGAGAGAGAAGGGAGCTCCTGAAGCACAACCAGATTCCCAAGGAAGCTCACAATTTTGGGGTTGAAGCGCAACCACTCCACTACTTGAATCACTTAATGTTCTCCTACAATTCCCCAATACATTAAAATACACATTAAAAACAAACAAAAAAAAGTTTGCTCATTAGATTTTTTGCTAATTTTATTCACAGTATGAAAATATGATAAACTATAGTAAAGTGACAATTTATTTCTGTCAGGGGTACAGGGAATCAGTCAGATTAGTCTAACCTTATATTGCAGCTGTGTGCTAATGAAACATGCATAAAGAGTTTGTCAGTCTGGCTTTGCCCCATTTTACAGAACGATCATTTACAAGTGGGGAAGAAGTGAGAGACAAGACAATAGAATTTGATCATTTTGACAGGCTAGTGAGGATAGATGATACTAAAATAAAAAGAGTTATTCCAATATTATCCTTTTCTCAAGTTAACGGTCACTGTTGTATCAAAGATAACATCATAAAAGTATATTGTCTGTCAGTGCTGTTTTTCGTGTAGTCACGCAGTCATCTATGGCTGCATGTCATTACCTGGTAGTGGAATACTGAGCCACAACAGAGGAGAAACCCTAATTGGACAGCATATTTTTATATGGTTTACCCAATGGCAATTGGTCGGAATGAGCTTCGTGAAACATCCTAGGTAATTAATTTAGTGGTTCTATCTGCCAACACATAAACTCGCTCTACCCTTCCACCCATCTAGCCACGTGAAAGCTATGCAAGCCTTACAAAAGGGTAAACAATGACCAATCAGCCCAAAGATTTTAGTACTCAGAGGGATGCCACTGCTTAAAGCAGCAGAAGATTCATCACCCTTCAGCATCGTGAGGACTTCTGGATAGTACCCCTGCAGATCATGTGTTCCAATACAGACTCTACAGTATGTACATAAAATGTATACTCCATGCCCTACAAAAGGTTGAATAGGAAAATGGTGGATCTCAGGGTTGGGAATACGATGTCCAGATGGGTAGAAAACTGGCTGAGGGACAAAACCCAGAGGGTGGTTTTGGGGGTAGAGTTATCTGGCACTAGAGAGGTCACCAGTGGGCTCGCACAGGACTCGGTGCTGGGGCTGGTGTTGTTCAATGTCTTCATCAGTGACACTGGGGATGGCATTTAGTGCAAAATGTGTCTATTCAAGGATGACACCAAACTCTGCGGGAGAGTGGACACAGCTGAAGGGATACAGGACCTACAGGATTATCTGGAAAAGCTGGGGAGGTGGTCTGGGATCTGGCAGCTTGGCTTGAATGCCAAGAAATGCAAAGTTATGCACATTGGTGCCAAGAATCCCGGATGGAGTACTACCTGGGTGGAGTTCAGGTATCTGCATTAGAGGAGGAGAAGGACCTGGGAGTGATGATCACTAGTGACCTGAAGCACTCCACACAGTGCAAGAAAGCAGCAGCAAGGGCAAACAATATGCTGGGATGCATAGCTAGGGAGATCAGTAGTAGGAGGAAGAAGGTTATATTACCATTGTACAGGTCACTGGTGAGGCCACATCTAGAGTATCGGATTCAGTACTGGTGCCCACATCTCAAAAAGGACATTACTGGTGCCCACATCTCAAAAAGGACATTAACCTGCTGGAGAAGGTCCAGAGGATAGCAGGTTAGTAGGGTAAGGTATACGAGGACAGGTTGAGAGTACTGCACATGTACTCCATAGAGGAAAGGAGAGAGAGAGAGGGGGACAAGATTGGGACCTTCAAGTACTTGAAAGGGATAAATACGGTGGATAAGGAGGCTCTCTTTAAGCTGAGTGGCAACCATAACACAAGAGGACACAGTCTTAAGCTGGGGAAGGGTTAGGAGGGAGATCAGGAAACACATTTTCATAGAGAGGGTGGTGGACACTTGGAATGCACTGCCAGAAGTGGTCACATTGAAGACAGTCGGCAACTTCAAGAGATGCTGGGATAGGCATAGGGGGAAGGTAAGGATTGTGGGTAGAAAGGATGGGAGGAGTGGGGAGGGGGGACAGAGACAGTAGCTCAAGCTGTGGACCCTGCAATATGAGCAGACTAGATAGATCAAATGGCCTTCTTCTGCTGGCTTCTTCATATGTTCATAAGTAAAATAAAAGTGCCTGCCTATATGTGTGCTTGCTGTCTCCACCACGCTTCACTCACCATGATCCAATGTGGTCAAGCAAAGCAGTCCAGAAAGAGAAACATTTAAAGTATCATACCTATAGTGCAACACCTGGAATCCATAGGGGCACAGGATCCAAGACAGCATGGGTTTACAAAAGGAAGGTCCTGTCAAACTAATCTCATAGATTTCTTTGACTGGGTAACCAGAGTGGTGGACCAAGGGGGAGCAGTTGATGTCGCCTACCTTGACTTCAGCAAAGCTTTTGACACTGTTCCACATAGAAGATTGATAAATAAGCTAGGTAGGCTCGGGGTGGGTCAGAAGTTAGTCAACTGGGTGGCAAACTGGTTGACTGGCAGAAAACAGAGTAGTGGTAAATGGTATACAGTCAGAAGAGATGCAAGTCACAAGTGGGGTACCTCAGGGATCAGTCCTGGGGCCAGTCCTATTCAACATCTTCATTAGTGACCCCGCAGATGGACTAGAGGGTAAGGCTTGTCTGTTTGCAGATGACACCAAGATCTGCAACAGAGTAGATGATCCAGATGGGGTGGGCAGAATGAGAAGAGATCTGGATAAACTAGCAGAATGGTCAGAAGAGTGGCAACTGGGATTTAATGCAAAGATGCAAAATCATGCACATAGGGAAGAGAAACCCTGAAGCCACTTATAGGCTGGGAGGGAGTTGCTGGCAGTCACAAAGGAAGAAAGAGACTTGGGCATCATCATCACTGATGACCTAAAATCATCCAAGCAGACCTCTAAAGCAGTAGGTAAGGCTAGGGGTGTTAGGGTGTAATAGTAGGGGTATCACAAGTCGTAAGAGGGAGGTAATAATCCCTCTGTACAAGACATTGGTTAGGCCCCATCTGGAGTACTGCGTGCAGTATTGGAGGCCACACCTTCACAAGGACATTAACCAAATTGAGGCAGTCCAAAGAAGGGCAACCAAAATGGTGCAGGGACTGCATCAGAAGACATATGAGGACAGATTAATGGAGCTCAATATGTATACCCTTGAGCAAAGGAGGGAGAGAGGTGATATGATCGAGACATTTAAACACCTTAAGGGCATAAACAAGGTGAAAGAGTCTAACATGTTTAAATATAAGAAAAATAGCAGGACAAGAGGACACAGCATGAGATTAGAGGAGGCCGATTAAGGGGAATGTGGAAATTCTTTTTCACAGAAAGGGTGGTAGATGCATGGAATGGCTTACCACAAGAAGTGGTGGCTATGAATACAGTGCAGGGCTTCAAACAGGCATGGGATAGGCATAAGGGAGCAATACAAATGACTATGAATAGATAGGTCACTGACAGAGCAAAGGCCGATGGCACATTTATAAGGTAGAAAAAGAAATGGGCAGACTGGATGGGCCTTGCGGTCCTTATCTGCCATCAACTTCTATGTTTCTATGTTTCTACCTCTCAACTGGATTACTTTGATCACTTTAATAGATTTTGTTCCTGATACTTTCCATTTTCTTTCTGTCCCTTAGTTCCAGTAATCCATCCCACATAGCTGGCTGTCAATTCATAGATTGTCTTGATAGCTGTTCTGCCTTGTAATGGATTACAGAAATTAAGTATAAAACCACAATGTGATGTCCATTTATTACTGACCTAATCCTGGTAGTATGCAAAGTGCCTCACACCAGCTACAGCATTTGTCCCAACCATGATCAAGAAGCAGTGATATTGTAGGTGGATCTGCATTGTAAATAGCCATCCATCACTGTAAACTAGAAAGCTCACCACCCTTTCACACCAGGAATGCAGTCTGCTAAATATCCCAGTTTTATTTTTTTTCTACATGTAACTTGATTGGTTTCAGGTCACATGAGCTTATATAGCAGGTATACAACCACTACCATATCATGTCAACTCCACGAAAAACAATACAGCATGGTACAACACAGTGTGGACAAAACCGCATAAGGCAAAAACGTTGCCTGTCAATAACAGCGAAGTGAAAAACTGCAAAAAACAATATAGCATGGTACAAACCAGTGGGGACAAAACCGTGCAAGACAAAACTATACCTGTCAATAACAGTGAAGTAAAAAACAGCATAAATCACCACTCCAGTGAAAAATTTCACTGGAGTGGTGATCCATGGTGGTGTGGTGTGATATTGTAATAGTAAATCTACAATCAAGGGAAACATTTACTGGAGTGGTGATCCATCACAGCCTGGTGTTGTAATAGTAAGTCTACACTTGGGGGGCCCATATTGAAAAGTTCCAGGCTGCATCACACAAGTGCCTGTGCTGAGCAACTGAGATGCGCCAGCACAAAATAATGGCATATTCAGAAGATGTGCAGTGAGATGTGATCATACATGTCTGGCTGAATATCCTGAACATGCGCGATCATGCAGTGGGAGATGCAAGGTGCAGCAGGTGACCTGAGCCCTACGCAGAGCATGGGGAAATGTGTGATAGGTGGCCACATGCACAGTGTGCAAAATTGCAATATTCAGCTGGGATATGCAAACGGCCTCCTTGCACATTCCAAGCCCATTCTCCTCATGCACAGCTCATTACTGAAATGTATGCAGGCCATTTGCATACCCCTGGCATGCTCAGTTCTAGCTTTGCAGGGCTGCCCCACCACCCCACAAAGGTGAACAGGAGGAACTGCAGCTTAGTAGGCAGGTGTGATGGAATGTTTGTGTGTGGGTGGGTGGACTGCATTGGCCTGGGTACAGTGCTATTACCAATAGCCATGTACAGGTTCAGACTGGGGTACAGGGGGCCCACGTGGACAAGCAACAGGGAAGGACAGAGGGTGGCACAGTCTGATAGGTATTAGAGATGCAGCTAAATAACATTTCACTGGTAAAATTGTTGCAAAATAGGTAATTTCGCTGCATGAAATGTTTTGCAAAATTGCGGCGAAATTTCACAAATGCTGGTGCCTATTGTTCCCCCCTCCCCCCCAGCCACTCACCGGCCCAAATTTCAAAATAAAAATTCATTCACCATGGCATCTAGTGGTCCTTCCCTCCCCCAGGATGATCACCAGCCCAAAGTGAATAAAGCATGCCCCTCCCAGTTAACTCATTATTTTCCCTGGACCCCCAATCTTAAAAAAAACATCAGTCCCCACTCCCTGGTGTCTAGTGGACCCCCTACCCTGTCATTAGATAGCATCCACCCTGCTCACCTCCTGCACCTGATCGGGCCGCAGCCTGGCCCTCCACTCACCATGGAGTCAGCCTGACTGAGCATTTAATGAATGAGTGCATGCTTATTCAAGCACGCGCCATTCATTGAAGTGCCTAGTCGGGCTGCCGCTGTGGAGGTGAGTGGAGGGGCTGTGCCGTGGCCCAATTGAGGTACTGGGGGATTGGAGGGCACCATCTGATGACAAGGTGGGGGGTGGAGGGTCCACTAGATACCAGGGAGTGGGAACTGAATTTTTTTAGGATTGGGGTCTGGGGAAAATAATGAATTAACTGGGGGACTTGCTTTATTCACTTTGGGCTGGTGATCAGCTTGGGGGGCCACTAGACACCAGGGAGACTAAATTTTTATTTTGAAATTTGGGCTGGTGAGTGGCTGGGGGGGGGCGAAACACTAGCTAGGGTTCAGGGACTCAGGGAGTCATTATTTTAGTAAATTTCACCTACAGGTGGCAAAATTACCCCCAGGCATGACAAAATTTTGACAACTAGAGGATGAAATTTTGCTCCTTCCGCAGGCGAAATTTTGCTTTTCACCCAGTGAAATATTTAATGAAATGGCCGAATTATGCGAAATATTCCACTGGGTGAGATTTTCCAATTTCACACAACACTAATCAATATACCACATGCATATGATACACCAGCTCCGTATGCAGTGTACAGTCACCTGCAGTGCCCCACACACCCCTGTATGAGAGGAACATGGTGATAACTGCAAGCAATGTCATTGTGCAGAGCGTGACTAGGTACCCAAGTGGGTGGGTGCCACCTGTGTGCATCTATGGTGTATTACCGTGGGTGTATGCCACAGGTCACACATGTACCACCAGGCTACCTGGGCACTGCTGCCCCAGACGTCACCCTGGGTGCATGCCACCACTGGGTGGCACACTGCAGGCCACATGTGTGCAGACCATGACCCCTGGTACATGTGCTGCAGTGTGGCCATCTGCTCCGCTGGTGTCCTAGGAGGGCACCTGACAGCACTGGCATGTGTCAGCTTGGTGTCTACGTCCTGGGTGCGTTGTATGGCATGGCTCTCTGGGATGTGCCTGTGGTGTACCAGCACCTGAGGGTATTTCTGTCTTGGCATGACTTCTGTGTATGGGTGCCTGGAGCACATCCTGGTGCACCTCAAAGGGCTATCTCAGGATGGCCTGTCTGCAGTTCTGCAGCCTTCCTGTGGCTGGGTGGCAGGCCAGTTTAGGCCATCCTTTTGTCTGTCTATCTTTGCGTGGCACATTTCTGGGATGCGTAGCAGATGCACCACACATTTTGGCTGAATATACAGATGCATGGCATATTCACGTACCTCCCCCTTTTCTGAACCACATACATTATTTCTACACAATTACGCATTTGGAAATGCATGACGCATCTTTCCATTTCAAATATCATGCTTCCGCGCAATTTCTGGGATGTGCCACGCGTCTCCATTTTGAGCTGTGCATTTCCTTTGAAAATGTGGGCCCCGCTGTTTTTCACTTTGCTGTTACTGACAGGTGCAGTTTTGCCTTGCCTGGTTTTGTCCAGGCTGTTTTGTACCATGCTGCATTATTTTTCATGGACTTGACATGGAACTTACAATCACAGGGTGTAATAATGATTGATCTGCACTTTTTGTTTTATTTAATTTGCCCTGATGTACACAACATGGAGTACATAACGGCCCAGATATTCAAAAGGGTTGCTCCATGCGCAACAGGGTTGCGCATGCTCAAGTCCTACATTGCGCCATTCTGCGATATTCAGCAGGAGGCAGTTGCTCCACTGGCAACAGGTTGCACAAAAGAGCAATGCAAATGAATGCATGCTCAACAGGAGGGGGAGGAACCATGCATAACCTGCGCAACCTGATATTCAGTGGGTTGTGCAGAGAGTTGTGCATCGCAACCCCAACCTGCGCTCTGCACAACCTTGAGCCAAAAAGGATCAAGTTGAGGGCCACCCACAGGTGAGCTGCTGTATTGCAGGGTGCAACACAGCAGCTGCCACTGGCTGGCTCAACTCGGTCCCTGTGCCCCACCAGCCGGTCGCGGGCATCACAGTTACATGAAACCCCCACCCCACATCTCCCACAGCCCGATCGCGGGCAGTACACGATATGAACCCCCACACACACATCTCCACAGCCCGATCGCGGGCTGACCTGTATGAACCCCAGTGCCGGTCGGCGGGCAGAATGTAACCCTCCCCAACTCGAATAACTCCCTGGTGGTCCAGTGGACCGTAAAGCCCGATCGCGGGCAGAATGTCTAGCACAACCCCCAAACATCTCCCTGGTGTCTAGTGTCCCCCCCCACCCATCATGACCCCTCCACCCGCTCCCCCCAGCGGCGGCGACAGCATCCACCGCCTGCCGCCCGCCCGCCCGCTAGTTTTTTTGAGGTTTGTGTATTTGTTTATATTTCTGTATGTTGTTCTAGGATTTAGTGGCTTCTGTTTCTTGCCAAGTATGTTAGTTTTTCTTGGAGGTTTGGTGGTATTGGTTTCGTTTTCTATGTTTTGTTGTTCTAGAGGATATGGTGGTGTTTGGCATTTTCTCTCTAATTTTTTGTTTTTCTGGTTAGTGATGTTTCTATTTTGTACTTATATTTTTGTTAGTGGTTCTTAGTGATAGTTGGAATTTTTCTTTCTTGCTCTTGGCAGTTTTTCTTTAGGGTTTGTGTTTTGTTTCTCATTTTATGTTTTTCTAGTAAATTTATGGGATTATGATGATTTTGCTTTCTTAATTTCATATTAGGTTTTTAGGTTTGGTGTTTTGTTTTGGCTTTTATACGTGTTAGCAATTTGTAGATTTGTGGTATTTGTTTTTGTTTTCTCTAATTTTTCTAGTATTTTGTGGGGTTGGAGGTACTTGTGTTCTACTTTGTACTTTTCTTGCAGTTCTAGAGACGGTGGGGCTTGCTTTTACTAATTTTGCTGATTTTTGAGGTTTGATGGTTTTATTTTCTACTTTTACATTTTTCTTTTGTTGTTCTAGGAGAGCTTGGTAGTGCTTGTTTTCTACTTTCTGTTATGTTGGGGTTGTTTTGAGGTTTAGTAATGTGTTTCTTTCATACTTTTGTTATGTGTTCTAGGGAAATTTGTGGTGTTTGCTTTTTTCTTTAATTTTTGCTTTTGGGGTTTGTGTTTCTTGTTTCTACTTTTACATTTGCTAAGTGTTTTAGTGTGACTTGTTGGTATTGGAGTGTTTTCTTACTTTTAATAGTTTTTTAGGGTTTGGAGGTTTTTTTTCTACTTTTATACTATTTCTAGTGTTTTGGGAATATAGTGGTGTTTGTTTTCTTTTCACTTTTAACAGTTTTTCTTGAGGTTTGTATTTTGTTTTTTACTTTTATATTTAGTTAAGTGTATGGGGATTTTGGTGGTACTTGTTTTTCTTCTAATTTTTCTAGTTTTGTGTGTTTGTGTTTTAATTTTACTTATATTTTGCTAGTTTTTTTATGACTTGTGTATTTAAGTTTTCTCACCATGCTAATTTTTCTTGGAGGGTGTGTGGTGGTATTGCTGTTTTTATATACTTTTGTTGTTTCTAGGGGTCTGGTGGTTTGCTTTTTCTTGCATTTTGTTGTTTTTTTTTGAGGTTTGTGGTACTTGTTTCATATTTTTCTTGCTGTTCTAGAGGACTTGGCTGAAAGTACTTCTTTCTAATTTTGTTATGTTTTTCTTGAGAAATGGTGGTATATTTTTTCTTTCTCAAATAGTTAGTTTTTATGTGCCATGTGGTATTGCTTTTTAATTTCATAAAATTACTATAGTGTTGGTTTTTACTTTTTAATAAATATAGTTGCCTGGATATTTTAAATTGTGCTAGGTTGTGTTGTAAGTTGGTGCAGTTTGCATTTTGTTGTGTAGGTGGGGTCTGGCGATATTCAATGATGTAGTGTATGGCACAGCAGTTGATACTCATCCTTGCCACTTTTACTGTGTATGGCGTAGTGGCATTGTGCAGCGCAAGTGGCCAGAGTGGGAGCATGGAGATGCGGTGGCGCAAGTGCTATTGCACCATGCACAGCACCTGCAATATTCAAACGGGGACATGCAAATGGGGCCATAAGTTATGCAAGGCGCACGGGGACATTTGCATCTCTATTATGGCCCCATTTGCATGCCATTAGCATGCAGATGCGCCGATCGCCACTGACTGGTTGCACCTGGCACCCTGCCAGCAGGCAGCAGCTGGGGACCGACGCCCCTGCAGCCTGACTCCGCGGGAATTCTGTAAGAGAAAAGTCGCTTATCCCTGGGCCTAGTGGACTTCTATTTGCCCGATCACGGGCAACAGTACAGTCCCCCAAAGTCCAATATCCCAGGTGGTCTAGTGTACCCCACCCCACCCGCCCACTGGAGCCCCACCGCCCATTCCCCTGTCAGCTGGCGGGTGGCAGCACCTCACCTGCCTGCCACCCTCACAGCATGCCGACTGACAGCTTGGTAGGGCTGCACATCCATTAGTTCACAGCATGAGCCAATGGGCATGCAGCCCATACATACTACTCAGTCCAGATATGTGAATGGAAAAGATGAACTGATTTTAAACTCACTGCCAGTTCATAGCAGCACCACATCTTTACAGTGCTTACACCACTAAACATTAGTTTTCCATACTTTGCCCAGGACAATTATTGCCACTTTTGCCATTTTTATCATAAGATGCAATTTTCTGATTTTATATTATATATTTCAATGACAGTTATTAATTTCATTGAAATAAATAATATAATGCTGAGTTGTGCTACAAAAAACATTGCCCAATGTTTATATCCCATTGTAACAGGGACAGATACTACCACTGCTGTCCCTGTTATAAACAGGATTTCCCTTTAAATTCAGATCCTTGCATTCAAGCCTGCTAGCATCGGCTGAATTGGCTGACTGGGCCAAACATGAACATCCCTAGTTCAAGAATAGAGCCCTAAACAACCTCACTCTGTAAAAATAACTTATACTGCACAAGAATGTGCTGGTTAAATAAAAAGAGTATCTCAGTGTAAATGATCCTGTACTGTAACAACTCTGGAGTGCAGGAGATAGAAAACCTTTACTGTTGCTATTGAGGACCAAATGGCTTGGGCTTGTGGGTAAACACTTGAAAAGCTTCCGGGTCCATGGATGATTGGCTACAGATAATCCAATCCTTTCTCCTACATTGATCACACTCCCAGGGCATGAAAGCGGAACCTTACATACAGGAAAGGGGGAGGGACAGAATCAGAGATGCCCAATTTGAAAATGGGACTGCTCAGGAAGCTTGGAGCTCCGGGGGAAACAAAGAGCAGCAATCTTCCGGTAAGCCCTTGGGTTTTTGTGAGCAGGCATCGGAACACCAAAATATCACTGACTAGGAGGAATTTGCATTGCAATCATGTATGTAACCAAGGGGGACGGAGTAGGTTACATTTGTGATTGCCATTTTTGGAGCCATTTAAATTTAAAATTAAAGGTAGCAAACTGACAAACACACACTACGTTTTGAAGTGTGTGTCTTGCCAGTCTACACACAGTCTTTAGTGTTTGGTAGTACAGGCTGAATGACAGAAATAGTGTGCACAAGACACATTGCATTTAAATGTCCACTCAAAGCATGAAAAAAGAGGGACATTTATGCAATTTTTAAATAAAACAGATTGGCTAGTGTTACCACCCAAGGTTATAAATACTGTCTAAGCTTGTTATATGGCACAGTGCAGTGCAGTTTTGTAGACTGGAATTGTTATATTCTGTGAATTAATGGCATGTAAAGAGGGTATGGCATAAAAGTACCCATTTAGTGTGGACAGACCCCTATATATATACATATATTCTATGCAAAAAACTTAATTACTGCATCAGTTAGGGTTCTTCTACAGTGAAAAAAGTGAGAAAATTCAATTTTAAGGTTCCCACCATTGGCACCCCACCCTCAGCCCACCTGCACCAACAGGCATCGGGGTGTGCGTTGGGGTCATCAGCCCTAACTCTCACCCCAACCCATGTGTAAACAAGCTGAGGTGGTGCAGTGTAGGAGAATGGGGTGAGAGTTAGGGACGATGACCCCAACGCACACCCCGATGCCTGTTGGTGGGGGCAGGCTGGGGGTGGGTACAAGTGGTGGGAACCCTAAAATCAAATTTCCTCACATTTTTCACTGTAGAAGAACCCTAACTGATGCATAGAATTTTTTTGCATAGAATTTCCTTACTTTTTAAGAAAGAATAGCAAAGTAGAATGTTGCGCATGTTTATGGGAGCACAGGGCCCATCGTGCCCCACGCTCCCACAAATTTGTAAGTGTCAGGCCACATTACACACCCAATGACTAAAAAGTACATTGACAACAGCAAGTCCAGCCACCAAACAAATGTTAATCTAGTAGAGCAATAGAAAATGCTGTCCAGAAAACATAAACTGCACCAAACAATATCTCCACAAAAAATATATTGTCTGACACATAAACACTACTACTGACATCTACAGGACATGTCGTCAACACCCTCCAAATTTCAAGTAAAAAGACCAAGCCATGTCCAAGATATAACATGTCAAAATTTGAAATTTTCATTCGTCAGAGTGGCACGGTTCCACACCTGTTGACATTTAACAAACACAACAACTGAAAACTACATCCATGACACTAAGACTAGGCACCCTATTAATTTCAAGTCACCAGCACAATCCAAAACACTGTCCGCAACACATAAACTGCATCACACAATATCTCCGCAAAAAAAATTTCTCTGACATGTAAATACCATAATTCATATCTACAGGACATGCTGTAAACACCCTCCAAATTTCAAGTAAAAAGACCAAACCGTTGCTGAGATATTCAGTCTTAAATATTGGTAAAATTTCCCTATCTATTCCATTATAAAAAATCTGGTCATCTTGTCCCTCCCTCACAATCAAAGATGGTGATCAAAGAATCTCACGATCAAAGAATTTGCAGACTCGCAATCAAAGAATTTGCAGGCTCATGAACAAAGAATAAAAACTGTTCAAATTAAAACAATTCAAAGAATTGCGGTAAACCACCACCATGGTTCGTCATAATGAAGCCCCCTGAGTAAAACCCACCCTCATTTGTCTTCCTAGGATACCCCTGAGCTGAGAAAATTGATTTTTTTATCTGGCCATCTCGTCCCTCACTCGCGATGCATGATCAAAGAATCTCGTGATCAAAGAATTTGCAGGCTCGCGATCAAAGAATTTGCAGGGTCACGACCAAAGAATAAAAACCTTTCTAATTTAAAAAAATCAGAGAATTGCTGTAAACCACTGCCATGGTTTGTCAGAACAAAGCCCCCTGAGTACAACCACCTGGGCTGAGAAAATTGATTTTTTAATCTGGCCAACTCATCCCTCACTCACGATGCACGATCGCAATCAAAGAATCTCGCGATCAAAGAATTTGCAGGGTCACGATCAAAGAAATTGCTCGCTCACAAACAGAGAGTGAAGGATGAGATGGCCAGATTCAAAAATGTATTTTCTCAGCCCAGGGGTGCCCTACAAAGTTAAATGAGGCTGGGTTTTGCTCAGTGGGCTTCGTTCTGCCCCATCTGAATGTAAAAAATCATGTTTTAAATATCCCTGGTAGTCTAGTGCCCCCCATCATAAAAAAGTAGATACTTATCTCTAGTGGCCCCAATGTCTATGTCATAAATATTTTTGTTTTATATCTCTGGTAGTCTAGTGGCCCCCAATGTGTATAAAATAATAATTGTTATTCATATTCCTGGTAGTCTAGTGGCCCCATCATAATAAAATATATAACTATCTGAAATTTCCTGGTAGTCTAGTGGCCCCCATGTGTATTTTATACATATTCCTATTTTAGATCCCTGGTAGTCTAGTGGCCCCGATCTGTATTACATTATAATTATTTTTCATATCTCTGGTAGTCTTACGACCCCCACCCATCATAATAAAATACATAAGGATTTCCAATTTCCTGTAGTCTAGTGGGTCTCTGCCATAAGTTACTCTAGCACCCTCATTATTTTCTAAGTCAGCAACTGGCACAGTCTACCTCTCACCTTCCATGGAGCCACCGATTGTGTATTATTAGCGCTAATGCAAAGATGCGCTTGAAATTATTTCTGAGTGCCTCTTTGCATTATCAATCATAATGCACACAGTCCTGTGGCTGGCTGTGGAGGTGAGAGGTGGACTGTGCTAGTCGCTGACTGTGGAAAGGTGGGGGTGCTGGGTGGGCTGGCACAGCTGGGTGGTGGGGGGGAGGCCACTAGACTACCAGGAAATTGGAAATCCTTATGTATTTTATTATGATGGGGGAGCTGCTAGACTACCAGGGATATAAAAAATAATTATAATGTAATGCAGATTGGGGGGGGCACTAGACTACCAGGGATCTAAAAAAGGAATCTGTATAAAATACACATGGGGGGGGCCACTAGACTACCAGGAAATTGCAGATAGTTATATATTTTATTATGATGGTGGGGCCGCTAGACTACTAGGGATATGAATAACAATTATTATTTTATACATATCGGGGGGACCACTAGACTACCAGGGATATAAAACAAAAAATATTTATGACACAGACATTGGGGGGGCTACTACAGATCGTTATCTATTTTCTTTTATGATGGGAGGACGCTAGACTACCAGGGATATGAATAACAAAGATCATTATATATGTTATCATGATGGGGGGGCCGCAAGACTACCAGGGATATGGAAAACATTATTTTTTTTATTCCAATGGGGCAGAATGAAGCCCCCTGAGCAAAACCCACCCTCATTTAAGTGTCTAGGGCACCCCTGGGCTGAGAAAAAAACATGTTAAAATCTGTCCATCCTGTCCCCTGCTCGCGATGCACGACCACGATCAAAGAATCTCACGATCAAAGAATTTGCAGGCTCACGATCAAAGATTGTTAGCAAGCCACGAACTAAGATTTTAAAAGCTCAGAACTCTATTTTTAGACCGATTTCAATCAAACTAAAGGTATGGCTCGATAGATCAGGGTCACCTGAGTAAAACCCAGCCAGGTTTTACTTCAGAAGTGACCCCTGAGCCGAGATATTTGTGTTTTTTCGATCAGAAAATCAAAAACAAGATGGCAGACCTCACAATCAAAGAATTTTAAAAATCCTTGGGGACAAAGATTCTTGAACAGCGAGGCTGCAAATTCTTTGTTCGCCAGGCGGGATGAGGTGGCAAGAACCCCATTCTTTGTTCGCAAAACAAACATATAAATTTTCCCATTGCCTTATAAAGGGAACTTAAAAGTGGCATAACTTTTGAATGCCTTAATATTTTTTCACCAAATAAAAAGCAGCATGTTCGACCACCAAAGCTCTTTCAAATGAGCCATCTCACAGAGTGGCTTGCCACACAACGGCCGTGCAGGACCACATCCAAAATCCCAAAAGCTACCTCCAAAAACGGATAATTTTGCATGTTTCAGAGTTTTTGTACACAAAGACCATAAGTCTAACCAAAATGCAATTTGGCAAATCAAGAGATCTACCATGCCCCACCGCACATTCCAAATTCAGGCAAATCCGGTGAACGGGTCCAAAGTTATTAACGCCCAAACGTTTGACTTTAGTATGTAAGTGACCGCTGAACCCTAACTATAGTGGTACCGACCACGCCACTATATATATATATATATATATATATATATATATATAAAGATTCTAACAGAAAGGGAGAGAGAGGAAGTTACACACACACACACACACACACAAACCAATCAACACTACAGACACCAAACAGAAACTATAAGCAAAGAACAGAAACACAATCTAATATATTATTTTAAACAAAAGAAGTTTTAAAACCACACAATGGAACAGTGGCACACAGAGACCATGTAAAGATTTTAAAGTCTCTGTTGCTGCCTGCCTGCTTCCCCTCTCCAACTCTCCAGTTACACAGAAAGTAAATGAATCATTCACTTCCTGCCTGTATATGGTCACCCCATGTGATCTGTAGAGAGTAAGTCATGTGGAAAGCCCATTTTCACCTGACTTCGCTGACTGGAAACGCAAGGTGAAATTTACCAGTGAAATTTCACCTTGCATTCATAATTACGCAAAATATTTCACACAGTGAAATTAATGATTTTGCTGTGATTTCAGCAGCGAAATAAAATTTC
Source organism: Neoceratodus forsteri (assembly GCA_016271365.2). NCBI lineage: Eukaryota > Metazoa > Chordata > Ceratodontiformes > Ceratodontidae > Neoceratodus > Neoceratodus forsteri. The sequence continues at coordinate 1,365,650,524 of CM057455.1, read as the reverse complement.
ACTGCATCCCTGCTCACTTAAAGCACTGCATCCCCTCCTTTTCTTCTCACCCAGTCCTTCCTGAACAGAGTTTAGCCTGGTATGGCCATGTCACAGTCATGGTTTTCAGTGCACCATGACTCAGTAATGGTCACATTATCCAGGCTGACCTCTGCCATGATGGCCTCTAGATCCAGAAACTTTTTTTTTTTAATAAAATTTTATTGAAGTTTTTCAATATAACAGATGCATACATACCAACAACAACAAACATGGGGTACAGTAGATGCCATTAAATACAGCAGAGTGTCAAGGTAAGTACTCCATTTGAGTTCATAGTGTAATTTAACAAAAAAAGACATTCTGCCTATATGGCTGTTATCCCCAAGAAACAATTACAATAGAACAGAAATAAAACAAAACAAAAACAAAAAAAAGTAACACAAACATCTGCAAGGGGGTAATTAATATGTTCTGCAAATTACAATAACCCAGGCTAACCATGAGGCACCTGAGGATGGAGGGAGGGAGGGAGGGTGGGAGTAGCCATTAAAGTAGAGCTCCTGTGAATACCTGTTAGGATGTTGGTATGTGGCTATATACCAGTACCTTGGGAGAAGGGATTATGGGTGGTGAATAAGAATGATGGAGGACAAGTCCACCTTGTTTCCCAAATTCATTACCTTGGTCATACAAGGTATTGGGTTCCTCCTTACCTTTGTTGGGCCAATATTTCCACCATAATTATGCCTTTCTTGTCGGCCTGGTAATGGAAAAAGGGAAGCCATCAACTGAGGGACTTGTCTTTTAGTAGCCTAAGCTTGGCCATGATCCTTTCCATCTCCTGGATCTGGAGGCAGTTCCCATACCATGTCTTCACACTGGGGGTCTGGTTAGCCAATTTTGAGTTATGGCTTTAGTAAGCTCAGCCACTCTAGGTCCAGAATCTTATTTCCTAGACTTCTAGCATTCACACTTGGCCTTCAGATTTTAATTCCACTCTGCTTTGTTGCCTCCTTTTTCATTTTGCCCTCCCTCCTTCCCCACTCTCTTTGTAATGCTCCCATTCCCTTTCCCCTTTATCTGTATCACCCTGCTTTCTTTATTAATTTTCACCCTGAGGGATTCCTCTCCCCTCAGGTTCTCCTTACTCTGTACTTTAACCCGTGGGAGGGGTAGTTTCTGACTCCCCAATTCCTTTCTACCATCTCCCAGGCTACTTTAAATGTTCATTGAAGTAACATTTAAACTGTCCACTGAAGAATACTGTTCTCCTGCCAGATGGATTCAGGCCAGCACCCCTGTATAGACCCTTATCCTCCCAGGTGGATCCTCAGTCCCCAGTGTATCAGAACCCTTCCTCTCTGCACTATTCCTTCAGCTGTGAGTTAAATCCTTCTCAACCTTTGGGGCCATGGTTCTGGGTAGGCACCTAAGCTGCCTCTCCCCCCATTCCTATCCCCAAATCTTTCCCCCTCACAAATGAGTCCACATACAAAAGTTGCTTCCTCCTCCTCTCAGGTCCTCTACCACCCTCCTTGGGGTCTCCACTATGTAAACTATGTAAATAAAGTCCTAGCCACACTATGATTACAATCTGAATGATGCTTGCTAGCCAGGCCACACACCCCAGCATCAAACTCCAACTGACCTCACTGGCACAGGTCTGGACCTATAACATCATTGCATCATATACTAGCCTCCTACACCATGCCAGGAGTAGAATTTCATTCCCCTATTTTAGCTATGTATTCCAACCTGCAGGCTCCCTCCCCACTGGCAAATAGAAAACAGTTATGCAAACAGCAGGTGCTGCACCCACCTTCCCAAAAGCAGGAGGGAAGGTGGGTGCAGCACCTGCTGTTGCATAACTGGGGTCTGAAACAGACATGCAGCACTGCCTCTGCCTTCAGTGTGAGAAAATCTGAGCTAGAGACATAAGCCCTGGTTCTCAGTATAGTAATGTGCATTGTTTACCATTTGGCAATCAAATGACCCCAAGACCAGTCATTTATAAAAACAATTATGAGAGATCCAAGATGGCTGACTGAGCAGACGATGCACAGAGATGCTGTTAATGCCCAAAGTAGTTACATATGATGCATAGAGCTATTTTCCAACTTAAAAATTAACAGAAACAAAAACAATTTTCCTCTTTGTGTCATGAGGAGACAACATTTAAGAAGCAGCCTTTTGCATGCTTTTCCAGCCCATTAACATTGGGCCCAGAGGAAGATACAACTTTATAGTAATGGTCACTGGGGTGCTGAGGGTTTGCCTGTAGCCTGAGAGGCCCATGACTCATCCTGCTCCATTACTCATTCTGCGTTCACTGCAGGGATTGAAAGCAACAGAGCCCTTTACCTGAGGCATTGGACTCTACCACAGTAACAACTTCTTCGGTGACTCCACAGATGGCTGTAAAGAACTTACAGGAAGTTTCCAGTAACACGCGAGAGAAGAGCATGCTCAAGGGAATGACGGTGCCTTGCTCCACACCACAGACCGCAGAATATGCACTAGGAGACAGCACTGTGTTCCCGTGAGGATTTACTGAACCGTCACTGCTAATCGGAATGGTGAAAATGTCCTGTTGCTTATTTCAAATTGTGCAAAGAAATCACATTGTACACACAAGTACTTCAGTCAGGGCTAAGCACGTGGACAAGGCTGCTACAGACTTCATGATGTGTGCCCCTTCCCCAGGCACTTCATCAGTTTCAGTAACATTTCATGGTATTTAGATGTTTGGATACATTTTGACAAGAAGCTGGGTTTGGTAATCAGTAAAAGTGATATTAACAGGAACGGTTGGAAGGATGTCCAAAACAAAATGAAAGAGGTCAAGAAAAAGTAGATGGAAATGGACAAAAAGTTAAGCAAAAAGAACATTGAAAAGTTAACCTCTGCTGCACTTTCAGCATGGGTACATATTCACTGATTGCTATAGAAAAAAAAACACTTTGAGTTTTTGGGTCACACAATGTGCTCGATAAAACGTTGATTCTTTTTGGGGGAATTTAAAAGACTACATAGGGATTTTCAAAGACTATGTTTAGCTACAGAAGCCAAGTATGACTATGTCCAATTTTCAAAGCCAATGCATACCAGTAGCTATGTCCAGTTTTCAAAACTCTGACTTAGTTTCATTACATCCAGTCTGCAAAGCTCAGCTAAAAATGTGCCTGGACACAATTTTCAAACAAAAGGCAAAATGTGATCTATTATTTACAGCTAATATAAGTCTAGCATTGTTTTATCATCCAAAAAGGTACGTAAAGTATCATAAAACAGGTAGAAATTCTGCAGATAAGACCAACTTTTGAAAATAACTCCTTCAAGACAGAACTTGGCCTAGACATACTAGGGCCGTATCTGATATTGACATAACTAGAAGCTGTGTCCATTTTCTGACATTTGAATATTCCATCCAAAGTAACTAAGATCTGGCTCCATTTTTAAACTTGTGAAAATCCCTCTCAGTGTAACTAGAAGTTGTACCCATTTTATGCATTTTGAAATTCAGATGTTGGGTTACCCAAAGAGAACTTGCCATTTATAACAATGACCTTCTAACTACTGACTTAAAAGAGAAATGTAAAAGAAAGCACTATGAAGAAACTCTAACAAACAGATAAAACAGATTGCTGAAGAGAATGTTCAATGAATAAATGATAAAACTGAAACTAAAGAAACTGAATTCCAACATTTTGCTGACCAAACCTCTGAAAATATTTTTACTGGTGTATGGATTGGGAAATTATAGTAATTCAGACTCAAGACATAAAAGGTGGATTGCTGTTTAAAATCATAACATTTCATATATCTTAGATGTGTCAGATGTGATGGAAGTTCAAAGAAATGGTTTGTATGCTTATGAAGATGAACTTCAGGAGTGCGGTGCTTCCTTTAAGTTTCCTATCCCACCAAAAGGCCTATGTCCTTTCCTGGGAAAAAAACTCTTTTTATGATCCTGGCCAGCAACAGGAGTCTGTTCTTAACAGTAGAATGGAGCAGAAGAATAAGAGAAGAGAAAGAGAGGAAAAGCCTGAAGTTAAAGAAATTACCACTTAAAGGGAACAGAAATAGATCTGGTATTTTCAGTTCTGTTGAATACATTTTTTTGTACTTCAACCAAATTGTAACATGTCGCTGTGTTAGAAACATTCACTGAAAGGTGTTTACCTTATTTTTTAGGCCGTTTACCGAGTCCCACCTTCGCACTGTGCTCCGGACTGTTCTTAATTAGCGGTAGCGGTCACATGACGTGATGACGTCATCTGAGCAACCGAAGTGTTGTTGTGTGCCTAGATAGCTACAGAAGATGGCTGATGGTAGAATCAGATCTGTCACTGGAGTTTGAGTTACATGTAGGGATCCAGCTCTACATGTATGAGCCTGATGCCGATGTGGACGTCAGAGATGCAGGGACCGATTCATCCGATGGTGATGAGCCAGCGCTTTTGACTGGGCACCTCGCTGTGAGAAACGGATGACACATGCAACCAGCAGAAGCATGGTAAATGCCTAATAATGCGACTTTTTTTGATCTTTTAAATGCTGCTGGTGTAGGGTAATGGCATCACTGGTGAGATGCAGTGGAAATAGCAGCCGCTGGTTATGCAGAAGTAACTGTTTGCATAAACAGTTTGTTTGCTACAGCATGGACTGATTTACATGATAGGGCATTGAGAGATAGCATTTGTTGTGGTACCCCATGTGGCAGTCGACTCCAGGATAAGGCAAAGAAGATTATATCTCATTGCTGTTGCATCAAGTGCAGGCAGATGAGTTGGAGGGGGGGGGGACTGTGAAGGGATGAAATGTATTGGTTAATAGACGATGGAGCTTGTGTGTGGGTATTGCAGAGTAGTACTGGAGAATAAGTTTCAAACCTGGGGGAGGCAGGAGAAACATCAAAAGGCAAAGTGGTGTGTAGGTACTCAACAATAGTTTCCTTCACAAGTGCTGACCACTGTTTTTCTAATACTAAGGTAAAACTGACAGGTGTATACTTTCTTGCTTAAGTCTTGATCCCACTTTTATGAAGGGTAACCACGTGCACCCTCCTGTACTCCTTATGTACCACACCATCTTCCCAATGAATGGTTGGAAAGGATAGTCAGTGGTGTTACTAGCTGTCACCTTACTTCTTTTTGAATTCTTGTGAATCCCATTATGCCCCAGTGCTGTATCCACCTTCACTTGTAGGAGTGGTTTCACAACCCTGTCTTCTGTGAAAGGGATGATATCAACCCCGTTATCCAGATTGGCTATTCTGACTTTATGACTTACCTCATCCTCCTCTTCCTTTGTGAATACTGAGCGGAAGTATTGGATCAGTATCCTGTTTTTCACTGTTCTTCTCTGCACAACCACCTCCTCCTTATTGAACTTCAGTTTTCCCTGCTTTACTCTTTCAGTGCTCCCTAATGTTGCCATCCCTATAAGCATATCTGCCACCTGTTCTGTTTTATGTTACATATCAATGTGATCTAAATGTGTTTTTTGGTTTCATAAGGACTACATACATCATGTTTGACTCTTGCATGCATGTATTGTGATTGTTTACAAATTTGAATGCATCCAACATACAGAGTGTACTTGATGGGCCACTATGCGCAACCAGTGTGTTCTGCAACAGAGGGATTATGATTCCTTATGACTTCGACAGTTAATCTGGAGAGGTCCATGGGAATCAGAATCCAGAGTCTTCAGAATGCGCTGGTTATGCATAAGTTTGCTTAACCTGTTTTTGTATACTGTAAATTACTGAATGCATTTCTTTTTCTGTCTCAAAATGAAATTGACAAGTGAAGTAAGTAGAGGTTCTACTATGGTGCTGTACCACAGAAAGGTACAGTCACATTCAATGATCTTTGATCTGTGGTACAAACGTATTTTGAAATGGATGGATTTCTATATAGAATAGTGCTGTACTGCATAGCATACTGTTGTTCTGCATAGAATTCCATCCCTTTCAAAATGGTGGTGTACCACATTTGCAGAAGTCATGGAATGTGATTGTACCCCTCTGTAGTAGAACAGCATTCTCAAACCTGTACATTACACGACAAGACAGAAAAAAAAAATTGATAATGAACAACGGTATGAATAACGTGTGTCATGTCACATCGTTTTCCCAAGTACTATGAACCTGCTGAGCATCAGTTTGTAGCTCACAAGAATCAAACTCCTTTTTGACATAATACACTGATTATGAATAGTTGGCCATGTAGTACTTTTGTAAGTATATAACATCTGTGTGGGATGCAGCAAATCAAAGGTTGCTTATTTATTTATTTTTGTTTAATTTTTTCCAAAGGTGCACATGCGGTCACTGTGCAGGAATAGCAACGGATCTAGAATGTGTTTGCTGCTCTGAAGTTGATGTTGTCAGTGATGTTATGGACAATGAAGATGCCAGCTGTGATACTGACATTGACACTTTCCAAGTGAACTGCCTGGATCACAGAGTAATTGAGGTGTCCTTCGTGGAGTATCTTGAGTTGGAGGGGGCCTTTTGATGATGGGACACCACTCAATGAGTAATGAAACATATTTTATTAATTTTGTTGGTTATTTAATGTGTGGTCTTGCATTTTACAGTTGGGGTGTCTCACATTGCATGCGTATTGTGCTTCATTGTTATGAAGTTGGGTTTGACCGTAGCAGTACTGATTGACAGAGGGGACCACCTGCATACTATATTGACTGAGCGCTCCCGAGACTAGTAAATTGAAGATTTAGGTAGGAGATAAAGAGGCATATTGTTAATGAAAGTGTAGTAGTACAGTAAATTGGACTATCGACAGAGATTGTTGTCTATAAAAAATATGCTTCAAATCGGGGTTGGATTGGTCAACAGAAAGGGGAAATGTGATATTATGGTATGCTGGTAGAGGTAACAGTGCAACTCAGGAGCCACCAGATGTGGGTGCCCACCTGACAATCCAGAACACCCTCCACGAGCAGATATATAATTACTGTTGGTGTACTGTCCCCCCCCTCCATTCCTCCGATCACCATGGTTACATTAGATAAATCTTCCCTGGTAGTGTTGTGGTCCAACCATTCACATATTTGACAGTGACATGTACAGTATGCACAGCAAGGCCATTGAACCAATTGGCTTACAATTCTTACTATGCGCTGTCATGCGGCGGAGGGTTGGGCGATATGCAGGAGTGCATGCGGTCTTCCGCCAATGAGGGAGACGGATGCTGTGTATGCAGGCGGCGTTGGGGGGTGGTGGTCACTGACTACCACTGATTTATAGTAAATGGTGCACAGCCGAATGTGGACATGGGCAGTGTGGGTGTTACGCTGGACTCCCAGTGACTGGGTGGGGGTGAATTCAAAGAGAGCTCTGGGTCCAGGGGTTGGGCACCAGGGGTACCAGTACAGCACCAGGGAGAATGAATGCATGATATAATGCCATGGATTGTTGCTTGTGGAAAGGACACCACTGGAGTATGAGGGACTGGTGTTCATACCTCTCAACTGTCCCTGATTTTCAGGGACGTCCCTGATTTTGGCTCAGAATTTTCCTCTGTCCCTCGAAAAATTTGTGTTTTTGTGACTAAACAGTGGGAATCACAAGCACAAAATAATGTCAAACATTAAAGTTGCAGACTTATTCTTCATCAGAAAATGCATCTTACATTAATCCCCTTATTCTATCAACTTTCTGAGTGAATATTACAAACCTTTAAGATGTGTCCCTGATTTTGGGTGTTTGTCCTGATTTTTTAAGCCTTGTCTCTGATTTATGAGACAAGAGGTTGGAGAGGTATGCTGGTGTTGCCTTTCTGTACTTTGTTTTGGTCTCAGGGAGGGGGGTACCAGGCGACTACCACTGGGCTTGGACTGTAATATGTTATGGTTTGCGTGGATCTGGGCATGGAGAAGGTGTAAGTAGATTGCCAGTGAGATTCAACTTTGTTCTATCAAGGCAATCTGTGGTACAGGGAGTGAGGGGGGACCACTACATTACCATGGTGATCATGTTTTGAACATTGCAGGCGAGTCTGGTAACATTCAGTGGCGAACCAAAACACTTCCACTGACATCACCACATAGTGTGCTTGGTGCCAGGTGCATTTTGCAGGGCTGTACTGCACAACACAACTAGGGCCATAATGGCTTGTAAATCACCCCATTTGTGCCTTGATGATTGGTGTAATTCATGGTGTCACCCACATGGCAAGTGCCTGCCAGTCACATTACAGATTTGAAAGCTGATTCCTGCCTATTTTGCACGTTGTTATGTGCTCCGCTTCTTGACTGCCCTAGCTTACTTACATCTATTGGGGGTGTGAGGAAGGCGTCAGAAGAAGCCAAGGCGCAACAGCTGGCCAGTGGCACTAAGCGTTGAGGCACTGGACGCGCACCTTGCACCACGCCAGCGACCTGTGTTCGGGAATGGACTCGAGCTGATTGGGGTTGGCAGGGGAGAGGACGGATTGGGAATCCCATGACTGCTCTCCTCCCTCTGGGGAGGGCTGGGGCACTGCAACCCACTGTAGCGACAGCTGGTGGAGGCCGGTGGCACAGCAGCGGGCAGCAGAAATAAGGAGGATAGCACGGCAGGCATCGGCACATAATGCCTTCATATCATTGCATGTCTTGCTCTCGGGGAACACTAAAATCTTGTGGATTATGGTGGTGCATGATCTCTGTGGCTCATGGCCACAACCAGCGTCCCCCAGAACCTGAGAGGATCCTGCATACAGGGTGCATGAGCGAAGAAAAGCCGGCCCTGTGGGGTGCCACACCAGGCCCGGGGGGTGCGAGTGCCAGCGTCCAGAGATTGTGAGGGATCCACTTGCTCTGTCTGACACAGAAGTAATGGAATCTGGAGAGAAGCCCTGTGATCCCACACTTCTCCAAAGGGGGAGATATGCCAAGGCAGCATGTGTGTGAGGGCTGGAGGTCCTACATCCTCAGTGCCACTGTGAGGATGCGTGAGCACAGTATTCCCTCTGTTGGCATTGCACACCCTGCCTCGGAGGGAGAAAAAGAAAAAAAATTGATCATCTTAGTCACTGCGGATTGATGACCATCCAAGTTTGGCCCACACTGGCTACAGAGGGGACTACCAAGTGCATATCCAGTCTAGGTGTGGGAGTTGGTCGTCCCCTATCAGCATGCCATGGGTGGTTCAGTCGTGGGCTCACTGGTTGGTAACCATCACCGGATACCCACTCGGGGGTGTCATGCTTTGTGTAGCCAATAAGTTCACCACTCATGCACTATGTATAATGTTATCTTTGGTTGAGGAATATGTGATGCACTGTTTGTGGGGTGTTGTGCTCCATGGTGCCCAAAATTTATTTGTATAAACATAACATGACATGACATGGGCTGACTGAAGATATCATCCTTATCTTCACTTGATGGTAGTTATACCAATATATGTCATTTGTGGCTTTTCCACTCGTGATATAAACTAATGTCATTTTCCTCAAGTGAAAATAAATATGATACCGAGAGTCAGATAATGTCATACAGTATATATAGTGTGTTATATTGCCAAGGTATGACTTCAGACTTGGTATGTCATTCTATTTTTTGTTCTGTTTTTCTAGGACATACAGACATGTTGCATACCGTCGATTGACATGCATTCACAAATCTGATCGTCATGTACGGTATGGGCTGCACACCCATTGGCTGTAGCTCTGCACCAATGGCGGCAGCCCTACCAGACAGTCAGCCGGGCGGGCGGGCGGGCGCAGGCGGGTGGATGCTGGGAAGCCCGCCGCCGCGGGGAGCGGATGGAGGGGCTTTGTGGTGGGGGGACACTAGACACCAGGAGATGTTTGGGGTTGTGCTGTGACATTCTGCCTGTGATCGGGCTTTACGTCCACTGGACCACCCAGGAGTTATTCTGCTGTGGGGAGGGTTACATTCTGCCCGCGATCGGGTACTGGGGTCATATAGGTTCCTGCCCGCGATCGGGCACTGGGGGCTATATAGGTCTCTGCCCGCGATCGGGCACTGGGGGTCATACAGGTTCTGCCCGCGATCGGGCTGTGGGAGATGTGTGGGGGCGACATGTACGTGTTCTGCCTGCGATCGGGCTGTGGGTGATGTGTGTGGGGGGCGACATGTACGTGTTCTGCCCGCTGATCGGGCTGTGGGAGATGTGGGGGGTGTCATGTAACTGTGATGCCCTTGATCGGGCTACATTGTGCGTCAGTCCCCGGCGGCTGCTGCCTGGCAGAGGTGGCCAGAGCAAGTCCTCGAGGATCGGCGACCTACATGAAATGGCATGCAAATGGGGCTATAACAGATGCAAATGGCCCCCCGCTTTTGCATAAATTATGGCCCCATTTGCATGTCACCTTTGAATATCGGAATTTTATGATGGCGCAATGGTACTTGCGCCACCGCAAGTTTAATGCTCAACTCTGGCAACTTGCGTAGCGCAAGTTCCGATTGCGCTTACGCGCAGGCGTTAGAGCCAGGATATTCAAAGGAGTTGCTCAACAGCGCAATTCTTTGAATATCACCCCTGGCCACACCCTGCGAACTATTTTGAGCGGCGCGGGGCTTGCTCTAGATCTGCAGTTTGAATATCTGGCAACAAGTTTAGCTCTATGTAAGTTTATTATCATGGTTGTCAGACTCATTATTATATTTATAGGCATGTTTCCAGCTGGCACGCCCAGAACTTCATTTAGTTGTATGTAATCATACAAAGTGTTAGCAGTACACCTACAGTTCAGTCTTTTTTAGTTAAAACTCTAATAGCTGTAATCATGTACAAGCACTGAATTCTGTGTATCAGAGCAGAGAATCATTTAGTTTGGCTTGTCATGATCTAGTGCTGACTAGAACAGTCACATTGGCAATGGGAGAAAAACATAAAACTAACGTAAAATTAACTTATAATTCATTGACATTGTTTACTGTTAACGTTAAACACTCAGTGCTCCCCCCAGCACTACCCCCTTCCTGGTTAAAGTTCAATTCATAAAATATACATAAAATTGGATAGGGATGCAATACTGTAGTCCCATGAACACCATCTGTATTACTAAACATGAGTTTATAAAAGACCTTCAAAAAATGAACTAGAGTGCTATGAAACAACGATTTCTACATTTTTATTTAATTCTTATTCTGTTATAGCAGTGCCAAGTTCAATTCAATATACTTCATGGAAAAGGAGAAAGCCTGAGTTTCTGTGTTTGAAAAATGTTACAATCTGCAGAGTATCCATTTTCTTCTCTCCTATTGTTTATTATTAATGATAAACATTCAGGCCACCCCCAGTTAAACTTTAATTAATAAAATAAACATAAAATTGGATAGGGCTGCAATACTGTGGTCCCATGAACACTATCTGTATTACTAAGGATGAGTTTACAAAAAACTCCAAAAAATGAACTAATCAAAACTGATTTGTGAAAAATAACACTTGTAACTTAATTTTATTATAGCGAGACAAGAAGGAATTCGGAAGCAAATACACACATAGTGGATATAATTTTATTCTCATTCTGCTCTTTCAGTGCCTAGTTCAGTTCATTATACTTAATGGAAAAGGAGAAAGCCTGAGTTCCTGTGTTTGAGAAATGTTATGATCTGCGGAGTATCCACTTTCTTCTCTCCGATTGTTTACTATTAATTTAGTGTATGGTGGAATGCGGTTATGTAGATTTAAGCCATACACTGTAAAAAGTCATTCTGCTTCAGTAGTGACGTCCTCACTAATGCAGAATGACTTTTTGTTCTGCGTTAGTGAGGAAGTCGCAGTGCAACCACCCCCTCCAGCACCGTTCATAGGACAGGAGGCAGTTGGCGAGTCTTGTGTGCAAGGTGGCCAGTGGGCTGGAGAGCCAAGGAGTGCAGGTCTCCGGTGGCACATACTGGACAGAAAATGTAAGTGCTCCTGTTTTGAGGCACCATACACTGTATAGAACAGTGTATGGCCTCCCAAACAACTCGGCAACTCTTCCCCCTCATGTATTCTATGATGGTAGAGGGACCTTTCTTCATCAGCCATCATTGAAAACCCTTGAGTGAAGAATTGCCTTGTTGTGTATGGGAGGCCATACACTATCATATATGTTAAACACTCAGGGTGCCCTTCCCTCTCCTCCCCTGGTTAAACTTTAATTCATAAAATATACATAAAATTGGATAAGGCTGCAATATCGTGGTCCCATGAACACCATCTGTACAACTAAACATGAGTTAATAAAAGACTCCAAAAAAATGAACTAAAGTGCTATGAGACAACGCTTTCTACTTTCATTTAATTCTTATTCTGCTCTTGTAGTACCGAGTTAAATTCATTATACTTAATGGAAAATGAGAAAGGGCAAATTCTTATGTTTGAAAAATGTTCTGATCCATGACGTATCCATTTTCTTCCATCCTATTGTTTACTGTTCATGATAAAAACTCAGGGCCCCATATTCAGAGCCAGCCGGATGCACATGCATAACAGTGTGTCACACAAAAAAGATGCTCCAGTCAGCTCTGTTGCGATATTCAAACAGAATGCATGACGGGAACAGATTGTACAGCCTGTTTGAATATTGGAGCCTGGATGCACAGTGCATGGCAAGTGGCTGCCATGTATGTTGCGGTGCCTCCAGGGTGCAGGGATGAAGAATGCCCATAGGGGAATGCATGGCACATACCTGCATGCACCACAGTCCCAATGGGCGATATTCAGCCAAAACATGCAAATGAGCCCATTGTGCATGCAGGGCACAAAGAGGCCATTTGCATGCCCATTATGGGCTAATTTACATGACTGTGCCTGGCGGAATGCGCCAGGCCAGTCCCAATCTGCAAATCAAATAAGATGTCTCCCCTATCCCTGGTAGCCTAGCATGCCTTCCCTCCCTAGCCCCCAGCCCCATTAAACTACAGTACTACCAACCCCTTTTCGATAGTGCAGTGCCCCCCAGCCACGATCCTATTAATAATAATAATATCCCCTGGTAACCCTGGTAGTTTAGTGGTACCTCCCTCCCCAGCCCCGATCCTCATATTAAAATGAATAATATCCCCTGGTATCCCTGGTAGTGCAGTGGTTCCCCCCTCCCCTGGCCAGATCTTCATAGTAATAAACATAATAGCCCCATATCCCTGGTAGTCTAATGGGTCCCCCTCCCCAGGCCTGATCTTCATAGTAATAAACATAATAGCCCCCAGTATCACTGGTAGTCCAGTGCACCCAACCCCAGCCCCGAGCATGGTTTCCAGAAAAAAAGCTCCCATCCCCCTACCCTGGTAGTCAAGTGGCCCCCCCACTCCCCTCCCCAATAGCCAGTGACCCACCACCCTGCTCACCCCAGCCTGACCGGAGCCGGTGACTGGCACAGCCCACCCCACACTGCAACAGCCAGCCAGCAACTGAACTGTACAGGAGCACTGTGCATTATGTAGTACAGGCCCATTGCTTGACTGGTCAATCAATGGGCGTGTACTATGTAATGTACAGTGCTCCTCTACAGTTCTGTCGGCAGCTGGCCAGTGCAGTGTGGGGTGGGCTGTGCCAGTCGTTGGCTCCGGTCGGGTTGGAGGGAAGCAGGGTGGTGAGTCACCGGCTAACGGGGTGGGCGGCCACTCGACTACAACGGTACAGGGATGGGAGCTTTTTTCTGGAAACCATGCTTGGGGCCCAGGGGGAGGTCACACTGGACTATCAGGGTTACCGGGGCTGCCATATGTGTTTATGTGGAAATCGGGGCCAGGGAGTGGGGACCCACTTGACTACCAGGGATACAGGGGGCTATTATGTTTATTACTATGAAGATCGGTGCTGGGGAGGGGGGACTGACTAGACTGGCAGGGATACCAGGGGCTATTATTTATTTTAATATGAAGGTCAGGGCCGGGGAGGGGGTGTGTTAGACTGCCAGGGATACTGGGGGATATTATTCCTATTAATATGGAGATTGGGTCTGGGGATGGGGGTGTTAAGACATTTGTATTGTGACTGAAGCTTGGACAGGGGGGTGTTGTTACATTTTAACAGAGATCAGGGCATGGGAGAGGGGTGACATCACGTTAGACCGGCGCTCAGGGCTCAGGTAGGGGGGAACATGTGACCAGCCCAGGACTGTGTATGGGGCACTATCCTGCCCCATGCATAGTTAAAGTAGGGTTTTGCAGTCCTAACTCTGAGCCAGCAAGCCAGCTGCATCTTCAGCAGGGGGTGTTTGAATATGGTGATGAGTGGTATGTGCATGAGGGACCCCTCATTTGCATAGGTGCATCACAATATTGTGTGCCACAGTGCAGTTGGGTTTGCGGAGCATATTAGGGGTTTCTGTATATTGTCACACCACTGACAACCCTCACAAGTCTGAGGATGCGACACACATCTCGTCTGAATATGTGGGCCTCAAAGCTCCCCCCACCCACTCTCCTGGTTACACTTCAATTCATAAAATATACAAAAAGGATAGGGCTGCTATACTGTGGTCCCATGCACACTATCTGTATTACTAAACATGAGTTTATAAAAGACTAAAAAAAAAATTATCTAATCAAAATCGATTTATGAAAAATAACACTTGCAGCTTAATTTTATTATAGCAAGACAAGATGGACTTCATAGGCATATACATACATAGTGGATACTGTTTCCTTCCTTCTTTTTTTCAAATTCTTCCATAATACTTCCAGCCAGGTCATGAATTGCTGTCAATGAATATCTAGTTGTAACCTATCCTTCTTGTCTCATGATAATAAAATTAAATTACAAGTGTTATTTTTCACAAATCAATTTTGACTAGTACATTTTTCAGAGTCTTTTATAAATTCGTGTTTAGTAATAAATATGGTGTTCATTGGACCACGGTTTTGCAGCCCTATCCAATTGTATGTTTATTTTATAACTTGAAGTATAAGGAGGGGTCCCTGAGTGTTTAACATGAACAGTAAACAACAGGAGAGAAGAAAATGGATACTCTGCAGATTGTAACATTTTTCAAACACAGGAACTCAGGCTTTTTCCTTTTCCATTGATCTTTGCACTGCAAGAGAAGAATAAGAATACCATGAAATAATTTTCTCGCTAGTTCTTTATGAATCCTAACACAGAATTTCATGTTTGCCTTCTGGAGGGCTCCCCTTTTGAATTTTCACATATGGGGGTGAGGTAGCGCCCCCCCCCCCCATAAATCTCATATAGTTGTATGCATTTAAAAAACGGGGTATGTCTAATAGCTTGGGTTTTCTGTTTTTTGTTTGTGTAATTGGAGTGATTTCAGGTCACTTTAGTTACCAAGCCAGGCAGATAACAACTGGGGGAAAATTATCATTGACCAGAATTTTTGCTTTTTTTTCGCCTTATCTACAAGGAAAGATGTACTTATCTACAAGAAAATATGTACCTTATCTACAAGGAAAGATGTCCCTTATCTATAAGGAAAGATGTACTTTATCTACAAGGAAAGACGTACTTTATCTACAAGGAAAGTTATACCTTATCTACAAGGAAAGATGTACTTTATCTACAAGGAAAGATGTACCTTATCTACAAGGAAAGATGAAAGATGTACTTTATCTACAAGGAAAGATGTACTTTATCTACAAGGAAAGATGTACATAAAAATGTAGCTTCTGTAAACTTTTGTTATTATGTTTTTCAGGACTCATGTCTTTTTTATAAAGGCTTTTTCACAGGAATAACCCCCTCCCCTTAATGTACTGTTGTTATATAATAAATTGTGTTAGCATTATGGGTGTGGGCAGGACAGTAGTGTGGTGGGTAGGTAACTGGCTGGGCGGCAGGACACAGAGGGTGGTGGTAAATGGCTGTCACTCCACAGAGGGAAGAGTGACCAGTGGGGTACCACAAGGATCAGTGCTGGGACCGGTCCTATTCAACATCTTCATCAGTGACATTGTGCAGGACCTAGAAGGCAGAATTTCACTGTTCGCTGATGACACAAAGCTCTGTAACAGAGTAGACACACCAGAGGGTGTAGACAGAATGAGAAGGGACCTGCAGAAACCTGAAGAATGGTTAGGGGTTTGGCAGTTGAGATTCAATGCAAAGAAGTGCAAGATAATGCATATGGGGCACAAAAACCCTGGCACAATATATCAGTTGGGGGGTGAGGATATAGCATGCACCAAGCAGGAAAGGGATCTTGGGATTATCATCTCTGATGACCTCAAGGTAGGGAAACAGTGTGACAAGGCAGCAGATAAAGCAAATGGGATGCTGGGATGCATAGGCAGGGGCATCACCAGCAGGAAAAGGGAGGTCATAATTCCACTATACAAGACACTAGTGAGGCCCCACCTGGAGTACAGTGTACAGTTCTGGAGACCTTACCTACGTAAGGACATACTGTAGACAGGGTAGAGAAGGTTCAGAGGAGGGCAACAAAGATGGTACATGGATTGCATTACAAGTCCTATGAGGGCAGGTTGAAGGAACTGAACATGTACTCCTTGGAGGAGAGGAGGGAGAGAGGGGATATGATAGAGACATACAAGAAACTTAGAGGGAGGAACAGGGTGCAGGAATACACTATTTTTAAGCAAAAAAGATGTTCCAGGACTAGAGGGCATGGGATGAAGTTGGAGGGGGGATGATTCAGAGGAAACGTGAGGAAGAATTTCTTCACAGAATGGGTGGTGGACAAGTGGAACACCCTGCCAGAGGAAGTGGTGGGGGCTGAAACAATCACGGGATTTAAGAATAGAAACATAGAAACATAGAAACATAGAATTTGATGGCAGATAAGGACCGCTTGGCCCACCCAGTCTGCCCATTTCCCTACCTACTGGATAAGCTGCAGATCCTAGTTAACCAGCAGCCTACTTCTTCCTACCCCCACCCCCTAGAATTGCCTTATGACTGTCCCATGCATGGGATAGACATAAAGGAATTCTGGAGGTCAGGGGTAAGGGGCAATAGACTTCTAGGAAAACATAAACTGAACTTACAAGCTCAAATGGGCAGACTGGGTGGGCCATAGGCCCTTATCTGCTGACTCTGTCTATGTATCTATGTATCTATGTATTATGCCACCGTCTCAGCCATTATGACAGTAATTTATATAATCCAGCACTACCACTGGTTCACAGGATAAGGAAGTCTCATGAGGTTTGTCATGCCCTGTGTTGTCATTTATGTAGGCCACCACACACTACTTGTATTTCACTGCAGTTTTCCCCAAAGGCAGAACTGCTGGGAGTGGTTTGTAGGAATACCTCCATTCCCTGTGAGTGAATGAGAGGCTTGACTGAACTATATTTATTTGTGTACCTTTGAGTACTTTGCCCACCATGTTAGGACAAAGTTCTGTTTCTCATTTGCTTTAATTTACCAAAATCCAACAACATTTAGCCAACCCACCCAGTCATTACCCATTTATAATTTAATGGGAATCCTCACCTCTCCTGGAGTAATGCTGTGGGATCTTTAGGTCCCAATTAAGAAAAATGCATTACATCAACATTTTTTTATGTAGTTATTTTCTTGTAATTACAATTTTTTATCTGGTTGATTTTACGATGCTCCACCTGCCATGTTAACATATTGTCTGTCCCAGTGTTCCTGTGGCCAGCCTGCTGAGGATTTGACTGATGGACTGAGCCATGTGGAACTTCTATGTGCTGGTAGGTCACTTAGCTAGCACTACTGTGAAGGAGCACATAATCACGCTTATTCTAGTGGTGCCAATTGTGATAGGCTTCTGCAGTATGCAGCTCCATGTTTGCCTTTGCCTCCCTAAACACTCTCTTTGCATCCTTATTTCTCAGTAAATATTCTTCTCATTCTTCCACCCCCTCCTTTTCTTAGTACTCATTGAAGTCATAGCCCCCACCACTTCCCTAACTTTTTCAGAGAACCATAATGGTCTCTTGAATGTATTCCTTTTTGGTTACTGTTCTCATGCATACCTTAGATGCCTCGAGAATGGCCCCCTTTATTACCCCCCAATCTCTCTTCCACCCCATCTAAAATGTCTGCCCCATGTGACATTTCCCTGACCAGTTCCTTCAGACTGCTGATTTCTGCCTTTCTAAAATCAAGAACTCCCTTCCAGCACTCTTAAAGCAGTATAGCAGCTGGGCTGGCTCTAACCAGAGTTAGCTAATTTTTCCCACATAATCTTTACATACTCTGTACTACTGTGCTGCAGTAATACTGTAATTATGTGATTATTCACTTACCAGTTATTTTTCTTATTATTCCCATTTTTATTGTGTATATCTTTTATATGGTTTTATAAATGTAGCTCCACCTTTAAATAACAGTCCTGTATAAAGTGTATTGTACATGCCCATATGAAGAAGTACATAAAGTAAAACAATATGATGCTGTACTGGGGACTTGTTTTATTTTAATCACATATTGTTATTGTGCACTGTAAGGTGTAGAAAACAGTTGGTATTCTTTGTTCAAAGTAAAGAAGTGACATCCAGCCACCATAATCATACCTAAATAGCTGCACTCTTAAGAGCGCCATGTGTTCTTGGGCTAGTCATACTACATATCCCTAAATTGTAATATTTAATGTGTGTGGATATGTATTTAGTAAGTAAACATGCCTCTATTGCAAAACAAAATCAAAACAGATGCACATTAATATGTAAATCAAAAAAACAGAGGCAGATGACTAGAATACATGTGGTCATTCACCTGACTCAATACTGTTGGAATTAAAAAATACCATTATATTGTGATTTGCAAAACTGGATGTGCATCATGGCACTGAAAATGAAAGAATGCCTTAAGCAAGTCTGTGGGAATCTACTTACCTTGAAATTAAAACTTGCTTGGTGTAGGAGCCCATGCTGGGGTTAATGCTTAAGTACTGGCCTTTTCTAATGAAAGCAAAATATCCTCACATTTATTAAATCTGTCTTGTTTATATGGTTCAAAATACCCATTCTCCCATCACAATTAAAAGGAGCGAATTGGCAGTATATGGCCAATGGCCAGCAATGCTATCAAACTGCTTTAGCCCATGTAATAGTAATATTTACCTTGAGTTCAATAGTAACCCTAAAAATCAAACAGTCTACTATTAAAAGAGATTTGTAGACAGGGGTACCCAGAACTATTACTAGATGTGGCCTGTGTTAAAGCCAAGTCTAGAGGTAGACAAGAATTGTTAAAACCTAAAATGAGAGACCAAACAAATAGTAACCAAGTAAACTTTATTACAGAGTATTTACCAGTCTCTAGAAGAGTGGCAGAAATCTTGAAATGTTATTGGCACACTTTAACTGCAGACAAGGACTTAAATGAGGAGACTGAACAAGGTCTAAGGGTAGTGTATAAAAGAAGGAAAAACATTGGGGATTGGACTGTACATAGTCATTTTCAAGAAACCCAGACAAACACCATTTTGGTAGCCCACCTCGTGGGTTTTAATCACTGTGGCAATTGTAGTATCTGTAGGAATAGCTCACAGGGCTGTAAATTTATTAGCCCTGCTAACTGTGTTTTCCACATGGTGCAACACTTTATTAACTGCCATGCAGTGTTCATGATTTATGCTTTGTGGTGTTCATGCCCAAAACTCAGTATTGGACATACTACCCCATCAGCTTAGAGAACGAACACAAAAGCATATTTGTGCTATTTTGAACCCAGAAAATGAAAGCCCAGTGGGCAAACACTTTTATGAGAAACACAGAAGTAAAGTGAATGAGTGTCACTTCATGGGACTTGATCATGTACCTGTACAGATTCATAGGGGAGATTGAATAAAAATACTTTCCCAATTGGAGGGCAGATTGATTTTTAAACTTGGAGGTTGTACAGTGGGAGGTTTAAATGATGACTGGGAAATGCAGCCTTATCTGTAGTGTACATTTAGCTTCACTATTCAGTGAATTGCTAATGTTAGACTTTATAATTGTGGATTGTGCTTTAAAATTTGCAGGGTTATTAGATAACTTATGCCACCCTTTTTCTTGATACCCCTACTTTGCGTACTAGTCTGATAATACTTTTGGAAATTATTTTTTTATTAGTATAATATAATAGCAGTGTAACACTTATATTGTCATTCCCTATATGTTTTCCCACAACAAGGAAAGGGAAATAAAATGTACTATAGAATATATTTCTTGCATTTATCTTCATTCCTATTGTATATATATTTGCCAGGGTAATTATTCAAATAGATTATTTAAAATACAATTCATTATTAGAAAGCCCTTCAGATCAATGTTTAAAATAAGCTTTATAAAAGTATTTTTATGCACTTGTGTTTTTGTTCCGGTAATTGTGTCATATCTATTTATCTCTCTCTTTCTCAATCTGCCCTAGTTCTGCAGCTTGCAGTCTAAGATAATTAAGCCTAAATGGAGAAACAACAAAAAACAGGCTGAATGGACTACCATGTACCTATAACAAGGAAGAAGCACAAAGCCTCCTTACATCTTTTACAAGCCTGCAAGAAACTTACAAAACAAATCAAACAAGTTTTTGAACTCTTCACATGTTTATGCTGCTTCTGCCTTTTTAAATTTCATTTGCACTTTATTGTAGTGATTAAATTAAATACTTTAGCATTGTATAGCACTTTAGGGTTAGTATATTAAACTATATATCTATTTAGTATTATTAATTATTGTACTTTATGTATGGCAATGAAATGTATCTGTGTCTTCAACTGATGTGTGCTTAGCTGGCTTAAACATGATTGATGTAATTATCACCATCACCTGAATTTACTTGTATAAATGCAGTACTGATCAGTAGCCACTTCACCCCCTTGAGAAGGATCAAAGTGATCCGAAGTGTCGGGAGTGTATTGCAGTTTTCCTTTTTTGCCTCTGTATTTGTGCACTCATTTTCTTATTAAAAACACTTCAGCATTTTACATTTTGGTTTCTAGTGATGTTCTTTACGCAACAGCCTTTTGTGTTTTGTACTATTAAAGAGCACCTTTCCCAGTCCTTTTGCTTTTCATGTATAAATTACTCCTTCTTGCATTGATTCCAGAATTGTATTTCATTACTGTCCTCTGCAGTTAGTTTTTGCATTCTGAGCTACTAAAAACAGCAGAGTGTACCAGAGCTTCTGTAGCAAGCCTGGTGCTGCTATGGACCCAGGGCAGTACTGCTGACATCACTGTATGTCAGAGGAGTGACTCACACCGCAGTACAGTGAAGTTGCAGCAGTTTTGCTGGGAAAATTGTATTACTAGGTGTACATACTGTGGTCCCTCTTCACCAAGACACCCTGTTAGCAATGCATTCTGCCAAAGTCCAAATACCTTGTCAGTATGTTTTTATTTTCTAAAACTGATTTACTTCTGCCTCAGTAACAAAGCATGGGGATTGAGAGAAAGTGAGTTGCTGTCAGCACCTTTCCTAGTCCTTTCACCTTTCATGCATAAATTACACCTTCTTGCATTGATTCTGGAATTGTACTTCATTACCATCCTCTGCAGTTAGTTTTTGCATTCTGAGTTGCTAAACACTTGGTACCAAAATTAGTCTTTGGCATTCCGTGGTGCCATGCTGATGTCGAGGAGGTGTGGGACAGAGAAGCAGTAAGGGATTTTTGATCAGAGCGACTGCCAGATGCTTTACTACAAAAAGACATGGAAGGCACCGGTATGGCATGGGTAAGGAGTTATTACTGCTTTCAAATCATCAAGGTATAGACACTAATCACACCAATGCATAAACTGACAGCTGTCTTGACTGACAGCCACTCAATCTTCTCTCACTTCCCATGTTTTGTTACAGAGGCAGAAGTAAGTCAGTTTTACAAAAAAAAATACTGACAAGGCATATGGATTTTGGCATAATGCATTGCTAACAGGGTGCCATGGTGAAGAGGATCATAATATGTACACCTAGTAATGTAGTTTCCCTAGCAAAACTGCTGCAACTTCACTGTACTACATTATGAGTCACTCCTCTGTCATATTGTGATGTCAGCAGTACATCCCTGGGTCCACAGCAACACCAGGCTTGCTATAGAAGCTCTGGTACACCCTGCAGTTTTTAGCAGCTCAGAATGCAAAAACTAACTGCAGAAGACAGTAATGAAATACAATTCTAGAATCAATGCAAGAAGGGGCGATGTATGCATGAAAGTCAAAAGGACTAGGAAACGTGCTGACAGCAACTCGATCTTCTCTCACTCCCCATGATTTGTACAGAGACAGAAGTAAGTCAGATTGACAAAAAAACATACTGACAAGGCATGAGGATTTTGGCACAATGCAATGCTAACAGGGTGTCTTGGAGAACGGGGATACGGTATGTATACCTAGTACTGGTAGTTTTCCCTTGCAAAACTGCTGCAACTGCACTGTACTGCACAGTGATTCATACTGTGCACTGTACTGCACAGTGTGAATCACTCCCCTGCCATATAGTGATGTCAGTGGGCATCAGCAGCCCAGCAGCTGAACAGCACAGGCAAGTGCAGCAAAGCTAAAGCAGGGCTCAAAAACAAATGCAAAATATGGAAGGCAGAGTAAACCTTTGCCAAAAATAACAAATGCACACACTCTTTCAGGTCTAGTACTGCATATAATGACTACAAGCTGTAACTTTTTGGACCATCATGAAAGGTTCTCTTTAAATTATAGGCAAATAATATTATAAGGGCTAAAGTATCCTTATAGTACAGTGACCTATAGCCCCTATGCAGTAAACTAGGTTTGTTAACATCATGTCATCATCTTAGCAGTCATTTTCTTATGGGGGGTGACTGCATGTTGGTCAAAAGCATATGAAGGTAGGTTTTTATTATTAGTGATGGTTGTTTGCTTTCAATACAAATGTTCAAAAGGTAAAAGCTATGGGGTTATGCAGCAGGCAGAATGTATTTCAAGGTAAGTAAAACCTCATAAAATTTGGGTTTTAGGTGTCCTTTAATAAAAAAAAAATATTGGCTTTGGCTGTTGGCCACATTGGGATACCTTGATCTTCATTAACTGTTTTGACATTGACATCCAATAAATAGTTATATGATGTCAAAATAAAAGTATGCATGCACTGTGTTTACAGATTTGCAGACCATTGAGAAATGGGAAATAAGTAGACAATACCTAATTCCATTTTATTAATTTCATGTTGTTGACTGAGGTTAGCTCACAGGAACATTTATTCCTTATACAGCAGAGATCCAGGATCAAAGATCATACATGCTGTATAAGGATGCAGATACTTCATTTGATACAAAATGACATGAGTATATTACAAAAGAGTTTTTAAACGCATTACAAGTAAAGAGCTCATTAAGTGCTTACACAATGTACACAAAAGTGACCAATGATCTGCTTCTTCTAATGATTATTGTTTATCTGGAGAAATTGAGGGCCTGAAAAACATACAAAATTAATCATGTCAATCATTTCGTGAAAGGCCATTGCTGAGGTTTACATTGATATTAATAACTGCTGTATTTTAAAAGACCAAATAAATGTTCATTTTAAGTTAAGAAATTTGATTAGGCAGATGTGTCCTACCTACTCAAGCAATCTATTATCAGTGAGATAAAGATCACTTGCTCATCAATGGGAATGCTGCCTTTCCAGGTGTAGCATTCCACCAGGTATGCAATGCCGAGTACAGAACAATACTTATTTTGATTAAAATAGAACGGAACTAGCAAACACTTGTGATAAATAATGAATTTCAAGTAAACAATGTATTAACTGAATTCTAATTGAAAAAAGCTGCTTCCTGTGTAGGCAACTTAGAAACAGAGACTTTGCTGGCAGAGGAAGACCACTTGGCCCACCACGTCTGCCAGTTTTTCCCTACCTACAGTATCACCACAGATCACACTTGATCTCCAGCTCATTCTCCCTCCCCTTCCTTTCCACTAAGATTCCTTTATGCTTACCCCATGCATTCTTGAACCCCACCACTGTTCTTGCCCCCACCACCTCCACTGGTAGGCTGTTCCAGGAATCCACCACTCTTTCTGTGAAGAAGTACTTCTTTAAAGCTCTCCTGAATCTACCCTCCTCCAGCTTCATAGCATGCATCCTTGTTGTTGAGCACCTTTGTTTCTGAAAAATACTTTCCTCCTGTACTTTATTTATCTCTGTGAGGCATTTAAAGATCTCTGGCATATCCCCACTCTCCCTCCTTTGTTCCAGGGTGTACATATTAAGTGCCTTTAATCTTTCCTCATAGGGTTTTTGCTGCAGGCCCTGCACCATTTTAGTTTTCCTCCTCTGCACCACCACCACTCTGTATATGTCCTTACAGAGATGTGATCTCAAGAACTGCACACCATATTCTAGTTGAGGACTTACCAGTGTTCTATACAGAGTAAACACTACCTCCCTCTTTCTGCTGGTGATACCCCTTCCTATTCACCCCAGCATCCCATTTTCCCTCCCAACTGCCTTGTCACACTGCCTGGCCACCTTTAGGTCAGCAGATATGATTACCCCAGGTCTCTTTCCTGTTTGGTGGTCGTCAATAACACTCCACACATTTTGAACTCTGCCTTTGGATTTCTGTCCCCCAAGTTCATTGTTTTGTACTTTTTTGCATTGAAACACAGCTGCCATACCCTTGGCCAATCCTCAAGTTTTCTCAGGTCTCTGTTCATCCTTTCCACCACTCCCTGTGAAGTGTCCACCCTAATGCAGATTTTTGAGTCATCCGCAAAAGGCAGACCTTCCCCTCCATTTCCTCTGCAATGTCACTTACAAAGACATTAAAGGGAACAGGTCCCAGCACTGATCCCTGAAGCACCCCACTGATCACCCTACCCTCCTTTGAGTGAACTCCATTTACCACCACCATCTGTTGCCTATCCACTAACCAATTTCTTACCCAGTTTACCACCTTTGTACCCACTTCTACACTACCCAGTATGCTTGCTAGTCTCCTACGTGGAACGGTGTCAAGAACCTTATGGAAGTCTGGTAGACCACATCCATGCTCCACCCATTCCTTGGTCACCCAGTCAAAAAAATGTACAAGATTTATTTGAAATGACCTTCCCCCCATGAATCCATGCTGTCTCAGGTCTTATAACCCATAGAATTCAAGATATTACACTATAATTTCCTTCAGCAGTGATTCTGTTAACTTTCCCATCACTGATATCAGGCTGAGTGGGATATAGTTGCCATTCTCCTCCCTGCTACCACTTTTGTGAAGAGGAAGTACATTTGATTCCCCTCCAGTCCTCTGGAACACTCTTGTTTCAGTAAGTTGTTAAACAGGACTGTCAGAAGTGCAGCCAGTACCTCTCTGAGCTCCCTTAGTACTCTTGGATGCACTCCATCTGGTCCTGTAGCTTTGTCAACTTTCAGATTACAGAGTCCCTTCAGGACTGTCTCCTCCAAAAAAAGACTACTGTCCACCTCCCTCCCTCTAGAGCTCATGTTAATTTTTGTAGCCCCTCTCTTATCTTTCTGTTTCCCCTCTCTTTTTCCATTTTGGCCTCCATCCTTCTCCACTCTCTTTTTAATGCTCCCACTCCTATACTCCTTCATTTCTACCATCATCCTTTCTTTATTAATTTGTACCCTGGGATATTTCTTTCTCCTCAGATTTTCCCTACTTCCATTCCTACTTTAGTCTGTGGGGAGGGCAGATTCTGCCTCCCTGATTTATTTCACCACCCCCTCAGCTAGTTTAACTGTTTGTCGAAGTAAAATGTAAAACTTCCTCTGAGGACAGCAGTTCCCCTTCTGGATGGATGCAAGTCATCACTCCTATTTAGGCCCTTATCCTTCTAGGTGGGTTCCTAGTTCCCAGTATAGCAGAACCCCTCCTCTCTGCACCATTCCTTTAACCATTAGTCAAAGTTCCTGGTGTGAAGATTCCTCTCTTCCCCCGTCGTAGATTGGCAGTACCTCGGCAAAGGCCACTGAACGTGTTACCTGCCTAAGAGCTCTCCCCAGTTCCTTGACACCCCCCTGTACTACTACTTTCTTCTACAAAGGAATCAATGTTATGACAAGCAAAATGCCACAAGAACAAAATTAAAAATCAAATGGTAATGTAAATGCTAAGGAAAAATTTACATTTGCTGTAAAGTATTCCCACCAGAAATCTTAGAAACATAAGAAAAATGTGTGCCAACGTTGAAACTTTTAAATCAAGGATAATCTTTTGTTTGCCTTTGTCCTATGGTGTATACAGTTAGTGTGACAAAGTTGTTATTTCTGTTGAAGAATGGAGACAGAGATGGTGAATGACAGATGGGGAAGGGAGAGAGGAATGGGAGATGGGGGAATGCGAGAGAGAGTCGGAAAGTGGGGAGGAAGAAAAGATAGGAGATGGGGAGAGAGAGAAATGGAAGGAGGATGGTCAGATTTATTTTAAGTAATATATGAAACATGTATTTATGGAAGTCACCAGCACTTACCATACTCACCTCTTAATCTAGAAAACATCTCAAGTTCTACACCTCATAATCTTGATCCCAAGTATATTAATGGTGTCTCTTTTAATTGTTCCTTACAGGAGCATTTATTGTCTTTATGAATAATTTACATGTAGTACCACAAACATTTGGTGATTCCAACCTGTTATACTAATATGCAGGTCTTAAGAAAATCTTAAAGTATCAGCCAACCAAGTAGTGTATCCAGGGAAAAATTGAATCATTAATGACAATGGAAAGGAAGAAGATCATTGGCCTATTTAGAGCTAACCCAATAAAGACAAATCTGTTTTGACTTAAATTGCATGACAGCTGAAGAGATAAGTGCACTGATTTAAGCTTGAGCATCAGTCATCCAGCAAAATGGACACTCACTTATCCATCATTGTTTAAATGTAGAATCTTCAGGACCTAGATACCTGACCAGAGCATTAGCACCATGAATGAAACATGACTGACATTTACTTTCTAATAGAATGATAAACTGTTTTTTTTTCTTCCCTTCCAAGTCACAAAGTATTTAGCAAAAGGCATTGTGGTGGTATGCTGGAATTTGTTAGAAAATAAACTATACTGTCACCTAACTAGCAAGCAGATTAGATTGTTAAATGAGCCTGAAATTCCATCTTCAGGAATATGATTAAATAATTAAGGGCCACTGGATCCCAAATAAATGAGTCAGTGAATTACCAGCATTAAAGCCTGTGTCTGCTTGTAAAATGCATCTTCATATGAATCTGAGTCGGAGAAGAGGGTGCAGAAGCATCTTCTTCTGTAAACCAATTCTTGAATTACTTATGTGCAAAAGAAGATCAATAAATCTCAAAGTTACTTAGGAAGAACAACAAAAGAATAGCAGATTTAAATTATGGCTTCAAACTGCAGAAGCAAGGTGTTTACATAACACTTGCTATTAAACAGTTCTTTGGTTCGAGAAAATGGTGCTGTACTATTATGCATTTTAAATGATAGGAGCAGCTGTTACAGTATTTTTTTTCTAAGAACTTAGTCAAGAAACCATTAATGTGTTATAAAAAGTAAGTGTAGCATGAAGTATGCGGCTGTTAGAACAGCCATTCAGTGATTAGTTCTATTGTTATTTAATGTGCACAGCACTGCAGGCACTGTACTTGACTGGTTCAGATAATTGGTTTAGCTGGACAGTTTTGTGACACATATTCAAAGACACACAATCTTTTATTCATTTTATTGGAAACTTCTATCAATTCCACCATAGCGTTATAACACGGTTTACTTTGCCTGTTTCAGGATGGTTTAAAATGCCTTGGGATTTGTATTGTGTATCGTAATAGTCCTTCAAGTGTCAATGAAGGAAAATATAACTTGTTCTTATCTGTCTTAGGCAGTCTTTCTCTTTAAAAAAGGTCAAACTATGGTTATAAATTGTGAGATTAAAAAAAGTATTCATTATCAACAAAAAAAGAAACTGGATAAAGGGAATACTACAGCCAGAAATGAAGCATAAAGGTGGTGGGCTATTTGCACATCAGTTGAAATGACAGCAAGAAAAATCAGGCTAGCAAAACTCTGATTGAAAGGCAGTCTCCCTTGGCATGACAACAGGCTGTTATATTGCACTTCTGGTAATTGTGATGTTGGTCCTTTGTCAGCATTACTATTATTTTGTTTGTCCTGGAGTTTCCTCGCTCTTCCCAACTGGACAATCAGGGCCATCATGCCTGCACCCATTTTCCAGTCAGATAGGTTACTTCACTGCCTCCACAGACACAGTTCCTTGGCTGGCCAGGAGGGGATGGATACAGCCTGAGTGGCCCATACCTTCCCTTCTTTCCCAGAGGTGAAATTCCTCACCTTCATGGCATGTTTGGCCCCAGCTGTCTGCAGTGTGGTATATGGTGGCTTGCAATCAAATTACAGTCTCCTACATGGTAGAACAGTGGTGCTATCCATTAACAGTCCTCTGTTCAACAGTTGGCCTATCACACAGGCTATGCACCTAACACACTACTGCTTGCACAGCTCAGATGTATGGTGAGCCATAACATGTCATACTCAAAGGAAATTATGCAAGTACTGTAATAGAAAAAACATTTTTTTCAGTTCTGCAAGTAGTCAAATGAGGTAAAGCCAACTATAGTGTGCCAATGTTAAATCATCATTATTCTGTGACCAGGGCAGGGCAAGGCAATTTTATTTATATGGTGCCCAATACTAGAGGCTCTGAGTGCCTCACAATATAAGGCAACAAAAATATTCAGTGACAGTCAAATTACAAATAATAAACACTAATACAATTAAGAGTTAAGCACCAGTTGCCAAACTGAAAGCAAAAAGGTGAGTTTTAAGGTGAGACTTAAAAATATCAAATGAAGAAGCACCTCTGACCTCAGAGAGAAGGGTGTTCCACAAAACCAGGGCAGCCACACTGAATGCCCATGGACATACAGTATGCCTTGATCTTGGAACCGTAAGGAGACTTGCCTCCCTCTGACCAAAGTGGGTGGCCAGAAGCATACGGAATCAGCAGGTTTTTCAGGTAGCCTGAAACCAGACTGTACAGGGCATTGTATGTTAGTTAACAAGCATACCTTGAAGATGATGTACCAACACACCAGTAGTCAATGCAGAGCATAGAGAACCAGCATGATATGCTCGAACTGGGAGGCTCCAAAAAACCAGCCAGGCTACCACATTCTGAACAAGCTTCAAGCAATGCATGAACCTTGTGGATAACCCTAGATACAGAGCATGACAGTAAATACACCACAGTCACCAGATCAGCCAGTACCAGAAAGAGCTTGATCTGGAAAGTGTTACAGAGATGGTTAGTGCCACTGTGGATCACAACTGACATCTGATATTCTAGTGTCAGCTTCAAATCTACAATGGTCCCCAGATTCCTCACACTAACAGCTCTGAACATGGCACCATCTAAAAATGGAAGGCTAGCATCATTGCTCATCAGTGCCAAACCATGCCAAGCTGGTTTCATTATTAACACCTCAATCTTCCACGGATTAAATGTAAGACAGTTAGCCACCAACCAGTCCTGAATTTCCCTAATGCACTCGCTCAGACTACAGATTGTAGCACACCAGTGACTTAAATTAAACAATATAAAATTAGGGCACATTTCTTTTCAATGAACAGGTCTTAAATTTGTTACTTGCTATTTCTTTGGCAACTAAAATGTGTGGATCTGATATACAGTATCCTACAAAGTAAAAAATTAGAAATTTATTTTTATAATTTAGAAACAGCCCATTGACCTCAATGCTGTCATTTTATCTATCTCCATCTCACCTGCCCACTGATGATATTTCAATGAAGAGGGGCATGTGAGGAGACCATTCACAAACACTACTGAAAATGGGAAGTGTTGCATACCCCCAGTGGTCTGCACACAATTACAGATTTGCTTGGACAAATTGGGCACATGTGTTTTGAATATTGGTCCTGAGGTTTTAAGTCCAGTGACACAAAATCCTGATGTTATGCATAAAATGATTCCTACTCATCTAGGTGATGAATCTCTGTGGAGATTGTGTTTTACAGCTTGTCAAGCTTATACAATAATTAGTCTGATTTTTATATGATTCTAAACAGCTTTGCCATGCCCTGCATGCAGTACCTGATTTTTCTAATGTTAGATCAGTAGTTTTGTTTTGTGACACCTTCCATGTCTTGCTCTTTGCCCAGTGGGAGAGTTTCTCCTTCATCCTCCAGCAAGTCCTTGGACAGGTGTGTTAGAATATCTTCTGGTAAATATTTGCAGAATATTTGTTTCAGGGACACCAAATTATATATTCTTCATTCTTCAAAATTTGTAATGAAACTAAGTATACAGAATGTTTTCAAATGCTTTCCCCCTCCCCCATGTAGAAAGGGCAAATAGCATGGCCCAATACCCCCACAGTCATTTCCCACACCACTATGGCTATCCAAAATAAGAACCCCCATATCTGGCATTCTGGCAGCCTCTCCCTAAACCCAGCACCATCATTCTAAAACTTTTACCCTCCTTAACCTAACCCCCATCCCCAGACACATCCCATACCTCTGATCCATGATAAGGCATACCAGAGATGGTATTGTTAAATATCCTGTGGCAAATAACTGCTTGTCCATGTTATCCTGCCCTTCCTCACACCCAAAACCACCATTCAAATGGACTTCCACTCCTTAATCCAACCTCTCCCAGCTCAAGTGGATCTGCCCTGATCCTGATCCATGATGAGAAGGGGTAATAGGGTCAGAGATGTTACTGACTGCTCAGTCATCTCCCTTCCCTCACAACAACATACCTATTTCATTTCTGCTTATGAAATGGGGCAGTGGTGGCAAACATGATGGACTTAAGAGTGCTTCTGGCCTTAAGTTACTACAGTATATTTCTATATTTCCCTCCCAGTCCCCACAGTGCTGTGTCAGGAGAGCTGTCAATCAGCTGATCATCACTGATTGGGGGGGGTAGGCATGTCTGCTTAGCATTATTGAGGCAGTCTAATAGAATGCCACATTGGTGTTCATTGATGTATTACATCAATAACATAGAAAGATAAAATTTGACTGCAAATAAGGACCGTTTGGCCTATCCAGTCTGTTCTTTCCTCCCTACCTACACTATTACCGCAGACCGTACCCGATCTACAGCTCTTTCTATGCACCCCCCTTCCTTTCCCCTGTGATTCTCTTGTGATTATCTCAGGCATTCTTGAACCCCACAACTGTTTTTGGGGAGCATGTCAATTCACTCCCAGAAATTCACTCCCTGAAAGTACGCTCCCGACAATTCGCTCCTGTTCTTTTCGCACCGGTCCCATTTCACTCCCCAGTCAATTAGCTCCCACCCACACTCCCTGTATCAAAAAGAGCAAATGGTACTGGAAAATGCAAGAAGATAACAAACATTGCTAGGCTAGGTACAGTAATAGTAACCAAACTGAACACTTCTTCATGTACTGATACAGATGCTTTGTGATTGCTACCTCGCATTTAAAATACATATACGGAAGTATTTATCGATCAATCCTACAGGTAGAAATGTACATATAACTCTTTTAAATTATTTTCAAAAACATGTATGGAAGTTTATATTTACCAGTCTCATCTTGTTCTCCATGGTCATGTGACACCCGTCAAGTCCGGTGATGCGGTCTCATTCAGCAGAGTCACCGTGGTAACACATCCTAGAAAATGCCAGTCCAGAAGTCGAGCTGTATAACCAGTTAAAAACATATCTTTAATTCAGGTAACAATTTAAAATCCAGCAGTATTTCTTTTTAAAATCACTGTGTTATCAAGCAGCACTCAATACTCGAAACAGTGTGCCACCCCATGGAGAAACTCCTCTGTTGTTCTTTCTGAGCACTTGTCAATAATCTGCTCCAACCTTGATGCATTGTCCTTGTACACCCTTTTTGAACAATGCGGTGCATTGCCAGCAACAATTTGTTCATTGTCTGCCTCTCATTTCCTTTGTATGCCCTTAATGCCTTTAATACATTTCCATAACATTGGATGTGATATGCAGATGATTGATTGCATTCCTCAATGAAAAGCTTCTACGGTGTTGTTAGTTTTAGCTCTCTTTTCTTTGACTGTGTCACAATGGTTCCATAGTGTTAATGGGAACTGTGGTTGTCTGTGTCCATTACCTCTTCTGTTCCTCCCCCTGACCCAGGTGTCCTCAAAATAATTGATTATGGGCTCCATCTCAGAGGGGAAAATGTTCTGGGTCTCATCTGTGATTTCCTCAAAATGAGCTACAACCTGGTCAGGAGGATAGAATGCAAGGGCTGGCAGATAATGACACTTTATGCTGAATTCGCTGTCAAGTGCATACTTTTGCCGAAGCCCTTCTGTTTGAATCTTTTGGTAGATGCACTGGGCAAAGTGAAAGAAACAGCCTACTTGTCTGGCATTTGGAAAAACTGATTTAAAGGCTTGCAATGTCACCTTTTCAAAGTCTGTCATAATAATAGAGGGATCCAGTCATGGGGTCAGATCTTTAAGACTGGAAAGCAGTCTTTCATATATTTCTTTGCATTTCCAAGGGAGAAGGGCTAAAATTTCAGGCTGCATACACCTGAGTCATTCGCCAATAACTGCACACTGCATACATTTGCATGAATAATGGGGGTGCCACACTAAATGTACCATCAGCGAACCAATGCTTGCACTGTTCAAGGAAGTGTAAGTTACTTTCAGTGCCGAAGACAAGAATTTGATCAGGACCAGGGCCACTATCATACAGCAAAAAGTTTACTTCCATGCTCAAACTACTTTTCAATGTGCGGTAATATACAGATATTACTATATCAGACAATTCTCTGGGATTTGGTGGGGTACCAGTACACGAAAGCGCTTTATAGTGCGCTTTACATTTCTGTCTACCATTGTTCCTTGTGCTGCTAAAGACATGCTATCTTTACAATGCAGCAGAACCTGTGCAATGGTATCCTGACTGCTTGCAGTGCGTTCTCTCACTCAGTTTATTGCCTCACCTCTCTCCACTGTAG
Source organism: Neoceratodus forsteri (assembly GCA_016271365.2). Taxonomy (NCBI): domain Eukaryota; kingdom Metazoa; phylum Chordata; order Ceratodontiformes; family Ceratodontidae; genus Neoceratodus; species Neoceratodus forsteri. Next base: position 1,365,617,707 of record CM057455.1, on the reverse strand, counting down.
TCAGATCAGAAGCATGTGAATGCTCACTAATTGTTGTAACAATAGTTGGGTCATCATAGCTGGCAGTGTGAACCCAGGCATTGCAGGTGTTTTGTTTTATAACAGAGAGTTCACACTGCCAAATCGACTTTACATGATATCCCCGTTTGTGATGAGTATATATGTAGTTATTAGGATCCAGTAGTTTTTTTTTTCTTTCTCTCTGACAAAATAAACTTTTCTTCCATGTTCAGGGACACCGACTATGAACTGACAAGCGCTGCAGGAACTGTACTGCACTTAACTAGACAGCCTTATAACTTGCCATAATATCTGGTTTTATTGATTGGCGCATTAATTGAATAAGTGACAAAGTGAATAAGTGACAAAGTGACAGCCATTTGTAAAGTGTGGTGTGGGAGCAGGAGCGGGTGACCTCGGAGTGAATTGTGCTGGAGTTAATTGACGAGGGAGCGGGTTGTTGGGAGCGAGTTGACAGGGAGCGAATTGACGTAGACCCCTGTTTTTGCCCCTGCTACCACCACTGGAAGTCTGTTCCAGGAATCCACCATACTTTCTGTGAAGAAGTACTTCCTCACATCTCTCCTGAATCTACACCCCTCCACCTTCACAGGATGTACCTTTGTTCTTGAGCACTGTTCCTTCTGAAAAATACTTCCCTCCTATATCTTATTTACCCCATGAGGTACTGCAAGGTCTCTATCAAATTTCCCCTCTCCCTCCACTGTTCCTGGGGTACATATTGAGGTCCTTTAGTCTCTCCTTATAGGGCTTATGATGTAGAACCTGTACCATTTTAGGTGCCCTCCTCTGGGCCACCTCCACTCTATGACCTTCCAGAGATGTGGTCTCCAGAACTGGATACAATACTCTATGTGGGGGTTTTACCATTGATCTACACAAAGGCAACACCACCTCCTTCTTTCTACTGGTGATACCCCTCCCTATGTATCCCAGCATTCCACTAACCCTCCTGACTGCCTTGTCACACTGCCTGGCCACCTTTAGGTCATCTGATATGATTACCCCCAAGTCTGTTTCCTGCTTAGCGGCTGTCATTACCACTCCACCCATTTTGTAATCTCCTCTGGGTTTCTGTGTCATAAATGCATATTTTGCACTTTTTCGCATTGAAACCCAGCTGCCATACCCTACACCTATCCTCTAGTTTTCCCAGATCTCTGCTCATTCTTTCTTTTCTGCCCCCCCTACCCCCACAGACTGGCCACCCTATTGGAAATGTTGGTGTCATCCACAAAGAGGCAGATCTTCTCTTCCAGCTCCTCTGCAATGTCACTTACAAGGACATTAAAGAGGACTGGTCTCAGAACTGATCCCTGAGGCACCCCACTGATCACCCTCCCTTCCTCTGAAAGAACTCAGTTTACCACCACCCTCTGTCGCATATACCCTAACCAATTTCTTATCCAGTTTACCACTTTTTGACCCACTCCTAAGCTCTCAACTTGCTTACTGGTCTCTTATGTGGAATAATGTCAAAAGCCTTACTGAAATCTAGGTAGGCCATGTCCACTGCTCCACCCAGATGTAAATATTTTGTCACCGAGTGAAATATATCTATCAGATTTGTTTGACATGACCCCCCCCCCCCATGAACTCCTGCTGCCTCAGGCCTCATAACCCACTGGATTCAAGATATTCCACAAGCTTTTCCTTCAGCAGTGATTCCATTACCTTTCCCACCACTGATGTCAGGCTGACTGGCCTATAAGCCTCCTCCCTCCTACCACTAATGTGTAGTGAGACTACAACTGCCTTCCTCCAGGCCTCCAAAATCACTCCTGTTTCCAGTGAGCTGTTAAATAGAACTGTCAGAGGTACAGCCAGTATTTTCCTAAGCTCCCTCAATACCCTTGGATGCACCCCATCTGGCCTCATTGCTTTGTCCTTCTTCAGATTAGTGAGTCACTACAGGACTCTCTCCTTCAAAAAGCTTCAGTTACTTTTTTGTGGCCCACCCCTTCACCTTCCTCTGTGAATACTTTTCTGGTCTCCTCTGCACAGTTCCCCCATCCCCTTCCCTTGCCAACCTTACAATCCCACCACGGTCTTCTTCTTTTAACTTGTATTTATTTATTTAGTTTTTGTTGACCGGGTAAGTGCACTAGACAAATCCTGCCTATTTTCAGGCACGACCCAGGGAAGGGGGATACAGATGAATGCCAACTGACCTTGAACCAGATTAAGCTGTTGGTGGTATTTTTAGTGAATGAGGGAAATTTGGCCAGGACACCGGGGAAATTCCCCTACTCTTTTCGATAAGTGCCATGAGATCTTTAACATCCACCTGAACTACCACCAGTCCAGGCAGATGGGACCTCGGTTTAACGTCTCATCCGAAAGACGTCACCTCAGAAGAACTTACATACCTAAAACATGTCTTGCCTCTTTTGTTACCTCCTGGGCTAGTCTCTCTTCAGTTTGTGCTTTTGCACTCTTTACTGCTTTCCCTGCTTCCCTCGGTTTCCCCTGATACACCTTCCTATCCTCCTCCCTCCACATATCCTTATACTTTCTGATTGCTACCCTTTTAGCCTTTATCTTTTCAGACACCTCTTTCAAGAACCATAGCAGTCTCTTTTTCCTCATGCTGTTGCTAACTTGTTTGATGCAGAAGTTTGTTATCTTTACTATGCTCTCTTTTAGCTTTGCCAATTTCTGCTCCACCCCATCCAAGCCATACCCCCACCAGGTCATCCCTGAGGCATTCACCCATCCTTATAAAATCTGACCTCCTGAAATCCAGGACCTTCATCCTTGTGTGGTTTGATTTCACAGCCATCCTTATATTGAACCACAGCATACAGTGATCACTGGTCCCCAGCTGGCCTCCCACCTTGATGTCTGTAATACTGCCCTTGTTAGTGAGTACCAGGTCCAATACTGCCCCAACATGAGTGGATTCACTGACGAGTTGCCTGAGGAATGCCCCCTGCAGAGAGTCCAGGATGTCCCTTATTCTAACTGAAGCTGCTGCTGGGAGGCTCCAATCTACATCTGGCATGTTGAAGCTCCCCACCAGTAGCACCTCCCACTTTTCTGCCATCTTTCTAATGGCTTCCACCAGTACCTTACCTAATTCCTTCCCCTGTGCTGGAGGTCTCTAGATCACTAAATTGCAAATAGTAGCTCCATTCTGCATTTCCAGAGTTATCCACAATACTGTACCTCTGCCTCCCCCTGTATTCCCAGTATCTCCATTGCTTTTATGCTTTCCCTCACATATAGTGTTGTGCGAAATTGAAATATTTTGTGTAATTACGCAATTATGCAAAATGTTTTGCCTAGGCGAAATGAAATATCACCTGGTTTTCCGATTTCGTGTAACAGCGAAATTTCGCATAAAATGCTTTGGTTGGCCAATTTCGCCCATTGATGCTTAAAATTTCATCTTGTGGCAAACATTTTGCCCGGTGTAACTTTTGATTTTACCAGTGAAATTTTGCTCCAAAAGAGAAATTTGCAATGCACTGTGGGTAAATAGGTCAAACATCATGTGCAGCTTGTTTTCAGCTCATTCTGCTGCATGTTGAGTCAGAGAGCAGTCTGTTGTGGTGCATTAGAGCCAATAAAGCCATTTAAAATCTCTTTAAAACTTGTTTTTGAGAGCTAATTGCTCCCAAATATACAGTTTGTTCCTAGTGCTGATAGGGAACATTTTCTAATTTTGTGGAGTTTTGAATAATACTTAGTTTAATTAGGTTTTACCTGTGTCTGTGTCTTTGAAGGAGTTGAGTGGGGTAGGGTATGAGCGTAAACCAGTGCAATCTATTTCTAGCCAAACAGATTTCTCACAAATTTTGACTGATTTGCTGTTATTTCTTATTAATTTTATTATAGCTTGACAATTTTTTTTTATTTCTCTGAAAAGTTACTCAGTCCAGTCTGAGAGTTCCTGCTGCTGTCAGCCTGTGTTATATACCATTCTTCTGCTTTTAGTTGTGATTGTGAATTCTAACGTTTTGAACACACAGTGCTAATCCATTGTTTTATTTTTTTTGTTTGTGGTTAGTTCTGTTTGCTGGAGTGTTAACTTGTGTCACTTACACTGTGAAAATCAACAGTTCTATATTTTTTGTATGGAAACTTACGTACTTTTACTTGATCACTTAAACTTGTCTATTTACAGTTTCACTGCTTTGGTGAATTGCTCCCCTGTATTTTATTGCTGGAGCTTGCCTCTGCACATTGCGTGGTGTTCCTCTTTAGTTGACTTTGCTTACCCTTTCTTTGTTACAGCATTGTTTACTACCTGACACGCACAGTATAAAAAAGGCAAGGCAAGGCAAAGTTTATTTAAAACACACCCAATCCCAGAGGCTCTGGGCATCATACATAAAATCTGCATTAAACAGACTACAATAAATAAAACATTATAAAAAAAGCTATAAAACTAATGAATAAAAGATCAATAACAAAATAATAATGAAAAGAAAATCAGGGAAAGAGGCAATATAGCAAGTCAGAACAAGGAGATATTTACAAGACTGGGTCAGGAAAAGCCTGCGCGAACAGGAAGGCCTTGAGGCGTGCCTTGAATACCTCCACCAAAGGGGCCTCCGTTATAGATGGAGGTAGCAAATTCCACAGGATGGGACCAGCAACGCTAAAAGCTCTCTCACTGGCAGTTTTTAACCTCATCCTGGGAATCATAAGGATGCCCCTTGAGGAGGAATGAAAGGAGCAGACTAAGGTAGCAGATGTAAGAAGGTTCACCGCGTAACCAGGGCCCAGGCCATGTAGGTCCTTAAAGGTGAGCAGGCCCACCTTAAAGAGGATCCTCCATCTGACTGGCAGCCAGTGTAGTTCACACAGCACCGGGGTAATGTGGCGATACTTTGACTGCCCCATCAACAACCTGGCAGCTGCATTCTGTACTAGCTGAAGTCAGTGGAGGATACCTCCTGAGACCCTGAGGTAAAGCGCATTACAGTAATCAAGCCTCAATGTCACAAAGGCATGCACTAAGATAGGGAAGTCCAGGGACAGAACAAGGGGGCCTAATCCTGGTGATATTCCTCAGATGGTAAAAACTAGTACAGACCACAGATAACAAATGAGCCTCAAGTGTCAGGCTGCTGTCCAGAATAACACCCAGGTTACGCACTCTGGAGGCACAGAACCCAGGACAAGTCCTGTCTCTGCACCTGAGGTCATCCTATCATGCCCTCTGTTGGACTCTACTACCAGTACCTCCATCTTATCGAGCTTCAGTCACAACCACCTGGAGGCCATCCAGTCATTGATTTCAGTAAGGCAGCTGTTTAACACATCCACTGTGTTGGATGTCCCAGGTGCAAAGGAAAGATATAGCTGGCTATCATCAGCATAGCAATGAAAACCCAAGCCATATTTCCTAACGAGCCCTCCCAGGGGCAGCATGTACATGGCGAACAACATTGGTGAGAAGACTGAACCCTGAGGTACTCCACAAGACAAGAGACTAGGGGAGAAGGAGAAATTCTCCATCATTACCCTTTGCCTACTGTTCATGAGAAAGGACTCAAACCTGCAGATGACTGTGCCGGCAAGTCCACAAAGTTACCTCAGGTGGTCAAGCAACACACAATGATCCACTGTGTCAAATGCTGAGGAGAGATCAAGGAGAACAAGAACTGCCCCCCCCCAAAATCTCTCACTCTGAGAAGGTCATTGTGCACTGAACTAATGCAGTTTCTGTGTTATGCCTTGCCCAAAACCCGGACTGGAGAGGCTCATATAGATCAAAAGCCATGAGGTGCTCTTCAAGCTGAAGCATCACAATCTTCTCAACAACCTTACCCAAAAATAGAAGATTGGAGATTGGACGGTAATTTGCCTTGACCTCAGGGTCCAAAGATGGCCTCTTCAGAAGGGGTCTCACCAATGCTTCCTTCAAGGCATCAGGAAAGAACCCCTCAGACAAGGAGCACCAGACAATCAAGGCAAACACTGGGCCAATGGAGTCAACACATCCCATCAAGAGATGCGTCAGCACTGGGTCCAGTTCACAATATGTGTGTGTGTCTCAGCTTGGAAGCAACGACCTTAGCCACCTCCACAGGTCTAAACTCACCCCAACTAGGCAGAGTGCTCTCTGGGCAACCAAGGTGATCACTGACAGCTAAATGTTGGCACACTGGTGGAATTCCATTCCTGATGGCGGACACTCTGTTCAAGAAGAACTGAGTAAACTCTTCACATAAAGCATTCGAAAAAGCATTTTTTGGCTGCAGACAGGCTGGGTTTAGCAGCCTGTTGACAGTCCAAAAAAGCATAGTTGGTCAATTCCTCCCAGCAGCAATCTGCCTGGACAGGAACTCTGCCTTCTTACAGTTGATTGCCACTGGTACTCACGATAGTGAGCATATAGGGCCAGCTTGTCCACCTCCAGGCTGGTCCTCCACCAGCAGCACTCCAGCCTCCTACCCAAAATCTTCAATTATGTATTAATATAGTAGTTTTCAAGAGATTGCTGATCCCTCCCATCCAGACCACTACCATATTGTGATACTCGCCTTTGTCTATGTATATGGTTGTCTCTGCCCTTATATAATAAAAACAATCGTGGTAGTAACTAAGTACTAACACATTACAGTACTTTAATTGTCCAGACACAGGTGATCTGCATTTAAAGTCAATCACTTGTGTTCTGTTTCCCTGCATGTGTTGCTTTAATTCCTGTTTGGAGAAAGAAAAAAGTTACCTTTATGCTTTTACTAGAATAGGCTACCTACCATATACGGTATTAGTTGTAGTCTAGAATGCTGCTACCTGTCCTGATTGTGTTTGGACTTGTAAGGAAGCCAGTACTGCAGGTGTGATGTGTGATGTGTTTTTCACACAGTTAGCAATACATCCTTTCTTGATATACTCCCAGAGAAAGGCAAAGCTTTGAAGCAGCAGTCAGCAAAAATGCCTTCTAAGAGACGCCCAGTACAAGAGGGAAATGTGGCAGGGGGGATGAGGGAGATAAGAAGTCTTCTGAAAAGAGTACAACTTCAGTTCCAGTTCCCTATAGCAGTGAAAGCACACATATGTCTGCATCAGTGCCTTCTGCTGTGGGCTTTGGTGGTGTGGCAGGTACCAGCAAAGGAGTTGTTGGGAGAACTGGCATACCTGTGTCTTACTCTTTTAAGGCTCAAACTGTTCCATCCATGCTGGTGGGGGATGATGACAATGAGATGAAGTAAGGCACTGACATGACCACAGGAACAGTGGTACAGGAAGAGTGTGATAAGTCTGTCAGTGTGAATGTTCCTGTTCCTGCAGGAGTTGGTGATGATAGTGTTCAATCAGAGTCTGATAATCCTGGAGACAGGGATAGTCAGCCCCCTGAGATGGTTGTAGAGAAAGAAAAAGGTGCCATGCTGCAAGAAGACAGTGAAAGGGAGGAGGAGGAGGAAGACAAGGACATCATCACTATTGGTGGTGATGATGATGACTGGGATGATCCCACATGGGAGTCTGAGCTAAAAAAGGTCAAGGGTGATGTAGGCCATTTACATGCACAGCCCATGGGTCAGTCTGTCAACAAGCCTATAAGCAAACCTCCAAGCAGTCAAGTCACCCTCCTTCTCCTAAAAGTAGTCTTATGGAAGTGATGAGAGCAGCCCAAAAAACACACACTTCCATACATGTTTCTGAACTATCTCAGTCCCAGAAGCATCTGAACTCCAGAGGTCAAAAGTCCCTAGTATGGGACTTTAATGTGCTTGATCCTACTGATGAGACCATAGCAATATGCTAACTTTGTCAAGCACATGTTAGTTGGGGGAAAAAGGGAAGCCACATAGGCACCAGTGGCCAACACTCCCACCTGAAAAACAAGCACCTCTGGAGATGGCAGCAACACTAGAAGGATGCCAGAGCTGTTGGTGGCATCTGCCTCAGAAAGTTAAATGTAGCTGAGCAAGAGCAGGAGGGAGGGCAGAGTGGGTCAGTGGTGGAGGAGGAGGGGGAGCAATCCTTTGCAATCTCGAGTAGTGAGCACAGCAGTGGAGGTGCAAGTCCCAGTTCCTTGAGTCAGAAAAGTGCACCAATACACCCACAAGCAACCAAAATAACTGGTTTTATGCAGTCTACGAAGCCCCAAGAGTCAAGTGTTACCACTAAAAAAATATCATTACTACCACAAGTACAATATTCTGGTCAAACAGCTCCAAAGATGTAGCCCACTTTGAAGACCATCCTTGAGCAGCACACAAAGTACCCCCCCAATCATGCTTCTGCATGAGAGTTAAATGATGCCACTGCTGAAATGCTGGTCATTGATCTGTTGCCATTCTTATTCGTGGAGAATGCTGGTTTCTGCAGGTTGATGGCCTGTGCCTGTCCCAAATGGCAGGTTCCATTGCGAACCTATTTTTCTAAGCGTGTCATGCCACAGCTGAACAGTAGAGAGGCTGATTCCATTAGACATGCATTAAAGCATAATGCATCAGACTATATCCATCTTAGCATGGATATATGGACCAGTTGACAAACAGCAGCAAGCTTTTATCTATGTATAACAGCACACTGGGCACAGTTGCCTGGGGTGGTACTTGATTTGGGCCTGGTAAAGCCTGCATAAAGCCATATTGTGGTGGTAACCACACATCTGGTATTCAGCAGCATGCAACCCTGAGTATGACAAGTGTTACTGGTTCTCACACAGCTGAGAAAATGCTTAATGTTCTGCTGTCGGAGATTGATGGGTGGCTATACACACAGTCACTCACAGCAGGATTCACCGCAAGTGATAATGGCTCCAGTGTAGTGAAGTGCATTAGCAAGGGTGTTTTTTTTCAGGGCGCTCTGCTTGGCACACTGCCTTAATCTTGTTGTTCGGCAGTTTCTCAACCATGCGGACATTAAGGAAACAGTTACTGCCACCCGTCGCATCTGTGTCCACTTCGCCCATTCTGCAAAGGCATGTGACCATCTTCATGAGCTACAGCGCAATAACCATCTGCCGCAGCACTGGATGAAGCTTGATGTTGTGACCAGGTAGAACTCCACACTGTACATGCTTGACTGGCTGTATGAACAGTATAAGGCTGTGTCAGAATGCCTGCTGATGCACACCACCCGTGACAGTACTGGAGTGTCCATCACTCTAGCAAAAGAGCAGTGGTGCCAAATGGATGGGCTAATATGCATTCTCCATCCATTCCAGCATGCTACACAGGCAGTGAGTGGGGACACTGCTTGTATAAGTCAATCTGTACCCCTCATACTTGTGCTGAGGCAGACACTAGTTAATGTGTGACACCAGATGGAGACAAGTGGGGATCTTGGCAGCTGTGATCCAATGGATCACATGCTCCACATGCTGGACACAAATACTCATGTATCCAGCATTTTACATTCAGCTGACTTTGCAATTGCCACCATGCTGGATCCATGCTACAAACATGGCCTGTGTTCGATAATTGAAGGAGGTCATCAGTGAGTACAAAAGTTGACAGAGAACCTCATTAGAATGGTATATGCTGCACACATGAAAAAGCCACACACTGCAGTGAAAACGGGTGTTGCTACCACCACCAGTGGCTCACAGGCAATCCAATCAGAGAAAATGGGTAAGGCACAGCATAAAACATCAAGCAATCCCATTTGGGATGTTCTTTTTCAGGTGAGAATGGAAGATATGGAGGAAAAGGAGGAGGAGGCAGATGAGGCAGCTGGACTCAGGGCAGCAGAATGAATGGTGGAGGCCTACATGGGGGACCCAAAGCACCTTGCTATGACTGATGAGCCACTGCTATACTGGAGCAGCAAAATGACTGACTGGCCAGCACTAACATTGGTTGCTGTGAAATACCTGAGCTGCCCACCATCTAGTGTCAGTGTGGAACGAGTGTTTAGTGCGGCTGGTGCCATTGTGAGTGACCATAGGACCAATTTGTCGCCCACGAATGTGTCCATACTAACATTCATCAAAATGAACAAAAGGCACATTCCACACAACACAGTGATGTCAGTAGTGTTGCCACAGGAACTGTGTCTCGTCAATGAGGATGATGACAATCTCTCGACTAAGGCATCCACCAGCAGCGAGGTGGATGAAGCAGCAATGGTGAGAGAATTCCCACTTTGGGACAACTCCAGTCTTGAAGACTGTGAGGGATGCTTCTTGGATGATGTGTAAGTGGAAAAAGGCTGAGTTTACTTGAATGCCACCCCCACCAACCACTTTCAGCTCAGTATAGTGTTATAACTTATTTTTAGCTTTGTACCATTGGATTGGTTATGGTTATGTGTTATCTGCTGCAGAGTGAATCAGTTTCATTTGATCACCCTTTACCGTAAATTGTTGTTTGGTCCCCAGTCCCCCAGCCTATATAAAGCAGCAGTAATCAAATTACTATAACCATAAAGATTTTGCATGATTACAGTTATGATGTTTTGCTGCCAAAAATATCAAGATACACATTTTACTTTTCATTTCAACTATTAAACCCATCTTACAGCAAGATATGTTGTCTTGATGTCCTTAAAAGTGTTCATGCTGGCACATGCCACACCCCGTCCCCCTCCTCCTTCCTACCTCCTGACACACCCATCCACTCTATGAGACCAAAAAAATATTTTCTGTCACTTACTATCCATGACGTGTTGAGGAACCCTGGCTCATAGTACAAATGCATATGAATGTAATACACTCATTCAACCATTAACACCACAAGTTGAACAAATTTTGAGAAATGGTGAATGGTGGCCATCTTTAATGATGCCAGTCATTAATTACAAAAGTAGTCATGAAAAGGATTAACAATTTACAACATCCAATTCCCTCCCAAAAGGTTACTTATGCTATACTACCAGGTTAAAGTTCTTGTACCAAAACTGTGATGGTTCCTGGGGGGTGGGGGTCATGGTAGGGAGAGGTGTCTGCTGCCCTCAGTTTGGATTCCAAATTTTTATGATTACTGCAGCTCTGCCACCTCAAATGATTAGACAAGACATTAGCCCCCTCCACCTAATTATTTACTAAACACCATCTCAACCATCCATTTCCACATATAGTTCCTCCCTGGATGTGGGTGGAGTTTATTCGTTAATGGTATGGACACCAGCGGCCAACGTCGTAGTTCAAGCAACACCCTCTGTCTTCCACGTAGCACAGATCTTGCAGGGCCTGGATGTGTGTAGTCATCACTCACAGATAGGATGAAACCTCAACAGAGGAAAATGACCTACTGTAAGGAAGAACAAAGATAAGAAAAAATGTAGAATACGCGTCAATTTGCATACCTGGTTTTAGCAAGCAAATTAGAACAAGCAGAGAAAAAAAATTATACTTACCATACCCCGTGATGTCATTAAACTGCAGAAATTGCCCCCAGAAGGAACATGCTGGGTGGGGCACATGATTCCAGACCATGATGAAGCACAGTAGCAGGCATTCCTTACCCTAACAGTACTGCATACCTGGAAATAAGATAAAAATAAAAACAAATTTTAAGATTGTAAAGTTCCAGCCCCCACCAACATCCTCCCCTCCCCAAAGAAGACCATCAAAATGAAAAACTATTTACCTCAGGGACTGTGAAACTGGAACCATTGCACAATTGAATAAATCCCCCACATCTTGTTGAGCAGCGGCAGCAGTGGCAGCAGGAGCAGGAGTTAACTTTGCCAGAATTCCTGATGTTGGCAAAAGAAAAAAAATACAATTACTATCAAACTCAGACATCCAGATGGCAGTATTAGACATAACCCGCTATTAATGAAAAATTAAATACTTACCGTCTGAGTTGGGAAATGTGATGTGTTCCATCATCCCTAGATCCTAATCCCAGCCCGACATGATGATGTCATCCACAGTAAACTGAAAAATAATATAAAAGCAGTACAACCATATTAGAACTCAAGACGCCACAATACCAACCCACCAACGCCCTTGTCTTGCACAGGAAAAAAAATAAAGACAGATACTTACTTGTGCATCTGCAGGAGTATGGACTCTGTGAAGATGATCCACCATCAGCTATCCAAAACGGCACTTCTCGTGGCAACTTGGCAAGTAGTAGTCAGAGACAACAGCAGGCAGCAAGGTACAGTGCCACAAAATGTCATTCACTCCCCACTGCCTGGCAAGTTACAACCACAGAGTCAGTCAACACAGCCAATCAGGACAGTAGCATAGGGAAATGATAATCCTACATTTCTTGATCAATTGAAAAAGCAGCAGCAAGAGGAAACAACTGCAAGTAGCAGTGGCATTTTGCAGGAGGAATTTGTTTTCTCAGCATGGCACCCCTTTTGGTTATTTAATAAATCCCACGATAACTGTTTCTCCCTTCTCTCACAATTTTGCCATGTGTTTTTTCTGGAGTTAATGCATAATGCAGGTTCTGACTTTTGCACACCACAGCAGGTAGCCACATCGAGATTCAGGCTGGAATCCTTGGTAAATGGGGGCCAAAGCAGCTATTTAATGTCTGGGGGCAGCACCACACCATATCATGACTCAGACCATATTTCTGTCTCAGTTTTATCAAACTTTTTTCCTGTAACATTTCTGAACATGTACAGCCTGTTCTGCGCTCGCAGAAACAAGATTCAGCATGAAATCACTTGTAAACAGTGGACCAAAGACCGTGTTTTGGTTCAGGTGGTGACTTGGATGCCATAAAACAACATGGTTGAGACCTGATTTCTGTCTGAATTTACTGTAACATTTGCTTGGAAACATTTCTTGACTTGTAGGCCCTGTTTGGCATGAGCAGCACCAAGATTTAGCATGAAATCCTTGTTAAACAGTGGCAGAAGCTGCATTTTCAGGTCCCTGAGGTGGTAGCACAGCATTTAACATCAGGTCTAACACCAGATGTCAGACTCAATTTAATATAGCATTTTCTTAGAACCATTTCTGGACTTGTAGGCTCTGTTTGGCACCAGCAGCACTGAGATTCAGGCTGAAATCCTTAGTAAACGGTGCCCAAAACAGCTATTTTATGTCTGTGTGGGGGGGGGGAGGTGCACCACATCACATCATGACTTAGACCACATTTCTGTCTCAGTTTTATCAACATTTTTTCTTGTAACATTTCTGAACATGTAAAGCCTGTTCTGCACTCGCAGAAATAAGATTCCACATGAAATCACTTGTAAACAGTGGACCAAAGACAATGTTTTATTTATTTATTTATTTAAACTTTTGATAACCACATAAACATGTGAGCCAAAGGCCCTTTTTCACATGCAGTCTGAGACCATATTAAATAGTCAGGATGTTTACAATGACAAACAACAATAAAATATACATAGACAACTATTAACAGATTTCAAATAAAACATACACTTTGGCCCAGATATTCAAACTGCACCCAAAAAGTGCGCAACAGCAGGAGCAAGCGCAAGTCCACTGCGCCCATGTGCAAGAAGCGTGATATTCAAAAACTGCGCAGGCCAAGATGCGTCTACAGCACATGACTGAATATCGCACCACCTGTGCCATAGCGCAACCAGGGATGTGCAGTTTTGCATATCTGATGTGCCATAGCGCAACAAGGGATGCTCAGCGGAGCAGTCCAGATGCACCATAGTACAACCAGGGACGCCTCGTGGAGCAGGGCAGCAATGCAACAACACAACCAGGGATTCAGGGGCCTACCACCCATGCCACAGATGGGCAGAGGAGCACATAGCACAACAGACATCGTCCCCCACACCCCATGCACTGCACAACCGGGTGAGAGCTGGAATAACCACCGGCCCATGGATACCAGTAACCAACCCACAGCCGGGCCATTGTGCCCCAGCACATCCCCTGGCAAGCTGTGACTGGCACACAAGGAGGGCCGACCACCCCGTGCCACACCATCCCACCAATGCAGAGCACACCCTGCACCACGATCACCATACACCCTTCCCAGGAGTGGTGCCCAACAGTGCAGGACACCCCATGCATGCCATCACCCCCACTGTGACAATGCAACCCTGTGCACCATGGAGCCATGCAAGGCAGCCCCACCATAAGTGCCCTGCAGCAGGCGGCAGCAGACAGAGATGCAACAACTGCAGACACAGTGCCACCCTGCACGTCCCCCCCGAGGTACAGCTGAGAGACTGACCATGCATCGCCACACGAGGTACCCCACATGCAACAGGGCATGCCCCAGACCCCACCACCAGTGGTACAGCACCCTGTACACCCTCCCAAGGACACATCCTGTCCCAGCACTGGCCACAACAGCCAGCACAGACACACACAGTGTTGCATGGAAGCATGCACCACACAGGATGCAACACAGTGCATATACAAACACCCACCCATACCCAAGGGCACACCAACACAGGGACACAGTAGCAGGTCAACCGAGCCACTGGCGTGTGGCCATGGCTGCTGTGTACACACGGCCAGCACTCCTACATGGCACAGGTGTGCCAGCCACCCTGCGCAGGCACCATGAAGCTATATGCCACCAGCATGCTGCCAGAGCACAAGTGACAGACACTGGAGCACATCCCCTGCAACAGACACAAGCGACAGCATGGAGGGGGGACAACAACAGCGGCGGCCACAGTGCCATCGGAGGCAGACGTGCACCATACTGGTGATGGCAGGCAACCTGGCATTGTGCTGGGTACAGTTGTTATCCAGCATGGACAGCCACCACTGACACGCCAGCAGACCGTGCATATCACAGACATACAAGGGTGTCAGCTGCACAGGCCATTTAGGGTCTGACAGGGGTGCCATGCACACAGTGCATGCACCATGGACCACTGCACACCGGCATCCAGTGCACAGAGAACAACACACAAACCACAGACAGTGACTGATCCCCCTGCCCACACCATAGGCGGTTCCCTTCTGGACATACACACACACGCCCATGCTGCACCACCCTGACGCCATGCACACCACTGCAGCTGAGTACCTGTAGCCCACTGCAAATCAGAGACCACCACAGTTGTCATAACAAAACAAATGTATTTAAAACAGGTAATAAAAACTATATACAACTATGTACAATGGGAAGGGCCACATACCAGGTGGGGGTGGCAAGGGCAGGGGTGAACATATGGGAGAGGGAAGAAGGGGTGTGAGGGTGGGTCCAGGGGGGAAGGTGTAATTAGGGGCATGGATGGGCTAGCATCTGCCCCAGTCTTCCTCCACGTGGTGCCGATGTCTCCTCCGCCTCCTCACCCCATGGTGGTCCATGCTTTGGAGGAGCTCCAGGGTCACCCTCACCACCTGTAGCAGTTCCTGCAGTCCCCTTTCCAGTGCCTGGAGTTGCCCTCCACCTAGGACGAGGGAGCAGAGTCACTAAGTGTGACTGTCCAGCCCCCTGCAGCCCACCCATTGTGCATGGCATACAGCCATGTGCCATGCTCCTGTGATGGTGTGCGACCACCCACAGTGACCATGTCCAAAAGACCTGCCTATCCAGGCAGCCACAGCCATGTGGACCACTGCACACATCCACCGCCCATGTCCTGCACAGCACCACCGTGGCCATACAGTGACTTGGCTATGCGGTGTGAAGGCAGTGACACAGCCATGTGCCCGGTGCACATGGACCACCATGACACACTCCAGACATGCAGTGCCACTGGACAGTGCTGACTGTAACAAGTTGCGCTGCATGGCAGTGGTGCTGCGTGGATGGTGGCCATGCCCCGCTACCCGCCCAGTTATACAGCATGCAACAGTAATGGTCATGGATGCAAGGCACTCACCATCATCAGGCTGGTCCCGCGCCTGCAGACTCTTCACCCTTCCGCCTGCTGGTCCTCCAGGTGGCGCCTCCTCTCCACCAGCCTGCGCCTTCTGGGCCTAAGGTGCAAACATGGAGAGAGGAACATCAGTACAATCCAGTAGCAAGTCCCCCACCCCATGTGTGTGTGCAATCCCACACGGGCATACCCATCCACCCCCCACCCCGATACCACCACCACAGCCAACACTGGGTGGCCCCCCCATGTGCCGGACACATGCAGCCGTGATACCCGTATGGATGATAACAGTGTATGGATGGGGCACCTACCTGGCCGTGGCACCGTTTCCCTCCTGGCACATGCCTGCAGGTGGGCAAGAAGGTCTGGGTCCCTGCACCTGAGGTCTCCATACCGGTGGTGACACTGCTCTGCCGTGCACCCGATACCAGTGGCCTCCTCCAGCGCATCAGCCACCTCCTGCCAAACTGCACTACTGGCCCTGTCCAGGGATGCATCACCATATAGAGCCCCAGCATGGGGCTCTACAATGGCCACCAGATTTGCTAGCTCCACCTGGCTCCACATAACTGCCCTTCTCCGTGCCATCTTAGCAGATAGTTGGATTCAAAATGGCGCTCGGCAGCGCGGTCCCGCCACGTGCAGATGCTGCGTGGTACAGCGCTGCCATTCTCTATCATGCTGTCACCGAACAGTGTGATCTTGGTGCACCCATGCCTGATGCATGGCGCCTAGGGAGCAAAGGTCGGGCACAGGGTCAAGGGTCTCTTGCGCACGGACAGCCATAGTGCAATTGGAACCTAATGCATGTAGCGCGATTGGGTGCCTGTGTGCCCCCTCCTGTAGCAGCCTACAGCACTGTGGCCCCAGTGCCACAGCGCCATATATGTGACCAGCGCAGTAGCGCCACTGGCAGAATGGTGGCCTTGCCCTGCATTGCTTCCCACGCACAGCACGTCAGCAGCGCAGCAGGCACCTGCGTCATCACCCCGGGCATGCGCAGTTAGGTGTGTACTGTGCAAGTCACAGAACTGCGCCCTTGGCTGAGCACGTTCAACACAATTGCACAAAGCGCAACAGCGCAATATTCAGCCGGCATATGCAAATCAGCTAATCAGCCATTCAATGGCGCAGGCACTGCATTTGCATCCACTTAAAAATGCGCCTCACCTCATTTGCATGCATTGCACTATAAAACTGGGCTGCACTGGTCATAGTCAGTTACTGCAGTCTATTATGGTGAGTTGAATGCTGTTTGGGAGTGTGGACTGTGGTGTTTGGGACATGCATGGGACTGCACAGTCACAGGTAACACCTGTCATTCTCACAGGAGGAATAATGACTGATCATGAGGTGGAAGAAGAGGAACAGAGACGTGGGAGGAAGAGGAGGCCTAACTTCACCAAGGCAGAAACAGATGCCCTGTTTGAGGCCTACCTCGATCAGGAGCCGTTGCTCAGCGGACGCCAGGGAACACCACAGGCCCGTGCTGCTGCATGGGAAGAGGTGTCGCATGCTGTCAACCTGCATGGCAGTCACCAGCGGTCCATGCAGGAGTTCAAAAAGAAGATGGGCACGGACAAGTGGAGGATTAAGGAGAAGGTAGCTGCCATCAGGGCAGCACAGTCTGCGACCATTGGGGGACAGCCGGAGGTGAAACACCTGATCCCACAAGAAGAGTGGGTTGCTGGCAGCATGCAGCGTTGCGCCATCGAGGGTGTTTCAGGTGGTGGATTCCAGATGGGTGGTAGCCCGTCACTGTATGGTAGGTCATGGTCTGTCAATGGGGTGGGGGGACAGGGTGGGTCACATACATTAATGCTACTGTTTTTCCCTTACAGCTCCTGAGCATCTACATGGGGCAGCGGTGGTGGGCTTCTCCACTGAGGGCAGTAGCATGGAGACAGAGGAGGAGGGTCCGTCCACCTCCACAGGCATACAAGGGTCAGGGCGACAGTGGGCCCACCTGGACATCCGGACTGATGTGGGTGGAGCAGGTGCGGAGGAGGCCCTGCACCTGTCCCAGCGTGCCAGCGTCCATGGATGCCAGCATGCTGAGACTCGGGCTGTTGCCGGATCCATCACTGATGATGTTGAAGCTAACGTCATGGGCAGTGATACGTGTGGGCCACAGGATGGCCACACAGCAGGTGACATCACGGGCATGGCCATGGGTGGTGCCGCCATGGAGGCCTGTGTGACATCACAGTCCCAGTCTGTGCCTGTTGGCACCAGTGGGGCAGCACTGGTGTGTGTCCAGGACAGTGGGGCTGTTGTGACCACTGCGGCGGCACTGTTGAGCCCTGGAGAGTGGCAGCCGGAGGGGCATTATCAGCAGTAGGCCAATGCCCATAGGGGTACAGTGTCAGGTGGCGGCGTCAGTGCACCACCTGTGGACATACCCAGGCCTGGCCCTGGTGTGCAGCGCCCACCTTCAAGGGATACTGACCATCAGGGCTGCGAACACCATAAGGGACAGCATGCCGATCAGGCAGATAACTTCTTAGATGACCACACCCGCATACTCCAAGCATCAGTCAATCAGCAGGTGCGGCTTGTGATGGCAGTGGAAGCACTCAGTGTGGCTCTGTACCAGACAGAGGAGCGGTGCAGCAGAGACACCGCTCTGCTCCTGGCAGGGATGGACCAGTTGCAGGAGGATGTGACCGTTGCCCTTGACAGGCAGACACAGGCAATCACAGCTGTCATGGCCACAATTGGCATACAGTTATTTGCCCATGCATCGCAGATGCAGTGCAATGTCCACCCCTCGTTCCCGGCATCGTGCGACGCCCTCCTTTTTGACATTGGGTTCAGCTGTGGGCATCCCGAGCAAGCCTGGCATGTTCGGTGTGCTGCAGACCCCTGCGCGAGCACAGTCGTGCTCATGCAATGGAACCCCTGGGGGACCGTCGGTGCCACCCCATGAGGCCATTGGTCAGTCTGTCACTGCTGGCAGGTCTCAGCAGGGCCGCCCGTGCATCCATGGTGTCCGTGGCACTGTGGAGCATGACTGACCTGTCTCCTACCACGGCTACTGTCTGATGCTGCCCTGTGTGCATTGTGTTGTTCAGCGTGCAATGCACGGGTGGGGTACCTGGCCCTGCACGCACACACACGTTCCATCTGCACACCCTCCCGGCTGCTGTCCGCTGTGGCATGTGCATGATGATGCCTGCATTGCGCTGTCCGCCACTGTGCAATGATGCCCAGTGTCTGACTCATGCACAATGACAGGCACTGGGCGTGGTGGTCTGCGGATGTGTGTGTGGCTAGGGGTGGCAGTTGGGGTCAGCATGCCTCCTACCCTTTGTGCATGTCTTGTGAGGTGTGTGTGTGTGTGTGTGTGACCACGTGCTGTATTAGACCTTGCCCATCCCTGGCGGCATGTGTGGTTCCATGCTTGGCCACTTCCCTTGACGACATGCACCCCTGGTGTTTGTCCATGCCTGTTTGTGGGTTGTGCCTTTGCCACTGGTGGTTGCACATGGCCCCATGACTTACCTGGGTTGGCTGAAGTGCTCTTCTGTGATGGTGTCCTGGTGCAGCTGTGCCAGCCGGATCAGTCGGGGGTCCCTTCGCCCAAGGGGGGGCTGCCTATCACCATCTTCACCAGCGTCCTCATCGTCCCCATCGCTATCCACCTCTTCGACCTGTACAGCTATCCCACAGTCGCTGGCCATGTTGTGCAGGATGCAACAGGCCAGGAATAGACCACAGGCCTTTGAGGGGCTGTACTGTAGGGCACCGCCAGAAATGTCCAGGCAACGGAAACATGCCTTCAGCATCCCGAACACCTGCTCGATGACATTGCATGTGGTGGCATGTGCCACATTGTAGCGTTGCTGCGATGGGGTCGCGGGCTGCTGGTATGGTGTGAGCAGCCAGGGACGGAGTGGATATCCACTGTCACCTGTGTGTAGAGGGTGGAAGTTAGTTTGGTGATCAGCGTCGCCCTGCCTTGGGCCATCTAGGACAATACCCATGTCACCTCTGACTATGACCCTCTCAAGCTCCGTGTCTTTCGGCATGGTTTGCATATTCACCCACTAAGTGGCCAGTGGGGATGTCCCCACTCTCGAATCTGTGGCACAGTGCTGACTGGTGCCAGATGAAGGCATCATGTGCTCCCCACAGGCATTGATTATACACCCCCTGGCATCGCACACCACCTGGCAGTTGATGCTTGCATACCCCTTCCGATTCATGTATGCAGCCCCTTCGGGGCCAGGTGGTGTGCGGATGGCCACATGGGTGCAGTCTATTGCCCCTAGCATGCCAGGCATACATGCTACCCCGTGGAACTCCTGTATGTTTGCTGTGCGCTCTGCCGGTGTGCTGGGGAAATGGATGTACTCCGCAGCATGTGGCAGCAGTGTGCTGAGGAATTTGGTGAGTTGGCATGACGCAGCCAAGTGGGTTATGCCTGTCATGTCCCCTGTTGGTCTCTGGAAGGTACCCATGGTGAGCAGGCACATGCAAGCTGTCACTTTTGTCTCCACTGATAGAGCATGGCTCTGTCGTGTGGGTGCCTGCATCACATCACTGTACAGCTCACTGAGCCACCTCAGAATTGTCCGGTTCAGGCGGTACCGGCCCACGATCTTGGTGTTGGTGTACAGCTCGAAGCTGCTGCGGGCTCAGTACTGCCTGTTGGGGGCATACCACCGACGGGCCCTTCCATGGCCGCGCCCCCCTGCTGCCTGCCTTCTCACCCCCCTCATAACTGCCTCCATCTGGATGGTGGCACTGACCATGTCCCTGGCTTGTGTTTCCCCCGCCGGTGGCTGTTTCTCTGTCCCCCCCCCACTGTCCTGGCTGCTACTTCTCCTGCACTGGGAACACCTTCCTGTGGTGGCCTCAGTGCTGTGTGGCACTTCCCCCTTCTGCACTGCACTGTGGCTGTGGCTCCCCACACCTTCCCTGTTCCTGGGGGTTCCAGGTGCTCTGTCTCTGTCCTGCCCTGTGTGTTTGTGTTGCCTGTGTGGCTGGCTATGGTTCAGCAACATGTGCCTTCCCTGTAGTGTTCTTGCACCTCTCTCTTGTTCCTTTTTATTTTGGCTCATTTCCGCTATCGCGCAACTTCCGCTTGCTCCCCTATTGTGCATGGCGCATGTTGTTGAATATCGCACTGCGCCATTTATGCATGGTACCTCCCCCTTCAGTTGTGCATGCATTTATTATCATTGTGGCTTGTGCAGTGTGATTTGGGGGGGCGCATCTGCCTCCCGCTGAATATCACAGAATGGCGCATTTTCTGACTTGCGCTGGCACAACCCTTTTGAATATCTGGGCCTTAACATACAAAATAATAAGAAAAACAGTTACATCCCACCTGAGTTCTTGTTTAAAAATAGCATGGCTTAAATCTGTTTTTAAAGTTGAGGGGAGATTGTTTCAGAATTTGGAAGCCTGAACTGCAAAAGTCTTATCCCCCATTTTCATTTTTGTTTTTCGTAGTATCACTTTGGAGACTTCACGTGATCTCAAGTCTCTTTCGGTCTCTCTAAATTGAAATAAGGGGTACAATGTTGACTTGTCTTTTTGTCTAAAAATATTGTCGGTTAAACTGCATAGATTATAAAGAGTATAGAGTTTAGGTGGAAGTCAACCTGAAATTTGATATAACACACAGTGATGAGTGTGATAAGGTAGTCTATAAGTAAATCTGCAGATAGCATGAAATGTAGAAATAACAGCTGAACTAACCTGTGTAGATAAGTCCATAAATAAAAATGAATTATAATGTAACTGAAATAACAGTTGACTTTGTGCTATGGCAACTCTAGCTTGTAATGTAAGTGAATGCTGTAATTATGGCAACTCTAACTTGTAATGTAAGTGAATGTTGTAATTTAAAAATCAAACCGAGTTTCTGATTCACTTGCCTAGTTATATTACCAATATGTTTTGAGTATGTTAAGTGAGGATCCAAAGTTATACCGAAATACTTAAAATGGGTCACCTGCTCTAACAAGATACCAGAATTATGTAGTATATTTAATGATCCTGCCATTTCAAGCCTGGACCAAAGACCATGTTTTGGTTTGTGTGGTGGCTTGGGCACCACATAACAACATGGCTGAGACCTGATTACTGTCTGAATTTACTGTAACATTTTTTTTGAAAACATTTCTGGACTTGTATGCCCTGTTTGGCACAAGCAGTGCTAGGATTCAGCATGAAATCCTTGGCAAACAGTGGCTGAAGCTGCATTTTCAGGTTCCTGAGGTGGTAGCAGAGCATTTAACATTAGGATTGACACCAGATTTCAGTCTCAATTTAATATAAACTTTTTTTGGAAACATTTCTGGACTGTAGGCCCTGTTTGGCACCATGAGCACCGAGATTCAGGCTGAAATCCTTGCCAAACAGGGCCCAAAACAACTATTTAATGCTGGTTGGTGGTGGTGGTAGGGGGGCACCACATCACATCATGACTCACATCATATTTCTGTCTCAATTTTATCAAACTTGTTTCTGTCATATTTCTTGTCTTAGCATGCCTGCTCTTCACAGTATGGCAGCAAGAGGCTGTGCTAAACTGTGGCCAAAGTGCACATTTTGGACTGGGTCACCTGGGTGGTGGTGGTGTGCGGCACTAAACATCATCATGAATGGAGGGGAGGGACACAAAGTTAACATTTGTGAGCAGCAAGGCCAGGGGACACGTGTTGTTAAGCACAAAAACATATTTAATATGTTTAACTGCGCACTAAAAGCGCTTATGTTTCCATGATTGTTTTGTACTTATTTGGACTGATGCTGCACACAGCCAAAACAACTGAAGCCCACATCAGCCTGAGCCACATAGCTTTGAGAAAAAGTTTTGTTCATACTAACACATTGCAATACTTGACATTTGTGGATAGGAGGAGGAAATATAGAAGAAGTAACATAAAACAAGAAGAAAGGTATAGTGTATGGGTACAGATTAAAGGACTGATAGTAAGTTAGAGTAACACACGACAAGGGGGACATGAAGGGCAAATGAAAGGATAGGGTACTCAGTCTAAGATGAGAAAGAGAGGGAGCATAAACATTACATAATAACACTCAAAACACTGGACACAGAAAAGAAACATGAGGACATAGAAAGAGGAAGAGGACAGAAAAATGTTTTTTTCTTTATTAATTTTTTTTTTTTTTCAATTTTTTAGGGGTGTGCATGAGGGAAGAGTGATAGTAACAAAGCAAGGACAGAAAAAAGAAAATAGAAGAAAATTAAGGTGCTGCACTGCCTGCCTCACTTGCAAATTAGGAAGCACATTTTTACAATTTTCAGATCGTAATTAAATGGTGCCAGAACCAGGTCCAGATTCTTCTGACCTGCCACCACCAATCCCCCATGACGAAGTTCTGCAAGGAGGTCCAACACTTCATGTTGCTCCTCCATTAGTTTTCTGAGGTCCACCCTGACCACCTTGTGGAACTCTTTGAAATCACGGCTGAGAGCATATGCCTCTGCTCGTACAGCTGCCAGGTCTTCATGGCTAAATGGAGGAGTGTCTGGAGCTACTGCAGGCTGTGCGGGTTCATCACCACCTTGAACCCGGTGCCACCGGTGGATATGGGTTGAGGTGGATGGGGGTGCTGCTGTCTCCTGCTGCTTTCTCCTGCTTCTGCCGCACCTTCCAGGCTCCATCTGACCACTGGTCCCTTCCTTCTGCTGGCCCTCTTCTTCTTGGGCCCCACTGCCTCTTGCTGCTGCCAACTTCTCTTGTTTCTGGAGCCCCTCTTCAGCATGGTGGTGCTACAAATGGCTCCTCTGGCCATCAGTTCTAAAATGGCCCCCTTGTTTGCCCCTTTGCATGGATCTGCCACACAGCTTATAGATGACCACTGTGCTGTCATTGGTGTTTTGCTCAAAGAAACACCATATGGCTGACCCTTTATGCTGGGGGGAGGTGAGGGTTGCATGCTCTGGCTGGTGGGGAGCATTAGTATCTGGCTGCTGCTGGGGGCCAAATGCTTCTGCTGCTGGGGGGCCATGGGATTCTGTCACTGGCTGGTACTGGGGTCCATGTCATCCTCACGGTCAAGCTGCCGCATGGGGGGCAATGGGCTCATGCTGTTGCTGATGGGGAGTGGGGGCACATGCTTCTGTTGGGTGGACACATGCTCCTGCTGGAACACCTGCCTGCCTGTTAGGGTAAACAGTGGATGCCTTACTCCCAGTCTCCTTGCCCTGCTGTTTAGCATCCATCCTATATATGGGCCAGTCCACAGTAATAGGGGACATATGTGGGACATAACTGTGGAAAAAAAAATGTTATAATTTCTTTCTTCTTTCACCATCACTATATTACCCTTAAGGGCCTTTGCTTAAAATGTAAACAGGAAGATAATATCAGTTGTAGTTTTCCCGGTACAGCCCCCAATGTTTGGAAACGGTAACCATGTAACGTATGTAACAGGGACAGAGAATATGCAAAATGAAAAAAAAATTATGTATAAATATATTTTGGTTTTCACATGAATTTGCAGTACTTCACTACATTTAGTTCATTCACTAAGCAACACCAAAATATATGCATGCAGCTGTGTGTGATGACCACCAATCTAACGCATGGTGCAATTCTATGAGGTGAAGTAATTTCAAAGTTTTTCCTTACCCAGAATTCCTGAATATTCACAGATTAAATGCATTTGTGTGTAAATATGAATAAGAGTAGATAACATTTAAAACTTTTTTTTGATTATTTTACAAATCAACCCCCCAAAACCAGTGAAAGAGCAGTATATTAACGTATGTAACAGGACAGAGAAAAACCCAGAAAGTGCAAGTTGTCACTGAAAACATTGTGGAAAACACAAAATTAGGCTACTGAAGTCCTTTATTTTTCCAATTAATATTTTTACTGTTTAAAGTCATATTATTAATGAATTAATTAGAGGAAAATATATAATATTGCATGCCACCACCACAAAGGAAGTTCATCATACAACAGATCAACACCATTAATAAATAAAATAGTAGATACACACAATAGATGTCTACTAAAACCTTAACCAAAACTCTACACTATATACAAACCACACTAAACACACTATATACACTGATTACTACAGCCTCAGTCACATCAGTAAATGTTCATACTGCCCAATTGCTTTACAGCTTCATTATTTTGAAGGCTTTGTTGACAGTTTCTATGCCTTATACCACATAAGGCCCATCTTCCACAATGACCAGTGGTCCACATATTATGTAGTTTACATCTACTTTGTCAATATTCTGCAGTACTCCTCATGCAGACGAACCAGGACCATAAAGAAAACAGACCAGGGACCTGGAAGACCACAGGTGATGGCGTAGATGAATCCACCAAACGAGAACATGGGAGGTGGCCTATAGTGACATAATCGGGCAGGTGTCAGGGATCAGTCCTGGGGCCAGTCCTATTCAACATCTTCATTAGTGACCTCGCAGATGGACTAGAGGGTAAGGTTTGTCTGTTTGCAGATGACACCAAGATCTGCAACAGAGTAGATGATCCAGATGGGGTGGGCAGAATGAGAAGAGATCTGGATAAACTAGCAGAATGGTCAGAAGAATGGCAACTAGGATTTAATGCAAAAGAATGCAAAATCATGCACATAGGGAAGAGAAACCCTGAAGCCACTTATAGGCTGGGAGGGGAGTTGCTAGCAGTCACAAAGGAAGAAAGAGACTTGGGCATCATCATCACTGATGACCTGAAATCATCCAAGCAGACCTCTAAAGCAGTTGGTAAGGCTAGGGGGGTGTTAGGGTGTATTAGTAGGGGTATCACAAGTCGTAAGAGGGAGGTAATAATCCCTCTGTACAAGACATTGGTTAGGCCCCATCTGGAGTACTGCGTGCAGTATTGGAGGCCACACCTTCACAAGGACATTAACCAAATTGAGGCAGTCCAGAGAAGGGCAACCAAAATGGTGCAGGGACTGCATCAGAAGACATATGAGGACAGATTAACGGAGCTCAATGTATACCCTTGAGCAAAGGAGGGAGAGGTGATATGGATCGAGACATTTAAACACCTTAAGGGCATAAACAAGGTGAAAGAGTCTAACATGTTTAAATATAAGAAAAATAGCAGGACAAGAGGACACAGCATGAGATTAGAGGGGCCGATTAAGGGGAATGTGAGGAAATTCTTTTTCACAGAAAGGGTGGTAGATGCATGGAATGGCTTACCACAAGAAGTGGTGGCTATGAATACAGTGCAGGGCTTCAAACAGGCATGGGATAGGCATAAGGGAGCAATACAAATGACTATGAATAGATAGGTCACTGACAGAGCAAAGGCCAATGGCACATTTATAAGGTAGAAAAAGAAATGGGCAGACTGGATGGGCCTTGCGGTCCTTATCTGCCGTCAACTTCTATGTTTCTATGTTTCTATGTTTCTATGTGTGTGCAGTACTCCTCATACAGACCCACCAGGGCCCTAAAGAAAATGGACCAGGAATCTGGAAGACCACAGGTGATGGCGTAGCTAAATAAACCAGATGAGAAAATGGGCACTGGCCAACAGTGACATACTTGGGCAGGTGCGTACAGTACTCCTCATGCAGACCTAACAGTGCCCTGAAGAAAACAGATCAGGGACCTGGAAGACCACAGGTGACAGCAGAGCTGAATCCACCAGATGAGAACATGGGTGCTGGCCTACAGTGACATACTCGGGCAGGTGTGTGCAGTACTCCTCATGTGAACCCACCAGGACCCTGAAGAAAATGGACCAGGGATCTGGAAGACCACAGGTGATAGCACGCATAGCCCTCCACACCATGCCTGTGTCCCAGGGGACCTTCTGGCATCTGTTCCCTCTGCCCAACCTAGTCAGCTTTCCTGAGGCGTAGTGGCACCCGTCTACCCCTCTACACCCGACCTGGTGGTGCCTGCTTTCCTCTCTCCAACCCTGTCAGCCTTTCCTGAGGCCTGGTGGCATCTGTCTGCCCCACCACACCCTGCTTGCTGTCCCATGGGACCAGGTGGTGCCTGTTACTCTCTTCCTAACCCTTTCTGCTGCTCCCAGGGCAGGGGGCATGGTGTCTCCCATCTTGCACCCCACACC
This sequence comes from Neoceratodus forsteri, assembly GCA_016271365.2. Taxonomy (NCBI): domain Eukaryota; kingdom Metazoa; phylum Chordata; order Ceratodontiformes; family Ceratodontidae; genus Neoceratodus; species Neoceratodus forsteri. The sequence goes on along the minus strand of CM057455.1, from coordinate 1,365,590,972 downwards.
CTGCCAAGCTGTCCTTGGTGACCAGTTGGCACCTGCTTAACTCTCCTTAACCCTTCCAGCATTTCCCGGGGCATGGAGGCTCCCGTCTCCCACCCCACACCCTTTCTGCAGTCCCAGGGGACCTGGTGGCACCTGCTTCCCTCTTCCCAACCCTGTCAGCCTTCCTTGAGGCCTGATGGCTCCTGTCTCCCACCCAACATCCTTTCTGCAGCCCTAGGGGACCTGGTCACACCTGCTTCCCTCTTCCCAACCCTGTCAGCCTTCCTTGAGGCCTGACGGCTCCCGTCTCCCACCCCACACCCTTTCTTCTGTCCCAGGGGACCTGGTGGTGCCTGCTTCCCACTCCCCAACCTGTCAGCCATTCCTGAGACCTGGTGGCACCTTTCTGCCCCTCCACACCCTGTTTGCTATCCCAGGGGACCTGGTGGTGCCTGCTTCTCTTTCCCTAACCCTTTTTTGCCTTTCCTGGGGCCTGGTGTCTCGTGTCTCCCACCCCACACTCTGCCAAGCTGTCCCCGGTGACCTGTCAGCACTGGCTTCCCTCTTCTTAACCCTTCTAGCCTTTCCCAGGGCCTGGTGTCTATCCCTGGGGACCTCATGGCACCTGCTTCCCTCTTCTTAAACCTTCCAGCCTTTCCCAGGGCCTGGTGTCTATAGTCTCCCATCCCATATCCTACCAGCTATCCCTGGGGACCTGGTGGCACCTGCTTCCCTCTCCTCAAACCTTCCAGCCTTTTCTGAGGCTTGGTGGCACCAATTTCCCCCTCCATACCCTGCATGCTGTCCCAGGGGACCTAGTGGCACCTGCTTCCCTCTCGCCAAGCATGTCAGCCTTTCCTGAGGCCTGGTGGTACCTGTCTGCCTCTCCATACCCTGCTTGCTGTCCCAGAGGACATGGTGGTGCCTGCTACCCTCTCCCTAACCCTTTCTGCTTTTCCTGGGTCATGATGTCTCCCATCTTGCACCCCACACCCTGCCAAGCGGTCCCTAGTGACCAGTTGGAACCTGCTTTCCTCTCCCTAACCCCGACAGCCTTTCCCAGGGCCTGGTGTCTCCTGTCTCCCACCCCATGCTCTTCCAGCAACCCATGGGGACCTGATGACATCTGCTTCCCTCTCCTTAACCCTACCAGGTTTTCCCAGGGTCTGGTGTCTCCCTTGTCTCACCCCATACCCTGCCAGCTAACCCTGCAGACCTGGTGGTACCTGTTTGCCTCTCCTTAACCCTTCCAGCATTTCCCAGGGCCTGGAGGCACCTGTGTCCCACCCCACACCCTTCCTGCAGTCCCAGAGGACCTGGTGGCACCTGCTTCCCTCTACCCAATCCTGTCAGACTTCCTTGAGGCCTGATGGCTTCCATCTCCCACCCCACACCCTTCCTGTTGTCCCAGGAGACCTGGCAGTGCCTGCTTCCCACTTCCTAACATGTCAGCTATTTCTGAGGCCTGGTGGCACCTGCCTGCCCCTCCACACCCTGGTTGCTGTCCCAGGGAACCTGGTGGTGCCTGCTTCTCTTTCCCTAACCCTTTCTTCATTTCCTGGGGCCTGGTGTCTCCTGTCTCCCACCCCACACTCTGCCAAGCTGTTCCTAGTGACCTATTGGCACTGGCTGCCCTCTCCCTAACCCCAACAGCCTTTCCCAGGGCCTGGAGGCTCCTATCTCCCACCCCACACCATTCCAGCTGCCCCTGGGAACATAGTGGTGCCTGCTTCCCTCTCCCTAACCCTAACAGCCTTTCCTGAGGCCTGGTATCTCCTGTCTCCCACCCCATACCCAGCCAGCTATGGCTGGGGACCTCATGGCACCTGCTTTCCTCTCCTTAACCCTTCCAGCTTTTCCCAGTGCCTGGTGTCTCTCAACTCCCACCCCATACCCTGCCAGCTCTCCCTTCTTGCTGGGGACCTGGTGGCACCTGCTTCCCTCTCCCCAACCACGTCAACCTTTCCTGAGGTGTGGTGGCACCCGTCTGCCCCTACACACCCTGCTTGTTCTTCCAGGGGACCTGGTGGTGCCTGCTTCCCTCTTCTCAATCCTGTCAGCCTTTTCTGAGGCCTGGTGGCACCTGTCTCCCCCTCCACACCCTTCCTGCTGTCCCAGAGGACCTACTGGTGCCAACTTCCCTCTCTCCAACCCTGTCAGCCTTTCCTGAGAAATGGTGGCACACTTTCTCCCTCTCCCCAAAACAGTCAGCCTTTTATGTGCCCATGTGGCACCCGACTTTAACTCACAAACCACCACAGTGTCATTTTAATTTTTAATAAATATATTGGCCCGGATATTCAAACTGTGCCAGGCTGTGTTGCAAGCCTGGGTGCAGCTCAACTTTGTTGTGCAGGGGTGTGGCCCGGGCGATATTCAACGAAGCTGCGCTATGGCACAGCAGCTTTGAATATCGCACCCTGGCCACCCCCACTGTGCATGGCGCAGTGGCACTGTGCCAGCGCAAGTGGCCAGAGTGGAGCATGGAGATGCGGTGGCGCAAGTGCTATTGCACCATGCACAGCACCTGCAATATTCAAACGGGGACATGCAAATGGGGCCATAAGTTATGCAAGGCGCACAGGGGGACATTTGCATCTCATTATGGCCCCATTTGCATGCCATTAGCATGCAGATGCGCCGATCGCCACTGACTTGCACCTGGCACCCTGCCAGGCAGCAGCCTTCGGGGACCGACGCCCCCTGCAGCCCGATCGCGGGAATTCCTGTAAGAGAAAAGTCCGCTTATCCCTGGCCTAGTGGACTTCTATTTGCCCGATCACGGGCAACAGTACAGTCCCCCAAAGTCCAATATCCCAGGTGGTCTAGTGTACCCCACCCCACCCGCCCACTGAGCCCCACCGCCCATTCCCCTGTCAGCTGGCGGGTGGCAGCACCTCACCTGCCTGCCACCCCGCTGCATGCCGACTGACAGCTTGGTAGGGCTGCACATCCATTAGTTCACAGCATGAGCCAATGGGCATGCAGCCCATACCATACTACTCAGTCCAGATATGTGAATGGAAAAGATGAACTGATTTTAAACTCACTGCCAGTTCATAGCAGCACCACATCTTTACAGTGCTTACACCACTAAACATTAGTTTTCCATACTTTGCCCAGGACAATTATTGCCACTTTTGCCATTTTTATCATAAGATGCAATTTTCTGATTTTATATTATATATTTCAATGACAGTTATTAATTTCATTGAAATAAATAATATAATGCTGAGTTGTGCTACAAAAAACATTGCCCAATGTTTATATCCCATTGTAACAGGGACAGATACTACCACTGCTGTCCCTGTTATAAACAGGATTTCCCTTTAAATTCAGATCCTTGCATTCAAGCCTGCTAGCATCGGCTGAATTGGCTGACTGGGCCAAACATGAACATCCCTAGTTCAAGAATAGAGCCCTAAACAACCTCACTCTGTAAAAATAACTATACTGCACAAGAATGTGCTGCAAGTTAAATAAAAAGAGTATCTCAGTGTAAATGATCCTGTACGTAACAACTCTGGAGTGCAGGAGATAGAAAACCTTTTACTGTTGCTACTGAGGACCAAATGGCTTGGGCTTGTGGGTAAACACTTGAAAAGCTTCCGGGTCCATGGATGATTGGCTACAGATAATCCAATCCTTTCTCCTACATTGATCACACTCCCAGGGCATGAAAGCGGAACCTTACATACAGGAAAGGGGAGGGACAGAATCAGAGATGCCCAATTTGAAAATGGGACTGCTCAGGAAGCTTGAGCCCTGGGAAACAAAGAGCAGCAATCTTCCGTAAGCCCTTGGGTTTTGTGAGCAGGCATCGGAACACCAAAATATCACTGACTAGGAGGAATTTGCATTGCAATCATGTATGTAACCAAGGGGGACGGAGTAGGTTACATTTGTGATTGCCATTTTTGGAGCCATTTAAATTTAAAATTAAAGGTAGCAAACTGACAAACACACACTACGTTTTGAAGTGTGTGTCTTGCCAGTCTACACACAGTCTTTAGTGTTTGGTAGTACAGGCTGAATGACAGAAATAGTGTGCACAAGACACACTGCATTTAAATGTCCCACTCAAAGCATGAAAAAAAGAGGGGACATTTATGCAATTTTTTAAAATAAAACAGATTGGCTAGTGTTACCACTCCAAGGTTATAAATACTGTCTAAGCTTGTTATATGGCACAGTGCAGTGCAGTTTTGTAGACTGGAATTGTTATATTCTGTGAATTAATGGCATGTAAAGAGGGTATGGCATAAAAGTACCCATTTAGTGTGGACAGACCCCTATATATATACATATATTCTATGCAAAAAACTTAATTACTGCATCAGTTAGGGTTCTTCTACAGTGAAAAAAGTGAGAAAATTCAATTTTAAGGTTCCCACCATTGGCACCCCACCCTCAGCCCACCTGCACCAACAGGCATCGGGGTGTGCGTTGGGGTCATCAGCCCTAACTCTCACCCCAACCCATGTGTAAACAAGCTGAGGTGGTGCAGTGTAGGAGAATGGGGTGAGAGTTAGGGACGATGACCCCAACGCACACCCCGATGCCTGTTGGTGGGGGCAGGCTGGGGGTGGGTACAAGTGGTGGGAACCCTAAAATCAAATTTCCTCACATTTTTCACTGTAGAAGAACCCTAACTGATGCATAGAATTTTTTTGCATAGAATTTCCTTACTTTTTAAGAAAGAATAGCAAAGTAGAATGTTACAAGATGTTTATGGGAGCACAGGCCCATCGTGCCCCACTTCTCCCACAAATTTGTAAGCAACAAAATACATTACACACCCAATGACTAAAAGTACATTGACAACAGCAAGTCCAGCCACCAAACAAATGTTAATCTAGTAGAGCAATAGAAAATGCTGTCCAGAAAAATAAACTGCACCAAACAATATCTCCACAAAAATATATTGTCTGACACATAAACACTACTACTGACATCTACAGGACATTGTCAACACCCTCCAAATTTCAAGTAAAAAGACCAAGCTATGTCCAAGATATAACATGTCAAAATTTGAAATTTTCATTCTGTCAGAGTGGCACGTTCCACACCTGTTGACATTTAACAAACACAACAACTGAAAACTACATCCATGACACTAAGACTAGGCACCCTATTAATTTCAAGTCACCAGCACAATCCAAAACACTGTCCGCAACACATAAACTGCATCACACAATATCTCCGAAAAAAATTTCTCTGACATGTAAATACCATAATTCATATCTACAGGACATGCTGTAAACACCTCCAAATTTCAAGTAAAAGACCAAACCGTTGCTGAGATATTCAGTCTTAAATATTGGTAAAATTTCCTATCTATTCCATTATAAAAATCTGGTCATCTTGTCCCTCCTCACAATCAAAGATGGTGATCAAAGAATCTCACGATCAAAGAATTTGCAGACTACTCATCAAAGAATTTGCAGGCTCATGAACAAAGAATAAAAACTGTTCAAATTAAAACAATTCAAAGAATTGCGGTAAACCACCACCATGGTTCGTCATAATGAAGCCCCCTGAGTAAAACCCACCCTCATTTGTCTTCCTAGGATACCCTGAGCTGAGAAAATTGATTTTTTATCTGGCCATCTGGTCCCTCACTCGCGATGCATGATCAAAGAATCTCGTGATCAAAGAATTTGCAGGCTCGCGATCAAAGAATTTGCAGGGTCACGACCAAAGAATAAAAACTTTTCTAATTTAAAAAAATCAGAGAATTGCTGTAAACCACTGCCATGGTTTGTCAGAACAAAGCCCCCTGAGTACAACCACCTGGGCTGAGAAAATTGATTTTTTAATCTGGCCAACTCATCCCTCACTCACGATGCACGATCGCAATCAAAGAATCTCGCGATCAAAGAATTTGCAGGGTCACGATCAAAGAAATTGCTCGCTCACAAACAGAGAGTGAAGGATGAGATGGCCAGATTCAAAAATGTATTTTCTCAGCCCAGGGGTGCCCTACAAAGTTAAATGAGGCTGGGTTTTGCTCATGGGGCTTCGTTCTGCCCCATCTGAATGTAAAAAAATCATGTTTTAAATATCCCTGATAGTCTAGTGCCCCCCATCATAAAAAGTAGATAACGATCTCTAGTGGCCCCCCAATGTCTATGTCATAAATATTTTTTGTTTTATATCTCTGGTAGTCTAGTGGCCCCCAATGTGTATAAAATAATAATTATTATTCATATTCCTGGTAGTCTAGTGGCCCCATCATAATAAAATATATAACTATCTGAAATTTCCTGGTAGTCTAGTGGCCCCCATGTGTATTTTATACATATTCCTATTTTAGATCCCTGGTAGTCTAGTGGCCCCGATCTGTATTACATTATAATTATTTTTCATATCTCTGGTAGTCTTACGACCCCCACCCATCATAATAAAAATACATAGGTTTCCAATTTCTGGTAGTCTAGTGGCCCCCACCCAGCCATGCCAGCCCACCCAGCACCCTCTCACTTCCCAGAGTCAGCAACTGGCACGCCCACCTCTCACCTCCATGGCCAGCCACCGACTGTGTGTATTACCAGCCTAATGCAAAGATGCGCCTGAAATTATTTCTGAGTGCTCTTTGCATTATCAATCATAATGCACACAGTCCAGTGGCTGGCCAGATAGGTGAGAGTTGGACTGTGCAGTCCTGCCGACTGGGAGTAGATTGGGGTGCTGGGTAGACTAGCATGGCTGGGTGGGGGCCACTAGACTACCAGGAAATTTGAAATCCTTATGTATTTTATTATGATGGGGAGCTGCTAGACTACCAGGATATAAAAATAATTATAATGTAATGCAGATTGGGGGGCCACTAGACTACTAGGGATCTAAAAAGGAATCTGTATAAAATACACATGTGGGGCCACTAGACTACCAGGAAATTGCAGATAGTTATATATTTTATTATGATGGTGGGGCCACTAGACTACTAGGGATATGAATAACAATTATTTATACATATCGGGGACCACTAGACTACCAGGGATATAAAACAAAAATATTTATGACACAGACATTGGGGCTACTAGAGATCGTTATCTATTTTCTTTATGATGGGAGGACGCTAGACTACCAGGGATATGAATAACAAAGATCATTATATATGTTATCATGATGGGGGGGCCGCAAGACTACCAGGGATATGGAAAACATTATTTTTTTTATTCCAATGGGGCAGAATGAAGCCCCCTGAGCAAAACCCACCCTCATTTAAGTGTCTAGGGCACCCCTGGGCTGAGAAAAAAACATGTTAAAATCTGTCCATCCTGTCCCCTGCTCGCGATGCACGACCACGATCAAAGAATCTCACGATCAAAGAATTTGCAGGCTCACGATCAAAGATTGTTAGCAAGCCACGAACTAAGATTTTAAAAGCTCAGAACTCTATTTTTAGACCGATTTCAATCAAACTAAAGGTATGGCTCGATAGATCAGGGTCACCTGAGTAAAACCTAGCCAGGTTTTACTTCAGAAGTGACCCTGAGCGAGATATTTGTGTTTTTTCGATCAGAAAATCAAAACAAGATGGCAGACCTCACAATCAAAGAATTTTAAAATCCTTGGGGACAAAGATTCTTGAACAGCGAGGCTGCAAATTCTTTGTTCGCCAGGCGGGATGAGGTGGCAAGAACCCCATTCTTTGTTCGCAAACAAACATATAAATTTTCCCATTGCCTTATAAAGGGAACTTAAAGTGGCATAACTTTTGAATGCCTTAATATTTTTCACCAAATAAAAGCAGCATGTTCGACCACCAAAGCTCTTTCCAAATGAGCCATCTCACAGAGTGGCTTGCCACACAACGGCCGTGCAGGACCACATCCAAAATCCCAAAAGCTACCTCCAAAAACGGATAATTTTGCATGTTTCAGAGTTTTTGTACACAAAGACCATAAGTCTAACCAAAATGCAATTTGGCAAATCAAGAGATCTACCATGCCCCACCGCACATTCCAAATTCAGGCAAATCCGGTGAACGGGTCCAAAGTTATTAACGCCCAAACGTTTGACTTTAGTATGTAAGTGACCGCTGAACCCTAACTATAGTGGCACGACCACGCCACTATAATATATATATATTATATATATATATATATATAAAGATTCTAACAGAAAGGGAGAGAGAGAAGTTACACACACACACACACACACACAAACCAATCAACACTACAGACACCAAACAGAAACTATAAGCAAAGAACAGAAACACAATCTAATATATTATTTTTAAACAAAAGAAGTTTTTAAAAACCACACACAATGGAACAGTGGCACACAGAGACCATGTAAAGATTTTAAAGTCTCTGTTGCTGCCTGCCTGCTTCCCCTCTCCAACTCTCCAGTTACACAGAAAGTAAATGAATCATTCACTTCCTGCCTGTATATGGTCACCCCATGTGATCTGTAGAGAGTAAGTCATGTGGAAGCCCATTTTCACCTGGACGCTGACTGGAAGCGCCAAGGTGAAATTTACCAGTGAAATTTCACCTTGCGTTATAATCGCAAAATATTTCACAGTGAAATTAATGATTTTGTTGGATTTCAGCAGCAAATAAAATTTCACTGCATCCCTGCTCACTTAAAGCACTGCATCCCTCCTTTTCTTCTCACCCAGTCCTTCCTGAACAGAGTTTAGCCTGGTATGGCCATGTCACAGTCATGGTTTTCAGTGCACCATGACTCAGTAATGGTCACATTATCCAGGCTGACCTCTGCCATGATGGCCTCTAGATCCAGAAACTTTTTTTTTAATAAAATTTTATTGAAGTTTTTCAATATAACAGATGCATACATACCAACAACAACAAACATGGGGTACAGTAGATGCCATTAAATACAGCAGAGTGTCAAGGTAAGTACTCATTTGAGTTCATAGTGTAATTTAACAAAAAAGACATTCTGCCTATATGGCTGTTATCCCAAGAAACAATTACAATAGAACAGAAATAAAACAAAACAAAAACAAAAAAGTAACACAAACATCTGCAAGGTAATTAATATTCTGCAAATTATAATAACTCCAGGCTAACCATGAGGCACCTGAGGATGGAGGGAGGGAGGGAGGGTGGGAGAAGCCATTAAAGTAGAGCTCCTGTGAATACCTGTTAGGATGTTGGTATGTGGCTATATACCAGTACCTTGGGAGAAGGGATTATGGGTGGTGAATAAGAATGATGGAGGACAAGTCCACCCCTTGTTTCCCCCAAATTCATTACCTTGGTCATACAAGGTATTGGGTTCCCTCCTTACCTTTGTTGGGCCAATATTTCCACCATAATTATGCCTTTCTTGTCGGCCTGGTAATGGAAAAAGGGAAGCCATCAACTGAGGGACTTGTCTTTTAGTAGCCTAAGCTTGGCCATGATCCTTTCCATCTCCTGGATCTGGAGGCAGTTCCCATACCATGTCTTCACACTGGGGGGGGGGTCTGGGTTAGCCAATTTTGAGTTATGGCTTTAGTAACGCCAGCCACTCTAGGTCCAGAATCTTATTTCCTAGACTTCTAGCATTCACACACTTGGCCTTCCAGATTTTAATTCCACTCTGCTTGTTGCCTCCTTTTTTCATTTTTGCCCTCCCTCCTTCCCCACTCTCTTTGTAATGCTCCCATTCCCTTTCCCCTTTATCTGTATCACCCTGCTTTCTTTATTAATTTTCACCCTGAGGGATTCCTCTCCCCTCAGGTTCTCCTTACTCTGTACTTTAACCCGTGGGAGGGGTAGTTTCTGACTCCCCAATTCCTTTCTACCATCTCCCAGGCTACTTTAAATGTTCATTGAAGTAACATTTAAACTGTCCACTGAAGAATACTGTTCTCCTGCCAGATGGATTCAGGCCAGCACCCCTGTATAGACCCTTATCCTCCCAGGTGGATCCTCAGTCCCCAGTGTATCAGAACCCTTCCTCTCTGCACTATTCCTTCAGCTGTGAATTAAATCCTTCTCAACCTTTGGGGCCATGGTTCTGGGTAGGCACCTAAGCTGCCTCTCCCCCCATTCCTATCCCCAAATCTTTCCCCCTCACAAATGAGTCCACATACAAAAGTTGCTTCCTCCTCCTCTCAGGTCCTCTACCACCCTCCTTGGGGTCTCCACTATGTAAACTATGTAAATAAAGTCCTAGCCACACTATGATTACAATCTGAATGATGCTTGCTAGCCAGGCCACACACCCCAGCATCAAACTCCAACTGACCCTCACTGGCACAGGTCTGGACCTATAACATCATTGCATCATATACTAGCCTCCTACACCATGCCAGGAGTAGAATTTCATTCCCCTATTTTAGCTATGTATTCCAACCTGCAGAGCTCCCTCCCCACTGGCAAATGAAAACAGTTATGCAAACAGCAGGTGCTGCACCCACCTTCCCAAAGCAGGAGGGAAGGTGGTGCAGCTACCTACTGTTCATAACTGGGGTCTGAAACAGACATGCAGCACTGCCTCTGCCTTCAGTGTGAGAAAATCTGAGCTAGAGACATAAGCCCTGGTTCTCAGTATAGTAATGTGCATTGTTTACCATTTGGCAATCAAATGACCCCAAGACCAGTCATTTATAAAAACAATTATGAGAGATCCAAGATGGCTGACTGAGCAGACGATGCACAGAGATGCTGTTAATGCCCAAAGTAGTTACATATGATGCATAGAGCTATTTTCCAACTTAAAAATTAACAGAAACAAAAACAATTTTCCTCTTTGTGTCATGAGGAGACAACATTTAAGAAGCAGCCTTTTGCATGCTTTTCCAGCCCATTAACATTGGGCCCAGAGGAAGATACAACTTTATAGTAATGGTCACTGGGGTGCTGAGGGTTTGCCTGTAGCCTGAGAGGCCCATGACTCATCCTGCTCCATTACTCATTCTGCGTTCACTGCAGGGATTGAAAGCAACAGAGCCCTTTACCTGAGGCATTGGACTCTACCACAGTAACAACTTCTTCGGTGACTCCACAGATGGCTGTAAAGAACTTACAGGAAGTTTCAGTAACACGCAGAGAAGAGCATGCTCAAGGGAATGACGGTGCCTTGCTCCACACCACAGACCAGAGAATATGCACTAGGAGACAGCACTCGTGTTCCCGTGAGGATTTACTGAACCGTCACTGCACAATCGGAATGGTGAAAAATGTCCTGTGCTTATTTCAAATTGTGCAAAAAAGAAATCACATTGTACACACAAGTACTTCAGTCAGGGGCTAAGCACGTGGACAAGGCTGCTACAGACTTCATGATGTGTGCCCTTCCCCCAGGCACTTCATCAGTTTCAGTAACATTTCATGGTATTTAGATGTTTGGATACATTTTGACAAGAAGCTGGGTTTGGTAATCAGTAAAAGTGATATTAACAGGAACGGTTGGAAGGATGTCCAAAACAAAATGAAAGAGGTCAAGAAAAAGTAGATGGAAATGGACAAAAAGTTAAGCAAAAAGAACATTGAAAAGTTAACCTCTGCTGCACTTTCAGCATGGGTACATATTCACTGATTGCTATAGAAAAAAAAACACTTTGAGTTTTTGGGTCACACAATGTGCTCGATAAAACGTTGATTCTTTTTGGGGGAATTTTAAAGACTACATAGGGGATTTTCAAAGACTATGTTTAGCTACAGAAGCCAAAGTATGACTATGTCCAATTTTCAAAGCCAATGCATACTGTAGCTATGTCCAGTTTTCAAAACTCTGACTTAGTTTCATTACATCCAGTCTGCAAAGCTCAGCTAAAAATGTGCCTGGACACAATTTTCAAACAAAAGGCAAAATGTGATCTATTATTTACAGCTAATATAAGTCTAGCATTGTTTTATCATCCAAAAAGGTACGTAAAGTATCATAAAACAGGTAGAAATTCTGCAGATAAGACCAACTTTTGAAAATAACTCCTTCAAGACAGAACTTGGCCTAGACATACTAGGGCCGTATCTGATATTGACATAACTAGAAGCTGTGTCCATTTTCTGACATTTGAATATTCCATCCAAAGTAACTAAGATCTGGCTCCATTTTTAAACTTGTGAAAATCCCTCTCAGTGTAACTAGAAGTTGTACCCATTTTATGCATTTTGAAATTCAGATGTTGGGTTACCCAAAGAGAACTTGCCATTTATAACAATGACCTTCTAACTACTGACTTAAAAAGAGAAATGTAAAAGAAAGCACTATGAAGAAACTCTAACAAACAGATAAAACAGATTGCTGAAGAGAATGTTCAATGAATAAATGATAAAACTGAAACTAAAGAAACTGAATTCCAACATTTTGCTGACCAAACCTCTGAAAATATTTTTACTGGTGTATGGATTGGGAAATTATACGTAATTCAGACTCCAAGACATAAAGGTGGATTGCTGTTTAAAATCATAACATTTCACATATATCTTAGATGTGTCAGATGTGATGGAAGTTCAAAGAAATGGTTTGTATGCTTATGAAGATGAACTTCAGGAGTGCGGTGCTTCCTTTAAGTTTCCTATCCCACCAAAAGGCCTATGTCCTTTCCTGGGAAAAACACTTTTTTTATGATCCTGGCCAGCAACAGGAGTCTGTTCTAACAGTAGAATGGAGCAGAAGAATAAGAGAAGAGAAAGAGAGGAAAAGCCTGAAGTTAAAGAAATTACCACTTAAAGGAACAGAAATAGATCTGGTATTTTCAGTTCTGTTGAATACATTTTTGTACTTCAACCAAATTGTAACATGTCGCTGTGTTAGAAACATTCACTGAAAGGTGTTTACCTTATTTTTTAGGCCGTTTACCGAGTCCCACCTTCGCACTGTGCTCCGGACTGTTCTTAATTAGCGGTAGCGGTCACATGACGTGATGACGTCATCTGAGCAACCGAAGTGTTGTTGTGTGCCTAGATAGCTACAGAAGATGGCTGATGTAGAATCAGATCTGTCACTGGAGTTTGAGTTACATGTAGGGATCCAGCTCTACATGTATGAGCCTGATGCCGATGTGGACGTCAGAGATGCAGGGACCGATTCATCCGATGGTGATGAGCCAGCGCTTTTGACTGGGCACCTCGCTGTGAGAAACGGATGACACATGCAACCAGCAGAAGCATGGTAAATGCCTAATAATGCGACTTTTTGATCTTTTAAATGCTGCTGGTGTAGGGTAATGGCATCACTGGTGAGATGCAGTGGAAATAGCAGCCGCTGGTTATGCAGAAGTAACTGTTTGCATAAACAGTTTGTTTGCTACAGCATGGACTGATTTACATGATAGGGCATTGAGAGATAGCATTTGTTGTGGTACCCCATGTGGCAGTCGACTCCAGGATAAGGCAAAGAAGATTATATCTCATTGCTGTTGCATCAAGTGCAGGCAGATGAGTTGGAGGGGGACTGTGAAGGGATGAAATGTATTGGTTAATAGACGATGGAGCTTGTGTGTGGGTATTGCAGAGTAGTACTGGAGAATAAGTTTCAAACCTGGGAGGCAGGAGAAACATCAAAAGGCAAAGTGGTGTGTAGGTACTCAACAATAGTTTCCTTCACAGTGCTGACCACTGTTTTCTAATACTAAGGTAAACTGACAGGTGTATACTTTCTTGCTTAAGTCTTGATCCCACTTTTATGAAGGGTAACCACGTGCACCCTCCTGTACTCCTTATGTACCACACCATCTTCCCAATGAATGGTTGGAAAGGATAGTCAGTGGTGTTACTAGCTGTCACCTTACTTCTTTTTGAATTCTTGTGTGAATCCCATTATGCCCCAGTGCTGTATCCACCTTCACTTGTAGGAGTGGTTTCACAACCCTGTCTTCTGTGAAAGGGATGATATCAACCCCCGTTATCCAGATTGGCTATTCTGACTTTATGACTTACCTCATCCTCCTCTTCCTTTGTGAATACTGAGCGGAAGTATTGGATCAGTATCCCTGTTTTTTCACTGTTCTTCTCTGCACAACCACCCTCCTCCTTATTGAACTTCAGTTTTCCCTGCTTTACTCTTTCAGTGCTCCCTAATGTTGCCATCCCTATAAGCATATCTGCCACCTGTTCTGTTTTATGTTACATATCAATGTGATCTAAATGTGTTTTTTGTTTTCATAAGGACTACATACATCATGTTTGACTCTTGCATGCATGTATTGTGATTGTTTACAAATTTGAATGCATCCAACATACAGAGTGTATTTGATGGCCACTACGCAACCAGTGTGTTCTGAACAGAGGGATTATGATTCCTTATGACTTCGACAGTTAATCTGGAGAGGTCCATGGAATCAGAATCCAGAGTCTTCAGAATGCGCTGGTTATGCATAAGTTTGTTAACCTGTTTTTGTATACTGTAAATTACTGAATGCATTTCTTTTCTGTCTCAAAATGAAATTGACAAGTGAAGTAAGTAGAGGTTCTACTATGGTGCTGTACCACAGAAAGTACAGTCACATTCAATGATCTTTGATCTGTGGTACAAGCGTATTTTGAAATGGATGGATTTCTATATAGAATAGTGCTGTACTGCATAGCATACTGTTGTTCTGCATAGAATTCCATCCCTTTCAAAATGGTGGTGTACCACATTTGCAGAAGTCATGGAATGTGATTGTACCCCTCTGTAGTAGAACAGCATTCTCAAACCTGTACATTACACGACAAGACAGAAAAAAAAAATTGATAATGAACAACGGTATGAATAACGTGTGTCATGTCACATCGTTTTCCCAAGTACTATGAACCTGCTGAGCATCAGTTTGTAGCTCACAAGGAATCAAACTCCCTTTTTGACATAATACACTGATTATGAATAGTTGGCCATGTAGTACTTTTGTAAGTATATAACATCTGTGTGGGATGCAGCAAATCAAAGGTTGCTTATTTATTTATTTTTGTTTAATTTTTTTCCAAAGGTGCACATGCGGTCACTGTGCAGGAATGGCAACGGATCTAGAATGTGTTTGCTGCTCTGAAGTTGATGTTGTCAGTGATGTTATGGACAATGAAGATGCCAGCTGTGATACTGACATTGACACTTTCCAAGTGAACTGCCTGGATCACAGAGTAATTGAGGTGTCCTTCGTGGAGTATCTTGAGTTGGAGGGCCTTTTGATGATGGGACACCACTCAATGAGTAATGAAACATATTTTATTAATTTTGTTGGTTATTTAATGTGTGGTCTTGCATTTTACAGTTGGGGTGTCTCACATTGCATGCGATAGTGTTCATTGTTATGAAGTTGGGTTTGACCGTAGCAGTACTGATTGACAGAGGGGACCACCTGCATACTATATTGACTGAGCGCCCTAGACTAGTAAATTGAAGATTTAGGTAGGAGATAAAGAGGCATATTGTTAATGAAAGTGTAGTAGTACAGTAAATTGGACTATCGACAGAGATTGTTGTCTATAAAAATATGCTTCAAATCGGGTTGGATTGGTCAACAGAAAGGAAATGTGATATTATGGTATGCTGGTAGAGGTAACAGTGCAACTCAGAGCCACCAGATGTGGGTGCCCACCTGACAATCCAGAACACCTCCACGAGCAGATATATAATTACTGTTGGTGTACTGTCCCCCCCCTCCATTCCTCCGATCACCATGGTTACATTAGATAAATCTTCCCTGGTAGTGTTGTGGTCCAACCATTCACATATTTGACAGTGACATGTACAGTATGCACAGCAAGGCCATTGAACCAATTGGCTTACAATTCTTACTGTACGCTGTCATGCGGCCGGAGGTTGGGCGATATGCAGGTGCGTTGCGGTCTTCCGCCAATGAGGGGGGACGGATGCTGTGTATGCAGGCGGCCGTTGGGGGGGGTGGTGGTCACTGGACTACCACTGATTTATGGTAAATGGTGCACAGCCGAATGTGGACATGGGCAGTGTGGGTGTTACCGCTGGACTCCCAGTGACTGGGTGGGGGTGAATTCAAAGAGAGCTCTGGGTCCAGGGTTGGGGCACCAGGGGTACCAGTACAGCACCAGGGAGAATGAATGCATGATATAATGCCATGGATTGTTGCTTGTGGAAAGGACACCACTGGAGTATGAGGGACTGGTGTTCATACCTCTCAACTGTCCCTGATTTTCAGGGACGTCCCTGATTTTGGCTCAGAATTTTCCTCTGTCCCTCGAAAAATTTGTGTTTTGTGACTAAACAGTGGGAATCACAAGCACAAAATAATGTCAAACATTAAAGTTGCAGACTTATTCTTCATCAGAAAATGCATCTTACATTAATCCCCTTATTCTATCAACTTTCTGAGTGAATATTACAAACCTTTAAGATGTGTCCCTGATTTTGGGTGTTTGTCCCTGATTTTTTTAAGCCTTGTCTCTGATTTATGAGACAAGAGGTTGAGAGGTATGCTGGTGTTGCCTTTCTGTACTTTGTTTTGGTCTCAGGGAGGGGGGTACCACGCGACTACCACTGGGCTTGGACTGTAATATGTTATGGTTTTGTGGATCTGGGCATGGAGGAAGGTGTAAGTAGATTGCCAGTGAGATTCAACTTTGTTCTATCAAGGCAATCTGTGGTACAGGGAGTGAGGGGGACCACTACATTACCATGGTGATCATGTTTTGAACATTGCAGGAGAGTCTGGTAACATTCAGTGGCGAACCAAAACACTTCCACTGACATCACCACATAGTGTGCTTGGTGCCAGGTGCATTTTGCAGGGCTGTACTGCACAACACAACTAGGGCCATAATGGCTTGTAAATCACCCCATTTGTGCCTTGATGATTGGTGTAATTCATGGTGTCACCCACATGGCAAGTGCCTGCCAGTCACATTACAGATTTGAAAGCTGATTCCTGCCTATTTTGCACGTTGTTATGTGCTCCGCTTCTTGACTGCCCTAGCTTACTTACATCTATTGGGGGTGTGAGGAAGCGTCAGAAGAAGCAAAAGGCCAAGCAGCAGCTGGCCCGGTGGCACTAAGCGTTGAGGCACTGGACGCCGCACCTTGCACCACGCCAGCGACCTGTGTTCGGGAATGGACTCGAGCTGATTGGGGTTGGCAGGGGAGAGGACGGATTGGGAATCCCATGACTGCTCTCCTCCCTCTGGGGAGGGCTGGGGCACTGCAACCCACTGTAGCGACAGCTGGTGGAGGCCGGTGGCACAGCAGCGGGCAGCAGAAATAAGGAGGATAGCACGGCAGGCATCGGCACATAATGCCTTCATATCATTGCATGTCTTGCTCTCGGGGAACACTAAAATCTTGTGGATTATGGTGGTGCATGATCTCTGTGGCTCATGGCCACAACCAGCGTCCCCCAGAACCTGAGAGGATCCTGCATACAGGGTGCATGAGCGAAGAAAAGCCGGCCCTGTGGGGTGCCACACCAGGCTCTGGGGTGAGAGTGCCAGCGTCCAGAGATTGTGAGGATCCACTTGCTCTGTCTGACACAGAAGTAATGGAATCTGGAGAGAAGCCCTGTGATCCCACACTTCTCCAAAGGGGGGATATGCCAAGGCAGCATGTGTGTGAGGGCTGGAGGTCCTACATCCTCAGTGCCACTGTGAGGATGCGTGTGCAGTATGTATTCCCTCTGTTGGCATTGCACACCCTGCCTCGGAGGGAGAAAAGAAAAAAATTGATCATCTTAGTCACTGCGGATTGATGACCATCCAAGTTTGGCCCACACTGGCTACAGAGGGACTACCAAGTGCATATCCAGTCTAGGTGTGGGAGTTGGTCTCCCTTATCAGCATGCCATGGGTGGTTCAGTCGTGGCTCACTGGTTGGTAACCATCACCGGATACCCACTGGGGTGTCATGCTTTGTAGCCAATGAGTTCACCACTCATGCACTATGTATAATGTTATCTTTGGTTGAGGAATATGTGATGCACTGTTTGTGGGTGTTGCTCCATGGTGCCCAAAATTTATTTGTATAAACATAACATGACATGACATGGGCTGACTGAAGATATCATCCTTATCTTCACTTGATGGTAGTTATACCAATATATGTCATTTGTGGCTTTTCCACTCGTGATATAAACTAATGTCATTTTCCTCAAGTGAAAATAAATATGATACCGCGAGTCAGATAATGTCATACAGTATATATAGTGTGTTATATTGCCAAGGTATGACTTCAGACTTGGTATGTCATTCTATTTTTTTGTTCTGTTTTTTCTAGGACATACAGACATGTTGCATACCGTCGATTCGTGACATGGATCTGGCAGCGTCTGGGGAAACGGAATCGTAAAGTACTTCCCGCATGTGCAGTCACAGCAATCCGCACAGCGTTCCCTTCAGACAATTATACCGGTTTCAAGCCACCGCCTTCTGTAGTCGAGTGAAGAAACTGTTAATGAACTGGAATGAACCTTGACATTTTGTTCTGTAGCTGCTGTCTACCGATTGCAATGCAAACATTGCAGTTGTGCTCATGCCTGTGACTAACTGTGTTGATCTGGTTCTGTTTATTGCCATTAGTTGAGAGAATTGACATATACATGATATATTTTGTATAAGTTTATCGAGTTCACATGATGTCTGTGATAGTTTGTATACACAGTACGTATGTGTTCTTCACTTACACTAAAGTTTTCCTATAGGCGTTGAGAACAAGTCACATCAAAGTGTATTATGCCGGCTACTGTTGTCCATTGAGACTTGATGTACTGAAATGTAAGTCACTTGATTCACAGTTGATATTGTATATTACAGTGGGCCTGGTTGTTAATTGATCCCAGCATAAGCGCATCCATATACAGTAATTATCAGATTTAGTATCTGTAAGCTGTAAACACCCCTTTGTCCGGTTCCAGTTGTTTGTTGGAATTTGGTGACAACAAAAGTCATACCTTATCCTTGGGATTCAAATTTTTTGGACTGAACTGTTGCAATTATTTTCATCCCTCACTTAGCTAGTGAGTCAGTGGACAGCAAAGTTCACCCCCAACACCTTTGCTCCTGCTCTCCCCATACCTCCACTCTGTTTTTATCATCCTTTCTTACTGCAATGAATCAGTAATGAGCAAGATTTTAAAAATGAAGTACAGATCCTCCAGCAGAACAACAGTCCATAGGCCAAAAAATAAAACTTGGAAAGTAGGTGGAGGAAGTGCAGTATTACAAAACTTGTTTTAAAGTGATGTTTTATTAACATTTTTTACAGAACTGATTTTTGTCTCACGCTGCCCATTGTAAAAGTGAAATAATACCCTCCTGGGTTGTCGTTATTGTGCTATACTGGACCACCCAGTGGCATAATGAGTACCACAGCATTTGTTGTTGATACTCACGCTGATCCTGGGCGCTGCCTTACAGTCCAATACTGACTACACTGGATGATATTACTGCCTATGGGCCTGATATTCAAACTGCGCCATTCTGTGGCGCAAGCCCTTGTGCTGCACAAAAAGTTGCGCAGGTGTGTGGCCAGGGTGATAATCTATGGAGTTGCGCTACTGAGCTACTTCTTTGAATATCGCCCCCTGGCCACACCCACTGTGCATGGTGCAGTGGAACTGCACCACCACAAGTGGTTAGAGTGAAGCATTCAGATGCGGTGGCGCAAGTTCCATTGCGCCATGTGCAGCACCTGCGATATTCAAAAGGGAACATGCAAATGGGGCCATAATTTATGCAAGGCACACGGGGGGCCATTTGCATCTAATTACGGCCCCATTTGCATGCCATTAGCATGCAGGTGCGCCGATCCCCGACGACTTGCGCCTGGCGCTCTGCCAGGCAGCAGCCGTCGGGGACCGACGCCTGCAGCCCAATCGGGCATAATGTAAACTCCCCCAGTAGCCCGATCACGGGCATAGCAGTAATTCATCCCCACCCTGACTAGCCCGATCGGCGGGCATACAGTAGTCCCCACCCCTCGACTAGCCCGATCGCGGGTGGCATCCTCAACCCCAGTCCAGAATCCCTGGTGATCTAGTGGCCTTGTCGGTATGGGCTGCACGCCCATTGGCTCATCTCTGAACAATGGGCGTGCAGCCCTACCGATCTGTCAGTCAGTGGGCGGGCGCAGGCGGTGGGGTGCTGCCGCCCGCCAGCTGAAGGGGAGAGAGGGGTGGGGGCTCTGTGGGCAGGAGGGTGGGGGCCACTAGATCAACAGGGATTCTGGATGAAGGGTTGAGGATGATGCCCGCAATCAGGTTAGTCGGGGTGGGGACTTACTGTATGCCCGGATCGGGTAGTCGGGGTGGGGGAAACATTATATTATGCCCACGATCGGGTGCTGCGGGGGAGACTACTCTGCTGCCCGCGATCGGGCTATGGGGGGGTTACTATTATGCCCATGATCGGGCTGCAGGGGGGCACTGGGAACAAGTGGAGGGCCATCCACAGGTGGCAGCTGCTGTGTTGCGACCTGCAATGTGTCAGCTCACCTGTGGGTGGCCCTCAACTTGATCCTTTTTTTTTTGTGTAAAGTTGTGCAGGCGCAGGTAGGGGATTGCGCCTGCATAACTCTGCATGCCTCGGCTGAATATCGGGCTGTGCAGTTTATGCATGGGCACACCCCCCCCCCCGCCTGTGCCTGCATACATTACTGATGCGCACTGGTGCATCAGTATTTGTGCAGGCGCACTTTTCCCTTTTAAATATCGCACCGGGTGCATCAGTGGATTGTGCATGGCGCAATACTGTTGCGCCATGCACAACCCTTTGAATATCTGGGCCAATTTATATTGTTCCCTCAATAGCCTGCACTGCAACCCACCCACCCCCATTGCGGCACAGTACCATCTCGTATACATACCGAAGAGAGTTAAAAATGCAATGCTTCTTCATTGCTATACCTATTATAAACCCTTTCCATGGGCGTAAAATGTCATGTGATCACTGATCTAGCCTAACACAATTGCAGTATTACCCACAACAGGTCATTGGTATTCTATGCATTGCATTGTTGAAATATTTGAAGCATTTTTGTGTTTCCTTATTTATTTTGCCATGTAAAACATGAACATTAAATTCAGTATTTCAATAATAGGAAATGAGTTTCAAGAACAGTAAAGGCTTGCTTTTTGTAAGTACCGAATGTACTATAACAAATTGCTCAGTATTTTTTTTTGCTATCAACTCTTTCCATACTCAACTGTATTTTGCCACAGTACTTTGTTATTCAGCAAAATAAATAACATGAGCCACATTTACAGTGGCGCCACAACTTGAAGTATTCTTTTTCTTTTTTATCAACTATTGTATATCTCCATACATATGTAACAGTATTAGAAATGCAGGTGCTATATACAGTATCACTTTCTCATACAGATGCCATGGAAAAGCTGACCCTACTGGCGAGGGATCAATAAGAGTGGGCACACTCAGACAAATGCTGGTGGCTACTCGCTCACATGTGAGTCACAGTTCCTAATTACATGGAAGTGAATGTCACTGCAATCATGGAAAACAAGACCTGTGTTTTTCAGTCAATGCCTGTTTGTCAACATCTCCAAACTTGGATGACAGTGGCTCTGGCACAGGTTGATCACTATACAGCTGCCTGGCTTGGTATGATGGGTACTGTTCTCTTAGTGTATGAACCCTTGACTGTATGTCACGTACATATCCTGTGAAGGCAATTACAAATATGTTGCAAATGAAGTACCGAGTGTTGTCTGAACATATTGTAACAAGCATCAATACAGAAAATTACAGTAAGATAGTGCCACCACTAGGTAAAACAAGTCACTTCCAACCAATGCAAGTCACAGAATTCACAAGCCACCTATTTCCCTCAGTCCCATCACAATCATGGCTACAGCCTTTACTTAGATATAGATCACTTTAAGTAGTCTTTAAACATCAGCCACCTATCACTACCACGGTGCCAGATAACTCCCTGCTTTGTACCTGGCTACAGGTAGGAGCATAGGTTCAGGAATATGCTCTTTCATTCCCCATGCGCAGGCAGAACAACAGGAGTAAGGCCTGACAAACTCCATGAAAAGGGCAGGTTTGAGGTGGCTGACGTAATGCACAGGGAAGTCAGACTGGAAGACTTCAACTACTGCTGCATGCACAGATGGGTGAGCAGAGTGGCCAGTCCTCATGCATGACACAAGAGTAATACATACAGCAGATAGGTTCGTGACAGGGATCAGGTAGAGAGGAACTCAGCAAGGATTCAGAAACAGGTGTTCCAGCACCCGCAGAAGAAATTTTACAGTCCCACAGGGTTACTTAATTATGCAAATCACAGAGACAGAGGAAAGCTGAAATATGAACAGCATTCAATGGATAACTGGGATCTATTTCATGTCAGCTGAATGAGGAGGCTTCACAACACTGAACAATGGATGTTACGTAAGCACCCAGAGGCTGAATGCATGACACCTGCGGTGTCCTTCAGAACTACGCCACTGACTGTGCATGTATCTCAGTACTACTGTCACAACGCCATGTCTTGCTGCTTACAAAACATCCATTCCTGACTGTTGTGAAGCCTATGCATTCAGCAACAGGCACAAATGACATGACGCAAGATGATATCACAGCACAACACCATCTCCATATGTCATTATGCCTATAATACCCCACACCTTCTTGTGCTTTATTTCTAATTGCCAAATGTCGGTGGAATTCTGACCGGCTTCACAACTGCCTCCTTTTCCCTGCTAGACTTGGGATATGACAAGCGGTACTGTAGTTCCCCTTGCTGAGTAGTGGCAATGGAACGATCAGCATTTTCATTGTAATGCAAAGCAGCGAGGAGATGTCTATGGGAAAGGTGAAGTAGTAACATATTTTAGTGTTTCACCAAGGTATATGAATCATCAAAATTAGTACTGTTTTTGTTTAGCAGTGCACTTCACATCACAAATAAAAATGTGTCTTTAATACACTGCATACATGGTATTGTAGAAAAAATGAAAGAATTTTGGTGCAAAATGGCACACCAAGCTATGAAACACTTCAAGGCCATAGGTTTGGTATAAAGGAGAGATCTGTTTAAGGTCCCTCAAAAGGTATGAATTTGCTATTGTGTCTGACATAACTTTATGTACTCTTGTTCCTATGAAGAAATAAAATAAATTTATTAATTGGGCTACAGCACAGCACCACATTTCAGTACAGTAACAAAATGTATTGAATTATAGAAAAAAAACACACAAAAAAAAACAACCTTTCTCAATCCACTTTTTGGGCTTCTGAATTTCCCCGTGCATGCAATCTGGAAACTTTTCACCATGTCCACTGTGTATGTTGCCAATATGGTTCAAAACACTGAGCCATTTCTGTTGCATCAGATCAGTATCAGTCCCACTGCTGCTGGCCACCCAGAACAAGTGATTGGTTATGGATTTTATCCACAGTTGGATAATGCAGCATCCCTTTTCTTGGAAGCAGCATCTAGTTTTTTCCCTATCCCTGTGAAACAAATACACAAGATCACTTGACAAGCTACCTTGCCCATTGCTTTGTTTTATATATGTTTGCATTCAATGACGAGTACCATTGTAGATATGCCACATGTCAAAATAGTGGGTAATATTAGGATGCTGGCGTTTCATGTAGGCCTTGACCTGCACATGTCTGTCAGTTACAAGTTGCTCAACAGTGCACCCATTCTCCTGCAGGAAATGTAGTGCTCGAATTAACCCCTCCAGCTCCATCACTGTAAAGTTTTTCACTTCAGTGCTCTATAAACACAATGATTTATAACTATTGCACTTAGAAATACTAAGGAATGCATGATACAACAAGCAGCAATGATACAATAGCCAGCCAGATAAGAGGAAGACAATGTACTGTTGCTTGTAACCCTCCTCTGTCTGTGCCTTACTCCTGTGCATTACATAACAATAAGCAACCCCATCCACTTTCATCCACCCTATCCCTTCTGAATGTAGCATACTCAAGTATGTTTAGGTTCCAAGCATGTCTGGATGCCTCACATTGACCCAGGTTCAGAAACTTACTCAGGCGCCGTGTGTTGGCAGGGAAGAGGACACAAGTGAGTGTCTAACTGACTGCTCTCATCTCCTTGAGTGTGTTGCGGGGTTGCCTCGTTTGCAAGTGGGACCAAGTGGAGACTGGAGGTACTGCAGAAGCCTGATGAAAACAGAACTCCTCCATGGAGTTAAGTCCGCCTCATCGGCTACCCAGTCAGAATACTTACTGTGCCACTGACCACCTGCACAGATCCCTTCACCATCAAAATAGAGGAACACACCCATCAAATGGATATGATGGTTTATCATGGGTCAGCTTCAGGTGTGAGAACAGAGGTCTTGAGCGAGACCATGGCTGCCCAAACACATTGGGGACTCTGGAGTACATAGGGGAATAAAGAGATAAAGAACACAAACAAATAAAAAAGTCACAAGGGCCCTGACAAACTACCATACTGCACTGTTCTAATATTGTTTTACAGGGGTAACAGGTAGAAACGAGAAGCCAGGCCCTGGTGGTAAGTGCAATGGGTGGGGTACTTGCAAGGTTTATCAGGGGTATTATGGAAGTAACCATTGTACAGTATTCAGGCCACTAGAGGGGAAGAAGAGTGGTAACAGTGTCCCAGAGTGCTGTACCCAGGTTAGGTTGACCACTACCAACTCTGACTTCTGGGTGGAGGCACCCGTTACAGAACCTAGGCCCCTTAACCTGCTACAAGCAAAGCAGGCAGGAGTAGTAGCCCTTGGGATAGCACCACCTAGGGGTTACATGAAGACTATACATATCAGTTCACACACAAAAAAATGTTCAAGAGCTAACAGTAGACAGATAATTTGAAGCCATACCTGAATTAGCTGTAGATCAAGCACTTTCTTTGACTTTAGGTCCATGACGGTATACAACCCATATTTTGCTGAGTGTCCTGGAGAGTCGCAGCGAGCATCTCCACCTATGCAAAGAGGCGTATCACGGCAAGATTGTAGCAAAGACTGTTGCTGCACCCTCCATGCCTCTTTCACAGCAGGTACAATATAAGATCGTTGAATATTATGGTAGGTGACAAGTGAAAAGACAGGTGTGTTTAGACCTTGTAGCAAGCGTTGTGCTTTTGCTGCCATTACACCACTACAGAACGTAGAAGTTGCCAACATAATGTTACCTAATGGCATTGATCCTGAGGTACACTGACTGTCCCATGTATGAATGTGACCATGGCGACATGTAGCCTGCACAACATTCATTGTTCCAATTATGCAACTCATAAAGAACTCTGTTTTTGTTCCGCACTTGTGACATCTTGCAAAAAGCTTAGCAAGACTTCTTTCTGATACCAAGAAGTCTCTTTCATCTGCAATGTTAATATCCACATTGCCAAATTCATGTCTAACTGTCAACGATTCTACATGATCAAAATCACTGTCTGAGGAATCATTACCATCATCTTCGTCATCCGATGGATTATAATCCGGATCACGGTCATACGCACAACTTTTCTTTTCCTGTTCCCATGTCACTTGAGTCTGCATCAGACTGCAACTCATTAGCTTGACATGCCATGACATGCTCATCCTCTTCAATGGAGCATTGGATGGCGATAGAACACTTCTGTACTGGCTGCTTCACCTGGATATCTGGGATTGATACCTGGATTCGGCGTGTGCGCTGTGCTGGTTTTAGGTTTGCCTGACACCGCATGCTTCTGTTTTCCTTTACATAGTAAGAATTAGAAACAGATGGTGCATCGTAACCAATAATTGTGTGTGATGTCATATTCTCAGACATAGAGACACTACTATTCAATTGCTCACATGAAACATACATCTGAAGACAGCTGTCGTCAGTATCAATAGATGAACAAAATGATTCGGTGTTATTAGTGTAACCCCTAGATGGCGCTATCCCAGGGGCTACTACCCCTGCCTGATTTGCCACTAACAGGTTGAGGGGCCTGGATCCAATGGCGGGTGCCTCCACCCAGAGGTCAGGGTTTGCAATAGTTAAACTAACTTGGTCACAGCCCTCTGGGACACTGCAACCCCCCTTTCTTCCCACTAGTGGCCCACACAATATATCAGAATTACCTTCACAGTATACACTTACCCCCAGGTCTGGTTCCGCACTGGGACCTCCTGTGAAATGAGATACAGTGCAACAATCACAGTACAGTACTTTAACATAGACAAATACCTCAGGCAGTATAACTTTGCTGAAACAAGCAGCTCTGATTTATTTAGGGGATATAACAAGGACAGGGGAAATCAGGTTAATTAGCTTATCACTTTAATAATCTACTTATGGCTCTGTGCACAGGCCTATCCCTATCAGTTACTGTCCCTGGGTACCCAAGCCCTAGTGGCTAGTCCAAACCGTGGCAGCTGGTAGGGCCCTTTCACACAGAGAAAAAGAGAATTAAACAGTCAGCAGTACAGTAATTCTATTATTGGATTTAATGTGGCAATTCAACAGGAGCGACCCTGAATTAGTACTCACGACCTCCAAATAAGATAGGGTCCTCGATGTCAGCAGGGCTCACTTGAGGTACACAAACCTCTTCACACATTTATATAAAAGAAAGCACTTACCAGGCAGGCTGCATCTGTATCCCGATCGCATTACTGCACAATACCGGAGAACACACAGCAGATTCAGTTCCTGACAGACAGAGTGCAATTATCAGCAATTCCTCCAGTCTTCTACAGGGTGAGCCTGGTTTCTACTCTTCAGAGATCCTTTGATTCTTTTCACAGGACGGATTCAGTCCTAACAAGCAGTTACATAAGCTGCAGACCGGAACTCTGGGCCTTACACGTTTTTTGACTAAAACTGCACACTGAAAAAGCACAGGGCTCCTTCCTTCTTCACTGCAAAGCTCAACTCAAACTCCAACCGACAAAACCGGGCACTTCCTTTGAGTTCCTCCCAGTTCTTGACTGGATTGGCTGTCACTCACAATAGACTGCTGCTGTTGGTCCAAAAGGCACTGAAGTCTAAACTACATCTCCCAGAGTCACTGCCCATACAATCCTCTTGTGGCTGGCTCAGATTATGAGTCCAAGTTCTGATTCGTCAAGGGCACCATTTTAGAGCTAGCTTACCCCATACTGATTGGTCCAGTTCAGCAGTTCAAAACTAGAATGGGGAACTAGCAGACACAGTTCTGACTGCAAAGAAAGCAGGTTAGACAAACTGTAATTTCATTATTACTCTAAATAATTTCTGGCAAACAGTTACATCTTTCAGATAGGTTCCCTTTGCACTCCTAGTGACTGCAAAAATGAAGTGAATTGGCAGCAGCTTGAGTGGTACTCAATCAAAGAAACACACAGTCCCCCATACAAACTAATTATATCTGCAAGCAGACAGCTCTTAAAGAGACAGTACCAGAGGTTCTAAAAACACTCACTGATAAATGGCTTAAACGCCAAACACCATTCAGGCTTGGAGCATTCAAGCAAGCTCCTGGAAGTCTTTTGGGAACCCCCATTTGCAGGGGGGTTACATTAGTCATAGCTGCTGATTTCTCCATATTACAGGTAGATTCAATATTGTCATTTCGAGACTTCACATTACTTTCATTTTGTGCAAATGAATGATCTTTGTCAGCAGGAAACAGTGATTGGAGAACCTGTTGAAAACAAAGTTTTCAAATAACAGTTATGATGTACAGATTGAAATTGGCTGTACTTCTAGCACTTCAATACATACATAGAGGATACTGGATGGCCAACTATGCACATTGACAATGTTCTGCTACAGAGTGTTCTGATCCCATATGACTGCAACAGCAGACCTTGAGAGATCTATGAGTCTGAGAACACAGAGGTGGCAGAACACCACAATTCTGCACAGAGTAGCTCATCTTACATTTTGCATTGTGTATAGTAATGTGAGACATATGTGTGCATGAGTTAATCTGATTTCAAAGGAAAACTTAATCATGCTGTTTCTTGAGCTTGTACAATGCTATTCTACCACAGTATGGTATAATGACATTCCATGACATTTGCAAGTCTGGCACAACAGCATTTTGAAAGTGATGGCATTCTATACAGAACACAACTGTACTATACACGATACAACAATACATGATTATATATACAAACAACAAAATAAGAAATAGCAGCTAATATAGAGATAATGGCTGGGGATCAGGTGATAACCATGCTGTAATCACCTCGAGTGGTTGGTAGGGCAACATGGTAAACCTTGACAGCACAGCTCGAGAGGTTTACTATTGCCCTAGCAAACATGAGAGGCGATTTCATCTTGGTTGTAACCTGATCACCAGCCATCATCGTTTATAGTGTATGGTCAAAAAAACACTGTTTGCATTCTTTGTGTGAGAATCATGGAGCTCTGGTGCATTCTTTTTTTGTTATGCCACTGTTTGGAAGTTCCAAACTGTGGTTAACAAGTTTTAAAACTCTAAACAGTGCATAACAAAGCTGTGTAACTGCTGAGTATGGTGGTTAATAGGCACTTACCATACATTGTATAAAGGATAATGTATAGTCTTTGGTTAATAACCGCGCTGTTAACTTTTCATGAGGTTGCAATGACATCACTGTAAACCTGAACAGTGCAGCTTGAGAGGTTTTCAGATGTCATGGCCACATCAAGAATATTCACGGCATATGCCCTCACTACTACCACACTGAACCCTAAGGGAAGCCACCAGGACATCCTTCTGCTCCTCCCCTTGCCCGGGTGGTTTTAATATGGCACTCGGGTTCACCTTCTTCCTCCATGGAGCCTGGAAGGTGACACATAATGCCTCCACTGAATCCCCTGCTTCCTGAACCATGCCTATCCCTATGCCGCCACGAATGATAAAAGCTACCCTACTGTCACCGTATCCTACACCCTATCCCTTCTACATGTGCTGTACCCTTGTCGGCTTTGATCATGATCATGTCTGCAAATATCCCAAGTCTATGTTACATCTGCCACATACACCCTCCCAACCCCACAGCTCACAGTGGTGCAGACTGGGGGCACTGCAGTTGTGTGAGTGGCATGTAACCATAGCGTACCTGATACTGGCAGGGTTGCCATGCAGCAAGCATCAGGAATGTGCACACGCTGGGAAGGGGGGATCAGAATACAGGAAAATCCTGGCTGGTGAGGGCAGCCAACAGCACTGGTCCTCCATGTCCTCTACCGGGTTCAGCCTTGGCTGACCTTCCAATATCCTCCCCTGGTGCATATCTGAAGCTGGAGTCTGAATCAGAAGGAGTCCATGAGGCATAGGGCTACCCTCCTCGGGCAGTGTAGGACTACCCTTCTCGGGCAGGTTAAACTGAGGGTTGCAGCTGCAGGTGGGGGACAGAGGGAAGGTACAGTTTGGAGGGGGCCTCAGGCAGGCAGGACAAGGACCACCTACCTGAGATAGGTCCTCAGGAGACGTGACCAGAGTGGAAGAAAGTTGGAAAAAAAAACACAAAGGCTCTCACATTGTAACAGGTCTTCCTACTCAGTGACCCATCCACCTCAGCAGCTTTTCTTCCCATGCTATGCCCCAGGACAGTTACCAGCTCAACAACATGCTCCTGACTATTCTCCCATCTGTCACACCTGGGTACAACTGCGTAGAAGGTAATTATCATCCCTGCAACTTATGTTACACTATATAGTGACTCAGCTGTCTTTCCCAAACACTGGTCTCTGGCGTTGCAGACAGAAATCCAAGCACTGCGCCAGTGGGATGGCTAGCCGGCACATTTTTGTTTTACACAGAGGTACTATGTATAATGGCAAGACAATCAGAAGTCTTTCATTTACTATTGCAAGTGCTTGAAACCCATGCCCACTGACCACTGACCAATCTGCTTCCATCTATCATACATTTCTTACTTGTCACAAATCAAGTTAGTAAACCTTATATGTGTACCTGTATTCATTGTCGCTTCTTCACTACACTCCTTGACATCTCTGCAGGGGTGCTAGCAGTAGCAGAACATGGTGGCATGAATATCGATGGAACGACTTCTTGTTTTTAACTTTGGCAAAGCATTCAGCCATCCGAGTGATGCCAACTTCTCAGGATCGCAGTCATAAGCAGCATGTTCAAAATGTGCAGAACATATGTGACTATATTTTGAAGGTTTAAAATCCTTCCTACGACAAAAATGAATCCATGCTTTCCTGATAACTTTGTCAGTTGGAAAACTAAAAAAATGCAGACCACATCCTTTTCGACTTTCATTTTTACAACCAAAAACTACGCAGTAAGGCATTGTCACAGACAAAGTAAGTATAAAGAAAAGAAATTGACAAAAAATACAAATATACACCAAAAAAAAGGAATTTCAGTACTATTTGCTCAGGTAATCTGTTATAAATGATAAGAAAACGATTACTAAACAATAGGATTCAATACAGTACATATGAAAATCAGTAGACTTCAACTGACAGGAGGTAGCTGTCAAAACAGTACACTATTCCCTCCAAATCAGAACAGGAGGTCAAAGGTTGAAACAGTACACACGGACCACAGTTCATGGCAACTGAAAATATTGCTGCAAAAAAAAAGACACAGACACAGAGTAAAACAATTACTTTTATTACAAAAATAAAAAGGACACTTAATTTATTTTCACATATGTTCACACAGAACCATCATGAGGAACGTAGTTTTCAGCATCCATATTGTCTTTCATTCATGGCCAGCAAATAAATACTTTGCATAACCTTTCCAAAATGCTACAACCATTCA
Source organism: Neoceratodus forsteri (assembly GCA_016271365.2). Classification (NCBI taxonomy): domain Eukaryota; kingdom Metazoa; phylum Chordata; order Ceratodontiformes; family Ceratodontidae; genus Neoceratodus; species Neoceratodus forsteri. The sequence goes on along the minus strand of CM057455.1, from coordinate 1,365,560,420 downwards.
TAATATTATAGCACTTGAAATTACATCAAAAAAGTGTGCATTATGTTCATACACAAGCTCAATACATGCCTCTGAACACACAGAAGCAGACTACTTCAAATGTCAGTGCGATCCCTACTACCACTGTACAACACAGTATTTTACAGAGTATCACAGTTTACTTAGCCTATGCTTATGAAATGCTGCTCACACACTCAATCCACAAAATCTGAAAATAAATCAAGCACACTGGCTAAAAACTTCAGGACAGAAGGAAGAACACGACAAGTGCAGGAGGTCTGTCCAGGAAGGAAGGGGGCGCGCATCAGACTTGATTTACACATACTTCATGCTACCTTTTTATTTTTAATTACAACCAGTCTCAATAATGATATAGGCACAAACATCGCCAGTACGTTGACTTAGCAAAGGGATACAGATCAGTATTAACATTGTTCTGAGAGAGGCAGAAAGGGTTCCAGGACAGGATTTTCCCTCATCTAACACATGTTACTTTTTGCTCAGTAAACACAGAAGAAGGGACAAGAAGACACGATAGTGGGCTAGTTTAGCAACAAAATTACACAGGAAGGCAATAAAACTGTAAAACAAGCTTTTATTTCTTCAAAAACTGGGGCAAAACACACAGTGAACACAGGTGAAACTAGGGCGCTTCTGAAAGGCTCTCTCGCTCAGATTACATCATCGCCTGTTAGCCACCCACGTGATCAGTCAGCCCGATGCCGAAAATGAATACAGAGCGCTTTCATGCGATGCGGGTTTAAAAACGTTATTTTTTTCAAAGCTAGCCACTGAATCCATAGAAAGGCGTTGCGATTCAACACAGCACAACACAAGGCAAGACCACAGTAAGTGTTCGGCCATTTTAAAGCATTATTTACAGGTCATTTAAGCTGTGGATATACCAGTCATTTACCAGTAACAGTAGATAGTGGAGAGAATCTTCTCCATAGAGCAATACACATATCTCTATAAGCTTTACCAGTGTTAGGACATGGCAAGAAAGTTTTCCAAACCTAGGGCTTCCTGCCTGATGTCAGCTGGTACTGCACCCACCCCATGGTGTTCCATCTATATAAAATGAACCAGACAACACTACCTTTGTTCCTTTTACCTGCTGGCAAGAAACTGATCAAAACAAGCAGCAAACACAATCAGAAAATTATCCTTTTATTGTACCAGGAGAGGCAGGGAAAGCAGACTGTTTGAGTCTGTCCAATAGCAAGATGGGCAACAAAGGGCTGAACAAGCACAACAAGCCTCTTTACTTGGGGACTGAAAATGGGAATACTTTTGGCACTGTGGAGAAGATAAGAGCGAAAATCTATTGTTACTGCTAGCTAACCCCTTTGATATCTCCTATGTGGAGCCACACACCTACAGTAGGATTGTAATGAGGGCGTACACTAAGAGGTGGAGTGTTAGCATGGTAGAGCAGAACACTATTTACCCTTACTTTAGATGTGGCCACTCACCAGCCTCATAGGAAAACAGAAAACAAAATGAGGTTAACACCCAAAATGTAATAAATAACTGTAAAGATTTCTTTAGGAATAGCTTGATGACAGTTGCTGAGGAGCAGATGCTGTGGAGTAGCGGAGTGGCATACCTCTCAACCTTCTGTCATGGAAATGAGGAACACAGACACTCAGAATGAGGGACACATCCTCAAACATGGAGATACAAGCTCAGAACAAAGTATAAATCTTTATGTTTACTTTTATAAAGTTTATTTTTGATGTAACGTCTTAGAATATTATTAATTTCTGCTTTAAAGTCTGAATTTACAGCACATTCCATTTGGGCAGTACCTTTTCCATGAGGGACAAAGCAATTTTGAGGGGTAAAAAGAGGGCATCCCTCATAAACAGAGACAGTTGAGAGGTATGGGGAGAGCTCTAGAAAGTATATGTGAGGAGTTTTACTTTGAAATGGTATGCCATAATTGCTTTATCTGTGTGGTCTTTAAAAGCAGTTATTGAGAGTAAAATGGGTGATATATTAACCCCCAGAAGTGTATTATCATTATATTTCCACAGAAGGACTGGTGAGAAGGACCAGCAGTAGTAGAGTGGAATAGAGCAAAGGCAGTCAAGGGTAGCGGAGCAGCAAAGCTACAGAGCCATGGTACAGCATAGTGGAGCAGTGGAGAAGCAGAGAATAGTGGAAAACTGAACCACAACAGGGTTGCAGAACTGGAGATTCAAAGACATAGACAATGGTGTGAAAGGAGTGAAAAAAACAGACAGGCGTGTGGAGGTTGAAAATTGTTACAAGTGACGAGAAGTAATAAAATGATATAAATGGTTAAGGGATTGATAATTCATAAAAATCAGAGAGAATAGATTCTTGCAAAAGGAGGGTCTTTACAAAACTAAACTAATTCACTTACTTTTTATCTTTTGCTTTGGTTAGTGACACAAGTTTAAGGGTTATTACTGATACACTGAGTTTATTTTTCTTTTTACATATTTTTGAATTCATTAGTATATGTTTCTGTTTTGAAAGGACCAGTTATAATTTATGTTTACACACACACATTAGGTCACGTGGGGGGACACTTCATAAGTGAGATGAGTGCTAGAGATTCTACAGCACAAACTCTGGCAGCAGCTAACAGCGTGACAATAGTGTGTTGTGGCAAACCATGAGACAGTGTGGGACTACAGAGCAAGATTTTGTAGTGCTTTACTTAAAACGTTCTGTGCTTGGGGACTTCCGGTTGTGATGGCTGCCAGATAGTCAGATCCTGCATAGCTCCGCCAACCCTCTGCTAAATAACAACCCTATCTATTACCAATCCTGCTTCTTTGGAAATGGAACATCAGCTAACAACCTACCTTACACCAAACTGACTGGTCGTCTAGTGTATGGAGACAGAAATAAAGCCTCAGCAGCCCAAACACACACCACCGCCATCTCCTGAAAAAGACAAGCCAACGAAGCATAACAAAGTGGGCGGCTCTGGGGACTCTCCATCTCTAACCCTGCTAACTGAAGCAACTTTTTTTGAGGGCTTGGCACCCATAAAGGAATCTCTCCAAGCAGTGGTAGGAGACCTTCAAGCATTAAAATCTCCCATGGCACAGCTTACAATCTGTACGAGTGATAGCAAAGCTCAGATCTCCTCCCTCGATGACTGGAGGGCCCATATTGATCCTGAGATTGTATCTTTACAGCAGCAACTCCATAAGACTGAGGACAAACTAGCAGATCTAGAGGGACGATCAAGACACGATAACTTGGTCATATTGGGGCTCCCAGAAGGGGAGGAAGGGGAAAATCTTATTTCTTTTGTGCAAACGTTATGTGCCAAAATAGCTGGGCCTTTTCCTAATGGCCCAGCATATATATTAACAGCGAGCGACTGGCTTTACAGCCCACACCTTCGATAGGATCTCCTCCACAACCTCTGATATTCCGCCTATTAAATTACCTAGACAAACGGGTAATTCGGGACAAGTTGAGAGAAGCCAACGAAGTTCAATGGGACAACAAAAAAATCCACATTGCACAAGATCTTCCATTATCAGTGCGACAGAAATGCAGGGAAATGCATCCACTAGTTGTTAAGCTCATAGCCACGGGGGTGAGATTCTGCATGCGATATCCAGCAACTCTGCAGATTAACAAAGAAGGGCAATGGATCTTGTTAGAAACTTTGAGTTCAGCTACCATCGAGCTTAAGAAATTATATCCAGACCTTTTCAAATGAATAAGGGGAATGTATTGGAGAGTCAATAATTCAAGCATGGCAGCAGAACAATTGCTTCGATGGGATGTTCCAAATAACAGCTAGATCTTGGATGATTCACAAGTATTGCTATAATACTGAAATAAACCAAGTACATAGACTGGTATAATTAGCAAGGACTTGCCTGATATAAAACCATGGGACTAAAGTTTGTTTTCTATTTCTGACTCTGTTATATGGTTAAAATGTTGATGGGACGTGGTACAGGTATTTTTAATTTTTATTGGTAACCAGCTTTCTGTTGTAAAAGTTATATGTCAATGTTTTAAAAGCAAAAAGAAAGGAAACAAAAACAAGAGTTTAAATTTACTATTGCTGGTATGTTTAGAAAATGGGGGGGGGAACAGTAGGCTGTCTGGTGGTTGATAATGATTACAGCTGAGTAAATAAAGGGAGTGCAGTCATTAGGACTGGGGTATATTGTTTATTTTGTTGGGATGGGAATGTTTTTGGTTTGGAGACAATACATCTCTTCATTATTAGGGACAAATTACCAGGAGGGTGTTTTAGATACAGGTTTTTTCTAAAAACAGAGCAAGTAGGGACTCCAGTCAAACTCCAGTCAAGCACAGTCCACTAGCATTCGTAGACTATCTAAGGCTTTCTAATCCCAGATCGGACAGTTACCCCATATCTAAAGGAAGGATTTCCCCTGTCAAAAAATATAAGGCTAATTCTAGATGGTGGTAAGATTTATGCCCTGGAGTGTTAAAGGAGCTCAGAACCGAATCAAGCAGCACCAAATCCTTAGACACTTATGGTGGGATATTCAAAAGAGTTGCACATGGCGCAACAGGGGTGCACCATGCACAACCCACCAATGCACCCTGGCACAATATTCAAAGGGGCAACTTGCACTGCGCAACTCCCGATGCACCGGGGCGCATCAGTAATGTATCCGGCACAAGTGTGGGGGGCATGCCCATGCATATGCGGCACATCTCGATATTCAGTCTAGGATGTGCGGCACATATGCTAGCACAAACCCACCTTGTGCCACTCAGGGGGGTTCAAAGATGTGCCTGGTAAAACCAGGAGCAAGTTCTGGCCACCCACAGGTGAGCTGCCATATTGCAGGGCGCAACACGGCAGCCACCAGCCATGGGTGGCCACCCACCCATCCAGAACATTGCCACATGCTCCCTGCCCAGGAGCATTGTGCCCCCCCATCACCCGATCACAGGCATATGTTTCTATATCCCTGGTGTCCAGTGGACTGCATTCTAATTCCTGATCATGGGCATAAGATAAATAATCCCCCTGATGGTCCAGTGGACCACATTCCATCGCCCGATCGCAGGCATAAGGTAAATATCTCCCTGGTGGTCCAGTGGACCGCTGTCCATTGCCCAATTGTGGGCATAAGATAAATATCTCCCTGGTGGTCCAGTGGAAACCCCCCCCACAGCACCTGATCTCGGGCGGATTCACTGAATTAAACCCTGGTGATCCAGTGGTACCCCCCTCCCACCCGCCACCAAGGACCCGCCACCAGCACCCCCAGTCAGTGGCAGGCATCAGCACCCTGCCCACATGCCACCCAACCGCCCGCCAACTGACAGCATACAGTAGTGTCCATCGCCTATTGGTCCACTGTGTGGGCCAATGGGCAGAGCGAACTCATACTGTACTACACAGGCCAAATGTGAATCACATTTCAGGCCTGTCGTAGTATAATATGTCTGCACCAGCCAGCCCTGCAGTGGACCCAGGCGTTCGCTACTGTACACTGTCGTCGATGGGCGGCTGGCGCTTATGCGGTGGGAGTGCTGCCACCGCCACTGACTGGGATGGTGGTGGGCCCTCGGTGAGCGGTGAAGAGGCTACAGACCACCAGATTTAATTCGGTGACTCTGCCCATGATCGGGTGCTGGGGGGTTCCACTGGACCACCAGGTAGATAGTTCACATAAGCCCACAATCAGGCAATGGACAGCAGTCCACTGGACCACCAGGGAGTTATTTCACATAAGCCTGTGATTGGGTGATGGAATGCAGTCCACTGGACCACCAGGGATGTATTATACATATGCCCATGATCAAGCAACCGGGAGCGGAGACCACCAAGGGGCAGCAGGGCGTTGGTCCCTGACGGCTGTAGCCTGACAGGGTGCCAGGTGCAAGTTGCCAGGGATCGGTGCACCGCATGAAAATGGGGCCATAATAACATGCAAATGGCCCCATTTGCACCTTGCATGCATAACGGCCTCATTTGCATGCCCACAGCTGAATACTGCAGTTGTTGCACCTAGCGCAAACCACACTTGCACTGGCGCAGCCCCCTGCTCCCCTTCTGCCACTTGTTCTGGCGCAGTGCTACTGCACCGTGTGCAGTGCATGCACCCTCAGCACCATATTCAATGGTGCTGAGCCATGGCGCAGCACCGTTAAATATCACCTTGTCCATGCCCTGGCTCAGCCCAGTTGCGCTGCACCCAGGCTTGCGCCCCTGCCTGGCGCAGTCTGAATTTCCCACCCTTAGAAACTTTGCATTGTAATATAATCTCCCTTCAAGAAATGCACCTATTACAAAAAAGAAGGAAATCTCTTTAGGAGAAGGCAAATGGGTCAGGTATATGTGGCTGGGAATGCAACAGCGCAAAGGGGGGGTTGGCAATCCTTATTACTAGGGGAACTCAATTCAGGCTACCAGAATGCCATGCTGAAGTACAAGGAAGATTTATATTTCTAAAAGGACTCCTAAATCATGTTGAGGTGATTTTGGAATCAGTATATGGGCCCAATATAGAGTCATCTGAATTTTTTGTAACACTTACGACTGCTTTAAATTCCTTTCTCCAACTACCCACTTTTATTGCAGGGGACTGAAATCTGGTTTATTCACCAGAGTTAGACAAAACAACTTATAGAAGGCCTATACTCTCCCGAGCACAAGGAGCCCTGAAAGAATTCATGACAAACTACAGCCTCAGTGATCAATGGAGACTATTTAACCCAAATACCCAGGGATATATATTTTATTCCCCAGTACACAGTTCTTTATCCAGCATTGATTATTCCCTAGTAAATAATATAATTTTAGAAGGCCTAATAGGTAGTGGTATGGCTCTGAGAACTATATCTAACCATGCACCCATATGGATGGAAGGAACTGTCTCTTTCCACAAAGCTTAAAGTACTGTTTGGAAACTGAATGTTCAGCTTCTCCAGGACGAGCAGGCATTACTCGCCCTTAAAGAAGTAATTGATCAATTTCTTTTGCATAACCAGGGCACCATAAACCATACTGACAAACTACGGTGTGCCTTAAAATGTCTGGTTCAAAGAGAATGTATTCAACTTTCTACCATCCGGAAAAAAAAAAGAGAGGCACTTTCTTCCTCCCTCCTCTCCCAAATCAAAATCCTAGAAGACCAGTTGGTATCTTCTCATAATGAAGATACCCTGGAACAATTAGCCAAATTAAAAAATCAATATTCAGAATCCCTGAGAGAGCAAGCCCAATATGCCCTATTCAAGACCCATGCTAAATATATTGAGCAGGGAGATAAGGCCAGTCACTTCCTTGCCCTTAGATTAAGGAAACAAGAAGAATCCAAAATAGTAGTAGCACTTAACTCCCTCAAAGATAAGTCTCTCCTCACTACTCCAAAGGAAATTGTACAAGAATTTGAGAACTACTATAGGTCTCTATATTCCCCTCAAGTGCCTACCCCCTAAACAGTGGATATACAGGCATATTTAAATAATCTCTCATGTCCTTCTCTTTTGCAGTTGCAAGTGGATATCCTCATAAACCCTATAACTCAGCAGGAACTATCAGAGGCCATTAGTTTATAATCAGAGGACAAAATCCCCGGACCAGATGGTTTTCTACCCCACTTTTATAAAGTATTTAAGGACCAACTTTCACCTCTGTTACTTAGAACGTTAAACTACCTGTGTGATTCCACATTCTCTGATCTCTCCCTTCTAGAAGCCCTCATAATTGTACTTCCAAAACCGAATAAACCCCCACAGTTAGTCTCCAACTACCATCCAATTTCTTTAATGAATTATGATACCAAGCTTTTTGCTAAAATTCTGGCTAACAGATTAACAAAGGTATGGACACCACTACTTAGCCTAGAACAGGTAGGGTTTGTTGCAGACCGCTCCTCTGCTGATCATCTCAGGAAACTGTTTCATGTCTTCCCTGTATCCAGGATAGCACCCTACCTAATGGCTATGCTGTCCCTGGATGTGGAGAAGGCATTTGACAGGGTAAGCTGGATATTCTTATTTGAAGTCTTAAAGAAATTTGGTTTTCCCCACGTATTCATAAGGTGGATACAAATTCTATATACATGCCCTACAGTAAAGGTGTATTGCAATGGAGTTTTTTCAGAACTATTTCCTCTATGCTCCGGAACACGCCAAGGATGCCCTCTCTCACCACTACTTTTTAATCTATACCTGGAGCCACTCCTATATCAACTAAAACATTCCCTCTTAATCAAAGGTATTCAGGTAGGAGATTGGGACTTGCGTTTATTGGTATATGCCGATGACATTATGTTACACATTACAGATCCAGCGACCTCTCTCCAAGCAATAATATCCATAGTAGAATCATATGGGGCCCTATCTAATTACAAATTGAATATAGAAAAATCAACAATTATGCCACTAAACTCCCACACCTATCATTCACAGATGGTAGGCCTGCAACTAAACTGGTCATCCAAATTCAATTATTTAGGTCTCACAATTACACCAAACCTGTCACAGATCAAAAAGCTAAACCTTGATGTTCTACTAGGAATTATGCAACAGGATTTAGACAGATGGACTTATATATCTTTCCCTGCAAGGAAGAATCAATGTAATTAAAATGAATGTTCTCCCCAGAATATTTTACTCCTTGAATATGCTCAACTTTTATCTTCCGCAATCTTGGTTTCAGAAACTACAACAAATCATATCCAAATTTCTTTGGAAGACAAAACCACCAAGAAGATCATATATTAAGTTAGGTGCAGCTAAACTGAGAAGTGGCCTTAGGTTCCCACATTTTTTTCGTTATTATCTAGCAAGTCATATGGTGAAATATCTCCAGTGGTGCCCCCCTATTTCTACCATGGTACACCAGGATTACATACCACTATGGTTACAAATTGAGCACCAAGTAATCAAGCAAAGTGGCATCTCCCCAACCAGCCTACTATATACAGTACTACTCCTAAAATACGTCTGACTATTCTGAAGAATGAACACTGTCACTGAAAGTGCATGCCCAATTATGTAAAGCTCTCAAGTATAACAACAGCAGAGATATATTTCAATCCTTATATTTAAATCCAAACTTTATGTTAGAGGGTCAATGCCTAAGGTCTAAAGAAGAATCTTCTGGAATAGAAGTAAAGGTTTCTGATTTATTAGAACATGGTAAAATCAAACCCACTTCAGCATTACTACTCTCCCTACACCTTTCTCCTAACCAGATATTCAAAGGCTACCAAATTAGACATCTGTTGGTCAGTAAATTTGGAGCAGATACCTGGAATATTGATCAGACAGACCTTCTTAATATGCTTAGTACCCTGGCGTGGAGTCCACATGCTGTATCTAAAATAGCAGCAGTATTATATCCAGCTTTTTTCCAGGATATCCAAGGGGCATTTCCATATTGGGAGGCCCAATTTCCAGATATAAAGCTTTGCTGGGATAGAATATGGCAGGCAGTATGCTCCTACACTTCCAATGACAAACTTCGTCTTATACAATTTTATATACTATGTAACATCTATTATAGCCCAGCTAAGGTTGTAACTATGGGTAAATTGCAAGACTCAAAGTGCATCAAGTGTGGCATAAATGAAGGAACTATCTTCTATATTCTTTTGGACTGTCCTTCAATTAGACCCCTATGGCAAACAATCAAGAATAAACTTGATCCTCTACTTGGTCTGCAGCAACTATTCAAACCTGAAATTTGTATTTTGGGTGATTATTCCCAAGTCCCAGTACTAGAGAGGAGATATGCTATGTCACTAATTTCCTATTCAGTAAAAAAACTAGTATTGAAGCACTGGAAAGATTCCCAACTTATTCCTTATTCAGAAAGGCTGAGTGAGTCCTTATTTAACTTGAGAATAGAGGAGATGATTGCAAGCCTTAGACATTCCCCCACCAATTTTGAAAAGAAATGGGGCAAATTATATACACTGACCATGATTATTCAATAAAAGATAGGGATGCCAATACTGGACATACATAGATGCCCCTAGAAGCTTTAATAATCAATGAAGTGCTTGCTATCTAGATTGATAAAAGATCCCTTTGTTAGTCTTCCTCAAATAACAATAAGCTCCCAACATTGAACAGTTCACAATGACCCTATATCTAGAAAGAGGGGGAGGGAGGAATGAAGACTTGTAGAGACAGAAGGGTGCAGGGTGCGGGAGGAGGGTAGAGGGGTATTAATGGGGATAGATATAGTTGTAGATGTAGTAGTAATAGTTATTATTGAACCGATGTAACCTCAAGGCTAAAATGTCATGCTTTGGATTATGTATGATATTCCATGTGCCTAATAACCCACAGGTACAACTTAAAAACGAATAAAGCATACTGAATTAAAAAAAAAGTTCTGTGCTTAATTTTGACCAATAAATTGGCAAAAGCTACATTATATATTTGTCTCTTTTTCCTGCCAGTGCCAATTTAAAGTGGCCACAAACTACTAGCACTTGGAAATGAAGCAGTGTTGCCTTAAGCAGTTGTCAGCTGGCATGCAACACTAGTAAAGCACGAGGACGAGTACAATTAAGATTTTAAAGTTAATTGTTGGTTTCTACGTGATATTATAAAGAGATAACATGACTTAATTGGGTGGATTATAAATGTGTCACCAGGTGTGGATATTCAAGATAACACATACAGTACAAGGCAGACTCAGGAAAGTCAGTTATCATTTTATTTTGTCACAAAATGAAAGAATATATGTACAGAAATCAAATGAAAAATGTCAAAATAAAGGTTAGTTGCATTCAAAATAAAGACCACTGCTTTTGGTCTTATCAGATTCTAGGTTTCAATCAGTATGACCACTGTGAGTCCACACCACCGGAAGGTCTTTCTCCTACCTCCATCAGTCTCCTACTGACTCTCTAACTCCTATCTAACTTAATGCTGCTAGTGGTAGGCTTAGATATATTCTGGGTGGGGTCACCTGACTAAACCCTTAACTAAATATACAAAAGAAAATTAGCTAGGTTAGCCTAAAATCACACGGTGACCCACCATACATTGTAATACTGCACTTCACATTGATTGCCAGCTACGTGACATCATAAATGTGTTATAAAGGGCTAAAATAACTCATAACATGCTTAATTGCCTGGTAAGTAACACAAGGTCCCTCCTTAGTTACCTTTAAGTGACAGGGAGGGCTGTATAAAGAGGGGACTGCAGATGGTGCTGCTCCCCTATAGAAAACCTCAGATGCAGTCCTGCAGTGAGGTAAGATACTGAACTGTTTAGTTTTCTTCATGGGTTTATATGGTAACTGCAAAACATTAAAGTTCCCTCTGGAAACTTAAGAACTGTAGTAACCCCTTTTGATCATTTACTAATCTAAGGGCTTTTGCTTTTATTGCACCTGTTGTTTTTTTAAATGGGGGATGGGGTTAACTTATACCAAAAAAATGGGCCTTCTTTGGAACAAATACAGCCTGGGGGCTAAATTACAGACTGGTCCCATTTAGAGCTGAGGCACTAAAGGCACTTCATGCTTGTTTTCTCTTGGTGTTCACACATTGTAAATATATAAATGTAGCTATCTTTGCACTTTACCATTCCATCCATTTTATTAACATGTATATTTAGGCACCTTATAATTTCTTAAAGCTTTTTCTCTTCCAAGCATAAATTCAGCACTGCATGCATTTTAAAGTCCAACAGGTGTGCATATACAAACACATTTATATTCCTAAAGCCCATGAGCACATTATTCAGCCTCCAGTAAACCGCTCAGTTAAAGCATTCTGCACTTTAAATCTAGCAGCTCTTTGGTATGTGTGATGGCAATACAAGCCCCTTATAAGCATGTGCTAAACAATTTCATAGAAACATAGAAGTTGATGGTAGATAAGGACCGCAAGGCAATTTCTTTTTTTTATTATTTTACACAAGCACCTTGCACTTTTATGCATTTAGCACCTTATATAATACTTCAGGAATTTGAGGCACTTTATTCATGTTTAATTCCTTTCTAGCAATTTGCACTTTATAAAGCAGGCAGTATTTACTGTTAGGATAATTATTTTAAACCATTACTTCTCTTATATATGTGGTTGCACTGCAGCACTCTATTCTCCATTCTATGCACTAAATGCATTTTCTCACACATTTTACTTCTTTAAATGCACTAATGCACTCTACTCCTACAAGTAGCACTAAATGGAGGGTGGGGTAAGGGAAGACCTTAGTCTCCTTACTGGGGCACCCACCCATGACAGGAGTCATCCTGTCAAAATATGCAGTATTTGCTTGTGGGTTTTTAATTGCACTTATAGCAACTGTTTATGTATTCTTTTTGTAAAGACACAATAAGTAGGATTAAATAGCACAATATTGGGCTGTTTAATCCTTCTCACAATACCATCATTTGTATCCATATTTCTTTTATAGTGGATACTCTTGTTAGAAAAAGCATTTGGCGTGCTCTGAGAATTAATTTAAGATTTCACAAGATCCATATAAAGAGTATTTGGAACGGTCAAGATTGCTTGGTGCCAATCAGATGGATATAGAGTACTGGATTAGACTCCTTATTGCCACATTTTTTTTCTTTGATGAGAGACTCCAATTACCTTTTTGTACAGGAACTTCTCTTGAATTTTAAATATACCTTTTTAGACTCTTTGGATTACCCTGTGTGTTATACAAAGAGACTGCTATGTGAAGAGGCAGGCATTCTCAAATGGAGACTACTTGTGCTAAATTTAGAAACTATGCCTTTGAGAAAGCGAAGGTTTCCAAAATGCGTTAGACTTACATTGGTTTTCTGTCTTGATGGTGCCTGTCTTATTCACTGTGCCTGGCCTAGCTGCCCTCTCCTTTACATTTCTACTTATATATTACCGCCCCTGTCTATTATCTATTTGTGCTTTCCATTGCCCCTGTTTTGTGCCCCTTCTGTGGCTCTTATCTCTCCTGCCCAGTACCCGTCAACACCCCCTGCCTGTACTCCCCCTCTCCCTCCCCTCAGCCTTCCACATCCCTCCTTTCTACCTTGATCACTGTGAACATACTGACTGTCTAGTTTCACAAGGCAATGCATGAAATATATTATTATCTAACTGTTGTACTCATATAGTTCACCCAGCTATTGTTGTAGACACATTCCTACATTATGAAGGAACTGAACCGCTGTTCTCCAACGGTTCTCCATTTGTGTCATTGTTAAACTATTGTGTCATTGTTACTGTAAAGTATTACTCAGATATTATGTTGTTGACTGTTTATAAATTGTATATCCTTCATTCCTGTTCTAGCCAGTTCCATCTTGTAAATGAACTATGCTCAATGATGTTTGCCTGGATAAATAAAGATTTTGATTTGATTTGATTTGATATGTGAGCCTTCAATAAACTGCATTGTTATCACATGCAGAGTGGTGTCCATGCATCTTTCAGAGGGTGAATATCAGATTTTCCATTCTGGTGTATATTTTAGTACTGTATTTAAAGTTTTTAACTAGCTTATATTGATTGTAAATTATATAATAATTACAGGTAGTGGGTTTTTACTACTGGAGAGCTTGCTATAGAAGAAATGTTGTGAAAGAAAAAATACAAATTCTACTGTTAAAATCACAAAAACCTAATACTAGATCTCAAGCAAAAAGACAGTGAGAGATAGGGAGGGAGGGGAGTAGAGAGAGAGAGAGGGAGAGAGAGAAAGAGAGAGACAGCTCAAGGAAAGGACAACCAAAAAATATATTAAATGATTTTATTACTCCAGGTAATGAAATTGAACTAGTTGAACTACTGTAGTTGGAGATACAAGTAGGACTTTTTGGCCCCTGAATCTAGGAAACTGTTGGCTCAAAGTCTTCTCTTTTCTGTAGTGGATTATGGCCTTACAGTTTACTCTGTGGCTAATGAGTGTGCCCTTTCCAAACTATGGGTAGCTTATAATGGCATATGTAGATTTATCACCAATCTACCCAGACACACTCATCATTGTGTCCTTTATGCCTCCTCTGGTTGATTTTCTTTAGAGACTAGGTATAAGTTTGGTCTAACTGTTCTAATACAAAAAAAACTCTTTGAGTCTGCTTCCATCTTCAGTTTCCTTATTGTTTAAAAGTAATAAACATGTATGTGATACTAGATCTGTTCCCTTCAGGTAATATACTGTTCCTTGTTTTAAAAAGACACAACGCCAAAGATCCCTACTTTACAGAGATCCATTGTATACAACTCATTATTACCTGTAATTAAGAACTCTTCTACAGTGCATTTATTTAAAGTTTTACTCAAGGACTGGCTAAATTCCAGAACGGTTTGCTCATGTTATGAGTCATAATAATTGTATGATTGTATTTATTTGTATTGTTCCATTGTATTATGTTGTACTGTTATTTATAGACTTGTCACTAATTAAAATGGGTATTTATGCCCATTGGCATATAAGCATAAAACATAAAAAATTAAATGAAAAATGAAATGTGATGATATAAGCCACCTTACTCGCCAGTGGTACAGTACCGCATCACCAATTAAAAGCAGCAGGTCACTGCCTATAAATTTAGACCACCCCTTATTAGTGGAAATTTGAGAATTAGAGGAGGTGGGTGTGCAAGTAGTGAAAGAAGAAGTCATACAACATGAATGACTGTTACAAGATAGAAAAGGAAGAGAGGTTAGTAGACAATCAAAGGAAGTAATACTACAAGAGAATGAAGGAGAGATAAAGTCACAGACTTGTCTAAATCAAATGAAGCTTGACTTATCTCAAGAATTCACAAATTTATATAAGAAAAAAGAAGTAAAAAAGCTTCATTCCTGCAAAATGTTGAACATTTTGTATCACCATATGTTGCAAGATTTAGAATAGATCCCTCCATCCAAGCCCTGCCTGATTTACTACATTACTGGCAGAACGCAGAAGTGGATATGCCATAGTGGAAGAAGATGGCCAGTTAAGAGATAATAGTAAGGAAAATACTGAGGAGGGGATAATAATAATAATAAGTTAATATATGTGGCATTGCCTGAAATTAAAACAAAACTACAGTATGATTAAATAATAATTATTTGGGGCAGCTGGTCACATTAATGACATTGTTAGTTGAAGCAAATCAACTTCAGTTAAAGAAGCCATTGGTTAAAAACAACAGAGGGGAGAATGGAATACCACAGCATAAAGTACTACATTAATACAGCTCAGATTCAGAAAACAACTACTGTAAGTTAATTGCAGAAAAAAGGTTTAATTGCCAAACTTGCACAACAATTAAATAGTGATAAAAAGTGAAGGAGACAGGGAGAGGAATAGGAATGGACAAATTTCCAAAAACACGAGATGTAGGAACTGTCAATGTTTAGGAAAAGATAGAAAACAGAAGAATGTAAGTACTAAAAAAGATAGAAACAGAGGAAAGGGAAAAAGCTGTTAGATCAGTCAATAAGAGGTTCTAATTAGAAGAAAAACAATGCAAAAATTAGACAGCAAGAGGAGGACTTAGAAACCCCAAATGAAGTAGAAGGAAAAAAAAGAAGCTGAAATTAACAGGGGAATGAGATTATGAATATTATATTAAAATGAATCCCAAAACTAAACAAACTCTGATCAGAGCCAATGTGGTTGCAAAATAATGGTAATGATGCAGCCAAAAGAAGTGAGAGGCTGTTCACAGCACCTCATCAACCCCATAGGTAAAAGTTTTCAAATCCCCACCAAAATATGATTCCATGTCATCAAAATATCACTCTGCACCACAAGTGTGAAAATACATTTTGGCCAGGATTTGAACAGTGACAGCTGTTGTGTTCATGAAGTGGCATGAAAAATGGCTGTGTTGATAATTTGGGGTCAAAATATTGAAAATTACCAAAGTTACGAGGGAGCATAGAAAAATTTCAATGTGCACTCATAACTTTGTAATTTTTACATATTTTGACCCCAAATTTTCAACATAGCATTCTTATAACCCCACCTCATGAACAAGGGCAGTGAAAATTCCCAAACCCTGCCTGAAAGGTGATTTTGCAATGTTTGCATAATTCCACCACCATTGGTCATATGGTTGGGTCCCAAAAAGGCCACGT
The DNA here is from genome assembly GCA_016271365.2 of Neoceratodus forsteri. Classification (NCBI taxonomy): domain Eukaryota; kingdom Metazoa; phylum Chordata; order Ceratodontiformes; family Ceratodontidae; genus Neoceratodus; species Neoceratodus forsteri. Next base: position 1,365,544,386 of record CM057455.1, on the reverse strand, counting down.
TCACAATTTGGGGCTAAAATACACACAAATGACAAAGCCATGCGTCAAAGCTCAAAATCCCTTTGAAATACATTGAAACACACTTACCTTGGTTTCCCATATTGCAGTTAGCAGTTCCAGCAGCAAGACATGACTTTGATCAGAGAGTGGATATTTGCCGTGGGCATGTTCAGGTGAGTGAGGGTGTGTGGGGGGTGTATGTATGGTGGGTACTGAATGGGAGGTGGGGGTGAGGGGTCAGACTGGTGAGGGACCATTTTCTTTTTTGCAGGTTTAAAAAAAACATCAAGGGATGGTTTTCTTTATTTCAGACTGGGATGGCAATCGGAGGGTGGGGGTGCCAGTAGACACCAGGGAAACAGTAGTATATTATGAAGACAGCAATCAGAGGGTGGGGATGTGTGACTAGACACCAGAGAAAGAGTAATACATTATGGGGATAGCGATCAGAGGGTGGTGATGCCACAAGACACCAGGGAAACAGTAATACATTATGGAATGACAATCAGAGGGTGGGGGTACCTCTAGACATCAGGGATGACAAACAGAGGGTGGGGATACCTCTAGACATCAGGGAAACAGTAATACATTATGGGATGACAATCAGAGGGTGGGGGTACCTCTAGACATCAGGGAAACAGTAATACATTATGGGATGACAATCAGAGGGTGGGGGTACCTCTAGACATCAGGGAAACAGTAATACATTATGGGATGACAATCAAAGGGTGAGGGTACCTCTAGACATCAGGGAAACAGTAATACATTATGGGATGACAATCAGAGGGTGGGGGTACCTCTAGACATCAGGGAAACAGTAATACATTATGGGATGACAATCAGAGGGTGGGGGTACCTCTAGACATCAGGGAAACAGTAATACATTATGGGATGACAATCAGAGGGTGGGGGTACCTCTAGACATCAGGGAAACAGTAATACATTATGGGATGACAATCAGAGGGTGGTACCTCTAGACATCAGGAAACAGTAATACATTATGGGATGACAATCAGAGGGTGGGGTACCTCTAGACATCAGGAAACAGTAATACATTAGGGGATGACAAACAGAGGGTGGGGTACCTCTAGACATCAGAAACAGTAATACATTATGGGATGACAATCAGAGGGTGGGGTACCTCTAGACATCAGGAAACAGTAATACATTAGGGATGGCAAACAGAGGGTGGGGGTACCTCTAGACATCAGGGAAACAGTAATACATTATGGGATGACAATCAGAGGGTGGGGGTACCTCTAGACATCAGGGAAACAGTAATACAATAGGGGATGACAATCAGAGGGTGGGGGTACCGCTAGATATCAGGGAAACAGTAATACATTATGGGATGACAATCAGAGGGTGGGGGTACCTCTAGACATCAGGGAAACAGTAATACATTATGGGATGACAATCAGAGGGTGGGGGTACCTCTAGACATCAGGGAAACAGTAATACATTATGGGATGACAATCAGAGGGTGGGGGTACCTCTAGACATCAGGGAAACAGTAATACATTATGGGATGACAATCAGAGGGTGGGGGTACCTCTAGACATCAGGGAAACAGTAATACATTATGGGATGACAATCAGAGTGTGGGGGTACCTCTAGACATCAGGGAAACAGTAATACATTAGGGGGTGGCAAACAGAGGGTGGGGGTACCTCTAGACATCAGGGAAACAGTAATACATTATGGGATGACAATCAGAGGGTGGGGGTACCTATAGACATCAGGGAAACAGTAATACATTAGGGGGTGGCAAACAGAGGGTGGGGGTACCTCTAGACATCAGGGAAACAGTAATACATTATGGGATGACAATCAGAGGGTGGGGGTACCTCTAGACATCAGGGAAACAGTAATACAATAGGGGATGACAATCAGAGGGTGGGGTACCGCTAGACATCAGAAACAGTAATACATTAGGGGTGGCAAACAGAGGGTGGGGTACCTCTAGACATCAGGAAACAGTGATACATTATGGGATGACAATCAGAGGGTGGGGTACCTCTAGACATCAGGAAACAGTAATACATTATGGGATGACAATCAGAGGGTGGGGGTACCTCTAGACATCAGGGAAACAGTAATACATTATGGGATGACAATCAGAGGGTGGGGGTACCTCTAGACATCAGGGAAACAGTAATACATTATGGGATGACAATCAGAGGGTAGGGGTACCTCTAGACATCAGGGAAACAGTAATACATTAGGGGGTGGCAAACAGAGGGTGGGGGTACCTCTAGACATCAGGGAAACAGTAATACATTATGGGATGACAATCAGAGGGTGGGAGTACCTCTAGACATCAGGGAAACAGTAATACATTATGGGATGACAATCAGAGGGTGGGGGTACCTCTAGACATCAGGGAAACAGTAATACATTATGGGATGACAATCAGAGGGTGGGGGTACCTCTAGACATCAGGGAAACAGTAATACATTATGGGATGACAATCAGAGGTTGGGGGTACCTCTAGACATCAGGGAAACAGTAATACATTATGGGATGACAATCAGAGGGTGGGGGTACCTCTAGACATCAGGGAAACAGTAATACAATATGGGGTGGCAAACAGAGGGTGGGGATACTTCTAGACATTAGGGAAACAGTTATACATTGGGGGATGGCAATCAGAGGGTGGGGGTGCCACTAGGCACCAGAGAAACAGGAATACATTATGGGAACAGTGATCAGAGGGTGGAGGTTGCACTAGATACCAAGGAAACAGTACTAGACAGTGGGGATGGCAATTGGAGGACAGGTGGGTACCAGTAGATACCAGGGAAAGTTTGTTAAATAATGAGGACAGCGATTGGAGGGTGGGGAGCTGCCACTAGCCACCAGGGAAACATTATTACATACTGTACATAAGGGGAGGAAAACAAGTGCTAGCTCCGAACCCAGAAGTGAACCGAAAGTGAGTGCAGTGCAGGAAAATAGTGTGCAGTTGGATGGAAGAGAGGAACAGCACTGTAGTAAATGGAGAAGACCTCATGTGCTTTAACTCCACTGTGGAAGGACACAGTCAAGGTATCCAGTCACATGCTTCCAGAGTTCCCTGTCTCTACTACATCATATTAATATGTTGAATATAAGTCACATACTGTAGTTGACACTGGGGCCTCAGTTAGGCCAGCAAGGGCCAAAATTTAGACTACATTTTTCTGATGATCTTGTACTCTGTTCTTTCATGTTAAAAAAGGGCCCAAACTGGAAGACATTTTTTGAAATGTAATATTTTATTTGGGCCAACTATGCAGGCAGAAATAAACACAAAAATTCTGAGTCTCAGTCTCAGCCCTTTGCAAGAAAATTCTACACAGCAAGCAGCTCTAGAAAATTCCATGGAGATAGTTATTCTTAAGGGCCCAATCCATGAAACCCTATGTGCACCCTCTATGGGTGTGTAGGGTTGTGTGTAGGGTTTGCATGCACCATGCAGGGGCCTCTGCTGCTGTCATGAATCAGTACTCAGCTCTCTCCACACCCAGTCCAGTGAAGGCATACAAATCTGCTTTCTGGTCTGACTGTGAGGGGCAAGAATTGGGTTAAACACATGCTACATAGAATCCTGAAAGATGCCAAGGCACCCGTTCTGCAGCTCTAGGAGTGTGCAACCACTGCCATGCCATAGTGGCTATGCACCCCCAGGTGATCAGTCTAGGATTGGCTGCTCTGGCCACTGATCACCTTCACCTTGCACTATGACTACATGTTGGTGTCCGTGGGGCAGTAGCTTACAAGGAGGGCCATGACAGCACAGTGCCTATTCACAGCACTAAACAGCAGTATGACACTTGTTGTCATATCCCACAATTCCCTGCTCTGACTACATAATATGGACTGGGGGATCCACTAGTGCAGAGATGTGGCCATTCTTTTGGTAAATCCAATCCAGCTCCACCACCTCTGCTGCCACTACTCTTCTAAAGAGCTCCACGCATCACCATAATCTCAATACTGGCAAAATTACCTCTGACAGCACATACCTGTTCCTTGCACTGACATGCAGTAATATCTAAATCATGGTTTTACCTTTATTTATTTATTTTTTTATTGCTTGATTTCAAAAGTTTCACCATGAAAGACATATGGAGTAGCTAAAAGCTCTTTTCCAGATGAGTCCTGGGGGTGATGGGAAGTGGAGATAGATCAAGTGGCAGAAAAATGTAATAGTGTTCACAGTACTACAAAAATAAAAGCCCTATACAGCAATACAGTATATCAGAACAGCATACTCATAAACATTGTAAAACAGATACATATAAGTAGATAAAACTGAGTTTTGATAGGCAGGGGGAAGTTACTGAAACTGTACATGTGTAGTGTGGAGATGAGGGGAGCAAAATGGCCAGGACAATATTAGTGGTGGGGAAGGAAGACAAGAGGTAGAGGATCATGGATAGCTGCAGGTGGGAATAGAAAAGTCATAAAGAAGAGTCATAAGGGACAGTGCAAAAGAGGCAGAGCGGATTAACTGGGGAAGGGGCGGACCAGAGTTTAGGAAAGGGTTACATGAGGGGCTTGGGCTTGTACTGAGTACAGAAACTATAGTACAATGCAGGGAAGGTATTGCATTATCAAAGGTGCCATCCTACAAATAAGACATTAAACTACAGTTCTTCTTCTAACATCTGGTGGCTATGTGGAAGTTAAAGATCCCATAGAACTTTCTTGAAAATGCAAGGGGTTATTCTCTGGTGCCCTGATTCAAATTTCCTCTCATAACATAATTTCTAATGTCAATGACCATTTGTAGGAGATGAGTGCTAAATGGCTGCTGTGTTGGTCTGTAGGAATTTGCTGCCAGCATTGAACTCATTGCTACAAAGCACTTTGGGATACAATGTGCATACAGTATAAGGCCCTATGTAAAATCAAATTGCATTCAACTATAGGCTAAAAATGTGCAGCACACTAACTGCATCTGTTCATTCAGTGGTAATTCAAAAAGTTCTGCAATGAGAGACTAAAAAGGACAGCTAGCAGCTTGTGCATAGATTGTAGGCAAAGATCTTGGTTGACCTCAGAAATTTTATTTGACTATAAGGGGACCATTTATGAGCAATGCCCATCACAGTTTTGAAAGCCCACAATAAGCTCATATAAATGAAATAGAGGGCTTAACGACAGCTGACAACAATCCAGACTAAGTCTGCCCTGCCACAGTACCTCTATTTTTAGAACTGTGTGCTGTCGCTCAGTGTGAAGCTGTGCCTCCCACTCTGTAGTACTGGTTGGACAAACAACATAGTTTACTTTATGAATGTATTAAAAAGTGCTGGATTGACAGATACAGAATTGGTTTGGGTTTACAAATTCTTAATTTGGTCTGTTGTAGCATATTGTTGTACAGTCATTCTGAGCTAACAGTCAATCAGAGAAACAGGATAGTGTCAGTTAAAAAACAAGCATTTGTCAATGCCGAATGTTCACTGCTGGTATTGCTGTTGTACCGGGTATGGCTTGTATGCATTCTTACTATATGTTTACCCAGGATAGAGCAGACGAGATGCAGTGCCTCATTTTCAGTGGTGTCCTGTTTTAACACATTGTTAGATTGTTATTATCCAGAATACGGCAGCTGAGAGGCAATATCAACTTTTAAGTGAGCTCCCACATTGTGACCTAAGATGTCCAACAGTCTTTTCATGACTTGACATTATGATCAAGACAGGTGAAACTTTTAAAATCCCATCTGATAGGTGATTTCACTGCACGACTGTGGACAAAGTTTTGGTGGGGATTTCAAAAATTGCATCTGTCATGTTTAGGAGGTGGGGTAACACAACGGATATGTTGAACATTTGGGGCCACAATCTGAAAAAAATAAACTTATGAGTAAATGTTGGAAGCATTGGTTTCCTTATAACTTAGTTGTTATTGTTTTTCACATTTTGGCCCCAAATTTTCAACATAATCTTTTTTTGGCCACTCCTTCTGAAGAACATGACAGATGTCATTTATAAAACAATGTCTGAAATGTCATTTTGTGCCATAAGTGTTAAAATACATTTTGGGAAGGGTTTGAGAAATGACAGCTGTCACATTCATGAGGTGGTGTGAAAAATGGCTATGCTGAAAAGTTGGGGTAAAAACATTGAGAATTGCCACAGTTACGCGCGTGCATTGAAAAATTGCAAAGTAGACTTTGAAGGTTGTTGTTTTCTCTTAGTTTTACCCCAAATTTTCAACATAACCTTCTTATGACCCCTCATAGCCTTCTTATGAGCTCACTTCATAAACAGGGGGTGGAGAAAATATGCAAATCATATCCAAAAGGTATTTTGCACTACAAGAGCGAAAACACATTTTGGCCAGGATTCAAACAATGACAGCTGTCCCATTCATGAGGTGCTGTGAAGAAATGGCTATGTTGAACATTTGGGGTTAAAATATTGAAAATTACCAAAGTTATGAGCCTGCATTCATAAATTTCAACATAAGCTCATAACTTTGCCCTTTTTTAATATTTTTACCCTAAATTTTCAGCATATCCTTCTTATGACTGCACCTCGTGCACAAGGGTGGAGAAAATGTTCTACTCCTGCACAAAAGGTGATTTGATGCAGGTACCACAAAATCAGCTTTTGGGAGAGATTTGACTAATTTCACTGCCATTGGGTATGAGGAGGGGTCCCAAAAATGGAATGTTGAAAATTTGGGCCAAAAACATTCATAAATGACCAAGTTATGCCAGGAAGTTCAAAACCCCATTGAAATACTTTGAACCACATACCTGATTTCCTTAGTTCATGGTCTGGCATTGAAGAGTGAAGATGTGCATTGGACTGACAGTGTCCCACCTCTCAAAACCCACTCTCATAGCAAAATATTCACTGCACATGTTTGCACAATGAACATAAAATAGTTCTTATATACATCAATCCAAACAAATCGTATATTCAAAGAGTAAATCTGTGTGGCCTTTAAATCCTAGAGATAAAGCGTCAGAACCTTTCTAAGAAAGTTTTTGTATTCATCACTGATGAAACTAGTAAAGTGCATACCCTGGTTTGGGAATAGAAATGTGGTAGAAGTATAGGGCAGCCTTGATCATCAAAATCTATAGCATGCTGCCAGCTATAGGTAAGCAAGTACCTCATTTTAAAAGCATTTCATGGATTTTTTAAATTTCACACTATGGTGTGCATCATGCATAAATAGTTCCCTTTAAGACAAATGATTCTATAAATGTATGTATCAATAATAACACTTTCCCATTGTAAATTTTGTTGGAGAAACCACAGAGTAAACAGCAGTGTGTATTGCCTTCACAGGACAAAGCCCTGAGTTTGGCGGGATGGGGATGCAGAAAAGTGGAAGTCATTCTGGGAAGAGGAAGAGGAGTGACAACTGAAAGAAAATATCAGAAAAAGGAATATCAAAAATAGTTGTGTGCCTGTATGTTTTTAATTTCCTCAAGAAAATCAAACCTGTGACACCCCACGCCCCACATTCTTGTGTTTTGTAGTAACTTTTTAGTAACATGATAGTATATGATCAGCCTGTATCTGTGGTGGTTTCCAAATGTTGTAATTCACTGATTAGAATGTTCAGAGAAATAATTCATGGTTTAGAATATGGATTATTTCTCTGAACTGCCCTAATCAAAATCACACTCCAGTCAATGATACACATGCCCTGGAGTATGAGCCGATTAGGACAACTCCCTTTATGAACACTCATTTCAAAACGGCACTCAGTACTCAAACTCTTACCATTGCTTCATGTAGTAAAATGGGAGAAAAAAACTAACTTTTGGGAGTGCTTGAACAAGATGGCTGTTTGAATCCAAACCTCCTAACCTCCTGTCTCTAATCACTAGACATCCATTCATTTCCCAAGTTTATTTTATGATACAGATGCTAGTAATTGAAATTCACTTCAATTTGATCCTGACCTTGAAAGATTTCTTCTTACCCTCCAGCAAGAAAATCAAAGTTCTGCCACTTGGTCCTCAGCTCAGCTACAGCGTGGCAACCGCAACCTATTATAGCTGCGGTCCTCCTGGTAGATAAGGTGGAGTCATGTTCACCCAACTCTTGTCAGAGCTGAAAGAAATTAAAACAGGATCATCACAAAACACAGAGAAGTTTGCCCAACTCAAAACAAGATCCACTGCTACTGAAATTAAGGTGCAGATGAAAGGAGCCTCCTGCCATGAAATGAGGGCCCTGATCTGAGATGAAAAGAAGAAACTGATGGCCATGCAGGAAAATATTGATGGCCTTAAGAACTAGGGCCAACAAAACAACATGCAGTCTGTTGGCTTCCTTAAAAAGGTAGAGCTCAGGGACACCATTACCTTCCTCTGCTATGCACTCCACAGCTGCTGAAGCTCCCTGGTGACCCTAGATTTAACATTGAGCAGGCCCACATCTTTGATTCCCATTCCCAACCAGGATGAGCACCCACAGCTGATTCTAGCCTGCTTCCTCTGGTTCCAAGTAAAGAAAGACATCCTTAGATGCCACTTCCTCCAGTTCCCAGTAAAGGATGATATCCTCAGATGGGTGAGGGAGCTTGAAACCCTGGACTGGCAAGGATACCAACTGATGGCCTTCCAAGACTATTCCAAAGACCTTACCACCCAGCACAGAGCATTCACATTGGCTTGCCAGGCCCTCCATAGGATGGGGGTTCCCTTCATACTACACTACCAGGTCTTGATGCATCTCATCCACCGTGGTGTATGTGATATTCAGCATGCCAGAGGTGATGATGGACTTCATCTGCAGTAACTGGCCCACAGCCATAGCTCCTATGACGTCCTGGCCTGAGATGAAGCAGCACAAACCCCCTAAGAAAAGGCAACCTGGGATAGGACCCTTAATAATAGATGTCATAGTAGTGAATATGGAACCAGGAATGGATGAGCTATTTAACAAATATTTTGTCAGTATATACCAACCGAAGGACTCAGACTATAATACTCAGCGAATAAGTAGCAAAAACAATATTGTGATAACCAAATCTGAAGTCATGAAGAAACTGTATAGCCTAAGTCCAAATAAATTGCCTGGTCTGGATGAGCTGCACCCAGCATTATTTAGGGAGGAAGCAGATGAAATTTCAGGTCCCTTGGCAGACATTTTCTCTAGCTTACTATCTAAAGGTAAGGTTTTAAATGAATGGAAGATGTCCACTGTAATACTCATGCAATAAAAAGGGTCGAAAAAATGACATTGCAAATTATAGGCCTAATATACTCACTCTAATGGTGAGTAACATTTTGGAGAAATTTGTAAAGGAGAAGTTGAAGGAACATATTAGTACAAACAGTTTTTGTGACATCATCTAGCACAGTTTTCTAAGGAGAAGGCCTAGCCAAACCAATTTACTTCACTTTTTCGACCCTGTTAGTAGAGCTCTTGACGCAAGTGTCCAGTCGACATCCTGTTTCTGGACTTCCCAAATACATTTAATACCATGCCACATACTCCCCTAATCAGACAACTTCATAGAATGAATGTGGATTTGAACATTATAAACTAGGATGCTTCATGGCTAGAGGGAAGAAAGCAGAGGATTAGTGTGGCAGGCCACAACTGCTCATTGCAGAATGTAACTAGTGGTGTTCCTCAGGGGTTGATCCTGGGACCTACTTTGTTTAGTATATACATTTATGACATTAAAACATCCTCAGCAACATGAAGTTGTAAATTTGCTGATGATCTAAAAATGGGTGCAATTGTAAATAACGATGCATCAAAGGAGTTTCCAGAGGAAAATAAACAGCTTAGAGCTCTGTGTTAAGAAACATGAACCGTCACTAAACCTGGACAAGTGCAGAGTCATGCATCTTGGTAGCAAAAAATTGATGGCATCATACTTCCTGTATGGAGAAAATTATTGGAAACCAGCAGAGAGCATGAGTTATTATAACAATTTACATCTGACGAACAATGTAAGGAATCATTCAGGAATACAAACAGAATTTTGGGTTGCATTTACAGACACAATAGGAGTAGAGCCAGTAGAGTTCTTATACCACTGTATACTTCTCTGGCACAACCTAATATCTACAAGAGACCACCTCTGGCACAAAGCTCGTGCCACAGGCAGTCAAGTTGACTGGGATCAGTATAAAGCCGCCAGAAACGCTTGTACTCGGGAGATCAGACTGGCTAAATCTGTGTATTACAAAGATATGCTCTCACACTCTTTGCACAACAGCCAGAAATTTTGGGATACCTCAAAGATCTCACCAGCAAACCCAAAAGATGACCCCCCACCATGTTTAATGTTAATGGGGTGACAATCCAGGACCCGCAGCTAATAGCTGACACATTCAACTCTGCTTTCACTGACCTCAGTGGCGTACTGCCCCTGACTTCTTTGATAAACCCTCTAGCTCATTTAACCCCACTATGCCAGACACAGCCCTGAATAACCCCTTTTTCTATTTTAAGAAAGTCACCCTAAGGGAATCAAAAAAATATCTCCTGAAAGTACTTGGTAAGTCATGCTTCAGTAATGACACCCTCGACCTGAAGTTGCTGTACCTTACCCTAAACTCAGTACTGCTGCCACTCACCAAAATCCTCAACCTGTCACTTTCCCTTGCACAGTTTCCCCAACAGTGGAAAGCTGCAGTGGTGACTCCCATTCACAAGAGCAGGGACAGGGCCTTACACACAAATGATTGCCTGATCTCCATTCTCCCACCCTTCTCCAAAGTCCTAGAGTGGATCATTTCAGACCAGCTCTCTGATTACCTGACCAGGTGAAGCCTCCAATGTCTTAAGCAGCATGGCTTTAGAAAGGGTTACAGTACCTCTTCTGCCCTTCTAGCATATACTGACTACATTCACAAAGCACTTGACTGGGGTCACACTTAGTGAGATCACTAGGGCTTTTGACACGGTCAACCACGCTCTCCTTCTTGAGTCACTCCTGACCATTGGGATCTCCAGTGCTGCCATGACCTGGTTCAAAAGCTACCTGGATGGCAGGTCTCAGAAGGTAAAGATCTATGACACCCTTTCCATTAGCCTCGCTGTTCTTTCGGGTGTCCCTCAAGGCTCCATACTGCCCCCCCCCCTACTTTTTAGCCTCTTCTTTAATACTTTCCCCCAAGTGTGTACAAATAATCTTCTCCTCTATGTGGATGATTCAGTTTTATTTACTAGTCAGCCTGACCCACTCCCCCTTGTTAGTGGCCTCCAGCATAACTTCTCAGCAGTTGAGTCCTGGTTCATCCAGCATTTACTGATTATGAACTACAAAAAAACTAAGACTATGCTCTTTGCTAGTCTCCATAACGAGCACAAATCAGCCCCTCTTAACATATTTAATAATCAGAATTTCCCCCACTGAGCAAGTCTCTACCTTTAAATACCTAGGTATTACACTTGACAGTGCCCTGTCTTTTGTCAAACATGTCTGCCTTATTTCCAACGTGATCAACTCCAGAATTGGAGTCCTCTACCAACATAAGCACAGCATGACTCCTGAGGCATTACGGTTAGCTGTCACCAGCTCATATTTTCTGTAGTGGACTATGGATTAGTCATTTATGGCTCTGCCACTGACACTACACTTAAAAATATGACACTCAACAAATCGTGTCGTCTGGTCTCCAGGGCTCACAGTCATACCCATACATGTGACCTATATGCCCTGACCAAATGGTTGCACCTTAAAGGGAGGATTTCATATCAGACCTACCTGCTTGTGAAAAAAATCAGTCTAGGGCTCACCCCGCCATCCACCCAGCATCTTCTCATATGCATGCCGAACTCGTGTAGCACCAGGAGTGCATCTAAGCACACCTACTTGGTACTTTTCTGTCAGACCACACAGGCTCACCGTTCATTTATGTTCTGAGCTCCTTGTGGCTTAAACAACCTCCCCCAGAATATCCTCAATAAACCCAAGCTTGGTTCCTTCAAACACAAACTCTGACAGCACCTTACTGCACTTAGCAACTGTGAGTGTCCCAACTAGCTTTTTACCCCTGCAGAACATTGCCACCCCATTTTCTGTTTTGCGCTAGCATCCTACTAATCCCTCCCTCTATCAGCTCTCCTTCCTTTCGCTGGTCATTCCCTCCCCACTCCCCCACCCTCACCCCCGTCAGCACCCAGATTTTCTACACTCTCCCCTGATTCTTCTGTCTGTCACTGCCATGTCCTGTGTGCTCCCTCCCTTCCTTCCACTCTCCCCTCTCTACCACTCCACTCTCCTCCCTTCAACTCTCAGCCTGACAAAGTCTTCTTGCTGACTGCTCTGATTTTGCCCCTTCTCCTTCTCTCCACTCTGTTACTTGTCAAAACCAATAGTCTGACTGCTCAAACATTGCTGCATCACACAGCTGGTGCACCAAACTGTAATTCGTATTGTAAACTTGTATTTTCTACCTGTAACTCCCCTTACCTGTTTCCCTGTACATGTTCATGCTGTTACCTTTCCTTGTTATTTATCAATTTGCATTGGGATTGGAACCCCATGCTCTTTTGACAATGTCTCCTCACTGGTGGCTCAAGTGTCACCTAATGTTCTCATTGCCTGTGCCTTCTATTATCATCTGCACCCATTGTATCCACAAATGTACACAATGCTAACTCTTACCCAAATGTGTATACATTTGTTTACCACATAATTCTGCCTTGTGATTCAGTATCCCATTGTCTGTACTATTTTATTGTTCTTTGTCTGTATTCTAACCTATTGTATGCTCAGACGTGAAACCTTTGTAAATGAGTATCTGACTCAAAGGTATTTGTAATTCTGAGAAATAAATAAATAAACCTCATTTGGAGAAACAACAAAAATAATCTCAAATTGCTTGAAAGAACACAGAGATGAGCTACCAAAATGGTCAGGACATTATCAAATAAGTCCTCTCGGGAAAGGTTGAGAGAGTTGGATTTGTACTATTTGGAGTATAGAACAACTAGAGGAGACTTTTGTATGGTACACAGGGCCTTTAATGATAACTACCTATGGCAATGTATAGAAATTGAGCATAAAGAACTAGACAGGGAAAGCAGATTCCATAATCAACAATTGAAAGGAAAATTCTACAAGACATCAAAAAGAGTTGCATGGTTTAGCCAGAGAGTGGTTAGCACCTGAAAGAGACTACCAGCAGAAGTAGTACTGAGCAATAGCCTGACATCCTTTACGACCCCACTAGACACACTTATATGGGAAACAGGAAGTTTGCATTTACATAACCATATCTGGTCGAGTCAAGAAGGCCCATGGCTCCTGACTCGTATTGCCTATGAACCTATGAGCCCCAGTGCCAATGGAAGTGAACCCACCCTACACAACTTCTCAGAACTCACCACCTATCAATCCAGAGGAAGAAGAGGCCTGGATGCAGTCACCTAAAAGCAAACAGTGGAACCGCAACAGTGGGTGCTCCCACAGAAAAACATTGCAACAACAGTTGAGGTCGTGGAGTCAGAGCCGCAGTAATACCTCGGCTGATGGGGAGGAAAGACCCTCTGATCTGCTGGCCTCAAAAAGATATGCACCCCTTCTGAGAATCTCACCCTCAGCAGCTCATACAGAGCCTCCCTCCAAACCACCTGCTCCATAGACTGAACTGGACCCAGCAATCTTGCAGGCCCCAAAACCTACCTTCCAATTGTGAGCCACTGTCATGGCATCAACAGTACCCCTCTCCTCCTCAGTATCCCTGGGAGTGGAAGAAAGCAGAAAGTGAAACACCCCACATCCTGAAGAACAAGCACTGACTACTCCCCCTCCTCCATGACTCAGCCACATCACTTTTAAGGACAGCATTTAAGTTTTTCACCTGCCTGCAGAGACTTAATTACCTTGTCCTTAGGATTACTGGATACCCCTCTCTTGTCCTGAGTATTTTACACTGCAGAACATTTACCTCCCTCCTTCCTAAGATGGGCCCTGGCTTCCTCCCACTGGACCATGCCTCCCTCACAGCTCGAGCAGTGCTCTTGCCACCTAGCCTGATTCTTCATGAACTCTGCAACCTTCACCTGCAAACTGAGCAATGTACTGTTAACCAAGCGAATCATAAACAAAAATGATGGGTATCCTTTACCGGTGGACATATGCACCAATATTACTATTGTGAGTTGTTTTCTTTTTGAGGGAGGACGGAGATGAAAGGCAAGGGGGAGGCCATGCAGTGTAAATGGGAAGTGGGTGCGTTCAAGAAAGGGGTTTTATATGGTGACCAGGGAGGACTCCTGATGAAATATCATTTCCCGCCAATGACCTCATTGTGTGGCTCCAGCTCCAGCAATGGTTCTTCTTCTCCCCCGGCCCCCCAGGGACAATAGCAAAGTTTCATTCTTTGGGCACTGCAGCAGGTAAGGGTATGCTCTAATGAAGGCCTGATGCTGCACAGATTGTAATCTGGAGCAGGGAGAGCAGACCCCTACCAGATGAATTCACAGAGCTGGCTTGTAGGTCTGCTCTCCCTCCGGTAACACAGATGGGAAACTTCCTCTTCATCATGCGATGATGCAGGGGGTCGAGAGGCTTCCTCTTGAATATCTTCAGCACGCATGTGCAGTGATGATCAGTGTGACAGGAGCTGCTGCAGCTATGCGCCTGCAGGGATCCTAGTCTGTCGCAGAGTCATATTATCATATCAGCTAAATAAAAAAAAAGTAGGCACTATTTAACACTATATTGTTTTGGATTCAGCAAATATTGGAATGCTCCAGACCCCATTAACTCCTCACTCCTATTTCTCTTTGGAGGAGGGAAATGTAAAACATTGTTTCAACTAGCTACGTTCCTCAGCATGTGAAAAAGTAACCTGATCCCGTATTCCCACCATGCCTTCCTCTGTCCCCCCTACTCTCAAATGTTTACCTCCCTTTCCCCTCCTATTGTCCTTCCATGTTGCTCCACCTCTACATCCCCCCTCTCCCATGTGAGAAGCAAGGCTCCAACAGGATGGTACTAGGTCAGACCCCATCTAGTGCACAACCTTCTGCAACTTTTCAAGTCCACCATAAGAGGTTGACAGGAGCCCCTCCAATTAAGGGGATGGACACTGGCACCCCCTTGGGCCTCTTGCCCATCCCCCACCCATGTGGGGGCTGGGACATAGGTAGCAGCTTGGATGGCTTGCTTGAAATATGCCAGTGTCATGATGGACAGCAGTAAGGTAAACAGCATGCATCAGCCACAGTCTCTCTTACTGCTGATCATTCACATTGTCAGGATGCAAGAACACTGTACAGTAAGAGCTACTAAATTCACTCAGCCACTCAATAACCTCCCTCCCTCTTTTGCCAAGTATGACCCCCTGGCTTAAACATAATGCTAGTACAGAGATAAACAGCAGAAGGGATGCCTCAGAGCTGGGACACCTACATGTTGAAGAGCCAGCACCTCTCTCTCTTAGGACTTTATAATCCCCTCTCTTATTTCCTACAACTATTTCTTCTTTCTCATTCTCTTCCCTATCCCTGGGGACCAGATGACCTTTTACCAGATGGACAGAAATACATCCCTTCCCCTCATTACACAGGTATAGACCTCCATGTGAACCAAAATACAGTGGCCCTCCCCCCAGAGGACTTTACCCCTCAGACATTCTGCATACATGGGAGGTGTTTGCCTCCTTTCGCCTGGGCACCTAGGGAAAGAACTAATTTGTTCTGTAGTGTGCAGGGTTAGGGTGTGGAGGGTAGTAGAGTTGGTAATTCGTCCATTGGACCTAGTTTATTTTCTCAGTGACAATCCACAGCTTGTCAACTAGGCTTGACATAACTGACACCATTGAGGGGCACAGAGAAGGCCTGGGGTGTCTATGGACATCTGGCCAAATATCTCCTGCTCTGTTCAGACTTTTAGGTTACACCTTATCAACTTAATTCTAATGCTGTGTCTGCACCATTGCTCATTTGTCCTTCCATTGTTCTGGTTTGTATTTAGAAATTGTTATTTACTAAAGTGCTGTCATTCTCATGAAAGCTTCAACCTATTTTCCTGTGGAAAAGTGAGAGTCTGATGGTAAAGAGAAGTGATGCCCCCATCACTAAGCTGAGTAGAGGAGTAGCCTCCTGGCCTGACTGGCTCACTTGGGCCCTGATTAACAATGCCAATTGACAGATCTCCCTGCTTGCATCTGTACATACATCCAAGCTGTGATTCATCACCACACTCAGCCCACATGATGACAGATTTACAATGCCACAGCTGGAACATCAGGGGACTAAACTCCCCAATCAAGTACAAGCAGGTGTTGACTCATCATCTTTGACTCAGGTCCCAGCTAGTCCTCCTGAAAGAGACCAAACTAATTGACCTGAGTCTCAGAAGCTCAAAAGGGTGTGGGTGGGACTGGAACTCCACAGCTCTGCTAACTCCACAAAAAGAGGAGTCCTAATTCTAGTGCACAAAGACCAGCAATAGACCCTCCACAAAGCAGCTGGGGATACTCAAAGCCATTGAGTGCTTGGGCTGTTTGACACCCCACAAGGCCCACTGCCCCTACATAACCTCTATGCTTTGAATGTGGACTCTCCACAATTTTTTCATACACTGGAAGCTGAAGTATCTGAGTTCAACAACTCACAGGCCCCTCTCCTAATGGGGGGAGGCTTCAATCTGATTCTGGACCCCTTACTGTACAGGAGCCATGGTAAGCCGGAGCTGCACTCTCAAGCAGCACAAGCTGTAAAGCTCTGGCTCTCTGACCAAGCTCTTGTTGGCATATTGTGACTCTATAACTTTAAAACCCATGATTACAAATACCATTCAACAGTGTATCGGTCTTGCAGCTGACTATGGTTTAGCTCTCAGCAGTTTACCCTAATGGTTGCAGCAGCAGCTATAAACCCTTTAATCATCTCTGACCATGCCCCTCTCCAGCTCAATGTATTGCTTGGCCATACAACTCACTGATCCCCCATCTGGAGAATGGTTCCTCTCTCATTGCAGGACCCACACTTTTAAACCTGGCTCCTGGAGGCATCAGAAAAATTTTTCCACATGAAAAACAATGGGCACACTTTTGTGGTCACTTTACAGGAGGCCTTCAAGGCCACACTCCATGGGTGCATCACTTGATATGGTACATACTGCTGAAAAGAGTGGGAGCAATAGTTAGCCAACTTGGAAACCCATCTCGCCCAAAAGGAAGCTGCCTTTAAAGCGGACCCCAAGGTGGTTGCCAATTTGCAACTGCACAGGGACACACAAATAAATTTGCCTCAACGTCAACACCCACACAGTCAGGAAAGCAGAGCTGGCAATCCTCTGAATTAAGTACTGCTACTGGGAAGGGGCAAAGAGAGTGGGAAGTCGCATACAGCCTGAAGAAACAGCAGGCCAAGAGGCACATAGCTTCCCTCTGTGATGCTGCAGGAGAAGTAAGCATGAGCCCATCTGAACTAAATTAAACAATGAAGAAGCTCGACAGGGAGCTGTATTCCTCTGCATCCATTCCAGACACTACCCAGCTGACCTCCTTTTTATCAGCACTTAGGCTACCTAGACTTGATCCTGATGAAACAGCTGCCCTAGACCTTCCCTGCACACAGGAGGAAATAGAAGTGGCCTTAAAATGCCTCAACCCACATAAAGTCCTGGGTGGGGGCAGCTTCCCCACAGAGCTATATCAGGTCCTTGTCCCCAGATCAGCAATCACCATCCTCCCCAAGAAGGGAAAGGACCTTGTTCTTCCTGCCACATATTGCCTGATCTCCCTAATAACAATGGACAGCAAAATCTATGTCAAAGTCCTGGCCAGCAAGTTAGAAACTCTCCTACCCCAGCTGACCCACCCCTCACTGATAGGCTTTGTCTAGAGTTGGCTAAGCTTAGACCACATAAGGACATTGCTCAATCTAATGCACGTCACCAGCACTACTCCCACTCCAGCCAAAGCTGTTGCAATTGACTTTGAAAAAGCTTTTGACTGAGTGGAGTGGGGGTACCTGAATGCTGTGCTGACACACATGGGCTTTAGAACTCTCTTCTTGTCCGCTATACAGCAATGTACTCCATGCCCAAAGAGCAAGTTCTCACCAATAGCATCTTCTCTGCCCTCTTTCCCATGGTCTGGGGCACTAGGCAAATCAGTGAACTATCCCTGTTATTTTTTGCCCTTGCCATCAAGCCCCAGGCTGTGGCACTTAAGCAACACCCTTGTATCAAGGCATTCAAGTGAGCAACACCCAGCATAAAGCTCTGCAGTATGCTGCTGATCTACTGGTGCTACTGGATGATGTCCATGTCTCCATTAACCCACTGATGCAACTATTGTAGAACTTTGTATCCCTGTCAAGGCTTAAGATCAATCAAAATAAAACCAAGGTCCTACCCTTTAACCATAAGTGCCAACCACCCTCCTTCTCAGCTCTTGATCTGCAAAGGGCCCTAGATTTCATCACTTATCTGGGGATCAAGATAACACCCCACATTAACAAGTTTTATGATATGAATTTGGCACCACTTATCTCCAAGGCACAGATTGAATTGGACAGATGGAAGCCCCTTCAGCTATCAATGGCCCAGAAAACAGAGGTGATAAAGATAATTACAGCCCTGAGATACTTTCATATAATATAGCACATCCCAACCTCCATCTCTAATGGTTGGTTCAATCACATAAACAAACTCCTGGCCAGCCCAGTTGAGAGGAGGGCTAAGGCACTGCAAGGTGCCTTACCTCCTGCCATGCCAGCGACCAAGGTTTAGGAATGGATTCAAGTTGTCGGGGTGGGCTGGGGAGGTAGAGGATTAAGCATCTGAGAGATGGCTCTCCTCTCCCAGGGAGGGGAGGCTTGCCATCCCAGCCTTGGCTGCCCCAAGGTGGAGGCCTGGGGGTACAGCAGGTCAGGGAGACAAAGTAAGGGAGGGCACTGTGGAGGGACATAGGATGGGTGCACCTTTATGTGCTAGTCTTACGGTAGGATGGGAGAAAAAGCAGGAGAAAGAATGTCAAGGGACAGCAACATGAAGCCTGGTCCAGCCATCTCTATACCTGCCTCGCCACTTGGTGAGTGCCTGGTCTGCCGCAAATATATATGTACTGGAGGGGAGGATGACCCGCCTCCCTCAGCCCTGCCATGAGAGGAGAACTCATTGAAAGACATCTGAATGGGCAATCACTGGGAGAGCCAGAGAGTTGGCCTGAGGGTCTCTTCACATCTGGAACCAAATGGGGAAGTGACTGGGTGTGGAAGTGACACACCCAGCACATACACCCATCTGGGACAATCACAGCATCAAGGTGGGGAAGAAGCATCTAGACTGGGCACATTGGAAGTCGAAAAGCATTCACACATTGTCTGACCTTCTCCTCCTCACCACCAACACCATAGATTTCATTGTCTGACCTTCTCCTCCACACCAATACCATAGATTTCATCCAGTGTCGTCAGGCCCAATATTTATTCTTTTTTTTTTATTTTAGACTTTGGTAACTGGGTAAGGCCTACTTAAGTCTGAATTTTGGAGATATCTCCATCTGTGTAGTGCAGTACCCTTGCAGATGAAGTGGTTAAGGGAGGCTCATGCTCCACAGCAGTTACATCTTTTCTCTTCTTAGATATCCAAGTTGGATGGTAGGATGGGTGCCTTTTACTCACTGATCTGAAAATATGTACCAGATCAAACTGCTCAAGCAAGAAGGTTCTGGGGTGCCACCCCAGGCTGAGCTGCAGATGATGAGGAATGGTTAGCCTGCTGGAGGATGAGTTGCAACCCAATCAGAGTCTCACGTAGTAGACACATGGTAAGCCTCAGGGAGATCTCTTCTACATCCTTTGGTCATACCTAGCACTAACAAAATATTGGCCAGGCATCTGCAGCATCCTAGAAGTGATCCTAAATGCACATATTCCCCTATCTCCTGGCTTTCTTCTCTTGGGATCAAGGTGAAAGGCTCCACATTTATTGAAGCACCAAAATGAACTGGCAATATACACCAGCATTGAAGCAAAGAGGTTACTATTACATAGGTGACACATCCCAGAAATACTGCACCTGAACAAATTTGTTTCCAGTTTGACCCAGCTGGCCACCTGCAAGTGCATGTCACAGCTGGTGTTGAACACCATAGAAAAACATACAAAGTTTAGTCCCCCTTCAGAGCCTATCATCGCCAGAGGATGCACGATAGAGCAAAATCACACAGCACAATACCCACTCCCCCTAGAATAGGGATAGGTTGAAGTCTGCCAAGCTGGCAAAATCTGGCCTTAATGAGACTCTTCTCCTTATAGCCCTGAGCTCACCTACTCCCAAAATCACTTCTCCAAGGAGTTCAGGTTCTGTTCTGTTTCTGCCTTATGCAGTACTCAGTCTGTTTTTGTATATAGTTAGTAGTTTTTATGTTATGCAGGGAAACTATCCCAACTATGGCCCTGTCATGATATTAAGTATGCAGGAGCATCATTATCCTTTACAACTGTTTTATTACATGCCAATGCATTTCCATGGATGTTTTCCACTGTACTGCTGATTTCTGGGGCTTACAACAGTTTAATGCCATTGATAACTGACCCCTTTTTCATATATATCTCTGAAGGCTATAATCTGACTGTATCTGAATTGGCTTGTACGTCATGCTGAAAATTTGAATAAAAAGTTTAACTATGAAAAAAAATAAGTTTCAGAAACAGTCTCTTTCTATATTGTATATGATAACCCCTCTATCATCGATGCACAGGTTAGGAAGCATAGGAAAACCAGGAGCAGTTATAAAATTCACAAGTAGCATTTTATTATTTTCAATAACAATAAAATAAAATAAAAAAAAATTGTTCAGGATAGCTATCTACAAAGGCAGTACAAACAAAATCCTTCATGTGGGCTCTAATTCTAAATTTTAGTCTCTCTCTCTCTCTCTAATAATCATTGTTGCTCTTTTTATAAGAAATCTTTGCCTGACAATTAATTTCTGTAACCTGATTTCATTAACCAACATCATGTTTCTCACAAAATGTGTCAGTACTTTGTCAAATTCTTTCCTTGCAGATGCAACAAAATAGAACTAATCTCCCATTGACAACTCTACAAAAGAGTTTGTGGAGGTCAAACTGCATATCAAAGTTAGCTCCCCGAGTTCCACATAGTTTTTGCAATCATGTCAACAATATAACTACAGTGCACCCTCGATTAACCACCCCACAATTAACCGCCACCCTCATTATCCACTAGCCTGACCTTATGTACTGTTGAATGTCAGTGGCAATTCCCTCTAATATCTGCCAGCATCTTCCCTTGTACCATTTTCATTGAATCAAATTATCTTCTCCCTCTTTCATCTACTGATTTTCCCGCCTGCCCTGCCTGACTGAAAACAAGCCAGTTTTGTTCTCTAGTGGTTATGCCCACCCACTTTGTTCACTCTGAGTACTGCACTGTACTGTTGTGGATCGGCATAAGGGAGTGAGGGAGGGGAATCCTGTCATTGTTTGCTGGTAAGTCTCACTTTGTTCATCCAATCAATTCATCAATAAACATGAGGGAGTGAGGGAGTGAAGCCTGTCAGTATGTGCTTGTAAATTGCAATTCACTGTAGCTGAGTTGTAATCCAATCCATCAATTAATGAAAAGGGGTGAGGGAAGGAAGATGGCCAGATGTGTTAGAGTGTTGTGGTAGTGAGGAATGGGAGACTGAATTACAGCTCAGTGTAACAACTAATTTAGCCTGGAGCATTTAACTGTGAGTTATGCTCAGCGTTGTGTGAGACTGGCATGGAGGCACAATAACTGCAGTGGAGTCCACACAAAACAAAAGGAAAAGATATGCTCTGGAGCCCAGCAAAAAGGCAAACATTGTTTATTTTTTTCAGTTCTGAACCCTACATGTAGCCAGCAGGACATTGCATACCACTTCTCAACCCTGTGGCAGTCCAGCATAGCCATACACACAATCAGGGACATTTTAGCTCACAAATCAGAGTGGGACATTGAAAATGCAAGACAGTCCCCACGGAAGACGAAAAAACCTCCCAAACATGCTGACGTGGAAGAAGCTTTTTTTTATGGTTCAGCAATACCAGAGCACAGAATGTGACAATAACTGATGAGATCCTGAGGCAGAACGCAAGATATGGTGGAGCACAGTTCAGAGTAAGTGATTTCTCCTATTCTAATGGCTGGTTGCAGAAATTTAAACAGACACAATATAGCCTGACATATCTTCTAAGGTAAGAGTGCAAGGGCAAGCAAACAACTCATTTCAGGGGGGCTGTTAAAATGCAAAAAAGGCTGCAGAACAGTATGACCCCTGCAACATCTATAACGTGGACAAGACAGGTCTATTTTTTTAAAGATGCTACCAGACAGATCTCTGACAACAACTGAATTTAAAAAGGGCATAAAAAGATCCAAGGACAGAATAGCTATTGTTCTCTGCTAAAACGCTGATGGGTCTGACAAACTGAAACATCTTGTTACAGGAAAGTCAGCAAACCCTTACTGCTTCAGAAACTTCAATGCTTTCAACTGTATTTGGAGTACACAGCAAATAAAAAAGCATGGATGGACTCCTCAATTTTTTATGCATGGCTGACCAACCTGAACAACACCATGTGAAGAAAGCAAATAAAAATTTTATAAATGATGGATAATGCACCTATGCACATTGTACCTTGCATTTCTCTCCAACGTAAAAAATTAATTTCTTGCCACCCCCTGCAACAACCAGTCATCTGAAGACTCTCAATGCTGGGATCATTCAATCCTTTAAAGGACATTACAGAAAACATCTCTTGAAGCATTTGACAGAGTGTATTGATCGATGTACAGCACCTGCACTACTACAGAGTAATGCTATACACTTCCTTAAAATTGCATAGGATATAGTAACAACTGAGATCATACAGAACTGCTGGAGACACACTGGAATAATGCCAAGACAATATGGTGTGGTGAGTACAGATAACCATAGTGAGCTGACTGAGCTTATTGTCAGTGTTGCAAATGTGTTAGGCATTGAACCTGCCATGCAATGCATTGCATATAACTGTGTCACTTTTGAAAATGGCTGTGAAGTTTTTAATAACATCACTGACAAAGAAATTGTTGCTACTTTTCATGGTGAAGACACAGATGAAACACCACTGGTGCAACTGTAGACAACTTTGAAGCTGATGACAAGTTACCACCCCCACCTTCTGCTGTGGAAGCAAAAAAAGCTGTCTGCACTTTCATGCGCTTTCTGATGCAAATGAGATGACTGATGAAAATTATATCCACATGTGTTTACAGTTGGACACTAAAGTTAAATTAATAACAACCAGCAAAGTCACATAAATGACCATAGCTAATTATTTTAAAGTTGACTAAAGTTAATTTAAAATAATGCAACTGAAACCAAATGATTCTGAATACTTTATAATGATTTCTTCATACAATATGTACACAAATAAAGAAAATGATTACTTCATACAGTAATTGTAGTCTTGTCTTGCTTTTTGAAAATTTTACCTATGCAAACTATTACACCTCTAATATCCACCACCCTCTATTATCCACCAAAAAACTGGTACGCAAGTCTTGGTAGATTATAGAGGTGCACTATATATACATTTTCAAACCACTGGATCCCAGTTTCACATAAAGATCCACATACCTTCCTACAACCACAGATAAGCAAAGGGGGAGAAAGATGAAATAACAAGAATTGGCAACTGAAGGCAGGGACATAGCAGGGGAAAGATAATCATGAGACTGTCTGTGATTAGTTCCTAGGTCTCACAATAACGTGTGATTGCGCAATCAGACAAACAAGAAACAGTAAAGGAGAGGATAGAACAGATCCTTGCTTTAAACTATTCTGCATAACAAATGGAAAAGGGTCTTATTCAACCTTCTCACATACCCCACTCTTTATGAGAGAACCTGTTTTAACAAAAACACAGATTTCCAAATTTTTTTTTTAAATCTCTTCTAACAGTCACTTATAACCTTTACAGTTCTGTGCATATGCAGTATTCCTTCTTCCATAACAACCAGTACAGCAAACAGTTATGTTTAAATCCACATATTTTTTCAACCTTCAGAACTGTCAATTCTTGATCCACATCTTGACAGAAAATCAGAATTTGCATTGTCTTTTCCAGATTTGTGCCTCACTTTGAATTTATATGGCTGTAGTGCCACGTACTACTTTATGATTCTAGAATTTTTATCCTTCATTTGATTAAGCTAACAGAAAAGATTATGATCAGTTGTAAGTACAAAGTCAGCTTCTAGCAAATAAAACTTAAGGGACTCCATGGCCGACTTTGCCAAAAGGCATTCTTCTTCAATAGTGGACTCAAAACTGCACTAAGTCTACCTTTGATGTGGAAGTCTGGGCTTCTTAAAACAGGGGCTGAATGTAATCCAGCCTTGATGGCCTAAAGAGCTTCATCACACTCTGGGAACCATTTCACATTATTTGTGTGCCATTTCTTTGTGAGTGCAGTGGGGAGGGTAGCGATCTGTTTAAAGTTGGGAACAAATTTCCAATAGTAACCAACCAGCCTTAAAAATGACCTGACATGTCTCTTTGTTTTAGAGGCAGGACTGTTAGCTACAGCTTCTATCTTAGAAATCTCTGGCTTTACATTTCCATTTCCCAAAACATATCCCAAATATGTGGTTTCCTGCATGCCCAATGCACATTTCGTAAAATTAATAGTCAGACCTGCCTTTTTGATAGATTGGATAACTGCTCATAGGTGTTCCAGTTGGCTTTTCCAGTCCGGACTGTACACCATGGCCCAGATATTCAAAAGGGTTGCGCATGGCGCAACCCACTGACGCACCACAGCATGATATTCAAAAGGGAAAAGTGCGCATTAAGTCCCGCGCCGCCGGAGCACACCAGTAATAATGTATTCAGGCACAGGTAGGGGGGCGTGCCCATGCATAACCTGCACAGCCCGATATTCAGCCCAGGATGTGCAGAGTCATGCATGCACAACCCCTACCTGCACCTGCACAAAGTTAAGCCACCCAAAAAAGGAACAAATGATGGCCACCCACAGGTGAGCTGCCACATTGCAGGGTGCAACACGGCACCTGCCACCTTTGGGTGGCCACCCGAGTTCCTGACGCACCTGACGGTGCCCCCCATGCCCCATCATGGGCATCGGTATAAACCCCCCCTGTCCAATATCCCTGGTGGTCCAGTGGACCCCTATGTGCCCGATCATGGGCATCGGTATAACCCCCATCAATATCCTTGGTGGTCCAGTGGACCACACTCTGCTCAATCGCGGGCATCTTTAAAACATAGAACAGTCACATACCTGGTGGTCTGGTGTACCCCCTCCCCACCGCCCACTGGGCCCCACCGCCCCGCTCCCCCATCGGTCAGCCAGCGGTGGCAGCACCCCACCTGCGCCCTCCGCCCGCCAACTGACAGCTGGTAGGGCTGCACACCCGTTGGTTCACAGCATGAGCCAATAGGCATGCAGCCCATACCATACAACACAGTCCAGATATGTGAATGAATTCATTCACATATCTGGACTAATCAGCTCTGTTATGGGCGCACCCGATAATATGCAGCAATGAACAACCGCTGTCCTCAGCCGGCGGCATCAGGTGGGCGGTGCCCCAACGCCCGACTGAAGGCGAAGTGGTGGAGCTCAGTAACGACCGGACGAGACCACCAACCACCATGTTTAAGGACCCATGTCAGCGATGGGTCCACTGGACCTAAGGAGGGGGGGTACCGTGCCGAGAGCACATAAAGGCCTAATTCAGATGAACCTGAACAGTGCTAGACTAATGCCCCGCGATCCAGGCACAGGGGCGTCGGTCCCCAACAGCTGCTGCCTGGCAGGAATCCAGGCGCAAGTCGCTTGGGATTGGCGACCTGCATGCTAATGGGATGCAAATGGGGCCATAATGACATGCAAATGGCCCCATGTGCACCTTGCATAAATTATGGCCCCATTTGCATGTCCCTTTGAATATCGCAGGTGCTGTGCATGGCGAATGGCATTTCTGCTAGCGATCTCCATGTCTACTCTGGCCACTTGCGCTGGCGCAGTGCCACTGCACCATGCACAGTGGGTGGCTAGGTGCGAGTTCTAAGTTGCTGCACCAGCGCAGCCCGTTGAATGTCGCCTAGGCCACACCCCTGTGCAACAAAGTTGAGCTGCACCCAGGCTTGCACCACAGCCTGGCGCAGTTTGAATATCCGGGCCCATGGCATCATCTGGGTAAGCAACAAAATAACCAGTGTGAGTAGTTAAAATTACATCCATGTACCATTGGAATGTAGCAGGTATGCCATGTAAACCAAATGGCATGGTGGTGAGCTGATAGGATCCAACTGGAGGGGTAAATGCAGTTTTGTCTCTGGATTTTTTAGCTAGGGAATGTACCAGTAATCTTTGGTGAGATTGAGAATACTGTTGTACTTGGCACTTTTCAATTTGTTCCCCAAACCATCTACCCTAGGCATAGGATAACTGTCAAATGCTGGCACTTGATTACGTTTCCTAAAATCAAGCCAGATTATACAATGGCAAGAAAGAATGCTGAGCTCTGATTTGTCAGTCTAGGAGTACAGTTGTGATGTTATCCTGTCATAACATCACAGCTGTAGTGCCAGTCAGCTGAGAACCTCATCACAAAACAGAGTGACAGTCACATATTGGTACACATTAGCTGGAAGGCACACAGAAAGTCTGACAGGAACAGAATAAATGTCAGTATTTCCCAAATTAAACTTCATGTTCTCCACAATGGATTCAATCAACAAATAGTTTTCTGAGGACAAAGAAAACAGTTACAGAGAAAGCCAACCAAAGAAAAAAAACAGAAAAATGAAGACATGTACATCTTGAGGAAAACCAATTAGACAAAATCGAGTGTGACAGAAATGAGCCATCAATGAAAAGACAGACAAACTAAACAATTAAAGTTTTAAATGACTGGTTGCTAGAAACAGAAACTGAACTGAACCTCGGCACAGTAAGTGCTACTGAATTAAACACTATTTTAAGAAAGTTTTACGGATCAGTCAGAAATACCTCACATGAGCAATATGAGATCATCAGCTTCATTGGACTACGAGCTGGCATAAGCCACTATTCAAATGAACTACCACTAAACAGAAACATAAATATACTAACTAACCCAGAATTTCAAAGCACTAAGAATATCTTTGCAGCACAGATTAAGAACCTCCAATGTGATAAGAATGATAAAATGAAGCACCATCCTCCCCTCACAAACACTGACCTGCAGCTACTCAGACAATACCTGGTCCTCAGTACTGAAATACCTGAGGGGCTGCTGTACCGCATCTGGCTTGAGCAGCAGTTACATTTCACCAGACGTGGCTGCAAGAGACAGCTTCTTCTGAAACCCACCTCATTTGAATTCAAGCAAAGTGAAAATGTCCTCCAATATGTAATTGAACTTTAACGAAAAACCAAAAAATCATAGGGATCCCCCGGAAAAAGACAGAGACAAATACAGGGGTTGCATGTTTGAGCTGCAAGGACACCCACATTGCCCAGTTGCAGTGCTCAAGAAATACATTCAAAAACTACCTCGAAATGCCCCGTCTTTTTCTACATCCAAGAAAAAACCATTAAAACCATGGAACCAAGAAGCAGTATGGTATACGATGGAGCCTGTCAGAATCAATTACTTTGCAAGCATGCTTCAAAGATCTGCCATGGTGCTGGGCTGGCCACTACCTACACAAATCACTGCCTGCATGCCACAGTCATTCAGCTAACGAGTAACACCAGTCTTGAAAGCTGACAAATTATATCAGTTACAGGACACAAGCAGGAGTCATCACTCAGAAGCTACTGGGGTCCTACAATGGAACAAAAAAGCCATTGGAGTGCAGTCCTCTGCAGTACATCACAAAGCAGCAACGCTCTGACTCAAATCCATGCAGGCACAGTGGCAAATGTCAACATGCCAGATGTGACTCCCTCCATGTCAAGCACAGAAAATGCAATGATAACAGAAACCATGGCTACAGTAAACACAGCACAGGATGTAAATGAAATAAGCACTAGTTTCAGCAGTACTGCAGTTCAAAAGAACAGCAGCTTGGGATCATTATGTCATACTACATAAGAGTGCAGCAATGTACCTCTCCGTAAATTCAGTGGATACATTGCTGCCACTCGTATAAACTGCCAAAACACATTTCGGCGAAAGCAACATGTGGTATCTTTCTTTTCTGCATGGGGGGCTCTGCCCCCGAACCCCCCCCATTACTATAATAAACTCTGGGGGGAGTTTAACATGGGGATGGTAAGAAACACCATGGGGGAGCAATAAAAAAGAAACTGCACAATGCAGTTTAGCAAAAGTCTGGAACCAGGTTTCGAGCCCGGGTCCATAGATGCATAGTGACCCCCTGCACTCGTGACTCATCCCATTGAGCCACGGCAGCAGCTTGGCGGACCACCTCCTAAACAGAGGTCTTCACCTCCACTTAACTCCTCCTCCTCACGCCTACACGACAGAGTACAAAACCACATATAACATATGTGTCTTTCGGGGGGTTTGTACCCTATCATGCTAGTGCACTGCGCAATATGTTCCATGCAGTATTCCATGTGCGATTATGTATGTGACAACTTGACCCAGTAGGGAGAAGGGCAACACTCAATTCATCACCCATGGAAACTCCATGTGTATTTTTAACATCTATGAAACCTAAGGATAGCAAAAGCATAAAACAGGAAAAAAATGCCTAAATGCTGCAAAATACTTTTAAACTTTCAACACAGTTAATATTTAAAAGTTATGACAGACTTAGCAGTTCCAGTTCATACAGTTTCTGTGATATCAATTTTAAAGTAAAAGACTTCCTGTGATATCCTTTTTAAACTAACATAAATGTGTTATCCAGCAAGATACCAATATATTTAATGCTAAAGTTATACAGCTATAAAATCCACAAATAAGACACCACCTCATTTAATGCTAAAGTTATTATACAGTTATTAAGTCTACAGCTATACCTGGCCCAGTGGCTCAGAGGGTTGAGGTGCTGGACACCACACCTTGTGCCATGAGGGCAACCTGGGTTCAGGAACGAGCTCGGGTCATCAGGAGTCAGCGGGGGAGGATATTGAGTGGCTGCTGGCTAACAGCTCTCCTCCTCGGGAGGGTTCAGGAGGGTTTCTCAATGCTTGACTGCCCCCCCCCCAGTGGAGGCTGGGTGGCAGTGCCAACTCCAAGAGCTCAGTGCTATACCATGGGGAGGGTGGATAGGGCTGTCCTGGAGCTGTGGCATTCATGCGCGCCTCCACATGCATGTGTTCCTGACTTGGGGGTCCCAGGTAATTGAAGGGAGAAAAACAGGTAGAAAAAGTCAGGGGTCTCCACACGATGAAGCCTCCAGGCTGGCTCTGGAGTTCCACCAGGATGCACATAGTGCATAGAAGATCCCGAAAGACCCTGAGTCAGGTAAGGGTGGCAGAGGACAGAAGTGATCCATTGTGGCAGATAAAGAAATTTGGAAAAAAAAAGTCTACAGCTATATTTAACTTAACATTAAGAATTATTTAATGTGGCAGAAGGATATTTTCCAATTTTCTTCATTAAAATCATTTTAAAACAGTTACATTTAGTCTGTTTCTTTATTTTACAGTTATGAGCCATTGTATAATAGGAATAATGCATTCCAGGGTGTGTGTCATACTGGGATAACACTGCGGCCTCATGCCCAACCACCCCAGGCATGACATTATCCCAGCAAGACACACACCCTGTCATGTATTATTCCTTTATTCTTACACCCCCTTTTTTATTTACAGTCACCACTGGTGATGGCCAAGCACTTCTTGATTCTTCAGTAAGACCCAACTGTTTCATTTTTTGTATTTTCTTAACCAAGTCTGCTGTTAACCACTCTGATAATCTGTATGTCTTTTGTCTAATCAGGTGAGCATTTCCTGTCACTATTATGTGCTCAGCCCTTTTTGTTCAGCCTGGCACTGGGGTAAAAGTACTGTTAAATGTCTTTACCAAGTTACGAATTCCTGTGGTTTGTTTGGAAGTTAAGGAAACATTCACCTTTACAGCATCAGCTGACACATTGTGTTCCCGTCTGTCATAAGCTATATCAATATCTTCTGTAGAAGTTTCTGGTAAAACAAACAAAGCAAAATACAATTAAGACAATTGGGAAATGGTGCACTAGTTTCTCAAATGTAGCTCCCTTGAAGGTGTCTGTGATACATCCAACAAGCAACAATTCAGTGCAGGAAGTTCAAACGTCCTTTCCAACAAAACTAACAAAGCAACCTTTGGTGTTTTTTCAACCAATTTCTTCAGTAGGTTAGCATGATATATCTTGATAGGATTTTTCCTATCAGAGGTCTCAATCTCATAGTTAACTGTGCCAGTGCATCTAAGCACTTTATAAGGCCCTTGCCACTTCATTAACAGTTTCTTTTCTGTAGTGGGTAACAGTAACAAAATCTTTTCACCTGGCTCAAAAATGTTTTCTTTCACCACATAGTCATAATACACCTTGCGCTGGTTTGGGGCCTCTTCCTGGTTATTATGGGCAATTTCAACATATTTTTGCCGGTTTCTTTCTCATGGCACACAAATAAGGTGCAATAGATTTTTTTTTCTAAGTGGGCTGATCTTCCCATGTTTCTTTTATTACATCTAGTGGCCCTCTAGGTGGTCTACCATACAGCATTTCAAATCGTGAAAAACCTGTTGAGGCTTGTGGCACTTCTCTGTAAGCAAAATGCAGGTAAGGTAAGTATTGGTCCCAGTCTTTTCCTTCCCTTTTCACAAACCTTTTTAACATGAATTTTAAAGTTTGGTTAAAATGCTCAACAAGACCGTGTGTCTGAGACTGATAAGTGGAGGTTCTTATGGCAATGATACCAGGTAGCCAGTACAGCTTCTTCAGTAATGCAGCACCAAAATAACTACCCTGATCAGAAATATTCTCTTTAGGTATGCCCACCCTGCTGAACATTTTGGCAGGCTCTGCTGCCACTTTTGGGGCTGTGACAGTATGTATTGGAACTGCCTCTGGGTATCTAGTAGCATAGTCACATACTACCAAAATTAATCGATTACCCTTTTTAGTTTTGTCTAAGAGGCCAACCACACCAATTGCAATTCTCTCAAAAAGCACATCTATCAAGAGTAGGGGCACCAAGGGCACCTTGTCGTTTTTAGTCACTGGGGCTACCTTCTGCCATTCAGCACAAGAAATGCAGTAGGTAGCAACATCTTCATGAATCCCAGGCCAGTAAAATCTGCACAGTAATCTGGCAAGGGTGTAGTCCTTCCCCAAGTGACCAGCCATAGGACTAATGTACTATCGTAACAACTCAGATCTCACTTCTTTAGTATGATCAATTGTTGTATCTGTTCCTGTATCTGAGGATTAGCTCAAACTCTGTAAAGTAGTCCACTACATTTGTTAAACATTAGTTCACCCAATTTTTGTTTCACCCCAAGCTGTTTAAAATAACCTTGTAGAGAAACATCATTAGTTTGCTCAGAAACAAAATTACAACCAGTTATCAGTTTAGTTTTAGAATTTTCATATTTCAATCCCTTATGTCCATCAGTCTTCTGCTGCCACTGTGTTTTTTTCTGGCATCTTCTTTCTTTCCTGGAGTTTCAGACCTTGGAGCTGGGCTCAAACAAGTCTGAATCAAAGTCACCAAAAGGAAAAGTGTCCTCACCATCTGATATTTTCTTTGCCTGTCCTCTTGTTACCACTGCTGCTGAAACTGTAGGTTTCACTTCCTCTGAGATTAACTCAATAAATCCTGAAAAGTCATTTTCAATATTCACAGTAGGTAACTTTGCTACTACCCACTCTTTCCTTTACTTTGACACCTCATTAATATTCAGAGTCACTTAGGTGGAGGGATAATATCACGTGTCCCTGTGGATGCAGATGACTCCAGTACCTGGTTCTTTATCACAATTTTTTTCCCCAGTACTTCAACATGCACTAGGGTCTGTCTGCTTCCCAAATCCATAGGTTCCTTCACAGTTTTATCTCCCTTGACATTTGTTAAATACTTGCCTCAATTTGCTAAGGCCAAATCTGCTCCAGTGTTACCCTCCTTATTTTTATGGCAGTTTCTTGCAGTAGGGCTTGGCTTGATACACTTATAACAAATAAACTCTTTGGATGCAGATTTCTTACCCCACCAGAGTTCTTATCTGACCTGGAGTTAAATAATGAAAAAGAGGGTCTCACTAGTCATTGGCTGTTACTTCACTGCTGTGGTGTCTGTCTGTCCATCTGATAGTCCTCAGCCAAAGAAACAGCCTTTTCCCCACTTCTCGGTCAGTGTTATTTTACCCAAAGTTGCATGTCTGTGGGCAGGACGTTGATGAACTGCTCCATTGCAAATGTGTCAGTGATCTTTGGGACTGTTTTGCCCTCTGGTTGAAGCCATTTAATGAGGAGGTCTCTGAGTCAGGTGAAGGCTTCTTGAGAATTTTCAACCTGAGTGGTACTTCAGGAATCAGAATTTTTGCCTGTAGATCTCTCCTGAGATATCATATATTTTCAGGGTTTCTCTTTGCACAAGGTCATAGTTTTCTGACTGTGCAGTGTCCATATTGCTGTAGGTAAATTGGGCTTTACCAGTTAGGTAAGGTACCAGCCTGATTGCCTATTACTGCATTGGCCACTGGCAGGCAGCAGTGATCTTTTCAAAAGTTGTCAGGTATGCTTCAGTATCATCTAAGGGACACAACTTTGTAAGTGTAATGTCTTTTACATTGTATGTGTTTTGTTGCTCTACTGGACCTGTGCCATATCCTCCAGCTTTGATAGCTTGTAAGGCATCCAGCCATCACTGCTCCTGTTGCTGCATCTCTTCTCTGTTGCTCCTGTCACCTCACCTCCTCTCTTCTCTGCTGCTTGTGTCATTGCATCTCTTCTCTTCTCTGCTTCTCTGTCTATCTTTGTTCTACAGCCCACAATCTGAAGAAGGTAGACATGCTTTCAGGTTTTGTCTCTGCCTGTTCTTCTTCCATCACTGATTCTGGCTATACAATCTCAGTTTGGACTTTTGTCTCTGCTACTGTAGTTTTGCTGCCATTCTTCTGGTAATCACTCCTGGGCTTGATGTTGCAGGATCGATACCTTTCTTTTATGATTACCTGGTACCAGGTCTCTACACGCAGAACTCCTGGCTTAGAGTATGCATAGCGTAAATCACACTTCTCTCACCACCTGTCACTGAGGCACAGGTCAGGAAGCATAGGAAAACCAGGAGCTGTTATAAGATTTGCAAGTTGCTTTTTATTATTTTCAATAGCAATAAAATAAAAATTGTCCAGGAGAGCTATTTGCAAAGGCAGTACTGTATAAACAAACAAAGTCCTTCATCTGAGTGTACAGTACAGTAGCTCTAATTCTAAATTTCAATCTCTTGCTCTCTAACAAATGTTGCTGCTCTTTTTTATAAGAGGTATCTGCCTGGCAATTGATTTATACATCCTGAGCTCGTTAACAGATATCCTGTTTCTCACAAAATGTATCAGAACTTTGTCAGATTCTTGCCTTGCAGATGCAACAAAATAGAACATTGTTTCCCAGAACTAATCTTCTGTTGACAACTCCGCAAAAGAGTTTATGGAGGTCAAACTGCATCTTAAAATTAACCCCCTGAGTTCCAAACAGCTTTTTGCAATCATGCCAAAATATAACTATATGTGTATACAGTGCAGCCGTTTCTTTGGTCTTCATAACTATATATTGTAAATTTTCAAACCCCGGGATCCCAGTTTCACATAAAGATCCACATACATTCCTATTACCACAGATAAGCAAGGGGGGGAGAAAGACAGAAACAGTAAGAAACAGCAAGTGAAGGCATGGAGATGGCTGGGGGAGAGAACAGTGACACTGTCAGAGTGATCAGTTCCTAGGTCTCACAAGAAAATTGGATTGCACAAACAGACAGACAAGAGACAGAAAAGGAAAGAATAGAACAGATCCTTGCTTTAAACACTTTCTGCATAACAAACGGGTCAGGATCTTATTCAACCCTGTCACACACACCCCCCCAAAGAACTCCATGTTAATGTCACACTGAGTGAGGACAGTGACATCATGAGGACACTCGAGCATCGCTCTCATGCCCAGGATGCCACCACCCTTACTTGGTGTGATGTTGTCAGCTTGTTCATTATGGAGGAGAGTTCATTATTCTTAATATATCTCCCTGGATCATGTCACAACTAAGGACTGAGTGAGTGTGTAATTATTATCATTGTGTTGACAAAATAATGCCCTACTATACAAATTATTAACCAACTACAACTTTACTATATTTATAATTAATGGATGCTTCCACATAATTTTTTGACTAAAGTGCTTTATTGGCATGTCTCATCAGACACAGTGTTTTCTTTTTAACATTGTAGTTCAAATTTAGTTTCCCATTTCTACATACCTATTTCAGAAAAAAAAATTGATCTGTCGTTCTGTCCCTGACAGAGAATCATTCATTAGGCCTTATTTTGAATCTCTTTTGCTATCAGTTCTCCTCCAGCTCTCCATATGTACTACACACCTACTGTTCCACATAAGAATGAGCCTATGTCAAATTTGCATTTGGTGAACATGCCAAAAATTCAATGTTTGGGCACCGTCGAAGCAGTTTCAGAGGAACTTGGTTTTCCTTTTTGCATTTCAGCAATTCAGCATTGTCAGGCCTTATTTTAAATCTCTTTCATTATCAGTTCTCCTCCAGCTCTCTATATGTCCTTACACACCTTCTGTTCCACATAAGGATAAGCCAGTGCCAAATTTGCATTCAGTAAACATGCCAAAAATTCAGTGCTTGGGCACTGGTGAAGCAGTTTCAGAGTAACTTGGTTTTCCTCTTTGCATTTCAACAATCCAGCATCATGATGCAACACATTTTGCAGGGAACATACACTGGGCATGTCCAAGTTGTTAGCAAGCAACATGATCTGCAGTAGCCAATTAGTGAGACTGGAAATCAAGATCACCTCACACTACACATGTTCCTGTGCTATTTCCAGCTCTGTCCCTTGCAGTGAAGAACAAGGTCAGTAAAGGAGCTCAGCTCATGGGAAAAATAACTACTTTTGTTTAGAAAACTTACAAAATCATTACTGAATCATTCCTGTTAGCTAATCATCACTGCATTTAACAGTAGTTTCAGGCAGGCAGGCTAGGGTAATCATGCTGGAGAGGACAGGAGAAGGAGTGCAGTGTGGGCCTGCACTGATAACTACAGCTGCTGCAGCAAAAAAAGCAGGGCAGAGCAATTTAGCAGTCCAGAAAAGAGGCAGAAGGAATTCTGGAAAGATTTTTTTGGCCTTTTTTTTCACTGAGTATTGGTTGTGTAGACAGCACAGAAATGTTTTGTTTGGCCCCTGTTCCGCCCCCCCCCCCCCACAGAAGTACAAGTTGAAGTACAGAGTGGATTTAGTAGGCTGGGAAAGGTGTAGGGGTGGAGGTTGAAGGAAATATTTGACAAATAATGTGACTGCTGATGGTGAAGCGTACATAAATCCATCTTTAGGTGGTTAGTTATCTATTTTGGGGGGGTTTGTAATGTTTATAATTTGATATGGTGACAAGTTCACAAATGGTATTTGATCTCTAGAACTCGTAAGACTCTATGAAACTATGAAACATAAATTATGTACAGTGCCCTGAACCCTTTGTCAAGGGTGCTTTATAAATCAACTTACCTTGCCTTACGTATTAATTATGTATTTATGTATTTCA
This sequence comes from Neoceratodus forsteri, assembly GCA_016271365.2. Taxonomy (NCBI): domain Eukaryota; kingdom Metazoa; phylum Chordata; order Ceratodontiformes; family Ceratodontidae; genus Neoceratodus; species Neoceratodus forsteri. The sequence goes on along the minus strand of CM057455.1, from coordinate 1,365,508,697 downwards.
TTTATTTTTGCATCTGACTTGTAATTAAGTGAAATAAACTGTAGTAGTGGGACACAATGTCTCTCAGTGATGGTGAGGAGGAGGTGGATGTATATGTGCATTAGTGATAGGATGGATGTGTGTGTGGAGACCACATCTCAGCAAAGACATATACAGGGTAGAGCCAGTCCAGAGGAGGGCAACTAAAATGATGCAGGGATTATATCAATAACCATATGATGAGATACTGAGGGATCTGAACATGTACACCCTAAAAGAGAGGAGAGAGAGGGGGACAGGGATGACATAACAGAGATCTATAAGTACAGTACTTCATGAGGTGACCAGAGTACAGAAAGATAGTCTATTTCAAATGAGGATGTGCACCAGCCCAAGAAGGCATGCAATGAAGGGGGAAGATTAAGAGCTGTGTAAGGAAGTAAAACTTCACTGAAAGAGTGGTGTGCACCTGTAACAGTCTGCCAGCAGTGGTGGTGGGAGCCAAAACAGTGAGGGCCTTCAAATATGCATGGGATAGGCATAAGGGAATGTTGGTAAATAGGCAGGGAGGAGGGAAGATTGGCAGAGACAAGGTAGGGTTTGCAGAGATACAATATGCAGGGAAAATCTGAGTAGAATGGGTAGACCAAGCAATTGTTTTCTGCTGAGAATTTTTACATCTTAGTGTTTTCACAAAGATTTGCAGGGTTGCTTTTCTGTCCATTGTTAATATACAGCATGACAAATAATCTCTTATTGCAAATACAATTGCATAATTGAAATGTAGCTTTTGTCATTAAAACATGCAAAACTGCAAGTCATTTCAGTAGTCTATCAAATGGATTCAATATTATACTGGTGTGGTAGCACCAGTATAGTTAGGGTTGAGTGGAGTGTCAGTGTTAAATCCCTAAATCTGCACCTTAATAACTTTGGTAATGCTTGACAAAATTGCCACAAACTTGGCACATGTTGCTTGTGAGGCAAGTTCTCGATATGTGGGAAGCTCCATGACAGTAGTTTATATAGTTTCTGAGATCTAGATGTGCCACATTTATAGAAAATGTTATCATTTTGAGGCTTTTAGTACATGTTTTTTCACACTTACCTACAGCCTAGATGGTACTGACTTTTTTCCCAAAACGTTTTAGGGTAGAAGGGGTATGTGACAAGGTAGTGCCTTTCGAAGGCTTCATGAACAAATTTTAATCAATTCCAAAGTTATAAGGATTTAAAGTTTTTTTTCTGAGCATGCTCAGTGGGGTTTTAGGTTAACACTGATATGACACTAACATTTTACTTTTGCAAGCACCATCCTTTTTAAAATTAGTGCTCTTTGAGTGATAAGAACATTTTCAGATTGTGACAGTCATCATCTTGTTTTTTTAAACAAAAAAGGAAAATACTTAAAAATTATGTATTTTAAAAAGAAAATACCTGAACGTAGGTGAATGGGACCCATTCACCTAGATTCTGGTGTTTGTTTGCTAATATTTGGGAAACAAATACATTTTCTGGGCACCCTAAACTCCTGGGTGCCCAGCTTAGTGAGGAGAGTTGTTTTCTAGGTCGTGGGCTGGGAGTTCCCCATTGCACACAAACTACTGTCTCATGGGAATTTATGGCTTGCACCCAAAACATGACTTCCTTTCATGCTTCCTCCCCCTCCCAGCTCAATCAGCCCTCCCATATCCTTTCCAATACTCTTTGCTATATGCAGGGTTTACTGTATGCTCCCTCCCCCTCCCAGCTCAGTCAGTCCTCCATCATTCTTTTTGATTCTCATAGAAATTGTTGGCAGATAAGGACCACTAGGCCCATCCAGTCTGCCTGTAAGCCCTATACTTGTTTACTTCTCAAGGTCCTAGTTAATTTTTTAAGTGGACAGGATGCCCATCCCAATACCACTTCATACTAGTCTCCCTCTTCTCCAGATTGCCAATTCCCAACACATAGGTGGAAACACCAGGATACCCCCCCCAATGCTGCCAAAGACGATGTCGACACTGGGGTTCCCAATCCTCAGTGTCCATCCAGTCCCCCAGAAACAAAGATGACTGTCCCTTGGCAATCATTTTTTTCTTAATTTAAACCTGAAAAAAGAAAACAGTCCCTTGTTGATCTCTACTCCCTTCACACCCCTACCTCCCCACCCTGACACATCACTCAGCACCTACCACCCCATATCCCCATCCCCCACACCCCCACACTCACTTACAAAGGGTCCTGTCCCACAGATCCACTTTCTGATCTGAAATATATCATCTTCTGGGAAATGCAACTGCAATATGAGGAAATAAAGCAAGTCTAGTTAATTTTTCAAAACGTTCTGAACTTTTTCTCATAACTTTGTCATTTGTAGACATGTTTACACCAAATGTTCAACATGGCATTTTTGGTACCCCACCTAATTATTTTATTGTATTTGAAAAGTTTCACCAGGAAGGATATACTGAGCTACAATAGCCTGTTTCCAGATGCATCCTGGAGGGAAGGGGATAAATAGGAGGGTACAGGAAAGCATAACATCACAGAGAAAATACAGCAAAATACAGTATACATCATCCAGATAGGAAACAGGAAGAATATACAGAAGCATACCACTTAGAACATATACAGTATATATGCAGTGAGTCAAAATCACATGTACACTCATGGGGCATGCAATACATTTTAGATATGCAGTACAGGACAAGCTTTGACTTAGCATATACACTAGAATTACAGTGAAACCAAAATGCCAAACAAGCAAAGTGCTACTCTATACATTTCCATTATGAAAATTAGCAGGTATAGTGCAATAGCCAACCCATTTATGTGTTTTGTATAGTCATAAAGGTACGAGTATAGGTCAGCAAGAGGAACAAGGGGTGGGAGGGGAAAGGTCAGTCAAAGGTCATCACTCCTCAGGATGCTAAGAACCCCACAACAGGACAGAGAATTGACATGAGGGAGAGGATAGAACAAAATTAGCTGGGTTTCATAGCAGGGCAGGGAGTATAACTGGAGGAGATGGGGGGATTAGGTGGAGATGCAAAAGGGGGCTGTGTGTTGGAGGAGAAGGGACAGGGAGTGGGGGGGACTGTGTGGGGCAGATTTCTAATGGGAGGAAGTTCCAGATACTTAGAAATTGATAAGAGACAGTGGCTCACCCTGAAGTGGTGCACCAGGGTGAAGGGCGAGACCTCTGTGGATAGAGGTGCAGAGGGTGTAAAGGGGGATGGGAGGCACAGAGATGAAGGATTGTAAGTAGGGTGGCAGGAGTCCAGATCAGCACTTTCCAATTAAAGTAGCACTATGTGCAAGGCATCAGGCACTGAGGGGGGGAAGGAGAGTGAAGTGTAAAGATCACAGTGGTGAGTGCCAGGTGGACAGCCAAGATTAAAGTGGCAGAAGGAGTTGAAAAAAGTGTCTAGTTTGGATAGGGTGGATTTGGGGGACAGAGTTGTAGACTATGTTTCCAAAGTCGAAGATAGGGAGAATCATCTTTTGGATGATCTCTCTCCAGGCTTGCGGTGGAAGGCAGCTGTGGTGTCTGTACAGAGCACTGAGTTTAGAGAATAGCTTTTTGTGAATGGCATCTACATGCCCCACAACGTCAAGTTTCTTATTGAGCTACAGCCTGAAGTATTTGAAAGAGGAGACTTCTTCCAGTACGGAACCATTGAGGATATGGAAGAAGGGGGTGGCATCTAGCCTTGCAAGCTTTTGCCTAGTGCCAAAGGTCATAGAAACCATTTTTTGGCATTTAGGGAAAGTTTATTAGAGTGAAACCAGGGCTGGACATTGTTGAAGTCCAATAGGAGGCTGGTCACCACCTCCAAGGGGATGTATCTGAGGCAAAAATAATGGTATCATCTGCATACATGTGGATACTAGCAGATGAGCAGATGTCAAGAAGGTCATTCAGAAATATGGAAAATAGTTTGGGACCGAGTACCAAGCCTTGGGTGACTCCAGTGTTGATTGGGAGTGGAGAGGAGAGGGAGTTGTTGACCCTGACTGACTGGGACCTGCCTGTAAGGTAGGACCAGAACCAGCTAATGGCAGAATCGAAGAGTCCAGACATGGTCAGCTTGCTGAGGAGAAGGGAGTGGGAAACAGTGCTGAAGGCTTTGGCCAGATCAACAAAGATGGCAGAGGTGATGCACCCCTGATCCATGCCTGAGAGAATGGAGTCAGGGAGCTGATGTAGGGAGGTGGTGGTGCAGTGGGCCTTCCAGAATCCAGACTGGAAAGGGGTGAAAAAGGAAGAAGAGTCAAGGAAAGGGGGAGAGCTGTGCCAGAGTCAGGTGCTCTTGAAGTTTGGCCAGAATTCAGAGCAGAGATATAGGGTGAAAGTTGCCAGGATTGGAAGGGTCACCACCCTTGGGAAGGGGGACAACAGTGGTGACCTTCCAGATGATGAGGATGGAGGCGAGTGAAAAGAAAAGATTCAAAAAGGTTGTTAGAGGGTGGGCTATAGCGTAAGCTGAGAGGTGAAGCAGCTTAGGGTCGAGCCCATCAGGGCTTTTGTCCTTGTGAGGATTGAGGGCTAGTAGTTCTCACAGGGTGTCATTGGGGGAGACAGGTTTGAAGGAAAAGCATGATGAGGATGGGTTATGAGCAGAGGAGACTGGAGAGGGGGTAGTGGAGGCTAGGAAAACAAGGAGGGAAGAGGCACAGGTGGTGAAAAAAGTTGTTGAATTCAGCCATTATGGATGGGGTCAGAGGCAGTGAGGTCATGTACCTTGAGGACAGGAGGAAGAGGTTGGGCAGGGGGGAGAGAATAAAGTGTGAACAACCTTACAGAATTTGGAGGGTTGCTAAGATTTTCATGAAAGGAGGATGAGAAGTATTCAGCCTTGGCAAGGTGGATAGCCCTGGTGCAGGCATTGTGGAGGGAGCAATACTTCTGCCAATCTTTAAGACCTCCAGAAGTTTTAAACACCACCCATGCCTGGTCACAAGCACACTGACATGCTACCAGCTCGGCAGAGACCTAGGGGAGGTGATTGCCACAGACTCTTGTTTTCCTAAGTGAGGCATGATGGTTTCAGGCATTCAGGGATTGATAGCTGAAGCAGCTTATGGAGACAGGACAGGTTGAGGGGATGGAAGGAGCAAAGGTTTAGAACAGTAGGAGGTGATTTTACCCGATGGATTTGCCATATATAGTATACCACATGGTGATTACTGAGCACATCCGGTAGTATACCTGAGCTGATGACTCAGTGTGGGTGAGATGACAGTATCTAGTTTAATAAGGTATGTTTGCCAGATCTGTGATTTAGGCACATAGGATCATTGTTAAGTTGTGCTAGGTTTAAGGATGAGATTTAGGTGCAGATTTTGGTCTGGGTGCTGGACAACCAATTAATGTTGAAGTCTCCTAAGGTGTAAAGTTCACCAGAGGTGGCAAGGGTGGTGAAAGAGGAGAGGAGGTCAGTGATAGAGTATGGAGAAGAGGCAGAAAAGCTGGGGCAGCAGTAGACTCCACCCACAAAGATGGGAAGGGAGCAGGGAAGGGATAGCTTTTTTAACAATAGTTCAGAAGCAGAGGGGGAAGCAGAGGAGAGGCTGATTGAGAAATGGATAGAGGCGGACACATACATAGCCATGGCCCTACTCGTGGATGACCTGTCCTATCGTATGATGGAGTAGACGGGGATGGAGATAGTGGAGTCAGGGACTTTCAAGCTGAGCCAGGACTCGGTGATGATGATGATGAGGACAGAGGGTTTTAGTCTAGATTGGTCATAAGGGGTTGAAGAAGGTCAATTTTGGGGAGAAGACCTCTAATATTTAGATGAACTTTGGGTAAGTCTTTGGGCAGATCAGAAGGGAGAGAGTGGAAAGGACCAGGGTTTAATTCAATGTCACCTGCATTGAGGAGCAATGATACTATAAGCAGTTTGGAGAGGATGGATACCCGTCTCCTAGGCAGGGATGGCAGGTGATTGGGAGTGGTGGTGGCCAGGTTAGAGGTGCCACTATTTGGGGATTTCGATGCTCCGAGGGTCGCCAAGTGAATACCTGGTGAGTGGAGGATGGATACACCTGGGCACCAGAGATAGTGGAGAAAGGGGGAGGTGATAGGAGGATGGGAGAACAGGGGAGGAGGAGGAAGGAGGGCAGAGGATGGAAGTTGGGGGTGCTGGAAGGGAGGCGGGGGATGTAGGGGTGAATAGGAAGGGGAGGTAGGCTAGGATAAGGCAAAGCATAGTGTGGGTGATTGGTAAAGGATAGTTGTCTAACACTATGCTGTACAATAACGTAGAGAGGGAACACAAAGTGTCAGAATCAGCATTTAGATAAACACTCCCAAGATATGCAGTGGGAAACTTAAAATGTTAGTAAGCAGGTTGGGCACAGTTGTTGGTGGGATCTAAGGGCAGACGAATGGGGGGGCGGTAATTAATGGGAAACTAAAAACTTAGGCTAATTGTAACTTCTGGGATGGCCTAGTGGTTAGCGTTGCTGACTTTGGCGTAGAAGGTCAGTGGTTCAAATCCGGAAGCATCAGAGAGACAGGGGAGGCAGAGATTTGATGGATGTTGAGAGGAACGGGGCAGGTTGTGGCAGGGTTGGAGTGACTACTACCACAATAGAAGTACTTTATATTAGGGAAGAATGGGGGGAGTGAATGGTGAAACAGCGGCTTCTAGTGGCCGCTGGATATAACATGCAGCAGGGAAAATGGGGAGATAGAGCTGGGTGAGCATGTTACTAGTCACATGACCAGATGTACTAATAATGGTAAGGCCTGCCTGGGTAGGAGGTGGGTGGGGCAGTTGCTGCAGGCTGCAGTAGCGGCAATGGGCCAACAATGTTCAGGAGATCCAGCACCAGGAAAGAAGGAAACTCTACCTGTAGTTAACTGCTGCAGAGTTGTTTCTCAGCTGCGGTGCTCCCGCTGGCAAAGGGAGGGGGAGTGATGAGGTAGCAGCCTAGGGAGATGGAGGACAAAGGGAAATGCTCAGGATTAAGAGGCCAAGGCATCAGAACAAAGGGGCCAGGGGAACACAAAGAACGGGGTCAAGGCAGGAGACTGAGACAAGTGGGGGGGAGCTGCTGTACATGTGCAGTAGAGCTGGAACCACAAAGGAGAAGAGGCCAAAGGGAAATGAACAACAAAATAATGGAGAGGCAGAGACTGAGTGCAACCCCTCATCACAGCCCTCAGACAAACATGCAGGCAATGTAGAGCAATATAGCAAATACAGGCTCAAACAGGTCAGTTTCCACAGCAATGAACAGTAGTTAAGGTATCATGCAAAATTAGCAACCTACAAGCATTAGATGACTGCTACAGCTTGTCAGAAATATTCAATCAGTGTACCTATGATGACAGTAATTACACACTGTTCAGGAGATCCAGCACCAGGAAGAAGGGAGACTCTACCTATAGTTAGCTGCTGCAGGGCCTTTCTTGGCTGTGGTGGTCCCACTGGCAAGGGACTGGGGAGTGACAAGGTAGCAGTCTGTAGTTACCTTGCTAATGGGCAAGCTAAAAGAGCATTTCCAAATCTGGCCAGAAACATAATTTCACTGTCACAGTGTGAAATCATTTTGCAGGCAGGATTCACAAATCTTCATTTACCCAGTTCATGAGGTTGGGTCATAAGAAATCTTTATAGTGTATGGTGGAATGCTGTTATGCATGGAATTCTATGCATGGAATATGCTTGTTCTGCTGCAGTAGTGACATCATTATGTTGTTCTGCTGCAGTAGTGATGTCACTACTGCAGCAGAACAACCTAGAATGCTGCCACATAGTTTCTTTCCTCTCCAGTTAAGCTGGAAGTTTTTTTTTTTAAACCTGAACTTGCAGAAACATCTGCAGCACACTGTATCAATTAAAAAAATGTAAACATTTCTATTCTCCATTGTCTTCACTAGCTGGTTTTGTGTGATTTTCTATGCTGTGACTGCCCATACACTATAAAAGATTGTGTATGAGCAGTCATACACAAACAAGGATATTTTTGTATCAGGAGTTTCCTTGGTAACAGAGCACCTCCTGAGCTGCACACTCGGGTAATCTGTTGCGAAATCTCTCGATACAAGAATATTCTTGTTGTGTATGACTGCTCATACACAATCCTCTATGTTGAAAATTTGGTAGAAAAATATGGTAAAATGACAAAGTGCTGAGTGAACATTGAAATATTTCAGTGGTCACTCACAACTTTGCTAATTTTCAATATTTTTCCAGTAAACATTCAACATGGCTTTTTGGACACCCACCTCATGAACAAGGCAGGTAACATTTTTCAGATCCAGTCCAAAAGATGATTTTGCAGTCACTCTGTGAAATCATCTATCTGGCAGGATTTGAACATTTTCATCTACTGGGTTCATGACATGGGGTCATAAGAAGGCTATGCTCAAAATTTGCTGGCAAAATATTTGAAAAAAACCAGCAAAGTTATGAATATACATTGAAAATTTTCCATGCTCATTCATAACTATGGTAATTTTCAATATTTTGACTCCAAAATTTCAACATAGTCATTTTTTAACACCATCTCTTAACTGTATCAAATGTTTTACAAATCCTGGCCAAAATGTGTTTTCACGCTTGTGACAAAAAGTAACATTTTGGCTACAATTCTATAAATACCACATGTCATGTATATAAGTGGGAGTCATAAAATGACTATGTTGAAAATTTGGAGTCAAAATTAAAAAAATATTATTATGAAATGTTGTGTGCAGTGCCAACCTTTCACCCAGCGGGTAGTGCCTTGTGATCCTGTGCCAGTGAACTGAGTTCATTAAGCCAGCTGGACAGGCCAAGGCTGGGGTATTACCCTGTCATGCAGCACCCCACCCAGCCTGGAAAAAGAATTGCAGGGCTAGCCATACAGACACAAGTATCATATAGTGAAGATAACTCTTCTCTTGGCATAGGGCCTTTCACCACTGCACCCATGGCTGCCAGACGGCCCTGTGCTTTTGACTGACAGATGGATTCTTTGCCCTGCATGTCTGTATCTGTATCTGTATCTGTGGCCACAATCAACCAGACAGCCCCATAAATTCTTGACATCCGTTGCCACACAGAAATGCAGGGCCCACAGGCAGATGGACTGTTCCCTTGACACAGGGCCTGTGTGCCCTGTGCCTCTGCATCTGATCAGGCAGGTTGCAAAAAGACATGTATGAATGACAATACGATTCCATTCTATCAAGAAGAAAAGAAATACATTGCAACGAAAACTGTGTTAACCACCACCAGCAGCAGGAGGGAGGTGGTGTTGCCACTGTATCAGTCATTTGTGAGACCATACCTGGAGTACTGTGTCTAGTTCTGGAGACACACCTCAGAAAGGAGATAGACAGGTTCCATGTCATAACGGCGATCATGGAATAGCGATCACCATTAAGGTGAGTGTACATCGCCAAAAATGAATTTCTGCGATGCACACTCGCAGCGTGGACAAAAATGGTGCCTGAGACTTACAGGTCTCATTTTTAATGTGGGGGGCTGTGCACCCATACCCCCCTACTTATGGATTCTCACCTCCAGGGGAGTGCATGTTTTGGGGTGAAAACGTAAAGAATTTTAAGGCTGCCTGCCAGCAAAAAAAAAAAAACACACCACACTGGACCCAAACGCTGTACTCTGCACCTTCCAGCCAATCACCTTGTCCACCATGCTAGCAGACTAGCTCAGCAGCTGCCCACCACACCCCCTCCCACATACCATCCCTCTCCTGCCTCTCCCACCCACACGTGTGCACGCATGCATATACCCACTACTTCCCATCATGAGTCACCATTTTTGTAGGTGCCAAATTTTGGTCACCTTGTTCACTGGATACCCATAGACAGGGTAGAGGTCATCCAAAAAGGGCAAAAAAAATGGTGCTGGGGCTGCACCAAATGTTCTATGAGGAAAGAGATTGAGGGATCTAAACATGTACACCATGGAAGGTGAGGGGACATGAAAGAGACCTTTAAATATCTTATGGGAGTGAATAAGGTACAGGAAGGGAGCATTTTTCAGAAAAGAAGGTGTACAAGAACTAGGGGGGCATGCAATGAAGCTATTGGGAAGAAAGTTTAGGAGGGATATAAGAAAGCATTTATTCACTGAGAGGGTGGTGGATGCCTGGACCAATCTTCCAGCAGAGGTGGTGGGGGTGAAAACAGCGGTGGGCTTTAAGCATGCATGAGTTAGGTATAAAGGAAAACCAATATCAACAGGGGGAGGAGATCGCTGGAGACCAGGTAAGGTCTGTGGTGGCAGAATAGGCAGGGAAAAAGGGCAGACTTAGTGGGCCAGGTAGTCATTATCTGCCGACAAATTCTGTGTTTTCTATGTTCCATGTTTCTATGTTTTAATGCACCTGTTAGAGCTCACCTTATTTATTTATTTATTTATTTTGCTTTTGGTAACCGGGTAAGTGCACTAGGCATAAGAATGCCTATTTTCAGGCACGACCCGGGAGAAAACAGTTTAAATACATACAAGATACATGTGATGCAGCACATGAAAGCAGCACAATTCAGAGGGAAATAACAATACTTGGGGAATGGAGAGACATATTGCTACAAAAGCAGAGAAATGTGCCATTACATTTTCTAACCCTGACTCACAATCCTCCCAGCAGCAAAAGGACAAGACCATACAAGCAACTACAGACAGCAAACATCAGGTAGACAAACAACATACAGCTGTTTCCAGATGACAGAAATGCAGTTGCACTGATGTGATACCTTCATGGAATTTTATCTGTGACTGCAGAAGCATAAACCATGCTTCTGTAGCCACAACTCTATATTTATGTCTTCTAATGTGCACGAGCATGAGCACCTATGGCTGAAAAAGTGCTGGCTCCATGGGGCCTGTGCTTCTGCAGATAGAAGTAGTGTTGCAGTTTGGGTATCATGGATTTCTATATGCAACTGTAGAAGTGCAGGCCCCACAGGTTCCTGCATTTGAGCAGCCAGAAGTTGGTATGTATGTCTTACATTTGCAGCTGATAAGGCAAATGCCTCTCAGGGGCTGGTGCTTCTGCAAACAGAAGTAATGTTGCAATTTTGATATCATGGATTTTGTGGGGCCTGTGCTTCTGCAGCCAGAGGTTAGTGTGCATGTCTTACACCTGTGACTGTAGAAGTGTATACCCCTCTGTCTGTATGTCTTATAGTGTGTATGAGTGCCTGTGCCTATAGAAGCACTGGCCCCAAAGGTGACTGCACTTCTGCAGGCAAAATAACTATCATAATTTTGGTATCATCAATTTATATATGGTTATATTGGGCCTGTGCTTCTGCACAAAAAAGAATTGTGATTTGAGTGTCATGGATTTCTATCTGCAGGCAGAAATGAGTGTGTATGTCTTGCAGTGTGTGTGTGTACCACAGATACAAATCCACAAAGGTAGCACATCAGTGCTTCTACATTTGTGTTATCTGGAAACAGTTGTGTGTTGTTTGTCTTACCTGATGAGGCTGTCTGTGATTGCATGTGTGGTGTTATTCTTTTGCTGCTTGAGAAGGGCTTGGGAGTTAGAGCTGGAAACCTTAATGCCACATTTCTATACTTTTGTGGTGTTAAGTTAAACCCTAACTGGTGCATTAATGCAGGGTGTTTTTTTTCCCCCAATGAATACTGTATATAAAAGGTCAAGTTCACCACTATACCAAGACAACTGCTAGAATTACCTTGATGTGATGTAAAGCTTGACCATTTGCTTAAATTTTAATTCATGGGACCAAAGTGTCCCAAAATGACTTTATAGCAGCAGTGCAATGAAAATGGGTTAGCATTTGACCCACCTTTTTTCTTCCTAATCAATGTCAGATGTCTTCCCATTTATTTTGGTGGTAACATTTTCAGTTTTCATTACCATTTAAGAATTTTATGAAAATTCTAAAATAATTATTTCTCAAGAAAAAAAGATGGCCGCCTAATTTTTGCATAGAAATAATACTGATGACCCAAGGAGAGTAAGAGTTCAGACAAAAATTCAAATGTACAGTACACAGAATAGAAAGCATCCAGAAAAAACAGATCAACAGTTCTGCCAATATTTTTCATAACCATAGCAGAAAATTAGATTTTTGGGATAACTTTTTTTGTTGCACTGCTACTTTAAGATTTACTTTCATGGGTAAGCGTAAAACATTGTTTTTCTTGTGTTTTGTATTACAAATGTTCCAATACATTTTTCAGTATATAAAAAAACAGGGATTTGTAAAAGCTGCCTTTTTTACTATGTGCCCTTCTGAACTTGAACTTCATGCCTCACACACATGCATGCAATTTTACCCATCTTATGGCACTTTTTGTGGTTATTCAAATGCCACACAAAGTGACAGGATTTGCTTCCAATAGTGTTTAGAAGTCTGAGCCTTTCATTTGCTTGACTTGGTACTGTACAAAATGGCCACCTAGGTGAAGATTTTCGAGAGTACATTATGCTATCAGAGGCAGCAGAATATATCATTATCAATATTGTCAGATAGGGTTGCTATTACATTTGTACTACTAAATTTCTTGCCTGTGATGGGCCACTCGAGATGAAGATGAGCAACCCAGGGTCCAAATTATTTTCAGATAGGATAACTGCTATCCGGACAAGGAGAGGCAGGAGTCAACTTAGTATTCCGATGTCCGCAGGGTGGGCGTTTATTTGGTACCAAGGGGTAGACAGACACAGTCACAAGAAGGAGGAGGGGATGCCCGATAAACAACAGAGCAATGGAACAGGGATATACTGAAATACTTTTGATCTACCGCTTTTATGGTTACCACTACAAGCATAAACTTTAGGCCTATTGCCACTCTTACTCTAATACTAGTTTGTACTGTACTTCTACACTCTAATACTAGTTTGTACTGTACTTCTATACTCTAATACTAATTTATACTGTACTTCTATACTCTAAACCAGAATTCAGTTACATGGGCTACTCAGCACTACATTAGGGTGATCAGCATCACACATTTACAAAAGAGTCCAGATTTTACAAGAGTCCAGAGATCTGGCATCTTCGTGTACACCGTCGTTCTTCATTGGTAGCTACAAGAAGAATAAAACAGAACTGTGGAACCCTAATCTCAATTCCCAGCAAGGACCTAGATAAGGCCACTGGAGTGGTGAGAGGTTTGGTAAACAGACCATATATCTTCGGCAAAAGCCCACTCTCTCCAAGGCTGCCAGAATGTAGAACCAAAGCAACTGGTTCCTGAAATAACACACACTGAAGCAAGAGGTTCCTCAGCCAAAACCCACTTCTAGGGTTGCCAAGGATGAAGAAAGACCAAGATCTGGTTGGTGATGAAGCCAATGGAGGACTACCACGATCCGACTGATGCTGCAACACTCCAAGGGCCAGCTGGACTCGGAAGGAAATCTGACAGGACCAGGAACCATAAGAATCTGAAGAGATGATGGTTGACTCTGCAATCCTAGGATCAGGAACTAACACAAAATAAGGAAACGGCGGACGCATCCCGGACTGGGCTTCGACGGACTCGACTTTCGGCAAACGACCAGGATGGGGCACAGAACAGGTTCTCCAAGATGAGCTCTCTCTCTTCTGTAGAAGGTGACCAACTTCGGGACATCTGGAACAGGAACCATACGGAACGACACTGGCACGGCTGTCGTGATGCATTTTGGCGGACATACTTTCAAGCTGTGAAAACAAGAAAACGGCGGGTACGACTGGTACAACTGACGACGGACTTCGACTTCGGCGGACGACACAAACGGATGGGATGAGTTGATGGATGATCTTCCTGAAGTGAAGAATGTTGGAAGGATGTCTTCTTCTGAGTAGAGACTGATTCTGACCACGTGGTGTAACAGACCACACTATGAGACTGCAGTGTGGTAGAAGATTGAGACTGTCTTCGTACAGTAGTAAACATATAACTGAAGAATGCCCAAAGAACTGTGGAATAGTACAATAATTTGCCGGAGGAGGGCAAATTATAACTTCCGGGGTAATTGTTACTGATAAGGGCCAATGTCCAGGTGCTTAGAGCAATAGTTCAGGTACTTAGGGCAATAGTTCAGGTACCTCGGACAATAGTTCAGGTACTTCGGACAATAGTTCAGGTACTTAGGGCAATAGTTCAGGTACCTCGGACAACAGTTCAGGTACTTAGGGCAATAGTTCAGGTACTTAGGGCAATAGTTCAGGTACCTCGGACAATAGTTCGGGTACTTAGGGCAATAGTTCAGGTACTTAGGGCAATAGTTCAGGTACTCAGGGCAATAGTTCAGGTACTTCGGACAATAGTTCAGGTACTTAGGGCAATAGTTCAGCATAAGCAGTACAGTAATCACAGTAATTTCACAGTATAGGCAAATAGAACACTCTCAAATGAACCCCTGTTTCTATAGGTAGGGTATTCTTGGATAGGGTCCCTTACTGTACGTTGTGGCTAGGGAATCCTTTAGTACCACTAGGCTGGCTGCCCTATTCTGCTAGGCCGGGGCCTCCCTATAGTACCACTAGGCTGGCTTGCCCTATTCCGCTAGGCCGGGGCCTCCCTTTAGACCAGGCTTTACCTCGGGCCTAATGCCCTACCATTACCTCGGGCCTGAAGCCCTATGTTAGCTTGAGCCTGCCCTATTCCACTAGGCCGGGGCCTCCCTTTAGTACCACTAGGCTGGCTTGCCCTATTCCGCTAGGCCGGGGCCTCCCTTTAGTGCCACTAGGCTGGCTTGCCCTATTCCGCTAGGCCAGGACCTCCCTATAGTTCCACTAGGCTGGCTTGCCCTATTCCGCTAGGCCGGGGCCTCCCCTTAGTACCACTAGGCTGGCTTGCCCTATTCCGCTAGGCCGGGGCCTCCCTATAGTACCACTAGGCTGGCTTGCCCTATTCCGCTAGGCCGGGGCCTCCCCTTAGACCAGGTTTTACCTCGGGCCTAATGCCCTACCATTACCTCGGGCCTGAAGCCCTATATTAGCTTGAGCCTGCCCTATTCCGCTAGGCCGGGGCCTCCCTTTAACACCACTAGGCTGGCTTGCCCTATTCTGCTAGGCCGGGGCCTCCCTTTAATACCACTAGGCTGGCTTGCCCTATTCCACTAGGCCGGGGCCTCCCTTTAGTACCACTAGGCTGACTTGCCCTATTCCATTAGGCCGGGGCCTCCCTATAGTACCATTAGGCTGGCTTGCCCTATTCTGCTAGGCCAGGGCCTCCCTTTAGTACCACTAGGCTGGCTTGCCCTATTCCGCTAGGCCGGGGCCTCCCTTTAGACCAGGCTTTACCTCGGGCCTAATGCCCTACCTTTACCTCGGGCCTGAAGCCCTACATTAGCTTGGGCCTGGTGCCCCACTTTACAATGGGCCTGGTGCCCCTCATTGCATTGGGCCTGGTGCCCCACTTTATACTGGGCCTGGTGCCCCTCGTTGCTTTGGGCCTGGTGCCCCACCCTAGATTGGGCCTGGTGCCCCAATTTACAATGGGCCTGATGCCCCTCTAAACTTTGGGCCTGAAGCCACACTTTGCAATGGGCCTAATGCTCTACTTTATAATTGGGCCGGAATTGCCCTTTTAAATGACGTTGCCCTTTTAAATTTCCAGGCTCCCAGTGCCTGCTGTCCGTTATCTCGGCAAATCCCGACTTAGTCCCACCCCTTAATAAATATTCATAGGCCTTTAAAAGGGCCTTAATACACTGGCCCCTCCCCATGGGCGTCGCTAACCCCGCCTCCCTTATGAATACTAAAATAGCGGGTCCTAACGACCCGATGCTCCCTGCAGCACTCGGCCACCTTCTGAGAATGCCTGATGCATTTTTAAAAGAAAATACAGTCCCCTAAGGATACAGGCGGTCAGCACAACGTGTGCTGCCGCCGACTCACAGCTCTGCAGTCTGCCAGAGTTCTTTGCTGCACTGGGAGGTGGGAGGTGAGCTGCAGTGGGAGGAAAATATGGCAGGCAGAAAGAGGGACAGCTCAAGGGGGCCTCCAATGGCCAACTGGAAGATGCAGCTTGCTTGCTGCCGACGTGGGACCGAATTAAACTTTTTAAAATGCCTCGGGGCTTAAATAAACAATCGGGGGGGCAAAACAAATAACCAGAGGGCTTTTAAGCCCATACAACGCATCAGGAGCAGCGTTTTTCTTCGTGGTGCCCCGATGGCACCACCAACTACGGAGTACAGCAGCAGGAGGGAGTCTTCAGGCAGTGGAGGCAGAGCAAGCACACAGCTAAGTCCTCAGGGATGGCTTCAACCCCCAGGTAAGCCCTTTCCTTATCCCTTCAACTTACTGTGTCCTCTCTCCTCAACAGCTGCCCAGGAACTGACTAACTGAACAGTTATAGAATTATTTTTAAAAGATAAAACTGTCTTAAGTTCTAGAATGGCTGGATTGGAATGCTGTGCATGAGCCACTCAGCACAACATTCCATCCAAGCCATTATGACACATATTGCCTTTTTAAATCTGTCTTTTGACCAGCTGTAAGTGCACAGGTGCACTTTTTCTATAATTTACAGTGTTTTGTGTGTGTAGGAAGGTTGATTTTTATGTCAAGGGGACCCCTTTTGTACAGTACCCTGCTGCCTACCCCTGCAGCAGGTACTCTAAGCTCCTGTGTATTCTGCGTTCATTTTAATTTTATTTTATTTTTCTGTAATGACCACCTTTGGGGCATTACATGCCTCACTAATAAAATTGTTCTTATTCCAGGACAAAAATCATAAGTTTTTAACCTCTCCATCCCTCATAGTGATCTATGGTTGCCTAGACTGCCAAATGGCATAGACAACAAGTGCCTGGTTCTGGACAATGACCAACTCTCAGTTCCTGTTACTCAGGTCAGCCAGGGTGAGAAGGAACATTTCTGAACTCTGCTGCACTCCACTCTGTCAGCAGCTCTTGCTGCTCCCATACAAGCTCCTTGCAGGGTACCAAAGTTATACATTTTTAAACTTGGTCCCTCTCATGGGCATACACAGTCTCAGTCCCACAGTAGAGGCATCAGTGGCCACAGTCAAGAGGTGAACAATGTTGGTGCAAAAAGGTAAGCATCCTTCTCTGCTGCAGATTCCCTTTGCACCAGTCCAGTACAGGACTGGGCATGAAGATCACGTGGCTGGTGCCATTGACAAAAGGTGAAAAGGCAGCTCACTTCCAAGCACGGAGGTATGCCCCATTTCAAAGAGTGGGCTACATATGCTATTCAGTTGTTGAGCTACAGACTCTTCCACAAGAGTTCACATAATTTATTTTTAATAAGATTACAGTAACTCATTTTGTGAGTTCACTGCCTGAATCATTTTTACAGAAGTGGGAGACAAATATAAAATGTTCTTTTACAGTCTGAGTTCTCAAGGACAGTTGCTAACAGACAGCAATTACAATAGTGCTTGGATCAGCAAAGTAATTCTTCATAAACACATCTGCCTACTGCTAAGACAGAGGCAGAGCTCACCCATCTGACCAACTGAAAAATAAAAACTCAGCTCTGCTATATTATACAAGTTTGCCCTTACTGGAAAGGGCTTGCTAATCAGTTATTTTTATAAGTGGCATGTTTGTCTTTCTATCCACAGTGAAGTCAAGGTAATACAGAATTATGAACAACTGAAGTATTAGCAATACTGCAGCTAATAAAGAAAAAGACATTCAGGTCACTGGTGTTACATGAGGTCCCTGCACCCTAATTGGTACCCTCAGAGGTACACCATAAATAGCTAGCACTTAAGTATATGTTATACTAACATATAGGGCTAACGGCATCTACCGTACAAGAGTAGATGTCAGGATATGAATGCATATTGTTGTAATACACTTTGCTTGCTAATACATATATTCTTCTATGTATTTTCTGTGTATTTCTTACTTGTAAGATGCCAAGGCACCTGTGTCCTTGGAATAATTATGATATATAAGTCAGCATTGCCACCTTTTGGTGATTTGTACTACTACACTGAGTTATGTAA
This sequence comes from Neoceratodus forsteri, assembly GCA_016271365.2. Lineage (NCBI taxonomy): Eukaryota > Metazoa > Chordata > Ceratodontiformes > Ceratodontidae > Neoceratodus > Neoceratodus forsteri. The sequence continues at coordinate 1,365,490,809 of CM057455.1, read as the reverse complement.
GACTCTGTATAAGAACTCTTTTGTTCACAAACTGATGACTATACAAAATTGAATAATGTTATCTTGGACCGTGAAGCCACCTCTAATTTAGCCAATAGGGCTCATCTCTGTAACTAGAAATGTTTCTGTCTTACAGTAACCATAGTAATTATCATAGGTATATAATGTAATACACTAGTCTTGTACCTCGGAGATCCCAGGAGACACAGAGAAACCTTGAGGTATAAGGCAGCAGCACTGGCTCCCGGATTGTCGTGGTAAGAACTCTTAGGGCAACTGTGGATTTTATCCTTTTGGTAGTAATAAACTTGTTTATTACTCTTATGCAACATGTCTGTGATTACTTGCATTCCCAATATTGCCAAGAACCTGAAAGTGAGGTTTAGACCTCCTGACAAATTGGCGACCGTGTGCATGCGATATTTGGTGTTTGTAAGTTTTCACTTGTTGCTAAAACTTTTTCCCTTTTCCACGGAGACAGTAGGTGTACATTCCCGTATCACCTCTCCCGTTTTAAACCAGTTTGTAGTTACATACAAAGTCTGGCTGTCATCCTTTCAGGTGTGGTCGATGCCGACTCGACTCACTCCATTACAGCTTTGATTTGTAAGTCTACAACTTTTACAGTAGCCCAGCTGTGTATAAAGTGCTCCTGCTGTGGATCAATACACAGCATGGTGCCTTTTTCACAGTTAGATTTTTCGTTCCCTCCCACAGAATGGCCACCGTATCAAATATCTGCACAGAACTGAGACTCGATGTCTCAAACTTCCTTACCTCCCATGGAGGTTGGGCTGGCCTCGCGGGATGCAGGTCAATCTGAAAACCCTATACTGGGGATTTAAACCCAGTACACAGAGATGAGACAATCAGCCAAAAAGCGCCAAGCTAAAGGGTTGATGGTCGTGGCTCTGTATGCTGCGCTGGAAGCCTCCGAAGTGAGGTTTCGAACCCTTAATCTGCAAATTTCATGTCTTAAGCAACATATGGGTTTGCAGGAAACAGAATGTGTTAGACTGCAGCAGAACATGGAGTCTGAACTCCAAACTCTTTGCAATGAAAAGGATTCACTTTTGCATCATTCAGCTCAAGCTGGAGAACAGGAACTGTGTATGTTGAAACAGGAGTGTGAAAGTTTGTGACAGGATAAGGGACAGGCATTGCAAATGAATGATTTGCTAAGTGCTGCAAATGTTCAGTTGAGTGAGGAGATGGGAGAGCTACAGGATGATATAAATGAGGTACGTAATGACTTAGAAGTGGCTACTAGGGACAATCGCAAACTGAGCACTGCGTATAGAGTGCTGCAAAAGCAAAAGCAAGATGAGGTTGATATGGATGTTGCAACTGTGAGTCATGCTGAATGTAAAATTAAGATGGCAAAACTGCACCATCAGTGGGAGGTTCTAGCTGGACATGTTAAGGTGATGGGAGGTGTAGCCCTGCCTTACATACGTCATCTGAAGGGGAGTTATCAGATGACGACATTTCCCAATACAACGCCCACTCACACCCCTACTATGGCCCAGAGATCCCACCATACCATCCACAACATGGCGGATCCCCACTCCACCCTCACCATGTCATACGTCATTGACGTCGTGACGCCTATCATGGGAGACGCCAACATGGCAGCCCCAATGATGGGGGGGAGCAGGCCCAGGCCTGGTCCTGACGGCACAACCAATAGCCATTATTAACATGGAAGATAAGCAAGAGATAGAGGCGATGATTGAAATTACAATAGGCAATGTACCTCTTCCTGAGAGAAGTAGACGGGCCATTAAAATCCAGATCAGGCAGCTTCTGCAAGAGACTGGCACACAGGAGGGTATTGTCCACACTGCGGCCAAGGCTGCAGCTTGGGCTGCTCTAGAAGGCGCTCGAGACAATCTACCTCTGCCTGATTGACCCAGTAATCCCCTACAAATGGCCTACTCTGTTCAGCAAATAGCTCACAGCATTGGTCAGATGAATCCGTCCGACAACCTCAGCTGTCACTTGGAAAAGGTGCATTCTAAATGCGAGATGCTTAGCCTCGCTGCAGAATACCAGGTCCAAATACTATGCCAAACCATCGATCCTAGTTTGTGGGCCAAACTTCCTGATGTCATCTGCCAGGATGGGAACGCCACCTTTGATGAGGTTGCAGCTGAGCTCATTTCTGCTCACCGCCCAGGTGTAGTAAGAATGATGCTTGCATACCCTGTAAAACAGAAAGCAAAGGAAAGTCCAGCTACTTACTACCAGAGACTTTGGATGGCCTACTGAGCAGGAAAGCACTTGGCACAAGAAGCTGTGGAGGTAGATCTTATTGAATATAAGACTCTGTTCCTTAGGAACATGATTCCTGCAGTACGAGAAAAGGTAGAGTCAACCACCTACGCCAATATGGATAGGTTGGCTGACATCCTTCGGAAAACCGAGGGAGTTTACCAACTCTATATCCGTGATCTGGGCTCTGCTTCCAAGAAAGTAGCCACCGCGGAGCCTGCTTCAGAGGTCACGATGCACTACACTGTGGAAGGGCAGGCCCAACATCAACAGGCCCCTCCAACTGATAACCAGCACCCCAACAGACCCATCAACAACAACAGCAACAGCAACAACAGTGGGGTGGTAACTGGAATTGGCATAAGAATAAAAAGCACAAGGGTAGAGGAAAACCACAACAACAAAGAACAGGCCCTTCATCTAGGGAGATAGCCAAAGAGAACCGGAAATTCCGAGAGATCCTGGGACAAGTACGCTCTGTAGCGGATGCTGTTCCCACACAGGCCCTAGTGGCAGTACAACTGGTGACCCAGACCCCAACGGGTCATGGGGATACTGGTGGTGCAGGCTTTCAGGCCCATACAGGCCTGAACCCAGAAGCTCCTCCCTATATAGCATCAGTGCAGCATGGTGAAGTGATTCACAAGAGTCAGGCCCAAACTCTCCATGCTCCCAGCATTACGGATTGACAATTACAGGCCCCAGTCTGGATTGTAAACAAGCTGGTCTTGGATACAAATGGAAATCCCTGCACCGAGGCCGAGGTCGGGGGCCGCCTACTAGTAGTCTTGCTAGATACAGGTGCAACTGTATCTGTGTTACATGATGAACATCCATACATATCCCCTTGGTCCACCGGACGGAGGACCAACATGTCAGGAGTTGATGGTACTAGGCTACCTGCATACCGTTCTCTACCCCTACCGGTAGAGCTAGGCCATCTAAAGGCCTCACACACTTTCCAAGTAATGGCAATGCATGATCATCCAAGTATCATAGGAATTGATTTCCTTGCGCCACATGACTGTGTGGTGGATCTAGCTAATATGCTACTGATACAGATTCAGGGTCAATATCACACCATTTTGATTCCTGATTCACATGTTGTGGCAACAATATCTGCCAATGACAAGGAGTATGATGTCATAGATTTGTTCAAAGCTCATGAACTGTTCTCAAAGCTTCTCCCCATTTTGCAATGACATTTGGAAGCATTTGCAATTAACAAACATGACTGTGGCAGAATGCACACTGTCATCGAAGTGCCAGGCCCAGCATATGAGAGGCAAAGGCAGTACCCTTTTCCAGCTGAGGCCTTGCCTTCTCTTAGAGAAACAATCAAGTCTCTCCTCAAGCAAGGAGTAATCAGAACTTACGTTTCCACTCCTAACTCCCCAGTGTGGCCCGTGAAAAAACCCACAGGCGCCTAAAGACTTACTATTGACTACAGGAAACTGAATCAGGTCACCCCCAGTTTTTCCCCAACTGTGGCATCAGCACCTGACGTGCTACGACTCTTGACCCCTGACCTGAAATGGTTCAGTGCCCTGGACATTTCCAATGGTTTTTGGTCATTACCATTGGCCCTTAAGAGTCAATATAAGTTTGTCTTCACCTTTGAAGGAAGACAGTACACGTGGACTTGCTTGCTGCAAGGATTCCATAATAGCCCGTCCCTGTTCCATCTGCACATGATGGACACCCTCAAGAGTTTCTCTACTCCCCAGTGTCTCTTGCAATATGTGGATGTCCTGTTGCTGGCAACAGCCACACAGGAACAACATCTGGATCTCTTGGATGAACTACTGACTCTCATCTAGAGAGCAGGCTTGAAATGCAATCCAGCAAAAGCACAACTATGTCAGAAAGAAGTACTCTTTCTAGGTCTGAAAATAACTGACCAAGGTCAAAGCCCTACTTGGAAGAAGGTACAGAGATTGCAAGACTTGCCATTGCCCACCAGCGTGGCAACTCTTCTAAGGTTTCTAGGTATGGTGAATTATTCGAGAGATTTTATTTGTGATTTTGCTCAGAAAGCTGCTCCTCTGTATGAGTTACTCAAGAAGGACATCCCATGGACTTGGGGCCCTATACACACCCAGGCTGTGACATCACTGAAGCAGGCCTTGGCCTCTTCCCCAGCTCTGGTCAACCCCAATCCAGCACTACCATTACATCTGGAATATGCCACCTCTGACATTGCCATGTCAGCAGTGCTGGCCCAGAAAGTTCATGGCACCCTGAGACCCATTGCATATGCATCACAGCTCTTGACCCCAGTGGAACAGAAGTACGGCCTTTGTGAAAGGAATCTTCTGGCTACCTACTGGGCTGTCAAGTACTTCCTGTATATCACTGGGTACTCCCCACTGATCATCAACACCAACTACACCCCAACTACCTTTCTGCTCTCAGACAGAGTGAAGGATGGGTCAGTCTCCAACACCAGACTGACACACTGGTCACTTCTTCTCCAGGATAGGGACATACAGGTACACCCAACACAAATTCCATCTATGCTGGCTCATGGACTCCTTTTCCAAGGAGAACCCCATGACTGTACACTACAGTCACCTGGTCTTCCAGATCCTGGTCCTTTCCTCCCTGCCACACCACAAATACTTGACAACATCTTTTTGTGTCGTGTCTTTGCTGATGGTTCAGCATCCTACTATCAGGGAGAACAAATTGCAGGGATGGGTATTCTAGTGATTTACCCATATGGGAACACTGTCAAAATATCCAAGGCACAGAAATTTGCACACAAACTCTATGCACATAAAAGTCAAAGCTCATTCTCTCCATGACCCCTACCATACCCTCAATGACACAGCAGACACCCTTGCCAAGGAAGGGGCTCGAGGGGGGGACATCTGGATGATGGACCATCCAGAGGCCAATGCGGCGGTACAGATTGCAGCACTCAGGAAGAAACCTGAACCCTTCTCCCCCTTGGACCTCTCAGCAGACCAAGATGCTGATATTGAACTCAAAGAAGTGTTCAGATTCCTTGACAAAAGTACTGAAGAGAAACTTCCCACACACAACTCCTACTGGAGGCATGAAGGTAAGTTACAATTGTCACCTGATGACAAGCTCATCTGGTACCAACCAGATGGTTCCACCACCAAATTGTGGGTGGTCCCCAGACACCTGAGATCTGAGTTCTTGCACCAAGTGCATGATACACCCACTGGTGGACACCAAGGAGTGGAAAACACCCTCCAAAGGCTTAAGACCACTGCCTGGTGGCCTGGTGTCACCAAAGATGTTAAACAGTACATAGACAACTGTCTCGTTTGTGCACAAAACAACCCCATCCCTACCAAACGAAATGCCAAACTCTTACCACAACGACACTCTGGCCCTTGGCATGCCATACATATTGATTTTGTTGGTCCTCTGACCAACACCAGCAGAAATAACAAGTATGCTCTTGTGGTAACTGATCTTTTCTCCAAGTGGGTTGAAGCTTTCCCCACTAAAACATGCACTGCAAAGACCACTGCCAAAATCCTGGTGGAACAGATCTTCTCCAGGTAGGGCCTACCTCTCAAGGTAGACTCTAACAAAGGAACCATTTTTACAGGTGAGTTGATGAAAGAATCCCTTGAACTGCTTGGAGTTCAACAGAAGTTCCACATACCTTACCACTCCCAATCCTCAGGTTAAGTAGAAAGAGCCAACAGATGGATTAAGCAAATGCTTTCCAAATTCATTGAGGACAATCCCAAAATCTGGGATTCCCTACTGCCGTTACTCCTTATGGCAATTAGGGGTACACCCTCAGCCACTACCCAGCTCACACCATTTGAGGTGATGACTGGAAGACAGATGAGATTACTTGAACACCTGTTGTTTGACCTGCACACCCCCACTGCAGACCATGTGTCTGTAGACCAATATGTGAAAAAACTCAGAAAAGACCTCATACACACACACTCTTGTATGCTGCCAACTGCATGGACAAGGCCCAGCAACAATCCACAATACAGTTTGACAATCACGCACAAGAAGTGGATTGGCAGGTTGGAGATCAGGTAATGGTACTCCGATTTGCACATCCCACCCACTCCTTCTCCAACAAGTGGGAAGGCCCATACCCCATTGTCAACAAGCTCAGTCCAGCAGTCTATCAGGTTAGACTCCTGCATAACAATAAGTTGACTGACAAATGGTTACATGAAAACCAGCTGAAACTGTATAAAGGAGCTTAACTACTTTTCCTCACCCCATTGGGCGGAATAGTACTAACTTACTAATCATTGATCTTCCTTTACAGATACACTGACAAGATGGCTATCTTGTTCCATTATCTCCTCATCTCAGGAGTTATCCCCTGCATCCAAGGCATGGTACCGAACCTCCTACGACACCTCAATCCTCCAGCACCTCCTCCAGATGGAGTATCCATCAATATACCAGATAGTCTGATCACTGTCCAGGAAGGTTCTGATGCTTACCTCACTGCCTCGGTTGTTGCTCCTGATAAATCTACCCTACAAATTGAGTGGCAAACCACATCGCAAGGGCAAATTCTCCCTGTGGCCAAACTCTCCAAAGGAACTTTCCAGGGTTGGCCCAATGCTAAATTATCCCCAAATGGTTCTCTGTCCTTGTTACAAACTGCATTAAGACATTCTGATTTGTATAACATTACTGCCCTAATTGATCCTTTGTACTGTAATTCTTTGTGTAAGGATTCTGTTCGAAAATGTTGTGCTGTACACCACATGGCTTCTGCAGCCATGTACCTCTCTGTGTTACCACCCATTGATAAACAGCTTTTGGAATGTCCAAAACATACCCCTGGTCCCCGTAGTGGTCTAACAGCCACTGCCCTACCAGGTTCATTGATTAATAACTTACAGTTTATGCATATACCCGTCTTGTTTAATCTTACTTACTGGAATATGAAGGAATTTGGTATGTGTCACAATTCTAACGCATCAGCATTTTATAGTTCATTATTGCTTGATAGTTTAGCTGCATTTCAGATTCATACTCAAGACCCTATTGCCGGGGTCCACTCTACGGAACATAGAGGCAACTTCAGGAGAAAACCCACTCCTGATGATCTAACTTATAAATGTAAGACATGTGAAGTTGACAGTTCTGATGTCACAGGTGCAACAGATACTGTCACAGGCCTCTTTGGTACAGCTATGTCTATTTGGAATAAAGCAGACATTGCTGCTATCAAAGCTCATTCTGCCAAGTTCTCCACTGGCCTGGTTAACAATATACTACCCCCATTATTGCATGGTGTGGATGGCCTTAGTCAGGAAGAAAGATACACTGTATACAACATGCACGACATTGCTAAGGCATTCACTGATTCAAGAAATAAGATCAACGCACTCATACAACAGAACAATAAAGAAGCAGATAAACAATACCTTGCTAGAGAAATCCTTTGTTCTGCCTATGGCTCATACATCATCACTACCATCAACAATCTCTTCCGTGATCTAGAATATGGAAGGATCCCTGATATCATACATGACAGACGCATTTCCAAATGGTATTGTCTACGATGTAAAATTCCTGGCTGTATTGCTATGTGTATGCAACAAGCTTTAACCATTCCTCTTTCTACAGCTAGGAATTTGGGGTTTGTGACCAGACACCCTAATTCTGGTCCTTGTTTTGCTGCTAAGAAATGTTCCATAACAGATACCATGTTTGTTTCTTTTACTGTCTCTTTTCCACATTTTGATCCTACTACAGCTTTGTTCGACAGACTTGCACTGGTTCATTCTATTGGGCATTTGGACAAAGACATCTACAGAGAACGCCTGGATCTACCGCCTCTACTGGTTTTCCATCCTTTCCTGGACGCCTGGGTGGCACCGCACACGGACTGCTGTGCGAAGAAGCAATGCATTTACTTGTGCCAATGTGATGTATTTGATGTTATTCAACCTGTTTGTAGTTATTCTCCAGATAGCATTGATTGGACTTTCACCATTGATGATGACATCACCAAGAATGGCACAGATTCCTTGGATTCGACTTTGGCTCTGGATAAGCTCTACCAATCATATCGTGAGGAGGTTCATCGCCTGTCAACATGGATTTCGAAGACGGCCTACACCTGCCCTGTCCAGTTGCAAAAGTGGAGACTCCCTACTGTTCACTCTCAGTATAATTCTGATGGGGAGTACTGTGTGGTAACTAACTTTAAAAGCTATACTTATGGATCTGTGACATGGGTTATTGAGTACCCCAATTTCTGTTTTGTCTCCCACCAGAAGACTGTCATTGGACATACTGTCATAACCCCCGTCCCCCTCCAAGATGCAGACGTCATTGATGGTAACCCGGATTATCTGCTCACACTGTCTGTACACTTACCATATTTTAATGTACACATAGACCCTATGACACTTACATTAAAATCACTTTTAGACAGGAAAGACACACACCTCATCCACATCAGCAATAATATGACTAAGGCCAATGAAGCTATCCTGTCATTGATTAATGATGGTGACATGAATGACGCATTGACTAACACCTGGTTAGAAATTACTTTTAAAGGTTTTGTTATTATGCAAGCATTTCTAATCTTTATTTTGATTATTATGCTCTGCTACCTACGGCGAACACTGCAGCAACACCTTGAGCAGCTCGAGTTCCTTTACAAAGCTTGCACTGCTCTCTGGCCTTTCCCTAGATTTGCCTGTGTTGCCCGTGGAGACAACAAGGGGGGAATGTTACATGAGGTCCCTGCACCCTAATTGGTACCCTCAGAGGTACACCGTAGACAGCTAGCACTTAAGTATATGTTATACTAACATATAGGGCTAAGGGCATCTACCGTACAAGAGTAGATGTCAGGATATGAATGCATGTTGTTGTAATACACTTTGCTTGCTAATACATATATTCTTCTATGTATTTTCTGCATATTTCTTACTTGTAAGATGCCAAGGCACCTGTGTCCTTGGAATAATTATGATATATGAGTCAGCATTGCCACCTTTTGGTGATTTGTACTACTACACTGAGTTATGTAAGACTCTGTATAAGAACTCTTTTGTTCACAAACTGATGACTATACAAAATTGTATAATGTTATCTTGGACCATGAAGCCACCTCTAATTTAGCCAATAGGGCTCATCTCTGTAACTAGAAATGTTTCTATCTTACAGTAACCATAGTAATTATCATAGGTATATAATGTAATCCCCAGGACTGGGGCAGCCAAAGAAAGTGCCCTATCCAATGCAAATTTTAATCTAGAGTGGGGGACATCCAGCAGCTCTATGTCTATTAACTCATTGTCTCCTAGCTGACACCTGCAGGCATCAGTAAAATACACTGGTGTGTCCTGAGGATGCCTTCAGAAGTCAGCTACTGACTTCCTGTGTGCCCTGGCAATGTCTGGAGAAGTCACTTATATATTTTAATATATAATGTAACAGAATATAATATGTATTTGACTGCATAGCACTGTTGGAAAGGTAATTTTGTGCTGAATAACTTTGCCACTGATATTCTGTGTATATCATGTATACTTTAGGAGTTATTCATATTTGTTTATGGTATGGTGTGTATGGCTTATGTTGCCTGTTTAAGTGAAAAAAAAAATTTGCTGTTTCAACCAGCATAGAAAAAAAAATGAAATTACATATAATTCTTTGCATACCACCATTGGGAAGGTAATTTTGTGTTGAATAACTTTGCCACTCATACTTTGTGTCTAGCACTTACAGTTCTTGAGCTATTAGGATTTCTTTGTGGCATGCTGACTATAGCTTGATTTTGCTTAAAAAGGCCCAGGATTTGCTATTAACAGTATACAGGAGACAAGTGGTGCAACTTCAGAGAGCGCCTGTGGAGGCAATGAGTTAAACAAAGGGTTTTACTGGGACAGTGGGTGGGTCAGCAGTTCAAAGAGGAGGGTGGGAACCAGACCATTTAGGGATCTAAATGTCAAATAATCACCTTACAGTTAACTCATTACTAAACAGGCAGCCAGTACAACCTGGGTATTGCCGGACTGATGTGTTGTGACCACTTGACAGAGCTCAGAAGTCTTGTTGCTACATTTTGTACTTGCTGCAAGAATCAAATCTGGCCACAAGGTATGCCCTTGCACAGCACACTCAACTAGTCAAGATAAAGGGAAACAAATGCCTGTACCTGAGTTCTCAGATCTCCTGCTCTAGAAGGTGGCATAGAATGGCAGTATTCATAAATGATAAAATCCCCCTTTATCTATGGTTGATGGGCCATTTTATCATCAAGGGCTTCTCCAAGGTATTTTGCTACCTTCCTAGACTCAAGCTGAACATCCATTAAAATATGGGCAACTTAAGGGTACTGTTAAAAGCAGAAATATGTCAGTCTGAGCCCACTAACAGCAGTTCTAACATAATGGGGTTTAAAGTCAGCTGGCTAGAGGCCATCCAGCCCTGAATATCCATCAAGCATTATTCCAAATGTAGTACAGATTGCTCACTGTAACCCTGGTCAAGTACAAAGGAGAGGTACAGCTGGGTTTTATCAGCATAACAGGGAATCCCAATGCTGTACTTAATGACCTCTCCAAATGTTACCATGTACTGTACCTGGCAAACAAAACATGGAGAGGACTACACCCTTAAAACACCACAGTAGAGTGCAAAAGGGTGTGCCAGATAAGGCCACATTGCTACAGATTGTTCCTTCTCTTCTAGAAAAGACCAAAACCATGACAACACAGCTATGGACAGTCCTGTATATTCTTGAAGATGGTCAACAAACACTGTATAGTACCCAGTGGTAAATACCAACAAGACAATGAGAATGATCATGACGGACACCAAACCATCATCTTTTGTGAAGAAGAGAAATGAAAATTACATACCTACCATAATTCTTGATCTTCTTGGATGAAGTCTTCATTATTCATTCACACTAATTGGACTATGATGGTAGTGCTAGGATCCAGTGGGAGCCAAAAATCTTCAGAAGGGCCAGCACTGAAGTAGGACCACGCATGTGTGGCACCATGAGGCTGTCTTGCACTTGTATGGGCTATCTCAGCATTGACCCTCCAACCACCTCAGTTCCTTTTCAACTGAGAAGGTGCAGCATAAACTAACCTAGGAAACGCCTAACCTAATCCAGGCATAAGATAGCCCGGATGATCCATGTAAGAAGGGTCTACTCAGCAGCATTTTTACAGCCCAAGCCAATGCAGGAGTGAAGACCAGAAGCAGGATAAGAGAGCTCAGGGGATAGTGTGTGTGTGTGTGAATGAATGGTGAAGACATCATCCAAGAAAATCAAGAAATACGGTGGGTACTTAATTTCCATATCTTCCTGGACTAAAAGTCTTCACCATTCATTTACACTAATGAGAGAGTACTGAGCTAAAAAACAATCCCCCAAGTAGGGAAGCAGGAGACAGAGATCACTCAGGACAGAAGACCATTAAGGATTGTCCTGCCAAAGGAAGTGTGCTGTCTTGCATGGACATCCAGACTTAGTGCTTTACAGGGGTGTGCACTGAGCTCCAAGTAGCCACTTTTCAAATATCTGTGATGGGTACGGTCCAAATTTCTGCCAGGAATGCCGCAACCACTCTGGTAGAGTGGGCATAAACCCAGCCTTCCAACTTGACCTGCGCCATCGAGTAGCAGTGATGAAGACATGCTACCAACCATGCAGAAATGCATTTAATGGCAATGGACTGACCCAGCTGGGCCATGCTGAAAATATGAAAAGATGCTTGGATTTGTGAAACTCTTTAGTTCTGTTGATGCAGAATCATAGAACCCTCTTGCCATCCAGAAAGTGAAGGGTGTGCTCCCCTCCATTCTGGAAGTTTGCAAAATAAGTGGGAAGAATCAGAGGTAGGTTGGTTAAGGTGAAATTCTGAACCACCTTGGATAGGAAATTAGGGTGAGTATGAAGTACCACCCTGTCCTTGTGAAAGACAGTATATGGAGAGTCTGACCAAGGCATGAATTTCAGAAACTGTGCAAATGGAAGTAACGGCCACTAAGAAGGCAGCCTTCCAGGTCAGAAATTTCAAGTCACAGGTGGTTAAAGGCTCAAAGGTTTACAGGTGAGCATATCTAGTATGAGGTTGATATCCCACATGGCTACCAGTTTCCTAACCGGGGGTCTAGTGTGTAGGAAACCTTTGAGGACTCTCTTGACTAGCGGTAACTGAGCCAGCAACATGTTCGACACTGGCTCATGGTACACAGAAATCCCATGGAGGTGTACCTTCACTGTTGAGTATTGCAGTCTTGCATTTGACAGGTCTAAAAGGTACTCAAACACTTTATTCAGTGGGCAACAAAACGTGTCTGGCGTGAACATCTTTTTTTTTTTTGCACACCAAATGGAAAACTGCTTCCACTTAGTCATGCAAGTTTCCAAGTGGAAAGCTTGCATTAAAAGGATTTCTGAGATCCTGTGAGAGACCGCAGACCTACCCACTTCTATCTCCTCAGGAGCCAGGTAAGGAGATGAAGGGAGCACAGGTTGGGATGGACCAGGGGTCCCTGTGTCAGGAGGTTCATATGAAGAGGAGCTTCCTCGGGGGGACTTCTGACAATCTGTTGATTAGTGGAAACCTTATCTGATGAAGCCAATGCAGGGCAATGAGGATCATCCTGCCCCCCTGTGCCTTCAGCTTGAGCAGCACTCTCTGAACTGAAGGAAGGGGAGGGGAGGAAACATGTACAGAAAGTGTCTTGTCCACCATAGTCTGAATGTATCCTGACAGAAAACGTCAGGTTCTGGATTTCTGGAGCAGAATAGAGGCAGTTTTTTGTTGAGCGGGGATGCAAAAAGGTCCTGATCTGGAGTGTCCCACTCATTGAATAGTGACTGCACACCACTGGGGTGAGCGACCATTTGTGGGAACCTGCCCCAAGCCTGCTGATGATATCCACTAGATTATTCTGATTTCCTGGCAGGTAGACTGCCCGAATTAAGGTAACATGCTTGAGACATCACTCTAACCCCTTCATGACCTCCTTGAATAGAGGGTAGGAGTGTTCTCTACCCTGCTCATTGATGTAATACATCACAGCTTTATTGTCAGGCTGAAAGAGAATACATTGGGGTACAGGACATCCTTCAGGACTTGGAAACATATAGGACAGCTCTCATCTCTAAGACATTCATGTGAAGATGAGACTGTTCCTGGCTCCACACTCTCTAAGTGTGGAGATCTTGGCAGTGAACTATCCCACCAATCAGAGATGCATCCATGGTGATGGTGATCTGAGATGCCAGTGGGGCAAATGGTTGACCTTGAAGAAGCCTGTCTTCAAGGCCCAGCATCTGCTACATGAATCAGACTCATACAAGGTTACTTTCTGTGAGGAAAAGAGCCATCCAGACAAAGTGGATCCCCCTGAGCCCCAGGAGGAAGGCCATCACAAGAAGGTGGCCAGGAGGGTTGAGGACCCCTATGGAGAGAAGCTGAGAGGCTGAATGGATTGAAGTTGTGACTTTTGCAGGGTAGGCAGTACCTTCATGAAAGCATCTTGTATGTCTAGGGATGTGAACCAGTCATGCCACTGGAGAGGTGGTAAGAGAGTCCCTACAGAGACCATCCTGCCCCGAACAAAGACCTATTTTGTTTCTGAGGTCGAGAATAGGGTGCACGCCATCTGTTCTTTTAGGGACCAGAAGACTACGAAGAAGGCCCTGAATCTCTGAGGTGAGAAGGACTGACTGTGAAGTGGTAAGACTGTGCCACCACTTGGGGGTCAGTCAGGGGAGTCTCTGATAGGTTGATGGAGTACCCTTCCATAAAATCTGGGGGATCCACATGTCTATTGTTATAGACTGCCATAGGCTGAAAGTTAGACAATTTCTACCCGCAGGGTGAAGTTCCACCTCAGGTAGTTGAGATGAAACCCGGACTAATATCTCAGAGAGTGAGCATTATGCCTTGAGCTGCATTTTCTTCATGGCTGATGGGGTTGAACTCCATAAAGACCCTCAGTCCCACCCTTGCAGGACTGCTTTTCGTAAAACAGATGAGTGTTCCAGCCCCCTTGAGGGGTGGAAGGAGCAGGTCCAGCTGTTTTGAAGGTAGCTACTTGAGTGCAGAACAGGTGAGAATCATTAGAACATCCTGATTATCTAAGTCAGGAGAGTCGCCTGACACAGATCCCAGTAGTGGCTGCCCTGGAGGCAGAGTCGTAGGCCTTCACAGAGCTTTTGCAGCAGCAACTGCTCATTTCCACAACATGTCAATCTTGCAAGATTCCCTATTGATAGGAAGAGCTGTGGAGCCCCAAGGGAGAAGAACAGCCTCATCATTCTGTGCTCTGACAATCATAGTATCTGCAAGGAGTTGTGAGCTAAAAAGTGTACCTCCCTGGGAGGGGAATTGAAGGAATCAGAGCTGGACTTCCCCACACTGCATGTGACAAGATGTCAAGGAGGGTGGACAGATGGCTCGATGTTCTTGCACATGGAGAACTTCATATGCAAAAGCTCCCCCCCCCCCCGGGTCTACATAAGCAGTATGCAGAGCCAGGTCAGAACCCATGTCCTAAGGAGAGACTGAAAAGACATGGCTTTAACCAGGGTTCAGTTGAGATGAGAAGTTCACATCCAGGCTGTAAAACAAGTCACCTTACCATTGTCAGAATGATGAGGTCCAGATCAGACTCATCATGCTCCACATCATCCCCACAGAAACAGAAAATGCCCTAGTAAGGCCAACCTGGGCAAGGGATAGACCGGAGGGCATCTGTGGTCCAAAAATGAGCCCGGCCCCAAAGACCCCAATGCCGCACATGGTACCAAAGTCAACGGCGCTGCTCATGGCACTGAAGTCGGTGGCTCCACCCACTGCACTGAGGTCCATGGTACCACCCATGGCACCAAAGTCTATGGCACCACCCACAGCACCAAAGTTGATGGCACTGCACACGTCACCAAAGTCAACGGTACCAACCCCAGCACCAAAGTCAGCGGTGCCGCCCACATCTCCGAAGTCAACAGCACCGCACATGGCACTGAAGTCGATGGCACCGCATGCAGCACCAAAGCTGAAGGGCCCACAGAATGGCCATCCCTGGAAGGAGGTAGAGGAGTAGTACCTGTGCTAGCCCCTGCGGGGAGAGTGAGGGGGGTAGGCACATGGGATCAGCATAGACAGCATCAGCACCGGAGAAGACACTGAACACAGATCTTGAACCAAAAACCCCAGCTGTGGCCCAGCGGCACCAAGGCCCAAAGACCTCGGCACCACCAGCAAGGGCAAACAAGCCAACACTGAACCCACTGCTCTAAAGAGCTGCCCAAAGATGAAACTGTCTACTGGACCCCCCCAAGGGACAGAGAAAGGCCCCAGTGACAAGAGTCCAGGCCGTCAAGAGCAGAAGCCACTGAAAAAACTGGAGGGCTCTCGACTACCAGCAACTACCTGACAGACATACCAGAGGGCAAACTTGAGGGGTACCATTTCTTCCTCTTCTGATGGGAAGAGGAAGAGCTCGAGGTCAAGTGGTGCTGGGTTCCCGATCTGGATCAAGAACAGGTCACCTTCTTTGCACCTATGGGAGGACTGTCCTCCCTCCCAGACACCAGACTGTCCATAGTTGGCCCCCCCCCAGAGAGGGCACGGACCGGACACAGCCCTGCTGCCGGAGCAGCTTTCTAAGAAGAATCTCTACTGTCACCGTGACCATCAAAAGTCAACTCTGTTGATAGGAAGGGCTGAGAGAAATCTTTTTTCTTCCTCTTCATTTCTTTTAAACAAGAAACAAGAAAAGCGTTTAAAATTAATGAACTGAATGACCAAAAGTTGCAATCGAACAGACAAGAAGTTTGACTCCCGGTGGTCGAGCAATGTCATCACTGAGGCACACTTCACAGCGGGAGAAAAGGAACTGAGGTGATTGGAGGGTTGACACCAAGATAGCCCATGCAGGCGCAAGCCAGCCTCGTGGTGCCATGCATGCGAGGTCATACCTCAGCACTTGCCCTCCTGAAGATTTTTGTCTCCCACTGGGTCCTATCTCCTCCGGCATAGTTCCATTAGGGTGAATGAATGTATAGGCTTTTAGTCCATGAAGATCATTACACACCTGAGCCAGGGCTGCTTCTATACTATATAACTGGATTGAACCCTGATTGGAAAGACTCAAAGATTATATGTTTTGTTTTTTTTTAATGATTAGCCTGCTGTACTGCCACCACCTTCTCTACAATCTTCATCAAAAATGGCAGGATGGAAATTGGACAATAGTTTGATGTTCAGAGCAACCTGCATTCCCCACTGAACCTGTTTCTGTCTCTTTCTCTCTCTCTCTCTCTTAGGCCATTGCCGCTGAAACAGCATCAACACTGTTAAGGTCTCTTCTTTAGCTAGAGCTCATACCCTGGTGTTTTGATGGTCCCTTTCCACCACCTTCTACGCTTTAGACTCCCCACAGTGTGGGTAGTACACACTCTACTATCTCAGCGAGTTTTTTCTATGCACCCCTTTTATCTAGGTACCCTTCTTTCAGTGATGCAGTCTCAGACAACTAGTTACTCCAGCCTTTAGAAATATAACTCATTTATTATTACACTCATTTATTAATACTCACTGGTTGTGTAAATACAACAGCAATAATCAGGTATAACACTATTTACAGATAGTAAACCAAAAGTACACATACAGAACTATAAAAGAAAGCTTGCACACTTGTGCAGGTAAACACTTCTATCTTTCATGCAAGTTACAGAGTTTTCTTACCTCACTATCTACCTGCCTTTTTACCTCGACCTCTGTCTGCAAACACACAGTCTTGTTCCCTTCTTTGGACACATAGGAACCACAGCAAAAAGAGGCAGAAAATAACTGGGTTGAAGCATTTATACCCTCTTTCTTTCTATCACTCTGGTGCCTTGGTCTAGCAAGTCTGTGATGTCACTTCCTTTTACCCAGGTTGATCCAATTGGCTGAAATCACTTCAGGCCTAAAATTTGGGCTGTTGAGACAGACTGTCTCTGAGTCTTTGTGTACCAACAAACCAATTCCCCTTTCAGGAAGCTAGTACAGTGAAATTGCACACCACTTAAGAAACCCTGCTGTGCTGCAGAAAAACTCCGAAATAGGCCAGTTTTCTCACCTTTGATTAATGCCTTCTGACCACCTCCCCCCAGTGCTACAGAAGGTACTAGTATTTGACAAAATATTTCAGACTACCAGCAAACGTTATCTGGTCATCACATACCTCCCCCTTTATTTCTAAGAAGTTGCATATTTGTGTGGCCCAAGAATAGCTACTTCATGTGGGCTATCTAGCTAAATGTTTATTCATACTGGCAAGACAGTTAATCTGCATTAGCTTTTTGTGCTCCATTGCAATTGTGTATGGTGAAATCATAGTTCTCTAGGCTGATACTCCAGTGCAACAGTTCAGCATTTTGCCCAATCATCCTGTTCAACCACTGCAATGGACTGTGATCTATGGCCACTGAGAATGATCATCCATGCAGACAGGGGTGCAGTTTCTTGACTGCCCAGGCAATGGCTAGACACTGCTTCTCAATGGTAGAGTAGTTAATTTCCCTTGATAATAGCTTCTGGCTGAAGAAAACAACTAGCCTTTCTGCCCTGTCCATGGACACTTGACAGAGTACTGCTCCCAGGCCTCTGTCACTTGTATCTGTCTGAACAATAAAACCCAAATCGCAATCTGGGCTTGTCAGCAATGGTGCTTGGTATAGTGCCAGTTTCAGTTACTGGAAGGCTGCTTCACAATGCTCTGTCTACTGAATCTTCTCTGGGAAATTCCTAGCTGTGCTGTCTGTTAAAGGAGCTGCAATGGTACAATAATTTTTAACAAATTTGCAATACTATCCTCACAGTTCCCAGAAATGCACTCAGTTGCTTCTTAATTTGTTGGGCTGGGCCAATCTCAAACTGACTCAGCCCTAGCTGGCTAAGGCCTTATGTGCCCCCCTCCCACATGATGTTACAAGTATGGCACCCCTGCCATCCTGATTTAGCACTTCTCTGACTTAATAGTTAGTCCTGTGTCCTGTAGTCTGGTCAGGACTTCCCTCACATGGGAGAGATCCTGATCCTATGTTGGGCTAAATCTGCCTATATCATCCTTGTAGACTATTGCTAAGTGCCAAATCCCCTTCAGGACCCTGTTAAATAGCCTCTGGAAAGTGGTTAGTGAATTTCTCATGTCATAAGGCATAACAGTGAATTCAAATAAACTGAATTGGGTGACAAATATTGACTTCTCACAAGTGTTCATGGATAGTATAGTCCCTCCTAACTTGTTCAGTACCTCATCTGTCATAGGTATGTGATATGATTCAAGCAATGTGACCTCATTTAACAGCCTATAATCAACACAGAACAAGGTAGTTCTCTCTTTCTTTGGAATCAGAACCACTGGGGCTGCTCAGGAGCAGTTGGATAGCTGGATCACTCCTAAGCTCAGCATTTCCTGTAGCTCTTCCCTCATTGTTCTTTTTACTGCCTCTTGCATCTCATGTTGGCTTTTACCTTGTGAACTTGTCTGCAGTGGTTTCACCTCATGCACTGTAAATCAGTGCACCCGGGGAGGGGAGGTAGTAAAATGTAGAAGAGCGTCTTTAAACACTCCCTTCATCCAGTCATATTGTCTTGGTGTGAGCCCTTCAGGCATCATAACAGCACTCCAGGAGACTTTTTCATTACTCCCCTCTACCATGGTCATAACAGAGTTTCACCATATTTACATGAAACACCCACTGAGTGAGCATCCTATTGGGAAACTGTATGACACAATTCACATCCTTCACCTAGCGTATCACCTCATAGGGTCCTCTCATGCTGCCTGCAACTTGTTTGGCCTCACTGGAGTGAGTACCATTACCTTCTGCTCTATGGTGTATGATTGTGCTCTGGCCCTTTTATCGTACAATGTCTTTTGCTTCTGTTGCATTGCAGCTAAGTAATCCTGAACAAGACCCAAGAACTCCTTAAGCCAGTTCCAGAAACCCAGGGCATAGTCCACAACAGGATCTCTCTGATTGGCCGTAGAGCCCTCCCACTCCTGTCTAACTAAATCTAGGGGTCCTCTGACCTGTCCAGCATACAGGAGCTCAAAAGGTCAAAAGCCAAGTGACTCCTGTAGGACTTCTCTATGTGCAAACAACAAGTGGGATAAGACTTTGCCCCAGTCCCTTCTGTGCTGTTCTGTGAATATGAGAAGCTTTTCTTTAAACTTGCATTAAATCTCTCAACTAAGCCATTAGTTTGTGGGTAGTGTGGGATTGTATGCAGTGGTTCTACTGCACACCACTTCCACAACTCAGTCATCAGATCAGACATAAAGTTTTTTCCCTCATCTGACAAAACTTCCCTGAGAAATCCAATTCTGCTGAAAATCCCCCTAGCGGCACATCTGCTACTATATCTGCCTCTATGGAGGACATGGTGACATCTTCCAGATTTGGTGTGGCATAAACAGCTTAATCTGGTTCAAGGTCAGTTGGCATTCATCTGTATCCCCCTCCCGTGGGTCATGCCTGAAAATAGGCAGGATTTGTCTAATGCACTTACCCGGTCAACAAAAACTAAATAAATAAAGAATTTTACTGGTAACCTGGTATCCTGTTGGGCACTGCTCTGTGTCATGCAGTTGAGAAGTGGTAGTGCATCACCATGGTGAGGAATGCCAGATTACAGCAGTTGTTTAAATGTGGTTCCTCGGGAGGGTGGCTTGAGCGCTGAGGCAAATGGCAGCTTAGGCTGAGTGTTCCGGCGAGTTGGGCTTTAATCCAGTACTCTACGCACTTAATATAAATCTATATTGTCTGCAATATACAAGGATAACTCCCACAGTGCTCAAAAATCAAACGAGTGAGTTTAGAGATCAAGAACTTATCTACATGGAGCTGCTTAATATCACTGTATCTGACCTGACTGCTGCGATGGCGAAATCCAGCATGGCAGCAAGGGACTCTCAGGCCGTAACATCACCAGCAGTTGTAGATTTCCTCAAATTGACTGAGATGTTTAATACTCTGGAACAGAGGATGTCAGAGGTTACGTTGGCCTCTAATGTGACTACCTTGGCCATTCATCAATTGAGCACTCACATTTTTCATACAGAGAGACAAGCGTCAGCCAACAAGGCCGCAATCACCAATCTACACTTCTTGGCCCGGGAGCAGAGTCACACCATACACATACTAGCTGCCAAGATTGATGATCTTGAAAATTGAAGTCAGAGGAATACCTCCATATTCTGGGAGTTCCAGAAGGAGCTGAAAAAGGGTATGCAATGGACTTCCTCTATGAGGCACTGCTAAGAATTTTGCTGCAGGATTTACCCCCAAGCTTCATGATTGAAAGAGCACATCACACCCTATGCCCTGTTCCCAAAACCAGTGATCGGCCATGGCCCATGTTGGTCCATTTTCTTAACTATGCGGATAAGGATTGGGTCCTCACCAGGGCACGGGAGATGAGACAACTTGGTTGGAATGGACATCGAATCCTGATTTTTCAGGATTATTCTAAAGAACTGGCACTACGCAGGAAAGAATATACCCCACTTAGATTTAAACTACATGACCTGGGAGTGTCTTTTTCACTTAGATACCCAGCCACGATGCACCTAATGGTTAACGGTTCTCCACTGTCCTTCACTACTCCGGAGGCACTCCAGGATTACATGGCCAAAAAGTAGCCAGAAGCGATGTGCAGTTTCACCCTCGACCTCCCCTCAGGATCAGACGTCTGACCAGCAGCATCAGGTTAGCTCTCAAGTGTCAGTCACAGGAGACATGGATACCAGTGACCCAAATTTATTGTTCACTGTGCGCC
Source organism: Neoceratodus forsteri (assembly GCA_016271365.2). Classification (NCBI taxonomy): domain Eukaryota; kingdom Metazoa; phylum Chordata; order Ceratodontiformes; family Ceratodontidae; genus Neoceratodus; species Neoceratodus forsteri. The sequence goes on along the minus strand of CM057455.1, from coordinate 1,365,469,735 downwards.
TCCCTCCCAGAAGCCACAAGAGACATCAGAAGGATCGCCACTCAAAAAGAGAGCCCCCGATGGAGCACCCACCTGTAGACACTGTGTGTCCCGCATCTGCAGAAGAGCAGGTGGTGATTAATAGCCCCTATTTCTCCAAAAATCACTTTGAGCAACAAGGGGATTTCCCCGAAGAACAAACGTGGAGCCCGGCAGCAGAAAGGCATGAGGTACAGATCAATTATGCTCAAGGGGATCAATTACCAGTAGGACAGTCACCCACCCCAGAAAGTGACCCTATACTAGCACCACAGGAGCAACATAACCCTCCCCAAACTGGGTCTAGCCTCCCCGAAGCAGGCGACACCTGAAAAAGACATGAGCTGAAGCATTGAATGGACTCGCCTATTGTTTCTTTATTGTTATAGTATCAGATAAGTTGTTTTATATAAAAAGTTTAAAATGCCTAAGATAGCTAAGGGGTATTAAACATATAAGAGGTAAATCCATAGTCGAAGATGGGGGGGTAGAAAGCCCATGATTTGCAATGCCTTTTGGCTGACATTTTCTTTTTGGGCTAGTTTGAATAAGAAATATACAATTAAAGGTGGGGGAGGGAGACATAAGCCGGCCAAAACTAAGCAGCACTGGTTATATCCATTAGACAGCGTAGAACCACATGTGGCACCCATACGGCCCAACCCGCGGATTCCCTACTGAACACCGCTGGCTAGGAGAGATGTCCGGCTTTTCGAGGGAAAGGAGGGGATTACTTCTTTCCCACAGACAAGACAGCTCAATTACCATCCCCCATGGGAAGTGGCTGAGACTAGCAGGGAGATAAGATTCCCAGCCCCAGAAGGTCACTAACCCACAAACACTGATTGATGTAATTGTAAATAGGTTTGTTTTGTTGTTTATAAGTACTGTATATAGCAATTTAAGTTCTAGACAGCAGAGGGCAGCATTGTATCATAGACAGCTGAATCATGTAACTGAAACAAGTAATGTTAACTACTGGCCAAATAACAGAGGCATGTTTTCACATATCAAATCACTAAATGGTGTGCAGTATTTAAAGGCTGGCCCCTTGCTCACTTCAGGTATCCATATAGAGCAAACTGTAAAAGTCCCTGACCTCAAAGATAATGGCTGACTTATTAGCTTACACGTGGAATGTTAGGGGCTTAAATACTCCGATAAAAAGGAAAAATATTTTGTCTTACCTGAAGAGATTGAGTGTCCATATAGCCTTTTTACAGGAAACTAAGCTGGTAGAGAATGACCATGCTACATTAGTTAAGGATTGGGTGGGACTAGAAGTCCATGTGTGTGCACCCACAAAGAAATGTGGGGTGGTGATACTTATCCACAAAAGTTTAACATGGAGAGTCATTAAGTGTAGAAAGGATCCACAGGGATGATGAATCATAGCTTTAGTTAGCACAGCAGCGGGACCACTCCTGCTGGTGAACATATATGCCCCGAATGAGGATGATCCTGAGATTTTCAGAGAAATATCAGATAGAATCGGTAGTATGAGAGAAGGCCAAGTTCCTGTGCTGATGGGCGGAGACTGTAACTTGGCACTGATCCAAGCCATAGATAGAAGCGATCAGGGAAGGGAGTCTCACCTAAGGGGTACCAAGGCATTGCAACACCTTATCCAGAAACATAGTTTGGTGGATATCTGGTGGTTAGGGCACCCTAAAGGCCATGATTATACATTTTGATCAGGAGTGCATGTCACTTTTAGTAGACTGGATTATTGGTTAGTCTCATCTAGTATTTCTCAACCCATTGTCCATACTAATATTCTTTCAGTGACCCTTTCGGACCATGCCCCAGTACAGCTTCTTCTGATGTGGGGTCCTACATCTAAGCCCACCCCAGCATGGAAACTGGACCCACTGTTATTAAAGGATCCTGAATTTATTCCCCGGGTAACGCAGGAAACCACTCAATTTTTTATGGATAACCCTCTGACAGACACCTCAGCCTGTAACACGTGGAAGGCATACAAGGTCACCATAAGGGGGGCTATTATGGGGTTTTCATCCCGTAAGCACAAACAAAGAGAGGTTAAATTAGTGACCCTGGAATGACAACTATCCACAGCTGAAACTCATCTGAAGAATGCTAAAGATCCCAAAATATGGGCCCGATGTGGGAAAGAGGTACTTAGGTTGTGGCTGGAACTGAATGGGCTACTATCCCGACAGGCTGAGCAGGCCATGTTCTGTATTAGGCATATGTACTGGGAAAGTGGAGATAAGAATGGGAAAGTACTAGCCTATCAGCTGCACAAGCAAAGGGCTAACCGTCACATTGCAGGTTTAGTTGATCCCCAGACTCAGACATTACACACCTCCCCAGCAGAGATCAATAATATTATGATGCAGTTCTTTAAGGAACTGTAAGCCACTACCTGCACCTCATTGCCTAAGGAGGCTCAAGACTTCCTAGGTGGTATACAGCTCCCTTCAACTCAGAAGAATAAGGATACCATGGAAGCTCCTCTCACTGAGGAGGAAATTCAGCAGGCACTTAAGTCACTTCAAAAAGGCAAGACCAAAGGGGGAGATGGTTTTCCAGATGAGTATTTTCAAGCACTTTCCCCTGTACTTACCCCAATTTTAAGTCAAGTCTATCAGGAAGTGATTACCCTTGGACAGTTTCCTCCTACCATTAGAGAGGCGGTAATCACTATTATCCCCAAAAAAGGTAAGGATACCATGAATGCTGACAATTACAGACCCATATCCCTCATACCGATAGACAGTAAACATTTTTGCCAAAGCAATAGCCAATGGACTCACCACTTTTCTTCCGGAGTTAATACATCCATCCCAAGTGGGATTTGTTAAGGGGAGATACAGTGCGGATCATATCCGGTAGGTAATTAATTTAATTAATGCAGCCAAAACTCTTCCCATGCCAGCAGCGGGGATAGCAGTGAAATTTGAGAAGGTCTTTGATTCAATAGAGTGGGACTATTTACTTCTAGTTCTACAGAAATTCGGGTTTGGGCCTGCCTTCTGTGCATGGATCAAACCCATATATACATCCCCATCTGCCAAAGTCCTTACTAATTCCACTATGTCCAGTCCCTTTCTTCTGGGGAGAGGCACCAAACAAGGATGCCCACTTTCACCTATGCTGTTTGCTCCCACATGAAAACCGCTAGCAGCAGCCATACGACAACAGGATAGTATTAGGGGTATCCCCATAAAAGATCACTGCTACACAACTCTGTTATATGCTGACGACTTATTTATACCACTGGCGGATCTGAATCTGTCACTGCCCACTTTATGGACCTCCTTCACTTGTTTACCAGAATATCTGGTTTAAAATTCAACACCTCCAAAACTGAAATTCTACCTTTCAATAGGCACTGCAACCCCAGAGATGTGTATCATGTACAGCTGAAATGGGCAAAAGAGGATTTGACATACTTAGGGATAAGGATCAATACCCAACTGGACAGATTATAGGAGAGAAACCTAGGACCTCTTATGGTGGAATGTAAAGATGAACTGAGTAGATATACTAGGTTAAACCTTACAATGGCAGGGAAAATTTCAGCCATTAAAATGACACTGGCCCCAAAGGTTACCTATATTATCTCTCACATCCCTTTATATCATCCCCCATGCTGGTACACTAGGTGGGATAAGATGATAGGCACTTTCATATGAGAGGGAATGACATCTTGGTATAGCCATACTAAACAGTGAGCTCATTGGAAAAAGGGTGGATGGGAGTTGCCTTGGCTGGAGGGATATAAGATAGCCTTCCACAAAGCTCAAACACTACATTGGTTTCACCCACTGACTGCAGAATCTCCACAATGGCATCAGATGGAATGGGATCTGGTGGGCTTTCCAACTCTTACATCTCCTCTATGGGGGGCGCCCTCTGGCCCTTATCCCACAATAGGTCTAACTATTAAATACTGGAAGCAGTTACATAATCTCCTTACGCTATCATCAGTCTACATTAGTTATACTCCCCTGTGGCATAACCCTCAAATTACCATAGCGAGAACAGGGGTATGCTGGTCATCCTGGGTCTAAAAGTGGATATATTATCTTTCAGACATTCTCTCACCTACAGGGGGGCAGATGGACTCTTTTCAGAATCTCCAGAAGAGATGAGATATTCCTCATAGGGACTGCTGGAAATACATGCAAATGCAGGAAGCCATTCAACCTCTTCCGTCACAATCTCAAAGAGACACCAGGGGCAGTTTGCCCCTGTCCAAGTGGTTAACAATGACCAGAGGTCAGGCAGGCTCTATATATTCAGAAGTAATAGAAGCCCTCCCCGACCAAATGGAAAAAGCAAAAACACACTTGGAAAAGGCCCTAGCCATAACCATTACGAAAGCACAGTGGGCCAAGTGTTGGTCTCTTCCACACTTACAATATACAGACGTCCAGAGTAGAATGGTACAAAACAAAATTCTACACTGGTGGTACAGGACCCCAGTGGTATTGCATAGGCTTGGGCTCCTTAAGAATGACCTCTGCTGGCGTTGCCACCAATCAGGGGGAGATCTCCTCCACATTCTCTGGGACTGCCCACCACTTCATCAATTATGGAATCAGGTAGGGCACATGGGAGCTCAGATTCTGAAAAAATGAGGGGAGATGACTCCTGTGTCTATTATATTGGGAATACAATCTCTGACAACTCCATTAACCAGTAAAGAACATAAATGGTATATGATGCTTGTAATACAAGTTAAACATCTACTGCTTCGTTACTGGTTGATGACTACCGTTTCCTCAATGGAGGAGATTTTCACTTCTTTGACCCCAGTCTATGAAATGGAGAGGAGATCATGTACGCTGGGAATCAGAAATGTAGACTTTCATACAATCTGGGCACCCTTTCTGGCATTTCTGGCACCCAGGGCAGGGATAGGGTGAACATAAGGGGACCTCTGCTAGACTACCCAAGACAACACAAGATAGCAACTAGACTTGTTTGATGCCAGTAAGTTGAATTATTAGTTAGCTCTATGTGATGGAGTGGTATAATTTAGTTCATTATAAGATTCAGTATGAAAAGAGATATGCCCTAGATACATGTTATCATACAGGACAGTACATTTAGTTTTAATTGTGGAAACGTTGGTGTGTAAAGTTATGCTAGGTAAAGAGGTACAGATGATATGATATGGTTTGAAGCTGTCTTCTCTTGTTTTTTCTTTTTCTTTCTCCTAAGGTATTGATGAGGAGACTCAGAAACCACATGGAGTTAAGAAACCCTGGTCATTAGACGCCTTGGTGATGGTTGATCTGATTTTATTGTCTTCATGGTGGTTAGATCTCTCCTCTATATCCTCCTTTATATGCTCAGGTATGTATCCTTGACAGTTGAAATGTATAGAGAACTCACGTCCATATGTACCTTGGAAAAATGTATGTATACGCTCATGTCTCTTGTATGCTATGGGCCAAGTCTATGAGTAGCTGATTCAGCACTATATCACTGTGCCCAATGTATAATTGGTTTACATGTATGTGTAATTGAAACTCAATAAAAATTTATAAAACAAAAAAACAAATGTGCTTCCTCACTTTTCCACATGGTGGCTACCACGAGTCATTCTGTGCCTGAAGTGTGAACAGATTTTGTCCCCCCAAACTTGCTGCCAGATGGAGGCAGGTTGCAGTGTAAGGACATTGTCTGATTTAATCTGTTTTTTAAATCTGTAAATAAAAGCCTGATCTTTTAAATAATCCAGAGGTATTTATTATACACAAAATATGTCCAAAAATTCCCTGCACTCAAATACTGCACAACACACTGTCCAGCCACTTAAAATATATTTACTGTAACTCCATTGCTTTATTTAAGAAAAAGCTAAAATACAATTCAGTGCTGTCAGATCAACAACAATTACTGTAGATTGAAATCAAACACTGGTGCAAACAGGAAAATACATAGTACAAAAATGCATGAAAGTCTAGAAATAGGTGAATATTTACAAACGCATACATATTTAATTTTAATGCCAAAACCAAAAGGCAAGTGTCCACAGTGAGTGCAAGTCGCAGTTCTGTGATCATCATCCTGATCTGTATAATAAAGGTCCCTGGCACTAGTGGTACCCCCCACCCCAGTTCCACAGCCTGATCTAGAAGCACAGAAAGCATACAGTAGAAACATAGACTTTGATGGCAGATAAGGACCACTTGGCCCACCCAGTCTGCCCATTTCCCAACCTACTAAATTATCTGAAGATCCTAGTTTTACCAACAGCGTACTTCCACCTACCTCCCACTAGAATTGCGTTATATCTGTCCCATGCATTCTTAAATTCCCCCAATGTTTTGACCCCACAGTGTCCTCAGGAAGGCCGTTTGATGCATACACCACTCTCTATGTGAAAAAATACATCCTCACATTGCCCCTGAGTCATCTCACCTCTATCTTCAAATTGTGCCCTCTTGTGCACATCTCTTTTTCTGAAAGATGCTACCCTCTTGGACTTTGTTGAGTACCTTGAAGTACGTGAAAGTTTCTATCATGTCCCACCTCTCCCTCTTTTCCTCAAGGGTATGCATATTAAACTGTTTTAGTCTCTCTTCATATGGCTTCTGGTGCAGAGCCTGCACCACTTTAGTTGCCCTCCTCTGGACTGCCTCCACCTTGTGTATGTCCTTGCAGAGATGGGGTCTCCAGAACTGCATGCAGTACTCCAGATCGGGTCTCACCAACTGTCTGTACAGAAGGATAACAACTTCTTGTTTTCTACTGGTGATGCCTCTCCCTATGCATTCCAGTATCCACCAGCCCTCCTTACTGCCTTCTCACATTGCTTGCTACCTTTAGGACATTTGATATGACTACCCCCCCGGTCCCTTTACAGTTTTGTTGTAGTTAATACCCCCCATTGTGTACTCTTCCTTGGGTTTTGTTTCCCAGGTGCATTACTTTGTACTTCTTTGCATTGAATCTAAGCTGCCATACTTCTGACCATTCCTCCAACTTTGCCAAGTCCCTTCTCATCCTTTCCACCCCCTCCTTGTGTATCAACCCTGTTGTAGATCTTTGTATCATCTGCAAAGAGGCCTACTTTTCTTTCCAGTCCTTCTGCAATGTCACCTATAAAGACATTAAAGAGGACCAGTCCCAGTACTGAACCCTGCGGTAAACCACTATTAACCTCCCTTTCTTTGGAGTGGATTCCTTTTACTATTACCCTCTGTGTCCTGTTGTCCAGCCAGTTTTTTACCCAGGTTTCCACCCTGGGACCCACTCCCGGGCTGGCTAACTTGTTTATTAATCTTTTGTGTGGGATTGTGTCAAATGTCTTGCTAAAGTCTAGGTAGGCCACGTCCACAGCCCTTGCCTGGTCTACTACTTTGGTCACCCAGTCATAGAAAGCCATTAGGATCATCTGACAAGAGATTCCTGCTGTAAATCCATGCTACCTTGGGTCCTGTGCCCCACTGGCCTCTAGGTACTCAACAATTCTTTCTTTCAGAAGTGATTCCATCATTTTCCCTACTGCTGAGGTCAAACTAACAGGTGTGTTGCTTCCTGACTTTCCTAGCTGTTTAATAACCCAAGGATATTTACTATACACAAAATATGTCCAAAATATCCATGCACTTCAATACTACACAAAAATACTGTAGTAGGAAAAATGTGCTACACTACTTCTCTGGAGAAAAGTAAGAAATGATAAATGTTTGCCAAAATAAACTATGAATTTCATGGCCAAATAGAGTTTGCTGTCAGAGTGTGTATTCCAAACCAATGCTGCAAATAAAGTTTTGAAAAGTAGCTTGCATAAAAAGAAGTGCACTGATCTGCAAAAGAAAATACATGGACACCATTGTTCTGACCAGATACAGTACTTCTACAGAATATGTTGTTGATCTAAACAAGCCAGTAATGTGCCTAGCCATCTGTTCCTTTCCTTCAATGGAAGAGAATATCCCAGCAGTACCAGTACTCAAAGGGCTATTGTCACTGCAAGGGAAATTTGGAAAATTATAATATGTAGACAAACTGTAATTTTTTTCTATATTCATTTTTGTGTGTGATTTTTCTCCGGTTTTTTGCCCCAGACCCAGGACCCTTGCAGACAAGTACATGCACATGCATGGAGGCACATGCGCGCACTGGGAACCAGCTTGGCCCCTTCCACCCCACCCCTGGCATTTTTGCCACCACTCCTCCTCACCTATGCTTCCCATTAAACCTCCACCTGGTGGGAACGGAACAACAGAGGCAGAGGAAAACCACTCCCTGGAGGGAGAGCTGCCTACCGCACCTCATTCCTGCTCCAACCCTACCCCTCATGCCGGCTCTCTGGTGATCCAAGGTTGTTCCTAAACCTGGGTCACTGGCATAGCATGAGGTAAGGCATCCAGCAACTCAGCCCTCAGTGCCACCAGGCTGGTGACAAACTGTACTTTAACTTGTTTTCCATATGTTTTGTCTGTACCTTCCCCTCATTTTCTTAAACTAAACACATTTACTGTACATGAATTAAAGATCTTAGCTTATGGCACTTGATTGGTTCTATCGTGTACACCAGGGACTGGATTTTTAAAAGCACTGTCACTTTGCATGCTATTTCCAAAGCTTGTTTAAAAATGTAAAAGTGATTTACTAGGGGCTACCCAAGGGCCCAATGGAAGTCCTAGATGTTTCTGTGCCAGAGACCTGGCTTTCGAAGCAAACTCATGGACCTGGCATCAGGGCAGAGAGAGTTAGGAAGCATATGGTAGCATGAGTGAATTTGGGGTGGGAACAGCAGGTGCCCGCGATACAGTGGCTCCTTGCAGTGCTAAAATACAAGTTATTGCTGGCAGATCACACCGTAGGACCACTTCCCTTTCTTTTCAGCCAGTAAGGATTCAGCAGGACAGAGAATACCATGTGAACCTATGCACTTGAATACCTCCTCAGTAAATCATGAATTAAAACCAGATGACATGCACATGTGCCTCAATAACAATGGAAGGCAGACAGGCTTAATGAAAGTACACCCGCTTTGGCTTGTCATGCATCAATGCTCAATCACTGGGACAGTTTTGGATTGAGCTCCCCGAGTGGGAAGGGGGAGAGCTGCCAGAAGAGGCAGTAGACAGTAATGGGTTGTAGGGATGTTGCTGAACAGCTGCCCTCAAGGGCTGTGTAGGATATAATGCACTATAGCACCTCAAAAAATGTTTTATTATAATGCCGTACATCCCTGTTTGATTGCCAGCTCCTCTGTCCCTCCATCCATTACATTCCACTAATATTTTCTTGTGCATATCCCATGCATACTTGAATAAAATCACTGTTTTCTCCCCCATCACATCCACCTGAAGAATGTTCCAGGCATCCACCACACTATACTATACGTAAAAAAATACTTCCTCTCATCTATCTCACATTTAACCCCCTCCACTCTCAAAATTATTATTACATACTATATCACTTGTCTCAGGTTGCGCTTCTCCAACCCCCCCTCCCAACCCTAAAATAAATGAATAAATGAGTCACACAATCTTCATACAATTTTTTGTTTTACAGTTGTGCAATGAAGACAGCAAAGCCATATGCTGTAACACAGAAGACCTCTTCAAGGGCATAGTAGTCTGCTGTTCAGTTACAAATATAAGCAAGAAGTGCAGAAATATGCAGATGACTTGCATCATCCTCATAGGTATACAAACACAGTCACAAAAATAAATACTATAATCTCATCAATCAGACACTCAAAACAAATATAACATCTTACTTTCTTTAGCATACAGTTTATGCTCAATATTCATGTGCCTATTTAACACTTTAAAAAGTCTTAAAACACAGGACAGCAGTTTAAGCTTTTCTTTAACATGGCTAAAACAGACAGAAGAATTTGACTAGCTAAAGAATATTCCAACCCATGCAATTATCTCACCATAATTACATGGGTGAGATATTCTTCCTAATTCCCCTAAAGACTTATAGGGTATGGGAGAGCCTAATTGTATGCCATTTTCCATCAAAACACAGGGCTGTTGTACCATTGATGTGACGTCAGGATGCTGTTGTACCATCTTGAGTACATCACGTCAATGGCACAACAGTATCTGTCAACATTGCGCATGTGCTGATCTTTCAATGCACTGTACTCTGGGAAACGGCCATTGCTGTGAATGCTGGCACCAGAATAGAACTGCGTGATACAAATCCTTCTAAGTAAGGGCAGCAGCCACATTTTATTTTAGAAAATATTTATCTGAGAGTGAGAAGCCATGTTTTAAAAATAAGAAAATGTTTATGTGGGGGGGTGGGAGGAGACTGGGATGGAGTTGATCTTGTTTTCCGGATCGGGAGGGGTGACAAATTTAGAAAATGGCACCGCAAAACTAAGTGAGCAGCTGCTGATTTTACTGTGGCCCCATACACTATACAAGATAATGAATGGGCAACAGTAAACAACAACAGTTGTTCACTTCTCCAGGTTATATGACAACTGAAAACCTCTCGAGCTTCACCCTCGAGGTTTACATGGTTGTCATGACACCCTCTCGAAAGTGAACAACAATGTTGTTGTTCACTGTTGCCCATCCATTATCCTCTATATTTTAAATCCCCAAAACACACTTTTAATATATTTACCACTGTTACTTTGAATAGCCATTTTATAAGAGTAATCCAGCATTTCAGGGATAACTAATATTGGCCAATACTATACTTCTCATTGTGCCTCATGCCTAACAACTCACCTAGGCATGTGATTACTGATTATTTTGTGTGTTGTGGTTAGTCACCCCCTTTCATTTGCTGCTTCCCTCCAGTTATTACTGATGCAGGGCTGGTTGTGGTCAACTTGAATCATTTTTATTATACAAATTAGGCTGTTGGGGGGGGTACCGGTAGCACCACCAGGGATCTTTTTTTTTTCAAACCACAAGAACAGTATTAGAGTCACACGATAAAACCAGTCTGAAAATCAACCATTCTAAACAGTTAAATGACTAACTGTACAATTTGCACAAATGTTTGACTTCAGTCCATTGCTGTTAAAAGTGATTTGAACAACTTCAAGGGATTTAAAGTTAGCAAGGGCAGAGTCACGCTGTTGTTTTGCAGTTACAGCACTGCCACCCATAAAGTCACCCCCCCTGTACTTGAAATCTCCTAGTAGCTAACCCACTAACCAACATTAACTATGATCACACCTATCACTACCCAGGGAATAGGATCATGGTGTGCTGGCAATCACCTGACTCACACCCAACTACTCTTAACACTCCCCTCACTGAAAACAAAACAGTTTACTATCATAAGTAATGCAGATCTGATTGTCGGCATACTTCTTTCCTTATTATATGTCAAGTCTACTGCAAAGCAGAGAGCATCACTTGCAAAACATGTTATTTTCAATCCTCAATTGTTTGTTTTGAATGAGCCGGTGTCTTGTCAAAGTCTGTCTTTTTTTTCCCTTCAAGTAAGCCATTGTCTATTAAATAAAAATATAAAAGCATAACATCTGTGTTCAGCAAGCTTGTTCTCCATTTTTGACTTCCACCCAGTCTTCTGGCTGGGATCCCCATCATGGTCAATTCTGCCCTGGAGTACTGGCAACTATTACTTCATACACTGCAAGTAACCTTGAGAATCTATGTTTCTGGTTTGGGGGATTATTCCAAAGGGCAGGCTGCTCCATATTTATTTGGCACAGTAATATGGAGTTAAATGCAACACCAGCAAGTAAGCATGATTGTCAATCCAAGATTTAATATTTATTGGTAGTAGATGTCTGAATACAGTACTGTTATATATGTTACTCAAATAAATATGGAACACTAACAGTGTGCAATTCTAAATAATCCCCCAAAAAACAAAACATGGATTATCATGTTTACTTGCAGTATCTGAATTGTACTGTTTTTTTAGAAGTGATGTAAGTATATATCCTTTTAATAAATAGGAAGCTGTCTGCACTTTTGTCCTGTACATATCTACTATTTTAGAGAACTGGTTTCACTCTGTTTTTGGAGCACTTTGGCCTCAATTGAAACTACAGTCCTATTAGGAAGAACAATTAGTCACCATGACAACAGACAGTTGTGTAGGGTGGCTAATGTTTCTTCACACAAGCAGGATGTGAAGGTGAAATTAGTTGGGGGAGGGGTTGAATTCACATTTCCACTGTATCTTTCACACTCACTGTTTGAACAAAGTTAGTCATTTAATTGAGGGAGGGGTTGATTGCTTGAGTCTCTAATCCTTTAGGCAGCCATTGGGAAGAATCTGCAGTCAGCATGTTTATCCTCCTAGTCTGGAATCTGGCTATTGCATTTGTTTTAATAAGAACAACAGAGAGAATTATATGCAGGCTTGGATCCAGTATGGAAAAAAGAGACATAAGGAGTGACAGGCTGAATTAGGGATCACTGTAGAAGATTAATTCAGTTTCCTGTTGGGCACTGTTTTATACCCAGACATGGCACAACCTGGCAGGGGAATTTGTACTGTGAACACAGGGAGGGAGAAACTGTACAGAGGGGCAGAAATACAGCATATTTAAAAAATGGCAAGTCTGTACTTGTACCCATGGGCCAGCAATCAGGAACCATTAAAAAAAACTATTATCCTTGTGAAAACCTAGGGGGAGTGATTAGTGTGGGTGGGAGCAGCTTAAATTTAACACTATCTGATATCTTATCATCTTTGGTTGTAGCACTGTGCTTTTTCCTAAAAGTGGTCAGGCTGTTCACCCTCATCACTTTATGTGTACTAACATGGGGCAGCAGTCCTTTAGTTATCGAGCAGCTCCAGCCTGAACTTCTGTTCCTGCAATTTAGCATAATTACCCTTCTACTGAGGCTTTTAACAAATCCCCCAAAGATTACTAGTTCACAGTGAATGATTGTACATGCCCTCTCATCCCACATCACAATCCATGAGAGTCGGATTTTTGCCACCCAAGTCTTGGTCAGCTGGTTGTTACTAAGTGATGAAAAAGTCTGCAGCATTCTACCTGGAACATGAACCTGCTTCTATGGTATGAAAGCAAAAAGGCTAGGGTGCTAAATTAATATCCATAGGTAAAAAGTGATTGCCATCTTGGGGCTATGCACAAAAAGTATTTAAATAATAGTTCTAATAAGACTTAATTCAGAATGCAAAAGAGCCGGTCCACATCAGATTATGGACCTGTATCACAGTTAGAAAAGAAGTTCATTAAATATACAGGTCCAAACACTGGGATCCATAAAATACATTAGTGGAGTGAACCCCTGGTGCAAATGCAAATTAAAAAAAAAGGTTTTGCATACTAGAACTTAGCAGGCTCACTGAATTATTTCTGATATTTAAAGGGGATGGGGATGTGTTGTATAGACTTCTACATGATATAAATGAAGGGGTATGTTAAATAATGAGGTGTGACACTTTTTTTGTGGTTATCTGATAAAGACTAAATGAATCACTGGTAGCCCCCCCATCATGTGTGTGCGCACACACACACACTTACACAAATTGCCACTGTTAATATTTTTGGTAGTACAGAAATGTGTGCTGTGCCATGGTGGAGACATTGCAGTGGAAGGAACTGGAGAGGCCCATTACAGCAAGCTACCCGTGAGTTCGGGGGCCGGGAACAATTTACTGTGACTGGAAATATAGCATTTAATTGCAACATACTGGGCTTTATGAGGTGGATTTTGGGCAATTTGCTAAGTTGGGGAAGTGGTATAAATTTCTGTCAAGTGACAACAATGGCAAGAGGAACAAAGTCAGCCTTGGAAAACAAGCACAGCTGATGCAAAATTCCCTAATAAATCAGGGTGGGGGCCATGCCTTTCCATGATATCTCCACACTAGGGGAACTGGCCATCACTCCTATGCACTACTGCTTGCCACTACCAGCATGTACCGCTGAACACATCAGAGGGTGGAGCCTTTTCTGCTGCATGGCATAATTGCTTGGTGGCCATAGCATCAGTGGTGTGGGCCGGCCAGTGTGGGACAGCAGTCCATTTATTGGGGTGATCTTGGGGGACTGATGATCCACACGTGTGCACCCATGTACCAGATCTGTCACTAGATACTTACTGTTGGATGATACAACATCATGAGAGGGATGTTTGGCCACTGAGGCACACATAGTGATAGTGGGACTGCCATGGGCAATGGCAGTAGATGTCAGCACAATGCTTGTTCCATGGCCTGTCAGGGATTGTGGACTCTATACTCAAAACTCTGCATGCTTTACCTCTGCTCCCAGCCAAAGCTTATTACCTTGAGGCACACACTGCTGGTGTTTAGCGGGACACTCCAGTGCCATGTGGCATGCATGCCACAGATGTATGCAATGTACCAGCACATACAGCAGATGCCAAGGCTCTCTCACCTTGGCTGACCATCCCCTACAGAGCCGATGCACAACATGGAGGACACTGCTAGGCTGCCATGTGGACAAACAGAATGCACAGAGCTCACTGGCTATTACTCTATAGTGCCACAGGTATTGATTTTGATTAAAAAAAGAGATCCTCTTCAAATCTTCCTTTTTGATGTGCTTACGTAGGAGATCATGATTGGCTGTCAGTCACTCAACACAAAGCCCTGCAGTCCTCTTTGGTAATAGGACTGGAGAGTAATTGAACTCTGCAATTTCTAAATAAAAAGTAAAACTTACTCAAGTAAGATAACAAAATATAGTCCTGCTTTTGAATAATCATTGTTTGGTGTCTATGGGGAAACCAGGAACAGCTGACAATTACACCACACCACACAGTAACTTCTGCTTTGGAGATTTCTGTGTTTTTTAGAGTTTTTCATGAAAAAAAAGTAAGGTGTCCAAAAATGGTAATTTATTGTTTTAGTAATACATATGCAGACTAACAATTGGTGGAAATGTTTCCACATTAACAATATTAGCTCAGCTCAGTACATTACTTTATCAGTAAATGTAATGTGACCCTGAAATAGCAAACTGCTGGTTATTTGAACAGATTAACTGACATTCAAAGAGTTTGGATAATCAGTGTTCCACTTTATTTACTTTGTATGGGATCTGCTTTGATAATATGAGTTTTTTCCTCTGGTCTAACCGACAGACTGAAATATGAGCATAGAAGTCATTACTATCCTGTTTATTGAGGGATGGGGCAGGGGCGGGGGGTTTCAGCCCTCCACATGTAACGTCTGGCAGTGCTTTCACTAGCTGCTGACTGTACCATTGGATGTCGCTGTGATTAATAACATTTTCTGTGTTCAGTTTGCATAGCAACCCTTGCTTACTTTGCAGGCTATTTTCACTTCTAGGCCTTATACAGTCCTTAGTGTCCTGTTTGTTGGTTTTGAGGGGGGGGGGTCCCAGTCCCAGTCATCTGCATACTAGTTCTGTCAGTGCTGTCACTAGCTGATCATGATGCCATCTGGATTTAGCTCTGCACTGCCAAAATGTACTGCATTGGAGACCATAAATATTTCACTGCGGGAGCGAATGATTCTATGCTTTGTAAATCTGACTATGTTACATAGAAACATAGAAAAGTGACTGCAGAAGGGACCTTACAATCCATCTAGTCTGCCCATTTGAGAGTAACTACCCACCATTTACTGCCGAGTGCTATGATGCCTTTGTATTTATCTCATGCGTGTTTGAAACTTCCAACTGTCCTGACCCCTACCACCTCTTGGGGGAGACTGTTCCACGGATCCTCCACTCTTTCCATGAAGAGTTTCCTTATGTTACCCTGTATCATCCATCCCTCAATCTTCATATCATGCCATCTGGTTTTTGTGTAACTCTTACCCAGGAATAGGTCTTGTACCTGAGTTTTGTTGATACCTTTTAGGTATTTGAAGGCCTCTATCATGTCCCCTCTGTCCCTCCTCTGTTTGAGAGAATACATGTTGCAGTCCCTCAGTCTGTCTTCATATGGTGTCTTGTGCATTCCTTGTATCATTTTAGTTGCCCTGTGCTGAACCCTCTCTAATCTATCTACAGTATGTCCTTTTTGAGATGTGGTCCCCAGAACTGTACACAATACTCCAGGTGCAGCCTCATCAGAGATCTGTAGAGCTGGATCATCACCTCCCTTTTCCTGCTGTAGATTCCCCTACTTGTGCAACCCAGCATCCTATTTGCCCTAAGTGGTGCCTTTTCACACTGTTTGCTTGTTTTTAGGTTGCCCATAATAATCACACTCAAGTCCCTCTCCTGCTTCATGGGCTGCAGTCTCACTCCTCCAATGAAGTATTCCTCCTCCTTGTTAATTTTGCAAAGTGATCCTTGCTTAAATTGCAACCTATTTTCAGGGATATTTATGAATGTTCATGAAAAGGATATACTCCTACATTTTCATGATGCAATGCAAAATCTTGTCATACAACTAACACATGCTTACAAAGAGAAATGCAGGAAAAGTGTCAAGGGGTATTGTAACAGCTCTAAAGTCTAGTTATCTTGTTTTAGAGTTGTATAGCCATATATTGTTTTTGGTATTTTTTGATATCGCATGAAGTTAGCATTATACTATAGAAAACAAGGCATGCATTTTGATCACCAAGAAATGCACCACTCCGCTCCTCTTTACCTCTGCCCACTATCCATTCAAAAACAAAACAAAATCAGCAGTTACAAAAAAATGTATTTTAGTTTATTTTTTTAACTTTAGTTTTAATATGCACAGAACAGTCACGGCACTCCCATTCTTGCATCCCTGTGTGAACATGCTGTTTCTCTTGGCCATCAGCCACTGCTTTTGCTTGGAATAAAGGACATTATGGACATTATGGTGAGAAATTCTGTATGGCCTTATTTGTTGACGCAGGGATGGGAGTGCTGTGACTGTTCTGTGCTTGTTATAATTTGTCACTGAGCACCCCTCACTTGTGTGCAGCTCTTTTGGTTCTGTCATTTTAGTTCTAATACCTTCTTGTACTACTTGATTACTAAAATGCGGTCTGCTTCCAATGATGGTTGCTGTCAAACTAATCTTCTAGATTTATTTGTCTGGGTAACCAGGGAATTACATCATGGTAATGGGTGGATGTGGGCTACCCAGATTTCATTAAGACATTCTACATTGTGGCTCATAGGACCTACACAAGCTGGTCATCCTAGGAGAGAAAAAGAAAGTAGTAAACTGGGTAAGCGATTGGTTGGAGTATAGGCAACAGCCAGTATTGGTAAACAGAGTTCACTCCAAGGAAGGTAGGGTTACTTGGGGGGCAGGTACCACAAAGATCAGTACTGGGATCTGTGCTCTTTAGTAACATTCTAAGAGACTTTGCAGATGGACTGGAAGGCAATGTCTGTCTTTTTGCAGATGACACAAAAAAATCAGTACAGGGTGGGCACAGGAAGCATAGGGGTGGAATACATGATTATTGATCTCGGTAAGGTGGAGGAGTTGTCTGTGTTGCGAACACTAGGTTTCCATAAAAAAGCAATGGAATGTCAGGCCTTTTGGGTGTAAAAAAACCCCTTCAGGGTAAAACAAATGAGGGGTGTGGGGGCAGTGGAATGTTTTTTAAAATCTTTTTTTTGGGAGGCCTTTTTTTTGGTCATTCTATAGTGCACAGATGAGTTGGAGTTTTTGTTCTGACATATTCCAGGTAGAAAGGGCTTGGCACACAGATAAGACTTTCGCTGGTTCACTAGCCAAATATAAGTAAGAGCTGATGGTGAGATACTTCAAGCTGTCTGATAAAGAATGGGGTATAAAATATGCAGCAGCAGCTAGTAAGGAAGACAATTCTGGAGTCTGGGGGGGTGCCATCAAATGTTGTTTTTGGATTTTTTATTTATTTAATTTTTTTAGGGGATGAACAAGGAATTAAGATGAGAAAGAAAAAATGTTCAATCTATGAAGCAATAAGGAGTAGGTCCTGGGAACAGATGGAACTACTTCTTCGCCTATGCAGTGGTGGATGCCTGTAACAGCCTCAAAGCAGTGGTGATGGTGAAAAACTGTAGTGTGACCAAAAAACACACTGGGATAGGCAGAAGCAATCCATACTGGTTATGACAGGGAGTTTACAGTCAGAGACAAAGTAGGGAATGCAATATTAAAGATGGAGTCCTGTCAAAAGTATTACATTACATAATTAGAATCAGCCTACCCCCAATAAGTCTCATACCAAAAATTAGGTTTCTGTGTTACTTCATTTTAAAGTTATGAGATATTTTGAAACACTGATTTCACTCCCTGTTCAAAAAAAGCCAGTTTCAGTGAAAAGCCACTGACGATGTCACAACCCCAACTCTCAGACTAGTGCTCCCTATCAGCAACCTTATAGGACCTATTTCTTCAAAGGTATCAAAACTGTAGCTGTAGTATTTATTTAAAAAAAGAAAAACTAACACAGGGTTGCCAGCAGTGCTTGCATTTCCAGAATGTTCAGATGCATGGTACTGAATTTTACAATGCATCAGGAGGTGGTTTTGGAATGCAGTGCTGAACAAAGGTATAGACTGTCAAAGTGATGCACAATTTTAGAATGATGGGGAGGAGGACATGTAATCTTGGCATGTGGCAGGGATGTGCCATCTCACAAAGTGGTGGGACACTCAATCTCAGAATGCAACAGAGACACACATTGAAGAATTTAGTGGGGGCAGGCAATTCTGGAATATAAGTAAGAATGTACACTGCTGGAATATGGCAAGACATGCCATTTTATTTTGAAACTGCTTGTCAATGCTACATTCCAGAATTGTATGCTTCCACCACATTTTAAAATTGTGCATCACATCCCCATCACAATCCAACACTGTGCATCCCAGCCATATTCCAAAATAGTGCATCCTCACCACATTCCAAAGTTGTGTTTCAGTGCCATATTCTGAAACTGTCACCATCACATTCCAAAATTGTGTCATTGCCACAATCTGAAATTGTGCTTCACCACCACATTCTGAAACTGCGCATCACTGCTACATTCCAAAATTGTATGTCACCGCCACATTCTGAAACTGAGTGTCACTGCTAAATTCTGAAGCTGAGCATCACCACTGCATTCCAAAACTGTCTGACACCACCACATTCTGAAGTTGTGCAGCACCGCCACATTCCAAAACCTCCACATTCCAAAACTGCTACATTCTGAAGTCATGCTCCACCGCTACATTTAGAAGTCATGCGCACATTCTGAAATTGTGCATCACCACCATGTTCCAAAGTCGTGCATCACCACCGCATTTCACAGTCATGTGGCACCATCACATTCCAAAGTCATGCAGCACCACCACATTCTGAATTCATGCAGCAATGCCACATTCCAAAGTTGCATGGCATTGCCACATTCCAAAGTCATGCAGCATGGCCACATTCCTAAGTCATGTGGCATCGCCACATTCTGAAGCTGCATGAGTGTTCTTCAGTGCAACATTTCGAAATTGTGTGTCAGCTCCACATTTCAAAATTGTACCTGCCTGCCACATCTGAAATCGTACCTGCCTGCCACATTCTGAAATTGCGTATAAACTTCCATGCTCCAGTATTACCTGTCATTGTCACATTCCTGCCATATTCCAAAACTGAGCATTCCCACCACATTCTGAAGATGAGTGTCACTGCCATATTCAAAAATTGCATGTTCAAGTTACATTCTAAAATTATGCATCCCTCCCTCATTCTGAAATTCCATGTGGCTACCATATTCTGAAACTGCATCACTACCACTTTCTGAGGTTCCATGTCCAAGTCGCATTCTGAAATTGAATGCTGCCACCACAATCTGAAATCAAGGATACCAACCACATTTTGAAAATTTGCATCACTACACCACATGCCAAAAATAATCCATTCAAGACACATTACAAAATGACATATCCCTACCACCTTCCACAACTATGTATCTCCCGCATTTCAAAATTGTGTATCTCTACCACATTCTAAAACTATGTGACACCACCACATTAAGAATGTCAGCATCCCTGCCACTTTCTAAAACTGTGTGTCTACCTACTTTCTGAGATTGTGTCATTGCTGCATTTCACAGCTGCAGTCTGGTGATATTTTGAAATCTCATCCCTGTACTATTATAAAAATTGCACATATTTTTATCATTCTAAAGCCATGTTTGCTGCTGTTTTCCAACCCCCAGCCAATCACATTCCTAAGTACTGTACCTTGCATTTGCACATTATGGAAATGCATGCCCTGACTCACCCATTGTCAGCTTTTGTTTTCCAGATGTTTAATACCACTGCAGTTTTATGTAATGTGGGAGAAATAAGTCATGTTAAGGTAGTTTGCAAGAATGACTAAGTTGTGAGTTCTGGTTGTGACATCATCAGTAGCTCTTTACTGACACTGGCTTTTTTGAACAAGCAGTAAATTTAGTGTTACAAAATGACTTCTAACTTTTAAACAAAGTAACTTAGAGATCTCATTTGTGGCATGCAGCTGACTGAGGATATGCTGATCCAAATTCTGAATTTACTGATCCGAGAAATTGTGGTCCGACTCTCTCTTTAAAGTACGTCAGGCAAATGTGCAGACATGATGTTCCAATGGGACAATGCCTGCTGTCAATCTATATGTTTAATATGTGTCTATGAAGTATGTATAGATACTAAAACTTTTACAAAAAAAAACAAGTAGATGTTATGGGTATATTAAATACAGTACACACACACAGTGCTGTCTCATTTGCTCGGACTTCAAAAATTAATGTATATTTTTAAATACAAAATTTGTAGAAACACAAGCATATGGATCTATCTCATTTGAAAAATTTCATGAAAAAGATGGAATATATGTTAACTATAGACATAGCAGAGTGCACAAAAACATTCATCATACAGAGTTAATGCATTTAGATAGTCAATATGCAATCTGGAATTATGGTGATGCATTCCATAAAAGTTATACATTATTATGTAGTCATTGCTGGACGTACACATACTATTTATAAGTGCAGGCATAAAGAAATACCAAGTGTGGTAGTGTCCATGCATATCAGACAGATCTGTGGTGTCAATTAACACTGAGTTTAACACAGGTCTAAAACCAGAAGTAAGAAAAGATAAAGTATAAACAAAATGCACAGTGGTGTGTAAATATGCAGACAAGCAACATAGTACACCAATTTATTTTGCTTTTCTCTTCAACACTGCATTTACAATGTCCAGATATATATGAGGTCTGACAGGCATGGAACTGAATGGCGTGTCGGCTTGTATTTTTTTTTATTTGTTTGTAAAGCTGACGGAGGGGAAAAGGCACTAATATCAGAGAATCACAATCTATCTCTGAATTGGACAAATGCATGTAAGTTAATACAGTTGGGCAAAATAAAATAACTGCACATATATTTAGTGCAGAGACTTCTGAAACAAGGCTGCTCCAAACTGTAAACACCACAGAGGCTATTTACATCATGGAACACCAAGCAGCACATTACAATTCAAGGGGGGAAATACAAAATAACGAAAAGTCAAAGTGGTGAATAATTTTAAGGTTCAGCAACAGAGGAATACAACTTATTTCGCAACTGCCATTAACAAGTCACAATACTTCAGAAGTCTGAAACATAGAATAATACAAAGTGTGTCAGCATGATGTTTTCTTAGAAAGCCAACACAGAAAAAAAAACAAAATCATGGCAGAAAGTCTCCATTTCTCACACATACAGTTGCAGTTTAAAAGAAATTTTGGCCAAATAATTTAAATTCAGGACCATACTGTGCCATCAGTTATGAAGCAATGAGGTTCCAGACTCATTACACAGCAGAGGTTGCTCACATGAGTACACACCAAGCTGAACAAAAAGAAACACTAAAAAAAATAATAACACCTGTATGCCCAAATAAATACAGTGTTGTCCTAGTGTTATAATGTACAGTAAAGGGAGGGAAGGAGATACTTTATGGACTGTGGAGACACCTGCTGGCAAAATCAAACTTAGCAGGCACATTTACATGGAACCAGTGCCACCTGGTGCATTTTGGTGTTCAGGTGCAAAATTACAATTAAATGAATTTAGTCAGACCTACCACATACCGCATACAGCAACAGCCTTCAGTCACTACCGCTACCACTAATACCTTGTCATACCACAACACTGGGAAACTTTGATTTAACTACTGCTACAGTCCACTATGACCAGAAGATACTTCTTTTCCATGAGGCTAGGCATAGCCAGTGGGCCCTCAATGTCCACAGTTACTCCCCAAAAAAGGTTCAATAACAGGGAGTGACATCAGTGGAGACTTTGCGCAATCCCCTTTCTTCCCCACATGCTAACACTCTGGACATGAGTGACAGTACTCAGCCACATCTTTATACAGCATTGGATAGTAAAAGTTCTAGAGCAAACAACTCTTTGTCTGTTTAACCCCTTGGTGTCCAGGCAGAGGATTCTGGTGTACTAAATCCAGGAGGGCTGCTCAGTATTCCTCAGAAACCACAACCTGCTGCAAACATTCCACTCCACAGGTGCAGTCTTTGGAACCAGTCTCTATATAAAATATCTCTTTCCCATAATATTTTCCACTGCTGCTCCCTTGCAGAATCTTGCTGCTGGCAGCCAACAGCCAAAGTGCAGCAAGAGATGGATCTGTCAGCTAAGCCTTGTGCAACTCCTCTCATGAAATCCCTCCCACCTTTATCTTCCTTGCAGAATGCTACAGCTGCTGCTTATCAGTGAGGTCTACTTACTCCATTGTCAATGAACTGCTTCCCCCCTGTAGAGCTCTCAGATACCACCTATCCCTGTGCCCCAGCAGTGGGAGGTGTTTCCTCTGTCTGCTGTGAACCCTTGGACTCAGCGGTTACACTGTCTGGTATAGGCCTGAGGTTAAGAACATGGTCAAATCTTGTCTCCCTCCCAGTCTTCCCATTTATCAGTACATGTCCTAGTCATTGAGCTTGGCTACAAGTCACAGCACAGACCATGACTTGCTCTCCTTCCTCATTCCAGTCATTTCCTAGCAAAACATCTACAGGTAACCAAGAAGCAACCAAACTTTCCCATTCACCCCTCCCAACTACAGGAGTACTCTGGCCTTCAGAACTATGACAACGAGTAAAGACCAGATTTAACTGAGATTACCTTCTCTGGCAGCATCTGATCCAACCGTACTAGCTCTTGCTGGAATGACTGTGACACTGGCCCAATTATCTATCAATTTTTGTGCCAAGGTGTTTTTTACCCCGTCTGGTCTCAGGTGCTTCTGAGAATCCCTGGGAAGAGCACTTGAGATATAGTTTACCAGATGCTGCTCTTCTGTGGAGATATGGCTCTCACCCTTCTCAGTGAGAATGAGGTTGACCACACTGGGTCTCATAGTGGGATGGTGGCCTCTCCTTGCTATGGCTTAGTCCCTTTTGCCCAAGGGCAATCGTTAGACACATGCTCAAAATGTTGACACACATAACACTTCCAGCTTTCTACTCTATTAATTTTAGGCTCTGTTGCAGCAGTCCTTCTAGGTTCAAAGGGCTGCTGCACTTTAGGGTCCATTCTGTCCCACCCATCCCTTTGTTAACAAAACCTCCTCCCCTATGTACTGCCTTGTAAGTATCAGGGTGGCTGGCTGCATACTCATCAGCCTATTCAGCAGCTTCTGCCACAGTAATAGGATTCTTATCTGTTAACCATATTTTAAGATCAGCATACTCACATTTTGTAAACTGTTCAGTGAGCATAAATTCACAAATTTTTCAGCAATTGCAGTTTTCTTCCCATTTAGCCATCTCCCCAGCAAAGTAGTCAATTGCATACTCAGTTCTTTATAATTTTCCCTTGGCTGCTTTCTTAACTTTCTAAATCTGAGCCTGTAAACCTCAGGGGTTAACTCATAGGCCCAGATATTCAAAAGGGTTGCGCCATGCGCAATAGGGTTGCTCCAGCGCAAGTCCGAAAATGTGCCATTCTGTGATATTCAGTGGGAGGCAGATGTGCCCCCCAAATCACGCTGAGCAATAGCGCAATGATAATGAATGTATGTGCAACTGAAGGGGGAGGAACCATGCATAAATGGCGCAGTGTGATATTCAACAACATGCGCCATGTGCAACAGGGGAGCAAGAGAAGTTGTGCAATAGTGGAAATGAGCCAAAATAAAAAGGAACAACGGAGAGGTGCAAGAACACTACAGGGAAGGCACATGAGGCTGAACTCTAGCCACACAAACAGGGCAGGAGGGACACACAGGGCAGGCCAGGGAAAGGGCACCCTGAACACACAGGCACAGGGAAGGTATGGGGAGCCACAGCCAGTGCAGAAGGGGGAAGTGCCACACAGCACAGAGGCCACCACAGGAAGGTGTTCCCGGTGTAGGGGAAGTAGCAGCCAGTACAGCGGGGGAAACACAGAAACAGCTGCGGGGGTGAACACAAGCCAGGGACATAGGCCAGTGCCACCATCCAGATGGAGGCAGTAATGAGGGGGGTAAGAAGGCAGGCAGCAGGGGGGGCACGGCCGTGGAAGGGCCCATCGGCGGTATGCCCCCAACAGGCAGTACCGAGCACACACCAGCTTCGAGCTGTACAGCGATACTGAGATCGTGGGCCAGTACCACCTGAATCAGGCAATTCTGAGGCAGCTCTGTGAGCTGTGCAGTGATGTGATGCAGGCATCCACACGATGGAGCCATGCTCTGTCAGTGGACACTAAAGTGACAGCTCACATGTGCTTGCTCGCCACGGGTACCTTCCAGAGACCAACAGGGGACACCACAGGCATAAACCAGTTGGCTGCATCACGTCACCTCACCCAATTCCTCAGCGCACTGCTGCCACATGCTGCAGAGTACATCCATTTCCCCAGCACACTGGCAGAGCGTACAGAAAACATACAGGAGTTCCACAGGGTAGCACATATGCCTGGCATGCTAGAGGCAATAGACTGCACCCATGTGGCCATCCACACACCACCTGGCCCCAAGGGGGCTGCATATATCAATCGGAAGGGCTATGCTAGCATCAACTGCCAGGTGGTGTGCGATGCCAGGGGGTGCATAATCAATGTCTGTGCCACGCACCCTGGGGGAGCACATGATGCCTTCATCTGGCACCAGTCAGCACTGTGCCACAGATTTGAGATTGGGGGACATCCCCACTGGCCACTTAGTGGGTGAGTATGCAAACCACATGGACAAACAGAGCTTGGGAGGGGCATGGTAAGAGGTGACATGGGTAGTGGCCTATATGGCCTGAGGCAGAGCGATGCTGATCACCAAACTAACCTCCACCCTCTACACACAGGTGACAGTGGATACCCACTCCGTCTCTGGCTGCTCACACCATACCGGCGGCCCGCGACCCCATCGTAGCAACACTACAATGAGGCACATGCCACCACACACAATGTGATCAAGCAGGTATTCGGGATGCTGAAGGCACGTTTCTGTTGCCTGGACACCTCCAGCGGTGCCCTACAGTACAGCCCCTCAAAGGCCTGTGGGCTATTCCTGGCCTGTTGCATCCTGCACAACATGGCCAACAAATGTGGGATAGCTGTACAGGTCGAAGAGGGGGACAGCGATGGAGACGATGAGGACGCCGGTGACGATGGTGATGGTCAGCCCCCCCTTGGGCGACGGGACCCCGGACTGCTCTGGCTGGCACAGCTGTACTGGGACACCATCACAGAGGAGCACTTCAGCCAACCCAGGTAAGTCATGGGGCCATGTGCAACCATGAGTGGCAAAGGCACAACCCATAAACACGCATGGACAGACACCAGGGGTGCATGCTGTGAAGGGAAGTGGCTGGGCATGGAACCGCACACACTGCCAGAAATGGGCGAGGTCTAACATGGCACACGGTCATACACACACACACCTCACCAGACATGCTCAACGGGTAGGAGGCACGCCGACCCAGACCGCCACCCCTAGCCACACACATGTCCACAGACCACTATGCCCACTGCCTGTCATTGTGCATGTGTCAGATGCTGGGCACCATTGCAGAGTGGTGTACAGTGCAACGCAGGCATCATCATACACACGCAACTGCGGACAGCAGCCGGGAGGGTGTGCAGATGGACTGTGTGTGTGCGTGCAGAGCTGGGTACCCACCCGTGCATTGCCCGCTGAATGACACAATGCACACAGGGCAGCATCAGACAGTAGCCGCGCTGGGAGACAGGTCAGTCATGCGCCACAGTGCCACGGCCGCCACAGATGCATGGGCGGCCCCACCGAGACCCGCCAGCAGTGACAGGCTGACCAATGGCCTCATGGGGTGGCACCGACGGTCCCACAAGGGTTCCACTGCGTGAACACGACCGTGCTAGCGCAGGGGTCTGTAGCAGACTGAACATGCCTGCACCAGGCATGCTCGGGATGCCCACAGCTGAACCCGGTGTTGACAAGGATGGTGTCCCACGACGCCGGAAACGGAGGGTGGACATTGCACTGCGTGGCGTCTGCGACGCATGGGCAAATAACTGTGTGCCCATTGTGGCCATGACAGCTGTGAATGCCTGTGTCTGCCTGTCAATGGCAGCGGTCACATCCTCCCGCAACTGGTCCATCCCTGCCAGGAGCAGAGTGGTGTCTCTGCTGCGATGCTCCTCTGCCTGGTGCAGAGCCGCACTCTGTGCATCCACTGCCATCATGAGCCGCATCTGCTGATTGACTGATGCTTGCAGTATGCAGGTGTGCTCATCCAAGAGGTCATCTGCCTGATCGGCATGCTGTCCCTCAGGGTGTTCACAGCCCTGATGCTCATCACCCCTTGAGGGTGGATGCTGCACACCAGGGCCAGGCCTGGGCATGTCCACAGGT
This sequence comes from Neoceratodus forsteri, assembly GCA_016271365.2. NCBI lineage: Eukaryota > Metazoa > Chordata > Ceratodontiformes > Ceratodontidae > Neoceratodus > Neoceratodus forsteri. The sequence continues at coordinate 1,365,443,040 of CM057455.1, read as the reverse complement.
GGTGCACTGACGTCACCCCCTGACACTTTACCCCCATGGCCATTGGCTGACTGCTGATGCTGCCCCTCCAGCTGCCGCTCCCCAGGGCTCAATGGTGCCACCACAACAGTCCCACTGTCCTGGACACACACCAGTGCTGCCCCACTGGTGCAGACAGGCACAGGCTGGGGCTGTGATGACACGCAGGCCTCCATGGTGGCACCACCCACAGCCATGGCTGCGATGTCACCTGCTGTGTGGCCATCCTGTGGCACACACGTGTCACTGCCCATGATATTAGCTTCATCATCATCGGTGATGGATCCGGCACCAGCCTGAGTCTCAGCATGCTGGCATCCATGGACGCTGGCACACTGGGACACAGGCAGGGCCTCCTCCACACCTGCACCACCATCAGTCCGGACGTCCAGGTGAGCCCACTGTCACCCTGACCCCCTTATTCCTGTGGAGGTGGATGGGCCCTCCTCCATCTCCATGTGACTGGCCTCAATGGAGAAGCCCACCACCGCTGACCCATGCAGATGCTCAGGAGCTGCAAGGGAAAAAAAAGTAGCATTACTGCATGTGACCTACCCTGCCCCCCCAATAGACAGACCATGACCTACCATGCAGTGACGGGCTACCACCTGTCTGGAATCCACCACCCAGAACACCCTCAATGGTGCAATGCTGCATGCTGTCAGCAACCCACTCTTCCTGTGGGGTCAGGCGTAGTACCTCCGGCTGTCCCCCACCAGTCGCAGACTGTGCTGCCCTGATGGCAGCCACCTTCTCTTTAATCCTCCGCCTGTCCGAGCCCATCTTCTTTTTGCACTCCTGCATGAAGCACTGGTGGCTGCCATGCAGGTTTACAGCATGTGCCACCTCCTCCCATGCAGCAGCACAGGCCTGTGGTGTTCCCTGGCATCCACTGAGAAGCGGCTCCTGGTCGAGGTAGGCCTCGAACAGGGCATCTGTCTTGGCCTTAGTAAAATTTGGCCTCCTCTTCCTCCCATGACTCTGTTCCTCTCCCTCCACCACACGCTCGGTCATGATTCATCCTGTGAGGATGACAGGTGTTACCTGTGACTGTGCAGTCCCATGCATGTCCCAAACACCACAGTCCACACTCCCAAACAGCATGCAACTCACCGCAATAGACTGCAGTAACCGACTATGGCCAGTGCAGCCCAATGTCGCACTTTTATAGTGCAACCCATGCAAATGAGGCAAGGCGCATCTTTAAGTGGATGCAAATGCAGTGACTGCACCATTGAATGGCTGATTAGATGATTTGCATATGCCGGCTGAGCGCAATTGTGTTGAACATGCTGAGCCAAGGGCGCAGTTCTGTGACATGCGCAGTACACACCTAACTGCGCATGCCCGGGTTGATGACACAGGCGCCTGCCATGCTGCTGACGTGCTGTGCATGGGAGGCAATGCAGGGCATGGCCACCATTATGCCAGTGGGGTTACGGTGCTGTTCACCTATATGGCGCTGTGGCACTGGGGCATCATAGGCGCACTTGGGCAACAGTTCTGTAGGCCACTTAAGGAGGTGGCACACAGACACCCAATTGCGCTACATGCATTGGGTTCCAATCACACTGTGGCTGTCCATGTGCCAGAGATCCTTGACCCTGTGCCCGACCTTTGCTCCCTAGGTGCCATGCATCAGGCATGGGTGCACCACTATCGCGCTGTTCGGTGACAGCGCAATAGGGAATGGCACAGCTGTACCGCACAGCATCTGCATGTGGCAGGACCGCGCTGCAGAGTGCCATTTTGCTTGAACCGGGCAGCAGAGATGGCACAGAGGCGTGCTGTGGTGTGGAGCCAGATTGAGCTGGCAAACCTTGTGGCCATAGTTGAGCCCCGTATTGGGGCTTTGTTTGGGGAGGCATCCCTGGACAGGGCCAGGAGTGTGGTATGGCAGGAGGTGGCCAACGCCCTGGAGGAGGCCACCAGTATGGGGCGGACAGTGGAGAAGTGCCGCCACCGTTATGGGGACCTGAGGCACAGGGACCCAGACCTGCTTACCCACCTGCAGGCATGTGCCAGGAGGGGCACGGTGCCATGGCCAGGTAGGTGTAACATCCATACACCTTTATCGTCCATACGGGTATCACGGTTGCATGTGTCTGGCACATGGGGGGGCCGTTTGGTGTTGGCCGTGGTGGTGGTATCGGGGTGTGGGGTGGGTGGGTCTGACTGTGTTGGATTGCACACACATGGGGGCAGGGGGACATTGCTACTGGATTGTACTGATGTTCCTCTCTCCATGTTTGCACCTTAGGGCCAGAAGAACAGTGGCACAACAGAGAGGGGAGGCGCCGCATGTTGGAGCAGAGGGACAGGAGGGATGAAGGTGGTCCGTGGCGCATGGACCAGCCTGCTGATGGTGAGTGCCTTACATCCATGATTACTACTGCATGCTGTATAACGGGGCAGGCAGTGGGGCATGGCCACCATCCATTAACACCACTGCCATGCACGCAACTTGTTACAGTCAGCACTGTCCAGTGGCACTGCATGTCTGGGAGTGCGTCAATGGTGGTCCATGCTTTCACCGGGCACATGGCTGTGGCACTGCCTTCACACCGCATAGCCAAGTCACTGTATGGCCATGGTGGTGCTGTGCAGGACATGGGGGGTGTGTGTGTGCAGCGGTCCACATGGCTGTGGCTGCCTGGGTGGGCAGGCCTTGTAGACACGGTCACTGTGGGTGGTCACACACCATTACAGGGGTGTGTCACACGGCTGTATGCCATGCACAATGGGTGGGCTGCAGGGAGATGGAAAGTCACACCTATTGACTCTGCTCCCTCATCCTAGGTGGCCAGAGACTCCTGCAGATCCAGCAGGACATTCAGGAGCTGCTGTGGGTTGGGAGGGAGACATTAGAGCTCCTGCGCCGCATCCACCGCCAATGGGTCAGGAGGAGGAGGCGGAGCTCTCATTAGTGCCAGGAAGAAGAGGACTGGGGCAGCCAGTGAAGTCCCCATGCCCCGACTACCACCTTCCCCCCTCTGACCCACCCTCACACCCCTTCTTCCCTCTCCCATATGTTCACCCCTGCCCCTTAACCACCCCCACCTGTTATGTGGCCCTTTCCCCACTCTTGTATATAGTTGTAAATAGTTTTACTTTACATTGTTTCAATACATACATTTTGTTATAACAACTGTGGTGGTCTCTGATTTGCAGCAGGCTACAGGTGCTCAGCTGCAGTGGTGTGAATGGCGTCAGGGGTGATGCACACATGTGTGTGTGTGGGTGTGTGCAGAGGTGAACCACCTATGGTGTGGGCAGGGGCATCAGTGACTGTCTGTGGTTTGTGTGTTGTACTCTGTGCACTGGATGCTTGTGTGCAGTGGTCCATGGGGCCTGCACTGTGTGCATGGCACCCCTGTCAGAATGTCCATGGCCTGTGCAGCTGACACCCTTGCATGTCTGTGATATGCACGGTCTGCTGGCGTGTCAGTGGTGGCTGTCCATACTGGATAACAACTGTACCCGGCACAATGCCAGGTTGACTGCCATCACCAGTATGGTGCACGTCTGCCTCCAGTGGTACTGTGGCCTTCGCTGTTGTTGTCCACCATCCATGCTGTCGCTTGTGTCTATTGCAGGGGATGTGCTCCAGTGTCTGTCACTTGTGCTCCAGCAGCATGCTGGTGGCATACAGCTTCATGGTACCTGCGCTGGGTGGCTGGCACACCTGTGCAATGTAGAGGTGCTGGCCGTGTGTACACGTCAGCCGGGAGCACGTGTTGCCAGTGGCTTGCTGACCCACTACTGTGTCCCTGTGTTGCTGTGCCCTTGGGTATGGGTGGGTGTTTGTCCATGCACTGTGTTGCATCCTGTGTGGTGCATGCCTCCATGCTACACTGTGCGTGTCTGTGCTGGCTGTTGTGGCCAGTGCTGGGATGGGATGTGTCCTTGGGAGGGTGTGCAGGGTGCTGTACTGCTGGAGGTGGGGTCCTGGGCATGCCCTGTTGCATGTGGAGTACCTCATGTGTGGATGCATGGTCGGTCTCTCAGCTGTACGTCGGGGGGGACATGCAGAGCGGCACTGTGTATGCATCTGTTGCATCGCTGTCTGCTGCCACCCACTGCAGGGTGCCCATGGTGGGGCTGCCTTGCATGGCTCCATGGTGCAGAGGGTTGCATTGTCACAGTGGGGGTGATGGCATGCATGGGGTGTCCTGCACTGTTGGGTGCTACTCCTGGGCAGGGTGTATGGGGATCATGGTGCAGGGTGTGCTCTGCATTGGTGGGATGGTGTGGTACGGAGCGGTCGGCCATCCTTGTGTGCCAGTCACAGCTTGCCAGGGGGTGTGCTGGGGCACCATGGCCTGGCTGTGGGTTGGTTGCTGGTATCCATGGGCCGCTGGTTATTCCAGCTCTCCCCCAGTTGTGCAGTGCATGGTGTGTGGGGGACGATGTCTGTTCTGCTGTGTGTTCCTCTGCCCATCTGTGGCATGGGTGGTGGGCCCCTGCATCCCTGGTTGTGCTGTTGCATTGCTGCCCTGTTGCTGGGGGCATCCCCTGGTTGCTCTAGGGCACATCTGGACTGCTCAGCTGAACATCCCTTGTTGCGCTATGGCGCATCAGATATGCTCAGCTTCACCTCCCTAGTTGCACTATGGCGCAGGTGGTACGATATTCAGTCGTCGGCCGTAGGCGCATCTTGGCCTGTGCAGTTTTTGAATATCGCACTTCTTGCGCATGGGCGCAGTGGACTTGCACTTGCTCCTGCTGTTGCACACTTTTTGGGCGCAGTTTGAATATCTGGGCCCTGATGTTTTAAAATAGCAGCCTTGATTTTCACATAATTCCTGTTGTCATTAGGGTCCAAGTGTGAAACCAATTAAAAAAAATAGAAATTGTCTGCAGATAAGGACCGCTAGGCCCATCCAGTCTACCCATAGGCCCTATACACGTATGCATCCACTCACCTAAGTGGTCAATGGCTTTTCATCACTCCCTTCCCACCCAAGGTTCCCCTGTGCTTTTTCCAGGCATGTTTTAACCCCTCCACTGTGCTTGCCCCTACCACCTCTTGTGGTTGACTATTCCAAGCATTCACCACCCTCTCTCTGTAGGAAAACTTCCTCATGTTACCTCTTAATCTCCCCCACCCCTTCAATTTCATATTGTGCCCCCTCGTTCTGGTATCTTTTCTACATGGGAAAAGATCTCCCACCTGCACCTTGTTTATGCCCTTGAGGTACTTAAAAATTTCTATCATGTTGCCCCTTTCTGTCCTCCCCTCCAGTGAGTACATATTGGGGTCTCCTAGTCTCTCCTCATATGGTTTGTGATGTAAACCATGCACCATCTTTATAGCACTTCTCTGAACTGCCTCCACCTTGCTTATGTCCTTATGCATGTGTGGTCTCCAGTACTGCATCCAGTACTCCAGGTGCATCCTTATCAGTGTTTTATACAATGGCATCACCACTTCCTGCCTCCTACTAGTAATTCCTGATGCCTATGCACCCCAGCATGCCACTGGCCCTCCCTGCAGCCTTTGCGCACTGCTTTGATATCTTAAGGTCATCAGATATGATGACCCCGGCCGGCCCGCCAGTGCAGCAGTAGGGCTACCAGTTGCGGCGCCAGTGACCCGGGTTCAGGAACAGACTTGGGCAGGTGGAGGGCTGGCTGGGGGGAGGAGGATTGAGCACCCAGTGGCTGCTCTCCTCCTCTGGGTGGGGTGGGAATGCAAGTCCCGCTGCTATACCGCCACCTGGGTGACCACAGGTGGAGGTGCAGTGAGACTGCATACGGTAGGGTGGGAGGACACCTGCCGGGGGCCGGAGCGCCAGCACATCCTCACGTGCTCCTACCCTAGGCTTCCGTAGCGCACAGACATCCAGAGGGCAGGGAGACCAGAAAAATGGAAAAAACCTTGCACCAGGCTCCAGTAGACAGGACCCGGTCGACCCGAGAACAGCCATAGCTAGGCTTCATAGAAGGGGCTGGTGAGGCCTTCTGACACATACTTAAGGACTGAGAGAGGGTTGGGGAAGCCCCTCTCCTTCCCGCCCAGGGGTAAACCGAGGCAGGATGGGGACAGACCCACCGGTACCCGGAGGGAGGTACCTGGGATGGTACTATGGGAGTGCGCACGACCTAGGGTCCCCGAAGAGAGGATCCTGGTACAGAGAAGAAGGGGAGCATAAAAAAAAAAAAGATATGATGACCCCTAGGTCTCTCTCCTCTTTGGTTATGGTCAGCACCTCCTCCCATCCTGTAGCTCTCCCTAGAGTTCCCCCGACCCAGATGCATTATCTTGCACTTTTTCACACTGAACCTCAGTTGCCACACCTCTGACCATCTTTCAAGCTTCTCCAGGTCCCTCTTCATTTTCTGAACCTCTTCTGGAGTATCCACCCTGTTGAACATCTTGGCATCATCTACAAATAGGCAGACCTTTCCTTCCAGCCCCTCTGCAATGTCACTAATGAAGACATTGAACATGACTGGTCCCAGTATTGATCCTTGTGGCACTCCGCTGGTCATCCCTCTCTCCCCAGACTGGATCCCATTTACCACCACCATCTGCCTTCTGTCCATCAGCCAGTTTCTAACTCACTGTATCACCTTATGTCCCATGCCCAGACTACTCATCTTGTTAACCAGCCTTCTGTGTGGGACAGTATTGAAGGCACTGCAGATATTGCTGATATTCAGGTAGGCAACATCTGCAGCCCCTCCCTGATTCACTTCCCTAGTCACCAAATCAAAAGAATCTATCAGATTAATTTGGCAAGACCTTCCTGATGTGAATTCTTGCTGCATCAGTTCCTGGGCCCCAATAGATTCCAGGTGTTTGCCTTATCCTTTCTTTCAACAGTGTCTCCATGATCTTTCCCACCTCTGATGTGAGGCTGACTGGCCTGTAGATCTCCACTTGCACCATACTGCTACTTTTGTGCAGTGGAACTACAGCACATACTCCCTCCTCCAGTCCTCTGGAACCACACCTGTGTTGAGTGACTCTGTGAACAGGGTGGCCAGAGGCACTGTTAGTTCCCTCCACAGCTCCCTTAATATACTCGAGTGTATGTCATCTGGCTCCATGGCTTTATCCACCTTCAGCTTTGTGAGTTCCTCCTGAACTCTCTCCACTGTGAATGGCTGGTGTCCACTTCTACCCCACTCCATTGCTTCTGCTCCCCAACTGTGGTCCTTCACCCTCTCCTTCCTTAGTGAATACTGAACAGAAATATTTGTTCAGTATTTCTGCCTTGTCTAGATCCCACTCCTTGCACTCTCCCTCCTCCCCTTTGAGCCTCACAATCCCCCCCATTTTTTCTTCTATCGCTGATGTACCTATAGAATGTCTTGTCTGCTTTTTTCACAGTCCATGCTAAACCCTCCTCTGTCTGTGCCTTGGCTTTCCTAACAGCCTTCTCTGCTTCTCTTAGACATTCAAGGTACACCTCTCTGTCCTCCTCCCTTTGGGTCCCCTTATACTTCCTGAAACCTGCTCTTTTTGCTCTTACTTTGTTTCCTGCCTCTGTAGAAAACCATAATGGTTTCTTTCTTCTTTTCCCTTTGGCCACTATCCTAATGCATTGGTTAGTTACCTCCACAATGGCTCCTATTAGTCTCCCACACTGTTCCTCCACCCCCTCCATTACTTCTACCTTCTCCAGGGCTGCTCTTAAACATCTACCTATTTCACTGAAATCCACCCTCCTGAAATCTTATACTTTTGCCCTTGTGTGGCTTAATTGAGTCCCTGTCTCCATGTCAAACCGTGGTCACTGGATGCCAGCTGCACATCCACCTGGATTCTTTTGACTCTGTTCTCATTGGTCCATATCAGGTCTAGAATTGATTTGTCCCTGGTGGGCTCATGCACCAGCTGTCTGAGTCCAACCCCCTGCAGGGATTCCAGGATGGCCATGCTTCTGGCTGAAGCAGCTGCCTGGGTGGTCCAATCCACATCTGGTATATTGAAATCTCCCAGTAACAGGATTTCACCTTTAGCTGCCATGTTGTGAATTTCCTCCACTACCACCATGTCCACTTCCTCCCTCTGTGCTGGAGGTCTGTAGATCACCCCTGGCTGTGTCCAGAAACAATCAACTGAGGACCCCTTTACCCTATATTTGCAGAGGACAAGCCCCAATGATAAAATATATCTCCCCCAAAACAATTGAAATATGAGACCTACATGTAAGGTAACAGACTCAATCAGGTACAAACAGTTACAAGCTTACCAGCAACTATATCCTTCAGTACTGCCTCACCAGAAACTTAGCAGCAACAGAAAGACAAACTGACCTGAGCCAAACTAAGTCTGCTTCAACCCTGCTGCTATGTGACAGAACCCACTGGTATTTAAAACACAATTAGCTGTAAATTAAGCCTAGCTGTGGAGAAAGCAGAGAAACCTCCAGAAGGTTGCTACCAATGCCTGTTGAAATATGAATCTCAAACTCACAATATTAATCAATTATTTAAAGGCTTGTCATGCCTTCCCAGTAAGCAACGGAGTGAGAAGGGTTGGCTACTACTGCATCAGTTCATATTGCAAACACAATTTCTCAGATGAATTAAAGTCATTAATATCCATATCCTGTGTTTATTTTGGAAAACATCTGAACCCAATTTTTGAACCTTGGCTATCCCCATCTACCCCATTAATCACCTAGTCTGATGCCTGCCTCTGCTGAAGTGTTGACATCTGGGGTTCATGGGCTCTCATCTTGAGCTGAAACTGGCATTTCTTCTCCATTTTGTCTGCTCAGGCTGCTTCTCCCTCTTGCTCCTCCTCTGCATTTGCCTTGTGCTGTTTTCCTCTCTCCTCTGCATCTTGCTTAGCTACTTCAATTTTTGACTTTGCAAGTTCTACCTCCCTGTCTTTCTACCTTTCTGCAATGTCAGCTAATTCCAACTCAGCTTGCAGGGCTCTCTCAGACTTCTCGCTCAAACTACTAAAGTTGGCCAGCTGTTTCCAGAGCCTGCAACAGCTTAGCCTTTGTTCAAGTCTTCATGCAGTATGCCTCTCTCCTCACACAGCTGTTGGAACTCAGACAACCTCACCACATCATACTTACCTATCATTTCTACCTCAAAACATTGTAACCATGGATAGAAAATATAATAAAAAAAAAAGTTAAAAGTGAATGAAGATAGACAGAGTTGTAGTACGTAGTTTCTACCTCTTAATACTGCTTAATGTGTGACTTCCCACTTATGAACTGGACAGCCAAACTGTGCTTTGTGCAAGTAAGTCTCACTTTCTCATCCTCACTGCTGCCACCATATGTGGTGGTCAGAGCACCCTGCAGTCCCCAGTGAGACTCTTTCTCTCTCTCAGGCTTTTGTCACTGAGACTATTTGGACCAGTGTCAACACTGTCAAGATCCCCTTTTGTGCACGTACCTGATAGAATGACATTATATTTAACATAACAGCATGACATTGTGAAACATTTGACGTTTTGCAGTTACCAAACTCAGACATATCCCAATGGGTGAGGTTTAAAATAACAGGCACATGCCTATATTGTACATTGTTTATCAGAGTCCCGGGTAATGAAGCAGTAATCAGGCCACTGGGTAGACCTGACTCCATTTTTGGACACTGAAGGGTTCTTCTGTTGATATATTTGGAGTAACTGTAAAGGAAATAGTATCAAAAACAGTTGTACTGTATGTGTAGAACATAGTTTGCGCATGGTGGCATTATGAAAGTGTGTACAAAAGTCAGGGTTCATGGAAGCTGTGAGATTGTAAAGTTCAAAGTTCTGTTGTGTACAGTAGTGGAATGGGTTGCAGAGGGTGGGTATACAATTTGTGGAACCACATAGTGCTCAAGAAGTTGCACTATGATTTCAGAAGTCCCAAGTCCCTTGGTCTTATTGTAGTATGATTTGTATTAAAAGAGAAAATTATTTGAGTATCCCACCACTCTGTCTTGTCAACTTGAAAAGGGCCTGGCTGTTTCTTTTTAACCAGGTATAATAACTAGGGTCTGCTGGGCTTTTCCAGAATACACCATTTGGAACCATGGTCCCACAAACTGGATGAATAAAGTGGAACTCATCTGGACCTGAAGAAGCAAATATTTGCACCCAAATTGTTCGTAGCCCTTGATTCTTTTGGGCAGTTGAAGTATTTTGCATTTGTCCTGAAAAGATAAAGAAGAAATAGGTGAAGGTACAACCCCCACCCCCAGTGCAGTGGATTACTTTCTTCAAGGCCATGGGAGCCCTTGCTCAGTCTGTGCAGATTGGCATGGAGCCACCTGATAATAGGTTTTTGTGGTTTGACAACCATACTTGACAAACAGAGGGGCCGAGCTGGTTTACAATGTTAAAGTACATTTTGGACTTTTGTTGGACCTTGTCCAAACTCCAAGCAGCAAATTTGTAAATTCCCACCAAATTTACCTGTAACAGTTTTGCAAAGGTGTCAGATGACACTCTATTCACCGTAGGGGTGTGGACATTGAAACATAAGTGTTTTGGCAATTTTGTTTGCCAACCAGTTATCACCTTGAAGGGCGTATGCTGAATAGATACTGATGGGGTTAGCCCTAATTGCCATCAGGAGAAGGGCAACAGAGTATTCTATTACTTTTCAAACTTTAACAACATTACATTGAAATTGGCCTACTGGGTTTTTATGCATTACCAGAAGATGGAAAAGGGTAGGTAGCCTCATGGATGTGTCCCTTGGAAGGGCCAGTTTCATTACTTCTAGCCATGCAGTCCCTGTGGACAGGGGCCATTTTATCCTGGACAGGCCCCTTTAATTTCCTGAAAGGTAAACAGAAAAAAAAAAGATGAGGGCCATCTTTTGGATGAGACGTTAAACCGTGGTCCCATCTACCTGTTCCAGTGGTAGTTCAGGTGGATGTTAAAGATTCCATGGCACTTCTCGAAAAGAGTAGGGGAAGTTTTTATTTAAGAAAACAACTGAAAAAGGAAAACAATACAGGACATTGATAACATAAGAATCATGTAACAGGAAAATCAGAGTCAGTAATCCATGGCATCATTTTCCACAATTCTAGTAGATGTAAGTGGCAAAAGTTTCAATTCAGAATAATACATTTCCTGTAAATCCCATTCAATTCCCTGAAAAATTGTAACAAGAGACACATCCTGTTGTAGCAAAGTAAAAAGGCAGCGAGCATTCCATATATGCCATTTGACAATTACAAAAAGTAGATTCAAAGTACCCACAGTCCAATGTTTCCAAGAAGGTGGAAAAAAAATACATTAACATTTCATAGGTAGTTGTAGAAAATAAAGGTTCTCACCACTGTGCAGCCAATAAAGTCCAAAAACTAGTTATACAGGAACAGGAAAAGAAAAGGTGTGTTATGGATTCTTCCTGCCGTTGGCATCCCGGTCTTGAACAGAGCCTCTCCTGCAGTTGTTTGTGTTTGTGATTACTTTTAACGTTAATTCGTTCTAGGCAACTGAGCCAGTGTAAATCCCACATATTTTGGGGAATTCTAGAGTTTTGCGGTTGGTCATTTAGATGCTGATTTGGGCATTTGGGAAAAAGTACAATATCTAAACAGCCACGATCTACTAGATATCTGTATAAGGCCTTTCTAGAAGTAATTACCATCATATGGCTAGTAACATGCCACTGTTTGAGGTGAAGAAAGGTGTCCCTAACATAAGCAGAGACTTAGGGAGAATGTTTCAAAGTTGTCAACTTATTCAGTTCCCATGTGTGAAAGCAAGGATCACAGGAATTAAGGAACCAAGGTTCCCACCCTCTATCCTGATTGACTAGAACGGGGCCTAATATTATTTATTAAAAAAATGCTGATATAAAAAAAAATAGGTTGAACCATGGCAAGACAACCACCATCCCGAATGGGCAGATACATGATAGGGCATTTTACGGGGTTGAGGCAGCTACCCCCATAAAGCCTGAAAAAAGATACTCAGCAGTCTTGTGTTGAGTTGTCTTGGGGGGGACATAGGCTAAAAAAAGAAATATGGGGAACAGATAAGTCTTTATCATGTAAATCCTTTTTGTCTTATACATCTTCCAGGCATTCCAACAGGAGACCATGGACTGAGCATATTCCATTTTAGGAGTCCAATTGAGGATGTCCAAAGGACTGTCCCCAATTTAAAATGCCCCAAATTCTAATCAGCCCATCACTAACTGTGAGGTCAATGTTATCAAGCTCACCTACTATTGCAGTACCCAATCTACGACCCGTACATTTATCCAAATTAAGTGTTGCACCAGAAACAGCCCCAAATTTAGCACAATGCTGAACAGAGGAACATACAGAAGTGGAATCTGCCACCATCAGACTCATGTCATCTGCATAAGCTATTATAGAATGATGAGTGGAGGGGAGTGGTATAATGGTTTGCGCCGTATTGATTAAATGAATTAAGGGGTCCAAAAAGAAAACATATGAGTTGGCTAAGAGGGCAGCCTTGTCTAACCCCTCTATGCAGAGGTAGCAAAGGACCTTTCCATCCATTAACCAAAGGGACTATGGTGGCAGATCGGTAAAGTAGTTGAAGTCTGGAAAGGGTAAATTAAGGGACTTTATAATGGCATAATGTGTGCCATAAAAATTCATGATGTACAGAATCGAAAGCTCGTTGCTGATCTAGAGAGAATATAAAGCCTTGTAAAGTTTTGAAATTCCCATGTTCAATCAGTTCCCTAAGTAAAATAATATGGTCTTGTATACACCTCCCTGGGATGCTGCTCAATTAAGCAGTGGAGATCACAAAAGGGGCCATTCTGGAAAGTCGAATTGCCAAAATTTTAGTCAAAATCTTGAAATCAGTGTTCAAAAGACACAAAGGTCTCCAATTGGAGAGAAGTCTTCTATCACCCTTCTTATGTAAATAAAACAAACAACCCATATTGAAATCCAAAGGGAGATTATCATTTTGTAGAACAGAATTATATACTGTTGCCAATTCAGTACATAATTCAGCAGAGATTGTTTTATAGAGCTCATTAGGGAGGCCATCCAGGCCTGGTGTTACCCCTGTGCGTAAAGTTTTAATCACTGCTTCTATTTCCTGAGCATGCATCTCACTATCTAACATTTCTAAAATAGAAGCTCGGACTTCAGGAATCTGAATGAGGGAAAGATAGTCTGATATACTACTAAAGGAAGTAGGCATAGGGCCAAACAACCTTTCTGTATAGCGTGCTACATGATGTCTAATGTCTGAAATAGTTGTGAGTTCAGAGGCGTCATCATCAAAAATTATATCAAATGTTTTACAATCTACCCTTTTTCTAATATTAGCATATGGACAGATAACGTCACTGGGGCCAGAGGTCCCAAAACTCTGTTGGTGCTGGATGAAGGAAGCTTTCAGGAGGTGATATTCTATCAAACGGTGTCTGAGATTACTAATTTGTTCAGCAAAATGATGGCCAGTTGTGTGAGATAAAGTAAGGAGTTTCTGTAGATGAAGTCTAGTTTTATGGTAATGAAAATATAAAGAGTCATGGTGATTTTTACTATAGTGTTTGAATAAAGTTTGTATGTCATTTTTGTTTCTTGCCACCAATTCCCCGGAGTATCATATAATAAAAAGACAGATTTCTGGTTCTTGATATAATCAATTCATCGAAATAACAACTATGAATCATTTAAAAAAGAAGTATTCAATTTCCAGGTACCTGGACCAAAATTCTTAGTGATGGAAGGGCCTAAGGAAATAGATAATAAATTATGGTCAGAAAATTCTGCGACCTAAACTATAGCAGCAGAAAGTCATAGATGGGAAGAGATAAAAAAATATCAATACGGGTTGCTAGGGGTCCTTTATGAGAGGTGGGAGTATGCTGACCAGTAAAATATAAATGTGCATCCTGTAATTTTGTAGAAGTTATCAATTGCCTTAGGAAATTTGTATCACAAAATAATTTTGTAGTTTTTGAGGCAGAAGACTTATCTTTGGTGGATAAACCACAATTGAAATCACCCCCCAAAATAGTAGTCATAGACGTATACAAGTAGGGTTGTATGAGTTTCAACAACTCAATTCTGTGAAATTTAATTTGGTGAGCATATATATTTATTATCCGAAATGGAGAGAAGAAATCAAAATATCCAATAAGAGAAGTCGGCCAGGCTATAAATCTAAAATCTTAAGAATGGTAACATTCGGTATACTAAACAGTATACCTAAACCTGAAAAGGGTTCTTGCCCAAAGGACCAATAAGAAAGTCCAGAGAACCAGGCATGTTTGGCTTTGTAAATCTGTGGAAGGGTGTGGAATCTTACATCCTGTAAAAGGATGAGTCCTGCAGTCAGGCTGGACAAAAAGGAAAAAACTGCTTCCCTTTTAATTGTTTTTTTTAATACTGTTAACATTAACAGTATGTATAGAAAAGGCAGAAGACATTATAAGCAGGAGTAAAAATAAACCAAGTCTGATGGTGCAAACAGAAATCACCTGGGTCTATCTTTCCTAGGGGTACCTTCCCTGTGCTTCAATTTTGCCTTTGCCTTTCTTTTCTGGGAACCCATATTGTTGACAGCTACTTCTGTGTCTGTGGTCACCTCAGGGTTGGATGATAAGACAGAAGAAGTGTCAGAGTCTGTATTGTCCTGAGGGTGTCACAGCAACTCAAATTTATTAGCGTGAACTATATCAGTGGTCTTCAGAGCCTTAGAGGAGGGTGAACTATCTCTTTTTGACCCCCTTATGACTCTAGTGAAGGGTTCAGGGAGATGGGGGGGTTCCATAGAATTTACTGATATGCTAGGGGATGAAATAGCAGGGGCTACAGTCTGAATTGAGTCAGTAGGTAAGACTGAAGGAGGAGGGTGTGTTATACCATGTGCAGGTGGCTCAGAAGTCTGGACAGGAGTGGGCTGTTCCTTATCCAGAGAAGGGGTATTTATAGCAGGGGCAGTAGATTGGGGAGGGGGATAGATGTGTTGAGGCACTGAAGATGTGCTATTAAGTCTAGAGCATTGTGCAACTGTAGTGAGCAGTCTTTGTTCCTCCCCATCTGCAACAGTCGGGGAGTTATGGGCGGCCCAGGTGCAAGTTTGAAAGGTGTGTCCTAAGTCGTCACAAAAGACACAGAGCAGTTCCCCCACATACTGGGATCCCATATGTCCAAAGCCTCCACAGACAGAGCATTTTACCCTATCACAAATGCTACTGATATGGTTATTAGAGCCACATTTGTAGCATGTTTTTGGTTGACCAGGGTAAAAAAGTACTCCTCTGTCTTTCCCCAGCATAAAACTATTTGGCAGATGCTGAATCCCAGTATCCAAAGTCTTAAGCATAACCCTCACTTTCCACCCTCCAGTCCACAAATTTTCTGAATCAAAGATGCCTCAGGATCAGAAAGCATATTACATCTTTGTTTCAACCATACTGTAATATCATTTAGACTCAATCTCTCATTACGAAATAAAATGGTAACAGTTTTTTGCGTGGGTTTAGTCAAAGGAATAGCATTAAAAGGAGCCCATAAGGGAGAAGTTTTTAACTCATGAAATTTTCTCCACAATTTTTCTAGACCAGCTAAAGTCTTAAAGCTAACATCAAAATGTGTTTCAGAAGAAACATGAATCAAAGCATGCATTTCATAGGCAGCAAACTTCATTGAGTCATTCAGTAAAGTGCGACCTACAAAAAACGATCAGACAGTTCTGATAATCCCCCTTAGTACTGCAGTCAGACAGAATTATGTCTTTTAGCTTGCTGTACAGGAATTTGAAAACAAGAAGTGTATGATTTGGAAATATTTGCAGATGAATGAGAAGTAGATGCAACAGGCTGAGGGTGAGACCCTGGGCCCTTCGGAGTCTGGTGGTGAGACTGTTCGGTTGTTGAAAGTCCAAAATGCAGAGTAGGATTTTGAGTCAGGAGTAGTTCAGTAGGTAGGGAAAGGTCTAAAGAATCATTCAGCTGTACTGTTCTTTGAGAAACAATGAGGTCCATTTGTGCTGGTAACTGCATTTGAATAGGGGAGGAACCAGAACGCCAAGTCCCAATGACCGGATCCTTCTCCCACCCCACTGCCTCAAGGGCTGAATCAATGGACCACTCCTGTGTCTTCGGTCCACCAGACATATCTTGTAAAGGCACAGAGTTAGGTAAATTAGCAACAGAAGAATTACCTGAGGGAATTGGAGTGGGAGGTACAGGCTGTGCAGGCATCTGTGAGCTAAGAGAAGCTGCTGGGACTGGTGTGGAATGCGGAAGTGTCAGAATCGGCGAGGAGGCGTCAGAAGCCACATTAGTAAACGATGAGTCAGTAGGAGGATTCACAGGTAGGGAATCCGGCTGGTTTTTGAGAGCTAGCAAATGCTGTCTGGTAGCAAAATAACGCTGTTCTTCAAGTCATAGAAGTAAATCCACATCGTGGGAAGTAGGAGGAGAAATCGTATTAGGTATACCTGAAGCAGAGTCGGTAGATAATATTTCCATAGCAAGGGAAGCAGAGAAAGTATCCTGAGCTGAACTCTTCTTGCATTGATCCTCAACATCAGCAGGGGATATAGTCAATTCCACAGAAGAAATCTTTTCAGCAGGTAACAAGATAGAACTTTCAGCAGTCATGGTCTCTCTCAAGACAGAGACAGGGGAGGAGACCATCTCCTCTGCCTCCAGCAGCTCCATGTCCACCTCTGCAGCTCTAGAGACTGCCATCTTGCCAGCAAGGCGAGGATGTAAGGGGACCCCCACAGGAGAGTAGGGGAATTTCCCCGGTGCTCTGGCCAAATCTCACCCCATTCACTAAAAATTCCACCAACAGCTTAATCTGATTCAAGGTTAGTTGGCATTCATCTGTAGTCCCCTCCCCTGGGTCATGCCTGAAAATAGGCAGGATTTGTCTAGTGCGCTTACCCGGTCAACAAAAACTAAATAAATAAATAAGGCCTTTCCCTCTTTAGTGTGTCAGTCCTGTTGCTGCCAGCCACATATTACTTGATTTCTGAAAACCAAATAAAATAACATGAAATGAAAATAAAAAAGGCAGATAGAAAAAAAAGCAGAAAGGGAGTGTATTCCCTTCCCCACTGGTAGGTTAGAATACTGTTTAAACTAATTTACATGCAATCCTGATCAATGCCATACAGTTGTATTCCATGGCTTTGTTTTTCTGTGACTATTTTATTTTTCATGTTCAGTCACACCAGGTTGGTAGCAAAGAAAAAGTTAACATAAGCACCCACACCCACACTCCTCTGGTGAACCATTAAAGAGCCTTCTCCCAGAGAGTCTGTATTGTGGGAGCAGTATGTGTTTGCCACAATTTTCAGAATGTTATTTTTAGAACAAAGGGCATGAAGTTATTTGTGTACTCTGAGATTGGGCAGGAAAAAGTTCCCCATAGATCTGGGATGTCATCCCCATTTCTGTATTTACAAAGTTGTTTCATCTGCCCCATGATGGTCTCCCATGGGCACATCAGGTACTGCAGAAATAAATTCCTGAAAAACAATTGTAATTTCTTTCCAGCCATTAAACTGCTTAGCAAATGGGCTTGATTTGTTTTTTCATGAGCTGCTAAAATAAACGGTGTTTGTTTTTCTGTGAGACTTATCACAGATTGTAGTGAGAGGTGTGAGGAAGATCTGCCAGACCCCCCCCCCACCCATTTGATCCCCTTGCTTGGCATTGGGATCATACGTGGTATCACAGTGAGCAAAGGAAGCCATGTTGAAAATGGATTTTAAAATTTGTACTGTCACATAGACATAAACCTCTGTGAAGGATTAGCCAACTCATATGATTAGTCCAGGGGGTGGGGTGAGGCTAAAAGATAAGTCAGAGGGTTACTGATAGCAAGCCATACAGAAAATGGCTTTCCCTTCCAGACAGAGTACAATTACCAACTGTATGTTTAAAAAAAAAACGGTGAAATTTTAGAACTTACCAATCAATCAAATTTTATTGTTCAACTTGAAATAAGCCATTACAAAAATATACATACAATATCAGAAAATCTAAGGATGGCAATACCAGTTAGACCAAATACATACATATTCAAATCAGTACTCATAGTCACTACATGTTACATGCATTAAACAGTACCTCTTTCTAATTTATAAAACAGGAAAAAACATTTAATGTGCAAGTATTACCATAATTAATTCCTGCACTATTACTCCTCCAGTGAATCCATGTGCAATTTTCTTTTTTTTTCAATTATTTTTAGAAGGGAGGCCACAGGGACCAACACCCCCAAATCCCTTGATTTTAAGAGGTAGATCAACATATTTTGTGGTTCATATTCTGATTTACCAGGGGTTTCTCCTAATCGATGTTTTCTATATTTATCATATAGTGGATACAATAGAACAAGATGAACAAGATTATCTTCTCCCAAATTACATTTACAGGAGATACATTTTCTTTTTTATCTTTAATATATTATGAAAGTTTCCAATTGTTAATAAAACATTCAAATCTAAACCTAGCTATCATTTTCCTTTGTGTAGGATTCTGTATTATCTGAAGATATTGTTCCGCTTTATGGTTCCTCTTATTTCTAGCCATCCATGGACATGCTTTAGATTGTTTGCAAGCTTCCATATCTTTTTGTATAGAAATATCTCTTACTCCAGTTCTTATTTTCCTAATATAAGGGAAAGGCAATCTTAAACTTTCCTCTATAACTTGTACAAGTCCTAATGGCTTAATATTTTTTTTTCTACAATATGGGTACTGGGGAATCTAATATTTAATTTTAAATAGTCTAGGAGTAAAAGGACCAAATCTGACATACTTATGGAGGGTTTGCATAGTAGCTATTAATAAGGCTATCACCAAAAAGTGGTTAAAAGTGGACCCCCACATACACAAGTCAAGGAGTGGGAAAACATAATGAATGAGATTAGAGATGGAGAGACTCACACACACCACACAGGACAGGATGGGAAAATTCATGGAGAGGTGGACCACATGGATAATGAAACAGGATCAGACATAAATCACAAAAAAGAGGAGGGGGCACTGGAAGGGGGAAGAGATAAAGCTATACAGACAAGGGGGTGGATAAGGTAGAAGAAAGCAAATGGCATGCAATAGAATAATGATTGAGAAATTAATAACACTTGGGAAAAAAATAGAACTAAGACATTCCTCCCTCTCAGGGAACCTTCACACTGCATAAAGAAAGAAACTAAAATAGCAAAGCAGAACAGCCCAAATATACCTCAGTTGAAAGTCTGAATGAGTTATGAAGTTATAGCAGAAATGAGGAGAAGTAAAGGTTTTCAGACAAGGATGTGAGGACATATAACAGAATATAAAGCAGAGTTGCAAGCACATTGGTAAAGATAAATCCAGTAACTTAAAATAGCAGAGTATTGAGAAAGATCTGACTGAATATTGACCAGAAGTAGATACCATAATGAAAACAAATGACTGTGTAAGCACAAACTTTGATGAAATTAAATATACAGTATCATACCATAAGGAAATGAAAAATGCTGTAAACCTAAAATTTGGAAAATTAAGTTTAAAAAAAAAAAGAACCATACTCTTCAGAAGAGAAAAATCATTTTCATTTTCACTTACACAACTGCTGAAAAGGGGCACTGGTTAGTTTTGGCTATAGACATCCTCTCTGTGCACAGTCTGCATACATATTGTACCAGATCGGTTTGCAATTTTGTAGTCTGCATGAAATCAACTCACCCTCCCTGGGAGGGCAGTAAATCTAAGACGTCTAGTGTGAACATTTTTGAAGGTCCTTCCTTTTCCTGCACTAGCTGGGAAAGTTCAAGGCATATCGATCCACCCTGTTCTCTCCAAGTAGACATTTTTTCAGAATACAGGATACAGGTTTTCCACAGCCCACAGTTGACTAGAGAAACAGGGGGGCATAGGTTTGAGTCCCTTCTTATCCCTCAATGCTGTTTCTCTAAATCCTCCTTATGAGGTGCAGGGAGGCTGTGGAGATCATCCATATTGTTTTGGATGACTGGGTGCAAGCCTAGCCTGCGTGATCTCATGTCTGTTCCCTTCATTTGCACAAAAATCAATCTTAGCTTTAGCAAGCAAAACCACCTGGTCAATGTCATGGTCGCCAATGTTATATTGTGATCTTATGATCTTACAGTTTCTAAACCAACCTGGCTTGGTAACACACAAGTTTGGCAAACAAAAGTGCAAATTAAGGTTTTTATCCCTATTCACCAATAACAAAGACAAGGCATATACAATACCTGTTGGGAGTTGGGAAACCCCTTACAGCAGGTGTGGTCATGGCTCTCACAGGAAACCACAAAAATGAAATTTGGAGAACTGTTGGTGTGCAATAGTTCTTATAGGACTGATAATCAGAATGTCCTGTTACTTAGTAACAGGGTCATGCACACACAAGGTATATTATACAAAACTGTGTGACTGGCCAAAATGGTGGGCCAATTGGCACATAAACTTGGCATTTGGGTCTGTAATGCATTGTATGTAACATATTCTGTGTAACACAGTTTGTGTATCATAACTGTTGCATTAGATCAATAGCACAGTCACAAATAATGTGATTCATCATAATAATATGCTGATTTGAGCAGCGTGCACTTTTGCAGTAGGTGGTGCTGTAAGACCACATATATATTGTAGTATAGCTAAGTATATGAAAATATACTAAAACATGGTGATATGATGATTATAGCTTATCCCATTAAAATGCATGCTAGTGCCATCAATGTAGGTTAGAGAATTACTGTAACAGGGTGTTAGAAAAAGACATAGTTAAGTACAGCTTCGTGTAGCACTTATAGCAGAATTACAGTTTCTTATATGAAAATAACAATCTATCAGTAAATCATGGCTTAGCATTAGTATATCACACTAAATAGTCTGGGTGGGATACTCAGACTGCACCAGGCAGGGGCGCAAGCCTAGGCACAGTGCAACTGGGCTGAGCCAGGGCAGGGACCAGGCGATATGCAATGGTGCTGCGCCATGGCTCGGCACTATTGAATATGGCACTGAGGGCACACGCACTGTGCACAGTGCAGTGGCACTGCACCAGCGCAAGTGGCAGAGGGGGAGCAGGGGGCTGCGACATCGCAGGTGTGAATGTGTTAGGTGCAGCAACATCGATATTCAGCCGTGGGCATGCAAATGAGGCCATTATGCATGCAAGGTGGAAATGGGGCCATTTGCATGTCATTATGACCCCATTTGCATGCGGTGCACCAATCCCAGGTGACTTGCGCCTGGTGCCCTGCCACGCCACAGCCATCAGGGACCGACGCCCTGCTGCCCCTCGGCGGGCTCCACTCCCATTCGCCCAATCACGGGTTTATGTTAGAGTACTCCCTGGTGGTCCAGTGGACCAATCCCCTTCACCTGATTGTGGACATATGTTTATTTAATCCCTGGTGGTCCAGTGGAAACCCACCCAGCACCTGATCGTGGGCGGAATGAATGGAGGACACCCTGGTGGTCCAGTGAGGCCCCCACTGCCTGGCAACCCCCAGTCAGTGGTGGGCGACAGCACTCCACCCGCAAGCCACCTGGCTGCCCATTGATTGACAGCGTACAGTAGGGTCTGTACGCCTACTGGTCCACTGCGTGGGCTAATGGACATGCAACCATACTGTACTACACAGGCCCAAATTGTGAATGGATCATTCACAATTCAGGCCTGTGTAGTACAGTATGGTCTGCATGCCCAGTGGCCCATGCAGTGGACCAATAGGTGTAGAGACCCTACTGTACACTGTCAGTCGGCAGGCAGCCGGGAGGGGTGCTGACACCCGCCGCTGACTGGGGGGGTGCAGGGTGGCGGGGGCCTCAGTGAGCGGGTGGGAAGGGGGGTTACCACTGGACCACCAGGGATTGCTTTGGCTTATGCCCGCAATCGGGTGCTGGATAGCAGCCCACTGGACCACCAGGGATTTCTTTGACTTATGCCCGCGATTG
Source organism: Neoceratodus forsteri (assembly GCA_016271365.2). Classification (NCBI taxonomy): domain Eukaryota; kingdom Metazoa; phylum Chordata; order Ceratodontiformes; family Ceratodontidae; genus Neoceratodus; species Neoceratodus forsteri. The sequence goes on along the minus strand of CM057455.1, from coordinate 1,365,421,159 downwards.
GGCAATGGATAGCAGTCCACTGGACCACCAGGGATCTATGTTTTATTTTTTATTTAGTTTTTGTTGAACAGGTAAGTGCACTAGACAAATCCTGCCTATTTTCAGGCATGACTCAGGGAAGGGGGAATACAGATGAATGCCAACTGATCTTGAACCAGATTAAGCTGTAACCTATGCCCGTAAATGGGCAGGGGGGGACAGCGCCCCCTGAGCAGGGGGCATGTGGACTGTGTCCTGGGTGGTCGGGTGGCCACCCACAGCAGGCAGCTGCCGTGTTGTGCCTTGTAATATGGCAGCTCACCTGTGGATGGCCAGGACATGCTCCTGGTTTCACCAGGCACAACTTTGCGCCCCCCTGAGTGGCTCACGGTGGCTATGTGCCAGCATATGCGCCGCACATCCTGGGCTGGAATATCGAGATGTGCCGCATATGCATGGGCAAGCCCTGCAACTCCGCTTGTAAACATTACTGGTGCACCCAGTGCATTGGGGTTGTGCACTAATCCTGCTCCCCATTGAATATCGTGTCAAGGCATCATGGGTTGCTGTGTATGGCGCAACCCTGTTGCGCCGATGCACAACTCTTTGAATATCCCACCTCTAAGTACTAACTACATATAATAGTCCATGTAGGGGACCAAATCATAACATCATAATAGGAACTGTAGGTCAGGCAGATCTACATATTTGTCAGTGGCTGTGCACATGATGTACTAAAGTTACAGAAGAAAATATGATACTTACAAAAGACAACCGGCAAAAGGAATTCTTCCCAGATTTGAATTTGTGATGTGTGAGCACTGTTTAAGGTGTTGTTGTGCCTTTGCATCTGCATCTCTTGAGGGCACAGCACAGTCTTAATCTGTCTGTGTGTTCGCATCTCTTTAGGGCCTAATCTCCATCTGTAACTTACAGTAAGTCACAGTTGTTTATTTGACTTCCCTTCAGAGAACCTTGTGGTGCATATCTCGGCATTAACATTGTACTCATTAATGTGCATTTTTAAGTCAGGGTGATTATCACGAGTCATTCATGATACAAATCACGTTCTTCATCTTCATGGTCATGATGATTCATGAATTACAAAACTTTAAGTTTTTGGGTTGTAAGTTGCATGTAACCCTGTTTCGTAGTATCTCGGCTTGACCATTGTATTCATTAATATGTGTTTTCAAGTCAGGGTGTTTGGAATGGTACAGGTCATGGAAGTACAGTTGTAGGTATTTGCGTACAATTCATTAGTCATGTCACACCAGTCACTCAGCATAAGACAAATCACGTTTTTCATGAATCACAGTAGTTATATATATATTTTTTTTAGTTCTGATGATACACTGATTGGGAACCAGAGAAAAAGAAAGTTAAGGTAGCTGTGTCTGGGTCTGTTGGTATTAAATCCCTCCCTCCTCAAAATGTTTGTGATGTAGCGGTTCCTGTTGAAGATAATGATGACCCGGGAAGGGGGCATGATAGAAAATATCAAGTACCAAAAGCCAATCAACAATGTACAAGAGACTAGCATCATCCAGAAGAAGAGATGTGCATGAGGAAGGGCCCAACATTTGAAAATAGAGGGGGTACGGATCAGGATCAACGTCAGGACCTATTTTTTTCACACAGAGGGCGGTGGGTGCAAGGACAAAATAAAACTAATGATCAACATTCTGATGGAACAGCAGCAGTTGAAGCATCCCCATAATTTGTAACTGGTGCCCCTCAATTCGCTCCAACTGCTGCTCAATGTTTTCAAGACAGTGGTTAACAGCCTTCAAACTCACTCCACATCAGGCCCAAATTGCTCTGTGTGGCAGGTAGTTGGACAGGGTTGCCACCATCACCTGCTGCAGGTTGTGGTAGTGGAGCAGCCAGCTGCTAGATCCATGCCCCTTCCTCGCTTCACAACACCACGTGCAGATGGACACCATGCTGTCCCCACTTCCCCAGCAGGGCCAGCAGGTGCATTAGTGCCCTGTTCTGCAGCCTTGGCCTGCCACTGTACGTGGTGGTGGTTGCACAGGTGGGTGTGCTGACCACCTGTGCCAAGGTGAGTTTCTTTGGGGCCACGGTGCACCTCCACACCACACAGAGTACATTTCACTACACTGCTGTCCCCAAGCAGTGTAGTAAAGAACTCCCACACTAATGAGGTGCGTAGAGAACCAGGCACAGGTGAGGGGTACCAAGGTGTTGTTGGAACCAGGGGCTTCTGCTGCAGTAAAACTCTCTTTCAAGCATGATTCACTTCCTACCTGCCTGAAGCATGTGACCTAGACTGTGTAAGCCATATGACGTGGGTGTGGGCTGCCTGTAAATTCTCACTCCGCCCTTAACCCTTAGGCTGCTGACAAAATTAGAACGTATAGGAATTTTGGACTGATATATCAGTCTGCGACCATGTAAGGGTTAAAAGCAGAGTGAGCAACCAACGCAAAGTCATTATCACCGTCATCACAAGATGAAGTGGCAAAGTAGCGCTTTCAATGGGCACTTTGCTTAGCCTTAAAGTTACGGGAAGTGGTGTACTTTGCGTCTACTTCACTGATGGAATTTAACTTCACTGTATACACAATACCTTTCTCCTACTACAAGGTGAAAGCGAAACTCTCTTTCAAGCATGAGTCCCTTCCTGCCTGCCTGGCTGAAGCATGTGACCTATACTGTATAAGCCATGTGATGTGTGTGGGCTGCCTGTGAATTCTCACTCCGCCTTAAAGTGAAATAAGGCAGAGTGAACAATGCAAAGTCATAATTATAATGCAAAGTGGTGAAGTGAGGGTTTAAAATGGGCACTTTATGTAGCAGGATGGTAACGTGAAGTGGGCCACTTCATGTTCACTTCACAGGTGGAATTTAACTTTGCTGCATCTCTACTCCCAGGTCACACCTGGAAACATAAACAATTTTCCCTTTCCCTAATGAGCTGTGAATGAGCTTGGTACGTCCAGCAGACAGGATTTGATTCCTACAGCCTCTACTTCCATACTGTGTGACCCTGAGCAAGTCGCTTAACCATCCCAGTTCTCCAGGGTCGCCCCTGAAAACAGACACTTGTATCTAGTAGGCCTTACCCAGTTACCAAAGAATAAACAAAAAAAAAAAAAATACTAATAATTTAACATCAACATTCATACAGTGGTGTCAAGAGTCAGGTTACTTCATGACTAAAGATATCCAGAGACTACACTCATGATATGCTCAATCTAAATTATTTATAATGCTTGGTTTCAGTGCTTTTTATGCCACAAATATACATCTTCACCTGCGGTGTTGTTACAAGAGTCAGCAGGTGGATTTGTACAGAAAGTGCTGTACATGTGTGTGCCTCCACAAGCCATTTCACCTGTGGCACAAGTACTCAGATAGTAAAGTGCAAAAAGGCAGACAAGTGAAAGTAATGGCCTGGACTGTTCTACATTTTTCTTCGCCTGAGATACTGATTGGCACAAGGGCACCTGGCACTGGGCACCACTGTATGTCAGTAACCTATCAAGTGTACTAGTACAACTGTAAAAGTAGTCAATTTCCTTATATTACCTGCAGTTTATTCCAGAAGGATGCAGCTCATACAGCAAATTCAAAATTACCATAATTTTCAGCTTTTCATCACTCAAGATACTAATTGGCACAAGGGAACCTGGCATTGGGCACCACTGTATGTAAGTAAGCAATCAAGTACTCTAGTAAAATTGCAACAGAAGTCTAATTACTGCCAATTTATTCCAGGAGGACACAGTCGATTTGACAAATTCCCAATGACCACTGTAGCCAGTCCCCTTGATGCCAGGTGCTTATGGATCCCACCTCACAAGGTGATGAGCCAGCCAGGGTTCTAGACTGTGTCTGGGCACAGGCAGCTAGTGTGATACCTAAAAGATGCTGCTAACTTATTTTCAGTTTAGAAATGCCATTGCCTACTTGGGGGAAGTAGTCAAGCAAGAATGACTATGTTGTACACACACATATACAATACAGGGTATTAACCTAAAGCTCATTACAATACACATAAAGCACACATAACAATATGGTCTCGGGCGGTGGGTTCCCTTCACATAATTTTGCCCTCAGTGTTATATATTGGATGGGACATTTTCTGGAATGAACCCAGAGAGGGGTCTGCTGCTAAATTCTTTCAGCTAGCCACTCTCTGGTGCTGCTCAAGACATGCTGTTATCTTCTCCTGTGAGGTCTTACTTAAAGGTGTGACTCACCCCAGGCTACCTACCAATCTACCCTCAGTTCCAGCTTACTGTGAGGGAGAACTTTCTTGATCCTTCTGTGACACAAACACATACCTCGGCAGGCCATGCCCAGCACAAATGCGTGGCCTCTGTCCTGGTGACTACAACATTGACAGGATAGGTGGTAAGCTTCTCCAAGCTCCCTTGCAGTTCTGTATGTATGGCCTAGGATGTTTTCCTCCATCACAAAGTCCAGGAGTTGGCCCTCACAAACAGTAGGGACTCCCTTGAAGAGAAACCATCACCTTTCCACCTGTAATTCTCCTTCTGGGGCCTGTGGGTTCTCTCTACTCATATGCTATCTTTCTCATGCTCTCCTCCAGCCACTAGAAACAGAAAGGTTGGGTCTCTGTGTCCATGTTCACTCTCTCTCTCTCTCTCTCTCTGTTCTATGTTCACTAACCACCTTTCTTTGCTGTTTCTTAAGATCATCTCATTTTCTCTACAGCTTCTTTGTTGTCTTTGGCCAAAAAGCACACCATCTCCCCCAAGGGTGGGAAAGAAGCTGCTAGAATCCCCACTTCTCTCTTCTCCTCAGATCAGGATATCTGCACTCCTCTGAGCTGTGTCATTTTTCAGGCTCTCCAAGGCTGGGTAGTGTACATGCACTTATCTTTTATGAGGAATGATAAGGGCACTCAGCTCTCCAGCATTTGCATAAGCCTCACATGTGCAGACTTGTGTACTATGCTACAGCCTATCTAAACAAGGGGGAAGGAGAGTCTGGAATCTTCCAGAACACAGGGTCTCTGTTCACACATTAACCTGTTGGTAACTGGCCTTGAAAAGACAGGGGTGAGAGCCTAGTTACACCATAATAAGATCTTGTTCTTGGAGTAATAAATGTCTAGATGATTCCAGAGTCAGAGGCATCAACTGATCTGCAAACTCCTCTAGAAACTCCAATTCCCAACATGGATGCTGGTAGAAAAGGATGGATTCTGCGCCTTAGACTGGCAACAGATAGGACAAAGACTCACACAAATGCCTCAGCTGTTCAATGGACAACACCATAAGGGTCAGTCTAGGTCTAAAAAAGGTCACCCACCACCCCTCTGCTCCAGTCACAGACAGTGTACCACAGAGAAACCTAGTGAAGCCAACTCAGCTAAAACAGACCCAGACTTACCACTGAGTCAGGTCTCTGTGACATACACCAGGATGTTCCCAGAAGCAGAGATGACACCTCTAATAATGATGGTCTTACTGATGACTAATTTGGCATTGCAAAGTGACACCTTAGTTACAGGAGCAGCAGTACATTTTCCCATATCCTCCTCCCTGCAAATACAGAGTTGGGGAATGGGCCAAAGAGATTTGGAGAACATACATTTCTGCCTCCTCCTAGAACATCTGACCAGCACCTCCTGGTCCACCCACTTCTTACCCTGAAGAGCTTCTGCTTATTTTTACCTAAAGATCACAAATGCCTGATAGCACTGCCACACCCTGCATCTAACTGCAGCATGTAACCCCAAAAGGAGGGGTATGATTGTTGTAGCAGCTAATGGGATGTAGTAGGCAGTTGGTTTATCCTAGCACATGTTGCTACAAGGCTGGCAAAACACCAATTAAACCTCCTGAAGAATAAAAGAAATATACAATGACATACAAAGGACTTAATCATTCAAACATGGTTCACACAAGTAATAGGGATAGTGTTTTCACAGTGAGGACGCCAACATTTTGGAATCTCCTGCAACAGGATTTGGTAAACATTATATCTTTTAGCATCTTCAAATCAAAACTTGATGTATGTAAAAGGGAACAATATGCCCACTATGTAGTGGAAGACAGTGCCAATGGACTCATAGCCTCCTTCTGTCATTTAAACCAAGTGAAACAATACCACCCTATAAATATACCTTAAAAGATAAAACTGAGTAAAATGAAGGTAAATTTTCAGATGAAGTCCCTATCATCAGAGGCCTATCCAGGTCCACTAGAAGGTAATGCAGTTCCAAATAATCACACCATCTTTGAGGGAAGGGCTCCAGGCTTCAGGATCATGAGTGTGTTGAGGAGGAGACAATCCTCAGCAAATATTCACTCAAATCTTCAGGCACATTACAGGACTTCAGCAACCACAAAGAAAATAGGAGCTAAAGGTGGGGGATGCTCCATTGGCCACCAGAACCCTGAAGTGGGTAACCAATATGCCAACTCAACCACCAGCCCTGGCAGGTTGGTGGGCTGTGGGAGGTCTTCCCACCACTAAACAATTTCCCTTGGAATTGAAAAGTAGCCTGGTATGCCTTATACAAGTAGAGATGGCACGGCCAGGATCTCCTTCCTAAACAAATGGAAAAACACATATCTCTGAAAGTCAAATCTGCCCCCTGGTTGGTCAAAGTTCCCACTAAGAGCAACTGTCTGAAAAAGAGAAAAAGTAACCATAGTGGAGATGTAGGGCCAGCTATTCAGAAGTTTGCACTTGGCACTGTGTTCGTACTTGTGCTGTGCATTGCTTTGTGTCTGTTTTCCATATTGGGAGGATGGCGTTGTGTGCATCATTTGTGCTAGTGCTCTAACATAAAGTTAATATATGCAGCATCAAAAACAGGGAGTGGTGACCTACATATCATGCACAATGTGATATTCAAAGACATAGCACTGTACTACACAGACTAGCACATCACAATAGCAAATACTGCCTATAAAAAGGAGGTCTTAACATGGGGCAAACTAAAGGGGCAGTGACATAGCGGAGCACACACACAGCTGAAAACAAAATGGCTAACACTGTGTACATGATGGAGCTTGTCATGCAGGATGAGAAGAGAGCCAATGCACCCCCTCTCCCTGGGCCGAGGTGCAGGCCCTGGAGGTGATATGCTGCAAACAGACAGTACTATCCATTAGTCACATTTGAAATTCTGAGTGACAGACAAATTGTGGGCCAGTACAGGCTCAACAGGCACATGATCTTTTAGCAGTGTGAGCTGCTGCATGACCAGCTCCAGACAGACATCCAGCACAGCCATGAAATATCCGTAGAGCTCAAAGTGACAGTAGCACTGTGCTTCCTGGCCACTGGAATGTTCCAGATACCAGAGGAGGATACCACTGGTATCTCACAGTCAGTCACCTCATGGCTGTTGGGCCAGTTCCTAGATACCTTGCTGGCCCATGCTGCTAAGTTCATTGTATTCCTTACCACACCTGTAGAGTGAACAGCAACTATGCAGCAGTTTTATTGAGTTGCACATCTACCATCTATTGACTGCATCTATGTTGCCATCTGGGCACCCACTGGTGATGAAGTGGAGGTCTATGTGAATAGGAAAGAGTACCACTCCAACAACTGTAAGGTGGTGTGTGATGCAACAAGATGCATCATCAATGTCCTGGCAAGGTTCCCTGGCAATGTCCATGATGCCTTCATCTGGCAAAATTCCATCCTGTGCTAGATGTTCAAAGGTGGGGACATCACTAGTGGACGCATCATTAGTGAGTATACCTCCAAAGGCCTTTCCCCCTGCCCATGTTGCAGATGATGGCACTAACCCATGCCCCTTACCTAAACAGGGGACAATGCATACCTCCTGCATCCCTGGCTCCTCACACCTGTCCTACAACCCGCATCCATTGCGGAGGAAAAGCACAAAGCAGATCACATCACCACATGGAACATTGTTCAGTGTGTCTGGAAAACTCAAGATGCCTTCATCATTCTGGTGGTGCCCTACAATAAACCCCTCATAAGTCCTATGCCATATTCCTTGCCTGTTGCATATTACAGAACGTGGCACTCAACCATGGGATATGCCTGCTGGCCCAAGAGGAGTACCCTTCAGCAGGTGCGGACCCAGAGGACAAGGGAACGCAGGAGCAGTTCGACAGGCATGACCTCAGGATGATCAGGAGGTCACAGGTGCACAACGCCTGCCTCACTACAGACCTCTTCGGATCCAGAAGGGGAGTACAGACCACACAACTGTACTGTGTTTTGAAAATGTATTCTGTAAATAATAATATTCAGGAAACTGATAAAATAAGGCCATCCAGGTGGGGGGTGGGTTAAGGAGACTGAAAATAAATAAGGTGCCATTCCAGCAAGAGGCGCTGTAAGGGAGGGTGTTGTAAAGGGTGCTGAAAACAGATGTACAATGCCGGTTCAACAAAAATGTGTCAACCCACTGTTACAGTGACGTGTTGTTTTGCAGGGGGCTGTGTCCCCCAACCCCCTGTAATTTATTATAATCAACTCCAAGTCAGAGCTGATTCAGGAAGGGGGTGCAAGACTGGAGGAAGCAGTGCCAGGGTCCCGAGCAGACTTTACAGTGATCTGTTTATCTTGTCGGTATTGAGGATATCAATGTAAAGTTGTCACTGTGGCATCGGCATACCCTGAAAATAAATAAAATGCTATCTCAGCAAGATGAGTGTTCAAAGGGGGCTGAAAATAAATAACGTGCAATCCTAGCAAAGGGGGTGGAAAATAAATAAGTTGCCATCCAAAAAATAAACAGCATGCCATCCTGGCAAGGGGAGGGTTCAAAGAGGGTGGAAAATAAATAAGTTGCCATTGGCAGGGGGAGGGTGTTCAAAGGGTGATGAAAATAAATAACATGCAATCCCAGCAAGGGGAGATTCAAAGGAGGCAGAAAGTGAATAAGTTGCCATAATGGTGAAGGGGGGGTTCAAGTGCGAGCAGAAAAAAAATAAGCTGCCATCCTGGCAGGTGGGGAACTAAAGCATTAGGTCAGTCAGGCAGGAGGTAGAAAAATATGGGTAATGTGAGAGGAGCATAATGTGGCACATGTGGGATAGGGCGGAAGGGCAATATGTATTCTAGCTTGTGTCCCCTTCTACCTCCCAAGGTATGAACAGTATGCATGTTATGCACCCAGGAGGGTTGAGGGTCCTCATACATGTAAAGGGGATGACCATGGGGAAGTTGTTAACCACCCACAACCTTTCAGGGTACTGACCCAACTGAGGAGCAAGCCATGGCCAGGAGTGCATGGTGTCCTGGGTGTGCTGGGCATCTGGGTGACATCACTACATAGTATGGTGGTATGCCGAGGTGTCTGCCATGGGGTGACACTCTTACCACTGGAATGACCTGGGCTCTGACCTTCCCGCATGGTGCCTACCACAATGGCCACAGTATCCTGCACAATGGCACAAAGGCAGTCTATGCTGGCAGACATTCACAGTGGGAAGGTCATGTCAGATGAATCTAACAGATTTCTTTGATTGGGCGACCAAAGTAGTGGACCAGGGAGGGGCTGTCGACATGGCTTACTGTACCTAGACTTTAGCAAGGCATTTGACACAGTCCCACACAAAAGATTAATAAACGGGGTCACGTGATGCAGAGCATGAGCTAGCTGCTTCTTCTCGGAGCTCCGTCTACCCAACCTGCATTTATTCTTATTTAGCAGTCTTTTTCAATTTATTTCACTACTCTTAATACTTTTTTGTGACCTAGGAGAAGACGCTTTTTGTCGGGCAGCGTATGATGGATGCAGAGCTGAAGGAAGCCTTACCACGACACACGCCACCATCTACCCCGGAGAAGGCCCCCAAAAAAACGAGGGCCTCAATTACACAGCAAACCCAAGCTCAGGTTCCTGGCTCTTACGATATGGAACCGCTTACCTTAGCCAGCTTCCTCAAAGAATTCCAGCCTTTTAAAGATGAGATGAAAGAGCTGGCGGGTGAAGTCAAGAACATATCGCGTGCCCTGGAAGATTTAACATGTCGGACTGCTGATAATGAAGCCCGTATATGTTCAGTAGAACGTTAAAACGAAAAACTGGAACCCGATCTGGCTGCAATGAGGCAACGGATTTCAAAGTTGGAAGGCAAAGTCGAAGATCTAGAAGGTCGGAGTCGCCATAATAATGTTGTTATTATCGGCCTCCCGGAAAAAGAGGAAGGAGCTGAACCTATCAAGTTTGCGCAGTGATTAGTAGCGAAAATAGCCAGTCCTTCACCTTTTGGGCATGCCTATATTATTGAAAGAGCCCACCGAGCTTTAAGAGCGACACCTCCAGCTGGAGCCCCTCCGCGATACCTTTATCCTATGCTTCCTCAACTACTTGGGCAGCCAGCATTTTTTTATTGAAAGTAAAAGTAAAGGGAATTGACCTGGGAAGGCGCGACATTGAGGGTGGTACAGGATTTGCCACTTTCGATTCGACAGGAAGCGACCTATCACCCCATCATCACGAAGTTAATTGCAGCCAATATTAAATTCAGGATGGGCTACCTGCATTTTTCAGGTCCTGGTGGCTGGAACCTGGCGTGGCTTTGACAGCTATGATCGTTAATGGCTCTAAAGCAAGCTTTCCCAGATCTATTTGAGAGGCCCTGAACATTGCTGCTGCTAAGTGTATGTGATACATCTTTGCCTGGCGCTGCATGGCTGTTGGTTAAAAAGGTTTTTCTATGATGCCATGTTCTTGCTGCGGAATGGATCGGATCCTGGCTCAATGTTACCTATGTTTGGTATTCTTTTGTGCCTTGCCTAACTCACATTTCCCTTCTCAATGGTTTCGGTTTGGGGTTTTGGATGTGGCTCTGGGCCAGATGGCTCGTTCCCTTTAGTCGCTGGGCAGTTTCCCGGGGCCGTGATTGCCCGCTTTATTTTGCTGCTCCTGTTATAGTGTTCTTTTTTTTTCATGTGAATCCGTTTGGGTTTTCAGCTGATGCAAGCTGCTGCCTTGATAACCCGTTACGTTATTTTCCACTAGATGGCGCTAGTGACTGCTGGATCATCGGGGGCACTTTTGCAGATATGGACCGAATTTTAGTTTTCCATTGGAATACGATTACAATGTGAAGATAAGCACCTCTTCTGCAAAGTTATAAATATTGTATGTTTAATTGCCTCTGTCTATTTCAAAGTGTTAGTAAAATGTTTTTTTTTTTCAACAACAGCCGAGGAACTTGTACTGTGGATAGTGGGTGGTTTTGATGAGTTCTGTAATACTGTTTTGGGGGCTCAAACGGTTTGAACTTTGATTGGGGAACTGATATCAGCTGATGTGGGTGGGTTAACCAATTTATCAGAAATATCTCTCTTTTTTTTTTTTATTTAGTACTACTGTTTTAGGTTTTGGCCTTAAGGTGTGGGGTTTAATAATGTAAAATCTTGCAGGATTTGCATATTAGGGGCTTGGGCATTGCTGATTCAGAGAGGTTGGGTGGATGGGACGGAGGTAGTAAGCCTCACTGAACTGCAATCATGTTCATTGGTAGATCGGGAGGGATGAGGGTGGAGGGGAGAAGGGGGTCAGGGATTTGTTATTGTTATGTGGGGATTTTGGATTATGAAAAGTGGGGTACAAGGGGGGGGTTTGCACAGCACACATAACTTTAATTATAGAAGGTTGGGCCGGTTTTATAGACTTTCGCTGCTTTGAATATATTAATATTCTAACAAATGGCTAGAGAGTTAAATCTTGTGAGCTGGAATGTTCATGGTCTTCGCCACAAATCAAAACAAAATAAGATCTTAAAACATCTGGAGTATGTCAAAGCAGATATTATGTTCCTGCAGGAGACCCACTTACTTAATTCTGAATGTAATCAGTTACGGAGGCTCCAAATAGGTCAGGTATTTGCCTCTGAAGGTAGTACCCAAAGTAGAGGGTGATGGTCGTGTTCGTAGATCAGTTCCTTTCAATCCGATTCAAACATTCCAGGATAGGTTTGGGAGGTACATTTTGTTAGGTACACTACACACTCTTGAGATTGTCCTGGGTTGATTTATGGCCCTAATGTTGATACCCCTGGATTTTTGTTCAGATAATGGAAATACTCTCTCCTGTTGCAATTTACCTATTGTAATAGGAGGTTTAAATTTGGTAATGGATCCTGTTATGGATAGATCTGGTTCTATCAGGAAGGGATTATCCCCTGTTCAAAGGGCGATAAGAGAAATGATGGACCAATTGGGCCTTTGCGATGTGTGGAGGATTTTTCACCCGAATGTCCATGAGTTTACTTTTACCTCTCAGGTACATAATACCTTGTCTAGAATTGATTATGTTCTAATTTCAAATACCCTTTTACCAGGCGTTTTGAATACCGATATATCCCCTGGGCCACCATCAGACCATTCTGTAGTAACATTGTTTAATTGCGTTTTCATCTTTACCTAAGCCAGGGAATAGATGGAAAATTAACAATCAGTTATTAAAAGATTCGAAATTGGTTAAGTATATTTCTTCTCAGATAACAGAATTTATTTCTTTTAACCAAAATTCCACTAGTCAGCCAGATATAGAATGGGGGGCACTCAAAGCCTTTATACGTGGCATTCTGATAGGGCTTGCCTCCCGGAGGAAGAAGGAGAGGCTGAGACATATTTCTGAGCTACTTACCCAGATTCGAGAAAAAGAATCTGGGCTTTCGGCCTCCTCTTCGGATGATTATAGACAGGAGCTAACTTTGTTACGGGATTCGTATCTTAGGATCTGAAGTGAACAGGCTGAATGGGCGATCATTAAAACTGGGGCAATATATACGGACCAAGGGGAAAAAGCTGGCCGACTATTAGCTAGGAGGGTCAAGCAATTGGATTCTTCCAGATTGGTGCCTGTCATCCGCTCTTTGGAAGATGGTTCAATTAAGACTTCTCCTAAGGATATTTTGGGGATTTCAAAAAATATTTTGAAGAGATTTATGGACCCATGAGGGATCCACCATTGGAGGAGAGGATAAGCACCTTCCTAAATGGGTTGAAACTTCCCTCTTTGAGTGAACTTAACCAGGCCCAACTCACGGTACCTATCACAGAGAGTGAAATAGACCGGGTTATTAAATCCCTCCCCTCGGATAAAACACCAGGCCCCGATGGTTTCTCAGCCAATTTCTACAAAACTTTCTCTAAGGAATTAACTCCCTCACTGTTGAGACTGTTTCAATGTATTTTAGATGGTGCCGCTACTGATGTTTCTCTTTTTGAGGCCCTAATTGTGCTTCTGCCTAAACCGGGTAAACCTCAAGACTCGGTGTCCAGCTATAGACCCATCTCACTTCTGAATCAGGATATTAAAATCCTTACCAAATTACTAGCTGATCGGATCAGTGGGGTTCTTCCTGGTCTAATAGGACCTGAACAGGTTGGATTTATGAGAGGAAGATCCTCAACTGATCATTTAAGGGTTTTGGCGCGTCTTCGGCTTCAGAGATTCAGATCATCGATGGTATTGGTTTTCTCTGGACGCCGAAGACTTTTGATAGGGTCTATGGGAAATACCTAGCCATGGTTATGAATACCTTCGGTTTTCCTCAACAGTTTAGTTCTTGGGTCAATGCTATTTACAAGTTCCCAACTGCAAAAATTGTTTGTAACGGGGTAACGTCAGACCCTCTCAGACTTTTCGTTGGTACTAAACAAGGCTGCCCACTTTCCCCGCTTCTTTTTAATTTATATATTGAACCCCTTATTAGACAGATTAAACAGGAACAACGGATTCAGGGTATTCAGGCTTGGGGGCACACCTTGAAAGTACTTGCGTACGCAGATGATTTGCTGTTGCAAATCTCCTATCCGTCTTCCTCTATTCCGATTTTACTCGAAACTATTGACAATTTTTGTACTGTTGCTAATTATAGGCTCAATACTGGAAAGTCAGTGGTTTTCCCCTTAAATTATAAAACATACGCTCATGATATTACTCCTTTTGGGTTGGCCTGGAATGCTGAGGTAATCAAATATTTAGGCCTTACTTTAACCAGGTCCGTTTCCCGTTTGGTTCATTTAAACCTAGACCCAGTGTTACAAGGTATTGAGGTTGATCTTAAAAGATGGGCGCTGCTTCCTTTGTCTATCTGGGGTAAAGTTAATTTAGTAAAGATGAATGTTTTCCCCCCGTTTGTTTTATCCCATAAACATGTTAAATATTTGGCTCCCTTTAAAATGGTTTAAAAAAATTCATGGCATAATTACCGCTTTCATTTGGAATTATAAGAAACCTAGATTGGCTTACCATAAATTGATTGCCCCCAAATTGACTGGTGGTTTGAGACTTCCCCATGTGGGTTTGTATTATTGGGCCAGTCATGCTAATAAATACCTTAGGTGGTTCGATAATAGATGGTCCAAGCTGGTAGTTATGTACCTTTGTGGTTAAAATTGGAATATCCGGATAACTGATTCTGGGCTTATGCCAAGGGTCTTATTGTATTGTACACCAAAAGCCCTTCCCATATCTTTGCGTAACTCTCCTATTGAGATATCCATCAAGGCTCATGCGCAATTATGTACGTTTTTAAAATATTCTCATATTACGGATCCATCTCAACCATTAATGGGTAATCCCAATTTTCTAATAGATGGGAAACCCATTAGGAATGATTGGTTACCTCTAGTGGGGAAGGTACTGATTAAAGACCTGTTTTCGGTAGGAGGAAAATTACTCACTTCAATTGATATTTTGGACAAATTTCAAATCCCTCAGGTTATGATATTCAAGGTCTTTCAACTTCGACATTTGGTGGCTAATAAACTGGGTACGCCTCCCCTTAATGGGAGAGTTTCTGATTTCTGCGATACACTGGAGCGACTGGTGGGGAAAGCCCATGCTGTATCTGCCATATACAGTACACTACTTAATTGGATACACCCCCTAATTCTTGCTCCAAGACAGTACTGGTCTCAGCTTCTCCCAGAGCATAATTTTGATTGAGCAGGCATCTGGAAATCGTGTCATAAATTTCTGTTGCAAGACAGACTTAGAATAATGCAATTCAAATTGCTGCATAACATTTATTATTCTCCTTTAAAGTTAATTAAACTCGGCATTGTGTCTTCTTCCTGCTGTTACAGATGCCAACAAGAGGCTGGGGATCTACTTCATATTTTTTGGTATTGCCCTAAAATAACCTCACTGTGGGACAGTATTAAGCAGAAATTAGATCCTCTTTTGGGGTTGGCTAACCTATTTACTGCGGAGATATGTATTTTAGGGGATGTGGCCTCTATTGATGTCCGAAATAGGAAATACCATATTTGTTTGATATCAGCCTCTGTCAAAAAAGTGGTGTTGAGGCATTGGAAAGACACTTTAGAGATTCATTATGGCGAACGGTTGCAAGAGCTCCTGGCAAATCTTAGAACGGAAAGGACTATTGCGAGTCTTCAGAATAACCTGTCCAAGTTCAACCGAATCTGGGGTCCATTATACTCCTTATATTCTGTATCAGAGTAAAATGGTTAACGGTAATATCATGTTCAAGGATATGTAATTTGTGTGCTGTGCAAGGGGAGGGTTTGGTGGGGGCGAGTGGGAGTGGGGAGGGTGGAGGGAGGGCATCTGGAAGGTTCTGTATGTCATGTTTGTTATTTTCATTGCTACTTATGTTCCTACTGGATGTACTCCTGTATTGAAAATTTTCAATAAAGTTTGAATAGCAAAAAAAAAAGATTAATAAACAAGTTAGCCAGCCTAGGAGTGGGTCCCAGGGTGGTATCCTTGGTAAAAAAAATTGGCTAGACAACAGGACACAGAGGGTAATAGTAAATGGAGTCCACTCTGAAGAAAGGAGGGTTACTAGTGGGGTACTGCAGGGTACAGTACTGGGACTGGTCCTTTTTAATGTCTTTATAAGTGACATTGCAGAGGAACTGGAAGGAAAAGTATGCCTCTTTGCAGACAACACAAAGATTTGCAATAGGGCTGATACACAAGGGGAAGGTGGAAAGGATGAGAAGGGACTTGGCAAGGTTGGAGGAATGGTCAAAAGTATGGCAGCTTAAATTCAGTGCAAAGAAGTACAAAGTAATGCACCTGAGAAACAAAAACCCAGTGGAAGAGTACACAATGGGGGGGGGGAGGTACTAACAACAATAAAAATGGAAAGGGACCTGGGGGTAGTCATATCAGATGAACTAAAGGAAAGCAAGTGATGTGAGAAAACAGTAAGGAGGGCTGGGGGATACTAGGACTGCTTGGCCAACCCAGTCTGACCATTTCCCTACCTATTGGATAAGCTGCAGATCCTAGTTAACCAACAGTCTACTTCCTCCTACCCCCTACTAGAATTGCTTTATGTCTGTCCCATGCATTCTTGAATTCCCCCACTGTTTCTGACCCCACAACCTCCTCAGGAAGGCTGTTCCATGCAACCACCACCCTCTCCATGAAAAAATATTTCCTCACATTACCCCTGAGCCGTCCTCCCTCTATCTTCAAATTGTGCCCCCTTGTTCTTGCACATTTCTTTTTCTGAAAGATGCTATCCTCTTGGACATTGCTGATTGCCTTGAGGTACTTGAATGTTTCTATCCCACCTCCACCCTTTCCTTGAGGGTATACATAATAAAGCAGGGTTTTTAGACCTCTTTTAAAGGTTTCCTCTGAGACTGCCTCCCTTAGATATTTCAGTAAGGAGTTCCACAGGGCTGTTGCAGCAACTAAAAAAGCACAATCCCACGAATGCTGCAACTTAGTTCTGGAAACCACAAGGAGGTAACCCTTAGAGGAATGGAGAGCCCAAAATGGGTGATGAGGGACCTGAAGGTCTTGCAGTTAGGCTGGTCCCCCCACTTTATAGGTCAGTAATCCGACCCTGAAGACAATCCTCCACCTTACTGGCAGTCGTGTAGTTCGCAGAGAACAGGCGTGACATGGTTAAACCTCGAGACACCAGTCAACAACCTAGCCACCACGTTCTGCACCAGCTGCTGCCAACAGAGATTGCCTCCAGATAGCCCCAAATACAGGGCACTGCAGTAGTCCAAATTGGACATGATGAAAGTGTGTACCAGGGTGGTAAGATTGTCAGATGATATCAAGGCTTGGATTCGGGCAATGTTCCTTAGATAGTAAAAACCACCTCTGGCAACAGCCAACACCTGCATATCAAGCATCAGGCCATCATCAAGAGACACACCCAAATCCTTAACCTGATCCAAGGGGACCAGGGGAACACCCTTCCCCCAGAACAATTATGGGAGAATCTCCAAGTCCTTCTCAATGACCTGGATCCACCACTTGTACCTCCATCTTATCAGGGTTGAGTCGTAACCAATTGTGACTCATCCAGTTCTGGATCTACTCAAGGCAGGTGTTAACCACCAAGGTCGCCAACTGGTTTCCGGGTGCACAGGACAGGTATAGCTGGGTATCGTCAGCTTAGCAATGAAAACCCAGCCAACACCTCATGATAATGTCTCCTAGTGGAAGCATATACACTGTGAACAACAAGGGTGACAGGACTGACCCTGTGGAACTCCTCAAGACAGGGGCATTGGGCTGGACGAGGCTAACCCCATTGTCACCCTTTGCACACTATCCGTGAGGAAGGACCTAAACTAGTTGATGACATTTCTGGTTAGTCCACACCAGTTCTGCAATTGGTCCAGTAACACCTCATGGTCCACTATGTCAAACACTGCCAAGAGAGCAAGGAGAAGTAAGATGGTATAACTCTCCCCTATCTCTCGCCACTAGGATATCATTAAGCACCCTCACCAGGGCAGTCTCAGTACTATGCCTGGATCAAAACCCAGACTGAAAACACTCATAAATGTTGAAGGCAGCAAGATGCATCTTGAGCTGAATGGCCACCACTTTCCTTAGAACCTTCCCTAAAAATGGGAGGTTCAAGACCAGTCTGTAGTTGCCGAGACACTCCGGGTCCATCAAGGCTTTCTTAGATAGGGATCTAACCAAGGCCTCTTCCAGTGCCATAGGAAAGACCCCACTCTCAAGGGAACTCTGGATGATCCCAGTAACCACAGGTCCTATCAGGTCCACACATCCAACCAAAAGTTGGGGTGGGCCTGGGTCCAGATCATAATGTGCTGGTCACAGCTTCAAGATTATGTCAGCCACCTCCTCCATTTTAACCCTATCAAACTCAGCCCAAACAAGATGGATGCTCCGGCATGCCTCAGGTTGAAACCCCGCAGTCCCTTTGAGTGGAGTTGGAAGATATCGGAGTCCTGATAGAGGACACTTTGTCAGCAAAGAACAGAGCAAACTCTTTCCACCATGTGCTTGAACCTGCTCCTCCCACACAGAGACAGGCCAGATGTAATAGCCCATCTACCATGTGCAAGAGCTGATCTGATCTGTTCCTTGCTGCAGCAATCTCCCTTGACAAAAAATCTGCCTTCTTTGAGGAGATTGCCCCCCATAGTCACCATAATGGGACCTCAGGGCCAATTTGTCCTCCATTAGCCCAAACTTCCTCTATCGTCATTCCAACCTCTGATCCTTGATCTTTAACTCCCTAAGCTCCCCATCAAACCAAGGGGGCCTTCGGCGAGTAGACTTTATGCCTAGACTACTGCAACTCCCTGTACCTAGGGCTTCTGGTGGTTGATGTCTGCCACTTGCAGCTGGTGCAGAATGCTGTGGTGTGGTTGTTGATTGGGACCCCTCATTTGAGTCACATCACTCCCATGCTGCGTGAACTGCATTGGCTGCCTGTACAGTAGTGGATCACCTTCAAGGTCAGACTTCTGACCTATAAGGCCCTGCATGGACAGGGTCCAAGCTATCTGCAAGAACTCCTCAATCCTTAATCCCCCGGCTGTCCCCTCTGATCAGCTGAAAACATCTGGGGCCCGTGCTTTTATGTATGTAGCTCCTACCCTGTGGAATTCTCTACTTCATCAGATTTGAGAGTGCAGGACCATGGAGAGCTTCAAGATAGCCCTACAAATGCACCTATTTCATTTGGCATGTGGTGAGACTATGTAGAATAATTTTGTTTGTACTTTCATGTAATGTTGGAACCTGTAGGTTTTTATTTTATTGATTTTAGTATTTTATTACTGTACAGTGCTTTGGTTTTAGAATTGCGCTTTACAAATAAAGTTTATTATTATTATTATTATTTAAGATTTTAGGGCAAAAAGCAATGCAGGACTCACAATTAATAAAGTTGTGGTCTGACCCCAGGCATTTTAAACAGAGCCCATGGCAGTCTGCCCTTGCCAGGAGCTGGAAACAAATGTTACAGTTTCTGCAGCCTGTGGAACCCCTAGGTCTCTCTTACATGCCAAGTTAGAGAGATACTAACAAAATATTAAAAGTGATTCCAAAAAACATAAAAAAACACACATGCTGGCAGCATAGCCTAGAGGTTAGAGCAATGAGCTGTGAATGAGCTTGGTACATTTAGCAGACCTGGGTTTGCTTTCAACTACCTCTACTTGCATATTGTGTGACTCTGAGCAAGTCACTTAATCTCCCCAGTGCTCCTGGGTCACCCCTTGAAAACAGGCACTTATGCCTAGTGGGCCTTACCCAGTTACAAAAAAAGGAGGGGAAAAATAATAGTAAGAACCCAGTAGTAACAACATCTCTTACCTCCAAAATCAGTGCCAAGGTCAAATGGCAGTTTCCTGTAACAGGAAGAGGTTTATTAAGGTAAAAGGGCATGGGCAGAAATGGAAAGTGAAATGCTTCCATTTTCTGTAAAAATGGATAACAAAAAACTGAACTACTTAATAAAAAAGGAAAAAATAAGTGGTTAGTTAGCTAAAGAACAGCTCAAAACAAAAAGTATCCTGGCAGACTGGTCTCCAGTTCCTGGGTATCAAAACAGGTGCTGAAAAGACCATTGTAACAAATTAAAATTCCTCACTAACATATTTTAAAACAAATGACTTGGGAATCCAGCAATACCAGAGCTTGACTCAGGGTGACCATTCTCTCCAGGCGAAGAAACAAATCTGGCAACTGATAGAGTGGAGTGTGGCTGCAGTTTTTTTCAAACTACTAAATTCTACTAATTAGAATAGGGTTCTGTTTCTGGCGCATCTGCCTCTTAGGAGATAATGTTTAGAGTATAACCATTAAGGAAGGGATTCCTGGGGTTAGAAAGAAGTTTTTCCTTGTCCCCAGATCCAGGCAATGCTTATTCTACTTTAAGGCCCCCACTCTTTAGGAAATGTAGGTGCACAAGTGATTTATAGAGTATGATAACTTTAAGGCTTGGTCTATCGATAACCCCAAGGTATTTATAGACAGTGACCTATTTAATTTGGGACCCAGCTAATACTTCAATGCCCCTTTGATCATGCACAGTGGGTCTAAACACAGAAAGTTTTGGCTTTTTAGAATTTATCATGTTATTTTGTATTAGCTAAGTCTGAAGATTTCTAATGTCATTTTGAAGTTTTTGCTGGCCCTTGTAGGGATTACTAGCTGATGTCAGAATTACTGGGTCATCAGCATACATTTTAAGATCAGAAGCATTCCCTGCTTTGGGCATACTGTTCACAAAAAGGACAGACAGCAAGGGCCTTAAAAGGAACCCCTACAGCACACCCCTTTCTACATTCATTGTTTTTGAATGAGCACCATTAATGCTAACCAACTGGGTGTGGCCCTCCCAGTAAGAACAAAACCATAGTAAAGCATCAAGACTAACTCCAACACTCTCCAAGTTTTGAATCAATAATGAGTGGTCCACATGAACACTCTTCCAGTGAATAATTTGTTCTCAAAACTTAGGGAGGCAGTGTTTGTGAAGTCAAGCAGGGCCATTGTGCTGGAGTGGTCTGAAGCCAGACTCATCAGTACAGAGTTGGTGCTATCTCAACAAAGAACATAAAATTCCTTATGAATTTCCTTTTCTGGAATCTGTGTATAAGATGGGGGAGGTACTTACAGTCAACAAGCAAGAGAAGAACTTTGGGGTAATCATATCTGATGATCTCAAGGTGGCAGAGCAGTGCAACAAGGCAGTAGGCAGATGCTGGCTTGCATAGGGAGGATTTCTAGCAGGAAAAGGGAGGTGGTATCACTGTGTTGCTCACCAGTAAGACCCCACCTGGAGTACTGCGCCCAGTTCTGGGGGCCCCACCTCTATAAAGACACTGACAGGGTGGAAGTGGGAAGGGTTACCAAAATGGTGTGGGGGTTGCACGAGGAACCTTATGAGGAGAGGCTATGGGATCTCAATATGTACTCCCTGGAATGCAGAAGAGCAAGAGGAGACATGACTGAGACCTATAAGTACCTCACAGGGGTGAACAAAGTATAGGAAGGGAGTCTTTTTCAGATGATGAGCACCAGAACATGAAGGCATGCTGTGACACTGGGGGTTAAGAGGGATGTGAGGAAATACTTCTTCACAGAAAGTGAGGTGGATGCCTGGAACAGCCTGCCAGTAGAGTTGGTGGTGCTGAAGATGGGGAGTTTAAAGTATGCGTGGGATAGGCAGATGGGTATAATTAGTAAAGGTAATAGTTGGGGGGGGGGCACCTGTGACTGAATAGGGGTCCTGGGTGTAATAATAGGCAGGAAAAAGAGGGCAGACTAGATGGGCCTACCAGTCCTTTTCTGCTGACACATTCCATGTGCCTTTGTTCTTGTGTTAAAGGAGAATGGTTTCTATGTCAAAGGAGAACTGTGCTGAACCTGTAAGTCATTTTTCCCAGCAGATTCTTTTTTATTCCATATATATTTATCCCTTTCTTTTATTATTTATTTAACAAATTTATTAAGATCTCAGATTACAATACTTTTGAGCTGGAAGCTGTTTTACAAATGTTCCACGTCTGAGTAATACTGCATACAATACATTGAGGACTTAAATATGACATGCTGAGATTAAATATTGTTACAGGCAATCTGATGTCAGTTAGAGATGTGTTTAACAGTGGATATAAATTTTAAACATGCAACAAAATGGATGAAGACAATTCATTTACATTAAGAATCAGCCATAAATGGGTTGGTCGATACTGAGGGTAAAGGGGTGTGGAGGAGGTGATCCTTCTTTACTGGCCTTTTAGTAAACACAGTGGTGATTCTGACTAACACAATGCTGGTAAGTGCCATTTTAGAACTGTATCTTGTTGTTTAAGTCCCCTTGGGCCACAGAGTTCCAGAGCAGAACATGAATGCATTGAGAAAACAATGCAGGTTCTTTACCAAGGACATAAAGCACATCATGCTTTTCTAAAAGAGTACTGCCCACCAGAGTGTAAAGCAAAAACACCAGTGAATTTACTAAAAAGCCATTACAGATAGAAAAGTAACAGGATGTGAACCACTATTGGAAACACAGCTTCTAGAGAAAATATAGGCATGAAGATTCAAGGCAGCTCTCCTTTAATGGATCACAGGTAATAAAGCAATTGGTCAGTACTTATTCACCAAACTGGTGTCTCTCCTTTCAAGACCTGAGACACTCTGGCCATCTTCCAAAAGGTAGGAAAGACTACAATTGAACACTCTGGTTAATGGATAGGCAGCTGTATCAGTTGCCTCCCTCAGCAGTCTGGCTTCTAACCTTTTCAGACCCACCAGCTTTATTTGAGTCTGTTGCACCTGGGTTATGCCCCCTATCATCCCACATACACCTCACATAAACCTCACACTGTATTCCTGGTCTATTGTACTGTGATACTGCTATTTTGCACTAACATATAGATATAGGCACCCCATCATATAAGCATGAGTGCCAGAAATGTGCTTTGCCTCTAATATATGCTAATGTTTATCATGCATGATTCATTATACCTCACTATAATACATTTATCTAGATTATGTTTGTCTTTCATATATATTCCATGTATAATCTACCTAATCACTGATAAGATGACTCTGAGGGATCATCAGTGATTATTGTATACTTATATTCTCATATAATTATATGTAGTGTGCATTTTACACTAAGGCAGATATGCCATGTGTCATCACTTCCCTTTGTCTCTAAGCAAACTGACAGAGAGAGAAAGCCTTTGTTGTGTCTTTGTCTTATACTGTACATAAGCAAGAAATGCCACATGTAGTTTGAACCTGCCAGCATTTCTTTTGTCCAAGGTATAATGCAAATGCAAGCATATTCTGTCTCATATGATACTCATTAGTAATTCTGTCTCCTAAGTCATCATCCAATGGACAATGACTTAGGACCAATACATATTGCTTCTCATATCTGTAACTCTGAGGTAATCTCTGTTGCTATGCTGTTATCTGTAGTATTTAGGAAAGCTCGACAGCAGGAGAGCAGGGAGGGAGAACCTGAGATCCTACAATCCTGGAGATTATGTTCATTCTTCAGAAAAGTTGTGAAAAACCCATCTCCCTTGTGATTTTCTTTGTCACATGCTTGGCGTAAGTAGTCTAATAAACATTCATTAGTACTCTTGCTTGTTTACGAATGTTTCTTGGCAGACTCCAAGACACAAGAATCTGTATTATTATTATTTACCCTACACACCAAGAGTGTTTAGGCAACAAGTCAAGAATTTTTAAATGCCTCCTAACATCATTCATACAGATCATTTTAAATCTAATCAATAAATTGTTATCCTCTGTTCTTCCATTAGTATTGCCAACAGAATCATGAATTAGGTCATGAGCTACAACTGTCTGTGGCATGTTAGTAAAAAAACAAGTTTAGTGCACCTGCAATGTCTTTTGAGTCTGTCCCCATTTTACCATCCAAATTTAAAGAATACATTGCTGTAGCGATTGTGGGGGATTCCACTCGCTTAATCAATTTCAAAAAAGCCCTAGAGTTATTTGTAAGTTGAATTTTAGATTTATAGTTTTTGGCCTTTGCAGTTTTTATCAAATGCTTACATTTGTTTCTGAAAAATTTAAATGCACTCCAGACATTGCCTCAATTAATTTTCCTGGCCTTTCCACATAAACAATCCCTAGTTCAAATAAATATCAATATTTTAGCACTAATGCATGGTATACATTTTTTTCTGCCTAACACCTGTTAGTGGGGCATGTAAGTTACAAACATTCAAGAATTCATTGTTTAAAAAGTTACTGCATCATGCAAATCAGGGATTAAGTCGAAACGGTACTACTCAGTCCTTGGCTTGTCATCTAAAAAAGCCTCACTGCTAAATTTCTTAAACAACCTGGTTTTAGAAACATTCATATAATAGTGAGCCTAACTGTGTTCTCAAATCAGTTCTACACATGATATCACAGTGGTCACCCATTAGGGGAAGGGCAGCCTCACAATTCATCACATGAACATGTGGGATACAAAACTCAAGTCTATAACTGATCCTGTGTCTCTGTTATTACTGATACATGTATGAGTCTCAATTTATTTAAATACATTCAAGGTTTTAAAAGATTCTTTAAGTTTCTGTCCTCTAGAACCATCCCAGTTCACCTTAAATTCCCCCATTAAAATCATTTTACCCTTCACCATATTTCTATCTAAAAAATGTGCCAAGTACACAAAGGTCCATGGGCTAACATTTGGGGGAGAACAGATCGTTCAAATGATCATACTATATTTTATAATTTCAAACAGGATACTGTCAGTACCATTTACCTGCTGTGCCTTAGGCACACACAGCCCAAGTTTTCACTAATGTAGAGAAGCACTTTCCCACCCGTTCTATTTCTATCTCTATGAAAAATGGTATATCCCTGTATAGCCAGTGCAGAATGTGGTATGCAAGAGTCAAGCCATGTCTCAGAAATGCCTACAATACTTGTAATTTTCCCCTGAAACCAAATTCACAGTTTTATGAGTTACATAGGATCATAGGATGTTATGAGTTAAGGGGACCAGAGGTCCATAAGAGACTCGCCACCTATATAGGTGGAAGAAACAGGCATTTATCTAATAAAAGATGTATTTTTTGACCCATATAATAGTCAAGCTTATTTTTAAAAATAACCATACTATCACTATTGACAACATCAGAAGGTAATGTGTTCCAGACTGGTATCATTCTCTGGCTGAACCAGTTATTACGCCTGTTAGTCCTATTAGTGTTCCCTTTTAATTTTACTCCATGCTAGGGACAAGACTTGGAAATCTTACAAAGTTACTGGCTCAGAGGCAGCACTCCAACACTGCCGCGCACTCCGCAATGCATGCACCCGGATAATTCGTCAGGCTAAAGCCAACTATTTCAAGGTCTCCTTCCACTCAAACCTCAACCACCCAGCTAAATTCTGGAAGACAATGAAATCGCTACTCTCTCCCCCCTTCCCAGCCACCCACCCCTGCCTTAAATGTAGCTGGCTCCATGGTCACCGATTCAGGTGAAGTGGCCAGCATTCTCAACACATTCTTCACTAACTGCACTTCCTCCCTTCTACCCACAAACCCACACCCCCCAACGATCCCACTCCCCCCCATGCCACCCCCACCACGGACCTCCAGTTTCTTGTTTCACCTGGTCTCCCCAGCCAAAGTGCTAACAGCCCTGCAGTCAATAAACCCAACCAAAGGTAAATGCCCCTCTGGCCTCGACTCCAAGATGCTATACCTATCTGCCACAGCCATCGCCACCCCACTGGCATCCCTCTACAATCTCTCTTTTTCTCTCACCAAACTCCCTGCTGATTGGAAGCTTGCCACTGTCATCCCTCTCCCTAAAGAAGGTGACCCCCTCCTCGCTGGGTAATTATCACCCTATCTCCCTGCTCCCTATTCTAGCTAAAGTTCAGGAAAAACTTGTTCTCACCCAACTATCCACCTTCCTCGACTCCTCCTCCTTCCTCCTCACTCAATACCAGGCTGGCTTCCAGAAATTGCACTCCACTATCACCTCCCTTCCAAGGCTAACAAACGACATCCTCACTGGCATGGATAAAGGGCACGTCATCTCAGCTATCTTCATTGACCTAGCTAAGGCCTTCAACATGGTCTCCCACTCACTCCTGCTATCCAAACTCACCCTCACCAGCCTCTCAGGTGTGGCCACCAGCTGGTTCCACTCATGCCTGGTAGGGAGGCAACAAACAGAATCAGATCACACTCCTCTGTCCCCCTACCTGTTACAACAGGGGTTCCCCAAGGCTCAGTCCTTGGCCCGCTACTCTTCTCTATCTTTCTGAATGACCTGCCCTCTGTGTGCCACCTCTCGGCCATACACATGTATGCCGACAACACTGTACTTTATGCCACAGGTCCTTCCCCCGCTGAAGTGTCAGCGAGACTCCAGCATAGATACATAGATACACAGACAGTGTCAGCAGATAAGGGCCTATGGCCCACCCAGTCTGCCCATTTGAGCTTGTAAGTTCAGTTTATGTTTTCCTAGAAGTCTGTTGCCCCTTACCCCTGACCTCCAGAATTCCTTTATGTCTATCCCATGCATTCTTAAATCCAGTGATTGTTTCAGCCCCACCACTTCCTCTGGCAGGGTGTTCCCTTGTCCACCACCCGTTCTGTGAAGAAATTCTCCTCATGTTTCCTCTGAATCGTCCTCCCTCAACTTCATCCCATGCCCTCTAGTCCTGGAACATCTTTTCACTTAAAATAGTGTATTCCTGCACCCTGTTCCTCCCTGTAAGATACTTGTATGTCTCTATCATATCCTCTCTCCTCCTCTCCTCCAGGAGTACATGTTCAGTTCCTTCAACCTGACTTCATAGGACTTGTGATGCAATCCATGCACCATCTTTGTTGCCCTCCTCTGAACCTTCTCTACCTGTCTATGTCCTTCACGTGGTATGGTCTCCAGACTGTACACTGTACTCCAGGTGGGGCCTCACTAGTGTCTTGTATAGCAGAATTATGACCTCCCTTTCCTGCTGGTGATGCCCTGCCTATACATCCAGCATCTCTATTTGCTTTACTTCCTGCCTTGTCACACTGTTTCCCTACCTTGAGGTCATCAGAGATGATAACCCCAAGATCCCTTTCCTGCTTGGTGCATGCTATATCCTCACCCCCAACTGATACATTGTGCCAGGGTTTTTGTGCCCCATATGCATTATCTTGCACTTCCTTGCATTGTATTTCAACTGCCAACCCCTGACCATTCTTCAAGTTTCACAGGTCCTTCTCATTCTGTCTACACCCTCTGGTGTCTACTCTGTTACAGAGCTTTGTGTCATCAGCGAACAGTGAAATTCTGCCTTCTAGGTCCTGCGCAATGTCACTGATGAAGATTTTGAATAGGACTTGTCCCAGCACTGATCCCTGTGGTACCCCACTGGTCACTCTTCCCTCTGTGGAGTGACAGCCATTTACCACCACCCTCTGTGTCCTGCCACCCAGCCAGTTACCTACCTACCACACTGCTGTCCTGCCCACACCCATATTCAGGATTTCAATGCAATTCAGCTCTGGCTCCACTCCAACCAGTTGTTTCTCAACCTGAAGATAACCGTTTCAATTATCTTCGGGTCTAGGCAAAGGCTCTCCCATGTCCTCTCCTCCCTAACCTTCCACACTTTAGATGGGTCCCTTTTGGAGACCTGCACCTCATTCAGATACCTCAGGGCCTGGCTCAATCAGCATCTCGATTTCTCAGTCCATATTGATGCGATCCACCAAAAACTTCACCCAAAACTGGATGCCCTATATCATAACAGAGGTTGTATCCCACTGCCAACCTGCAAAGCAATTGTTCAGGAAATGATTCTCCCACTATTTGACTATGGGGACGTAGTTTACAGCATGGCTCCAAGTCCTCCCTTGCCAGGTTTGACCCCTCTTCCATTCTTTCTGCTGTTTTGCCCTTGACCGCCCACCCACAACCCACCACTGTGACCTCTACAGATACCTAGGCCTTCTTTACAGGATCGGAGAACAGCACACTGCACAAGGTTAATATCTAAACACTGGACCCAGTCCCTCCCCCTTTACCTAGCAGTTACTCTAGCTACCCAAACTCCTTCAACTTACTCCCTCCGGACAACAACGCCAGGCTACTCCAACTTCCTCATATGACCTCCGCTAAAGGTTTGCATGCCTTCAAATATCGCATGCCTCATGTATGGAACTCCCTCCCAGCTGAGCTCAGACACTCCACCTCCTCACAGTAGTTTAACCTTCTCCTCAAGTAGCATTTCGTCTCCACCTGCATGTGCAGCTAGCCCCCTATAGCAGCCATTTGCTTCAAATGTATGTTTGTTGTCTATGTGTTCGCTGTTATAGGTAATCCCTTTACTGCTGAGGCAAGTGGCTCTGGTTTAGCTCCAAAGCTGGCGTTTTTGCACAAATAGCTAACCCCTGCCATAAGGCAGGTGTATCTTGTACTCTGTAAATATTTAATCAATGTAATGTACTACTGCATGTATAGTTCTCTCCAATTCCCTTCCCCCAGGACGCATCTGGACTCGAGCGTTGCAGCGCTCAGTGTGCCTTCCTGGTAAAACTTTTAAATAAATAAATAACATTTTAAATTGTGAGATCTTGTGGTAAAGGTGCCAGTATATCTAACCAGCCCTAGGGTTTCCATAAGATAATCATCTTTAATAGTTTTATAAGTAAAGCAACAATCTCCCCTGGTTTGTCTGTATTGTAAGGAATATAGTCCCTAGTCTTTGATAATAACTCAGATTTGAAACGGTATTAATATGTTTTGTAATTCTTCTTCGTATACCCTCCACTAATTTTTTACATTTAACTGTTGTTGGTGCACATAATGGAGCACAGTATTCAAGATGGGGACGTACTAGAGTTGAGTAAAGAGGCATTATGACCTTAGTATCTCTGCTTTTAATGTTTTTTAAGATGCAGTTGATAATTCTATGACATTTTTTAACAGCTGTTTTATTATGCATCTCAAAAGTTAGTTTATTGTTAATTATCACTCCAAGGTCAGTTTCATTATTAGTTTATTGTAGTTGTATATTGTTTATCTTGTAAATCTTTTTAATATTATTGTGCCCTAGGTGCATAACTTCACACTTTTTAATATTAAATCTCATGTTATTATGTGCCCAAAGTACTAGATGATTTAGGTTATTTTGCAGATCAACTGCAGACAGTGTATTAATTACTACTCAACCTAATTTACAATCATCTGCATACTTGACTGACCAGGTATTACCAGTAGTTTGCATGGATGAAATCAAAATTTTAAATAATGTGGGCCCCAGTACCGAGCCCTGAGGTACACCACTCGTAACAGGTCCCCATTCAGAGAGGTATCCTCTTAAGGCTACTCTCTGCCTCTGGCTAGTAAGCCATGAGGCAATCCAATTCACAATATTATTTTGCAAACTAAATTTAAGAAGTAGTTCGGGACCCAGAGAAGATGGCAGCATAATCTCTTCCCTCTGCCCCAGCCTGACGAACAATTGAATAGAATCCACCACTATGCTGGACTGAGAAGCTAACTTTTCCTATGGACTACTCCCTCTTACCTCTGTCACCGCTGCGAAACAGCTTTTCTTGGGGGAAATCATGTTTTTGCTGCTATAGTAGCACTGTGTGGAAGCCGGAGCCACTGACAACACTAGGCCGCACAGGCCTCAGCTGACTGCGAGTGGAGCCTCATCGTTACGGTCAGGATCTCCTGGCACCATATTTCCTCCTTCTCCCCACTTATCGAGCATCAGAGAGTGATTAAGTGAATCCGCAGCCATAGACGCATTCATGGGATCCTGGTGAGCTCTAGAATCTGTGTTACAGGCTCATTGCCCAAGAGTCAGAGCGGCTAGCTACACACTGCCTATAGCAGCGAGATGGATCCCTTAGTGGGCAATCAAGCAGAAGCGCCTAGTCAGGACAAACCGCTGACTACTGACCAAGCCCAGGTAGGAGAGGCCCTGGCGAATATCACCAAAATGCTTGAGGCACTGCTAGTCAGAGTGGATACAATTGGCACTTCATTAACGGGGACTGTGGCTGATGTACGCCGGCTGGAGGACCAGCATAATGTTGTCGAACAGAGGACTGAAGAACTAGAACAGCAGCATATGCACGTTACAAAAGCTGCGGGACCATGAGGCTAAGCTGGAGTGGCTGTGGTTTAGGGAGGAGGATCAGGAGAACCGCAGCAGGAGAAATAATATACAGATACTGGGAGTACCGAAGGGGGTTGAAGGACCAAATTTGGAACGTTTTTTAAATGAGTGGATTCCACAATTACTGGGAGAATGCTGGAAGGAGCCAGTGGGGGTAGTGCACACCCATTGAGTTCCCGGCAACCCACATAACACCAGAGGGCCTCAGACAATTATCGCTTACTTGCTGCGCTTCTCTGTTAAAGAGCACCTTGCTACGAGTCATGAGAGACCTGGGGGACTTAACCTGGAGAGGCAATACTATTTCATTCTACAGAGATTTTAAACAGGAGGTGGCGACCAGGCACTGAGCCTACAACCCACTGAAAAAGAATCTACATGCCAACTCTGTACTTTACCGCTTCAAGGACCTCACTGCATTTCACTTCTCAAAATATGGGCAATCCTTCACAGCTGAGTCTCCCAAGGAAGCTGAGGCCTGGATTCAGAGTCACTGGCCAAGCATGCTGCCGAGAACTACCTCTCCCAGACGCCTCTGGGAGCCAAGAAGCTGTAAGGACGTGGGAACCAACAGGAAGGGATCCAAATCTCCAGGGGACCTTAACTGCAGATGGAATGGTCCACCCAATAAGGGCTCCCCCACTCGCAATCAGCTAGAAACCACTCAGGAAATGGAGAATGGGTGATACCAGACTGCTGCAGCTCTGTCATCAATATCTGAAAGGCCCAAAGCAACCCACTCCCTCAATACCAGGATCCTGCTCCACAACCACTGCCAGCTAGACGACAGTGATCTAGAGGCCCCCGATCACTAGTACTAGACAACGCTAGTGCCTCCCCTCCTGCCAAACTTCTGAGAGTGGACTCACATCCCAAGGCTGCTGAAGAGAGCTCAGAGCACCCTGAAGAGGAGACTGACGTGATGAATGACCCGACTCCTATAGACTGGGCCACTACAGTGGAACAAACTGATGACCTTGAAGCAGCGGCAAGCAGTGGTTTGCTTAAACCGGGACTTATGACATTTGCAGAGGCACTTGGTTCACATACTGCACCTGCTGGAACTGTTCTGAACTGTTGAACTGGAGTTGCCTTGATGACGCATAACAGCTGCTCGTGTTGCTGTTCCTGAGCTTTTTTACGCTCTTGCCATGTTCCGTATCCTCTTCAGGAAATGCTGACATGAAACAGTCACTAGAAGGGCCATGGCTTGTAAATCCCCTGGTCAGATGCTGTAGATGCTGCTACTCGTATGGGGCTCCCTCGATCTATGCGATGACCCCATAGAATATACCTCCCCTACACCCCCCATGACCCGTCCCTTGGCTCTAAGGCTGTTAAACCCCACTCTCTTACAGCAATGATCTCTTCACACTGTTGGAAACATGTTTGATGGTCTTCTTTGGGTATTACAGAAACCATATGGCAGCAAGCAATATACACCTAGGGAGGCATGTTTAAATACACATCATGCAGCTGCTCCAGGCATTACATCTGACTACCCTCCTCCCCCCTTTTTGTTTTCCTACCTGAGGATAGTGGCATGGGTGGTTGACAGAGCCCCCCAACTCTCCCTACTTCCCACTCCCCCCTCCCCCCCATAGGCGATCTCTGCCTGTTGTCCTAGAATGACCTAAGATAGGGCAGGAACCGAGCTATTGGCATGGCTCGACTCTTCAGATCCAGCCTAACATTTGGTCGAATAGAGTCGGGCTGGAACAGAACACCTATGACTGGTGTGATCCCCTTTATGCCTCTATATTGGTGACTGAAGCAGTGTGGCTCACAAGGCATTTCTGCCCCTTATCACACGTCCACCTCAGCACCAATACCTAAGTTTTTCCTTGTTATTTGGTTGATACATTTGTTGTTACAACTCAATTTATTATAGGATAGTTATTGTTGGATATATTAACTTGTGATATTTTTCTGTCTGCCTAGTTAACCTACCTAGGAACTTCTTAAAGTACTCTCTACCTTCAACTTTATTTTCAGCCCTCTCTAACTATATCTCCACTGTGGCTAATGGATACGTCTGATCTAACATGAAGTGGTGGTAGGGTGGTTCTTTTCTTCCTTGATGATTTTCTGTACCTCTGCATATAGAGTGAGTACATTTGTTTTCTCTTTTCCTGCTTGGTGGTGAACATTGATGGCAGCACGTCCCAATGCGTGGGGAGACTGGAGGTGCATCTCCTTGAATGTCAAGGGACTGAACCACCCTGCTAAGCGTACCAAGGTTCTGCAATTCCTGCACACCCTGGGGGCAGATGTAGCCCTGCTCCAGGAGACGCATCTTACGAGTCGCACAGTGCAATGGTTAAAGAAACTTTGGGTGGGGACTGTACTGGCTAGTTGTGCCACCACCAAGTCCAAGGGTGTCATCATTCTCCTGCGAAAGATGGGACCCTGGACAGTGGAGGCCCAACGACTAGACTCTCAGGGGAGATGGATAGCCGCTAAACTTTCTTACCGGGGTGGTAAAGTCATAATAGCTAATGTGTATGGACACAACTCTGATACAGGAGAAATTTATGCTGAACTCAGCCAAGCCTTTGCAGAATTGACAGAGGAGGAGTCAGATCTTCCAATCCTTCTAGGAGGAGACCATAACCTAGTCCAGGACATATTTCTGGACAAATCCCTCCCCACTCCGCAAGCCTACCTAAAGTATTAGCAAATCTAAATGCCTGGGTCAGGATTCTCAAAGCTCTCAGAAGGTGCAAAACCTTCCCTAAGTCCCCAAAACTCCCTTAGCTATGGAAAAAAAGGGGAGTTTGTTCCAAGTGCTATTCACAAAAACCCCCGCAGCTGCGGTAAAAAACACTATGGACTGTGGAGAAAAGTGCAGCTGCAGAAGTCCCTCAGGACAAAAAGGTGTGAGATCAGTGGAGCACAGCCCCTGAAAGCTATTCACAGTCAGGTTTTTCCCGCAGCTGAGGAAAAAATGTTACACACAGTGGAAAGAGGCATAACTCTCCCTCAGCACACTGCAGTAGTTCCCCAGCAATTGGAATCAATTAAGGTGGAGGTGTACCATAGGTAATAGCATCTCAGACAGTATAGCAGTGGCTGATGTTACAGCACTGAAAGCACACATTGCCATGCTATGGCAACAGGTATCAACCACTAGACCCAGTACAGCCCATGACAGAGCCCCATAAGCAGTAGAGCCTGACCAGCCAGCAGTGAGTGCTACCCCCCCAGGCTACTGGAACACCCCAGGGAGGGATGACCAGCAGGGACAGTCAGCCACAGGTGCCAGGGTTTCACAGGTACCTGCGGTGCTGCTGTGGTTCCAGTTGGGGACTGGTTGCTGGTCTCTGTGTGTGCTGTCAGCCTCATATTATAGCAGCACTGTTACAGTCTGCTGCTTCAGCTAGTGGTTCCCTATTGCTGTGCCTTCACAGCCTCCGCAGCTGCAGATTCGCAGCACTTATGCAAGTCCTGCAGCAGCTAAATTGCCGCACCTGCGGCACTTTTTACAGAAATCCGCAGCTGCGCTGGTTTTCTTTGAGAATACAGCGCAGCTGCATTTCCACACTGCAGCAAGCCTTTTTCCGTAGCTGTGGGAATTTCGGCTTTCTTTGAGAATCCTGCCCCTTGACTGCAGAGTGGGCCTTTGGGGATCCCTGGAGGATGAGACCAAAGGGGAGAGACTACACATTCTATTGGAACGTCCATGGTATTTATAGTCAGCTAGATTTCTGGCTGGCTAACAAAATAGTTATGTCAGGGGTAGGAGACACAGCCATCAGCAATATAATCATTTCGGACCACGCCCCAGTAGCGATCACATTTTCCCTGCCAGGCCAAAGCCACCCCTCCATGAGATGGAGATGCAACCCCATATTACTACAGGATGAGACTTTTCAAGACTATATAAAGAGAAAACCACAATCATATTTCTCTTTTAACACTCCTGGAGAGACCTGATCGACCACTGTCTGGGCAGCTTTTAAGGTGGTTCTCAGGGGAAGAATTATTTCATACTCTACAGCCAAGAATAGAGAGCGAATGAAACAAATTCAAGAGCTACAGGGCAAACTCACTAGGCTGGAGCACCAGTTTAAAGCTTCCTCTAAGAATCTGCTCAACTCCCCACTGCTGGCCCAGATCACAGGTCTGAAATATCAGATCAATGTGCTGCTGAATAAAAAGGCAGAGTGGCAATTGATCTGAGCTAAACATGGATTTTGGGAGGGAGGGGACAAGGGTGGGAAACTACTAGCATATTGGCTACGGAAACAGCAAGCCTCCTCCAGGATTCTGGCCCTTAAGAATAGGCAAGACAAATTACTGGTGACACCTACGGCCATCAATGAGGAGATGCTCAGCTTCTATCAGGAGCTCTATCAATCCCAGAAGACGACTCTAGCCAAGATGCTCTCCCAATGGCTGGAGGCCTTTTGTCAGACCACACCACTCCCCCAGCTCTCGGCAGACCATTGTAAAGACCTGGATACCCTCATTACAACTGAAGAGCTGCATACTGCTATGTCCCAGATGGCGAAAGGGAAAGCCCCAGGGCCAGATGGGATGTAGGTAGAACTCTACTAAATCCTCAAAGATGAAATTACTGCTCCACTGTTAAGAGCCCTTCAGGAAGCCCAAAAAGATGATATACTACCCCCCACCATGCGCAAGGCCCTTATCACCTTAATCCCCCAAAAAGTCTCAGATGTTCTACCTTGTGCGAATTTTAGACCCATATCACTGATACCAGTAGACACCAAGATAATTGCAAAGGTCCTGGCGAATAGGCTGTCCTGCATCCTGCCTACCCTCATCCACTCCTCTCAGACTGGGTTTCAGAAAGGAAAATGAAGTGCTGACAACATCTGGCTAGTTCTAAATCTTAAGTAATTGGCACTACAGTCCAAAACCCCAACAGCTGCCCTGGCCATAGATTTCGCCAAGGCGTTCGACTCCCTGGAATGGGTGTACCTACATAATGTCCTCAAATTATATGGGTTTGGGACCTCCTTTTGCTCTGGGGTATCGATGTTTTACCACTCACCCACAGCTCATATTGTCACCAACAAGGATACCGCTCACCCATTTATGCTACAATGAGGAACCAGACAGGGCTCTCTCCCCTACTATTCCTAATCACCCTGGACCCGTTAATCAGGAAATTTATAAATACGCCAGACATTACTGGTATCCCCGTGAAGAAGTCATCCTATCTGGTCAATGCATACACAGATGACATGCTCCTTGCCCTTTCTAATCCTAAAAACTCTATACCTACAATTCTGACCATCTTGCAAGAGTTTGCCTCTTTGTCACGATTAACAATAAACCAAAAGAAAACTATCCTCTCTCCCCTGAATGGGGCATGCACCAGGCACTGCCTTGCTGGTACCGATATTACCTGGGCCCCTCAGGGGTTTCCATACCTAGGAGTGCATATCCCCTCATCCTGGAAAGATATACAGTCAGCTAATTTCTCTCCTCTTTTGACGTCCCTAACAGTCGAGGTCCAGCAATGGAGAAAGCTGAACCTGACTTTGAAAGGCAAGATAGAGGCTATCAGATTGTTTATCTTCTCTAGAGTTTCCTATCTATTAAATAACCTCTTAATTCCGCTCACTCCAAAGCCATTCAAAGCCCTGGATAACTTAGTCTCACTCTTCCTGTGGGAGGGTAAAGCCCCGAGATGGGGACGCACAGAGCTGCAATCCCACTGGACCAAGGGCGGGCTTGGGCTTCCCTGGTTTACAGGCTATCACTTGGCCTTCAGAATGGCACAGGCCACCACTTGGGTCCTTCCCCATACCACCCCACCCCCACCCCAATGGGTCAGTCTGGAAGCCGCTCTATCTACAGCCAACCCCCGTATTCCTTATTATCTAAGAAAAAGTCTAGGGAACACCATCTTACACCTGTCATGGCAGAAACATGCAGGTCATGGCGTAGGGCGATGGCACTTACCGGGGCCCCGGCCTCAGATTACCTCCCTCCCATTATTTATGCTCCACTCTGGGCCAACTCTCTTATCACAGTAGGCCACAAAACACTCAACTGGCCCTCATGGGCTGCTAATGGTATCCAAATAATAGGAGACCTTCTTCTCCCACATACTAGGACCCTCATGTCCTTTGAGCAGCTCCGAGATCTGTATGGGTTACCCTTAACAGATTTTTGGAAATTTTTACAGATTAGGAGCTCCTTAACCCCCCTTTTAAAGCAACTGTCAGTCCAGTCACCATGGCACGGCTTAACCACTCCCCCCATTGTAGGAAGGGCCAAGGCTTTGTAAGCTTACTTTACAAAACCCTTAGAGACGCACAGCCTGATATTACTTTATTTAGCAGAACTGCTTGGGAACGCAAACTACAACATCCCATATCCCCATAGCAGTGGTCAGATTGCCTCAGAGCTGCCCATACAGCATATGAGGATGCCAAGAGTCAGTTAATTCAATTAAAAATCTTACTTAGGTAGTACAGAACCCTTTCGGTCCTATGTAGCTTAAAAATTATCCCCTCTGATCACTGCTGGAGATGTCACTCTTCCCCTGCTCATTTACTTCACATACTATGGACTTGCCCAAGTTTGCAAGTCTTTTGGACACAGGTTTTTGCTGATTGCTCTAGGATTATAGGCAAGTCCATCTCTCTTTATAATCAATCTCTCCTCCTAGGAGACACCACAGCTTTGTACCCACTTCCCCCCCCCTACTAAGGCATGGCTCCTCATGGCCCTGATGGAGGCCAAACCGGCCATCCTACTTAGGTGGAAGCAGCCTGTACCCCCCCCTTATTATCACAATGGTGAACAGCCATGGCCAGACTAGCCATTTTTGAGAGGCTTACTGCTGCGGCCAAGGGAGAGCTCACTAAGTACTACAAAATGTTGGCTGCATATCTAAACTCTCACATATGCTCTGTGGCACTTCCTCCACCGCAAAATCCACCACTTCCTTACACTGTATAACTGATAGTCAATGAGGTACTAACTACGAGTGTCAGCATGTTCCCACCACCTTCTGCCATTATATCATACTGTTCTATCCCTCCCTCTGATGCTACCTATTAGCATTTTCAGTTGTCACACTGGTTTGATAGACGTTTAACAGCTGTACTCATTTAACCATTGCTAAATATACACATTAGGCATTAGAATATGCTATACCACCCCTACTGTGCTCTATTATAATAACTCCAGATATATGGAGCCTATGGAGACTGATGTCAATGTAACCATAACTTCCATTTTGTATAAGGTATAAGATTCCTAATTTTGTTTAGGATAAATTAGCCCTTTGTAGTTCAATGATCCTTATGATGTGTATTAGACTTTAATAGTAACTCTGCTGGTAAGTTTATAGTAGTGTGGTCATACCTGAATAAGGCATGGATGTGTCCTTTGATGGCTAATTGTACATGAAAAAATTAATAAAATATTATATGATAAAAAAAAAGAAGTAGTTCAATCAAAATTGTATGCGAAACTGTGTAAAAGCCTTATAATAATCAAGGTATATGACATCTACTGGCAAACCTTCATCAAGAGCAGCACCCACTGATTCAAAGAAATGGATCAGATTGGTTAAACAGGATCTACCAGGTTGAAAACCATGCTGGTTAACATCTGTTAAATTATTTTGGAGGATATGTATTTCTACACATTTCTGAATAAGTCTCTCCAACAATTTACAAATAACAGATGTTAGGCTTATAGGCCTATAGTTGTTAACATCTTTTTTATTGGCAGCTTTGTAAATAGGGGTTACTATTGCTTCATTCCAGATTGAAATAGTTTTCCCTTCTTTCAGAGTGGTATTAAAGAGAAACGTGAAGGGACCTTTTAATTCTAGACTCAGCTCTTTAATTAGTTTAGGGTGTATCCTATCTGGACCAGGTAAACCATTACATTTTAAATGATAAAATGCTTCCATTATCTCATTTTCTGTGAAGGGAATCCATTCTAAACTGTTACAATCTGGAAGAATAGGTATTGATTCTTTGGAATTAAATATGCTTAAGAATTGTTTATTAAACTGAGTTGCCATTTCAGTTTTGTCACTAATTATTTCATCATCATTTACTAGTGGGCCAATATTAGCTTTATTGCCACATAAAGACCCTATTTAGTTAAAGAAACTTTTTCATTATCTTTTGTGTTTGCAGCCAAATTTAATTCTAAATTTAATTTAGATTTCCTTATAATATTTTTAACGTTAATGGCACTCTTTTTGTATAGTTTCCAATTTATATCAGTTGGTTGCATTTTATATTTCCTATAATATTTCTTCTTCCTATTAATGGCTCTTTTACTTTCTCATTCCACCAAACCGGAACCCTATGGCTATTTTTATAATTTATTCTATTAGGAACCCATTTATTTATGCAAAATTGCAGTTTATACCATATTAAGTTTCATAATGAGGTCAGGTTCTTGTCACTAAGTTCTTTTTCCCATTCCCAGCCAGCAAGATAATCCCTCATACATATGTAATTAGCTTTATTGAAGTCTTTCACTATGGTGGACCCTCTAATATGTTGTGTAGAGGTAATAATACTGAACTTGTTCATATTATGATCACTAGTACCTAAAGGTTCAAGGACACAAGGTGTGGTAATATCTTCTTCACAGTTTGTTAGAACCAGATCTAATAGGTTATTTCCTCTAGTTTTACCTGAGACCATTTATTCGAGGTTGGAATTAATTGTGAAGTCAAGAAATGTATTCTGTAATGACCCAACAGCATTTAATGTGGACCAGTTAATGTTGAGGAAATTAAAATCACCCATCAAAATATAATTTGATTGTACTTCCATGATCTCCAATTTAAATAAGACTCTTTCGTTTTCATTATAAACTAGATTGGGAGCTCAGAAAGCTAGACAAATTATTAAATGCTTTCCAGGTAGATTAATATGGGCCCATAAGATTTCTGTTTCGTGACAAGGGGCTTGAGTTGAATCCAGCATATAGGATTTATATTTTTCAGATACATATAAGGCTATCCCACCTCCATTCTTATTTTGTCTATTTTTAGAGTATCTAATATAGCCTGGGATATCCATACCCCAGTCACTATCCTTGAAACATGTTTCTGTGATGCCACATATAGCTATATCTTGATATTTTAAGATATATTTGAGCTCCTCGATTTTGTTTGTTAGATTTCTAGCATTAACCAATAATGTGCTAATTTCTTGGAAGTGTAAAACTGGTTCTATTACGTTTGATTGAATGTTTGTTACATTAAGTGGTGCAGAAACAGGCTGCCTCTCTCCCAAGGTGTTCAGTTTAAAGTGTTATTTATGAACGTATTAAATTGTTTCCCAAGAACAAGACTACCTCTTCTACTTAAGCGTAGGCCGTCACCACAATACAATTCTGGATTATCCATAAATTCCTCCCAGTGTGTGATACATTTTATCCCTTGCTTACAGCACCAAGTACGTAGCCACAAATTAATGTTTTTAATTTTATTGTTGACAGATTTTGAGGCCCTGGGTGTAGGAAGAATCTCTGAGAGAGCAATTGTGCAATCCATATTTGTTAATTTGTTTGTAAGGGCTACCAGATCTTGCTTTGTTTCTAAGGCAGAATTATGGAAAACATTATTAGCACCGGCATGCACTAGTACAACAGGAGATGTATCCTTTTTGTCAATTATATTATTGACCATATATGTGATGTCGTCGATTCTTGCTCCACTAAAACTAGTTAGGGTTCGATTAGCCTTGTCGGGATTACAAATTGCCCTGTCTAGGTGTTTTATTATTGAGTCCCCAAGTACATATACTGATGGTAATGTGTGGGTATTTGTACTGGGGACTTCCAGATGAGTACGTGGGGTCAGGAAGTTAGTCATGGGAATGTCAACTAAATTAGTCTCCCCAGTGCCTTGATCTAATGTCTGTATAGTAGTGAAGCTCATAATATTGTTCTGCTCCCATAGTGGGTAACATGGATCAAGGGATTTTGTTGCAGTACATTTCAAATCACTAGAGGGCTGTGAGGTATTATAATCCCATGACATTTCATTAATTGGTTCAGATTCAGTAACTTGTAAGAGAGGGTCAAAATGATTGAATAGTGGAATGTTAAACATATTTGCCCTCCTACCTTTTTTTGGTACTTTAGCATTCTGAACCATATACCATTCCTCATCTATAGTATCTGATGTATCTATTTCTCTGGCCCTTTTTTTAACTCTGTACCAAGTGTATTTATAGGTGGAGGCATACAGTTAGATGGTGCCATTATAGTTAAATTATTGGATTGACTCGTAATTAATTGATCAGTAGTGGATGTCTTTTCCAAAAAATGAACTGGTTTGTTAAATTCAACCTGAAGTCTGACTGCCATTGCTTTTTGACTGTTTTCTAAATCAATCATTCTAGAACCAAATAACTTGATTTCATTTGTAAGGGACTCAATTTGTACACAATTACTACACCTAGATGGCTAACTATCATTGTCTGGTAATATCTTATACATATCACATGAAATGCATTTATGAGCAAAGCTCCAGTTTAGAATTTGTAATACTTCAGCCATTATTTATAATTATAGTTTACAATTGGTCTGTAGTACGGGTTGACCTAATACCACCATACAAACTACTACCCTAAGAAACTAAACAAGCTACTGTCAGTAGGTGACAATATTTATTTCCTTATTTTTATGTTTTAAAGCTATACTTGACTACAGCCTGTAGGCCTTAATAAACTTAATGTATGGTGTACCTTGGAAACAAATCTAGAGCATGGCCTGTCATGCTATTCCATGAGAAAACGCTCATGTCTCTGCACGCATTGTCACGCGCGACAATTGCACACTCGCCCCCGCTCACTGCGGGACAAGATTTAAGTAGTCTCACATGACCCAGAAGTACTGTCCGTGGTCACTGGCTGCACAAACACCACAACAGTACAAATTAAAGTTTTAAAATAGTAAGAAAACACTCATGCATGGTCTACAGTGAAACCCTACACAGTAAATATAAAAACAAGTACTACTGTCTGAGTTGTAGTCCCTGAGGGTTTATGAGGGACTACAGCTCCTCTTCCTGTATTAGGTTACAGGGCTCAGTGCCTTGGGAAGAGGATTTGATGATTCAAGTTAATAATTATACTGAGGCATGCCTGTATCACCCCTGGGGACAGCAAACACCACTGTCTCCAGGAATCAGTGCATCATTAAGGTGCTCGCCGCGGGACAAGATTTAAGTAGTCTCACATGATCCGGAAGTACTGTACAGGGTCACTGGCTGCCCACACACCACAACAGTACAAATTAAAATTTTAAAATAGTAAGAAACCACTCATGCATGGTCTACAGTGAAACCCTACACTGTAAATATAAAAACAAGTACTGCTGTATGAGTTGTAGTCCCCGAGGGTTTATGAGGGACTACAGCTCCTCTTCCTGTATTAGGTTACAGGGCTCAGTGCCTCGGGATCAGGATTTGATGATTCAAGTTAATAATTATACTGAGGAGTGCCAGCATTACCCCTGGGGACAGCAAACACCACTGTCTCCAGGAATCAGTTTATCATTTGTAAGATAAATGGTTAGACTATCGATTGGTTTAGGACCACTGTTCAGGTCTATATCCCCTGGTAATAAGAAAGGAGCTATATAAAAGTGGAGTCACACATAAAAGTCAGGCAAAACTTTAATAAGTTGAAAAAAGTTTATTCCAGCACTAGAGGAATTTTTCAGCTTTCCTAAGTTTTGCCTGACTTTTATGTATGACTCCACGAGGGTGGAGCTCCTTTCCTGTTTTTGTGTTCACTAGGCTAGTCACCTTGCTCCACACCATCTCCAGATTTCCAGAAGTGCACCACTCTCTTTGTTTTTCTATATTCCCTGCTAGTAGTAGCATCACCATACCCAGATTTCTCACGTTGGCCTCTCCCAGGAACAACTGAAAAAGTTAAAAGATAAGGAGCCATGAGCTACTTTCCCACACCACTTTATTGGCAATAGTAAATCATTCACTTTGATGCAGAACTGCATACTGTAGATATTGCTAGACTGCAGCTTATAAACAGATTTGAGCACTGAAAATGTTTGTTTGGACCATACTGAGTTGAACTCTTTTCATTTGGTATGACACCAACTGACATTGGCAGCAAGGTAAATACTCAAGATACCCAAACTAAGCTTAGGGCCTGCATTATTGTTGATGCATGATTAGAATGAACAAAATATGTTTGCCAAACTATAACACACAGTAACCATGGCCAGTAATGTGCAGTAGAACCCAAACATGTTTTTCTTTGTAAATATATTTTTATTAGAATAAGGAAGCACTTAATTGCATACAAGAACAAGGGTAAGTCGCATAATACATAGTCAGTATGAAGGTGGAAATGGATATGCAGATATGGATTCTAGTGCACAGAAACATAGACTTTGATGGCAGATAAGGACCGCTTGGTTCACCCAGTCTGCACATTTCCCTACCTATTGGATAAGCTGCAGATCCTAATTAACCAAAAGCCTACTTCCTTCTACCCCCCACTAGAACTGCCTTATATCTATCCCATACATTCTTGAAGTCTCCCACTGTTTTTGACCCCATGATCT
This sequence comes from Neoceratodus forsteri, assembly GCA_016271365.2. Lineage (NCBI taxonomy): Eukaryota > Metazoa > Chordata > Ceratodontiformes > Ceratodontidae > Neoceratodus > Neoceratodus forsteri. Next base: position 1,365,378,735 of record CM057455.1, on the reverse strand, counting down.
CCTCAGGAAGGCCGTTCCATGTGTCCACCACCCTCTCTGTGAAAAAAATACTACCTCACATTGCCTCTGAGCCATCCCCCCCCATCTTCAAATTGTGCCACCTTGTTTTTGCACATCTCCATTTCAATTGATCAGTTCATTTTTCAGTTGATCTTCTTTCTTCCAACCTGCTGGGAAGCTGAAAGAGAAAGCTGAATAATGAGAGTTAGCATAGGTCAGTACTGAAATCAATGCCTGGGTTCGGATTTAGGGCAGGGGGCAGGAGGCTGGGTAGATGACCAGTGTGGGCATGGGGACAGGACCCATGGACTCAAAGAACTAATGTAGGACTGAATTAAAAAGTATCACCATGTCAGTATCCAAGAATTACATTACGTCATGGACCAAAGACACAGAAGACTACAACTGAAAACTTCTTGGTAGTGAACTGGTCCCAGCAATATTTTCTGTGCAATAGATTTTACATGCACTACATGGGGTGGGGCCACAGACAAGCAGCCAGCAATGCTGACAGCGGCCAGAGAGTGCCTGTCTGCAGGTCCAGAGCTGCGTGGATGGGTTACATGTGTTACATGTGTTTCATGTGTGACACCCATGCCATGGTGACTCACAGATATAGGTTTTAGAACAGCTTCCTAGCTATGGCCACAATTCCCCATGGTGTAGGTGTGATGTGCCAAATGCACATAACCCAACCACACAGCTCCATGCCCACAGACAGGAGTGCTCTAGCCGGCAGTCACCACTGCCAGCAACCTGTCTGTGGCCTCATCCCTGGCATGCATAGTCATGGGGGGTGGTCAGGTGCAGAGCAGTGGACCCAGGCAGGCATCCAATCGGATGCCCAGCCTGGGTCCCATAATGGATCCCCATCCATGCATGGGTAGGGGATCCAAGGACTGAACACACCATCCAATGTATAATCAGCAGGCATTTTCCCAAATGGCCACCTTGGCCCTCCCAGTTGGCACAGTCAGATTTGGCAGTTGTGTATGAGGGAAGATTCCATGGCTGAAGCATCCCACTGTTGACTTGTGGGGGAAGCGCATATTGAGGTATGCCAGGTTCCCCCCGTGGACATACTGTAGCCCTGGAATGGTGTGCAGTGTCCTTGTGCAGGGGCACAGCATGGGGCGCACCCCTTGGCATGCCCTGATTCACCCATGGATTGTACCTCCTAGGGCAGGCAGGGGATCCAGCATGCAGGGTGTTAGTGTACCCCTGGTGAATGATGTGGGTGGTTCACTACATGGTCTTCCTGTATACGGTTGCTTACATCCATCTTTTAGGTGTCACATAGGCATTTCACCCATTAGTGAATCACGGCCTACATTAGTATTACCAGTTTAAATTATTGGTTCTACTACAGAGTGGGGAAGTAAAATAAGATGATATTAATTGTGACACAAAGAACTTTATGTTAAATTATTATACATTGAATAAAACTGAGAAAAGTTAGTAAGAAAACACTAGATTTAGAAACAAAAATCATCTCCCATTATTTCTTGATGCTGCAACATAAGGGCTGTTCAGTCATTTGGATTAGGATGTATGTTTTTTTTTTATCTACAACTTTGATGATGTCAACGTGTGAATAATTATTTATGATTTGTTAATATGATATCCTCTCAACTATAGCTTCAATAATCTTGCATATAGTTAATTATGGGTGGTCTGGAAATGTATTCACTTTTTTGTCAAGTTAGGCCTTTAAAGCTTAATTATATTACTCTTTAATTGGTGATGTTATGCTGTTCCATGGTAATTAAGAGGGCAGTTTTGAACAAACTTTACCCTCACTCGAAGAGGCAGGAAGCCTCAAAATGTTGAGGTTGTTCTGATCTGGTATTTGTGCTCTGCAGCACTTTATGCACTAAATAAATAACTGATTTTTACATCATCTGTTTCTGCTTGGTGCACTGTTATTCTGAAAAGCGGCCTACTAGAGAGAATTGCTTCCTGATAATTGATAAAACTGTTTAGCAGCAGTAGCCCAAGCCCCAGTCCCTGAGGGATGCCATAGAGCACCGCACTCCACTCTGAGTAGTGTCAGTCTACCACAACACTCTGCTTTCTGCCCACAAAGGATTTAGCAATCCACCTTGTGTACTACATATCTCGAGTATACCACACTGGTGTGCTTTGCTCTTAAGCATAACCAAGCATGCTAGTAGAACTGTTTAGATGGAACTAAGATAAGTTTATCTTACTGTAAGTGGAACTTAGGGATAACACAGATTCACTTGGTTGCCTAAGATAGCAAAAAAGGGCCAAAATTGGATAGTGGTGCAAAAACCTATTTAGGGTCCCTCCACAAGGGACCATTACAGTGGTAGTTGGAATAGTGTTGTAAATAAATAGTGTACATAAGTGAAGTGACCATATTGTACAGTAACTGTAACGTGAACATCAGTGTACAAACTTGCAGGCAGGGACACTGGAGAGATATGTGGGACAGTGGTAACCAGCAAAGTGCTAAAGGATCTGAGGCACTGCTTGAACTGCAGGAGGTTCCATGCCCTGAGAGTAGAACTAAAGGTAGCAAGTGCTGAAATATGTTACTTGACAGATAGCTGCTGGGCTGCTTAGGATGCTACAGTCATAGACACCACAATGGCACAACCAGATCAAGGCTGGTAAATGAACAGCAGTAGTGGTGAAGGGGAAAGATAGGGAGGGAACTGTGTGGCTGAGGCAGGGAAAGAAGAAGAAAGGGGCAAGGGTATGACTGATATACCTAACTAATATTTTTGTTCAGTATTCAGAAGAAAAGAGAATGGCCCACTGCCAGGCTGTATATTTAGTCTGGGAAAAGGGGGAGTAGGGACTACTGATGTTCCCGTCACCAAAGAAAGGGTGCCGGAGGGTGTGGGAGCATTTAAGGTAGACAAGTCTATGGGTACCAGAGGATGCACCCAAGAATGCTGAGGGAGATAGCACAGGTGCCAGCAGCATTACCAGTGAACATTTTCAACTGCTCACTAAAAACTTGCGTGGTACCCAGGTATTCAAGGATAGATGATGTATTGCCCCTACATAAAAGCTGCATTAGGGAAGATCCAGCAAACTGCAGACCAGTCAACCTGACATCCGTAAAGGAGAAATTGCTGAATGCTGTTCTAAAAGAAAGGCTGGTAAATTTTCTTGAGGCTAATAATATTCAGGACAACAGGCAACATGGGTTCACTAGGTGGAGGTCAGGCCAGACAAACCTGATTGAATTATTTGACTAAATAACTAGGGTGTCCAATAAGGGCCAGGAAGCAGAGGAAGCCTGCCACAATGAAATCCAATTCTGCAGAATTCTGTAGCAAAGTTATTGCAAGAAACAATGCAGTTTCGATGGGAGTCAATCCCTTTGTCATGCAGAAAATTGTGACACTGTGGTTCATCCTAGCAGGATCCACTGTACACATACTGCACCTGGACTTTACCAAGGTCTTCGATTCAGTTTCCTACAGAAGGCTGGTCAAGAGGGTGGTCATAAACAGGGAACAGTAAGGTTAATGAGGTGATAAGTGAAGTACAGCAGGAGTCACACCTAGGGCCTGTCCTCTTTCAAGTGTGATACAGAGATAGGAGTGGAAGAGCTGCCTATTTGCAGAAGACACTATGACCTTTGGGTAGGTGGACAGCAAGAAAGGGCTTAGAGCAATGAGGGAGGACTTAAAATGGCTTGAAAGGTGGTCCAGGATATGGTTTTTGAGGTTTAGTGCCAAAAAATGTAAGGAAATGCACACTGGGAACAAGATCTTGAAAAGGCAATACCAGATTTTTGGGGGGAGGGGGTGGAAATAGCACAGCTGAGGAAAGGGACGTGGAGGTGATAACACTGGAAAGCCTGAAAACTACAGCACAGTGCAACAGAGCAGTGGGTAGGGCAAACAGAATGCTGGGGTGCATAGGAAGGGGGATTAGAAGCAGAAGCATGATGGGGATCCTACCCCGGTATAGGTACCTGGTTTGCACATACGTGGAGTATTGTGCAAGGTTGTGAAGCACACACCTGTGGAAGAACTGTGATAGGGCAGAGGCAGTGAAGAGGAGAAAATGGCCCAGGGGCTTTGGGAAAAACATACAAGGAAAGGTTAAAGGAACTTAACATGTACACTCTGGAAATGAGGAGGAAAGGGGGGATATTTATTGAAATGCTTCACCAGGAGGGCACACTGAACAACAAGTTGGTCATCTCCCGGTGCGAACTGGGGGGAAGGGTTACATAGGGTTGTGATGGGTGATTAGTTACAATAGTATGTGGGTAGTACAAACAATGCAACATTGTAAGATTATGCAACAGTTGGAACACAAGGTATTGTACAATAAACAGTAGTGGAACATTGGGTAAATGTGATAGAAACATACAAATATCTCCATGGGATTAACAAGGTGAACTATAATGAACTGTTCACCAAAAGAGCAAACACAAGCATAAGAGGGAATCCACTGAAGCTGGCTGCGGTAGGTTCAGGAGGGATGTAAGCAAGTACATTTTTTACAGAAACAGAGACTCTGAAGAAGATGCTCTTTGCCAAAACAGTGAATGGATTCAAACATAGATGGGGAAGCACAGGGACTCAATAAGAGCAAAAGATGGTAAAACAGAGACAGAAAAAGTAGGCAGATGCTCATTAAGGGGCCATCACACAATTAACAGGTAAGGTCGTGCAGACTGGATGGGTCAGTGGGCCATTTTCTACCCTCATGGTTTATGTTTCCATGTGCCACAGTATAACGATACCGTAGATAGACAGACAGACAGTAACAGACAGTGATAGATAGATAGATAGATAGATAGATAGATAGATAGACAGACAGACAGACAGACAGACAGACAGACAGATATAGAAAGACAGAGATAGACAGACAGACAGATACAGACAGATAAATGGATAGATAGAAATAGATAGATGATATATAGATTTAGAGAAATAGAGAGATAGACAGATAGAAAGTTAGATAGCTAGACAGACAGACATAGACAGACAGAGATAGACAGAAAGATAGACAGACAGACAAATGGATAGATAGATAGACAGACAGACAGAGATGGGCAGATAGACAGGCAGACACTGTAGATACATAAATAGATAGACCGGAGGCCTTATAGTGCAGTGGTTTAAGGCTCTGAGCTGCAAATCTAGAGACCTGGGTTTGAATCCCACAGCCTTCACTTGCATACTGTATCACCTTGAGCAAGTCACTTAACTTCCCTGTGCTCCCAGGTTGCACCTGTAAACAAGCTTTTAGCTTAGTGTGCCACTCCTGGTTAAACAATTGAAAAAAAAAAAGGATAGACAGACAGACACTGTAGATGGGTAGATAGACAGATACTGTAGACAGACAGGCATATACTATAAATATACTGTACATAAATACTACTTATGCTATCATTCTAATGCATTTCTATGGTATTTGAAAATACTGTATATAGTAGGGGATAAACTAGCAAACTCCTCAGTAAAATCATTGCTCACTTTATTGGCATAATTGTTAATAAAGAATTGAAATGAGACATACTGTAGAGGAGTCATTCTTAAGGCATTTTTCTGAAAGAATGGTTCTGCTTAGTTTCAGGCCAGAATAATGTTCAGTTAAAGAACAAAGTGTGACAAATTCAAAGAGACAAATACAATGCAGTCTGGGGAGTTAAGGGTAAGCATTTAACTGTCAGTTAGCATAACATTATTCTGTTTTCAGCTGATCTGGAAGATGGGTTTACAATCACTTCTCTGAATAGCCAATCTTCCAGTTTATAGAAAGCAGTACCAACATAAAGAATATTTATGTAGTTATACTCCCTTTAAAAAAAAAGTAAAAACAGGGGACCTTGACTGCCTGTCAACATTATTTTTAAAATAAATGTTAGCATAAAACCGCTGGATGTTATGTTTTACTCTGCCACATTATTTGAAGTGCAAAAATAATGTGATTTCCCTTTTATGTTGTCAAGGCATGCACCTCCTATATTTTGCTAGGTCATGCATGAATAATTACCTGTTGGAGGCAGTCAGATAAAATGTGGATTCAAATATATCCTTTCCCCAATGAAGTCTAATTTTTCAATTCACCCTAATGCTGAATGAAATAGATAGTTTTACCATTCTTACTGGCAGAAGGCCATGGCAACTTGGCAATACAGTGATGCATGAAAGCTTTCATTTGACCTCTGTATTCTACATTCATCTAAAATGTATGCTTGATGCCACCGATGATAACGTATTGTACGCTGTCCTTCAGTGTTGTTTGTGGGCCAGTGGCACATCACTTTATCTGGATGATGTCAGCTTAAATGTTTCAATAAGTTGATGTTGACAAGACAATACATTCTTGGGGGAAATAAAGAGTATGGTAATTTAATTTTTAATATACTGCTTAATTCTGCTCAAGACAAGACTAAGATTCCGTCGAAAGAGCCTCTCTGTGCTGAGGTCAATAGCAGGGTGGCAAAACAGGAAGCGACGGATGTGCAGAGGGGTTCCATCGGGAGGCCAGGACAGGAAATGCAGCAGGATGGGAATCAGAGGTTTCTGAAGAGTTGCAGCTAGCTGCAGGTCCTTGTGACAGTTGTCGGACTGGATATATTTTGATGTGATACAGCTCAGCACCACAACTGCTGCCTGCAAAAATAATAGTTTATATTATAAAATGGGCAATCAAATCCAGTAAGCTGACTGGTCAATAGCTGTCCAGATCTTTGTAGTAACTGACTAATAACTGTACAGGTCTGGAAAGTGTCTTGCAAGTCTTGGAACTGCAGTACACTGCTTTGGAATTCTCAGTAACTGTGACAAGTAGGAAAAAAGTACAGTTACGTAAGAAATTACCATAACAGAAAATCTTCGAGAGAATCTCTTGCATCAGTCCACACCTATGGAACTATAGCCATCAAATGCCAGGACCACATGGAAACGTTTTTGCTAGCAGTCTACTAGGTGCTGCCCACGACAACGTCAAACATTGAAATCCTATAGGATATATAAACATGGGCGGCCCTACACCCTCCTTAGTTCCCTGCTGGAGATCATACTCAGAGGACCACCTCCCTGGGGAACAGAGGGAACTGTAGGCTGCTGCTACCCAAAAAAGTAGAAAAAAGAAGGTACACCAAGCTGGAAAGTGAGAGAGGAGCAAAAATCACAGAAACAGAGGACAGAGGGTGGGACAGCATGGCCTGATGCAAGAGATTCTGTAGAAGATCTACTGTTACGGTAAGTTCTTACGTAACTGTACTATCTTCTTCAATGATACCTCTTGCATCAGGCCACACCTATGGAATGAGTTCCAAGCATTACTGACAAGAGAGACAGTCTAGGTAGCTGAAGGCTATAGGCCTAAGAAAGGAGGCCTTGAAGCACAGCCAGGTCAAAGCCTGCCCTTCTTCTAGTGGCAATGTCCAGACTGTAGTGTCTAGTGAAAGTGTGGACAGTACTCCAGGCTTTAGCAGCACAAATTTCTGCAGCTGAAACATTCCTGAAACAGGCAAAAGAAGTGGCCACGCCTCTGGTTGAATGGCCATGCACAATGTTAGGAAGTTCCTTACCGTAGGTTCTGTAACAAAATGTAATACAGTTAGCAAACTATCTGAACAGACACGGTTTAGAAACTGGTATGCCTTGTTTCCTGAGGTGAAAGAAACAAAAAACTGTGAGGACTTCCTGCAGTCCTTTGTATGATGAACATAATATCTGAGTATTCTGTGTACATCTAAGGTATGGGGCAATGCTTCCCCTGGATGGCCATGCTGCAGAAAATAAACAGGCAGGTGGATGGTTTGATTTAAAGTAAACTCAGACACCACCTTCAGAAGAAACTTAGGGTTGGTATGCAAAGACACCCTGTCTTTGTGAAAAATCAAATAAGGAGACTCACACCTAAGAGCCTGAAGCTCGGACACCCTTCAAGCAGAATAGCAACTAAAAATAATGTTTTCCAAGAAAGGAAATGTAGTTTGCAAGTCATGGCTGGCTCAAAGGGAGCCAAAGTGAGTTTCTCCAACACAAAATTCAGGACCCAGGCTGGGACTGGATTGTGGATGGGAGGCTTCAGATGTAGGATGCCTCTCAAAAATGTACATGCATCTCTAGCTGGGCCACGGTACGGCCATCAGTAGGCATTTGGAAGGCTGAAGTGGCTGTTATGCACATTTTAATGGAAGAGTATTGGAGTCCTATATCTGACAAGCACAATAAATACTTCAGAATTGTATTCACTGGGCAAGCGAAGGGATCCAGCTGATGAGAAGCCACCCACAAAGCAAATCACTTCCACAAAAACTCCCTCAAAACACATTTCTTTGAAAAAGCATTACTAGGAACATAACATTTTAGGATTTCTGTGTTAAGTGGATTATGATTTGTATTTTAAGGTGTTTTATTGTACTGTCTGCACTTACATTGTAAAGGCGCTCTGAGCAATGGAAGGGTGCATCCTATAAATAAAATTTTACTTACTTACGTACACATCATCATAGAGTAGGTGGTCCTGGTGGAAGTTTTTTCTGACTGCCACCAGGACATCAACCACCTTGGGAGACACTCCAAATCTTGCACGGCTATGTCTTCAGGAGTCAGGCATGAAGATGGATTGACTTGAGGTCCAGATGGACCAGGGTTCCCTGTTCCTGGGAAAGCAAGCCTTTGCACAGAGGCAGGGATACAGGGGGTTCCATTGCCTGCTGCTGAAGCAGGGAAAACCAGATCTAATGAGGCCAGAAGGGGGCCACCAGAATTAGAGTGGTGCCCCTCCATCTGGAGCTTGATGAGGACCCTCAGGAACAGAGGAAAGGGAGGGAAGGCATAAAGAAAACTCCCTTTCCAAGAGAGGGACAACGCATCTCACCAGAAAGCCCCAGGCCCTGGAGCAGGCAAGCAGAAAAGTAGCAATTTTGCTTTGAGTGGGGACACAAAAAGATCCAACTCTGGATGGCCCCACCTGTCGAACAGGTTTTCCACAACTGAGGTCAGCAGCTCCCACTTGTGCATTTGAGACTGCGACCAGTTTAGCCTGTCCACCATGATGTTTTAGGTGCCTTGAACATGGACATCCAACAGTTCTAAAAGATGTTCTAGAGCCCTGTACCAGACCCTCATTGCTTACCAGCACAGACGGTATGAGCAGGTCCCCCCTTGCTTGTTTATGTAGTGAACAATACTGACATTGTCCATCTGAACCAGCAGATGACCTGGGGACAGATGGGTCTGGAAGGCTTGCAAAGAATACAGAATGACCCTCATCTCCACAATGTTGATGTGGAGGAATGTCTCCACCTATGTTCATGTTCCTTGAGTCTGATGAGGCCCCAGATGCACCCCCCAGCCCATCCCCAAAGCATCAGTGGTGAGAACCTGCTGATGGGAGAGAATGAGAAAAGGAACCTCATTGAACAGTTTGCTGGGTTCCATTCACTACAGAAACACTTTCTTGACAAGGGAAGTGACTAGAACCTGCTGTTCTAGGTCATCGGTGTGCTGGTTCCAGTGGACCCTCAATGTCCACTGAAGGATCCTCAGGTGCAGCCTGGCTAGGTGTACCATGACAATGGCTGCAGCCATCAGACCCAACAGCCTTAGGAACTTTCTGGCTGTGACATGTCTGCTGTTGTAAAGCAGCTGGGCCTGAGCTATCAGGTGATCCACCATGTCCACGGGCAGGAAAGCAAAGCCCTGAGCTCTGTGCAGGACTGCCCCTATGTACTGCAGATGTTAGAAAGGGGTCAAGACTGACTTGGGCAGATTGACCATTATCCCTAGGGCATGGAACACTTGTCTGGTATGCACTAGGGTGTGCGACAGCTGCTCTCCGGAAGATGCTTTGAGGAACCAGTCATCCAGGTAAGGGAAGACATACAGTCCCTCTCTCCTGAGAGCTGCTGCCTCAACTGCCAAGCATTTGGTAAATACCCATGGGGAAGATGATAACCCAAAGGGCAATACCCTGAACTGGTAATGTTCCCCCAGAACAGGAACTTGAGGTACTTCCTGTGGGAAACACAAATCCTGATATGCAGGTATGCATCCTGCATGTCCAGGGAGCATATCCAGTCCTCTTTCTGCAGAACAGGCTCCAGGCCTTGTAGAGTGGCCATTCTGAACTTCTTGTACTGGATATAGAATTTCAGTTAACAGATCCTGAATGGGCCTCACATCCCCTGTGGACATTGGGACAAGGAAGAAATGGCAGTAGTACCCCATGTTCCTTTTACCCCTTGGAGCTGGTTCTATGGTGCTCTTGCGGAGCAGGGTATGCACTTCATCGAGGAGCACTGGTATGTGGTCTAGAAGATAAGAGGATAGAACAGGAGGGAATTCTGGAGGTAACTCTAGAAGTTCTAGAGTATGTCTGTGTTCTAAAAGTGCTCATCCTCCTGGTTGACGAGCTCTGAAGAGGGCAAGGAGGAAAGAGAAGATGTCGCTACCCTAGAGAGAACAAGGCACAATGACAGGACCAGCATCGATGCAGTGGCTGGTCTGGTAGGCCATACTGCCGTGTTTCCTGGAGGAGGCATAAGGCACTATAGGACCTCCATGAAGGAGGAGAATACTGTCTGCATGTTGATAGTGGGCTTACTAGAGACAATAGCTTCCTGATCATTGATAAAACTGTTTAGCAACAGTAGCCCAAGCCCCAGTCCCTGAGGGATGCCATAGAGCACCACACTCCACTCTGAGTAGTGTCGGTCTAGCACAACACTCTGCTTTCTGCCCCAAAAGGATTTAGCAATCCACCTTGTGTACTACATATCTCGAGTATACCACACTGGCGTGCTTTGTTCTTAAGCATAACCAAGCGTGCTAGTAGAACTGTTTAGATGGAATTAAGATAAGTTTATCTTACTGTAAGTGGGACTTTGGGATAAAGCAAATTCACTTGGTTGCCTAAGATAGCAAAAAAGGGCCAAAATTGGATAGTGGTGCAAAAACCTATTTAGGGTCCCTCCACAAGGGACCATTACAGTAGTAGTTGGAATAGTGTTGTAAATAAATGGTGTACATAAGTGAAGTGACCATATTGTACAGTAACTGTAACATGAACATCAGTGTACAAACTTGCAGGCAGGGACACTGGAGAGATATGTGGGAGGAGTGTAAGGATTGTGGGACAGTGGTAACCAGCAAAGTGCTCAACGATCTGAGGCACTGCTTGAACTGCAGGAGGTTCCATGCCCTGAGAGCAGAACTAAAGGTAGCAAGTGCTGAAATATGTCAGGTGACAGACAGCTGCTGGGCTGCTTAGGATGCTACAGCTACAGACACCACAATGGCACAATCAGATCAAGGCTGGTAAATGAACAGCAGTAGTGGTGGAGGGGAAAGGGGGGGGACTGAGTGACTGAGGCAGGGAGAGAAAATGCAAGGGGCAAGAGTATGACTGATATACCTAATATTTTTGTTCAGTATTCAGAAGAAAAGAGACTGGCCCACTGCCAGGCTGTATATTTAGTCTGGGAAAAGGGGGAGTAGGGACTACTGATGTTCCCATCACCAAAGAAAGGGTGCCGGAGGATGTGGGAGCATTTAAGGTAGACAAGTCTATGGGTACCAGAGGATGCACCCAAGAATGCTGAGGGAGATAGCACAGGTGCCAGCAGCACTACCAGTGAACATTTTCAACTGCTCACTAAAAACTTGCATGGTACCCAGGTATTCAAGGATAGATGATGTATTGCCCCTACATAAAAGCTGCATTAGGGAAGATCCAGCAAACTGCAGACCAGTCAACCTGACATCCATAAAGGAGAAATTGCTGAATGCTATTTTAAAAGAAAGGCTGGTAAATTTTCTTGCAGCCAATAATATTCAGGACAACAGGCAACATGGGTTCACTAGGTGGAGGTCAGGCCAGACAAACCTGATTGAATTATTTGACTAAATAACTAGGGTGTCCAATAAGGGTCAGAAAGCAGAGGAAGCCTGCCACAATGAAATCCAATTCTGCAGAATTCTGTAGCAGAGTTATTGCAAGAAACAATGCAGTTTCGATGGGAGTCAATCCCTTTTGTCATGCAGAAAATTGTGACACTGTGATTCATCCTAGCAGGATCCACTGTACACATACTGCACCTGGACTTTACCAAGGTCTTCGATTCAGTTCCCTACTGAAGACTGGTCAAGAGGGTGGTCATAAACAGGGAACAGTAAGGTTAATGAGGTGATAAGTGAAGTACAGCAGGAGTCACACCTGGGGCCTGTCCTCTTTCAAGTATGATACAGGGATAGGAGTGGAAGAGCTGCCTATTTGCAGAAGACACTATGACCTTTGGGTGGGTGGACAGCAAGAAAGGGCTTAGAGCAATGAGGGAGGACTTAAAATGGCTTGAAAGGTGGTCCAGGATATGGTGGTTGAGGTTCAGTGCCATAAAATGTAAGGAAATGCACACTGGGAACAAGATCTTGAAAAGGCAATACCAGATTTGGGGGGTGGGGGTGGAAATAGCACACCTGAGGAAAGGGACGTGGAGGTGATAACACTGGAAAGCCTGAAAACTACAGCACAATGCAACAGAACAGTGGGTAGGGCAAACAGAATGTTGGAGTGCATAGGAAAGGGGGATTAGAAGCAGAAGCATGGAGGGGATCCTACCCTGGTATAGGTACCTGGTTTGCACATACGTGGAGTATTGTGCAAGGTTGTGAAGCACACACCTGTGGAAGAACTGTGATAGGGCAGAGGCAGTGAAGAGGAGAAAATGGCCCAGTGGCTTTGGGAAAAACATACAAGGAAAGGTTAAAGGAACTTAACATGTACACTCTGGAGATGAGGAGGAAAGGGGGTGTATGATAGAAACATTAAAATATCTCCATGGGATTAACAAGGTGAACTATAATGAACTGTTCATCAAAAGAGCAAACACAAGCACAAGAGGGAATCCACTGAAGCTGGCTGGGGGTAGGTTCAGGAGGGATGTAAGCAAGTACATTTTTTACAGAAACAGAGACTCTGAAGAAGGTGCTCTTTGTCAAAACAGTGAATGGATTCAAACATAGATGGGGAGGCACAGGGACTCAATAAGAGCAAAAGATGGTGAAACAGAGACAGAAAAAGTAGGTGGATGGTCATTAAGGGGCCATCACACAATTAACAGGTAAGGTCGTGCAGACTGGATGGGCCAGTGGGCCATTTTCTACCCTCGTGGTTTATGTTTCCATGTGCCACAGTATAATGATACCGTAGATAGACAGACAGACAGACAGTAACAGATAGATAGATAGATAGACAGACAGACAGACAGAGATATAAAAAGATAGACAGACAGATGGACTGATAGATAGATAGATAGATAGATAGATAGGATAGATAGATAGATAGACAGACAGAGCTAGAAAGATAGACAGAAAGACAGATAGAAGACAGGCTGACTGACAGACAAATATATAGACATAGATACAGACAGATAAATGGATAGATATATAGAAATAGACAGAGATAGATAGACAGACAGACAGACAGACAGAGTGATAGAACGATAGTGTTTCCTGGAGGAGGCATAAGGCACTGTAGGACCTCCATGAAGGAGGAGAACACTGTCTGTATGTTGATAGTGGGCTGCATTATGGGAGTGCAGGGATACGTTGACAGGGAAGGCTAAAACCCCCGACATCAATGGAGTGGCCTGCAACAGTGGCGAGGGCATCTATAGCCTAGACGCCTATGGGCTGGTGCCAGCAATAAGCAGACCAGCAGGAACAGCTGCCAGCTGAGCCAGTGGAAGAAAAGCAAGTGGCAGACCTATAGTATCAATGTGGGAGGTTGGAGCCTGACACCAATGGATTACTTTGCAGCGTTGATGGAAGAGGTTGGATCTCCAATGTCGATGAAGTGCCTAGCAGTGTAGATGAGTCAGGCTGGATCCCCAGTGTCGATAGAGTAGCTTGCAGCATCAATGGGGGTATCAGCAGCCCCATTGTTGATGGACCAGTGCCAACTATTGAAGGTCTGGCAGAACTTACTGCCAAGACCACCCCTGTGAGGCGTGCTTGGGTGTGGGTTGATGAAGCAGCTGACAACACTGCTATGGTCAGTGCCCCACAGAGCAGTGACTGAGAGTGGACTGGGGGGATTCAGCCTTGCTATTTTCCCTCTCCCGGTGTTTGTGCTTTCCCAAAGATTTCTCTCAGGCTTTGGAGGAATGGGAGCCAAAAGACAAGGCCAGTGGCACGGAGGAGCTTCTTCCCTGGAGCTCCCTTTCCATCCTGGCTACCTTCAACTCTAGAAGGAAAGACTCAAGGGCTTTCTGATGGTGTTGCCAGGTGGCTGGATTGAAGATCAGACAGATCGCACAGGCCTTAACGTCATGGGTCTCTCCAAGACAGTGAACGTAGGCATCATGCTCATCATTGCTGAGGATTTTCTCACCACACTTGCAGTATTTAAAATGTTTGGCAGCCTCAGTCATTCTCGACATACACAACAATGAAAATCACTTTAAAAATAAAGAGATTACTACTAGGGTGAGAAAAAAATAAAAGTAAGAAAAATCAAAGATTTGGCAGTCGACTGTAGCAATAGTATCTCAATGGAGTCCAGCGAGTATGACTGACAGCAGGAAAAGAACTGAGGAGGGAGCAGAGCTGCCCAAATTTAAATATCCTATAGGACGTCAACGTCTGATGTCATCATGGATGGTCCCTAGTAGACTGCTAGTAAAAATGTTTGTGTGTGATCCTAGTGCCTGACAGCTATAGTTCCATAGGTGTGGCCTGATGCAAGAGATATCCTCGAGGAAGATCAAAAGAGATTCAACAAAAAACATGACTGACTTACCTGCCAGCCAATTTGACCTCAGATGGGGCAAACCTAGCTGTTTGGTGTGAGAACCCATTTACCAATGATGAAGATTTATTTATTCTTAATTTAAAGATTTATTTAATCTTGTGTTTTTTATTATTTTGGGGCCATTTTATAAATGCAGTTACACACATCAGTGCGTGTAGTTATTTTGTAATTACTGCACCCCCCACACTGTGGTTAAAGGGCATTTGGCTAACCCTTCATGTCTCCAACCCAAGGAGTGGGGGACGTGTGGTAATTGCCCAATAACCACATGCCCTGTTGTGATTAATTGCTTATTTAATTTGGCACTTCATCAACACAGTTTGAAAACTGCTAATGGTAGATTCACAGATGCAAAGGAAGAATGTTATTGTATGGTATTTAGAGCTTCTTATACACTCTGTATCACAAAGTGCTTTACATGCAATGAGAGAGACTAGCAGTCTAGAATCTGTAAATATACTGTGGCAGCTATTCCACTGATCAACACCCACACACAGCCATGGACAATTGTTTGAACTAGTTTTAAAGGGAAGATCACCTACTGTTGTGAAAAGTGTCAAGATTTCTTTGACTTCCATGTGGACACCCACAGGACAGCACAAGAAACTGGCAAAGAGACTTCAGTTTAACATCCTCATCCAACAGATGACACACACTGTGCAGTACCCCCTGTGTACTGTACTTGAGTGCAGATATTTGGGATATGAGCCCAAGTCCCTGTGTCAAACTAGAACAATGAAACAGCTGTGTTACCAACTGACTCACGCTAAGACACTGACTAGCAGTTTTAAAGATTAGGTTCTTTTTGTGGTTTCTGCCTACGACAAATCCAATCTAATGTAGGTTTTTTCAAGGTACTGTAACACAATAAACACCAGATCCATGTGTAGCAGCACTCACAGTCAAAATGCACACAGATGTCTGGACTGTGGTCCCCCACCCTGTACAGTTTCTACTCTTTGTTGCATATTTCCACCAGCAATAAAGTATTTCCACATCTTTGGAAATTATTGATTGCTTGTGATTCTTTTTTTTTTAATGTGCTATTTTTGGCCCTCAGATGCTACCAGGGGGAGATTTACCCCCACCCCATATCGGCAAGGTCCCGGGACATGCCAGGATGTGGGCATCACAGGGCTCATGCTGAGCACTTTTTCACTTGTACATCCCCCTCCCCACCAGTCGGAGGCAGAGCCAGTCCTACAATGACCTCAGCACATGATTGGGTGTGCTCCCACACTCGACATGCAGAGGTCTGCTGGTCCCTCCCATGACAGTCTCCCAGTATGGTCCTAGGCTGCTGCACCCCCTGCCACTCCTAGGGGTCATTAGGCACAGGGTTCCAAGGTCCTTCCCTCCGCAAAGGAGGTGAGCAGCCCCTGGGATGCTCAGCCTCCTCCCCCCACCAACCTTCTGATGTCCCAGGTCCATTAACGAACCGCGGTGATCAGCATTGCAGATGAAAGCACTTCCACTGCACCAGTGGGCCGGCCCCTGCCTGTGATTCTTAGACTGGTTATTTGTACATTTTCAGTGGGTGAGTACTGTTACACTTGGCTCTGGTGTTCCTTGCATGGGGGAAATGGCAAGCCACAGTAGAAGCACCCTAGCCCTGCACCTCTGAGTGCAACCTCTTCTTGTCCTAATGCAACACAACAATCTGTGTTTTGACACAGTGAAGCGCAGCATCACAGTCTCTTACAGTGATATCTTGTAGGATACTGCAGGAACACAATGTAATCCCATGGCAATTACTCAAATTTGTCACAAAGGAGAATGTAATATCTTTATCACAGAGTGTTTTAGTCTGGTGGGCAGCACTGTATCATATGTATGTACTGTATGTATGTTTGTACGTACTGCATGTACTATGCTGTCCAGCAGGATGAACTGCAGTATCAGAGTTTCAGCCAGTGATAACTCACAGAACACTGCAGGAACAAATGTACTTCAATAGCAACTACTTAAATTCGTCACACAGGAAACTGTAACATCTAATTACAAAGTGCTTCATCCTGGTGAGCAGCTCTATAGATGTATTTTTTTTTCCCAATTGTTTAACCAGATGAGAGACACTAAGCTGAAAGCTTGTTTACAGGTGCAACCTGGGAGCACAGGGAATTTAAAGTGACACAATAGGTGTAAGACAATTATTTGAAATTAGCATCAAGAAGAAAGCAGAAGGATGGTCCCATGAGATGCAATGGACTCTATTCATGTACAGTATATTAGTTCTCATGTTAACACTACTGTATTCTCTCATTACTAACTGGATTATGCAATCTCCAATGGCACTGAATAGAACACTGCTGAACTGGCAAATGTAAAATTATGTTAACTTTGGAGTTACTGTTCATGACTGTAGGACCATATTTCACTTTTGTGGTGCTCCCTTGGTTCAGTTTGCACTGCTTTGTTTATATTACAACTCAGTAGAACATACATGCACTAAGGTTGGGTGAAATGTATCTTCTGCTGGTGGAATTCAAGTTAAATTATGAGTCCCCTTTCAAGACATTTCAGGATTCAGGTGGGAGGCATCTACAGTACATGGATCCTTAAGTGATCAAACAGCAGCAATCTTTCGAAATGTGGGAAGAATAGGGGATTGTCAAAGGAGAACCTGTACGCTGTTCCATCAGCTGGGCCTGTCAAGGTGAAGACACCTGTGTATTGTGGCACCCACTGCATTTGCCACCTACATGGATGCAGCTGGTGCCTTTTACAAAGCTGTATCCATATATCTCAAAGGTCTGACACATCTGCAATTGGGAACTTAGTGCAGCTAAACCAGCCCCATGCATCCAGCGACTGCGGATTTTGTTCTGGGTGCCCAGTGTTTGTGAAGGCTACTAAAAAAAACTGGAGGATTTAGGAGTAGAGAAGATTTAGTTAGGTTGGTGGGAAACCAGATAGGGGAAGGCAACAGAGGGTGGTAGTAAGGGTCAAATCTGGGGACAGCGTTGTCATGAGCATAGTGCTACAGGGATCAGTTATGGGACCTGTCCTGTCCAACATGTCATTAGTGACATAGGGGAAGGTATCCAGGGCAAGATGTGTTTCTTTGCAGACAGCAATAAGCTCTGTGGCAGGGAAGACAGACAGAAAGGGGTGAGGGAACTTCAAGAAGACCTGAAAAAGCTGGAAAGGTGGTTAACAATCTGGCAGATGAGATTCAATGCTAAGAAGTACAGGGTGATGCACTTAGGGAAAAGGAATCCACACATGGAGTATTGGATGGGAGAGGTTAGGCTGCCCACTTCATAGGAGAGGGACTTGGGTGTCATCATCACTGACTTACTCAGGTAAACCAGCCAGTGCAATACGGCATACAGTAAGGCATTTTTGCTGTAGGATGCTGGGGTGCCTTGGGACAGATTTTGATTGCAGAAGAAGGGAAGCAAAAACATCCCTATACAGATCTCTGGTGAGGCCTCACCTAGAATACTGAGCCCAGTTTTGGAGCCCTCAAATGAGAAAGGACATAGACAAGCTGGAGTCAATACAGAGAATGGTCACCAAAATGATTCAGGGCCAAAAGGGCAGATCCTATGAGGAACGATTGGGGGCCTTAAACATGAACTCATGAAAGGGCACATGTGGGAGAGGAGACCCTGACAGGCATGTACATTTCTAAGGACAATTAATACGATGAATACTCAAGACCTGTTCATTAGAAATAAGGATGCAGTCACAAGGACCGTTTAGTAGGAGGTTAGTGGGGAGCAAATTCAGGAGGGATATGAGGATATTCTACTTAATGGAAAGGGTGGTGGAGCCATGAAACAGACTGCCGGTGGAATTGGTGGTGGCAGATAGCTTTAATGGGTTCAAGCATGGCTTGGACAGAGCAGGAGAACTCATAGTTTCACTGGGGGGAGGGTTGTAGTTGGTGGTTGGGGGGGGCAGTGGGGACCAATGTCTCAGGACACTAAGTTAGGGGGTGAGGTAGGGTAACATGGGCAGACTTGATGGACCATCAGTCTCTTTCTACTGACAGAGTCTATGATCAAAACACTGTTCCTGGGTGCACTGGTGTCAACACAGGCTCTTGGTAAATTTGCTCAGACACAAGGCATACATGGGACATCAAAAATCTAGTCCACTGTGGTACATCTCACTCTGTCTTGAGTGTCCATCTTGAATTACAACAACAGCCATAGAATTCCACTTTGCACAGAGTTAAAAAAATCCTCTGATTCGTCAATTACTACTCAGACCAATGGAATTATGTCAGTACAACAGACGCTTAGGCATTTCTTTCGCCAGCTACCCACAAATCATCAATAAATTCATACACCTGGCATGTGGACCAACAACAGTTTCATTTTAAACATTAAAACACTTTGAATTTTTTTTCTAGTTCTACTATGCATTTTGTATATGCACTGGTGCACTTCAAGGCTTTTGGGTTGTACCATAATAACACATGCCTTATATGGTTTGAGGCATTCAGCTTTGCCTCATGCCTCACAATGTTCCCAGGGATTATGTTATTATAGCACAACTCATACCCTGTTGTGTATTATTGCTTATTTTTACTGTAAGATCATTATGACTATGAAAAATGTACAAAAATATGAACAGCATAACCAATAAGCCCCATTATGACTGATAAGCGTTAAAGTTTAAATATAAAAGAACACGCATCTATTTTATCTAAGCATATATTGCTGCCTTTAATATGTTCTGGCTCTCAGTACCAATGTATTAATTATAAAGATACTAATATTAATGGGTTACTATTAATCAGCCCTACTCACTGGACCTGTGTACAATTACGGTCATCTGCAACAATAAATGGATATGATTAGCTGGCAGTGTTACCTTCATGCTTCTCTGTATGCTGCTCTGCAGTGTGTCTCCTGCTATGTCAGGAAGAGAAGATGCACTACGGGTACTTGTCCTTGATTGTCCACGCACACATAAATCAGTCCAGCATGGCAAACCGTTAGCCTCTAGGTATTTGCTGATTTCCTGAACCTGTGAAGAGACAGCAGAAAGGAAGCTCAAAGCAAAATAAATCTACATGCTTACTGTAGTTTTGCTTCTGGCTAAATTTATTTATCTTTTTTTTTTAACTCAGTAAGTACACTTGACAATTAAATGCCCATTTTCAGGTATAACACAGGAGAGTACAAGACCAGGCAATGGATAAATAATAGTAACAATGCTAACACAAATGAAGGTATTCATACTGCAGTTCTTGTTATTTAGACATTAAAAAGAGTACAGTATATGTTAAAGTGTTTGCAATTCAGCTTCATTTTTCCAGGTGACTTGTTTAGACCAAAGGTCTGTTTTCAGCCACGCATGTGACAAGAGAATAATACAGCAAAGCAAATGCATTACAGTTTGATACGTGACCATAAACAAAAGACATGACATTAATGAATGTAGACATTAATGGAAATAATGACATTTACTAGAGCTTGATAAATTATTCAGTACTCTAGATTTAAAATCTGTAACTAAGATGGTGATAAAGTACTAAAGCTGTGCGATGGTGAGAAAGTTGAAACTGGAACCTACTCATCCCAAATCCCATAGATTTTACAAACATTTTTATTAGCCTTAATGCTACAAACTGGCAAGAAATATACATGGCAGAGCTGGAGAATGGAGACTGCATCTTGTCACAAAAGAAACACTGTTTTCCTTATTAACTAATCCCGGTACTAGGTAACCTATGTTTCTCAGTTGCGTCTTTTGCTGTATTTGGTCACACATTTTTAGGGCTGCAGTGGGCAGAGCCCTGCAGTCCTTTTGCTTTCAGAAAAAGGATTCTGCATTCTTTGCATTATTTCCTACTGAACAACAGTTTAGGACAATGAAAATTTAGAGTTGCATCGCAGTTCCCTGTGCAGTCTGTGAAACCCTCTGCTGTGTCAATGCAATCTTCCATAGGCACTATTTTTTGTTAGGTGGGAAGGGGGGGTGTAGTTTGATATTAGACTGACTCACATTACTAAGATGTCTGGTTTTCTTTCAGCTTAGATGTCTGCATCAGTGGGGGTGGGGGGCTTAGGCTGCTTTAGTGTGACATTACTCACCTTACGGACATTCCCAGCTTTCTTACATCTTTGATGTCAAGTGTGTGTATTGTGGGGGGAAGTAATAACCGATTTCAGTTCAGAAGGGTAGAGAATTTTGGTCTCATGTACTGCAGTTTGGTCTTGGGTGCAGAGGTTAGTCAATTGGAATTTCTTCTGTCTGGCCATTAGTGACTTAGGCTGTTTTCAGACCACACACTACTCTCTCCAGCACAACTCACTCAGATTTGGATAAAAGGACCTGCAATGTGTGCCTAGTTTTTTTTCCTTCTGCTTTGTTTAGAGAGAGTTCCTGGAGATCATCCACCAAATTGCTGCCTTGCGGACCAAGTAGAGAAGTATCAACAGTTACCTGCCTGCTGCTTCAGCTTGCTTAGCTCTACAAACAAGAAGAGGTCCCCCCTCCCCAGTTGAGTCCAGCCTGCTGTTGAGTCCTGACTGTGGGTGACTCTTCATTTAAGCAGGTAAGTTATAATTTAGTTTTGTTTTCTTTTCATTCTCCCATTTTTGGTCTCTATTTCTAAATTCTACGTACACTGTAGGGCAGGTTAATTACTGTGGGTCTGGAATGGATATACTAACTTTAGTGATATAATACTTACATTTTTGTTAGAAAAAAATACTCTAATCATTCATCTTGTTTAATTGTATTAGGGATTAGGCTAGGCAGACGACAAAACATGAGGTGCTTGAGAGACAAGGGAATTGGAAGACTACATAACAGCGTAAAAGTAGCATAGTCTTATATAGACGTGCGCTATGCTAGTGACACTACATAGGGTTAGTTGATATGGTTTTAATATTCTTTTTAATCAATATGTTTCAGTTGAGGGCTCTGTCCCTCACACCCCTGTGTTTTTTCTATTTAACATAGAGGTGTGGGTGGAGAGCAAAGCACCCCAACTCAAATAAATTGAGTAAAATAAACCCCACATGATCATACCAACTAGCCCCAAGCAGCGTAACTAGCAAAGTGTACTGGCTACACTGCTCCATGGTCCTCCACTATCACTGAGACTAGTGCTATGTTTGTTGGTTTGTTCTAAAATAAATGATCAAGTAAATGTTATTAATCTAATAAGTGCACCATAGTGGGTAGGTTTTGACCATGGAAAATGAGTGAGCCTGGTAAAAGGTGATGTTTTAAAAATGTTAAAAAAGAAAGGAAAACATTATGTTAATGTTCAATAACAGTGTGTACACTGTTATATTTGAAATAAACCCCTATTAAAGCTGCTGGACATGTTATGGTAAAACAATTAACCTATACTCAGATTATCCCTTTACCTCCAGTTGTGCGCAGTGTCCTTGTGTTCCAATTACACAGCTACTTTAACCTTTACCACTTTAATTTTACATTTGAAACAATAAAAGGACTATTCTTTTTATATGGCTTGGGCCAGGGTTTTAGTTACTAGTCCATGTTGTTTCTGCCTACCTGTTGTTCCATAAGGTCAGGGAGCACTGTCCACTGAATGCTGCTTCATTTTTTAGTCATAAGAAAAGCTATGTAATGCTGGTCCAAAGTCTTTGACTTCTAACACCGTCTAAACCATACTGTAGTAAAAGGAGTGCTGTGCTCATTTTATTATTTCAAATCTAATAAATGTGCTAAGAATCAACATAGGGGAATGGGTATTGTACACATCAGGAGAAGAGGGGAATCTAAAATGGAATAAAAAGTATTGATCAACATTTTTGACCACTGCCTCAAATAATGTCTATGTTCTTATAGAACTAAGTGCCTTTTAGTATTTTTCTGCATGCTATATCTAAAAACCAGACCTGTTGCTCAATGTTTTTTTTATTTGGAATGTAAATCCATTGTATGCACTGTATTTTGTCATTTACTTACGCACTGTAAGTAGTTAGTATCTGTATGTATACTGTCTATGTATTCCATGTAATTAATTCTGGGTTGCTCCTCAAAAAGGGAGAGGTTGTCTCAGTGAGCCTCCGTGGTTATTAAAACACAGTAAATACATAAACATGCACTGCTGCTTTAAAACAGTAGTTTATTTTAAAAAATATCTGTGTTATGGTTTATTACTTAATTGCTTGAAACTCTGAGTTGATTCTTGTGTTATGTTTCTGCTTTAAAATCTATGCAGTGCTATGCTGCTACCACATTTTATTTATCTGACTTGTGTTTTGTGGCCTGGGATTAGCCTTGCTCTCCCCCCATAGTCCCATAAGGAGAGAGAGAACAGTTGCATGCTAACCTAGCGCATCCAAGTCACAAGAAAGTGAAACTATGGATGGGGGCTTACATTCAGTTGATTAAATGATTTGCAGCCAATATATACAGTATATATATAAAATGTGTGTGAGTGAGACAGTAGACATATCTTCATGATCTATACTTACCCCCTGACCTCAAGGGTGGGAAAGCCACAAATAAGGTCAGAAGAGGTCAAGTACAGTGAGTGAAGGTATTTCTACTATATCACTCTCACCCATGTCATATTTGATTTGTATAACTGGTGTTCAGGTGGTTTTGTCATAGAAATGATGAAAAGTTACAAACAGAACAAAGTTCAAAATGTAAACTGTGTCACTCAAAACATCTCACTCTCATCAGTGGTGTCAGTCTGGTTTGCACAACAGGTGTTTAAGTGGTTTTGTGGTAGAAGTTATATACAATACAAAAGGACAAAATGCAGCATTTAGACTGTACCCCTCAAAGCATCTCACATCTGCTGGCTTCAGTGTTGCACATTGCTATTGTGACATCAATATTTTCAAGGCTAATCTCTGATTAGTTCAGTATTAGAGTGCTCCAATGTGACCTTTTATCATGCACAACATCACTACAATCTTTAATGTAGATAGTGAGACACTAGTTATATCTTGAGCAGCTTTAATCCATATCTGTTGTGTGTATGGCATAAATATATTTACTGTATGCCATACCTGTGAGGATAATGGAAATCCTGTTAAAGGAAAGGTTGGTAGAGTATCTTGAATCCAATGAGCTACAAGACCAATGGCAGCATGTATTGATGGTAGGGGGTGGAGTCATACCATACAAATTTGATTTCTTTGACTGGGTGACCAGGGAACCAGAACAGGGGAGGGCAGTAAATGTGGCTTATCTGGACTTCAGCAAGGCTTTCAACACTGTGCTGTACAGGAGACTCCTTAATTAAAACTTGCGGCCCAAAGGTGGGATCCAAAGTGATGAACTCAGTAAGGAACTGGTTAATGCATGGTAAACCTTCCTGAGAAAGTAAAATGTAAACCATTAAATAGTTATGTCTATAACAATCAAATTAATTTCAGGAGAAATTTTATTTTGTAACATAAAGCACCTGTGAAACGCTGGTCAATAACTATTGTAAAATCCTGATGGTTGTGTCCCCCACAACTATTCCACCAAAATTACTCCTCAGCCTTGCACCTCTGTGTGGGGATCGCAGAGGGTTTTAGCACCCCACCAAGTGTTACACTTAAATCCACAGAACAGCACTTGCTGACTGTGCATGATTTGATAAAGGACCATTTATTTTGGCAATGCCTTTACCTTTGGTTGTTTTCTTAGTATTTACATTATTAACTGTCTGGTTTGAGACTAAGTATTAACTTTAGTCTCCTACAGCCCTTATTACTGTATCGTTCTTTTATTATATCCTGAGAACTTGTGCATTTAGAGTCAGGCCCATTGAATGCAGTGGCTATAAACAGTTGTTTTATGCAATTCATCTCTGTTATTGAAACATGGTTTACTTGGAGTTCTTTTTAAATTCAAGTTTATTAGATTTTCCAACATACAGGCCATGGCATAATACAGGTAACACCACAAAAAAACATGAATTGTTTATCAACATAGGCCTGCCCCCCCCCACCTCCCATTCCCCTTCTGCCCCCCTCCCAGCTTGGCAGTACATAAGGCAATTCAAAATGAATCCAATATAATTAACTCAGAAAGTTCCACTATGAGGTGGGAACAGACCCTATCCCTCTAGACAATCACTTGGAGTTCTTAGTAACCCCTGAGAATGTATCATAAGGGAGTCAATTACGAATGTTATTGTCATTTGTTCTTGTGATACGATCTATGGTTGCACTGTCTCAATACTATGCATATATATATAGGTAGTAACTTATAAAGTAAATGTTTGAAAAAAAGAAAGACATTCCAAACACTGACTTAGTGCTGGATACTATCACTGCTAAAAACTCTCATACTGTAGAGAAGCAGGAATATGCATTTTTCTGTAACATAGAAACATAGAATCTGTTGGCAGATAAGGACCATACGGCCAAACTAGTCTGCCCATTTTCCTACTCACTGCTGCAGCCCCCAAATCTTATGTGAACTGTGGCTCTCCTGCTCTGCACATCTCCAGGGTACCCTTATGTCTATCCCATACACTCTTGAACCCCCATATTGTTTTTGCCCCCCACCACTTCTGCTGGAAGGCTGTTCTATGGCTCTACCAACCCTTCAGTGAAAAAGTACTTACTAACATTACCCCTGAACCTTCCACCCTTCGACCTTATATCATGCCCCCTTGTTCTTATGCAGAGTTTTTCTTTGAGATATGCTTTCCCCCTGTACCCTGTTTATTCCCCTAAGGTACTTGAAAGTCTCTATCATATCTCCCCTCTCCCTTCTTTCCTCCTGTAAATAGATATTAAGGTCCTTGAGTCTTTCCTCATAGGGCTTCTGGTGCAGTCCATGTACCATCTTCGTTGCCCTTCCCTGGACTGCCTCTATTTTGTCAATGTCCTTCCAGAGATGTGGTCTCCAGAACTGGATACAGTACTCCAGCTGAGGCCTCACCAGTGGCATCACCACCTCTTTCATCTTGCTTGTTATGCCCCTCCCTATGCACCCTAACATTCCACAGGTCTTGCGCCTGACTTGTGGTGGCCAGAATTTCCCCACCCATCCTGCATTCCTCCCTTGGAGTCCTGTGACCCAGGTGCTTAATCTTGCACTTTTTAGCATTGAAACTCAACTGACAGACACCCAACCACTCCTGTAATAGGTTAGGCCCTTTCTCATTTTTTCTACACCTCCAGTGTGTCGACTCTGTTGCAGATCTTGGTGTCATCTGCAAAAAGGCACACCTTTCCCTCCAGACACTCTGCAATGTCACTATTTTAGGCCGGCAAAGACACATTAAGCTGAGGCATGTTTCCTGGTGCATCCTGAGAGCACAGAGAGGTTAGTGAATTGCTCATGGTCACAAAGTATGCAAGTGGTGGCTGTGGGATTCAAACCCAGTTCTCCAGGTTTGCACCTCAGTGCCCTTAACCACTGCATTATACTGCCTTCCAGAAGGTGAACTGGTTGAAAAAATACTTCTGATCAGTTTTAAACCTACAGTAATTGCCGCACATGTTATCCTGGAGCATAAAGAGTTTTTTTAAATAATACCTACATCTGGAAGGATGGGAATGGTCCCAGTTAGCTTTAGCTTGCAGACATTCAACACCAGATCCCATGGATCTGAATAATTTTAAAATTCATGCATCATTTATAAAGACAATTTATTAAATGAGTTAGACCACTGAGTAAAACTCATTTAAAATGGTGACCCATAGCATTTACAATACAGTTACCAACAGTTACTTAACATATAAAAACACAACATAAACGCATAACATATATCGAATGCACATTGTAAATACAGAGATTCACATACAAGGCTGAATTTACGTCAACCACAGCAGGCCTTAGTTTGAGTTAGCATTGTCTCTAGAAACCATTGCTTGACAGCATTTTGGGAAGGAATTCTAATATTTGATTGTTTAGTTGTTGCTTTTGGAAAAATTAACTCACGATACGCTGCTTTCCTAAGGGAAATATTTACATCCCTGACTTCAAGTTTTTCAGCCAAATAATCAGTTATTTTCCTGGTGACATGTTTATAAGCCAAGACAAATTTATGAAGTTGCCTCCTTTCAGATAAAGAAACCCAGCCAAATTTATTGTGCATGAGAAAATGATATGTTACCCTGGGACATTGCAATATTAATCTGGCCAACCGATTGTACAATATATCTAATTTGTGAAGTTTACCTGAATATGAATATATATAATACACCACCATAATCGAAAAACGTAAAAACTTGTGATTCGACTATTTTTTCAATCATACACCCACCCAGGCAGTTTTTATTCCGGTATAATAAACCCTCCCTTTTTACAACTGAATCAATCAGTGCCTCCACATGAGAGTTGTCCGTAGCTGAGGAGTCCACCCAGTAGCCCAGATATTTATAAGTTGTTACCTGTTCTATCTTCGTCCCATCGGTATCAAATATTGATAAGCCAGAACAATCCTTAAGTTTCTTAGCAGAGCCAAAGACCATGCATTTCATCTTACCAATATTCATTTTAAGTTTTAACTTGGTAAAATAATCAGATAAACCATCAAAACTTAACTATAATTTTGCCTGGATCTCTTCCAAACTTGGAGCAGAAGTATAGACTATGGTGTCATCAGCATAAAGTTGGTAAGCCGAACTATTCACATGGTGTCCAAGGCCTCTCAAATAAATTAAGAACAATAAAGGACCAAACACTGAGCCCTGGGGGACTCCCCGGACAATGGGCAATGGCTCAGAAGTCATCTTGTTTACAGTAATATTCTGCATCCTCCCTTCTAAATAGGAGGTAAACCACTTTTAGGCATTGACTGACAACCCAATGTCCATCAGACTCATGAGAATAATTTCGTGGTCCACTGTGTCAAAGGCCTTGGAGAGGTCAACAAAGATGGCACCAGTTAAATGGCCTTTATCCATAGATTTGTTAACATCATCCAAGACCCTCACCATGGACAGCACTGTACCTTGTAATTTGCAAAATCCTGACTGATATCTGTCATACAAATCATTTTGATGCAAAAAATCAGCCAGTTGCCTTGCTACAAGTCTCTCCAACAATTTAGATACCTGTGACAATAGAGAAATAGGGCGATAATTGGTCAACTGGCCAGGGCTGTCCCCCTTAAAAATGGGAACAACCCTGGCTAATTTCTAGTCCTCAGGTATCATTCCCTCAGCAGTAGACCAATTATACAGCTAGGTAAGTGGGGCTGCTCTCTGTAAGGCAGAAAGTTTTAATAAATAAGGAGTTAAACCATCCGGACCTCCACTTTTGCCAGCTTTTAATCCCATTAAGGCCT
Source organism: Neoceratodus forsteri (assembly GCA_016271365.2). NCBI lineage: Eukaryota > Metazoa > Chordata > Ceratodontiformes > Ceratodontidae > Neoceratodus > Neoceratodus forsteri. Next base: position 1,365,350,768 of record CM057455.1, on the reverse strand, counting down.
CAACAAGCTCATATTCCTCTAACTTTTTAAATGAAAACATGTGAGGTGAGTCTTTATTGAACTGAGATTGCTTTAGAATGTCACTGGGATCGGGGTCACCCAAAAAATTCCTTGAGTTCACAAAATAATTATTAAATACATCAGCTAAAGATTCCTCACCCACGTGCCCTGGAATTTCTATATTATATGAAGATCCCTTTTGTTTTTTATGGCCATTTGTCTCTTTTATTATTTTCCAAAACATTTTGGTATTCCCAGCAGAAGCATCTAACTTTGTATTATAATATATTCTTTGTGTTTCTCTTACAGCTGTTACATACAGATTCCTGAGGCTTCTAAAGTATTCCCAGTCTCTCCTTAGGTTAGAATTATGCACCCTCTCCCAAGCCGTTTTTTTTTTTTTGCCTTTTCAGCTTCCTCAGTGCTGGCGAATACCATGGGGCTGAAGTTTGTGGTAGGTGGTATTTTCAAAACTTAAACAAAAATGATACAGTTGTGTGAGACACCTAAGTTTGCATCATGCAGATGCAGCATAAAATTTAGCCATATTTTCATAGCTGCATCAAAACAACACTAATACTTGCATCATAATTGCATCACATTTGCAATATATTTGTGGAATGCATTACTACCACTTCACTTCTGTGTCACTTTTTGTATCACTAATCTAGATGCAAGTGCAGGGGTAGCAGATCATGGTGCATCCATCTTCTGATGGTAGTGCACACTTCTGATGCAGACAGCTGTGATCTGTGATACAGAAGTGATGCAACTTGCTGCTGCATCGGCAACAAATCTTTGAAAATACAGGCCTGGATATTTTGAACATACAGGCCTGTATATTTACCACCCCCCATCCCTCATAAACTCCAAACACTCAACTACAGATAATGGGTCCAGAATGAAATACAGACTTGCAACAAATAAGGGAAAATAAGATGAGGACCCATGTCTTGCAGTATGTTCTTTTTCCTCCTGAAGTTCAAGATCAGGAGAATTATAGCACAGAAGTGCTCCACTCCTTTTCAGTTCCACCTGCTAAATGAAAAACACTGACTGCTGCCCATAAATACATATGTGTGTGCCATTAGCCATGCCTTTTCTGAAAAATGATACTTTTACCAGCTGCTTTAGAATGAGAAGGAAAGGAAGGAAGCAAGGAAAGTCATGCTGCTGACTCTACCCTTTTTGAAACATTACAGCAGTACTATCAGACTTAAGATATTTAAACTAATTTCCTAATAATTTTAAAGATGAAGCACCTTAGTATCTAAACTGGAAAATGAGGTGTTTCTTCATAGATGCCCCTTCTATGAAAAAAGATCCCATCATTATAACAAGAATAACAATTTCAAATTTCCCCTCCAGATAAAAGATGCATCTAGCCAGGGCTATGAAGATGATTGCAGGGCAGCAAGGTAAATCATACAAGGAGAGACTGAGGGCCCTAAATATCTACTCCCTGGAGGACAGAAGGGAGATGTGAGACATGATTGAGACCTTCAAGTACTTGACTAAGACTTAAGACTAAGGAGGGAGTCAGTGCATTGGGGCAGAAGTTTGAGGTCTTTGCAGAATATTTAAACTAGCAAATGGGGAGAGGGGTGCAGCACCCCATATGTCGAATGGGAAGAACACCCCTCCCCCCTCAGCTAGTGGTCAAACAGGGATTCAGCATGTTTGCAGTTCATTTGCATCACCAGGTAAGAAAAAAGGTCCGTCTCCCCATACGACGCACAGGGGAAATGCCAAGCCTCACCCAACAACTAACACACCAAATCTGGCCAATGGAAAATCATGTACACAAATGCTCACAGCCTGGGAAATAAGATCCCAGACCTGCAGGCAATAATGTCAGAGGCTAAACTGGACATAGTAGCAATTAGTGAGACGTGGTTTACCAGTAACCACACTTGGGAGACTTCAGTACCTGGCTATGTATTGTTCAGAAGAGACCGAGGTACAAAAAGTGGGGTGGAGTGGCCCTGTATGTCAATGAAAATATCAAAGCTACAGAAATTCAGAATACACATAAGGAGCCAGAAGAATTGTGGGTCACGCTGGAAACAGGAAATGGGACAGCCATAAGAACCGGGGTTGTCTACAGGCCCCCAGACCAGGGGGAGGTCATAGACACATTACTGTTAGAAGATATACAAAACATGACAGCTAAAGGGGAGGTTCTGATAATGGGAGACTTCAACATACCGGATACAGATTGGTCAATACCAGCAGGAACATCTGCCAGAACTAGACACATGGTGGATTCCCTGCAGGGGGAGGGCCTCAAACAACTGGTACAACAACCCACAAGAGACAGGGCTATCCTAGATCTAGTACTGACTAACAGGGAAGGGATCACATATCTCCAGGTAGAAGGTCACCTGGGGGGCCAGTGACCATCACATGGTATGGTTCAATTTGGCTACTACATATAAATCATCCCATTCCAAGGCAAAATATGGGACTTCAGAGGAGCTGCCTTTGATAAGATGGCCAACAGAGTTAAGCTAGCCCTGGCAAAAAGAAACACAGGTGAGGGGATACAGGCAAAGTGGGCAAGCATTAAGGATGCAATACTTGAAGCAACATCCCATTGTGTTAGACAGAAAAGGAAGGCAAAAGAAGAAGGAAACCATTTTGGTTCTCAAATACAGTAGCAGATAAGGTCAGAGCCAAAAGGCGGGCCTTCAGGAAATATAAGGGAACACAGTGGGATGACGATAGGGAGGCATACCAAACTGCCCTAAGGGAAGCAGGGAAGGCAGTAAGGCAGGCAAAGTCCCAAATTGAGGAAACACTAGCACGAACAGTAAAAGAAGGTGACAAGACTTTCTATAGATACATTAGTGAAAGGAGAAAGTCCAGAGGGGGTATTGCTAAGCTCAATGGAGAAAAGGGGACATGTGAGGAGGAGGACCCTGTAAAAGCATTTATCCTAAATAGATACTTTTTCTCAGTATTTACTGAATAGAAGGTAGGGCAGGCCCACAGCTCAGCACCATGGACACAGGGGGGAGGGAGGTGAGCACTACTCCCTTCACAAAAGAAAGGGTCCTACAAGAGCTCGCTAAGCTCAGGGTGAATAAGGCAATGGGACCTGATGGCATACATCCCAGGGTACTTAAGGAGCTAAGGGTGGAATTAGCAGAGCCACTAGCAGAACTGTTTAGTGAGTCTCTGAGCACAGGAGAGGTCCCAGAAGACTGGAGAAGGGCTCATGTGATCCTGCTCCACAAAAGTGGTAGCAGGGAGGAGGCAGGGAACTACAGACCAGTCAGTCTTACCTCAGTAGTGGGCAAGATTATGGAGGCACTCCTTAAGGAAAGGATAGTGCCATACCTGGAATCCATAGGGGCACAGGATCCAAGACAGCATGGGTTTACAAAGGAAGGTCCTGTCAAACTAATCTCATAGATTTCTTTGACTGGCAACCAGAGTGGTGGACCAAGGGGAGCAGTTGATGTCGCCTACCTTGACTTCAGCAAAGCTTTTGACACTGTTCCACACAGAAGATTGATAAATAAGCTGGGTAGGCTCGGGTGGTCAGTTAGTCAACTGGTGGCAAACTGGTTGACGGGCAGAAAACAGAGAGTGGTGGTAAATGGTATACAGTCAGAAGAGATGCAAGTCACAAGTGGAGTACCTCAGGGATCAGTCCTGGGGCCAGTCCTCTTCAATATCTTCATTAGTGACCTTGCAGATGGACTAGAGGGTAAGGCTTGTCTGTTTTCAGATGACACCAAGATCTGCAACAGAGTAGATGATCCAGATGGGGTGGGCAGAATAAGAAGAGATCTGGATAAACTTGCAAAATGGTCAGAAGAGTGGCAACTGGGATTTAATGCAAAGAAGTGCAAGATCATGCACATAGGGACGAGAAACCCTGAAGCCACCTATAGGCTGGGAGGGGAGTTGCTGGCAGTCACAAAGGAAGAAAGAGACTTGGGCATCATCATCACTGAGGACCTGAAATCATCCAAGCAGACCTCTAAAGCAGTAGGTAAGGCTAGGGGGATGTTAGGGTGTATAAGTAAGGGTATCACAAGTCGTAAGAGAAGGTAATAATCCCTCTTTACAAGACACTGGTTAGGCCCCATCTGGAGTACTGCATGCAGTACTGGAGGCCACACCTTCACAAGGACATTAACCAAATTGAGGCAGTCCAGAGAAGGGCAACCAAAATGGTGCAGGGACTGCATCAGAAGACATAGGAGGACAGATTAACCAAGCTCAATGTGAATACCCTTGAGCAAAAGAGGGAGAGAGGTGATATGATCGAGACATTCAAACACCTTAAGGGCATTAACAAGGTGAAAGAGTCTAACATGTTTAAATATAAGAAAAATAGCAGGACAAGAGGACGCAGCATGAGATTAGAGGGAGGCCAATTAAGGGGGAATGTGAGGAAATACTTTTTCACAGAAAGGGTGGTGGATGCATGGAATGGCCTACCTCAGGAAGTGGTGGCTATGAATACAGTGCAGGGATTCAAACAGGCATGGGATAGGCATAAGGGAGCAATACAGATGAGTATGAATAGATAGGCCATTGACAGAGCAAAGGCCGATGGCACATTTATAAGGTAGAACTGGATGGGCCTTGCGGTCCTTATCTGCCATCAACTTCTATGTTTCTATGTTGAAAGGGATTAATAAGATGAACAAGGACAGTATCTTCAGGCTAAACTGCAGCAAAATCCAGAAGGAGCACAGCCTAAAGTTGTGTGTGTATGTGGGGGGGGGGGGAGTTAAAAGGAAGGTTACAAGACACTTCTTCACAAAAAGGGTGGTGAGCAAATGGAATGCACTGCTAGAAGAGGTGATCTCATTGAGGACAGTGGGCAGCTTCAAGAGGTGCTGGGATAGATATAGGGGGAAGATAAAGGAAATGGAAGGGGCAAGGAAGTTAATGGAAAGGTAGGGAAGGGGGAGCAGAGACACCAGCTTGAGCTAAGAACCCTGCACAATGAGCAGACTAGACAGACCAAAAAGCCTAATTCTGCTGGCTTCTTCATATGTTCATATGTTTGTATGAGATTTTAGCCTTAAATAAAAATGTTAATTCTTTCAAAAAACAGCCTACTATTCTGTGTGATAAATTATATATTCTTTTAACTATATGATATGAATAAATAAGAGATTATACCTTATAGCTGCTGCTTTATGTATTTTCTTGGTTGCTAATCAACACAAACCACAGTCCTGTATGATCCTACAAGGGGCACAATAAATGCTTTTGTTTATTGCACCGTCATATTCATTCTGATTCTTTTTGAACTAGTCATATTCTTAAAGTAAACAATATATACTCTCAGAACTCACTTCCATTCTCATGTCCTTATGTTTGTTCACTTTAATACAGGTTTTCTTCCCTTTCACTTCTTAATACATGTCTGCAGAGGTTCTGTTCCCTCTCACTCCATAAAATGTGCCTGTTATGTTTGCTAAACAGTAAAATAATGGTCCCCAAATTAGTAATGTTCTAACATAACTATTCATAATAATATAAATGATTCAGTTAGTAACTAGTTCACCATTACTATTTGTCACTGTATGACATCTTTAATATTGGTGGTTCAGTGTTGCTAGCACACTTCCCCAAAGTAAAAAGTAACAATCAAATATCCTCATTAGTCTGTATCAGCATCACATCTGTAAGACTACTGCACTCCACAGCACTAAAGATTCTCAAAAAAACCTTAATACTGTAGCAAGTCTATTCAGCTACAGAGGGTCACCATCAGCCATGGGTGATACTACACATATTCCAGGCTATCATCTCTGCCTTCTTTTTAATGGAGGTATCCACCCCTACCATGCCAAGTGAACAAATGATGCACCAGGCATCACCACATCACTTAGTGTGCCATGCCATTACACAGAACGTGATGACATTGTGCACTACTCATGACATAGTTGGCCACCCAGTTGCTTGCAAAAGCCTACAAAACCTATCCCAGGCCAACACAGTCAGCCCCGCACCCAAAACAAAACAGGGTGGGGGGGGCCTGACAGGAAGAGATGCTGATTTCATTAAGGTCATCAGCTTGGACCTAAAAAACAAATAGCAGCACCAGCTAGGATGCACTACAGTAACGCTGTGGTATATCATTAAATGCTAGAGTATGCTGCAGGGAACAGTGCAGTTCAATTGCAATTAAAGCCCTTTCTACTGCAGTATTTATAAATGTTCTTAACCCATCATGCTGATCACTATGGAAATAAAAAAACAAGTAGCAAACTTTTTTTTTTCCAGTTCAAATTTTATTAAAGTTTCCAATACAGAGAATGAATCAAAACAGTGTAAAACATGACCCCATACATCAGGTACAAAATGCAGAATGATTCGTGCTCCCCTACCCCCTCACCCACCCAACCCAGCACCCACCCCGAACAACCCAGCGCCTCTTTACACCTATAGCACAGTACCTATGGATATAGCCTGGTAGTGCTTAAACTTGTAGTGCACAGAGAGTTTGCAGTGGGCCCCAGATCCTATCAGACTTCTTAAGTTTGTTATATAGACTGGCAATAGTCCTTTCTGTTCTAAGGTTCACAAGTAACTCCCGAAGCCATTCAACATATGTTGGAAAAACAAGTAGCAAACTTGAAAACTAAACAAGATACTGATAAGCTGAGTATTTTAAAAAGTGCAGAAGTGGGAAGGGGGAAATGGGGTGAGATCCATAACAATATCCAGTCATGGCCTTTACCCAGTATACTGAACAGACCATGACTAGCCATGGCTTGCTCTAACTCTGAATATCATTATGAATTTTAGTGACTACCATAGCAGCACTGATTTGTGTCATAATCCAAGGGACAAGTATTTCCAAGGCAGCTGCTTGTAATACTTCTACTTTCAGAAGTGATATTTCTACTGAGAGGAGACAGAGAAACATAGCAAAGAAGAAATATTTGAAACTCAGTGCATCAGAAAAACACTGCTACAAATGTGGTCCCCAGAGCAGATAGTGCACATCCATTACCTTTGAAAAAGTATATCCCGTATAGTCAATTCTGAAGATTAAAAATAAACTATAGTTCATCTGAACCATATGACTGATAGGCTAATGAACTGGAGATGAGTTTTCACAATCGGGGTTACAACAAAATGTTATTGAGACAGGCTAGCGATAAAGCTGAGGTTCTGAATTTTACTTCATTTCATTTTTATTATTTTATACTTGTTAGCTGATGAGCAATTTTGCCCATCTTCACAAGCGACAAGTTAAAAAAAAAGCCATATAACATGAATACAGTACAATACATTACAGACCCCCAAAAATGCAGTATAAAAATTATGTCAATATTAATGAAACAAATAAACATACATTAAGTGCATGAACAGTCATTCCTTAACAACAGCCAGTGTTTAATACTCAATGTTCTAATAATTTCACTGGGTATACAGATATAAAATCTAGCTGCCCTATATAAGACTGACTTTTGCCCAAACACTTTAAAAAAAAGGAATTTTATATTCATGTTTACTCTGGGATCTAGTCCCCTGCATATCCATAGCTCTGATAAACAATGATAGTACTGTCTGAGGTAACTGACCTAATGTTCCTTTATGTAACATGGTACCCATCTTTAAATTGGTTTTATTTTCAAATGATAACCAGCATCCTTTAACAAATTACAGTGATGGGTCCTACTTAGTCAGAAATCTTAAAGCACAGTTTTATGCAACTTTTAACTTATCAAGCATTTGCTAGTGGCCAAATACACACTCAATTCATAATTAGAAACACAAAATAAAAAACTGTGTGCTAATAGTATATGAGACTCAGGGACAAGATGGGTTCACGCTCTAAACAGAAGCCCTAATCTCTAATAAATAGAGATGATTTACTGAAAAAAAGAACAATAAAAAGCCACAAGAAAAATACAATTCATGAACATGGTCCTGTTACTTTTGTCAGTAAATAAAATCATCTGGCAGGTAAAATTGACAATATAATTTATCGTAACTGCCCTATCCTGCTTGGTGACAAGGATGTAACTTCAGCAGTGGGTGATGCCCCATGCATTGTTTTCAGTAGGTATTACATAGTATGGATGAACAAAACTGAGTGACTCGCAGTTGAGCAAGTCCATTTGCGCACCCAACGAAATAGCTACTGTGCAGGAATAGTGAGACTGCAGCGACACAATAGTGAGGGCGAACGACAGGAGCAATGACAGAGGAGTGTACAGTCATGTGGGTTAAGTAATGTAATGTGGCTTACTGCTGCAGAACTGGCTGCTTGGAGTAATGGATATGAGCACTGCTTAGAGTAGCCATGGTCCTGGGTTTGGGACTGTGTGCAGGTATATGTTTATGCCCACTATTATGGCTGTTAGAAATTTTATTTTAATATGGGATACCCCTGGAGAATGTGGCCCTCCTCCTGTGTATTCTCCTTTCCCCAGTGTCCACCTCTCCCTCCCCAGAGTTGATGATAATAATATGGGCTGTGTGGGTACAGGGGGTATTGCCCCCACATTAAAATATAGTGTTTTTTGTCCCTGTTTTATATTGTGCACTGTCACTGACTTGTGGATTGTTGTGGTGGCTGCATCACCGATTTTGACGTTGGCAATATGTGCTCGCTATTATGCGAGTCACCACTACATTTTCACCTTTATGACATGGAACCCTTTCAGTAGAGCAAGCAGTCTGAGAGACAAGTTAGTCCATAACTGATTTGAGACAAATCAGTCAGCTATCACTAATAAGAAGTGGTTACCATACAAACCAAAAGGTTTCTTCAAATGCCACAATTGTAATGTGCGCACATATGCACAGCCTGGTAAAGAGTTTGTACACCCCCTGCATGAAGATTTCAAATTGGAGACAGGTGAATTTATTAATTGCAGTACTGACATTGTCACATATGTTCTATGGTGTAACTGCAATAAGATATATGTGTTGAGAACAGTGTCCAGCTTGAAAACTAGCACACAAGACCATTGAGCAGTATTATTATTAGGAGATTTGACACCCCACTTGGTAATCATTTATTTGATTACCATAATTAAAATCCTAGAGAATTAAAGTTCATAGGCATTGAGAGAGTGGGTCCTTTGGGGGGGACTGGTGAACACACTATCACGTAAAAAATCAACTTGGATTTAAAAATTACAAAGTGTTACACCTGCTGGTTTAAACAAGCAATGGGATTTGAAACCTTTTTTTTTTGTTGTTAATTTCTTTTATCTCCTATCTGCAGACTGGCCCCCTTCCTCTGGCCCCCCCCCAGCCCCATTATCCCAGCTTCCACGGATACTCATCTCTGGCTTGAGGTGCCAGCTGGCCAGGTGTGGTGCCTGTGGAGAGCCGGCATCACCCCACCGGTCCACAATGTTTTCTTTGCTCTGGTTTTCTCCCTGACCCCAAGTGCGGGACGTAGCGTGCAATGATGCTAATGGCCGAGATTCAGCATGTGGCACACCTGGAGTCTTCTTCATCTCCGCCCCCCCCATATGAGGATTTGATGTGCCAGCCTCCAGCCACCACTAGGGGTAAGGCATGCGCTGATCTCCAGTCCCACTCCTCCCAGGGAAAGGAGAGCTGTCCTCTGGATGCTTAATTCTCTCCCTCCCTGGCCAACTTCCGAGACCCACTTGTACCATGAACACAGGTCACCAGCATAGCAGGAGGTAAGGCATGATGCCCCAGCCCTCCACACCACTGGGCCGGCCTTAGATTTTAAATCTTTTTTTAAAATATTAACTAGCCACACTCCCTGAGGAAGACTTGTTGAGAGTTGAAACACTTCAATCAATCAATCAATCAAATCTTTATTTATCCAGGCGAACATCGTTGAGCAGTCCTCATTTGCAAGATGGACCTGGTTAGATCAAGGTCAGTTACATAAAAATATGGTACAATGCAAGGAACAAAACACAATGATAAAACAGGTTATACAGTCATAAAAGATACCAACACATGGATATGTGCAATTAGGCAAGATCCATTAGCACAATTCATATATTTACATATAAATACAGAAATTGGGGGAATATGAGTTTGGGCATGGAGAGAGTATAGGTGGTGACTAATATTTTTATTTATTTATTTGCTTTTGTTAACCGGGTAAGCACACTAGACAGCCAAGTGCCTATTTTCAGGTGTGAAAAGTATAGAGGGATTTGCCAGAGGCAGAGGAAATAGACAGTGAGTGGTCTGGGCAGATGATGGAGGTGGGGCTTCGGGGAGAGAAAAGGGGAAGGGATGCAACTAAGCAGGGGAGGGGTGATAAGATAGACAATTAATGGTCTAGGCAGGTGATGGGTGGCAGGGCTTACAGGGGGGGGATGCAATTAGGCAGTGAGGGAGGGTGGAAATAGGTGGTGAAGGAGTACGGAATGTGAAAGGGAGGAAGGACAGGTCACTATTTGCTAACATGGGTAAAAAAGAATGGGAAGTAAAGTAGGAATGCAGGACATGGAGTTAGCGGAGAGAGTTGGTGGAAGGGACAGGCTTGGAGATGAAGGAGAGGAAAAGGATTCGCCCTACTACTGTCAAAAACAGTTGCATTGTTCCTTGAGCCTCCTACAGCTGTAGAGACTTTTTTTTACCTACAGCCATACCTTTGCATCTAGCATTTATTGTGTTTGTCAGCACTTGTCAGCTTTCTTGCTTATTTTGGATTACATTTGTACTTAACATAGTGCTTTTACTGCCATTAAATTATATTCAGTATTAAGCTGTGCCTGGCTACTAGTTAGCTTTGTGAGTGCTCAGGATTTTTGAATTCTTTGCCTCTGTGTTTGAAAGCTGGCTGCCATACTTCCCTGAGCACTGGCCCTGCACCATGTATCATAGCCCCCCTTTTGGATCCAGCAACATAGAAACAGAGATTGCTTGCCGATAAGGACTGTTTGTTCCCCCCAGTCTGCCCATTTTTCCCTGCCTACAGTAACACTGCAGATCATACATGAGCTCCAATCAGTTCTCCCTCCCCCTTTCCACTGAGATCCCTTGTGCCTATCCCATGCATTCTGAAACCCCACCACTGTTTTTGCTCCTACCACCTCCAATGAAATGCTGTTCCAGGAATCCACCACTCTCTCTGTGACGTAGTACTTCCTCACATCTCTCCTGAATTTACCCCCCTCCAGCTTCATATCAGGTCCCCTTGTTCTTGAGTACCTTTTTTTTTTAAAAAAATACTTCCCTCCCATATCTTATTTTGTACCTTTTTATAACAAGGCGATGAATAGTGTAAAAATATTACAAAAATAACACATTTATGAGCCCATGTTACATTTTGCAAATGCAGGCTCCTAACATTGATACATTTCAGTATTTTTACCCCAAATTCTTCACCTGCAGCCCTATCAGCTCTGGACAGATTTTGTTATATTTATGTTTCCTATGCAACTGTATCTTTATGATGTATAGTAATATTGTATGGTCTCAGGACTCCACTGCACATGATTAACATTCAACCATAGCTCCGGTCTGATGTACAATAAATGGACAATAAGGTGCCTGAAGCTATCATGAAACCAATCATAACAGAACTACAGAACTGGTTTTCAACAGTTGTTATTTTCTTTTGTCACATTTAAATGTTTTTGCAATGCAACTGTTGAAAAACATACAGTATACTTTTTTTTCATGTATAGTTTTTCAGTACCCACCCTTCTCGATGTTTCTTATTCAGCCCAGATTCCAGACTCCCCTCTTCATTTTGGCCCCCAGTTTTCAATGCCTTCCTACTTGTGTTATGGCATGACTGGGTTGCCACCACTTGCAGGGAACATACATGATAACGCTGGAGAACAGAGGACAGAGATATACTTAGGACTGCTGGGGTATCTTTCTCCACCCCTTCCTAGCACAGCAGTATGCAGATGGTGAACTCACAAGCTGGCATGGTACTGATGCCTTGCCTGCTCAGCACAAAGCTATTTGGTTGCTGTACTCCTCTTCAGGCCACCACAGGCAGTCACAGGCACTAACACAGACACCCCAACCCCCAATCATGTTTAAAGCAGCAGTACTTGCTGTTTGGCAAAAATATTATCTTTTTTTGAATGTAACTCCTCACTTCCATGGGCTCACTATTGAGTCCTACGAGTGTTTGACTTTCAGCTATACCTAGATTATAGTATACTGAATGGGAGTTTGCAACTCATCTGTTAAGCTGTAGGCCAACTACCTGATGTTTGCTACAATGGACCAGAGTGTTTTGGTGGATTCAATGACAAGCAACTTGGACACAGAAAATTGTAACAAAAGCCAGTGGGTGCAACCATGTTTGACCTACAGTGACCTACAATGTCTTGCAGAGGGTCAGAGGACACTATGACAATTGGATGAGAAGGCACCGTAAGTACCAGTATCAAAACACATGAAAGGATACCTAAACAACATTTTGACAACAAACTATTCAAAAATCTGACTTCATATAGGACTAAAGGAAAGACTGCTGTATTCATCAATGCTAAAATTACATTTATATAATTTACCTAAATGTGGTTCCAAAGCATTTGGAAAATGTAAAAATCAGTCTTCCAATTTCAAAAAAAATGCCTTACCTGCTTCCTAAAATGGCTGTCAAATGTGTTAAGTGATGACATCATTGAAGCAAGAGTCAGAGAGATATATGGCTCTCTATAGTACTAGCTAGTTCTTTTTTCTTTTTGTATGGAATTGTTGCACCAAAATGGTCAAAACCATGTGCATTATTTTGATCAATACACATGTTAGGCCATTTACAGAAGAAAGAGTTCTGAAAGAACTCTTAAAACTGAAGGTGGACAAAGCAATGGGGCCTGATGGGATTCATCCCAGAATTCTAAAAGAACTAAGGGTAGAACTAGTGACACCACTGACTACCCTTTTTATCAAATCATGGGAGGATGGGGGTGGTACCTGAGGACTGGAGGAGGGAAGATGTGATTTCCCTTCACAACAAAAGTCGGAGCAAGGCAGAAGCAGGAAACTACAGACCTGTTAGTTTAACCTCAGTGATAGAGAAAATGATGGAATCATTTCTGAAGGAAAGAATTGTCGAGTATCTAGAGGCCAGAGGGGCACAGGACCCTAGGCAGCATGGATTCACAGCAGGAAGGTCATGCCAGACAAATCTAATAGATTTCTTTGACTGGGTGACCAAAGTAGTAGATCAGGGAGGGGCTGTGGACATGGCCTACTTGAGGACTGGAGGAGGGTGGATGTGATTCCACTTCACAAAAGTGGGAAGAATGCAGAGGCAGGAAACTACAGACCTGTTATTCTGACCTCAGTGGTAGGGACAATGATGGAATCACTTCTGAAGGAAAGAAATGTTGAGTACCTAGAGGCCAGCAGGTCACAGGAACCAGGACAGCATGGATTTACAGTGGGAATGTCATGTCAGACAAATCTAATAGATTTCTTTGACTGGGTGACCAAAGTAGTAGATCAGGGAGGGGCTGTGGACATGGCCTACCTAGACATTAGCAAGGCATGTGACACAGTCCCACACAAAAGATTAATATACAAGTTAGCCAGCCTGGGAGTGGGTCCCAAGATGACAGCCTGGGTAAAGAATTGGCTGGAGAATAGGACACAGAGTAATAGTAAATGGAGTCCACTCAGAAGAAAGGAGGGTTACTAGTGGGGTCACTGAGGGTTCAGTATTAGGACGGTCCTCTTCAATGTCTTTATAAGTGGCATTGCAGAGGGACTGGAAGAAAAGTATGTCTCTTTGCAGATGACACAAAGATCTGCAACAGAGTTGATGCACGAGTGCGGTGGAAAGGATGAGAAGGGACTTGGCAAGGTTAGAGGAATGGTCAAATGTATGGCAGCTGAGATTCAATGCTAAGAATGCAAGGTAATGCACCTGGGAAACAAAACCCAGGGAAGAGTACACAATGGGGGTGAGATACTAACAACAACAAAATGGAAAGGGACCTGGGGGTAGTCATATCAGATGACCTAAAGGTGGGCAAGCAATGTGAGAGGGCAGCAAGGAGGGCTGGGGGATACTGGGATGCATAGGAGAGGCATCACCAGAAAACAGGAAGTTATTATCCCTCCAGACAGACAGCTGGTGAGACCCCATCTGAGTACTGTGTGCAGTTCTGAGACCCAATCTCGCAAAAGACATAGACAGGATGGAAGCTGTCCAGAGGAGGGCAACTAAAATGGTGCAGGGTATGCACCAGAAGACATATGAAGAGAGACGAAAGAAGCTTAATATGTATAGCCTCGAGGAAAGGAGGGACAGGGGGGACATGATAGAAACGTTCAAGTACCTCAAGGGAATCAACAAAGTCCAAGAGGGTAGCATCTTTCAAAAAAAGAGGTGTGCAAGAACAAGACGGCACAATTTGAAGATGGGGGGGTGGCTCAGAGGTAATTTAAGGAAGTATTTTTTCACAGAGAGGGTTGTGGATGCATGGAACGGCCTTCTGGAGGAGGTTGTGAAGTCAAAATCAGTGGTGGAATTCAAGCATGCATGTGACAGTCATAAGGCCATTCTAGGGGGTGGGGGTAGGAAGAAGTAGGCTGCTGGTTAACTAGGATCTGGAGCTTATCCAGTAGGTATGGAAATGGGCAGACTGAGTGGGCCAAGCGGTCCTTATCTGCCGTCAAATTCTATGTTTCTATGTTTCTATCTATGGTTCTGTTCATTTTGTTTACTTTAACATTCTGAAATTGTGTTTTAATCCACCCGACTTTCTCTTTGGCAAACAACAGTGCAGTACAAATCTTAAATAACCTGATGGTCTAGTGGTTATGGCAGATCCAGGATGTTACAATTGAGGGGTGGGGTGGTATGCATACTTGATATGCACTTTTTAGACCATGGTGAGCTGCTGGAGTGCCTGCGGCATCTTTGTGGGCTGTCTGGTACAGTCCTCAAATGGTTTCATTCGTTCTTCATGGGCAGGTCTCAAGAGAGTTGCCACTGGAATTTATTCCTCTGGCACTCACTCCTTGTCCTGCGGGGTGCCGCAGGGCTCCATCTTAGCCCCCATGTTGTTTGTAGTGTACATGCTGCCATTGGGAGATATCATCAGGCGATACAGTCTGAGTTTTCACTGCTATGCAGATGATACTCAGCTGTATATGTCCTTTCTACCTGGACAGAATGATGCACTCTCCATGCTAAATAATTGCTTTACTGAGATCAGAACTTGGATGAGTACCAGCTGGCTGAGACTGAATCCAGGTAAGACTGAAGTGTTGGTAGTGGACCCTGGTTGCCCGGGGGCGGGTCTGGGGGCTGGACAGCCATCAGGTTTATTGCTTGGTGGCGTACCGCTCACTACCTCAGACTGGGAGCGTAACCTCGGCATTATTTTTGATAATGGTTTGACACTAAAATCTCAGGTGTCGGCTGTCGTCAAATCCTCTTTTTACCACCTGAGGAATATCACCCGGGTGAAACACCTGGTTCCCCCTGATGATCTTCCAACATTGGTCCATGCCTTTGTCACTACTTGCCTTGATTACTGCAATTCCCTCTAGCTAGGGCTGCCAGGGGTTGATATGTGCCACTTGCAGCTGGTGAAGAATGTGGCGACCAGGCTTTTGACTGGGACCTCTAGGTCCAGACATATTACGCCTGTGCTCCGTGAACACCACTGGCTGCCTATTCAGTGGTGGATCACCTTTAAGGTTGGCTTGCTAACCTTTAAAGCCCTACATGATCAGGGACCAGGCTACTTGCAAGACCTCCTGGTACCATACTGCCCCCTCCACCCTCTCCGATCCACCGACGAGGGATTGCTAGAGATTCCCAGGGTGCGACTGAAGACATCTGGTGCCCGTGAATTTTCTTTTTCAGCTCCAACCCTGTGGAATTCTCTACCTCATCGGTTAAGAGAATGCCTGAACGTTCATAGGCTTAAAATTGAGTTGAAAACTTATTTATTTACTTTGGCCTTCCCTAACTATGGTTAACTTGTTTTATTGTTTTAACTTATATTTATATGTGTTTGTATTTGATTTTATGTACAGTGCCTTGGTTTTGAAAGGCGCTATAAAAATAAAGTTTGATTTGACTTAACATTTTTATTAAACCTTTATATTGTCTGTTGTTATTCTTTCTTAGTATGTTTTTGACAGAACCTACAAATGTAATCCACAGTTTTGAATGTAAACATTTGTACAATCAGTAAATCAGACTTTTTCAACAAAGAGAAATGCGGCAGCAGCAAGCAAGTAAGTTATAATGGAGGGGGTGCAGCCGCACCCATCACCACCCCTTAGATCCACCACTTGTTTCCAATTGTTTAACTAGGAGTGGCACACTAAGCTGAAAACTTGTTTACAGGTGCAACCTGGGAGCACAGGGAAGTTAAGTGACTTGCTCAGGGTGACACAGTATACAAGTGGGAGGTGTGGGATTCAAACCCAGGTCTCCAGGTTTGCAGCTCAAAGCCTTAAACCACTGCGCTATACTGCTTCCCTCCGTTTGTAGCAAAGTTCTTGTGTAGTCCAATGCCAGAATTCATACTTTCTCAGAAATCAAAAATATGCTTGTCTTCTTTTTTCCATGGGAAATAATAATAAGACGACTCAGCATTTATACAATGCTTTTCATACACACTGTATCCCAAAGTGCTTTACAAGCAATGCTAGACTGGTAGTGAAGTGACTGAACATGTAGTGGCAGCCATGTCACACATTACTACCCACACACAGTCTTGGACAATTGCATGGACTGGTTTTATTGGAAGGGGAATGTTGGCCAGGACAATGGGGTCAGGTAGTGATCATGGTGCTGGCAGCCCCACATCTTATATCTCACAGTGATCTGCTCATATTATTCCCCTTCTGTCTTCCCCCTTCCCTGAATATAGCAATACCTTGCAGGAGTGGCCTTCTTAGTCCCTCTCTGGAATTCATTCTTCACTCCTTCCCACACCAAAAACAAGTGAGCTCATCACCCTTCTGCATCATCAATGCAGGTAGTACAGTCCCCAGGTTTATTGACATATCAGAAATAAACAAATCTTTCCAGTAAGTTAGGCTGATAGCAGCAGGGAAAAAGGGGAGAGATAGGCTTTCCTATCCTTAAAAGATCTAGGCTACCTTTGATTAGGCACTATTAAATTATGGGTGTGTGCTTCATTATGCATGTCATTTAATAGTGCCAAATCATAGGTGGCTTATATCTTATATGGGTAGAAATTCTTACTAGAAGATCATATGTATTATTAATATGTAAAAATAACACCGGAAACTATACTAATTGCATTTATGATGCAGAAGGTTAACGAGATCACCAGGTTTTGGTGTGGAGTGCAGGAGAGAAGAATGAATGCCAGAGAGGAACTGAAGAGGCCATTCCAGAAGAGTACAGCTACTGTATATACAGGTTAGGGGAAGACAGGAAGGGGTACGTTGAGCAGATCATTGTGAGATCTGAGATGTGGGGCTGCCAGCACTGTGATCACTACCTGACTGTGGATGACAGCAGCCAGCGACAACAAATACTCAGAGTGGTAGGGCTGCACCAGAACTGTTACTTGAATTCAGTGTAGGAAATTATCCTTGGGTGGGGGTGGGGGATATTGACATTTGTTAGGACAGTATTGAGGAGCTGTGTATAGCTCATTCAAGATTCGGAAGGGTAGTAGCCAGCCAGCTTGCATTGTGGAGCAGGGCTCAGAAAAGTACTTGAAAAGAATTGCTGGGAACTGTCCTGCGGGGTTCTGCAGATCACAGGTAAAGGAGTAGACCGACACTGGAAGTTGGGTGGATTCACTCAGTGTATTAGTATGCATCTCCTGCTAAATAATATTGTTATCCATAGTAAGTGCAGCCCTTATGAGGGCATAAACAGTTTTTCTGGTGTGTCCTGATGCTTATTGCTTGGCCCTCCAGGAAGACCTAGCTGTTGGTTAATGAGGCGGGGAAAAACACAACAAGGGGACTGTACATATTGCCTTCACTGTGCAGAAAGGTGGTGATCTACTCAATGTTTACTGTGGGAACAGAAGTCAAACATTGAGAAAGTGGACTGGAGAGTGATTTTGGAGGCATTTTTAATGGTTCCAGCTAATGAAGCATATCGGTATAGGTGTGCACAACTCTCTGAGGTACAAGATTACAAGCCCCAGGCAGTACTAAGGACAGAGTATGGATAGTGGGGTGTTCAACAGAAGGCAGGCTAGGTGCAGGGGGTTCACGTGAAAAATAAGACTACCAGAGAAGCCTATTTGTGGATTACCAAAAAAACATGAGCTTTGGAATTGGACCAGACCAGTACTTCACTACAAATTTCAGGGCATCTTATAACCACTGGATCATCAGGTATTTGAAGTGTTATACTGTACTGCAGTTTGCCAAAGAGAAAGTCAGCTGGATTACAAAACATTTTCAGCATGTTAAAGTAAACAAAATGAACAAAACCATAGCCTAACGTGTACTGATCAAAATAATCCATGTGTTAACACATGGTGTTGATCATTCTGGTGAAACAATTCAAAACAAAGGAGGAAAGAAAAAATAGTTAGCACTACAGGGAGCCATGTGGGTCTCCATCTCTGGCTCCAATGGTGTCATCATGACTCACCAATTAACACACTTGGCAGACATTTTAGGGGGCAAGCAATGCTGTTTTTTGAAAGTGAAAGGCTGATGTTTACATTTTTCAAAAGCTATGAAACTGCATTTATGTTATTTACATAAATGCAGTTTTAACATAAATGTAAACAGCAGCCTTTACTTTACCTCGCTATAAAGCCAGATTTTGGAGTTTACAGTTTTAAAAAATTGCTTGTTTAGGTACCCTTTAAAGAATCATGGCACTTAAAAAGGACTACAAATCAGGACAGAGATGGTGTGGTACAGTTCCACTCCTTTCGTAACTGATCCAACAGAGAGCGTGAGCTTAGCTTGTGACTGGGAGAGCTTGACCAGTCCCAAGTAAAGCAGATCTGTGCTTGCAGCAGAGAAATCATGATCTGTGTTGGTGGAGAGAGGAGTGCCAGCTCCGGGAGCTGCATGTGTGAAAGCAGGCTTCAGTATTGGTCTTCCATTGTGACTAGACACCCAACAGTGGAAACTTCTAGTAGAGAACTGCCAAAACATCAACACTGCATTCGAAACTGGCAACTGCCTGAGATCGTGTGAGTTCCTGACAGAGATTAAAAAAAAAAAGTGATTTCAAGAGCTGAGGTGTTTTCTCATTTCTGCACTCTACTACCGCGTGCAAGCCAACCATGGTCAATGCTGAAGACTGCAATGCAACAGAGGCAGAAGAAAAAATTACTCAGCATAGTAATGATGTCTCTTGTAGTGGGCATATTAATGAGCCATATAAATTGGACAATCTCAGCCCTGATGTGTTGCCTCAGAGATAGGACTTTAAAATGTTAATGTTCATACTCATACTCAGCCGTGTGATCATGCTCCCCCATGTGTTCTAACTGCAGATGTATAACTGAATATCAGAAGAGAGTAGTAACCACTCAATTAACCTATGCTGTGCATTCTACTAAATGTAAATTCAATATAACATTACAATCACCATATGACAAAGTATAAAAACTGTTAAGTATGAAAAAATAATTGCTCAAGCAATAAAATTCCAAAACATCTTATTTAACTTTGAACATTCTTATACCAGGTTCTACAAGGGGAGGAGGGAAGGGCTTGTATAACTCACTAATAAACCCTCAAGAAGAAACATCATTACCATGGCATAATTTTTTTCTTCTGGAAACAAGAGTGTATCATAAATTGGGTGCGTAAAACCCGAGCTTCTGACTGGTCATATCAGGATGGCAACCATAAATATACAACTCCGCCTAATTGCTAGGAAAAAAAAAGAGAAATGGGGGGATTTGGAATTTAGTAAAATCACATACAGAATTTATGACCTGCTTCATTCATCCATAATTGCCATCACAAATACAGCGGCCACCTTTACTCACCGAAAACCTTCAACAAGGCCCTACAAAGTAGAACTCCCTTAAATCTAAATAAATCTAAATAAATACAGAATAAAGCATTGGAAAGTGTGTGTTATGAGAATTTAATGCACACCCATGGTGTGGGATGCTACATAAATCCCGAGAGAAAAGCTTGAGGGGTTTATCCGAGCAACCCACACCGAGGGTTTGCGTTGCATTCTCCTACCACAAACTTACACATGCTTTATTTTATATAATAACTGATTAGCAATTTTCTCCAGCCAGACTTCAGTGATAATGTGTGTAATCTACATGCAGAAAGAAAAAATTACTCACCTTAGTAATTGCTTTTCTTCTCATGGAGTCTTGCTATATTATGGCTATATGCAGTCAGCCACTGCAGCTGAACTGCCCCGGAGAGGAAAGAGTTAACTCCAGAGAGTCTGGAGTTCCACAGCGCGAGGGCTCTATACCAAAAGTTTATCTGGCCAGTTTCAAATGAAACTGTCAGATCTTTCATGAAGCTAACACTAAGCAACAAGTCTGTGTGAAAGCTCTACACTAGCCAAGGGCTACCTACTAGTAGGAATAACAACAATATAAGCAACAATATAAACAGCAATAATAACAATAACAATGAATAATAGTATTATTAGTTTCTCCTACAGCATTATTAGACCCCCTTCCCCAAGACTCAAGTCCAGGAAGGGGCCAACATATTACTTAAAACAGAAATACCCAATCCCTAACCCCTAAATAAAGGGGTAAGGAAGAACTAAAATGGCATGACACAGTGCTTGCATTAATTTGCCACCCCTACCCAAGTAGAAGTTCTGAGAGGGGCAGGAGGAGGGTGGTCATAATATAGCAAGACTCCATGAGAAGAAAAGCAATTACTAAGGTGAGTAATTTTTTCTTCAAACACCATGAAGTCTTGCTATATTATGACTATATGCAGATTACACAGCAGTACCTCCATGGAGGAGGGTCAGAACCACTTAGGAAATAGGCTCTGAAGCACAGCTGTGCCAAAACGAGCATCTCTCCTGGACTGAATATCCAGGGAATAATGCTTGGTAAAAGTGTGAACTGTTTTCCAAGTAGCAGCTTGACAGATTTCCAGAATGGGAATATCTCTAGCAGCCGCTAGAGATGCAGCTGTACCCCTGGTGGAGTGAGCCCTCAGTCCTGACGGGGGTCTCTACCTAGTTTTTGATAACAAAATTGGATACAAGAGACAATCCACCTTGCAATTGTCCTCTTAGTGGCAGGTTTCTTGCCAACCTGCCATAGGTAAGGAAGAGTTGGAGGATTCAACCTGTGACCCTTGGTGCATTCCAAATAGTAGCTTAAGGCTCTTTTGCGTCCAAGCTGTGCAGAATCCTCTCACCTGAGGAAGAATGCTCAGTGAAAATACTGGAAGAGAGATGGATTGGTTCAGGTGGAAATCTGAAACCACTTTAGGCAAAAACTTTCTGTTAGTCCTGAGGACTACCTTATCTCTGTGGAAAGAGATAAAATCTTCTTCCACTGACAGGGCCTGTAGTCCACTTATGCATCTGGCAGAAGTGATAGCCACTAGGAAACAGTTTTCCAAGTCAGAAACTTGAGCTCTGCTGAGGACAGAGGCTCAAAGGGGGTTGCATTAACTGAGCAATGCAAACATTCAGGTCCCAAGCGGAGCTGGTTCTCAAAAGGAGGGTTGGTGTGAAGTAACCCTTTAAAACTTGAAAAGCACAGGGCGAGAAGAAAAGGAAGCAGGCTTCCCTGCTGACAGAAAAGCAGAGACAGCTGCCAGATGAACCTTTAAGGTAGCTGGCCTAAGGCCTAAGGAATTTAAACGGACCAAATAGTCCAGTAAAATGGGCAGATCAGCAGATTCTGGGATAATCTGCTTCTCAGAGCACCAGATGGAAAACCTTTTCCACTTAGAATTGTAAGTGACCCTAGTGGAAGGCTTCCTTGAAGCCTTTAAAATATCCAAAACACCTTGAGAAAGGTGTAAGTCAGCAATTCTAACTCCTCAAGAGCCATGCCTTGAGATGGAGGATTTGAGGTCCGGATACACACTCTCCCTGCACAGGCCAGTAAGTCGTGGACTCTGGGCAAGCTCAGGGCAGGGTGGACTGTCAAGGACAGAAGCAGTGGGTACCAGGCTGTCTGGCCCAATCTGGAGCAATCAGAATCACCTTGCAGGGCTGAGATCTGATTTTACTAGTACCTGAAAAGAAGGGGAAAGGGGGAAAGGCATACAGGAATTTCCTTTCCAATCCAACTGAAAGGCGTCCAGGGGACTGATCCCAGCACTGGAGGCCTGCAACAAAACAGAGGAAGTTGGTGGTTGTCTGGGGCTGCAAAAGATCTATCTGAGGGTGCCCCATCTGGCAAAACTGACCCCAGCACCTGAGATTCAGAGCCCATTCGTGATGGCCCTGAGAAATCCTGCTGAGGGCATCCGCCAGGACATTGTCCTTCCCTGGAAGGTGAACTGCTATCAGGGAGGTGTTCAGGGAGTAAGCCAGAGACCACAACTTCATTGCTTCGGTGCACAAGGCTGATGACCGAGTGCCCCCTTGCTTGTTGATGTACCACATTGTTGTGGTGTTGTCTGTCCTGACTTGAACTACTTTGTTCTGGACAGAAGCTGAAAACGCCTGAAGAGCTAAAAGGACAGCTCTGAGTTCCAAAGATTGATGTGGAGCAGAGATTCCTGGGGAGACCACACTCCTGAGTGGACAGGTCACCAGTGAGCTCCCCACCCTAACAGGGAAGCATCCGTGGTGAGGGTGAGGGAGGGAAACGGAATGAAAGGAACCCCTTGTTTTAGATTGCTTTGATCCTGCCACCAGTGTAAGGCCAGGATCAGGGTTTGGGTCACTGGAACCAATTTGGAAAGGGGGTCCCTCCCTTGAGACCAATAGGCCCTCAAATGGAACTGAATGTCCCTCATCTGGAATCTTGCTCCTTGCACTACAGCTGTGGAAGCAGCCATGTGCCCTAGGAGTTGCAGAAAATGCCTTGCTGGTCGAGAGACCCACAGGGTAAAGGAGGATGCCAGGGCAATGAGTCTGTCTACCCTTTCCGAGGGGAGAAATGCCCTGGCTAACTTTGTGTTCAATTCTGCACCTATGAAAGTTAGTACCTGAACTGGTTCGAGAACTGACTTGGTAAATTCAGCAGGAATCCAAGGGAAGTGAGAAGCTGCTGGGTGACTTGCAAGTGGGATTTTACCTGATCTGAGGACTGACCCACTATGAGCCAGTCGTCCAGGTAGGGAAACACAGCAATCCCTTGCCTTCTTAAATGAGCCACTACCACAGCTAGACATTTTGTGAATACCCTTGGCGCAGAGGTAAGGCCGAAGGGCATTGCCCTGAACTGGTAGTGGCCTGAGGGTAGTTCGAACCTGAGGTACTTT
This sequence comes from Neoceratodus forsteri, assembly GCA_016271365.2. Classification (NCBI taxonomy): domain Eukaryota; kingdom Metazoa; phylum Chordata; order Ceratodontiformes; family Ceratodontidae; genus Neoceratodus; species Neoceratodus forsteri. The sequence continues at coordinate 1,365,327,488 of CM057455.1, read as the reverse complement.
CGGTGAGAAGGCCTGATCAGAACATGAAAATAGGCATCCTTGAGGTCCAGGGAAGCTAACCAGTCCCCTGGCCTCAGGGAGGGCAAAATCATTGTCAGAGTTAACATTTTGAACTTTGGTTTCAAAAGATGCTTGTTCAGGTACCTTAAATCTAAAATGGGCCGCCATTCTCCTGTCTTTTTTGGGGTAAGAAAGTATCTTGAGTACAGCCCCTTGCCCTGATGGCAAGGAGGGACCCTTTCTACTGCTTTGCAGTCCAAAAGAGAAGAAACCTCTGCTTCCAAAGCAAGGGCTTCTGAAGGATTTGAGGAGAAAATGTCTGGCTCTCATCTTCGGAAACTGTTTGAAGCTGAGAACCAGACCCGGCCTATTACCTCCAGAACCCACCTGTCCGAAGTTAGGGACACCCAGTTCTGGCTGAAATAAAGCAACCTGCCCCCACTGGTACAGGAGAATGGCCCTGGGCACCCCATCAGGGTGCCTGCTTGGCAGTAGCCTTAGTGCTGGGAGGGGACTGTTTACTTGTGCCCCGCCTACCTCTGCCTCTAAAGAAACCTCTGTGCAAATGCAGAGGAGGCCTGAAATTGGTAAAAGGCTTGTGGAAAGGCCTGCCCTCACTCTGGGAGCCGTGCCTCTGTGGAGTGGCATGCCTCTCCTTAGCCTGGGCACTTTTTGTAGGTAGTTCTGTATTCATCCATCTTTTTCATATAGTTTTCTGTTTGTTCCCCAAACAGAGAATTACCCACAACAGGAAAATCCATAGCCTTTGACTGAGTATCTTGGGACAGATTAGTGCATCTGAGCCATGCCAACCTCACGGAAAGCTACAGAAGTGGCCATGACCCTAGAGGAAACATCATTAACATCAACAGCAGTATGAAATTGAACTTTAGAGGCTTCAATGCCATCAGCAGCCACCTGTTCCAACTCACTAGCCAGCTGGCCATGGGCCTGCTTGGCTAACTGCAATACTGTGTCCCACCTAGATTTCGATATCTCAGCCACATAAGCCATATAATTTGCCTGCCTGAGTCCCAAAGAAGCTGCCATATACTGTTTTTTGCCATGGCATCAATCTTCCTGGAATCCTTATCAGGAGGATGTGAGGCCAGAGGAATATTAGCCTTGTCACAGGCTGCAGCTTGTACCACACCTACATGACTACACTGCTCAGTGAGGAAGTCTGTATCAGAGCCTGACAAGGTATATCTTCTGTCCATTTTTATCTACAGGAGGGACAGAATGAGGATTTTAAAATCTTTGTTGTTTGCTTCCTAAATGACTTATGCAAAGAATAGACAACCTCCTAGACTCTAGTATATCCATCATTTCTACATAATCAGGCTCCTCTTGCTCATCCACAGCTTCCTCTAAAGGAAGCTGGAGGGTTTCTGCAACCTTTTTGTAAAACATAAAATGAGAAGGGGACTCAGACAGAATAGGAGGAGATTCTAAAGGTCTGTCTGGAGAAATGTCCGGTTCAATGGGCACGTCCAGACCCTCCCAGCCACACATGTAATGATCAAATTCGTCCTCCCTCTCCTGTGGTTCATAAAATTCCTCAACATCATACTCCTGAACCACTGGCACTGAACGAACCAACCTTTTACCAACTGTAGGTGGTTCGGCAGGACCCTGAGACAGTGACTGGACAATCTGTATGGCTTTAGCTATTTCTGCAGCAGTTGGAGAGACAATTTTGGACTCCAAACCTACTGATTTCTTAGTCTTTTTCACTGAGACTGGTTCCCCTGAACCAGCCTTCCTTTTGCCCGAGGAAGTCTCGCCCTGGTCAGAGGGCACTCCCTCTGGTCCAGTGGGTACTGGACCGGGCTGGCCATCCGGTCAGTGGACTTCTTGCCTCTCGTTCCCTGAGCCGCCCAATCTCTTTTCCAGGGTGGCTGCAGGAAATTTTACACACCTGGCAGTCTGACAGGAGGTGGTCAGCCCTCAGACAATAAACACAGTGGTGTGTGGGTCAGCCTTGGCAAAGGCTTCCCCACAGACATCACAGTGTTGAAACCCAGTGGGCCCGGTTTTTCTTTTGGGTTTCTCAGACATAATGCCAGCCTAACCAAAAACTTGCCCTTTTGATGGCAGTGCCAGGCAAGACACCCTTATCAGTTCCTAACCGTGTCACGGGTATTTGAAAAAACTATTTTAAAAGCAAGGTTTTTTTAGAACCGATAAGAACCGGGAACCGCACTCTAAAAGCCCAACCACACTTTAAAACGCTAAATTAAGCAAACCGATCGGTTCAAAACCGAACCGATAATTGAATTTCCACACAGACTTTAAATATTTTACTTACGGTTTACCAGATAGAGCTTTTAACCGAAATGCGGTAAAATAAATACTTTTGGCCGGTTCAAATGAACCGAAAATACTCGCTTGAACCGAGAAATGAACCAATGTGAAGGAGCTGATCTCGGAGCGACTGTTCAGTGAAGCGGAGTAAAGAATCTGACAGTTTCATTTGAAACTGGCCAGATAGAGCTTTGGTATAGCGCCCTCGCACTGTCGAACTCCAGACTCTCTGGAGTTAACTCTTTCCTCTCCGGGGCAGTTCAGCTGCAGTGGCTGACTGCATATAGTCATAATATAGCAAGACTTCATGGTGTTTGAAGTGAAGTTTCCTGGGTTCACACTCGGTGCCATCACTCTTTTTAAAACAGTAAGTGAAACTGGCCAGTATAGAATCCAGTTTACTGTGTCAAAACTGTGTAAGTTGTAAGTTTTTACCTGTTCCTCTGAGGAAGGTGTGGAAGAGTCATATGTCGCTGTCAGTTTTCCTTTTTGTGTTGCCATTTTCCTGGTCTTCCACGAAGAGCTGTCTCTCTTTAGCAACAAGAATGTCAAATCGTGTGCTCATGATTTAATTTTTTTATTTTTCAGTTGTTTGAGGTGATTGTGCTATTTTCAAGTTACCATAGAGAGTTAGCACTTTTCAGACACAAACGGAGTAACTGTGTGCTGCGCACTGGTGGCAATTTTTTTAAAGCACCGCTGTTTTTGCCAGTCTTAGGGCACTTGCAGTAAGTTCTGTCAGAGTGAACATGTGTTCACCATAATAACACTTGGATTATCACAGTGAATATTAACTGGCTGAGCCCATAGAGAAATTGCTCACCAATTATTATATAAACAGTCATTCATCTCATGATCCCCTCCTTACACACTTTGGCAAATTTTTAAAAATGAAGTAGTAATCATAGTTTAAATTCCTGATGTTTCTATGGTGACTGTGCAAAATCCTCCTCTTATGCCTACCAGCTTGCCAGGGCAATCTCTGCTACTTACCCTGCTATACATAATATTGAGACCATTGCTCTGGATGAGGTCTTCTGTTTTTTTATGAGAGAGTGAACATTTTGCCAAAGGAATTTTGTGTAAGTTTGAGATCCTGTATTCCACAATAAACAACCATTCCAGCTATTAAATGTGTACGTAAGTAAAATTTATATTTTTATACATTAATTATATACTCAGACAGAAGCCTGTTTTCAGATGAATCCTGTTTCAGACATACATTCGTACAACTCCGTTCAATACATACATTTAGAGAATCAGAAATATGTAAAAAAAGATCATCCACATGTACCTACTATGTGTGGAAAGACAGATGATTGACAGGAGGGGAGGGACTTCTTTTTCTAGGCACATTTAACAAAAGAATATACCTGTTTAAAATAAAAAAGTTGGCTTATTTTGCTGTTTAAATTTTTGTCTTAGTTTACCCATTTTATAAGTGCAATATGACACTCCAAGATGTGGATAAGGTGGCGATAACCACCTTGCCAGGGGCTAAAGAGGCACCCTGCCTGTGGCTTTGGGCCTCACTATGCCTTGTGTAGGCAGTTAACTCAGCCTAACCCACATTGTCATGTCTTATTGCTTGCTCTGTGATGTCATACGAATTGTAGACTAAGTAGTACCTTGGGATGCAGGGTCTAGAACCTATTTGGGGAAAAGGTTCTGATGCATTGAAGTATCAAACCTGGCATCACTGCTTCTCTCTTTTTTTTTTTTATAATGCAAAGTTTATTGAGTTTTCAAAACAAACAGTAAACCAGTACAAGTTAACAACATCATATCCTGACTGGGACAATGCCCAATGGAAATATAACACTAAGAAAGGCGATACTTTCAAAACTATCTACAACAACATTAGAGGCTTAATCTATAACACAACTGTGACAGGATCAAGTCATCAGGTAGTACAGGATGCATAATTATGTTTATGAGAGCGCAAATACCAGAGTGGGGTGTGTAAGACCACACTTTGGTGCAGACCATCAACCTTGGGGTTGGATTTGCCTGTCTGAAGCTCAGATGTGTGGGTATTGAGGGCTTTAAACCTGACTGTCAAGTGAATTCCACTTGAGGAGCTTCAGGAAATAAGAAATGGGTGGGAGGAGTTCTGCCCCTGTTGTTTTGCTGGCTTCTTGCCCCGTCACCTCCTAAGGGAGGGAGTGTGCAGTTCCAGCATCCACCCTGAGAGGAGACCCTCTGCATGGAAGCGAGGTCACGTGACATGACATATAATGGCTCTGTGGGATCTCACAGTGTTCAGACACTACGTATGCACTCCAGTTGTTACTGAAGATATCCAACCTGTTGCTGACTGCATAATGGATTCTCATATTTCAGCATTTACCCCAGTTCCAGGAGCCACTCTGTTAGGAAGGGGAAACCTGGTCCCACCAGTGCCTGAGTAGTATCATCTTGGCAGTGAGCAGGGCACAATGAAGCCACAATTTACCATGTGGTGTGACCACTTGTCCAAGGCTGACACCAATCCTTAGGCCTAGTATCACTAGGAAGTGAGTCAGGGTTAGCCTAGAGTGCAGTAACTTGTTACAGACATGCTGTATCCCCTCCCAGTATTTCTGGATGGGGGGGTGACCCCATAGCAGGGACGTGATACCCCGTCTTGGTGGAACACTTCCAGCACTAATGTCAGCTGGCCAGGCCCACTTGTACAGCTTCTGGGTGGTACAGTGCCACTGGTGCATGATTTTAAACTGTGTAAAATAGTTTTCAGTGTCTTTAAGTAGGTCTCTCAAACACTTGCTCCTCAAAAGAGATGGATTTCTCAGCCCAGCTCTGTGCACCTGCAGAGCCATAGGGCCTCTGTGAGTGCTCCATCTAGTTCTTGAAGGTGCTTATAAATTTGACTGGCCTTGAATGATGGGTGGGAGGAGTGGGCTGGATAGATACTAAGGGGCAGATTAGCCCTTGGGAAGCATGGTCCCTAGTAGAAGGATCAGAACCAGGGACCCTTGCCTCTAGAATCATACTATGTGATAAGTCCCTCTCTCCATGCCTGATCCCCTGCACATATGCATGCAGGGGATTATCAGAGCTCCCTCTTGTGCTATCGTACAGCTCAAATGTTATGTGTGGCAGTTTTCTGGGAGAGTGGGAAGGCGTACATGTAGGCTCAGGGGGAGGGGTTATAGGAGGCTGAGGACAAACCAACGCACATGGCAGGACAGGCCCACCAGACAGTGATGTTTCCTGGGCAATCCCTCAGTGTTTGATACATCAAAGGAAGCTGTTGTCTGACCTGACCTAGTGCCCTCACCATCGCCAAATCATCTGGTCTGCCTACCTCCCTGCCCTCTCCCAACTAGGTGAGGGTGTAGGCTCCTTAAGTGTGCTGTGAAGCAGCTTACAGATCTGCTTGTTACCAATGGGAAGAGAAAGGGGAGCGGGGTAGGGAGTGGTCAGAGTTGAGGGGGTGGCTGCAAGAGGTCAGAAGTGAAGAGAATACTAAGGTAATACTGAAGTAAATACCTGTAGTAAAGAGAACAGCAGGTTACATATACACATGTACAGTATGAGTCATAAATAAAATGTCTCTATATGTCCTGGGTAGAATAGAAGTATGCAGAGAGTTCACTTGTAGCCGGTGTATCCAAGCCTCAGTTCAGGTGGCATTCCTGACCCTCACTCTCTCTCTGCCCTGGCCTCCATGCTCAGTCTGTCAGGGTCCCTGCAAGCAGCCACTCTCTCTGCCCAAGTTCTGCCCTCCTGTCATGCCTTTCTCTGCTGATGAACTATGGGTGCCTTGATGGATGATTCAGAAAGTGTGCAGTGATGTTGCTGCTTTACCAGTTCTTTTCAGTGCGGGTTCACCAGCTGAGTTAGAGCTGGCTACCAAATGGCCTGAGTCCCTTCTCCCATCTCAGTGTGACAGACCATTTGCTTGGCGTCCTGATTTCTGCCGGTCTCTACCTCATCAATTGAAGTGTTTGGCCTTTGTGTTTTCCATTACATCTGGACTCCAACATTGTTGCTCAGGCTGGTAGAGGGGTTGTACAAGGTCCAGGCTCATGCAGGGTGCCCTCTGAGGTCCTGGGCTTTGCTCAGTTCAGCCTGCTGGAGCACCAGTAGCTTGCCTGGTCAGTAGTTGTCTATCTGGTAGGCAACCTCATCAGGTGTGGAAAAAGTATGGTGAACTCCAGTCTGATTAATGCAGAGCTTTGAGGGATACTGTAGTCTGCAGGGAGTGCCAAGGTCCTGCAGTACTTTCTTTGCTGCAACATATCTCTTTCTCCTCTGTGCCAGTTCTGTACAGTAATCCACAAAAATGCAGATGCACTGCCATCGCCATGTGAATGGTCCTCTATCCCTAACCAGGGATAGGATTTTTTCTTTGGGAATCTATGGAACCAAGCTGTGATGGGACAGCTAGCAGGGTCAGCTATCCAGGTCAACTGCAAAAGAGATCCAAAAATAGATGCACTCTTGTGGAGTGTATGAAAGACCAAACTGCACTCGAAAGCGTAAGCTACCAATCACATTTATTTGTGAAAAATAAACTGTATGAAGCAAAATAGATTAAGGTAGCAATTCAATTGCTGTGCAATTGGTGTGCCACAATCACCAAGGGAGTAATAACCCTAGTGCTTCACCTGAACAGGCTTTGTCAGAGGCCCACTAATAAATGTGATTGGCAACTTGCATTTTAGAGTGCAATTTTGTTTTTCATACACTCTCCACAGGAGTGCAGCCATTTTTGGATCTCTTGTAATTGACCTGGGTAGCTAACCCTGCTAGCAGCACCCTCCACGTACTCTCCATAGCTCCTTTGTAGTGTGGCTGAAACACACAGCAGCTGGTGATGGGACATGGCCTGTCCCCAGCTTTGGGAACTGGTCTGAGGGTTCAATGTGCCTTCTCAATTTTGAGGGTGGGCTTCCATGAGTGCCTTAGAAGTGGTAGAAGTTCTATTTGTAGGATGCCTGCAATGTCCTTATTTTCCACATCTTCTGGGAATTCTGGGAATCATATGAAAATGCCAGCAGATAAAGGCCTTTCAATCTATCTAGTCTGGTTATTCCTGTTGCTCCTGTTCTTGGAGTCCTCAGCTCTTTCCCACAGAAGGCCAAACAGGCACTACAGTTCTTGGCCTAATGACTGGTCTCTTTATTGTCAACATACGTTAGGTGAGTCCCTAGGCCTCTTGCTTTGTTATGGACCTCGTGAACGTTATCTTCCAGGAAGGCAACAGAGATTCTGAAGGAAATTATCTCTCAAAGAACCTGCTGAAGCAACTCCTTAATGTTCTGAGTATCAGACAGTTGTGGAGACTGTAGTTAGTGCTGATAGCTCCTCTGCCATACTTACTGATTAACTGAATATTTCGGAGAATACCTTTTAGCACAAGTACATTTTACAAATGTTCCACATCAATAACAGAGATTACAAGTCAACATAAGGGAAAGTGAACATTGTTTAACCAGGAGTAGCACACTAAATTGTTTCCAGATGCAACCTGGAAGCACAAGGAAGTTAAGTGACTTGCTCAGGATCACACAGTATGCACCTAGGTGGCTGTGGGATTCAAACCCAGGTCTCCAGATCTGCAGCCAGAGCCTTAACCCACTGCGCTATACTGCCTCCTGTATATAGCAGGTGCTGCCTGTCTATGGCGTAGGTGAGGCTAGGCTGCTCCACACCATGGGATTCAATTAGTGGTTGAAAAACTGGTGCAGACCTCAGGGATTTAGCTTCATTGGGGACTGGGGGTCCACCTGGAGAGATGCAGGCCTATACTGGCACGATGGGCTGCATCTGTCCAGGAGGGCAACCAGGATCCTAGGTGATAGGTTTAAATGCTTCATTGGCAAGCATTTAAACTAGCCAAGGGGGGAGGTACTGGAAAGGAGCAGGGAAATCCTAGCCCCTTCCCAAAAAAAGTCAAGGTAGTAAGTGAGGTAAACACCAAGATAGAGATGTTGATGGGGAGAAGGGCGGGGTAAATGGAGAAAGTGACAAAGGCAATAAGGACAGGGATGGAGCAAAAAGGAGTAAAGCCATCAGGAAATGGAGAGTAATGAGTACCAATACCATTAGTATGGGCAACGAGCTCCCTGAACTGGAGGCCTTGATGGAAGAGGGATGCCTGGATATCATAGCAGTCACAGAAACATGGTACACAGAGAACCATGACTGGGATGTTAATATACCAGGGTACATAACCTACAGGAGAGACAGGGAGGGGAGAAGAGGGGGAGGATTAGTTCTCTATGTAAAGGAAGGGATAAAAGCAACTGAACAAAAGAGTAAACAGGGAGGAGAGGAGGCACTGTGGCTCACCTTAGAGACTGGAAATGGCACCACAATCTGCACAGGGGTTGTATACAGACCCCCATGTCAGCGGAAGGGAATGGACAAGGATATGATAGAAGGCATCCTTAGGATGGTAGAGAAAGGGGAGATACTGTTGATGGGAGACCTGAATATGCCAGATGTTAACTGGAGCACATTTGCTGCAGCCACATCCAAAAGCAGGGCCATTCTCGATGCCCTACAAGTGGAATGCCTCAGACAGCAATCTTAGACCTCATACTCTCAAATGGGGACAGTGAGAGGATCTCAGATCTAGAAGTAAGTTGCCATCTGGGAACAAGTGACCATCAAACAGTGTGGTTCACGATATACTCAGCTACAGAGTCAAGCCATACAAAAGTGAGCGTACTAGAGGCTGACTTTGGAAAGATGGGAGAGTGCCTTAGAAAAGCACTAGCAAACAGGCTAGAAGGAGGGGTGGAGTAACAATGGGGAAATATCAAAACTGCCATCACAGAGGCAACAATCCTTTGTGTGAAGCAAATAAACAAATCAAAACAAAAGAAACAGCCACTATGGTTCTCAAAAGAGGTGGCGGGGAAAGTCAGGGAGAAAAAGATAGCATTCAGGAAGTATAAGAAAACACAGAAGGAGCAGGACAGAGAGCTGTGCCAGTTAAGGCAGAAGAAAGCAGGTAGGGAAGTCAGAATAGCACAGGCCCAAACTGAGGAAAAGATAGCCAACTCGGTTAAGAAGGGGGATAAAGGCCCCAGCACAAGCAATCCCTGTGGCGCCTGAATGCTGGGCTCCGTGGGGACAAAAAGTTTGTCTCCAGGACAAAAGAGGTGATAGAAAATTACATTAAGAAGAACTCAGGCTCAGTGACAAAGGTGAAGTTCCTCTGGGATGGTTTAAAAGCTGTAGTGAGGGGAGAGATAATCTTGTATGCAGCTCAGCAGAAGAAGGTTAGGCAGCAGAAATGAGATAAGCTGGAACAGAGAATCAAAGAGTTAGAGGACATTCACAAAAAAGGGGGCCAGCACAGTACACTGACAGAGTTGAAGTCAGCAAGAGACCAACTACATCAGCTCCTCTTGGTAAAAACCAAAAATGCCCTTAGGTTTACAGCTGAAAAGTACTAACGGGATCAGAGCGGGTAGGCTGCTAGTGTTCAGGCTGAGAAAGCAAGAGGCGGATAGGTACATTTCTGGAGTCTCTGACCTGAGAGGATCAGGGGGACTGGTTACGAGGGCTCCCCAAATAGCAGATTGCTTTAAAAAATTTTATGAGGACTTGTACAAGTCAGAAGCCTCCACTAACCAAACAGAAACGATTAGGAGGTTCCTCTCTCGATTAAAGTTGCCCAGTCTCTCTGGTGCTCTCCAGAAGGAGCTTGATCGGTCTTTTTCTCAGTCAGAGCTTGCGGAGGTAATTAAGAAGCTAAAACACAACAAAGCCCCAGGCCCGGATGGATACATAGCTGAATATTACCAAAAATTTAAAGACGAGTTGTCCCCACTACTGCTTCAGGTATGTAATGTAGCCCACTTGCCTTCCAAGGCTCCGGATACATGGGCCCAAGCTCTAATTTCGGTAATTCCAAAACAAGACAAAGACACCACCTTGTGTGGGAGCTATCGCCCTATTTCACTGTTGAATGTGGACGTTAAAATTCTGGCAAGAATGATAGCTAATAGACTTCAGAACGTGGTGACCCAGTTGATCCATCCGATCAAATTGGATTTATGCCGGGGAGGCACCTCCATGATAATGTCAGGAGATTGCTCACAGTTATGGCCCATTCTCAATCTGGAGGGAAGGGAGACACCTCGTTGGTGATCACTCTCGATGCTGAAAAGGCGTTCGACCGCCTTGAGTGGGGATGTTTAGGGGAGATTCTTCAGAGATTTGGGTTTGGCCCGAAGTTTCAAGCATGGGTGAGTGCCCTTTACAGTAACCCCTCGGCGAGGGTGAGGATAAATGGGGTGTTCTCCCAGCCTTTCCAAATCAGAAGAGGTACAAGACAGGGTTGCCCCCTCTCACCCCTACTATTTGCCCTTAGTATGGAACCACTAGCTGAGGCATTTCGGTCTCATGGGAGTATCTCCAGAATTGAGGTGGGAGGAGTGGATGATCGCATATCCCTCTATGCCGATGACACCCTATTGTACTTAACAGACCCCAGCTCCTCCTTACCGACTGCCATGAATCTCCTTGGGGAATTCGGCGCCATCTCAGGATTCAGAGTTAATGAATCCAAGTCTGAAATAATAGTAATGGGAGCAGACGTTCCCACGCGAGTGAAGTCTCTCACTAATTAAAAGTGGTGTACTAACACCTTTAGATACTTGGGGATACAGATCCCGAGGAACCTGAGCAAGTTATTCCAAATTAATTATGTGGCACTCTTAAATAGGGTGCGAGAGGATTGTGAGAGATGGGCAGCTTTACAGCTCTCAATTACCAGTAGGGTGGAGTCAGTAAGAATGAATATTCTTCCGAGGCTGCTCTTTGTTGATGCACTCCCCCTGACCCCTCCAAGGAAGTTTTGGCAGGAATCCCAAAAGGTGATAAGCAAATTTATTTGGGCGGGGAAGAGGCCTAGACTTAGTTGGGCTCTCTTGAAACTGCCTAAAGGGAAGGGAGGGCTGGGGGTCCCGGATTTTAAGATGTACCACAGAGCAGCCCAGTTACAGCACCTAGCGGCATACACTTCCTTAGGGGAGATGCAAAGCTGGGTTAAAATGGACTTGCAATTGCTGAGGCCACTTATCTTTACATCAATTCTATTCAATAAGATTACCCCTAGGATAATACAAGAATTGAAGAATCCAGGTTTTAAGACTTTGATTACACTATGGTCACGCACTGTGAAGGACCTGAGAATACAGCCATGGTTGTTAAGGCAGGGTAAGGTCCTTGAGAGTGTAGACTTTTCACCGGGGAGAGAAAACCTGCTGTTTAAATGCTGGCAGGGGCTGGGACTTGGAACATTTTCACAGCTTTTTACGGGAGATATTGTTAAAAGTTTCACCCAATTGCAGCAGGAATTTGGCATCCCCACCTCAGATTTTTATGGTTATTTACAGATCAGGCACTATATCCAGGCTGTAGAGAAGTGTAGTTTAGAGCTGAGGTCAGCTTGGCCTCGCCCACTCCTGGATCTGTTTTAGGAACTACTTAATCGGTCAGTCGCCCAGACTCACCTAATTTCTAAATTATATGCGGAGGGGGAACCGGATGGCTCGGAACCTAGATCTTGAATACAAGCCCGCTGGGAAAGGGAATTGGGACTGGGGGACGAGGTGCCCAGCTGGGAGGTGATATGGAGGATGGCGCACAGAACCACGGCCTCACCCTCTTGGAGGGAGTTCAGATGGCAAGTGCTTACAAGATTTTTTAGAACACCAGCGGTAACCAAGCACTTTGACCGAACCTGTTCAGACAGATGCTGGAGGGGTTGTGGGCAAGTGGCCTCGCACAAACATATTTTTTGGAGCTGCCCTAAGGTTAGGGGTTATTGGGGCCTGGTGGCTCGAGGATTGGGGCAGATCTTTCGGATAGAAATTTCTGAACGACCTCGTTATCTTTTGCTGGGGGAGCCTCCTCCTGTCCTGAAGGGTTCAAAAGCCAAATACTTGTTCCCAATCCTTTTGGCAGCAGCCCAAAAGGCAATTACGAGGCTGTGGCTAAGGGAGGCATCCCCGGGAGAGAAGCACTGGCTGGCAGGCTGTAACCAGATTAAAATAATGGAGAGGCTCACAGCCAACTTGAATTTAAGGATCGAACAATATAAATCTCGTTGGTTCCCCTTTTTCGAGTTTCTAGGGGCCAAGGAGGAGGTTGCCACCCTGGAGATCCTGGCCAGAGAGGCTCTGGACTAAGATCTGGGGAGGGTTCCTGGTTTGGCACCCCCCCCCAAGGGGAATGTAAATTGGAATATATTGGTATGGGCATGGATTTAGGATGACTGGTATAAATTCACCATCTGCTGGGGGGAGGGGGGATAAGGTACGATTAGGTTGTTACTATTTTGTTTATTTCTTTCTATGTTTGTCTTATAGTGATTAATTATAGGACTATTAATTTAGAATATAGACAGAAGTGTGGAGTTCAGTCCACAACCTAGCTCAGATGTTCTTTACTAGTTGGGTGGACTATCCTAGTAATTGTTTTTGGCTGGACTCACAAGTTAACTCATGACTCTTACGATGTAAACTAAGTTAGTATAGGAGTAATTTCGATCATGAAAATGGATTGCTCTTTTTAAATTTTTCCCTTTATTTTGTAACCTGTTCTTCTTTGAAAAAGTGGAATAATAAAAAATTACAATTTCAGAAAAAAAAAAAAGGGGGATAAAACCTTTTATAGGTACATCAGGGAGCGTAGAAAGACAAAGGGAGGAACAGTGACGCTGAATACAATAGACGGTGGGTGGGCAGAGAGGGACAGTGAAAAAGCAGGGATACTGAATGAATATTTTTGCTCAGTATTCACAAAAGAGGAGGAGGAGGTGCCTAATCCAATTAACAGAAGCTCTCTTGATGGAGGAGGGGGGGTGGAGCCCAGTCCTTTTACAGAAGAAAGGATTCTGAAAGAACTCCTAAAACTGAAGGTGGACAAAGCAATGGGGCCTGACAGAATTCACCCCAGAATTCTAAAAGAATTAAGGGGAGAACTAGTGAAGCCACTGACTATGCTTTTTAACAAATCATGGGATGATGGTGTGGTACCTGAGGACTGGAGGATGGTGGATGTGATTCCCCTTCACAAAAGTGGGACCAAGACAGAGGCAGGAAACTACAGACCTGTCAGTTTGACCTCTGTGGTACGGAAAGTGATGGAATCACTTCTGAAGGAAAGAATTGTTGAGTACCTAGAGGCCAGTGGGGCACAGGACCCAAGGCAGCATAGGTTCACAGTGGGAAGGTCATGTCAGATGAATCTAATTGATTTCTTTGACTGGGTGACTAAAGTAGTAGATCAGGGAGGGGCTGTGGACATGGCCTACCTAGACTTTAGCAAGGCATTTGACACAGTCCCACACAAAAGATTACTAGTCAAATTAACCAGCCTGGGAGTGGGTCCCAGGGTGGTAGCCTGAGTAAAACATTGGCTGGACAACAGGACACAGAAAGTAATTGTAAATGGAGTCCACTCTGAAGGTTGATACACAAGGAGGCATGGAAAGGATGAGAAGGGACTTGGCAAGGTTGGAGGAATGGCCAGAAGTATGGCAGCTTGGATTCAATGCAAAGAAGTGCAAAATAATGCACCTGGGAAACAAAAAAACAGAGGAAGATTACACAATGGGGGAGGGGAGGTAGTAAGAACAACAAAAATGGAAAGGGACCTGAGGGTAATCATATCAGATGACCTTAAGGTTAGCAAGCAACGTGAGAAGGCTGTAGAGAGGGCTGGGGGTATATTGGGATGTATAGGGAGAGGCATCACCAGCAGAAAACAGGAAGTTGTTATCCCTCTGTACAGACAGTTGTTGAGACCCCATCTGGAGTACTGCATCCAGTTCTGGCAACCCCATCTCCACAGGGACACAGACAGGGTAGAGGCAGTCCAGAGGAGGGCAACTAAAATGGTACAGGGTCTGCAAGAGAAGCCATATGAGAGAGAGACTAAAGGAGCTTAATATGTATACCCTTGAGGAAAGGGGGAGGCATGATAGAAACTTTTAAGTACCTCAGTGGAATCAACAAAGTGCAAGAGGGTAGCATCTTTCAGAAAAAGAGATGTGCAAGAACAAGGGGACACAATTTAAAGATGGGGGGGTGGTTCAGCGGCAATGTGAGGAAGTATTTTTTCACAGACAGGGTGGTGGACACATGGAACAGCCTTCCTGAGGAGGTTCTGGGGTCTAAAACTGTGGGAGAATTCAAGAGTGCATGGGACAGACATAAGGCAATTCTTGTGCGGGGTAGGAAGAAATAGGCTGTTGGTTAACTAGGATCTGCAGCTTATCCTGTAGGTAGGGAAATGGGCAGACTAGGTGGGCCAAGCAGTCCTTATCTGCCGTCAAAGTCTATGTTTCTATATAACAAAGACATTAAGCAACTTTTAGTGGGATGAAGTCAACAAGTGTAGTTGAACAAGTACAAATAAATAGGCTAGATCAACTGCATAAAATTGTACAACAAAGCAGGTAAAAAGAATCAGTGTAAACCAAGCATAGTAATGGTACATAGCCTCAGAGCCAGAGTCTGACACAGGTCAAAGTGTATACTGGGAGGGACTTTAGTTAGGATGGTTAGCAGTTACAATTGCATTGAAGAGTTAGGGTTGCCTGTAGTGCTCTCTTATATGATCAAACTTAAGAAGAAGAAGAAGAATCAGCATTTATATAGTGCTTTTCATACACACAGTATCCCAAAGCACTTTATAAGCAATGCTAGACTGGTAGTGAAGTGACTGAATGTGTGGTGGCGGCCATATCGCACATCATCACCCACACACAGCCTGGATAATTGCATGAACCAGTTTATGGGAAGGGGAACGTTGGCCAGGACACCGGGAATGTTCCCTGCTCTTTTGCGAAGAGTGCTTTGGGTTCTTTTACTTCCACCTGGACACCCACCAGGATGGGCAGAAGGGACCTCGGTTTAACGTCTCATCCGAAAGATGGCACACCCCAGCAGTACAGCACCCCCCAATACTGCACTCAGATGCCAGCGATTTTTAGGTGCAAGTCCAATCCCGGTGTGGGACGAGAACCCACGACCTTCTGGTCCAGAGGCGGATGTGCTACCAACTGAGCCACGCTGACACCTAAAGTAGATTGAGCAAGGTATCAGGCAGCTCATTTAACTAGCCAATGGCCTTAACTGCGAATGAATGCTTGCCCAGCTAAGTACAGCAGAAAGGCAGTTTAAGGGAATTCCATGCCATGCACCTGATTTTGTAGAGACTGGTGACAGTGCAGAAGCAGTAGGTTATGGTTGGGGTAGTTAGACACAGTAGCACCTTCTTGGCTAGCAGACAAGTCTTGAACTTAATTCTGTTAGGCAGGGGTAACCAGTTTGTTTGGGTGTAGAGGCTGTAGCTATAGGTATGTCAGCCCCAAGCACAAAGTGACAAGCCTTATTACAGATCAGATTTATTCTGCTGAAAACTGAACGACAGGCAGATGCATAGACAGGGAGGCCATAGTCAAGTAGTGACAGTACTGAACTTGCCACTATGAGGTGTCTAGCATCAGCAGTGAGGTTGGCCTGGTTACAGTACAAGACTCTCAATCTTCTGTTTTCCATGGACAGAAGGTCAACATGGGCAGCAAATGCTAAGATATTGTCCAGGATCACCCCAAGGTATTTAAAGGTTTCCACCTGTTCAAATATATATCCTAGGTCATTGTGGATGATGAGGGAGGGTACCTTTCATTTCATTTGTTCATCTTCCTGCCTCTCTGACAAACAGCTGCCAGTGATTTTTTTAAGATCTCTGTCCAGGGACCGAACTTCAAGGTGAGGTTCACAATTTCATTAGAGGTAATGTTTAGTCCCCTAACGGTAGTAGTTTGAGCATTGGCAATACCGGTTTCCTCAAATTATAAACACATTTGTCACTAGCTGGTACTGAGCTGTTGTCTCAGGCTACCATATCGATTTGCAGCTCGCACATGTGCCTCCTAATCTGGCATCCCTTCTAGATTGGATATCCAGATAGTAATGAGATGTGAAGGTGGATACTGTAGACCATGTGGTTAGGTTGCATACTTCTAGGAGGGCTACGCCACCTTCAAGCTGTAACAGTAGCAGATATAGTCCTAGTGGAATATGCCATCAACTCTTTTGATGGCTCTTTGTTAGCTTTTCCATAACATAAATCAATAGTAGAGATGATCCAGGCAGAGAATGTGTTGTTTTGCTGCTGGTTTACTTTTACTTACAGGTCCTCACCATAAGTGACATTTTAGATCGAGGGAGAGCTCCTGACCAATCGGAGCACTCCTTTCCTCTATGTGTGAGACATTCTTATCCTGTGAAGAGTGTTTCACATGTAGCTGCCCTGGAAATGGCCAAGTTTGGGTAAGTTTTTTTTAAATAACATATCAGTGATCAAGCGCAATCAATATGATATTTATTCCGCCACCGAGACCACTCTTACAACTTGTAGGAGTAGTCTTACTTACATTCTTAAGAGTATCAGGACTGCTTACCTTCAGTTTGATGTTTTCATACCCTAGGAATGTGCCTGAGACCACTCTTACAACTGTAAGAGTGATCTCAATGGTGGTATTAACATAAAAATAAATGTTTTCAGTGATGGACATTTCTGTTCTTTGTATGTAGAAACTTAGGGCCCATTTGACATCTAGGCTGTGAAGTTTCTCTTCTCCTACATTGGAGAGAGGCTTTGAAAAAGATAAGAGGGAATGTTATGTAACAAATAACTGAGTATTTTCACCCCAAAAGGCCTCTGCTCTAATAATACAATAATTGATGGACCATTTACATCTACTCATGTTTATGGTTGGGTTACAGGCTGATTCTTGTGGAATTCAGCCACCACCATGGGGAGGACAGCCTCTTCCATGTGGAAAATAAAAAGGTTGGGTGGAATGGAAAGAGCCTGAAGCTCACCCACTCTTATAGCTTAAGTAATAGCAACCAAAAGGACAGCTTTCCAAGTGAAGAATTTTAAAATACATGAAACCAGAGGTGCACAATGTTCCTGCATGAGCTTGGAAAATACCAGGTTCAAAATCATATATGGGAATCCCACGACAGACATGGCTGCTTCACCGGGTGAAAGATATGATTTAGACCTTTGAAAAACCTTTTAAAACTACGGTTGGAAGTTACAAACTTTTTGTCTTATTTAGTTTTATAAAATGGCATAAGAGACAAGTGTACCTTATGAAAAGAAGTTTGTAGACCTTCTCCTTCAAGGTGCAACAAATGGTCAACATAGCAATGGAAGAGCAGCACATTAACTGCCACACAAGCAAATGTTTTCTTACAAAAAAGCTCGGTTTGTCGTTTTACTTCACAGTCTACAAACAGTGCATACTGTATAACACACAAAGAGTAGCAGACACAAATCTTAAGGGTGCAATAATTTACATGAATATGAAGACCTCAACCAAGGAAATGGTTAGATGAGATTTGATTAAAAGTCTGAATAGACCAATTCTTACTCAGGAGAGGATATCAGGCAACCGAGACAAAAAGGTCCCAACTTTCACTTTCTAACTGGGCCTTCGACTGGAGACCAATAGTAAGAATGTCTGAAACAGTAAACATCTGGGGAAATATTGTACTCCTGCTTTTAGAAACACAGAAGGTGATGGCAGATAAGGGCCATGCGGGCCACCTAGTTTGCCTCTTTTCCCTAACTAATGCAAAACCACAGACCCTGGCTGATCTGCGGCTTATCCTCTCTTCCTTATTGTGAGAGTACTCTTTATGCCCGTCCCATGCATTCTTGAATTCCCCTACCATTTCTGCCCCCACCACCTCCTTTTGCACCAGATGGAAAGACCTTTCCACTTCAATGAATAGATGTTTCTTGTAGCCAGTTTCTAGGCAATTTTAAGCTTCCAGCACCTGGCTGGAAAGATAAATTTACAAATTCTAGTTTTTCAGGAACCACTCTTTCAGGTGAAGGTCTTAAAAGAACTAGTATGCTGCCTTAAACTAATATTAGTTTTTAAAAGCAGTCAACCACTACCTTTTATCTCTGAGGTACTTTTTCTTTTCCCTTTCTTGAATTAAAAGCTTGCTTACCTGATGTTAGTAGGAGTGCTGTGTGAAACAGCACTCTACCTGGCAGTTGACATATCTATCTCTATCCCCCCCCCCCCGACAATACATAATCAGCATTGTGACCTCACTTACTATGACATCACTGCTACTTATGAACAGTCACTCAGTGGTTGCTGGGTCAGTCACCTGTGATGTCTTTGTCAGTGAGATCATAATGCTGATGATGCATTGGTGAGGGGGAGGGAGCTAGAGACAGATATGTCAGCTGTTAGGATAACAGCTGTTCCACATGTCCTGCACAATATTATGACATAAAAGACTTTCTACTGACCAAAAGAAAAGAAAATACTTCAGAAATAAAAAAGTTACAACTGTCCACTTCTTAAAATTTGTTTTATTTACTCGTCTGCCTGTTTTGGCTCCACTACTTCTTTAAGATATGGATTGAACACTTTCCCTTGAGACAGAGTCAGAATGTTATGCCTCAGAGATGTGACAGAGGTTTCTTGACAGTAAGTCTGAGAAGCATGTAGTACCAGGACTGTGTGGCACAATCTGGGACTATGAGCATCATCTCTGCATGCTCTTTTCTCAATTTCAGAAGAACTTGCAGAAGAAAAAGGAATAATAATAAATAATTATTTATTTTTACCACGCCTTTCTTAAAACCAAGGCGCCTTAACAGCAGCTTCACATAAAAACAATAAAATAGACACAGATCCAATAAATGCTGAATTCATAAAATACAATAAAATATCATTCTCAGGGGTATGCCATCAGCCACAAATGGGTCTTTAAGGCCCGTTTAAATTCCTCCACGGACATGCACTGCTGAAGCAGATGGGGTAAATAATTCCAAAGGGCTGGAACCATCTACATAAAAGCACAGGCCCCTGAAAATTTTAAAGAAACCCTCGGAATCTCTTGCAACCCCTCGTCTGTTGAGTGGAGTGATCGCCTGGTGCAATAAGGTACCAGAAGCTCTTTCAGGTAGTCCGGGCCCAGTCTGTGTAGGGCTTTATAAGTCAGAAGACCGACTTTAAATGGAATGGAGAAAAGGCACACAAAAGCTTTCCTTTCTAACATACTCGCATGGCTTTCAGTGGCATGGTGTCCATAACTGGAGGTCCACAGCAGAACATGTCCAATTTCCTGTTTTCCCAGGATGCAAACAGGTCTATCACTGAGTAACCCCATTTTAGGAATCTGTAGTCCAACACATCCTGGATTACAGACCATGTGTGTCAAGTGGTCTAGTCTGTTCCGAAAATCTGCTAACCCATTCAGCTTCCCAGCTAGGGGAACAATGGAGATCTGAAATGGAATCAGAATTCCAGGTACCAAATTTTTAAACTCCCTTGACATAACTGTGAAGCTCTGGACTCCACTTTCTTTATGTAGAGGACTGTGGTTGTGCTGTCTGCTCTGACTTGCACTACTTTGTTTTGAATCCAATTGACAGATGCGTTGAGGGACAAGAATGTTGCCCTCAGTTCCAATTGGAACGGAAGAAAATACATTCTAACCTCTCCAGTGGGGATCAAATCCCATTCACCGAGCTTCTCTTCCGATATCCTCTCCGACCCAGTTGAGAAGCATTTGTAGTCAGGATCGCACTGCTTTCTGGAAAGAACAGCAGGGTCTTTCCAAAAACTGAGGGCTGTTACTAGTCTCAAGTGGAATGGGACAAGCTGTGTCATCTGAGCATATCTCTGACACCAACATTCTTTCAGACACCACTGTATTTCCCTCATTTTCAATCTGGACCGGGGAACTACTGCTGTGGTCAAAACATGTAACTCAAGAGTCTGAGGACATCCTGTCTGCCCAGAGTGAATCTAGAATGAAAGAGACATACATCTTCACCAGATCTGATACCCTGAAAAATACATTTCACAAACACATCGTACAGTGGCATCATTTTATATATTTATTTATTACAGTATCAGAATTACAACCCTTTGAGTCAAAGACTCATTTCCAAAGGCTCATCGTCATAACACAGAGTAGGACAGGATAGGGGAAACATACAGTGAGTGGCGAACAGACAATACAGACAATAGTGCAGGTGCAGTAGCATGGCAGACTATATACAATTACAGTTTGCACAAATTTAATACAGGTGGAGAGGCCCATATCATCAGGAGAAGGCCCCTTCTTGCCAGAGACAGGCCTATACATGATGGTAGCTAGGCAAGAAGGAGTGATCATTGGGCATATAAACTTAGAGAACAGTAGTAGTATGTGGCAGGAGTGTGGTACTGAGCACGACACTGCAGGTGTAGGCTTATACATAACTGTAGCTCAGCAATCATGAGATATGTACACTGGTACAAAATAAATAAATATGAACAGGGTGGGTGGTGTGGGATTAGTGGATTGGATGTGGACAAGTGGTGGAGCAGTTATTTACAGTTGCAGTGACGGGAGCTTAAAAGGTGGATGTGCAGAGATAACTTGAAAGGTCCAATTCTGAGCTCAGATGAGGTATCAGGAGGGAGGGTATTGAACCAGGACAGTGCCCTGTGGGAAAAAGATCTCTGCGCCAGGGTCATCCTAACCCTGGGGACTACTAGCAGGGTCTTAGTGGAGCTACGGGTGTGGACAGGAAGGGTGGCCATGTTGATTAGTTTAGACAGACCGGGGGGGTTAATCCAACACAGATTTTTGGGGTGAGCAGGCAGGTCTGGTAGAGTAGCCACTCCTCAGGGGAGAAGATGTTAGACAGGGCATAAAGTGTGCATGTATGTGTTTTCTTATCTGCCCCAATGAGTAGCCGACAGGCCTTGTTGATTGAGAGTTTGATTTTGCCCAGGGCAGTGTTGTCCGCTGCGCCATATATTAGGAGTCCATAGTCCACTAGGGACAGAATGGATGACTCAATGACGAGTCTTAGTGCTTCTGGGGGGAGACAGGCTCTGTGCCGATAAAGCAAGCCTATGCGGGAATTTTTGGCAGAGCAGAGGATCTGGATGTGTTCATGGAAGGTGAGGGAGGAGTCGAGGATGATACCTAGGTATTTGTATGAGGTAACCTGTTCAATAGGGTGGTGGGATAGGGATTGAATGGACAGGGCAGAGCCCATGAGTTTGTTTTGATTGTGGGTGAACAGCAAGGTTTTGGTTTTTTTTATTGACGATGTGTTGTGTATTTGGCAGGGGGAGGAAAAACTCATTCCTGATTTCATGGAATTGGCTCAATAATAATGCCCTGAATCTTAGATTTACACACACTACAGATTCCTGTACTCATAATTTCTTGGATCTTACATTAACAGTTAACCAAGAATCTGATAAAATTGATACCCAATGTTACAGGAAGCCCACTATGACTAACTCCCTACTATTAGCATCTAGTGCACACATCCCTAATCTAAAGAATGCAATAATAATCAGCTAATTGTTAAGATTATGTTGAAATGTTGTTCTGTTTGATCAACAACCTGACACACTTTTGGCTGGATTTGAAGGGAGGGGTTATAGGAGGGATTTGTTTCTGAAAACCAAACAGAAAGTCTGCAATAAGCAGAGGGACACCTTATTGGAAAACAGTGATAGAGACACAACTACAACTGACATACAACCATGTACTTTTGTCACATAATTTAATCATGTATCAGGACATATAGGGAATGTATAACACAGAAATTGGTCAATTTTGTTGGGGGACAAAAGAGGTTAGCATGGCAGTAGGGGTCAAGCCGAGGGCCACTTTTAGTAGAGGTAAAAACCTCAAAGATAAACTTGTGCACAGTAGAATGCCTAAACAAGTGACATCACAAAATATGTGGATCCCCAAAAAAACAAATGGGTTTTATAAATGTAATTGTTGCAACACTTGCAAGTTTGGACTGATGAGTAAAATCTTTTCGCATCCAGAACATGATGATATTAAAGTAGCCATTAGGGAACTGATTACCTGTGACACCCCCTATGTTGTTTATGTATTATGGTGTACCTGCAGACTTGTTTATGTAGGTAAAACAGTGAGACCTCTTAAACAGAGGATACAGGAGCACGTATGCGCAATTATTAATATCAAATAGGACACACCTGTAGGAGTGCACTTTACACAGCGACATCACTCACGGCCAGATGATCTTAGATTCTTAGGGCTTGAATGGATTCCACCAATGAAAATCAGGGGTGATAGACCTAACCTCCTGCTGCAAAAGGACAGCATGGTGATTTTTAGACTAAGAAGTGTCTAGGGCTAAATGATAGGTGGGACCTTAAACCCTTTTTGAAAACGAAATAACGGGTATAACATAAACATATTTGAATTGTTATAGCCTGTATGTTATTACCCAAAGTGATAAATGAAATATTCTCACTAATGTTGTTTCATTTCTCCCTCTCTCCACCAGGTCTGCTGCTCCAGTTTTGAACCTTCTGAAGGACTTTCTCCAACTGATGCTTCTTATTTGCATGGAGGTCCTGACAAGTGTTGCCATGGACTAAAATGGAATATGCTGCCTTGGTACCATGGAGGTTAAAACTACTATCCCCCTTTCTTTACATCTTTTTGCTTTAACTGAAGTATACATTTGGTGTAATTAAAGTAAAAGCACTGTTTGAATTTTTTTTAATGATACTTATGGTATGCATAGGAGTGTTTATACAGCAGCTCCACCTAATGCTTTACATGGATATAACATGAATTGTTTTATTTTTAGTGCATTTTTTTATGTTAACCTAATGAAGGTCACACGGTATGTAATTTTTGATTGATTGCACTATATTAAATGGTTGTATGCTTCCTATGGCTCCACCCACCTGAAGAAAACTCACTGCGAGTCATAGCGCTATGGCAAGCTAGGAAGCTCCATCTGTGGACCTTTGTGTTTATTTTGGTTATTAAAATTCTTTTGAATTGGAATTTTGGACTGGACCTGTATTACTGCTTTAAGTTGTAAAAAACAAGGCACTGCGTCAGCATGTGGTCTAAAAGCAAAACAAAATGGTTATATTAAATGCATGCTGAAAATAGAGTTAAAAATGAACGTTTCGACCTTAGGTCTTCTTCAGGAAATATCTAAAAGAGAAAAAAAAACAAAGTTAGTGTAGAGGGGAGGTAACATTATATATATATATATATATATATATATATGGAAAAAAAGAGGAAACTCAGGGAGATGAAGTGATAAATGGTAAGATTAAGAGAGAATCTGTAAAACAAAAAGGTGATGATGGGAAAGATAAAGCATAATAGGAGAGAAAGAGCTAGGGAAGTTCCCAGGTGGGGACCAATTAACAGGACCTAGTAAGAAGGCTGAAAGGTGACAAATGTGTGGGAAGGAGACAGAGATGGAGACTTATGGTGAAAATGAAAAATAAATTAAATGAGTACAAAAACAAATAGACTTACGGGGAAAAAAGGGGATGACTGAAAGATGTTAGTGGAAAATAAGTCTATCATTTAAACCGGAGGGCTGCTGGGAGCCAAGGCGGATGATCAACTTGGCTTCCATGTTTTTTCTATGGTCAGGATCCCAGAAGCCCTGCTGAAGGACACAAACAGAAAGGTCATTGACATTGTGGTCCCTGGAGATAAAGTGGGATACAATGGGTTTAGCAGTTTCACCATTCCTGACTGCTCTGTAATGTTCCCTAAAACGGTCAGCAAGACGCCTACCAGTTTCTCCGATGTAAATAGCTGTACACTTCCTAAAAAGAATACAATACACCACATTAGTGGAGATGCATGAGAACTCCATGGTGATGTGAAAAACACCTGTAGGCCCCCGAATTTCAGTCACGCTGGAAATAAATTTGCAAGTGTAGCAGCGAGTTCTGTTGCAAGGTTTGGTATCTGGGAGGGAGAAACTGTTAGGAGTGGGTAGGCTGCTTTTAATCAGGAGATTCCACAGGTTAGGTGTCCAGCGGTAGGAGGCAATAGGTGGTTCTGTAAAGGAAGCACCAATGTTAGGGTCAGTTTGCAAAATGGAAAAGTTACTGGTGATGATCCTGTGAAGAGAAGGTGTGATCTGATGGAAAGGAAGCACTAGTGGAATTCGCCGTTGTTCTTGTGTGACTATATCCTTCCTGTGGGGGTCAAGGTTACGGGGCATGTTACTGACCCGAAAGAGTGCTCTGTCCACTGTGCTTTTAGGGTATCTCCTGTTGATAAAAAAACTATGCAATATTTGGGTCTGCTCAGCAAAATCATCCTCTTCACTGCATAACCTGCGAAGTCTAAGAAACTATGAATAAGGCAGGCCATTCTTGTCATGTTTAGGATGGAAGGAGATGTGGAGGAGGAAACTGTGAGAGTCAGTGGGTTTGTAATAAATTGATGTCTTCAGACCAGTGTTCTGTACTGACAGCTGGATATCCCGAAAAGGCAGTGTAGAGGAAGATACTTCAACAGTGTATTGAACGGAAGGATGGGCCGTGGTAAACTTGTCAAGGAAGACTTGGAGGGTCTCCCTGGAGCAGGAGGTGGCCCCCACACAGTCATCAATGTAGCGTTTGTAGAGTTCAGGCACAGTCCCTGTGAATGAGAGAAACAAATGTTCCTCCACCCAACCCACAAACAGATTAGCAAAGCTGGGACCCATCTTGGTACCCATGGCAACTCCACTGACCTGCTGAAAAAATTGTTATTAAAAGAAAAAGCATTGAGTGTAAGAACCAGTTCTGCCAGATGAGTTAGTGTGTGTGTGGGTGGCTGCTTGACTTCCTGCTTATTCAAGAAATGCTGCAAAGCTGTCAGACCATCATCATGGGGGATCACTGTGTAAAGAGATTTGATGTCCATGGTGAAGATGAGCTGATGAGAGTCACTGAATCTGAACCTGTCAAATAACCGGAGAGCATGGTTAGTGTCTTTAACATAGGAGGGCAGGGACTCAACAAGGGGTCTCATGAGGCTGTCCAAAAATGCAGAGATGTGGGATGTGGGGCAGGAGCAGGCAGACACTATGGGATGACCCGGGCTACCTGTTTTGTGGATTTTGGGAAGGAGATAAAACCTGGATGTCTGGGGATGCTGAACTATGAGACTCTTGGCAGAAGCAGGGAGCTCTTTGTTTTCAATAGCAGAGGTGATGGTGGTGGTGACCTCAGTCTGATAGTCAGCAGTGGGGTCCTGTGGAAGAGAAGAATAAAACCTGGTGCCAGAGAGTTGCTGTGTGGCTTCAGTGATGTATAGCTCCTTTTGCCAGACCACAACATCACCTCCCTTATCAGCTGGTTTGATAACAATGTCATTCCTACATTGCAGAGATCTGAGGGCTACAAGCTCACCAGGTGTCAGGTTGCAATGGTTGTGCCTGGAATGAATATTGAAGTTAGTGATGTTTTCCATGCATTGGTTAATAAAATAACCAACAGCAGCAAAACGTCCTGGAGGGGTTGTCCATGCACTTCACTGGGGATTGATATCATTGATTGTTCTGGTGATACTGTCATCATCTGTGGGAAGAGGAGTCTCATTAGAAAAATGAGCTGTAAGGCGTACTCTACGATAGAAGCACTGCAGATCAACTTGAACCTGGGGTGCATCAAGATATCTGGGTGTGGGCACAAAAAAGAGACCTTTGCTAAGGAATGATTGCTCATCTTGTGTCAGAGGAAGGTCTGGAGGAATACAAAATACCAAATTGTTAGGTTGTGTCTGACTCGAGGGCTCCTGTTGGTTGTTAATCTGCTGGGTGAGAGACTGGAGTTTTGCAGATTTGGTGTCTTTGAGGAACTGAAAGAGAGTGGAATTAAGGTTTTGGATGCAGTGCTTAATAAAAGGAAGGTTATGTGGAGCCGTTCACTGCAGGAAATCCTTTTGCCTTTGAATGCTTTAAGTTTAAGAGTGCAACTACAAACTGCTTTGCTTGTACCCTGTAACAGGGCAGGCAGACCATGCCTTCTACAACATTCAGTTCTGTGCATATGAACTCTGGATGCTGACTGGGTTCTAAACTTTTTTTTCTTGATGATGAGAAATTTAAGGGACTTAAGGAGGCCTAAGATTTTCTGAAAGGCCACATGGACCTCTTGTTGAGTTTTCCCACGGTGTAGTCAGCCATCTAAAGGAAAGAAGATAGTCACCTGCTGCCTTTTGCATGCTGCGGCTACGGCAGAGTGGAAATTTGTGAGCACTCATGGGGCTGATGTGAGACCAGCAAACATTGCTATGAATTGATATTGACTGGCCTCAACCGTGATTCTTAAACACATTCTGTGATTTTCCTTTATTGGGATGTGGAAGTAAGTGTCTTTTTGGTGCACTAAACATAACCAATCCACTGCTTGCAAAGATGCGATAGTTGCCTTTAGAGTTACCATCCTGAACTTTTCATTTTCACTTGAATGTTTAGAACTCTGAGTTCCAGAATAGGTTGTCAGTCCTCATTTCTATTTTTGGTCAGAAACTATCTGGAGAAGCAACCTTTTTCCAATTGGTTGTTTGAAACATGTTCTACTGCTTTTAAAGCTAGCAGGTTTTTACTTCCATCTAAAGCAAAGCCATTTTTTTTTTTGAGGATAGTTAGCATTGTTTTGCAAGGACATAATACTTCGTAATTTTTACAAATGTCGGGACAAGTTCTGCTCGTATTAGCCCTAGGACCGACTTGTCTGTGGGGATTTTTTTTATTCCCAGAGATAAAAGAAAAGGTGGCCCAAAACTGGCTGAATTATGGGAGTGATATCATGGACACAATAATCACGGATTCGATTTTGTAAATGCAGGTGGACCATGTATACCTCTGTTTTATCTCCAAACAGACAGTGTCCATCAAAGTGAAACTCAGAAGCCCTTTGTTGTTGGTTTATAGACAGATATGTTGTCCTGAGTCAAACAAATCTCCTTGTGGCTACTGCATTACACACAATTCTGGTTGAAGTGCCATTTAAATTAACAGACATTTGAAGCTGCTCTCTGGTGCCTTCAGACTAGCCTTCACAGCATAAACAATATGGGACTTCTTCTTGTGGCACATTCTCACACAGAATCAATCTGGAAGACCAAAAAGAAAATTGGTATTTAGTAGAATAGTCAATAAAAGAAGACTGTTTTAGGGCCAGGGTTCCTACTTAGCACATAAATATATTTTTCTTTAACCTTTCACAGGAGGGGTTGATGATAGAGCTGTTCAATTTTTTTTCACAAGCATAAGTTTGCACAGACCCCTCTGGACAGGAGTGTGCAAATAAAAATTCATCACTCTCTCTAAGTACTGCATAGCTTTTTTCCAAAGTTTTGTCAATTGTCTGTTGAAGCTGGCTGGTTAAAATGTTTGCAGACAAGAGGCCAGATATTCAAAACTTTGCCCCGGGGCTAAATTAGCACTGCCTGGCGGGCAAACTTAGCCCGGAGCACAAAGCAAGCTATATTCGAAAGGAAACAGCCCAGTGCTAATCCTGCTGAATATAGCAGTCTAAGGAAGCCGGGCAAACTGGTCTGGGAGTGCAGGGCAAAAATAGCTCGGGAATAAGACAGCACTGAATATAGCAACAGGGAAGTGCAACCTGCAACTGCAGCTTATCAGACTCTGTAGCAAGCCAGTGTTGTAGGTGGAGAACATTGTGTGTGATTGCACAGAGACATTTCACAGCTGCTGCTAATACACCTCTCAACCCCCTGCCTCATCAAGCAGGGATAAGGCTTAAAACATCAGGGACAAGGTTTAAAATCAGGGACACATCCTAAATATTGGTGATATGCACTCAGGAAGCTGGTAGGATAAGTGGTGTAGTATAGAATGCATTTATTAAGGAAGAACATGTCAGTAACATTAATGTTTGACAGTATTTTATGCTTACAACCCCACTCATACCTCTCAACCTTTTGTCACTGAAATGAGGACATGGACATTTTGGACACTCAAAATGAGGGACAATGAGGGACACAGACACTCAGAATGAGGGACACATCCTCAAACATGGAGATACAAGTTCAGAACACTGTGAAAACCATAGTGTTTACTTGTACAAGGTTTATTTTGGATTTAGTATTTCAGAATATTTAGAGTTTCTGCTTTAAAATCTGAATATACAGCACATTCTCTTTGTGGGCAGCACCTTTTCCATGAAGGACAGATGAGGAACAGAGCAATTTTAAGGGGCAAAATGAGGGACACTTGAGAGGTATGCCCCCACTGTTTGGCCACAGAAACACAATGTTTAGTAGGGACAGAGTAAGATTTTGAGGTAAAATCAGGAGCAGTTGAGAGGTACGACTGCAAAACAATAATATAAGCCACACACTGCAAAACTGTGCTATGCTGAAGTGAGGCTTGCCTGGAGCTAACCTGATTGCACAGTGCTAACACATTAGCCCAGTACAAACTGGTTAGCCCGGGGCAAACGGTAGCTATATTCAAAGCTCCCATGCAAATGAGCCTACTTAGGTAATCCATGGGCAAACAGGCACATTTGCATCTCATTATATGCTGCTTAGCATACATTACCATACAGTTGCCTGGTGCTGCTGCATGGTGCACACAACTCCACCTGTTGGTCGGCATGGCAGTACAGGCTGGGCGCTGCAGGCCAAGAACATGCCCACAGCGTCCCTGTTGGTCAGAATGGAATCCCAAGCATTAAGCAGCAGGAACTGTTTGCTGGCAGGTACTAGTGGTGCATACAACATACCTATGCAGCACTGCAAGCAGTACTAAAGATATATATATATATATATATATATATATATATATATGTGTGTGTGTGTGTGTAGATCTGCAGCGATCTATAAATATAGATAGATACAGAGACACACATATGTGTATATATATATATATACATATACATATATATATAGATAGATAGCTGTATACACACACACACACACACACACTACCTGTGGCAACACATGCCCTGGATGATGCCCCCACCCCACACCAACAGAGCCGGCCCACAGCAGGTGTGGGTGAAACACACTGGGGGGACACAACTATGCATGGGGCAGGCATAAGGCAAACCTGCTGAAGGTGGGGAGATGTCAGCTGTAGGGTCACTGGGCTGTGCAGCGCAGCCATCCAATATATAGGGACCGGGCAGACAGGCTGGGCCAGGCAGCCCGTCTCAGCCGTCATGGTCCCTGTTCCACTTGTGTTGGCTCCACTCCCTGCTAGTCCATTGGTCCCCCACCCCTCAAACCACGAATCCCGGCCCCAGTCCATGTAAACACCTATTTGTCCCTGGTGTTCTAGTAGCCCCACCCCAAAGCACAGATCCCAGCAGTGGTCCATGTAAAAAACCTATTTGTCCCTGGTGTTCTAGTGCTCCCACCCCTCAAGCATGATCCTGACCCAGTAGCTGCAGTATTAGTCAATTTCCCTGGTGTTCTAGTGCCCCCCACCCAAGCACAATCCCGACCCAGTAGCCGCAGTATTCAGTCAATTTCCCTGGTGTTCTAGGTGGCCCCCACCCCACAATAGATCTCCGACCCAGTAGCCGCCATTATTCAGTCAATTTCCCTGGTGTTCTAGTGGCCCCCACCCTCCAAGCACGATCCCGATGCCAGCTAGTCCCAAAAAAGAGCAATACCTGGTGGTCTAGTGGTCCCCCAGAGTCCACACCGCCCATCCTCCCGGACTCAGTCTAGATCTGAGCGCCCGGACCGACTCAGTCCTCCTCTCACCACCACATCCAGCATGCGGACTGGTATGCCATGGCCTACGCTGCTACTAGCACTCATGCATACGCGATCAGCGGCCCGGCCATGGTGGTGAGGAGGGCTGAACGTCGCCCGGCACCGTGTCTGAACTGAGTCCGGAAATGGGCGATCTGAGGCGGCGGGGGACCACTAGACCACCAGGTATTGCTCTTTTTGGGACTAGCTGGCATCCGGGATTGATGCTTGGGGGTGGGGCCACTAGAACACCAGGGATATTGACTGAAACAGGCGGCTGGGTCAGGGATCGTGCTTGGGGGTGGGGGCCACTAGAACACAAGGATATTGACGGAATACGGCGGCTACTGGGTCGGGATCTGTGTTTGGGGTGTGGGGGGCCACTAGAACACCAGGATATTGACGGAATACGGCGGCTACTGGGTCGGGATCAGGTTTGGGGGGTGGGTGACCACTAGAACACCAGGAATATCTATAGATCTGGCGGCTACTAGGTCAGGGATCGTGCTTGGGGTGGGGGCCACTAGAACACCAGGGATATTGACTGAATACAGCGGCTACTGGGTCGGGGATCGTGCTTGGGGGTTGGGGGGGCCACTAGAACACCAGGTAATTTCATTACATGCCCTGGCTGTGGAGCTTGGGGATCATGCTGGGGGGCACTGCCACATTACCGCCAGCTTTTTGTCGGCGGTGTTTAGCGCTGCATTACAGGTCGCGCTAATGCCTGTAGCGCTGTGCTATACATTTGAATATGCCGTGCAGCTGGCATTCATGGCCACTCCCCTCACTCCCGCCTCAGCATACATTTACTTTTAGCATTAGCGCTATCACACAGCGGCGGCGCTATTAAGGCTTCTGAATATTGCAGCCTCGCGCTATTCTAGTGCTATTACAGCTCTATGGTTTTGCGCTGGGTGCAATTGTTTGAATATCTGGCCCAAAGTGTTAAGTTCTTCTCTGATAGGGAGGACACACTTCTAGAAGGAGACAGATCCACATTTCTAGAAATTTAGCTTGTAGAGGGGGCTCATTCAAAATAATCACAGCCTGAAACAAAACAAAGCAGATGTCCAAAAAAGGTAGATGTCCAAAAAAGGAACTTTTTAAATAGTTTACTCACAATACCAAAGGATTTCTGCAGAGCAAAGTCCAGGGTATCAAAAATGATCTGGCAGTTGAGGCTCAGGAGACGCATGATCAGTGCTTTAATTGATTCAACCTACTCTGAATGTTCTGGGATAGACAGCACATTGCTGGGTATATGCTTAAAGTGGTAAGCAGATGAAAGCATTGATGTTGTAGAATTATAAAGTGCACATGGGGTTTTAAGTGTATTTGCTCATAGGGCAGACCACAGTCCTGTGATTAAGAGTGGATGTTAGCAACTGACTGGTGATGGACATGTAAATAAACCACCTAATGCACTACCTCCTGTCTCATGCATCTTTGTTACCCGAGAGAGTAGCTGTGGTCTCATTTGCTCATTTGCCCCAGTTCCCTCAATTGTTACACAAATAGGGTCATCATCAAATGCTTTATTTGTTCAACTCTTACTGAGTCATTACAATACAGTTTACACAGTTAATACAATACATGCATACATATATTTTAAAATCAAAATGTGATATACAAATATAGATATAAAATGTGCAGTTTACGTTTCAAATTGTGCAATAAAGAATAAAATATATACAGACTTTTTGATTCTTCCTTGGGTTCACACAATTTGTGTAAGTTGCTATTTCTAATATACACAATTTTCAAACAGATATAAAGTGCTTTTACAAGCAGATATCAAGTCTGGGAATAATATGAAGAGGATTTTTCCTCTAGCAACAGTCAGTGCAAATTATATGCATTAATCTTACGAGGATTAATAGGTTCCATTTGAATGAGGTCTTTAACAAATGCTATACTCAGTCTAAAGACAGAGCAGTATGTATACAAGACACCACTACCCAGGAATAGATTAAGTGTAATGTAACTTGTAGTCTCTGAAGATATCCTAATGTATCCCCCCTGTTACCCGGGGTTACTAGAATCCCAGTAAGACTTAGTGGTAGGCAGGGAAGGCAGCTTGTAAAACTCCAGTTAAATGGATTTCACACTGTCTCATTTTATTCTCAGTCTCAGCTGAGACTGACGGATGACATCATTTTAGAACTGTTGCAGCTGAAGGTTAGAGTAGAATGTTTGGGAATTTGAAACCAGTCTGTGTGCAGTCAGAGAGAGAGACTGTAGTGCAGCAGAGTGTGTGCAGGCTCTCAGAGCTTTAAGCTCTGTTTCAGAGCTACTTTTGTGTAAGGTGTGTGTTTCCACCTGAAGAGGAACACAGGAACTGGTAATTGAAGTGGTGGAGACTGCTTTCAATGGTTCACAGCCCCATCCCTGAGGGGATGGGAGGAAGGTGTTTGCCTGTTTTCCAGAGGCAACCCCCCTGGGTCTGGCTAAGGGAAAGAAGCTGCCTGTTCAAGTTGTGCTGAGGCACCAGAAGCTCTGAGAGGAGGATTCCTTGTGGAGGAAAAGCCTGTGGGGCACCTGCAACCAAAGGGTGAGTTCGCTCTGAAAAAGGGCCAAGTGTTTTCACCTGAACAGAAGGAAACCTAAAAGGATTGTTATTGTAGGGTCAGGAAAAGACAGCCAAGAACAGTTGGAAGATGTGGGGATTGGACTGATTAACTTTGTGGGGGGTCTAGAGTAATGGGCAAAAGCACGTATAAGTATGTTCAAGTCCAGCACAAATAGAAAGAAAGAAAGTGGGGATTGGACTGCTTAACTTTGTGGGGGGTCTAGAGTAATGGACAAAGCCACGTATAAGTCTGTTCAAGTCCAGCACAAATTGGAAGCAAGACAAGTAGATGGAATGTGAAATACATTTAGCAAGAATCTACATGGCAAAGCTTTACAGGATGAGGTGTTTACTGTCCAGAGAAATGGCCGGGTATGAATTGTGGCAGCGAGAGGTGGGAGACCCCCCATCAGTAGTAACCAAAGTCACCTCTACGGATTTGCTCTGAGACACCTTTTGCTTTCTCTCAGGTACTTGGCCAGTGCCTGAGGAAAGTACCCAGATGTGGGATTGAAAGGAAGATTCCCTGATGGAGCCGAGGTGCTCTTAGGTGGTTTAGGGAGACACCAGAAAATGTTTCCATGAAGTAT
Organism: Neoceratodus forsteri; assembly: GCA_016271365.2. Classification (NCBI taxonomy): domain Eukaryota; kingdom Metazoa; phylum Chordata; order Ceratodontiformes; family Ceratodontidae; genus Neoceratodus; species Neoceratodus forsteri. The sequence goes on along the minus strand of CM057455.1, from coordinate 1,365,294,456 downwards.
GGAAGGTGTCCAAGTGGCTGGCAAGGAAGCTGAGCCAGAGAATACCCAGAACAGTGGACAAGTTTGGGCTGTGTAACCCACAGCAGTGTGCAAGTCTGGGCAGTGTGCCCAGTGAGTTCAGAGCCTGAGGGCTAAAGTGATGAGGAAGTGTTCTGGTCTCCTTTTAATCCGTATTACCAGGAGTGTAGCCCCATGGGGGTCCATCTATGCTTTGTTTATTCTGTTTGAATGTGAATAAAAGCCACACTTTAGAATCCCACTTCTGGTATTGGACATTACATTTATTGCTTCCTGTGTTCAGAATTACTTGGGTGCCCCTGTGCAGAGTAGCCAAACCTAGCCTTTGTGCCGAGTGACCTATACCTCCCCGATCCCAGCCCACCTGGTATTGCTGTCAGATACAAACAGCATGCCGGCCTGGGGTTACAAAAATGGAAGCACTGCAGGGATTTGGGTTTGGAATTTAGGGAGGAATGTAAGAAAGGTGCTCAGGCAAAGGGCTAGCATTTTGGCTGTCTGGCAGTGGGTAGCCCAAAAATCTGAAGCAATGTTAACTAATGTGCTGCTGTGTGCTGTTGGCCATGTGCTGCTGTTAAAATGCCAACTGTTTACCAAGGAGCAGTAAAGCCTGGGAGTGTATGCCATTGTCCTGCATCAAATTACAGCGTTTGCCAGCTTTTAAAACTGTTGTGACAAAGAAAAGTGTGGAAAACTAGGGGTAGCAAAAGGAAAATTGTGCCCTGGACGTTGGAAATGCTTTCTTGTGAACTGAGAGACTTGTTGTGCTTAATGGCCATGAAAAATGGTTGAAATGGGGCTCCCACCATGGAGTCAGTTGAGGAAAAATAAAAGTGTGGTATTGCAGTTTAAATTTGCCTGCTCGACGATCGCCGTGAGAAGAGCACTCAAGAGGATAGAGGCTCATTTGCATGGCATCGTGTGATTGGTGAGACTGCAATCCATCTCGCCCCCAAGCCAGCTCTACAGCGACTGCCCAGCATTCGAGAGGGAGTGTGAGTGGAGTGTGCAAACTGGCTTACAGCAGAAGCGTCGCGGTGACTGAAAGTGCTGTAAAAGTGTAAAAAACTGACTTTTCTGTTTAAATTCGGGCTCAACCCGCATCTCGATCAACTGAACTGTGAGTGTGGTGTTCAGAGGAACAATCAGCAGGACTGCCAACCTGCTTCTGTCCAGAGGCCTCCAAGACTGGCTGCAGGCCGTTTTCCATTGCAGCAAACAGCTACTGATAACAGTGAGTACCAACAGAAATAATTGCTCAAACTAAGTGATTTTGCCAAAAGCCAGCTAAATATGTGTGTAGCAGTGTATTCGCTTTGCAAATATGGACTGTGTTAAGTTTTACCAGCAAAAGCAAGTATTTTAAGCCATCAACTGTGAGCATAATTATAGGTTCAGCGTCAGTATAAGTTTCAAAGCCATGAGAGAGACTGAGTTGTATACGATATGCAGCAAGAGTTACAGGCAATCCTGTGCTTGAAATACTGAGGCTTTAAGGGACTGCAAGCTAGAGCAATGTCTTCAGCAAGTGAAAAATCCATGGTAAATCATATAAATGTGCTAGGAAAAAGAACAGTGCAAGTTTGTGCAGTTTGAGCAAAGTTATCAGTAGAGTGTCTAAATCGGATGTGCAGTGGCTGGACCCAATTTCAGAATGTTGACGCGTAGGAGTGCTGCCGCCGCCATTACAGGGTGGGGTAGTAATGTAAACACAGCAGCAGAGGAGCCATTTTGAAGGAAAAAGAAAGCTTTCAGTGAAATGGGACTTGAAATAACAGTGAGCGTTTGTTTGTTTTTTTGCAGTCATGGCTTCAGGACCAGCCCGCTACCCAGATCATGCCCAGGCTGTAATAGCAGTAGAAGTTAACAAGTTAAGGGACACTGAGAGATGTTACTATGGAGGATGACTGCCTCCTCATGCGGCGATTCCTGCATATCCAGTGCAAATATGTTTAATGTGTTTAAATGCTGGAAGGAACGTCTTCATGGTACCTCACTGTTCTGGATGCTTAGAGAAATATGGTTTATTTAAAGTGCCCAAGATTCATTTGGCTCCCACATGGACAAAAGTTTAAGAATCTGCAGTTGGCAGCACACAGCAACAGATGGAGTCTATTGGAGAAGGCCCCTCAGGGGAGTGTGGCACAAAGCTAGAGGGTGCAGATTTACAGACAGAACAATGTGCTGATGTTTTGGATTCTGAGTCGCAGAGAGACCTCTCAGGAAGAGCATCAGTAGACCCTTGGAGAGCGGAGCCTAGCCCAAGTCTCATAGGAGAAGACGAGATGAGGGAGGCCTTTGAATGGGAGGTTTTGACCTCCGCGCCCAGCGAAGAGTGGATAGTCTCAGAAGTGAGGATGACTGCTCACTCCTGGGAACAGATTCTCAGTGAGGAAGAAGAAGAGGGGGAACCTATGTGGCCTTGTGAAAAAGGAACTGGTACACAGCCTCAAGCTCTTGCCTCAGAGGAATGCATGGAAGAGAGTGGTGATGCCACTGCCCTGGCTGTGCAAGAAGAAGTCAGGGATCCATTTTTTGTGTCTTTGAGAATGTGTAGCTGTCAGAACCAGGACTGGCCACCCCCAAGCCAGGCCAGAGGTCTCAGGTTGACCAAAGCTAGTAAAGAGGAAAGACTGGTTCATAGGAAGGTGAAAGAAATCTATGGGATGTCCTTTCCTATCTTTCCTCAGACAGTCTGGGAGGAGATTGAGAACAGCAGGAAATCCTGGATTTGGGAAGAAGCAATGAAATGTGTGCATCCTGGTGCAAACAAGCATGACAGGAACAGAATGTTTAACGAAAAATACAGCCAGTGGAAAAGAGGCAGGGCACTGTTAATGGACACCGTTCAAATTGTGGATGGAGAGGGACGTGAAACCTTTCACAGTGTGAATTATGAGTGCCCAGATGGGGTAATAATTCAGGCACCTGACCCGTTGTGCTATTGGCCACAATACAAAGACCTCCCTGCGAATGTGGCCATGCCTGCAAAATGGAAAGCAGAGCAGTGGTAGTGCTGCCACTCCAGCCATTGCAGTGCCCATGTTGTTCCACCAGTATGGACAACCAGGACTCAGGTGCCCCACATTCATCAGTTCTACAGTGTGTTGGCCTTCAGAATCCATCGACTGGCCCACCAGATGACTTCAGATCCAGAGAGGACACCATCCCAGCTGTATCCTGATTCATCGCCTGGTAATCGGATGACTTCAGACCAGCTGTTTTCCTTTATGTTCCTGTTTCAAGGTTCCATCTCCAGAGATGACATCATCCCAGCAGTTTACAGATGTTCCCTCCTGTTGTTCCCGGAAGATGTCCGTCCAGCTGTATCGGAAGAATGCTGCCAGGGAGAGTCTTCGGCTGAGGACCAGGTTGGTGCTGTTGTCGTTCTACAAGGGACTGGTAAGTCCAAACTTTTCTATTCTTATGACATTGCAGTACACACCCTACACTAGCAGACTCCAGATGTTTGAACTGTCCTCAAAGACTCTCCCCTTCAGGACTTTGGCCTGCTATAACTGTGCTTCATCAGGCTCTGGTCCAGGAGAGACTCTTTAATGGACTTGCCCTCAGGCACTGTGGTCACTAGATGGGACTTTTAGGGCACTCCATCCCCCAAATATTGTGTATTGTAAATAATGGCATTGTTTTCTAATGTTTATACTGTTTTTTCTACTTTTCTGAAAAAAATCTTTTTGGGATTCTCCAGTGTTTTGATGGTAGGGGTTTAGATAGACTGTGTATGCAGATTAGGAGTGTATGTTGTCTTTCTTTTTCTTGCAGGTGTTCCTGAAGAAGAAAGAAGAGAAGACAAGAAGAGAAGGACGAACTCAATGGTGTCCCTCACTAGTTGTTTAGAGTGTAGGGTTTAAAGTACTGTTGTTATTGTTGTTACTGTGTGTAACCTTTTTTCTTCCACAGGTCTGGTTGTGGGGGAGTGTGGGAGTAATGCATAGAGTATGGTATTAGCTCCTGGTGTATGGTTGCATGGTGTCCAGGGATCGGGGAGGTCCCCTGTTTGTTTTGTTCTGGGATTTGAGTTACAGGCAGACAGATTTTCCCTAGAGGGCTAGGGGGGATAGACAGGCTGTGGCCCTGACCTGCAGTAGGGATTGCAGTACTGATCTATTAGGGCTATGCTTTGGACAATTCTACCAAAGCCACTAGGTGCCCATAGTCAGCGGGTAGAGTAGAGGCTGATGCAGCAGCCAAAGGCCTCTAGCCCCTTAGTGTTGTCTGCCTGTGCTGGCACATGGTAGGGGAGAAGGTAGCGCTACCTCCCCCTAGTCAACACATGGGGTGAGATGGCCTAAGCCGGGTGATTAATGACTGCAGACAGTCATTTTCCTGGCCCAGGGTGAGTGTAACCCCCCTGTTACCCGGGGTTACTAGAATCCCAGTAAGACCTAGTGGTAGGCAGGGAAGGCAGCTTGTGAAACTCCAGTTCAATGGATTTCACACTGTCTCACTCTATTCTCAGTCTCAGCTGAGACTGAGAGATTACATCATTTTAGAACTGTCGCAGCTGCATAAGCCACACTGGAATGTTACAGTTGAAGGTTAGAGTAGAACATTGGAGAATTTGAAGCCAGTCTGTGTGCAGTCAGAGAGAGAGAGACTGTAGCACAGCAGAGTGTGTGCAGGCTCTCAGAGCTTTAAGCTCTGTTTCAGAGCTACTTCTGTGTAAGGCGTGTGTTTCCACCTGAAGAGAAACACAGGAACTGGTAACTGAAGTGGTGGAGACCGATTTCAATGGTTCACAGCCCCATCCCTGAGGGGATGAGGGGAAGGTGTTTGCCTGTTTTCCAGGGGCAACCCCCCTGGGTCCGGCTAAGGGAAAGAAGCTGCCTGTTCAAGTTGTGCTGAGGCACCAGAAGCTCTGAGAGGAGGCTTCCTTGTGGAGGAAATGCTTGTGGGGCACCTGCAACCAAAGGGTGAGTTCGCTCTGAAAAAGGGCCAAATGTTTTCACCTGAACAGAAGGAAACCTAAAGGGACTGTTACTGTGGGGTCAGGAAAAGACAGCCAAGAACAGTCGGAAGATGTGGGAATTGGACTTCTTAACTTTGTGGGGGGTCTAGAGTAATGGACAAAGCCACGTATAAGTATGTTCAAGTCCAGCACAAATGGAAAAAGGAAAGTGGGGATTGGACTGCTTAACTTTGTGGGGGGGTCTAGAGTAATGGACAAAGCCACGTATAAGTCTGTTCAAGTCCAGCACAAATGGGAAGCGAGACAAGTAGATGGAATTTGAAATACATTTAGAAAGAATCTACATGGAAAAGCTTTACAGGATGAGGTGATTACTGTCCAGAGAAATGGCCGGGTATGAATTGTCGGAGCGAGAGGTGGGAGACCCCCCATCAGTAGTAACCAAAGTCACCTCTACGGATTTGCTCTGAGACACCTTTTGCTTTCTCTCAGGTACTTGGCCAGTGCCTGAGGAATGTACCCAGACATGGGATTGAAAGGAAGATTCCCTGATGGAGCCAAGGTGCTCTTAGGTGGTTTAGGGAGACACCAGAAAATGTTTCCATGAAGTATGAAAGGTGTCCAAGTGGCTGGCAAGGGAGCCGAGCCAGGGAAAACCCAGAACATTGTACAAGTTTGGGCTGTGTAACCCAAAGCAGTGTGCAAGTCTGGGCTGTGTGCCCAGTGGGTTCAGAGCCTGAGGGCTAAAGTGATGAGGAAGTGTTCTGGTCTCCTTTTAATCTGCATTACCAGGAGTGTAGCCCCATGGGGGTCCATCTATGCTTTGTTTATTCTGTTTGGATGTGAATAAAAGCCACATTTTAGAATCCCACTTCTGGTATTGGACATTACATTTATTGCTCCCTGTGTTCGGAATTACTTGGGTGTCCCTGTGCAGAGTAGCCAAATCTAGCCTTTGTGCCGAGTGACCTATACCTCCCCGAACCCAGCCCACCTGGTATTGCTGTCTGATACAAACAGCATGCCAGCTTGGGGTTACACTAAAACTGAATATCACAAAAGGTTTCCATTTAAGAAAACCATATAAAGTTATTGCCAACCTCAATTTTGGTCTCACCTAGCATACGAGTGAACCTGGTGATTTATTGTGCAACATTTCTGAATAAATCCATTTCAAGTACTTTGTCATAATTTTTGTGACCTAATCCATAAGAGGGTTCATTAAGATCCTGAAATGTCTCTTCCTTAGTGAATATTCTAGATGAAAAATATTGTCCAATGGTTACATCCCTCATGTGTTCATACCTTGAACTATAAAGAAGAAGAATATGAACAAGAGTCTCCAGCTCATTTTGGCCACATTCACAATATAAATCCTTAAAGGTGGATTTATTTTTGGAAAAAAATGTATTGTAAAATTTTGAGGGATATAACTCCAGACAAAACTTTGTGAAAATAGCTCTATCCTTTTTATCAGAGACACAAAGTCACCACCCCTGAATTACTGCTCCTATAGTCTCTCTTTAGTCCCATAGTTGCCGTTTGCAAAGCCCACGATAAAGCCTGGTACTCTTTCAAGGCCTCCTTGACCCCAAGTGCAAGACAAGTATACAACACCGCAAGAAATGCTTGCACCAAGGCCATTCGTTGTGCAAAGGCAGACTACTTTAATCACCATCTCAACACAGCCCACACCGCCTCCTTCTGGAATTTAGTCCACTCCATTGTGGACCCTCCTCCACAATCCAGCACCCCAACTCTTAAGTATGATGCCTCTGTAATAACTGACCCTGTCCAAGTTGCTGATTCCCTCAACACTTTCTTCCCTACCTGTGCTTCCCCTGTACCAACCTTTACTTCCCCACCTCCCTCCAAACCGATTCCACGGCACAGGCCATATAATAATTTCCTTCTAGCCCCTGCTTCCACAAATGAAAGTTCTGCTTGCCCTCCTTTCCCTCAACATGACTTAAATCTAGCCCTGATGGGCTACACCCAAGTCCCCTGCACCTTTCTGCCCTTGCCATCACTCTCTCCCTCACCTACATCATAAATTGGTCTTTTTCTTCAGGCATTGTCCCAAAGGTCTGGAAATCAGTGTGTGTCACCCCTCTCCACAAAGGTGGTGATCCCACCTCACCTGGAAACTACCACCCTACTTCCGTCCTCCCTACACTGGCTAAACTACAGGAATGCCTTGTACAATCCAGGCTAACCAAGTTCCTCACCTCTACCAACTTTCTATCCCCTATCAATCTGGTTTCAGAAAACATCATTTCACCATATCCTCCCTTCTCCAAGTCACTGGTCACATTCAATCAGCCATCGATAAAGGCCATCTCACTGCTGCAGTCTTCATTGACCTGGCCAAAGCCTTCAACTCGGTATCTCACCCTCTTCTTCTGAACACGCTTGAGGACGTGGGGCTTGCCCCTTCTGCCATACGGTGGTTCCACTCTTACCTCAACAACAGGCAATAGACAGTTAAATCCCCAACTCCTCCTCTCCCTCCCTCCTCCCTATCCTAGCAGGTGTCCCTCAAGGCTCCATACTCGGCCCTATCCTGTTTTCTGTATTCATAAATAACCTCCCATCTGCCTGTTCCACCTCCCTCATCCACATGTTTGTGGATATACCATACTGTTCACCTCTGGCCCTGACCCTGCCACTATCCACTCTGAGCTGCAACAAGATTTCCATTCAGTTCAGTCCTGGTTCCAGTCAAAAAAAAACTCAAATTTAACACAATGAAAACAGTCTCTATGACCTCTGGATCCCATAAAAAATATCCAAAGCTATCACCGCCCCTCCTATCACCTCTCTTGATGGCACCTCACTAAACGTTGTCCCATCATACAAGTACCCAGGCATCTGGTTGGACCCTCAATTGAATTTCTCAATTCATATTGACTATTTAAACACTACACTTCACCCAAAACTCAAAGTCCTCTATAGGACCAAAAACTCTCTCCCTCTCCCTGTTAGACATGAATTTCTGTAAAAGATGATTATGCTAGTTATTGACTATGCCAACACTGTATACTGCACTGCACCCTCCACTTCTCTCTCACAATTTGACTCCCTCTACTATGACTTCTGCTGTTTTGCCTCCTACTCTCCTTACAGGACTCACCACTGTTCCCGTCTCTGCTGCCTTGACCTCCTTCTGCTCACACCCAGGCATCTCGCTCATTCTATATCCTTCATCTCTAAATTCTGGTTCAACCTGCTCCACTCTTACATCTCTTCCCTCCTCTCTCTGGCCCTAGCCTCAACATATTCCCTTCACTCCTGAGACTCAGGCTCCTTCTCACTCCCCACACAATCGTCCAACATGGGCAAATCTGCCTTTTCCTATTGTCGCCCCTTCCTTTGGAACTCTCAGACTTCTCTCCTTCACATCTCTACCTCTCACTTCTCTATCATATTACTGCTACACCTCTTTCCCCTCCATACTTGACCCCATAACACCATATAGCACTTAAAAATGCGTTCCAGTTATCTTACAAGCTACCATCAACAATTGCATAGCCTGTTTTGTTGTATTAGTTATCTTGAAATGTATATTTGTGTTCATGTTGTAGACTACTGTACTTGTATATTTTGATCCCATGCTCTCTGTCCCCCAGGTCGCACCTGGAGATGAGTCTTGGCTCAGCGTGCCTTTCCCGGTCACCAAATGTTTAAATAAATAAAGCAAATATGGCTCTAGAACATGACTTATTTTATTTTGCACATACCACCCACGTAACTTTGGTGTCCTAATTCTTTGCATATCAGTGTCAAATGAAATTTGCTTTAATTTACTTTTAATTAGTCTTACATAATCCTGTGAGTCCTGGTTCTGTCACAAAAGATATGACAAAGTACATGAAATGGATTTATTCAGAAATGCTGCACAATAAATCACCAAGTTCACTCGTATGTTAGGTGAGAACCAAAATTGAGGTTGGCAATGCCTTTATATGGTTTTCTTGAGTGAATCATTCCATAAATGATTCAATTTCATAAATTTTTACATATCTAGAACCTCTTTCAGTCATGGAGAAAAATAATTTCTGACAATCCAGGCTGCTATTTCATCTATACATTTTTAGTCAACCTATTTGGATCCAGATTTGTGCTTCTAATCCAGCATGCTATTTTGCCTGAGAGAGCTAAATTATTTTAACATGACCTAGCTCTGCTCCGGATATTTCTGAAGTTGTTGACCTGGGTATTTGCAAAATAGTTCTATATAGTTGAGTAAATGTTTTTTCCAGTTGTTCAACCTTTTTATCATGCCATACTTCTACTGCATAGAGAGCTAACCGATTCATCTTCATCTCTGTTGCACTTAGAATGGAAACTATAGGATAACTTCTATACCTAGCATTAAACCTTAATAAAGCATGTTTTGATCGAAATCATTTCTTCAGGGTGTATGTGATATGGTTTGTTGTTTTGTAGGCTTCTCCTATTAATGATAAGCACACTCCCTGGCTGTGCATCCAGCAGGTGGCTGAAGAGATGTGAGGAGGAGGGCTGTGCTAGTCACTGTATGCACCTGCGGCACCACCGCTGAGGATACGGTGACTGGGAACCTTGCTTTATTTTTCTTTATTTTTTGTTGACCGGGCAAGTGTACTAGACAAATCCTGCCTATTTTCAGGCACGACCCGGGGGAGGGGGATACAGATGAATGCCAACTGACCTTGAATCAGATTAAGCTGTTGGTGGTATTTTTAGTGAATGAGGGAAATTTGGCCAGGACACCAGGGAAATTCCCCTACACTTTTTTCAATAAGTGCCATGGGAGGGATCTTTAACATCCACCTGAACTACCACCAATCCAGGCAGATGTCACCTCGGTTTAAAGTCTCATCCGAAGGACGGCACCTCAGAAGTGCAGCACCCCTCTCATGCTGCACTACAGTGTCAGTACTGGGATATTAACCCAAGTGCCAGATGTGGGAACTGAACCCACAGCACTCTGATCTCCCGGCCTCAGAGGCGAGTGTGCTACCTACTGAGCCACTGACACTGACACTTGCCGGTGAGGTGGGTGGTACCACTACTGCTGTACCATTGGAAGGGCCAACATAGCTTTTTTTTTACCCACATCCTGAACAAGGCAGGTGTAATGCTTCAAATCCTCTCTGAAACATGTTTCTGCAGTCCTTCTGTGAAATCACCTTTCAGATGGAATTTTTTTTTAAATGCCACTTCACTTCATCATAAGGTGGGGCAATAAAAAGAAAACTGTGTGTGACTATTCACTAAAATAATCCAATTTACACATTAATTCTATATCTCTTGTCAGATTAATGCATCGGCAGCTATGTTGGCTCTGACCAGAGTTTATTTATTTAGTACTTATGTTCTCCCACTAATTGACCATCTGGTCCCAGGCTTTTTCACACCACCTGAATGCTGTGTATAAATTGAGTCTGCTTGTCCACAGTAGGGAATAGTTTTATTTAGGGTTAGCAGCTCTAACCAGCCAATAAAAAGATCAACTGTGTATTCTGGTTAAAAAGTAAATTTAATTACTACATACTAAATTTTAAAGGTAGAGCAGCACTTACCCTGGTTACAAAAAGGCTGACATTTCACGCTGGTCACATTCACTTTATCAAGGCTTATCAATATATAATGTAGCTCCAGGTACTATTCTAGTAGCCACACTCTTCGGTTACACAAAATAGTTCTATCTGCTTTTTTTATACTATATCTCTCCCAACCCCCTACCCCTGAGATGCCAGTGCATTCCCCCCTTCATGGCCCACATGTCCTTGACACTTGCAAATCCTGATGCATGCACATTCGGAGGGCATCAAGACAGAGGCCACCAGGGGTGCAACTACTCTCATCTCACTCCACTGGAAGTACAACACATCACCTCAACAACACTCCCTGCTGGCCTAAATCAAAGTTAGGCTTGAAAAATCAAACCAAGACATATTGCATGGCAGGGGCTGACCAGCTAACTTGACTCTAAAAATAACATACTTTTGTTGGCAATCTCATTTGTTTGGTGCCTGTGCATCTCTTCAAATTATACACTCTAAAGCTTTAAACCCAGTAGAAGGCAAATGTCTTTATGTTCACTGAGACAGAATATCTGTTATTGCCACAGAACCAGTGCATTCTTTGCATCCTCCAATCACACAAGAGATGGTGAAACAAAAACAGTTCAATATAGGATGAGCAATATGACCCAGCAGTATGTTGCTCAGCTTGTCACTATGCAGCAGCTTCTGGAACAGCATACCTGGTATGACTGCAAACACAAAGCATTCACTTCATTCTCAAAGTATAGTCTAAATATTGTTTAGCTACCACTCTACATTATTATTACTAGGCTCCCTTTGGTTTTCTGAGACTCCGTGGCTATGAAATTTACCATGTGTTGCAGAAACTGCTCTTGATTGCTTGCAGGGGCATCCATTTTCACACACACCACAGTGCTCTGCTTTCTCTAAATAGTTCCTTCTTCTATTTGCAGTCAATCAAGGTGCACTTCATCCCAGAAAAATGGCACAGAGCCCTCTCAAATACTGCACCATATATAATTGAATGATGAGGCCAGACCAAATTAATTTGCTCATAAAGATTACCACAACAGGATTTATTTTTTTCTATTTTCACACAATGTAGGTCTCAGTGAAGGACTAGCAATAAACATGGACAATGAAAGTGTAGTGCAATTTTTTTATCCCTCCTCATCTGTTCCTACTACTTTTCCTGTCGTGCCACTTGATAGCCCCAGTAACACTTCATCAATCTGGCTGTACCCAACGGATGTATTGTGGGAGATGTTAAGTACAGTATATAATGTATTATTGTTCTTAATGATCAACAGTCTTACTAATTCCATCAGATAATATTCTTTTCCAGGGAAGACGTCCTGATGAAGAGAGTATAACTCTAAAATAATCTTGAAATATTTTGTGTGTTAGACCAATAAAAAGATATGACACTTCTATATTTCACACTATCTTTTTTATCTACACAGAAATAAGCACATACAGATAGCACAGATTTGTACAACATTACTAAGTATTTTTTATGTTTTGATAGCCAAGGTAATAGCTTTTGTTGGTATAAAAAATACTTGTCAGCTTTCCTTTAGTTAACTAGCCAAGTCTTGGTACGGGAATGAAAAGAAAGTTGTGAAGAGTTATAAATTACAACTAATGTATGTTTGCTTAATGAACACTGCTCCACTTTAATAAATGGAGGTGATTTTCTACAACCATTACCCTCATGTTGCGCTGTATGCATCAAAATCACATATTCAATTTAATGGGAAACAGAACTAATAAGAAGTCATTAGGAAGATCCATCTGTGAAAATACACATGCAACCAAGACTTTCAAAGGTCACACTGAATAAGGTTCCACACATTTAACTTTTCTGAGGCATGATGCCAGCAGTCTTCCTTGGACAGATTTTTAAGGAGAAAAAAAGTTTGCCCAGATTCTCAAATTCTGAAAGCTTATAAAATGGTCTTTCACATTAGATGCTAGACTTACCAGCAGACTTCAGCAATCCTGAAATATAAATATCTAAATAATTTTTAAATTAAATTAAGATATAGACATAGAAATATAGAACATAGAATTTGCCGGTAGAAAAGCACAGTTTGGCCAACCCAGTTCACCCAGATGGTCCCTATCTAGTCCATCACTGCAGACCCTAACTCATTTGCTCCTGGTGGCCATTTTGGGTTGGATCTAGCAATGGATGGTTCTGACGCCATATGGCATCTATGGGAACAAATGTGCTAACTGGTGTCCAGCAACCCTCCCTCCTCCCTGCCTATTTACTAACATCCCCTTCTGTCTATCCATGCATGCTTGAAGACCACTATTGTTTTTGCTTCCACCACTTCAGCTGGCAGTCTGTTCCAGGTGTCTACAACTCTTTCAGTGAAGTAGTACTTTGTAACATCCCTCTTAACCACCCCCCAGCTTCATCAAATTCCTCTGGTCCTGGTGCTCTTTCCCATTTGAAAGAGACTACCCTCCTGCACCCTGTTTACCCATTGTGAGGTACTTGCAGGTCTCTACCATGTCCCCTTTCACTCTCTTGTTTTCCAGGGTGTACATGTTGAGATCCCACAGTCTCTTCTTGTAGGACATTTGATGCAACCCCTGCACCATTTTAGTTGCACTCCTCTGCACTACATCCACCCTGTCTTTGTCCTTTCTGAGGTGCAGCATCCAGAACTGGACACAATACTCAACGTGGGGTCTCATCAGCGAACGATATAGTGACAATATCACTTCCCTCTCCTGCTGAGATACCACTCCCTATGCATCCAGACATCCCACTGGCCCTACCCAATGCTTTGTCACACTGCCTTGCCACTTTGAGGTAATGAGATATGATAACCCCAAGTTCCCTTTACTGCTTAGTGAATGTCAGTAACTCCTCTCCATCCTACACTCAGCTCCTGGGTTCTACTTCCCCAAGATCTCAACACAATTTCTCCACCCCCTCTTGAGTGTCCACCCCGTTAAAGATTTTGATGTCACCTGCAAAAAGGCATACCTTCCCTCCAGTTCTTCTGCAATGTCACTTATAAGGACACTGAAGAGGACCAGTCCCTGTACTGAGCCCTGTGCCACCCCGCTGATCACTCTCCCATCATTAGAGTGAGTGCCGTAAACCTCTACCCCCATATCCTATCCATTAACCAGGTTCTAAACCAATTCACAACTTCTGATCCCACCTCATAGACTGCTCAATTTCTTTATCAGTCTCCTGTGCAGCACAATGTCGAAGGCCTTCCTAAAGTCCAGAGACTATGCATCCACTGTGTTCTCCTAATGTATTTACTGTACTGTACTTGGTCACCCAGTCAAAGAAATTAATCAGATTCATCTGGCATGTCCTCCCATTAATCCATGCTGCCTGCAATCTTACAGCCCATTGAATTCAAGATAATTTACCAATCTTTCTTATAATAGGGTTTCCATTAATTTCTCCACCACTGAGGTGAGACTGACCAGTCTATAGTTATTAGACAAAGAACCTCTGTGCGTAAACACTGAGGCAAGGGTTACCCCAAAGGGCATTTGGCTGGGAAGCCAAGTTTCAAGAAAATACAAAGTCACACATGCCCCCACAATGCAAAGCATCATGGGCTGCATATGCAAATCACCACAGAATGTTATGCTGGTCCAACTTTAAGCAAAATTGCATGGTGCCGAAAGGCCTCTCACACAGTTTGCAAAGGGTGCTAACAAGAAGACATAGACCGTGTTTGCGTCCTACCAGGACTCATCAGTATGCCTCGTCTGTTTAACACCCCAGTGGACTGGACCAGCTACCCCTAAGGCAGTGTGCCTGGGATATATTGTGGTGAACCCATTAAAATAAAAAACCATTTAAAAGACAAAGAACCTCTGTGCGTAAACACTGAGGCAAGGGTTACCCCAAAGGGCATTTGGCTGGGAAGCCAAGTTTCAAGAAAATACAAAGTCACACATGCCCCCACAATGCAAAGCATCATGGGCTGCATATGCAAATCACCACAAGAATGTTATGCTGTTTAACATTCTGTAACATTCTATGGTGATTTGCATATGCAATCCCTGATCTTTGCATTGTGAAAGCTATCTGTGACTATGACCTATAGTTATTAGCCTCCTCTTTTTGCCACTCTTGAGAGGGACCATGTCTGCTCCCCTCAGACCTCCAAAACCATGCCAGCTTCCAGACAGCTGTTGAATAAGGACATCAGTGGGGTGGCAAGCACTTCCCTGAGCTTGTTTAGTACCCTTGGATGTAGCCTCTCCAGTCCATAGGCATATCCACTTTCAGAGCTGTAAGGACTCATTCCTCTGAAAATGGATTTGTGTCTACATCCCCCCTTCTTTGTCCCTGCTGCTCTCTGTTGGTCCATCTCCCCCTCCCTCCACTGTGAAGATTAAGTAGAAGTACCTGTTCAGGAGGCATAGGGTCATAATGACGTAGTAAAAACACTGCAGCAGAACAATGCCACAGTCAAAACAGTGCATGTAAATAACAGAGTTGGTGAAAACACCGACTGAATCAATTACAGTGCACACCAGATGAACAAATGGGAAACATTCCCATTTCTTTGTTTTTTTTGTTGGGGGCTCCACCCACATGCCCCCCACACCCCGAAACTAAATTAACCAACTATGGGGGGGTGGACCAAGGAGATAAGGAGAAACTCAGGAAGTGGTAACTTAGTTTTCCACCAAAAAAAATGTCAGGAGATGGGGAGCCAAACCCTGATCCCAGGGTCTCCACTATGCCAGGTGCTTGTGCCATAGCCACTCCACCACGGGAGCAGCTCGATCAGACACCGCACCTATGGATTCTTCAGACCTTTCTCCAGGTCACAGTAAGTGACAGGGGTAGCGGTAGTTTCATACCACTATTATACCCCTGTTGCTCTAATTTATTCCGTGCATTAGACCGCGTGGTTATTCCTGCGCTGCTTTGGCAGCACTATATTGACCTGGTACCATTCAGGATGTCTGCTTTTTCTTGGTCCTCTTTTGTGCAGTACCCCCTCTGTCACCCTCCTTATCCTCACTATCCCTCCCCTTGCCTTCCTCTTCTCAGTTGTGTACCAAAAGAAAGTCTTATCCTCTTTAACTACCCTCTTGCCTATTCTTTCCTATGTCTTTTTCTTTGCTCCCCTCACTGCCTTTCCTGCTTTCCAGTGCTTTACTTAGTACATCTCCTTATCTTTCTACTTTTGCATTTCCTTATACCTCATGAATGCCACACTTTGTTCATTCACCACCTTGGGCACTTCCCTAGGGAACCATAAAAATTGGTTAGTCACCTGCAGCCGTGGTTCTAAGAGTGGTACATGGTTCACATCCACACTCTGGCAGTTCCAAATGGTCTGACTGGCCAGATGTCTTTAAGCTAAGCTTCTTCCACCACCCCAGCAGTATATCCCCTGACTCTGTCCCATGATGTCAGACACTGCACGCTGAAAGCAGGGATCTGTGTGCCGGTTACCAGGGAAGGCCAGGTGGGTTGTGTGGATGTGAATCATACACCACTCCTAGAACCATGGTTGCAAGTGAGTAACCCATTTTTTTAGGGGTTGGATATAATACACTACTGGCACTATGGCAGACTCCTAGCAGTTGTCTGGGAGGATGGGGCAAGGAGTGCACCCCTAGTTAGTGAACAGAGAATGGAGAACAAAGGTCCCAAAACTAGCATCCAGCATGACTCAAGGTTAATGCGGTACAGGAAAATGAAGATGGGTGCTGACTTCTAGGTAGCAGCCCTGCAGGTTTCCTGGCTAGGGACATGCCTTGAAGCAACCATCAAATCAGCGGTATGTTTGGTGGAATGAGCCCTAAGCCCTACAAGAGGCTCCCTACCAGCCACTCTATAGCAAAAGTCAATGAAAATGTGATCCACTTGCCAATCATCCACTTTGCTGCCGGTCTGCCAGGCACTGTTTCAGCATAAGTAACAGACAGTTGGTGAGCCTGTCCCCAACTCCATCCATGCACTCTAAATAATAATAATAATAATTATATAATAATAACAATAATATAATAATATCATTATTTTCATGGCACCTTTCAAATATCAAGGCGCCTAACAAAGTTTAAGTTAAAATCACTTATCAAACATTCCAACAACATCAATTATATAAAATCACAGATACCATTACCAGGTAATCTGCCAAATGCTTGGTGCCATAAGTGCATTTTAAAAGCTTGCTTAAATCCCTCCATGGTTGCGCATTCCCGTAACCGACAGGGTAGAGAATTCCAAAGGGTTGGGGCTGCATGCATAAATGCTCGGGCCTCAGAAGATTTCAAACACACCCTTGGAATCTCTAGCAACCCCTCGTCAGCTGAGCAGAGCGATCACCCAGGGCAGTGGGGAACAGAAGCTCTTTCAGGTAGTTTGAGAGCACTCTCCCCAGGCCCAGTGTATGGGGACTGTGGTCGGCCTCTGAAGAAGGGTTGATAATGTATGCCGTTAAGTTATTCATAGAAACACAGAATTTTACAGCAGATAAGGACTGCTTGGCCCACCTAGTCTGCCCATTTCCCTACCTAATGGATAAGCTGCAGATACTAGCTAACCAACAGCCTACTTCTTCCAACTCCACCCCTTAGAATTGCCTTATGCCTGTCCCATGCATTCTTGTATTCCACCACTGTTTTTGACTCTATAGCCTCCTCAGGAATACTGTTCCATGCATCCACAACCTTCTCTGTGAAAAAAATACTTCCTCACGTTACCTCTGAGCTGTTCCCCCTCTAGCTTCAAATTGTGCCCACTTGTTCTTGCACACCTCTTTTTCTGAAAGATGCTACCCTCTTGGACTTTGTTGATTCCCTTGAGGTACTTAAAAGTTTCTATCATATCCCCCCTCTCCCTCCGCTCCTTGAAGGCTATACATATTAAGATCCTTAAATCTCTCTTGATATGTCTTCTGGTGCAGACCCTGCACCATTTTAGTTGCCCTCCTCTGGACTGCCTCCATCCTGTCTATGTCTTTGCAGAGATTGGGTCTCCAGAACTGCATGCAGTACTCCAGATGGGGTCTCACCAGCTGTCTGTACAGAGGGATAACAACTTCCTGTTTTCTACTGGTGATGCCTCTCCCTATGCATCCCAGTATCCCACCAGCCATACTTACTGCCCTCTCATATTGCTTGCTCACCTTTAGGTCATCTGATGTGACTACCCCCAGGTCCCTTTCCATTTTTGTTGTTGTTAGTATCTCACCCCCCATTGTGTACTCTTCCACTGGGTTTTTGTTTCCCAGGTGCATTACTTTGCACTTCTTAGCACTGAATCTAAGCTGCCATAGTTTTGACCATTCCTCCAACCTTGCAAAGTCCCTTCTCATCCTTTCCACCCCACCTTGTGTATCAACTCTGTTGCAGATCTTTGTGTCGTCTGCAAAGAGACATACTTTTCCTTCCAGTCCCTCTGCAATGTCATTTATAAAGACATTAAAGAGGACTGGTCCTAGTACTGAACCCAGCAGTACCCCACTAGTAACCCCCCTTTCTTCAGAGTGGACTCTGTTTACTATTATCCTCTGTGTCCTGTTTTCCAGCCAATTCTTTACCCAGGCTACCATCTTGGGACCCACTCCCAGGCTGGCTAACTTGTATATTAATCTTTTGTGTGGGACTGTGTCAAATGCCTTGCTAAAGTCTTGGTAGGCCATGTCTACAGCCCCTCCCTGATCTACTACTTTGGTCACCCAGTCAAAGAAATCTATTAGATTCATCTGACATGATCTTCCCGCCCAGCCAACAAATGGAAAATCATTTCCACTTAAAGGCGTAGTATCTGCGAGTTGACTCCTTTCAGGAGGCCTCCATCATGTGGAGCACCTCATCCGAAAGACCCATGGCCTGGAACACCTCACTAAGGTGAAACTCTGATACTACCTTCAGGAGGAACTTCAGGCTGGAGTGAAGGATGACTTTGTACCTGTGGAAGACCAGCTAGGAAGATTCCACTGATGGCGCCTGGAGCTCTCCTATCCTTCTGGCTGACATAATCGCCATCAGGGATCCCATCTTCAATGACAGACATGTCATCTCACATCTGTGTATTGGCTCAAAAGACTTGCCCAAGAGCACACCCAACACCAGCAGTAGGTCCCATGGTGGGGGTGTTTCACGCACTGGAACGGACAGGTGATACAGGCCCTTGAAAAAGTGCTCGACCACCTTTTCCAGGGCCATCACTGCTTTACCAGCCTGTGCCCAGTAAGCAGTGATTGCTGCCAGGTGCACTTTTATGGGTGTCAACTGCAGTCCCAACTGGGAAAGGGATCAGAGGTTGTCCAGGATGCTAGCCACAGGGCATGCAAGAGGATCATGCTCCTTGCCCAGCCAACAAATGGAAAATCATTTCCACTTAAAGGCACAGTATCTGCGAGTTGACTCCTTTCAGGAGGCCTCCATCACAAGGAGCACCTCATCCAAAGGACCCATGGCCTGTAACTCTAATCACTCAGGAAGCAGGCCATGAAGTGCAGGGACTGCAGGTTTTGGTGCAGGACCATCCGTTCCCTGAAGTCTGATCAGCAGATCTGGGTGGACAGGCAGTCTCCACTGAGGTCTGCTGCTGAGACTGAGATCCAGATACCAAAACTGCCTTGGCTGGTCTGGAGCGATTAGGATCAATCATGCCTTGCCCATCCAGGCCTTGACCACAATCTTGTGAATCAAGAGGAAAGGAGGGAAGGTGTACATGACACCTGGTGTCCAGGGCCTTTTGAAGAAATCCCCAACAGTGTCCCAGATGGGGGACTGGCACAAAACAGCCTCAGTTCAGTGTTCTCCCAGGAGGCAAACAGATCTACTAGAGGAGTACCTCATAGTGAGAACAGGTGGTTCACCACCTCCTGATGCAGGGAACACTCATGTGATGTCTCTCAGTTGGCTGCACTCTCTTGCAACATGAATCACCAGGAGAGCTACACCTAGGCTGTGCACAAGGGTCCAGGTGTGGAGTGACTCTTGGCACAAGGGAAGGAAGTGAGTTCTGCTCTGTCTGTTAGAACATGGTCATAATGTTGTCCATCTGGAGCTGCACAACCTGACCCCTGACTAGAGGAGCAAATTCTGTCAGTGCCAACTGCATTGTATGGAGCTACAGCAGGTTTCTGTGGTGATAGGACTCCCTGGGTGACCAGAACCTGTGGTCTCTGTGGCCCCCATGTACACTCCCGACCCCAACACAGACACATCTGTCATGAGCATAATGGTCGGTTCTGGGTAGACAAATGGGATTCCTCCTTTCAAGGGTTCTGGAATCAGCCACCACTGGATGACATCCCACAATGACTGGGTCACTGTGACTGACTGGGGTACAGGAGATAAGATCCAGTGCCCAGTCCACAGGGAGGCATGCCTTGACCTGCAGGGAGTCAAGTTTGGCCCCTGATGAACCTGATCACCTACTTTGTTACCAGTTCAGACTTTTCTGTGTTGACCCACAGGCCCAAGTCTTGACAAGTCTAGAGAGACTTCTGGGATAGACTTGCTAACAGCCAGTTATCTAGGTAGGGGCACACTCTGGCCCTAGGTGACGCAAGTGAGCTGCCACTACTGTCGTACACCTGGTGAAGACCCTGGATGCCAAGGAGAGGCCAAAAGGCATGACCTGGAACTGGTATAGAACTTCTGCCTGGAATTAGAGGGAGTGGTGGATGGAGATGTGGAAAAATGCATCATGGAGGTCTAGGGAGCAGAATCACATGTTCTGCTCCAGCAATGGAATGATCTGATTCAGTGTGACCATTCTGAACTTGCATTTCCATATGAACTGGTACAGATCATGTAGATCAAGTAGAGGGCACCAGCCCCTTGTCCATTTCAAGACCCAGAAGTACCTGGACACATAACCCTGACTGGCCAGGGCATTGGGAACAGGGGTGATTGCTCCTTTTGTAAGGAGCTGAGTAATGTCCTCCCAAAGGGCAGACAGCATGACCTGCAACACACTGGACTCTTGAGACATGTGGAGGTAGGTGGAAGGCAGGAAAGCCTCTAAGTCCAGTGGCATCCCTCTACCCAGTACTTCAAACACCCACTAGTCCATTGTGATAGCAGACTAATGTGGCAAGAAGTGACATAGCCAAAATTCAATGGGGAGTGCGGACAAGGCTAGTACGGGGATGATGCCCCCAGATACATCACTGGGCAGCTTTTGCGGGGGCACCAGCGGCTGTGGCCATAGCAGCACCACTATCCCTGCCCACTCTTTTCATAGAAGCCTGTCCCCCGGATGTCTGCTTGGGGTATCAGGCTTGGAACTGCCCCTTCTGGGGCTGCTGCTGAGGAAGCTATGGCTAAAAGGACTAAAAGCCTGTTTCTTAGACATCTTTTCCAGGTCCTCCTGGATTGACGCCATGGAATCCAGAGTAGCACTGGACTTCTCAATACAGGTGAGATGTCCTTCCACCACAGTGCCAAACAGGTCAGTGCCCAAGAAAGAGACATTGGCCAGCTTATGTTGGGTGTCAGCCATGAAGGTGGACAGATGCAGCCAGGCCCTGCAATGCATGTAGACAGCCAGTGTCATGGCATGGGTGCACGAGCTGCTTATGTCCAAGGCCATCTGGAACTGGTGTTTAGCCAGCAATTGACCTTGGTTTCTGATGACCATCACCACCATTTGCTGATCAGCAGAGAGGTGAATGAGGAGTGCATCCAAGAGCCCTATCAAGGAGTGACCAAAGTTGACCATCACCTAGGCATAATTAGCCTGCAAGACACCCAGAGATGCTATGGCATACATCTTTTTAGCAGTGTAATCAGTCTTGCAGGACTTATTGTCCAAAGGCTTGTTCACTTTCCCTGGTGTCCAGACTTGTGAAACACTAAATCTGAGACCAACTACTCCATGGAGGGGTGGTCCGAAAACTCAGAGTGTGATCCCATAGGGACTACATACTTATAGACCATACAGGCAGAAGGTGCTGGGCATGATGTTTGATGCTGCCAAAGCTCCACAGCTGGTCCCAAAATGGCCACAGCTATGGGAAGGCAACCCCTGAGGATTCATCCTGGTCCAAAATGTCTGTAAGGTGATACTAAACTTGTTTTTGGAATGGCACATGCAGGACAGACATAGACTCTAAGATAAGTTGTTTGGCTGAGTAGGGAAGTCCCAGATGAGGCCATGGACTCATGATCTTAGTCCTCCGAGGACTCCTCAAACATGGCCTTCAACCTGTTTTCACCATGGACCTCCCAAGTATCCTCTCCTGGGGTGATCCCCACTGACAACCGGTCTGGGAAGCCAGTGGCCGAACAGGCCAAAATGGTCGGAGTGCCCATCAGCTGCGGTGGTGGTAGCTCCCCAGAAGAAGTGGAGAAACAGATGCAGGGTGCGCCTGCATGATGTGGGCCAGCAGTGGTGAAACTGGCATTGGCCTGGTGACCACAGGTTCAGAGGGTAGAATCATACCATGCCTTGTGATGGCCACTGTTGCCAGATGAGCTCCTCATGCCTCTCCTCACCAGAGGATGAGGAGACAGGGGAGTATCAATGACAACACATCCCAGTTGAGGGGGATCGAGAGTGGGAATGCCACAATCATGATCTCAACCGCGACATCGACTGTCGATCAACTGGTAAACAGTGAGGGGTGCCTCCAGGCTGATCGTGGTAAACCACATGCCATCCCACATTAAGCAGCATGGGCGTGGAAGGCTCAACCACCAGTGGAGGCAGCTTCCACCTTGGACTGGACAGGGACACAGACTAACCCACGTCCTCCTAGGTGAGGACTGGGAGCACTGGGGTTTGCGAGATCTAATCCTTGATATCGTCTGACAACTAATCAACAGTCTTCAGAAATATCTCAGTGACCTGCTCAAGTGGAGTTGAACTGGACTGACTTGATGTGGAAACTGAAGAGCCTTTGACCTGCCCAACTTGCCCCTCAGACGAGGGGAACTCAATAGCTGCCGAGCAGTCAGGTGAGTTGAGGGACCCCCATGATGTGTCATGGTCCCATGACCAGCACCAGCAGAGCTTATGCTTCTTACCACCATGGTGGACAGGGCTCTCCCCACCAGGCTGTGGAGGGCCAAACGCATATCTCAGAATCCTACACTGATATGACCCTCCAGCAATGGCCCCAGCTGGGAACAGCACCAAGGCCAAGGAGGAGCCCGCCACAGCCATTGACCCTGTCACTTCAAGGGCTGCAAGTTGCTGAGCCAACCCAGCTGCAGCCAAGGCCTTCTTTCAGCCCATAGGGAAGTCCTCTGGATCTCATTCTAAAAGCTGACCCAGCAAGAGTTGGAGCTTCCTTTCCTCGAGGGACTCTGGAAGGTTATGCAAAGGGTGCACTCAGCCATGTCATGTTGCCCGCCCAGACAGTAAACGTATGTGTCATGCGGGTTGGTGACCAACATCTTCTGCTGACACTGAACACAGAATTTGAAACCCAGCTTCCACTGCTCCATTGTATATCAACAAGGGGAGTTGAAAGAACTGAGGGAATAAGGTAAATAAATCAAAAAACTTTGAAGAAAAAGTTTGCCTATGGCGCACTAACCCTAAGTGGGAATCATAAAGGAGATGACCTGTTCTTCCACCATAAGAAAGATCTGATGTCAAGAGGCAGAGTCAGGGGATATACTACCTGGGTGGTGGGAGAAGCTTAGCTTAAACACATCTAACTAATTAGATCATTCCTATGGAACTGCCTGTGTGTGGATAGTGAACCATATCTATGCCCCTAGAATGATCTCTTTTTCCTTCTGCATTGCTGATTGCGTTAATTATGCCCTCCCTTATTTTTTCTCACTGTACTTCCCTGGCAAGCCCCCCATGAGGTAGTTACTGAGACAGTCTTCCGTTTCTTTAAAATCTGCCCTCCTGAAGTACAAGACCCTCAATCTCATGTGGTTTGCCTCTGTTCTTGTCTTAATACTAAACCACACTGTATGGCCATTAGTGGTACTGAGGGGACTGCCCGGTGTGACATCTACAGTACTGTCCCTGTTTGTAGGCACCAGGTCCAGAAATGTCCCATCCCTAGTGGGTTCATTGACTAGCTGCCTGAGAAAATTAATTTCTTGGAAGTCAAGGATGGCACTGCTCCTTGCCAAAGCTGCAGTTGGAAGGCTCTAATCCACATCCGGTAGGCAGAAGTCACCAACTAGTAGCACCTACGTCTTGCTTCTCACCCTGATGATGGCTTCCCCAAGTACCCTATCCAACTCCTCTCCCTGTGCTGGAGGTCTGTATACCATCCCTGTATGGCAAGTAGCCCCAGTGCATGTCTCCAGGGTGACACACTGCACCTCCAGCCCTTCCTTTTCCTCTGGGTGCCCCTGCACTTCTGTGGCCTTGATTCCCTCCCTTACATACAGTACAACCACTCCTCCCCTCCCAGTTTCTCCTGAACAGAGAGTAGCTCATTATGGCCATGTCCCAGCTGTGGCTGTCAGAGTACCACGACTCCGTTATGACTACCAAATACAGGCTAGCCTCTGCCACGAAGGCCTCCAGGTCTGGAATTTTATTTCCCAGACTTTGTGCATTGGAACACATGGCTCTCCATGCCTAAATCCCTCCCTGCCTGTGCTGTTCCCTGACACTCCCCATGACCCACTCCTTCCTTTGTTACCTTCTCCATTAGCTGCATCCCTTACTCCTCCTTACTTCCATGATTTATACCCCCTTTGTCCTCTGCCTTCTCCCTACCCCCGTCTTCTTGCACCCAGCCCCTGGAGGAGTTTACTCCCCTTGGGACTGCCTCTCTGCTGCTTCATCATCTGGAGAGGGGTGCATTTGTTGCTTCCATTAGTTCTATAGCCTCCCTAATGGCTAGTTTAAATGCTCATCCAAGTGGCATTTATACCTCCCATTAAGGACTGTGGTCACCTTCCTTATTTAATTTATTTATTTGAAAGTTTGTGACTGGGAGAGGCACACAGAGCCGCAGTTCATTTCCAGGTGTGACCCAGGGGCAAGGGAATGGGAATATTAGTACAGATGTAAACTGACTTGCAGAACCAGATGAAGCTGTTGGTGATATTTTTAGTGAATGGGCGAAATTTGGCCAGGACACTGGGGAAATTGCCCTACTCTTATCGAGAAGTGCCATGGAATCTTTAACATCCACCTGAACAACCACCAGAACAGGCAGATGGGACCTCAGTTTAATGTCTCATCTGAATGACAGTATCTCAGGAGTGCAGCACCCCCACCTCAATGCACTATTATGTCAGAATTGGAATTTATCCCACATTACTGGTGTGGGGCTTGAACCCACCACCTCTGGCTCTTCCAGCCTCAGAGGCGAGTGTGCTACCTGCTGAGCCACTGACACTGCTAACCTTCGTGGAAAGATGCAGGCTGTCTCCCTGATAAAGACCCATATCTTCCCAGGTTGGAATTTAGCCAAACTCTCCTCATGTACCATGTCTTCAACCAACTGTTAAAAGCCCTGGTGCAGAGTATTCTTTTCTCTCCCCAGCTATATATACATGTCATACCTCAGCAAAAGCCACAGTGCATGCCAGCTCCTTGGGTCACCTCCTGCAGCTTCCTGAAATTTATCTGCACTACCACTATCCTATCCCTTGCCAGGTCATTTGTCCCCAGGTGGACAATGACATCTAGCTAGTTTTCATCTCTTGCTGGCCTAGCAGTCCTCTGGATGGGCTCTCCATCCTTCCAAACCAAAGCACTTCTCAGGCACTTCACCTCACCAGTAGCTGCTTCCTTCTCAGCTGTGGGCCTCTTCCTCCCTCCTTGGGGCCCCCCATTCTGAGGATCTCCACTTCCTCCATTCCCACTGCTATGGGTGCCTCCTTCAGCTGCCCTGACCTACCAGTATGGTGAAGGAATTTTGCAGTGGTCTACGTAGAGGAGTGTGCACCATTACCGACACCCTCACCTTTCTGGCATCCACCCTGGTCCAACTGCTCTGCCTAAGCATCCTTTAAGGGAGCAGGGACAGAGTTGGTGGTCCATGGGTGGGGCAGAGAGTTCTCTGCACCCTTGCCAGTTTAGCCTGGAGTTCAGCAACTTCTACACTCAACCCAGAGAGATGAGTACAAATGGAGCAATACCTCAGTCTCCAGAAAGTGTCCCATAAGACTGCGGCTCCACACCCATTTCATGGAATCTTGACATGGAAAGTGATTTCACTGAGAGTTAAGCTGTATTTTGTTAGAAAACTGATTTGAAATTCTCCAGACTCTGATTGGCAAAGCCCCTTGTCAAGGTTATTTGCCTGGCAATGGAGACGTGGAAATAACAAGTCCCACTGCCAAGTGATCCACTACCAGCTGGTATCACTGAGCCATCTTAAAATCTTAAAACAAATCTATCTGAAACAGCCACCATTCTTTACTGTCACTTAGCGAGAGCTGAGGCCCACCCCACCGCTTAGTGATGCCCCCCCAGACTTTAGCAGTTTCTGCATTCAACAGTTTTTTTTATTTATCCTCTAGCCACCTAAAAATATGTGTCCAAATTTGTAACCTTACATACTCAATGGAAACCAGTCTACTGCCCACTGGTCACCCACCTACTTTCCCTACTGCTGCAAACCGGCAGCGTGTTTTCATCAGGGCAGCCCAATCTAAGAAACTACCCCTGGTCTCATGACTCAGCGGTACTCCAATTCGGTTCTCACCCTATCAGCATCATCACTCAGGAGCTCTCCCATCCTGTAAATGATCACTAGAGTCCTCAATAGACCATGCTGTGCATAGCTGATGGCAGTGGTATTCAAAAAGTAAAAATGGCTGCGGTCACAGTAAACAGCAGACAGTACTTTTAATGCAGGTATTTTTAATTCATGGCAAGTTTCCAACTTTGTGTCCCATCCCACCTGTGCTCACTTCAGTCCCTTATTGACTGTGTTGTATGTACCTCAAGAGAGGTGAGTGACCACTGCCCGGGCACTTGTAATAAATAAAAAGAAAACCAAAAATGTTACTTAAGGGGGGAAAGCAATGCTACCCGGGAGGGAGGGAAGTGTGGCTGAAAACAAACTGAAACAAAAACAGCACAGAACAAAAACAGCAGTGCCCTCTACTTGTTATTCTATCAGTGGAGGAACTTCTTGAGATGTAAACACTTTTTAAATAACATTTTTATAAATGTTTAACTTTTACATTTTATTTAAAAATGTTTTAAACATACCCATTTTCCAAGCGTAACAATACCCTCAGGGTGGGCATTATGGGCTGTACCAGAACTTCCAGGGGCTATAAGGCCCTCCTCCTTTGGCATCTGGCTTCATTATGCCCCTTGGCAGTCTGATATAGCCCAATACTGCCCATGCTGTTGGGTATTATTGCTTATAAAATGGGCAAATAAAAATCTTTATGCTGATTGGCTGAACAGACTACCTAGCCGTGTCTTTATCAGACTATAATGATGACAACCAGCCCTAACCTTCTTTGACCAACCACACCACCAAAAAATATTAAGGACCCATCAGGAGCCGAAGGTGTTCTCAGAGGTGAGCACACACCATGAAGGACCATTGCCGTTGTCAGTAATGTATGCAAGTGAGAAAATGAACAGAAGTCCTTTCTAGGAGAGACATCGTACCCCAAACACAGGCACCAATAAAAAAAAATAAAGTTCTACATACAGTAGTTAAGCTAATGGTCTTCCACCAGTCCCACCTTTAGTTTAGTTTCTGTTCACATCCCTCTGATTTCTCCCTGCAGCCCCTTGTCTTAACACCACTCTGCCTTCTTCGTTTCTTCAACTGCATTTCTCGGTGCGGCATGTGGCTCCCCTTGTGCGACCATCACCTAAAGTGTGATCCCAGCCTCAAGAATACAAAAATAAAAATGGGACCACATTATTGAGAGCCACAAAGAAAAACCTCTATCATATTTAAACCGTGACGGTTGCATTTTTCAAACCACAAAGCAGTAAACAATTGAGTACGGTGGCCGCTGAGGGACACACTCGAGGCGCCATTTAAAAGAGAAACCTCCCCTCCAAAACGTAAAAGTACACACACAAACACAAAAAAGGTTACTGTCTTTAAAGTGATTTTCTGAGTTTTGCCATAGCAAATGGGATTAGTAACATGTAGGAGTTGTGATTCAATCTCCTACCAGTCAAACTGCCAAAAAGTGCTGTTTTCCATGAGACAAATGCTTCTATTTATGTGCTCTGCTTCATTTACATAATCCGCCTCTTTTTTCTCAGTGCTGTAACCCCCAACTGTGACATCATGCAAGTGAAACACAGTTTCTAATCACTGTTGTGAAACAGAGACCTTAAGGTTACTGCTCCCCCTGAATTTTGCAGGACAGCCCTGATTTGGGCAGCTGTGTCCTGCAAAAAAAATGTCCTCACCTTACAGTAGAAAAAAAAAATATTGTCTAACTTTCTTCTAAATGTTGCAGAAACTATAATACCTTAACTAAAATACCTTAAAATAATAAGAAACTATAGAAACAACCAAAAAGAACTATAACACTTAGTCTTAATTCTGATTATTTTGAGAAAACAGGTCTGTTGCATTAGTCAGTGTTATATTTTGCAGTGTCAGTGGCTCAGTAGGTAGCACACTCGCCTCTGAGGCTGGGAGATCAGAGGTCTGTGGGTTCAGTTCCCACATCTGGCACTTGGATTAATATCCCAGTACTGACACTGTAATGCAGCATGAGAGGGGTGCTGCATTTCTGAGGTGCCGTCTTTCGGATGAGATGTTAAACCGAGGTCCCATCTGCCTGGATTGGTGGTAGTTCAGGTGGATGTTAAAGATCCCATGGCACTTATCGAAAAGAGTAGGGGAATTTCCCCGGTGTCCTAGCCAAATTTCCCTCATTCACTAAAAATACCACCAACAGCTTAATCTGGTTCAAGGTCAGTTGGCATTCATCTGTAACCCCTTCCCCCGGGTCATGCATGAAAATAGGCAGGATTTGTCTAGTGCACTTACCCGGTCAACAAAAGCTAAATAAATATATAAAAAATATATTGTTCTGTAAAAACACATATTTCAGTAAGAAATGTCCCACTCTGGGCTTCTTAAAAGGTGGTAACCTTAAGAGACCCCTGCTGGTCAGTCTTGGCATTTCAGACATCTACACTAGCAAAACAGGAGTAGGGAGACAAAAAAAAGCTATGTACTGTACCCACAATGCCTTGCTACATATGTACCTACTGTGTACCCCTTTCCCCTCTACCCCAGGACACATCTGGAAACTAACTTGTCTGCTCAGTATGTCTTTCCTGGTGAAACTTTTACATTAATAAATAAGTCTACAGATCAGTTGCTGTACTGCAGTCACCACCACCAAAATAAGGGACTGCACCTCTGAATAACGAACATTTAAGTCAACTTTACAATTTACCCAGAATTCCTTGTTGCTGTATGTAAAATATCCCTTGCATGACATCATTCTGGGGATGTGGACGCACACAAAAAAATGGAGGGCGGGCAGAAACAAAAGTGCTGATAAAACATAAAAAAAATGACAATGACAGTTTTTTTTTACAAAACAAATTGCAGCTTCAGCATCTGAAGCACAGGTGGCAATGGCATACTATGTAAAAAAGGTATCTTCAAAATCTCAGAAAATCACTTTAAAAGTAACATGTGGCAGAAACACCACAGTAAATACATACAACAGTATGACACAGCCTTGCTCCCCGTTTGTGCTGTAAGTGAACTCGCATGGGACATGCTCCATTACCCCTTGCTCTAAGTAAAAGTGGGCAGTTAAAATAAAGAAACTCCTAAATTGCAAAAGAAAGAAAAAACACAGTCTTTGACTATTTGTATCTGTGGATCGCTGGGTAATAAAGACACACACAAACACCAACATCCTGTACTGACTTTTAATGAAAGAACTGCATTCAAACACAATCAGAAGGTCTACTTTTTCTCTTTTTCTAGTAATCATTTTTATTTGTCTTTTTTTATACACAAATTTTATGTGCATTTTTTAATTAACGTCTTTACTGGGGGGGCCCATTTTGTAAGCACAATAACACACTCCAAGGTGTGGGTTATCTCCTGATAAGAGCATGCCCAGGTGCATAAGGCACTTGGCGCAGGCTCCTTGTGCCTCATAATGCACCTGGGCATGCTCTTATCAGGAGACAACCCACACCTCATTGTGTGTTATTGCTTGCTTATTTAGTAGCATCTTGCCCCTCAGTGATGTCACTTTCTGTATCAATGTTCCATGAAATGACTGCTGCCTTGATTTATTCACCAGATGATTTAGATAGTTATATCTCTGGATTTTTGACCCCCACAGATAAGCCCAATACCTCATCTGAAAGATCTAAGGGTTTTCCGAGCTTGTGGGACCCTGAAAACTTTCCTTCCCCTTCAGTTTAATTGCTTGTCAGACTCTTCAGCATCTTCTCACACATACAGTAATTTACATAGCAACAAAGAGGAGAAGGATTGGGGGAGAGCTTTAAGTACAAGAGAAAGGGAGCGGGTGGAGTTTGTGCATGGGCCCAGGGCTACAAAAAAGGTACATTTAGAGTTGAAGTTCAATCTTTTTGAAAGAGGTGACCAACACTAAATCTAAATTTTGGGATCCATTTCAGTCCACACCCTATTACAAGAACTGGGGGTCCAATTCACAAGTGCAAATTTATGGGATGCAGAGAGGCACAACTGAAACTTGGTTACGCCGTCGCATAAGCTGGATGCAAATGAGGCTTGTGCTCTGTTACTGTGCACAGAGCTGGTTTATGCACAGTAACACTGCACATTAGGAAGTCAGGCACACTGTATCAAGACATGGCACAGTGCCATGCAGAGATAAGCGTGTGAGTGTACATCAGGCACACATGTTCCCTTCTCCAACCCCAACCCCCAATTTCTGATAGTCCAGTGGATCGCCTCCCCAGCCTGTTCCCAATCAATAATTTTCCCTTGTTTGTTCATGTGACAGTCACCCTCTCCCATTGGTTCTAAAGTGGTTGCTACACTTTAGCAATATCCATTACCACCTGTCTGTCAACATTCTGCATGTGGGGGGATCATTAAATTGCAACTGGCACTGTTGAGGACTGCATGACTTTTGAGAATGGTGCTGCACACAGTTTCCATCATGACTCTGCTCCCTTCTGCACGTGTGTATGTTGATGCGTGCTGGCATAAAAAATTAGTGTGACCCCCATCCTACCTTTTAGCATAGCTGAGATGGGTCACTGGTAAGGGACTGGTGCAACATTATTGGTGCAATGATTCTGAGGTCAGACTCCAGATTGTATTGTGCATAAATCAAGTGATCAGATCCGATCCTACAGTACTTCCCTGCTTCATCATTGTATCTCATGCCCTCCCACCCTATCTGGTGAAAAGGCTCATGGAACTTGTCTGAGCTATGAACCAGAGAGATCTAGGTCCAAATCTCGCCACAGCTAAAATGAGAATCAGGATTCTGCAACAAAAAGGAGAAGCTGTTTCCCAACTAGGCTGTCATGAGTAATTAAACAGTAGGAAAAGACACTGTTTTTTTCATCCCGTACTACTGGTAAATGCAAACTGGGTTTCACTACCACAAATGGATGCAAACTCAGATTTATATGTTACTGTTAAGTTGATGCTCTCCCCATAACCATGCAGGTAAGTCAACAATAAACATTAGAAAACAAGCAGGCTCGCCTTCTCAGTCTCCTTTTGAAGAAAGGTTCATCAGCAGTGTTGCATCAGGATAAAAAAACTTTTATTGTTACAGACTAGCAGCAGCGATACAGCAGGCCCTTCCCTCAAGAACAACCAAACATTTTTGCACAACTAATGCTTTCTTTAGGCAATAAAACACTGAAATATACAATACTGATGAAGTTTTGGCAGGGGCTCATGAGTGTTGCTCATTTGTATGGTGGCTTCTTTTGAACACAGCCCTCACCCTCCCACTTGTAACTACTCAGCCAGGACAACAGATATTTAGCACTCAAAAAAACACATCTGATTTGACTAGTAAGGATTTGCAGTATGTATTGCTGCATTTGGGGCTTTGCAACTTCCAGGAGAACTGCCTTTTTTTCATACATGTTTTTACCTCCCTGCCTCTCTGCTCCAATCTGGTCCCACTGGTGACCTACTAGCCCTAATAATCAACTATCTCTGGCCAGCATCCCACATGGCTTGCTCCCCCAGCAAGAACTTCAGCTCTGGAGAAGGATCCAGTATGGTCATGGAGTGGTGGGGGAACCGCAGTGCTTGGGCTATCATCCTATCACAACTGTTTTTCCTTCATAATGTTCTCTCCTCCCCAGAGGCATACCAGCTGCAAGGGTCTAAATATGAGCAAGCATTGTTGTGCTGATGTGGAACACTGTGTTATCCCTCTCTTCTAAACAGTGAAGAGCTTTCACTGTTCCCTGGTGGTACATGTGGGATATTGTAGAGCAGACAAACCTGCCTCTCCCACCCCTGCAGACTGATGCTCCCACAGCCTCCTGCTCGCTCGTAGCGGTGATCTGAACTCTGGGCCCAAATGTAGGTCATCAACATGGCAAGCAGCCACCCTGGCCAATGCACTATCAGGCCAGTGCATAGCTGCGTCTTCAATCAGGCACAGCACAGAAGGCACAAAATGCAACTTGCAGCTCATGTGTCAGTTGTCTTTTTAAGCGTCCTGTTCACACCTTACCTTACAGTCAGTAAAAAGTGATCATAAATTTTTATTTTTCAAACCATGCCTGTGTTTACATTGATATGTTCAATTATAAATAACTTCCATGTACTGTAGCTGAGCTACATGCTGCTGTAGCTGAGAAAGAGAGCAGCAACCAGCTTTCTTAAAGCAAGGAGGTGATTTAATAGAGTACACTGAATTGAATTCTTAATTTTGGGGCCTGTGTAAGTAAGTAGAAGTCAATGTTTTGGTGCTCTGTTTTTGGGGTTGACTTTTCTTAGTGTAACTTTCATTTGCCAGGGAGGAAATCTAGCTGGGAGAATATTTGCAGTCATTTGTGACTAGACCTGTTACATAAACTCTGTGAAATAGAGTGGCATCCCACAGGATGAACCCCACTTTTAAAGCACTCTACAGTATGCTACAGCAGACCTACTGAATACAGTAATATAATTTCAATGGCAATTAGTCCCTTTTGTCATGCAGGAAACTGTGGCATTCACTTCACCCTGGCAGTGTCACATTTTCTTGCATGACAAAAGGGACTGATTGCTATTGAAATTACATTACTTTATTCAGTAGGTCTGCTTCAGCATTCTGCAGAGTGCTGCAAAATGCTGCAGAATTGGGTTTCATCCTGGGGGATGCAACTGTAGGTGTTTGATAAAGGGAGGAGCTGAAAGGGGCCTGAGGAACTGTGGATTCAAAACAGGAGTTGTTTGTGGACTCTGTCTTCTGTAGCTGAGACAGAGAGCAGACATCAGCTTTCTTAAAGCAAGGAGGTGATTAAATAGAGTACCCTGAATTGAATTCTTAATTTTGGGGCCTGTGTAAGTAAGTAGAAGTCAATGTTTTGGTTCTCTGTTTTTGGGGTTGACTTTCTTAGTGTAACTTTTATTTGCCAGGGAGGAAATCTAGCTGGGAGAATATTTGCAGTCGTTTGTGACTAGACCTGTTACTTAAATTCTGTGAAACAGGTGTCTGAAAGGAAGGAAGGCACTCACTGGGGTGGTGGGTCAGAGCTGTAGTTGATTGTTTCTTAGGTTCATAGGTAGATTACATGATCAAAAGACAAGCCCATTAAGATCATGCCACCTAAGCTAGGTGGGTTACATATTTTAGACCATTCATATATGAATCAAGTTTTAATTTAAATTGAGCCAAATTATCACAATGTACTACCACATGTGGAAGTGAGTTCCATAACGGAACTATTCTCTGAGTGCAAAAATTATTTTTCTTTGTAGTTTTATTAGTAGATGCAATTAATTTCAAATTATGTGATCGAGTGTGCACAGAAGTTGAATTCCAAGTCAAATATAATGTATTAAATAAATATTCATCCTTAGTTACCTTACAGTGCAAACAAAGGTCCCCTCACATGGATCTATATTCCATACTATACAGATTTCATTTTATTAATCTTTCCTCATAAGTCAAAAGACCCATGCCAGTAATATTTTTTACAAATCTTCTTTGGACTTTCTCTCTGGATAATCTATCTCCCATCTGAGTTGGAGCACTAAATGATGAACACTAATCAAAATTAGATCTTATAATACTGGTAAACAATGGGATTAATTTAGATGGTTCACTACTTTTTATATTCCTAAATAAGCAATTGGATAATCTAGTACATTTTTTAACAGTAGAATTTAAATGTTCTGTGAATTTTAAGTTATTAGTAATAATAACACACAAATCCTTTTCAGGAGTAATAACACTTAACACATGGTTGTCAATATAATAATTAGCACAAATGTTATTCAAGCCAAAATGCATAACTTTACATTTATTTATATTGAAGTTTAATTTATGATTGGTAACCCAATCTGAGATTAAATTCAAGTTATCCTGTAAATTAGATATGGATTTTAGATTGTTAACAATCCCACCTAACTTAGCATCATCAGCATATTTTGTCAACCAAATACCATTATTAGTATTCATACTAGCTATAAGAATGTTAAATAATATAGGGCCCAAAACAGAGCCCTGAGGCACTCCACTACTAACCTCAGTCCACATAGAAGAATAACCCCTTAATGATACCCGTTGTCTTCTATTGTTTAACCATTGCATAATCCAATTAGTTAAACATTTATTAAGGTCTAATTCTAATAAACATTCATATAATATACTATATGAAATGGAATCAAAGGCCTTTTCAAAATACAAGTAAATAACATCCACCGGAAGACCGAGGTTCAATGCATTACTTACCGGCTCAAAAAAATTAATTAAGTTAGTCTGACATGATCTACCAGGTTGAAAGCCTTGGAATATATCAGTTTGACCTTTATCTATTATATGTTTACTAATTTTATTTAATATAAGTTTTTCCATAAGTTTACATATGGAGGACGTTAAACTTATAAGTCTATAATTTTTCAAATCCTGCCTTGAGCCGTTCTTATGTATAGGGATGACTAAAGCATCTCTCCAGTCTTTAACTACATTACCTTTTTCCAATGATTCATTAAATAGAAAAGTCAGTACCCCTGCCAACTCATAAGAAACATTTTTTAAAAATATAGAGGGAATATTATCAGGTCCTACTGATGTAGAAGATTTTAATGAATCTATAATGCTATAAGTTTCCGCTACAGTAAATTCTATTATAGGATCCAAATCAGAAGGATTCACATCCATTAAAATGTCCTTTTTTTTAAATATACTAGCAAAATAATGATTAAATTTATTTGCCATGATTTGTTCATTATTGATAATTACATCATTAATTTTTATGGGTCCAACTAAATTAGGAGAAGATTTTAAGGAACCAATATAATTGAAAAACTTTTTCTTATCACCTTGCATACTAACTAAATTTAGTTCCAAATCTTGCTTAGCTTTTTTAATTGCATATTTTGATTTTTTGGCTTTAGAAACAAATTTAGACCAATTAGATTCCGATTTATTTTTCTTATATTTATTAAAAGCCTTTTTCTTTGCTAACACTAACCTTTTTATTTTATTAGTAAACCAGGGTGGGGACCTTTTATTTCTAATATATTTAACTCTAATTGGTACCCATTCTGAAAAACAATACTCAATTTCCTCTTTAATTCTTTGCCATATTTCTTCCACTGGTAATCCATATAATTAATTTTTCCAGTTCCACCTCAAGAGATATTCTTTAATAGCTGTATAATTTGCCTTATTAACATTCCTAAATTGGGTTTTACTGTTAGACTTATTAATATAAAAATTAATTGACCATTTAATCATTAAATGGTCACTATTACCTAATGGAGCCATAGTATCGAGGGAATCAATACCTACTTTAACATTAGTAAATATTAGGTCCAGAATATTGTTATTTCTAGTTGGAATGTTAACAAATTGGTCTAATCCCAAATGGGAAATTGCACCAATAAATCTATTTTCCTGTTTATTTGAACCCAAACCATTTGACCAATTTATTCCAGGATAGTTGAAATCGCCCATCAGAATAATATCAGCATTTATATTAAGATTCTCCAAATAATTACACAGGTTTTCATTATTTACAGGGTCCATAGATGGTGGCCTATAACATATCCCTAATATAACTGGATATTGTTTATTATGAATTTTAATCCATAACATTTCAAAACCTAAAGTACAATTATTATTCATAATGACTTCTATACAATATATATCTTCTTTAACATAAAAGGTAACACCACCTCCCTTAGAGTATACACGTTTTTTCTTAAAAAGAGTATAACCACAGATACTATGTCCCCATTGGTCATCATTAAACCAGGTTTCGGTGACACCACAAATATCAATATTCTCATTAAATAAAATAATTTGGAGTTCATGAATTTTATTGCACAAACTCCTAGCATTTAGAATAAGTAGATTTATTTTAGACGTTTGATAATTTTCACAAGTGCTAGATGTAGATTTAACAAAATTCTGAATCAAATTGTGTTCATTTAAAATTGTAACCATATCTATTCCCACCCCGGAACATTGCATAAAAAAACCTCAATTGCTGAATTAATCACATGACCCAAAACTTCCTTGCCCATTCTACTTAAATGTAACCCATCCTTAGCATAATAAGTATCATTAAACTGGAACTGTTCCCAATGAGTTAAACACTTGGGCCCAGATATTCAAAAGGGTTGCGCATGCGCAACTCCAAAAATGCGCCATTCTGCGATATTCAGAAGGGTCCAGTTGCGCCACCAAAAACATGCTGAGCAACAGCGCAATGGAAATGAAGGCATGCGCAACCGAAGGGGGTGGGTCCATGCATAAAGTGCGCAATGCGATAATCGAACACTTGCGCAATGCGCAAGAGTGGCTCAGCCGGAAGTTGCGCAGTAGCGGAATTGAGCCAAAATAAAAGGCTCAAGGCGGGCGCAAGAACCCTAGCAGGCCTCAAACTGGGGAGAGAGACAGAGAGAGAGAGAGAGAGAGGAGCTGGAAGGGCAGAGAGGGACAGTGGGTCCAGGAGGACAGAGAGGCCAGTGGGGGGTGCCGGTGCAGTGGAAGCAGCAGTGGGGGCAGCGGGGTAACACAGGAACAGCAGCCGGGGCAGAAGCCAGGGAGATGGACAGTGCCAGCTTCCACATGGAAGCTGTAATGAGAGGTGAGACACCATGCTGCAGGGGGCGTGGCAGCGGAGGGGCCCGTCGGCGTATGCCCCGACAGGCGATGTCGTGCCGCATCAGCCAAGCTGTACACAGATGTTGAGATTGTGGGCTGGTACTGCCTGAACAGGGCAATACTGAGGACGGCTCTGCGAGCTGTGCAGTGATGTGATGCAGGCACCCTCACGGCGAGTCACGCTCTGTCCGTGGAGACCAAGGTGACAGCCTGCATGTGCCTGCTTGCCACGGGCACCTTCCAGAGGCCAACAGGGGACACCACAGGCATTACACAGTCGGCCCGTCCAGCATCCTCACCCAATTCCTCAGCACCTGCTGCCTCATGCTGCGGAGTACATCCATTTCCCCAGCACCGCGGCAGGCGTACAACAAACATGCAGGAGTTCCACAGGGTATCACGTATGCCTGGCGTGCTAGGGGCCATAGACTGCACCCATGTGGCCATTCGCCGCCCACCTGGCCCCGCGGCCAGGCATGTCGGAACGAAAGGGTTTCCAGTGTCAACTGCCAGGTGGTGTGTGATGCCACTGGGCGCATTATCAATGTCTGTGCCACACACCCTGGCGGAGCACATGATGCCTTCATATGGCACCAGTCTGCACTGTGCCATCGATTCGAGAGTGGGGACATCCCCACGGGTCATCTAGTGGGTGAGTACACATGTATGGAATGCAAACTCTGGGCAAGGGTGGGAATGACACAGGTGCCATGGTAGTGGCACACAAGGATATGGACCTGACATGACACTGATCTCCACTATCTCCACACAGGTGACTGCGGATACCCACTCCGTCCCTGGCTGCTCACACCGTACCAGCGCCCCACGACCCCAGCGCAGCTATGCTTCAATGAGGCACATGCACCGTAACATCATAGGCGGGTGTTTGGGATGCTCAAAGCGCGCTTCCGATGCCTGGACACCTCCGGCGGACCTACAGTACAGCCCCAAAGGCCTGTGGGATATTCCTGGCCTGTTGCATCCTGCACAACATGGCCAAAGACCATGGGATAGCCGTACAGGTCCAAGAGGGGGACAGCGATGGGGACACCAGTGGCGCCGGTGATGTTAGTGATGAGCAGCCCCCCCAGGACGGAGGGACCCCCGACTGACCCAGCAGGCCCAGCTGCACCGGGACACCATTGCAGAAGAGCACTACGCCCAACACAGGTAAGTCAAGGGGACATGTGCAGGCAACACTGTCCATGCGCAAACCACAGGCACACAGGGGAACACACCGTGCATGAAGGTCAGGGAGTTGAAGGTTCCAGTCATACCAACACACCATCAGAGAGGGTGAGCACTCATATGGACACACACACACACCGAGCGTGCATGGGCAGCAGCACAGCACTGCGGAAGCGACATTGCAAACACACAGCACCACCAACCACCCCCACCACCTGGACTGTCCACGTCGTGTGTCAGGACCTGGGCACCTGCACCTTGGTGTACAGTGCAATGCAGGCATCATCATGCACATGCACCTGTGGACAGCAGTTGGGAGAGTGTGCAGGTGGTCGTGTGTCAGCGTGGTGAGCAGAGCACCCAGCAGTGCACTGCCCACCATGACACACATTGCACACAGGGCAGCACCAGACAGGGCCTGCACTGGAGACAGCTCAGTCAGGTAGCACTGTCCCACGGCCACCACGGATGCGTGGGCGGCCCCGCCGTGGCCCAGCAGCACTGGCAGGCTGAGCAGGGGCCACATCGGGTGGCGCTGGTGCACCACCAGGGGTCCCACTGCGCAAACATGACCTTGCCCGCACAGGGGTCTGCATCCTGCCAAACAAACTTGCACCAGGGGTGCTCAGGATGCCCACAGCAGAACCCGGCGTCGACAGGCCTGGTGTCGCACGACGCCGGAACGGGAGTGGAGAGCGCACTGTGTGGGGTGTGTGGTACAGGGGCACCTGACAGTGTGGCCAATGCGTCCGCGACAGAGACCACTGCCTGGGTCAGCCTGTCAATGGCAGCGGTCACATCCGTCCGCATAAGGACCAGCTCGGCTCGGTCCCGAGCACACTCCCTGCTATGCTGCTCCACGGACACAGACAGTGCCTCCACGGACCTTGCAACCCGCCCCTGCAGCTGTACTGAGTCCTGCAGCAGGCGGGTGTGCATGTCCAATGGGTACTGTGCCCCAATGGCATCGTGACCCCAGGGTGTGGACGGTCCTGGTGCACAGCACCCCTTGAGGGTGGGCGCTGTTCGCCAGGACCAGGTATGGGCGGATCAAGGGCGGTGGACATGTGCCACTGCTTGACACTGTACCCCCAGACCTGGTGTGCGACTGCTGCTGCCGCCCTCAACTGCTGAGCCCCAGGTCCACCTGTTCCACCTCCGTGCTG
Organism: Neoceratodus forsteri; assembly: GCA_016271365.2. Taxonomy (NCBI): domain Eukaryota; kingdom Metazoa; phylum Chordata; order Ceratodontiformes; family Ceratodontidae; genus Neoceratodus; species Neoceratodus forsteri. The sequence goes on along the minus strand of CM057455.1, from coordinate 1,365,255,451 downwards.
ACAACAGTGCCAGACACCTGCACAGCCACGGTGCTGCCCCACCAGTGCTGACAGGCACGCCTGGGACTGTGCCAGCATGCTGGTACACAGGTGTGAACCAGGAAGGCCCAGGGGCACGTGCTGGCCTGCCATGTGTCCGTCATGGGACACACACCTATCACTGCCCATTGCAGGCCTGCTATCATCAATGGTGCAGGTGTGTGCCACTGCCATAGGCACAAGCATGCTGGCATACCTGCATGCCAGACTGCTGTGACACAGGCTGTGCACCCCCTGCACCCGTATCACTGACACCGGAGTTGTTGGCCCAGCATGCATGCTGCTGCAGTGCCTTCAGGCTGGTGGCAGAGGTGGATGGTCCCTCCTCCACGTCCAGCAGGTCTGCATCACTGTCTGGACCCACCACCACCACCACCATCTCCTGAAGATGAACAGGATCTGTAACAGAAAGAGAGTACATGTGAGTGCATGTGAACAACAGCCCCCCCCCAACAACACCACCATGTCATACCGTGCAGTGATGGGCTTCCACCTGTCTGGAATCCTCCGCCTGGTACGCCCGCAATGGCACTCGGCTGCATGGCCGTGACCAGTGTCTCCTCTGTAGGGGTCAGCTGCAACACCACTGATGGGCCCCCACCAGTGCCAGCACGTGCCGCCCTGAAGGCTGCCACCTTCTCCTTCAGCCTCCTGCGGTCAGTCCCCATCTTCTTCTTGCATTCCTGCACGGAGCGCTGGTGGCTTCCATGCAGGTTGACAGCCCGAGCTACCCCTCCCATGCAGCTGCTGCAGTTCCTGAAGGGTGCCCTCCGTCCACTCACTAGTGGCTCATCCTCCAGGTAGGCCTGGAAGAGGGCCTCCGTCTCTGCCGCGGTGAAGTTCGGCCTCCTCCTACGCCCGCCGTCCACACCCTCAGCTTGGCTCTGGTCAGTCACGGTGATCTGTATGGGTGGAAGTGGACACCTGTCACTATGCAGTCGACAGCATTTCCCCATGAGCATAGCTGCCGGCCCGGGGGGGCGGAAGCCCCCCACGTTTCCTCTCCGCATGGCAGATACTGATAGAAAGGGTGCCCTTTGTCCCTTTCTAAGTGCCCTTTTCATGCTCAGCCCCCTCAGCCTTTATCATCATCCACCCATGAGCATTGTCCTGAGCATCACACAGCATGTAACTCACCTCTCACCTGCAGTAACCAAATCTGGCCAGCAAAACACACTGTCGCATTTTTATAGCGCAACACATGCAAATGAGGTGTGGCGCAACTTTAATGACATGCTAATCGCGCCACTGCACCTTTGAATGGCTAATCGCGCCGGATTTGCATATAATCGACTGAATATCGGCGTGTCTGCTTTGCGCCACGGAAGGTCCGCTGAGCCAATGGCGCAGGTTTGTGGCTGTGTGCCACACTGCATTGCGCATGCCCAGACAGCTTACGCATGTGTCTATCACGCTGCAGACCTGCTGAGCGCGATAGGCGATTCAGACCATGGCCATCATTGTGCCAGTGGCGCTACAGCACTGGGCACTATATGGCGCTGTGGCACTACTGCGCGATAGTCCACTGTGGCACTGGTGCGCAGCTTGGCAGTAGCGCAGGATGCCTATACGTCCAATGGCGCTGTGCGTAGCCTTGCATCATTGCCGTGACCTTGTGTATGTCCTCTGACCCCTGGCGCTGTTGGCATGCCATGTGTACGTCCCTATTGCGCTGTCTGGTGACAGCGCCATGTGAAGTGACGGCGCTGTTCGAACAGCGCGATTGGAGCCTGTGGTGGTCTATTGCGCAACAACTCCACGTGGGGTTACGGTGCAGCGGGGTGCAATATTGCCTGCTGTAAAGTTGGTGCCATGGCTAGGAGGAGGGCGGTGTCCTGGAGCCAGATTGAAGTGGCCAACCTGGTGGCCCTAGTTGAGCCACACTATGATGGCCTGTATGTTGAGGCACCCCTCACCAGTGCCAGGACTCAGCTGTGGCAGCAAATGGCCACTGACCTGGTGGAGATCACTGGACGGGGCCGGTCTGCTGAGCAGTGCCGGCACCGGTACAGTGACCTCCGCCGGAGGGAGCCAGAACTTTTGCCGTGGCTGCGGTCACGTGCCAGGTGGGGCATAGTGCCTAGGCCAGGTGAGTGTACCATCTATGCACCTATATTCTCTGTAGGGGTGTGTGTGTGCTTGGGTGGCTGTGCATAGGTGCCGGCTCGGACACGGTTGGCTGTGTCAGTGTGTGCAGCTGTGCGATGGATGGTTATGGCTGTGTGGGCAGGCACTCTCACTGGGGCAGGGGGCACTCTGCTTTTGAGTCACACTGATGTTTGTCTCAACACATGTCTCCCACAGGCCGGAATCTGAGGACGCAGGGCGACGGTGACATGGGCCGTGCCAGGGCCCCAGTGCCGGGGGGTGTTGTGCCCCAGCAGCAGCAGCAGCATCAGCAGCAGCAGCGGCAGAGCCAGCTGCTGGAGGAGTGTGAGTATCATTACTTCATGGATGCTATTGCATGCTGGGGGGGGCAAGACCACCAGCCATGCACAACACAACCATGCAGGAAAGGGGAGGTCATAATTCCACTATACAAGACACTGGTGAGGCCCCACCTGGAGTACAGTGTACAGTTCTGGAGACCATACCTACGTATGGACATGGACTGGGTAGAGAGGGTTCAGAGGAGGGCAACACGGATAGTGCATGGATTGCATCACAAGTCCTATGACAACAGGTTGAAGGAACTGAACATGTACTCCCTGGAGGAGAGGAGGGAGAGGGGGATATGATGGGGACATACAAGTATCTTACAGGGGGGAACAGAGTGCAGGAAAACACTATTTTTAAGCGTAATAGATGTTCCAGGACTAGAGGGCATGGGATGAAGTTGGAGGGGGGACGATTCAGAGGAAACATGAGAAAGAATTTCTTCACAGAACGGGTGGTGGACAAGTGGAACACCCTGCCAGAGGAAGTGGTGGGGGCTGACTTGGTCACGGGATTTAAGAATGCACGGGATAGACATAAAGGAATTCTGGAGGTCAGGGGTAAGGGGCAACAGACTTATAGGAAAACAGAGTGAACTTACAAGCTCAAATGGGCAGACTGGGTGGGCCATAGGCCCTTATCTGCCGACACTGTCTATGTATCCATGTATGTAGGCACGACACAGGTGACATGCATCACTGTGCAGTATCACAGCACGTCTGTGTATGCATCACTGGTGGTCCAGGCATGCACTGGGCACATAGCTGTGTAACTGGCATCGCACCACGTTGCCACGTCACTTGCCAGCCTAGTTTGTACTGTGATTGACATGGGCAGTGTGTGTGGGCGGTGGTGCGCATAGCTGGTGCCACCTGTTTGTGATGGCCATGTGCATGTTCACTGTGGGTGGGTGTATGCCATCACAGGTGCGGGACATTGGGCTATATGGCTTGCAGGTTGGGTGGTGTTCAGGGTTGTGGTCAGTCACAGCCATTGACTGTGTTCCCATTTTCCTACGCCTCGAGGTTCTCAGGAGGTTGGCGCATGATGTCAGGCCACACAAGTCAGCATTGAGAACTGAGATCCTGCAGGCCATCCGGCGACATGGACGTCAGCAGGGGCGGCACAGGACGGTGCACCAGCAGGGGAGGACCAGGAGCGCTGGGCCATAGCCGACATTACCCTTCCCACTTCTCCCATCCCTACCACCCTGCCTTCCTCTCCAAGTTTTTAATCCCTCCCCCTTGAACACCCCTTCCTTGTACCCATCCCCCCCTTGTAAATAGTTTCTATTGTTGTTGTTATAATATGTTCAATATACATTTCTATTTTGATATATGAATACTGTGTCGGTCTCTGATTTGCAGCTGGCTATGGGTGCTCAGTTGCAGGTGTGTACATGCCATCTGGGCTGGTATGGTCCTGGGTATGTGTGTGTGTGTGTGTGTGTGTGTGTGTGCATGTGTGTGCATGGGGAGGTATCTCCAGCATGGCAGTGACTTTCGGTTGGTCTTGCCATCTGCTGCCACCCACTGCTGGGTGCACAGGGTGTGTCTGGCTTGTAGGCTTCTGTGTTGCACGGGGCTGATGAGTGCTGGGGGGACTGCATGGTTTCCTGCAGTGCCAGTCACTGCACATGGGTGGTGTCTTGGGGTCACAGTGCAGGGTGTGCTGGTGCGTATGGGGGCTGATGTGCACTGTGGTTGTCAACCCCTGTGTGTGGCACTCTCCGCCTGCCAGTGGTTGTGCTGGGTGTCATGGCTCTGCTATGCTTTGCTGGCTTGTCCCCATGGGCAGGTGGATCATCCGTCCCACCCCCAGTGATGCTGTGCTTGGGGTGTGCAGGTGTGGTGTGGGTTCTGCAGTGTGTTCCTGTGCCCATGTGTGGCATGGCTGGCGGTGGGCCCCAGCCTGCCTCCCTGGATGTGCAGTTCCATTGCTCTGGGGGCTGTGCTTGCACTATGGCAGCTCTGGAATGCTCAGCTGAGCTTCCCTGGTTGCTCCATAGCGCAACATTTTGGCTCAGCTTCTCCTTCCTGGTTGCGCGATGGCGCAGTATGTGCGATATTCAGACGTTGGCTGCTTGCGCAATTTGCTCTGCTCCATGTTTGAATATCGCACCTGTTGCACATTTGCGCAACTGGTTTGTGCTTGCTCCTGCTGTTGCGCTACTTTTGAGCGCAGTTTGAATATCTGGGCCTTGATATTTTGTTTGAAACATCACGCCCTGAGCCAACAATTTATATGCTTGATTTTATTAGTTAGAATATGGTCAGCCCTAGGTACCAGAAGAATCTCAGAGAACACTGTATGGATTCTTATATCGGCCAGAATATTTGCCATTCCAACATAGGCTTCCTTAATATGTTGGATGCTCTGATGCCATATATTATTCACCCCAACGTATTATTACAAGATCTTTTTTTGCTACAACCTCGCAGAATCTGTCTACTCATTCTACCTATGTCATTAATCTGGGCCCCTCGAAAGCACGATAATGTGTGAGTGGCTTTATTGGGGTTACATATTATTCTGTCTAAATTAGATAACAAGGAATCCCCTAATACAAAAATTTGAGGCTCTACAATGTTATCGGGACTCGAAGGCCCTATATCAGTATTTTCCACATTACTAGCGTTATTCTCTGTAAAATTAATAAGATTAACTTGTAAATGACTATCGTCGCTATTTACAGGTATTGCAGAGTTTTCCAAAATATTTATCGACAATGATACTACAGTTTTGACATCCCCAGCCCCTTCTATATCCATATTAATTTCTAATGGATCAAATTTATTCTGCAGTGGTATATGAAAATTGTCAGCTTTTCTTCCTCTTTTAGATGTTTTTTTATATTGAACAGTGAACCAATCATCTTCTGAAACAGATCCATTTCCCTCCTGTCTTGGTCTCTTTCTAGTCGTCATATCAGATTGGATAATTGTGTGATTGGAGCACTCACTGGTTGTTTCCATTGTGTTTTGATTTTCCGTTAATTGTAGCCTTTTAGCTGTTTCCATTTGACTACATTCAAGTATTCTTAATCTGTCATCAAACAGTTTAATTTCATCCTCCAGTTCTTGAATCTTTATACATTTATTACAGATAAAAGATTCGATGTTTTCTTTCTCTAATTCAAAATCATACATATTGCATAATAAACACCTAGTACCTACTCTCCCATCAGTGGTTAAAATAACATTGGCCATTTCTATTTCTAAGTAATACAACTTTATAAACTTGTTGCTTACCTAATTTAATAGATGTAATCTTGATCTTTAAAAATATATCTTTATAATATTTAACTCCAAACGCACAGCACGCATAACACGTGCTGATGCGCGTGTTTTAGCGCACGTCTTCGCGGGCGATGCCGCGCACTCGCCCCGCTCGCTGCAGGGCAGCTTAAAATAGCCCCAAGAGACCTGGAAGTATAATCACGGGTCGCGCTACACCTCCGATAATTTAGGTAACAAAACTTATGTAAGTAATTAAAATATCCCACTACTGTGCCCTAAAAGATGTTTAAACAGGTCAGCAGTCCCCAACTTTAAAATTAAACTAAAATAAATCTCTGAGGTGTAGTCCAGGAAGTAATCTGGTAAGACTACAGCTCCTCCTCCTAACCAGAGTCGGCTAGGGCTCCAAAATTAGAACGCAAAGACGAGGGGGGGATCTGGAAGACAATGAAGGAAAACGCCACTATGGTTGTCAAAAGAGGTGGCAGGGAAGGTTAAGGAGGAAAGGACAGCATTCAGGAAATATAAGGAAACACAGAAGGAGCAGGACAGAGAACTATATCAGTTAAAGTAGAAGGAGGCAGGGAAGGCAGTCAGAATAGTAAATGCCCAAACTGAGGAAAAGATAGCCAACTCAGTTGAGAAGGGGGATAAAACCTTTTATAGGTACATTAGGTAGTGAAGAAAGACCAAGGGAGGGATACTGAGGCTTAATAAAGGGAAGGGAATGTGGGAAGGATGTGACAGTGAAAATGCAGGGATACTGAATGAATACTTCTGCTCAGTACTCACAAAAGAAGAGGAGGGGGAGGTACCTAAACCAAACAATAGAAACCCTCTGAATAGGGGGGTCGATACCAGTCCAGTCACAGAAGAAAGGGTTCTGAAAGAACTCTTAAAAGTGAAAGTGGACAAAGCAATGGGGCCTGATGGGATTCAGCTAAGAATTCTAAAAGAACTAAAGGTAGACCTAGTGACACCACTGACTACCCTTTTTAACAAATCATGGGAGGATGGGGTGGTACTTGAGGACTGGAGGAGGGTGGATGTGATTCCACTTCACAAAAGTGGGAAGAATGCAGAGGCAGGAAACTACAGACCTGTTATTCTGACCTCAGTGGTAGGGACAATGATGGAATCACTTCTGAAGGAAAGAAATGTTGAGTACCTAGAGGCCAGCAGGTCACAGGAACCAGGACAGCATGGATTTACAGTGGGAATGTCATGTCAGACAAATCTAATAGATTTCTTTGAATGTATGACCAAAGTAGTAGACCAGGGAGGTGCTGTGGACATGGCCTACCTAGACTTCAGCAAGGCATTTGACACAGTCCCACAGAAAAGATTAATATATAAGTTAGCCAGCCTGGGAGTGGGTCCCAAGGTGGTAGCCTGAGTAAAAAATTGGCTGGACACTAGGATGCAGAGGGTAATAGTAAATGGAGTCGACTCTGAAGTAAAGGGGTTACTAGCGAGTACCACAGGGTTCAGTACTGGGACCAGTCCTCTTTAATGCCTTTATAAGTGACATTGCAGAGGGACTAGAAGGAAAAGTATGTCTCTTTGCAGACAACACAAAGATCTGCAACAGGGTTGATACACAAGGTGGGGTGGAAAGGATGAGAAGGGACTTGGCAAGGTTGGAGGAATGGTCAAATATATGGCAGCTTAGAATCAATGCAAGGAAGTGCAAAGTAATGAACCTGGGAAACAAAACCCAGTGGAAGAGTACACAATGAGGGGTGAGATACTAACAACAACAAAAATGGAAAGGGACCTGGGGGGTAGTCATATCAGAAGACCTAATGGTGGGCAAGCAATGTGAGAAGGCAGTAAGCAGGGCTTGGGGGATACTGGGATGCATAGGGAGAGGCATCACCAGTAGCAAACAGGAAGTTGTTATCCATCGGTACAGACAGTTGGTAAGACCCCATCTGGAGTACTGCGTGCAGTTCTGGAGACCACATCTCCACAAGGACATAGACATGATGGAGGCTGTCCAGAGGAGGGCAACTAAAATGGTGCAGGGTCTGCACCAGAAAACATATGAGGAGAGACTAAAGGAGCTTAGCATGTATACCCTCAAGGAAAGGAGGGAGAGGGTGGACAGGATGGAAACGTTCAAGTACTTCAAGGGAATCAACAAAGTCCAAGAGGGTAGCATCTTTCAGAAAAAGAGATGTGCAAGAACAAGGGGGCACAATTTGAAGATAGAGGGGGGATGGCTCAGAGGTAATGTGAGGAATTATTTTTTTATGGAGAGAGTTGTGGATGCATGGAACGGCCTTCCTGAGGAAGTCGTGGAGTCAAAAACAGTGGGGGAATTCAAGAATGCATGGGACAGATATAAGGTGATTCTAGTGGTGGGTAGGAGGAAGTAGGCAGTTGGTTAACTAGGATCTGCAGCTTATCCATTAGGTTGGGAAATGGGCAGACTAGGTGGGCCAAGTGATCCTTAACTGCCATCAAATTCTATATTTCTATGTTACTGAGATATGTGTGTCATTGGCCCATCCCACACTGTACAGTGCTTTGAAAAGTGTTATCAAAAACATTTCACTAATAGTATTAAAACATGGTTATGAGTGTCCATACTACACCCCAATGCTATGTTAGCCCGAGTGAGTTCCCAGGCATCATTGTTGTTCTAGCACAAAGCACTGCCACAATGCATGCTGGGACACTTGTGATAGGTTGAAAAGCAGAAAGCATGAATAAAGGTCAGTATTTTTACAACTAGCTCATTGTGAGCTCAGCTACATGTTCAGAATAATTGTGTTAGCTGTAGATAGCTGGAAAAGTACACTGTAGGGCACAGGCACCTGTCTTAACCTGAGTTACAACACCGATCATATCCACACTGCTGTTAACTTGGGTTAAGGCAATCGTGTTGGTCTAAAACAGTTCTCTAGCCTACCCTCAAGCAAGATTAGAGGACAGATTTAGAACACTGATTGTAGCACATGTGTTATCATTCTGCAGCCTGGATGCAAACCTTTTAAACTGTTTCAACAGAGTTAAAATGGTTTAAAAGTCCTAGGGCCAGATATTCAAAACTTTGCCCTGGGGCTAAATTAAAACTTAGCCCGGAGCACAAAGCAAGTTATATTCAAAAGGAATAGCCTGGGGAAACCAGCTTCTGAATATAGTATGGTAATGAGGCCAGGGCAAACTGGGCTGGGAGTGCAGGGCAAACTTAGCCTTGGAATAAGACAGCTCTGAATATAGCAGCAGGATGTGCAAACCACAACAGCAACACAGTGCACAGCGATGTGAAGGTAGGTAGAGGTAAACTATGTGGCCAATATGTGTGCCAGCAAATGTGTGGACCCAGTACAGCTGCAAGCAGCAGCGCATGTGAAAGTACAGTGTTCAAAACTGTATAATATTCCCCGAACTGTTTACGCAGTGCTAACATATTTGCATGGGTTTAGTGCAGAGCTAAACCATTAGCCCTGTGCGAACACGTTTGCCCGGCGCTAAACTTTGCCATATTTAAAAGTGACATGCAAATGAGTCTACTTAGGTAGTCTCTGGGCAAACATCCAGATTAGCATTTCATTATGCCCTGATTTGCATGCAGTTTTCACCAGGCTAATGGTTTAGCCCTGCGCTAAACCTGCGCAAATATGTTAGCGCTGGGCAAACAGTTCAGAGAATATTATACAGTTTTAAACACAGTACTTTCATATGCGCTGCTGCCTGCAGCTGTACTGGGACAACACAGCATAGGCACAGATGGTGGTGGTGCTGCATGCAACTGTCACACTGTAGGTCATGCTACAATACACAGCAGACACTACAGTAGCAAGGGGGCCAGTAGTGTGTGGACACATCACTGCCTATGGTGTGTAGGGCAGTGCTGATGACTGCACTATACACAGTGACAGGCCCAACATGCAGGTGTTTACTGACAGTGGACATTACTGTTACGCTGTTGTATGACCCACAGATGCTGCACCTATGGCATGGGATGCTCACAGTGACATATACATGTCCAGCTTTGTGTGCTGTGGCAGTTGTACAGCTGTGCGGTATGTGGCCGGGGGGCATATATTATCAGAAAGGCACACTGGTGTTGGGGTATTCCCAATACTGGCCCATGTGCACTGCATGATGTGTCCCAGCCTTGTGGCCACACCTGGTCTGTGGCACAGCCTGACAACCAATACACTCTCCCCTTAACATCCTCCATGCCCACAGTGCTGCATGTGTATGCTGGCATATGTTGGTGTCCACAGAAGAGTGGTCTGTAGGTGTGTGCTGTATGGCCACACTGCCATGCTGTCCACTGGTGGCAGGGTCATCACTTACTGCCTGGCATGGCTGGGACTGGTGGCAGATGATGGCATCATTGTGATGCCATCAGTGAGAAGCATGTTTCTTCTATGTCTGGCTTTGTCGATGTGTCATATTTATTTGTTAGGGTCGTGCAAAGCTGCACAAAAGCCACACAAACACCACGCAAAGCCATAATGTCGCACAAAGCTGACTGCCCAGGGTTAAGACTACCTTTTCCTGGGTGGTAATGAGCACCACGCTAAATGTCATGCTAAGTCGTGCAAAACCACTTTGCATGGCGCTAGTTGCTGAATATAGCATTGCACTTGTATTCATGTACACACCCACTCAGTTTGCCCCTTGCATACATTATGATTTTGCCCAGTGCTAATGCAGTTTGTGCGCACTATTTGGCCTTTTGAATATACCAAACCCGCACTAATCCTGTGCTAAACCTGTGCAAACAGTTTTTGCCCAGCGCAAAGTTTTGAATATCTGGCCCCTAATGTGGACAGGACCCTTCTCTCCTATAGTACATCAACGAATACTGTTACAGCATGTTTTTTTTATGTTTTTCTAATTTATAAAAATCAATATTAGTAAAAACATGTTGTCAATAGTATAAGCATCATGACATCTATTAGAACTGAGCAGCCATTAACATATTTTTATTTTATTAATTTATATTTTATTAACCGTGTAAACACACTGAGTCATTGGTTGAGTTTCAGGAGTGACCCAGTGCCATAGGCACCATAAGATGTGAAAAATAACATGCAATATGCAGGTATAAAACATGCAACACAAGAACCAACATATCAATGATATGAAAAATTAAAAACAGTTGAATGTAGATCTTTCAATAAGATATTTTTAAGATTTCTTTCGAACAAGGCATGGCTAGATCCTCATCGCAGTGAATAGGGAAAATGGCTTCATAGTTTTGGAGCAACAAACAAAAGTGCTCTCTGCATCATTTCAATAGAAACCTGTAAGTCCATTAAAGGAGCTGTACAGTCAAAATGTGTAAAAAACATATGTTGTGCAGAGTGTTTTGGTTTGTATGTGTAGTCCTGGTGTGTCCTTCCCTTTGTTTTTTTATCAACTTTTTTTTTCCTAAATTAGGCTGGGAATCTCCATCGCAGCAAGGTTAACAGCTCTTCTTGTTCCTACAATGCCTCCTGTCCCATGTGACAGTGATGCATCCTGGATCACTGATTCAACAAGTACTAGAGACAGGAGTCTGATGTTCTGGCCTCCACTAAATAGCTCTAATTCAGTATTTTTTTCTATGTATGTGTCAGATCTAGCCAGCAGGAGTAAGTGATTTGTTTTTAAAACTTTTCATTTAATCAAACTACATACAGTCATAAAAAGCACTGAATCTCCCCAGATCATCAATACTACAATTAGTAAAGACTCTAGCTGTTTTGTTACAGAATAACCCACTCAATCAGCTCTCAATTATTTGCTAAACTGTCAATGTGGCCCAGATGAGTTACACAGCTCTTCTGTTGTAAACTGACTGTAAAGCAATGCTTGCAGGATCCATGGTCCCTACAACACTGTCACACGATATAGGAGGCATTGTAGGAACCAATAGAGCAATAAACCATGCTGAGATGGAGATCCCCAGGGGCATTAAAACTACCATATCCTAGCAGGCTAATTTGGGGGGGATCCTAATAGCAGACAAAGGGAAGGACACAGTAGGACTACACACAAATCAAAACACTGCACAACATATGTTTTTGCAAATTCTGAGTGTACTACTCATTTAAAGAAGGCAGGTGATCTGAACTAAGGCAACACAATGATAGTTTAGGGTCCAACACATATTTACATTTGGGTAGGTAAGAGCTAGACTTAAAGATTTGTCAACAAAACAACATAAACCATAAGCACAACAGGCAGCAGTGGGCAGCCAGTTCAATGAAGAATAAAAGTTGCAGCTACAGTGTTTTTTTTCAGTTGACAGCAAGAACATAACAAGTGTTGTTATGATTATAAACAATATTCAATCTATTTATTTCTGTAGGTGGAGTATTCAAAAAAAAAGAGTGAAGGTAAAACAAGTATTGGGAATACAAGTCATTTTTCTATTATCAATGTTGATTCTTTCGTCAAACAGTTTTTAAGCTGTTTTTGGTTTATCTACTGGCAGATAGAACTAATATGCTCTGAAAACTAACAATTAGTTTAGTAGTATACCTTAATATTTAAAAGTACCTATATCCTCCAGATGGACATCATTTATCTCAGTAATTATCAATCCAGAGGATAATTTGCTTAACTTATTCTGTGAACCAAATAACATATGCATGTACATACTGGCTTTCACTGGAAAAATGGTATCACCCAAAGAGGACCACATGAGCCACTCACCAGTAAACATACTAAGTATTTTATTTTCAAAAACTCTGATCAAAAGCACCACAAAATCAATCAACATTGTGTGGTGCACCCACCACTTCATCAGGATCTACAAAAATTCTATACAGTAAATTGAGGAAGGACCTGGTTGGTTCGAAAGCTTAAGCACTGTTTTCTTTTGTTGCATCTATGTTGGCCCAATAAAAGGTATACAACCATTTGTTTCTGGATCTATACAGTAAATTAATATTTCATCATTATTAGCTTAGTGTATCTCCCAGTGTCCTCTTCTTAACTATAATTTAACACCAGATTAAGTAGATTCATAAATATATAATCATATAAGCCTCATGTGCCAATCACCAAAGTCATCTGTGCATCATGCTTTAAATGTGTCGATATAACACACTAATTCTTATGGTCATAATCAAAAAGGTTACTATAAATATATGGAACTGTGAACTTGATATTCTTCAAGCAATTAAACAAATCCAGTCATTATCTGTAATTTCAAAGCATCATATTATATGTCTAATAGTATTATCACTTCTTAAATTTATAATTATTGGTCATCTTGTTGCTAAACTGTTTTGCAGACCCAAAGTGTTTTCTTTCATTTTTTTTTTGATTTGATCTAAAAATTTTACAAACCTTTCCATTAGTAAGTCTAATACAATACTGGCTACAATACAAACAACCATGACTGCATATAGCCCCATCACCACTGTGTTCTGATTACTAGTGTAATTCTATTGTTAAACTTACTCCACAAAGCCTCCAGCTTAATTCTGTTGGACCCACACTGTTTGTTAAATACAGCATTTATCACCACCAGTTCATATAATTGGAGCCATCACTAAAGCAATACCTTTGTTTATAATGTATCTATTTTACTCTTTAGACTTCATAAACTTTTCTTTATATTTACACATTCTTCTGGTATTCCATTTTCTCTTTAGTGTACCACAATGCTTTGTACAGTATAACTGGAAGAAAAAATTATTCAGCATAGTAATGTTGTTCTTCCAAGGGGATCCCTCACTAAGCTTAACAACTGCAATCATTCATCTGGAATGAGCTGCCCCACAACCTAAAATTCTATGCTAGAGAATCTTAGTATGAAATTCAAAACTCTGCTGTGTGGTTATGTTCACACCTGCATTCTAATGGCAGATTTGTTTCTAAAGCCAGGGTAAGCAGTGACCAATATACTTACTAAAAGGCAACCAAAAATATGTACCAATTTAAAAAGTTCCCAAAGATTTTTAGCATGGCAGAATAAAGCTTTAGAGCTATAATGAAAACATTTGTAAAATATTAGATCACTGAGTATTAATTGTAAGGTACTACAACATGTAAAGCTCAAGCAAAATGAAAATAACTGATTCTTGTGTGAACCTTTTCCAGGTTATGGAAGGGGAGGTAGGGATAGGATTGTTGAGCACAGTGAGGGACCCCTTGAAAGAAACATTAGTATGATGAGTAATTTTTTTCTTCACACCCCAGGAATCCCTCACTTATGCTTAACAACTGCAGACACCATAGCAGTATCTTAGGAAGCTGGGTACAGAACCTACTCAGGGAAAAGGTTCTGCAAGACAGCAGTGCCAAATCTGGCATCCCCTCTGGACTGTATGTTCAGACAGTAGTGGTTTGTGAAACTGTGTACTGTTTTCCAGGTAGCTGCTTTACAGATTTCCTATAGGGAGACACCCCTGGAAGCTGCCACAGAGGCAGATGTGCCCCTTGTAGAGCAGGCCCTAAGGCCTTCAAGTGGCAATTTGCCAACTTTGGCATGAAAAAACTGGATGCAGGAAACTGTCTAAAGAGCAATGGTTCTCTTGGATGTTGCTCTACTTCACCATAGGTGACAGAGAGCTGAGTACCGGTGGACCTAACATCTGAAACCACACAAATGTGTTGCAATCAGGAATAAAATGGGGCTGTAATGAAAGGGTAGCCAGCCCAAAAATTCAACAAATCCACAAAGCTCAGCATCCTCTGTGTTGTCCAAGTAGTACCTCAGAGCTCTCTTAACATCCAGACTGTGAAGCTTCAGCTCCCCTTGGGGGGGACTTTGCTGTAAAGAAATGTGACTGATTGATTCAGATTAAATTCTGACACCACTTTGGGGAGCAATTTTCTGCTAGTTCTCAGGACTACCTTGTCACAGTGGAATATGATAGGGGTAGGATCTATACAGAGGACTTGAAGCTTGTTTACCCTTCTGGCAATTTGAGTGCCACCAGGAAAACTGCTTTCCAGGTAACATACTTCAGGGCAGCAGATGTCATAGGCTTGAAAGGAGCCTTCATCAGATGAGCAATCCACAGGTTCGGGTACCATGGGGTGACAGGATCCTTTACTGGAGGGTACAGGTGAGCAAAAACCTTTTGAAAATGGGCTGCCAGGCTACAATCATATCCTTGCCAGCAGAGGCATATGCTGAGACTGCTGCCAGATGCAACTTCAGAGTTGAAGGCCTAAAGCCCAGGGACTAGAAGTGTACCAGGTAGTACAGGATTGAAGGGATGTGTGCCCAAAGTGGGCTAAGCTGCCTGCAGGGGCACCAAAGGGAAAATATTTTCCACTTTGAGGCACAGGTTCTCCTACTTGCCAGTTTTCTGAACAACTTAAGCATTTCCAAAACCCACTCAGGGAGGTATAATCTACAGAACCCCAGCTCTTCAAGCACCATGCTGAGAGGTTCAGGGTTCTCTTATCTGGAAAGGTTATCCTGCCCTGAGACATAGTCAGCAGACTGTATATCAGGTTGATGGGATGCTTGATGGAGAAGGACAGGGAACTGAGTACCAATTCTGCCTGGCCCAATCTGCAGCTATGAGCATCATTGTTGCTGATTCCCTTCTCAGCTTTTGTAGCACTCACAGAAAAAGTGGGACCGGTGGGAACGCACATAGAAATTTCCTGCCCAGTCAAGGACTAGGGCATCCTCTGGGACTGTACCCCAGGAGGGGGTCTGCAACAGAACAGTGGAAGCTGGTTGTTTTCCCTGGATACCAACAGATTTACGTCTGGTGTACTCCACCTTCTGAACACTGTGGCCAGCACTTCCTTCTTCAGTGCCCATTCATGGTTTTCCTGGCTGATTCTACTTAGGGAATCTGCTAGGACATTGCCTTTCCATGGCAAGTGTACTTCTGACAGCTGAACATTCAGGAAATATGCTACATTGAGATCTTCATTACTTCTGTGCACAGTTTTGAAGATCTTGTTCTTCCCTGCTTGTTTGTATAATAGATGGTAGTAGTATTGTCTGTCCTGATCTGATCTGGATGGACTGACCCCTGATGTGGGAGAAGGCTTGCATTGCCAAGTACACTGCCCTGAGCTCCAGGAGGTCTATGTGTTCCTGAGACCTCCACATATTGTACCACATATAGTAAGGTCCTCCAGGTGTGTGATTGTTGAAGGTGGTCTTCTTCCTTATACCACTCCTTTTTTTTTTTTAAATATTTTGTAATTGTTTCATGATTTTCTGGAGCGTTACAGTATACATCATTTGTTCATCATATTTTTCATAGATTCTGCACAGATATGTCCTTCTTATTAAACTCAGGTGTTTTTCTTTAAGTATCTTTTCTTAGTAATACATTTAACATTTATTTCATAAGTTCCCTTGTGGTAGTCCCAGGTCTGTCCATGGATATCTTCCCTTATGGTATCAGGTCAGGCCTATGCCAAGAGATCCAGAGCCACCATTTAGCCCAAAAAGCTATACATCTCTAGATTTTTAAGTTAATCTGGGTTGTCATAAATTCCATTCTGTATATTTGGTAGGTTATATCTTTCCATTCTCTAGAAGTAAGTGGGTCTTTCTGTAGCCATTTCCTCATTACTGCTTTATTAGCAGCTATGAGCAATATGGCTAGCAAAAGCTTTGTGTTACCTCTTCCTACTTCACTAGTGAAATTTAAAATAAGTGCTATTTCTGGTGTCAAAGTCCCTATTTCAGGGAATCATTCTCGTAACACCCCACACACACACACATATATATATATATATATATATATATACACATTCTCCAAAGGGCTTCCAAAGTTGGGCAGCTCCAAAATATATGTTTATGGTTAACTACAGGTTCCCCACACTCTCTCCAGCATGTCATTCCCATTTGAGGATCATATTTCCCTACTATTTGTGGGGTTCTAAAAAATCTTATCAGACATTTCCAGCTGAATTCTCTCCAAGTCAGAGATCTTGTAATTCTGTGTACCATTGTGTATATCCCTTCCCAATTCTCTTCCTCCAGATTTATGCCTAATTCTTCTTGCCATCATTGCATCTTATTCTCTTTCTGGTTGTTAATTAAAGCTTGATATATTTTGGATATTATATGTTTTGGTATTGCTATTTCTATTGTATTAATTATTATTCTCAGAAGTGGGTGTATCTCTCTTGGGTCCCAGTCTTTCACTAATTGGTTCTTGCAATAATGTCTTATCTGGAGAAATCAAAAAAATAAATCTTGTTTCCCTAAGTGGTACTTTTCTTTTAGTGTCTGGAATTGGAAAAAGTCCCCTTGTTCATATAGTTGATAGAATCTGTAAGGCCCTGTTGGTGCCACCTTGTAAAATTATAATACTGTTTGGTTGGTTCGAATCTGGGATCTGCTGCAATTTTTTGTACTAAGTATATTTTGGGGTCTTTAGTTTTTTTAATTATTGATCTCCAAATAGTCAGCAATTGTCTGGTTTGTTTAAATCTGATCTCTTTTTTCATGATTACTTTTGGTACTGTTTGGCCACATAAATATTGCTCTATTCTCTCCAGTTGGTTCCCTCTCTCTCTCTTTTCAGTGCAGATTCAATCCTTCATCTAACCACTGTAATATATGCGAAGTTACTGCTGCCTGTGCATACTGTTCTAAATCAGGTAAGGCAAGACCCCCTTTATTTTTAGGTAATTGTAGGGTTTCATATTTCATTCCTGTTTTTTTCCTTGCCATAAAAATCTTGATATCATACTATTCCATTTTCTAAAGTCTGTCTGTAGTGGGTATGTTGGAAGGGTCTGGAAGAGGTATAGGAATCTTGGGAGTATGTTCATTCTTATAACCTCGATTCTTTGATTCAATGAGAGAGGTAAAGCATTCCATCTCAGAAAATCTTCCCTGATAGACTGTATAAGTGGGTTATAATTGGCTTTGTATGAATTGTGTATTTCCTTTGTAAGATTTATCCCCAGATATTGAAATTTATTACTTTTCCATTTCAATGGGTATCTGGCCTGGATTGTCTCACTTGGTTGATAGTTTAGACATAGCACTTCTGTTTTACTTGTATTTAGTTTATACCCTGAAACACATTCCAGCTCCTCAAGAAGACAGAATAATTTTGGTATGGATGTTTCTGGTTCTGTTACATATATTAATAAGTCATCAGCAAAAAAAGCTGTTTTGTGAGTAGTGTTAAGTAAGTAAGTAAGTAAAAATGTATTTTTAAGTGCTTTTCGATATCAAAGCGCTGTACAAATAGAACAATTTAAATACATACAAATTTCATACATATAACACAACAACAAAAATAATAATATAATTACAATAAAATACAATGAGTCATTCCCCATATGCTATTTGAAATAAATAAGTTTTAAGTTCTGACTTAAAGCTCTCAACGGTCAGGCAGCTTCGTATCCGGACGAGTAGAGAATTCCACAGGGTAGGGCAGCGAGAAAATGCTCGTGCTCCGAAGTTTTAAACGAACCCTGGAACCTCTAGCAATCCCTACGCCGAGTAGAGGAGTGAGCAGAGGGACAGTGAGGAACAAGCAGATCTTGAAGATACCGCGGTCCCTGTTCGTGTAGGGCTTTATAGGTCAGTAACCTGACCTTAAAGGTGATCCACCACTGAACCGGCAGCCAGTGCAGCTCACGCAGCACAGGCATAATATGATTCCTCATAGATGTTCCAGTCAAAAGCCTGGCTGCTGCGTTCTGCACTAACTGCAAGTGGCGGATATCAACCCCCGGCGGCCCTAGGTACAGGGCATTGCAGTAATCAAGGCGTGAAGTAACAAAGGCATGGACCAAAGTCGGAAGGTCAGCCGGAGGAACAAGGTGTTTCACCGAGCAATATTCCTCAGATGGAAAGGAAGATTTGACAGCAGAAGACGCCTGAAATTTCAGCGTCAATCTATGCGTCAATAATAACGCCTAGGTTACGCACCTGGTCTGAGGTCGAGTTGGGCACCATCGATCCATACGCCGAAGGAGACCAGCCCTACAACCCGCCTCAAGGCGACCTGGGTCCACCACCAACACCTCAGTCTTATCTGGGTTTAATCTAGCCAGCTGGCACTCATCCAATCATTGATCTCGGATAGACAGTTGTTAAGTATAGAGACTGCATCTTCTTGCCCAGGACTAAAGGACAAATACGGCTGGGTATCATCTGCATAGCAGTGAAAACCCAACCATATTGCTAATAATGTCTCCCAATGGCAGCATATAGACAGCGAACAACATGGGTGCCAAATGAGACCCTGCGGAACCCCACAAGGCAAAGAGACAGCGTCAGAGGAATAAATTCCAGTGATAACCCTCTGACTCCGCCCTGTGAGAAAGATTGAAACCATTGCAGAACCGTACCAGACAGTCCACAATAAAACCCAAGCGTTCCAAAAGCACATCATGGTCCACAGTGTCAAATGCTGCAGAGAGATCAAGAAGGACTAGAATAGTACAAGCCTTTTGATCTCTCACTATCAGGAGATCATTTAGAACCGGACAAAGAGTCTCAGTACTATGTCTTTTCCTAAATCCCGATTGAAGAGTATCATAGACATTGTGATTTGTAAGATGGTCATCCAGTTGCAGTGCAACCACCTTTTCAATAACCTTACCCAAAAGGGCAGGTTAGAGACAGGTCTGTAGTTAGCTGGACAGTCAGGATTCAATGAAGGTTTTTAGGGTGGTCGGATGACCGCCTCCTTTAAGGGTTCAGGAAAGATCCCCTGCTCCAAAGATTTCCAGACAATTTCAGCAATGATTGGACAGATAATATCGCAACCCAATAATAGGCGTAGGGCCCGGATCAAACTACAGCTGGTTGGACGTACAGCTGGACAATCTCACAATGTCTATGAATTCCGGCCTACCAAAGTCAGACCAGGTGACACAGGTGTTTGCTTCCCCTCGCCGATCACTGCAAACCCTTGAAGAGTGAGCTTGGCTGATATCTGACCTAATGCTGGCAATCTTATCAGCGAAAAATCAAGCAAGCTCATCACACTTTATTTGTGAAAAATCTCTTCCAGACTGTAGACAGAGTGGATTGCACAATCTGTCAATAGTCCGAAAGAGTTGAGCCAGTCGGTTTCGCGCAGCAGCAATCTCCCTGGACAGGAATTCTGCCTTCTTATGGGATATTGCTGATTGATAGAGAACATAATGATCCATCAATCTAAGTTTGTCAGCATCCAGGCAAGATTTCTGCCATGCCCTCTCTAGCCTTCGCCCCACTCTCCTCAGCTCCTTCAAAGACTCATCAAACCAAGGAGTCTTTGGGCACTGAGTGAGTGGGCGAACACGAACAGGATCAATTTGGTCCAGGTCCCCGGCTACCGCCTTGTTATAGGCAATAACCAGGTCCCCTGGACCCATGCTCTCATCTGAAACACCCGATAGGTCCAGTACCGCCAATAGGCCCTCTGGGTTTACTCCCCTTAAAGGGCGATACTGGACCATCTCCGTAGGAGCAGACCTATTAGGGGGTGCCCCAAAACTGAATCTTATGGTGTGATGGTCTGTCCACACATTCGGTTCCACCTCCAAATGTGAGACATCCAAATCCAGTAGGAACACCAGGTCCAAAGAGTGTCCACCTATATGGGTAGCAAAGGTAACTACCTGTGACAGGCCCAACATAGACATAAGTTGGAGGAAGTTCTTTCCAAAGTGCGAGAGTTCATCGTCGACCCAGGCATTGAAGTCACCCAGTATTAACCATCTAGGTGACTCCAGTGCCATGTCAACGATGAAGTCCACGAACTCCTTCAGGAATTCACCACCATCACCGGGTGGACGGTATATGAGGAGAATCCTGAGCTCTGCACCTGCTGCCTGGATGCACTCAAAGGATCTGGTGTTACCCACTGGCACCTCCACAAGACTCAGATCTGATCTAAAAAAGATGGCCACTCCCCCGCCCCTACAATCCAATCTCGGATGGTGCATTACCAAGAACCTAGCTGGAGCAGCAGAGTCTAAAATAGGACCTGCATTCTCATCCAGTCAGGTCTCGGTAATACATGCCAGGTCAGATGTTGCAACAAGATCTGCAATAATAGCAGTCTTGTTCCTAATCGACCTGGCATTACATAACACCGCCCGAGTTGGATGGGTTTTCAGAGAGGATCGCAGTACCTGCCCACAATCTGTGGGGCCCTTGGGTATGGGAATCAGGCAAGGAGGACCCCTCTCCTGAACCCATTTCACCCCAGGGCGTCTCCTTGACCCAACTATCCCTATCTGCCCACCCCTCTCCATTCTCCCACTCTGTCTAGCCCATCCATCCCCTACACGCCTTCTCATTATCCCTGCTTTTCGACAGTTGTTAAAAACGTCATCAGATAACCGAGGACAATGAAAGGGACGGAGGTCCTGGAGCAGAGTGGGAGAATAGCGCCTGACCGTCTTAAGCCCCCATCAAACACATCATTGATGGCAAATGTCAATAACCTCAACTAAACAACCTATCTTAATTAGCAAATAATATTGTTAAGAAATGTAATCCCTGTGATTAGTTCATTTTCTCTCTTAACAACCTGGGCTAACGGTTCTGCATATATAGCAAATAGGGAAGGAGATAGGGGACAACCTTGGCGGGTACCTCTATTTAGAGGGAAATGGGTTGAGAATGATCCATTCACTTTTATCATAGCTTGTGGAGATGTGTATATTTGTTGTATTATATTTAAAAAGGCTATTGGGAAATTACATTTTTCCATCGTGTATCTTAGAAATCTCCAGGAAACTCTGTCAAATGCTTTCTGGGCATCCATACTTAAAAGTATGGAGGGTTTTCCCCCTTTTGTATTTCTTCTAGTAAATATTCTGTTCGTTTAACATTATCTGCTGTTTGGCATTTTATGATGAACCCTGCTTGGTCTTTATTTATAATATGTGGTAATATACCTGCCAATCTTTTAGCCATAATGGCTGTGAAATATTTATAATCCTGGTTTAAAACTGAAATAGGACAATATGATTCATAGTTCATTGGGTCTTTATCTGATTTAAGTATTGTGGGTATGTTAGCATATTGCCAGCTGTTTGGAATAGAAGAATTGTCATCTTCTATAGCATTAAATAGCTTAGTTAGTGTTCGGAGTAGAGTTTTCTTGAACGTTTTATAAAATTCTACAGTGTATCCATCTGGGCCTGGGCTTTTATTTGAGTTGGAGTTACTAAAGGCATTACTTATTTCTTGGGAAGTTATTGGATGGGTTAATATCTTACTTTGTTCCTCTGTGATTTGGGGTAATTTCATATTTGTAAAAAAGTTTTATATTTTTTTTTCTTCTGGTTCTTGTTGCTGGTAATATCATTTTGAGTAGAATGTTCTGAAACCCTCTAATATATCCTTTGTTTTATTAAGTATTTTGGCTTGCGTTGGGTGTTTTATTTTAGTTATTGTTGATATAGCCTGTTGTTTTCTTAATCTATAAGCTAATATTTTAGCTGCCCTGCTTCCCCCTTCATAGTATCTTTGTTTCACATACATCAAGACTTGTTCAGTTTTTGGATTTAATATATCTTGTAGTTTTGTCTTTACCTGATTAATCTGTGTAATCATCTCTTTCTTTCCCTCTGCATGCACTTGTTGTAATCATTCTAATTCCAATTCCAACTCTTTTTGTTTCCTAGCTCTCATTTTCTTTTGGTGGGTTGCATGTGCTATAATTTCTCCCCTTAGAACTGATTTTAATGTGTTCCATAATGTTCCTTCCTGCACCTCTTCTATTGTATTCTCTTGTGTTATTCTGGGGATCCATTGCTGTACTTTTTCTTTGAATTGTTTATCTTTAATTAACATATTATTGAACCTCCATTGTTTCATTATAGCTTCCTGTTCTGCTTCTAGTTCTACAGTAATAATTGCATGGTCTGATAGATAAATTGGGGAAATCTTGGCCTTAAGTATTAAATCTAAATATTCCGCTTCCACAAAAAAATAGTCTATACGTGAATATGTATTATGAACCCCAGAGAAATGTGTATATCCTTGGGATGTTGGGTAACAGTGTCTCCAAGTATCTATTAAAGCAAGGTCTTTTATAAGTCTCTTGCCATGTTTCTGTCCCCTTGTAGCTTTGGGGGTATTAAAGTTTGAGCTATCCTTTACGGAATTCATTAATAGGTTCAAGTCCCCTCCTATTATTAATTTCCCTTGTTTAAAGGCTATAATTTTATTGAAGACTGCTTGATATGCTGTATTCTCTGATCCTGGTGGTATATATATGCTTTCCACTGTGTAAGTCTGTCCTTCCCAGTTTCCCTTCACCAAAGTTAATATGCCTTCACCATCCTGATATGATTCTAGGGTTTGGAATGTTGAAGATCATGGTACAAGTATGGCTGAATCTCTCCTATGCCCTCTTGTGTATGTACTAGCCACAACACTCGACATTCCATATTTTAATAATTTCTGGTGTTCATCTTTTGATAGATGTGTCTCTTGTAATAAAATAATTTGGGGATGCATTTTTCTGAGATGGGAGATTATTTTAGATCTCTTTATAGGGTTACTTAACCCATTGACATTCTGGGACACTACTTTCAGGGTTTTCTTAATCTGAGCCATCTAAATACTTTTGATATTGTCCCCCTATGATCATCCTCTTATATCTATTACATTTCCTCTCTTCTATATTGCTTGCACCCAAGTTTACTCAGATCTTGCTTTCTTTTTTGTTTCATATCTCATCCATTTAAATTCTCTGATGTTTCTGTATCCTCTCCTTTTTCCTCCCCCCCCCCGAAATAACTATCTCTCTTCCCCTGAGTATAACCGATATACATTGTGACTTCCAATGACAGATTCTTCCCTGACAAGGACAGAAAAATCTGTCTAATGTGGGCTATTTGCCTTACTCTGTAGGCCTGCCCTAGGGGTTGTGCATATCCCCCATAATGAGAACTTATATTCAATTGGGTCCTAACCAAGTTTCCTATTTGGCTATCCAGTCCCTTTAAAGAACTTTCTAAACAATAAGTGTAATTTCCAACATAAAATATGAAAAAATATAAAATAATTAATAGAGGTGCCAAGCTCTGGTTGCTTCATCACTCTTTCTCTCCCCCCCAACATAATTTTTGGGTAGTACATCTTCTTTATTCAATTAGTCCATGTCCTTTGCTTTTAATTGTCCAGATTATCAGTTTTCTTTTCCTCTTTATTCTTCTTATCAGTTTAATCCAATATTATTTTAATTTATTTCTATTTTCCCTGTTTTCTTCCCTTTCATCCATTCTGTTAGAAAATCCCCTTGATTCTCAGCTTTAAGCAGAGCACACCCTCTGGTGGATTTTATGTTTGCTATATGCCTTGAGCTCCCACTAGGAGGCCCTTGGCATTCACATCCAGCCCAATATTCGACAACGGCAAGCCCCCATCCCGACTGTTCAGTCCCTGCAGAGCTCTCCAGGCCCAGTCCCGATGTCTCCCCCTGGGATTCCAGTAAGAAAATCCCCAGTTTAGCTGATCCTGTCTTATTCTCCACCCTTCTCCCCACCAAGAGCGTACAAAATATTACCCTGTTTCTGTATCCTTCGCTTCAGGTGCACCCGTCCCCTCGATTTAGCTCTTTTTTAAGAGATTTTTAAATGCATATCTTTAAGCAAGAAACAGTGGCTAGCTCCCCGGTCACTTCTCTTAAACTATTAAGCATTCTCTAGTATTCACTTCAGGGCTCATTAGCACCATCCTATAAGCGATCTCTCTCTCACAGAACCATTGTGGTGCTCTTTACTGGAAACAATCTCCAGAGAACCCCCATCCAGCTTGCCGGGATCTCTTCTCCCCTAATGAAGACATTTGTGTACTTCCCCTGAGGGCTTAATCACCCCAGACTCGGCCAAGATCTGCTCCCCCCAGTTAACTCATACTGTCTAATCTGAGGGCCTACCTCCTCGTGGGATGTTTTCCTATCTCACCTTGGTGCTGTGCTCTTACTCATCGGCCTACTCATTCTAAGAGGATAATCATTGTATTTTATTTGCAAATTGTCCCAATAATCTCTTTTTCTCATCTGGTACTTCTTGCTGTGATTCCCTTCCTGGTCTCTTTTCTTTGTTCAGTCCCAAACTCATAATGTAAGGTTTCCCTGGTAGTTTGGTGGGCAGCTCAAATCCTCTCTGTCTCAAGTCCTCCATCGCACTCGCTACGCTATCATATGTGGCCTGTCCATTGGGGGTATTGGATTAGAAGCTGAGATGGATAAAGTGTTCAGAAGTTCAGCTGCAGCTGTCTCAAAATCGGGAGCAAAGGTACTTATTCCCCTTCTTCTTTGCATTGTTACTCTAGCATAGTCAGTATCAAAACACAGTCTCTGTTTTCCCTTGAATATTTTCCCCTTTGCCCACGCTTTCTGGAGTATTTTTTCTTTAGTATGGTAACTCAAAAATCGCACTATTATGGAGCATGGGCATCTCTCCAAATCCACAGGTATGGACTGAGTGCCCTGTGTGCCCTTTCTATTTCTATGAGAAAGTCCTGTTCCAGGTCTAATTCTTCTCTTAACAAATTCTCTATGTAGCCCCTCATGTCTCTGCCCTCACTATTCTCTGGTATTTCACAAATTCAGATATTCTGGTGTCTCTGTCTGTTCTCTGCATCTTCCTGTCTCTCTCCCAGGGCTTTGGTTATAGCTAGAAGCTGGGTTATAGTTGTTTGAATGTGCGTGATCTCTGAGGCCTGGTCTGAGCTGTTTTATTCCATCGACTTTACTTGGTTCTGTAGATTTGATACATCTGTGTGTAGAAGATCATGTTCGGAGAGAAAGTCCTGAAAATCCTTTTTAATTTCTTGTAAGTCTGTTATTATTCTATCTAGTTTGTTGTTTAAGACCAAATCTTTGTTTTTTGTTTTCCTGCATTTAGGTTTCTTTCCTGATGATACCATCTGGGCCTGTGATAATTCTGATGTCTCCGAGTCCAATTTTTCAGCTCCCGATTTCTCTTCTTCTACTGGTAATACTTCATATCTGTTCATGGTTCCCTTTTGTGCAACCGATGCCATCTGTAAGAATTTCTCCATCTACCAAGTTTTTAAGCTGAAGTTTGGCTTTTTTATTATTTTTGGGGAGAGGCCTGAGTGGAGCTCTGATCTTATGCTGCCATTCATTCCAGAGCTGCACCAGAAGTCCCCCTCCTGCCACCACTCCAGTGCCCTTAACAGACACTTTGTGACAGTCACTAGTTCTAACAGGGGATCCCACCCTGGGACCAGAAACTGCCCAGGTGGTACTAGATCTCTCTCATTTGGAATTGCACCTGGCACCACTGCCATGGATGCAGCCATGTGCCCCAAAAGCTGTAGGAAATCCCTTGCAGGTCTGGGCTGACCTGCTTTTAAGCATTTTGCAAGTACTATAAGGTTTGTTACCCTTTTCTGAGGAAGGAATGCCTTTCCTTAGTGAGAATCTAACTCTGCCCTTACATGGTCCAGTATCTAAACTGGTTCTGTCTGAGACTTCTGGGCATTTATCAGGAAACCAAGGTCCTCCAGGATGTGCTGTGTGAGGAGGGAGGACATGACCTCCTGGTGTGACATTCCTGAGACTAGTCAGTCATCCAGGTAGGAAAAAACACTACTCCCTGCCCTTCAAATGTGCTGCCACTATGGCTAGGCACTTTGTGAACACTCTGGGTGCTGAGGATAGGCCAAAGGGAAGAGATGTCATTCGGTACTGGCAGTTCCCTACTCTGAATCTGTGGTACTTTCTGTGACTGGGCCTGTCTCGAATGTGAAGGTAGGCATCTCTCAGATCCAGTGACACTAGCCAGTCTCACTACAGTGATGGAATCACTGATCCCAGTGTTACCATCCTGAACTTTTCCCTTTTTAAGTGTTTGTTCAGGTACTTCAAATCTAAAATGGGCCGCCACTCCCAATTTTTCTTGTAGGTCAGGAAGCATCTTGAGTAAAGCCCCTTCCCCTACTGTGAGGAGGGGAGCTTCTTCACTGCATTTGCTTGCAGCAACTTTTTTACCTATAACTCCAACAAGAGTTTTTCTGCTGGGGTATGAGGGATGAAGGTTTTTAACCCTGCAGTTTTGGAAATTTTCTGAACTGCAAGGTCAGACTCTGATTCATTATTTCTAGAACCCACTTGTCTGTGGTTATTCTTTCCCATTCCCATAAATAGTGAATCACACCACACACACACACACTTTTGCTTCACCTGGGCATTCAGGGCAGGTGTTACATCCGCATGCCTTGGCCCCTTTCTGCCTCTACCTCTGAAGAAACCCATCTGTGGGGCAGTCATAAGCAATGTAGGCGAAGGGGTAGTAACCTTTGCTTTCACCTCCCCTTTCATAAGGCCTGCTGGAAGTGGAGACCTTTACCTTCTCAGTACTGCTCTTGTATGTGGGTCTTATATTCATCTACCTTCTTCATGCATGCCTCTGTCTCATCACCAAACAAGGACTTTTCCCTCACAAGGGAAATCCATTGCTTTTGTTTGAGTGTCCTGGGAGAGGTTTGTGGTTCTAAGCCAAGAAAATCTTCTTAGGGACAAGTCATGTGTCATGACCCTAGATGCAGTGTCACTGGTATCCATTGCCATGTGGATCTGGCACTTGGTGGCATCCATAGCAGTGTTTGCTATGTCTGCCAAATCTTGTGCCATGTCACCAGCAGATTTCTCGCTTATTGGTCAAATGGAGCTCCAGAGGGCATTTTGGTACTGAGCTATGTACGCCATGCATGCTGCCTGCCTTAAAACTGGGGAAGCTGAAGTCTAGACTTTTTTGCCCATACTATCCAGTTTCTTGGATTCTTTCTCAGGAAGCTGGGAAGAGGGGGCACTTTGGCCTTGTGACAGGTGGCAGTCTGGACTACACCCTCATGATCAGGGTGGGAGTACAGGTACTCAGCTCCCTGTTTGTTCACCTGATATTTTTTCTCTGTATTCTTGTTTATGCCAGCAGCTGACATAGGTGCTGACAACCTTTGTATAGTAAGTGGCTTTTTTGAGGGATTTGTGGCTGGACAATAGCAACCTTTTTGTGGGAGTTAAGCCCATCATACCCAAAAACTCCACCACATCCTTATCTTCATTAGTCTCCTGCAATGAGATTTTGAGAGTATTAACCATTTGCCTCACAAAAGTGTAGTTTGAGGTGTAGTCATCTGAGGGATGAGAAGGGGAACCAAACTCTTGTTCAGGAGAACCGTCAGACTCTATGGGTTGTCCTTCCTCTTCTTCTCATCATGGTCAAATTCATCCTACTCCTCCACAGGCACTGGAATTAGTACTGGAGCCTGGGGAGGGGGGTAGGCATACTCATGAAATTCCCCCTAGTCTGGAAAGCCTGGAGGAACTGCCATGACTTAGTCATGTCCTCTACTGAAGGCATGTTCTTTCTTTCATTCTCTGGAGGAGGGAGAGTGACACGTTTTTCTTTTGGTTTTTTCTTTGCAGGCACCTATTCCGATGCCTGTTCAGAGGCTTTTTTTTTTTTTTACTTGATTCAGGGTTCCCTTGTTCAGATACCCTGACTTCTGAACCATCCTCAGCAGCTTTATTTTTCTGCTTGCTTTGAGGGTCTGGACCCTCCTCTGAGCATTTAAGTGATGAGGAGGCAGACAGAGAAGCCAAAATGTCATCCAATTTTTTAGCCCTTTTCTTTTGTATATTAGAGCAAAATTTAATACAGAGTTCACAATTGACAAAATCATTATCTGGACCCAGGCACGTCAAACACAGCTTATGGCAGTCTGCCTTAGCCAGAAGTTGGAAACAAATTTTAAAGTTTTTAAAACCTGTCTTGCCCTCTTTTTGTGCTTGTCAGTCATGCCAAACACTGACAACCCAAGAGGAAAGCTTCAATTCCCAAATAGACCACAAAAATCAGTATAAAGGGAAATTACATATAAACTATAGAAATGTGATGATTCTGCAGTAATAAGAGTGCACAGAAAGAAACAGAAAGCCAATTGACTTCCCGGTTCCAAAAAAAAGGGAACTGGGATTAAGTTAAAGAAAAAGACTGCAAAATAATGCTCTTTAAAGAAATTTACAAAAAAAGTTTGTAAAGTTAAGTGGTTCCCTGAAAGCAGGAACTACACCAAAACAGGCCTTTCTCCAGTTCCTGGGAATCAATGTGGAACTTCAGAAAAGTAACCAAAATCACAGTTTTACACAAATAAAATCCTTACTAATGCAGTTATTGATGGTATAACTAATCAGTAAATCGTTAATGGGTCAACCATGGAAAAGGGACTGCAGCTGTCTCAGTGGACTTACCCGGTTACCAAAACTCAATAAAATAATTAAAATCAACAAAATAATTAGCCAAAATTGAATGGCGTGAAGAGAAGACTTTGGGGCAACTGCTTCCTTCAGGCAGAGAAATATCTGCTGTTAGAATGCAGGTGTGAGTGTGACCACACAGCAAAGTTCTGAATTTCATTATATGATGATCTAATCAGCATAAAATCCTAGGCTCTGGTGTAGTTCATTCCAAGTGAAAGATTGCAGTTGTTAAGCATAAGTGAGGGATTCCTGGGGCTTGAATAATTAAATTCTTGTATGTAATCAGTTTTTTTACTCTTTACCCCTATTTATTGGCATTGGAGTGCATAAAAAAAGCAGGCTGCTATAGAGTATTGTGACTCCTGTCTCTTACCTGTCTTCTCAACATTCAGGGTATATTATGGCTGATAGCTGCAGGAGCTGCATCCACTAAATAGGGATGTAGTCTCCAAAGCAATCTCCAAATTTGTGTCAAACTTCTGTGCATATAAGGTATCCATTTTCTCACGCTTTAAAATACACACTGTTATCTCCCCTTGCACTACTGAGTGCTAATGTCAGATTTAAAATGTCCCATCTCTGCAATCTCCATGGCAGACTTCCATGCATGGAACTGAGGAAGCTACTGTATGTTGACATCAAAAGGGTTCCATGTCATAATGGTGACACCTAAAACTCAATGCAGACTACAGGAACTGCTTGAATATATAGAGTAACTTCTAAGGGGACTGAAATGCTGAACTGGGAACCAGGGTTTGCCAAAAGGCAGCCTTTTTGTCCCAGCCCACCCAGTCCAAGTATGACTGTTCAAGGTGGCCACTGGAAAATATAGTTAGTCTGGAAGTGCCAGCTACTAAACGGTGGTCATCTCCCTCTGGAAAGAAAACCTTCATGGCCACCCAGAAACACATTGTTATTTTAAAGAAGCATAAATTAAGAGTACTGTATACCATAGTTTTACAGTATAGAACAGAAAATAAGTACTGTAAGGCTAATGCTGAGACCCCATAGTAAGTTGTAAGGTAATCATTTTACATGAGTTATTTGGGGGGGGGGTCTTTATATATAAAAATGAAGGGGGAATTTTTTATAGAAATAATTTCTATTTTTGGGTGGGTTCCTCCCATAAACTACATTTGCCACTCAAGATAGAGTGTCTGTTGACTGTGCCATTCTGGTATCTAAGCCACATACTAATGTAAATATTACATATATATGTATCCAGGATTTTCTTCATGTAAGCCACACTTTGGACTAAAGGTTCCAAAGCTGTCAATCCAATAAATGTCTCTGAGGAGAAGCTTCTTTTCAACATTGTCTCCTCTGGGTGGACATTCAACTTTTTCTAGTCCCACAAATTGAAGCATATATAAATTATTTTAGCATACTTTTAAATGTCTGTCTACTGCCAGTGTATTACCCACCTCCTTATGTCACTTCTGTGATCACTGAAGCAAACATGTAATGACCACATGGTTTTTGCTATGTAACCCAGGCCTCATGGATACCTTAATATGTAAACAACCTGCTCTGTTTTGGCATGTAATTAATTGTTTTATTTGGATTTTCTCATTTTTGGACAGGTTAAAAACAGTTTTGTTCTAGTATTATGGTAATTCTGGCAATTGCTAAATAGCATGGGTAGTTCTCCATAATCGTTTGTCTACCCTAGAATATCACATATTCCCCTTTTTGTACCTGAAAAGAGTAGCATAACCTGTCCCCCATATTTATTACTTTTTTTTAGCAATAACCAGTGTTTTTTTCTTAAAAGCCCTTTGACCCATTGTATTTCCTGCAATACTTCCCAATGTTTCAGTGTGCTAGATTTCACCATCTTAAACTGAGATGAATGGGCCATAGTAACTGCTATTCTGTCCTTATTTTCATCAGTTGGTCCTTTCTAGTTCAATAGGGCCTTTCTCTGGTGTGCATTACATTTGTCCCTTTCTGCTTTCAGATCATTTTGGTTCTAACCTCTCTCTCTCTGAAGCATCCTCCCTGTTCATCAGCTGCCTGTTGATAGTCCAAATCCACAGTACAATATCTTTTTGTTCTTACCAGTTGTCCATATGGAATATTGTCCTTGACATTTGGTTTATGGAAACTTCTAGCACGCAAGAGTGTGTTATGGTCTGTCTCCTTATGGTACAGTTTTGTGTTTAGTTGGGTCCCTTCTTTATATGCATCAATCTAAGAAGTTCACTGGCTGATTACTATAGTTCATAGCAAATTTCAGAAATTCAGTGCTGTTATTCACATAATCAAAGAAGACTAACAACTCACTCTCAGCCCTGTCCAAATACACATGCAATCATCAATATGCTTCCAAAGTGAAATATTCTTATGCCAGTTATTTGTCTCACTGTAAATGTACGTTCTTTCAAAGCTGTCCATAAAAATGTTGGCATAACTGAGTGCTACAGAGGAAGCCATAGCCGTCCCTTTTGTCTCTCAAGAATAACTATTTTCAGAACACATTTTTTTTGTCTAGAACTATGTTTGTTATTCTTTAAAGAAATTCCTTTGGTGGTTTTTTTCACTGGTGATCTATTTTCTAGCATTTTCTTTAAGGCTAATAATCCCTCTCTACATGGTATGCCAGTACAGAGGTCCTTTACATCTAGGGTGACCAGAAAGCTATCTTGTTAATTATCTTATCCCTATTAAGGGTTTCCACAAGGGTAATGGTATCTCTGGTGTCATTAAAGTATGCCTTTGTGTTCATTACCAAATGTCAGAGATAGTAAATGGCATGGGGTCATTATGTTGTGGGCAAAACCATGCAAAACAACAATGTTGCAGACATTATGGCATGCAGCAAAATGAGGTCAGCAGAAAATGCAGATCACAATACTAAAGTGCACACCAGTGTGAAACATAGCAAAATCCTTGTTTTTGTGGGGGGCTCTGCCCCTGCACCCTCTGACATACCCCACACCCCACTGACTAAAATAGCTAACTCCAAGGGGGTGTGGACCCAGCAGAAAAGGGAAAACTTGGAGAAGGGTAACTTAGGTTTTTTTGAAAACAAATAAAAAACAACATGTTGCAAGATGGGGATTCAAAACCCCAATCCCTGTGCCTCCACTGTGCCAGGTGCTTGTGCCTTAGCCACTCCACCATGGGAGTGGCTCGACCAAGCACAGCACCTGTGGTGTCTTCAGCCCTTCCTCCAGTGCATAGTGAGCGACAGGGATAGTGGTAGTGTCCTACTGCTATTCTACCCCTGTTGCTGTATTGCATTACATGCTTTTGATCATGCAGTTATCCTTGCACAGTTTTGTCTGCGACATATTGACTGGGTAACTAAAGACTGAAAGGGCCTCCAGGCTAGATCCTATTTCCACTACAATAGGTCTATTTTGGTCTTTATGTATTTTTGACAATACACAGAATGTGGGCATAATGAAATAAGCTCTAATAAGTGGTCAGCCTTCCCATTCTGTTATAAATCCTTTCTTTATTCCTTCTTCCAGTAGGTTTGGAACCAGAAGTTTTACTTCTTCTGTGGCGTTTTTTTTTTTTGTAATTGTCTTATGAGTTAAGTTGTCTGAGGCATTCTCCAGTATAATAATATTTCTGTCCATTATGACTACTCCCCCTCCTTTATTTGCCTTCTTCATCACAGTAGTATTATCATTTTCTAAGCATCTCAGGGCAGCATATTCTTCTGCAGATAAATTTTAATTTTCTCCTGCTTGTTTGGTTTTTCTCTAGCCTAGCAAGGTCCCTTTCCATATAGATGTTTGATTTAGTTGGCATTGGACTTGATGGGAGGAACTGTGACTTTAGACCCACATTTTTTGCTAAAATTTACTTTCACATCCTTTCTTGTGGATCAGTTGTATTGTATGTTCAACGGTGTCAAAATACAATTTGAATCTAAGCTTCCTGAAGAATCTTTGCATATCTAGTTTCAAATGGAACATGTTACATCTCTTATGTGAGCAGAAGGACAGGCCAAGGTTAAGTACTCTTTCTTCTGTAAAGTCTGTTTTTGTTTTGCAATATTAAACACTATACTGGTGGTTTCTTTAGATTTCTCACTGCTATTATAGCCCCAAACATTTCTTTGTCTCTTGTTACTTCTAGTTCTGATTGTTTGTCTCCTGTAGCCACTTGTTCAGCAAAATTCTCTGATTCCTTTTTGCCAATGGCCTCTGCCTCTCCCTCTGTCCATTCTTGGGCCTCTCCATCTCTGTCTTCCTCTTCCTAAAAATATTGGTCCCTGGGTCCATATTATCTTTGTTCACCCTCCAAACTGCTATCTGAATTGTAAAAGGAGCTATCAAAATTGAGGTTATACCTGTATTGTATGTATTGTAGTTTATAGTGTGAATTCTTATTATAACTGTAAATCTTACTGTTACAATACTCATTCAGATACCTTTTATATATATATTTTTTTTTATTTTTCTTCTATTAGTCCACGCTCATATTCCTCTAGGCTCTTCTGTATTTTTTTTTTAAGAAATCCTCATATTCTTTCAAATCTTTTTTTTTTTTGTTATTATTATTATACTGGTCACAGATCATTTTTATTCCTCCCCTTTCATTTGCTATCTCAATGTTAAGTGTTTCCACTAGGAGGAGCACAAAATCAAAGAAGCACTTATTAGGGCTGTGCAGGGACCAACTATCATTTCCTGAACACCATGAATAGTAGGTATCCCAAATAACATACTATTAGGCTGGTATTCAGAAAGCAATATTCAGTGGATGAGATTTCAAAGTCTCACAGAGCTTTGTTGGCCACACAGAGACTGTTTCTGGAACTCTCAGCTATGCACATCATCTGATCTCCTTCTGTGAGTTGGTAGAGGACAGGAGACAGTCGTCTGAAAGATAGCTATAGGCTGCAGTGGCTTGTCTTTCTGAGACCTTTATCTTGCCCAGAAAGTGTTTCTGTTAGCAAAACAGGGTTTTTTTTTTTGGTCAGTAAATCCCAGAAAAGTTCTTACTGCATTTTTTTGTGTTTTTGTCATATGTATGTGTGTGTGTGTGTGTGCTGACACCCCTCCCCCACTGCTTTCAATCACACAGCTCTATTCAATCACACAACCCTAGTGTGATTTATTTTTTTCTGAAGCACATTTATTTTTGCAGAGACTGGTTCCTTTCTGCTCAGAAAAGTCAGGCTTGACTTTTCTGTCTAGTGTGACAGTGACTAGTCTACATTTATTAGTGGGGAACTGTTTCTGGGCTCAGTAATAGAGAGGGCTGTTTGGTAGGGTTGCCACCTTTGTACGAGGTGAAACACAGATACTACACCACACCACCCCAAACTTCACCCGTGGCTTCAAACCTTTTTTATGATGAGTATATTGCTCCTCCTCCAAAGCCATTTTTATGGCTGCATGGTGATAGCCATGCTGACATATTGCTATTACATAACAGAAAAAGGGGCTGTGAAATCATATGACTGGATACCTAGACTGTGTCCTTCCACAGTGGAATGGAAGCACATGTGGTCCTGGCCATTCACCACAGTGCTGCTCACCCCCCTGTCCTACATGCTATTTTCTAGCTCTGTGCTCTGTTTTGGTTCACTTCTGGGTTCAGAGTGCTGCTTTTACTTTTAAAATAAAATACATTTTATTGTTTTTTTTTCTTCTTTACAGACTCAGGCAGGCACAAAGTGATTCTGAAGGTGGCTGTGCAGTCTGTCTGAATGACAAGCATGCATGCTTTCCAAGTGACTGCCTGTCAATCAGTAATATACACAACTTAGTGCGAACATTTTAAAGTCAGCCTGTACTGTTGATATTTTCCTCTCATCAGGGAATCTGTCAGTAGTTCTCTCACTGACACTCTGTGCATGCCTCTTTGTCATTCCAGTAGTTGAGTGCATCGGCAGGATTTTGATAAAAAAGAGAAAAGATTTCTACCTTGTGACATTGCCCGTTTTATTTATTTTTAACTGCTTTGATATGCTTTCATGAAATTATCTAATATAGACTGTCTGCATTGTTATGTATATTTGCCTGCCAAGCCCTCAGTCTTTTATAGGGCAGTGTCATGATGTAGGGAAATACATATTAACAAGTGATCTGCATGTATGTGTGTGTGGTTGTGGCAAAGGGGGACTAGGAGGGTTGGGTTTGGGGGTAGGTTGGCAGCAATCAATTGCTGCTGGCAAAGAGACATGGCATTGTTCTATAAATGTCTGACAGCTTAGCAGACAAATAAACATAACAGTACAGATAGTCTGTATTATATCCTTTCATGAAGGCATATCAAAGCAGTTAAAAAATAAATAAAAAGGACAAAGTTACAAGGTTATATCATTTTTTTCATTTCTCTATTTTTTTAAGAAGCCCGTTTCATGACATAAATGTAAATGCTGCTCCTGTCACTCATTCATTCACATCCCATTCTAACTATAATGCGTGACTGACAAGAGAAATGACAATAGCCATGGCCCTGAGCTTTCTGTGATTCTGTGGCAACGGTTGACCACAGAATTTGTGCCCACCAGCAGAAATTGCAGCTGCCTGTGGAATTCGTGGCTGATCATGGAATTTGCAGCCAACCACCGTGGAAGTTACAGCTGATCATGGAACTCACCTACAAATTGTCTCTGCCCGGCATTCAGGTAATCTCTTGTAGAAACATTTAGTGACTGAGGCAGTTTTTACTGTGCCAAGGTTTCATCAGATGCCAAAATCTTGCTTGACAAAACTGTTAGCAAGCTATCCCCCCAATTGAGATCCTGTAACTGTTGCCTGTCCCCTGGTGGTTGACACTAAAGCTTTTATGAAAGACAATAGAGGGTACAGTGGAAAGCTTTATCCTTATGGTGAGGCCACAAAACAAAATAATAAGCTCCATTCTTAATATTGCATGCTCACCGCTAAGATGCCTGTTTGATATCTGCATTTTGAAGGTTGGCCCAAGTGGATCAAAAGAAACACAAAAAGTAGAGCACACATACCTCCAATAACAAGGGCACAAGTCTATGTAAAAAACTTTAAACTTTTATTAACAAATGCCAATAACCTGATGCATTTCGGATGCAAATCACATCCTTTCTCAAAGGTAAAACACAGACAGTGAAATAATCCCTTAAATACACCAATCAATTAACTCCAACCAATAATGTTTAATGAAAACAACACTGTGATAGGTTAAAATATCTACAAGCTAATTAACTATAATGAACATATTAAATACATGAAAAGCACTTACTATAATGTTGCAACTTTTATATTGTTTAATAACATATCATTCCAACTTTCTTCATAACAAATAATATAAAAAAGGGTTTGCAATAGTATCAGAATGGGGGGAAATTAAATAAAGTATATGGGATCAAGTTTTAAAATCATTTGGAACCCCCTTTCCTTAAAAAATACATAAAAAATTGGCTTTTTCTTTTAAACAATTGTTTTTTCTTTTAAAATACATGTATATTTTACATAAAATAGTAAACTGTAGCAGTCCATGAATGGTGAGAGCTGTTAATTATATCTTCAGCACTAGACATTTTCTCATTTTCCTTTCCCTTCTTTTACTTTATTTAATTTCCCCCCATTCTGATACTATTACAAACCCTTTTTTATATTATTTGTTATGAAGAAAGTTGGAATAATATGTTATTAAACAATGTAAAAGTTGCAACATTATAGTAAGTGCTTTTCATATATTTGATATGTTCATTATAGTTAATTAGCTTGTAGATATTTTAACCTATCACAGTGTTGTTTTAATTAAACATTATTGGTTGGAGTTGATTGATTGGTGTATTTAAGGGATTATTTCACTGTCCGTTTTTACCTTTGAAAAGGACGTGATTTGAATAATCGTCAGGTTATTGGCATTTGTTAATAAAAGTTTAAAGTTTTTTACATAGACTTGTGCCCTTGTTATTGGAGGTGTGTGTGCTCTACTTTTTGTGTTTTTGTGATTTGAATTTAGTATGGAAGCACCACGTCCTTGTGCTAACGCCACTGTGTTTTTGGATCAAAAGAACCACATCCCAGCAGTGTTTCAACACTTGCCTGGGGAGACCCTTGTTTCAATGTTTTATTGCCCGTGCAGCACCCTACAACTAACTGCACTCTGTGAAAAATACAACACAGGTTCACTGAGATTGAGGTGGTAGGAGCAACTCATGGGCTGCGAGCTGCAGTAAGCCCTGCAGAGGGTAAAAGCATCATTAACTGGAGGAACAGACTGATAGAAAATTAAGATTAAGATTTTTCTTCTCCCGGTCATCCATTGATCCTCCTCGCCTCCTGCTGATCCATGTAATATTCCCTTTTTTATTTCAGCACATTCTGTCATATTACCATGCTTGTAAAACATCTGTGTTTGTAAAACACCAGTGGCTGTCTGCGATTGTTACCCCTGTTCAGTTTTAAAATATCACAAAAAAATATACTGGTGTTTTTTAGAAATGCATTCTCATATTTGAAACCCAGTCTTCCTCATGTAAATGCTTTTAAGTGATCTGAGATTTTATAACTAAGCCTGTTCTTGGACTGTGCTGTTGTACACCTTTATGTTTATTGTTTTTGTATAAGAATTTGATTCAATAGCCATGGCTTTTTTTAGAAGAGTTTGAATTTTAAGAAGCCGCTCGCTCCTTCCTCACTTGCACATTTCAATACCTGAATTGTCGGTGGTGGCAGCGTTCAATTGAGGAATTCAATTTTGACAAGTGAGCGTCTTTTCAAAATCAAATCATACTTAGACTCAGACTTGTCTCAGTGGTTCACACTTTTTACTGTGAGTTTAATTGTGAATCTTTTTTTCCCTGTTACTTGATTTCCATGGCCACAATTTTAGATATTCTCAAAATACAAATTTAGACATTGTAGAAATAAAGGCAGACCTGATTAACAAATCGGCAGTATTCCTTGTGCTCTGCCTCATTGAGTAATTGACCCCGGGTGCTGACTTTTTGATTTTGGTATTGATTTATGCTTTACTTATTAATTATTACTTCATATAAGCATGTGGCAATTGGGATCAGACAACTTTAAACTCATGAGTACAGTTAATAATTATATTACTTAATTTGGGGCAAAATGTGTTATATGGGCCATTTAATTTGATAATTTAATATTAATAGGGAACAGCTGAACTAAATTGGGAGTTACACCTTGGGTTGATCTGGCTATAAATCTCCTCTCCCTATTTGATTGCAAACATTTGCTGTCTCGCAGAAAGCAGGGCTGCACATTAGCCAGATCCATAGATCCCAGTTTGGTAGTTGTTGTTCCTATCTAGTTTACCATGCTCACTGTTTCTTCTTATCTGTCTTAAAAAGATTATAAAGATTTTTAAGGCCCGACAAAAAAGGGATCAGTTTTGCTTTGACTTAGTGCTTATTACTGAAACTCTTCCTTATCAGTAAGCACATATTCTGCAAGCAGCTTGTTTTATTTATTTGTGTGTTCATATGATTCAGCGTCTCGGTTTGCTAACTGACTTGGGAACGCTTCTATCAAAGGTATGCTGAGAGTTATTAATACCAAAATACAAACAAGCATTTTGTATGATGCTGAAATCTGGGCTTAAAAAACAGTTAAATCACTAGAAACACAACTTAACAACGGGTATAGGTACATTTTAAGGATCTCCAAATCGGTTCCAGCAGTAATTATTCAAAGAGAATTGGGCTAACACTCTTTGCTCTCCTTGGTCCAAGAGCAAAAAATAAAATTTGTTTGCAAATTGCTTTTGCTACCAGAGGCTCATCTGTCTAGATGTTATATGTCATAAGACAATTCATTTAACCTATTGGTTTGGGCACAGTTCTTTCTCATATTTATCAGAAGCCTTTTGATGTTAGTGCAGATAGTATTAGATCATGCACTACAAATAGACAGTACAAGAATTACAACTTTGAAACACTTTAGGTGGTTTCAGTTAATAAAAACAGATCACAAATTGGCACCATATTTGGCTGCTGTACAAAAACCCGATGACCGTTGGATGATTTCCAGGTTCTGTATGGAACTATATGAAGAAAATTATATATACTGTAATTTCAAAGGCAAACAGGTATCTACTCAATTTTGTACCTGTGGCCTAAACCAAGAGGACGATCTTAAACATATATTACTTAGCTGGCCATGATTTCACAATAAGAGATCTCAATATTTAGGACTTTTATTCTAAGTTCTGGTGCTGCACTAAATTATGAATTTTAGATATTTATAAGTGCAAATTTCTATGAACATTGTGATTTTGTTGTTTGCTATGATTTATTAATATATTGTAACCTATTATTGTGTATTTTGTGCTTCATTGCTTTTAATATTTTATATTGCAGTGACTTCTGCCAATCAATAGCATTTGAAATTCGAAATCTGAATCTATTTGGATGTGCACTGGTTGAATGAGATGTGATTTATTTGGGCAGAGCTGGTTAACTGTATCTTCAATGCCAGAGAGAGTCAAGGAGGGGATTACATAGATCTCATGATTCCAGTCTGAAGCCTGTCTATGCTCAGAGATGCTTATTACATTGTGTTTAAAATAAGTAAGAACTCATCCCAGGAGGGCATTGTCTGTAAAATATTTACAAGTACAAAATGTGTCCCTGTCAGGTGGGGTCCTACTTGGGGGGGGAGGTGTTTATTTTTTAATGGCTGTGAGGTTTCAATTATAATACTGTCCTCTGGGCTGAATATTTTAAAATAGTAATGCTCTCTTGTCCAGGTTCTGTACAGACATATTTCATGTGATGGTTCTTCTGTCTCAGCTGCAAAGCATTGAATACAATAAATACTAATATAGAATATAAAATAAGGGGTCTCTTGCCAGGAGGGTATAAGAATTGTTTAAAATAATTAAGCCTGATAGCATTAATATTAATAATTATATTTACAAAACATGTCTCCTGCCGGAATGGTGCCAGCTAGGAGGGGAGGATAATATTTTTATTTAATTTTCTGCAGGGCATAGCTATTGTGAAAACCACTATTCCCAGTATTGGGGAGGGGTACTGTGGCCAGGTGCCAGCCAAGTAAGGGACACAAGAAATGTGCACACTGTGTAACCAAAATGAGTTTTCTAACTCTTGCTTTTCCTGAATTAATTTTGGTTATACAGACAGCATGAATATTTGGTGTGTCCCTGTCCTGGCTGGCACCCTGTCACAGTAAATTCCCCCCCCCCCCTTTTCTGGAACACAGGGCTGAGCTAGGTCCCACCGGAAGCAGGGATTTTATGCCCTTTTGAGTTCAGTCCTCCTGCTTGGAACTGGGATTTAAATTTTAACTGAAGCCTCTGTTCCTCTCCTGGGCTCCAACCCACTGCACATTAGGCTACAGTAACCAAAAATGAACAAAAGAAATCTATCTATCCTGATGTGAAACCATTCCAAATGAACCAACTGAACACCTATTGTGATGTAAAAATAAATGTATTACTAAGAGGAGACAGGAGGTGTTGATACCATTGTATAAAACAATGGTAAGCCTCACCTGGAGTATGGCGTGCAATACTGGAGATAAGTTCTATGCATCTATGAAATATACAAAAATTTATATTCTCCATATGTGTGTCAAATTCTAACTGTGTGTAAGGCTTGTCTGTTGTTCTAAACAATACAGTAAAATATTATGTTTCATGTGGCTTGCATGAAACATCATGACTCATGAAGATATGTGAAGGTGGTGTGCAGTGACTCTCACAGTATAAATAAAACAAACACACATAGTTGTAAAAAGGATTTATTAGCAGCTGAAAACATTTTGTCTTAATGAAAGTGACATAATATGTACACCCACACAAATAAACTTACAAAGAATACTAATCTGAAACAGCTCGTTTCCAGATGTGTTCTGTGGGTGAAGGGTATGAAAGGTAGTTCAGGAGGAAAAATGTATATGTCACATGACACCTCCGAAATAACAACAAATTTAGAACTTTTCACAGCATGTGCAATAAGACAACACACATAATTGTGAAGACGATTTATTAGCAGTTGAAAACATTTTGTCATTCCTGTAAGTGAAAGTAAAACAACAGATAAAGGATTTAGTGTAGGTGTTCATGCACATGAGGAAGTAATCTGTTACATATCTTTATTTTATTTTATTCATAACTGCGATCTCTGTCCAAGGTAGTTCAAGAGGAAAACATATATATATAATTAGTATGTCACATGACACCCCAAAAATAACAAAAAAATTAACTTTTCATAGCATATGTAACACTACTCCTTTGGGCTCATGTCTTTATGTACTGAATGTTAAGGGTAAATGTCACAATATAAGCTCTTTACTAAGAAAATGTCAAACATGAAGAAAAACAACAACAAAATATAAAAATAAAGGGAACAGTGCAACAGATTTGTGCTGCAGAATTGCCGCAGAAATAACCATCCACTGCCGTCGAAGTTCTGCGGCAAATGGGAACCCTGCCGCAGAACTTTGCTCCAAAGTGCCACAGAAAAATCGGGGCCCTGACAATAGCATATTAAATACAAAAGAAATGTCAGACACAGCCCTGCTTAATGAAATAACAAAGATAGATAGCTCTGCTGTACCAACCTTTTTAATGTTTTTTTTTTTATTTCCTCATAGACCTTGATGGGCAATTCAAATGACAATTCAAACTACTGTAATGTCACAAAGCAGAAATCTTTTTGTTTCTCCTTTTTATCAAAATCCTGCTGATACACTCGGTTACTGGACTGACAAAGAAGCATGCACAGAGTGTCAGTGAGAGAACTACTGACAGATTCCCTGACAAGAGGACAAATTAAACAGAGATGGCTGACTTTAAAAAGTTTGTGCTAAGTTGTGGATATTACTGACTGAAAGGCAGTCACTTGGAATGTCCACATACTTGTCATTCACATAGACTGCACAGCCACATTCAGAATCATCTCATGCCAGCCCGAGTCTGATTCCTGGAACTGACGTCACACAGATTCAGGCTGGCAGCATGCCTCAACCAGCAGTTTTTCTCTGTTGCGGTCTGAGACAGACGAGGTAGCCTTATACACTGACATGAATTCTGCCCATATGGTACACTAGGAGACACAAATAAAGGTGACATGGCAACAGTTTTGAACAGATATTTATTAAAATAATGCCAACATAGCCCATAAAAATATCAACATTTAGGAGAATACCTGTACTTTCATACTGTAAAACATTTCATGACCAAGTAAGAGTTTTACAGCACATAAAAGTAGAAAAAACATTCACTGTGAGCATAAAAACAGTGCACTATCTTGATCAGATATCTCATTAAATAGTAACAATCTGTACTGCAGTGTTCAGAAAGTGTTATAAATTATCGAAATAATGTGCTTTTTTATACAGTGCAGTAATGACACATCACAAAATCCTGCACAACAAAAGGGCTTAATTGCCATTGACTTACAATGGCCCCTGCAGTAAACTGCAGCATTCTGTGATATTCTGCAGCATTCCTGCATTGCATTTTGGCTGTCACATCTGTATATAAAATGGGCATCAGAGTACATCAGTTCTTGCATCTTGCAGAAAACACTGCTCTCCCTTCCTCTCAAGTTCAGAACAATGAATTGCAGTTCAGAACAGTGTGTGCTATTCTACTTCGAGAGGGAGCAAAGTGTCCACCCCTCAGGGATCTATCTCTTGGAGGGATGCAGAGGCAAGATGGTCTAGGCCCCCAAGGTGTCTGCTGTGGCAAGAAACTCCTAAACAAGCAGGCAAGGGGAGTGAGAATCAGTGCTTGTTGACCCTTCAATCAACTCTCAGAATGCATGCCCCTACTGGCATCGCACCCATCCATTGCCTGGGTAGCTCATCATGGTCATAGGGTTGAGGTAGACATGCTCCTGCCCTTAGAAGTTCCTTTCAGGGTGAATAGTGAAATTCTTCCTGAAACCTGGATCCTGAGGGGTCAGGCCAGGGATGCCCTGTTCCTCAAATCACAGAAATGTTACCTGCACATTGTTAACAGTTTGTAATAGTTATGTCATCTGACTAGGGGTCTGACACTCAGTCTGCCAAGTGACTGAATATCTCATCTCTCTTTATGCAGGTTTGCCATGCCTATAGAGAGAAAGTGTTTGTGTGGGGGAATGAATTGCTCCCCCACCCACCCAAATACCCATACAAGTAATCCATTTTGGTCAGAGAGAGAGAGAGATGGAAAGTGTAATTCTATGCCCTCCTATGATTAACTTTTTGTGATCTCCAGACACTCTTTTGTCATGTTGCCCTCCTCTCCAGGTCCCCTAACCACCCTTTGCAACACTGAAATTGCTTTGTATGTCCATTTGCTTTGCATGCTCTTTTTGTATTTCACCTGTATTGTTCCCCACTGTTTTGCACCACCAAA
Source organism: Neoceratodus forsteri (assembly GCA_016271365.2). Classification (NCBI taxonomy): domain Eukaryota; kingdom Metazoa; phylum Chordata; order Ceratodontiformes; family Ceratodontidae; genus Neoceratodus; species Neoceratodus forsteri. Next base: position 1,365,212,280 of record CM057455.1, on the reverse strand, counting down.
ATGTTGTCTCCCCTCCCTGCGATGAGGTGCCTTTGTAAATGAGTCTTTGACTCACAGGTTGTAAATCCGAATTGTGAATAAATAAATAAATAAATAAAATTTTCACTATTTTGACCCCGACCTTTTGACATAGCCATTTTTCACATCACCTCATGAGCATGACAACTGTCATTTTTCAAATCCTGGCCAAAATGTGTTTTTGCACCCGTGGCATAGAATGACATTGTCACTGCATGAAATCAGCTTTCGGGCATGTTTTGAAAATTTTCTCCACCTTTGTTCATTAGATGGGGTCATAAGAAGGCTATCTTAAAAATGTGGGGTAAAATATTATAAAACAACAAAGTTATGAGCGTATGTCAAATTTTAACTTTGGTCATTTTAAGTGGACAATGTCACTTTAAAGCAGCAAAGCAGCCATGTTGGCTCTGACTAGACCTTTGTAATGTCAGAGAAGACTTCAAAAGTGATACGAAATCATTTTTATTCTGTATTTATTTATTTTATTTTTATTCTTTAGTAACCAGGTAAGGCCCATTGGGCACAAGGCCGATTTGTAGGGGTGACCCAGGAGCACAGGGAGGTTAAGTGACTTGCTCAGGGTCACATCATATGCAAGTTGATGCTGTGGTAACCAAAACCAGGTCTGCAGAATGCACCAAGCTTTTCCACAGCTCAGCACACTCCCTTTTTCCTTTCCATGTTAGTCATGTATTCTGATATTCTTTAACCTATTTTTGATAAATTGTCTATGTTTGTGGCACCTCAGTTCTGCATTGTGTTCCCTTTTCCTCAGTAGCAACTGCTGTTTCTTTTCATATAGACATTCCACAACATTAGATCCACCATTCCATGTTGTTCATCAAAATGGCCTGTAATGAATGGGACAATTCTTTTGTTCCATAGGAGATTGGCGAAGTGGTAGACACAATAACTAATGAATACAAGATGTACTGAAAGCGGGAAGTGTGCCTAAGATCTTTGTTATATGAAGTTATTTTTTCCTTTATAGCCAAGCCGTTGATCTTATATATTATTTATTTGGTTCCCCATTTGATACTCTGTCACGTAGCTTTATCTTCGATGTTAATTAATAGTTTAGATACATATACAGTATGCCCTGTATATTATCCGGCTCCCTGATTCATTAATGATGCTCTTTGTGAAAATCATTTGCTTTACTAGTTTTTACTGTTATACAATGTGTTCTGCAGATTGAATGTTTTTATTGATTGTAATTCTCAGAACTTAAAATAAAGAGTATAAAAAATGGCCTGTAATGGTGTAACTAATATCATGGAATGTCCAGGTAATATGAAAAATTAGAGCAGCAGTTGCTGAGAACTCAGGTGAGAGGAAATCCATGTAGTGACAAAGGTGATAAAAATTAGGTCATTAATTTAACAAAAATGGGTCAAAAACATCAAATTGTAGGACAATCAAAATGGAGTGCAGGAGAGCAGATAAAGGTATAAAAACTGCTGCTTATCACAGCTGTAAAAGACCATATTTAAAATTCAGAATGGAAAAGATTAGGTTGATTTACTGCTAATGGTCTTAATGGCCATACTTAACGCCTCCCAGACTGACTGGTTTTACAAAGGTCTGTAATGGCATCATAAATTCTTTGTACCCTGAACCTGCAGCTACAACAGTGAATGATTTGATATAATTAGGTGTGAGTTCTCAAAATGGCCTAAAAACAGGCTATTTAAGCAAAACCATATGACTGGATAAGGAAATGGTTTATCTAGTCTAAAACCAGACAGGTGGCAACCGTATTGTTTGCTGACTTCCCCACCCCACTGCTTTCACTTCCACACAAATACTATGTGAACTGATTTTTCTTGTGAAGTAAAAGCAAGGTTTTGATCTGTGTGTGTGTTTTTTTTTTCTATTGTCTGATTCCAGGCTTGGTTCCTTGAATGAGTGAAGAGGATATTGTCTGCACACACAACCCCCCCTGCCCCGCATCTCACACTTACACTATGCATGCACATAGTTGTCGTGAGGTTGTGTGCATTATGCGTGTGCACGGCTGTATGAATGCAATGTTTTGTGTTTTAAAAGTGCAGCATACGAACATACGAAACTGCCATCAGATATAGGCCATACAGTCTATCAAGTCTCCCAGTGTGCAGCTAGCCATCCTCTCACATTCAGCTGCCCCTCCTCCCCACCCCACATAATGGTGACCCTCCCCACACTTTGTCCCATCCCCTCTTAAAACTTGTCCACTGACTTACAGGAAACCACCTCTTTGGGCAGCGTGTTCCACCTAGACACCATCCTTTCTGTGAAAAAGTGCCTCCTCATTTCTCTTTTGAATAACCCACCCTCCAATTTCAGCCCATGCCCCCTAGTGTCCCTCTTTCCCTTTAACTTAAAAATCCCCTCTGTACCAGTCTTGTTAATACCGTTTCTATATATATATATATATATATTTTTTTATTTTTATTTAGTTGTTTAACCAGGTATAGCACACTAAGCTGGAAGCTTTTTATTACAGGAGCGACCTGGGAGAACAAGGAGGTTACGTGACTTGCTCAGGGCCACAAAGTATGCAAGTGGAAGCTGTGGGATTCAAACCCAGGTCTGGTCTGCTGGATGTCACCAGATTTGCAGCTCAGAGCCTTAGACCACTGCGCTATACTGCCTTTTTAAAGGTCTCTATCATATACCCCTATCCCTCCTCTACTCCAGGGAATACATGTTCAGTTCCCTAAGCCTCTCCTCATAGGGTTTGTCTTCCAATCCCAAGATCATCCTTGTCACTCTGTGCTGGACCACCTCCATTAATTTAACATCCTTCTTTAAGTATGGGTGCTAGTACTGCACGCAGTACTGCAGGTGCAGCCTCACCAATGACCTGTACAGTAGCAGGATTAACTCCCCTCTCCTGGACGTGACACCTCTAGCAATACACCCCAGCATCTTATTGGCTTTAGCTGCTGCTTTCCTGCACTGTGCTGAGTGGTTCATTTGCCCTGTTATCAGCCCAAGATCTTTCTCTTCCTCTGTGGTAGCTATCTGTACCCCTCCAAACTGATAACACCTCCTTGGGTTCCTTGCTCCCATGTGTATGACTTTGTACTTCTTTGCATTGAACCCCAGCTGCCATGTGTCTGACCAGTACTCAAGTTTAGCCAGATCATTCTGCAGCCCCTGCCACCCTACTGTGTCATTTACCACCGCACTGATCTTCGTGTCATCTGCAAAAAGTCTAATCTTATTCTTAATCCCATGCGAGGTGTCGGCAATGAAAATGCCAAACAACACCAGGTCCAGTACCGAGCCCTGTGGCACTCTGCTAGTCACAGCCCTTGGAGATGAGAGTTCCCTTCCCACCAGTACCCTCTGCTGCCTCCCCTGCAGCCAGTTCTTGATTCAATTCACCATCTTAGTCCCTACTCTCTGGTAACCCAACTTGCTAATTAACCTCCCGTATGGCACTGAATCGAAGGCCTTGCTGAAATCCAGATACAGGACATCCACAGCCTGGCCCTTGTCAAGTGCCCTAGTCACCCAGTCATAGTAGTCAATGAGGTTGGTCTGGCAGGATCTGCCAAAGACAAAATCATGTTGCTTTCCATCCTGTAGACCATTATCTTCAAGAAAGGTTACCAACCTCTCCTTAAGGATCATCTCCATTAACTTCCCCACAATGGATGTAAGGCTTACTGGTCTATAGTTGCCTGGTTCATCCTTGGGTCTGCTTTTGTGGAGGGGCACCATGTGCGCCATTCTCCAGTCCTGGGGTATACACCCTGTTCTCAGAGAAGTAGTGAACAAGTCTGCTAATGACTCTGCAAGGATCACCGCCAACTCCTTCAATACCTAGGGGTGCATGCCATCTGGGTCGGGTGCCTTATCCATCCACAGTGCCCTTAGGTCTTCCAGTACCCTGCCTGCTGAGATTACTCTATTTGCCACACCTGCCCCCCCCGTAAATACCCTTCCTAACCCCTGAGGCAGCAACCCATCCTTTTCCTTTGCAAATACAGACGCATTCACTGAGCTCTTCTGCCTGATTTGACCCTTTCTCTGCCCACCCTCTCCATCCTTCCTGATCCTTACCATTTGGTCTTTGCACTTCCTTCTCTCCCTTATGTACCTGGAGAAATCCTTTTCTCCTTCCTTGATACCCTGTGCAAGCCTAAGCTCTCTTGAAGCCTTGGCTGCCCTGACAGCTCTGGTCACCTCTATTGATTTCTTCAGATACTCCTCTCTATCTTTCCTCCGATTGTATCTTTTGAATCCTCTGAAGGCTGTCCTTTTCATCCTCACCTTCTCCAACACCTCCGCGCTTAACCAACTTGGTTTTTTGGACCTAGCTTTTTTTTGCTTTGCATCCTAGTATAAGAGCTGGTGGCCTCTATGAGTCCTAGCTTGATAACATCCCATTTCTGCTTAGCATCCATGCATGCGTAGATGCTGGCTAGGTACCGGCCACTACCACCCCCATCCTACCAAAGTCGGCTTGCCTGAATTCCAACACCCTGGTCCCTGTTCCTGCAACCTCCCTGCCCGTGTTAAGTGAGAACCACACTGTGTGGTGGTCACTCCCTCCCAGCAGATCCTCCACCCCCCAGCTCTCTGACAAACTCCCCATTAGTCAGTATGAGGTCCAGAATGTTGCCTAACCTGGTTGGCTCATTTACCATCTGTACCAGGAAGCTGTCCTGGAAAGCCTCCAGGAGGACCTGCTCCTTAATGCTCAAGGTGGTTGGGATGCTCCAATCTACCCCTGGCAGATTTAAGTCCCCCACGATCATGGTGTTACCCTTCCAGCTGACCATCCTTATCTGCTCCACTAGTTCTCTATCCAAGCCCTCCACCTGAGATTGTGGCCTATATACAACCACCATCCTAAGTGTCCTGTTCCTTGAACCCTGGAATTGTATCCATAATGCCTCTGCCCTACCCTCCTCCCTGGCACACCTTATCCACTCCCTCACATAAATAGCTACCCCACCTCCTTTCCCAGTTTCTTTCAGTGGGTCAGGCTTGGCTCACTGAATTTATCCTGTTCATCAATTTGTTCTGGGCTCAGTTCCCTGCCTAAGAAGGGTGTCAGCTGACTCTCCCTCCTGCAGCTCACTAAGCACATTGTGTAACCTGTGTGTATGTGCAACATTTGTTTCAGTGTGAGGCTACTTCCTACATGTGTACAACTGTCTACATGTAGTTTTTCTTTTAAACTGATACAGTTTTTCAGTGTGTCAGGTGTGACACATGGAATTGTTGTTTGTCTTGTGTCTGTTGCATGGTTCTGGTTCTAGGATCAGTTCCATGTTCTAGTACTGGGTAACTTGTCAACTGACCATCCCATATAGTACCAAAGCAGTGTTTTTTTTTATTTACTGCTTTCTGTGATATGGTGAAATGAATTGTATTTAATTTTTGTCTGGGGTGGTTCATTCTTTCACAGTTCCACAAGCAGCATATTTACAGTTACACACACACCTGCATTACACTAACAGTAGCATATATTTTGCTGTATTAATTAACATACATCAGTTCTCATTTTCACAGCAAGCAGCAGTGTCATTTATCATGTCTGATAACAAGCAACCCAATAAAAAAACTTAGTCCAGCCCCAGCAAGTCCTCTGCACCACCTGTACCAAGCGGTGAAGGAGAGGGTGAGACACGTTCATCTGGTCATATTCGGTGGTCCAAAATATTTTTCTCACCTAGCAAGCCTTTAGGGTCAAATAGCAGTGGGATTTGGGAAAGTCGATCTAGTTTCATCACTGCTAGCACTGTTACCAGCAGCACCAGCCACCCATTTGCTGCCCAGACCTTCTATGGGAGTAGCAAGGGTACATTACAGTTCAGTAAAGCACTGATTAAGGAAGCAGCAGCCACTATCATGAGACTTCCTGCAGCTTCTTGTACCATAGATGTTACACCTCTAGCTGCAACCACTGCACTTCCTACCACCACCTGTACCACAATTGCAGTGGCCAGTACCATTTCTGCTGCACCAGTCACTGTGATCACAGCCACCACCACTACTCCTGCAACAAGTGCTTCCACTGACACTGTAGCACCCACTGGTAATGTAACCACTGCAATCACTGTCACTGTGTTGACTGCTATGCCCATGGATACAGCACCACAACCTAGCTCCCCAGTGTCTATGACCATGACTACTACCCTATCAGGCCATTCAAACACAGAACTTGTGCTGCTTGTGTTCGAGATGTTTTAGATTAGGAGGATGAAGAGCACCCATTTGGCTCTGAATATGTTCTGGGCCATCATCATCATCATCATATGAAAGTGGTACTGATACCCACCCCAATGATTTCAGGGATGAGTCAGAATATGCATGTTATTTGAGTAATAAAAACAAAGAGCTCCAGAGAAAATGAGGAAAGGTGCTGACAGTGGCCAGTGGGGCAAGCAAGCAGGTATCTCTTCTCCTGTAAAAAAAACACAAAGCAATCCACATTGAGCTTTTCCCAGCGTCATTCCAGCTCAAGACACACAAGATACCGGTAATGGTAGTCCTACTAGTGAATCAGCTGTTGGGAAGAAAGAACAGGGTGTAGCACCCAGTTCTGTTAGTGGGAAAGGTGGGGGAAAAGTGCTGGCTGTGGCCGCCCTATTGAGGCAACAGGTGCTGGTGTAAGTAGAGGGGGGGGAAGTGTAGTGTGATTGCATTTTAGTATAGTAAAAAATTATGCAACTAAGGCAGTGTGTGGTCTGTGTGAGAGCATCATTTGCAGGGGAAAAAATCTATCAAACCTCACAACTACAGCAATGATAAATCATCTGTGAATGAAACATCCCCATGCACCACAGGGATCGACTATGTTGTCCCGGGTTATGCCAAGCCCCTCTGCTGACTGGTGGTCAAGATGTTGCAGCTTCACAATTGCAAAGTGAGGTGATGGTGAATATGTCAGTGAGTCTGACACAGTCTCTTCTCCTTCCTCCACACTACTGACAGTTTGTCACAAAACAGGCCCACCACGAAGTGTGACTCTTCCTTTGCTTTCTGGTGATTCACTTATTACCCAGTCCACACCCTCTCCCAATGAAACACACCCAAGAAATCAGCCAGTATTACAGTCCCACACATCTTCGGCCCACATTATGCAGGCCTTTCATGCAAGGACAAAATATCATCCCTCATATTGATCTACTCAACAGATAACACAGTTAATCTGCCAATATATATATGAGGATGTGTGCAAGGCAGTGTTTCAGCAACTGTTACAGGCAGTCGGTGGTGTATTTCATTGTGCCACAGATATATGGAGCAGCCCCACCTCCAACAATGCATAAATGTCACTGATGGCACGCTGGTGTGAAGGATATCCAGTAACTGGTGGTGGTACTGAAGGTGTAGGTGCACCTAGTTTTGGTCATTCCTCTGATGCAGCCTCCACAACCTCTCAAAGCAGGTCTGCAATGCCTTAGTAATATTGAAAGCATTGTCAGTGACAATGAAACCAACATGCAGCTGGTTGCCTTCAGTCCACACACTCAGCATATACTGCAAGTATGCCAGAATGTTCACAGACCAGTGATCCTGATGCATAATGGTTACAATATGATTAAGGCATTTTGTGATGGACACATTAAAGAGATTTGTTGTTTCGCCCACAGTTTGAATCTGGTGATGACAAAGTCCATTACCAAGGCAGCAGAGGTGGATCAAACAGTAAAAACAGCAAGAAGCATTTGTCATCATTTCCCCCACTTTGTTAAGCAAATGAACCAACTGTGCCAGCTGCAAGAGTGCATTCAGATTTAACAGCACAGGTTTATACAGGATGTTTCAACATGGTGGAATTCCATCTATTATATGTTATAAAGCCTACTGGAGAAGAAGCAGGCACTACATGAACTGAGTATAGAGACAGACATTTGGGGAGTTCTCAGCCACCCGGACTGAGCTGTCACTGAAGGCACAGTAAAGGTGCCTGCACATTTTGAGCAAAGCACATGTGACCTGAGTTCAGAATCTGAACTATTCAGTCAGGTTATCCCTGTAGTGCAGATACTGAAAAAAGTTACTGCAGAGAGTATCCAGTCACGCTGATAAAGAGCTTGAGTATACTGCACATGCAGTGAGGGACCTTGTGGCAAATGTAAGCCTTGAAATAGAGAGCAAGTTTACGGAGATTTGTTGTGAGGAGCCATATGTTTTCACCACAATGCTGGACCCAAGGTTTAAGAGTGAGATACTGCACCTTGCAATGCCTGCACACCAGGTAAATCAGTTTTGGCAGTAGCTGTGCTCAGAGCTAAGTTTTACTATGTATGCAAAGGGTATGACACCTACTGAGCCATCACAGGAAGATCAACATAAGGAGTCTTTTGGATGAGACATTAATACCGAGGTCTCAGCTGTTTCTTCTGGTAGTAGTTAAGGTGGATGTTAAAGATCACATGGCACATCTCAAAAAGAATAGGGGAATTTTTATTGTGTTCAAATATATATGTAACCCCTAGATGGCGCTATCCCAGGGGCTACTACCCCTGCCTGATTTGCCACTAACAGGTTGAGGGGCCTGGATCCAATGGCGGGTGCCTCCACCCAGAGGTCAGGGTTTGCAATAGTTAAACTAACTTGGTCACAGCCCTCTGGGACACTGCAACCCCCCTTTCTTCCCACTAGTAGCCCACACAGTATATCAGAATTACCTTCACAGTATACACTTACCCCCAGGACTGGTTCAGGCACTGGGACCCCTGTAAAATAAGAAGATACAGTGCAACAATCACAGTACAATACTTTAACATAGACAAATACCTCAGGCAGTATAACTTTGCTGAAACAAGCAGCTCTGATTTATTTAGGGGGATATAACAAGGACAGGGGGAAATCAGGTTAATTAGCTTATCACTTTACTCATCTACCTATGGCTCTGTGCACAGGCCTATCCCTACCAGTTACTGTCCCTGGGTACCCAAGCCCTAGTGGCTTGTCCAAACCGTGACAGCTGGGAGGGCCCTTTCACAGAGAAAAGAAAAATTAGTTAAACAGTCAGCAGTACAGTAATTCCATTTGGATTCAATGTGGCAATTCAACAGGGAGCGACCCTGAATTAGTACTCACGACCTCCAAACAAGATAGGGTCCTTCAATGTCAGCAGGGCTACTCTTGAGCTCCACGAGACTCCTCACACATTTATATGGCAAACTGCAACAGGCAAAAGTCATTTAATGGCAGCAGGATTCACTTGAGCTACACAAGCCTCCTCACACATTTATATGGTAAACAGTAACAGGCAAAAGTCCTTTAATGGCAGCAGGATTCACTTGAGCTACACAAGCCTCCTCACACATTTATATGGTAAACAGTAACAGGCAAAAGTCCTTTAATGGCAGCAGGATTCACTTGAGCTACACAAGCCTCCTCACACATTTATATGGTAAAAAGAATGTACTATACCAGGCAGATTGCTTCTCTATCCTGATCGCAATTACTGCACAATACCCGGGAGAACATACAGCAGATTCAGTTCCTGACAGACCGAGCACAATTCAGCAATTTCTCCAGTCTTCTACAGGGTGAGCCTGGTTTCTACTCTTCAGATATCCTTTGATTCTCTTCACAGAACGGATTCAGTCCTAACAAGCAGTTACACAAGCTGCAGACTGGAACTCGGGGCCTTACACGCGTTGCCTGACTAAAACTGCACACCGAAAAAGCACAGGGCTCCTTCCCTCTTCACTGCCAGAGCTCAACTGAAACTCCAGCAGACAAAACCAGGCACTTCCTTTGAGTTCCTCCAAGTTCTTGGCTGGATTGGCTGTCACTCACAATAGACTGCCCCTGTTGGTCCAAAAAGGCGCCGAAGTCCAAACTACATCTCCCAGAGTCACTGCCCATACAATCCTCTTGTGGCTGGCTCAGATTATGAGTCCAAGTTCTGATTCGTCCAAGGCACCATTTTAGAGCTACCTTACCCCACACTGATTGGTCCAGTTCAGCAGTTCAAAACCAGAATGGGGAACTAGGCAAACACAGTTCTGACTGCAAAGAAAGCAGGATAGACAAACTGTATTTTCATAATTACTCTAAATTTTTTCTGACAAACAGTTACATCTTTCAGAGAGAGGTTCCCTTTGCACTCCTAGTGACTGCAAAAATTGAGTGAATTGGCAGCAGCTCGAGTGGTACTCAAGCAGAGAAACACACAGTCCCCCCATACAAACTAATTATGTCTGCAAGCAGACAGCTATTAAAGAGACAGTACCAGAGGTTCTAAAAACACTCACAGATAAATGGCTTAAATGCCAAACACCATTCAGGCTTGGAGCATTCAAGCAAGCTCCTGGAAGTCTTTTGGGAAGCCCCATTTGCAGCGGGGGTTACACCCTTTCTGGCCTGGGAAAGCTTGACATCCGCGTCAAGCAAGTACCACCATAAGTTTCAACTGCAACCATACACATTTGCATTAGGCTCACACATGTAATCATCAGTCAATATATCATTTTACCAAGAACACATTTCTGAAACATTGCAGTACGTCACTCTTTATACAGTATTACACACACATTGTACCATAACTCAAGTTATTACCTCTTGTACATGAAACCTGAAGAGAGGGGGCCCTTCCCTATCAGTTACCTTGGGGCTGGACGGACAAGGGCACCATACTGTAGAGGCAACACAAGTAACTTGGAGTTAGCACTGACGCTCAGTTTGGGCAATGAGCTCGGGGACACATACACTCCTTTATGGACAACATTGAGAGGCAAGTCCACAGGCCTCCCAAGGGAATCATAACTGAGGTGCACCACAGGCTTTACAGCTCGACCAGTCTTTCTAGGGGGAACTGTTACAGTCTCTGCACTCTGAGCCTCATTTTCAGCATTGTCCTCACTTGTCAGGGGAGTCTCCATGGGGTAGAGAGGCTAGAAGTTGGGGCACTTTCAGCTCCAGGAGTTACAGTTTCTGAGTCCACAACATTTGGCTCACATGGAGAGCTTTCGGACACTGGCAGTGGACTGTCAGGGCACTCAAAATACTCTTCTTGTTCTGGTGTATCACCAGTCTGCCCCAGTCCATCATTTTCCTCCCCTGAAAGCTCAAACAGTTCAACCATGCACAATGATTCCATTTCATCTGATCTGATGCTTTGCACTTCACTTTCTGGGAGCATTGGCTCCAGGGACGAAGCTGGGGGCTTAGACAGTCCAGAAGGCCCAGCATCGTCTCCAGTATTGACTAGGGATTGCCCAAACAATTGACTCAGTTCGTAAGAAGGATAGTATTCAAAGTCACTCTCACTTTCTTCTGATATGGACTGACAGTCATGCTCAACTGGGACTTGTGGAGGGAACACTTTAACTCTGCTTCTGTAGGTGCAGACTTTCTTGATCTTTTCTTAGCAGCAGCTCTAGTCACTGGTCCAGAGGGGCATCTTCTGGGGCTCAGACTCAATCAAGATTTGTCCAATGGGCAGTAAATGATTTCTATGCATTGTTTTACATCTTTTGAATTATTCTCAGGCCTTACTTTGTACACTGGCAGATCATCTAGTTTGCCCACTACAATGTGAGGGAGATGGTGCCATCTGTCAGCAATCTTGTGTTTGCCATGCAGTCCCAGATTTCTTAGCAATGCCCGATCTCCCTCCTGAGTTCCTGTGCTTTCACCTTTTATCATACCTTTCTTTGTTGGCCAGATTTCTTTTGGCAGCCATGGTTTGAGCCAGTTGGTACGCATGAGTTAGCTGGGCCTTAACTTTTGACATACTGTAAATAGTTGTCAGCTTGAACCCCATCAGGAGAACCCCAAAACACACATCTACGGTAGTCGAGCTTCTCTTCCAAACATCAGGCGGTGGGGAGAACCAGTGACATCACTTTTGGTGCAGTTATAAGCATGTACCAGGGTGCTAATTTGTTGGCTCCATCTAGGCTTGTCCTTTGGGTGCAGGTGCCTAGCATATCTAGCAAAGTGCGGTTGAAACGTTCAGGCTGTGGGTCCCCTGGGGTGGTAAGGAGTGGTTCTGGACTTTCGCCTCCCCACAGAGAAAGCATCTCTTTGATCAGACGACTCTCAAAGTCTCTCCTTGATCAGAATGGATTCTTTGTGGAGCCCCATAGTGAACAAAAAGTTTTCTACAAGTACTTTGGCCACAGTGGATGCTTTCTGGTCTTTGGTGGAGAAAGCTTGGGCATATCTCGTGAAATGGTCAGTGACCACCAGCACATTACTGATATTTCTTTGATCTGACTCCAAACTCAGAAAATCAATACAGACCAGCTCCATGGGTGCACTGGTGGTGATGTTAACAAGGGGCAGCCCTCTGGGGAACAAACTTTCCTCTGTAAGCAGCGACTACAAGTTGAATGTGTTGCTCCACATCAGCCCCAATCTTAGGCCAATAGAATCTGGATCTCACCAAGTCAAGTGTTCTGTCTATACCAAGGTGCCCCATGTGGTTGTGCAAGGACCTCAATACTGAGTCTCGAAAGGCAGTGGGCAGCACTAGTTGTTGTTTGTCTACTTGTCCCCCTCTGTCTACTGTTTCTCTGTATAACAGTTTATTGATCAGTTTCAACTTAGGACCTTCTTTGTATAACAGTGCAGTTCTCAAATCAGTGTAGCGTAATTTGGACACACCTTTTCCTGCACAGAGGGCTTCTAAAGCTGATTTGATCATGGAATCGTGGGACTGAGCCCGCCGAATACTGTCATTGTCCAGCTGAGGCAGTGCACCAATGTCTATTGCAGAAAAGTGGCAATAAGCAGCAAGTATGCAATTCTCAGAGGGTCCCAAGCAATCCACCATGCAGTCCACTGTGTCCATGGACATTTATTCCTCCCTGTCAAACTTCCGGCAGAGTGCCCGAATGTCAGGTTCTGCCAATCTGACCCAATCATTCTGGGGAACAGGCCTCCGGGACAGAGCATCAGCATCTATGTGGTTCAGACCTGCTTGGTATTTGAGAGCATAGTCGTATGTAGATAATGCAGAAAGCCACCTTTGGCCAGTGGCATCCAACTTAGCTGAGGTCTGCACATAGGTCAAAGGATTATTGTCAGTTTTTATTAGTATTTTAGCCCCATACAAGCACTCATGGAATTGGTCAACAATAGCCCACTTAAAAGCTAGGAACTCTAACTTATGTACAGGATAGTTCTTTTCGGATGGGGTCAGACCTCTACTGGCAAAGGCCACTGGTCTCAGGCCATTCTCGTGCTCTTGGTACAACACAGCCCCAACCCTTGCAAGCTAGCATCAGTGTGCAGGGCGTAAGGTTTTCTTGGATCGGCATAGGCCAGCACTGGAGCATGGGTAGTTGATATATGATCTCATGAAAAGCAGTCTCACAATCAGGGTCCAGCGGGCCCCAAATACTTCTCGGACGAAAAGACACTTTTCAGTCTTGAGGGACGTGACTTTGGTATTTTTGTGGGTTGGGGATACCCTTGAGTAAGGTTAAGTAAAGGGCGGATCACTCTTGAATAGTCCTTGATGAAACACGATAATAACCACAGAATCCCAGGAATCTTTGCAGTTCTTTTAGATTTTGGGCTCTGGCCAGGTGGTCAAGGCCTCAACTTACCTGGGTCGGTCTCTATTCCCTCAGTGGATACTATGTGTCCCAATACTTTACTGATGTTTGAAAAATTGACACTTATCAATGGACAGTTTAAGGCCAAAGTCCTCCAGTCAGTCCAATACCTTAAATAAGCTGCTCTCATGTTCCTCCAGTGAGCTGCCAAACACAATAACATCATCTAGGTATACCAGGCACTCTAGTAAGTTCATGTCCCCACTGCACCTCCATCAATCGCTGAAAAGTGGCTGGGGCACCTGAAATCCCTTGAGGCATCCTCATGAATTCATAGAAATAGCCGGACAGATAAAGGCTGTCTTCTCACGGTCCTCTGGGGCCATCGGGATCTGGTAGTACCACTGTGGAGATCCAACACAGAGAACCACTTGCTCCCATTTAGGCAGTCCAAAGCATCCTGAATGCGGGGCATTGTGTACTGATCAGGGATAGTCCGCCGGTTTAAGGTGCGATAATCCATGCACATCCTTACTGTCCCATTCTTTTCCTCACTACAATGGGGAAGCATAAGGGCTTCTGGATTCTTGTATTACACAGCAGCTAACATCTCTTGCAGATGCCATCTCACATCATCTATGTCAGCAGGTGCCAGGCATCGAGACCTCTCACGAAATGGTCTTTCGTTATGCTGCGGATATTGTGCTCAGCTCCTTGCACGCATCCCGTCCCATTCGCCAAAAAAACACCTGGTCTCTCTGGGCAGCTTCTCACTGATCCTCACTTTCCATTCAGCTGGCAGAGAGTCGCGCGAAATCAAACAAGTCAGGCGTTACTCTGTCATTCTTCCTCGAACTCTTGCTGCTGGGTAGCACTGCAGTGTCTGCACAATGCACATTAGCCAGGATGCAACCTCTATTTACTCGAATGTCTCTTTCAGACACATTATGAACTTGGACCATTACCCTTCTGGCATAAGCATGGGCTCTAGCGGGCAAAATAATAGCTTGACCAGCAGTCCCTCTGGCAATTTTCCATCACCTGGTGCATCCAACATTAATATTTTATTCTTAACATCCTTTCTGATACGGACCTCTCTGTAAGGTACACTGGGCATTTGGTGCCAGGATCAGAGACTCAGGATCCTTCTTCCATACAATTCCAACGGTTCCTCTGGTTCTATTGTTTCAGCATCTCTCTGTGCCTCATAGGCCTTCTTAATTAAAGCCGGAACTCTTAAAGCTCTACTAGTCTTTGACCCTGTTTTCATAACACAACTGTGCCAGCCTTCCGAACATATGAGCATTTGTTCCAATCAACAAAGGGACACCATCATATAGTCCAGTGGGGGACACACTAAGGCTAGGGTCTCTACTTGTTTGGCCACTCCAGCCACGGAGGTGGGGAAAGAAGCCAAAGTCGGATATACCGGAATAAGGGTGAGCCTTCTCACTCAACCCCCATACATGCAGTCCTTCTAATGGTTGTAAGGGTACGCCTGACAAATGCTTCTGATACCAATCCTGGAACATAATTGTCACTTGGGAGCCACTGTCTAATACAGCTCTTGTAGACACTCCATTCACCTTTACAGTGGTCTCCATGGAGGGACCCACTATTCTGGACCAGTCTGAAGAGGCAGTAGTGGGGGCCTGGGCAACTGACCTTGCCACAAAAGGACATGAGTTAGCATTTTTGGTGTCCTCACTGGGATCATTTGTGCACCTCTTAACCACTGATTTGTTCTCGAGCTCTCCTTGTAGCCTATATGCAACCGTCCAGTGTCTTTTGGGGACGGCATTCCTTTTCATGTGCCCATCCTTCCCACAATTATAGCAAAACATACTTTCTGGGTTTGAGCTGGCAGGCGCCACACACTGGGAGCCAGGGCGGGGGTATTACTAACTGGAAACCTTGGTGCCATCTCTGTCTGCGCGTGATAAGCATTTGGAGACATCTTGTCAGTTTCTCCACTTCCATGGTCAAGGAATCGAGTTTGGAGCCGTTATCAGCAGGAGATACATGGGTGGTGCCCCCACCCCATAGCAGATGCAGTCGGATATAGGTCAGGGCCTGCATTCTTGGGCGTGGCCTTCATAAAGGACTGTCTTTGAATTCCTGATCTCTCTCAACAGTTCACCCATTGTGGCATATCTTTTCCTTGTCAGAGCACTCATTGACTGCCAACCTCTGCCCCTGAACTTCACTTGATGGGTCACCCTCAGTCACTCGGTCGTGACGCAGCTATTAGTGCAGGTCCCTCCCGAGGTCGCCTTTTCTCAACTCCTCAAATTTCTCTCATTAACTCATCATAGGAGGGTGGGGATTCCAGTTGATTTGCCAGGTGTAACTGAAGCAACAGCAGTTCTGAGAAGGGGTAGACTTAGGACCCTGTCCAGCCTGGTTCGGTCCAGTTCAATCGCTGGAAAACTACCCTTTCTGAGGCATTCTTGCAACAATTTTTCCAGCCGAGATACATACACAGACAACAACTCCCCTTGGTACTGTTGTGCATTTCTTACTCTCCACCATAGGTCCTCATCAGAATCTGGGCTCCCATACACATTCTCCAATGCCTCAAGATAGGCCTGTGCAGTCGCTTCAGGGTTACTGGCCCATTTAGCATGGATGGTAGCCAGGGCAGGACCTCAGAGGCTCTCACTAACCCTCTTTCGCTTTTTGGCTTCCGAGCATTGCCATTCTAGCACTTGGGGGGCAACATAGTCTATCCAGGTCTCCCAGTCATCCTCCCCTTGGGGGGGGGAGGGTGCCAGAGAAGATCCTCAACCTTCGGTAAGAGTCGTGACTAATGGCAGGTGCAGAAATAGGAGTCTGCATTGGTTCAGCCACCGTTACGGGTACTGGAGCGGGAGAGGGTGTTGGGGGAGGAACACCCCCAGGTGGCAAGAATAGTTTCTTCAAGTCCTCCACAGTTTTCCCTTCCCCCAGCAACCATTTAACAAATTTCTCCTCAAAAGTTTCAGATAGTAGTGGGGGCTCATTCCCCCCCGGGTCTTTACTGTCCTTAGTTATCACTCTCCAAGCAGTGAGGGCTCCCTCTGGGGTAATGGTCTGTGGCACTTTGGAGCTATCTATGGGATCCTTAAACTCTACTAGGGCCAGGAAAGTGTGGGTGAGCAGATTAGCATGTCGACCCACCACCACAGGGTTTTGTAAACCTTCTACCTTGGAAAGTGCTCCTGTACAGTGTCCGTATTGATACCCAGGGGATGTCCAGGATAAGCATAGCATTTTGGGTCGATCTCCTCCCAGTACACCACTCCACCAGCCGGTGCAGCCACTTCTGTCGGGTACCCATTTATTTTTTTTTTCTTAACAGTGGTTTGTAATATGGCTACTAGAGGACACACAATCCCAGTGGTGAGCCTCCAAGATGTAACCCTAGATGGCGCTATCCCAGGGGCTACTACCCTGCCTGATTTACCACTAACAGGTTGAGGGGCCTGGATCCGATGGTGGTGCCTCCACCCAGAGGTCAGGGTTTGCAATAGTTAAACTAACTTGGTCACAGCCCTCTGGGACACTGCAACCCCTTTCTTCCCACTAGTGGCCCACACAGTATATCAGAATTACCTTCACAGTATACACTTACCCCAGGACTGGTTCAGGCACTGGGACCCCTGTAAAATAAGAAGATACAGTGCAACAATCACAGTACAATACTTTAACATAGACAAATACCTCAGGCAGTATAACTTTGCTGAAACAAGCAGCTCTGATTTATTTAGGGGATATAACAAGGACAGGGAAATCAGGTTAATTAGCTTTCACTTTACTCATCTACCTATGGCTCTGTGCACAGGCCTATCCCTACCAGTTACTGTCCCTGGGTACCCAAGCCCTAGTGGCTAGTCCAAACCGTGGCAGCTGGTAGGGGCCCTTTCACACAGAGAAAAGAAAAATTAGTTAAACAGTCAGCAGTACAGTAATTCCATTAGGATTCAATGTGGCAATTCAACAGGGAGCGACCCTGAATTAGTACTCACGACCTCCAAACAAGATAGGGTCCTTCAACATCAGCAGGGCTACTCTTGAGCGCCACGAGACTCCTCACACATTTATATGGCAAACTGCAGCAGGCAAAAGTCCTTTAATGGCAGCAGGATTCACTGAGCTACACAAGCCTCCTCACACATTTATATGGTAAACAGTAACAGGCAAAAGTCCTTTAATGGCAGCAGGATTCACTTGAGCTACACAAGCCTCTCACACATTTATATGGTAAACAGTAACAGGCAAAAGTCCTTTAATGGCAGCAGGATTCACTTGAGCTACACAAGCCTCCTCACACATTTATATGGTAAAAAAGTACTATACCAGGTAGGCTGCTTCTATCCCGATCGCAATTACTGTACAATACCCAGGAGAACACACAGCAGATTCAGTTCCTGACAGACCGGCACATTAGCAATTTCTCCAGTCTTCTACAGGGTGAGCCTGGTTTCTACTCTTCAGATATCCTTTGATTCTCTTCACAGGATGGATTCAGTCCTAACAAGCAGTTACAAGCTGCAGACCAGAACTTGGGGCCTTACGCGTTTCCTGACTAAAACTGCACAACAAAAGCACAGGGCTCCTTCCTCTTCACTGCCAGAGCTCAACTGAAACTCCAGCAGACAAACCGGGCACTTCCTTTGAGTTCCTCCCAGTTCTTGGCTGGATTGGCTGTCACTCACAATAGACTGCCCCTGTTGGTCCAAAAGGCACCAGAGTCAAACTACATCTCCCAGAATCACTGCCCATACAATTCTCTTGTGGCTGGCTCAGATTCTGAGTCCAAGTTCTGACTCGTCAAGGCACCATTTTAGAGCTACCTTAACCCACACTGATTGGTCCAGTTCAGCAGCTCAAAACTAGAATGGGGAACTAGGCAAACACAGTTCTGATTGCAAAGAAAGCAGGTTAGACAAACTGTATTTCATTATTACTCTAAATGATTTCTGGCAAACAGTTACATCTTTCAGATAGGTTCCCTTTGCACTCCTAGTGACTGCAAAATGGAGTGAATTGGCAGCAGCTCAAGTGGTACTCAAGCAGAGAAACACACAGTCCCCATACAAACTAATTATGTCTGCAAGCAGACAGCTCTTAAAGAGACAGTACCAGAGGCTCTAAAAACACTCACAGATAAATGGCTTAAATGCCAA
Source organism: Neoceratodus forsteri (assembly GCA_016271365.2). Classification (NCBI taxonomy): domain Eukaryota; kingdom Metazoa; phylum Chordata; order Ceratodontiformes; family Ceratodontidae; genus Neoceratodus; species Neoceratodus forsteri. Next base: position 1,365,193,616 of record CM057455.1, on the reverse strand, counting down.
ACACCATTCAGGCTTGGAGCATTCAAGCAAGCTCCTGGAAGTCTTTTGGGAACCCCCATTTGCAGGGGGGTTACATATACATAGCTAGTACAAAATATCTAAACGTACATATCCAAATCACATCTAAGTTATGCTATTATTTACAAATTATATACATACTAGCTATCTTAAGGTCTGTATCAACAAGAAACATTTTCTTACAATGGCCTTATTTCATATTATTTTTAGACTGTTATTGTAGGAACCATCTTCCAACTTTTTTTCTACTGTTCCCATAATAATGTGGCTTGATCATGACTTAGCTGTGTACTTATTTCTTTTTCTATCAACATAACAGTGGCTGCAGGAATCATATATTTTTGTTGCAATACTTATTTACATCTCACTTGCCACATTGCAAATGTAATACAGGTAAACATTAGACTTAAGGCCCCTTCTTCAATTCCAATTATGAGTCTTGAATGACCTAGGATTACATCTTCATATGACATATGTACCCATTGCTCATTAAACTATCTCACACTTAGTTCTTGCCATATAGCTTTTGCATATTTGCATTGTATATAAGTTCTTTTTGCACACATTGTAACCTTGGTAAGAAACTTTCTCCAATACTTTTATGCTTGGCATTTCCCTGAATACCTAGCCTCCTGTGGACACTTAAACAAACAACATCCTTCATATGTGGAGGTGTTCTTTTATCAGTTAAATATGTCTCAATTCTGTAATGGTTATTTGGCCTAACACCTTTATATTCTTTGGGTACTGTATACCCTTGCTCTTGTATAGAAAAATATAGTTGTTTCCTATTGGGTGCTATAGCCTGTGTTACAGTAATTTTCCATTTTTTTTATTTTCTCAACCTCAGGGAATATATAGAGTGAAACCATTTTAGAACAGGAAGACATGCGACCAAGTCTCTGAAAACAACTGTTGTACAGTCACATGTAAAAATATTTATTCCCATCAAACAGAAGCACTAACACCCAACTCACAGGCACTTCCCCACCACTCTTTCCAAGTGTTTCAACTCTTCAAATAAGCCATCTGTTATGCCCACCAGTGCCAGTCTCTCCAAGTGTTTGAAATCCTGAAATAAGCCGTCTGTTATGCACACCAGTGTCACCAGTCTCTCCAAGTGTTTCAACTTCTGAAATAAGCTGGCTGTTATGCCCCCCAATATCAACCTTTCCAAGTGGTTCAGCTCCTGAAATAAGCCAGCAGTTATGCTCATCAGTGTCACCAGTCTCTCCAAGTGTTTCCACTCTTGAAATAAGCCAGCTGTTATGTTTGTTAGTGTCAGTCTCTTCAAGTGGTTCAACTCCATAAATAAATCAGCTGTTATGCCCACCAGTGTCACCAATCTCTCCAAGTATTTTGACTCCAGAAATAAACCAGCTGTCATGCCTGCCAGTGTCACCAGTCTCTCCAAGTGGTTCAACTTCTAAAATAAGCTGGCTTTTATGCCCACCAGTGTCAGCAGTCTCTCCAAGTGTTTCAACTCCTGAAATAAGCTGGTTGTTATGCCCACCAGTGTCAGTCCCTCAAGTGTTTCAACCCCTTAAATAAGCCAGCTGTTATGCCTGTCAGTGTCAGTCTCTCCAAGTGTCTCAAATCCAGAAATAAACCTGCTGTTATGCCAGCCACTGTCACTAGTTTCTTCAAGTGGTTCAACTCCTGCAATAAGCCAACTATTATGCCAGCCAGTGTCAGTCTCTCCAAGTGGTTCAGCTCCTGAAATGAGCTGGCTGTTATGCTCACCAGTGTCACCAGTCTCTTCAAATATTTCAACTCCTGAAATAAGCTGACTGTCATGCCTGCCAGTGTCACCAGTCTCTCCAAGTGTTTCAACTCCTGAAATAAGCAGGTTGTTATGCCCGCCTGTGTCATCAGTCTCTCCAAGTGGTTCAGCTCTTGAAATAAGCAGGCAGTTATGCCTGCCACTGTCAGAAGTCTCTCCAAGTGCTTTAGATGATGATGATGATGATGAAGAATCACCCCAGTCCAAACCAGTACCACTACCAAGGGCAATCTGCATGGAATTGTGAGGATGAATTTTGAATATTAATGAGCACCAGTCCAACCAGATCTGGATGTTTTTGATCTTCGAGCAACACAGTGTGTCCAATTGGCAAAGGTAAGTATTGTCAACTTTTGTTTTAATTTTTTTTGGAGGGGGGGCTGAAGTAGTCTTATTGAACAGCCTGGGCCAGATATTCAAAACGTTGCACTGGGCACAAACCTTTTGTGCAGGTTTTGTGCCAGGTTTGCACAGATCTGCTATATTCAGAAGGTCAAATAGCATGGGCAAACTGCATTAGCGCCAGGCAAAAGTATAATGCATGCAAGGGGCAAAAAGAGCAGGTGTGTACATGAATATAGATGCAATGCTATATTCAGTGCATTAGTGCCATGAAAAGTGTTTTTGCACAACTTAGTGTGACACTTTGCACAGTGCAAATTACTGCCCAAGAAAAGGTGGTCTTAACTCTGGGCAAACCAGCTTTGCATGACTTTTTTGGCTTTGCAAGGCTTTGTGCGACCCTAACCATTATACAATAAACATAGAAAGAAACCAGACATGGAAGAAACATGCTGCACATGGATGGTACCTCCTATGTTGCCATCATCTGCCACCAATCTCAACCATGCTAGGCATTAATTGGTGACCGGGCACTCAGTGAACACCATGGCACTGCATCCACACAGCACACACCTGCAGACCACCCTTCAGTAGACACCAAGAGAATCCAGCAAACACATGCAGCACTGGGGGCATGGAGAGTGTTGAGGGGAGGGTGTACAGGTGGCCAGTCTGCACCACATACTGGGTACTGCCACAAGGCTGGGACAATCCATGCAGTGCAAATGGTCCAGTGTAGGGAATACCCAACACCAGTGTGTCTTTTTAATGGTATGTACCCCCCAAGCCACATACCGCATATCTGTACAGACACCACAGCATACACAACCAGCCATGTATATATCACTGTGAATATTCCATGCCAGTGGTACAGCATCTGTGGGTTGCACAACAGCATAACAGTAATGTCCACTGTCAGTACACACCTGCAAGACTGGACTGTCACTGTGTAAAGTGCAGCAGTCATTGATGCCCTACACACCATAGGCATTGCTGTGTCCCTCACATTACTGGCCCCCTTGTTGCTGTAGTGCCTGCTGTGCACTGTAGCAGGACCTACAGTTTGACTATTGCATGCAGCACCACCACCTGTGCCTGTGCTGTGTAGTCCCCTGCGGCACAAAATTCCACACGGTTCTGTACAAAGGTAGCCTGCAGCTACCACCATGCACTTCCAGACTGACCTTCAGGTGGAACTGTTGGAAGACCCAGCCATGCCCTGTACTGCCAGACTGACCTACAGGTGGAGCTGTGGGACCCTGCAATAGCACTGGGAAAACCATGCAAATCAGGACATAAAGAGACGCTAATCTGGATGTCTGCCCACAGACTGCCTAAGTAGGCTCATTTGCATGTCACTTTTGAAAATAGCAAATTTTTGCCCCAGGCAAACATGATAGCACCGGGCAAATGGCTTAGCTCCATGCAAAATCTGTGCAAATGTGTCTGTGCTGCACAAACGATTCAGAAACACAGTACCTTTCTGCAGAATTTCACATGCACTGGTGCTTACAGCTTGAATGAATCCACTTCTATGCTAGCACACATATTGGCCACATAGTTCATCTTTACCTTCCTTCACATCGTTGTGCACTGGGCTGCTGTTGTGGTTTTTACTTCCTGGTTGCTATATTCAGAGCTGTCTTATTTCCCAGGCTTTTTGCACTACACTCCCAGCCCAGTTTGCCTGGCTTCCTTAGTATGCTATATTCAGCAGGTTTAGCACTTTGGCTATCCCTTTTGAATATAGCAGGCTATTGGTTCTGGGCTAATTTAGCATGCCCGGCAGTGCTAATTTAGCCCACGGGCAAAGTTCTGAATATCTGGCCCCTAGTCTCTAATCATATTTTGTTTCTGTTTTTATTGTCTTTTCAGGTATTTTATCACATGGGTAATTGAATCCTGTTGCTGTTTAGTTCCAGTCCAGATCTGGTTAAATAAACGGAAGCACAGACATATATTGGATAATACAATATTTTATTGTGTAACATGCAAGTACAATACCAACAATGCACATTCCATTACAAGAAGGATAACATATCACACTGGATGCCAATGCTTTTGTTCAATAATGATGACCAATCAAATCAGAACCAGATGCTTCTGATCTTTGAATAACATGGTGTGTCCTATAAGCGAAGGTAAATATTGTCACCTTATTAATTTTTTTTTTTTGGGGGGGGGCTGTAGTAAAGTCTCATTAAATATTCTGTCTCTAATCATTTTGTTAGCTCCTGTTTTTATTTTATTTTCATGTATTTTATCATGTGGATGACTGAATCCTGTTGCTGTGTAGTTCTGGCTGGGATCTGGTTAAATAAATGGAGGAAGATATATGTTGGATATTTTAACGTTGCCTTAAGTGACTTGCAAGTACAATATCAAAAATGTGGTTTCCACAGAATGAAGAAAATAACCTATAGACTTGCAGGAAAGTTTAACTTTGCCCCGCAAATGTAAGGCAACATCAACAACTTGGCCTCTTTGGATTTTCACCGAAGTGTATTTAATGTGGTGGTGGCAATCTGCCTGAACGAAAAATTTCTCCTGCTCACCATACCAGGCATGCTTCATGTATTTAATGCGGTGGTGGCATTCTGCCCAAAAGAAAACATTCTCCTTCTCGCCATGCCAGGTATGCTTCACATATTTAACATGGTGGTGGCATTCTGCCTGAAAGAAAAATTTCTTCTGCTCATCATGCAAGGCATAGTTTGTGTATTTAATGTGGTGGTGGCATTCTGCCTGAAAGAAACATTTCTCCTGCTCACCCTGACATGCATGGTTCATGTATTTATGTGGTTTTGGCATCCTGCCCAAAAGAAAAAATTCTCCTGTTTGCTATGCCAGGCATGCTTCACATATTTAATCTGGTGGTGGCATGCTGCACGAAAGAAAAAAAATTATCCTGCTTGCCATGCCAGGTATGGTTCACATATTTAATCTGGTGGAGGCATTATGCTCAAAAGAAAAATTGCTCCTACTTGCCATGCTTTACATTTTTATCTGGTGGCGGCATTCTGCCTGAAAGAAAAATTTCTCCTCCATGCCATGCCAGCTCTGTGTGGGTTTTTGAGGTGTTTTTGAGATGTTTATGGAATACCACATTCAAAGAGGGTTTAATCATGTCGTTTAAGGGATTTTAGGACCATTTTTAGAAAAGATCTTTAATAAAATCTCTTTCATCAGGCACACCTACAGAACTGTAAGTCACTAAGAGCTAGGACCATATGAAAACTTTTGCAAGCAGTCCACCAGGGGCCTCCCATGATGATATCAGATGTTGACTGCTACATAAACATAGGCAGCTCCTGCTCTCCTCAGTTCATCACCGGACATCATGTTCATAGGAAACAAGGAGAGAACCTAGAGCTCTGCCAACCAGGTGAGGCAAAGAGCCGTAGGTATGCCATCATGGAGAAGGAGAAAGCATTGGTTAGAGTCTCAGGACCCAGTGGGAGAAGGAGGGTGGATGGCAGGGCCTGATGAAAGAGATTTTCTCAAAGGTCTACTGTTACAGTAAGTAAATGACTGTTCTATCTTCTTTGAGGATATCTCTTTCATCAGGCCACACCTATGGAATGAGTATCAAGTAGTACTGGCCATAAACAGTTTGGGTTGCTGAAGCCTACGGGTCTAAGAAAGAAGGCCCTGAAGCACAGCTAGGCCAAAGCAAGACCCTTTTCAAGAGGCAGTGTCCAGACTGTAGTGTTTAGTAAAAGTGTGGACAGTACTCCAGGTGGCAGCTGCACAGATGTCTGCAGCAGGCACATTTTTTAAACAAGCAACAGAGGTGGCCATGCCTCTTGTGGAATGACCACAAACAACTCCAGGAAGTTCTTTACTGTATTTCACGCAACAAAAAATAGCAAAGTTTGCTAACCATTTGCAAAGGCATGGTTTAGAAACTGGGGCAACCTCTTTCCCAGGAGCAAACAAAACAAAAAACTGCGAGGACTTTCTGCAGCCCTTCCTGTGGTGAATATAGTACCCAAGTGTTCTATGTACATCTAAAGTATGGAGCAATGCTTTTCCTGGATTAGCATGCTCAGGAAAATAAACTGGCAGGTAAATGGTTTGATTTAAAGTAAACTTAGATACCACCTTTGGTAGAAACTTGGAACTGGTACACAAAGACACCCTGTCTTTGTGAAAAATCAAATAAGGAGGCTCACACATTACAGCCTGTAGCTCTGAAATCCTTTGAGCAGAAGTGACTGCACCTAGAACAATGCTTTCCAAGAAAGAACGTGTAAGCCACAAGTCATGGCTAGCTCAAAAAGAGCTAAAGTAAGCTTCTCCAAAACAAAATTCAGGTCCCAAACCAGGAATGCATTATGGATGGGAGGCTTCAGATGTAGAATGCCTCTCAAAAATGTACAGGCCACCTCCAGCTGGGCAACTGTACAACCCTCAGTAGGCACATGGAAAGCTGAAATGGAAGTCAAGGGCACTTTGAGTGAGGAATACTGCAGGCCTGCATCTGATAAGGACAGCAGATAGTCCAAAACTTGGTTAATTGGACAGATAAATGGATCAAGGTGATGAGAAGCACCCACAGAGCAAACTGATTCCATTACATAGAATAAGTGGATTTGGTGGAAGGCTTTCTGGCAGCCACCAGAACATCAGCCACTTGTTTGAGAAACCCCAAACCTGGCAATGGCTATGTTTTCAAGAGCCATGCATGAGGTAAAGAAACTTGAAGTCTGGGTTGACCAGGGTTCCCTTTTCCTGTGACAGTAGACCTTTGCACAGGGGCAGAGGCAGCACCAGTGGTTCTACTACCAGCTGCTGTAGCAAGGGGAACCAGATCTGTCAAGGTCAAAAGGGAGCAATGAGAATCAGAGTTGTCACCTCCATCTGGAACTTCAGTAGCACTCTCTGAATGGGAAGAAGGGAGGGAAGGCATACAGGAACCTCCCTTTCCAAGACAGGGACAATGCATCACACCAGAAAACTCCAGGTCCAGGAGTGAGCAAGCAGAAAAGCAGCAATTGTACATTGTGTAAGGACTCAAAAAGGTTAAACTCTGGATGACCCTATCTGTCGAACAGCTCTTCAACAACCAAGGTCAGCAGTTCCCACTCATGCATTCTGGACTGGGACCTGCTTAGCCTGTCTACTAGGACATTTTAAATGCCTGGAACATGTACTGCTGTCAGTTCTAGACTGTGTTCTAGAGCTCAATACCAAACTCGCATCGCTTCCCTGCATAGGGGTGTGTGAATCTCCCTTGCTTGTTGATGTAGTGCATCACACTGACATTGTCCATCTGCACTAACAGAGGACCTGGGGACAGGTGAGTCTGGAAAGCCTGTAGCTCATACAGAACAGCTTACATTTCTAGAACAGTTATGTGCAAGGTGCTCTCCACTGGGGTCCATTTACCCCATGTCTGATGGGGCCCAGGAGGAGGTCGGGATGGGAACTCCTTTTAACAGATTGCTGGGTTCCATCCACCACTGAACATTTTGGGTACAGGATAAGTCACGAGAACTCTTTGTTCTAGACCATCTGAGCTGGCCACACTGTACTCTTAGGGTCCACTGAGGGTTCTTCATGTGCAGTCTGGCCAAAGGTACCGTGACAATGGCTGCTGCCATAAGGCTCAGAAGCCAAAGGAATGTCCTAGCTGTAATATACTTGCTGTCATGTACCAGTTTTGCCTGGGCAATCAGGCATTCAGCTCTGTTCAGGGCAGGAAGGCTGAGCCCTGAGCTATGTCCAAGACTGCTCCTATGTACTGCAGGCGTTGACAAGGCATCAACGCAGACTCGGGTATGTTGACAGTAACCCCCAGAGCATCAAACATTTGCCTGGTTAGAGCCAATGTGGGCAGGAGACAATCTTTGGAGTGGGCTTTCAATGGCCAGTCATCCAGGTAGAGAAAGACATAGAGACCTGCCCTTCAAAGGCCTGCTGTCATTACTGCCAAGCATTTGGTAAAGACCCATGGTGCAGAGAATAAGCCAAAGGGCAGTACTCTGAATTGGTAATGTTCCACCAGAACAGAAACCTCAAATATTTTCTGTGAGGTGTGTGAAGTCTGATATGAAGGTAAGCATCCTTCGTGTCAAGGGAACAGATCAAATACTCCTGCTTGCAGCAAAGGAGCATACCTTAAAGAGTGATGATTCTGAACTTTTTGTTCAAAGGGCACAGACTTTATGGCCCTTTCTTAAAGCAAAGTGTATATTCCCCCCAGAGGCAGAGGAAGGTGATCTGGAAGAAACAGTTGGCACTGGCGAATGATCTGGAGGTGTGTCCCAAAGTTTCAGAGCATGTCTTTGCTCTATGATTTCTAGAAGCTAGGCAATTGTTGTTACCTCCTTCCACTGAGCTAAGTGAAAGGACAGATGACCCCTTACAACCACCCCTGGAGGTAATGGTGGTTGGGGGTGTAGAAAGAGTCAGGCAGAGCTAATTGTGGCAGCTCCTCCTGCACTACCACCTCTAGAGATTTTTGAAATGGCACCTGGGGTGAGCAAGGCTCCTGCTCCCTTGCTCCTACCGTGCAGTCTGGTGTCAGGATGGTGTCTAGCACTGGCTGGATGAAAGTGTATACTTTGCCTACCCCTTGGCTGGGTATGGTAGGGGGAGTGCACTGCCTTCAGGGTCCTACCTTAGGCCTGAAGGTTAGAAAGAATGACTTGGACATCAGTACCAAATAGTTTATGTCCTCTAAAAGGGGCACTGAGAATAGATTGTTGTATGTCATTCACAAACCCTGCCACTCTTAGCCATGAGTATCTCCTTAGACAGATGCCCGAGACAGCAGCATCATAGGCCATGCAAAGTAAATGCTGCCCATATCCGCCCCAGCTGTGAGAGCCTTAAGGAGCTCATGTTTGGGCTTGCCCTCTGGTAAGGCTTGTGCAGCTGCCTTAACCTTTCTCCAGAGGGTGTTCTGGTACTTAAACATGTGGGTCTGATAGTTAGCAATCCAAAGGCCCAGTGAAGTGGAGGCAAAAGCCCTCTTGCCTAGCACATCCAACCTCTTGGACTCTTTGTCAGTAGGGAGTGAACTCAAGTGCTTAGGTACCCTTGACCTATCATGGGCAGCATTAATAACCACAGAATCTGCCTCAGGCTGGGTGGCAAAGAAGGGCTTCCCAGAAAGAGCCATGTATATGTTGGCTGCCTTCCTTGGTATGGCTGGAATGACCTGAGCCAGATAGCAAAAATGGCATCCTCTAGCACAGTGAGGAGAGGTGGTACCACAATAGGGGTAAAATCAGGCAACTCCAAGAAATCTATTACAGTTTTCCTGGTAGTGTCCTGCCCCCTTAGATCACAACCCATGGCAGCCTGTAACTGCTGCATCATGATGAGAAAAGTTGGATCCTTGACTGGAGACCTTGGAGTGTGGACCACTGAATCATCACTGCAGGTGGAAACAGTAGAGCTGGTGTCCCTTTCATAACGGCTCCCAGCGTAGTCCTTAGGTTCCTCCTCATCATCCTGCATTATTAAATCAGGATTATATTAAAAATCATCATTGACTGGGTCAATGGGCAGTAGAGAATGCCCGTGTGGTCAGTGGCACCCTAGGAGGTGGATATGGTAAGGCGCTCTTTTGTGTTGTCATAGGGGGATTAGTAGGAGGCCCCATTGACAGGACCCGTGGAGCAGCAGCAGGAGGTAGCAGGAGTCTGAGCATATCTGTGAAGGAAAACAGAACATCCTAAACATTGGTGCCCATGTGGTCAACGAGTACACTTGTAGGACTTGATGGGGGGGCTGGGTCCCTGATACTGATGGTGCCATATCAGCTGTACTAGGCCTGGTAGCACCAGTGCTATGCCCTAACCTTGGAATTTTGTTGATGGTCAGGAGGGTAAGAGGCACCACCACAGCCCAGTTGACTGCGCAGAGGAGGTCGTACCTGCTGTACGGAGGGGCAACCTGGAACACACCAGGGAGATCTTCTCCTTCTCCCGGTGCTAATGTTTATGGCTCCTGGATCACTTTTTCTGGAATTCTGAAGACTTGGACCCGGAAGAGATGGCTGGCAGTGCACCGGTGCTCTTCTGCTGGAGCTCCTTCTCCATATGGGCTACCTGTTGCTTTAGGAGATTTTTCTCTAGTGCCTCCTTTTCAGAATCACCGGGTGGCAGAACTGAACCGCTGCAGATCAGGCTGGCTTTCACATTGTGGTCTGGGCCTAGGCAGCAGACACAGACATTGTGGGAATCACGAGTGTAGATCTTATCCCCGTATTCACAGTACTGGAATAATTTTGACAGTTCCTTCGATGACATACAGGTTGTTGAAAATCACTTGGAAAAGTGATTATTGTACTATAGAGAAAAAAATAAAGCCACGACTATTGCAGTGGCATATCTGTCAGTGGTCTGAAGAGTATGGTCAATGGTGGAAAAAGAACAGTGGAGAGGAGGGGCCATCTACATTTATGGGGCAGCTGAAATCTGACATTGTCATGGGTGGCCCCTGGTGGACTACTTGCAAATGTTTCTGTGTGGTCCTAGTGTCTGGTGGCTTACAGTTTCATAGTTGTGGCCTGATGAAAGAGATATCCTTAAAGAAAATGAACACCTTTCCAACCCGAATACCGAATACCAAATACCCAGGACCCAAATACCGAATATTCAGCCAGATATTCAGAAATAGGTATTTGCATAGCCCTGGTCAATACCACTTTTGTGAGATGAACCTATATGCATAAGCATTAGCCATCCTTACACAATTTGCAATGCTAGCCAAGTAAGACACATCTGTACAATGTTTCCAAGTTATGATAGGCATAAGTCAAAGTACAGTATTAGTAAGGTCATCAAATTTGACCATGTGATCAGATGTTTTGCAATGCACAGGAGTGCTTTCATTCATTAGAATGCAGCCGGCTGTGGAGGGCAGGTTGTGTCAGTTGTGCCAGGGGGCCTTCTGTTAAAAGAAAATCTGGGTTCTGGGGGCAGAAAGGTGGGAGCTAAATGCTGCAGCTGGGGGGAATATTGCTTACATAAGAGAAAAGCACTAAAGATGAGATGACAGTAGGCTGTAGAGGCAGGCGGGTTGTGCCGGTTGCCCATCATGGGAGTCTTTTTTTGTTTAAAACATAAAATTGTGGGACCTCGGAGTGAGAGGTGGGTAGGATTGGGCTTATAGCAGAGGGTGGGGGATGGGGATGTATTATAAAGGATTGGGCAGGGGAGGAGGGTTGGGGGCTGTTTCTTTCTGTTTCTTTTTTTTTGTTTGTATTTCCTGAATAGGAATAGGCATGAAGGCATGAATAGTGCCCCTATTCATTATTTGTATCTGAAAAGCAAGGTATTTGGGAAATACTATTCATTACTTTTACATCACTAATAAATAAGAGTACCTGGACACTGTACTGATGACCCCCAGGAAGTAATACCATTTCCCGCTTAAGCAATAATACAATCCCCAAGCAGTAACATTGATTCTGAAAGTAAACTGCAAACACTCCCAATTTAAACTGCAATAAAGAAGAAATGTATTTTGAAGGGAAGGGAGGAAAAGAACAAGAGGTAATGGGAAAGAACAAAGGGTAGCAGGGGAAAATGGAATCAAGTGGTCTTATACTATACACATATGTTAAAAACTATAACCCAATAACAAGCCCACTGCCTCCCCCACCCCTGGTTAGTCCTGTAACTCCCTCACAAGTAGGTTCGGCTGACTTTTCCTGCCAAAGATTTTATAGGAGAGCTCCCCACTGGCTGCAGCAGTTACCTTGTTGTAAAGGTGAGAGCTGGCATGGAGTTAGGGCCTGTTGGTGTGTATAGAGGATAATCATCACACAAGCAAATGTTAAACACTTTCAAACAAAAAAAGACCATTGGTCCCTGGAAATCTTCCACCCGGGCCTATAAAATATCTGGCATAGTCCTGTCCAGGACTTCAACCTAACCCCCTACCTTTCTAGCTATCTTTGCTACATTTCCTTGTGCATGCACAAGAAATATTTTCTTACAATAAATGGCATTTCAGAGAAGTGTCACTGCCGAACCCCTTCCAGCTCAAGCTGGAAGGGGCTCGTCAGTCCAGATCAATGACCATGCACTGTGGTTGTGACACCTCTTGCTGCTTGCTGGGTGGAAACTTTGTGTAGTTGAAAGGACTGATGCCACTCCTATCAGAGAGGCCTTCTTTCCTTTCATTTGCATGAAGTCGGTCAGCAAGCAGCTGACTGGCTTTCAGTATTAGGAGCCTGAGAGTGACCGTGCAATTCTATCTATCTATCTATCTATCATGCAGGCGGGATCCATACGAAATCCCGACAATCAGAATCCTGACAACCAAATGCCTGACACTGCAATCCTGACACGGTTGAAATCCCAACAACCAGAATCCTGTTTGATTAACTCCCAAAAGTCTGCAAAAAAAAAACCATAGTATAGTTACTCCTGTTGAAAAAAAATAAAGGTCAGGTAACAAGCATCTCTCTCGCATGAATGATCCAACTGGTCACACCTTTGAACAGAAGTACTGCACTTGTATTTTCTTCTTTGAACTGGCATACATCCCCTGTAATTTCTTTTATTTTTCTTCATATTGGAAAGTCAAACAGGACAGACTGTCACTGGGAATTTATGTGAACAAGTACGAGGGCCAGCAGATGTGCAGAGACTTAAATCAATCCATGACCGTTGCAATAGTTTACCATTGCTGTACTTTGTTTCCTTAATTGGGGTTTACTGTCCGCCTTTGATTGTGCGTGATTGGGGTTCAACAGACTGCAGCTGAATCAGATGACCGATTGTTTTGTACAAGGTAATTTGCAAAAGTAATCCGGTCATTTTTAATAGATAGGAACACTGGTTACCCGATCTTGATATTTTTCAACAGATGCTAACTACGAGAGCAAGTGTAATGCAATGCGAGAGCTAGTACAGTGATACGAGAACAGCATATTCTTTTATTTTTAATAAACTGCACTAGCCCACTACAATCACTTTTGTAAATTACCTTTTAAAAAAAGATCGCTCATCTGATTCATCCAACAGTCTGTTGAAACCCCAATCCAGTGAGAGTTTTATGTCTAAAAATGGCTGAGGGGGCAGAACAGGACATGCTTTTATGATGCATGCCTTTTCTTCATACTGACTGAGCTTATAAAAAGGTTAAAATTAAAAAGTAAGTAAAAACAGAGCCAACAGGATGCTCCAGATTTAATCATGAATTGTCAGGATTTTGTCAAGTCGGCATTTTATCAGTGTTGGCATTTTAATAATTGGGATTTCAGTGTCATGCAATAGTATGTCAGGATTGTGTATGTTGGGCTTTCATACCTAATCCTGTGCAGACTGGGGTACCCACTCCGGTACTTCTTCTTATTCCCCCTCCCTTTCAGGTTGCTTGCCCACCCTTCCCAATCTTTGTATATATTTTTAATATATAAACAGACCAGGGTGCCTATCCCTGGTACCACCTGTCTTAACCCCCTCCCCTCTAGGTCACCACCCTCATTCCTTTTATGTAAGTTGCTGCACCGGGTGCCCATCCCCTGGTGCTGCTGAACACAAGCCCAACACTGGGATGCCCAATCTTAGTGTTGGTATATCCCTGAAATAAAGAAAACCATCCCACAATGCTTTTTTTTTACCTGTAAAACAGAAAATGGTCCCTTGCTGATCTATGTCCCCCCAAACACACACCCCACCCCAACCTCCCACAACTCAGCACCCACCACCCCACACACCTTCACTCACCTGAACATGTCCCAGGGTGAAGATCCACTCTCCAATCGAAGAACCACCCACTGGAAAGGGAGAAACTATGGTGAGTGTGGTTCAATGTATTTCAATGGGGTTTTGAACTTTGATGCATAACTTTGTCATTTTTGCATATTTTGACCCCACATTTTCAGCATGGCTTTTTTTGGGACACCACCTCATGATTAATGGTGGTGAAAGTATGCAAATCTGGTCCTAAAGGTGACGTTTTTGGTTGCATTGAGAAACTTGAAAATTTTTACTGCCCTTGTTTATGAGGTGGGTCATAAAAAGGCTATGTTTTTGAGTTTTTGGTCAAAATATGTACTATACAAATGTCAAAGTTAAGTGTATACAGTAAAATTTTTCTACACTTGCTTGTAACTTTAAATAAGTTGACCTCAAATTTTCAACATTTTTTCACATCACCTCATGAATGTGAGTGCTGTAATTTTTTAAATCCTGGCCAAAATTTGTTTTTGCACCTGCGGCACAGAATATTTCGGTGGTGTGGAATGAAGTTTTGGTGGAGATTTGAAAATGTTCACCTACCCAGTTCATGAGGTGTGGTAATAAGAAGGCTATGCTGAAAGTTTGGTGTACAAATATGGTAAAATGCCCAGGTTATGACTGAATGTTACAGTATTTAAACTTTCAGTCATAACTTCGCTAATTTTCAGTATTCAACAGCACACCACTGCTACGTCCTTTCCTGATTAGGATGGCTCTACTGGGAGGCAAGGTTATGATTCCCTCTGTACTGACTGACCTATTAATTATTAAAGCCTACTGTCCCTTCTAGCCTCTCCACCCTTCTTCAATATAAATTACCTTCCAAAGCACTGCAATCACATAAAAACTTGTTACTGGATAACTCTAGGGTCCGTACTATTGCTGGCAATAAATCCTTCTCTGCTACCACTCCATCACTTTGGAATTCTATATCCCTGGTGGTTCATACAAGCTCTACCATCATGCAGTTCAAAAAGGAGGCTCACAACACTCCTCTGGGCTCCTAGCTGCACCCTGCAAATGTTAACTTCAATTCTGAAGATCCCTTGCACTTAACTGGTTTGATCTGGATATGAATCTTCCAATTTTTGTACAGCACAGCACACCTTAAATGAAGACACTCTTGTATCTCCACAGCTGAAGTCTTTAAAGATCATGTGCAATGTTGTTTACATATTTTAATAAAAGCTTGAAAAGCTGAAATTCAAGTCCCTGTGTCATGATTAGTGTTTCCTGAAAATGTCATGCTGTTTGGTTTTGTGGTTTTCTTTAAATCCGCATTTGTTAACTTGCTCTACAGTGGCTGAAAACAGTGGAGTTATTTTTGTCCTCTCAATCAGGCTTGGAGAGCAATAACATCATTTTGGAGTACTGTAGCTTGTTGTTTCAGATTTCCAATCAGAGCAACAGTCTGTAGAGTTTATGGTTTGTTCTCCAGGTTTCTTACGAACCTAGTCTCTGGTTTGTGTTTAGATAGATTAGCTTAAAATCTATCATTCTCTCCTTACAAAAAGTTGATCATTTGAGTTTCAATGCTGAATTAAAGTACTGTAGTGGAAATCTTTGTGAGAAATTAGCTTGTCCATATCACAGCTGTCGGATCTTTCTCATCAAAGCTCTGAGTTTTTTCTAACTACTGTGTATAACACAGGGTTATTTACTGAATATAAAATAAATCTAAGTTTTGTTCATTCACAGAAACAGTTTGTCTTTGATGTAGCCTTCATAAATACATTCATGTAAAAACATTTTTTATGTCAGATTGACAGACACCTGTCATACTCTGCAATAGTATTTCAAGCACATGTACAGTCTGAACTCGCAAATTTCAGTTCGTTGGTGGTTTCTGTGTGAATATATGTCATGTATGTGTATACCTAGAAACACAATAGGTCACCCCAATGCACCTATGTCTCTGCCCCACAGTCGAGGAAACTGCACTCTGCTGCCACCTGTCCCCTGCCCCACAAGCCCCCTGCCTTCTGCTCCACATTTGATGCTGCTGCACCCCACTGCCCACTGTCTTCTCCCACACAGTCAGGGATTGTGCACCCTGCCTGCTCCATCCCCTGCCTAAAGAATCAGGGCTACTGCTCCCTGCTGCCTCCTGTCTGAACAGTTAGAGCTGCTGCACCCTGCTTCAATCTCTCCCTCACCCTCACAGTCAGGAATGCTGCACCTGTGGCCCCCTGTTTCTGTCTCCACAGTCAGGGCTGCTGTGCTGTGCTAACCCCTAGAGTGCCAGGTCCCCTGCCTCCATAGTTGGGGCTGCTGCACCAGACTGCCCTCATACCTCTGCACTTAGGGCTGCTGCACCATGCTTTCACTTGCCACAACAGTCATTTTTTAAATCCTTGATGATATGTGTTTTTGCACTTCTGGTGCAAAGTGACATTTTGGCCAATACACTATAAATGGTACATGTCATGTTTATAAGGTGAATCATAAAACAAGTACCTTGAAAAGTGGTTGTCAAGATAAAAAAAAAATGATAACTTTTGTGTGCAGTGCCAGTCTTCACCCCAGTGGCCATGCTTTGTGATCCCATGCCAGTAAGCTGATTTCAGTGGTTAGCTCAGTAACACTCCGACGAGCCAGGAAAAGAAAGATGCAGGGTTGTCCGCATGTGCTTGGGTACCATACAGTGAAGACAACTGTCCTCTTGGCATAGGGCCCCACACCTCTCCACCCGTGGGTGGTAGACTGCCTTGTGCATTGACTGGACAGATGCACTCTTTGCTCTGTGCATCTGTATCTGCAGCCACATTGAAGCACAGGGACCATAGGGCCCTGCACTTCTGTAGCCCCCCAGACAGACCCATGAATTCTTTACATCCATCACTGCATGGGGGTGCAGGGCCCCTGGATGGAGCCATCCCTTGGTGCAGGGCATCTGCATTTGTGCTCTATCAGTACCACACACTTGCACAGCACATACATGCAAGAAAACATCTGGCATTGACAAATGCTTATTGTTGCTGGTGAGATCTTAAAGTTACCCATGATTCTGAGGACCTCTGAAGGAGACAAGTTCATGAGTTCTCTCTGTCAGCTCCACTGCACCTGCAGAGAAGAAATGTTGTCCCGCTGTACTGGGCTGCATCTCTTTCTTGCCCAGTGATCTGGATCAGGTTCAGATGTGCCTCTCTGCAAGCAGAGATAGGATAACAGACTGAACTTACCTCTGCTCTTCCAGGGCTATGACTGGAACACTTTCTGCAATTTGGTGGTGGCCCCACAGTCCCCAGGACTGCTGTGTTGAAAGACCCCAGCTGAAAAACCTCTGAAGTAGTTCCTGCCTTTTTGTTTTTAACAAACACCTATTTTTGATGCTTCTTGGAAGACACACTTAGCCCCTTGTTAAATAAACTTCAAAGTTCAGATATCAGGTGCACCTCTGGGAACTAACAGGCCCACAATTCCTGGGCACCTACAGTCCTGATTTAAAATTCTGCAGTAACATTATTATAGTATATTTAAAGGAGATTGCCTCTAAATATCAAGTTAAGCAGAATAAAATATCTAAGCATAATCCAGAATTTACAGATAAAAAACAGGATAATCGTTATACTTTTTTAATGTTTTAAATATGTATTTATGTCTGTATTTAACTTTTTTGCTTGTACCTCTAAATTATGCACCTGTTACAAGTTTCTGTATAAAAGATAGTTTCTGATTGGGGGTGGGCACCCTGACAAAGCGCACGCTCAACATGCAAAAGGTTTTACTGCCAGGTGTCTGTACATGTTTGCCTTTGCACTTCAAATATACAGGTTTGCAAAAAAATGCATCAGTCAGCTCAAGACTATTTTGCTGGTGAGGCAAGTACCTAGCCTTAACTTCTTCTGGCACCTATAGTCCCTCTGAGTCTTTCACTCATACATCCTCCTAGCTGTCAGACTTTCATTGACATAGCCCTGATTTTGCTTCAGCAGCCTTTTTATATAGTACAAAACTCAACATCTGATTGGCTGCCAGGATTCTACTGCCATTGACAGGCTGCAGCTTCCTGGGGATGCCTGTTGTACCTGCAATGCCTTCCCAGCAGCCCTTGCTGAGTCAGGGAGCTGCTGGCTGCATGGGGATAGCCATGCTTGATTACTTTTCTAAAACTTTTACTTCTCTTCTGTGCAGCCTCCTGCTACCTCACTGCTGCCCCTCAGGGCCGTATTTTGACATATGCTGACTGCTGCCAGTCGGGGGCTGGATTGGCAATCACAGTTCTAAACTGATGGTTAGAGCTTCAGCTCCATTTGTTGTGCTGCGGCGCATATTTGGTTGTCATAATAGCACTCGGTGCTGATCTCTTCTCTTTTTCTGGCACTGCTGCTTGCCCCAGAGAAGGGGAGCACTTTATTCTTGGTACTCGGTCCTGGCTGTGCTGCCTGCCCCAGACTCTGCTACTAACTGGTGGTGTAGGCATGCAGTCCAGTTAAAAAAACATAGATATGGCTCCTCCAGCACAGTGATACAAGCAAAAAGTGTAATTCCTCCATCACTGACAGTTTCCTTCACTCCTGACTCTGCTGCCTGTCCTGGGCTAGGGAGCCTTTCTTTGTGCACCCTATGGCACATTTCTCTCCTGATCCCAGACCTGCAGCAATGTCCTGAGCTAGTGACTCAAGAGCACAGAGGCAGCAACAACCACAAAGTTCCATTGGAGCCAGGTCTCAGATCCTGCCCTGAGCTCTTGACTGCTGTCACAGTTCCAGCCTTGTTTTGCAGCTGCAGTTCCATGGGGGGCCAGGGGTGAAGAATCTTCCATGCTGATGGCAGAGGGAGGCAACTGCTGGGACCCAGTATCTCAAAGATAAGCCCCAAACTGGTGTGGGTTTGGGCTTTTTCCTCCTTTCACCCAAGCAGGGAATCTGCTTGAATTGCTCAGTTCATCAGGCAGATATAGTCTGTCACTGCTCAGCTAGGTACTCCAGACAGCAATCCAGCTCCAATGAGATCTTCCATAGATCTGCTTTGAGAACTCCTCAGCCCTGTACACTGCAAGGTCCTTAGCAAAACCCAATTGGTCAGTTTAGGCTGTCAATGTGGACAGACTATCTTGGAGGTCTGTAGCATGACGGCAATTGGTGACTACAAAGGCACTGATTTAATTTAACTCAAAAATTGGTGATCAGGAAAGGCACACTGAGCTGAAGTTTGTTTTGATGTGTGACCTGGGGGAAATAAGAGCCACTGACAGTCTATGAGCTGAATCCAAAAGCACAAGGCACACAGGGAAAGCAAGTGTTGCAGCACCCCTCAAATACAGAGCAGTGAACATGAAAGGTTGGTGAGAATAAGCCACAAAACAGAAGTCAAAAGAAATATGTGTAGGTGGCTGTTTAATGTGCAGAAGTTCACATGCACATGCCAACAAGAAACCCATCATGCCCATGTGAATTGCTGCACAATAAACAGCAACCTGCAAATATTTCTTTTGACTTTTGTTTTGCTGCTTTGCACACCAACCTCTTGTGTTTGCTGCAGTCCATGAGTCCCAGTGACTTTCTGAGCTGGCAAATATCCCTGATTGGTGGGTCCAAGGCCCTTCAACTCACCATGGCAAGGTGGTCAAAGGGCAACACTATGGCTCACATTTTTTAGTCTGTCATAGAGGTATAGATTAGGAAGCATAGGCAGACCAGGAGAAGTTATAACATTCACAAGTAACCTTTTCTTATTAATAATAAAATAAAAAGGAATACAATTATACAGGATAGTTCTTCATACAGGCAGTACAAACAAAGAAAGTTCTACATCTGAGAGTATCTCTCAATTTAAATCTCAGTCTCTCTCTCTATCTCCTTCTACATTGCTCTCTTTTTATAAGATGTATTTTCCCTGGCAGTTCAAATCTGCATCCTGTTCTTGTAAGTTTAATCTCCTGTTTTTCACATCTAGTCTTAACAGGTACAGCAAAATAGAACATTTTGTCCCAGAGCCGGTCTCCTGTTGACAATTTTGTAAACAAGCTTGTGGAGGTCAAAAGACATCTCAAAGTCAGCCACCTGTATTACAGACTATTATCTTTTTAAGAAACCCAAAGAGCTTTCTACAGTCATTTCAACAATATAATTATATACATTTGCAAACCAAGGGATTCCAGTTTCATATAAAGAGTCACATTATTTGTTTTCAACCACAGAGAAGCAAGGGAAGGAAGGAAGGAAGGAAAGAAGGAAGAGGGACGGAAGGAAAGGAAGGAAAAAAGAAAGAAAGAAAGAAAGAAAGAAAGAAATAGAAACAGCAAGTGAATGAAGGGAGACTGTGGGGAAACCGTGGGATCAACAGAGTGGCCAATTCCTAGGTGCCACAAGAAAATATGATTGCACAATCAGACAGGCAAGAGAGACAAGTGGCAGAATAGGAGAGGATAAAATAGATCACTGGTTTTAACTCTCTCTGCATAACAAATGGGACAGGGTCTTACCCAACCCTGTTACACAGTCCCATAGGCACTTACAATAAACATCCTGATTCACACAAAGCACACAGTCCAAGCACCGAATTACACCCAAGCCAGTCCTTCATGGGTGCACTCTCACTTCCTGTGCAGTTGATAAGTTAATAAAGTGACTTCTGGGGCCCAATATTCAAAACTGGACAAAGTGAAGCACAAATATTTTTGCTCTACCTTGTGGTTGCCCAGGTGTCTAAAAAATGCTATATTCAGTGAAACAGCACACAGGCCCTATTCGACTGACTAT
Source organism: Neoceratodus forsteri (assembly GCA_016271365.2). NCBI lineage: Eukaryota > Metazoa > Chordata > Ceratodontiformes > Ceratodontidae > Neoceratodus > Neoceratodus forsteri. The sequence goes on along the minus strand of CM057455.1, from coordinate 1,365,173,058 downwards.
AGGGCCATTGTGGCCCATCACTAAGCCACTTAGTGCTGGGCAGACATGACTTCCAAAATAGGGTGTCATAATGGCTTGCACTCAGGCTAAATTTCCAGTATTCAAATGGATCCATGCAAATCAGCTCATTGCGCATGCAAGGCATTAAGGGGCCATTTGCATGCCGATTATGGTCTCAGTCGCATGGGTAGTACAGCAATTTAGCATGGCGCCACCCCCCACTTGCCTGGTCCCATAGAGCTAACCCTGGTGCTAGTGCCCCCCCCCCGCTGATCGCTGTCCCGATGGAAAAAGTAACATTTCCTCAGTGGTAGTGGTTCCTACCCACACCGATCACTGCTCCGATGTAAAATGTAAAAGTTCCTTGGTGCTAGTTGTCTCCCTCGCCAGTCGCCACCCTGGTTCCAGTAGTCTCATCCTCTCCTGTACCCATGCTGCTGTTGTAATTCTGTTCCCTGGTGTCTAGCAGTCCCTCCCCCACCCGCACCCATGCCTGATGTGTTACTGTGTATTTCCAGGTATCCAGTGGTCCCTCCCTCCACCCAATCACCCCCCCGGCACACAGATACTGTCTTTCTAGTGTCCAGTGTATCCCCACTCCCATCCTGATCCCCTGTCTAATACCGATAAACCATTCCCTTTTGGTCTAGTGGTCCACCCCATCAATGAAATCTCCTCACACTAAAATGTATGCTTCCCTGGTGGTCTAGTGGTCCCCTCTCCCTATCCCTGATCTGCCTCTAAAATACAGTATATATCTTTCCCTGATGTCTAGTGGATCCCCCACCCCACTCCACCATTCCATCCCTGAGCCAGAAACTGGCACAGCCCTCTACCTTCCACCATGGCTGTCCACCAACAGAGCTGTCAATAAGCTAATGCACTTGTACAAATATAGGCAAGCCCTCTGACAGCTCAGCCGGTACGGGCTGTGGTGGAGAGTGGTGGCTGTGCAGGTCACTGGCTCAGGGATAGATGGGGACAGGGTGGTTGGGCACCACTTCCACCGGGGTCCACTAGACACCAGAGAAAGATACATATTGTATTTTAAGGGCAGATTGGTGACAGGGAAGGGGGACCACTGGACCACCAGGGAAGCATACATTTTATTGTAAGGAGAGATCAGATATTGGGGGGTGGGAACACTAGACCACGAGGGAATGGTTTGTTTATAATAGACAAGGGATCAGGATGGGTTGGGTATACACTGGACACCAGGGAGATTGTGTCGGTGTATTGGGGAAGTGATCAGGTGGTGGAAGGGACCACTGGACACCAGGGAATACATAGTAACACATCAGGCATGAGTGCATGTGGTGCAAGAGACCACTAGACACCAAGGAATAGAACTGCAACAACAGGCATGGGTGCAGGTAGGAGGGTGGAACCACTGGACACCAGGGAACTTTTACTTTTTACATTGGGATGGTGATCAGTGGGATGGGGACCACTAGACACCAGGGCCTACTGTGTTGGGTCAGGGTAGCCACCACATCTCCCTCCACCAACTGTTAGGCTGTGTAGCAAGCCCAGGTTTTGAATTTCCACTTGCAGCAGCGCCTACATATGGGAACTGAGCAAAACAATCTTACACAGTGCACATATTCTTAATACTGATTGTACCAATATGCAGGTCCCTGCCCCTTCATTTACACTGCACCTCCCCCAAATACTGCCCAGGTGCAAACCTTATTTGACCACACTAACCAGGCTTTTCAATACTGCACATCTGTGCAAAACCTGGTTTGCACGGGCAAACTGGGATTTGCAACTGGGCTGTCTTTTGAATAATGAGCTCTTGATCTAGTCACATGCTACAACAGTGTCAGCCCTGGTCATAGTGGTAAACACCTTTAAAGTATACGCAAGCCAGGGAGTAAAGGCATAATTAACCACAGAGGGGTTGCATAAGAGTACTTCAGCAGAGGCTTATGCTCCTTGTTAGGCTTTTTGACTGCTCTTAGGTGAAGCCTCTTCTGTGGACATTTTCACAAAGATGTTCTCAACCAGTTTTAACAGGGGAACTCTCTTGGGAACTACGAATAGAGGCTGGAGCATATAAGAGTTATCTTTTTTGTTTGATTCCTTTTCTGTGTCTTAAAACATTTCTCACAGATCACAGTTTGCCAGATCATGATCTGGATCCAAACACCTGCAGATCTCTACAGAGCTATCTGCCTTCGGCAAACAGTAGCCATACTTTTGGCAATTGTTTAAACCTATTGGCCCAGTTTTCCTTCTAGACTTTTGTTTCAGTTCTGATACAAACATAAGATCGGGAACTGACACCACAATAAATACCAACCTCAATCGTTGAGAGAAAGTTTCAAATGTCCACCACAGTCACTGTCATCCAATTTATATTTTTTTTTTTATTCAACCACAGTCACAGGGAGCGATAACAAATTAAGTGCTGCAACCTTTTTTTTGCCAGAAGCACATTCTTTGCAGCTTTTGTTAATGCAGAACCATTAAAATGGAACTGTAGGGATGGCCCAGTGACTCAGTGGTATCTCTACTGTCTGACACGCTGACAACCTGAGATCTTACTTCGAGGAAGGATCTTGCAGCAGCCACACCAGTAGGACCAAGCCACCAGGTGCTAGGACCACATGGAAAACTTTTAATTAATGGTATGTTACTGGGGATCACCCACCACCGATGTCAGTCAGCTGACGTCAGCCTAGCCTATCAGCTGAGCCTTGTCAGTGTCAGTGGCTCAGTAGGTAGCACACTCTCCTCTGAGGCCGGGAGATCAGAGGGCTGTGGGTTCAGTTCCCACATCTGGCACTTGGGTTAATATCCCAGTACTGACACTGTAGTGCAGCATGAGAGGGGTGCTGCACTTCTGAGGTGCCGCTCTTCGGATGAGACGTTAAACGAGGTCCCATCTACCTGGATTGGTGGTAGTTCAAGTGGATGTTAAAGATCCATGGCACTTATCGAAAAGAGTAGGGTGTTTTATTTGCAAAAATAAACATAGAATACAACACGTTTTCACAGAAATCAAATAATAGCCAAAAAGACTACAACACTATATCCATTTAACTTCTTAGATCCACTTCTTGAACACCTGCTATCAAACTGTTTTCACATTTATTCTTGCTTCTTCAGTTTCTTTATTTATACTTAATAAAATGAAAAACCCTTTCCATAATTTCTTTAGTAATCCTGGGGATACTCTTAACATATCAGAGGCAAAAATGTTCTCCAACTCTTTAACAATTAGCCTACTAATGCAAACATACGACATTTTCTTTTGATATATAACCCATTGTATTCTGGTTTCACACAGGAAGTATTTGAGACATCCCAAAATAAAGTCAAAGTCCCTTATGCAATCCGAATGAACCCACTGGAACACTCCTAAAGCTAAGAATTCATATGTCATATTTTCAGCCATGTCAGGTTCCATACATCTGCTAAAAACCCACAATCCTGAAGCATAGGAACAATCTAGTAAAAAATGGACCATGGATTCCTCCTTATTAATGCATTCAAGGTAAGGGCATAACCTTTCCTGTAAGACTTTATATTTCGCATTCCCCCTAACATTCAGTCTTCCATAGAAAATTAACCACTGTACCTCCCATTGATTTTTGGGCAACCTAGGATTATTCAATTGAGCCACTACGATGGGGTTCAAAGTTAATGGGCAGTTTTTAAATTCCGGCTCTTGTGGGTATAGTTTTTCCATTAGATGGTGATACAAGTCCCTTGTACTATATGTGAGTGCTACTGTCTTCTGTATTTCCCATTTATATAATTTTTGTGCCGTTGGCCGAAAGTGCTCTGGAATATGTAGATATTTATTAAGTTTAGGGCTAAAGAAGTCCAACACTTAAAGTATTTCCCCATAATTATTAATTCCATGAATTTTCAGATCTGGATTCCATATCAACCCTTCTTTCAAGGAGTTGGTAATAAAAGAAACATGGGCGTATACCACTGGGTCTATCATTCCTAAACCCCTGTTTTATTGTAAGGTAAGTAAACTTCTTTTAACGGGTTTAGCGGTTACCCACAGCATCTGAAAAAGATGCTATATAACTGGTTTCAAATTCTGTTGGTAGTGGAAATATCATTGCCACAAATTGAATAATGGGCAAAGGAATTGTTTAATTATTTGAACTCTTTTAATTTTAGACAAATGCCATTGCTTCCATCTAGAAACTTTATTTTCAACACTCCTAAGTATCCTCTGCCAATTATCATTAGGAACATTCTGAGGACCAAAGTTAATGCCCAAAATTGACGGGTCTCTAGAAAATGAATTTTCTCCAGCCATAGTTCCAAAATCCCACACCCCAATAATCAGTCCTTTTGTTTTATTTATGTTTATTTTGCTGTTAGACACTGTAGTAAATTCCTCAAATGCTCCATAAACCCGTAACTGATGAACAGTCCTCCAAATATATAACCAAATCATCAGCATAAGCTTGAATATGTAGCTGTGCTAGACTGTTTCTCTATATTGTATCCCTTCATTTCTTTGCCTCCAATGCAGTTCGTAAAAGGATCAATAGCAAATGTATATAAAAGGGGCTTAAGGGCACCCTTGCCGAACTCCGTGGTTAAGGGAAATCCAGCAGCCGTTCAGCCTCTCACAAAAGAAAAACCATCCACTCTGGTACAATTGCTCAATTAAATTTGTCAGCTTAACCTGCACCTCATAATGCCTCAAAGTTTTAAAAGAAATGGCAAATGGACCCTGTCAAATGCTTTATCCAGATCAGCTGCTACTAAACAACCTGTTAATCCCATCTCATTGAAATAGTCAATTACATCTCTTATCTGCATGATGGCAGATTGAATTCTCTCCTTGGCAAGCCACAATATTGATTGCAAGAAATCACTTCCCTGCGTGATGTTTAAGCCTTTCATTCAATATTTTGGCAAAGATTTTATAGTCAGTATTTAATAGGGTGATTGGTCTCCAATTCCATATCTTGCCTGTCACCTGATTTAAAAATATAAGTTAATAAACCTTCTGAAAAGGAGGGGTAGATGCGATTCTTGTCTAGAAAATCTTGAAATAATAACACGAGGCATTGACTTAGTTCATCGAAAACTGTTTATACAAGTTATTTGTGAGACCATCTAGACCAGGTGAAATATTTAATTTTAGAGACCTGATAGTTTCCATAATTTCTTTCTGGGAGATAGTATCCCATTCTGCTTCCTTGTTATGCCTTATACATGATACGGAATCTTATTTAAATAATCCTCTATCTCTGTTATAGAAATAGTTTTTTTAGGATTAAGGAACCAAAATGTTCCTTAATTACCTCTCTAATTCCTGCTCTGAAGTTACTACACCCCCATCAGATCTTTTAGCTCCTCCAAACCCATTGAATCTCTAAGTTCTTTGCACATCTGAAAGGGTCCCAAGAGGTGATTTCTTTACTCCATTAAGTAATATGGCCTGCATTGTTTTACTTCTGTCATACTGATATTCTTTCATAGCATCTTTTAATAAGGAGATTTGATCTGAGTAATCCCACCTAGATGTGTAAGCTAAGGATAAAATTCTCTGAAGTTGCTGTCTCAAACTTAGATAGCGAGAAATTTTTCATTTTAATTTTCCTCCCAGTATTTTTGAACAAGTTACGTAGATCTGCTTTTGTGTCTAACCACCATATACATATATCTGTGTATAAAAAGCTACTGAAAGCCTAGCCTTCAATAGGTTTCTTATCCTAATCTGGATAAAATTTAGTTCTAGCACTGAATTATTAAGCTTCCATCTTATGTGTCTTATTTCTGTCATCTCTGGAAGGAAAAAGGTGCTTACCAAAATGAATGATCTGAAAATTCACAGGAAAAATTTGGAATGAGTTTATGTGAATGTTTGAAGAAACAAACATATGGTCGATGAGAGAAAAAATTTCCTTTTGAAAGAAAACTTATTCTTAAGATTTAAAGAGGTATTACAACTCACTAAACCTGCATCTCTAAGGATTTTACCTAAAGCGTTAGTATCGCAGTAGGTTTTCTTGCCACTTTGTTTACCATGTATAAGATCTGGAACTGTGCAGTTAAGTCCTCCCCATAAAACTCTGACCGTCGTGAATAAAAAGGCTGCACCAGTGTTAGGCAGTTCACCCTACCTGATTTAGTTTGAGGATTGTAGATATTAATGAAACGAAAACAAAACCACACCATTTCCATCCAAAATCAAACTCTCCCTGGTACCAAGTCTATCAGATTATGCAACTGAAATGAAAAAGAGTTGAATAAAATCCCCACTCCATCCCAACATCCTCCCCAAAAGACCAATAGGATGGGCCCACAGCCAATCTTTTTAAATGCTAACCTTTGGTCAATGGTGGACATCCATGTCTCCTGTAAAACCAGACTGACAAAGGAAAATCATGTATAAAATTAAACACAGCTAGCCGTTTAGCTTTATTTAATAAGCTATGAGTGTTTAATGAACCCCAGGAAACACCATAGTCCTTCATGATGGTCAATACCTTCATTTTCCTTTTTTCTTTTTTATCCTTATAGTTGTCTAGTATCTGAGATTTGGTTGAAATAGTGGATTTTTGGGAGTCTGATTCGTCCCCTTCTGTCTTACCCCAAGATGTAAACAGAGCCGCATAAGTATTGCTAGTCTCCATCTGGCAATCTGGGGGAGGGGGGGCTTTAGCATGCAGATTTCTTGCTGATCTGCGCTGCGGAACCGGTACAAAAGTATCCTCTGACTTTTTTACCATTTCTGTTTTCCCTACTTTCTCATCAGAAAAACATACGGGGGGAATGTTTAAGATATTCAGAGGACCCATTCCATCCTTTTTAAGTGTCCTTTTGCTAACATCAGTACCCTGCTTATTTCTTTGATTTTCAGGAAACACTTTTTCCCCTGTTACCACCATTTTTGAAACCAAGCTAGTTTTCCTTTCTGTCGTACCTCTGACCTCAGGGAGTTGTACCACAGAACTAGGAACAGAAATGGAACCCTCCTGCAAGGGGTGGATAGAACCACAGCTTCTTGTGCTTTCTGTATAAGACTCAGAACCAGAACTATGTGACAAATTATGTGTTAAGGGCAGAATTTAAACACATGACCTTTTGCCTCACATAAATCGCAGCATAAGATGGATTACCACAAAACATAATTCGTGCCTACCTCCCACAATTATCGCATCTGGGTTGGTCACAAGCAGCTAGACAGGTGAGTCTTTGCTCCACATTTATAGCAGGCACCGAGGCTGTCCACTGTGCTAACACACTCGCTGTCCTTTCCTAACAAAAGAGTTTGGAATGTGCTCAATTCCTGCTTCATTTTGCTTAAGCTAACTTTATATTCCACCCTCCCGTCTAAAATTGTTCTGAGTCTAAAATAGGCTCAGGTTCACTTAAAACATCACACCTTTTTTAGCCAGAATGTAATATCTTCTACCCAGACCCTTCATTCCGAAACATTATAGTGACAAATTTAATCAAGGGCTTTGACAATGGTATCACAATAAAGGGGTCCATGTTGGGAAAATTTTACTTGCCCATAGCGTAACAGAAAAGGTCAAGTGCTTGTTGAGACCTAAAGCTGATATCAAAATTATCTTCACCCGAAATGTGTATAAATGCATAAACATCCTTAGGAGAAAATGCAAAGAATCTTTCAGTAAAACTTTCCCTACGTAATGTCTGTCGGGTCAGCTTCCAATCCCTTTATACCGTAAACACTGCATTCCTCCTTGGAGCAGCTTCTCTTTGTGCATTGGAAAGAGCTCCGACAGCAAGGCTTTTATCTGGTTCCTTTTGGAAGTACTAACAATTCCACTGCAGGTTTAGGTAAGGCCTTATGAGACACAGCAGCCTCAGCTGAATCACTCAAGTTATTCAGGTTACCTGCAGTACCTAAAACATACACTCCTCTACCTTCTTATCTGTACCTGAAACATTTTCCTGCAGTTGCACCTTTGGAGCCCACTCAGGAGAATCCTGAGAAAGGATGACCTGGGCTCCAAGTGGGGTCAGGAATCCATCACCTGATTCAACGAGACCAACCTGCCCACTTAGAGCTTTTTCTGGCGTCAGTCTTTTTGCCCCTCATTATTTATAATAGGCGCTGCTTTATTACCTAAACCTAATGCATTTGGCATAGGAATTACATTTTCCTTGTGTGCCCCTCAGAAAAAGAAAATTCTGTAAACCTAATTGCGAACCTACATTAGACTGGTAAACCACATTTTTATTTGCCTCTACTGCATCCCCTGCTTCATATTATTATTCAACACAAAACCTTTTATTTTATCCATAGGGACAGCAAAGTCAGTAAAATCCATAGGCAAAGTGGTACAGCTCTTTTCAGCATTAGTTGAAATAATGTCCTGTTCTTCCTTCCTTTGTGCAGGCTGAAAAGACAGGCTACAGTTTTTTGAGGCTTTCAGGCATCCCAGACTTTTCTTCTTTTAAATCCTCCCCGACTATATTGCAGCAGGCGCTTCAGAGCTCGGTCATTCATAGCGCTATTTTCTGTCATTAAAGCCGAGATCTGAGCTCTGTTTTACACCGAAACAGTAGCAGTGTTAATTTTGGAAAAGCGAGCTTGGCTGCAAGATGACGAAGCAATTCTACCTGTTTGGACAACTTTACAGTCATTTCTGGAGCTAGAACAGGCAAATTCTCGGTGTTGGGAAAATAAAAAGTACCTGTTTGAATTTGAGCCTTTTACCTGGGGCACAGTTCCATTGGACAGCCGCCAGCTCACAGACTCTCCAATCTCTCCCTTCTTCTTCTTGCTCCATGACCACCTCTGGTTGCCTTGTTTCCACCATTTTTCATCCATCCTTGTATTGCCATTGCAAATCGCAGGTTCAGGTTCAAATCCTGCTGCAGCAAATAAGAATTCACAACCGAAGTTGTAATCTTGTGCTCAAAACCACTCTCTTCCTCAAGATCTGCAGATGCCTTTACAGGCAACACCTCTGGCTGTAGTTCTTCAGTAAATTCCTTAGTAAGCTCCCTGAAGATTCTCCTTCAGAGCTTAAATTCTGAAATAAATTCAGCCGAAACACCGGCTGCAGCCTCTAACATAAAATAGTAGAAGGCGAGGCTCTCTCTCCTACCAAGCAGGCATCCTCCTCCTCCTCCGCCATCTTGGTCCCACCAGAAAATGGGTCCCCCCTGCTCACAGGAAGCAGGAAGTAGGGGAATTTCCCCGGTGTCCTGGCCAAATATCCCTCATTCACTAAAAATACCACCAACAGCTTAATCTGGTTCAAGGTCAGTTGGCATTCAACTGTATCCCCCTCCCATGGGTCGTGCCTGAAAATAGGCAGGATTTGTCTAGTGCACTTACCCCGTCAACAAAAACTAACGAAATAAATAAATATAGGTGGGTGGTGCCCCACACCTACTCCAGTTCTTTTCCGCCATCGACCCGAACACATCAGACCTTAGTGGATGCCACAAGCAACAGATGATCACCAAGTTTTATTTTTAATTTCTTTCAGTGTAAAACATTGAATTTTCGGTTTCTTTTGGATGAGTTTATGTCTTCTACACCAGCCTCATCTTCTAACTGCTCTTCAAAGTGTGCCTGTGGCAAACAGACCCCTCAAAAGGATGGCCACTCTGCATGTCTTATCTCCCTAGGCCCCAGCCATGACACTGAAGCCTGCCAGTTTTGCCAGAAATTCAATCAGGTCACTCGCAGACATTAATTAAAAACTCTGGAGAGCCATCTTTTAAAGCAGAAGTTGGTCACAATGGAGAAGGAGCTGCAGGCCAGGAGCTCTTTGGCCTCACTGATACAGTCCTTCGGGGTCTCTTCGTTTTCTCATGAGGAGAAGTCCATGAAGACACACACCATGACAAACACCAGGACTGGGCTCAGTCAGCTTCCCATTCATGGTCGCCATACAAACCCTCAACCGCAGATGAGTCGTTTCCCATGGGTGGGTTGGCTCCTCCAGCCTGCCAGCCCTCACCTCCTCTGGGCTCCTGGTGGCTCTGCAACCTGGCCTTTTTTCTATTTCAGGTGGTGACTCTTCAGGGCAGGGGACTCTGTCTCCTGCTCCCCAGCCCCTGATGCTCAGGCCCATTTTCTCCATGGGCTCTCAGCCAGGTGGCTTGGCCGGTGTTCATCTCTCAGGCATCGGCTCTACAACCATTGCCCACCCCCCCAACCACAGCACTGCCTTCATTGGCTCCCATCACTGGGACCAACATTAGTCCTGCCAGACAATGCCTGCAGCAGGCATCTGCCATCTCTTCCTTAGTGGCGTCGCCTCTGCCTTTAACTCAGGGGTCTTCATCCCCTCAGGTGCCAGCTTCCCCAGCGGGGCAGGTGTCAGCTGATCCTTCACTCAAGTGCTCCAGGCCATCACCTGCTGGGCCATTGCCAGTGCTGCCACAACCCCAGACTTTGGGCCTGGCTCCATCATCACCCCTGCCACAACCTAAGCCACAGATGATGCTTGCTGGCCCAACACCAGATTCGCACCTGGCGCCGGGTTGATCTATGCCATGGATACCCTTCTCTGGCTCCTCAGCCATTGTACCCTTCGCCAATGTCTTCATTTCCATTCCTGCTGATGTATAATATGGCACCCCAGGTGAATTATCATGCCATTTTTTTGGCTTGGTGGTCCTTTATGCAAAAACAGACCCTCGCCCCTTAAAGCCCACCGCCCACCCCAGAATCACCAGCCCCAGAATCCAGATAGCACTAGTTCAAGCAATCCACGTACATTGGGGTCTTCAGGGGCTCAAACTGACATTGGTTCAGGTTCTTGGAGGGATAATCACCAGCCCCCAGCATTAGTCCCAGATAGTGACACTACTGAGGATGACTCTGATTCTTCAGCATCTTCCTCCTCTCCTGGTGAGTCTTCAGAAGGGGATGATCAGCCAAAGAGGTGCCCAAGTCCCCCCCGGCCATCCGTCCTTTATGGATGTTATGCACCATATCCAGTCCATCATGGGCTGGGAGACGGAGGAGCAGGACTCAGAGAAAAGCCATTTGGCCATCTCCCTCTGGCAGTGGGAAGCTCTCCTGGTGGTGGTGCCCCCTTTGATTGACTCCTATGACGATGTCACAAAGCAGCCTGGAACCACCCTTCAACCATCCCTCCTCTTCCTGAAAAGGCTGACCATCTTTACCACAGACCGGCTGGCAAACCTTTTCTGGTGAGCCATCCTAAGGCAGATTCAGTGGTGATTAATTTGGTGCACAACTGTACTAAGAAGCTCAAGCACCTTAGTACCCTCCCACCAGACCAGGATTCCAAGCAGCTGGATCATCTTGGTAAATGGATTGCTGCCTCTACTACTCTGGCTATTCATGCCATAAATTATCTGGCCCACATGATCTAATACCAAATTGTTCTTTGGGACCAGGCCAGAGATCTGGTGCAAACCTTACCAGAGGACCCCACCAAGATGCAGCTCACCCAACTCATGAAGTCAGGCTCAGACATTGACAATCATGCTCTCCAGGCTGCCTATGATGCTGTAGATGCCTCTGGGTGTGAAGCAGCTGCTGGGGTCTGTCTCTGGCACCATTCTTGTCTCTGGGTATCCAGCTTTGCCTCAGACATCCAGGCTAACATTATGGATGCCCTCTTCTGGGGATCTGTCCTTTTGAGGGGGGTTGTCCAAGACATCATCTTCACCCTGAGGAGTCTGGGCAGGCCCTCAAGTCGGTCCATTCGCTCTATCACTCCCAGCCTAAAGTGAGCCAATGTGAGTCCTTTTGCAGGTCCTCCTTCAAGCAATCTTGGAACCAGCCTGCCAAGGGTCAGCACAAGCATAAGGCCACAGAGGCCCCCACTGCTGCTGCCACCAGAGCCCCCAGGACTCTGGCAGCCCCCCTGCCTGCGTCTGCCACTATTCTCCTGACTCTTTAGCCAACCCCCCTCCAGTCAAGGATCCAAAAAAGGAGGTCAGGGGTTGGTTCTCCCTCCACCTAGATGGGTGGAAAGGGTAACCACGGACAATTGGGTGCTCCAGATCATAACAGACGGTCACACTCTGAAGTTTCTGGAGTGGCCAACCTAAAATCCTCCAGTCCACTCCACATACCCCCTACATATCTGTCTGGTTTAGGAGGAAATTCAGGATCTTCTTTAAAAAAGAGCCATACAGCCCATCCTTCAGGCTTAACAGGGAAAAGTGTTTTACTCCCACTTCTTCCTCATCCCCAAAAAGACCAGGAATTTCCGGCACATTCTGGACCTGAGCCATCTGAATCTGTACATTGAGTACAAGCATTTCAGGATGGTCATCCTACAGGGGATATTACCCGTTGCACCAGGAGGACTGGCTCTGCTTGCGTGACATGCAGGATGCTTACTTGCACATCCAGGTCTTTCCTGCCCATCGTCGCTTCCTCTGTTTCCAATTTCAGGGGGCCCATTTCCAATTCTCAGCCCTCCCTTTGGCCTCTCCTCCGCCCCCCAGGTATTTACCAAATGCCTGGCAGTGATGGCAGCTGCTTTATGGAGGCAGGGCTTCTATGTGTTCCACTATCTGGATGACTGGCTGCTAGTAGCCTGCTCCAGGGACTGCTTAGTTCAGACCCTGGCATACACCTTCCATCTCTTCCAGGCCCTAGGGAGCACTATAAATCTGCTGAAGTTCTGCTTCTCTCCTTGCCAGCACCTTCAATACATAGGGGCAGTCCTGTACACCAGCCAGGGCAAGGCTTTTTTGCCCAAGGGCAGAGCAGAGCAACTGATGGAGCAGGCCTGTTTGGTTTCCTCCAACCAGCAGGTCCCAGCCAGGGTTTTCCTGCACCTTCTGGGCCACATGGCAGTGGCAACTGCCACAGTTCCCCTGGCCTGCCTGCATATGCAGGTTCCTCAGTGGACCTTGAAGGTCCAGTGGGACCAATGCATGAATGACCTGTACCAGTTGGTCCTGGTCTCTGACCAGTCCAGAGGGTTCTGTCATGGTGGCTGGATCTAGCCAGCCTTCTTCAGTGGGGTCACTTTACAGCTCTTGACCCCCTGGCAGATTCTCATGACAGAGACATCCAGCCTGGGCTGGGGTGCTCATTGTGCAGATCACCAGACCAAGGGTACCTGGATAGACATATAGCAGGGTGTTCATATCAATGTCCTGGAGATGTGGGTGCTTCTCTACACCCTACAGGTATTTTAGACCCATCTTCTCCCAGGTCTGCTGCTGGTTCAGATGGAAAATGTGTGTGTAGTGTACTATATCAACAAGCATGGGGGGATCCAGTCTTACCTCCTGTGCTGGGAGACGATGAAAGTCTGGTATTGGGACACTGAGCACAGTCTGGAGCTCTCAACTGCTCATGTTCCAGGTGTTTAAAACATCTTGGCTGACTTCAGCCACTCCAAGTCACGGACTCATGAGCGGGAACTTCTAACCTCAGTGGTCAAAGATCTCTTCGACAGGTGGGGCCATCCAGAGTTGGACTTCTTTGCATCCCCACTCAGTACAAAACTGCAGTTTTTCTGCTTGCTTGATCCTGGGTCTAGAGTTTTTTGGTGAAACGCATTGTCCCTCTCCTGGAAGGGGAAGTTTCTGTATGCCTTTCCTCTCTTCCCGCCCTTGCAGAGGGTTCTGCTCAAGCTCCAGCTGGAAGGGGCAGATGATTCTCATAGCTCCCTTCTGGTCATGTCAGATTTGGTTCCCCTTGCTGCAGCAGTGGGCAGTGGAGCCTCTGGTGCCTCTTCCCCTTTGCACTGGATTGCTTTCCCAGGACCAGGGCATCCAAGTACATCCAGACCTCAAGTCTCTGCATCTCCATGTGTGGATCCTATGGACCTAGCTATTGCCAGCTTTGGGGTGTCCTCTAGGGTTGCAGATGACCTGTTGGCTGACAGGAAACCCTCCACAAGGGCCACCTGTGCCATGAAATGGAAGCACTTCTCCACTTGGGCCACTGCTCACCATTTGGATCCTTTCACCTGCCTGGTGAATCAAGTGTTGGAGTACCTCCTTTCCTATTTGGATTCAGGCCTGGGGTACTCCTCCCTTAAGGTGCACCTTTCTGCCATCTCTGTGTATGATGAACCTATTGAGGGCAAAGCTGTCACCCAACTTAAGGTGTCCCACACATTTCTGCAGGGCATTTTACATCTGAAATCTCCTTTCTGGGACCCTGTCCCCACATGGGACCCTAACATTATTTTGGAGAAACTCACTTTACCTCCCTTTGAACCATCCACGAGTTGCAAGCTGTGCTTTCTGTCATGGAAAACTCTCTTTTTAGTTGCTGTTACTTCTGCTTGGAGGATTTCTGAGCTCCAGGCTCTTATATGTAAGGAGCCTTATTTGTTTTTTCACAAAGACATGGTGTCTTTGTGTACTAATCCTACGTTTTTACCTAAGGTGGTGTCTGAGTTTACTTTAAATCAATCCAGTCACATTCCAGTTTATTTTCCTGAGTATTCCAATCAGGGGGAGACGTTGTCATACCTTGGATGTACATAAAATGTTGCAGTACTTTATGAACCGCCCAAAGTCTTTCAGGAACACTGACCAGTTCAGGGGCTCGAACTGACATTGGTTCAGGTTCTTGGAGGGATGATCACCGGCTCCCAGCATTAGTCCCAGACAGTGACACTACTGAGGATGACTCTGATTCTTCAGCATCTTCCTCCTCTCCTGGTGAGTCTTCAGAAGGGGATGACTGGCCAAAGAGGTGCCCAAGTCCCCTCCTGACCATCCGTCAGAGGAACACCAGGGGAACACCGGCTATTTGTTTCCTTCATCCCCGAGAGAGGGCAGTCCTGTTTCCAAACAGTGTTTGTCTAAGTGGTTAGTGAATTGCATTGTTTATTGTTACTGCAAGTACAACAAACCCCTTCCGGGGGGTAGTTAATGGCCATTCCTCCAGTGGCATGGCTGCCTCGACAGCTTGTTTCAGCAATGTGTGTGCTGCGGACATCTGTGCAGCTGCCACCTGGAGTTCTGTCCAGTCTTTTACCAAGTATTTCAGTCTGGACATTGCCTCTTGGTGCATGGCCAATTTTGGACTAGCAGTTCTTCAGAGCCTTCTCTCCTGTACTCTTGGATGCTGATCTGTCCTCCCCCTAGTGGGGTTATCCTGGTAATACCTGGTACTACTTGGGTGCAGTCCTACCAGTGTGGTCTGCTGCAAGAACCTTCCTCGAAGTAAGATTGTACAGTTACGTAAGAACTTACCGTAACAGTAGATCTTCAAGAGAAGTTCTTGCAGCAGGCCCTGCTTTTCCTCCCCCCTTCCCCATTGCTCTTTTTCTCTCATACTACTTCTGCCTTTCTTTTGGCTCTCAGAAAACCTTCTCGGTTCTCCTTCAGCTAGCCATATGGGTTTTTGGCAGGAGAACTGAGGTAGGTGTGGGAAACTGACCACTTATATAGGTTAGCTTGATGTCAGCTGATTGATGATGGCGATGGGCAGTTCCCCATGATAGACTGCTAGCTAGAAGTGTTCTGTGTAGTCCTAGCACCTGGTGGCTTAGTCCTACCAGTGTGGCCTGCTGCAAGAGCTTCTCTTGAAGATCTACTGATATGGTAAGTTTTTATGTAACTGTACTTTCGGGATCAGACTAATGTTACATGTGGGTTGGCTGGGGGGAGAGAATCAAGTTTCCTAAAGCCCACTTTCCTCTCCTGCAGAGGAAGGCTCATGAGACTCCTCATTAACTTCTGTTCAGTGGAGACTGGATGGCAGTGCAGTGCGAGCAGCAAGAAGGGAGGGTCTGCCATCTGATGAGTGGAGCATGTGTGCCTCCATATCCACACACTCCACCACCCTAGACTGACATGCAGCAATAATGAGGGTGGAAAGCAGGAGGAAAACGTAGGTCGGCAGGATGGATGCCCAAACCCCTGTAGGCCCAGCACTCACTGAATGGGCACCTTCCTCTACTTCTGCATTGTATTCTGGAGGCCTGGTCATCCCCAAGGCCCCACCACAAGGGGAAATTCATGGGAGAACCTAGAAGAGTAAGGTAAGTCCCAAGGATTGTTCAAGTATAAGAACTTGAACTTGAGGAACGGTAGTGTGTTAGTACAGTGTGGGTTAGAGCCAGATGGGGGTGGTCAGTCATAGGTGGATTAACAGATGCTGAAAAAAATTAAACTGCTGCACTTCTGGTTCCGGCAGGAGAGAGATGACAGCCTAGGTTGAAACCTCTGCCTGAATAAAAGAACAATTCCCATTAAAGAGCACTGAATTCAGCACTAAACTATAAAAATCAGCAACATGGAAGACTAAGGTATGGCTAAAACTAATAAATCCAAGATACAAGAGCTCAACGCAGATCCAGATGCAATGGAGAACAAGAGTTCCAACATGGAACTAAGCATCACGCAAAACAGGGCCCAGACCTCTGACGATGTCTCCACTAAAACAGGTAAAAGGTATCAAACTGGATATTGAACTACAGGAAATACAGCCTTTTCAAGCAAAAGTTAAGGATACCTTAAATGGATTACGGGCAGACATCACAGTGTTACAAACAAAGCAAACAGAGGTAGAGCAACAAATCACAGACAATGGTAAAAGATTAGAGTGGCTGAAAGCATCACTATAACAAACAGCAGACATACAATTGCAAATAATAAACCGACAAGAAGACTCTGAAAACTGGGCCAGGTGCAAAAATCTCTGGAGCTATAGGATACTGGAGAATGCGGAGGCACAGATCTACTGGATTTTTTTGATAACCTATTACAGTCTTTGCTGGGATTATATGAATCCTTTCCCATTGACACAGAGCATGCTCACCGGGCTCTAGGGTCCAAACCTACCTCCACAGCAGCATTCCCTAGACCACTGATTATCAGATTTCGTAACTTTGTGGTTATGGATAAAATACTATAGTTGGCTTAGCAGAAGCAAAAATTGTACAAGCGTAGTAGGGCATTTTTTTAAAATGACTACCCCCAACCACTCAGCAGTTCAGAAAGGAATACATTCCACTTTTTCTGATACTCTGAAGTAAGTAATTAAGAGTTCAGAACCCCCACCTGGCAAAACTAACTCTCCAATTTCCTACTGAACAGCAGACCTGTGATTCAATGGCTGAAGTCAAAATGGATCTGCAAGCCTGAGGAATGTTACCTACAGAGAATCAATCTTCCACCTTGAGTCATCCACCTCAGCCACCCAGATGGGAAACTAGATCAGCTACACCACGGCGACAACAGACTCAAACTACACTAACAGTCATTGAACAATTGCAGCAATACAGAAATAAAAATGATGCCTTTGATTGAAAGGCTCTTTTACCTGAAGCTCAGTGAAGGTTAGTGTCTGGTAAAGTAGTGGTGGGGGGGGGATGGGCTGTACAACAGAGCCAAGTACTGTTGAGAGTAGGATTTGAAGACCGCATGGGGATATGATGGTGCAGTTGTTAAACAATGTGGAGATTAGCAGGTAGAAAGGGGTGATTGCAGTAGCACCATGTTAGCAGTGCAACACCCCCAGTGCAGCTATCTTAGTTATTAAAATGCCTGACCTTTCTTTTTTTTTTGCAATTCAATAAATGTTTTTGATGTTTAATACAACAAAACAATAAATGGTATACAGCCAGTCATTTTTGTTAATATATTTTTATTAAGTTTTTCCACTTAATGGGGGGGGGGGTTACAGGGGTTGGGTTGACAGTCATATTTCACAGTTGTACATACATTTGTAATGGAGCCATATATTTGGATAGTCTATTACAGATACATTTTGTGCCTTATAATTAATTAGTTATTGGGTACAAATTTATGATAGCTAGAACTGGCAGTCCAGACCTTTCTCAGAACATAAGACAGCTTAGATATTTATAACAGCAGTATACATACATCGCTTCAATCCACATATTCATCAGGGTTATTTGTGCTTGGGTACCTAGGTCCATGTCTGGGCCTTATATAAACATATACATTCATAGTATAATTCATTCAAGGTATGAAGATGGTGTCTTTTAACATGATGTGAATAACCCACCTAGCCCATTTCTCAGTGAGTAAGTCGGAGGAGTCATTTAGGAAGTAAGAAATCTTTTCAGACCTATATATATATGAGCCATTATTTCCCTCCAATCTAGCACAGTGGGTATCTTGGTGTTCAGCTAATTCCGTGTCAGGGCTTTCTTTGCCGCTAAAAGGGAAATCCCCATCAAGTAGCGTGTATGGGTGGTCTTTATGTCTAGGGGGAGGATATGTAGAATAAAGAATTCAGCAGTAAGTATAAATGCAGTACCCATCAATTCACTTAATTCAGCTTGTACTGAGTTCAAGAAGGGCTGAATTTTGGGGCAAAGCCAGAATACATGTGTGTGGTGTGCAGTGGAGTCTCCACACTGACACCAACAAAGTCCCAGAGGGGTCGCTGTGAAATGAGCAGTTATTGCTGGGGTTTGAAGTACCTAAGCCTTACCTGCCAGGCAAATAGTCTCCAGCTATGAGAAAAATTAAGTTTTGATGTTATTCTACAGCCCTTTTCCCATAGTGACAGGGGCACATCAGTCCCAAATTCTAGGCTCTATTTTGCATGGTATTCATCTGTGTTTAATCCTAGGGTTTCTATGATGGCACTGTATAGGGCCGAGATAATGTGAGGCATCCCCCAGAAATAATGCATTGCTGAAGACAGGTAACCAGGGGAGGGATGGCTTCAGGGTCTCATAGTTCTGGGGGGAGGGAATAACAGAAATGCCTCAACTGCAGGTACTTGTAGAAATCAGACTGACGAAGTCCACGGGTACAGCTCAACTCCTGAAAGGAATTAAAGTCCCTGCCATGCAGAAACTGCGAGAGGTAAGAGAGTTATAGATGACCCCAGGTTTCAAAGGTGTGGTTAAGGGAGGCGGGGACGAAACTCTCCAGGAGAGCCACTGGGCAGACCAGGGGAAGATACATGGTGAGGGACAGTTGTTTATGAATCTCAGTCCATACCTTCAACTGGAACTGGATCCACAGGTTCTGGGGGAGCCAGTTATATGGATAGGAGGTGGAGCAGTGTAACACTAACCTAGCACACTTTCGGTGTGGGATGAGATCCTCTTCTATTTCTCTCCACCGAGTCAAGCTGGCTCTTGACAGCCTGTGTATCATAAAAGAGAGGTGTGAGGCCCAGTAATAATGTTTAAGGTTTGGAAGAGCCAAACCGCCTTTAGCTCTTGGGAGAGTCAGAGTGCAGAATTTTATTCTGGGACGACGCCCAGACTATATGAACCTACTGATACATTTGTTCCATATTTGAAATATCTTGGCAGGAATATGTATAGACATATTTTGGAACAAATACAGGGCTTGGGGCAGAATGACCATTCTAATTACATCTACTCTCTGTATGAGATTTAATGGGAAAATATTCCACCAGGCCAAGTCCGATTGAAATTGCATAGTGAAGGGGTCATAATTGAATCTTTTGGCATTCTCGGCTCGGTAGGATAGGCATATGCCCAGGTACTTCAATTTTACCAAGTCCCAGAGGAAGGGGAATCTCTGTGCTAGTTCCACTGTGGGGGAGAAATTGAATGCCAGGGCCTCTGTTTTACTGGTGTTAAGCTTGTATCCTGAGCATCGACCAAATTGCTCAATTATATTAAATACCGCTGGGACTGACCTGGAGAGATCCGCAAGGAATAACAGGACATCATCAGAGTATAGGCCAATACGGTGATCTATTTCTGCAACCTCTACACCTTCTACCAAGGGGGACTGTCTAATGGCCTATGCCAATGGTTCAATGAAAATGGCAAACAAACCTGGGGACAGAGGGCATCCGTGACTGGTGCCCCTGTAGAGGGGGGAAATAGGTGGAATGATGTCCGCTGACTTTGACACATGCTTTAGGAGAGGAGTACAGGGTTCTAATCATGGAAACAAAAGGGAGAGGAATGCCCATTGTGGTCATAGTTGTAAACAAGAAGGGCCAAGAGGCCCTGTCGAAAGCCTTCTCAGCATCTAAGTTGAGAAGGATAGATGGGGAACTATGAGATTGCATTTCCTGGACCAAATGTAGTGCCCTTCATGTACTGTCTGTGGTAGATCCAGCACTAACGAAGCCAGTTTGGTCAAGGTTAATGAGGTAGGGCAAGACCGAATCCAGGCGCTTGGCCATAATAGATATAAGGAACTTATAATCCGCATTTAAAACTGAAATTGGGCAGTATGATGTACACACTTGTGGGTCCTTGCCAGGTTTGGGGATCAGGGATATCACTGCATATGACCAGCTGGGTGGGGGTCAATTGTCCCTTGTAGGACTTCATTATCCACCTGCAGGAGGATTGGTGTGAGTGTCTGCACAGAGTGTTTATAGAGTTCAGCACCATAGCCATCAGGGCCAGGGGCTTTCATTGTTTTAGCATGGGTGATGACAGCCAAGAGCTCTGTGTGTGTAATGGGAGAAACACAATGATTTTGCTGTTCCATGGTCAGCCTAGAGAGGTCCAGAGGCTGGAGAAAGGCCCTGATGCCGTCAGCTTCTGAGGGGTGATCTAGGGTGTAAAGTTTTTTATAATACTCGCTAAATACCTGAGTAATTTGGCTCACCTTTGTGCACTGAGCACCCGTGGCTGGATCTCGAATTATGGGTATAGTTGGAAGGTACCTCTGCTTGCGTAACCAGAATGCCAGCATGCTGTTTTGTTCAGTTGAACTTTGCCATGATCTCAGAATATGGGACTTATGTATATAATACAAATATAAAAAAAAAAATATGGGGGCAAATATTTTTGATGCCTTACTGTTCTACATACTGGAATGTATATACTAACCAAACTAACCAGATAAATGAGACCCTTGGGTCTAAGCTGAAAAGATTGTATCTTGTCAATTGAACTTTGTCAGCCAGACATGAAAATGGCAATATATGCTATACAGGGCTATTTTATATAACAGGACCCTGAGGTTATCTGATTGCACAGACATCATACTGGAGAGGTCAGGATGTCACAGGCCTCCAGCACCTGATGCACTAAATATACAGGTATATGGGTCCTAATCTGGATTTTTTGAGCTCCATGCCTCAATAATATTGACAATGTTGAATGCATTAAAAGGGGGAAGGGGGGGACTAGGCTCAGGCCATATGGAGCTATTATGCATACTGGGATTACAAAGCGTGCTTACTGCTGGCTCCCTCTCTTTCTCCTGAACCTCATACTTCATCACTCTTTTTAAGTGGGAGCTAGATAAGCTCCTGGGTGGCTTGGAGAACTAGGTACTCTGATAGACCCCCATCCCCCGGTCTGAACCATGTGATTGTGTCACCTCTCATGAGCTTTGGACACCTAAAACAGTATCTTAAACTGTCCTTTTTCCTGGAAACCGTATTGTATTATAGTTTACTGATGCACTATTGATTAAAGAGCATCAGCCTAGTTACTAAAAGTTTAGGACATCACGTTGATGCCCATCTATTACCATTTAACTATAGTTCCCTTATTCAAAAACGTCTCCAGAGAAGGTCTAATAAGTTTGACCTTCATATACCATTGCAAAAAGGTATTACCTGGTGCCAGACAGAACAGCCTTCTTGAAGCTAGAGGCAGAAGCTAGAGAGAATCTACGGACATGTCTCCCATGGCAAAGAAGGAAGAATATTTAGTATTAAGGCTGTATTCTCATATTATGCATTATTTAAGCAATACGGCATGACAGGGTGTGTGTTATTGTGTAATAACATCACTCCTGGAGTGGGCTGAAGCACAAGGTGAAGCTGAGTGCTTTCATCACCCCAGGAGGGATGTTATTACACAATAACACTCACCCTGGAGTGCCTTTTGCTATTATACAATGGCTCACTTGTTAATTTAAAAAGAAAAAAAAATACATTTGTATGCAAATTTTCATTTAATTTTGGGCGCATATGTGTATCTTTAAAAAAAAAAAGTCCTGAATATTTCTTCTACAAAGTGAAACTCCTGCCAGAATGATGTTGCCTGCTGAGCCCCGCACCCCCCTCTTGTTTTTGCTGCTGTGTCAATGAAGATATAACCTCTGCCCTTACCGGCTGTTTGTGGTGCTTGAAGGGGACTGTCTTGGAGTTTTATTTTAAATTCTGCTAATTTTTTCCTGTGACTGTCAAGCCATTCACCATCATGTAACGTGACTTCTACAGTCAGTCTGTCGAGAGTGCACACGCTGACAGGACCTTGGTGCCGAGTGGGAAGAGCCATGTGTCTCTGTCTTTTTTTTCTAGTGTTCATTTTAATTGGATTTTTCTTTTTATTTGACATGTGTTCTGGGGAATTGGTGGCCAAGCGGGATTGTTCATCCAGTCCGTTATGTAAAGAAGTGAGCTGCACAGAGTGTCATTTTCAGGTACAAGCTGCACTTTTAGATGCTCACAGACGCAGGTAGTGCTGTTTTAGGAGGAAGTTGTTTTGGCTTGAAGTTTGAGTTGTTCAAATAAAATGATATTCGGGAAGAGGCTGCTGATGTCATTGTGACCTAACTAGAGCCAGGAATCAGGAGAAGGCTCATGGATGTTTAGGTGAGCCATGTCAGCTCTTGGGGTATGGGGCTTTGGGGTATTGTAGCAGGGAGGGATATTCTTTCATGCAGTTTGGTCATTTTAGTGTCTACCCTAGATACAGTGATGTTATTGTGTAATAACATCACTGTGTCTAGGAGTCAGTAGCCAATCAGTTTGTCAGAATGTTTCTTGCCATTGTATAATGTTAGGTATAGATATCACAGTTTAAGATCTTATACCTCAACATTAATGGTCAGGGAACTCCGGTTCGAAGGACCAGAGTGATTTCAGCTTTAAAAAAATAAAGTGGGATTTACTTCTTATACAGGAAACTCATCTTACTGATTTAGAACATGGCAAATTACTTAAAAATGGTTTTAAGTAGGTAGTAGCCTCATCATATATCATTGGAAGACATTGGAGAGTGGCAGTTCTGGTGCCATGACATTCTATTTTGCAAATTGATAAAACCTATGCAGATTCAGCAGGAAGGTTAACATTAGGGACTGAGTTACTACAGGGAAACGCCTAACTGTGGGTAGTAATTACCTTCCCCAGGCTCGGATGACTCTAATATACAGCATTTCTTTGAAAAAAATATTCATTTCTCTGATGGAACCATACGACTAGGAGGTGACCGTAACTTCTTATTGGATCCTAGTAAAGATACATCCCAAGCCCCACCCCCCAAAGGCTACCTCTGGTCAGAAACATGGTCACCGCCTAATTTGGGAATTGGGCTTTATAGATGTATGGAGACACCATTACAATCACACTCAAGATTTATATATTTTTCTCCAATCCACGCTCCATCTATTCCAGAATAGATTATTTCTTAATGACTGGGAACATATGGACTAGATACAGGATACTCATATAGGAAATGTAGCCCTTTCGGACCACGTGCCTCACTGGATAACTCTGTCTATAGATACCACACCAGTATCTTGACAGTGTCGGTTTAACGGAGCCCTTCTCCAGGACCCTGAATTTGTTGTATTATTAAAGAATAAAATAACCTAAATACTTCAAGAAAATCTTTCTGAAGATATTTCAGCCAGCGTTTTGTGGGATACTGTTAAAACAGTTTTGAGATGAGAGATTATTGAATTTGCCTCTAGAAAAAAAGGCACAAAGGGAACAACAGTTGGCAACCCTTACAGAGAAATTATGCTGTATGCAAATGGCACATAAACAGGGTGATGCCTCACTGCTTCCCTTCACAACTAAAACCCAGGCTGAAATACAAAAATCTTAGATACCTAAACACAACTACCCCTCATGTACCTTAGGCAAAAATGCTATGAAGGTGGCACCCGGGCCTCAAGAATCCTAGCATATCGCCTTAGTCAAAGACAAAAGGCAACCACTATAACTAAATTAATATAACCACATACGGGCACAACCTGCCAGACAACAACCACCATTCTGAATGCCTTTAAAAGCTACTATTCCTCCCTTTACACCCACACTCCGGAACCACCACAATCCATATATGAAACTTTCTTTAGTAAACTACAACTACCTAAAATGACAGAACAGCAACAACTCACACTATTGGGACCAATCCTGGCATCCGGAATAGGGACAGGTATTCAGAACCTTAAAAACAGGGAAAAGCCCAGGCCCAAATGGTTACACACTGGGGTTTTACAGACACCAGAAAACTCTTCTGCTCCTAATACAAACTACTTTTCAAGAGATACAAGAAAAACAGGAAACCCCGGATAGTTGGAATTATGCCAGTATTTCAACCATAATAAAACCAAACAAAAACGCGATCCATTGTGACTCATACTGCCCAATTTTGGTACTAAATAGAGATTACATAATCTTAACGGTTATACTGGCAAAGAGATTAGAAGGTTTATTACCTACGTTGATCCATAGGGATCAGTCAGGGTTTACAGCGGCATGTAAAACCACAGACAATATTAAATAAACCCTATATCTCATATAGCACATTAACAAAATCAAACTTTCCTCACATATTTTAGGCTTAGATGCACAAAAAAGCTTTTGATAGGGTTTCCTGGAGATTTTTATTACATACTCAATCTAGATTCCAGTTCCCTTTATTTTTTCTAGATCTTATCCGGGATCTGTATGTTGCTACCCAGGCCAATATAAAGACCAATGGCACATATTCTTCTAGATTTACATTAACCAGAGGTACCCATCAGGGCTGTCCCATGTCCCCTTTTTTGAACTGCAATCTATGTAGAACCTTTAGTACATCTACTGAGAACAACGGACAGTATCCAGGGCATTAAGGCTGGCAGTATAGTGCATAAGGTTGCATACTATGTCGATGACCTTTTGATTTATTTAACTAACCCCGAACAATCCCTTCAAGAGTTCTTCAAAATTTTAAAAGAGGTGGAGACATTATCAGGATATAAATTAAATACCCATAAAACAAACACTTTCACCTTTCACTGCAACCCTACCCCTAACCTACTACACCATTTTCCATTGCACTGACATAGGCAACATTTTAAATATTTGGGTATATGCATCCCAATTAATTTGCAGGATCTGTATAAAATCAATTATGTTAAACTTACCACTCAAATTAATGATGATTTGGCTAAACTTATTCACCTTCCTATTTCTTCAATACAACACACAGATTCAATTAGAATGAATATTGAACACTGTTTTTTATATCTATTTCAAAACATACCCTCGATACCCCCATCTGAAGATTACAATAAATGGAGTAAAGCTATCTCCAGATATATCTGGAATGGGCAAAGACCATGGATAACTTATAAGAACCTACAGCTCTCTAAATTACAAGGAGGATTAGCCCTCCTAAATCTATCTGATTATTGTAAAGCAGCACAGCTACAACACATTGGGACTTGGCTAGATCCAACAGCTACCCCTTACTGGAAAGACTCAGAATTACCGGCAAATCAAATTGAGACACAGGAACTGTTATTTACAGCATTAAATCAGGAACTCAAACTTGAATCACAGTCCCACCCCTACATACTCTTTGATATATCTCTGGAGATCTCTACTAAATGCCCCCATATTAAAGACAAATTGTAGATACTTGGAATGGTTAAGAACTGATAACTATTTTCCTCCTAATCTATTGAACAATGCCTTCTCTAGATGGCATAGACAGGGCTTACAACATCACTATCAATACTACAGTCAGGGCATATTTAAGAGCTTTACCCAATTACAGCAGGATTTCCAGCTGTCTATAGGTGATCATTTCAGATATCTTCAAATAAGACATTGTTTCAGTCAGAGATTTGGGCTAAAAAGGGATAGAAACACAACATCTACATTTATACAGTTTCTTATTCTTATATGAAAAAGAGGATCCCCACCCCATTTCCTATCAGAAGCCTATCAGCTATAAGAGGCAGCCAGGGGGAAGGGATTACTTTGCTACAAATACACTGGGAAGCAGAAATAGGCTTGCAGCTTCCAGACCATGAATGGCAAATAGTATTTCAGAATCAACATAAAATTACATCCAGTTTTAAATGGAAGGAATTCAGCTGGAAGATAGTAACACGCTATTTTCATACACACCAAATTACTGGAAATTATGACCCACAATGCTGTACAACATGCTGGAGCGGGTGCAGCACTGCGGGTGCTACTCACACCCATATTTTAAGGAAATGCCCTCATACTGTCCACTTTGACAATGACAGAAACAGCTATAAATGAGTTGCTACCAGATATGGGACCGCTGATCATTCAAATGGCACATTTTTCAATATACCTACCGCAATTTAAAGTACAATTATACAGGAAACAATTAGGAGTATGGTTGATAGCTGCCAAAAATCTATAACTAGACACTGGTTAATACCATATTGCCCTATGCAGCAAGAATGGGAAGACATAGTGATGTCCATCTATAGGATGGGGCAATAAACAGTGGGCTTTAATCAGCAACCCAAAAGTAAAGCTTGCAGTTACAAATCAATGGAAAAGCTGTGTGAATTGGCTCATGGGACAGAGAATGGATATCATACCATAAGTTGTCTGAATATGGATTTAAAATTGAAGAAGTCAATCAGCACAGCATCACTAGAGGTGACAGGTGAATCACGTATAGGGAGTAGGAAAATAGCATATATCTAAATTCAACAGTGTGACACTGTTAGAATAAATGACATGATGATATCTGAACTGTATTACTGATTAAGTTTTAATCTAAGTACGGTATATAGATGGATAATATTGTCAACTGATAATTTTACATGTCTATGTAGACACAAATATGGAAAATATGCACCTGTACTATGTATTACAGATTAAGGTCAATAAAAAATATAACAAAAAAAATGGAAATACTAATTTCACCACAGTCTTTGTAAGCAGAGTGTAACTTGCAGTTTTGGAAGTAGTTTCTAGAACCATTCAGGAACATTGAAAATATGTGAAAAACTATAGTTTTTGTGCTAAAACACAGTACAGAAGTGACAGTAGCCATAAATAACCTAAACTAAAAAGGGTTTTAAAATAATACTATCTTTAGGACTTTGCCTTCAAATGGCAGGATCACCATTTGTGGTGACTACACTCTTTAGCAGAAACTAAAGACCTGTTGTTGGAATGCTGGGAGGCTTAAAACCAGCACAGTGAGTGAGCATCTTAGGAAAACATTCTAAGTTCTGGAACACTATGCACCTCATGGAGATGATGAAGATATTTGACCAGGCTGTTCTACTTCAAATTGTTAGAAATATTTATTTCTTTAAGCATACCAACACCAGTCAACCTATGGCAACAGCAGCAGGCCTGCAATGCTTCACCTCCTGGTTCATAGACTCGTAGGATCATAGGAAGGATACAAGTCAGTTAGCAATAAGCCTAAATGACTCACCAGTTCTCAATAGTCGAACACAGAGGTTTCATCACCCATCAATTTATCTAAAGCTGTTTTAAAGGACTCCATGGATGTGCTCTGGACCACTTCCTCTGGAAGGCTATTCCAATGGTTCACCACCCTTTGATTAAACCAACATCCCTCCTACCTGTTTTGTATAAGTCTCCTTTTAACTTATAATTATGTGATCTGGTCACTCTTTCTGTATTCTTTCTCTCTAGCCCTGCACATTCCCATAAATCATTCTCATGTAAGGCTTTATATACTAAACATAAGTCTTTCCTAGGCCTTCTATAGTCGAGCAAGTACATCTTCAGCTTTATTAATCTGTTAGTGTAAGTCCTGTCTGGTACTGTCTTAAACTTTCTTGTTGCCCTTCTCTGAACTTGCTGAAGTAAACACATACTACTTTTACTATGTGGAGCCCAAAACTGGACGCAGTATTACACGTGGGGCCTCAGCAATGTTCCATACTGGGGAATAACAACCTCCCTATCTCTACTTCTGACATTCCGAGAAATACATCCTAAGATCCTATTCCCCCTTTTTGCTACTTCCCTACAATGTTCATCAAATAACACCTTATTAATAATGACAATGCCTTGATCCTTTTCCATGTTTGCATTCTGAAGTTTTATACCATCTAGGATGTATGCTATCATTTTGTTTCTACCACAAAAGTACATGATCTTGCATTTTCAAAGTTAAAAGATGGTTTGTGTTTCTTTGCCCAGATCTCAAGATTATGAATTTCACTTTGAAATTGTACTACAGCATCGTCTTTGTCAACAATTGCCCCTATTTTAGCATTGTCTATGAATTTGCAGATCCAAGCATTGGATGAAGTCAGCATTGATAAAATGTAGATGTTGAAAAGGGTAGGCCCCAAAATAGTCCCTGTGGCACTCCGCTGGTCACATCACTCCACTCAGAGAAAAAGCCTGTTATACATACTCTTTACCTCCTCTCTTCCAGCCATGAATTAACCCAAATAATAATATTAACATCACACTTTCAATCAATAAGTCCCTTTATTAAATCTGATAAGGCACTAAATCAAATGCCTTAGAAAAATCCCAAAACAGTACATCAGCCAGGAGCTCTACACAAAAGGCTTTGCTTAAAGGTTCGAAAAATTGGAGTAAATTGCTCAGACAGGATCTTTTGGACTTAAACCCATGTTGGGTAACATCAATCAAACTTTCCTGTACCAACTGCTTCTCTGTTTCTTCTTTCACAAATTCTTCCATAACTTTTCATATAATTGACATAAGACTTCTAGGTCAATATGTTTTATAATCTTTTTTTGAACCTTTCTTAAAGATCGGGATGACATTTGTTTCCCTCCAAACAGGTATTACTCCTCCTTCTGAAACAGAATTTGAAACATTTTTGGCTAAAGTTCCTAAAAGTTTTTCTGCTAGAACTCTTATAAGTCTTAGATGAAATCCATGAAGTCCTGGTGATTTGTTAGGATCTTATTTAGTTTATTTTATACATCCTCCTTTTCTGATGATAGTATTCCATTTTTTTTGGGGGGGGGGGGCTGTAATGGTATACTCCGAAGTCTTATGCATTGGTTGGAAGACATAAAAGAAATGATTACTAAATATATCAACCATGGCTGTACCTTTTCTGATTAAATCCTCACCCATTCTTATGGGACCTAGTTTCAGCTTCCCATTTTTTTTTTACTGTTTATATAACTGTAAAAGGCCTTTTTTATTATATCTTGTGTTTGTTGCTAGTTTCATTTCTTCCTCTCTTTTTGACTTTTTGATGTGATTTTTTTCATTATCTAACTATGTCCCTGTGTGCCTGCCATGTTGCAAGGGAAGAATTATTCTTAGCCTTTTTATAGGCCTTTATCTTCTGCCTAATCAGTCTTTTTATATGTCTATTATACCAGCTGGCAATTGTGCCTGTGTCATTATATTTACTTCTCCCTGGGACAAATTGCTTTATATAGTACTGCAATTTGAAATAGAGTTTATTTCATATTTGTTCTAAAGTGTTTCCATAGATGTCATTTCCCCAGTCCTATTCAATTACATATTTTTTCACATTTGGGAATCTTGCCTTAGTGTAACACCTGGTCTTGGTTTATCCAATTACAGGTTTCCAGTTACCTTTTATTTTGGACTGTATCATGTTGTGGTTCCTACCACCTAAGGGCTCACTTACTGTACAGTTACCTGTTTCATTCTCCATGTGACTGAACACTAAATCCAGTATATTACTGCCTCATGTACTTTAACATATTGCTCAAGGTTATGTGTGACCATAATTCCAAATAATTTATTATCCAATGATGTTACTCCTGTGTTCTTATTTCAGTTGACATTTGGGAAGTTGAAATCTCTCACAGTCAGTGTCCTGTACCCGGGATTTATTCCATCTAATATCTCTATAAACCTATTGTTTTTCTCTGTAGTAAGGTTTGGAGCTCTGTAACATACACCCACAATTATTTACTCCCATTTATTTGGTTAATTTAAACCCATAACTGCTGGTTACCTAATCTTTCCTGGTAGCTCCCTAGCACAAAGGTAGGTACACTGGTACTAATGTGGTATGGGTAGTGCTCAAATGTGCAGTTGGACAGAGGCACTGTGTTGGTGGTGAGGGCTGGCTGTATTATAGTTTAGGATCTGCCTAGAAGAGAATGGAAGAAACTATTATTCACCATAGTAATGTTGTTTCTTCCAAATGGATCCGTCACCATGCTTAACAACTGCAATCATTCCACTGGAATGAGCTGTCCCTGGGCTTTTAGAACAGTATGCTATTTATGGAACTTAGAATGAAATTCAAACTCTGCTGTGTGGTCATACTCAGTCCTGCACATTAACATCAGATTTATTTCTAAAGTTATAGAAACATAGGAACATACACTTTGATGGCAGATAACGACCGCTTGGCCCATCTAGTCTGCCCATTTCCCTACCTGTTGGATAAGCTGCAGATGCTAGTTAACTAACAGCCTACTTCTTCCTACTCACCACCAGAATTACCTTGTGTCTGTCCCATGCATTCTTGAATTCCCCTACTGTTTTTGACCCCATGACCTCCTCAGGAAGGCCATACCATGTGTCCACCACCCTCTCTGTGAAAAAAATACTTCCTCACGTTGTCCCTTGAGCCCTCCCCCTCTATCTTCAAATTGTGCCCCCTTGTTCTTGCACATCTCTTTTTCTGAAAGATGCTACTCTCTTGGACTTTGTTGATTCCCATGAGGTACTTGAAAGTTTCTATCATGTCCCCCTCTCCCTCCTTTCCTCAAGGATATATATATATATATATATATTAAGCTCCTTTAGTCTCTATTCATATGGCTTCTCTTGCTGACCCTGCATGATTTTAGTTGCCCTCTTCTGGACTGCCTATATCCTGTCTATGTCCTTATGGAGATGGGGTCTCCAGAACTGCATGCAGTACTCCAGATGGGGTCTCACTAACTGTCTGTACAAAGGGAGAACAACTTCCTGTTTTCTACTGTTGATGCCTCTCCCTATACATCCCAGTGTCCCCCAGCCACCCTTACTGCCTTCTCACACTACTTGCTTACCTTTAGGTCATCTGATATGACTACACCCCAGGTCCCTTTCCATTTTTGTTGTTGTTAATATCTCCCCTCCCCCATAGTGTACTCTTCCCCTGGGTTTTTGTTTCCCAGGTGCATTACTTTGCACTTCTTTGCATTGAATTAGGCTGGCCTACTTTTGACCATTCCTCCAAACTTGCCAAGTCCCTTTTCATCCTTTCCACCCCCCCTTGTGTATCAACCCTGCTGCATATCTTTGTGTCATCTGCAAAGAGGCGAACTTTTCCTTCCAGTCCCTCTGTAATGTCACTTATAAAGACATTAAAAAGGACTTGTCCCAGTATTGAACCCTGCAGTACCCTGCTAGTAACCCTTCTTTCTTCAGAGTGGACTCCATTTACCATTACCCTCTGTGTACTGTTGTCCAGCCAATTTTTTACCCAGGCTTCCACCCTGGGGCCCACTTCCAGGCTGGCTAATTTGTTTATTAATCTTTTGTGTGGGACTATGTAAATGCCTTGCTAAAGTCTTGGTAGGCCATGTCCACAGCCCCTCCCTGGCCTACTACTTTGGTAACCCAGTCAAAGAAATCAATAAGATACATCTGACATGATCTTCCCGTTGTGAATCCATGCTGCCTTGGGTCCAGTACCACACTGGCCTCTAGGTACTCAACAATTCTTTGTTTCAGAAGTGATTCCATTATTTCCCTACCACTGAGGTCAAGCTAACAGATCTGTAGTTTCCTGCCTCTGCTTTGCTCCCACTTTTGTGAAGGAGAATCACATCTGCCCTCCTCCAGTCCTTAGGTACCACATGTATCCTCCCATGATTTGTTAAAAAGGGTAGTCAGTGGTGTCAATAGTTCTCCCTTTAGTTCTTTTAGAATTCTGGGGTGAATCCTGTCAGGCTCCATTGCTGTGTTCATCTTTCAGAACCCTTTCTTCTGTGAACGGACTGGTATTGACCCCCCAATTCAGAGTGCTTCTATTGATTGGATTAGGTACCTCCCCCTCCTCTTCTTTTGTGAATACTGAGCAGAAGTATTCATTCAGTATCCCTGCTTTTTCACTGTCACTCTCTGCCCACCCACCCTCCCCTTAATTAAGCCTCACTAGCTCTCCCCTGGTCTTTCTTCGCTCCCTAATGTACCTATAAAAGGTTTTATCCCCCTTCTTAACTGAGTTGGCTATCTTTTCCTCAGTTTGGCCTTTGCTATTCTGACTGCCTTCCCCACTTCCTTCTGCTTTAACTGGTACAGTTCTCTGTCCTGCTCCTTCTGTGTTTCCTTATACTTCCTGAATGCTATCTTTTTCTCCCTAACATTCCCCCCCACCTCTTTTGAGAACCATAGTGCTTTTTTCTTTTATTTTGATTTGTTTATTTGCTTCACACAAAGGGTTCTTATCTCTGTGATGGCAGTTTTGATGTTTCCCTATTGTTTCTACACCCCTCCTTCTTGCCTGTTTGCTAGTGCTTTTCTGAGACACTCTCTCATTTTGACAAAGTCAGCCCTCCTAAAGTCCAGTACCATTACTTTTGTATGTCTTGACTCTGCGGCTGTGTTTATCGTGAACCACACTGTTTGGTGGACTCTTGTTCACACATAGCTACCCACTTCTAGATCTGAGATCCTCTCTCCATCCCCATTTGAGAGTACCATGGCTAAGATTGTTCCCTCCTGAGTAGGTTCCAACACTAGCTGTCTGAGTCAAGCCCCTGTAGGGCATCAGGAAAGACCCTGCTCTTGGATGTGGCTGCAGTAAAGGTGCTCCAGTTAACATATGGCATATTCAGGTCCCCCATCAACAATATCTCCCATTTTTCTGCCATCCTAAGGATGCCTTCTATCATTTCCTTGTCCATTTCCTCCCCCTGAGATGGGGTCTGCATACAACCCCCCATGCAGATTGTTGTGCCATTTCCAGTCTCCAGGGTGACGCTCAGAGCCTTATCTCCTCCCTGTTTTCTGTTATGGTGAGCGATGACCACTAAAACTAGCTAAATGAATACCAAACATATACTGAAAAATGTTTTGAAAATTTTGAAAAATAGTTTAAACATGGCAGAACAATTTTAATTGTAATAAAATAAATAGAAGGCTGAGACCACTGAGCAACAATTGTAATGGCACTGTAACAAGTAATACTTAAACAAACAGAAAGAACTTACTCTTGTTTGAACCTTTTACCAGGTTCTGGAAGGGGAGGTAGGGACAGGGATTATTAAGAACAGTAAGGGATCCCTTTGGAAGAAACATTACTATGGTGAGTAATTTTTTTCTTCAAACCCCAGGAATCCTTCACTAATGCTTAACTGCTGATGCCATAGCAGTACC
Organism: Neoceratodus forsteri; assembly: GCA_016271365.2. NCBI lineage: Eukaryota > Metazoa > Chordata > Ceratodontiformes > Ceratodontidae > Neoceratodus > Neoceratodus forsteri. The sequence continues at coordinate 1,365,139,913 of CM057455.1, read as the reverse complement.
TTGGGAGGCTGGGTAGAGGGCCTACTTAGGGAAATGGTTCTGCAAGACAGCAGTGCCAAAGCTGGCATCCCTTCTGAACCTCATGCCTAGACAGCAGTGCTTTGTTAAAGTGTGCACTGTTTTCCAAGTAACTACTTTACAGATTTCCTGAAGGGAAATACCTCTTGATGCTGCCACAGAAGCAGCGGTGACCCTTGTGGAGTGCACCCTAAGGCCTTTGGGTGGCAACTTGCCAGCTTTGTCATAGCAGAACTGTATGCAGGAAACTATCCTAGGAGAAATGTTTCTCTTGGATTCCAGTTTCCTTTTCCCTACTTCACCATAAGTGACAAATAATTGAGTGTTAGTGGACCTGACAGCCTTTATGCGGTCCAAGATATGTAACTCAGTGCCCTCTTTACATTCAGACTGTGGAGCTTCTGTTCTCCTGAGCTGGATGTTGTGGTAAAGAAAACTGGGAGTGTAATAGATTGATTTTCAAGTGGAATTCAGACTCCACTTTGGGGAGGAATTTTCTGTTAGTTCTTAGGACTACCTTGTCCCAGTGAAAGATGATGTAGTGTAGGTCATCTGTGCAGAAGGCTTGCAGCCTACTCATCCTTCTGGCAGACATCACAGCCACCAGGAAAACTGATTTCTAGATGACATTCTTCAGTGTAGCAGTTTCCATGGGCTGAAAATGAGCCTCCATCAGTTGAGCTATGTACATATTAAAGTCCCAGTGTGGGATAGGGTCACTTATTGGAGGGTACAGGTGATAAATACCTTTAAAAACCTTTTGAAATGGGTTGTGAGGCCACTTACCTGTCTTTACCAGCTGATCTGCAAGCTGCCACTGCTGCCAAATGAACTTTCAGGACCGAGGGCCTCAGGCATAAGGAGCAGACATGGTCTAGGTAGTCCAGGATTGTACACAGACTTGCTCACAGTGTGTTGAGCTGTCTAAGGGGAACACCAAAGGAAACGTTTTTTTCCATTTTGAAACATAGGTTCTCCTATGCCTCCCAGGAACAGTGGGAGGCAATCAAAGCAGGGATAGCAGTGGTGACTTAACTCTGTATCAAACAGGTGAGTAAGGTGAAGAGAAAGAAGAGACCACTGTGGTTTTCTGCAGAGGTAGAAGAAAAGGTTAAAGCAAAAAAAAAAAAGCATTTAGGCAATACAAAAAGACTCAGGAGGAAGGGGATAGGGAATGGTATCAGAAAAATCAAAGTGAGGCAGGGAAGGCAGTTAGGGGAAGCCAAGGCATGAACAGAAGAAGGTATAGCAAATTTAGGAACATGACAATTCGTTCCCGACAACTCTACCCATGATGTTTCGCTCCCAGCATTATGCTCCAGAGACAACTCGCTACTATAACAACTCACTCCTGCATCTATTCACTCCCTAGCTCACTGCTGCATCTATTCACTCTTCAACTCGCTCCTGTGTCTAATTGTTCCCTAGTCCAAAGTTCAGTGATTAGCATTTATTTTCACTCCTGTGTCTAATCGCTCCCTAGTCCAAAGTGCAGTGAATCGCATTTATTTTTTGAATACAAAAATACTGTCTTACCTTCGATCTGTCTGTGTGTCCCAGAAGTGCAATGATAATGTAGTCCCTTTCATGATGTAGTTTGTTAGTCCCAACAGGAAAGGTAGTCAGACACAGCCTGTGCTGGACCATGTTACCATACCATAGTTACCATTTACACCATAGTGTAACAGAGTAAGTTCTTCGAATCGTTGAGTTAAAAACATTCTTTATTAAAATAAATGCTAAAAAAGTCAGTAGTTGCTGTCCATTGCTAATACTCAAAGCTGTGAGCTACACCTCGAAGAAATTCCTCAGTGGTGTGATCAGTGCACTTCTCGAGTATACATGCAAGCCTTGCCACATTATCTCTATAAATGTGGCATGGCCCTGCTAGTGGGTTTCCTGCTATAATTTGTTCCACTTCGGAATTCCGCTTTCTCTGAATCCCTTGCAGTCCATCAATAAATTTCCAGATAGTTGGGTGCACCAGGCGCAAAATTCTTTGCATACCCTGATGAAAAATCTCAACAACATTGTTTGTTTTTGCTCTTCCATCTGACACACTTTGAGAATGGCTCCATAGTTCTATTGGGAAACGTGGTTGTCTTCTCCCTGTGCCCCTTCTGTTTCTCCTTCCAACCCACATATCCTCGATATAATCTATTAGAGGTACAGGCTCTTTGGGGAAAATGTACATGCTTTCTTCTGTGATCTCAAATCTTGAGACTACTTGCTCTGGTGGGTAGAAAGCAAGGGCAGGGAGGTAATTGCATGTGAGTACAGATTTAGGATCTTGTGTATAATGTGTTGCCAGTCCCTCAGCTTGAATTTTTCTGTATAAACCTTGGGTAAAATGAAAGAAACACCCAACATGTTTAGCTTCAGGGAATACTGCTTTAAAAGCTGAAGTGCATGCCTGCTCAAAATCAATCATTATTACTTCTGGGCACAGGTTAGGGTTCAGTTCTAATGGCACACTGAACAGTCTTTCATAGCATTCCCTGCCCTGCTTTTCTCTGGTAAGAGTGCATATATGGCTGGCTGTACCTTGCCAAACCACTCTCCCATTATAATATATAGCTGTTTAAAAAGAGGGGGTGCCATGCTGAATGTTCCATTGGCATGCCACTGCTTGCACCATTCAAGGAACTTCAAGTTAAGCTGTTCCAAAAATCAGAATTCTGTTGCTACCGGGTCCACTCTCATGCAATAAAAACCTGACAGCAGTTCCATCAGATTTGGGCTTGTACATAGTACAGCTATCAGGGATTAGCAGTGCAAACAGATCCTTCAGATTGGGGGTGCACCATGGACATGCACACACTGAATTGTGCACTTTAGGTTTTTATCAATGATTTTACTTTGAGCAGCAAGTGACACATTCTCCTTTGCATGCAGTAGCACTTGCGAGGTTGTGTCCTGTGTTGATCCTGCCCTTTCCTTTGCCAGCTTCATGCTTCTCCACAGCGCAAGGGTCAGGTGCATATGTATGCTAACAGAATCAATGTGAAATTATAGGGTTAACATATGTTAATGTGTGAATTCGTGTATTACACAATTTCTGCTTCTTGACTGCAAATTCAAATTGCAAACTGCTTTCTTCTGATGGCCCATCTTGTGAAACATATAGATATAGTTCTGTTCATCAACCAGCTTCTTCTTGGCATGCTCTGATATTACAAACCTTCCTGTCATGACTGTCTTTGGCACAGTGTGATCAATAGCAACTGTAGTTCAGAATGTGAACGTGGGGGGAATTTGACTTAAAATTTATAGAAATGGTAAATCAATCAGAGTCCCTGGCTACTGAATTTTACTGGCCAATCAGAAACTGACAAGTTGCTTTTTGGGTGAAAAGAAAAGATTTACTTGACACCATTGTATATAGATGTAGCTTGTGCTCTTTGTACAGTATAATAAACTTATTTGTAGAGGAGCAATTTGACAGGGAGCGAATCTTTATAGGAGTGGATTGATGTAGGAGCGTACTGTCGGGAGTGAACTGAGGAGGCATAAGAAATTGGGAGTGAATTGTCATGTACCCAGCAAATTCAGTGGTAAAGGGAGACAAAACCTTTTACAGGTATATCAGTGAAAAAACGAGGGTGGGGTGGAGTCTGCAGCTGAAAAGAGAAAATGGGAGCAGTGTAGAGGATAACCACCAGAAAGCAGATATACAGAATAAATATTTCTGCTCAGTTATTATGGTGGAGGAGCCAGAGAGTGGTTCAGTAACAAGTGATAGGGGCATGATGGGCACAGAGATGGACACTGGCCCTTTTTCAAAGGAAGAGATCCTCAGGGAATTGGTGAAATTGAGAGTTGATATGGCAATGGGACCAGATAGGATGCACCCCAGGATTCTAAAAGATCCAAGGGAAGTGTTGGCAGAACCACTTACTGCCCTGTTCAGCCTGTAGTTAGAAACAGTGGAGGTCCCAAACGACTAGAGGAGGGCTGATGTAGTCTATACAAAAGTGGGGATGAGGAGGAGGAGGTGGGAAACAACAGATTGGCCAGCTTGTCCTCAGTAGTGGGGAAAGTCATGGAAATACTATTGAAGGAAAGAACCATGAAACACCTGGTTGTCAACAGTCTACAGGACACAAAAAAGGCAGCACGGTTTTATAGGAGGGAGGTCATACCAGACTAACCTCATTGAGTTTTTTGATTGGGTAACCAGGAAGGTAGATCAACGGGGGGGGGCAGTATATGTGGCCTACTTGGATTTCAGTAAGGCCTTTGACACCATCCTACATCACAGGTTGATAAGGAAGCTGCAGAACATGGGAATAGGACAGAAGGTGGTGAAGTGGGTGGGAAGTTGGCTGGATAATAGGACCCAGAGGGTGTTGCTAAATGACATTCACTCTGAAGAGGGTAAGGTGACCAGTGGGGTACCACAGGGATTGGTACTGATCTCAGTCCTCTTCAATGTCTTTATCAGTGACATTGCAGTGGGTCTAGAAAAGAAGATAAGCCTATTCGTTGATGACACTAAGCTTTCAACAGGGTGGATATGCCAGGAGGAGTAGACAGAATGAAAGGGATCTAAAGGAACTAGAGGATTGGTCAATGGATTGGCAGCTGAAGTTCAACGCAAAAAAGTGCAAGATAATGCACATGGGGCACAAAAACCCAGGAGTGTCATATCATATGGTGCGGGAAGAAACAGAATGCTCCAGGCAGGAAAGTGACTTGGGAGTGATCATCTCTGATGACTTCAAGGTTGGAAGGCAGTGTGACAAGGCACCAGAAAAGACTAGCAGAATGATGGATGCATAGGCAGGGGAATCAACAGCAGAAAAAGAGAGGTAATAATTCCCACTGTAAACGAGTTTGGTAAGGCCACATCTTGAGTACTGTGTCCAGTTCCAAAGGCCTCACCTGCCTAAGGACATTTATTTATTTATTTATTAGCTTTTGGTAACTGGGTAAGTGCACTAGGCAACAGTCCTGCCTATTTTCAGGCAAGACCCGGCAGAGTACAACAAGAGTAATACAGTGAAGACAACAGCACAATAACAAAAAATCAATTCAGTCATAACAGTGTGGGAGAACACATATGATATAAATACTAAACAGTACACAATATGTTATAACAAAATCAAGATGCAGTAAGATAGGTAATGCCTAGATGTCCCCAAAACAGAAGAAATAGGGAGGAGACACACAGTTAATTACAGTTACAGACTCCAAGTCCATAGAAGTGGGAGAACAGCGACTGCTTAAAGGAGTGGTGGGGGGGGTGTTTAACCTGGGGGGAAGTGAGTTCCAGAACTTAGGGGCAAAATAAGCAAAGGCCTGTTCCCCAATTTTTGTAGCACACGACCGGACTGATAGCATGGGGACAGATGAGGACCTGAGTGAGCGGACATGTGAGATAGGGGTAAGCAAGTCCCTCAGGGAGGATGGGCTGGGGGTCTAGTGAGTGAATCAATAAAGCAACCTAGGGAGTAAGAACGGAGGTCTTTGGGAGATAGCCAGTGTAAGCCGGAGTAGAGCCAGCAGTGATGCATCAGTTGAGGGGCAGATAAGGCAAACCTACATATATTGTTGTAGGAAGTGTCCCATTTGCTGAGCACACTAGTACTGATATTGAAGAGAACAGGGAGTGCATAAAGAAGTTGCAGGAGTAGCATGCCTCTAGCTACTGCTAACCTAGCAGAGAGGGTGAGTGAGTGCCGTATACGATAAGCTGTGCCAATTCTGGTATTAACGGCCCGGCACACCTCATTGACATGCAAGGAAAAATCGAGGGCAGGGTCAAGCGTGACCCCAAGGTATTTGAGAGTCACAGCATTAGTAACTGGTGTCCCCTCCTGACTGAGGACAAGGAATTTAGAGGATTCTGAGAGCACTTTTTTAGATGATCCAAACAGCATAGCCTGAGTTTTACCTATATTAAGGATTTGCTGGTTAGCAGAGAGCCAGGATTGGAGAGATTGAAAATCCCATGTGAGATTATTGTTAATTTCAGCAACAGTTCTGGCAGATTGGTAGAGCACTATATCATCTGCATACATGAGGTGGTTGCTGTGAAGGGACGTACAATGAATGTCATTTAGGAAGAGGGAGAAGAGAAGAGGACCAAATATCGAACCCTGAGGAACACCACGGGTAATTGGGATAGGGGAGGAAAGAGTTTTGCAGTAGGAAACAGCCTGGGAGCAGTTGTCCACGTAGCTACCAAACCAAGATAGGGTGGATTCAGAAGCACCAATGTCACTTAGTTTGGACAGCAGAAGCAGGTGGTGAACCATATCAAAAGCTTTGGATAGGTCAATGAACACTGCACCTGTGAGCAGGCCCTTATCCATATTGCTTTTGATATCACTCGTGAGGAGGGTCAGAGCTGTGGTAGTGCTATGCCCCACCCTAAAACCATATTGGGAGGGGGACTGAAGATTATAGTGACAGAGGTGCACAGAGACCTGTCAATGGACGAGTTTCTCCAGAAGCTTACTAAGAGTGGGGAGTAGAGAGATGGGGCAGTAATTGGTCAGAGGTTTAGTATCACCCTTCTTATAGACAGGGATAGTCTGTTGATAGGGTGGATGCAGTTCAGAGGAGGGCAACCAGAATGGTGTAGGGACTACATCACAAGCCCTATGAAGCTAGGCTGAAATAACTGAATATGTACTCCATAGAGGAGAGGAGGTAGAGGAGTGATATGACTGAAACATTTAAGTACCTCACAGGGAGAAGTAAGGTACATGAGAATGCAACTTTTCAGAGAAAAAGCTGCTCAAGGACAAGGGGCCACACGATGAAATTGGCAGGAGGAAGATACAGTGGAAACGTGAGAAAGTACTTCTTCTTGGAGAGGGTGGTGGACAAGTGGAACAGCCTGGCAGCGGAGGTAGTGGGGGTTGAAACAATAAATGGATTTAAAAATGTTTGGGATAGGCATAGAGGACTACTGGTAATTGGAGGAGGGGGACAACCTAATACTGGCAAAGCATAAAGCAGCACAGTTATTGGAGGTATTGGGGTAGACTAGGTAGGCCAAAGACCCTTAGCTGCTGACAAATTTATGTTTCTATGTTGTTGCTGGTTTCCTGGAAACCTTCTGCACTTCCATAACTTTTTCAGATTTAGTCTAGAGAACTCTAACTCTTCAAGAACTATGCTCTTAGGTACAGAGTTCTTGTGTCTAGGAATGTTATTCTACCCTGAGACAATGTCAGCAGACTGTTTTTCAGGGGCTGGCTGATAGGGTGCCTGTTGGAGAGGGACAGAAGCAGGGAGTACTATATCTGTCTGGCCTAGTCTGGAGCTAGGAGAATTACTGTTCAGAACTCCCTTCACAGTTTCATCAGTATTCTTGGCAAACATGGGAAAAGTGCAAAGGCATATAGAAGCCTCCCTGACCAGTTGAGGACCAGAGCTTCCTCTGGCACTATACTCACCAATGGAGGTCTGCAACAAAACAGTGGGAGCTGGTTGTTCTCCCAGGAAGCAAACAGGTCTGTTTCTGCTACACCCCACCATCTGAACACCACTGCTAGCACCTGCTGGTTCGGGCCCATTTGTGATTTCCCTGGCTGATTCTGCTCAGGGAATCTGCCAGCACAGTGTCTTTCCCTTGTAGGTGTACTGCTGAAAGTTGAACTTCTAGGGAGTATGCTAGGTTCCAGATCTTCACTGCTTCTATGCACAGCATTGAAGATTTTGTTGTTCCTCCCTATGTTTATGTAATACATTGTTATGTTTGTTCTGACCTGGAAAGACTGACCTCTGAACTGGGAGGAAAACACCTGTATTGCCAGATACACCACCCTGAGCTTGAAGAGATTTATGTGCTCCCGAGTACACCAGGTACCACTTGCAGAGAGATCCTCCAGGTGGGTGCCTAGCCTAGGAAGGAGGCATCTGTTGTGAGTATAGCCATAGGTGACTGCTGAAGGAATTCCCTCTCTGAGGTTTCCCCTTCCAACATTCCAGTGCTCTCAGCAAAGACTTTGTAACAAGCACTAGTCTGGACAGCAGGTTCCACCTGCGAGTCCAATCGTCTCTTGGTGATGCTGACCATCTCTCATTTTGAACCTGGCCTCTGGCATCATTGCAGTGGATAAGGTCATGCACTCCATTGCCTTTTCGTGCAGTGCCAGTATGGAGCTCCATAGGGCTTTCTAGTACTGTGCTGTGTAAGTCAAGTAACCTGCTGCTTTAGAAGCAGGGAAACTGATGTACAAAAAGTTTTGTCCATGCTATCCAGCTTCCTGGAATCTCAGGAGACCGAGAGGAAAGGGATACTTTGGTCTTGTCACAGGTGGCAATCTGGACCAATCCCTCATGATCAGGGTGGGAACAGAGGTACTCAGAATCCCGTTTGTCCATCTGATTTTTTTTTCTCAATTTTCTTATCTATGCCAGCAGCTGAGGTGGGTGCTGACATGATTTTACAAGTGACTATTTTAAGACATTATTGGATGGGCAGCATCAATCTCTTTGTGGGAGCTAAGCCCATCACATCCATGAAGTCTACCTCATCCTCATGGGTTTCTTGTGGGAAGATGTTGAGGGTAGGTGTCAGTGTGGCTCAGTTGGTAGCACATCCACCTCTGGGCCAGAAGGTTGTGGGTTCTAGTCCCACATCAGGATTGGGCTCACACCTAAAAATGCTGCCACCCAAGTGCAGTATTGGGGGGGGTGCTGTACTGTTGAGGTGTGCCATCCCTCAGACGAGACATTAAATTAAGGTCCCTTCTAGCCCTCCTGGTGGGTGTCCAGGTGGTAGCAAAGGAACACAAAGCATGTTTCACAAAAAAAGGAGGGGACTTTCCCCAGTGTCCTGGCCAATATTACCCTTCGCATTAAAAAGAATGGCTCATGCAATTGTTCAAGGCTGTGTGTGGGTGTTGATGTGCAAAATGGCTGCTACTATACATTTAGTCACTTCACAACCAGCCTAGCATTGCTCGTAAAACACATTTGGGTGTAATGTATATATGAAAAGCACTATATATAAAAGCTTCTTCTTACCATATGCCTTCCTTACAAAGGTACAGTGAGAGGTATATTTATCTAAAAGTCTTGGAGGACAACTAAATTCTTGCTCAGGAAAATTATCTGGTTCTATGGGTTCTCCTTCCTCCTCATCTCTGTAGTACATTTTAATCTCCTCCTCCTCCACAGGCACTGGAAATAGAACCAGAGCTGGGTGAGGAAGGGGGCAGGCATATTCATGAAATTCCCCATAGCAAGGAATGCCTGTGGGAATTGCCAAGCCTTTGTCATATCCTCTAGTAAAGCATTTTATTTGCCCACTGGCGGTTCCTTTCTTTCTTCAGGAGAAGGAACAGCCACACGTTTTTCTTTTTTCTTGGCAGGCACCATCTCCAGTGTCTGCTTTGAGACTCTTTTGGACACCCTGAGTTCTGAATCATCTTTTACAGCTTTATCTTTCTTTTTTGTCCCATTTGACAGGGACTGTTGTTTATTTTAAGGGGCTGGACCCTTCTCCAAGCCTTTAGGTGATGTGGAGGCAGACTGAGAAGCCATAAGGTCTCTAATTTACTAGCTCTTTTATTTTGTGTTTTACTGCAAAACTTCATACAGTGTTCACAGCTGGCAAAATCATGGTCTGGACCCAATCACTTTAAACACAACTCATGGCAGTCTGCCTTTGCCAGGAGCTGAAAACAAAGCTTACAATTTTTAAAACTTGCAGGTCCCATTTTCTTTTTGGGTCTGTCAGTCATGCCAGTCACTGACGGCCCTGGGAAAACATTTGCAGTTTCCGAAGAAAAAGTTTGCAAATATACAAAAAAAACTTCACAAATGTTAAGAGGGTTTTAAACACTCTGCCTCCAACATCAACTCAGTCCTATCCCTTTTCACCACTAATTTCAACAATATCTGGAACATCCATGACCACCTCAGGAAGGCCAGGGTTAAACACTCCCACCACCCATGGGTGTCAGCTTACCCAATCAATCTTTACAAAGCCCCAAACCTAGTGTGGGCATGTTTTATATCCCCCCACTCCCTGACTGACCTCCAGCCTTACTGGGCACTCAGGAATACGTGCACTAAAACTGTTCGCACTAAGGCCTTCTACTTCAAGGCCAAGCTCCATTCAAATCTCTCCTCACCCTCAAAGTTTGGGAAGGTTATCCACTCACTGTTCAATCTCCCAGCCCAGTCTTCCCCCACCTCCTGGTGGAAGACTCACTGGTCTCTTACCCCTCCTCCGTAGCAGCACTTTTTAATGAAATTCTTCACCACCTGTGCTCTACCCTATCACCCCCTCTTGATGCTGCTGTCCTTTCCCCAACCCAGTCTTCCAAAGGCATCTGTTTTCCACCTGCCCCCGGAAGCCTATTTAGCCATCATGGCTCTCAGTATCTCCAAATCCACTCCTGATGGTCTGGAACCCAAGCTCCTATGAATCCCTGCCCCGTCATTGTCCTCCCTCTCTCTCCCCTCCTAAACCTATCCTTCACCCTTGGTGCTGTTCCCCAGGTCTGGAAATTTGCCAATGTTCTCCCTCTGCATAAAGGGGCTAACCCTTCCATCCCTGGCAACTACAAGTTAATATCTCTCCTCCCCTGTCTTGCCAGACTGCAAGAATTTACTGTACACTCTAGGTTTGCTAACTTCCTTACCTCCTCAAACCTGCTTTCTCCATTCCAGTCTGGCTTCAGGAAGAACTGCTCCACTGTGTCCTCCCTGCTTCATGTAATTGATGTCATCCTCACCGGGAGGGATCAGGGACACATAACTTCAGCCATCTTCATTGACTTAGCCTAGGCCTTTGACTCTGTGTCCCACCCTCTCCTACTGAACAAGCTGCACTCATTGGGTCTCTCTGCATCCACAGTGGCCTGGTTTCAATAGCAGTTCACAGATCACCTACAGTTTGTTCAGGTAGGTGAAGTCCTCTGGCCTACCCTCCCAATCCTAGCAGGAGTCCCTTAGGGCTCCATTCTTGGCCCAGTCCTTTTCTGTATTTTCCTGAATGACCTCCCCTCAGCTTGTGTCACCTCACACATCCACATGTACATGGATAACATGGTCATCTCAGCCACAGCTGTGGAGGTCACACTACAGCATGATTTCCACAATGTTCTGTGCTGGTTCCAGGCAAATCAGCTTAAGGTGAAAACTAAGAAGACTGTGTCCATGACTTTCGGCACCAGTCAAAAATTGGCTAGGTTCTCACCTTCCCATATCTTCTCTGCTTTGGACTGCACCACAGTTGACACTGTCCCCACCTTCAAATACCTCAGGGTCTGGCTTGATAGCAAGCTGGATTTCTCTGCACACATTGACACTGTTCATAACAAACTTCACTCAAGCTGGAGCCTTATACTGCAACAAGGATTGCCTCCCCCTCCAGGTCCATAGGGAGTTGATTACTAAGATGATCCTCCTGGTGTTCAATTATGCAGACGTGATCTATGGTACCACTCCTGCCTCTTCTCTAGCAAGACTGGGCACCCTCTCTAATGCCTTCTGTCACTTTGCCACCAACTCCTCATCCTGTACACACCATTGCTTGCTATAATCATCCCTTTCCATCCTCCCTCTTCCCCAATGTCACTTATCCCACTGCACCTTCTTAATTGCCAAATACTGGTTTGGCACCCTCCCATTCTACCTTTCCTCACTTCTCTCCCCCACCCACTCCTCCTATTATTCTCTACACACCAAAGATGCCAGAAATGTTGCCGTTCCCCACCCTTACTCATGTGCAGGGCAAGCAGCCTTCTCCTACTGCCTACCCTCTCTCTGAAGCCAGCTCCCCTTTTCCCTCCGCCTCTCCCTGTCCCTCTATGCCTTCAGACACTTGCTAAGATCTGCCCCTGCCACCCTTCACTCCGGTCTCCCCCCTCTCCTAACCTTCCTTCTCCTCTTTAATTTATAGCCTTTTCCTCTCCCTCACCTACATTCTATTGCTCACCTACCTGGGTTTCCTGTTCTACTATCTCCCTGCCTACACTTTCAATACTTAGATGTCTCTTTTTGGCATTTGAATTGTTTACTCTGTTTCCCAGACTCTCATGTTATCATTGCTGTAATCTGTCTCAAAGCACTGTGATGACTGTTCACCTCTATTTGGCTTTATTTCCATGCAAACATATTGATCTGAATGATGCACTTTGTCAGCTTTTCATTTTTATTACTACAATGTTTTGCTCTTCCACGTTGTAATGTCTGGGTACTCCCTTTCTAGCGTTACTGCCTGGGAGTTTTACTCTTTGTATGCTTCACTTTGTATTGCTCATTAGTCCCTTACTGTAATGCATTGTTACTTCACCTCCCCCCCCCCCCGGGTCACACTTAGAAACAAGCCTTGGCTCAGCATGCCTTTCCCGGTTATCACATTTTAAATCAATAAAAAAAAGGATAAAATGCAGTTCCTTTCCTCAAAGATTTAAACAAGTAAAATATACCTCCAATGCCTCCCAATAAGTTTTTATTTAAAATAGCATGATATAGTCTCAGTTTCCAAATAAATGAGGACCTGAGAGTATTGTAAAGAAAAGAAAATACAAAAGCAGTTCTATAAAAGTAATTTTTATTCATTTATTTAAAATGAAAAACTGGTGGCACCTTGAAGCAGGAATCACACTGAAAATGGCCTTTTCTGGTCCCTGGGAATTGATGGGAAACTACAGAAAAGTTGAAATTTATATAGAACAAAAAAAAAATAGCAATCTAATTAACACAACGTATCAAAAAGTTAACTAAGCACAAATAATGAACTATAACATGACCAGAAGTGAAGGAAATACTTTGGAGTGACTGCTTTCTCCAGTCAGTTAAATACATCTGGCATTAGAGTGCTGGTGTAAGCATGACCACACAGCAGAGTTTGAATTTGATTATAAGTTCAATAATAAACACAAAATTTGAAAAGCTCCAAGGCAGCTCATTCAAGGGGAAGATTGTAGTTGATAAGCATAAGAGAAGGATTCTTGGGGTTTGAAGTACAGCCAAGACAAAAACACTTGTTGCACTGTGCATAGTACCTGCTCTAACCTTTCCTTCCTTCAGAACCCTGAACCTGCCTACAGTACCTCACACAACTCCTTATTTGCCTGCACACCTTGTAGCAGGAGCATATTACTAGTACAAGGCACAAAATAAGTGGGCTTGCTCTGTAATTTTCTACCCAAGAAAGTTTATTTGTTACTCAAATGCAGCCTTGTTCAGCAAAAGTTGCTGAACAACTGTTTTGTCCAATTGTAATAAAACTTTCCAAATTGTGGTAATGTAGTCCCCTAACTGGGGCAAAAGTACAGAAATTCAGTAATTTTTTTATTGCAGTTTGAAGCCTTCCCTGCAACTGAACTCTTCCGAACAGTATCTCATGGATGAAAATAACCATGTAGTTAAATTGCTACTCAGACCTGGCTGGTTACTAATCAAAATGTTGTTGGTTAACAAACACTGCTAATCATGTTTCTAAAACTAATTAATGCCATGTAGTAGAGTACTTAGCTTTTTATTTTGGGTAAACTTACTTCACTGGGTGACAGTTGGGTGGGGTGTACCAGTTGGTACATAGTGGGCTGATACAGTTTTCCAGGACACAGCACTAGCATGTGACCTAACCAACCTAATTTCCCTGGACAGAGGGACTGCACAACTTATTTAATAATCAAACAAGCAGGAATCGCACTGGAATGGGGTATTCATGATAAAACTGTCATCCAGATCAAAACCAAAATTAGGCACTCACCACCTCAGTAAAAGGGAAGCTCCACTCTTTGCCATGTATAAAAAAAGTCATATTTTATTGAAGCGCCGTTATAGGATCTATGGTGCCTGATACATTTCGGACATTTAGTCCTTTATCAAAGGCATAGAATACAGCATTGCTGAACATCTTCAGTACCTCCCGCATGACGTCATTTTTCTATGTCACATAACAATTACAAACACATGCCATAAACAGTTATTCAACATTCACAACATTGCACTTTATCACATTAAAATGTTTATACATATTCTATACATATATTTTTACTTGTATCAATATGTAGACATCCTTAAAAATCTAAAAACAAAACACATTGCATATAAATAATACAAATAGACATATAGATATTCAATCACCTAAAAACACTGCTACACAAGCTGTATTTAATACTCGCTGGTATTCCCACTTCCATACCACACATACTGTAACTGTGCTGCACTAATCTATGTGTTACTGAGTCACTTAACTCATTTTAACCTGATCAACATTTTTTTAATGAAAGGGACTAAAATGAAGGAGGCATTAAGTCCTGGAGATCTGGTGGCTTGAAGACCAAAAATCTGTATACAGTATGCACTCACTGACAACTCAGTCAGTGATCAGCCATGGTGGAGAGAGAGAAAAGGGTTGTGCCGGTCACTGGCTTGGGTTTGGGATGGGGGAGGAGTGGGGTGGTGGGGCAGAGAGTCCACTAGACACCAGGGAAAGAACGCTTAGTTATTGTACATGGGATCAGCAATAGGGAGTGGGGTCCGCTAAATGCCAGGGAATGGATCACATTTACTTTACAGGGGATGAGGATAGTGAGGGTGGGGGGTCCGCTAGACACCAGGGAATGTTGTTATGTCATCATACAAGGTATCAGGATGGGGGGGACAGGACCACAGGACACCAGTTACTATATCGAGCATGGGTGCTGGTGGGGGAAGGGACCACTGGACACTAGCGAATACATACTTTTGGTATCAGGCCGGTGATCACGGTGGGGGGACCACTAGACACCAGGGATAACCTATTTGTGATGTTGGGCCAGTAATCGTGGAAACACTAGGCACCAGGGAAACATAATTCTTCCTTTTGGGCCAGTATCACGGGGGGACCACTAGGCACCAGGGATGGTTTTATATTGAACATCGGGCCAGTGATCGTCGGGGGGGGCACAAATGCCAGGGACAGAGGGCTGCCTCTGGGGCAGGGACTGGGGGGCATGCTTACTTCCAGTATGGCCTATGTAAATGGGCCCATAATGTGCATGCAAATAGCCACATAGTGCCTTGCATGCCCAATGGGCTCATTTATATAGCTGTTTTTGTGAATTTTGAATAGTGCACCTGGGCTATTCATTGTGAAGCCATACCCATGGCTGCATGTTGGGGCAGCACTAGTGGGGTTAGCAGTAGTGGTGATGGAGTTAGTGCTGACTTGACCTGGCCCTATTTGTAGTCAGACAGTGCAATGGGTTATCTGACTGAACAGCAACATTTGACACCTGGGCAACAGCAAAGTGCAATGTAAATTTTGCACCATGCTTTGTGATTTTTTTGTGACTCTAGCCCCTCTTCTGGGCCCATACTACTGTAATGTGTATGCATGAAGATGTGATGCTTTGGTGGAATGATATCAAATGAGATATCCAAAATCTTGCAAAATATTTTTCCATATCCTCCTCCCAAAATCAATATCTTCATTATTAGGACCTACAATATTGCTACAAAAAGTAAACTCCCATCAAGCTAATACAGGACTGCAGGTGCATGTTCAAATTCAAAAACTCAAAGCCAAAATTAAATCCTTTTAATATGATAGAAACGCTTCTTTATTCTCTGAACAAAAATATGGTACACAAGGACACCATTTCTCAGGGGACATTTTTCAAAGTTGTTCTAACAGAGTTAATAAAAGAATTATGGCATCTTTAACTGATAATAATGGCATCACTCACACTTCTAAACAGGGAATGCTAAATGTGATGCAGACTTATCACACAGTACTTTGACACAGAATATACTATAGGGCAAGTATCTGCAGCTTTCTTAGAGTCTTTACATCTCCCACAGTTATCAACTGTTGACATGCAACTGTTAATATAACCCATCTCTTTATTAGAGGTCACTTCAACCATTAAATCTTTGAATAAAAATATATTCCCAGGATCAGACTGTCTTACCTCAGAATTTTATCAAACTTTTACTGATATTCAGTACTGTTCCCCAGCTTAGTTTTCGTATTTAATCATTGTTTGAAAAATAGCAGCATTACAGGTTCTAATACTCAAGTAATTCAAATTTTTCTTTTCAAAAAGATGAACCCTACAGAATTTAAAAAAACAGAGATTGATTTGTCTCATAAATACAGATGCAAAAAATTCTAGCTAAACTTTTCAGTAGACACCTTGTTTCCATTTAATCTAAACTCTTTCATCCCTCTCAAACATGCTCTATCCCTGGTTGTAAAATTCAGGATAACCTATTACTCATTCGGGAAGTTACTGAACATTGTAACAGAGATAATCTTGGACACTTTCTTATCACTTTAGATCAAAAGAAGGCATATGACAGAGTTTCCCATGACTTTATTTTTAGTACTTCAAAAATATGTTTTTTCAGAATAATTTATAAAGTGGATATTGCTCATTTACATGAATACTGTATATCATTATTCCCAATATTAATGGATGGCTGGGTTCCAAAATAACACTTAGAAGGGGTGCCAGACCAGGATGCCCTTTGAGTCTTGACTTATATATTGTATATTTGGATCCTGTATAACGGGCTATTGCTGCTAATGTACACATACTGGGAGTTAAACATCCCTAATGTTTGACAGACCTTAACATTTCTGAATATGCAGATGATGTCTGCCTCTCTCTAGCAAATCAAACATACATCTGGAAGTGCGCAATTGCACAGTTACAAGCCCTTTCCAGGGTAACAGGTTCTACAATTAATATACATAAGTGCCAGGTTTTACCTATTTTTAAACATGTACTACCTCCAACCCACATTAGTGAAACTGAAGTGTCTAGTGCACCAGTAAATATGTTAGGCATATTTTTTGGTCCTACTAATTTACTCTTTAATTGGGAAAAGGTTTTGGGTGAAGGCACTCTGAAAGTCACACGATGGAAGAATGGACAATTTTCAAAGAGAAAACATATTAGCTTAATAAAAACAATTCTACTTCCTATTTTTTGGGCTGCAGTAGGCAGAGCCCTGCAGATCTTGTGCTTTCAAAAAGGATTTTGCATTCCTTGCATTCTTTCTGAATGAACATGTCAGAGTGTCAAGACAGTCACCTCCGCGACCACTCCATCAAGAAAGTAGCACCGTACTATCCCCCCACCCTCTTTCTCAGCACTTACCACCCCACCCCCACCCTCAGAAACATAACAATGACATTTGGGGGGGGTGCCCATTCACCCAGTGTCTCCTTAAGGAATCCTCCTTTTTTTTTTTTGTTTACGGTGACCCCCCACCCCAACTACCCGCATATGTGTGGTTCTTTCTTTTTTTTCTCAGCTGCTAAATTCCTATACAGGTCAGGAGGGGGAGGAGCAGTAAGATGGCTGTGCTGCTGCTCTGTGCAGTTCTGAATTTTTATCCAAGTTAGCTTCATTCTTTTGTTCCTCTCTAACCAATGTATTAATTTGAGCAAATTTGCTTCAAAATCTAGGAAACCTTTTTTTTTGAATGGCCAAACATACTTTGTTTATTTGAAGCATTTAGAGTGCTCAGAGTACAGTACATGAATTACTGGAACAGTTTATGGGCATTCCTTGCATTAACCTCAGCAGAGTTTGTTTAGTTTTTGAGGGTGCCCTTACATACCATGCACTCTGCTGGGTTTACCATTTAATTTTTCTTTGTGACTGACCAGCTCTTTGGAGGGAAGACAGAGAACCTGTTTGGCAGTACCTTGAAAATATTAGATGGCTCCACCAGGCAACAAATTTCACATTTGGACTCAAGACACCTTTGGAGAGAGAAAGAGAGAGTTTGTGATGGAAGCTGGCCCACACTAATCACACTGAGATGCTCTATTTCATTTTATAAAAGGTATGCTATGTTTTCCTGGGACGGGGGTTTCTGTTAAAACTTGTATCACCTAAGTTTACTATGCTCAGTGGAGCATTTATTTATGTTCATTCCATAGGTGAGCATTTCTGAAGGAGACAAACATTTGGGAGCCCAGTAGATAGCAGAGCTTTACCTGACAGGAACATAATCAAGGACTCCTAGAGGATAAAGGGAGCTGAAACAGTTCTGTGGAAAAAGGTACTGGATTTTCGGTAAAGGAAAACAGAGTAAATCATATTTCCTCATACTTTCTTCATACCTTTTACCCTTCAGCTAAGAAGGTACATTTTCGGGTACATTTGCCAGCAGCCTCCAAAGGAGTGTGGCCTGTGGAAATTTCAGTTTTTAGAGGCACAGATATTCAAACATTTTTGGGGACAGTATACTGGTGGATCTATAAAGTGCTGATGTGATATTGGTGAGACCAGTGCCAGAGTAAAAAAAAATATATTGGAAATAAGCCTTTCCTATATGAATGGGGTTTCTAGTATTACAAACTATTAAATGATCTACCAGATTGCTTTTACCTTCTGAACCCCATACAATATAACCGGACTAACAGTTTTAAATGAACCTAATTTACAGGTAGGCAGTTTATGACAGTTGTAAAAGTTCAAGGAGAGAGTGCAATGGAAGCTGGCCTGCACCAATGGTGCTGACATGCTCTATTTCATTATTACCTAAGTTTACTATACTCAATGGAGAATTTATTTATGTTCATAACAGTGACACTGGGGGTGCCCAATCCCCCAATGTTGCGATCTGCAGGCCTCCATTTTTTTAATAACCTAAAACCCTATAAAAACAAAACTCTCCAACAATGTCTTCTGTGGCCACTGGGTGTTCCCAATTCCCCAGTGTCCCAATCTCCTCAAATATAATAGTGACACTGGAGGTGCCCAGTCTCCCAGTGTCATGATCTACAATCCTCCATTTTTTTAAATAACTAAAACCCTGTAAATAAAAAGAACATCCATCAATGTCTTTTGCAGCCGTTAGATTGCCCCACCTGACCCTCCCACTCTGCACTCACCCCCCCCAACCCTTACTTACCAATCAGGAGTTCAGCGATGAAATCCTCTTTGAACCACAGACACCTCTTCACTTATCAAAGTTGGACTGCAAACTGAAGAAACAGGTATGCATTTTAATGTATTTCAATGGGGTTTTGAACTTAGTGGGATAACTTGGGCATTTTTCCATATTTTTGGCTCAAATCTTCAACATGCTGTCTTTGGGACCCTACCTCATGAACAATTGAACCATCATTAGACACATCTGTCCCAAAAGGTGGTTTTGTGGTCCCTCCATAAAATCACCTTTCAGGGAGGAGTTGAACATTTTCTCTGTCCTTGTTCATGAGGTGGGTCATATAATGGCTATGTTGAAAATTTGGTGTGCAAATATAAAAAAAAAGTTATGAGCCTACATTGAATTTTACGAATGCAGGCTCATAAGTTTGGTAATGTTCAATATTTTTACCCCAAATTTACAACATAGCCATATCTTTGCATCACCTTATGAACGGGACAGCTGTCATCTTTCAAATCCTGTCCAAAATGTTTTTTTTTTTTCATATCCCGAAAGGTGATTTTGTGGTCTCTGCACAAAATCACCTTTCAGGCAGGAATTAAAAATTTTCTCTGCCCTTGTTCATGAGGTGGGGTCATACGAAGGCTATGTTGACAATTTGATGTAAAAATATTAAAAAAACAACAGTTATGAGCCTATGTTGCATTTTGTGAATGCAGGCTCGTAACGTTGGTAAATTTCAATATTTTTACCCCAAATTTACAACATAGCCATATCTTTACATCCCTTTTAAATGTGACAGCTGCCATTTTTCAGCTACTGCCCACAATGTGTTTTTGTGTTCTGAATGTTGACTTTGCAGTCCTTGGGAAAATCACCTTTAGGCCAGGAGCAGGACACTTTCTCTGCCCTACTTCATGAGGTAGGGCTTTAACAAGACTATGTTGCAGAATTGGTGTCAACATAGTAACAAACCAATTTTCCTTTTTTTTACTCCCAACATCCTCACCTGCAGCTCTACTGGCTCTGACCAGAGTTTATTTTATATGTTAGTGCTATCTTTCCTACATCCCAGCAATATGAAACTAGGATACTGAGTATATTTTTCCAGATGGTTTGGGGTAGTAGGCTTAACCTCATTAAAAGGTATCTATTGTATCTTTAACTTGATAATGGTGGCCTAAATGTTGTCCATCCTATTTTTTTAGTCTTAGTATTTTTTTTTTCAACATAATATAAAACCTCGGTTTTCCAGTACTCCTGCTTGGTGCATTGAATGGGCTGATATTTGGATACAATCTTTTTACAGTCTGAAAGGCAGCTGATTTTACCTGTTTTTTTGAAAGACTGCAGCTTTTACAGAATTATTCGAGCCTTTTGTAAAAGAAACAAATCCTATGGGATCAGCTTAAATCTTACCACCACAAGGAACTGTATAATTCATTACTGGTAGTACAGGTAGACATCATGTATGGTGTTTCTACAATGCTTTGGTTAAAAATGCTGCTTTGAATTATTTAAAGAATGTCAGAATTCCTGTACAATATTGGGATGTAGTATAGCTACGTTGCCACAGCAGACTAAATGTCAAAGACAATAATAAGCAGCAAAGTATTCTTGAATGATTTTGTCTTATAAATTTCTGTATAGACCAAACTGAAACCATACTTTTATATTTTGACTGTCCTTTTAAACATTCCTGTTAGAATACTCTGAGCATAAGATCTGACCCCTTTTGGGCTCATATTAATTATGATATACTCATACATGGGGACCTAGGTTTTGTACCACAAAAATATGATAAAACTACTATATTAATAATCTTATCTTGCATAAAGATAATGGTCTGGCAGATAAGATGGAAATATGTTTTACAACAACTGTCTGTAGACCAAATGCTCTTTTGAATATGATAGAATCTGTTCTTACAAAGCTCTGCACTTGTGAATATACAGTACACAACTTTCTCATAAAGACTGGGGTCACAGGTGGCAATATTTTACATGGGGTTTACTTTAATGTCTTACTCTCTGTTCCTTTTACTGCTTCTGTTATGTTTCTGTATCTATATGCTATGTTCATTTTTTGTATTACATATTGATTACCTTAATAAACAATTCCCCATGTCTTGCTAAAAGGGGAGCAGTGTGGCTTTTTCACTGAGAGGCAAGATGGTCATCCCTTGTGGAAAAGGAGGAGGTAGTGAAAAGTTATCATTGGTGCAACCTATAGAAACAGAACCAAGACTAACTGGAGATATTCTGAATGTTGCCCCTAGAGCTCAGGGTGCAGCAGAACTTGGAAACACAGCAGTAAAACATACCTGGTGTTGAAATGGAGGAGCAGACAGTCCAGCAAGGTGAAGGAATGGAGTTAGAGGACCAGCTGATTGACCTTCAAGATGCCAACACAGCCCTAACTGCAGGAATCACTGAACAAAGTGCCCTTCTTCTAGAGCTTTTGGAAGATGAAGATGCAGCACTAGTTGCAGCTGGTGTCACTTCCAAGAATGCAGCCCCTCAAATCCAACCTGTTTCAGCTCCCCCAATAATCCAGATGACTCTGCCAGCAGCAGAAAGGGTGAATCCATCTGCACAGATAGCACTGACAGAGCTCTTCATTTAGACTTCAGTCCCTGTGCAGCCCATCCTGCTGTGGAACTGCCGGTTGGGGATTCATAACATTTTGTAAAAGCACTTTTGGGAGCCGGGTGGACCCACTTCCCTGAAGGAAAATGGATATCAGGAGTTCTGCCATCAGCTGCTGAGATTACTGGAGAAGGTGAGCTGTTAAACTTTACCATCAGCTCAGTGGTGAGTAAAGCCACTAGATTTGGACTGGGGAGCAGTGGGGTTGTTAAGAAAAATATGGCTGTATTGGCTGCTCGCAAAGGTCAATCATGAGTACAACACTTGATCCACATACGGGGGGCTACTGCATCTGCAAGCTATGCCAGTTGCCTGCATTCAAAAAACATTTCAGATGTTCTTTTTAAAAGTAGGAGCCACAGTATGGATACAGAGGTAAGACTTACTGCAAATTATGCCAAAGGGAATATTGCAATAAATAACCAGCACACATAATTGGCAATGTCAGTGGGTCAGCAGGTTGCACACTTGCCTCTGAGGCCAGAAGATCAGAAGGCTGCGGGTTTGATCCCCACACCAGGCACTTAGGTTAAATACCAATACTGACATTGTAGTGCAGTATGAGGAGGGTGCTGCACTCCTGAAATGCCATCTTTCAGATGAGACATTAAACTGAGGTCCCATCTGCCTGTTCTGGTGGTAGTTCAGGTGGATGTTAAAGATCCCATGGCACTTCTCGAAAAGAATTGGGGAATTTCCCCAGTGTCCTGGGCAAATTTTCCCCACTTACTAAAAATACCACCAACAGCTTAATTGATTCAATGCCATTTGGTGTACATCTGTATCCCCCTCCCCAGGATAAAGCTGAAAATAAGCAGAATTATCTAGCCCTCCTTTCCTGGTCAACAAAAAATAAACAAATAAAAAAAAACAAAAAACTAACACACAGCTATTAAGGATAAAAATGCTATTAATGAACTGACATTCTGAAGTAGTGCCTGTTCACTCTGTTAGTACTATTCCTCCCTGTTTTTATCACTGAAACAGGCAATACTACTGAACACATCATAGACATTTCAGGGGTTACAGAGCATCCACTAAGAGGGCTGTACAGAACCAGCAAATACAAAGTGCTTTCCCATCAATATGGATCAGGCTGTCAAGAAAACTGAATAACCCCACTGCAGACATTCCTGACTCCTGGGACATCCTGTTGTGATATGATGGAAACTTTCGTCACACCAGAAACTGAATCTTTCCCAGGAATTTCTACTAATTCTAATACTGACGTTAAAAAGTGGATAGGTGGAATACTCTGCTCAAGGAGGTGGTGGCCTGTTGTTCTGTGAGTAGCTTTAAGAGTGGGTGGGATAGGGTAAGGAGGTTATGATGAGGGAGGGTGGGGTGGGCCAGCTGTGAGAAGAAGGCTAGCTGCACAACCTAGCAGACTCGATAGACCGCAAGACCAGCTTCTGCTGGCATGTTCATATTTCTACATATTAAAAGCTACAAAATAAAAGATCTGCTCCTCAATCTTTCAAAACAGAGAACTTGGAAAGTGAGCCCTCTTTGGGGGATAAGCAATCTACCTTTATCGGGTCAGGTGGGGAGTGGAGACATTCAAAGAGAGGAGACGGTCCAGAAGGATCTTTGCACAGAGCAGATATTCACATGTCTGATTCATCTACAAATAGAGCATATTTTTTTTAACTTAGTATGTATGTAACTGGAACAACTCTTATACAAAACTATGAACCCCATTGTAAACTCAATTGAGTTAATCCAGATTCATATGAATAAAATATTTTACTACTACTACTACTCTAGGAGAACCTGCAAAATGGAAACGTGCTGTCCATATTAAATATACTGGGGGGCCTAGAGGACCCCCAAGATACGGTATATGTTGCAAGAAGATTGTTAGTGTCTTTTCAGTTTTTAGTCATAGATATTTAGACCCTAATTCATACATCTAGAAACTCTCAATTTGATGTAAGCTTTAAAATATCACAATTATTGGAATGTTTTTGGGCCAAGTTTCATCAAGTTAAGTCTTCTCCTTCATGGGCTCCATTTTAGCCATACCCCTTACAAAACCTATGGTAAAATACATTACTAACCTGTTCAAAAATGAAGTGATGAATAATTCAGATATTCTGTTTTTGGGTAAAACAGAGAGCAGATGTGTCAAAAAGCCCTATGTCTATCCTGGGTACCAAAAATATATGGACAGGGTGGAAAAAGATGGTCCAGTTACACTTCACTGACCAAGGCATGCAACACCTACCAAGCAGCTTTTATACTGGGAGAGAAAGAAGCTTTTATTTATATGCTGGACAACCTAAAACTTGCCATAGGTGTGGTTCTCTTAGACATTTAAGTAATGCATATAACGTTATGCTCTGTAATTTGTGTATGCAACCTGGACATTCCAGTTTCTCTTGCTGCAGTCTTTCAAAGGGAAATCTCTGCAAGGAATATGGACACAACTATACTAAATGCCCTTGGGCAGCATATAACAAAGGCACATATTATAATCAGGAGAACATAGTCCAACAGGTTCAAAAAGACAAACAACAGCTAAGGAACCAGGGCCAGCCCAGTGGTGCTGAGGGTTGAGGTGCTGGATGCCACACCTCACACTGCGCTGGTGACCTGGGTTTGGAAACGGACTCAGGCACTATGGATCGGCAGGGCAGGGTTGAGGAAAAAGCACCTGTGTGGAGCTCTCCTCCACAGCCTGAGGGGATGGGTTGGCCTGGTGAGGCAGAGACCCCACTGGAGACTGGGGGGCACTGCAGTAAGCCAGGCAAGCACCTATCAGCACGACTGACGCTGGCAGGGTTACTGTGTGCCAGTACATCAGGGTGTGCCCATGGATGGGGTGGGTGGAACTGCAGAACATGGAGAAGCCCGGTCCTGGGGCTGGTGCAGCCACCATGCCCACTGCTAAGTCTGTGCTGGTCAACCTTCAGGATTTCCCCTGCCAGGGCCCACATCCACAGCTGGAGTCTATGTCTGCAAGAGTGCCCAATGTAGGAGGGGGGCCCCACCCTAGAGGGGTTAAGTCGGGGTGCCAACTGTGGGGTGGGGGTGAGAGGAAGGTTTGGGCGGGGGGGACTTCAGACAGGGCGGGAAATGGCTGTATGCCTGAGAGAGGCTCCTAGGATCATGACCAGGAGGAAAAAGAGTAAAAAAAAAATACAGTCAAGGAACCCTAGTACCTCTTCTTTTCCTTAGCCTTCAACTTCAAAAGATCAGCAGCCTGAGGCTACTGTTATGGATCCTACAACTGTCAAAACCTCTCCTGTCCCAGCATATTGCCCTAGGTGGGCAGGACCTAGGAACAGAACAACTAGCAGAAAGAGTAGGTGTTCCTACAGCCATGACTAGTCCACCATCACAGACTGAACAAACCCTGGCTAACCCTCTGAAGGACCAACAGCAAGACAACCTGATGAAATGGGACGGTATGCCCCTTCCCAATCAGCAGATGAGGATTTCCTGACAGTAGGGGGTAAAAGACATAGTGCTCACCTGTATCATACTGTAAGTCAAAGATGGCAAAAAAAGGAGGAAGTGGCACTGTCTAATAGATTTTTGGCCCTTCAGTCCTCAGGGATGGAATCAGATGTAAAAGAGGATGACTCTGAGGCATCTTCCATTACACAATTTTTTGAAGACTTACCAGACACAGTAGCCCTATTGTGGAGGAACTGTCTTCCAAGGCATGAATGAAATAGAAAAAATGGGAGGCTTAGTTAGCTTCTTCATAAAAGTTGGCATCACCTGTTCCTCTCTGCTTGTTTTTCTTAATGATGGATTCAATGCTCAGTTATCTATTCTATCCCTTAATGTGAACAGCATTAAGAACTATGGGGTCTACTCACAAAAGCCTACACATTGCGTATATGCAGAACATACGCATGCCTACGACTGAATGCTACACAGCAGGGTCCAGAGGATCCCTAGCAACATTAACTACAGGCACACTAGTGCCTTGCACACCAGATCCCCTGGCAGACTGCATAGCTACATGCCACAGGCAGTTTGGGGCATGCTAGAGTGCATGCCTGCACTCTGCACCATTCACTAAGGTACATAGTTGATGCAGGGTGCTGGACATTGGGGAGCAAGTTATGTGGGGGAAACCCTGCCATAACTGTTATGCCCCCCCCAACTGATGACACCCGCAAGCACCAGCAGGGCATGGATTCTTCCAACCATGTTGCCGCAGCCCACCTAGCTGAATGGTAGGGGTGTGGGCAACTGTTTGGGCACTTGCCCATTCATAAAGATTTCCCAGCACCTGTGCCTGTCCAGAATCCCCTGCTCACATGCAGAAGGGGCTCCACTATGGGACCTAAGCTTGGCATTCCACTGGATGCCCACCTGCAGCCCACAGTCCATCCCCATGCAGTTGCACACTGGGGGGGTGAGGCCATGGACAGGTGCCCTGCAGGTACTCATGGTTGTGAATACTACACACGCTGCACCTGTCTGCGGTTGCACAGCTACACAAGCATTATATGCACATTTTGTGTGTATAATCTGTACCACTGTTAATAGGGCCCTATAAGGGGAGACAGATGTTCTTTCCTTTTTTTTAGCAAAGACTGATTCAACCATAATACTTTTAGAGGACACAAGGTAAAATTCCCTTGCCAATATTCATAAAGCTCAATCAGGGTGCCCTTGGGGACCATCAGCATGGTCCATAGGAGAAGATCCATGTTCAGGTGTGGAAATTCTTTTTAAATCTCAAGAATTTACTATCTCCAAATTGACTGAGCTGGATCCAGCCTTAGCCTTGTTCTTAGATTTAAAATGGCAAGGCCACCCTTTGAGGCTAGGAACAATATATTCCCCACAGACAAAATTAAAAGGATAGATTAATTCATATCCATACAACCATGGTTATTTACATCTTGGGTAGTATTATTACAGGGTAACTTTAATTTTCATTGGGCCATGGTAGACAAGACAGGTAAGACAGAAAAACACTTTACAGATACTAACATTTTCAAAAAAATGATTGAGCCAACTGGTCTTCAAGATACATATACAATACTACATCCAGAGGGAGGCTTTCATACTTTAGGGCGTTCTGTCATCCAGAATTGAGCTTTCTTTTTATTTCTAGTCAGATTAAGGTTTAAAGGCTACCACAATAATCTCGTAGCTGTCAGATTATGCAGCAGTGCAGGTTACTATTGGAGACTACAGCAGCAGAACAACAGGGCCTGGTTTTTGGTGCCTTAATAAAACTCTTTTAGAAGAGCAAAAGATAATTAATGCTTGTAGAGAGATCATTAGGGTTAGATATTCTGTGCTTCATTTTTTTTATTTGGTTATGTCTTTGTGGGAAAATTTTAAGCTGGAATTGTGTAAGTTTTTTTCAAAAATAAGAGAAAAATTAAGTCAATAATAGTTACTTGAAATATCGGCACTGTAGGAGTAAACTTCAGAGATTGATCTCCTTGCAAAATTCTTTAAAGACTTTTCATGCAGAACAAATAGCAATGATTAAAGAAACAGATGAGAGCTATACAATATGACAGGGCCAGATCTTTGTGGGCAGAATTAAAACATGGAATCTATGGCCTGAAAAACACTTCAGACATTTTTAAGGGTTGTGAGGTATGGAAACAGAAGACAGTAATAAAGGCATTGTGAAATCCCCAAGGGGACGTTTTGATGGATCAAGATGCTTTATAAGCCACAACACAGAACCATTTGATGGGTACTTTTGGGTCCCATCCCAAATACAGGAAGAGTTTGATGTGAAGAGTTTTCCTGGTCTATCAAGTTTGGATTGCTTATCTGAGCAGGAAAGCCAGGAACTGGCATCCCCAATTAGTTTATCTGAAGTTACAATGGCAATTAAAGGTATGCATTTGAAAGCTTCCCCTGGTCCTGATGATTTAAGCACCGAGATATATCAAAATTTCTGCAAGACCAGCAGTCCTGTTTTAGTAGCATTACTGATCTAGAATCTCTGGATATAATGTTACTAAAACTGAGTCCAGTTTTAGTAGCATTATATACAGAGATTTTAAATCAGTGCATAGTATGCAATAAGATAGCACATACTATTATGATTTTTCTCTTTAAAAAGGGTGAATCGGGCTGAGATCAGAAATTGGAGGCTAATACATTTTATAAATCTTGATCAAAAGATTTTGAATAACATTTTACGTACCTGGCTAAACAAAATTTCATGGAAATGAATTTCCTGGAAACAAATCTGTTTGATTCCTGGTCAGTCTTTTGGGGATAATCTCATTCTTAGTCTAAAAAATGCAGCAAGGGGTAATCTGGGGTCTTCACAAGGTTTTCTTTTTACTGGACCAGGATCAGGAGAAGGCTTTTGACCAGATTTGCCATCAGTTTTTATTCTTTGCTCTGAGACTGCATGGTTTTCCTTTACAGTTCATAGATATGATTCAGTTATTATATGCACAAGTTTCCTTTCAGCCTATGATTAATGGATTTTTGGGTAACTCAATTCCTGTCAGGACAGGTGTACAGCAGGGTTGCCCTTTGAGTCCCCTGCTATACATTTTTGGACTGGATATCTTCATTTGGAAGTTTGTGTGGGCAGACAATATTAAAAGTATAGAAGTGTCACATTGAGCTGCCACTCTTAAATTCAGAGCATATGCAGATGACATTTGTTTATGTCTAGTGGATGACAAATCAGGGCAGAATGCTTTACATATCTTAGAAGAGTAAAAGGCAGTATTTGGGGCAACAATTAACTTGAATAAAAGCAAGGCTTTATGCTTGGGTGCCAAAAAAACACAAGCTAGCCAGTATATTTCTCCAGTAGCTGTGGTCCAAGATTCTCTTTGTAAGGAATAGAGTATGGGCCAGGGGATATAGCAGTCTCCAGTTGGACAAAGAAAATTCAAGAAGGAGAGCAAAAGGTTGCTGTACAGAAGCACTTTGAAATGTCAAAACAGAAAAGAGTATTTTTCATTAAAACATTGTTGTTACCCATATTTTTGCATTTATGTTGGGCATCCTCCCATTAGAACTGAAAGTTATGATCTAAAATACATGTTTTTCCAGATGCTTTAAAGTTGCAGACTGAACCCAGTTAAAGGAAATTATACATATCTCCCTACTAAGGGAAGGTTGCATATGACAGACCCTATAGCTTTTTTCTTTTCCTTATTTTTTAACAATAATATTTCCAGATTATTTAAAGACTGAGGGTCTGTATGTGGAACTGTATTTTAGGAATGGGTGATTCCACTGTATTAAAATGGGAAAGGAGGAGATAGGTGATTCCTTCTGCTGCACATGCCTTACATATCACTTTGTACATGTCAACATCTTTGAAGAAAAGTAGATAAAGGAAATTGATCCCAGAACATTTTAAAACCTTTATCAGAAAACAAATGTATTTTGAAATTTTGCAAAACAGATACCGTACAGTGAACGGTTAATCCTTCCAGGAGGGTCTGTCAGTACTATTGCTAGCTCTTTAAAACAATTGATAAAATAATTTCTGTATCTCTATAAGATATGGTCTAGCTAAGCTGACACAGAAAACTCGGGGTTCGTAATTTCCAAAACTTAGAAGATTGATTGAAAGACACTGCCTCAGAGACACCTGTTCTTGAATTTTGGAAACTAAGGTTAGAACTAGTGACACCACTGACTACCCTCTTTAACAAATCATGGGACAATGGGGTGGTACCTGAGGACTGGAGGAGGGCAGATGTGATTCCCCTTCACAAAAGTGGGAGCAGGGCAGAAGCAGGAAACTACAGACCTGTTAGTTTAACCTCTGTGATAGGGAAAATAATGGAATCACATCTGTAGGAAAGAATTGTCGAGTACCTAGAGGCCAGAGGGGCACAGGACCCAATGCAGCATGGATTCACAGTGGGAAGGTCATGTTAGATGAATCTAATAGATTTCTTTGACTGGGTGACCAAAGTAGTAGATCAGGGAGGGGCTGTGGACATGGCCTACCTAGACTTTAGCAAGGCATTTGACTCAGTTCCACACAAAAGATTAATATTCAAGTTAGCCAGCCTGGGAGTGGGTCCCAAGATGATAGCCTGGGTAAAGAATTGCCTGGAGAATAGGACACAGAGGGTAATAGTAAATGGAGTCCACTCTGAAGAAAGGGGGGTTCCTAGTGGGGTACCGCAGGGTTCAGTATTAGGACCGGTCCTCTTCAATGTCTTTATAAGCAACATTGCAGAGGGACTGGAAGGAAAAGTATGTTTCTTTGCAGATGACACAAAGATCTGCAACAGAGTTGATGCACAAAGTGGGGTGGAAAGGATGAGAAGGGACTTGGCAAGGTTAGAGGAATGGTCAAATGTATGGCAGCTTAGATTCAATGCTAAGAAGTGCAAGGTAATGCACCTGGGAAACAAAAACCCAGGGGAAGAGTACACAATGGGGGGTGAGATACTAACAACAAAAATGGAAAGGGACCTGGGGGTAGTCATATCAGATGACTTAAAGGTGGGCAAGCAATGTGAGAGTGCAGTAAGGAGGGCTGGGGGTATACTGGGATGCATAGGGAGAGGCATCACCAGTAGAAAACAGGAAGTTGTTATCCCTCTGTACAGACAGCTGGTGAGACCCCATCTGGAGTACTGTGTGCAGTTCTGGAGACCCAATCTCCACAAGGGCATAGACAAGATGGAAGCTGAACAGAGGAGGGCAACTAAAATGGCGCAGGGTCTGCACCAGAAGACATATGAAGAGAGACTAAAGGAGCTTAATATGTATAGCCTTGAGGAAAGGAGGGAGGGAGAGGGGGGACATGATAGAAACTTTCAAGTACCTCAAGGGAATCAACAAAGTCCAAGAGGGTAGCATCTTTCAAAAAAAGAGGTGTGCAAGAACAAGGGGGCACAATTTGAAGATGGGGGGCAGCTCAGAGGTAATGTAAGGAAGTATTTTTTCACAGAGAGGGTTGTGGATGCATGGAATGGCCTTCCAGAGAAGGTTGTGGAGTCAAAAACGGTGGTTGAATTCAAGCATGCATGGGACAGTCATAAGGCAATTCTAGGGGATGGGGGTAGAAAGAAATAGGCTGCGGGTTAACTAGGATCTGCAGCTTATCCATTAGGTAGGGAAATGGGCAGACTGGGTGGGCCAAGCAGTCCTTATCTCCCGTCAAATTCTATGTTTCTATGTATGAGCATCTCTTTTAGAATTATCATACATTGTGAAATTTTGGGGTGTTTTTAGAATTACAAATTTACAGGAATTTCAAAATTTTGACTTATTGTACTTTAGCATTGGGAGTTTACAGACAAGGGTGTTTAACGGTACATGAAAGCACATTAAGTGTGATTATGGCAAAATATTTGATTTGGGTATGTTCATGAAAATGGTGTACCAAAGTGTGACATGAAGGTCAAATTTGTAAATTTAGAATATATCAAGTTTTAAATGTATTTTGAGATACAAGGATCAAACCAGTAAAAACTGGCTATATGGTAAGATGACTGCCTTTATGGTTCCTGTGAACAAGACAGCTCACCGTCGTGTATGTACAGCAGACACCGTGGCGTATGTATGTGGACACAAAACGGTTGTGATGCGTGTTCATGGACACCAATCAGCTGCTGTAATTGAAAACAAATGTTGCTAGTAAGAAGCACATTGAAACATTTCAATGTGGTTTGAGATACCATGATAAAACTGGTTAAAAGTGGGCATGTGGTAAGATAACTGACTTAAAGATGCCTGGCAACATGACTGTTCACTGTGGTGTATGTATAGCAGACACCGTAGTGTAAGTACGTGGACACCGCGGTGTATGTACATGGACACCAAACATTTCAAAATAAACATTTCTGAAAAAAAAAACAAGAGGCAAACAGTACAATCCAGCCATTGGCACTCCTGGTCCTCCAGTCCAGCAGTATGATTGAGAAACTCCCTGAAAAATGTGGTGTTTGTATACTAAAGGCAAGACCATGGTGTTTGTATGGTGGATGATGGCAGTCAACACCAAGCTCTTTCGATGCGATAGTCCTGTGGCAAGAAGGGCTAAGAACTCTGGAGTGGAATCTTTTAAGCAGTGTTCTGAACACTCCCTACCACATCACTGTGAGGCTTCCATAGGTTAATAAGGCTGGTTCCCAACTCCTGACCGTGGTGTATGTACATCTTCAGAGCTGGACACGATGGTTGGGGTATGTCAAAAGTCATTCGGGAGGAGATGGCGATTAGGATATTAAAACAACAGGGAGGGTGTTTACACAGTATGGGGTTGGGGGGAAGGAGGGAGATAATTGAAAATACTGCAATTTTAGAGCAAACAGCTGCAAACTAAATCAGAACCATGCCTGGACTTGTGGACACCGTCAGTACATTCACCACTGGGAGTTTGGCTGCAAAACAGTAATATCCCTGTGAACCCTATCGGGTTGTAAACTAAACTAAATAAAAAAACACAAGCCACCTTGGATTTCAGCACTGATTTATTTACAGATAATGATTATTCACAGGAGTACATACAGTACAAATGTCATAGATTTTAATGTCATATTTCAGCCTAGAAATATATGACACCATTTGGACATTATGTATAAAAAAAAAAAAAAGGTGTTGTGATAGGATTTTCATTTTATTTTTTTTAATCTCTGCTCAGTATCAGCAACAACCCAGTATACTAGTTTTTGCTACTAACCACTTGTTGTGCCAGTTATAGGCTGGAGAAGTTAATCTCTAAATTGGTACTCTGTTTCCATGAACATACCCATTTGGCAATTTTGTTGTAAGCTTGTATTGCAACCTCAAGAGAACCTTTTTCATGCTTTGCAGAGTCATCTGTGTCAGTTTATGAAATGGAGACACAGAAAGTTCACCAAGGCCAAGTACAGTCATTTTTGGAAACACTGCAGGAGTCTACTGTCTTGAAAAAGTCAGACTGTGGAAACTGGGGTTTGGCCACTTACTTGTACATCTAATCTGTAGTGCGTGTGATTAACTGCTATGAAAATATTGTGAAGTGTGGTCTTTGAATGTATTGTACAATCCTTTTCAATAAAAAAATTCCCCTACCTTAGCTGCAGCTTTCCCCGCCACTCACTGTTCTCACCTGCATAGATGCCAAAGGTATGTCTACATGACCTGTTTTAGCACCAGTGCAAGCCACGCATGACAGGGGACTAGAGTTCTGGGGCCAGGTGTTCTGTGACATCACTGATGATGCAGCAGATGATGCATGGATGACTGACATCAGTCAGGACCCACCACAGAATGATCTTTGCAGAGGATCACAAAACTCCCAACCAACCAAACAGATGCTGCAGCATGTCCCTGCCCCTCAAAAATATGCATTCCAACACCCAAGGATTTATTTTTTTTTTTTTTACAATTTTCAACTCCCCCTTTGTCCTGTCAGTGTTCCATACTGCTGAATGTCCCACAGTTCCTGTTTATCACCAGCAATTATAGGAATGCAGTGGAAGATCATGAGACACTAGCATTATGTGTTGATGTAAGCCATGCCACAAGGCAGTTCACATCACTCACCACACTATGTGTCCCTGACTCCATTGTGACTCTGGAAGTGGATTGTGGATCAGCTTACTGTGATCAGGTAAGTGTCCACACTGCTACATTTGCACCACAGCAACATGTCCATTCTGCTCCCCGTAGTGCAAATGTGGCAGTTCAAATGCATTTTAAGATGATGCTGTCCTGCCCTCAGAGCTTTATTTATATATATAAACATTACACTGTGTGGCTTATGAAAATTTGCTGGATGCCAGCAGCACCAAATAAATATGGGTGGCTAGTCTTAGGTACCCAAGTACATGAGGATGGGTAGGACTGTTAAGAAGTATCCAAGTGCTCCACACACTTTGCTCATGTGTGGTGTTCTATGAGTATGTGCCCCCTATCAGTGTTTGACAAAGGCCACAGATGATTAATCAAGTGTGGCCCATGTCACAGGCAAACAGCCATCTCAATCCCCATCATAAGCATGGTGTTCACTATGTCTCTGCCCAAAAGGGCACAAAGAGGAAGTACTGCCTCTATGGTGTTTCTCATGATCCCTTGCAGTGCATGGTGCTGGGAGTAAAGAGCTGCGGCTGTGGTAGGTATGGGTACTGTTATGGTGGGGGTTTACAAACATTCTCCTACATGTAGTCAAACAGGTTTAAACACAATTTTGAGACTTGTACAGATGCTTCTTCAGCAAGTGACACTAGCACAAACACTGGATGGTTAACCAAGTGGTGACTGCCCTGCGTTGCAAAGCAAATTATAGGTTTCATAGGTGTTTACAAGGTTTTTACGAGCCAGAGAAAACATTGAGTCCATAATACTTGCCACAGTAAATTATTTTCAGCAAAATTTAACTTTATCTTCCATTACCAAATCCAGGTTGAGCTTAAAGGAGTCGGTATTTGGGCTATTTACAACCTCTTCTGGTAGATGATTCCATATGGGGACAATACTATAACTAAACCAGTTTTTTCTTCTTAGAGTATTCCATTTGCCTAGATGCAATTGTTTGGAATGTCTCCTGTTACTAACTCTGCAGTCACTAATAGTTATTCCAAGGTTGTTACTAAGAGTGGGGTTGATTAGTGCTCTATAGGTGAGACACATGTCTCATCTCAATCTTCTAAACTGTAATGTATATATGTTCAGGAGTCTCAGTCTGTCCTCATATGGTTTGTCTCCCATCTCATGTTGGTTAACTAGGATCTGAATCTTATTCATTAGGTAGGGAAATGGGAAGACTAGGTGGGCCAAGCAGTCCTTATCTGCCGTCAAATTCTATGTTTCCATGTTATCCCTAAAATGGCTTTTGTGAATCTTCGTTGGACTCTTTCAACCCTTGTAATGTCTTCACTGTAATATGGGGACCACACCTGATCTGAATTTTAGGTCAGGGCTGACAGTTACTCCTAAGTTTTTCTCTTGATTTGTTATGAGTAAGGTAACAGTCCCTAATTTGTAGTTATACTATTTATTATATTTTCCCAGGTGCATAATTTTACATTTGGAAATGTTCAAAGTTAGCTTGTTTTTACTGGACAAGTTAATATATTATCTAAGACTAACTGAAGGGCGGAACTGTCAGATGTGTTATTTATTACAGTTCCTATCTGACAGTTGGCCACAAATTTTAGCATCCAAATGTTGGGTTTATCAATATTAAGAGAAGAGACATATATATTAAAAAGGCAAGGGCCCAAAACAGACCCTTGGGGGACCCCACTTGTAACAGGAGCCTAATTTGAATATTCTCCATTAATGATGACTCTTTGTTTTCTTCCACCAACCAGTTAGCAATCCAATTTACAATGTCGGTTTTTATTTTAAATACTCTTAGAATGTCTACGAGCTCTACGTGGGGTAATATATTGAAAGCTTTAGCAAAGTCCAGAACTACGAGGTCCACAGAATTACATCTTGCTTAACTGGCCCCTGTTTACTAGCACTACCCAACTTCTTTTCACTTGTGTCGCCAAGCAACTGCCTACTTCATTAATTCCCCCCCACCCGATTGGTGGTGGCAACCCAATTTGGAGGGTTTTGGGGCATAAACTCTTCCACTTGTAAGAGGCAGCAGCATCTTATGTGGCAGCTCTCTGTGGTGAAGTGTGGCTAAGTGTGGAGTCCGAGGGAGCTGCAGGAGTGAGGGCCAGAACAGTTTGCTGGTTATAGTGAGTTACTGAGGATCGAAAATGTTGTTCACATTATTTTCAAGGTGGAACTGTTGTGTGTTAGTGTGTTTACAAACGATTAATCTTATTTCTATGGGGTGTGTATTTAAGAGTGGATGAACTGAGAAATGCAGCAGAGGATTATAGCATGTCTACTCTAATACTGCTAAAAGTCTGGGTTATTGATTCTAAAAGGTTTTTATTATAAAGTGACATTGCATTACAGAGTTGTAGTCAGTTTTTTCTTTATGGTACTCCACATGTTAGCTATGGGGGCATGAAAACTGTTTATAGCTGTTTGAGGGGTGTAGTGTTGTTCCATTTATTATTAATATCAGGAGATTTTGAACTTAACCCTGGCCCCTGTGTATCTATTTTGGAGGAACCAAGGTGGTGGTGGATGGAACATGGGTTAAAAATAATGCATTTAAACGTAAGACGTTTCATCCCCAAAACACCTGAGGTGGAGGTAATAATTTTGGGAAATAACCGTGATACTTTCGTTTTGTCAGATTCCTGGCTAAAACAATCTACTTCTGATAGTACTTGTCATATATCTGGTTTTAGAATAATTCATTCAGATAGGAAAGGGTGTAAAAAAGGAGGGGGTTGGTCTTCTTAAAGGATAATTAGCAAGTACTAGAACTGGATAAGAGTAGCTACTCTGATTCTCAAAATGACTGGTTATTGTTAAGACTCATCTTAGGTGGTAAGAAATATGTTACATTGGGATGTATTTATAATCCCCCAACAAGAAGGTTAGGTGGGCTGAAGGAATTTTTGGATAATGTTTCAACTTACTCAGGATCTTCTGATTTCTTCTGGTGGGTGATGTCAATTTAAATTGGTTACAATCAGATAAATTGGGCTTGGAAGTTCTGATGCAGTCCTATGATATGTCCCAGGTGATATCTGAACCAACTTGATTTAATCATTTAACAGGAAATCATTCTACTTTGGATTGAGCAGTCACAAATCGTACTGATATTGTTTCTTCTTCTGGAGTACTTGTTGAATCCACTAGTGACCACCAGGCCACTTATTGTGTGCTGAACTTCAGGAAGGGAAGGATTCCTTTTAATACCATTCAATCACATAGCTTTGAGAGTTACGATATTCAAAGGCTTGAGCATAGTCTTTCCTTAATCAATTGGTCTTTTTTGGAACTTATCCCCTATCCTGATTGTGCAATAGATTATTTTTATAGGCAGTTATTGACGGTGCAGGATTCTTGTTTTCCTTTGCGCAGATTAAGAGTTTGAGGGTCTAAAAATAGGTGGCTTAATGGAGAAATTAAAGAGTGGATTAAAGCAAGAAATCTGGTCTGGCAAAATTATAAATCAGCTCCCACAAGGTTTCTTCTTGATCGTTATTTGAGAAACAGAGTTGGGAATTTAGTGAGGACAGCAAAAAAATATTTTTATACGAAACAATTGGATGAAAATTGGTCTAATCCAGAAAAGTTTTGGTCTTCAGTAAAAAATGTATTGGTCCCTGTTGTATCTTTAACTATTAGCATTTCATCTCCTGATGGTCCTATTACAGATCCTCTGACCTTAGCTGTGGAATTTAATAGGACATTTTCTGATTTTTCTACTTACAGCAAT
This sequence comes from Neoceratodus forsteri, assembly GCA_016271365.2. Classification (NCBI taxonomy): domain Eukaryota; kingdom Metazoa; phylum Chordata; order Ceratodontiformes; family Ceratodontidae; genus Neoceratodus; species Neoceratodus forsteri. The sequence goes on along the minus strand of CM057455.1, from coordinate 1,365,103,205 downwards.
CATTTTTCTGGGTCTTTGTCTGAATCAAGTATCTCTAATAGTTATTGTGACAGACCTAAATTTTTCTTTAAAGCAGTAACCAGGTTGGAAATGCTGAAACTTATCTCTAAATTACCTAATAAGTTTTCAGATTGTGGAGAAGGGCTGAATAGTCATTTTCTTAGATTAATTGCATCCCACATTGCTTCTCCCCTATGTTCAATTTTTAACCTGTGTTTGATTTCAGGCCATTTTCCATCTACTTGGAAAAAAGCAATGGTTGTTTCTATTCCTAAAAAAATCTGGGGCCAACACTTTTGGTGACTTTAGGCATATATAGATACTTAACCCTTTGAGCAAATTATTAGAGAAGGTTGTTGCAACTCAAACTATTAAATATTTGGAAAAATATCATGTTCTTTGCCCACAGCAACATGGCTTCCACCAAAACCATGGTACAGGGACTGCCTTGGTCAGGTTCACTGGCACTGTCCTTCGGGGTTGATAGAGATGAACTTATGGGGACAGTGTTTGTGGACCTGACCAAGGCATTCGATCTGATTAATCATTCATTGTTATGTGGTAAGCTTAGAAGTCTTGGTTTTTTCGAAGGGCCAGTGCTCTGGTGTACATATTATCTATCAAATAGGTCTCAGGTAGTAGGTATAGGCTCTTTTATTTCTTCAATTAAACCAATGAGTCTGGGTGTTCCTCAGGGGTCCATGTTGGGCCCCTTGCTGTTCTCTTTATTTGTAAATTCTCTTCCTTCTACTCTTAAGATCAGTAAATGTCTATTATATGCAGATGATTTGATAGTTTTCTCATTCTATTGCTATTTCCTCTATTGAAGCTGATCTACAATCTGATTTCAATACAGTTTCTACCTGGTTTGGTAATAATCATAGGATATTTAACGTTACTAAAACAAAAGTAATGTTGTTTGGCACTTCACTTATGATGAGAGAGAATCCCTCCTTGTTCATTTATAATACTGGGGGATTGGTGTTGAATTTGTTAATGAATTTTGATATTTGGGAATTGTTTTAGATACAGGCCTAACTTTTTCTTCACAGGTTAAATTTATGTATAAAAATGTTAATAAAAAATTGGGTTTGTTGTTTAAAATGAAGCAGTATTTTTCCAAAGATACAAGAAAGCCTATTGCAATGGGAATTCTCTTACCTTATTTTGACTATGTTGCTAGTCTTTACCATCGACTCTCTATTGGAGAGCTAATAAGCTCCACGTGCCCTACAATAATGTCTGTAGATTTGTTTTGGACTGTCCCCCTAGATGTCATCATTGTTCAATGTTTTCCAAACTGGGTTGGCTATCATTAAAAAATAGAATTATATTCTATTTTGGTTGTCAAGTTTTTACATTTTTTTTTAATTCAAAATATCCCTTATTTGATTTGGTAAAAATTCGGTCTTCCACATGTAATCTTCATTCTTGTGATGGTCCAACTCTGACCAATATTTCTTTTTGAACTAAAGTTGGAACAAGATCATTTTCTGTGGCAGCACCCCAATTTTGGAACACATTACCCCTTGTTGTTTGATTATCTACTTCATTATTGCAGTTTAAGAATAATTTAAGGATTTACTTGAATTCACTTGAAGTTTGTACATGTTAAACTTAAATTGTTTGTTAGTAATGTTTCATATGTGTATGTCTATTTGTCAGGTCGGATCTGAAAATGGGCTTGTCCCAGTATCCTTACCCAGTTAATAAAATACAAATAAAATGAAATTTAGCTGCTCTTATTTAGGGAAGGGTGGGAGGCTGAAAGGAGCTTATGTCTGGAGCTCTAAAAAAGTTACTTGGCTTAGGCTTTGTAGGGAATAGTGGCCCTGGAGAAGATGGCTGTAGAACCTAGTGGTACTGCAGTGCCCCAAAGTTTGGGGACAAAACAGAAATTAAATAAATAAGTAAAATGCCCCTTTGGGCCCTGTTTAATGTGTGCAGCATAGAGGAGTAGTGGTGGGGTCCCCTCCTTAGTGTGTGTGTTCTCCCTCCTCATCACACCATGCAGAGCAGTATAAATAAAAATAGTAGAACATTTTTCCTGGCTGTCTGCTGTGTTCTGCAGAAGCCCCCCCCCCCCACCGAGCAGGCAGTACAAGCAGTGGGGACCACGTGTTGGGTCTGCTGTCTCTTCCCAACATTTGTGATTGGTTTTGAAAAAAGTCAATGGCTAATGGCACAGGCTCAGGGTTCCGGAACTAGAACCCAGAGTCTCCTTTTTCAAAAAGTATCATTTTTCTGGGCAGCTGTATTGGGACCATGGAAGAGAGAGGACACAGAGAGTGCAGCAGGACAGAATAGCTTAGCTGTAGGGTGAAGCAATCCCTGGGGCCAATCTGTGTGTCTCTACTGCCTCTGGCACCAGTTTTGCAGTCTGTTGTGTGGACGCCAGCTCTAACGGTTTCTGACGAGAAGAAAAAGTTGGCAACCATAGTGTGGGCTCTGTTTAGCCCCATTTTTTTTATTCTGAATTATGAAAAGTAAATCATCCACCCCGCCGTATCTCGAGAGAGAGAGAGAGAAGTGACGGGCATCGTGAAGCCCAGTGAGGTCCCCTGTCACCAAAGTCAGTCCCTGCATGCAAAGAAATTCCTCCTTCTGCCATCAGCACCTCCCACCTCCTGCAACAGATTTCTTCACCCAAGGCCACAGCAGTGAGTCAATCAATCAATGATTTATTGATCGGTAGAAAGCCATTAAAATAACATACAGTAACATACAAACATACAATCCTCTAAAAAGCAAGCAAAGTACAAAACATATATGCAAGATCCCAATTCATTTCCTGAAACTACAGTCTCAATTAATAAGAACAATGGGTCACCTAAATGTGTTATTTACTAGTATATTTGTCAGCTCCATAACGAATTAGCTCAGACCATATTAAACATTATTAGACAAAGCTTGCAAATTGGTAAAATTAAGCAGTTTTCCTATTTGGGTTAAAAGTGACATTGTCCTGCTTAACAATCCTGCTTAACAATTCAAAATGTTAACGATATCTTTAAAGATTTCAGGAACAAATATCCCAAAAAATCCTGAAATAACTTTTTAAGACCTTTAGGAATTGAAAACATTATAATAAGATCCAGTCAAGTGTAATTTTAAGAGGCTCCACATATTGCTGGGAGTCCAAACATTTATAAGCTGAAATAAGTCACTTAAAAGGTTCAAGAGTCCTCATGCCTATCAACAAGGAGCCTGCAGAAACTGCGTACCCACTTAATTAAACTAACGATTAGTGAATTGCCATGTTCAGAGAGCAGTCAGATTTTTAAATATCATTCAAAGTGCAATATGTTTAGAATTTTTAAAATCATCATCCAACCCAACACAAAAGCAGTTTCCAAAGTCTCATGGCTCCAATATATGACCTCTTAAACACAAGTAAAAGAAGTGCTCACCCCCCCCCCCATACAACAGCATCCAATCAAACAATTATCCCAAAGCAGAGCAGCTTCATTCATTATTTCAGTTCCTCATATGTGAGTTCTAAAAAACAATGATTAGAAGATCTTTGCAGCTGGGGTCACAATAGCTCTTAGTTTCCATAGGCAAATATTTTCTAAATCAATGAACCAATGTGCTGCAAAAAGAGTATATGCCAAGAAATAAGCAAAACATGTTTGCCAGAGATCAAAGGATCCACTTTAGCAGAGTACACACCTCTCAGTGACTCAAGTAAATTAAATAGTCTCACACAGGGTCTCTGTTTAAATAAAATGCACTTAGAGAAAAATAGCAAAACTGAAATAAAGATAAATAAGATCAAGGTTCCCTTTGACATGGTGGAGTCTGTTGAATCTGGAACCAAAACTAGCAGTCGGATATTTTATCAGCCAGCCTGGCCAAGCCGTTAGCATATAGTAGTAAACAGTACCTTAGAGAAGTTGAATCCACAGTTGGCTTCTATTTTTGTCAGTAACCTTTTATCCACTTTAACATAAGGGAAACCACCACAGCCATTCAAATACCCAACATCAATCAGATGAGTAACTCATTTGTTTCTTAGGTAATAGGTAGCCCCATTCTCTCTGTTGTCTCTGTAACCATTTAGGTGAGTCAACAAATCTTTATTTCTGGACTGCATCACCTGGAGAGAAAAATAAAGGAAAAGCACCTCTAAGCACAGTAGCTTTAAGCAGATAATTGGGTAAAATCTTCATAGCCCCCTAGGCAAAGGTATCATACCTGTTTAAAATATAAAATAGCTTTCCAAGACCAATAATACTGCACAACTCCTTAATGCCACATAAGTTTCCATATGCCTTCTCTCTCAAGGACTCTGTCTCCATTGGAATCTCATTTCTTCTTCATAACATTGACTCCCTTGGCAAAACTGAACAACTGTCTTGTCATTCAAAACCTAGTGCCGGCATTCCAACACCTCAGGAGCCAGCCACGTGAAGAAACCCGTCCAGAATCCTTCGCCAAACTCCAAAAGGTATTTTTAATTATACTTATGGGGCTGCTATACAGATTTATTTCTGCACCAACCCTTTTTCAAAATTCAAGAGAGTCGGCCGCTGCCTCAGTCTTAAGGCATGATATACGAGACTAGACAAAACTATTTTAAGTTTCTCTAGCAGTCCGAAAACATACAGAGTGCATTGGCATGGTGTTTCTTATGTTTTAACTGCATTTCATTTTCGAAACACAAAACAGTTTTAATTAATCTGAATTAACCTGAGGCAGCTTCAATAATCAGAAATAATTTAGGGCCAGGCAAAAAACATTCTTAGACTTAAAAAACTTTGAAATAAGCTCTAAATATGCTCTAAAATTGGTACAGTAAGAGAGAGCTGTTTGAAGCGGAGCAGTAGTGTGGCCATCTTGCTGCCCCACCCCCGCCCCATCAACTGGCCTGCAGTTCACGGCAGTGAGTCGGTGGCAGCACCAGGGTCAGAGTGCTGTCTGTCTGCATTTAAACAAAAAGAGCATTTTTTTTTTTATTTTGTTTAAGCAGTACTGAGGGTGCCGAAAAAAGGTCACCTTGAGCTGGGTCAAAAGAAGTCCCAGAATTTAAATATTAATAAGAAGAACTCCTGGAAGCAGAGCTAAGAAGGGGCTAGAGCACAGAAGCGCTGAATAAAATATTATAAATATTAATGAGGAGAAGTCCTGGAGGTGGAGCCAAGGCAGGGCAGTGGAACAGCAAAGAGCATTAGGCCCTGCAAAGTCTATAAGGATATTTAAAGGGGCAATGCCTTGGAGAAGAATTAAAAGGGCAAGGCAAGCCCTGTAATTTAGAGGGGGCCCAGCTAAGTCAAATCAAAGGAAGGGCTAGCAAGTCAAGGTGTCCTGCACCTCAATTAGCACACCCTAGTTCCTGAACTACTGAAAAAGGATTCAGCACTCCAAGAAGTGGGAAGTTGGTTTTGGGACCCCTTTTGTTTTTATGAGCAATGGGACAGCGACTAAGGTCATATTGGTGGGGAAGGGGTTTTAAATATTTCCCACCTTTGGACTGCCCGTAGAGGTGGCCAAGGAAGGATTTGGCTAGTAGTTCCCTAATTAGGCTAACATTGAGGCAACAGGGCATTTGGGACATTTCAGCATGGCAATAAGTCTGCAACTGTCTGAACTGTGTTTTACTGCCTGCAACCACCTGAACTGTGTTTTATTGCCTACAACCACCTGAACTATGTATTATTGCCTGAAACTTCCTGAACTGTGTTTATTTCCTGCGAGTACCTGAACTGTGTGTTAATTGCCCCCTGGGACTGGTCAATTGCCCCAAAATTGTTTATCTGCCCTTGCTAATGGCAATTGTCCCTGGAACTGGTCAATTACCCTAAAATTCTTTATTTGCCCCTGCTACTGGCAACTGCCCCCTGGAATTGGTCAATTGATCTGAAACTGTTCCTTTGCCCTTGCTACTGTCAATTCCTCCTGGAACTGGTCAATTGCCCTGAAACTGGTTATTTGTTCCTGCTAGTGACAACTGCCCCTGGAACTGGTTGATTGCCCTGAAACTGCTTATTTACCCCTGCTACTGGCAATAACCACCTGGAAGCTGCAGTTACCCCATAGTGTGCTCCCACCTTGTAGCAGTGATTTCCAGAATCAGTCGTCATCAGCTCAAGGAAGGTGTTCAGCTAGTGGTTTCCAGAATCAGCCTTCAGCAGCCCCAGAAAGGTGTTCAGCTGGTGCATCCCATTATCCAGCCTTAGTAGTGTGACCCTGCAGTGAAGATCCTCTGGAAGATCATTATTCACATCTCGCACTCCTTGCAATGTCACGTTTGTTTTCTGCTAGTATTAGCTTATGTTCTGACCCTGTGCAGATCTGGTCATCCAGTTTGTTGTTTTCTTTCTTCTTCACAGTGTCAAGATCTTCTGTTCCCATCTCCAAATAAATGTCCCATTTGTTATTTTACGCTTATCCTTGGCTCGTCCGGCCTTGGTGCCCAGAAATCCATTGTCTGTCTGGCTTTCAAAGATATCTTCATCCTGGTTCTCAGTTTCTTTGGATTCTTTCCATTAGTTCCCATTTCTGGTATCTTGTCCCAGCAGTCCACGGAGGGGCTGTGACTGGGTGGTTCCTGCATCTGTCATCTCACCCCAGCCATCCATAGAAGGATGGTGGTCAGATTGTTCCTGCAACTGTCATCTCATCCCAGTAGTCCATCAGAGGACTGTGGCCACATCATCTGTGCTTGTTCCTCATTGCTACATTCTGGCAGCCCAACAGAAGGTTTGTGCCAAAGAGTTCCTGTGCTTGTTCCTTGATTCTGACAACCCAGGAGAGGTGGTGTAGCTGATGAGGTATCACATCAAAAGTGCGTAAACATTTAGTTGAAAACATTTCATTGTAATTATTTAAGTGCAATTAACATCAGTGCATTACACATGCTGCCGCATGAGACATTCTGTCGCAAAACAAGCAAAAATAATCAATATCATGATTATTATTCCTACCTTCATTAGATGAAGCAGAGATCATGAGTGCCATACTATAGACTGTTTGTTCATGCGTGATGCGTTCTCTAATGCAGTCTGTGATTCAGCAGTTCACTGTCCACCAATGAAACCTGTTATTCATCAGTTCGCTGTCCACCAATGAAATCTGTTATTCATCAGTTCGCTGTCCACCAATGAAATCTGTTATTCATCAGTTCACTGTCCACCAATGCAAGCAGTTCATTCAGTTCACTGTCTACCAAAGTTTGTCCAAAGTTAAAAGGTAAATCTTTAATCATTTAATATTAAAATCATTGCTGTGGCTTCACATCTTATACCTGCAATTGGAAGTTGTGTGCAATAGCTCTTAGGAAATCCATTCGCTCGATATCGCAGTAAGATTCAACCACCTTGACAATCCTTTGTGCTGTGTCTCTGTATTTTTTTCTTGGATCTGGAGTTTCTATGCCAGCCAGGTACTGCTCCATACGAAGCTCATTTAAGTTCTGTTCCACTTTTAGTGCACTTATGAACTTCCAAACGGTGGGGTGGCATGTACCAAGAAGACTATTAAAACTTTTGTGCCACATCTCCACAGAGTTTATAGTGTATGGAAGGCCACTACTGACTGCAATGCTGCAGTTCCAGAAATCAATAGCAAAATGAGGTCAGCGATGACCAACTGGCCTCCCTATCCATGTGTCTTCGAAATAATCAACTAGGGGTGCCAGTTGGTCATCATTTGTCGTATAAAATTCTGTGGAACTCAGTTGTTCAAAGACTTCAACATCTGCTGGTGGCACGTATGTAAGGGCTGAAAGCATTCTGATGTGCAAATCACAATTCGCATCCACAGTGTAATTTTTGTGAATGATTGCGTTTTCCTGCACCTTCCGCCATATGGCTTGGCACAGATGGAAAAGCAACCCCTAGTGACAGCCGTAGGAAACTCAGTTGAAATTGCTTTCACTGCTGCTAGTTCAAAATCTGTCTTTATTGAAGTCAGGGAAAGTTCAGGACATAGCCTTTCTAATTGTTGTAATACCCTTGCATAGCTCTCAGTAGCATGGTTAGACATTAATATGTACACAGAGGGAATTACTACAGATTGACGAACAGTGTGTATTGTATATAGCTGATTGAATAGTGTCAGTGCAAAAGTAGCTCCATCATCAGGAATATGATTATGTTTCTGTATATATTTAGCTATCTCATCAGTACTCATGTGAACTCTGGCGGGCACTTAAATGTGTCATATTGCCAACTCTTCCAATACTGCTTTTCACCATAAGTATGCTTCAGTTGATACATAAATCCATCTTTGCACAGCAATGGTTGGCCTCTGATACTACTGACAAACTCGAGCGGCATGGCTGTAGTAACTTTGAATGCACTATAGGGGCATATGCACTGAACACCAAGTTAATATGTGCTGAACTGTCATGCCTTGCAGAGTCGGTGTGCTGTAAGGTACTGCGCTTTACCACATGGTAATTGACCGTGACGAAATGTTTTACATGGAAAAGATATGGAACCAGCTGATGGACCCATGGCCTGTTTAAAAAGCCTCTCCACATGCCTGTAGCCCCATGGAAATTTCATTAGCCATGCTAGCAGGCGAACCTGCTTGCCCTCCTTTCAGGATCCTCCTTTGTTTCCCCTTTCTTACTGCACTGATCAACCATCACATGAACATAGACTTTGAAAGCTGTGCACAGATTGCACACTGTACCATTTTAGAGTCTTGCTATAGCTTATTGTAATAGTTCCTGTGTCTGGAGTACTCCAGGGGTAGTCCCAAGTGGAGAGAGGTGCACCTCAGGGTTGGGGTAGAGTTACCTATACAGTATCTAGAGTACCTTTACAGTTTTTAGAGGCTCGTGTGGTTTTAGAGTTACAGTACCAGAATTTACAGTTTTAGAGTCTTCTTCTTATAGGAATCTTAGAGTGTTATATTTTCCCCATGCCCTTGTGACCATGTCTTCCTTCCTCCCTTGTTATTAATAAATACGGTGTACCAACTGAACCTCATTCTTGACTCCCACTTCTCTTTGTCAGGTGATACCATCCACCTTTACAGAACATGAAGCGTCCTCCCGCCATTCCACCTGCTGGGAGTGACACTGGTGTTGGTAAATATTGGGCAACTTATCTGGGTCATCACAACAATTTTGCTCTAGTCACCCTTTACTATAATTGGACTACTACAGCACAACACCATACCATCACCTCTCTACAGTAGGTTCTTGTCAAAGACAATGTTAAACCAAAACATAGCATTTATGGTGCCATGGTAAAAGGTGAAAACACAGAAACATAGAAACTGATTGCAGAAAAAGGCCCATTGGCCCATCCAGATCTTACCTTTTTAATAAGGTGCCCAAACCTGTGCGCAGTACTCCATCTGTGGCCTCACCAGGAAGCCATACAGTGGCATCAAAACTTCACTTCTTCTGCTCCCTATATGCCTCAGAATGCAACTAAGAGTTTGGTTTGCCCTTTTGACTACCTTATCACAATGAGCTCTAAACTGCAAGTCAGAGCTAACGGCGATTTCTAAGTCCCTTTCTTCAGATGTTACAGAAAGAATATGATCCCCCATTTTATAGTTTAATTTTTTTTTTTTACCCATATGTATGACAGTACATTTCCCCATATTTAGTTCTAATTTTTTATTCATTGTCCAACTTTGAATGTGATCAAGTGCCTCTTATAGTATTGTGCTATCACTTGTGTTATTTGTGATAGCCCCGATCCTGCAATTTTGTAATCCATAAGTTTTGATGTTTGAGTTTTAATGAGGTTACACAGATGTTAAAAAGTCTATGTCAGCTTTGACACACCCTTCTCCTTTTTGGTCTCGAGACTGCATTCAGGTAGAGGCTCCTTGTCCTCTATTGTTAATACTGAGCAGAAATAATAATAATAAATTTTATTTATAAAGCGTTTCAGTTTTCAAGGCGCTGTACAAAACAAACAGTACAAATCAAACATTAAAATTCAATATAAAACACAGTTAAAACTACATTATAATCAACAGCTTCAATACAGTCAATACTCCAAGAAGGCAATTTGATAAAAATGGGTTTTAGACCCCTCTTGAATTCCTCCATGGAGGTGCACTCCCGTAACTGGCATGGTAGAGAGTTCCAAAGAGTAAGTGCAGCATAGGAAAAAGCTCTACAACCTGAAGAATTTAGACTCACTCTTGGAATCTCTAGCAACCCCTCGTCGGCCGAGCAGAGCGATCGGCCAGGGCAGTAGAGGGTCAGAAGTTCTTTCAGATAGGCTGGATCTTGACCATGCAGGGCTTTAAAAGTCAGTAAACAGACTTTAAAGACAATCCGCCACCGAACAGGAAGCCAATGCAGATCGCGCAGCACCAGGGTAATATGACAAGACCTGCTTGTCCCAGTCAAAACCCAGGCTGCAGCATTCTGCACTAGCTAAAGGTGGCAGATTTCAACCCCAGAAAGCCCAAAGTACAGGGAGTTGCAGTAGTCCAAATGTGAGGACACGAAGGCATGGATCAACGTTGGTAGTGTGTCAAATGGAACAAGGTGCCTCACTCTAGCGATATTCCTGAGGTGGTAAAAGGAAGTCTTGACAACTTTTGACACCTGTGACTGCAGTGTCAGCCTATCATCCAAGATAACCCCTAGGTTATGCACCGGTTCGGAGGTCAGGAGTGAAACACCACCACGAAAATTTCCTGAGGGTGCACCAATAGATGACAACTCTATCCGACGACCCAGATCCACAATCAAAACCCCTGTCTTTTCTGAGTTCAACTTCAGCCAACTATAATCCATCCAATCCTGGATTTCTTTCAGACAGTTGTTAAACACCGAGAGAGCTCCGTCCTGGTCAGGAGCAAAAGACAGGTATAGCTGGGTATCATCTGCATAGCAGTGAAACCTCAGCTCATACCGTCTTATAATGTCTCTGAGGGGCAGCATATACACTGTGAATAACATGGAAGATAGCACTGAACCCTGAGGCACCCCACACAACAAAGAAGTTGGGCCTGAGGTAAAAAACCCAGACACAACTCTTTGTGATCTCTCAGTAAGGAATGAGGTGAAACATCGAAGGACGATTCCTGATATTCCACAAATCTGCCTCAGGTTCACTAGCAACACCACGTGATCCACAGTGTCAAAAGCTGATGAGAGATCAAGAAGAACCAGAATAGAACATCTCTTCTGATCTCTCGCCCTCAGAAGATCTTGGTGCTATGTCTTTTATGAAAACCGGATTGGAAAGGTTCGTAGATGTCATGGATGGTTAAATGGTTTTCCAATTGGACTGCCACTGCCTTCTCAATCACCTTCCCAATAAAGGGTAGGTTTGAGATGGGTCTGTAGTTTGTGAAACAGTCTGGGTCCAAGGTAGCTTTCTTCAAGAGAGGTGTCACCACCGCCTCTTTCAGGAAGCTAGGAAACTCACCTGATTCCAGGGAGCACCAGACTATTCGCACAAGGATTGGACTGATGATGTCACTACAACCCAATATTAGGGAGGTCGGTCCAGGATCCAAACTACAGCTTGTAGGGTGCACACAATGGATAATCCTCATGACATCCACAAAATCAGGTCGACTGAAGGAACTCCAAGAAAACTGAGGCACTGTGAACTCATGTTGTTCAACAGCATCCCCCTTAGAAGTTGCTGGATGCAGATCCGCTCTGATGTTGGCCACCTTATTTGCGAAGAAACGAGCAAGCTCCTCGCACTCTAATTGCAAAAAGGCTTTCTGAACTTGCAGATATGCTGGGTTGCCCAGCCTGTCTACAGTTTGAAAAAGCTGAGCCGGTCAGTTCCTAGCAACTGCAATCACCTTGGACAGGAATTCTGCCTTCTTATGGGTGATTGCAGATTGATAGACAGAATAGTGGTCCATCAATCTAAGACTGTTGACATCAAGGGCAGAGCTGCGCCAGCAACGTTCTAACCTTCGCCCCTGTCTCTGCATCTCCCTCAATGTCCCATCAAACCAAGGGGCCTTGGGGTGAAGGGAGGGGGGGGTGTACACAAACAGGAGCAATAGTATCCAGAGCCACTGTAACAGCCCTGTTATAGGCCGCCACCAGGGTCTCTGGACTACTGCTCGCCAACGCGGGGAATGAGAGGTCAAGGACTGCCGCAAGGCCTTGGGAAGTAACATCCCATAAAGGGCAGTACCTCGCCATCTCCACAGGGGTAGGCCTTCTCAGGGGTGTGCAAAAATTGAACCTCATGATGTAGTGGTCTGACCAAATGACTGGTTCCACTGCCAGATCAAAATATCAATAAATACCCATTAAGTGTTTAACTTTACCCTTATCCTCCACCAGCAACCCCTTCTCCTTCTTCAATCTAATTACCCCTGCTGGATTTGCACCTCTCCTGAATGTAGTGGAAGAATGCATTACCCCACTTCTTCATGCACTCTGCTATCCTCACCTCTGCTTCTGACTTTGCCCTCCTAACCCTTTTGTTGGCATCTCTCATCTTGGCCTGATACACTTCCCCTTTTTTCATGTCTTGTTGGCCATGTATTTTGTGAATGCCTTTAGTTTGTCCATCACTGCCTCCTCCACCTCCTTTGTGAATCAGGCTGGTTTCCTTCTTTCCCTGTTTTTCCTACTGTCCTGATACAGAGGCATATTGCTTCAGACAGCCCTTTTATGATCAACCCTAATTTACTGTCCACCCTGCTGATACCTCCCTGCCAGCTTCTCCCTAACAAGTCTCCTAATTCTACCAAAATCCACCTTTCTAAAGTTTAAACTCTTAGTTTGTTAGTGCTTGCTTTCTGACTCCAGTTTTATGTCAAACTACATGATCAAGTGACCTGTGGTTTCAATGGGTTTCTTTACTATGGCCTCTCCAATGCTGCCCCTATTTGCGAGGACCAAATCCAGAATGCACAGCGCCCTTGTGGGTTCCTCCACCTTTTGTATCAGGAATGCATCTTATAGAGCCTTTATCAGCTTCTGGTTTCTTGCACTCACTGCTACTGGGACACTTCAGTCCACATCTGGCACGTGGAAGTCCCCTATTAGCACCAACGCACCTTACTTTGCCACCATGTTTATTACCTTACCCAGCTCCTTGTCCACTTCTTTCTTTGATATGGTAGTCTATATATATCACTACAACCATAATATTCCTCCCCTCATCCATGACTACCTGTTCTCACAATGCTTCTATAACAATGCTTCCAATGACCTTTTCCTCTGTGGTCCTTTTGCCATTCTTCATGGTTAACATCATTCATGCCCCTTTCTCTGCCTCCTATCCATCCTAAAAACTTAGTATTCGGGCATGGCTAGTTCCCAGTCATAGTGTTGTGCAGTACAGGTCTCCACCACAGACACCAAATCTAACTGGTCCTCTGCCATCAGTGTCTGTAGGTCACAAATCATTTTCCCCAGGCCCCTGGCATTCATGTACACCTCCCTCCAGAGTAACACCTTACTTTCTTGCTATTTTACTCCTTCCGCCCTTTTTCTTTTTGCCCCATGGTCTTGTTCCCTTTTTCTTCCCCTCTATATGTTGTGATGTCTCAACCCCTATGTGGCAATCTCCTAACTGAGCCCCTGTCTCATCCACATACTGCTTTAATTTTCTCACCTCTCTCACCATCTCAGCATCCCCATAAGCGTCCCCCTTTTTCTTTACTGTCCTGTGCATTACCTTCTGCTGCGCTTTAAAAAATGGTCTTCACACTAAATTATGTTTTAAGACTCGGTTTATTTATTTTAACACATGTCTGTACGTAAATAATGTGTGTATTTTAATCTATTTGTACTTCCCTTAGTGTTTGCTTATACGTAAGGCACCCAGAGCCTCTGGGATTAGGCACCATAGAAATAAATTTGCCTTTGCTTTTTTCTGATGAGAAATAAGATAAACATGAACAGTACACAAAAACAACTAATGATGATAAGTCCTTTCAAGTGCTCAGCTGGATAAATTTTATTAGAAAGTTAATTTTATACTTTGCAACAGGGATAGTATTTCATTAACTACCAACAAACAGTACAATAATCTAGGCAAGGAAGAACATCTGCAATCTGAATATCTAATTACATCTTCAACAGGACCAGAACAATGAGGCAGAAACACCTCATATAATAATCCTTCTTATAATAAATTGTGCATGCACGCTGTAATATATCTGAGTTGCACATCAGTTTCTCCTATGTGAAATGAAAGGCACACTGCATAACAATGTCTAAAAATAAACTGATAGTTACAGAATGATCCGTTTTATTCCATACTAGGTAGCTACTATTCATCAAAAAGCTCACATCAAGACAAAAAAAAGGCTTCAAGCCTCCTAGACCATATCCTCTTGGGCATATCAATTTCTCAGTTGAAGCTGCTACTATCAAATCCTTTTAGATACATGCTTTAAAAATGGAACAGTTCACATCATCCCACATTTCAAAGGTATGTAACTTTTTAAAACAAAGTGTACCAGAAAAGGACTCAACTGGTGCAGAACTCCCCATGTGTCTGAGAGGGAGAAAATTAAAATTCAGTGGAGTGTGCTTTATATAAGTGAATTGCAGGCTGCCCTGTCATAACCTTGATTAATTGTGCAGCCACTACACAGCTTGCACAGACTGAAGTTGGACTCGGTAAACATTCACTTGACTGTGGGAGTCTGGATGACACAGTGTTTCAGCAGCAGAGCAGTGCGTCTTTTACGTCTTAGTCACTGATTTAAATTCAGCCTTGATCAGTAGTGCTCTAAGTTGGTATCACCAGATGGTCAGTTTGAAACAAGTTACAGTACTATGAGTCTAGTTTATAGTGGAAAGGAATCAACATCACAAGACTGCCACTGTATTAGTATTTGTACCTGGGTTCACCATCTTGAACGAGCAACCAAGGACTGAGTGGGCATGGATTCTGAACTACTCTCTTTCCACCAAGGGTGGCCCCTCCATGGTAGGGCTGAGACAAAGTTACATTGTAGTATGGAGTAGTATGAGAAATAGTGCACCGTGGATGTCCGTATTGAACCTTTCTTGCAGGACTAGGTAAATGCCACTGGCAGGATAAAGGGCCCTAATCTCAGTTTCTGCCAGTGAAATCTTGTAGGATTATACACCAAGATAATGTAATCCAATTGCAGTTACTATGCCTTGTTATGCAGGAAACTGTGGCACCTTTCTCAAAGTGTTCCATCCTGGTGCGTGACACTATCATTTGTTTATGTATAGTATATGGTTAGCTACTATTGTGTATGGATTTCCATAGTCAATTTTCCTGTTATAGTATAGGTTAATGGTCATGAAAAGTTGTTGTGGCATTGTTCTGACATCAAACTATACCACAACAACTTTTCAACCTTGATCCTTTCAGCTGCACTGCCCTTTAACTCACGGTAGCACAAAGCTGTTCCTTCCTGACCCACTGATTTTCCATACAAAGTCATGCTAAACAAAGAAAGAGTAGAAACCATGCTGATTCAGATTACAGTGATTAAAAAATCAAAAAATATCATGTAACTCACTTCACAGCTCACAAAGATGAACTGGCACGCGAGTGGTGGGTTGGATGGGAGGGGAGCAGCACACATCACAGGCATCACAGCTAAACTTTTACTTGTTTTCCACTGATGTAATGAGAGTGAACAAATCTGAATTTCAGCATCTTTTGTTCAGTCCAGTAACTGAATGCCTGGCTATAAATAGTGACTAACCATATAGGGCCAGATATTCAGACATGCACCCAAGGAGTGCGCAATGACAGCACAGTGCAATGCAAATGCACCATGTGTCAAAGGATGCCATATTCAGAGGATGTGCCACCGACATGCACTGGCACAAGGCAGGCTGAATATAGCAAGGATGCGCTACAGCACAATCACAGATGCCTCGGTGCAACCAGGAATGCATGGGAGCAGATCAGAACACATACAACCCCATGGGCTGAGCAAGGACAACAGGCAACAGGGACACACTGGCAGGGCTGCACGGGGCACAGTACCCCACCAGCACGGCCAACCACAGACAACAGGGGCACACTGCACTGGAGGCACCACAGGGCACCAGGGGACAGCAGAAAAAGGACCCCAGGCTGCCAACAGTGGAACAAGCACCAGGTCAACACACCTGCACCACCAGCACACCAACGGCTGAGCCACGCAATACATACCCAACAGGTTGTGTTGCAGGGGGCCATGGCCATGGTGTCAGGATAACACACAAACACAGAGGACAGTAGCCTGGGGTCAGTGAGGCACAAGCCACCCAGGGGTACACGGGCCGCTACCTGGAGTGGAGAAAAGCACAGTACTGTAGGGCACACCGGTGGTGGCCAGCACAATAGGTGGACAAAAGGGCAGCACAGACAGACAAGGGCACAAGGTGCAGGGGGCAGGCACAGGCCAGTGCGACACCCACCCATACAGGGACATACACAGGACAGGGACACAGCACACATGAGCAGCGCCCCAAGGGGACAGCAGCAGGACACCAGGGACATGCCCAAGAACAGCTCAACAGACACCTGCAGCATGGTTCCACATGCCACCTGCAAAGGAAACACAGACACAGAAGATGTAGCAAAGAAAAGAGTTTAATAGGAAAAAAACACAAAACAGAGCCAACAGGGCAACTATGTACATAACAGAAAAAAAACTGAATGGTGAGGTGTCACGGGAAGTGGGGCATAGCGTCCTAGGGCTGTACAGTGGGATGTGGGGATGGGCAGGGCAACAGGGGAAGGGCTTGGCAAAGATGGACCATGGCCCCAATGGTACCAGGGCAGGCTGATGCCTGCCACACACAGCAGCCTCTGACCATCCTAGGCCCCTCCTCATGGCCACTGTCGCCCTCAGGTGGCACCGCATCAGGCCGACCAGTCTTGCCATCATGGATGTCATCCTCTGCTGCTGGTTCAGTATGGTGAAGAGGGCCCTCGCCATCTGCCCCAACTTCCTCCAGGGCTGTACCATGGCCTGACCTAGAAGAAGGGACAGAACAGGCAATAAGTGACATGCCAGATAGAGCCCCATCCCACCCGAACATGTGCAATGGACAGTGGAGGCACACACCAGTGGACAGACCCCCAAGGTCCCGTGCATGGAATGCCACACCAGCCATCCACAAAACACAACATACCACACCATTGCAGACACGCACGCAGGGCCATGCAGTGGGCGCAGCGGCACACATGCAAGGCACACGATGTGGACTGCAGGCACCTGTGGCAGCACACACAGTGGAGGCCATGTGCACACCCCCCCCCCGAGTGGCACAGTGGATACGGGCATGGTACATGCACATGCAGTGCAACACCGGCACGTCCGCTGGGTCTTGCGCCTACCCAGGCAGTGCCACACATGGCAGCAGTGACCATGGCCAGAACCCTGTGACCTGCAGTGACCCACAAATGCACAGTACAGTGGTGCGAACATGCTTACCTGGCTGTTGCTGTACCGATACCCCAGCAGCCATCCCATTACCTCATCGGACATCTGTGGCCGCGGCTGCCCTGGCCCTCCTGCAGTCCTCTGAACCTGTGGAGGGATGAGAGAGAGGTGGACATGAGAGGACAGTCACGCACACACACATCCCTGGCACACAGTTGATATTGTGCAAGACAGGACACCACCTGCCTTTTGACCCTGGCATCTGCACGACTGCAACATGCACAACAGCATTGCACATGTCGCCCATGCAGGTCATGGAACAACTGCCGGAACCATGGTTGCTCCTCAGCAGCTGCACATGCTGTGCGTCCAGATGCCCAGTAGAGGTACACCACAGGCATGCATGATGCATGGGAACACTAACCTGGCTATGGCACAGCATCACACTGCACTCATGCCTGGAGCCGTTGCAGCCATCTGGGATCCCTCCTGCGCAGGTCCCCATAGTGGTGCCTGCACTGCTCGGTGGTGCGCAGCACCCCTGTGCAACATTCCAGGGTAGTGGTGACACATGACCACACCTGTGTCCTTGGCTGCTGCAAGGGCACCTGCCCAAAGAGCTGGGGCACATAGGGCTTGACCAGTGCAACCAGGCTGCACATCTACACTACCTGTCCAGTTTACTACCCAACACGTGCTTACAGTGCCTGCCATGTCTCAAGTGCAACCCGACTGTAGGAAGTGTTGTGGCCTACACAGCACGCATGTGGTGCAGCCTGAGGACATTGTGCAATAGTGTATCATTGTACGCAAACTGCGTAGCACATAGATGCGTGATTGGCATATGCTGTGGCAGAGTATTGTGCAGCACTGCACATGCACACAGTGGCATGGCTTGACAGGTGTATGGGGTCATGGCCCAGACCCCGACGGCACAAGGAGTGACCCTGTGCAATGTCACGCATGACCCTGCCATGCACTGTATGTGACATTGCACATCCCAAGCAGCTGCACCATGGGCCATTGCATCATGATGCATGCAGTTGCGTGATAGGTGACCAGCATCACATGTGCAATGGTGGCATATCGCGCAGTGCACATGGTCGCACAATAGACCGATGCGCACTGCAAGCCCACGCATGTGCTGGACATTGGCCGCATGATTGCTCCAGCACATGCTGCAGGAGCATGGCGCAAAAGCGCGATATTCACTCACCATATGCAAATCACCTCATTAGGCTATGCGCAGTGCAACAGTGATTATTAGCAGCTCAAATCCATTGCGCACAGGCTCATTTGCATGCGTTGAGCTTGAAAAGTGCCACACCACAGCACAGGCCATGGACTAGTATTGCAGCCAGTTTGGTAAGGGGATGATAATGCTGGGAGTGAGAGGACCATACCTACAATGCAACAGAGCACCTTTCTGTGCCATGCTGCCCGCTGACATCCATTTCTGTCACTGTCCACAGGTAGCATGATGTCTGAGGCTGCAGCTGAGGAAGAGGAGGAGCATGACCCTGCATGGAAGCACAGGCCCAACTTCACTAAGGAGGAGCAGCAGGCCCTGTAGAAGGCCTACCTCGACAGGGAAGCCCTGCTGAGTGCTGCCATGGGCACACCACAGGACAGGTTGGCCAGGTGGGATGCCGTGGCCACCTATGTCAATGCACATGGCAGGCACCAGAGGAGTGCCCAGGAGTGCCAGAATAAGGTGGGGACAGACAAACGCTGTATTAAAGAGAAGGTGGCAGCCATAAGGGTGTTATGCAGCAGGATGGGCGGTGGACCACCCACCGCACTGGCACTGATGGCAAAGGAGGAGCTGGAGACGGCAACCATCAGCCATGTCGCCATAGAGGGCATTCCTGGTGGTAGCTTCCAGATGGGTGGCAGCCCCTCAAAGCATGGTGAGTCACCACACACCACGCATGGAGAGGATATGGGCAGTACCATGCAGGTGGGCCTGCTGCCATGTTGTGTGGCCCATGTGGATGAGGTATGCAGCTGTGCACGGTGCATAGAGATGCAGCGAATTATAAATCTGCCCGCAAAGTGTCCACTTCGCGTCCGCAGAGCACAATGCGAAGTGGACACTGTAAAGTGCGCACTTCGTGTTATCATTATCACTTCACATTCTCATTATGCCTTAATGCGAAGTAAGGTGAAGTAAGAAGAAAATAGGCACAACACATGGCCTGCAGTACTGTAAGTCACATGCTTTATTCAGGCAGGAAGGAAGTGAGTCAGATAAGCAGTTTCACTTTCTGCTTTGCATTTGTACAGGGAGAAAGCAAAATCGTGAGAGGAAAGGAGTTTGCTTGGCTCTCTGAGTCGTTTCTTGTTACTGCCATAACAATCAAACAGCATTTTTAAAAGCTATTTTATTTAGTGTTTGTATTGTCTTAGTGGTTTTTTGCTTAGTGAATTTTTTTGTATAAGTTTTGTTTTTGTTTTGTGTGTGTAACTATGCGTGTGTATGTGTGTTTGTGTGTGTCATCCCGTGGACCCAGGAGGATGGAGGGTCACGTTGGAGTCGGAGAAGGCGAGTCGCTGGCACGTGGGAGTGTTAGGTGGGGAGGACTGTGGACCAGTGGGGGTGGGGCGGTCGTGTTATGTTAGACCACTCCAGACTCCTAGCCAGTGTTGCTTCCCATGCGGAAGCAACAGGAGCAGCAACAGCAGCAGAACCAATGCCACTGGTGGCTGTTGCTCGTCCACCTTCTCTGCCACCACCACTAGCAGAAGCTGTTGGAACTCCTGCAGCACCCCCTCTACCACCTCCACAACCACAGGAGGTGGCCCCGGCAGTTGTGGATGGTGGTGAGACTCGTGCCAGACAAGTGTGTACTGTGTCTGGTCTCCCCCACAGCTCCCCAGTGTGGGGGTTTTTTAATTGTGTGGAAGGAGAGAGCACAGTGCTGCAGTGCCATGTGTGTGGTGTGCTGGTGTGCCGTGGACCCCCTGGGACACATTTGTGGACCGGTGGCAAGCGCACCCACATGATGAATCGCCACAGGGCAGAGTGGCAGGCTGCCATGGAAGGAGCCACGCATCCACCTGCTGGCCCTTCTGTGGCAGTGGCCGAGGGTGCTGCAGGAATGGGAGATGTGCCTCACAGCAGTCACCGCCGCAGCAGGAGGAGGAGGGCTACATCAAGTGCTCCACCACCATCACCGCCACCACAGCCACCAGCACCACCCTATCCACCACCAGCCCCACTACCTGGATTACCCACTGCAGTGGACCCCAGCACAGTCCATGTTAGCCAGTCTGACCTCTTCCTGGTGTGGGCACTGGAGGAAAACAACAAGCATTTCAGTGCTTTGGAGCAGCAGGTTACCATAGTGGAAACCCAACAGCAGCAAATACTTTCAGTCCTGCACCTGCTGCTGGACCACCACGGCATCCCACAGCCATAGTAATTCCGGGTATTGTTTTCTGCCCCTCCACCCCTGACCCCACCCCACTACTGTGTTGTACTTTTGTTGTGTGTTTTTTGTTTGTTATTATTAAATCATACACATTTTCCCTTCCAGGGGAATCTTTCTTGCACCACATATACTAACATACTGATTACCAGCAGATTAGGCCTTACTGTCTATCGAGTCTGCTTGAACCTCAGATCCCTAGTTGGGTGCCGAGGCCCCCCCACTTGTGTTCCAGAAACCCCTATCATCCATCCCCACCCCCTTGGGCCAGGCCACCATCTGATACATCCACTTTCTGTGTCTGTCCCACCCTCTCTTGAAGTCCTCCACTGTGGATCTCTGAACCAGCTCACCAGGCAGCACATTCCAAGGGTTCACCACCCTCTCAGTGAAAAACCTCCTCCTCTTTCCCCCCCTCACCCTTCCACCTTCCAACTTCAAACCATGCCCTCTGGTGATACCTCCCTGCTTTAGTCTAAAGATCCCCTCCATGTTTACCCTATTTATTCCCTTGAGGTACTTGAAGACCTCAATCATGTCCCCCTAGCCTCTCCTCTCCTCCAATGACAACAGGCAGAGCTCCTCAAGTCTACCCTCATACGTCAAATCCCCTAGTCCTCGTATCATCTTAGTTGTCCTCCTTTGTACCCTCTCCAGGAGCTGTATGTCCCTCTTCAAGTGTGGTCTCCAGTACTGCACACAGTACTCAAGGTGTGGTCTAACCAGTCCATTGTACAGCGGCAGAATCACTTCCCTTCCACTTCCACATGGTGCAATACATTTTTTGAAAACCAGGCGTAAATGCATTAATGAGTCACATGACGGAGGCATTCCCATTCTGAAAATCTGCCCACATTCTGCCTCCCTTCTCAACAACATTACGTGATGGCAGGAAGAGCATGTGTGCGTGCTCCTTAAAGTGAATATCTGATTGTGTAGGTTTGCGAATGTTTCTTTATGTAAATGGTCAGTTTGTTGTGAAATGTGGGGCCAGGTTTCCAGTAAGAAGAGCCTTGAAACATCCCACATTTCACCACAAAGTGAACCTTATAAACATTAGGAAACATTGCTTGGAATAGCTGCTGGACATTCAGTATAGTGGAGCATACACCTGCGCTCCCCCTGCCATCACGTCTTAATGTTGCTGAGAAAGTGAGGCACAAATGTGGGTTACTTTTCAGATTGTTAATTCCTCCATCATGTGACTCACTGTAATGAAATTATGGGTGGTTTTCACAGACATATATTGCACTCTGTGGAGCAAGCAATGTTCCAGTGGTAGTAATGCCCCCACATAGTAGTTTATGTGCATCACCATAACTATGTAATGTGGTGACTGTCTGTAAAGCAGCAGTGCAACAATCTGTCGATAACTCTGACCTATACTTTTTAATGCTATGTTACAACTTCCTTTACTTACATCCTGACTGACCGGAATGATACGATAATTTACAGTAGTTGAGTGTGCTATACTACCTTTTTTCATGTGTGAAATAATGAAAGGACCATTCCTTTTAAATTGTTGCTGCTGACAGTGAGTGTGACCAGGTCTTTGCCATTGTTTTCTTCTGCTTTTCTCCATCACATCAAGTAGTTGTCATATATCTCTTCTGTTGTTAACTAACAGTTATGCATCAGTCAGTGTTTTATATGACACCACGGAACAACAGTTATTGAAAAGCAGCTGCAAATAAATACAAAGCTGGTTGGAACAATATTGGAAGACATGGTCATTTTCTTTTCATACATGAAAAAAAGTAGGCGTGAGAGAAGCAGACATAAATTGTGAGAAGAACTGTATCATTCAAGTCACTGACGACTCTCACATAAGTAGTGGTTGCTGTGGCAATTTAAAGTAGCATAAAAAAATTCAGTTCAGAACTGTGAGCACATTCTTGCAGTGCTGCTTTAATTGTAAAAATGTCACTATGGCATGATGACAATGAGCTCACAGCAACAATCACAGAACACACAAAAGTGGCACAGAGTCAACAGATTTTTTTATGCAGGCCCACAATGCGTCTTCCTTGTGTGCAGAAAATTGACAAGTGGTAATGAAGTGAAAAGAGACTGTTTCAGCACATACAAAGTCCCCCAGAATTAATGGCGCACTCAATCATGTGAACAGTGGTGGCACAGAGTCCCCAGATTTTTCCTGCAGGCCCACAATGCGTCCTCCTTGTGTGTAGAAAATTGACAAGTGGTAACAGAGTGAAAAGAGAGAGTTTCAGCACATACCCCAGTATAAAATGATGACTGTGAGGTTCGTGTTGCTTGTTCAATGTGCTGCGCGAGATGATTCCACCAAATGAAATGTGATCATCTCAACTGGATTGAAAGGAGCCCTTTGGATGTACACTAATAGTAGCCTTGGTGAGTAGATATATATATATATAGATATATGGTTGTGTATTTTGTAGGTGATTTTGAGAGGGTTGAACTTAACATGGACGTACTCATGCTATTGTTCTGCATCACTCAGGTGACTCAAACTGTTGGTGTGCACATTCCAGTACTCAGTGAGAACTGTTTGCACTTAAATGGAAACAGATAACTCTCAAGCACATGAAGGTAAGTATTTCATTTTTTGGGGGTGGGGGGAATCATATTTTCAGTTTTGTCTGTAATGGTTTCTTATTTTTTACTTCTTCACAGATTTCATCAGCATCTTTCTGGAGTCCTGGTTGTTAATGATGGTCATGGTCATCTATTGAATGGCTTCTGTGTGTTGCATGTGTGCCCAAACTCAGGGAAGGGGTGTGCCTGATGTTGAAGAACTTTTTTGGATAAGGCCACTTTGACAGAACAACAAAGCATCTTGAAGTTTCCTAAAAAAAGAAGTGAATTACTTCTTACAAGTTACAACTTCATTGATATGTGTCCCTCCCTGGTTCTCAAATCTCAATCCTTATTGTCAAGTTACATTTCAGAGACACATCTTGTCAACTACTAAGACAACCTCTTGTGTGCAATATTTGCAGCAGTCTTTAAAAAGCAATGAAATGGATGAAATAAAATCTTCATACTTACCAGAATGGATTTCACATGGACATTACATCAGTTCCTCTCTGTTCGATATAGCTACAGCATCTTTCCCAACAAGTATTAGCGCTGGAGCCTGTTTTTGTTCTACTGTAAAAGAAACAAAAGAAGTGTACTGTATGTGTTTTGCCACTGCGGCTCTGAAAAGCTACAGAAAACAAAACAGACAACTTATGGAACTGAGGCAGCATAACAAACATGAGTGCACATACTCACTTTATGGTTTAAATATTAAGAAGCTGGTGGTGGTGGTGCACTGGTGGACTGGTGGTCTGTGGGGGCAGACAGAATCATGGTGGCAGACTTGCATAACATCAGCCCCAGTGGTGTTGGTGGTCTGTCGGGGGCAGAAAGACTCATGGTGGCAGACTTAAATAACATCAGTCCTGGAGGTGGTGGTGGTGGTGTCCGTGGGGGGCAGACAGACTCATGGTGGCAGACTTGCATAACATCAGTCCCAGGGGTGGTGGTGGTCCATGGGGGGGCAGAAAGACTCATGGTGGCAGACTTAAATAACATCAGTCCTGGTGGTGGTGGTGTCCGTGGGGGGCAGACAGACTCATGGTGCAGACTTGCATAACATCAATCTCGGTGGTGGTGGTGGTGGTCTGTGGGGGGCAGATAGACTAATCGTGGTGGCAGACTTGCATAACATCAGTCCCAGTGGTGGTAGTGGTGGTCCATGGGGAGCAGACAGACTTGTGGTGGCAGACTTGCATAACATCAATCCCGGTGGTGGTGGTGGTGGTGGTCTGTGGGGGGCAGACAGACTAATCGTGGTGGCAGACTTGCATAACATCAGTTCCAATGGTGGTAGTGGTGGTGCATGGGGGGCAGACAGACTCATGGTGGCAGACTTGCATAACATCAATCCCGGTGGTGGTGGTGGTGGTCCATGGGGGCAGACAGACTCATGGTGGCAGACTTGCATAACATCAGTACCGGCGGTGGTGGTGGTCCATGGGGGCAGACAGACTTATGGTGGTGGCAGACTTGCATAACATCAGTCCCACTGGTGGTGGTGGTGGTCGTCCGGGGTAGGGGGAGTGTACACTGCCTTTTAAATACTGCAGTTAAAACCTGCAAACATTAACCACATCATCATCCTTATAAAGAAAACTGCACTCACAGTCATCGATGTCTGAAGTCTGACCATTGAGAAATTCTTTCTCCATTGTGTCATCATCTATGTCAGTGGTGGGCCATTTCAGGCAGCCACTGCCAGAGCCACCAGGATGCTCCATTTCCACATCAGCAAGACCACCATGATTAGGCCGGGGTACAAATACCGAGGTTGCAGTCTGTGCTGGCATGTGTCTCATTCATTTTAATGAATGTTAGCAAACTAGTATTTGCAGGAGACAGGTTTGTCTGACGATCCCTGTCTATTGCACCTGCTGAGCTGAATACCCTCTCAACACTTACACTGGAGGGTGGGCATGTGAGGTACTTCAGTGCCACTGCAGTCAGCTCTGGCCATTCACTGACCTTTCCACTCCACTACAAAAGAGATCTTCACTTATTGTCAGATGCCTGTTTTCAGACAAATATGACTGTGCCGCACTAAGTCCAATTGTTGATGCATCAGCCTGTTCTCCGGAATCATTTATTTCACAAATGTCCACTTGGGACAAAGCCTCCCAAAGTGGGTTGACACCACCCTGACCCACTTTGGATGACAGACCACCTGGAACTACAGTCCCCTTACCCTTGCATGATATGCTTGCCGGTCCTCCAGCTACATCTTCAGCTGGTTTATGCTGCTGAGGTTTGCTTACCTTGGCACGTGACTTCTGTGCCCCAAGAACCAAGTGAACCAGTTGACCACTGACATTTTTTACCTATTTAGGCCCTCCCTCCAGTACTGATGCAATTCCATGTTTGTATCGTGGGTCCAGCATTGTTGCCATGGCAAAGTTGTCACTACGCTGAATGCTGACAATGTGACGATTCTGGTCGAATACTGTCAGCATGTGTTGCAGCAACATACTGCTACCACCATCTCCAGGAACATCAAGCCTATGCTGTACATTCACCAATGTCTGCCTCAGCACCCGCAGCAGTGTAATTGATTGGCTAATGGAGGAAGACTTGCCACTCACTGCCTGTGTAGCATGTTCAAAAGGCCGCAAAATTGTTATTACAGAGTTCATGAGGCGCCACTGTTCAGTCGTCATAGACATGGAGGCTCCAGAACTGTCACGGCTAGTGTGCATAACAAGATATTCTGAGATGGCTTTGTATTGTTCATACAACCTCTCTGCCATGTATAACGTGGAGTTCCATCAGGTAACAACTTCCAGCTTCAAGTGGTGCTGAGGCAGGCTGTTTTGTATCTGCAACTGCCGCAGTTGGTCACGGGCCTTTCCAGATCTTGAAAAGTGAGAGCAGATACGTCGTGCAATGGTCAGCTTTTCCTTTATGTCAGGGTGCTGCAGAAACTCCTGAAGCACAAGATTTAAACAGTGGGCCATGCATGGAACATGAAAAAAAAAACACCATTCGTGATGCATTTCACCACATTTGACCCACTGTCACTTGCTATGAACCCAGCTCTCAGGGACAGAGGGTTTAGCCATCTGTCAATTTCAGTCAGTACCATGTCCAAGATGTTCTCACCAGTAGGTGAACAGGTCACACTGCGCATAGCAATTGTTGCAAGCTGGAAAATTCCAGGAAGATTGCTACCATGACAATCCACCTTACTGCACTGATTATTCAAACTACCAACATCACAAACAACCCCCAGCACCTGCGCCTAGTGTGCAGTTATACACAGATATGAACTCCCCACTGTTTTGCCACTTATCCACATATACACACTTAAATGGATGAATGGAGAGGAGGAATGTTAAAGGGCATGTCTTATTGAATCTGAGACAGTGCGGAAGAACTCAGGAACAGCATGGGTAAAAAAGTATGTCCTGGATGGGACTTTCCAATTTGGACAGGCACAGGCAGCAAACCGCCAGAACCCAGAATTCTCCACAAAGGAGAAGGGCAAAAGATCAATTGCCAACATTTCCGCTACAGCAGCATTAAGTTCACGTGACACTGTATGATTGGGGGGGGTACTTCAGCTTATGTGCAAAAACACTCTGTAACGTGGGATGACTTAAATGTTTTACATGGGGTGTGTTGTTGGTCAAAAATGGTTGGGCTCTGTGATGAAGGGCATTGGCAGGGGGTGGAGTGTGGAAATTTGATGAAGACGGTTGCACAGGTGATGATGACAAACCCAGAAATGATGTTATTTTTCCAGATTTGCCAACCGGGGTTGATGTACCACTTGCACTAGACATACAGCATTCACCACCACCACAAAAACCACTACTCCCACCAGCATTGGACAACATTTCAAAATCATTATGGTCCTCCACCTCATCATGCCTGTAGTAATCCTCTGCTCTTATTACCGCACCACTGCACACATTTTAATTTCCTACTGGGTTTAACAGTCATGGAAGGAGATAACATGCTGGCTATGGTTGCCAGTGATACGGGTGAACGTCCCAGTCTGGTGTTAGCTGCCAGCTTGTGCTGGGTCCACAGAGCCAAGTGCCAATTCTTAAGATGCGTATGCTGTCCTCCTGTCCCAAGATGACTCCCCTTTTTACTTCGACTCACATGCACATGGCAAACCTGGCAGATTGCAACTGAATCATCATCTGAATCTTGAACAAAAAAATCCCAAACAAGGGACTGTGATGCTCTGCTTTTAACAAGTCCATGATGATGTAGCTTATTTATGTCTGTTATTTTAAGCACTGAAGTGGGGGAGGAATGTGATGTTTCTGGCACTGCACACCTGGACTGCAACTGACCACCATGACTACCTATCATATTGATTACTGGGTCGTCATCATCATGATCAACTAAAACCGGTAAATCCCAAGTTTTTACAGGGACAGAATTCCTGCAAACAGATTCAGACAGAGCCACTTTTAATTTATTTTTCTCCAGTTCCCAACTGGGGTCAATTATATCATCATCATATTCATCAACGTCACTGTCACACACACCCACATCTTCTGCTTGGATGCTAACATGTGGACTGCATGTTGCAACAACAGCAACATCATCATCATCTGCATCATCACATTCATCATCAGCATCTACACCACCATCACCTGATATTTTTTCACCACACTGTGAATCACTGCATGGAAAATGTGTGACGTTAAGTGACATGGTGAATGGAATATCACATTGTATGCTATTGTTGACATGATCATCAGAATCAGGTTCAGTTAATGGGATATTACTGTGAAGTATGACATCATCTATGCTGTCACTCACTTGCACTGCTTCACACTCAATATGTTTGGATACGGTACACTGGTTGGAATTAGAACTTGATCCAACAATGCTAATACTACCTCCACTACCACTAACATCAGTAACACTAACACTACCGGCTGGGAAAACATCATCTCCTCCAACTATGAGTGAAGCTACTGATTGGGCTGTAAAAAACATTGCAGGAGAAATACCTTTCCTCACATCAGCAATGCACTTCTCCGTCTGCATACTACTACCATGCCCACAGACCCTCTTACTGCCAACATTTCCATGGCCAGAAACAGCTTTACTTACACGTCTCTTTGCAGGCATTTTGGGGGATCAACCACAAATATTATTACCAAATTCAGATTTTGATACATTCACTTTCTGACTGGAGGGATGCTAGCTGGATGTGAAGCAAAATAAACAACTGTGGCTTCAGCAACAGATAAGAGACTACTGTGTTGTGACACTGTCATGGAACTAAAACAACTTCAGTAACCAGTAGTGCTGATGGGGTCACAAAAACAATCCTGTCTAGTAAAAAATACCTTTTCAACGTGGGGGTTGGGGGGAGCACTGAATACAGACAGTGCTGATTTTTACGGTACTACAAGCAGCAAAACTAAGAACAGAGAAAATGATTGCAGTACAAACTCAGGCAGCTGCAGTGGATAGCAGGTTCACATTGCTGCGCTTAGTTGCACTTACACTAGTCTGTGTCACAAATTTTAAAAGGTGTAATATATTTGATGCACACAACACAGAACAGTTTGTGTACAATGCTGAACAAGGAACGCGACGCAAATGCAAAAGTTCAGTGTACTGCCACATAATGTAAATCTGTAATTTAAACAACCTGACCTTATGAAATGCTGCACTACATTCACACAACAAACAGCAAGAAAAGTTGTATTATTACTGACAATTTTACTATGTGTACAGTAACACAGTCAGTTATATAACAAAAATATAACCAAAACACAAAGAAATCACTGGTTCTCCAACTTAAATCTACCTACACACAGATATGCCCCTCCCCCACACAGCACACTTCACTGTCTTTCACCACACACACTCAATGTTGTAAATTAACATTCAAGATCCACACACAAACAAAAACGCTCGAGCACAAGAGGGTTTACTACAACCGATGAACTACAGTTGGATCCCCCCCAAAAAAGCAAAAATGCTTTCTGAACAGCTTTTAAAAGATTCCTACAGACAGCTATCAGAGCACTGTCTCCTACTCCTTCCTACTCATACTACCCCAAACTGAGGCTGTGCAGACCAATATAGAGCCCATGTGACCTAAACTTTCATGAATCACTGCAAAATCTGCCTTCAGAGCTCAAAAACAAGGCAAAGTGAACTGGCATCAATGTACTTTGCCTTAAAAATTGAAAGAGCAGTGACCAGTGGAGGCAGAGTAACATGAAGTCACTGTTTCTAATGCATTTCGTGTTCCTCATTATAACACAAAGTACTCTGTTTTGCGTTGCAGAGCACTCCGCGAATCCACCTCTGCTCTGTGAAACGCTTCATGGAGCGGATTGAGCCCACTTCGCCCACCACTAACGGTGCATCGATGGATGGCGGCCATGGCAGGGTGCTGCCCTGGGCGTGGTACCTGCCTGGATGGGTGCTACACCTCTGCTAACTCTGTGTTTCTGTTTTCCAGTGCCATCACATCTATGCAGAGTGGTACAGGAGGAGGAAAATGCCAACATGGGACTGGAGGAGGTGGTGCCGTTGACGTCCATGGACATTCGGGACAGTGACCGACGGCGATGTGACATTGTGGGGCTGCTGGATGTCCTGGGGCTGGAGCTGGATGACACAGTGTCTGAGCTCCTGCTGGGTGAGTGCCTGCCTGTGCTGTGCGCAGGCGCCCAGTTGGGTGGTGCGTCTGACTCTGATGATGATATGACACTGATCCTGGACAGCGCCGGGCATGTGGTGCCGGCCAGGGTCCAGGGACGGTCACAGGCACTGTTGGGCTCCAGTGTTGCACCAATGGCTGTGCAGCTGCCCCCTGTCCATGGCAACACAGTGGTGTGTGGTGCCACCGCTGTGCTTGACGAGGAGGGTGCTGATGCTGGAGTGGTTGCACTGGGCATGGACCAGCAGATGTATGGATAGCAGCAGCAGGATACAGTGACCACTGGGCAGCATGCCACAGGGGCTGCCTCCCTGTGCAGAATCCACCAGAGAGGGGCACTGACCAGCATGCCGTGTCACTCCCAGCAGGCTGGCATCTGCCACAAGATGCACAAGATGCTGACAGGCTGGCTGAGCATATCTGGCTGCTGCAGGCATCCGTAGACAACAAGGCTCTGCTTGGTACAGAGATCCATGCACTGCAGGCTGAGGTGCGTCAGCTAGCCAAGTGGCAGGACAGTGGACCTGTGCAGCTCACTGATGAGATCCGTCAGCTGTGGGTGGCCATGACCACATCGCTGGACTGCATGACCGGTACCATTGCAGCTGGATTTGCATCGCTTGCATCCACTGGGCACGGCCATGTGTGTAGGACTCCCCGCAGTGCTACTTCAACACCATGGCCCTGGCATCTGGTGACCCTGCATGGCTGACACCGGGCTCTGATGTGGCCATCCCCGACACCCCCGGCACAACCTTGTTCGGCCGGCTCTACACTCCAATGACGACCCAGTCAAATTCTCAGGCCTTCACCTCCGCGAGTGTGTTGGACATTCCCTGGTGGCTGTCGCACAGCTGGTGGCTGCCAAATGGCCTGGGCATGGCCACCCATATGGCTGTGGCACTGCATGGTAGGCCTGTTGGGTGTGCTGCTCTTTCCTGCTGTCCACTGCTGCTGTCTAGTGCACATGTGTGGTGTTGCCCTGTGCATGTGGGGGTGAGCATGCATGGTATGGTGTGGTTCACGCCCTCTGTGTGTGCTGGCTGGGCTGCTGGGCCTTGTGGCATGGGTGTGATGAGGGCAGCTCCATGCTGGCTGTACCTGTGCACCGGTGTCATGCGTCTGATCCATGCCATGTCCTGTAGCCTGTGTGTGTGTGTGTGTGTGTGCCCATGCCTGTGCAGTGTGCTGTGTGTGTCAGTGTGGCTCTGCATTCACCATGAATGCTGTGTGTGCCTGTGTTACTGCATGCATCCCGATGTGCCCATCCAGCCCTGTGGGTGGGGTGGTGGTCCGTGCATGCCCAGCATGTGTGTCGTTCCATTTACCTGCGATCTCCAAAATGCTCCTGCATGATGGTGGCCCTGTGTCTCCTGGCCTCCACTACCAGCCTGGGATCCCACCTCCCCATGGGTGGCTGCACACCCCCTTTCAGCCCGTCATCCACATCATCCCCGCTGCTGTTGCCCTCATCCGCCTAGACTGCTATCTCACGGTCAATGGTCATGTTGTGCAGCATGCAGCAGGCCAGGAATAGGCCACAGGCTTTCGATGGGCTGTACTGTAGGGCACCACTTGACCTGTCTAGGCAATGGAACTGTATCTTGAGCATGCCAAAGACATGCTCGATGACAATGCATGTGGCAGTGTGTGCCTAATTGTATCTGTCTTTTGTAGGTGTGGACGGTCGCCGGTAGGGGGTGAGCAGCCAGGGCCTTAGCGGGTATGCACCGTCACCTGTGTGAGGAGAGGATATGGTTATCACTGTGCATTGCTTGTTCAACCCCCTCACCCCTGCTGCCCTCTGCCTCCTGCCCCCTCCCCTGTGGTGTCGCCTTCCTCCCGCGGCACTGCTGCACCCACGTCCATCCCGTACCTTGCTCACCTAACAGGTGCCCTGAAGGGATAGCTTCATGCTCAAATCTCTGGCACAGGATTGAACTGTTTCAGATGTAGGCATCGTGTGCACTTCCGAGGTGTGTGGAGCAGAACACTGGTGATGCATCCCATGGCATTGCACACCACCTGGCAGTTAATGGAGGGGTACTCCTTCCTGTTCATATATGCCACCCCCTCTGGGCCAGGTGGTGTGTGTATTGCCACATGGGTGCAGTGTATAGCCCCTATCAAGCCTGGCATGCCACCCTGTGGAAGTCCTGCATGTTTGCTGTACGTTCTGCCTGTGTGCTCAGGAATTGTATGAACTCCAAAGCATGTGGCAGCAGAATGTTGAGGACTTGTGTGAGAAGGCAGGATGTGGCCGACTGGGTGATACCTGTGGTGGCACCCATTGGTCTCTGGAAGGTGCCTGTGGCGAGCAGGCACATCACTGCTGTCACTTTGGTCTCCACAGACATGATATAACTCCGTCTGGTGGGTGCCTGCAACTTATTGCACAGCTCACAGAGCTGCCTCAGAATTGCCCTGTTCAGGCAGTACTGGCCCACGATCTCCACATCACTACAGTCCTCAAAGATGAGGCAGGCATGGTACCATCTGTGTTGGGCATACCACCGACAGGCCCTTTGTCAGCCATGTTGTTGCTCCTCCCTCCTTCTCACACCCCTCATTACCTGCTCCATAATAAATGGACCTGCATCCATAATGCTCTGTATTGGGCTCTGAGTTGCTCATCTGCTGGTTTGCTCCTGACTTGCACCATGGTTTTCGGTTGAATATGCCATTGTGCTGCTTTATTCATTGATACGTGCCCTTGTACTTTTGCTGCATACATTACATTTGTGCCACGGCGCACTGTGACTTGCACAGCACATCCACTGTGGTTGAATATGGCTCTGCGAGTCAATTCTGTACTTGTACTGGTGCATCTTGGTTGCGCAGTGTGCAACTGCTCTGAACATCTAAGCCATAATATATAAATCTGTATATGGGTGACCAAACACCACAGGACTTTTGTTTCTATCTCGGGGATTCAATGACATCAGAGACCTCTCCAGCTTCACTCTTGAGGTTTCTATGATGTCATCCCCTGATGGAAACACAGCCATGTGTATGGGTCACCCATACGCTGTTTTACATATAGTATATGGTTAGAGCTTTTTGTGCATGGAACGCAGACCCTTCAAAAATGTTGTTGTGCATGTTTTAAAAATGTTGTTGCTCACAGTCAATCATTACCTCAGCTGTGCTTCACCCTCATGCTCACTCCCATTCTCAGCACTGCTCTGTTCACTCTCACATATTGTTTCTTCTCATTCTCACTCCCACTGCTTTTACTTTCTCATTAGTGCTAATTTCAAGTATAAAAAAAGTCAGAAACCACATACTATAACAAATAAAATATGGGCAACCATACAACACCTGCCTTGTGTTTCCATCTCAGGATTGAGATTATACTTTGGAACCTCAAGCTTCACACTCAAGGTCCATATACTTTGTTATCGTAACCCCTCGATAGAAACACAGACTTCTTGTTTATGGTCACCCATACATTATTCCTTATATTTAGTTTTTGATTCCCTGGTAAGTGCCCTAGACATTAAATGCCTGCTGTATTTAAAGGCACAACCAGTGTTGAGTGTTATGACCTGGTTTTAGTTACCCAAACCCAAATGTGGTAGCCAAATGTGTCAGAGGCAATCTCTTTTACTTTAATCTAGCTCAATAGCAATTCTTAATCCCAGTGTTTGGATCTCACATGCTATAAATCCTATAGTTCCGTGAGTTTCACAGGACAGACAGACAACAAGCAACCCATACAATACCACTCAATAGGTTTTATTTAAAGCAACAGACTTGAAAAGAAAAATATGACATATAAGTAACTAATAAGTAATGAAGCAGCAGTCTCCTTTCAAATACATACATTTGTACCAGTGCACTCTTGTTAGAAGAATATGACACTGCTGACAGTTTTTTGGCTGCCCCTGGAACAGGGGTGGGTTGCTGGAAACAGTTCCTTTTTAGCTAATGCCCACAATACAACAGTCCCAGTTTCAGGTGATGATAGTTCATGCAGTTCTTACAAAAATGTGCACACACATTATCCACTCAGTGAACCCGCAGCCCCCCCGCCAGGTAAAATCTCACTTTCAGATTTTTAGTCACTTGCCAAAGATGAAACATTAGCTAGGCAGTTTATTTGGCAAGGGCTTACAGTCATTGACAAACACTTGTTTTTACCTGGTTCATGAGGTGCAGATGAAAAAAATGACTTACCATAGTAATGTTGTTTCTTCCAGGGGATCCATCAGTATGCTTAAGTATAGCAGTTAGCCTCCTATGTTGAAATGCCCCAGAGAGATTGGAATGTATGTAAATGATGGAATGCATCATTGGCTCATGCTAGTAATTCAAATGTTTACCCCAGGTGCTGCTGCATTCTAAACTGTTGAGATTAATTTAGAAGCCTAAATGGGTTCTAACTCCCCCCCCAATATATCCTATCCTACAGAAAAACTACCCTAAAGGTAGGGAAAAAAAACTACTGCTTTAGGAGAAACACAACCAAACTGGTTTCCACTGTGAAACTTAGCAAATATAAAAAAAACAAAAACAAAAGTGAACATCCCCAGCCTCAAGAAATGCTGCCCTAAGTATCTTAAAAGAGGGTATGAATGGAGGATGCAGACCCTTTTCAGGTTCCTGAAGGGAAGGTATGGTGGGAGGTTAAACATACTAAGGGATCCCCTGGAAGAAACAACATTGTTATGGTAAGTATTTTTTTCCTCGAACCCCGGAATCCTTCAGTATACTTAACTATAACAGACTACCAAGCAGTATCTTGGGAGGCTGGATACAGAACCTACTTAGGGAAAAGGTTCTACAGTACTGCAGTATCAAACCTGGCATTACCCTTGGACTATATGTCCAGACAGTAGTGTGTTAAGAAGGTGTGTACAGTTTTCCAGGTACAGTGGTAGTTACGAAAACATTTCAGGGTAACAAGGTATACCTCGGTAGGTGCTGTACACTGAGTGGTACAGAGAAATACCTCCTTACCGCTCAGTAATGCAGTAAGTAGCTGATGAGTTTTTATTTAGTTGAATTGCCATAAGCAGTGGCTTAAATGTGCCAGGTGGTGCTGTTTGCAGTTTAATTTATCTTAATAGTGTCAATTTTCCATTAGGTGTCCCAACAGTTCACAGTCCATGTCAGGACCTCTCTGTTTAATCCATTTCCTTTTTTTTTTTTTTTTGGCAAAATTGGCAAAACCATGCCATCATTTTAAGATATGAATGCTCTGTGATGTAGCCTCTTGCTTGGGTTTATTCCTCATATTTTTCTATTTTTATTCGTGAACTTGCCAACTATGATCAATGCAAGTTATGTACTGATGCATTGGTTGCTCAGCAAGGAACAGCTGACTAAAGAGCTAGAACTTTTCTTACTAATAAAATACTTCAACCTCAACAGGAGTCAGAGCCTATTGGGATTGACAAAACCAATACTTCAATAGAACTGTGGGGTCTCAATTAGGGTAAAAAAAAAGAGTGTGTGTTTCTGTGTTGGGGAAGGGGACTGTATCAGCTTCTCAGTTTGCTAAATCAGGAAGTGAGCAGTTAATTGGGGTGTGGCTTATGCAGCAGAAAATCTGGTGTCACCAATTACAGTTTTCTGCTGTTAGCTTTTGGCAGACATCAATCTTGTTTTCAGAATAAGAAGCAGATGACTAAAGATCTAGAACATTTCTTACTAATAGAACACTTCTAACTCAGCAGGAGTCAGAGCCTGTTGGGATTAAGCAAGCAGATACTTTAATAGAACTATGGAGTCTCTATTAGGGTAAAAAAAGAGTCAGTGTGTTTTTCTGTGTTGGGAGAAGGGAAGTGTATCAGCTTCTCAGTTTGCTAAGTCAGGAGGAGAGCAGTTAATTGGGGTGTGGCTTAGACAGCAGAAAACCAGGTGTCTCTAATTACAGTTCCCTGCTTTTAATTTGTGGCAGATGGCAATCTTGCTTTCAGGGCAAGGAGCAGCTGACTAAAGAGCTAGAACTTTTCTTACTAATAGAACACTTCTAACTCAGCAAGAGCCATAGCCTGTTGGGATTAAGAAAACAGATACTTTAATAGAACTGTGGGGTCTCAATTAGGGTAAAAAAAGAGTCAGTATGTTTTTCTGTGTTGGGGGAAGGGGACTGTATCAGCTTCTCAGTTTGCTAAGTCAGGAGAAGAACAGTTAATTGACTTGTGGCTTAGGCAGCAGAAAACCAGGTGTCTCCAATTACAGTTCCCTGCTGTTACAGTAGCTTTTGGCAGACAGCAAACTTGCTTTCAGAGTAAGGAGCAGCTGACTAAAGAGCTATAGCTTTTCTTACTAATTGCCCTCCTTCCTCCCTCCCTCCACCCTTAACCAGTTCTACTTTCATAGGCACTGGATCTGTCTGACAACAGAAACTCTCTGTTTGGCAGTAGGAAGGGAAAGATCACTGAGTCACATAAGTTTCACCTTCCTTGAAGGAAAAGAGTAGCTCTCCCCCTCCCCCCAGCAGCTGGAGGTCTGACTCTGAGCAATGAAGAAGGAGACTACAGAAGAATACAGAAAGTTCCTGTTCCAGAACAGAAAGAGCAAGAGCTGTTAGGGCACATAGGCAGTAGGAAAGCAGGTGGAAAAATAAATAGAGGGAAGAGAGAGGGGCCACAAAATAAGACATGATGGGAGTGGTGCAGTGCAATGGCTGTGGGGTGGCAGTTTTACAGGAGATGTTTTGGAGGCTACAATGCTGCCCTATATGCAGGAACCACTCTGGTCTGAGGGAGCAGGCTGCCCATCTCCAGGCTGACATGGCTAGGATTTGTGAAACCTCCTCCTCCACCCAGGGACCACCAGAGCCACCACCACTGCCTCAGAGGTTGCCAAGAAAGAGGAGCAGTTGGACCAAGGTGGGCTCAGGGAAGGTGAGGGTGGTGGAACAGAGGTGCATCCCTCCAGCTGTACCTCTCCACAATTCGTATGCCATTCTGGTGGAGAGTGGTTCCTCTATGGTGGGACCTGCAGTGGAGACCAAGGAGGATGCTGGGAACCTCCACAAAGGAGACCCTCAGGATGGTGGTACAGGACCCCACAGGGGAAGGAAACAACTCCTGGTGGGAGACTCAATCGTTAGGGGGATAGAACTGAGGGAGGGAGGGGAGAGGGAGTTAAGGTGCTTGCCTGGAGCCATGGCTTGGAGGGACAGGGAGTAAATCCTCAGGATAGTGAAAGCAGCTGCATGGGAGAGGGATTTGGATGTCATTGTCCACTTAGGGACAAATTACCTGGCTGGAAATGGGATTAGAGCAGTGCAAGAGGAGTTTGTGGAGTTGGAGAGGGGCCATAGACAAACAGCACGTACAGTAACCTTCTCAGAGGTGCTGCCTGTCCATGGCATGGGTGAGACTAGGGTACTCTGCACCATGGGATTCAATGAATGGTTGAAAACCTGGTGTGGCACTCAGGGTTTTGTCTTCATTAGGGACTGGGGGTCCACCTGGAGGGATACAGCCCTATACTGGTGCAACAGTCTGCATCTGTCCAGGAGGGGAACCAGGATCCTAGGTGATAGGTTTAAATGCTTCATTGGCAAGCATTTAAACCAGCCAAAGGAGGAGGCACTGAAAAGAAGCAGGGAAATCACAGTCTTCCTCCACAAAACAGTGTAGTTAGCGAGATAAACACCAAGGTAAAGAAGTCAATAGGGAGCAGGAAAGGGGTAAATGGAGAAAAATACAAAGGCAGTAAGGACAGGGATGGGGCTAAATGGGGTAAGGCTATCAAAAAATGGAGGATGATGAGTACCAATGCTCATAGTCTGGGTAACAAGCTCCCTGAACTAGTGGCCTTGATGGAAGAGGGACACCTGGATAGCGTGGCAGTCACAGAAAAAATTATACACAGAGAACCATGACTGGGATGTCAACATACCAGGGTACACAATCGACAGGAGGGACAGGGAGGGTAAAAGAGGAGGAGGAGGAGTAGTTCCCTATGTAATGGAAGGGATCAAAGCAATGGAACTAAAGGGTAAACAGGAAGGAGAGGAGGCACTCTGGGTCACCCTGGAGACAGAAAATGGCACCACAATCTGCACAGGGGTTGTATACAGACCCCCATCCCAGGGAGAGGCAATGAACAAGGAAATGATAGAAGGCATCCTTAGAATGGCAGAAAAGGGGGAGATATTGTTGATGGGGGACCTGAATATGCCAGATGTGAACTGTAGCACTTTTACTGCAGCCACATCCAAGCGCAGGGTAATTCTCGATGCCCTACAGGGGACATGCCTCAAACAGCGAGTGTTGGAACCCACTTGGGAGGGAACAATCTTAGATCTGATTTTCTCAAATGGGGACGATGAGAGGATCTCAGAAGTGGGTAGTCATCTGGGAACAAGTGACCATTAAACAGTGTGGTTCACGATAAACAAAGCCATACAAAAGCAAGGGTACTGGACTTTAGGAGGGATGACTTTGGGAAAATGGGAGAGTGCCTCAGAAAAGCACTAGCAAATGGGCAAGAAGGAGGGATGGAGGAACAATGGGTAAAAATCAAAAATGCCATTACAGAGGCAACAAGCCTCTGTGTGAAGCAAATCAACAAAACAAAATGAAGGAAAAAAACACTATGGTTCTTAAAAGAGGTGGCGGGGATGGTTAGGGAGAAAAAAAGGTAGCATTCAGGAAGTATAAGGAAACACAGAAGCAGCAGGACAGAGAACTGTACCAGCTAAAGCAGAAGGAAGTGGGGAAGGCAGAATAGCAAAGGCACAGACTAAGGAAAAGACAGCCAACTCAGTTAAGAAGAGGGATAAAACTTTTCATATGTACATTAGGGAGTGAAGAAAGACCAAGGAAGAGATAGTGAGGCTTAATAAAGGGAAGGGGAGTGGACAGAGGGTTACAGTGAAAAAGCAGAGATACTGAATGAATACTTCTACTCAGTATTCACAAAAGAAGAGGAGGTACCTAAATCATACAATAGAAGCACTCTGGCTAGAGAAGTCGATACCAGACCATTCACAGAAGAAAGGGTCCTGAAAGAACTCTTAAAACTGAAGGTGGACAAAGCAATGGGGCCTGATGGGATTCACCCCAGAATTCTAAAAGAACTAAGGGGAGAACTAGTGACACTGCTGACTACCCTTTTTAGCAAATCATGGGATAATGATGTGGTACCTGAGGACTGGAGGAGGGTGGATGTGATTCCCCTTCACAAAAGTGGGAGCAAGACAAAGGCAGGAAACTACAGACCTGTAGTTTGACCTTGGTGGTGGGGAAAATGATGGAATCACTTCTAAAGGAAAGAACTGTTGAGTATCAAGGGGCCAGTGGGGCACAGGACCCAAGGCAGCATGGAGTCACAGCGGGAAGGTCATGTCAGACAAATCTAATCTATTTCTTTGACTAGGTGACCAAAGTAGTAGACCAGGGAGGGGCTGTGGACATGGCTTGCCTAGACTTTAGCAAGGCATTTGACACAGTCCCACACAAAAGATTAATAAACCAGTTAGCCAGCCTGGGAGTGGATCCCAGGGTTGTAGCCTACATAAAAGATTTGCTGGATAACAGGACACAGAGGATAATAGTAAATGGAGTCCACTTCGAAGAAAAGAGGTTACTAGTGGGGTACCACAGGATTCAGTACTGGGACCTGTCCTCTTTAATGTCTTTATAGGTGACATTGCAGAGGGACTGGAAGGGAAAGTATGCCTCTTTGCAGATAAAAAAAATATCTGCAACAGGGTTGATACATAAGGGGAGGGTGGAAAGGATGAAAAGGGACTTGGCAAGGATGGAGGAATGGTCAAAAGTACAGCAGCTTAGATTCAATGCAAAGAAGTGCAAAGTAATGCACCTGGGAAACAAAAACACAGGGGAAGAGTACACTATTGGGGGGGGAGAGATATTAACAACAACAAAAATGGAAAGGGACCTGGGGGGTAGTCATATCAGATGACCTAAAGGTAAGCAAGCAATGTGAGAAGGCAGTAAGGAGGGCTGGGAGATACTGGGATGCATAAGGAGAGGAATCACTAGTAGAAAACAGGAAGTTGTTATCCCTCTGTACAGACAGTTGGTGAGACCCCATCTGAAATACTGCATGCAGTTCTGGAGTCCCATCTCTGCAAGGACATAGACAGAATGGAGGCAGTCCAGAGAAGGGAAACTAATATGGTGCAGGATCTGCACCAGATGCCATACAAAGAGAGACCACCAGGGACAACAGGAACAGGCCCAGAGATAACGTTATATCTTACCCAGCTTCGTAACAGACTAATCGATCCATTCCCTCAGTCACCTGCATCTGCATAAAAGCACAATGAAGAAAGCTAATAAATTCTGTTCTTCCTGCCAAATGCATGCCATTGGCAAGCAAACACCTAACTTCACCTGCGACAGATGTCTAAACAAATAACTAACAAATAAACTAAACAAATAATTAACACTGATATTGAAGCCTTGGAGGATCATATAGCTCAAATGTCACTCCTCCTGGAGGCAAATACATCCTCCACCCAAACGGAGGATGCTGCCACTACTTCCAAACCCCACCTTACCACACTACCCACCGCCACATTGGGGAAGTCTTAGCCATTACTTCTACACCCCTAATCTTCGAACCCCACTTGCAACCCCTACGATCATCAGAAAAAGGTACCTGGGCAACAATCCTCCAATCCAAAACCAAAAGAAGAAGGGGCCAGTCCTTTATCAGTGCTCCTTTAATACCACTGTACAACTCCTTTGAACACTTACCATTAGTCACTGATGAGGTAACTATTACTAGCCTAAATCATTGTACAAACCCTGCAAATACTACACACCCAAACCCCACAAAATCCCCCAGGGACAAAATCCCCTCAACATCTAGCCACCAAAATCCTGCTCAGCAGACTCAACCCCCCAACTATTACAGTCCAGCTGGAATCTCTCTCAAAAATGAAATGAAAAAAATAAACAGGTATATGTACTGGGAGACTCCATAACAAAGTACATCGATCTGTAACCGAGACAAGGAAAATTGAACCTGCGCAAATTAGAAGGGGGGGAGAGTCTCAGACATAACATCCATGGCAAAATCAATCCTGTCATCAGCTGGTGAAAAACCCCTAGTGGTCATTCACTCAGGGACAAATGACATCAATAGGATACCATTACAACAACTTAAACAGGACTATGTCTCCCTCTGCAACATACTGATAGAAAGGGGATGTAATATATGCCTATCTGAGATATTGTCAGTCCCCAGTGCCACATATCAAATCATGGCCAAAATCAAAGCCCTTAATGACTGGCTTTGCAAATGATGTTATAGGCAGAATATTACCTGCCTTACACACTGGGAGGAATTTCACAGTAACCTGTCCCTCTTCTGCTGGCACAGTCTGCATCTCAGCAGAAGGGGGAGCACACTGGCGGGACACCAGGTTACCACATTCACTGATAATCATTTAAACTAATTGCAAGGGGGAGACTGGGTTGGCACTCAATTCTCTTATTACAAATTGTCATCCACTGTATCATAACCATCTGAATGTTTTATCCCTCAGTGCCCGCTCTCTGAACACTATTAAGCTAGCCAAATTAGAAATTAAAACACAAGCCCTCAATCTTGCACTAATAGCTATTACAGAAACTTGGGGTAACTCAGATAAACAATGGACAGTTGAAATTCCTGTCTTCAAACACTACTTCAAAAACAGAACAGATAATAGAAAGGGGGGAAGAGTGGGCCTATACATTAGTAACAATATCCCCTCATTTGAGTCCTCCTTTAAAACTCAGTCTGAGAGCATATGAGTACACCTACAGCCATGGGCCTTCCACAGATTCTGGTCAGCACTTGCTATCACCCCCCCACCTCCGCAGACATCAAATACACCAAACAGTTAACCCGTGAAATTTTCCAACTAGCAAACAAGGGCATGGTCCTCATTCTGGGTGACTTTAACCTCCCATCCATAAACTGGAAGACTCTAACAGGTTCAACCCAACACGACACACAGCTACTTACAACAATAATAGACTTGGGCCTTACCCAACTCATCAGGGAACCTACCCAGGGAACAAACATATTAAATCTAGTCATAACAAATTTGGGTGCTATCATAACCAATCTGCACATCTCCGACCCCCTCGGTAACCATGACCATATGTCCATACTTTTCACAATACCCCTAAACTACCAACCCCCTACGAATAAACTCATGATCAAGCAATATGACAAGGTGGACGTTCACAAAATTAATGAACATCTTAAGGTTATACAGTGGGACCACATCCCCCCCTCGTCCTTAACATCGAAGATACTTGGATCATGCTAAAGTCAAAAATCCACGAATTGGAACAGTTATACGTACCTGAAAGGAAAAAATACAATAACAAGGGAAATGTTCCTGCTTGGCTTAATGGATCTATCAAAAAACAAATCACACTTAAACAAAAATTATTCTCATTATTAAAAAACTGCCCCATAAACCAAAAGGAAGAAACATTAATCAAATGTAGGAAAGCAGTTAAAGAACTAAAGAAACTCTCAAAAATAGCAAAACATAATCTCGAATTCCAAATTGCACATACAAAGGATTCACATGAAGCCCTATACTCCTACCTAAAAGGAAAAAAGGGGAACAACAGATCTGTGGGACCACTAACCATAAACAACACCACCACTATCACCTCTGATACTGAGACTGCCACTGAGTTCAACAAATATTTCTGCTCAGTTTATGAACATGATATACAAACAGCACCAATATTCCACTCATCCAACTCTACAGACTATAACGTTTCACTTCAGGACACTAGGAAACTACTAGGCACATTAAAAAATCTACAAGCCCTGGCCCAGACAACATAAATCCTAAATTTCTCATAGGAACAATAGATGCCATTACCCACCACTCACCAATATTTTTAACAAATCCCTTCAAGAAGCTAGGGTCCCATCTGACTGGTTG
This sequence comes from Neoceratodus forsteri, assembly GCA_016271365.2. NCBI lineage: Eukaryota > Metazoa > Chordata > Ceratodontiformes > Ceratodontidae > Neoceratodus > Neoceratodus forsteri. Next base: position 1,365,060,385 of record CM057455.1, on the reverse strand, counting down.
ACTGCTACTGTCACCCCTATCTTTAAACAAGGTCTACACTCCAAAGCAGAAAACTACCGACAAATCAGCCTCACCTCAATCACTGGTAAACTAATGGAAAAAATAATCAAATCGCTAACTGAAGTAGAAATGCAGTCCTTAAACATCATAGACATTTCACAACTTGGATTTAAACTAGGCTATTCTTGCACCACCAATCTGCTTTCCTTCTACAACCATATTAGCAAAAACCTTGACTCTAACATACCTGTCGACATTATCCTACTTGACTACAGTAAAGCGTTCGACAAAGTATCACTCAAACTCCTCTGCTTATGTTTCTCACCGACCGTTGTCTCATGGGTAAATAGCTGGTTAAGAAACAGCTCCCAGAAGGTTAGGGTGAATGGTGCATTATCAGATGTAGGAAGGGTGTCTAGTGGCATCCCCCAGGGTTCTGTCTGGGGACCCACACTCTTCAACATTTTCATCAGTGATATGAATATTTCATCTAATAACATCATTACAAAATTTGCAGACGACACCAACTTGGCGGGAAAAGTTGATAGTGAGACCAGTAAAAAAAAAACTTAAAGTCAGACGTCGCTACCATGGAACACTGGACACACATCAACAAAATGCATTTTATTCAAAATGTATCAAAATGTGCAATACAGTGGATTCCACTTAAATGCACACCCATTTTGCAAACTGAAAATGTGCATTTAAGCGGAATGTGCACTTAGCCAAAATTTCATTGATTACAGTGAAATATGACAGATTGCAGACACGCAGACATGCTAGTTTTAAAATAAAACATTTATTTCCTTACACAGTCAACTGGCATTGCTCTGTTTCTGTTCTCAGTTACAGAACTCAAAGAAACGAAAATACAGTACTGTATAAAGTAAAATAAAATAAAAAAATCTCACAGTTCAGTGTCCGTATCTATGTTTGGTATGTTGCTTGCCGCCCCAAAAAACTGTGTGATCTTGCTCTGTTTACATTATTGTAAGGCAAGCTGGGTCACATAGGGTTTGAATTCAAACAAACATGTTAAATCCTTCTTGTCTCTTCCACGGACGAAAGCGCTGATGCGTTCAAGGCACTGGAAGACTTCGAACATTGATACATCTGGCTCTGATTCCTGAGTTTCACCAACTGCTTCTTCTTTGTCGTCCCTGGGTCGGCACATTATTTCATTGCATATATCAGCATCCTGGAGCATACCAGTGGTGGGAAGGGTCTCGTTGATGTCTCCATACAGGCTAAAATCAATGCTGTTCATGTTCGGTGGCAAGGACGGGACCAACTCCTCCTCTACAACCTTCTTTTCAGTATTCTCGGTCTGTCTTACAAAATCTACTTTCCAGAAACAGTTTCTAACAGTTTCTGGCTTCACCTGCTGCCATGCATGGTCCAACATTTTTATGGCATCAAGAAACGTAACTTTTTTGGAAAGGTCAGTAACCCGAGTTCAGGGTCCCTCCATCCATGCAAACAATAATCTTCTCCAGCATCTGTGAATAAAAAAAAAAAACACAAGTTAAGCATTAAGCATGAACCACTAAGCACCAGATAGGCTAAAAATTGTTAACCCCTCACCTGAGAGTGATACTGGTGCTTCATGTTCTTTATTATGCCCATATCCAGGGGCTGGATAAGTGAAGTTGTGTTAGGTGATACAAAAAATCAATCTAATGTGGCTCAGAGGAATATCTGGATGTGCTGAGCAGTTATCAAGTAACAGCAATTGTTTTTTCTTTTATGCCTCATTTGTATGTTTACTCGCTTTAGCCAGTCAGTAAAGATTGCTTGTGTCATCCATGCGTTAGAGTTGGAGCCATAATCAACGGGCAGTGCTTCTATTTGAAGACCTGAAAAATACTGTGGTCTTTTTGATTTGCCCAAAACTACAGATCTCAATTTCTGTGTTCCACAAAGGCTACAGCAGAGCAGTACGGAGATCTGCTCCCTCGCCTTCTTGCGACCTGAAGCGTTGTCAGACTTGAATGTCAGAGTTCCTTCAGGTGTGGCCCTGAAGTAGAGACCAGTCTCATCACAATTATAGATGCAATCAGGTGCATAGTCTTTTAGAATTTGAGGCAGGACTGTAGTAAGCCAGTTGTCTGCAGTCTCACTGTTGGTGTCTTTTTTCTCCCCATGACACCACTTAAAAATTATCCCGTTTCGCTCTTTCCATCTGCTGAGCCAGCCGCTTGTCATGATGAAATGTATGCCCATTGTTGAAGCTAGGTCCTGCACCTTTTGCATTAAAATTGGACCACTTACAGGAGCATCAGCACTACGTGCCACTGAGAACCACCGCAGGAGAGCTGCTTCCACCTCCTCACTCTTCCCACACTTACGGTGTTTTCGTGCTTAATTCTCAGTGTGCTCCCACTCAGAGAATAAGTGGTCTTTGTTACCAACAATGCGTGCCAAGGTGGATACATCAACCCCAATCTTTGCTGCAACATCAATGCGTCTCACATTAGGCTGATCTAACTCCTGCAATACAGATACTTTCTGTGCTAAGCTAAGTGTGACCTTCTTTTGCTCCATAGCAGTTCTGTGAGCCACTGTGTGATTAGAGCAGGGCAAGGTGTTAATATACTGCAAACTGACAGCACATGAACGGCACCTGTGTAATTAACCGAAATTAGACTCTTAGAGTTAGGTCAATTGGTGAAACTGGAAACTGTGCTTTAAAGCGGAATGTGCACTTATCCATCACGCATTAAAGCAAAATATTTAACACAGTGGGAACAGGAAATAAATCAGGAAATTAGAAATGTGTGCATTAAACCGAAATGTGCACTTATCCGATGTGCGCTTAAATGGAATCCGCTGTACTACATATGGGTAGAAATAACCCCAAACAACCATACTTCCGAAATAATATCAGCATCAGAGAGTCAAACACAGAAAAGGATTTGGGAATATTAGTAAACAACAAACTGTCATCATCAGATCAAAATAAAATAGCTAGGAAAGCAGTATAGCGCAGTGGTTTAAGGCTCTGAGCTACAAATCTGGTGACATCCAGCAGACCAGACCTAGGTTTGAATCCCACAGCTTCCACTTGCATACTGTGTGACCCTGAACAAGTCACTTAACTTCCCTGTGCTCCCAAGTCGCTCCTGTAAAAAAAACTTTCAACTTAGTGTGCTACTCCTGGTTAAACAAATAAAAAAAAATAAATAAGCAAGCCAATGCACTTCTTCACAGGATCAATCACATATTCATCTCAAAAACAGAAAAATGCATCATGACCCTATATAGGTCCCATGTTAGACCATACACAGACTATGGATCACCATTCTGGAGTCCCTACCTGATTTCAGATATTACAAGAGTAGAACAGATCCAGCATAGAGCAACAAGACTTGTTCCACACCTTGCCCACCTGGACTATGATACCAGGTTTCAGCGAACAGGCCTATATTCACTTAAACACAGAAGAACAAGAGGTGATCTCCTCCAGCTATTCAAAATCCTTCAATCACCTGTCCTAATGGAACAGTGTGGTATATCATTTTCCATGAGGAAGACTGTAGCCAGGTTACACAATAAACAACTTGAAGTCAGCAGAACAAAAACAAATAAAAGACAAAATTTATTCGCAGTCAGGGCCCCCAGGCTGTGGAACTCATTGCCACAGGACATAGTCAATTGCGATCAAATAGCAATCTCCAAAACCCATTAGATAAATGGCTACTTAATTAAGTAGCCATTTATCTAATCATGGGGTTAAATGTTCCACAATGTGTGGGGGACAATCTTGATGGGCCAATGCCTTCTTTTGTCCACAAAACTGAGTAACCAACACTAGAGGAGCTTAATATGTATACCCTCAAGGAAAGGAGGGAGAGGGGGACATGATAGAAACTTTTAAGTACCTCAGTGGAATCAATAAAGTCCAAGAGGGTAGCATCTTTCAGAAAAAGAGATGTGCAAGAACAAGGGGGCACAATTTGAAGATGGGGGGACGGCTTAGGGCAATGTGAGGAAGTATTTTTTCATGGAGAGGGTGGTGGATACATGGCACAGCCTTCCTGAGAAGGTTGTGGGGTCAAAAACAGTGGGGGAATTCAAGATTGCATGGGACAGACATAAAGCGATTCTGGGGGGGGGTAGGAGGAAGTAGGCTGTTGGTTAACCAGGATCTGCAGCTTATCCAATAGGCAGGAAAATGGGCAGACTGGGTGGGCCAAGTGGTCCTTATCTGCTGTCAAAGTCTATGTTTCTATATTTCTATGGTAGAAGGCGCTATTCCTTGGAGATTTTTTTTTGAAGGGGGTTGTTTGTTATTTTGTGTTAAATGCCCCATGTTTATTTTTGGTTTTTTAATAATTGGCGATGTTTTCCTATGTCAATGATTGAGTGATAAGCGGCAGCTATTCCCCACTTACTGTTGTTTACTGTTCACTCTGAAACCAAGCCCAGGTTAGTAGTTTTATGCAGTTGTAATTTGATCCTGATTCTCCTGGTTGAAGTAAGAATTAAAAATAAATAAATTAATGAAAACAGGTTCCATTAACACTAGGCTCACTGTCACTGTCTACCTCTTCAATATTGTGGAAGACATAACATCCTGAACCAGCTGATAGTGTTGGACTAAGTTTCCAACAGTTAGAATTCCTAACACTGCATCTATGGTAGTATGAAATGTAATGAAATCACTTCACTAAAACAGGCAAAGTATGCATTTACCCAATACTTCTTACTGGAGCATGAAAGTAATTATTTGCTACATTTTCAGCTTCAGTAGTCAAGAATCATGCTCATAAATAATTTGATGGAGCTGTGAAAGGAAAATAATCTCCTAGTGGCTACATGCCATTCAAAAACATGTGTATATGTCTGGCAACACTGTACATACTGTGATTCTATAGACTGTGCATTTTGTGCATTTTAACCACACAGACTACTAGCTGAGTGTACACTTCATGCTGCTGCCTCGCTGCATAACAGTATTGCCAGCCATGCTTCAGCATTGCAGTGCTTCAAATTAATTCACAAATTGATATTTTGGAGCTCGCTCACACCTACAGTAGATGCACAGCTAAAATAACAAACAAATAACTAAATAAATAAGAGAAGCTAAGAAAAGAACAAAATAATAAAAAGATGCTCACTGTAAGTTAAGTATTGTTCTGTCTTAGCAGTGACTATCTGACTGACTCAAGGTGTTAATCTGTTTAACAGCTGCTTAAATCACTCATTTTTTTTTCTTTTGTGTTGGCATGTTTTAATCACCCCAGTTCCATAACCACGTGGTGGTTACAAGGAAGAAATATAAAATGAAAAAGAAATGTCAATGACCCCCCCCCCCCCACACATGTCTTTCAAAACTTGAAGTTGTACTTATTTAAATCTGAACTGCCACTCATTACTGAAATGGAACCCTGAAATCTAACAATAAAATCATTGGGTGTGTCTCTCCCAATTTGGCCACCAGAAGATCACTTACCTCATATCACTTTTCAGTTTCCAATTACACATAATACCATTGGCATTACATGACTGTATAGAAACAAATACTTTGCATAAACTGCAAGGGGTATATTTAAATATGTGTGAGAAAATAATCCATGGAGTGCCTCCACCCCCGACAATCACAGCCCGATATAAAATAAACTTTATTCCTCAGTAGCTAGTGGTCCATCTCCCCTCCTGAACACATGGCCATAGTTTTAAAAGTCATTCCCGTGTGGTAGTGGCCCTCCCCCCTTCAGAATCCATACCCACAGTTTTAAAAATTATTCTCAGGTGGCTAGTGGACCCTCCCGTCTCCTGAACCCATGTTTGTAGTTTTATAAATTATTCCCTGGTAGCTAGTGGACCCCCCCACCCCCACCCAGTAATGAGTGGCAGTTCAGATTTGAATAAGTAGAACTTCAAGTTTTGGAAGACACACAGGAGGTCCGTTGCCATTTCTTTTTCACTTTATATTTTTTTCTTGTAACCACCATGTGGGTGTGGGGTTGGGGTGAGTAACACATACCAACTAAAAAAAAAAGAGATTTAAGCTGCTGTTTTAAAGATTAACACCTAGCGTTAGTCAGATAGTCACTGCTAAGACAAAATAATATGATTTGTATCCTGAAAAACACTGCTAAGACTGCTCACTGCTAAGACTGGCACTGGTTAGTCAATGGCAACAACATAAACTTGACACCTGTAATCATAATTTAAACAGTTGCCCATCTAAGCACTTAATATACTGTACATGGGGAGGAACAGACAAAGTGGGAATAGAACTGAATACGTGTTTAGTGACAGATAAAAAAGAGATTTCATTTGTGAATGTTAGTTATAGATCTGCATTGCCCTTCAAGTCTGTGCAAGCAAAACACCCTCTTTATCTTGCCCCAATCACTGACATGGACATGGATGTAGGATCCATATGGATTAAGGTGTATCTGCCAAAAAGGATGCACTTATTATTAGGGAATTGTTGTAGGCCACCAAATGTAAGCATGGAATATAATAGTGCCCTAATTAATCAATTGAGACAAATCTCAGAAATGGGTGATGTCATTATAATGGGTGATTTCAACTTGCCAGGCATTGATTGGAAAAGTAACTCTGGCACTACCACTTATGAAAGATTATTTGTCAAGACTTGCATTGACTTTGGACTAGAACAATTGATTACTGAACCTACCAGGGATAGTAATATTGTTGACTTATTACTAACCGATATTCCAGAGGAGATATCTAATATACAGGTGGAGAGTCCATTACAAAACAGTGATCATAACACTATTACCTTCCTTCTATCTATGACTAAGTATGTACCAACTAATCAGATACAGTTAAGGGATTATAAAAGAGCTGATTTTGACTTAATAAATTCTGAATTAATGAATGTTGACTGGGACAGAATTTTGGCAACGCCATTAGTAAACACTGCTTGGGAATCTTTTCAAAATATTATTTTGGAAATTGAAGACCGACATGTCCCCTTAAAGAGCTAGTGTACTGCTTGGGGTTAATAGTAATTTTCAGATATAGTCAGCTATAATTTCTTATATCTCAAGTATTTTTCTCTTCTGTTTGCTAATTAGAAGATTTTCCACCTGGCAGTACTGTGGTGCTGTGTGGAGCAGCACTCTTGTCTGGAGGGGAAAAAAAAGTCAGTTCTATTCCTCCCACTACATCATCACAAATGAGACCAAACACCTTGAGGCACCACAATTCTTGCAGCCTGAGCAGTGACTCTCATAAGCTACCAATCAAAATGCAGGAAATTGTGACATCACTAGTAACCAATGAGAGCCAGTCCCTGCTGCTTCATGTGAAAGTGGAACCTGGCAGTGAGAAACGGTTTCTTATTGGTTACTAGTGATTTCATAGTCAGTATGATCTCAGTATTGATGCAGTGGGAGGAACAGAACTGACTTTTTCCCCCCTCCAGACAGAGTGCTGTTCCACACATTACACCAGTACTGCCAGGTTGGAAATCTTCTAATTAGCACACAGAAAAGAAAAAAATACTTGAGATATAAGAATTGATAGCTGACTACATGTGAAAGTTACAATTAATTGCAGGCAGTTTCAAGGCAGTACACTAGCTCTTTACGGAAGAAATACAATTAAAAAGGTAAAATTCCTACCTGGCTTACCAAGAGGGTTAAAACCTTACTTAAAAAGAAACAAATGGTATTTAAGAAATTTAAAAACAATAAAACTATGGGGAATAAATTGGCCTACCTTAATCTACAAAAAATATTGAAGCATGCAACAAGGCAGTCCAAAGCAAATACAGAATTTCTGATAGTGCATTCCAAGCATAATAAATGGTTATATTCATACAATAATACCAGCTGTAGATACAGTATAAAAATAGAGAAGTCAGGCCTATAATGGATAATAATATCTTGCTGGACAATGATCAATCTGTAGCTGACAAATTTAACACATATTTTAGCTCTGTATTTTCACATGGACATAATAACACGACATCCCTAAATCAAACATCAGATCCTCCCTTAAGTATAACAACTAAAGAAGTTTATACTGAATTTATTAAATTAAATGCATCATCTAGTTCAGACCCAGATAATCTCAGTAGTTTTATGTTAAAACATGCAGCCAAGTCACTTGTGTATCCATTATCAGTTCTATTTAACTTATCATTGAAAAACTGTGATTTACCCATGGATTGGAGGTCTGCAGTGGTGGTGCCCATCTTTAAAAAAGGGAATAAATCCAAAGTTGAAAACTGTAGACCCATAAGTCTTACATTGCACTGTTGTAAAACATTAGAACGAATTATCAAAAACCATCTTGAGGTTTTTAAGGAGAAAATGGACATTTACGACAAGAGCCAACATGGCTTTAGAAAGAGAAAATCTTGTCAGACCAATTTGATATCGTTCTATAACAGGACAAGTGAAACATTAGATATAGGAATCCCAACAGATGTGATCCTGCATGATTTCTCTAAGGCCTTTGATAAAGTCCCACATGTGAAATTAGTTGATATTATTATAGGACTAGGTCTCAACAATTTTGTTATTAATTGGATTAAAGCATGGCCTACAGATAGAACCCAATGTGTACTAATACATAACTGCATTTCATCTGAATGTATGGTAGGGTGTGGTGTACCTCAAGGGTCCATCTTGGGACCAATCCTTTTTAATATATTCATTGGGGACATGAATATAGATATCCAAAATCACTTTGTTAAGTTTGCAGATGATACAAAATTGAGTGGTGACTTCAGCAACATTGGAAATCATCTAACACTAGTAAATGATCTAGCAAAAATTGAGAACTGGCATCTATCAATGGAATGTCCCTTAATGCAGAGAAATGTACAGTAATACATTTCGGGGCCAATAACCCCAATTACACATACATATTAAATCAAAAATTATTTAAAAGCTCAACTAGGGAACATGATCTAGGTGTAATTATTAACAATAAATTAACACCAAGAGATCAGTGTTTGGCCATATCTGGCAAAGCTATGAACCTGGTACACCAAATAAGAAGATCCTTTACTAGCAAAACAGAGCAAATAATCCTTCCCACATACAAAAGTTATATCCGTCCAGTCTTGGACAATGGATCGCAAATTTGGTCCCCAGCCACCAAACAGGATATAACAACATTGGAGAGAGTACAGAGAGCAGTTGCCAGGATGATACCTAGACATAAGGGAAAAACGTACCCTAATAGACTGCAAAGTACAGGACTCCATTCATGGGAGGCTTATAGACAGAGGGGAGATCTTTAATTTCTTTTTAAAATACTTAAATCCCGTTAACAAATGGCAGAATGTGGATTAGAATTTTGTAATTCACGTAACAATCTTAGGTCCCATAATAAGAAACTGAAACTACCAACTGCACATACAAATGAGAGAAACAATTTCTTTAATCTCAGTGCTGTGTTGGCTTGGAATAAGATACCCCAGCAGTTGGTTGATAAACCCAATCTAGAAACATTTAAGAACAAATTAGATGAGCTTTATTGCAATAAACAAAGAATGGTTTAAATCTTTCCTACTATTGTGGGAGACATTCTCGATGGACCTCATGGCTCCCTTATGTCTTACTCCACTTAGTAAACTTAGTATGTATTCTTGCCATTTTACCTCACACTGATCAAAAGTAATACCACTTCCAACTTCAAATCATACACAGACCATGCTATGCTATTTGCAGATGACTAATTAAATGTTGATGTGACAGTCTACTAAAGGGGTATTGGAGAAATTCATATATGCTAGTTTAATAGAAAATCTTTGTTGAAATCTACCAACATCTCATGCCACCAGAACCTATATTGACAGCAGATACAGCGCTGACTTTATATTTTGGCAATTAATAAAACAGAATAAAAATAGACACAACCCTACTGCTGACAAACATTTAAAAAAAATTTGAAAATCTTTAACTCTGTTTCAAGGGACTACTGACTAACCTAAGCTTGTGAAGGGAGTCTATTACATCACTGCACAGCTGAGCACTCATGTCACGAACTGAAACCAAAAAAAAAAGCCCCTGTTTAAAAAAGACATCTAGACCATGTCAGAATTGAGTGGATAATTCACATACTGTATTTGAGGCAGATCATAAAGAAACACATATATAAATATGATAACACTGAATAGCTTTATTATAGTCAAAAAACAGTGTATAATTTGTTTCCCCATCTCCTTTTAAAGAAATTCCCTGCTGGCTAGCAGTCCCACCCACCACCCAATCACCCACCCATCCCATTAAAAGAAATTCCCTGGTGGCTTGAGGTACCTCCCCCAACCCAATCACCCACATGACCCGTAGTTATGCTCCTTGACATTATTCAGATCAAAAAAATGCTATTTAAGATCAGTAACACTGAGCAGATTGCACTCTTCTTCATTTGGGAAAATATGAATGAAAAGATGTTCTCCTATGGTAGTAACACTGCTTGGCTGACTGTTGGCTAGTTAGGTGTTACTACCATAGGAGAACGTCTTTTCATGCATACTTTTTTAAAAAATATCTTATTTTAACATTTTGATGTTCTGTACTGGTATACATGTCTAACTGAACATTCACAATGGAACTGCAGTTCCAGATTGGCTACTGTGCTGGGCATTATTCTCTTAGAAATGAGTGGCATAGCTCACTCACAGAATTGCAGCCATATTGTATGAGCCATCATGAAATCAAGCATCCAGATCTCATAATTTGTCAGCATGTATCACAAGACATGAGTAAAAATGGATTTAAAAAAAAAGTTAAAATAATTATAAGTAAACATTTAACTTATAATCTCAACAATGACCTTAGAGACAGTTATTTCCAGGGAAATGTATAATCAGCTGCAGTTAACAGACCTCAGCTTTGCCTCTGAACATCAACGTACCCCATCTGGTTATTAATCTTCAGAAAATGACCAAGTCATCAGTCCTAATCACTTTAATAATTGGGTGGCCCTGTGGTACAGAAGTTAGAGCGCTGGAGTTCCACAGACTTGATGGAGTTTAGAACCCAATTGTAATGAAGTTGCTGCATTACAGCTGGATAAATAAATGGCACCAAAAATACAATTCCAGACCTCAGTCAATCAGAAATCAGGAATGAGTATGATCTGTTTTATGATCACAGATCTAGTTTACTTTTGTGTTGTGTGCAGCACCATGCTTATGAGATACCCTTCCTAAGGAGAGATGTACAAAGCTCTGTCTTGCTGAAAATGTGACAAGGGAGACTGTTGGGGTGGGTGCGGGTACTGATAGGTGCACAATGGGAGGGCTTGCTCGAAGTTCAATGTGGGGAATAGCTCCTCCCACAACCTCTACATAAGCCCTCCTCTGGCAAACCTCCCTTGCTTAGGGAGTGTTTTCCTAGGCTCCTGCGTGGCTTGTGTGGCTGTGCATAGCCTGTCTGCTGGCTGGTTTGTCCTGTCTCATTCTCTTCTCTTCCCTGCCTCATCTTGTGCTCCATAGTTTGTCACTCTTCTCTCCTCTCCTCTCGTTTTGTGCCCCCCCAGCTCTCCTTCCATTCTGCTTTCTTTTGCTTTTTTCTTTTGGTCTCCTTTACTCCCCACCACCACCGCATTGCTTCCTACCTGTTCAGCAGGTCTCACGTTCTCCATATTACACTCCTGATCCCTCCACATACATGTGGCTCCCTCCATGTGCCTTGTGCATCTCTCCTTCCCCTTCTCACATCAGCTGCTCACTATGCCACTTCCAGCGGCTCTCTGCTCCTGCTTCCTGTGGTACACTTCAATTTTGCTCCATCAGTGTCTCCCTGCCAGCTCAAGTATTCCACCAGGGAGCTGTTCTGTGACCAGTATCACCTCAAAGACGTGATTTGCAGAGCCTCCACCTCAAACATTGAAACATTGTAAGCTTTAGATGCACATGCTTATGTATGATTAGTGAAATGGTTGATAACATACACATTTTCAATGTGCTAGCCTGTATGATATTATCACCTGGCAACAACTTTCTTACTATGGCATAATCAGTTTTGATATTTTGTGAGAACATGATTTTCCAAACTACACCAACAAAGCTGGCTTGTATTCAATGCCAAGAAAAGTTTTATGCAAAAATATGAATTGTACCTATGCCGTCCCATCTGTGGATCAGGTGATGACCGCTTACACAAGCAACTCCTTTTTCTAGGTATTGGCATTCCAACGCCATTCCCCTGGTCAGGTACGTTTCTCTAGCTCCTACGCATTGCACCATTCCATAGCACAACTGCATCCTAATGTCTGATAATTTTACCTCTGCTTGCTTTGTATGCTCCCTATGTCAGGAACTGTTGGAGTACACTGACTCTTATTTGCTACTGTCTGTCGCGAACCACATTTTTAGTTTGCTGAACATGTCTGAAAGCATTCCCAGTTGTTTGCTAATCAGATTTTATTTTTGCATTTATATTACGTCTTCAGCTCTTGCTTTGCTGCTTAGTGGACACCCACATTTATGTAAGGATCAGTTCCTTCCTCACACCATTATCATTTACTCTGCTTCATACTGTTGCTTGGGGGGCTATTGCACCATACCTCGATCATACCTTAGCACTAGCAAGTCACCACCTTAAGACCACTATACCAGCCATTCCACATGTCTTCTTTATTTCCATCAGCTGTTCCTGCACATAACTGTCTCTACTTGTACCAGAAAGGAGAATAATATTCAAGAACCTTCCTAATTCCTCTAATGCATACTAATATCCAACGTTACCTGTGTGATACCACCTATACTTTATCACTAGTTATCCAACTACCTATTGCCTTCTTTATGTTCTATGTCCAAGCATTGACCATTCTCTGTATATGTCAATTTCATGTTGCCTCCATATTCTGCTTATAGTACTCATTCCAGACTGCATCCATTCATGTTCATTACTTGTCTATCTCTCATCCTTGCAGCAGTTTAGTGCTTCATTCAGCCCATTCCAGCAGCACTCCGGACTCTGTCCCTAACTCGTGCCTTCTGAGGTGCTGAGCGATGGTAGGCTTCCCCTGTCTACCAGGGATGGGAGTCCGTTTCACTCATCATATCTTACTTCTATCAGCCTGATATCCTCCATCCCTAACTCTGCTGGACAGCATCGAATGGAGGTTCGCTTGCCCTGAAGACCGGGGATGGGAGTCATGTCTACCTTCTACAAACTGTTATCATACCTTCTCTACCTCATATCAGTTGCCACTTCCCTTTGGGAATGGAACGTCCTCCTACTTACCACTTCAACATTCTCCATCCCTAACTCTGCTGGATAGCACAGAGTGAAGGTTAGCCCACCCGATTACCAGGGATGGGAGCTGTGTCTCCAGTCTCCATCCGTCAAAGTCTGCTTCTATGTTTCTAAGTCTCCAGATTTATACCATATTTTCTCTACCTTATGCCAGCTGCTGCTTCCTTTCAGGAATGGAACTCTCATGCTCTACATACCATAATTATGCTACTTATGCTGCTTCAGGTCACTATTGTTCCCCTCTGCCTATGATGGTTGTCTGTAATTGCAGTCTTCCACTTCAATTATATGTTCTACTCCCGATACCTGGATGCTGCTCCTTTCAGAAACAAGACTTTGCCTCCTTGCCTCTCCATCTTACCTTGCCCACAACCTTGACTCATTGTTCTATCGGCCTTCCAGCCAGGAGCCTGACCCAGCCATGTGCTGTCTCCACCATTGCCGTTCCCTTGATGCAGACTGCCATTCAAGTACTGATCTTCAACCTCGCTCTCGTCATCCTGTATTTCCCTACTGCATCCAATCTGGATCTGCATGCTTCGCTCATCCCTCATGGATGCCTGTCCTCCATTCCACTGCTTCATATAAGTTTTTCTCCACCTGTTACTTGATGACATGACCCTTCTGGACTGGATCTCCTACTGCTGAGCAGTCTCCAATTCTACTCACTGTTGCTGTTCTTACAGCCTCACCATTATGCACTATAGAGACTACCTTGCCAGTCTATGGCCATGGTTCACTTTGCTATGTCCAATGTCTCTTTCTCTCTCTACTGCAGGTTGTTTCTCTTCAGGACCGGGGCATTTCACTCCTCCAGCTTTTCACCTCTCAGCTCCTCTCAAGACTCTGACTTCAGAACCAGGACTTCATTAATTGGTTTGCCTCCATGCCATTGGTTTACCACTCCCCTTCCATCGCTGGAGCCTTCTGATTTGAATGATTCCCCTCACTGATCTTTCTTTCACTCCTGGTCACCAGCCTCATGGACTTCCTTGCTACAAGTCCGTGTCCAGCTGCTATGTGAATTTGTTTCTTTGCAGATGTAGAACCTCGTCCTGCGTCACTCCAGCACTTGTCATCCTCTTCTATGGCTGCTTTCAGCCTTCATTAGATATGGGACTTCCATTGCTCATAGGACTTGGCTTGGCTCCTTCACCTTCTGCGACTCATCCTCCAATGTCTTGCTTCAGCTTTCCTGCATTCGCTGCTGTTCACCATGGAACTGACCTCATCCTGTTCCTTCCTGCTCTGGCTGTCATCTGGTTTCACCTGGCCCATTGCTTCCTCTGCTCATTCCTTCAGTTCCTCTGGATTGACTTCCTTCCCATTTGTCTGGCTGCCTTCTCCTCTTCACCTTGCTGGCTTGGGGCTTTGTGCTGTTTGCTGTGGCTCTTTTGGGCCTTGTATCCTATCTCTGACCAGTACTCTGACAAGTAATCTGCTTTTCCATATGATCCATCCCCTACTTCTACTTCAGCTCTTCTAACAGTACCCTTCCACTACTTATTCAATCATTACTGCATTACTTTGGAGTAATACTACTGCCAGCAAACATTCCTTGGCTCACATACCCCATAGACTCTTACCTTATCATAGAAATCTCAAACTGACCATTCCGTTCTTCGCAGTCATTCATGAAATCCATTCACCTGGTCAATAGGAAGATCTCCTCCATCTGCATTGGATATACCCACCGATCCCTGTCCATCCAATTACCATGACTTCTCCAGATGCCTTGTCTCATTGGCCATCCTCATATATGGAAAGGACTTAAATCCTTCTGTTATACTCAGACTTCATAATTAGCATCGCTTCCATGGATACTGGGAATCACAAGTTTACCCATTCAACTATGGTTATCATCCATTTTACCTTCTGTCGCCTCTTATATCAACAATGACTCTGATGACCAAGTTTCTTGGCTCCTACTTCCCAAAAGTCATGCTAGTCTTAGGAACTGCACAGATACTGTCCAGAATATTTATCATAGGATCTTCACAGCCAGCTGATTATTGACTTCCAGGCATTGCTATTCCTTATATTATTATTTGCACCTTGTCACCTAATACCTTCAGCTGGGTCAACGGCTCTCCTGTGGACCCTTCAGCCTCTTCTTCTTGAAGTACCTTTGTTAATCTCTACAGCAAAGACCATCACCGAGAATTGGCTCTCATGAATTCTAACTGGTAATCTGTAACAGCCAAGACAAATTCACCAACTCAGCTCTGCATCTTAATCAGCAGTAGCATGAAAATCTATGGCATCTTGCACCACTTGATCTCACTACCAATCCAGCCTACAGACTCTTCCTCTCATCTGCCCAAGCTTCTCTAATGTACTTCAGCAGCAAGATTAACTATCAATTTAACCTCCTATGCTACCACAGTGCATATTCTAAATGATCACACCACAGGAATACCTACATTTACTTCAGGAAGTGGACCAGCAGAGAATTTGAGCATAAAGTCACACACATCATGATCAAAGAAGCCATCCATTCCTTATACCGGATTTTCAATCATCTCTCACATATATTAGGCTACCATCTGGACAGTTCTGCAAATCATCTTCTCGTGCTTTACTAATCACTTACGGCATTACTTGCATCAGGCACTCAAACTCTCCTCTACTCATTTTACTCTGGGATGCTTACCTAGTGACTTTTGCTCACTAATCAGTTCTTACCTCTAGACTACCTCAAATATCAAACCTTGTACAAACTGGAGCAGTCACTCATAACTTTACTAATTATCACAACTACCACAGTGTACTGTCTGGTCTTATATCAAACAAATCTCGGTCTCCCTACTCATAATACCCGTACAATCCCTTGGATATCCATACATTGTTGCTTGGAACTCATCTACATTAGTCCATCTTTAACTGGATCTGCTTTACACATAGGATTTTTACCATTCCTACGGAAAAGACATACCCTTCATCTTCAGGATCATCATTCAGACTGTATCATCCTTGGATCGAGAACGAACCATCATTTCAAGGCACTCAAAAACTCTTCTACAAATTCTACTCAATGGATGTTTCCTTAGCGACTCCTTATTCAAATATAGAGTTCCTATCCTGTAGACCAGACCCTTACATCCAAGCCTCTCACAAGTTGGATCATTCACCAATGACTACTACTACCATTGCATTTCCACCATTCCTGGTTTAGTACTTTATCGACCTGGTCATGGTCCTTCTGCCTATTACAATTCCATTAGACAGCATCATTCATCATCTTGGAGTCTTGGACTTCCTTTATCCTCCTTCACTCGGATCTACTTCATACTTTGGATTCTATGACTCATCCAGAACTGATCTCCTCTTCAACGTCAGGATCATCATGCAATTGCACCATCCATGGATCGAAGATTGATTGGCATCTCTCCAAGCAACTCACCAACCAAATTAGTTATGGTTACTTGAACCTAGATCCTTCTCAAGTTAGTATGCCCAAAAGGATGGGCAGACCTCTGGCCTTGGGTCCTCAGAGGTCTCCCACACCTGGGTTTTTTCCTCTCCTGAGTGCCAGGGGGTCATACTCTCCATGAGTTGGAGGAGGTATCTTTTTGGGCCTTCTATTCCCTACAAACTACTACCTACATACCTACTGCTCAAGGGTGGGAATAGAGTAAAGCCACAAAAAGTACTACAAGTTACACAAGCACTATATACCCCATCTCTCCTTATTGCTATTCCACAAATATTGAAACATTAGTTAGTTTAAATGTGTAAGTGATTATGAAAGAATGGGAAGATCACTCTCCAAGGTAGCTAGCTAGCTAGTAGTCCCTCCCCCTCCCGACCTGTTAAAAGAAATTCCCTGCTGGCTAGCGGTACCTCGCCCCCACTGGATCATCCTCCTGACCCATAGATATGCTCCTTGACATTATTCAACAGCAATAACATGCTGTTTAAAATCAGTGACACTGAGCAGACTGCACTCTTCTTCATTCTGGTAGAATGAAAACACGTCCTCCTATAGTAGCAACACCTGATTGGCTGACTGTTGGCCAGTCAGGTGTTGCTACCATAGGAAGACATCTTTTCACTCATACTTAACATAATAAAGAAAACTGCAAGCCACTCCACCATGGCGAGGCAACAAAATATGACAATGGAGGCTGTTGTGGTGGCTGGGCTGGGTGGTACTAGACTATTATAAAAAGGGTGGATATCTTTTGTAAATGGCACTGAGGCAACCAGTAGGGTGGTGCCAGAAACTGCTCAGCAGCTTGCATTACTATTGTAGTGTAAGGAACTTTTTTTTTATGTCTCTGTCTGAATGAGCAGAGGGTGGGGAGAAGCATAAGTGTTGTCATTACTGACAATCAAATAAGAAATTTCAAAATGCACTTTAACATGAATCAGCATGAGCACATTTGAATGACTACACTGAAAACCTAAATAGTTTCTTTGCACTAGTAACATATAAACCTGTTAGCGACTGCATTAGATCTCACTGTGCAGCAAGTATGTGGTTATGCTCTAGAAATCAAATTTGATTGTGATTAATAATACACAAATTCAAATGAGAATTATCAGGGGAGACATCAACAGTATTTAAAAGTAAACAGAGGATATCAAGAGCGGTGCCAAAAAATGATCAGCTGTCTGAATGAGAATTTTATTTATGTTTTGCACTGTTTGCGGCAATCTAAACACTAATACAGTATACCAAGAATACAGAGACAGAGCCGGCCAAAAGTATTTACTTTGCAGAATTAGAATAAGCATACCCCCAATAAATCACATACCAAAAATTAGGTTTCTGTGTTACTTTATTTTAAAGTTATGAGCTACTTTGTAACCTTGATTTCGCTACCTGTTCAAAAGTCAGTTTCAGTGAAGAGCTACTGCTGATGTCATCTCCAGAACTCGCAGTCTAATTTTCCCTGTCAGCAAGCTTACAGGACCCATTTCTCCAAAGTTTAAAAATTGTGTGTAATGGTTTTTACAAGTAAATGAGGCAGCAACATTCAAAATACATTTCTATAAAAACTATGCGTGTTTCAGGTTTTGGAACAAAGTTGACAAACTCATATTTTATAATGCATTTTTGATGTGGTCCATTTCTTCAGGGTTGCTGAATGCTTACTCAGCATGCCTCCAGGCGGCTGATATCATTTGGGGTGCCACTTTACTGTATATGTTAGGGAGTTGTATTGCTACTAGTATTGCATAATGTTGGTAACTTCACTGCTGTTTGTCAATGTCTGCTTTATAATAAGTTTTAAAGAGCACCTTTCACAGTCCTTTTGACTTAATACATAAATTACCCCTTCTTGCATTGATTCTGGAATTTTATGTAATTACTGTCCTCTACAGTTAGTTTTTGCATTCTGCAAAATGAATGAAATGCAATTTCAGAATTGGTGCAAGAAGGGGTAGTATATGCATGAAAGTCAAAAGGACTGGGAAAGGTGCTCTAAATCTCAATCTCTATCTCTCAACAAAATATTTCTCTCTTTTATAAGGTGTCTTTTCCTAGCAGCCTCCCGTTCTTGTAATTTTCATGTCCTGTCTTTCATAAAATGGGGTAATTTTTGCATGAAAGTCAAAAGGACTGGGACTGATGCTGACAGCAACTTTATCTTCTCTTAATCCCCATGCTTTGTTACTGAGGCAGAAGAAAGTCAATTTTACAAAAAAAAACAACATACTGACAAGGCATTTAGATTTTGGCATAATGGATTGCAAACAGGGTGTATTGCAGAAGGGGGGAACATAGAATGTATATTAAGTACTGGTAGTTTTCCTTTGCAAAATTGCTTTGACTGCACTGTACTACAGAGTGTGAGTCACTCCTCTGCCCTACAGTAATGCCATCGGGAGCCAGCAGCTGAACAGCAAAGGCAAGTGCAGCAGAGCTAAAGCAGGGCTCAAAAACAAATCTAAATTATAGAAGGCAGAGTAAACCTTGGCCAAAAATAACAAATGCACAAACCCTTTCAGGTCTAGTACTGCATACAATGACTACAAGATGTAACTTTTTGGGCCATTATGAAAGGTGCTCTTTAACAGGGGCCTAATATGTGTTAATTCATGCTAGTGGTGGAAGTGTTAGCCCTGGTAAAATTATCATTTTAATGTGGAATACAACACAGATGAGTCTGAATGTAGGTTAAGTAACAGTCTGTCAGGGTGAAAACACTAGGGTCTAGACATTCAAAACTCTGTGCCTAGCACAAATCGATTATGCCACATTTGCGCTGGAGTGCTATATTCAAAAGGCCAAATAGCACCGGCACAATATGATAAAACCAATGCTATGAGTTAATGTATGCATGGAACAAAGTGAGGGGTGGGGACATGCATACAGGCACAATGGTATATTCAAAAGTATAGCACTGCGCAACATGTATTAGTGCAACATGTAGCGCAGCACAAATTACGGCCCATGAAAAGGTGGTCTTAATGCCAGACAAACCTAGGACGGGGGCATAGACACAGCAGCAACAGGGAACAAGGCTATGCATCCAATGAGGAGGCAGTGTGGGTGGATGGCCACCCTGGGCCACTCCATATACACAGGCACACAAAATGTGGAATGCAATGTCCCAACAGTGCTGTGAAGGTTTAAGGCTGGTTAAGGTCAAAGAGGTCCTGGCCTCTCTAACCACCCTTAAAACAAGAGGGTCTGGAGGCCCGGACAGACTCAAAGCCAGGTTGCTAAAAGATGGGGCTATGGCTCTCGCGCTACCACTCACCTGGCTGATCAATAGGTCATTACTTGAAGGATCTGTCCCGGAGTTGTGGAAGCAGGCGCATGTGGTCCCAATTCATAAAGGTGGGCCAATAGAACCTATAGAGAACTACAGGCCTATCTCCCTGCTGTGTGCCCTGGCTAAAATCCAGAAGAAGCTCGTCTATGCCCAATTTAAGGAATACCTGGAGGCACATATGCTGTTGTCCCCATCCCAACATGGCTTTAGAGTCAAACACAGGACAGACACTGCCCTAACCAAATTCTCTACAGACGTACTCAGAAATCTAGACTCGGGTTCCATTACAAGGGCAGTTTTTACACACCTCTCTAAGGCCTTCGACCGGGTGGATTATGGATTATTACTCCAAAAACTCCACGCTATAGGCCTCGATGCCCACGCCCTCAAATGGGTTGAAAGCTACCTCTCCGGATGCTTACAGAGGGTCAGATGGCTGGAGACACTCTCCAAACCATTGTCCCTCAAGGACGGTGTACCCCAGGGATCTATACTTGGGCCATTATTGTTCTCACTGTATGTAAATGAACTGTGCAATCATTGCAGAAGCAGCAGTGCCATCCAATACGCTGATGATGCCGTCATCTACAAAACCTCGGTCAACTTGGATGACCTTAGCACCTCTCTCCAAAAGGATATTCACATCATGGAGAAGTGGCTCATCAAGAAAAAAATGGTTCTTAACACCTGCAAAACCAAAGCCATGCTGTTAGGACCAAGAGCCCTTGGACTAGATAGAACATATCTACTCCAACTCTTGTCCCTTGAGGGTAACAAGCTCGAAGTGGTCTCTTCAACTAAGTACTTGGCCTTACTATTGACCAAGGTCTCACGTTCAAACAACATGTGGACCAAGTCATGAGAGCAATCCATACAAAACTTGGATTACTGCATTGGCTCAAGGAATCGCTGACCCCAGAAGCTAGGACTGCTATAGCAACTAGTGTCCTATTTCCAACTCTAACATATGCTGCCCCGGTCATTCAGGGTATCGCAAAGCTTGAGTTCAGTAGATTACAGACCCTATACAACAAGGTGGCATGCTTTGCCACCTCATCCCATGCCAGGAGCCACCACTGTGGGGTGTTGGCAAAGCTTAACTGGCCATCTTTCGAATCTCGCCTCAGTTACTCTGTACTGTGCCTGGCGAAGAAGATAATTAGCCCTTCACCTCCCCTGAGCCTTGGGGGACTCCTCACGGCAAAAATAAACCAGCGTAGCCTTAGATCCTCGGGCCACACACTACTGGAGGTCCCCAAGGTCAGGACTAAGGCAGGACAAAAATCATTCTCTCATACTGCCCCTTCCTTGTGGAATAACCTCCCTGTGGAGATACGAGACACCCCATCTTTGCCGTGTTTCCTCACAAGACTCAAGACCCATTTTCTATCAACAAGCATATGCCATTGCCTCCGCCCTTGACACTACTGCAGTGACCTCTGCAGACTGCTCACCTAACTATAAGCGTTAGCCCCTAACAATGTTGCACTATCTCTTTCCTCCCCCAATCTGAACCTATTAACACTCCTGAACTATGTTACCTAGGGAATCTACAGTACTGTCTCAATAATGTCTCTGTCAATGGATAATGTAATGAACAACACTGACCATGCAGATATATCAATCCTTTTTAACAACTATGTAAATGGCGAATCACGGTTTGCCTTAAACTATGTCACCTAAGGAATCTAGAGTACTGTCTCACCAATGTTTCTGTCAATGAATGATGTAATGAACAACACTGACCAATCAGATATACCAAACCTATGTCATGTCTGCTATGTGTAAACAGCTGAATACTGTATACCCTGTTAACCTGTACTCCCATATGTTTTCTACTGTTTGTTATCTCTTACTGTTATTCCCAGGTCACCCCTGAAAAAGGGACCTTCGGGACCCAGTGGGCTTACCCGGTCATCAAAATTCAATAAATAAATAAATAAGTAAAGACTCATGTTAATGTTACTGAGCTAGAACATCACTTCCAGCAATAAACTATTTGTATGGTATTGTAATGTGTACCTAATGTAATATTTGTGTATTGTGTGTTGTTGTGCAGTGTATGTCTTTCTTGTACACAGTTGCATCTCAACCACACAGTTAGTGTTTCCAGATCATTCCTGACACTGGGCCTTGGCCCAGTGTGCTTACCTGGTGAACAAGGTTATAAAAAACAATGAACAGAACACATACATGGCAGAGACATGCTGCACACAGATGGCACCGCCCATGTTACAGTCATCTGTCATCAGTCCTAACCCTGCCAGGCATCAGTGGGTGCTCCAGCACCCAGTGGACTCCATGGCAGTACATCCATGCAGCACACACCTCCAGTTCTCACATTGAGGTACACCAATACAGTCCAGCAGACACATGCTGCACTGGGGGAATGGAAAGTGTTGAGAGGAGGGTGTACAGGTGGCCAGGCTGCATCACATATTAGGTACTGCAACACAGCTGTGGCCATCCACACAGTGCACATGTTCCACTGACAGGACTGCTCCTGGCAGCAGTGTGCCAGTATGATGCTATGTGTGCCCCCCCAAGGCACATACCCTACACCCATCTGGGATCCCCATACACATGGACAGCCATGTGTATGGTAGTGTGGGGATCCCATGCCACTGCTGCAGCACATGAGGGTCACAGGACAGAATGACTGTGGTGTCCATTGTCAGACCATGCCTTCCAGCAGTGCTTGTCAATGTGTGGATAGCACCAGTCACTGTTGCCTGACATACCATAGGCATTGCTGTGTACATCACAGTATCATCTACTATGGTACTGTACCATCTGATAAACACTGTGGCAGGAACAACGATTTGCCTCTGG
Organism: Neoceratodus forsteri; assembly: GCA_016271365.2. Lineage (NCBI taxonomy): Eukaryota > Metazoa > Chordata > Ceratodontiformes > Ceratodontidae > Neoceratodus > Neoceratodus forsteri. Next base: position 1,365,037,620 of record CM057455.1, on the reverse strand, counting down.
CATGCAGCATGACCACCTGTTCCTGTAGTGCTACTCCCCTGGGCCACATTAGTCTTTGCATCTGTGTCCAAATCAAGACTGCAGCATATGTTCTGTGAGCTGTGAGCACACAATGCATGTGGCAACTTATCTGTAATACCAGTCAGACCTACAAATGGAGCTGTGAGCACAGAAAGAAATGTGGCTACCAACCTGTAATTCCAGTCAGACCTAGAGGTGGAGCTGTGTGCACCATGTTATATCACCAGGTAATCCACATGCAAAGCAAGCTGTAATTGTTTATTGATTGTTTATTGATAAGAATTAGAATTACAACCCTTTGAGTCATAGACTCCTTTACAAAGGCTCTATGCCAGGACATTATGACATTGCACAAGGAAAACATACAGGTCTGACAGAAAACAAATATATAATGTAAGGAGGAAGCCATGGATCAGAGTTACAGATGACCGAGGGGTGTAGACCCTGTGTCAGAGAATTAAACGTAGATGGCCAAAGGAGCAACAAGAAGCTATACAAATATATACATAATCATAAGCAAAGTGAAGCAATGACGGTTTCGAGTGCTGGACTGAGCAGTTTTTGGTCTAGCGAGTCACCGCTGTGCCGAGTTTAACCCAGGGTTCTGATTAGGTATGGTTTGTCCTTGTGAGCAGAGACAGCCCTTAGACAGAAAGGGGGGGCACAAGAGGGTGGTGAGGGGGTTGGATGAGGGGACTGTGGATCAAAGAAGTTTGGGGGGAGGAAGCTGCTAAGGTCCGAGCAGGAGGAATTGAAGGAGTTGATGATATGATGCGGGTCCTGGGTGGGGGAGCCGTTAATGTTTAGTTCAGATAGGTGAGAGTATACAATCTTGCCACTAAGCTCTTTAACGTTGTTCCAAATTTTCGGCCTGAGCCCCATGAGGTAGAGAGTGCATCCTGGAAGTGAGCTGCCTTCATCTTCCAGATCTCCCAGGTGAATTTGTTTCTAGCAGCTCTATATTGCTATTTGACAGTGGAATTTTCTGATTCCAGGGCCTTATGCCAGAGGGCATCCCTGTGGTTCATGAGATCCCAGAGAGCCTGTGTAATCCAAGGGCTATTAGGACATTTGATAATCCTTTAAGAGTAGGGGCGTACTGGTCACAGGCTGAGTTAAACGTAGTAATGAAGTATGAAAGGGCAGCATCGACCGACAATGCTGAAAAAACTGACATCCAGTCACTGTGATGAAGGAAGTATCTGAGGTGGCTGAGGGCACCCTTTTATGGCAACACTGATAGATGACTTTAGGTGGGGATTTATTGGGTTTGTAGGACCAGTCATACAGGATGGGCGAATGGTCGCTCAGCGCATCAGGGAGAACACAAACACTGGAAAGCCTGTCAGGGTGATTAGTGAGCACTAGGTCAATTAGGGTGGTGGTGCCAGTGGAGAAGTTCTGTCAGGTCAGGGATGTGACTACTTGGGACAGATTTAGGGATGTGATGGCATCCTTATAGTGTGTGGTAGTGGGGGACTGTCAGTTAATGTTGTAGTCACCTGCAGTGATGATTTCTGAGTTGTTTGCCAGCTGGGAGATGCACTCAACAAGTGAATCAAATGCCAGCTTCTGGTTTCAAGGAGGGATGTAAACAGCCATGATAAGTAGGGGCTTTCTAGAATTGACAATCTGGATTTTTACTGATAATGCCTGGGCTTCATGGCTTGGGGCCATGACTGGGATGACATGTCCTTGAATAGAGTCATCTATGTAGATTGCACAGTCACCACCTTTTTTAGCTAGCCTATCTACTCTGAAGATCTGGTACTCACTTAGGGCCACAGCAGAGTCCTTCTTGTTGGAGGATAGCCAGGTTTCAGCCAAGGCCAGGATATCAGGGTTATGCTGAACAACCCAGCCTTGTAGGGCATCAAACATTTTTTGCAAACTGCAAATGTTAATAGAGACGATGCGGAGTCCTTCAGCAAGACCAGTTGCAGGAGGGGGGCAGGCCTGGGGTTGGGGTTTATATTGCTAGATAAGTGGAGAAGGAGGAGAGCAAGCCTGAGAATGGCTGCTTTGTGGCATTTCATTCTAAGGTGAGGATTTCTGGGTGGGCAGGCAGGATTTTTGCTAGTAACTGGCAGCAGAAGAGCCCAGATATGGGGGGGCAGACATACTAGACAGGTAAAATGGGAGTTGAGAGTACTGCAGATGTGTTGGGTAGTCAGGTGGTGGGAAGCTGTATGGTGGGTGCTAGCAGTCCCTTTCATGTATGCGAGTGGGGGGGCAGACTTGTTAGGTTCATCCCAGGCAGGGACCTCCCATATGAGACAGGGGGCAGGATTTGTAGCTGGGGCTATAAAGAGATCTAGGAATAGCGTGCCAAGTAGCATGTGCAGAGGACACATAGTTAGTGGATAGAGAGAACATTATGCTCTGGGAGGGAGGGGCCACCATGCAGAGGATAGGAACAAGGTAAAAGGGGGGATGGTTTAGCAGAATCAGAAACAAGGTTATTGTATTGCAGGTAGTAGAAGGTGTGGGATAAGGTAAAGTTATGGCTGAGTAGTAACTAGGAGGGCTGAGTGGTGCAGCGGTTAAGCTGCTACCTTTGCTGTGTGAGGTGCAGGGTTCAAATTCCAGATAGGGAGAAAGGTGAGAGGCAATGGAAGGAGGCTGGGAGGTGGGGTATGCAGAGGGGGAGGGCAGAGAGATAGAGAGTAATGGTCAGGTCAAGGAGGGGTGCTAAGGGGGAGTCAAAGGAGAATGGAGGGCACAGGACTGACCCGTAGTGGAGGGAGAGAATAATCTACTAATGGGAAAGTAGGGACTTAGCAACTAGAGGAGCCAGGAGGAGACTAAAAGTCACATGACCAGGAAATGGTAATATAAGGAGGGCCAACCTTCGATGGGAGGGTGACTGGGGCAGGTGGGGAGTCAACATGAAGCATCGACAGTTAAACACCCAAGCAAGAGTGCAGGGAGAAGGGGAAAGCTTACCTTTATAGGCTTTCCCAGCTGTCTGCTCCCTGGGTGATGTGTTCTTGGAGGCGGCTGGAGTAGCTGAGTACAGGGGGGTTCGAGTGAGGAAGCCTAAAGAGGGTGTGAGACAAAGAGAGGGGATAAGCTTACAGGGATCTGGTGGGAATGGGAGACAACGGGACTGCCAGCCTCAACTGTGCATGCGTGACAATCGTGAGAGGCAGCAGGGAGCCAGAGGCGGGAACTAAGCCAGATAAAGGGAACCGTAGGTACAATGCAGCCCTTACACATTCAAGCTGCAGAAAAATAAAGCAAATGCTACTTGCACTAAACAAATTAAAGTAACACATTCAAACTGCAAAAATAAAGAGCAAATGCAACTTGCGACTCGAGATGCAATTTGTCAGGGAGATGCTAATGTGGCTGTTTGCCCATGGATTGCCTGAGTAGGATCATCTGCATTGTAGTTTTGAATATAGCAAACTTTAGCATCGGGCAAATGGGATTGTGCTGGCCAAACGTGTCAGCACCACAAAATACTGTAATGTTCTGTTACATGATTTTGCAGTGTTTGGCCTTCACTGTTGTTTGCTGTTGTTGTGCTCCACTGCTTTGCTAGCACACACATTGTCCACATTGTTCAGCCTTAACTCATCCCACCTCTGTGTGCACTGGCCCACTGTTGCTGTTTGCACTGCTCTCGGTTGCTAGATTCATTGCTATCCTATTTGTTGGGCTATTATTGCACTGCACTCTCAGCCCTGTTTGCATGCCTTCATTTGCACACTATATTCAACTCATTTAGCCCCATGGCTATTCCTTTGAATATGGTATGCAAATGGTTCCAGGCTAATTTTCCCACTGTGTAGCGCTAATTTTGCCCCGGGGCAAGGTTTTGAATGTCTTGCCCTAGGTTGGCTACTGCATAGAAACTCATAGTAAGGTTTCAAAACAGCATTACCTCTCCCACTCCCATTTAAAGGGAGGTAGAACCATTGTTTTAAAGTGCCATCCTGAGAAATCACCTCAATTGAATGACAGGTGTGAATGATCACTGCCTTCCACCACATCAGAAAATTATTCAGTCTGCAAACCTCACCAGTGAAAACAGGAAACTTTGCTCACATGCCTTTCCAGTATAAAAAATAAACTGAAACTGAAACTAAACCTCACTGCAGTGTGCTATTTCAGTTCAGTTCAACTTTATTGCTCGGTGAATACACCATTACAATATACTAAAAACATTACAATTTCTGATAAATCATCACATATTTAAAAACACAATACAAAATATATAAAAAGAGTGAGAGTGCTTAATCAATCTTTTTTTTCCCTTCTTTCCCTTTCCTTTTCCTTCTTTCTCTATTTCCCTTTTCCTTAAAGAGAAAAAAAATAAAATATAAAAAAGGAAAGATACTTAACAAGTTTTTCCTGTCTAACCTATGTTTTTTCCTAACAGCTGTGAAGCTGCTAGTTATAACACTTTTTCAATTTCCATCCCCAAATTAATTCTCAGAGGCAGGGAGATGTTTTTTCTTTATACTTCATCACTTGATAAAAAAATGTTGAGGCCATCTTAGCCTCCTTTAATGTATGGGGATGTAAAAGTATGAATAGAGGATCATATTTTGCATTTACATATTTAATGAGAAAATCATTTAACAAATTAAACTGCAAGGTTTTATATAACAGACATTGTACCGTAATATGATAAAAATGTTCTTCAAAGCCCCTGTTACAATTACATAATTCCAGACCTGAACTGGGTAAAGTTTTTCTATTGAAAAATATATATTTAGAACAAATAATTCCCATCCTTGCCCAGGTAATAATTTTCCTATCTGGCGGGGTCACAGGAAGAATTAAATAGTTCACTAAAAATGCATCAGTCTTATTTTGTGCTAGCCAGCTAGCCTGGCGTTGGACTCAAAGTAGATCCATTTGTTTTTTCTAGAGCAGACCTGAGTATTCTCTTTTAACAGACTCCTTAAATAAGGGAGATATTGTAATTGATTTCTCCCAATCTGATCAGAGATGAAACATATAAACTCTTCCCAGGATTCTTTGAATATTTTTAAACCAAAATGACCTAAAGTCTTGTTTATGCCAAGAGAGCTTTTCTTTCAGGCACAATAAAGGCAAACAATTGGCCTGCTGATTAATAATTTTTAACCAATAACCCACGGAACGTATATCAATTATTGTGGTGATGGGAACTCTACCCAATTCAGCCCTAACTATAACACTGGATGCAGCTAATGGGACCTGTAGTAAAGATTTACAATAAAAGGAAAGTGGAGTTTCCAACCTCTACTCCATATGTGAGAATAGGATTGATCTTTGCTTCACCAGCAACTAATGCTGGTAAGACCGAATGGCCTGCATATTTCATGCTAAAGCGTAACAAAGCTTTAGCAATCAGTTTTGCCCTTATCACTTGTTCCCTCCAATGCTCTGTCCAGTTTCCATTTGATGCAAACTTCACCCCCAGATATGTATAAGAAGTTACCCTCTCTATTGGTTCATTATTTAAATAAAACATTGATTTAATTCTTTGTCCCTGATGTGGGGCGAAGATCATAAACTTATTTTTTTTCATATTTATTGTTAGATCCAGGTGTTTAAATTTAATATAAAGTTGATTTATTTTATTTTGCAAACCTTGAGCGAATAAAGCAAAAATAATTAAATTGTCTGCATAGGCAAGACTGTGAACTAACATATTCTTAATTTTAGGACTCTAGATTTAGTAGTTGCCGTATTGGTCCTTGCAAGAATAGATCCAGAAGCAAATGATTTGATACCTTTTAATGGACCAACATAGATGTAACAAGAACAAAGTGCTCTAGCTTTCGGACCAACCAGTCCTTCTTCAGAAGCTCATGGCAGTTGTTTGGAAAATACAATACTTATAACAGCTAGATAATGCAGAGAAAAACAGAAAAAAATCCCCATTGGTTTAAAATACTCATTAAAAAACAAACAAAAAAAACAGATGATGTCAGACAAGTTTAACAGTACAATACTGCCCTCAGTCCGAATGAACCTTGGGTTCAGATGTTCCTAGTGCAAGACACATACAAAGAATCCTACTGCACATAAATTTAATTGACATAAGATAACACTGCTGAAGCAGATAACTCCCAAATCAAGCCATGAGTGTCACAGTCAGTATAAGGATGTGATTACTGAAAGGCAACCCCCACCCAGCTTAAAGACAGACTGAGATAGTTATAGGGCTCATGAAATTACAATGTATGCATTAAAGACAAGAATTACCAGTAAAGTTGTCTAAAAAACATCAGTGCTCACTGTGTGATGTGTAAAACCTAGCTGGACTAGATGCCCTTCAACATACCATACTTCCTAACAACCATGAAGCACACAATGGAGTCACTGAACAACTACACAATACTGATGGGCACCTTTCAGTTGTTAATTTGTCCAACCACACACTGACTACTGGAGAACTGAATGTACTTTCAAAGGGCCTCACTTTCTGCCCAACAAAACCACTGGATAACATACTGTTTTGTGGTGAACTAGAGGAGTACTTCCGTAGATTGAGACTTAAAGAATTCTTTCATGGCAGGGAAGAAATCACTGGTAGTGAAGACAGTGCAAACAGCAATAATGTAATGGATAAGAAAAAGGAATCTGATTTTACCCCCCTCAAGTGGGCGTAACAAAAAACTAGACAATTATATTAATTGTTTCCACCAACAAGTCAGTGGTCAGATCCTTACCAGGCAAAAACAAACCCATTATAACCTCTCTCCACTGGAACGGCGAGCTATAGGGACACTGAAATCAAACCACAACATTGTCATCAAAAAAGCTGATAAAGGTTCTGCAGTGGTGATTTTAAACAGAGAGGATTATATTACTGAAGCTAATAGACAGCTAACAGATCTTACATACTACAGAGAACTGGAGAGTGACCCCACTACAAGATATAAAGATGAACTATGTGACTTAATTAAAACTTTTCCTGACCATGCTTGGTTATGGTTACCTTGCAGGGTCTTCATACTAGATGTGGGAATATACTGTACAGTACTGTATATACCAAAAACATAAACAAATGCTACCAAACACAAACAAATTGCACTTGAATTGAGGAGCATAATTAATTTTCAGAGAAGCCACAGGAAGGATGAAACAATTAAAGTTAAATATCACATAGTTACAAATCTTAGTTGTAAATCAGGCATATTTTAGGATTATCATCAAGACTCCGAGTGATGAACTCTTTGCAACAATGTATTCTACTAGTATTCTTTTCAAACTCCCTAGCAAAGCAGTCACAACATGACAATATTCATATTCAGTTATTTGAGTGACCTTCTCCTCTGCATCCCTATTCCAAATCAGCTATTTATTAATAATGTTAGTTCTACTCATAAGGTTAAAATCAAGTTTTGAGCAATTATTAGCTGATGGGGAAGTTATACAAACTGATAAAAGAAAATGATCACATTCTGGTTGTGCCAAAACATCGATATTTCTAACATTTACCAACCATAAGTATTGTGTTTATGTGCAAATACTGTAAATGGAACCAAACAGCTCTACTCTGGCTGCACAGTAAATCACTGTTATTTCTTTAAAATAATATTTAAAATGGACACCAAAATCAGCACTTCATTTGTTATAGTCCAGTTCCCCCACAGGACTATGCACTGTAGAATGCTCTGCACACTCCATTCAGTAGACAGGTAGGAGACTGATAATGTACAGTAGGTTTACTAGATTTCTCTCTCTTCTTTTTTTTCAGACGGAGAGATAGAGTTAGGGGGATGTACTGTAGAGGTAGTGTGCCAGTGGTAAGAGAACACTTTCAAATGGCAGGGGCAGAGTATTTACTCCAATGTCGCTATAGTGCCCCAGACACACCAGTGAATGAACACCAAGTCATACTCAATAACACCTATAAAGCATGTCAAAACAATGATATTCTTTAGGCAACTTAAACCTACCAGGTATTAATTGGGACAGTCAAGCTGCAAGTAGTATACCAGAGCAGCTCTTTCTGGGCACTCTAAATGGTAGTGGGTTACAACCGATGGTAAAACAGCCCACTAGAGACAAAAACATTCTGGACTTAGTTATAACTGATGGAGCCGAGACAATAAGCAGTATTGATATACCTGAGCCCCTGAGTAGCAGCGATCATAATATGATCCTAGTTGAGACCATTTTTAAACCAAAAAATTAAAGGAAAATCTGTAATTAAAAATTACTCCAGGGCTAATTTCACATCAACAAGGCAGAAACTGGAAGATTGGGAGGACTATATCCTAAATATGGAACAATTATGGACAAAAATTAAGAATAAATTATTTGAACTAGAAGACAGCCACATATCCTCCAGGCCACTATACAACAATAAAGGAAAGGTTCCACAATGGTACACATTCAGGATTAAGAAACAGCTGGCCAATGCAAGATTTAACTACTGCTTCCCGACAGGCACTTGCCCAACACCCAACAACCCGATGTCAAAATCTTGTCTTGCGTTTGCCTGGCAGTTCAATTTTGCACACGACAGAGTTTTGTTAATGTTTCATCCACATTTAAGATTACAAACTCTGCCATGGGCAAAATCGAACTGTCGGGCAAAAGAATGTCGGGATTGTGGCACTGGGATGCTGGGTGTCGAGCAAGTGCATTTTGGTGTAATGAACGGATACCCAGTAGAAGCAAGGCATACAAGGCCATGAGGAAAGACAATACCGGCTATAATGTATATATCTATAAAAAAAAAGAACACAAAAGTAAGAGCATGATAAGAAAGGGAAAAAAAAAACCGTTGGAGTTCAGACTGGCCCACTCCAAAACTAATGGCAAAGCCTTTTATGCCTACATCAATAACAAATCAAATGATAGAAAAATAGACCCACTAACACAGGGAAGTATAGAAATTAGGGATCCAAAGCTACAGGCAGAAAGATTCAACAGCTACTTCTGCTCGATATATTCCAATCAGTGGGGCATGAGGAGATAAACCCCCGTCTCACATAATTACTTCAACAGCAAATTCACTAAAGATGACATCTTAAGCAAACTGGATAAGCTACATTACAAAATCAGCAGGACCTGATAGCCTGCACCCAACATTATTAAAGGAAATTAGATTATGGCTGGCTGACCCACTTGCAAAACTTTATAACATGTCCCTAGATGGGAGGGGGAGTACCACAGGACTGGAGGACTGCCATAGTGGTCTCAATATTTAAAAAAGGGGATAAGGGTAGCATGACAAACTACAGGCCCATCAGTTTGACTGCTGTCCTTGGAAAGACTATGGTGTCCATAATCAAGGACAAATTGGAAAAGGAATGCAGAGGTACATGTTTTGCAGACCCCACCCAACATGGTTTCAAAAAACATATATTGTGCTTGACAAACGCATTAGTGTTCTATGAGACTGTGAGTAATGCACTGGACCATGATCAACCTGTCAATGAGTTTTTCTTAATCTTCCTGAATGCGTTTTACAAAGTCCCTTATGGACTTTTGATAAAGAAGTTGGTAGATAGGGGAGTAAATAACAAAATAACAAACTGGATAGAATCATGGCTGACAGGTAGAAACCAGAGAGTTCAATACGTGGTTAAGAGTCCAGTTTGGGGAAAGTGATGAGTGGTGCATCGCAGGGTTTGGTGCTTGGACCAACCCTCTTTTTCTTATTTGTATTAAATATGAACACAAACATGAAAAACTGGTTAACCAGATTTGCAGACGATGTGAAGCTGGGGGCTGTGGTTAACACAGACAGCCGGGAGTTGGACCTGAAGAGAGACCTGAGGCATTAGAGGATTGGGCTAATAAAAATGGGATGTTCCTTAATGCAGGAAAATGCATAGTAATGCATCTAGGCTCGGGGAAAAAACACATGTAAATACACTATAAATAACACAAAATTAAGAACAGTGGAAAAGGAAAGAGACCTAGGCATTCTAATGGACAATAAACTAAATTTTACCTCCCACTGTAAAGAGATAATAAAAAAAAAACAAATGGAATTTTAGCAAGAATACAAAGATTTTTTCATCACAAGGCATAAAAATTGTATAATGCCCATCTACAAGGCTTTTATAAGACCACATATGTACTATTGTTCCCCTTTATGGAGCCCGCACCTGCGCAGGGGCATAGAAAATCTGGAGATGGTCCAGCGCCCTATGAGGAAAGACTCAAATAATTAAATATGGACTCTCTAGAGGACAGATGGGAAAGAAGGGACATGATAGAAATGTTGAAATACCTCACAGGTATTAATAAGGTACATGAGATCAGCATTTTTCATAGAAAGAGGTGCTCGAGGACAAGGATCATGCTATGATGCGGGGGGGGGGACTCAGAGGAGATGTGAGGAAATACTTCTTCACAGAAAGAGTAATGGACACCTGGAACAGCATCCCAGTGGAGGTGGTGGGTGTTAAAATGGTAACAGGATTCAAGCGTGCATGGGACAGATACAAGAGGAACTTAGAAATAAGGCAAGAGGGGGAAAGGACCAGAGATTGAGTAGGGTTTGTGGTGGCACTGTAGGTAGGGAAAATAGGGCAGACTGGGTGGGCCAAGAGGTCCTTATCTGCCAACAACTTCTATATTTCTATGTTTCTAAACTGACAGGATGATCTCAAACCAGATAAAGCAGCTAGAGGTATTTTGTGAATGGAGGAAATTTGGACAGGACACCAGGGAAATTACTGTCCTCTTTTTCGAGAGAAGTGACATGGGATCTTTAACATCCACTTAAACAACCACCAGAACAGGCAGGCAGGACCTCAGTTTATCATTTTATCCAAAGGACAGCACACCCTGACTGTACAGCATCCCCCTAGTTCTGCACTCAGAAGTCAGCATTTAATATGAGCCAAATCCTGCTGTGGAACTAGAATATGCGACCTTCTGGCCCAGAGATGAATATACTACCAACTGAGCTACTCTGACACCTTGTGGATTGAGGGATGCTGCAAAGGTCCATTTTAGAGTCCCTGTTATTTATTGACAGCTTGCCCAGGACCGTGACCTGCACCACCATAAAGATGTGGACTGATGATACTGTCTTGCTTTAGCCAGTCATGTACCCTCAGGAAGTCTGTGTAAAATTGCAGTCTGATGTAACACATTTTCAAAACTGGCTTATTAAAACACAAACTTATAAAGACAAAGTTGATATCAGGGCTAACTGGCATTCCCTACGAGGCTAGGTTAGCACATTTAGATTTGTATTAATTGAAAAAAGAAGATCAAGGGGAGACATACTGGAGATGTTTAAAATAATGAAGAATAAACAACTACTACATAACCTAGGCCTACAAATCAACAGTAGTGAATTTAACCTAAGAAGTCACAAATTCCAAATCAAACTAGCTTTTCCTAGGAGGAACAATAGAAGGAACTTCTTCAAACAGAGGGTAGTGAATATGTGAAACAACATCCCCATGGATACTACTGAAGTAGATTCCTTCCTAGACTTTAAAACTAGGCTAGTTATATTCTTGCTGAAAAATACAGGCACCATGTGGACCAGCAAACATGGGAGACAGACCATATGGGCAAAATGTCTTCTTCCGTCTTAGCAACCAAGTATTGTACCAAGTATAAAAACAGACTAACCACTATGCTGGTGTTACCACACAAAAATGTGTTTGTTTACAGTCCTTGATCAACTACAACTACATCTTTTCTGGACAAGGGAACACCCACACACAGTCTAGCCACTCACAATGCAGTGGGAGGAGAAAAGACTATAGCATCATGAGTGGCTGAACTGTTGGAGGTATGCTTAATGTTCAGGAAGTATGCAATGACAGTAGATCAAAAGTTGGGTATGAATACCCCATCAGCATGGATTTCAATTCTACTAAGAAGGGAAGCAGAGAAAACAACCAACACCATAAATTAATTTTAGTGAAGGTAGGCAATCATAAAATGCGGGTTTTCAATTAGAAATAATATGATGCAAAAAGGGTTGACAGTGTCACTTTAAGTCTTAAATTTTGCAGCAGAGCTCTTGAACTTGAGCAGCGGAGCCTGTTCACGTTAGAGTTGCTTGAATGTTCCCTAAATACTTATGAATACTCCCTAGATTTGATGATGTTGGACTGGAGTGGATAATCTGGATTTACATGGCTCTGCAGTAAGGTAACTCTGAGGTGTATCTGTGGAGTAAAGGGCTTGGAATGAGTAATATTAATTAATATTGTGGGCTTTATACTGGAATAACCCATAATTTTTTTTTCTGGAGCAGAGCTCCACAGAATCCAAGGACTCCAGAGTCTTTGCATCATGCGCACATCATAATGTTTGCATGACAGACAATTCTTGAAGTATTTCTAGGTCAAATTCACAGTGGTCACGTCACCAGCACCCAAATCACCATTCAGGGCTGGAAAATTCAAGAGTAAGACGCTCTTTTCAGAACTCCTGAACCAAGCCCAAATTTGAGCAGAAAAATACCAGAAACACAGAAATACAAACCTTAGTTAATGAAGGCAGCTGTACATGTGCAGCATAACATAGGTGTGATTTTTAATCCCTGCCTTTATTTTTTGGGTAGCTTCTTTGTTTTGCTGTGTACTGTGATTTAGTCAGTGTGGGGAAGGGGGAAGGGGGTTTCATTGGTTCACTAAAACAGTGAGCTGGCACTACAGTCTATAGTACTATAGACAGCCTTCAATCAGGGGGCACCTATCCATGTACACCCCCTTGTGCCATGCCGTGGTATGATGGTGAGCTCAGAAGATGAAAGAAGGGGGCAGAGACTGGAGCACTATTGGAGGAGATCCAGGGACAAGGAGGACAAACTGGCTTTGAATATTCACTACAATGAATATCAAAAGCCGATCTCCTAATGGAAGTCAGACTTTCAGTCTAGGGAGAATGCTGCCAGGAGGAACTGACCAGCTCAGCTCTTCTAGACTGTAGATATCCAACCTGTGTAGAATCTGTGAGTTTTTTCATCCAGCTAAATGTGAGGTGTTTGTTCAATTCTTCTCAAACAGGGTGTCCTCTATGGGCCAGGATTTCCCAAGACGGCTGTGGCAACCCAGCAGTGCTGAGCCAACACTCCACAAATATTATCAGCCGTCATGGGGGAGGAGTATGCACTAGTGACAATGGATGAGGTGACTGAGGTGATCTCTGTGCTGTGACAACCTTCTGCTAACTGGATCCAGATCCACTGTGGCTACTAGTGAGCTGTGCTGGGCATCTGGGTCCACTGTTCGCCAGGACTGTCCAGTACCCTTTGTCATATGGGGGTTTTCCCAGGTGTGTTGAAAAAATCCACTGTTGAGGCCTCTCCTGAAGAAGTCATTGCTGGACTCAGACAACCTGATGAATTATTGACATGTCTCTAACCTACCCTTTTGAAATAAGGTTATTAAAAAGGTGGTTGTGCTGCAGCGCAAGGCACACCTCATAGCCTGCATCTATGACTCACTCCAGTCAGGATTTAGGTCTAAGAAAGCACTGAGAATGCAGTGGTCAGGTTGCAGAATGACCTTCTTAGGGTGAGCGATAGAGTACAGCAGTCAATTCATGTTCTCCTTGATATCTCCTCTACTTTCGACACTGTACATCAGGAGCTGTTGTTGGATCAGCTTATGGAATACATAAGTCTCAGCCACAAATGCATCTGCTGGTTTGAGTCCTACCTTAGGGACAAGACACAGATGGTGGTGTTGGAGAATTTCTCCTTGTGCCCATTGTTGCTGTCTTGTGGTGTTCCCAGTGTTCGGTCCTCTCAACTATGTTATTTGCAGCGTACATGTTACACCTGGGATGGTCAGTAGACAGTAAGGGCTTGGATTTCTCTGTTATGCTGATGATACTTGTTGTACTTGTCTTTTGATCATGAGTGCTTGGTGCAGTAGATGTGCTGAATAAGTACTTGGCTAGCATTCAGGACTGGAAGTCAGAGGATGAGGATTTGGCTTAGCTGTTTGATGCTTTTGGCTGCCACAAAGGTAAAAAAACCTGAGAGTCATTCTGGATGAAGTGCTGACACTTGAGGCTCAGGTGTCAGCTGTAGTTTGGAGTGGCTTCTAGTATTTTAAGAACATCAGCCAGATTAGATCCCTTATCCCGTATGCGAGGCCAGGTCGCAGGGGCAGGTGTGTAGCAATTTGTTTTAAATCAGAATTGGGCTTTGTTGATGTGCCATTTGAGGACACCAGGTCCTTTTAGTGTACAGTAGCCACAGGTGTGGGGTGCAAAATTATTCTCATCTACCCTCCACCAGGAGGCGAGAGTCAGTTTTTGCAGGAAGTTGTGGACTTCATCATCGACCTGATGTTGGAATTTCCCAGGTTGATGGTGCTGGGGAATTTCAATACCTGGATCGACGAACTCTCGCAGTTTGGACAAGACTTCCTCCAACCTATGAGTTCTTTGGACTTCACACAGGTAGTTTCCTCTGCGACACATAATCACGGCCACTCATTGGACCTGGTCTTTCTCCTGGGGTTGGAGGCTGCCAACTTAGTGCTGTTCTAACAGCAGTGTGTCTGTACTGCTGATACACATACTTGAGAGCAAGATATTTTTTAGCCACTTGTTAGCCATGGAGTCCTGCTAACTGCTATAACAGGAAGCAGGAAGAATTGGGCTGTAGTTTTTTGGCTAACCCAATGGACTATAACCTAATTTTAGGGCCAAAAATAGTCTTTGCTTGGGGATATTACAACTGTAGGGACCTGACTACCATGCATGAGTGGAGTCTGCTTAATACCTATTTTCAGTTTTTAAGTTTTAACTTCTTGAGCAGCTCAGGGTAGATTCTGACCTCACGGATACATCTGCGTCAGCTACTAGTATAAGTGAAGCCCTACTGCGAGCAGGGTGAATTCGAGCAGGGCGGTGTGCGGACGCGCACTAAGACATGCACAAAGACACGCATGTCCAGCACATGTTTGCATGTGTCGCTGTGTCAGAGAACTGGAATGGTAATAATTAGAGACAGGAAAAGCTGGGTTTGTCAATGATCAATACTGTGTGAGTTGGCAATATCTGTATTAATAAAGCACTGCACATTGCACTCGGGGGTTTCCTAGGTCTTGTATATCCTTTTAGTCTGTACTGTGGTGTGCCCAGGATGGATAACGTTATGACTCTAGAAGGCGAACTTGGTATTAAATGCATTTGTTGTAATATGTTCCTCATCATGGAAACAATACCAAAAGAGGCATTTAAATGCCCCAAATGCCTGCAAAATTAGGAACTGCTGAGAGAAGTCAGCTTTTTTAATGAAAAATTAGAATCTCTCGAATCCAGTCAAAAAGAAAAGGCTATCAGATTAAATTCAGGATAGGCTGTAACAAATACTGTACCAAGCCTGCCAGTTGTTCCCCAAGCCTCCTTAATTAATTTTAATATTTCCTCAAAAATAACTAATCAAACATTACCTGAAACACCAACAACATACCAGACTGCCAACAAAAAAAAGCATGAGATGAAGGTTGTAACATCTTCCCTAATGGTGGATGGTATACAATACAAAGCTCCCAAGTGTCAAAAAAGGGTAGGAAGGCTAATACATTTGACCTTCCTTTACATAATAGTTTTGATATCTTAGCTACAGATATACCTGATCCTGAGGTAAACTATCAAACATCCATTAATACTGCATTAATAATTGAAACAGATACTAATGTAAACCCTCCTACAGTCCTGGAATCTGCAAGCCCAGCAGTGGGTACAGATATACTAGTACTAGGTCATTTTAATAATTAAGCACCTGGACAGGGCAGTGTGCAACCCACATAAATCCTATAGAACAATATCTAGATTTAGCAGGGCTAAAGTAGTAGATATACTGTAGCTAAGATGTCCAGTAAGATATTAAACACAGGGCCCAACCCACTGGTTATTGTACACATCGGAGCGAGTAACATATTTAGGGACCCAGTGGATAGTATAAAGCAAGATTATGTGGCACTCACCAATAAACTGACACAAATGGGATGTGTCCCAGTTCTATCTGACGTTTTACCGATTCCCAAAGCCTCACATCATTATACCTTAAAAATTAAAGCTATAAATGAATGGATGTGGAAATGGACACAAACAAAACTTATCCTGCATCACACATTGGAGTGAATTTTACCATTGGGAAGAGTTATTCTGCTGGGACGGACTTCACCTTAGCAGGTGTGGTAGTTCATTATTGGGGAAGCATACAACAGATTTTATTGCCAAAACTTTAAACTAACATCTTTGGGGGAAGGTCAACTCACATCTTGCCCTCCTGAAACCAGAAAGCAGTACTCAATAAATTGTAATGGTGATTCTAGAATAAAGCAACACCAAAGCAGTAAAGCTAGCAGCAATTAGCACTTACTAAACATCCTGCTAGTTAATGCACGCAGTCTGTCTAATAAAATAGATGAATTAAAGTACATTCTAACGAAAACTTCTAGAAAGATTACTGCTGACCCATATTGAAGTCTATATTTCAAGTAACAATTTACAGGAGTCTTACTCAGCATGGTTTTTGTCAGGGAAGATCTTGTTTAACTAATCTGTTGAACTTCTTTGAAAATGTCAGTGCATCCCTTGATTTGGGTATATAATCTTCCTTGACTTTTCCAAAGCTTTTGATAAGGTTTCCCATCAAGTTTTAATAAACCACATGCATAAGTTTGAGTTTCATCCCAACATAATAAATTGGGTCACATCTTGGTTACAAAACAGATGTCAACATGCTGTCATTAGAGGCCACCATTCAAAATGGGGTAAGGTCAGTAGCGGGGTCCCGAAGGGATCTGTTCTGGGCCCTGTTCTTTTTAATATATTGACTTCAACAATGCAAACTTCTAGCAATATTTAGATGTCTAAATACACAGACGATTGCAAACTAGGATGTATAATCAATAATGCACAGGCTGCAAACAACTGCCAGAAAGAATTAAACAAGATAGGTGCCTGGGCTACTGACAATAAAATGCTTTTTAATGAACAGAAGTGTAAGGTTATGCACTTAGGTCATAATAATCTGAATTTTAATTACAAATTAAATAATGTGCAACTTACAAAAACAACAAATGAGAAATACTTAGGTATTCTAGTGAACAATAAACTATCTTTCGACACCCATACCCTAGTAAAGGTTAAAAAGTGCCAAAAAGAATAATTGGTTGCATCTTCAAACATATTAAAATAGGGATTCCAGGGTAATTCTTCCACTTTATATAAGCCTAGTTAGACCACATTTAGACTACTGCTCTCCCTTTTATGCACCAGTTACAAATAAAAGAAAAAAACTAGTGGAGGAAGTACAAAGGAAAGTAACAAAACAAATTAGGGATATGAACAACCTAGAATATGAGGCAAGGCTAAAAGCATTGGATCTCTATTCTATGGGGTATAGACAACTACGTGGTGATCTCTGCTTGACATATAAAGCAATTCATGATCCGCTTCTTTTTGAAACACTGGGCTTAATAAGAAACAGTTCTAGCACTAATACTAGAACACATAATCCTAAATTAAGAAGAGATAACTGTAAAACCCACAAAAGATGCCACTGATTCACTCAACGGATGGTGTCCCAGTGGAATGCTCTACCAAGTGAAATAGTTAAGAGTAACACTATGGAACTATTTAAAAGACAACTGGATATTTACATGGGCAGCAGAAAAATATCTTACCTCTGATATAATTTTAATCCACCACACTGGTGGTGAGCTCTAAAAGGGTATCTCGCCTCCTGAGCCCATTATATCCTATGAATGAATGAATGAATGAATGAATGAATGAATGAATGAATCATCAGGTTCAATTCTCTGGCTCCCCTTATAAGCCTGCCCCAGTGGAGATGGTCTGATACTGCCCATTATGGGGCTTACCCCTGATAGCCTTCTGGTGGTGTTGGATCTATTGGGAATGCCGGAGGTAAGTGAGGGTCCAGAGAATCTAGATCAGGCTTTTAACTGAGCAGTGGTTGGAGCTCTGAATTCCCTTACTCCTTTCCGTGTTTGCCCATTTACTTGCCACCCTCGGTCCCCATGGTTTGATGGGACCCAGAGGGAGATGAAGCAGGTGGGTCAAAGGCTAGAGCGTGCTTGGTGCAGATCTAGCTTAGGTGCCGACAGGCTTAGACTGATGGAACATTATAGAGACTATCAGTCATCAATCTCTTGTAAGAAGGCAGAGTCCCTGTCCAGGGAGATGGCTTCAGCACAGAACCGACCAGTTCAGCTGTTCCAAATGGTAGACAGACTGTGCAATCCAGCTTGTCTACCAGTTCGGAAAGCCTTGTTGCAAGTAGAATACAATGAGTTTGCTCGTTTCTTTGCTGATAAAGTTGCCGACATCGGGTTGGAGATTCACTTATCGCACCATATGGGGGTTACTGGTGGTCGGAACGAGGTTACAACTCCTCTGTTTTGTTGGGCTGAGTCTGACCGGCTAGCAATTGAGGATATTATGCAGCTTCTCTAGGGTATGCAGCTAACTAGCTGTTGTTTAGACCCGGGCCCTACCAGCCTTTTAATAGGGTGTGTGGATGCGATTGGCCCGGTTCTAGTGGAGTTAATCTGATGTTCACTGGAGTCAGGGGAGCTCCCCAGCTCCCTGAAGGAGGCTGTGGTTACCCCCCTTCTCAAGAAGCCATCTTATGACCCAGATTCTCCTGCAAACTACAGACTGATCTCTAACCTCCCCTTTATAGGGAAGGTTATTAGAAAGTTGTCGCACGACAGCTGGAGAACCATCTTACCATCCATGGTATATACGATCCTTTCCAGTTTGGTTTCCATAAGAAACACAGGACTGAGACTGCTCTGGTTCAGGTACACAATGATCTCCTGATAGCTAGAGACCAGAAGTGCCGTTCCATCTTGGTCCTTCTGGATCTCTCATCAGCTTTTGACACCATGGACCATGGGGTGCTTCTTGATCACCCTCAGGTGATCTGTTGCCTGTCTGGTACAGTACTCAGATGGTTCTACTCTTTTCTCACTGGCAGTTCGCAGAGGGTTGTATCAGGGATTTTTTCCTCTGACTCTTTCTCCCTGCCATGTGGGGTCCTGCAGGGTTCATTGTTGTCCACCATGTTGTTCATGGTGTACATGCTCCCATTAGGAGACACTGTAAGATGGTACCGGCTGAGTTTTCACTATTATGCAGATGATACTCAGCTGTACGTGTCTTTTGTGCCCGACCAGGATAGTGCGCTCTCAGTCTTTTCCAACTGTCTCACTGAAATCCAAGACTGGATGAATTCCAGTTGGTTAAGGTTAAACTCTGATAAGATGGAGGTGTTAGTTGTGGAAATGAGTCACTGGATAGAGGGGTCGGCTGCTGGGCAGCCTTCTGGGCTTTGGATTGGGGGCTCTCAGCTCTTGACTTTGAATGGGTGGGAAATCTGAGAGTTATATTTGATGATGAGCTGACACTTCATTTACAGGTATCAGCTGTGGTCAAGTTCTCATTTTACCATCTGAGGAACATCACCTGGATTAAGCACCTTGTTCCGTCCGGCGATCTTCCAACCCTGGTCCACATTTTTGTGACCTCGCACCTTGACTACTGTAACTCCCTGTACCTGGGGCTTCTAGGGGTTGATACCCACCACTTGCAGCTAGTGCAGAATGCTGCGGCCAAGTTATTTTATTTATTTATTTAGTTTTTGTTGACCAGGTAAGTGCACTAGACAATCCTGCCTATTTTCAGGCACGACCTGGGGAAGGGGGATACAGATGAATGCCAACTGACCCTGAACCAGATTAAGCTCTCGGTGGTATTTTTAGTGAATGAGGGAAATTTGGCCAGGACACCAGGGAAATTCCCCTACTCTTTTCAATAAGTGCCATGGGATCTTTAACATCCACCTGAACTACCACCAATCCAGGCAGATGGGACCTCGGTTTAAAGTTTCATCAGAAAGACGGCACCTCAGAAGTGCAGCGCCCCTCTGATGCTGCACTACAGTGTCAGTACTGGGATAATAACCCAAGTACCAGATGTGGGAACTGAACCCACAGCCCTCTGATCTCCCAGCCTCAGAGGTGAGTGTGCTACCTACTGAGCCACTGACACTAATATTGTCTGGGTCAACTCAATCGAGCCATATTTTGCCTGTGCTGTGCGCTCTGCACTGGCTGACAGTTCAGTGGCAGATCACCTTTAAAGCTTACTTACTGTCTTTCAGAGCCCTACACGGTCTGGGTCCAAGTTACCTACAAGAGCTCCTTAGTCCCTACTGCTCCCTGAGACCACTCCGCTCAACCAATGAAGGATTGCTAGAGAGTCCCAGGGTGCGTTTGAAGACCTCGGGAGTCAGGCTTTTATTTTTGCCACTCCCTTCCTGTGGAATTCTCTACCTCGTCGGATACGAGAGTGCTAGACAGTGGAGAGTTTTAAAACTGCTCTAAAAACCTATTTATGTTCATGTGCCTTTCCTGATTTTTAATTGTGGATTATCAGCTTGATGTAGTTTATGAATATGTTATTAGTTTTTAATTTTATTTGTTGACTTTATTATTTTAGAGGCTGTGTGCAATGTACAGCACTTTGATACCTGCTGAATTGCGCTCTAGAAATAACAATTATTATTATTATTTCCCCCCCCCCCAAGTACCTGGTGGTGCTAATACACACATTTGTGAAGCCTTGATTCAACTAAAGCAATGCTGTATACCACAGGGTCAGAAGAGGTACATTATGAAGATTGCAAGTGGTGCAGAATGTGGTGGCAAGACAAATTGGCCAGCCTCTTGAGAACTTGTCACATGTCACTGGCACTGCAAGAATTGCACTGGCTGCTGATCAAGTGGCGCATCCCCTTCAAAGTTTGGTTACTAACTTATAAGACCATACATGGCTTGGGTCCTGGTTACCTGGTAGACCTTCTGCATCGTCATGTGCCCTCGTGTTCTCTCCACTCATCTGAGGTGGGACTCCTGACTGTACAGAGGGCAAGGCTCAAAATATCAGTAGGCTACAGCTTTGAGGTACTGGGCCCCATGTTGTGGAACTCCTTCTTGAGAGCCATTAGAAAGGCCCTTTCAGTGAAAGCCTTCAAGAGGGATCTTAAAATGTATCTTTTTGATCAAGCTTGTGGAGACTGAAGGTTCTCTTGCCGATTACCATCCCAGCAGTGTTTTATTTATTTTTTTAGAATTTTATGTTTATGTATTTATTTATGAATTTCCATTTGATGGTCTATTCTGGCTATTACTGTATGGCGCCCTGGCCCTTCAGAGAGGGGCGCTAGTGTAAATAAACTTTTTACTTACCTTATTTACTTACTAAAGGTAAGAGCAATAAGCTGTGAATGAGCTTGGTATATCCAACAGACCTAAGTTTAATCCCCACAACCTTTATTTGTATACTGTCTTACTGTGTGAACCTAAGCAAGCCTGTTAACATCCCTGTGCTACTGGGTTGCTAATGGAAACACATTTCTGCTCAGTGTGTCTTTCCTATCCAAAAACAGCAAACTGTAACCAAACAGAAAGTGCTAACTACTTTAGCCCTAAATGTTGTTAAACAGAATTTTGCAAGTATATCACCTTTGTGCAAATCTGTAAAGTTAAGCGAGCTTTCAAAAAAAAAGATCCTAAGTGTACTACTGATAGGCAGTGGGACTGAGATGAATGCACTGCAGTTGGCTAAGTTCCTCCTATTATAATTAGGTGTCACTGTGCTAAAAAAACAAAGAAACACTATTTACTGTATATCATTTGTATTAAATTTTAGTGAGGCATATATCCAGATAGTAGTAGGTAACCTTGTAGTAGGTAATAGGTGTAGTAAGTGGAGGTTCTATACTGCATCAGCAAGAGTAGGTTGTGTTGCATCACACTGTACAAAACATTATATCAGTACTGACTGTGAAGTATTACATTTTATTGGGCTAGATACAGTATTGGTACTGTTCCTTCAGTGAGAGTGAGTTGAGTTGAATCATGATATACAGAAGATCAGAACAGTAGTGACTGCACATTATTTAATCGTGTTACTGTAGTTAGTAGTATTGTGCCTCACATGACAGAAGGTTGCATTGTGTCATATTGCACAGATCTTATCAGTAGTGACCGGGAATGATTTAATTTCATCATCTGAGCTATTAGCAGTGCATCTTTGAACATCCGAACATATGAATGTGCCAGCAGAAACAGACCACCTGGTCTATCTAAGTCTGCTCAAGCGTGCAGCTAGCACCACTAGTTTGCAGCTGCCCCACCCCCCTTCCCTTTGTCATCCCACTGCCACCCCCACCTCCCCCATACTCACTCTCCCCTGTTCTCTGTCCCATGCCCTTTTAAAGCTGTTCACAGATTTACACGATACCACCCATGCTGGTAGTGCATTCCATTTTGCTATCACCCTCTGTGAAATAGTGTCTCCTCATTTCCCTCCTAAATCTCCCCCCTCTATTCTTAGCCCATGCCCCCTGGGGTCCCTCCCACTCCTTAGCTTAAAGACCCCATCTGCCCCATCCTTACTGATTCCTCTCAGATACTTGAATGTCTCTATCATGTCCCCCCGATCTCTTCTATCCTTCAAGGTGTACATATTCAGGTCTCCCAGCCTGCTCTCATAGTCTCCCCCCCTCCATTCTACATATCATCTTTATTGCCCTCCTCTGCAACCCCTCCAGTAGCCTGCTATCATGTTTCAGGTATGGCCTCCAAAACTGCACACAATACTCCAAGTCAGGCCTTATCAGTGACCTGTATAGGGGCAAGATCACCTCTCTTTGCCTGGACGAAAACCTCCTCGCTATGCATCCCAGCATTTTGTTCACTTTTGCAGCCACTCTCCTCCTGCACTGGGCAGTGTTGATCATGGTCCCTGTTACCAATACCCCTAGGTTCTTCTCCTCCTCAGTGATCCCCCGCTTAACTCCCCACCCCAGCCAGTATTCTCTCCTTGGGTTCTTTGCCCCGAAGTGCATAACCTTACACTTCTTTGCATTGAACCTAAGCTGCCACCTCTCTGACCACTCCTCTAGCTTGCTTAAGTCCCTCTGCAGTTGCTTCCATCCCTCCCCTCTATCCACCACTACTCCCATTTTGGTGTTGCCTGAGAACAGACTTACCTTGCTCACCACCCCGTCTGCAATGTCTGATATGAAATGCCCAAATAATACTGGTCCCAGCACAGAGCCCTGTGGCACCCTGCTCATCACCAGCCTTGGAGCTGAGAGCTCCCCTCCCACTACCACCTCTTGTAGCCTCCCACTCAGCCAGCTTGTAATCCAGTTCATCATTTTTGCCCCTACCCCTACACCAGTTAGCTTCCCTCCAAGCTGCCCATGAGGCACTGAATTGAAGGCCTTGCTAAAGTCCAAGTAAAGAACATCCACCGCATGACCCTTAACCTGCTCACCTGTCACCCAGTCATAATGATGTATCAGGTTGCTTTGACAAGACTTCCCCAAAATGAACCCATGCTGCCTCACATCCTGGAGGCCATTGTCCTCCAGGTACGACACCAGTCATTCCTTTAGTATTGTTTCCATGAGTTTGCACACTATTGAGGTGAGACTTACTGGATGATAATTACCCGGTTTGTCCTTTGTGTCTTCAGTGACAGCAGTTTGTGCTGCATCACATCACATAGAAGATCACGTCAGTAGTGACTGGGAAATATTTTATCATGAGCCTAGGTATTGAGTATTAATATGGTGCTTTTAGTAACCTGTGTTGTGCCACACAGATCCTATAAGACAGTGTGCTCCAAGCATGAAGTCTCTCTCTCCTTCACTATCCCATATGTAAAACATCACTGTAAGATCACATTCATACTGGGTATAGTAGCAGACCTTGGGAAATACTAAACATTGACAAGAAAGATAAACAGAAAATTATTATGGTCATGATGGGTCCTCCAAACTGCCCCCCCCCCCCAAAAAAAAGCTGATCATCAGCAATGGAAGGTAAGGTTGGAGGTGCTGGTTTAGTGTAACAGAGGTGCAAAGGGAAAGGCTATCACTCCCAGTGGTGTTGGTGATCGCAAGATTAATACAGCTACAGTAGTGCTAGCAGGTAGATTTCCAGCATATAGAATGTTCCTTCTAACAATCCAGCCCCACCCCTGAAAAAGCCTCATACAGAGGCGATATGTACGGGTGGTTGTTTGGTAGTTTCTGATCTACTGCACTGTTTCAAATAAATAGCCTAAAGTATTAGTGTTCACACTGTTTTTTTTTTTTCCTAGTACTATTATTGTGCACAGCTGCACCTTTGGGAGTCAGGTGTACTCTTAGCCTTTTCCTGAACCCTAGAATGTTCCTTCTTACCTGATGGAAGGCAGTACTATGCCAGGTGAACTTGTCCATGCAAATGGTCCAGCACTGATCATTGAAGAAGCAAGCAGCCCAGCAATTTTGACTTGAAGTGGAGGGCAGACATATAGCATAAGTGAAAATTCAGAGGTGATAGTTGAGGCAGAAACAAAGGGAGTGTCAGGAGGTTCCACACAACAGTGATATCTCTGACATGAATACTGATGATGGAACTGGGACAGATGATGGAGATGACACTGATTTGGAAATTTCAGGGGGTGTAGCCAGGATTTGGTGGTGGGGGGGGGTCCAAATATTTCTAGGGGTGTCCGGGGGCATGCTCCCCCAGAAAATGTTCAAAATGTAGGAGTTCAATGGGGCAGTTTAGAGCATTTTTAACTAATAACTGTTGAGTTATAAAATGTATCAGCACAGACATATTATCAGCACAGTATCAGCACAGACATATTACTTTATTTTCCCCCATGTTCTTTTCATCTTTGTTTTCACTTTTATGTTGATCCACATTCTGTCATTTGACCTAAATATTCTCTTGCCTCTGAGCTGCCTGGCATTTTTACATTGGAACTCTTAATATTCCCTCCTGTATTTGAATTTCCTTTACTAACAGAAGTATTACTTTACTTTCCCCTTGCCTTGTTCTTTTCATCTTTGCCTTTACTATGTGCCCCAATATGTTCAACATCTGTTATTTGTCCCAAATATTCTCTTTCCTCTGACCTGCCCATTGTATTTCATTCTTGGTACTGATGAGCCTGTAATTGCATTTTCTTTACTAATATTATTTTATTTTCCCCCTGCCTTGCTCTACTCATCTTTGCCTTCTTTCACGTTTTACGTGTGTCCCAATTTGATTTACAAACATCTGTCATAGGAACTCCATATTCTCTCCTGTATTTTTCTGAATTAGTCCTAAATAGCAGCCCCAAACACTCCGCAATGTTTTCTCTTTTTTTTCTTCCCATCTCCAGTCTCATAATTGACTGTCATTGTGCCTTAAATCTACCTTTTAGTTGATTAAATGCAGAAACTAATCAGACTCAGAATGGACAGTGGCTTTATAGCAAGGCATGATTAAATTACTTTTTTTTCCACTTGCTGTGCAGCTCTGCAATTAGCCGTGGCCCAGGCTGACCGACTAGTTTTTCTGGGGACTCTATTACACCACACTCTGCTTGACTCCAGTTTGACCACCGTCATCCATCCAGACTGAGCTGAGAAGGGAGAGACACAGCGTGTCCATAAAGAATTTCTATGCCACCGTCTGAGAGACACAGTTGTACAGAGAGCACTGACACACTACTCCATCTCACTCACACTGGCGGGAATTAACTGTTTCATGTAAGTCTGCGCACTCTGCTCCTTCAAACTACCACATGACCTTGCTCCTGTCAGATCATCTGATCAGGTGAGATGATGATGTTCTGAGGCTCCTCAGCAGCTGTCTGTCTCCTGCAGGAAGCGGGACCTGTGCTGCATATTCATGAGCGGTGCCTGCCTCCATCTCGCTAGCAGAGCCCCTTAATTTCGACCCTGCAACTGCCACAGTGAGTGCTTAAAGCAGTTTTTAAATATTATGCAGATGTTGTCAACCATTAAGGCAAGTGGCCTGGGTGGGGGTCCATGCACCCAGGAACCCTTCCCCCCGGCTATGCCTATGAATTTCAATATGTCTAACACTTCACTAATAACATGAAGTAAAACAAGCTCTGGGGATTAAATAATCATAACCCCCCTCCCCTGAAGGGACAATCCCACCAGATGAAAGCATATGTCTCTGTAGTTTTAAGGGAGTTTGAAAGTATGATCAAGAAAGGAAAATGTGGGTAGAAATACTCTTGCAAGGGATGAAAGGGAAGCACTGAATAAATTGGTGTCTGACAGTAATACAGTGATTCAACTGGCCAGTGGGGGAGAGGAGTGGTTGCTATGAATTATCATGATTATCAAAACCTGTGTATGAAATTATTGAGCGTGCTGGAGAATTATGTAAAAACTGATTAGAGATCCAATTAACAGGATTAGACTTAGTATTGAACAAATGCTGAAAGAGGCAACCGAGTTGAGATATATTGAATACTGTAATGGGAAACTGAGATACTAACAAACACATATCTCTAGATCCTATTGGTTTACAGAATACTGAAAATTCATAAATCCCTGTCACAACCCTCAGAGAGACCCATAGTGTAAGGTTTACAGTCTGTCCTGGAATCCCTTTCTAACTAAGTGAACCATTTTTCAAAACGGTTTTGGGGCTTAATGACTACATACAGTATAGTAAAGACACCATAGATGTTCTGCATACAGTATAACTGAAGGTCTAATCAGGCAGGTCACACTGGCAATATCTTGGCACATATGAATGTGAGAGATCTCTTTATCAATATCCCCCATGGAGGGGTTAGAGGCATGCAAAGCCTCTCTCAGCAAAGGTCAGTTTGTTCTACATCCCCCACGAAGCTCCAAACAGAATTGTATGGGCTGATGCTTTCTTAAAACTACTTCCACTTTCATAGGGTATATTATGGACAGAAGAAAGGTACTGCAATGGAGAGCCCAATTGCCCCACTGTAAGACAATTTGTACATGAATGTTTTTGAAGAAATATTTTTACTCTCACTATTAGGGAAAGAGGAAATGGTTTAACCAGGAAGTTACACTCAGCCGACGCTTGTTTCCAGATGCAACCTGGGATCACAAGGAAGTTAAGTGACTTGCTCAGGGTCACACGGTATACAAGCGGGGGCTGATAGGATTTGAACGTCTCCAGGTTTGTAGCCCAGTGTCCTTAACCACTATGCTATACTGCCTCCAAACACACAAATTAAATAATCCCTTTTTAAGAACATAACATTTTTAAATGCTACATTGATGACATATATTTTGGCTTGGGACTTATTGGATTTGCAACTGTTTAATAAGTATTTGAATTCTTTAAATGCCAACCTAAAATTTACATTGCAATGTAGTATAGAGGAAATTGCATTTTTGGACATAAGGATCAGAAATAAGGGAAAAGACTGAGACAACATTTTACAGGAAGCAGACAGACATAAACGCATAATACCCTGATTTCATTAGTATTTGAATTCTTTAAATCCCAACCTACATTTCACCTTGCAGTGCAGGATAGAGGAAGTTACACTTTTGGACATAAGGATCAGGAAAAAGGGAAAAAGATTGGAGACAACATTTTATAGGAAACAGACAGACATAAATAAACACCATTCTCCATATTACCAGGGTCCACCACCTCAACTTAAAGACAGTATTCCTTCTTCCCAAATACATGAGTGATAATGCTATTATATTTACTGGTTAGTATTGTTTATCAGCTGCTGGCAGTGGCTGGCAAGCTCTGTTATTCACACATGTGAATAACAA
Source organism: Neoceratodus forsteri (assembly GCA_016271365.2). NCBI lineage: Eukaryota > Metazoa > Chordata > Ceratodontiformes > Ceratodontidae > Neoceratodus > Neoceratodus forsteri. The sequence goes on along the minus strand of CM057455.1, from coordinate 1,365,010,010 downwards.
ACCATGAATAATGGAATTTGCCCAAGCACCTCTCTCAAACCTTCTGCCAACACACCCAGGGGAGTGCTCTCAGGCACCCCAAACACAAAGAAGTCTGATCGCCATGGTGGTATGAGGGAGAAAGCGGGGACACAAGTCAGTAACAGTAGTTTAACAGCTTACCTGTGGCCCGCCTCTTGTACTTCGGTGCTGATGTTAGGTTCCATTCAGTGCGGCAGTTGGAAAGTTCTGCAGCGGTTCCTGCTTCCTCCAGTGCCACTGTGTGGGCTCTCTTCAGCCCCTTTTGTTGTTTTACTGCTCATTTTTTTTTAATTAAAAGTTTCCAGTCCCTTTGACCCTTGGCAGCGGCATGCTTAAGAGTCGCATCTCTGAGAGAGTGTCAGTCCCAGAACAGTGTGCCAGAGCATCGAGAGTTCTGAGGCCCCCTTTTGCCATCCGGTCCCTTGCCTGCAAATCCTTCCCTCTGCCAGCACCTCCCAAAGCAGTCTCCTTCACCCTGGGTTGGGGCAGTGAGTTGGCGGTAGCACAAGAAGAGTGGTGTCAGCTTGGCATTTTTTTGAAGAAATAAATACAGTTTTTTTGATTGGTTAACAACCAGTAAATATAAAAAATAAAACATGGGTAGTGTGATTAAATTTGGATTTAATGTACACCCTCGGTGTGCAATGCCCTATTAAACCCCCTCAGGCTTCACCCTCAGGGTTTATGGGTCTAAATATCCTAATTATACACACTTCCCCATGCATTATTCTATAAGTTGTACATACTGCACATTATTGTGCTGTTCTGATTCTCCCCCTGCCCCCAGGACACATCTGGAAACAAGCTGTTATCAGCTCAGCGTGTCTTTTCTGATGAATATTTTGAAATAAATAAATAAAAAGTATTGCAGTAGCAGGAGAATTGTGACATAAATATAGCGAAGGTGAATAGACTTCTGGAGAGGGGTTATATCATGATGTCATAATGGACATCAGAAGCAAAGTCCAACTGCAGAACAGGAAAGAGATTACAGACCTCCTAAGAGTGAGACCCAATAAATGTCATGCTACACTGATACTGAGCATGGAGTACTCAAAGCTCACAGGAGGGATCAGAGAAACTGTTAACAGAAACTGATACATTGTTGAGGGGATGCCTAGCCTTTTTTCTTTTTCAGAATAAACTCATTGTAGCATCTAAGAAATCCAGAACAGTCGAGGACAAGTTGGTCCATACTGAGCACTTTGTGCCCATTTAATCTACTGTACAGACAGGCCACTTTTTGCTAAGACCACTGAGGAAGGATATGTACGCTTGTTATTAATTCAATTAATGTGGACTTACACTAAGAGGGTAACACTGAACATCCTAGTACAAATCAACAATATGGAGTGGAGATGCTTGGTCTGGCACTCAAAATCATGAATGCTCTCAGAGTGAGGGTGTGTTCCCTGCTACCTTGAAAAAGGATATGGTGTGGCCAGTCCTTAAGAAAGCTTCTTTGGAGATTTTGGAATTTTTAGACCTATCTCTCATTTGCCCTCTTTGGACACAGTTTACTGAGAAAGTGGTGGTGGCATGGCTAAGACAGTATCTGGAGGAATTCTCCATCAGTGAGCCTTTCTAATCTGGTTTTCATCTTTAGCATAGCACTGAGACTGCCCTAGTGAGGGTTTCAAATGATCTTCTTGTGAGGGACTGTGGAGAGGTTTCTTTCCCAGTTCTGTTGGACTCATTATCTGCATTTTACACTGTTAAGCATGAGGAGCTGGTGGAGCATATGAAGAGGATCATTGGAATGGTGGAAACTGTACTGGATTGGTTTCAGTCCTTCTTAACTGATCACCAACAGTCAGTGATTTTAGAGAGTTTTCAGACTGTTTCCTTGGTCACTGACTCTGGTATCCCTCAAGGCTTTATCTTATCTCCTCTTTTGTTCACAGTGTTTATGCTCTCACTTAAGTGATCCAAAAGCATACCTTGGGTTTTTATTGCTTTCCTGATGATACCCAATTGTGGCTTTAATTTAAACCTGGACAGGACTCCTTGGTGACTGCACTTGAAAACTTGCTATTCGAGATCAGTTGGTGGATGGTACATAGAAGGTTGAAGCTGAGTCCTGGCAAAACCAAGTTATTACTGGTGGGACCAGATCAACTTAGGTCATCCATTTTGGAGCGCCTGGACCTGCCTATCTTTGAGGTTGATAGATTCGAGGCTCTGCAGGTAGATAGCAATCTAGGGATCATTCTTGACTATGAGGTGGCACCTGTACCTCAGCTACCTGCTGTGGTCAGGAGCAGCTTCTATCATTTGAAGAAAATAACTGCATTGCACCCCTACCTTGACCAGTACAATTTCTTAACACTAGTGCATGCTTCCATCATCTCTTGCCTCAACTATTGCAATGCACTCTACTGGGGCCTTCCAGTGAGTCAGATCTGCCATCTCCAGCTGGTGCACAATGCTGTAGCCAGACTTTTCACCACTATAAGGAGGAGAGTTCATATCACACCTGCACTACATTCACTGCACTGGCCACCAGTGAGATATCAAATTGATTTTAGGATCCTTCTTTTGACCTACAGTAAAGACCCTAAACTGACTGGGACCCCAGTACCTGGGGGCACTCCTAACAACCCACCTTGATATCCATGAGTTACATTCTGCTGATATCAGTGTGTTGAACATTCCAAAGTCAAGGAAAATGTTTGGCAGCTGCTCCCCCACTTTGGAGCAGCCTTCTCATAGATATCTGGTTCTCCCCTTCTGTCAACACTTTTAAAAGTAGACTGAAGTCATGGCTTTTCAGACAGGCTTCTACAGGGGACTGAAATAGCCAGGAGTATCAACACTGCTTGTAATGTTGCTTACAGTATACGATTGTTTTAATTAGTATGATCTATGATCAGACTGAAATGGTTAATTGTTTTTCATTTTATAATTTGATTTACTGTACAGTGTCTTGGTTTTTAGAAAAGCATTTTTTTTTCATTATTTTTATTGAGTTTTTAATTGATAACAATCAGTAACTATCCATATGGGAGACAGTCCACTCAGGCACATAACCATTGGAGCTAAAGGCCCCTTAATCACATGAATAAAAAACGTATATGCATACACCATATCAGTGATACAGCCTTGGGGGGAATTACCATTAACATTATATAAAAATGGTCTAAAATTCAATTAAAGGGACACTGTCAACCTGTTTTTCATCATATTATTTCTAGTTGAAACCCCAGATTTTGTAATTGCTTACACTCTCTAAAATTAACTGATGTTGCTGTTTGTTTTTTCTGTCTCCTTGTTTAGTAGAACTGAAATGCATGGCGATGTATATTTTTAAACAACCTTGTTTTGTTTACAATCCTGGTTCTGTTCTTACTGCATTCTTCCTGAGCATTAAAAACACACCCAAACAGTGCGATCACTGATAAGGCATTAGCCTCCTAAACTCCCACTGCCTTATGAGGGGCTAGACTGTTTTGTGGGTGTTCCCAAGTCCAGGAAAGGTGCATCTGGAGTTGATCAAGGAATGCATACAAACCTGCTTTGGTCTGATAACACCAGTATGTTGGGCAGTTTGTTTTTCACTTTTTTAAAGAAAATAAGAGTCAGACTCAAACTTTTATCAGCTACATCAGCAATCTTTACAGAATTTTAGCAATCATAAAATGTGTTTTTTAAACTATGGACACTTTGAGACCTAAGAGGGTTGACAGTGTCCCTTTAACTATCTATCTTTCTCTCTCTCTCTCTCTCTCTCAAATCAAACAGAAAATTATCTGAACCATAACATATGTACCTTATATTTTGTTGTACTCCAGCACACATTTACTGTATAAGTGAGTAAAAGCATCTAGACAGCTTAAACAATGCATTAGTAAGTATAAATGTGCCATCAAACATGAGAATAAGACATCCTCAGTAGCGACATATTTTAAAGAGGCAATGATAACTCTGTCACATTTAAACTTCAATCAATGAATTAATCAAAATCTTTATTTATCCAGGTGAACATCATTGAGCAAAGCTCATTTACAAGATGGACCTGGTTAAGACTGGTCAAAATAGAGTTACATGCAACAGTGACAATATATCATTAAGGCAACAAATAAATACAGAACTCATTTACAGGATGGGCCTGGTCAATACCAGTACACAATAGATTTATATACAACAGTGACAGTACATCATATGAAACAAATAATACAAGGTAGGTGCTCAATGCAGCGGCAGAATAAAACAGAAGGGAATAGTGAGGGTGGGGAGCTGGGAGGGCATAGTGAGTATGGGAGCGCAAAAGGGAGGGAGGTAGAGGACCTAAGCTGGAAAACAGGTAGCTAGCGTGCAGTTGTAACCTAGTTGGGCAGAGAGAAATTAAAGGGTTTGCTCACAACATGAGATGGATCCATAGGGCCAGCAGTACTCTAGCCTACACTGAAGGCAGCTGAGAGCTGGGTGCCTAGGACTCAGGATAGGTTATGGAGAGAGGGAAACAGTTACAGTGTTCCCTCACAGTTCAGGTAAATAAGGTCTTGAAGGAATCCAAGCTGATGGGTATGCTCAATTTCAGAGATTTTTGCAATTTATTCCATAAGGTGGGCAGCACAAAGCTAAATGCTGCTCTACCAAAGCATGACGAGACCTTGGGAATACAAAGTGTGAAAAATGAGGCACTTCTTAAGGCATAAGTTCCTCGCATGCTTAGTGGGAGATAGTCAAAGATATATTGGAAAAGCTTTTTTGTGACAGCTCTAAGAGTCCAAAACGTCGCATTTCTATTTCTTCTAAACATAATGGAGGACCACCCTATGGCAGCATACAGCAAGCAGTGGTGGGCAGATAGAGGAAAGCCTGTTATAAATCTGATAGCTCTGTGATAAAGCATATCCAGTTTAGCAAGGGAAGCTTTTGGGCACTGACTGTATCAGAAGTCTGCATAGTCAACCAGTGATAGGAATGTTGATTGGACCAGGCGCTTTTTAGCATCTGTAGTCAAGAACCGGTTAATCCTAAAGAAGAGGCCCAGCCTCTGCCTTAGTTCCTTAAACAAGTTCTCAATATGCTCCGAAAATGAAAGATTTTGGTCCAGCCACACTCCCAGGTATTTGAATTTTGTGACAAACTCCAGGTTTTCTCCAAGGACAGTAGTGATGTGAGGTAATGCTCCAGTACTAACCAGGTTACTAAACCTGGTGGCACTGTAGCAGTACCTATGCCCACATAAAGTGGGGATTGGAATAAAATCTGGGAAAGAGACAAAGGTACTGGATTTACACTTTGGGGGACCTAGATAAATCTGTAGAGATGAATGAGGAAGAGAACGGGGGGAGGGGTAATTTTTAGCTGACTGTATACTGATATTACTGTTACTTTGGCATAAATTATAAACTTTTTTTTATCATTGTTAGAAGTATCATTTATACAGTACCTAACATATTGCTCCCTGGCTTGACATTTTATGGATGCAAACACCAAGAGAACATCACTTCTCACACACAGTACAACAGTGTTGCAGCAAGCCAATGGGGGAACCCTCAGAAAAAGACTCTAGCCAAAAAAATGTTTAGTGAAACAAAAAGTTGCTTTACTTCAGCAGCAAACAAAGGTTCAAAGCTGTTTACTTTGGCAGAGCAAATACAAAACAAAACACATTTTAGCTTGATTCAGCTCTCCAGTTTACAGCAGTTTACAGGAGCCCTGCTCACTAACTTGCTCTCAACACCCAAAATCATGCCTCTTGCTCGCTCTGGTTTCCTTTTTTCCATCCCAGGTGAAGCTCATTTGTGCCTTCCCCCACAGGTAATTCGAGGCCTGCATACAGTCAGTACAGATGGTCTTTAAAGGGCCAGGCCAGAAAACAGCACGGCTACATTTCAATTCATCCTGTTCTCCTGCTAGTATCTTAGTGGAGAGTGGCCCAAGGTGAAGGTTCAGACTCCTTCACAAATGCACCCCCTCAAAGTTGTGCCCAAGTCATGGTCGGCACTAACTGCCATCAAGCTGCACTCTTGAGCCAAAAAGTCAACATTTTCATGCAGGGAACCCACCCTGTGGCACACCTGGAATAAAAACTGCTGCAGAGCCAGGTATCACTGGGTGATTCAGGAATTAGTGTCCCACATTACATGCAATCATTTGAGGGGTGTGCGGTCAGTGATCAAGGTGAAGTGTCTTCCCAACAAATAGTAATTCAGGAGTTTGTAACCAGGAGGGGAGTGCTGGCAGAGCACCCCAATACTGTGAACCTGCACCAAAAGTGTTCATTTTTGAGCTGTAATTTACCCGTTCTTCACTCTCTCCCTATCTTACAAACAAGAAGAGGAAGTGTAGCCATTTTGACACTCAGCTGAGGGAAAAGGTGGCACATAGAGCAGCTCAGCCAATTGGGCAGCTGCTAGGGGAATCCATCAGATAACAATGGAGCTGCTTTTTGGTGCAGGAGTTTGTAGCTAGGAGGGGAGTGCTGGCAGAGCACCCCAAGAACTGCAAAACCACACCTATAGCACTCATTTTTGAGCTGTAGTTTACTTTTTCTTCACTCTTCCTATTTTCCAAACAGGAAAAGAAAGTGCAGCAATTTTGACATTCAGCCAAGGGAGAAAGCGGGACACAGAGCAGCTCAGCCAATTGAGTGGCTGCTAGGCGGATCTAGTACCAGGTAAAAACCCTTCCATTCAATGTGCCCAGCATGAGTGTCCCATGAGTGAAACAATGAAGGAGTAGAACAGGTTGGTGTCTTAAGTGTTGGCTGGCATCAGCAGAAGGAAGTGGGAAACTTTGCCAGCTGACTAAGGTAAGGCACCTGTTCACTCCTGTTATTGCATTTTCTGCTGGAAAGGGCGGAAGGTAAAAGTTAGGTCTAATCTGGAAATAGGAGGAGCACAATATCTAGAGCAGGTGTACAAGGAGAATAACAGACAGCAACAAGGGGTGAAAACTCACAACACTATCAAGGGTAAAGGGTACAAAAGGGACAAGTAAAAGCACAAGGAAAGGCCAAAACTAGGAATAGGAGCTACACACTATTTAGGGTATGTGTACAAAGCGGTATAATAAACAACATAAGGAAAAGAGCTAGAAATAACCTATCAAGGATGAGGGTACATAACTATTTCCAAGTGAACACAGGGAAAGCAGGAATTGGGAATGCTGGGAGTGGTGAAGTGCAGTGGTTGCAGGGTGTGAGTTTTCAGAGAGGCCTTCTGGAGACCGTGGTGTTGCCCCATCTGCATGCACCTTTCTGGGTTGAGGGAGGAGGTTGCTAGCCTCTAGGCCAAGTTGGCTAGATTTGGGGGACTCTCTCTCCCCTACTCAGGGCCATCAGTTCTGACACAGTTACATTAGCGGATGAATAGCTGGACTCTTGTAGGCTTGTCAAAGGTGGGGGTGGTGGGCTCTGGAAGGCTGGGGGGGCATCGGGGGCACATTCCTCAACTGGTGCCATTAAAAAATTCCTATGCCACTCTGGCAGGGTGGAACTTCCATGGTAGTGGCCAGGGAGAATGTGGGAGTCCTTCATAGAGGACACCCAAAGGAGGATGGGAGAGGACACTACAAGAGGAGGAAGCAACTTCTGGAGGAGGACTTGAGTGACAGGGGGACAGATTTAGGAATAGAAAGGGGGAGAGGGAGATCAGAGTGCCTATATGGTGCTATGGCTTGGAGGGATAGGAAAAGAATCCTGAGGATCACTAGGGCAGCAGAAAGGAAGGGGGAGCTGGTTGCCATTGTCTACCTTGGGACCAATGATCTGGCTAAGAATGGGTCTGGAATAGTGCAGGAGGAATTTAATGAACTGGGGATTGGTGGTCTTTGACAAGTAGAGCACTCAGTAGCTTTCTTTGAGGTGCTGCCTGTCTATGATGGGGGAGAAAAGAATTCTCCACACCAGAAGCTTCAACTCTGGCTGAAGGAATAGTGTAGAAAGGAGGGGTTTGGCTATATTGGGAACTGGAGACCCACATGGGAGGATCATGGCCTGTATAGGGGTGATAGCCTGCATTCTTCCAGGAGGGGACCCACAGTCCTTGGTAGATGGTTTAACTGTTACTTTGATGAACATTTAAACTAGCCAAGGGGGCAGTGAAAGAAATTGGGAGGGGGTAATTGCCCTCTCCCCACAGGCTGAAGTAGAGACTGGAGAGAACCCATTAGGAGAGGAGCCCCCCAGGGTGAAAATAAATAAAGGAAGCAAGGTGACAGATACAAAAGGGGAGTGGAACAAGAACATTAAAAAGAGGGGAGGGAAGGAGGGGGGGAAGGAAAAAGGGGAGGTAACAGGCAGAGCGCTAACAAAATCTAGAAGGCCATGTATGCTAATGCTAGAAGTCTAGGAAATTAGATTCCAGACCTAAAAGCCATAATGACAGAAGCCAATCTGGATATAGGGGCCATTATAGAGTCATGGTGCACTGAAAACCACAACTGGGACATGGCCATACTGGGATATACTCTGTTCAGGAAAGACAAAGCAGAAAAAAAGGAGTGGTTGTGGTGCTTTTTATGAGGGAAAACATAAAAGTGATGGAGATACAGGGAATTCAGGGAGGGGCAGAGGTACTGTGGGTCACCCTGGAGTTAGGGAAGAGAGCCACTATTCACACCGGTATGATCTACAGATCTCTGGCACAGGGAGAGGAGTTAGATAAAGTACTGATGGAAACCACTGGCAAAATAGCAGAAAATGGGAAGGTGCTGCTGAACTTCAATCTGCCAGACGTAGACTGCAGCCTCCCAGTTGTGGCTTCAGCCAGAAGCAGGGACATCCTAGACTCCCTGCAGGGGACATTCCTCAGGCAACTAATCTGTGAACCTACTCGTGATGGGGCAATACTGAACCTGGTACTCACAGACAGGGACAGTGTTGCAGACATTAAGGTGGGGAGCCACCTAGGGAACAATGATCACTGTACCGGGTAGTTCAATATAAGGACAGCAGAGGAATTGAACTACACATGGGCGAGGGTCCAGGATTTCAGGAGGACAGATTCTATAAAGATGGTGAATGCCTCAGATATGGCCTGGCAGGGAGGAATGTCCTGGGGGAGGTGGAGGGACAGTGGGCAAAGCTTAAAGGGGGCATAATGAAGGCAACAAACCTGTGTGTGTCAAGCAAGTGAGCAAAAATAAAGAGGAAAAAGAGACCACCATGGTTCTCAAAAGAGTTGGCGGAAATGGTAAAGGCTAAAAGGGTTGCATTCAAAAAGTACAAGAAGATGCAAAGGGCGGAAGATAGGGAGGTGTATCGGGGAAATGGAGAAGTAGGGAAAGAAGTAAGGAGCACAGAGGCACAAACTGAAGAGACAATAGCCCAGGCAGTAACAAAAGGAGACAAGACATGTTTAGGTATGTAAGTGAAAAGAGGAAGACCAAGGCAGGGACTGTAAGGTTAAAAAGGTTGAGAATGGTAATTGCTTAATAGTTCAGTTAAAGAAACAAGAAAAGCATCATTTTGAAAATGTTTTTTTTTTTAAACAAAATAATTAGTACTATTTCTTTAAATGTCAAATATTTTTTGTTAATTGTTACTCATGTTTCTTAATGAGCTGGTGGTATATATGTCTGATGTTTTTCTTCCACGACCATGCCCCCAACAAAGAGTTTCTGCTTGAAGCGCTGGGGCTTAGTGTGGTGTGTGGCTCTGTCTGTGCACATTCCATATCATTTTGGCATTAAAGCCTTTGAAACCTAATTTGTTTCATTTTGGAGTGTTCCGTTTGATTCCTGAGTGCGGATTTCAGTTGAGTTTTGTAAGTTAAAAAGAGATGGGGGACTGTGTAGAAGAGTACCAGGAAAAGGCAGACACCCTGAACAAATACTTCTGCTCAGTATTCACAAAGTAAGGGGAAGGGTAGGGACAGCAAAAGAACAACATAATCTTTGAAGGGGGGGGGGAGGTGGACACTGGTCCTTTTTCAGAGGACAGAGTCCTGAAGAGATGTGCAATTTTGAAAGTGTAAAAAGCAATGGGGCCAGACAACCAAGAATGTTGAGGAAGTTCAGGGAGATACTGGCTTCACCTCTGACAGATTGTCTCTAACACCTCTGACAGTCCTATTTCACAGATTGGTGGAAAAAGGAATGGTTCTAGAGGACTGGAGTAGGGCAGATCTAGTCCCACTTCACAAAAGCAGTAGCAGGGAGTAGGCCAGTAATTTAGCCACTCAGCCTGATGTCGATGGTGGGGAAGTTAATAGAAACACTGCTGAAGGAAAGGGTTGTGGAATTTTTTTGAATTCTATGGTTTACAGAACCCAAGGCAGCATGGATTCACTGGGGGGAGATCATGTCAAATGAATCTGATAGAGTTCTTTGACTAGGTGACCAAGGAATTACATCAGAGAAGAGTGATGGACATGGCCTGTCTAGATTTCAGTAAGGTGTTCAACACTGTTTCACATAGGAGGAAAGCAAGCAGGTTGGGTAGCTTACGAGTGGGCCAAAAGGTTGTAAACTGGGTAAGAAATTTGTTAGGTGATAGGCATCAGAGAGTGGTGGTACACGGAGTTCACTCCGAGGAAGAGAGGGTAGCCAGTGGGTTATTCGGGGATCAGTACTGGCACTGGTCCTTTTTAATGTCTTTATACGTGACATAGCAGAGGAACTGGAAGTGAAGGTCTGTCTCTTTGCAGTAGACACCAAAATCTGCAACAGGGTGGATGCTCGGGGGGGAGGGTTATAGAAAGGATGAGCAGCAATCTGAGAAACTCAAGGAGTGGTCAAGGGTATGGCAGCTGAGTTTCACTGTGAAAAAAGTGCAAAATAATGCACTTAGAGCACAGAAACCCAAGGATGGAGTACAAAATGGGTGGAGTAGTACTGATGACAACCAAGCAGGAAAGACACTTAGAGGTCATCATACCAGATGACCTATAGGCAGTCAGGCAGTGTGACAAGGCAGTTGGGGGGGCTAATGGATGCTGGGGTGCATAAATAGGGGCATCACCCGCAGAAAGACGGAGGTGGTGTTGCCCCTATGTTCATCACTGGTAAGACCCCACCTGAAGTACTGTGTTCAGCTCTGGAGACCACATCTCTGGAAGGACATAGATAGAGTGGAGGCAGTCCAGAGAAGGGCAACTAAATGGTGTAGGGTCTGCATCATAAGCCCTATGGAGAGAGACTAAGTACCTCAATAAGTACACCCTGCTGGCTGGCAGATGGTTCAATAGGGTTTGTTTGCTAGGCTGTATAGGTTAATGGTTAGAGTACCTCTCCATTTCAACATCCATACTAATAAATATTCTCCCATTTTAGACTCGGACCATGCCCTATAGACAATGGCCATTGCAGTCATTGGTTCAGCCTCCGTAAGTCACCCCTGGTTGCTTGACCCCCTTCTCCTCTGCCTGGGATTGGGAGTTTATTGATGTTTTGTTTAAAGCAATTAAGGAATTCCTGCACAACAACAGGAGGAGTGAGACACCCCATGGGTGTCACTGGGAAGCACTAAAGGCATTTATTTGGGGTCAGGTTATTGCATACTCGGCCCATACTAAACAACTGGAAGTAGCAGACCATGACCAGCTCGGGCTTAAAACAGCAGTCTGTGAAGAAGCTCATATGCAGAGACCCATTCCCTCTTTATACAGAGTAGTGCAAAAAATGAAATGGCACTTTAATCTTTTTAGTAGTTCTCGCATTGAGCATTCTGTTCTGTTGGCACAAGCAGGAACCTATTTCGATGGGGACAGGGAAGGGAAATACCTCAATTGGCAGCTGCGTAGGTGGGAGGGAGAGAGGAACATTTGTCACATAATGGACCACTCTGACAGATTAACTTCCGTCATATCTGAAACTGGTGCTGGGTTCATAGCATTTTATAAATCTCTCTACACCGCAGAGGTTTCCCACACTGTTCAGCCATTGGACAGTTTCTGTGGGAAAGCCCAGATCCCCACTGTCGATGACTCCGAGGCCTGCAAGCTTGATGCTCCTTTAGGTGAAGCAGAAATCTGTCAAGCTATTAAGGCTCTTAAGGGAGGTAACCAGGCAGGCTCCCTATTGATTTTAATAAATCTTTGCTTCTGACTTGGTTGGATCCCTGTTGGACATGCTTGTTGAAAGCCTGGATAATGGTGCATTGCCCCCCTCCACGCGGTCTGCTATAATCAATGTACTCCCAAAACCTGGCATAGACCCTATACTCTGTGCCTCATACAGGCCTATCTCCCTGCTTATCGTGGATTACAAAATTCTAGCAAAGGTTATTGCTGCCCAAACTGAGCCCATCCTCCCTTCCATCATTCACCTGGACCAAGATGTTTTTTAAGGGTAAACAAGGGAAACATAATATTCGTAGATCCTTAAATATCACAAATAATTGATCTAAAACTCAGACACATCATAGGGCGGCAGTCCTTGCCCTGGATGCAGAGAAGGCCTTTGACTGTGTGGAGTGGGGTACATATTTGAAACCTTTCAGCATATGGGTATGGGGCTGCAGTTGATCAAGTGGATCAGGGTAATGTACACCTCTACCACCACCTAGATCATGGGCAATGGGGAATTAACCCCTTCTTTTGGCCTAGGGTGGGGTACGTGACAGGGATGCCCCTTATCCCTCCTCTTATACGTCTTGTCACTGGACCTGCTAGCTGCAGCTATCCGGTCCCACCCAGGGATACAGGTGTTTTTTTGGGGGGCGGGATGTGAGCACAAGGCCACTCTTTTTGCTGATGACTTATTACTATATCTGAAGAACCCTTCCTGGGACCTACCTGAAGTCCACTTCCTTATGCATGAATATGGATCCCTGTCGGGCAATAAGATAAATTGGACCAAAAATGAGCTACTGCCCATTGGCAAGCGCAGTAGAGTACAGCTTGTCACTAACCTACATGTCTGGTCAAAACCATGACAGCACATATGCGTGGTCAAAAACCGCATGGGCATAACAGCACCACACAGATTTGGAGTTTGTCTATCTAATCTAGAGCAGTTTTGGACTGTGCGGTTTTGTACTGACTGCAGAGCGCGCTTTTTGCCCTTGCCATTTTTGACCGCGCCAGTCTTGACATAGCACCACTAACCTAGGAAGACTACAAATGGTGGACCAGATTAAATACTTAGGGGTCTGTAGTCCCTCCAGACTCCGCTTACTATATGCAAAAAATTACAAGCCCCTTCTCTTCAAACTCTATGAGGACTGTGAGCGATGGCAATCCCCACCCTTATCACTTCTAGGCCATATTAATACTTTTAAAATGCCCATTCCACCCAGATGCCTTTACCTTTATCAGTCTCTCCCTATTAAAGTGCCACTAGTTCATTTCAGACATTAGAATTCTATGATACACTTTCTGTGGAGTGTAAAAATGCCCGCATAAAAAAGAGCATACTGCACCTTCCTAATTACCTCAGAGGGCTGGTCTCCCCCACTTTAAACATTACTACTGGGCCTTACAGTTAGCCTTTCTACCAGTGGGAGGAGATCCTTCTAAACTCTCATGGTTGTTTCTTACAGAGGAGGAGCTAAACAGAGACATGTATGCAAATTTCCTGTCCCGGTCACTTTGGTCCCTCTCCTCGCCTGTGGTTTCTAACCCCTTTAAGGCCTCCATGATTAAGACTTGGTTGGCCTCCCATAAACATACTGGCCACATACAGATGCCTTCCCCCCACACTGGTCTCATTGCCTCAATAAAAGAAAAGGACCTCTATACAGCTCAGTTACATCAGAGGATCCTGAGGTGGTGGTGTCTGGGCCTAAAAACTGTGGTCCAGTTGTACAGGGTAGGCAGGATCCTTGAGTTCTCTGAAATTTGTAATGACTGGAACATTGGCCCTGGGGACTTCTTCGTATATCTCACTGTGTGACACAAGATGGGTATTAGACTTGATAGCAGCCTGGGGTGGGCTAGCTCCTCTCTGTTTGAAGAAGAATTTTATAGACCACAGCCCTATAGTAAGCCACTGATGATATTCTACCACACCCTCCAGGGGCATAATGTGATGCCCATAGTAGATCTCAGGACTAACTATGAGCAAGACCTATCTGTTAAAATTGACGAAGTCACTTGGGGATGTGCAGCTAAACACTTTCAAACTTGCTCCCACAGCAATAAACATAGGCAAATCCAACTTAATTTTATGCATAGGGAATAGATGACTCAAAAAATTCTCCATGCTATCAACCATGAGAACCCTAGAGGTTGTCCCAAGTGTTCATCAGAAGATGCAGATTTTTTTACATTTGGCCCTAACCTGTCCAAAAGTAACCCCATATTGGCATGAGTTGCACAAAATCATGGGAAAAGTGTTGGGCTATGTCCCTTCTAAATCTCCACTGGAATTCCTGTCGGGGTCCAGATACGTATTATCCTAATAAGGGTGGCAGTACAGCACTGTGGTCTCTTGCACTAGTTAATGTGAGTGAAACAATCACTCAAAACTGGATGTCGGTTAGTCCCCCTGTGATACATCAATGAGTCCACAATCTGTGAACATGTCTAGATTTGGAGAAGATACAGCTGACTACTAACAGCCTAGCCGAAACCTTCTCCAATATATGGTACCCTTGGATGGTTGCAATTGACCAAGGTGACTTCCCACTGTAAATCTTTTGTACTACCTGGTGTACTGACATAGGCCTTACATTCCTAGACGCTTTCTGTTATAACACAGTTTTAGTGTGGTAATCCTATAAAAGCCCTCATGTGTTCGGACACTTACGCAACCTTAGGTTCTATTTATTGGAATACAGTATGGTGTAAATGTATCAACTTAGTTTTACTCTGTTCCATTTTATTGTCATTCATTTTTATAATTCAGCCAACTGTATGAATTTCTGTTGTTATACCTTTTAACTCAATAAAAATACTTAAAAAAAAAAAAAAAAAAAAAAAAGGACGGTTTGTTGAACAGTACCACTACGTATTCACCATAATTCTTGATCTTCCAGAATATCTTCACCATTTATTACCAGTGGATCTGTGCCAGAGGAACTAGAATCCTGCCGGAGGAACTTCAAGAACATTCAGCCAGAGGGCTGACACCAGTGACAGTGCCGCCCATCAGGCTGACGCATAAGAAGGTGCTCATGGACTGACCAGTAACCAGTGCTGGCCCCCTGATCATCTCAGTTCTGTTCACCAGGAGAGGAAGAAAGTGGGAGAAAAAATAGAGATAGGGCAAGATAGCCCAAAGCAGAGAACAAAGAATAAAGGATATAAAAGGAGCAAAACAATAAAAGTCCAGCTACCAGAAGGAAGAAAATGAGAGGATGGGAGGGAGGGCCTAGGTAGCAGGATGAGAAGATGACCAGGGCAATCTGGGCAGGTTGGAAGGAAGGTCCCCCTGCAGAGGAAAAGGATACATTGGATCTGTATGTTCCCAGAAGTCCAGTTGTATCTCCAGGAGAGAAGCCTCTGGAAATGGAGGTGAAAAGGATTCCTAGGGATGCAGAGGAACACAGGTTTGGTACCCCACAGAGGAAGTATACTGACTGGGAGGAGTAGCTCTCCTCTAGGCAAGGAGTGAACAAACAGTCCAAGAAAGTGGAAGAAGGTTGCTCCTCCCTCTCACTTTTTTTTAATGGTTTATTTATTCATTTAGCAAAGCAACAGAAAATGTCCTCCTATTTCCCAGAGGGCTATCTGGGAAAAGGAGGAGGATGATGATGCCTGAGCCAGGCTGGCTAGAAAGGCAAAATGCAGGGATACCAACTGGAGAGAAAAGAAGAGAAGGGAAAATTTCACTAGGGAAGTAGAGTTGACTCCTCTTCCAACTGAAGAAAACATCCCCCGTCACCTGTCCCCTTTTTTTTTGTCAAAACGAGAACAAGGAAAAATGGCATAGGAAACCCGATGGCAAGAAAAGAATTTGTAGATGCTCTGCTCAAGTGAAAATAAAGAAAATAAAAGAGCCACCCACTCTCTCCTAGAAGGGGACGTCAGACCCAAAATATTCTATTGTTTTGTTTTGAGAAAGCCCAGTTTTATCCACTTTTTTTGGCTGTTTTTGTGCCCAGAGCTCCAAACAGAGAAGGAACAAGGGGGCCAGGCCAAACAAGGATAGAAGGAAAGGTAGAGAGGAAAGAGAAAGAGAAAAAAGACAGGGTAAGCTACTCAGATGCCTGATCATTGGGGGGATGGTGGGAGGGTTGTGGTAATGAGTGGTGAAGATATTCTGAAAGATCAAGAATTATGGGATGTAATTTTCATATCTTCCACAAATCGGTCTTCATCATTCATTACCAGTAGATCAGAGTACCAAGCTTACCATCCAAAGGGCAGTGCTGGCTTACTGTGAGAGAAATGGTTATTCCCTCAGCCTCCTGTGGAGGATAACCACAAAGAGGCAAGGGCCCCTTGTGGACCTAGTGAGGCTCAAGGCTGATCAGGGAAGGCAGAGGCTCCCGTGGCCTGAGAGCAGGAAGGCATCCAGCAAGCTCAAGCCTGGCCCTGCAGGGGAAGAAGTGGGCCCCTTGGAAATGCAAGGCAATCATCCTACACCAGGCCAAGGGTGAGAAGTTGGAAAGACGGAGGTACGCTGCCCACCTGATACAGTCTGAGGTTCCCATCAGCCTGGAGGCTATTTTGGTTGTGTCATAAGATGCCCTCGCTTGGTGCCTTGCCAGCTCCAGGCCATGGGTAGAATGACGAATGGCCTGTCTGGCTGCTTCACAATCCAGCAGAGACGCTAGAAGCTGACTCAGTGTCAACCAGAGGTGCCTGCCATAGGTTGTCTGGTGTGCTGAGATGCACAACATGGTATGTGTTGCTGAGAAGACTCTATAACTCCAGGCATCAAGCTTTGAAGAGTCAGACTCTGGGGAATGGACACGCACTGGGCACCTATGCTCAGAAGGGCTATTGTGGAGCTGAACCCCTGAGGAGGAGTGTGGCATGGCTCCTGGAGACCCCAGGGGTACATTGGATGTCCCTCGGGGCTGGAGAGGGGGCAGAGTGGACAAAGCTAGAAATCTCCAGAGCCCTCTGCAAACAGACTAGGCCATGGAGGTGTGACTGTGGTGTCATGGCTGTACTCCACAGAAAAGGCCAATGTCAGATGAATAGGATTGCGGCCTGAGAAATAATCAATTTGCAGCTGTCTCATCATCTCCAAGAGGAAGTGATGTTACAATCACAGCCATGATATGGTCAGATATTTCCAGATATGTCGCAAAATGTCTGATGAAATTCTCTCTTGCGGCCCATAATGGTACTGCAGAATATCACAGACATATCAGGAAATATCTGACCATGTCTATGGCTGCCACTGTACTTGGTGTACTCAGCATCAGAGGAAATGTTTCAGGAGGTATCCTCTTCCTTGGAGGAGGAAGATGAAGAAGATGAAGAGCTGGAGTCAGGTGGTGGTGGTGCAGGGGTAGCAGGCCAGACAATGGCCTCATTTAGTGACCTTAGCTACATATAGGAAAAGCACTTGCTGATGCCCTGAACTGTTTCCAGGTCAGGGCCCCCAAAGGACCCATAATCCCAAGAGGAGAAGGAGACAGGTCATGGCAGACCAGGTCAGGTCCTCTGCCAGGGCTGCAAGACCAAAAAGGGGACCTTGCCAAAGGGAAGAGCCTAACAGACTCACCCACCGTAGAATGCTCAATCCTACAGGAATGGTCCAGGTGGTGCCCTTGGGGGGAATACCTCAGCTGGGGAGATTGGAGCTGTAATGGTCCCAAAGGGACACCTCCTACCCCAATCAATGACAGGCCCAGATGGTTCCGGTAGGGCCTGAGGACTTGAGTCAGCTCTATGACTCCTGCCAAAGTTGCCACTTACCCTGTGCATGGAGTGAGCTGCTGATCGAGACCTGCCAACCCTCTCCTCACCTGAAAGGGCTCTACCCCTTGGGCTAGGCCTCAAGGCAGGCTCCATATCAATTGTCAGAGATGAAAGATAAGTGGCACAGGGGATGGCACTGGGGCTGCATGAAAATTCACTCTGGTCAATGTGCTCAGTGACAACTCACACCCTACTATTAGCTCCAGTGCCAATGAGACCCCAATACAATTCACTCCATGACAATTTTCCCTGATATAAATTTAATAAAATAAACTCCAGGAGGAGCAAATCAGGAATGAATTGGATAGGGAGCCAACTGACACAGGAGCTAATAGCCCAATGCAAGTTGTCGCAGAGCACATTTACAACAGTGAATTGACCTGTCACCAGAATCCTCCTCAGCGCTGTAGCCAGTGCCAAAACCATGTCCTGCCCCGCAGCCAGTGCCAGAACCCTACCCAGGGCCACAGGTGGCACCGACCCCTTGCCAGCACTGGAATTGGCACCAGGACTGTCCCTGGCACTGCAGATGGCACCAGAAGATGAATGGGGGATGGCACCGCAACCAGCACCAGACAGAGCAGGAGCTCATGATGACTATTTGCATCCCAACTTAGGCATAGAACTAGGACCAGGAAAACCTGGAAAGTGCCACAAGCAGTGACAGGAGAGGACCCTGTCTTGTTGTCAGCAGTGCCCCAGTCACCAGCACTGGCCTTAGTGGCAGGAGCTGAGGCAGTGCTGGGTCTCGACTCCAAGGACCCCACTGGTGTAGGTCTAGCATACAGCTCCGACTATGGCACCAGGGGTGTACATTGCCCCACAGGTGCCATTGACTCAGAGGGGTGTGCAACCACGTACCCTCCCCAAGGATCTTCATCTCAGCAAGAGGCCTGGTCTCCCTCAGTATGTGTAGTACTGGGGATGGGCACAGGAGAAGAGCCCAGGGACCTTGCCTAGGAGGCCCTCATGTGTCGCCCACTGCCAAAGGTGGAGGACGACGGCCCTACATCATCACACGGAGTTAGAGAGTGCAGTAGTCCATAGAAAGCAGGCATCCCATTGGTCCATGTCATGGTCCTTTCAGAGGTAGGTCCAGCAAGAGTCATGACGGTCCCCAATGGATATAGGCCTTCCAAAGGGGCACTGATGCATGGGGGGGCAGTCTTCTTATTCTTGTACTTATACTTTTCCTTAGGCCCGTAGGATCCTGACATGACTGCAAAAGCAGAAAATAGCAACATTCAGCAAAAAAAGAGAGCCCAACACTGTAAAAGGAGACAGAGATAGAGAGACGGTGCCAAAAAAGGTGAGAAAAAAAGTTACAGCACTGAGCTGAATGGCAGACAACTGAGTAATGCAGCAAGTTGAGAATAGCTCCTTTGAAGCTGCAGCCTCAATGGCAGGAAAATCAGAACTGAGATAATCAGGGGACCATTGCTGGTTATTGGCCAGTCCACAAGCATCATGGCATGCGTTAGCCTCGTGAGCAGCGCTGTCACCGACATCAGCCCCCCCCAGCTGAAAGCTCTTGAAGTTGCTCCCATGGGGTCCTACTGCCTCTGTCACAAACCCACTGGTAGTGAATGGTGAAGACTGATTCTCGGAAGATCAATTATTATAACCAACCTGTTTGCCTAGAATGATGTTATGCACAGAAGACTTGTAACCACACATGAGGCTGTATGCATCTGCTTTATCTGCCTTAAATGTAGATGTTGCAGACATGGAAATTCATAAAGATTGCATTTACAAACAAATATGTGCACACTGGAGGAGAGGAGGGGGGATATGATAGAGACCTTTAAATACCTCATGGGGTTAAATAAGGTACAGGAGAAAAGTATTTTTCAGAAAAAATGGAGGCCGAGAATAAAGGAATTGCTATGAAGCTGGAGGGTGACAGATTCAGGAGAGATGTTAGAAAATACTTCTTCACAGAAAGAATAGTGGATTCCTGTAACAGTCTTCCATGGAGGTGGTGGGGGCAAAGACGGGGAGTTAAGAATGCATGGAACAGGCATAAGGGTATCTTAGTGGAAAGGCAGGGAGGGGAGGAAGAAAGAGCTGGAGACAGATTAGAGTCGATGTTGATACTGTAGGTAGGTAAAAAACAGGTGGACTAGGTGGACCAAGTGGTCCTTATCTGCCACCAAATTCTATGTTAAGGCTACTACTGTACACTTCACTGCCAAACATTCTGTAGCATGGCATACCACTGCTCCCTGAGAAACAATTTCTGGGAAAATAGAGGATGGGGTGAATTCCATCATCAACTTCTTGTGACAAGACAGCCTCCACCCCTGCTTCTGAGGTGTCAGTGTTAAAAATGAATGGACAGCTGAAATCAGGACATTCTATAACAGGTTCCTTATACAACACACTTAAGACTGTTTGAACGTCCTTCTGACACTCTGACAATCACCAAACCTTATTTAAGGTAGCCTTTTAAGTCAGGTCAGTCAGTGAGGCAGCAGTGTCAAAAACTCCCAAATGAACTGTGATAAAACCCCACTAAGCCACGGAAGGCCTTAACTTGCTTTTTAGCAGTCAGTACAGGGCAGTCAGCAAGGGTTTTTACCTTATCAAAAACAAGGTGTACATGGCCATTCCCAGACATATATCCCAGGTACATCATTGTAGCTATGGTACGGGATCTCAGGATGGAATGGGAGGCAAAGATAGTGATAACGGAGAAACAGATATTAAGTAATACAGTGCCCAGTTTCCCCTGTCTCAACACAGCATGATGTTCTGAAGTTATACTGCAGTGCACTGTTCCATTTCTTTTCTCTACTCCCGGTTCTCGCCCACCAGTTTGCTAGCAACTGCACTAACACGCTAAATGCTCACCGCCAAAGTCAGTCATGATCTCTTGTCTCTGCACCCAGTTCCTGCCCACCAGCTCACACTGAGGAAGAGAGGGTTTAATCATTCCAGCTCCTAACTGCCAGCTCTCCAGCCACACTTAACCACTACAGTTGGTCCCTCACTGTGCCTTTGGTAACCAGGGTTCAGGAGAGGAAGGGAGGGGAAATTCAGAAGGGTCACAAGCTGTCAGGATATGGCACATAAGGAAGCCACAGCTTGCAATTTACTGACATTTAGCACCTCATTAACACAGTTAAAGCCAGATAAAGTGGCAGACAGGTAATCTAAGGAGGCTGACTAAGCTAATCAACACCTTTACAGAGGCTTGAGTGTTCAGTATAGCAGGCGCCCTTAGTATGGCTTATCGGGCAGGGTTATAATGGGAGTCTATGGAGAAAGGCTTTTGGCAAATGGAAACTGCCCATTTAAAGTGGTTGTCCGTACTAAGCATGTACGGCATAAGCGGTGCATATTGTATTTAGTTTCCTGTCACCCTAAGGCGCATCTTGTGGCATTATCTGTGAAACCTGCCTCCTTGACCTACTAAAATACCACAGCCACATCCCACAGGTAAGTGTCCTAATCAGAGCTGGATATAAAAACATTGTCCAGTATGCTGCTGCACATAACCTATGTGGATGGAGGATTTGATCCATCATTCTCTGAAATGTGGCCAGAGCACCATGCAACCCATAGAGGAGCACAATTAACTGATACCGACCAAAGGAGGTGACAAAAACCATTTTCTCCTGGGATTCAGGAGATAGTGGAATTTGCAGTACCCCTTTGTCAGGTCGAGGCTACTAGGCTACCAACGTGCTGGTCCTTACCCAGTCGGCCCAGAAGTTTATCCACCCTAGGCATAGGATATGCATCAAACTTGAAGACTGCACTGACTTTCTGGAACTCGATACAAAACTGAGTGGACACATCTTGTTTTGGGAATAATACAATAGGGCTGTATCAGTCATACTGAGATTCCTCGATGACTCCCAGTTCAGGACAGAGCGGATCTTCTCCTGTACTGTGCCTCTGACTTTTTCTGGAAGCCTATATGGCTGTTGGCTGATCCAGACACCTGGGTCTGTGTCTATGTGGTACTGAATCACATGACTTCATCCCAATTTTGGGGAGAATACCAGTTGCCAGGCTTCATTTTTCTCGGTCAGGTTGAACCATTCACCCAATAGGATGTGGCTTGATTCTTTTAAAGTTTTAGGACCTAAGTCGAGAATTCCATCTTCAATGTCCTCATCCGTCACCTGACTACAGGCCCCTTTAGGTTCCTCTCAGTCAACTAGCAAAACCTCCTTGTCTTTCAAGGGTTTCAACTAATTAACATGATAAGTTTGTGTCTCCTTTTTTTCAGTTGGGCTGTAATACCTTGTAATCAACTGGCCCCACTTTTCTCAGGATCTCATACGGTCCTTGCCATTTAGCCAGTTTACTTTCAAAGCTAGAGAGCAGAATAAGTACACTGTCACCAGGTTTGAACTCCCTTAGCCTGCCCCCTTGGTAACAGTGTCCTGCCTGGGTTTGCTGTGCTTTGAATACATTTTCTCTGGCAAGTCTGTCAATCATGTCCAGTCTTTCTCTCATTTGCATTACATATTGAAGCATGTTAGGGGAACTACTGTATGTGCCTGTTCTTCCCATATTTCTTTTACGAGATCTAGCAACCTTTGAAGTTGTTGCGCATGCAACAATTCAAAGGGAGAGAATCCCATGAACAACTGTAGCAACTCGTGAACTACAAATATTAAACAGTGTAACAGATCATCCCACTTGTTTGCCTTAGCTGGAACAAATTTAGACAGCATACCCTTTAAGTATTTTCAATCACAAGTGTGTGGTGTGCATATTCATGGAACTCATATAAACAGAAGAGAGAAAGAAATAAGTTTGTATAACTACCCTTTAAGGATTTGTTAAATCTTTCCATTAAGCTTTTAAAAGACAGGCAAGAAATCAGAAGGGCTGGGTTTCAATTCATTCTGTTCTCCTACTAGAATCTTAGTGGAGAGGGAAGTCCTGAGTAAAGGTTGTACAGATCCCTTAACACACATCACAAGCATGTGCATGAGCACTGAACTTCAGGTAAGAGCAAATTTCTATGTGCATTACCTGCACAATTTCCTTCCAAACCTATGAGTTCTGAATTCCCTGTACATACCCAACAACTAGTAACATCAACTGCCACTTGCCCACCACCCAAAACAACCCACATTATCAATCTATTATAGCTTAAAGTGGGAGGGAGCGATTCCCACATCTTAGCCTCGTGATTCATGAGTTCTAATCCACCAGAGCACATCATTTTTCAGAATTTGGCACAACTGTGGAGGGGAGGATAATACCATCAACAGCAATTGTCACTAATGTTATCACACAGGCTGAGAGGGAGTGATCCCCATATCTTATCTTCATTATTTATTAGTTCCAAATACCCATTGCATGTCAAAGCCTACATCTGTGAAATTAGCAGGGATCATGCAGTTAAGTTACAGTATGTGGTTAATTATAAATCATGACATAATTCTTGGACAATCAGGACTGTTTATTTCTAAACATTTCAAGTACTCTTTTCTTCCAAAGGCAGTTGTCTCATGAAAATAGTTATAAAATTCTAAAGTTCTAAGTTCAGTTAGCATAATCCATGGGGGTTTCTTTAACTTTTTAAAAAGTTAAACAGTTTTGTTTTAAATTTAAGCTGCATTTTTAAAAACAGAAATCTTCAAAATGATTTATAGGATATTTATATGTCCAGTTCCCGATCTCTTATGGTTTCTCAAATTATTTGTGTGACAGAACTGCTTAGCTTCGCTTCACAGTTCTCTCACCCATAAAACTGAAGAATGCACACTTATAACCACAAGAGAGACAGTAACTGTATACATAAGCATACAATAGACAAATCTTATCATCAGTGCTGTCAGTGTGGCACCTCTCACCAGCACTAAAATTCATTACAACTACTAAACAATAATATTCCTTGATTTGCAAGATCCACAAGGGTAGGAATATAAAACAGAACAGAAATGAGAACAACCTACAGTATAGTGAAGTAACTGTACTTACCTTTGCCTGATTGTCCCACTGATAGCTGATAAACACCTTGGGTTGTACTTCTTCACTGCTGATCGACCAAACAAAGGAGGCTTTGTGAAACAGAAAACATTCATCACAAAATATACAATCATGGGTTATGCAAAAGTCACATAAAAATAGCTTGGTAACAATGGTTTCAGTAAGTTTTTTTTTTTTTTTAACTCTGCCTCCCACTTGCTGTCCCCCTTAAGCTCATGAGGTCAGTATATCCAGCTGGAAATTTCATAACCAGCTACAAACAGGACATGCAGTTTTAGAAACCTCTCCATACAAACTGCATGAGAAAAGAGGTAACAGTAAAAGATTTTACATGATAATTTTGCCTTAACTCCTGGCCTGCAACCTCCTGAACTATATTCAAAGGGAGTTGTAGACCTTCCCCATGTAGTCCTTAATTCCACTGTGACCATGCTGGATGGGGAAGCAGTACCATGCAAAGAAAGGGCAATTCTTAAAGCACAGTGACCTGCCCAATCCTTGTTGCAAACTTTGGCACCACCCCATACTTATAGAACTGTTAAGACAGGCCAAAGGAGTTCTGATAAAGTGCAATCAGCAAATGAAGAGCTGGTGAGAGAGGGAAATCATCATGGGCCCAAATAAGGGAAATATAAAAAAAATTGGGATTGCTGTGTGGGGGGAGGGGTCTACTGGATGCCACAAAAATATGCAGGAATGGGAGCCCAGTAGGAGAACTGGAAGCTGGCAAGATAACTAAATGTTTCCCAAGGAAAGACATACTCAGCTGCTAGCAGCTCATTTTCAGAAACATCCTGGGGGTGAGTGGACATGGAGATAAATCACAAAGTGGAAAAACTATACAGTAATAACAACTCTACACTGCAAAAACAGAAGTCAAATACAGCCATACAGTAAGTCAAATGAGCAAATCATACATACTGAAGGAAAATCAGTACAACAGACAGATACATTCAGTACATAAGACCGAGTTATAATAGGTAGGGGGAAATTACTCTTACAGATACAGCATGGGGATGAGGGGAACAAAATGGTCAGGGGGAAAAGTATGGCACACGGACCCTGAAGTAGGCTTAAAGGTGAGGGCAGATGGAGGACATACTGTATGTGGCATTAGCACCTGGCGCCAGGTTGGGGGGGGGGGTCTGTGTATGTCAGAGAGCAATGCTGTAGTTTAAAGATGGTGTCAGCTTTTTTTATCTGCAAGATAACATTCACTGTGCCCACCAGTACTCCCAGGTGACATCACTGGGTTCTGTTGTAATTTTCAGCTCAACAGTTGTTAATGGGATCATAACTGCTAACTAATTAAAAAAAATTATGCTGAGTGGGGAAAATGTTGCAGTAAAATGAGGCCTTAAATAAGTAAAAAAATACTGTAGGACGATTATAAAGCACACAAAACAATATGCTGGTGATTGAGCAGACTTCACACGTGCCCATATTTACAAAATAGTTAAAATGTAAACAATAGGGTATCAGTTTAAGGTCCCTTTAAGTAATGATGTACAGTACAGTACATTTCACATTAAACTGTTCCTCCAACTCATTGGTTTAGCATTTTTCAGTGGATTGCTTAATGTGTGCTCTGCTCACGGTAATGCATAAATAAAAGTTTCCTAATGGTTTTCCTCTAGCTGCTACTCAGCTTCAGCTACTTGGCAGCTCTCTGGAAATGATGAGCAGTTCAATGCAATAAGTACTGCACATGTTATGCAACCCAAAGAAAATGCTAAACCACTGAGCTGGATCTTTTTTTTTTTTTGCAACGTAATTCCAGGCAGCCCTATCTCATTCTGCAGTTTGACTCGTGCATTCATGAGCTAGGAATTCTTTATGCCCTCTGATATTTTTATTGACTGTGAATCTAGATAACACTCTTAGCTGAAATATGCTGCTTACATCTACAAATCAGCACTCTAACCCATAGAAGAAAGAAAGAAAGAAAGAAAGAAAGAAAGAAAGAAAGAAAGAAAGAAAGAAAGAAAGAAAGAAAGAAAGAAGAAAATAATCCTCCAAATTAGTTCTAGGCCTGCACAGCTGGACTTGTGCATTCACGAGTTATAAATTTTTTATGCTGCCTGATATTTTTATTGATTGTGAAGCTAGACAACATTCTTGGCCGAAATATGCTGCTTACATCTAGAAATGAAAAGTCTAACCTGTAGAAAGAAAGATAAGAATCTGGCGAATCCTTGGCTCTGGGTATGCAGATTGTGTATGCAGTACATCACTTATACCTGGAGCCAAAGATTCAGCAGTTCCTTAATTTTCTTTCTCTGGATTAGAGTGCTTGTTTTTAGATGCAAGCAGCATGTTTGAACTTAGAATTCTGCCTATTTGACAAGCAATAAAAATATATGGAGGCATAAAAAATATGTAACTCATGCATGTGTGATTCTACAGAACTTATTTGCAGGACGACGATGATCAGCGGTCGAGCCCACAGACAATGAGCTCAGTCTGTCTTGAGTTACTGTACACTGTTAAAAAAACAGCTGAATATTAATGATATTAGGCAGATTGGGGGCCATTCATGAACTTGGAATCCCAATACTGTCAACTAAGAATGACCCACAGGTCCCAAAGGATCAGTTCTGTAATTACAGAACTTCAAATGAGTTACTACTGCATTTAAATTGCATTTGAAAATGCACTAAATCAATATTGGGAGGGAGCTTAAGTGAATTTGTCAATGGTTGAAAATGAATTGCATGTTAGTTGGCTAAAACTGAGTTTATAGTGTAAGCAGTAAGAATTGCCACTGCATTGTTAGCACACAAAACAAATTTGGGCCAGAGCCGATAGGGTTGCAGCTGAGGAATTTGGGGTAAAAGTACTATAAATTTGTTTCTTAATATTTTGACACTACATTTTCAACATAGCCTTGTTATGACACTGTCTCATGAAGACAGGCAGAGAAAATGTTAAACTCCTGCCTGAAAGGTGATTTTGTGCAGGGATAGCAAAATCAACTTTTGGGATGCTAAAACACATTTTGGGCAGGAGTTGTAAACTGACAGCTATCACATTCATGAGGTACTATAAAGAAATGGCCATATTCAAAATTTGGGGTAAAAATATTGAATATTACCAAACATATGAGCCTGTGTTCGCAAAATTTCAACACAGGCTCATAACCTTGTTGAGTTTTAATATTTTTGCACCAAATTTCCAACATAGCCTTCCCATGACCCCACCTCATGAACAAGGGCAGAGAAAAATTTAAACTTCTGCCCAAAAGGTGATTTGGGACAGGGACAGTGAAATCACCTTTCGGGATATAAAATAAAAATTTTGGCCAGGATTTGAAAAATGACAGCTGCCACATTCATGAGGTACTGGGAGATATGGCTATGTTGCAATTTTGAGTAAAAATATTGAAAATTACCAAAGTTACGAGGCTGCATTCATACAATAAAACATAGGTTTCTAACTTTTTTTTTTTAATATTTGTACATCAAATTTTCAACTGAACCTTCTTATGACCCCACCTCAAGAACAAGGACAGAGAAAATTTACTTCTGCCTGAAAGGTGATTTTCGCAGGGACTGCGAAATCACCTTTTGGGATAAAATCTTTGTTTGTTTTTTAACCAGGCTCTGAAAAATTACAGCTGTCACATTCATGAGGTGCTGTATAGATATGGCTATGATGTAAATTTGGGGGTAAAAATATTGTCAATTACCGTAGTTATGAGGCTGTGTTTGTAAAATTCAATGTAGGCTCATAAGTTTGTTATTTTTACATATTTTTACACCAAATTTTCAACATAGCCTTCTTATGACCCCACCTCATGAACAAGGGCAGAGAAAATGTTCAACTCCTGCCCAAAAGGTGATTTCATGCTAGGAGAGAGAAATCACCTTCTGGGACAGATTTGCCCAACAACAGTGTCATTGTTCGTAAGGTGGGATCCAAAGAAGGCATGTTGAAAATTTGGGGCAAAAATATGCAAAAATGTCCAAGTTATGCCTCGAAGTTCAAAACCCCATTGAAATACATTGAACGGCATACCAGTTTCTTCAGTTTGCAGTCCGGCTTTGAAGAGTGAAGACATGTCTGTGGTCCAGAGTGCATTACGGTGTTGGACCCATGATAGGTAAGAAAGGGCTTGGGGGGGTGTGGGTGAGTGTTAAGTGGGAGGGTTGGTTGGGGGTTTGAAATGGCACAAAATACTCTGATTTTTTTTTGTTACAGGTTAAAATTAAATTAAAAAAATGACCGAGATGCTGATCACGACATTGGGGGATTAGGCATCCCCAGTGTCACTGTTATGTTTCTTTGGGGGGGGTGCTAAGAGGGATGGTTGGGTGGAAGGGAGGAAAGTAAAAAAGAAATAAATGAACAAATGAAAAAATGAACAGCAGGACCAACCTAAGCTGTGGATAGGGACACATAATGAAGAACACAACACCTTTTTACATGAACTGCAGTATTTGCAGTAAAATTATAGCAATTAAGTGAGCTGTTAGAAAGTACAAAGCTGCATTTTTTTCCTTTTTTCATTTTGCATTTCATGCACACAATTCCTCACCTATTCACACATTTTTTTTAATCCAAAACCAAATGATAACGTTTACAGAATTTAACCTTGACTACTGTACATCTTGAAGCTCAGAGAGCCAAAATGAAGTGCAACTAAGTATAGACCCCATACTTTAAGCTACAAATGTCAGCCACAAAGCAAAACTAATATGTTAGACTTCTTGTGAATCAGCTCATCTACAGGTATTTGTATTCTTTCAGAATATTAACAAATATGCCACTTTACTTCCACCATGGAGGAGGAACATATAAAGGGTCCTTTTTGATTAGTTCTGTAATGGTAAATAAACCAACAGATCGCCACAGTCATCTTCGTCCCCCACTCAATCAGCCCCCCCCCCCACATTGTTAGTTGAGAAGGACAGGTAGATGGGCTGCAGCAAATGATGAGCTGATAAGCTGTCCTGGCATTTTGTATTACAATCTTACCTGTTATAGCTCGATGGATTCGAACTTCATTTTGTACGTCATGCAACACAAGTTTATAAACTAGGTGGACAATGCCATAAAGAATAAAACTGAATCCCACAAAGCAGTACACTACTATTTTGCCTTTTCTATGATCCATGGGTGACGGTTAAGTTGTTATCACTGAAGTGCAAACCGGATTGCAAATATACATGTTGTATGCTCCCTTACTCTCCAAATTTTGGTAAAGTTTACTCACAAGTGTGCAACAACTTTAAGGCAATGAAATATTTCAAGAAGTGCTGTCTTATGGTACAAAACATGTAAGTTTTGACATCAGCTTGTTTTAGGGAACACCTCTGAGATGTGTTATCAAGTCCCAATGCTCAAAGAGGCATATGATAATCAGATGAAAAATATATGGGAAACAAAAAAAACACTACCGTGCATTCGTGGTGAGTGAAGTGGAGTTTGTGATCAGGGCACTGGGGGATTCGGCACTACCAGTGCCACTATTATGGTTTCAGGGGGGGGTGCGGGGTGGTGGGTGCCAAGAGGGAGGGTCGGGTGTGGGGGTTATGTATTTCAGTGGTCACAGATTGCCAAAAGTAAAAAAACAAATAGTGTCAGCGCAGAGTGTTCCAAGCAGGAGGTGACTTTTTTTACACTCTACTATGTTGTTGGTTCGCAAGGAATGCGGGAGTGCTTTCTTCTCAAAGCAAGAGCTTTGCAAGGCTCCACCCACTACAACCCTAAAAATGAAAGAGCAGTGAGCTGGAGGAACAGCTGAATGTGACCTGTACTGTAGATTTATTTTAATAGTGTTAATTTAGTGCACTAGTCCAATATGTGTATTATGCTTACCTTAGCAGGAAAAAAAAAGCTTCACTGTGACTAAAATTACAGCAATCTGTTTCCCTTCCAATGTTATGGACCTGAGAACTCAGGGCTGAGGCAGCAGTAACAGAAACAAAATTCACTTACTTAGTATATTTCAATATTTTTTTTTTTTTAAAAAGAATCATATAATGTATGGGAGAGGGTGATTAAGGATGGAATTTGATGAATTCCTATCCTTGTTATGGTATAGTTGTGATGTCAACAGGTTGTTATTCCCTGTTAACTATGTCACATCAACACTATAACAACCTTAGCGCATTTGCGCATGCACATTTCCCGTAGTTTGCAGCTGCTTTTTTGTAGACTAATACCGTCACCAGTTGAATAATGGGTATTCAATTTCACTGGCATCTTGAGTGCAATGTAAATAGTGCTGTAGTAATTGTAAATTCACAACTGCTGCCGTTGTAGCTGTATTGCCAATAAGCGCTGTTCCTGACACAGTGCCTGATTCTTGTCTACCGAAGGTAAGCAGAATTCTACGATTAACATTTAATGATGTTGTTGGTTGCAGTAGCTAGGACCCATATACTATAAAAGCCAATGGACGGTCATCAGTTAATAACCATACCGAATTCACTTCTCAAGGTTGCCAAGGCAGCAGTAAACCTCTTGAGCTTTACTCTCGAAGTTTACAATGCCTCCCTGGCAGCCTCTCGAAGTGAATACAGCATAGTTATTAACTGATGCCCATCAATTATCCTCTATGTTACAGGTATACCCAAGTAGTGAAAAATAACTCAACAGTTACATACTTAGCATAAGAGTAGCACTTTGAGAGAATCTCTTTCATCAGGTCACACTTATGGAACTGATATCCACCAGGCAGTAGGACCACATGGAAACTTTGTAAGCAGTTTGCTAGGTGCCATCCACAATGACGTCCATCAGCTCTCCCCACATAAACATGGGTGGCCCCTTCCCTCCTCAGTTACTCATTGGAGATAATGCTCAGAGGGCCTCCCTCTAGGGAACCAGAAGAGAACCCACGGCTCTGCTGACCAAGTGAGGCATAAAGCAGCAGGTATACCTTCCTGAAGAAGGAGACAGCAGTTATAGACCTTTAGATCCTTAGGATAGAGGATGAGACGGCATGGCTGATGAGAGAGATTTGCTTGAAGATCTACTGTTATTGTACGTACGTAACTGTTCTACCTTCTTTGAGGATATCGCTTTCATCAGGCCACACCTATGAAACAAGTACCAAGCAGTACTGACAGAGAACAATCTGGGTGGCTGGAGCCTAAACACCTAAGAAAGAAGGCCTTGGAGCAAGGCTAGGCCAAAGCCTGCCCTTTTTCGGGAGGCAATGTCCAGATCATAGTGTTTAGTGAAGGTGTGGCTAGTACTCCAGGTAGCACTGGCAGCTGCATAGATCTCTGTAGCAGACACATTTTTGAAACATGCAACAGATGTGGCCATGCTGCTAGCTGAATGGCCATGAACTCCAGGAAGTTTCTTATCGTATTTCCTGTAACGAAAAGTAATACAGTTGGCCAGCCATTTGGACAGGCACTGTTTAGAAACAGGAGCACCCTCTTTCCTAGGGGTGAATTAAACAAAAAGCTATACGGACTTCCTGCAGTCCTTCATATGGTGTATATACAGTGGTACCTGAGCATTCTATGTACACCCAGAGTATGCAGCAATGCTTCCCCTGGATTGACATGCTCAGGAAAACAAACTGGCAGGTGGATGGTTTGATGGCTTGATTTAAAGTCAGACACCACTCTTGGTAGAAACTTACAGTTGTTATGCAAAGACACCCTGTCTTAGTGGGGAAAATCAAATAAGGAGGCTCACACATTAGAGCCTGCAGCCCTGAAATCCTTTGAGTAGCAATGACTGCAACTAAAAACAATGCTTTACAAGAAAGAAAGCATAGGCCGCAATTTATGGCTGGCTCAAAAGGAGCCAAAGTAAGTTTTTCCAATACAAAATTCAGGTCACAGGTCGGGACTGGATTATGGATAAGAGGCTTCAAGTGCAGAATTCCTCTCAAAAATGTATGGCCACCTCCAACTGAGCAACCATATGACCGTCAATAGGTATATGAAAAGCTGACATGGTAGTTAACTGCACTTTGACAAAAACAGTACTGCAGACCTGCATCTGACAAGGAAAGCAGATACTCCAGAACCCGCTTTGCTGGGCAGGTAAGTGATGAGAAGTGGCCTACAAAGCAAACTGCTTCCACTACATCAAATAAGTAACCCTGGTGGAGGGGTTTTTGGCAGCCACCAAGACATCAGCCACCTTCTAGGAAACCCCAAATCAGGCAATAGCTATGTTTTCAGGAGCCATGCATAAAGGTGGAGAAACCCGAGGTCTAGATGGACCAGCTTTCCCTGCTCCTGTGACAGCAGGCCTGAGCATAAGGTCAGAGGTACTGGCCGTTCCACTGCCAATTGCTGCAGAAAGGGGAACCAGATCTGACAAGGCCATGGGGGGTAATGAGTATCAGAGCTGCTCCCTCCACCTGGCATTTGATTAGCACCCTCTGAAATGGAGTGAAGGAGTACAAGAACTTCCCCTTCCAAGACAGAGACAACGTGTCTCGCCAAGCAAGTAGAAAAGTGGCAGTTTTGCATTGTGTGGGAATGCAAAAAGGTCTAACATGGGATGACCCCACCTGCTGAACAGGTCTTTTGCCACAGAGGACAACAGCTCCCACTCATGCATCCTGACCTGTGATCTGCTAACATGTCTGCCAAGGCATATTTGGCCCCTGAAACATGTACTGTTCACAGTTCTAGATGATGCTGTAGAGCCTGCCTCCCTGCACAGGGTGTACGAATGAGTTCCTTCTTACTTGTTGATGTAATGCATCGCACTGATGCTGTGCAGCTGTATTAATAGAGGACCTGGGGACAGATGGGCCTAGAAGGCCTGTAGGCCATACAGAACAGCTCTCATTTCTAGGACATTTATTTGGGGGATGCTCTCAAGTTTGGTCCATGTACTTTGTGTTTGATGTGCTCCCCCCACAGCCCATCCCTGGGGCATCTGTAGTTAGAATCTGGTGAGAGAAGGAGATCAGGAAAGGAACTCCCTTCAGCAAATGGCTGGGTTCCATCCACCAATGAAGCACCTTGCAGACAGGGGAGGTTACTAGAAGCTTCTGTTGTAGATCATCTGTGCACTGATACCTCTGCACTCTTAATGTGCAGTCTGGCCAGTGGTACTGTGAAAATGTCTGCTTCCATCAGGCCTAGGTGCCTCAGGAAAGTCCTGGATGTGACATACCTGCTGTTGTAGACCATCTGGGCTTGTGCCATCAGACATTTGGCCCTATCCGGGGGCTGGAAGGCTGAGCCTTGGGCTGTGTCCAGGACTGCCCCTATGTCTTGTACACACTGGTAAGGGGTCAAGACAGACTTTGGCACATTGACAGTAATCCCTAGAGCATCGAACAAGTGCCTGGTGTGCGCTAGGGTGTGAAAGAGCTGCTCCTCAGAGTGAGCTTTGAGCAGTCAGTTGTCCAGGTAAAGGAAGACATAAAGGCCTTCCCTGCTAAGGGCTGCTGCCACCACTGATAAGCATTTGGTAAAGACCTGTGGTACAGATGATAAGCCATAGGCAATACCCTGAACTGGTAATGTTCCCCTTGAAACAGGAACCTTGTATTTCTTGTGAGGTTGGCAAATTTTGATATGCAGGTAGGCATCCTGCATATCCAGGGAACAAATCCAGTCCCCTACTTGCGGTACTGGGAGTAGGCTTAGCAGGGTGATCATTCTGAACTTTTTGTATTTGATGAAAAAGTCCAGGTCTCTGATGTTTAGAAGGGGTCTCAGATCTCCTGACTATTTTGGAACTAGGAAGTACCAAGAATAGAACCCCGTGTTCCTTTGTTCCCAGGGAACAGCTGCTCTTTTCTGAAGCAAGGTTTGAATTTCCTCCAGGACCAATGAAATGTGTCTGGATTGTAATGGGAAGGCACTGGTGGATGGTCTGGAGGTATGTCTATAAGTTCCAAAGCATGACCTTGTGCCAATATTTCCAGGACCCGGACATCCGACATCACTACCCTCCATCAGTCCAGGTGGAGGGAGAGGTGACCCCCCAACAATCACTCCTGCAGACACAGGTGGATGGAGGCTGAAGGAGTCAGGCAGAGTCAGTTGCTGCCACACTGACACCTCTAGGGGCTTTTGAGTGGGCACCTGGGGTGGCTGCTGGGGTAGGCAGAGCTCCTGCTCCTCTACCCTTATCCTGTCATCTGAAAGTGGAATGGTGCCTGGTACTAGCAGTACAAAAAGGCAACCTCTGTCTAACAACTGGCTGGGTATGATAGAGGGAATGCACTGATTTCAGGGTTCTGCCTGAGGCCTGCAAATTGGAGAGGATATCTTTGACATCTGCACCAAACAATTTATATCCTCTAAAGGGGGCATTGAGAATAGACTGTTGGACATAATTTGCAGAGCCCACCTCCCTGAGCCAGGAGTACCTCCTGAGGCACATTCCAGAGGCTGTTGCCCTGCCAGAAGCATCAGAAATGTCATAGGTGGTACATAGGAGGTTTCTGCCTATGTCTGCCCCAGTTGTTAGAGCTTTAAGAAGCTCCTGCTTAAGTGTGCCTTCTGGGAGAGCTTGAGCAACTGCCTTAAGCTTTCCTTCAGAAGGTATTTTGATATTTAGCCACATGGGCCTCGTAGTTTGCAATTCTCAGGCCCAAAGAGGCTGAGGCAAAGGTTCTTTTGCCCAGAACATCTAGCCTCCTGGATTCCTTATCTGGAGGGAGAGAACTAAGGTGCTTTTGTGCCCTAGATCTGCCGTGGGCAGCATTTATGACCACAAAGTCCACCTCAGGCATGCCTGCACAAACTTGTCTGATTGTGCCTGATACATCTTGTCTGCCTTCCTTGGTATTCCCACGGAACTTCCAGGGGAAGAGTACACAATAGGGGGGTGAGATACTAACAACAACAAAAATGGAAAGGGACCAGGGGGTAATTATATCAGATGACCTAAAGGTGGGCAAGCAATGTGAGAAGGCAGTAAGGAGGGCTGGGGGATACTGGGATGCATAGGGAGAGGCATCAACAGTAGAAAACAGGAAGCTCTTATCCCTCTGTACAGACAGTTGGCGATACCCCATCTGGAGTACTGTGTGTAGTTCTGGAGACCCCATCTCTGTAAAGACATAGACAGAGTGGAGGCTGTCCAGAGGAGGGCACCTAAAATGGTGCAGGATCTGCACCAGAAGACATACGAAGAGAGACTAAATGAGCATAATATGTATACCCTCAAGGAAAGGAGGGAGAAGGGGGACATGACAGCAACTTTAAAGTACTTCTAGTGAATCAACAAAGTTCAAGAGGGTAGCATCTTTCAGAAAAAGAGATGTGCAAGGACAAGGGGGCATGATTTGAAGAAAGAGGGGGGACGGCTCAGAGGTAATGTGAGGAAGTATTTTTTCATGGAGAGGGTTGTGGATGCATGGAACCACCTTTCTGATGAGGTCGTGGAGTCAAGGATAGTGGGGGAATTCAAGAATGCATGGTACAGACATAAGGCAATTCTAGGAGGGAGTAGGAGGAACTAGGCTGTTGGTTAACTAGGATCTGCAGCTTATCCATCAGGATTGGAAATGGGCAGACTAGGTGGGCCAAGTCATCCTTATATGCCATCAAATTCTACGTTTCTGTGTATTTTGGGCCTATGTCAGACAGCAAGAGTGGCATCCTCCATGGCAGGTAATAAAGGAGTAATGATAATGGGAGGGGAATTAAGCAACTCCAAGAACTCTACCAGGTTCTTCTTGGCGATGCCCTGTTCCTCTAAATCAAATCCCATGGTAGTCTGTAATTGCTGCATCATGGTTACAGAAGAGGGATCATCAGGGTGGGGGCCTTGGTGTATAGACTATTATATCCTCACTCCCCATAGATACAATGAAACTGGTCCTCTCATAGAAGCTTTCCACATAATGTTCCTCCTTCTCTTCATCCTGCATTATAAGGTCAGGATTATACTCCTGGTCCTCATCGACGTGGTCAACAGGACATAAGGAGGGAGCTGGTGAAGCCGCTGATGCCCAAGAAGGGAGCTGGCATGCTGACTTGGCAGGTGCCAACATGTGGGTTTGTCTTAATGGCTCCTGTTGCAGGAGGAGGCGATAGCAGGCATTTAAGTATGCCTGTAAAGGGTGAGAGTACCATCAGAATGCTGGTGCCTGTGTGGTCGACAAGAATGCCAGTGGATGTCAACGGGGGAGGCACAGTCCTAGATGTCGATGGTGACACACCAGCCATGCTACGTCTGGTGACTATCATAGCCTGCCCGGAGCTGTAAGGGTTGATGGTCATGGTGGCAGGTAACAGCATCGCCGGAGCAGCCAACGGCATCGAAACAGTTGCACTTGAGTGCAGGGGTGAACTTGAGCGAACCAGGGAGGCCTTGTCCTTGCTGCACTCCCTCTCCCAGGGCTTGTGCTTATGATGCCCTGAAGTCTTCTCCCGGGACTTGGAAGAATGTGAGCCCAAGGAGCGGGCCAGCAATATAGTGGAGCTCTTTTCCTGGAGCTCTTTCTCTATTCTGGCTATCCACTGCTTTAGTGGATGTGTTTCTAAACCATTCTTTCAGCATTGCTAGGTGGTTGTATTAAATTTTCGGCAAATCTGGCAGGCCTTCACAGTATGGGCCAAGCCAAGGCAGCACATGCAGCTGTCGTGCTAATCTCTGGAATATATTTTCTCACTGTATTTACAGTACTGAAACAGTTTCAATTGCTCTTTAGTCGACATGCATGTCATTGAAAATCACTTTTTAAAAAGTGATTACTAAGCAGAGAACACAAGAAAATCGACAACTATCATGGAGGCATTTCAGGGTCCAAGAAGTATGGTCAACGGCAGGAAAAGAACTGAGGAGGAAAGGGGCCGCCCACGTATATGTGGGGAGAGTCGATGTAGGACATCATTGTGGATGGCCCCTAGTGAACTACTTGCAAAGTTTCTGTGTGGTCCTTGTGCCTGGCGGCTATAAGTTCCATAGGTGTAGCCTGATGACAGATATTACTGAAGAAGACAGCATGCTTATTTTCTCCAATCATCTTTAAAAGAAATGCAGAACATGTCCTCACAAAATTGGGGGAATGCAAGCTACTATCTGCATTGTCATCTGGTAGACTCTGGTTTGTATGTGCACTTGGGGTTTCCATCCTGGGGCATTGTGGTAATGAAAGTGTGGGCCTCTAGAAAACTAAAGGGAGGCACTGACATGAGAGGCAAAGGTAGTCACTTAGTGACACTCTGGGGGTGGGTGTATATAAGGGCAGTAGTTATGACTGTCTGGATCCAACCATGTTACCTACTCTACAACCCCATGTTGGATCCTTGTAATAAAAGATTGGAGCCCTGCAGCTGGTTAGTGATGAGAGAGTGCAGCTGCAGGAATGGTAGTTTACTCACCTGGTAAAGGTGATTTTAGGAGCAGCTTTTTACAGCACTCAGAGTCATCACAACTGGGTTATGAAGTGTCCTTTGTTAGGCTGATGCACAATAAAAAACTTGGAATCCAATCCTGACTCCACCTCTTCCTGCTGGATCCTTCCTCTGTATGAAACTTCCCAAGCTATATTCCCCACCACGTAAACTAGTTAACCATACAGAAGCACTGAAAGAAGATGACATAGCATATGAGATGGACTACTGGAACTGACTTAGTGAGCTTTATTGATACCCAAAACATAAAGACAAGTGTATGCCTCTATATTTGAATACAGAGCTAGCAAGCTATATGATGATGAAGACAATCCCATTTCTTTATAAACAAGTCTACACCTAGACTACATCTTCAAATCTGATGCATTTGCTGACAAATTCACTGAAAGCATAAAGTACAGCACTGTGTTCCACTTGTCGGACAGGCAGTGGAATGCTGTGAAAGAGTGTTCCTACTGTATAATCACCTTTACCAGGGAGGTAAAGTATCATTGACCCTTGCACCTTTTTACAGCACTCTGTCATCACAGCTGGGTAATTAAGAAGCAGTTTCAGCAGACAAAGGGGTGGGACTTCAAGGAAGTGATTTAAAAACATACTGTAATATCAATTGACCTAAATTTAATTTGTTCAGACTCCACGTATCCAGCCTGTAATGTTAGAAGGACAGATGACCATGTAGCTGCCATGCAAATGTCAACTATGGAAGTCACAGGTTGATTGAGTCTTGACTCAAGTCAGGCAAGGAACTGGAGAGGTTCTGAATGGCTCTGAGATGGTAGTTCTCAACCAGTGGACTACTGTAGATCTGGAAGATGCCTGGCCCCGCTTGGGTCCTTGGCTGAGGATGAACATCCTCTCAGACTTTCTGAATGAGTTTGTTCTGTCCAAGTAAGCTCTAATGGCCTGGCCTGGGTCCAGAAGTAAGAGGGCTTCCCTCTGAGGACAGCTAGGATTAGGATCAAACTTGGGTAGTGAAATATCATTGTCTTGATAAAAAACAGATGCTACCTTTGGGAGAAAAGAGGGGACAGTTCTCAACATGACCCTGTCTCCGAGAAAGACTAAGAAGGGTTCTGTACAGGACAGGTTCTGAATCTCACTAGTTCTATGAGCTGAAATGCAATGACACAGAGTCCAAAGGTTCAAAAGGGTTGTGATCAAGACATCTAGCACCAGATTCTGGTGCCAAGGGGCCACGATAGATTTTATTTTGGGTTTAACCCTTGTAGGGCTGTGGACTGATATATCAGTCCAAAATTCCTATATGTTGTAATTCTGTTGGCATCCTAAGGGTTAATGTTTGTAATTGCCTTTAGAAAAGTCTGTATCAGGGGGCGGGCTCCTGGCAGATAACCATCAGTCTTACACTTGATGGCTGCAATTGCGGCTGCTTGGTCTCTAAGGGCAGCCGTGGAGACACCTTTATCGAACCCTTCCTGTAGGAAATCCAGTATCTGTGGGACTGAGCTGTTTGATGGATTAATGGCCTTTGATTTTGCACCACCTAGAGAAAATGAACCAGTGTCTACTGAAGGTGCAGTTGGTGTAAAGTCTGCGGGCCTGTATCACAATGTCCTCAACTTTGTTGTACACATCTAAGTTCAACAGTCGGAGCCTCTGAGCATCCATGCCATCAGCTGAAGTGAGTGATGATCCGGGTGGAGGGATGTGTCCCAGTGATAGTAGGTAGCACTGAGAGGGCAGAATGAATGGCTGATCAATGGTCATTTGCCTGACTGACGCATACATGTTCATCTGGGCCAGTTTGGTGCAGTGACAACTACTGTTCTGCCAGTGTCTTGTATGTTCGTCACCACCTGACTGGTCATGGCTATGGGTGGGAGCATGTGTGCTCTTTAAAATTGCCAGGGTGTCAACAAAGATTCCATGCCTGCCAACTCATGTTCCATGTACCTTGAGAAGAAGGTGTTTATGCTTCTGTTCTTGGCAGTGGTCATTACGTCTATCTAGACAGGACCTCAATGTGTTTGAATCATCCAGAACACCTGCAGGTTCACCTGCCATTCTCCTAGTTGCAGGGTTTGTTTGGGGGGGGGGGCAGTCCGCCTATGTATTCAGTTCTCTTGCCAGATGTATGGCTGAAAGACTGAGGAGATGGACCTCCCACTATATCAGGAGTGCGGCATCCTTCTTGTCCATTCTCTTGCTTTTCATTTCCCCCCTTGCTTCTTTATGTAGGACATGCTATCTATCTGTACCCTGACATGGTGGTTCTTCACATGCACTTCAAAGTGGTTGAGAGCCAACTGGATTGCTCATCTCCAAAATACTGATGGGCACGTGGGACTCCACAGGGGGCCACTGTCCTTGAACTGTTCTGAAGCCTAGGAAAGCACCTCACCCTGATAAACTGGCCACCTGTGTCTATGGTTCTGGTGACCTGTTTGTTGAGGGTTGCCCCCCCCTTCATCAGATTGTCTATCCGAGTCCACCACCACAAGGATGTCTTCACTGCTGGTAGTTGAAGGAGTCTCTTTAGATAATTTTACCAGTTGTTCTGAATGAAACACTGCAGCAGTCTCATATGGAGTCTTGCCCAATTGTGAAGATCCATGCACGCTTCCATGAGGTCTAAGACCTGCATTAGGTCCCAGATTGTGGATTGACAGTGAGACAGTATCCAACTGCAGTGTACTAGTAGACTGCAGATACAGGTGTCTGAAGGGTAAACTATCGCCTGTACAGTGTCGAGGATTGCCCTAGATGTTATAAAGTGGTAATGGGAGACAGCTTGCTCTTGTCCCTGTAGATGATCCACCCATGTTTGGTCAGAATTTCCTGTGCCCTTTTTGTTGCTTTTTCCAAAGTCTCTCTTGTCCCAACCTGAATCAGCTAATCATCCAAGTAGGGGACCTTAAGGATGGCTGCAGCTCTCAACTTTGCTGCCAATGTTGCCATGATCTTAGTAGAGACACAAAGGGCCAATGTTAGCCCAAGTGGAAGGCACTTGTATTGAGAGTGTTGGCCCAGAATGCAGAACTTCAGGAATCTGTGATGCAGTGGTCAGATGGGTACATGTAAGTAGTAGTAGTAATACATTTTATTCATAAAAAGACATTTATGAACAAGGATAGATGTTACAGCACATTTCCAAGGAGGTCCTTAAAAACTTCATCTTACATCAGTATCAAGAATTACATAAATAACCATGATTTAACACAGCAGTTAAATACATAGGGACATTGGCAAATACATTCAAAACATCATGTTAATGCATTCTATTTACAAAAACAATAACTGGCATACATACAAGGTAGAGAAACAATCTATGCACATATATCTATTAGATCATATTGTTTCAACCAAACAACAGTGTTGGGGGACCATGGCCCTATCCAAGAACCATTTTTTTATTGGACTGAAGTGAATCAATGAAGTTCCACTGCTTAGGCTAATAGGTAATGCGTTCCATGCTATTGGGTCTCTGTATTGTACTGATGCCCTACCAATATCCAGATTACATCTTGGAACTACAAATTCTAGTCCTTTGGCAGATCTACGTGAGACCCTGTTCTCCCTGATGCTAAAGGTGCCCAGGAATAACCAGGCAGGTCCTCCCTGTACATCCCAAAACATCAAAGACAAGAGGTGCCAATTCCTTCTGGCAATAAGGTTTGTCAAATTTAAGGCTCTGTATAGAGCACAATGATGCATTCTCCTAGAAGCATCGAGGGTGCAATATGCCAACCTATTATACATAACATCAAGTTTGGCTAGTTCCGACCTTGCTGCCTCGGCATATACTATACTAAGTCCCCATAGTCCAGCACTGGGAGCATCATAACATTAATAAATTTTAGGTGAACCTCTGGGCACATACAGTCTTTTACCCTGTATAGCATACCCAGCTTCCCACCCACATTTTTTATTATCAGCTCAACATGCACACCCCATTTCAATTTAAGGTCCAACCAGACCCCCAAATATTTATATTTTGTGACTTGTTGGATGGAAACACCATTCAAGGATTGGATATCAAGGGGAGTACTGGTTTTATCACCTCTGGCAAACAGCAAGGGTTGTGTTTTTTTTTCGTATTTAAGCATAACATCTGATTTTTAAGGAAAATTTGAAGATCTGAGAAAGCTCCCTGTAACTTAATTTGTATATCACCTACTGAATTACCCTCCACATAGATTATGGCATCATTAGCGTAAATATGATAACCGATTTCTTTATCTTTAAACTGCAAATTATTAATATAAATGTTAAACAAAAGGGGGCCAGTATCGACCCCTTTGGCACCCCCAACCCAACTGAGGCTATCCTAGATTTAAAAGTCCTCATCTCCACCAACTGACAGCATCCAGTCAAGTAGGGTCTGAACCAACAGAGTTCCATACCCTGAATCCCCATACCACAGAGTCTGTCCAGGACAGTGCTATGGTTCAAGGTGTCAAGAGCCTTAGATAGGTCTATAAATAAGGCCCACAAAGACATTCTCCTGTCCAGACTCTGCTGCAGGTCTCCAACAACTTTCATCAAGGCTGTTTGAGTACTATATTTTGGCCTAAATCCTGACTGGTACTCATTCAACATTTTATTGCTCTCTAGAAAAGCTCTGAGCTGATTAGAGACCAGCTTCTCGAGAACTTTAGAAATCTTAGGAAGAAGGGAAATTGGCTTACAGTTATTAACAACTTGTCTCAATCCCCCCTTGTAGATTGATATTACCCTTGCTGTTTTTCAGGCAGCAGGAAAATTCCCTGTAGAGAGTAACAAATTGAAGATATATGTGAGTTTGCTATACAATGAGAAGCATGTCTCAACAATTTTGATGGAATATTGTCTATACCCCTAGCTTTCATAGTGTTCATCCTCAGCAATTTGTCCCTAACTTCTATCATTTGTATTTGATTAAATCTAAACTTACGTATCTTATCCAAAGTCTGTGTTCCCCCAACATACTGCCATAATGATTTCGAGAAATTCTGTGCTACAGTAAAATCAAGACCTAAGACCCGGGCTCCTGCTTCAGCAAAACAATTATTACAGGCATTGGCCACATCACTATTTAATGGTACTAAACAACCATACAATTTAATTTTAATCATTTGTACAGTCTTGGAATCTCCCATCAATTTTAATATGGAGCTCCAAAAGACTCTAGGGCTCAAGTATTCACTAACTTCTAATTCTGAGCTATTATATTTCTGCTTGGCTAAACGTGTTTCCAAAGTCTGTTTATTTCTAGCCTTTCTATATAAACCCCAGTCTACATCAGTGCCTGACCTTTTTACCTTATGTCATTTATTATTCCTATCTACTTTTAGTTTATGCAGGGCCTCGCCATACCATTTGGCATGCACCGATTTAACCCTTCTTCTTTTTAATGGAACATGTTTATCAGAGACTGGCATAAACTCACTCTGGAAATAATTCCAGGCCTCTGAAGCAGTAGGTATTAACTCTAGTCTATCTCATTTTATATCTTTAATATCTGTTATGAAGGCTGTATAATCAAACAGTTTATAATTCCTCCATTCAACAAACTGCATCTGATTGGCCTTTTTTTAAGTTTTCTCAAAGTAAAAATGACCGGATGATCAGAAAAGGCATCTGGAAAAATGCCATTTACTGGATATTTAGTTGGACAGTTTGTAAAGATAAGGTCTAATATTGTAGAATTCCTAACATTTTTATAATTAATCCTTGTAGGGTCTCCAATTAGTTGGGTGAGACACAGGCTTTCCTGAAGGTTAACAAGACTATCTGTAGGGTCAAGCATACATTAGAATCCCCTATAATCAACAACTCATGTGTACTTTTAAATTCCATCAGAAATTCTAATAAATTCTGAAAGACAATATTATTTAATTTAGGGGGGTTATAGACACCAACAAGTAATAAAGGCTTTGAGAAGGATAAATGA
Source organism: Neoceratodus forsteri (assembly GCA_016271365.2). NCBI lineage: Eukaryota > Metazoa > Chordata > Ceratodontiformes > Ceratodontidae > Neoceratodus > Neoceratodus forsteri. The sequence continues at coordinate 1,364,967,114 of CM057455.1, read as the reverse complement.
ACCACTACAGACAATACTTCCAGCCCTTCTTTCATTAATGAATTTTTAATTTCAAAAGTTTCCAAATCTGTATTTATATAAAGCAAGATATCACCTCCCTTTTTACTTCTGTATTTCCTGTATAGCTGGTAGTTATCAGAGCTTAGAAAATGGGCACAGTGTATTCACTTTCCTGACTGGCTGCAAGGGCCAATCTGCCAGTCTGGTATGAGACAACAGAGACTGGGAAATAACTAGTCCCAGTCTCAGTTCCCTCATATAGTTCTAAATATTAGTGGGCTAGTAGAACGTTCAAAAGGCAAGCACTGCTGTACTGATTTCTCATTTAGAGAGCGAGAGTCCCAGAGTGAGTCTGTCTTACTGTAATTTAAATAGACACACATGAAAAAATGAAGGTAGGTGAGAAAAAGTAAGCCGTCAGTGCGATCAGCTTCAGTTAACTATTGGTCAGCAGCACACCTCTCCATAGCAGCTAAACTTAAAAGTGCTGCTTGTCATACACTGGCCACTGGTATCATACAAATAGAACCCCCAAAACAACAAACCAAATAAACAATCTTTTTTTTAAGTAAACAGCCAGCATATTCATGGCTGCTACTAATGCTGACAATCTTGCGCTCCTCCTCCGCTTTAATTTTGGCATTAATTAAAAAATGTAGTAGTTGTCACACAGTGCAAGAGCACAGTCGGCAGAGTGCTGCCGTAGGATATGACTGCAGCTGGGAGAAAGGATGAATTCTCTCTCTCCAGGACCACAAAAGAAAATGTTGCAGTGTTTCTTTTTTTAATTTTTAAATCTAAACAGCACTGGTATTGTCATTGTTGGTGAGCGAGTGAGACGCCAGCTACAGGAGGAAGAGTGAGAGCACAGTCCGATCTCTGAGAGTCGGGTATGGACAATTACAGGTCAGGAGAGAAGACGGTACAAAGTCTTCTTTTATTTTCTGTCTTACTTTGTATTTTTTAAATGTAGGTACTACTGTAGTTTGCCACAAATAAGACAGATGGGGGGGTTGAGTTGCGGTTATATCTGGAAGTTGTTGGGGGGAGGATAACTGCAACAGAAGGGCTCTCTGGGGAGGAGAAACACAAGATGGAACAGCTTAAAAAAGGGAGGGTCTACTTTACCAGTCACATTTTTTTCTAGTCTTTCTATTCATTTTAACTAATTTCCTCTTTTATTTTATTACTATATTAAACATGACACAGATGCCCATTTTCTAAGTGCAATAATACTCTCCAGGGTGGTTGGTATGGGCAATACCGGACCTTCCAGGGGTTATAAGGCCCTCCACCTGCGGTGTCGGGCCTAATTACACCCCTGGGCAGTCCAATATTGCACAATATTGCCCACCCTGTTGGATATTATTGCTTACTGGGAGAACTCAGTGAAGTTCTGACCCTTGTTAAATAAGAACCGGAACATGGTGGAGTTCTGATTAGTTCTGATTATTTATAAATATTTGAAAATATGCGATACAATGCATTAAAGTGGCCAGAGTCGGTCACATTTAACACAGAGGCCCAAAGGAAATAATTGAATGCATGATTTGTATAAAAATTACAGTAAAACTACTAAATAAAAGCAATAACTGCTAGCTGCTTTATGGCTGGGCTGTACTGGTGGCATATCCTGCTCAGGCCTGTGACATGAGTATGCTGGGGGAGAGAGAGAGAGAGAGAGAGAGCTAGACAGACAGACTGACAGATGTAAACACTATTTTGCCCACCTGCCTGCCCAGTACAGTGTACACACACTGCACATTCACACTGAGGCCAAGATTAGTTTCTTTATTTGTGATTTCTGTGACTATAAAAATTTCTCTTTGACCCCCAGTAGTCTCTCAGTCTCTCTCTCTCTCTCACTCTCCCCCCCCCCCTTGGATGGCAAAATTCTAATATTTAGTTGCCCTGTACACAGACAGCCATAATGAGACCAAGAATAAACTTTGTGATTTCTGTGAAAAAATTCTCTTTGGCCTCCAGTAATCTAGTCTCTTTCTTTTTCTCCTCTGGATGGCACAAGTCCACATTTATTTTGCCAGCCTGCACTTGCCCTGGGCCTGTACACAGACAGACACAATGAGACCAAGAATAAACTTTATTTGTGATTTCTGACACTATAAAAGTTCTATTTGGCCCCCAGTAGTCTCTGTCTCTTTCTCCTCTGGATGGCACAGTCCAAACATTTATTTTGCCAGCTTGCCCTTGCCCTGTACACAGATAGCCACAATGAAATCAAGAATAAACTTTGTTTGTGATTTCTGTGACTATAACATTTCTCTTTGACTCCCAGTAGTCACTCTCTCTCTTTCTCCTCTGGATGATACAAGTCAGTGATTTATTCTGCCAGCCTGCCCTTGCCCTGTACACAACTACACAACTATTTTCTCTTTCTGGTATTCATTCAATATGTTATTTCCAACAGTAAGGCTACAGTATAGCTATTTTCTGGGGCCCTGTATCACTAAGTTCAAATCGAAGTGTAGGTACTGTAGGTCGGGTGTGCCACACTATCGTAGCTACTAGTCAGAAGTCAGGATACAGGGGCCCATCTCAAATTACTGACCATTTCAGGTTCACCTAGGACATACTACACAGACTAGTCAGGCAGTTTGTCAGGTACTTACTCAATCTCCACTCCACTCTGTTGTCGTCAACATGTCTCCTCCATGATGGATGATTCAAAAAAATCAAGAAGAACAAGACCGATGACACAGCCGACTGACCACAGCAGCAGCACGCTCTCAAATCTCCACCACACCCCACATGACTATGATGTGTGGTTCTCCTGCTCATGTGCTCAGCTCCACTCTCCTCTCCTCAGTCTTTGGTTCTCCTGGTGCCTGTTCCCCCAGGCAATGGCATGGCATCTTGGGGGGTTGCCCAGGGCAAGAAGAGGAATAAAATCCCAAGTCCCTCTTAACCCTATTAATATTATTGCCCCCACTCTGCAAGGCACCAGGCATGCAGGAAAAAAAGCCCTGCTTTCCACGGTCCTGAAACCGGACTACTGTGGCAAAGTCCATATTTATCCGGGTCCGTGGATTCAGGATTCAATCCGGGGGTCCAGATTTCAAACAGAACAGTTCACCCAGCCCTAGTAATTATCAATTTCTATATTGGAGGCAGGGATTGTTTGCTTAGCCAGGATTCAGTAATAACTATACCATCTGGGCTATAGGTATTCACCCAATCTTTAATTAAATTGAACTTTTTCCAGACACTTCATGAACTGAAATGTACATACCTAAGATCCCCATTTTGCAATATCTCTACATTAAATTGGTCCCCAGAAACTGGGCCAGGGTTGGGATGGACATCCCCATACTGCATTAACTGAACTATTAGCACATATTTAAATAGCCTAAAGTACCAGTGCCTCCATCTATTTGTACAAGAAATTCTAATAAGTACATTCAAGATTTTGTCTAAACTTACTCCCCTTAAAATATGATTACCAGAAATAAAAGTATTGCTTTCCATAAATAGAAGTTTCACTAAGCCCTTAAAAAGGCTTTTTTGTCACTATCCCTGTATGCTCCACAACAAAACTTGATGGAAACAATGGAAGTATTTGGCAGTCAGTGCTTCATGAAATATGTCTGGGGGTAAGCGTCTGATCATTGTTCCCAAATAGTGTACAAGAGGATGCAGGGTAATGAACCAAAAAGCAACTAAGCGTAAACATTAACTAGTAGCAATGCGTGATATTGCGTGAATGTAAACTATTAATTTTGTGGTACTGGGCTACTCAGTCTACCTTTTTAACTTTTAAAAAGATCAAATAGTCACTATTGTAAGTTAATTTCCTATGTTACCTTCTGCTCTCAATAGTTTAAGTAATGATATATTTAGTAACTCTCCTTAGATAAAACTTTTCAAAAGTGCACTAGATTATTTATTTATTTTTCCCTATGTATTTTTTTGAATGCTGCTTTTCTCTTGTAAAAACTGCTTTCCCTTGATGTTGACTAAATAAAATATTTAAACTCCATACTGTGTAGTTAAAAAGTTGTCCAACTGTTGTACATGGAGGTAGGCATCCTTCAGGTCTACTGAGTTAGTAGGTCACCCTTTCAGAGCAGTGCTATTGTGCAATGCAGGGTCTCCATCTTGAACCCTTTGTACCTCGCAAACTGGGTCACAATGTTGAGGTCTAGAGTTGAGTGAAAGTTTCCCATTTTTCTGGGTACTAAAAGAACTTGACTTTTGCTCATCTGCTGGCACAACTATGGTGCCCCCCTGTAGTAGTTGATTCAGGAGTGCTCCAACTTGATGTACTGGGGTTTTGTCCAACAATATGTGAGACTGAATGAAGCTGAAGTTTCTTGGGACTGAGTTGAACTGAATCGCACACCCTTTGGTGATTACCTCCAGAACCCATTTGTCCATCACTATCCTAGCCCAGGTGCTGGCAAACTGTTGCAGTCTCCACCCCCCCCCCCCAACCACCACCATCAGTTCTGAGTCCTGGGCCTGCGCGTTCCTTCATGCCTGGTAGTTTCTATACCTGTTGCTGGGTCAGAAGCCTTCTCTGGCTCTGGAATGTCCATTTCAGCCTCCGTTGTTTTGCAAGCCCCCTCTGCAATTAAAGAAGCTTTGCTTGAAACCAAAATTGTGAGGTTTGGATCCTTGAAAAAAGTGTGATTTGTGGCCTTTTTGATTGGAGCTGCAAAAGCAGTTATTGCAAAAGGATGGCAGCACTGTAGATTTCCTGGGCAAGTCTTTGCTATTTCCCTTTGGCTCCACGAACTTCTCTAGACATAGGCCAAACATCATGCTCCCCTTGTATTGCAGTTTTGTCAGCATGATCTTTAACTCTTGGTCCGCTTGCCATAACTTGAGCCATAAGTGTCATCTGTCTCTATTGATTGTGGCCATGGCTTGAGAGGACATTTTGAAGGTCTTGATTGAGGAATCTGCCACATACTTAACTGCCTGATAGCGAAGTCCATGGTGGTTCTGTGTGGGCTCATTTTGGGTAGGTCCTGTTGTATGATCTTCAGACATCTGAGAATGGCCCAGTTTCTCTTCCTGTAGTGGTGCTGGTTCCTCAAATTTTAAGGTTTTGCATACTACTTGGCAATTTCTGATATTAGGTCATGGGGACACATGCCAGTCACAAGGGCTTCTCTTGGCTCCTCCACCTCTTCATCAGAATACTCTGTTTTCAATTAGTTTTCTCTATATGGATCTCCCAGTTCCTGATGACCACCTTGTCTTGGTTTCTTGCTTTTCAATGTGTCTCTGTCTGGACCTTGTGGACATTCTGGATCTGCCAGCATTTCAACCCTGTCCAATAATTTCTGAAACATGTCCATTATGACACCCCATGAGACCGTGGATATGTTATCCTCCACACTGCCCTCTGTAAATGAACCAGAACTCAACTTGTCAACCTGGGGGTCTACATCTACCAGATACAGCAAAGATAGATTCTGGAGGATTTCAGGAGGAGGAAGTTAGGGCATTTGCGGAATACTTGTCTTGTTTTGACCATCTTGGAATAGGAAACACCTAAATGGGAAGGGGAGGCTGAAGGGATACAGTGTGAAGATCGAGGAGGGCAGCAGGGCCATACACAATAAGATGAGGATGAATGAGACCAACAAAAAACGACATGGAACACAACTGCTATACAAAGCTGCACACCCCTCTCCCCGGGTAACAAAATGTGTGGCTGACCATAGTGGTTGAGATCTGAGACAGTGGGCAAGTTGGCAATGATTGTCCTATATTTTTATAGGTACAAATGGGGTTTTAATAGGGCTTAGACTGTTGTGGTGGTATGGTCATTTTTTATTACTCCTGAAATGTGCAGTTTTTCTTAGCTGTTGAAAAAACTATAGTGGCTGTTTAAATTCTTAATATTTCAATGTATGGCTCAAGGATTTGTTTTGCACTGCATCCTGGTTGACAGCATGCATTTTTTCTTGTGCATTAGACTGATCTAATGTACAAGTAACAAGCAATTAGGTTAAAGGATATTCTAATCCCATTTCATAATCTGGTCCACAAACTACCAGAATTTATGGCATGGAATTATTCCTCCATCAAGATGCCTCTCCAGAGTTGCCATGATGTTTTTTTCCCCCATTTCTGCAGCTTCAAGGCACGTGGAACAGCAACTTGATATCATTAGCTGGACAGCAGTAAGCAAATTAGACAAGAGTGACTGAGTGGAAGATTGAGAATTTGTGCTGCTGTAGGCTGCATGTTTAATCTCTTTTCCCTTTCAAATGTTTTTAGATTTGAGAAGCTTTGACATTAATTATTTACCAATCATGCTTCTCTCCTAATGCAGTTAACTTTGAAGAACAAGTATGTTTTATGTGAATACCTCGAGGCTTGCTATGTTGAGTTTGAACAATTTCTTAGAAAAATAGGATTAGCAGTGCTACTTTATTTTCAGTATTGTGCTGCTTGTACATTCTCTCCATAAAGACTCCTGATGAAACTGTCTGGTCACAGATTTTATTTGCAGGTAAATTTTTTTTTTTGTTTTACTGAAAAGAGTTGTAGAGATAAAAGTTATGCTGAAATGCTTTGTCAACTGATGCAGCATAACTAGATCTGCAACATATATAGCAAGGTGCAATTAATATTTTCTCATATTGAGCACATTAGCACTGATACTTTATATGTTAATTTTAGTTACTTTAATTTAGTTGGTGATGGTTTGGGATGACAACGTGGGCTGCAAGTCCAGAAAGGAATGCATCATTTGTAGAATGTTTGCAAATATGATCCACCACGTTAATCAAAAGGGCAAATGAGTTGGCACATCTTTACCCCACATGGCCATCCAATTTGACTCAGTTAGCATCTGCTTATGACTTGAGGGCAGCATCAATCACTGCTCCACAGCCCTCTGTTGTAAGGTCAGCAGAACTGAGAGACACAAACTTAAGACCTGGTGTTAAAGTACGTACAGTACAGCAAACAGTAGTTTACGTAACTGTGTTAAGAGCCGATTACTTACTGTATGATGTTACAAGTCACAGGTATTGGGTGATGCAATAACACTGGGCTTCTCCCCCCTTCCGTACAGCATGGTATCTGTCCATCCACTGTCTAGCCACCCAATAACAGTGTGGATGGGCAGATGCAATAATGTATCTGCCTGTCCAGTCTGTCACATTCACCTTGTGCCTATAGCACTGTGAATGGCTAGGTACAAAACTGCATTTCACTAATGAAACTCTCCATCCATCTTGATGCAAGCACCCAGTGAGGGCAAAGAAAGCGGTGGTGGAAGAGCGGGAGAAGGGGTAACAGGACCAGTCAGAATATCATGATGAGCAAGCGGATGGCATCTGGAAGCATCCACCAGAAAAGACACACATCCATTTCCCAAGCATGCTGGAACACTAGAACGATCGTAAGCACACAGATGACTCAGACAAGATCCTGATAGAATGCAATCTTACTGACACCCAGAAGCAGCATGGCTCCACATGTCATGACTCACCTGTGCTCCCTGCTCCCACTAGGCTTCTGCTACAAGTTGAGACCCAGCTAATTCCTCATGGGTTCAATGGCAGCAGTGATTACATCTTCTTATAGTGCAACTGTAATATAGATTTGTAATTTGTAAAACTTTCTAAATACAATTACCTTAGTGGTCAGTGTCGACCTTGCAAGCCATGCTTAACTGAGGTAAAACTACCTGTTTTCTTGGACCCCTCCACAAGTCAGTTCTGTGTGTTAAGGAAGCATACAACAGAATACAAGTAGTGCTCACTTATCAAGTAATGTGATAATGAATTACATTAGCCACATACACTAACAGTCTTGGCAAGCTGCTCCAACTACCTAGAATGCCCCACCCACAAGTGCCAAATATGTTACAAGTGCAGTGTAAGTACATTAAAGAATGCTATGTTTTACAATCTCAGCACTCCCTGCAGCTGACCATAGCCCACTCTCCAGCTCTAGCTGTAGCATCTGCCGAACCATCCACTTTTTTCTACATCTAATTAAAGCAGGTACTATGCAAACCCAGACTCTGTAAATATGTACAGTATATACTTGATTATGTGTATGCCACTGTTTGTCATCTAGTATATATTATCTCAGCCTGTATACATTTTGTGCATAACACATTTATTAATCAGATCTGCTTCTGCAATTGTCCTCTGGGGTCCTTCTTGAAAACTAGGCTATTAGTCTAAATGAGGATATCCTGTTGTGCAGAGATTCTAAAAATATTAAGTAAATGAAAATTTGTTTTGCACAACAAAAAAGAAGGAGAAATTCTTATGAATTAAACCTTGTGCTGACTGCCTGGGGATCTGTGAGGTACAGTACTATCCAAATGAGGGTTAAAGAACAAATTCAGATCCCAGCCCAGCAGCAACACCCCTCTTTACCATTCTGATAACATTAAAAAGAAAGATCTAAATAATGGGAAGTCTGCTCCCAGTGGGGCATTAACAGATTTATGGGTGAGCATCAAGCCATGTTTCACGTTTGACAGCACAAATCTGTCATCAGGGTCTATTTTTGTGTCTAATAACTCACATGTTGCCCTATTTGGGATTAGAATGGCTATCCCCCTTCTCCACCCAGCTTTACAGAAGGAAGCAAGGACCATCTGGTACCCAACAGAATGCAGTTTTTCACCTTCTGTCAGAGCAGATGAGTCTCTTGTAATAAGAAAAACCTAGCTCTGGATTTTTCAAGAAAAGACATCATCTTATGCCTCTTTGTGTGGTTGGTGAGGCCATTAACATTATATGATAACATCAGTGTTTCTGAATTAGTCATCAGGTCTCCACCAGAGTGTTATCTGGAATATGCAGAGTGATAGCCTCCCTTTCCCACTTGTATCCATCTCCAGTCTCCTATCTACTAAGGCCATGCTCAAGGTGTATTTCAAAGGCCCTGCTGCCTTGTCACAACTGTCCTAGATGTGGTACAAAATAGCTTCCTTCAGGACAAGTCAGACAGGGCACATTTATTTTTATGGCACCCAATCCCGGAGGCTCTGGGTGTCATACATAAAAGCAAATAGGGAGGGAGGGAGGGAGGTGCAAACAAAATAAAATACATACAATTCATTTTCACATGCAGACTCACAGTAAAATCAGTAAACACTGTCCTAACATATAACTTAGTATAACAGTATAATAGCTATAACAGCTCTGATTAGTCTGAGTAGGCTAAAAGAAAGAGGTGAGTCTTTAGACCGCTTTTAAAATCCAACACCGTTAGGATCTCCCTAACCAAGATGGGAAACATGTTCCAGAGGGTCAAACCAGCAACTTCGAAAGTTCGGTCACCAGAGGTTTTTAACCTGGCCCTCAGAACCAGCAGGAGGCCCCTGGTGGCAGAGTGCAGGGAGTGGACTGAGGAAGCAGGTGTCAGAATATCAGCCTGGTAGCCAGGGGCCCAGTCTGTATAGGGCCTTATAAGTGAGCAAGCCCACTTTGAAGATGATTCTCCACCTGATAGGCAGCAAGTGCAGAGCTCGCAAGACTGGGGTCACCTGATTAGACATAGATATGTCCATCACCTGGTCACTGCGTTCTGCACCAGCTGCAGCCGGCGGAGGGTCCTTCCACTGACTCTGAAGTACAGATTATTACAGAAATCAAGCTTTGATGTAACAAAGGCATGAACTAGTGAAGGCAGATCCTTGGGCGGAACTAGGGGTTTAATCCTGGCAACATTCCTTAAGTGGTAAAAATCACTTTGGACAACAGATGACACCTGAGCATCAAGAGTCAATCTGTCATCCAGGATGATGCCAAGATTTTTCACCCTAGGGGAAGCCATCAATGGAGCAGACCCTAGGACCAGTCCCACGGCCACTCTGGAGTCCATCCCATCACACCCGTGACCTGGCTCAATCACTAGAACTTCTATCTTATCCAGGTTCAGTTTCAACCAGTTGGAGGACATCCAGTCATTGATTTCTGATTGGCAGATGTTTAGCACTTCAACAGTGTCATGTGTTCCAGAGGCAAAGGACATATACAGTTGGATATCATCTGTGTAGCAGTGAAAACCCAAACTGTAAAACCTAATTAGCTCACCCAGGGGTATCACGTACAACATGAATAACATCAGTGACACGAGTGAGCCCTAAGGCACTCCACTGGGCAGGGGCTTTGGGGAGGAGGAGAAATTCCCCATTACCACCTGTTACAGCCTGCCCGAGTGATAGGACTCGAACCAGTTGATGACAGTACCAATGAGTCCACAATATTCTCTAAGGTGATCCAGTAGCACAATGTGATCCACGGTGTCAAAAACTGAGGAGTGATCTAGGAGAACAAGAATTGACCTGTCTCCTCTATCTCTCGCCCTGAGGAGGTGGCCACCGCCTCGCCCGTGACAACCACACATGCCATAGTCACACTAGATAGATCAACTACCACCAACAGTCCCTCTGGGGACAGTCCCCTTAAAGGGCGACAGCTGATCATCTCAACGGGGGACTATCAGCAGGGCCCCAAAAGAGAACTCCATTGTGCAGTGATCAAATCAAATGACCCAACCAATCTTGAGGTTCATGACCTGAAGCCCCAATAAGAAAACCAAGTCCAGCATATGGCTATGGTAATGGGTTGCAGAAGTAACCACTTGTGTCACACCCAGTGATGAATCAACTATAGGAGGTTATTACCTAATTGCAAGGATTCATTATCGATCCAGGCATTGTAGTACCCTGGAACCAACCATCTGGGAGACCCCAACATCTCTTTGATGATGAAGTCCATAACCTCCTGCAGAATCTCTCCTCCTGACCCTACAGAGCAGTAAACGAGGAGAATTCTGCAACCTGCACCTGGACCCCCACGCACTGCCACACACTCAAAGGACTTAGCAGAACCCACTGGGTGCATGGTGAAGCCCAAGTTGGATCTAAAGCAGATGGTCACACTCCCATCCCTGCATTCCCTTTTCAGGCAGTGACCAACAGAGTACTCAGCAGGAACGACTGCCTCCAAAACTGGCCCAGAGTCATCACCCAGCCAGGTCTCCATGATGCAAGCCAGATCGACAGGAGAAATCAAGTCCACCATAAATGCAGTTTTTCTTCCTCATTAATCTGGTGTTGCATAGCCTGGCCCGAAGGGGACTAGTGGATGCTGCAGGTCCCCCCAAACTACCTGCTCACTCGGTTTGGTGGGAGCCATGGGAATGGAAACTAAACACGTCTGGCATCTCTCTTAGTGCCATTTCACCCCAGAGTGTCTCCTGCTCCTGACCATACCAATACCCCTCATCTCCAAGCTCACCGCATCTCACTGCCACCAGCCTACATGTTCCCTAACAATGTCCACCTCCCTACAGTGTCATTTCACTGTAGCTGGAAAAGGGAGATCAGCAAAGGGGTGGAGGCCAAGCAGCTGGTACACAGTGTACACTATACGATAGGGTCCAAGACTCTGACACATTTTCGGCACTAACTGTAGCCCTAACCTACCAATACACATAAAACTTTAACTAATTCCCAAAACAAGAAGACTATTCTATAACCTAATTCAGTGGTCAACTAGTATGTTAGCCTGGTCTTTGGTACAATCCTGATCTTACCTAGGTTCAGAGTTCATACTTCTACCTTTTGCTACTTACTACCTTTGGTATTGTAGCTTATTGTTACAGTATTTGCTTTACATAGAACATACTGTGCTGTATAGTTTGTTCTTCTGCCATTAGGGCAAAGTACTTGTGTCCCTTGAAACGCTCCAGGGCATTTTTACTTTCAGCTGCTTTTTGCAAGGACTGCATGTACTTTTTGAACTGTCTATTGTTGTACAGTGAGTGAGAAATTATCTGCACCCACCAAAGCTTGTAAGCCCCTCTGTACCATGCCGTGGCAGCTATCTGCATACCCTTCATTTATTGAAACCCTGTACATTTCATTTGACTCTGTATTTATTTTTGTTTAATTTGTTTCTGGCCTCCGTGCCATGACCACCTTCACCCTGACACCCAATTCTGCATCACCTCAACAGTGGTCAGGCCGTACTGGCTCGTACTCCCAGGGCTTACCCCCCCAGCAGGGTTGATGGGGCCCCCCCTTTTCCCACCATACAACAGACCCAGTATTTGGACTGACTGCCCAACCTTACTGGGTGCATGGTCTGGGGCCTGGCTGCATCCTGCCACCGGCATTGTTTTTTTCCTTTGTTTCCCTCATCCTCAAGTATCAAGAATGCAATGACACCATGACAGGCAAGCATGTTGACATCTGCCCGCCACTCTCCTGCATGTGCTCTGGCACTTCAGGCCCCCCCAGCCTCTGCTAGGGGTCATGCGAGTGCTGGTGGCAGACATTTCTCTCCCCTTGGAGGACAGCAGTCCCTAGGATGCTCAGTCCTCCTGCCCCCAGCCAGCCCTCTGACTCCTGGGCTCATTCCTGAACCCCGGTCATCGGTGCCACTGGCGAATGGCTCACTGCTGCACTGGTGGGCCAGCCCTGTATTTATTTTTGCCTATATTGGAACTGCCTGTATTATGTCCCCTTGGTATTCCCCATCTACCCTCCCCCAGGTTACAGCTGAAAATGAGCCTTATGGACTAGATTGCTTAGCTGGTAAAATACGTTACATTAAAAGAAATAAAATAGTATAAACTGCTGAAGTAGAATGTGGGTAGTCAGATTATGTGGGGTACCAACACCTTGTACCTGTGTGGGTACTGGTAAGAACTGTAACCAACAGAACAAAGTTGCCAACAGGGCATTTCAACAAATCAACAAAATTTCACCTCCAAGGCAGGAGGTTACGGAAACTCTACTTAAAGAAAAGATTGGGGAATACCTTAACACCAGTGGATTACAGGACCTAGGCAGAATGGGTTCACAGAGGGTAGATCTTGCCAAACCTGATAGAGTTTTCTGACTGGGTTACCAGGGAGGTGGAACAGGGAGGAGTGGTGGATGTGGCCTACCTGGATTTCAGTAAGGCCTTCAACACTGTTCCACACAGAAGATGGGCTAGGCAGCATGGGAGTGGATCCAAAGATAGTAAAATGGGTACAAAGTTGGCTAAGTAACAGAACTCAGAGGATGGTGGCAAATAAGAGTTCACACAGAGGAAGGTAAGGTAACCAGCGGGGTGCCACAGGGGTCAGTACTGGGACCAGCCCTCTTCAGTGTCTTTATCAGTGACATTGCAGAGGGGTTGGAAGGAAAAGTATGCCTGTTCGTGGATGACACAAAATCCTGCAACAGAGTGGACACACGGGGCAGTGGTGAAGAAAATGAAGAAAGATCTAAAAAAAAAAAAAACCTGAAGACTCTTCAAGGGTTTGGCAACTGGGCTTCGACAACAAAAAATGTAAAATTATGCACATGGGGCACAGAAACCCCAGGGCAGCATATCACTTGGGGGAGGCGTTAACAACAACAAAACAGGAAAGGGATCTGAGGGTCATTATATCTGATGACCTGAAGGTAGCAAAGCAGTGTGATAAGGCAGTAGGAAAGGCTACTAGGATGCTGGGGTGCACAGGGAGGGATAGCACCAGCAGAAAAAGGTAGGTAGTGTTATCCCTATATAGATCAATGGTGAGGCCACACCTGGAGTACTGTGTTCAGTTCTGAAGGCCCCATCTGGGGAAGTACATTGACCGGGTGGATGCAGTACAGAGAAGGGCAACCAAAACAGTGCACAGCCTGCATCAGAAGCCCTACAAGGTAAGACTCGGGAATTAAATATGTACCCACTGGAGGAAAGGAGAGAAAGGGGAGACACGATAGAAATATCCAAATACCTCAAGGGTATCAGTAAAGTACAGGATGGTGGCATACTGCAGGTAAAGAGATGCTCAAGAATGAGGGGGGCATGATATGAAGCTGGAAAGGGGGAAACTTAGAGGGTATGTGAGGAAATATTTGTTCACGGAAAGGGTGGTGGATGTTTGGAACAGCTTCCCGCAGAGGTGGTGGGTACTGAAATGGTTAACAGGTTTCAAACATGTATGGGATAGACACAGGGAGACCTTAGTAGCAAGGCCAGGGGTTAAGGCCAAATATCAAGAGGTCCTTTTCTCAAGACAGCTTCTATGTTTCTATGAGACCCAAGCTATAGGTTCTCTGGTCTCCTCCTTGGGTCCAATTCCTCCACCTCCTAGGCCCAGATCAGAGAGTTAAGTGGTGTCAATCCCTTTATGAAGGAGAGTCACCATGTAAGCTCTAGATGGGAATGCCGAGCTCATAACAGAAAGTAGTTTACTCACAGCCTCACAGAAAGACAGCAAATGTCCTCCTCCACCTGCTTGAACCAGTGAAACATCTCTAAGATACCCAAGAACATGGCACCGCCTCATAAGAGTAGAGGATACAGTAAGTACAAGAATACAGTAACTCCAAGTTAGTCATAGTAAAAGTACATGAATAAGATGAAGCAGTCCATTAAACCCTTCAGATCCGATTTATAGTCAGGTAGCTGAGCTAGGACCCAGCAACTGTTTGGATTGGGTATTACCAAGGCCCTGTAACATCCTGTAAATATCCTGCAGCACTGCGGGTACTGCTAGATGGACGATCCTCCTTGTCTTCTGTCTCTGCACCACAGTCCAATACAAAGGAGATGCTGCTCACTTCGAGAATTGTTCCAGTTGGCAGGACGGTAGTGGAAAGTCTCTCTCCATTCATGCTGCTCCAGCTTCCCCCAGAGTGTTGTAGATCTGTGCCCATCCTCACAAAACACATGAGGTGAGTGGGGTATGGTGAACAGAAGTGGATGTTTGTCACGGAGGACCTTGAGAATCTCATGTATGCTGTCCTTTGCTTTTGTATTTCTGGCAGGTAGTCCTGGTCAAAGAGTAATCTTGCGCCACTACAGTGAACATCCTTTTTGCCAGGCAAGTCATAACAACTCTTATTTGGTTTTATAGCTGGAAAACTTCATTTGCACACATCTACATCTAGCTTGTGGATTGTTGAGGCAGGAGTGCTTGCTGAGTTCGCTCTAAATTATAGCCACAGTTAGGGGATAGAGACAGGACATCTTATAGTAAGTCCTCCAGAAAGTGAGTCATCTTCCCCACTTCAGTTCCCTCAGGAAGAACACACACTCAGAGGCTGCCTCCAAGTATGTACATTTTTTTGTGCAGGAATTGTGTGTTGAAATAGCAGTTTGACCACTTCTTCCAAATGCACTGTACCATCCTCAATATGGCCGATTTGCTCCCCTGCTGTTCCACTCGTTTCTTTACACTCTGCAGTTTCTGGTGTAGATGACGGAATTCTTTCTTGTTGTCATCCCTGGAGGCCTTAATCTCTTTTATCAAAATATGAAAGAGGTCCCGAGTCATCTCTTCATTTTCAGTGCCCGTGTTGTAGTCGGGCCCATATGAGTTAACAAGTCATGGTCTCAAACTACTAGCCATGTTGCAGCCACTCAATCCTTCCAAATCCTGGCTTACTAGCTTGAATTTTGTATGGGAATGAGAGCACATGTCCTCTCCTCTGCTTTTCCCAGCCATAGTAAGCATTAGTTTTAAGTAAGTTTGTGATTGTAGGGGATTAAGTCAGTTGGGAATCTATCCTCTAGCTGCTTATGCAGGTTATGATGTCACCTAAAGTACTTTAAACTAAAGTTCAGTTAGACTAATGGGTACTCAGGTAAAACAGACAGTTGCAGGTCTGATGCTGTAGTGCCTAGGTAAAACAAACAGTTGCAGGTATGATGTTGTAGTACCCAGCATCTTGCATTGGTGCACTTAATTAAACGTAAGCTTCCGATTTATCTCACCTGACTGACTTTACTAGCTAGCACATAAACAGAACAATTTGTAATTCAATAGAAAACCTAAACTCACAACAAATTGCAGTCAATATGGCAAAACTCTCTGGCTGGCTAGGCCAGTATTCACGTCTCCTGGATTTATGCAGAAACATCTACAGCAGGGTACAAGTGGATGGTAACACAAGTCTCTGGTGCATCGATGCTCACTACAGCAGGCAGATGGCTTGATGCAGGCCTAGGCCGTGCCTGGTTGCTCTCACCTCGCAGCTCTTCCTTTCACCCTTCAAGCAAATGGCACTGTAGCAAAATCTGAGTGGTAGGGATCAAGAAGCAACCTGCCCCAATCCCGTGGACATCATCATCATCGGTACCCAGAGACAAGCTCCAAACTGCTTCATCCCTTGGTCACACCAAGCAGGGTAGAAAAGACTAGTTCCTACAGCAAAGTCCACCACAATGCAACCCATTTCTGAAGAATTCTGCAGAACAGGCAATTGAAATGGGTGTTAATCCTTTTTGTCATGCAGAAAACTGTGACACTGTAATTCATTCTGCTGTGCTCCTCAGTGCCTCTGATCACAGTGATTCTGGCTTGGATGGCACAGCACTTCTTTTTGCAGACGGCACAGGACATTGATTTTGCAGCTTTGCAGAATTCACCAGCACACACACAGTCTGTCTAGAACACTAACACATTTAAACACTATTTTTCCAGGCTCTCTGACTCTGAGGCCTGGCTAGGCACTCAGCTGTCTTCCTCAGCACTTCTCTCTCTCTCTCTCTCTTCCGACCAGCCAAGAAGGACTGACTGAACCTCCTCTTTATTGGGGGACAGGTTTCAGCTTAGCTTACTCACAGTTCACATCATTACTGGCTGATTCTCTTTTCATTCACTCACTTTCCTGGCTACCCTAGTGTCTGAAAAAAGGCACTAAACACTCTGCTGCTTTTCTCTCAGAGACCTTGGAGTGTCTTGCAGGACCCCATGCATTGTTGAGTGATTGTGGTTGCCTAAGGTTGGCAATATGGTGACATACATCGGTTTTCATTTTGCACACTGTACCTGCTGCTGTTTATACTCAAGTTCTGTAGCTGGAGACTGCATTATCTTAATTTTTTCCAAGTTAACCAGACATATTTATAATCTAGTATGTGGTGATGATGTCTTCGATGATTCATCCAGTCTTCTTCGGAAGCACGAGCACCCCATTTGTTAGTGGTACAAAACAAGAAAAACAAGTTAAAACTACACCTCCTTTTCAGCTGGCCTCCAACACCAGTTCCAGTCAGAGAGTGCTGGCGTCACAGCTGGATCCACCCTGAATCTCTGACAACTCAGCAGGTAAATCCCACCTTTGTGTGTGTGGGGTTACACTCTTCCACTGCTTATAGATTGATGTCCCCATCAATCCAAGGCTGAGGCGAAGTTCAAAGAAGTCCATATATACAAACACATAATTATGTCCATACACCTGATTCCTGAATAAGTAAAACATATATATATATATATATATATATATATATATATATATATATCATGGAATACATGCTGTCTAGGCATAGTGTGGCATAGCCACATGCTACATTTGTTGTACCATTTCACCCATGGGTATTACTGAACGTGATTCAGGGCAAAGACCTGCGGGTGATGTATATACCTTTATGTACAACATGCATGGACAAATCGGTGACATTACATGAAAGCTTCAGTATTGGCTTGACAGACTTCTCTGAATGTCTCAGCTGCAAAGTCATTCTTCCTCAAAACATAGGTTCATAGGTAACTACGAGTTTGAGGGACTAGCCCATTATGAACTCGCCACCATTAACTTAATGGTGGATAAGGTATTTTTATGTCGCCCATGTGTTTATCAAGGTTGGTCTTACACTGTTCTAAATTTGGCCTTAAGGCTACTTCAGGAGGTAAGGAATTCCAGATCAGTTTTGCCCATGAGTTTAAATCTATTTCTTTTCACAGTATTATTAATGTTAGTTTTTAATTTCAATTTATGAGACGTAATGTTACCATGAGTTATATGCCACTCTAAACAGATAATTTTAAACAGGGCATTATCCCTAGTAGCCCTGTATAATAGACAAAGATCCCCTCTCAATGCACAATGGTCTAGGGAAAATAACCCCAATGTTTTTAGTCTGTTTTCATAGGTAAGTGTTCCCAGATTGGAGACATTTCTGGTCAGTCTGCTTTGTGCTTTCTCAACCATGGCTTTTCCACCTACTGATGTGGGTGCACAGAAAGAGGCACATAAATCTAAATGGGATCTAACCAGACTAGAATATAAAGGCACGGGTACCTCTGGTTCCCTGCTTTTAATGTTTTTTAGTATACAAGTAATCATGCGGTAACATATTTTAACTGTTTTATTAGTGTGTTATCTACATTTTAAATTGTTAGTGATATGGATCCCTAGGTCTCTTTCTGAGGTAACTATTTGTAGTACTGTATTATTCATGTATTAATCTGTCATTCTATTATTTTTACCAAGGTGCATGACCTTGCATTTGGATGTGTTAAATACCATTTTATTTTCTAATGCCCAAGAGGTTAAGCTATTCAAGTTGGTTTGAAGAGACATAGATGATCGTTTATCATTCGCTATATATCCTAACTTGCTATTGTCAGCATATTTGTCAATCCATACCCCATTAGTAGTTTGCATGGTAGCAGTTAAAATATTGAATAGCATGGGGGCCCAAAACAGAACCTTGAGGTACCCCGCTAGTGACTTTACCCCAAGCAGACTTGTGACCACGTATGTTAACTTGTTGTTTACAATCTGATAACCATGACTCTGTCCACTTAAAAATATTTGGATGCAGATAAATCTTTGCTAGCTGTTGATCAATATTTTGTGGGATACTGAATCAAATGCCTTGTCATAGTCAAGAAAGATGATGTCAAATGGAAATCTGTTTTCTAGTGTTTTACTTATTGGTTCGAAAAATTAATCAGGTTATTCTGACAGGATCTCCCTGAGTAAACCATGCTGAGTAATGTTGACGTGGTTATTTGCATAAATATGTCTAATGATTATTTGTAATAATAATCTCTCCATGATTTTACTTATACAAGAGGTGAAAGTAATCAGTCTATAGTTGGACACTTTTTGTTTTGACCCTCCTTTATGGATGGGAATCACTGTGGACATTTTCCAATCAGAGATTGCTATACCTTCCCTTATAGATGTATTATATAAGAGGGTTAAAATGCCTGATAACTGATATGCTGTTTCTTTTATAAATTGATGAGTTTGTTTTTATCTAATTAATAGCGGTTATTATATCCTCTTTTACAAAGAACAATGGCTTATCCTGTTTGTACTGACTGTCATACACAGCTTTTTCTTTTGGTTTGTATACACTTATGAAATTTGTGTTAAATTCTTTAGCCATAGTTTGTTCATCCAAGATACGGTTATTGTTGTTTATTATAGGTCCTATTTTAGGCCCGTTGCCTTTTAAAGAGCCTATATAATTGAAAAATCTTTTTTTGTTATTTTTTGTTATTGTTGCCAAGTTGTAGTCAAGGTTTTTTTTTTTTTTTTTTGCTGTTTTAATGGCTAGTGTAGGTTTGTTGGCTTTAATTTTAAACCTTTTCCAGTTGTTTTCTGTTTTTTGTTTATATTTGTTGATTGCCCTTTTTTTGTTCCTAATTAATCTCCTAATTTCTGTGGAATACCATAAAGGTAATCTCTTGCTGTTGTTATATTTTATATGATCAGGCACCCAGCTCTTTATGCAGTATTTGATTTTGTCTCTAATTCTTTTCCACATGCTGTTAGAGTTTAGGTCTTTCAGTTCATGTTCCCAATTCCAATCCGTGAGGTATTCCTTAATCCTTATGTAGTTAGCTTTAAAGAAATGTTTTGTTTTGGTGATGGCTTTACTTGTAGTATTGTAATAATTAAGTGTCCAAGAAGCCATGTAGTGATCACTGTCACCTAGTGGTTCGTGCACTTCAGGAGGTTCCTGCAAATCACTATTATTTGTTAGGATTAAGTCTAAAATATTATTGT
Source organism: Neoceratodus forsteri (assembly GCA_016271365.2). Taxonomy (NCBI): domain Eukaryota; kingdom Metazoa; phylum Chordata; order Ceratodontiformes; family Ceratodontidae; genus Neoceratodus; species Neoceratodus forsteri. The sequence continues at coordinate 1,364,947,364 of CM057455.1, read as the reverse complement.
GCCTGGTTGGATTCAGGACTAGCTGTTCTAGACCAAGCTGTATTGTAGCATCCATGACCCTGTTGTCAAAAGCACTTTTATCCTCCAAAGTTTTCCAACATATATTTGGCAGATTAAAGTCTCCCATTAATATGAGGTCATCAGATTGATTCATATTTTGTATAGCTTCTATAAAGATGTTGTTACTTGAGGAATCCAAGTTGGGAGAACGGTAACAAAGACCCATAGTTATGGCTTTGTTATCTATTTTAATTTTACCCAAATAATCTCTGTGTCCATGACTGAATTGTTGTCATCCTTGATTTCATGACAGTTTAGGTGCTCCTTTATATAGAAAGCAACCCCTCCTCCTTAGTTTTTTGTACGATTTTTTACTACAGAAGTGTACCCTGGGATGTCATGGCCCCAATTGGAGTCATTACACCAGGTCTCAGTGACACCACAAACATCAATGCTGTCCTTATTCAATATGAACTGGAGTTTATCCATTTTATTATTTAAACTCCTGGCATTAACAAGTAATATCTTAAGCTTTGAGGAGGGAATGACAGACACGGTTTCTTTAGATCTCATTTCTCTCTCTGAATTAAGTCTGGTTTCATTATCTAAAGGACAGAATGTAATGGGGGTGGTTGTCTGTTGGTAATTGGGTCTTCCCATATATCAGTTTAAATGTTGGTCTATGTATGCATTAATATGGTTATCCAACATAGAGGAACCCTTCCCGCTCGGGTGGAGACCATCCCAGCATATCAGATCCCTTTTGTTATAGAACTCTTCCCAGTGGGTTATGCATCCCAGATTTTGTTTTAGGTACCATGACCGTAACCAATTATTTATCTGTTTAATTTCAGTTTCAATGTACAGGTTTGATTTGGGTAGAGGAAGTATTTCTGAGAGAGCTATAGTACATCCCATGTTGATGAGTGTGTTAGTTAAACCCAAGTATTCCCCTTTGATACCCTGAATGTTTTGGTGCATGATATTATTGACCCCAGCATGTATGATAACTACAGGGTTGTCCCCATTAGGATGACTTGTATCGCTTCCTTGAGTGCAATGAGCTCCTCTACAGCTCTTCCATGGGTTCATCCACATCTGCAGGCAAAACACCCTCTTTAATTTCTTATCCTGCATCCTCAGGCACAACAACTGTACCTCAATTTCAGAGTTCAGCTAGGGGTTATCGTTTCTTGATGCTAACATAGGCAGTGATCTTCATCAGAAGGCCAGTAATGTGTACTGTGGAACAGCACTATGCGGGTTCCATTTTGTCACCAAACAAGTCCTCCAGCACTACTTGAGGGACTGCAGGTTACTGTGTCTTTGTGGGATCTTGTGGCTTATGTTCATCACTAGGATGAGGTGCATTTGATTTACCGCACATTACAGATCTGGTTAGCATTTATGGGGTGGTTCAGGCACATCTGGATTTGCATTTATCTCTATCTGTCCCGTTAGCAATAAATTATTTCTGTGGCTTGTCCTTGATCCTCCTGACTCTCCTTCAGTCTGTACACTGTACACTGGCATGACATTCAAACGTACCACAACTTCAGTATATAAGGGATGTCTCCCCCACTGAATGGCAATCTTGTGTTTCCCAGGCAAATCAAGATTCCTCACGAAGACCTTGTCTCCTGGTAACAGTCCTTGGGCTCTCACTTTACTGTCATCTCCCTTTGTTAGCTTGGCTTCTCTTCCCAGATGTTTCGGTGGCTAGTCTGTGCACACAGTCCAACCGATCTCTGAGCCTTTGCCCATACTGTAAGTATGTTTTAGAACATGTTCCATCAGCAGAAACTCTAAAACTAATGTCCACAGTAGGGATGGGTGGACCCGAAAAGGTCCTGACCCTTATTATCAGGATCAGAATCCAGGCCAAAGTCCTGATTAGTTCTGATAAGTTCTGATTTAAATCAGAACCTTTTGTAAAACATGCAGAAAACTGAAAATCTGCCATAAAATTACACAAAACGGCACCAAGTTTTATGACACACGGAATTGTAAACAGCTTAGTTATTAGAATTGTTGGCTTTTTTTTTGCCTGAAAACCCACAGTTTTAATTCCGCTGCAGCCTTTCACATGTCTGCTCTATACCAGTGAACTACCGATCACTGCTGTGTGACTACTACTGCAACAAATGCTTATTTAGAACAATCTAATATCATTGGCCTCTTGTGTCATCAGTAGCAGACGCAAATTAGAAATGTAAAAACAGTTAACAAAATCAGTAGCAACAGACACTGGATACAAATATTGTACCAAATGGTGTACCTCTGATGTAACCCTCGGGGTGGTCTGTTACAACATAGAAAGGGATGCCACAGCCAGCCCACTGGTGCAGTGGCTGGATTTCCGTTTGTGACACCAGCAACCCGGGTTCAGGAGCGGACCCTGGTCACTGGAGGGCTGGCTAGGGGAGAAGGCTTCAGCATCCCAGGGACTGCTTGCCTTCTCCGGGGGGAGGAGGGGGACAAGGCTCGAAGCTTGCCTGACCCCGGGTGGAGGCTTGAGGTACAGCAAGTTCTACTAGTAGCAGGGTGGGCCAGGGGTGCTGCATGGCAGATGTCGGCACCCAGCGCCTTGACATCAAAGCACCGGCCACATAGAAAAGAAACAGGGAAAATTATGCCAGAGTGCCGAGAAGAAGGAGCACCAGAACTGACCCTGATAGTTCCTGCCTGCCTGATTGCCAGGGACCCAACAAAACCAACAAAGTATCAGGGCGTCCGGGCCCCACCTCATGCCTGCCTGGGGGCTATGTCCACGGCTCCATGGGGGTCCACCAGGGACTTCAGGTAAGGCAGTGAAGCGGAGTAGCTACATGGGTGTCTCCCGATGATGCGGAGCTCTGGCATGGGTAAGGCGATAAATAGAAAGTTAAAAAAAAAAAAAAGGATGCCAGGCGAGCCCTTCCAACAGGCATGTTCCAGACCATCAGGCTACCCCTGTATCTTCGGAAGGGTTTAGTATGTTTCAAGCAACTTGGTGCCAGGAACCTCAGTGCAGGGTGGTGTGAGAAATAGGGACAGCCAGCCCCAAGTAAACTGGAATGGAACAGTAACTCACACTTAGGCAGAAAAACAGTCTGGACACAGAAATGCTGTGTAAAGTTGCACTTGTTTGGTGCAGATCCACATACATTAACAGACAATGCACAGCAGTGATACTTAACATAGAAACATAGAAGTTGATGGCAGATAAGGACTGCAAGGCCCCTCCAGTCTGCCCATTCCTTTTTCTACCTTATAAATGTGCCATCGGCCTTTGCTCTGTCAGTGGCCTATCTATTCATACTCATCTGTATTGCTCCCTTATGCCTATCCCATGCCTGTTTGAAGCTCTGCACTGTATTCATAGCCACCACTTCCTGAGGTAGGCCGTTCCATGCATCCACCACCCTTTCCGTGAAAAAGAATTTCCTCACATTCCCCCTTAATCGGCCTCCCTTTACTCTCATGCTGCGTCCTCTTGTCCTGCTATTTTTCTTATATTTAAACATGTTAGACTCTTTCACAGTGTTCATGCCCTTAACGTGTTTGAATGTCTCGATCATATCACCTCTCTCCCTCCTTTGCTCAAAGGTATACATATTGAGCTCCATTAATCTGGCCTCATATGTTTTCTGATGCAGTCCCTGCACCATTTTGGTTTCCCTTCTCTGGACTGCCTCAATTTGGTTAATGTCCTTGTGAAGGTGTGGTCTCCAGTACTGCACGCAGTACTCCAGATGGGGCCTAACCAGTGTCTTGTAAATAGGGATTATTACCTCCCTCTTATGACTTGCAATACCCCTACCAATACACCCTAACAGCCTCCTAGCCTTACCTACTGCTTTAGAGGTCTGCTTGGATGATTTCAGATCATCGGTGATGATGATGCCCAAGTCTCTTTCTTCCTTTGTGACTGCCAGCAACTCCCCTCCCAGCCTATAGGTGGCTTCAGGGTTTCTCTTCCCTACGTGCATGATCTTGCACTTCTTTGCATTAAATCCCAGTTGCCACTCTTCTGACCATTTTGCTAGTTTATCCAGATCTCCTCTCATTCTGCCCACACCATCTGGATCATCTACTCTGTTGCAGATCTTGGTGTCCTCTGCAAACAGACAAGCCTTACCCTCTAGTCCATCTGCAGTGTCACTAATGAAGATATTGAAGAGGATTGGCCCCAGGACTGATCCCTGAGGTACCCCACTTGCGACTTGCATCTCTTCTGACTGTATACCATTTACCACCACTCTCTTTTTTCTGCCCGTCAACCAGTTTGCCACCCAGTTGACCAACTTCTGACCCACCCCAAGCCTACCCAGCTTATTTATCAATCTTCTATGTGGAACAGTGTCGAAAGCTTTGCTGAAGTCAAGGTATGTGACATCAACTGCATCCCCTTGGCCAACACTCTGGTTACCCAGTCAAAGAAATCTATGAGATTAGTTTGACAGGACCTTCCTTTTGTAAACCCATGTTGTCTTGGATCCTGTGCCCCTATGGATTCCAGGTGTTGCACTATCCTTTCCTTAAGGAGTGCCTCCATAATATTGCCCACTACTGAGGTAAGACTGACTGGTCTGTAGTTCTCTGCCTCTTCCCTGCTACCACTCTTGTGGAGCGGGATCACATGAGCCCTTCTCCAGTCTTCTGGGACCTCTCCTGTGCTCAAAGACTCACTAAATGGTTCTGCTAATGGCTCTGCTAGTTCCACCCTTAGCCCCTTAAGTACCTTGGGATGTATGCCATCACGTCCCATTGCCTTGTCCATCCTGAGCTTAGCGAGCTCTTGTAGGACCATTCCTTTTGTGAAGGGAGTAGTGCTCACCTCCCTCTCCCCCCCCGTGTCCATGGTGCTGAGCTGTGGGCCCTGCCCTACCTTCTCTTCAGTAAATACTGAGCAGAAGTATTTAGGATAGATGCTCTTACAGGGTCCTCCTCCTCACATGCCCCCTTTTCTCCTTTGAGCTAAGCAATACCCCCTCTGGACTTTCTCCTTTCACTAACTACTTACAAATAGAAAATCCTGTAATAGACAGCCCTAGTCTAGACGGTCTAACACACACTTGTTAGAAGGGCTCACCTGGCATCCCTTTTTACATAAGGCAGTATAATGGTTTATCCACTCTGATTAAGGAGCCCGCTGAAGAACTGCCATGGGTGCCATTCTCCAGAAATCGTGAATTTCCATAACCTCGCTGCACTGAGAGAAATCACTCACATACTTGGAAAACATACTGTAACAGTATCTGTGCTTCCGACTGGCAAGCTTGAGTGCTGACCCCTGGCTATTTGCTAAGCTGCTGTGTTCTTTCATGTGTTGCCGCATCATGAGGGGTATTGTGCACTGTTTGATGAGCAGGTGCTACAGTTCTTTGTGTATGGCTATATACATTGTACTGTCATACTGCCATTATGCTGTAAGCTGCAGACGTGATCACAGCTCGGGGCTGTATTTCAAAACTACCTGCTATTGCACTGATTGAAACACTTGGAGAGCAGATCAGGTTAGAAATTTATTTTGTGGCTGGCGCGATCAGGTTGGGGGTTCCATTAGACGCCAGGGAATAGGGGTGTGACAGGGTAGAACAGGACCCTGTCCCAGCTGTTATGGAGAAAGTGTTTAAATGCAAGGATCCTTCCTTTTCTGTCTCTTCTCTGTCTGATTGTGCAACCAAATTTTCCTGTGAGACTTTGGACTTGATCAACCCGAACAGTCTCACATTTCTTTGCCTCTCACTGTCTCTCAGTTTTCTCTTGCTGTCTGTTTTTCTCCCTTGCATATCAGCTAATATAAAAATATGTGCAAATCACTGTATGAAAATGAAACTGATATTGGGATCCCTTGAGTTTGGAAAATATATTGTGTTACTGTTGAAATGTATATATTCATATTTTGAGATGACTGCAAAGAACTATTGTAAATTCTAGAGGTTACTTCAATGCAAATCTCTGAGCCTTTTGCAAGAGCTGTGCAGGGGGGACCTCAAGAAGCACACTGTGTTCTACTGTGTTCATCCTGCCTAATATTTAAGTGTGGGGGTTGAAATGACTTATAAGAGGAGCTGAGCTGCAATTTCAGGGAGATTAGAAGAAAAAGGGACACACAGAGACTGAAGGAAGATTTTAGTTTACATTTCCTCTGTACACAGTTATTATGAACAAGTTTATTTTTCTTATGTTACTGCTACTGTAAATAAAAATGTCTGGTGAATTCTACAACTGCTCCTGGTTTTCCCTATGCTTCCTGGCCTGTACTTCGATGCCAGATGGTGTCAGAATTGGGATTTGAACTCACACCTCCAGAGGAGACTGCAATGGCTGGATGCCTTGCAAGCTATCAAAGGCAAAGGCTCTAGCACAGACCCAGAAAAGCAACAAAATGCAAGCAATTTAAAAGCCATTAAACTTAGTAAGTTGTATCCCTCAGATGATATTGAAGCATACCTGACAACCTTTGAAAGAGTTGCCACAGCCTGCCAGTGGCCAAAGCAGCAATGGACAATCAGACTGATACCCTACCTGACAGGGAAAGCCCAGCTTGCCTACATCAGTATGGACACTGCACAGTCAGAAAACTATGACCTGGTGAAAAGTGAAATCCTGAAAAGGTATGACATCTGCGGCAAGACCTACAGGCAGAGATTTAGATCTCTGAGGTACAACTCGGTCGACAATAATCGAGAAGCCTTCACACAACTCAGAGAACTCCTGATAAAATAGATCCAACTTGAAAGCAAAACAGTCCCACAGATCATCGACACATTTGTCATGGAGCAATTCATCAACATCTTGCCTACAGATGTGCAGCTGTGGGTAAAGGAACACTGACCAGGGAGTGGGAAAAAGGCTGTTTCTTTGTCCGAGGACTACCAAATGGCCAGAGAGATGCCACCGCAGCGAGGTAACAGCCAAGCACTGGTAAGACATTCTTTTTCCCATTTAAACTCCAAGCCTGATAAGAACTCTGGTAGGGGTAACAAATCTGTGCCAAAATACGTTATCTGCTATAAGTATAATAAGCCAGGCCATTTTGCAAGAAATTGCTGTAGTAAGGTGAGTGGCACTGGAGTGGATTTGTCCTTGGCAAATTGGGGCAAGTACTTAACAGGTGTGAAGGTGGGGAATAAGACTGTGAAGGGACTCATTAATTTAGGAAGCAGACAGACCCTATTGCTTGTTAAAGTGCTGGGAAAACTCTGTGCAAAAGGACCAGGTACTGGTGTCATTTGCATCCACAGGGACACTCGATACTATCCCACCACCCAAGTGACTCTAAATGTTAAGAGTTTGTTGCACTACATGAAAGTGGGGGTAGTACCCAAGTTATCTGTACCTGTGATTATTGGAAATGACTTTCCAGGATTTACTGAGTTGATCAGAGAGGGAGTAAATCCTGATATTTCAGCAACTGTGGTGACAAGAGCCTAGGCAAAGAAAATTTCAGATGGTGGGGAAATTTTTCCTGTCAGTGATTTTGATTCAGACTTGTCTGAGCACAGCTCCAAGATCCAAAAATCCAGGAAAGAAAGATGAAGCCTGAAGAAACTATGGCAACAAATGACTGACGGACATGAAGGGTTAAAATATGAAAATGCTGAAACTAAATTGTTAACTGATTGTGCTTACCTTTCACAGCAAGCTAACAAGGTTTCTCTCCAGGGTTATTTTAAGCATCTGGGGGTAAAACCAAAACCGGGTGGACCAGTATTTAAAAAAATGTAATGGGTTAGTGTACAGAGTTTAGGTTAAATCTCAGACACAGGAACAGACAGAATAATCGGTTATACCACAGAGGTACAGAACAGAGTTATTACAGATAGCACATGATAGTCCTATGGCTGGACATTCAGGGTGGGATTGTACCCTTGCCAGATTGCTGTATAGATTTTACTGGCCTGGAATTCATGAAGATGTTGCTACCTATTGTAATTCCTGTGCTGAGTGTCAGAAAGTAGCCCCAGTCACTAGAAAAGACACGGTGCTCCTGGTGCCCCTATTTGATAGATGTGCCTTTTGAGAGAATTGCAATGGATGCGGTTGGTCCTTTACACAAAAGTAAAAAAGGTAATAGATTTATCCTGGTAGTATGTGACTATGGTACTCGATACTCAGAAGCGGTTCCAATGCGTACTGTTACAGCCCCAAAAGTTGCAGCAGAGCTTGCCAAAATGTTCAGCAGAGTGGGCATACCTAAAGAAATTATTACTGATCAGGGGAGTAATTTTGCTGCTGCATTGCTTAAGGAGCTGTACAGACTACTAGATATCACTGCCATAAGAACTTCCCCCTATCACCCTCAGACAGATGGTCTTGTTGAGCATTTTAATCAAACCCTAAAACGCATCTTAAAAAGGTTTGTAAAAGGGGAAGGGAAAGACTGGGATCAATACTTGCCTTACCTAATTTTGCTTACAGAGAGGTGCCACAGGCATCAACAGGGTTTTTACCATTTGAAATGCTATATGGTAGGCAGCCAAGAGGGCCATTGGATGTGATAAAAGAAACATGGGAAGATAACCCCACTCAGAAACAATCTATAACATTTTACATGTGTGCCCTAAGAAAGAAGTTGGCAAAATTTGTTGGAATTGCCCATAGTAAATCCGGTTGTAACTCTTGTTAATCTGACTTTCAAAAATAAATAAATAATCAGGAGGAGGTCCAAAACCAGCAGACAGTATATTATGACCATGGGGTAAAAGAAAAAGTTTTCAAGCCAGGTGAAAAGGTTTTGCTACTGTTACCCACAACAGAAAATAAGCTGTTCATGAAGTGGCAAGGGCCCTATAAGGTTTTTAGACATACTGGCACTGTTAACTACGAGATTCAGACCCCTGACAGGAAAAATCCTACTAAGATATACCATACTAACCTCCTCAAGAAATGGGTTGAAAAAATGCCAAAAGCTGCTTTGCTGGTTTTACCAGAAACCGACAAAGAAGATATTGATGTAGCTTATGACGGTAGCCTGTGATGTGGGTGACTGAATGTCAGCGACTGGTCATAAGGATGACTGCACAATGGTGCCAACAATGTGGGTGACCTTGGGGTTCACCTCTTTCCCTGAGTTGCCCCCCCCCAGAGTAGGAATCCTAATTAAGGGGAGTGCGGGGGACCAAGCCCCCTGCATTAAATAAGATACTGTTTTTCAGTCACCCTTGTGGTTGTGTGCCATTATGACCAGTCGCTGACATTCAGTCACCCTTGTCACATAGCACACTTATGACAGACTGGAACAAACTGTAAATGCTGATGCTGTAAAGGTGAATGCTTCCTTAACCTCAGAACAAACTGCAGACATTCGTAATGTGCTAAAGACATTTAACAGTACTTTTACCATGGTAACAGGCTGAGCAAAAGGGGTTGAGCAAGTAATAGTGACAAGGAATGCTTGTCCTATTAGGCAAAAGACATACAGGTTGCCAGAGCGGTTAAGAGCTGATGTGGTTAAGGAAATACAAAAAATGAAAGAACTGGGTATCATAGACGAGTCAAGGAGTGCTTGGTCATCTCCCATGATAACTATAAACAAAAAAGAAGGGGGTGTTAGAATCTGTCTTGATTTTAGGAAACTTAATCAAGTGTCAGAATTTGACAGTTATCCTATGCCCAGAACAGATGATTTGGTGGACAGACTGGGGAGTGCAAAGTATATCAGCACCCTGATCTCACCAAGAGTTACTGGCAAATACCTTTAGCTAAAGAATCCAGAGACAAAACTGCATATGCCACCCCTATAGGATTCTACTAGTTCACCACCATGCCATTTGGTTTACATGATGTGCCAGCTACATTCCAGTGGTACATGAATGTAATATTATCCCCTTACACTGCTTATTGTGCTGCGTACCTGGATGATGTGGTATACAGTCCAGACTGAAAAAGCCACCTGGAACAGCTATGAGCAGTTATCCAAGGTATCAAAAATGCAGGTCTGACTATTAATCCTACCAAATGTGCACTGGGCACGAAGGAAACCAGATATCTGGCTATGTGTTGGGAAATGGAGAGGTTAAGCCAGAGATATCTAAAATAGAACCTGTAGCTAACAGCCCTGTCCCTAAAACAAAGAAACATGTCAGGTCATTTTTAGGGCTGGCTGGTTATTACTGGAGATTTGTTCCCAACTTTGCTGAATTAGCTACTCCCCTCACTGAACTCATGAAAAAACGGTACCCAAATCATGTGAAATGGACCCCAGAGTGTGATGAAGCTTTTCAAGCCATAAAGGCTGCAATATATTCAGAACCTGTATTAAGAAGCCCAGACATTAAGAAACCACTTTTGCAACAAAGAGATGCATCTGAGGTAGGCCTACGTACTGTCCTAAGTCAAAATATAGATGGGAAAGAACATCCTATTCTGTACATAAGTAGGAAATTGCATGACAGAGAGGAAAGGTACTCCACTATTGAAAAGGAGTGTTTAGCAGCAAAGTGGGCCATGGAGTCCCTTAAATTTTATTTACTAGGAACTGATTTTGTTCTCGTAACTGATCACAATCCTCTCTGTTGACTTAACCAGATGAAAGATAAAAATTCCAAGATCACAAGGCGGTACCTGGCACTACAGCCATTTAAATTCACAGTGATGCACAAACCTAAAAGATTAGCAATGCTGATTTTTTGTCAAGATATGGATCAGGAATTGAGGGTTCTAAAGGTTGAAAAAAAACAAATGTATGAATTTCAACTTTACTATTTGCCGTATTGTTATTAAAAAAAAAATGATGAAAATGTGCTTAATTGCTGAAAGTAGCAAATGTTATTTGAGAACAGAAAGTTTTGGAAACCTGTTTAATAAAACAGGTTCCCTCTTAAGGAGGGGGTGTCTGTGACAGGGTAGAACAGGACCCTGTCCCAGTTGTTATGGAGAAAGTGTTTAAATGCAAGGATCCTTCATTTTCTGTCTCTTCTCTGTCTGGTTGCGCAATCAAATTTTCCTGTGAGACTTCGGACTTGATCAACCCGAACAGTCTCGCAATTCTTTGCCTCTCATTGTCTCTCAGTTTTCTCTTGCTGTCTGTTTTTCTCCCTTGCATATCAGCTGATATGAAAATCTGTGCAAATCATTGTGTGGAAATGAAACTGATATTGGGATCCCTTGTGTTTGGAAAATATATAGTGTTACTGTTGAAATGTATATTTTTAGATGACTGCATAAAACTATTGTAAATTCTAGAGGTTACTTCAGTGCAAATCTCTGAGCCTTTTGCAAGAGCTGTGCAGGGGGCCTCAAGAAGCACATTGTGTTCTACTGTATTCATTCTGCTTGATATTTACAAGGACAGGATGCTTGAATTAAGAGTGGGGGGGCTGAAATGACATAAGAGAAGCTGAGCTGCAATTTCAGGGAGATTAGAAGTAAAAGGGACACAGAGACTAAAGGAAGATTTTATTTTATTTTTCCTCTGTACATAGTTATTATGAACAAGTTTACTTTTTTTATGTTACTGCTACTATAAATACAAATTTTTGGTGAAGTCTACAACTGCTTCTGGTTTTCCCTATGCTTCCAGACCTGTGCCTCGACGACAAGGGGATGTGGATGACGGTAAGGTACCTGGACCCAGGGACTGATTTAAGGCTGGTGGGTGAAAGTGTGTGTGTGTGGGAGGGGGGGCACTAGACACACCAGGGAATACATTTTTTTTTTTTTTACATTTTTTTAATTTTCTAGCCATACGTGGCTGGCGGACCCAGACTCAGCACATTAATGCAATGGGTTCTTATTGATCTGGGTCCACTGGACCCCATTAGATCAGGGGGGGTCTGATTTTTGGCAGGTCGGTCCACCCATCCTTAGTTCACGGGTAGTCTTACTTCACTTTCTAACATGAGATAGTAAGTCGAATAGCTAGTTAAATCATTTTCTGTACAGTTGTAAGTGTGCACAAGGGTGCTGTCTCAACTTATTTTGTACTTTGTTTACTATTTGTAACTTGTAATACAAACATATACGAACATACGAAATTCGCCAACAGACAAAGGCCTAGAGGTCTATCAAGTCTGCTCGAATGTGTAGCTAGCACCCCTTATTCTGCAACTGCCCCCCATCCCCCCTTCCCCTCCATTGACCTTCCCCCTTGTCCTGTCCATCCCCTTTTGAAGCAGTCCACTGTTCTACTGGATACCACTTCTGCATGTAATGAATTCCACCCAGCTACCACTCTCTCTGTAAAAAAGTGTCTCCTCATCTCCCTCCTGAACCTTCCTCCCTCCAGTCTCATATCATGGCCCCTGGTGTCCATCCCCTCCCTTACTTTGAACAGCCCCTCTGTACCAGTCTTGTTTATTCCTTTCATGTACTTATAGGTTTCAATCATGTCCCCGTCCCTCCTCTCCTCCAACGAGTATATGTTCAACTCCCTCAGCCTCCTCTCGTATGATAATTCCCCCAGCCCCTTGATCATCTTTGTCTCCCTGCACTGCACCCTCTCCAGTAACTTAATGTCCCTCTTCAGATACAGGCGCCAGTACTGCATGCAGTACTCCAGGTGCAGTCCAACTAACAACCTACACAGTGGCAGTATCACCTCCTCCCTCCTCAAGGATATACCCCTTGCATTGCAACCCAGCATTTTGCTGGCCTTTGCAGCTGCCTTCCTACATTGTGCCAAGTTGTTCATTGACCCTGTAATGAGCACCCCAGATCCTTCTCCTCCTCTGTCTGGGCTAGCTGCTCTCCCCCCAGGTGGTAACTCCTCCTTGGATTCTTCAACCCAAAATGCAGCACCTTGCACTTTTTGGCATTAAAACCCAGTTGCCAGATTTTTGACCAGGCTTTAAGCTTTGCCAGATCATCCTGCAACCCCTGCCATCCCCCTAGGTCATCCACCACTGCTCCCATCTTGACATCATCAGCAAACAGACTGATCTTGCTCCTGATGTCCAATGATATGTCTGCAATGAATATCCCAAATACTGGTCCCATCACTGAGCCCTGTGGAACACCACTTATCACTGCTCTTGGGTGTGACAGCTCCCCACCTGCCACCACCCTCTGTTGCCTTCCCTGAAGCCAGTTCCCTACCCATCTCACCAGCTTTGCACCTGCCCCTGTGCCTTCTAACTTACTTCCCAGCCTCCCATGTGGCACCGAGTTGATTGTCTTACTGAAGTCCAGATACAGGACATCCACTGCATGGCCCCTGTCCACTTGCATAGTTACCCAGTCATAGAACTCCACCAGGATGGTTTGGCAGGATCTGCCACACATGAAGCCATGCTGCCTGATGTCCTGTAGTCCTTTGGCCTCTAGGAGGGCCACCAGCCTCTCCTTCAGGATAGTCTCCATCAGCTTACCCATGATAGATGTCAGGCTCACCGGTCTGTAGTTTCCCAGTTCATCCTTGGGGGCCACTCTTGTGGAGAGGCACCACATGAGCCATCCTCCAATCCTGAGGTACACATCCTGAGTGTAGTGCAGCATTAAATAGGTCTGACAATGGTCCCACAAGGACCTCTGCCAGCTCCTTCAGTACCCTGGGGTGGATGCCATCCAGGCCTGGCACCTTGTCCACCCTCAGTGCCTTCAAACCCTCCCAAACTCTGCCTTCCATGATTTCCCCATTTGTCACCCCCTCCCCCCATTTCTGCTGTTCCTCCCCCCATGGGTATCTCCCCCCTCTTCTCCTTAGTAAATACTGAGCAGAAGTAATCATTTAGCACTTCTGCCTTACCGCACCCTGCTTCCACCCAACCCTACTCCTTCCTAAACCTTACTATGTGGTCCTTACAACTCCTTTCTCCATAATGTACCTAAAGAAGTCCTTCGCCCCCTTCTTAATGTCTTGTGCCAGCCTGAGCTCCGTAGATGCCTTGGCTCCCCTTACTGCCCGTGTCACCGTCTTCGATTTCATCAGGTTCTCCTCCCTGTCCTCCCCCTCCCGGTTGTCTTGTACCTCCTAAAGGCAGCTCTTTTCCTCTTTACCCTTTCCATGACCTCCTTGCTCAACCAGCTCAGTTTCTTAGCCCTAGCCTTATTGCTCTGGGCCTTGCAGCAGGTTTTGGTTGACTCCACTATCCCCAGCTTTATGAGCTCCCACCTCTGGTTAGTGCCCATACTAGGGTGAATTCTTTTTTTTCCAATATAATGTTTATTTAAGTTTTTTAACAAATACACCAGACAGGATCATGCTTAACAAACTCAAACATATACATACCAAAACAAGATACATGATCCCATCCCCTCCCACCCCATCCCCCAAATCACCCATTCCCCGACAGTAACGAAACATGGCAATCCAAGATAAATAGTTACATAACAAGGTACAACCTAAATGGTGTATACCATATGTAAAGGAGCCCAGATCTTCTCATCTTTTGATTTGTTATTGAGACTAGATATAGTTTTTTTCTGTTCTAAGATTGGCTAACAACTCATTAAGCCATTCAGAATAAGAGACTGTTCCTGTATTTTTCCAATATTTAAGGACCAGTATAAATCAAGGTGATATGGTATTTTCGAATATTCACTGATACCTGTGAATAATCCCCTAGAAGACAAACCTCCTGGGTAAATAGATTGGTTAAGTCGAGCAATGGGTCTATATTATCCTTAATATTATTCCAGAGGGGGGTTATCTTGGGGCACTCCCAAAAAATATGAAACAAAGTACCTTCCTTCTGCAGGCACCTTGTACATTGATTAGAGCTTATTACACCCCACTTGGCCAATTTTTGTGGAGAGTAATAAAGGTTATGCAAGATGTTAAACTGCATGAGACATAACCTATCTTGTGTAACAAAACGGTGACAGTTACCCCACAGGGCTGACCAATCTTTCTTCCAATATGGAAAAAAGTCAGACCAGAACTCTGTGGGTCCAAGAGAATCTGGAAAGCGCCAATCATATACTATATTATACACTTTAGAAATTACTTTAGAGGAATTAACTAAAGGACACAGATCCAAGTGAAAAGAAAATTTAGGGGATGTAGGAACACTTTTTTCAAATTTTTTGATAAGAAGATGTCTAAGTTGAAGGACTTTAAAATAGTCCTTTGTTTGCACTCTAAATTTCAATACAAAATCTTCTGTAGATAGCCATGATCCTTCCTCGTTGAGGAATGAGGACAGTCTTCCCTCTCTTAATCTTGGTAACCATGTAGGGGATAGATTCTTACTATCTATTTTGAAAGCTGGGGAGTTCCAGACCAATTGTGAAGTATCCAAATTATGTTTATATTTTAAGAATCCACACAATTGTGAATGAATTCTAATGGATGTCACTACCATGGTATCTTTTAACTTTTTCGGCAAGGAAGATACATTTAAGAGTAATAATGTGGAGGGGGCTATGTTGCATGAATGAATCATTTCCAACTCTATTTTAAGCCATGGAGAAAGAACCGTAGAGGGATTAGGATCTAACCACTTGAGATATTTAGCAGTGTGGCTGGCCCAGTAATACATAATAAGGTATGAAAGTCATAGGCTGCCCTTAAGTTTAGGCGCGGCTAATTTGTAATATGCTAGTCCTGGTCATTTCTTAAACCAGATGAATTTTACCATTAAACTCTGAAATTTTTAAACCAACTCTCAGGTAAATAAATATTAAGTAATTGAAGAGGATATAATAATCAGGAAAAACATTCATCTTAATCAAGTTTATTCTTCCCCATAAAGAAATGGGGAGAGCCGACCACCGTTCTAAATCTTGAGTCACTGTTAGTAATAACAAGTCAAAGTTCTTTTTGACAGTAAGCTGTGTACTCCTGGTTAGCTCAATGCCCATAGAGTCCTTAGACCACAAGAGACCTAAAGCAGTAACATTATTCTTGAAAACTTTGTGATTCAAAGGGAATACAATAGCCTTACCAACATTTAATTTATAATTTGAGAATCTACTGTATTTCTCTATATTATCTAACATAGCTGGGATAGAGGACTTCGGTTAAGAAAGCTGTAAAAGCAAATCATCTGCATAAGCAGCGACTTTAATTTCGGTGCCCAAAATTGTGAGTCCCTGAACTTTTGGACATAGGAACAGTTTATGGATTAATGGTTCCAAATAAAGGTTAAAAAGTAAGGGGGAGAGAGGACAACCTTGCCTAGTGCCAGACTATAAGGAGAAGGATTCAGAGATTACTCCATTTCCTGATATTCCGGCAGTCAGGTTTTGATAAAGAGCTTTCACCCACCCCTGAAATTGTTGAGGGAAGCCAAAGAGTTTAATGTTTGAAGTAAACAATTCCAATTGACTCTGTCAAAAGCCTTCTCGGCATCCAGTGATACCAATGCCACTGGAAAGGGGTCGTCCCTAGACACTGAGAAGACATGGGAAAGAGTACGAAGGTGATCCACAGAAGCTCTTTCCCCCATGAAACCCACCTGCTGCATACCTATTACGTTAGGAAGTATTAAGGTAAGCCTGTCTGCTAAAATTTTGGTTAGAATCTTTATATCTTGGTTCAATAAAGAAATGGGTCTATAACTTTCCACAAGTTCTAAATTTTAACCCGTCTTTGGCAAAAGCACAATAAGTGCCTCAAATAAGTGGAATCCACTTGTGTACCCGATAAAATGTGTTGATATAATGAAAGAAGATGTGGGGTGATTGTTCCTTAAAACATTTATACAAATTGTACGAAAAACCATCAATTCCTGGTGTTTTATCAAAGGGAAGGCCCTGTATCACCTCCATAATTTCCAGAGTTGAAACTGGGGCTACTAGCTTCCTTCGCTGGGCTTTGGAAAGAAGGGGTAATTGGGCCTCCACTAAATAGGAGGACAAACTCAAGTCGGAAGGCGAATTGGGCATTTCTCCACATAATTGTTTGTAATACCTAGTAAATTCTGAGACAATTTCCTGTGGAGAGGCTCTCAAAGATCCGTCCATAGTACAGCGAATAGGAGGGATAAATCGGGCAGATTCCTGTTGTTTAATTCTGTGAGCCAACAACTTTCCCGCTTTCTCTCCTTGATCTGTGTAAGAGGCCCTTGTATGTAAAATCGCAAATTCCACTCTTTCATTAAGTAAACCTATATAAGAATCTTTCAATTTAGCAAGTTTTTGTTTAACCTCATCGGATGAGTGTGATTGTAGGTTTATTTCCAAGGCTCTGATCTGGGATAATACAGCCTCTGTTTCACCTCCTGTCCCTTTTTTCAAGCAGAAGCCATCCCAATTAAAATACCCCGGAGGTATGCCTTAAAAGCACACCACAGAATGTCAGGCTTGGTGTCCTCAGCAAAGTTCAAATCAAAAAATTGTCTCATATGTTCTTTAATACAATCTCTATTTTTAGATTCTTTAATCAATTGATCATTCAACTTCCACCTAGTTTGATGTTTGGGCAATGATGTAAGAGATATCCTGATCAGCACAAGAGAATGATCAGAAGGAGGGCCAGGTTGAATAACTGAGGTTATTACTCTGGGTAAGAATGCCTGGGATATGTAAGCAATAATACCCAACAGGGTGGGCGGTATTGTGCTATACTGGACCGCCCAGGGGCGTAATGAGGCCCGACGCCACAGACGGAGGGCCTTATAGCCCCTGGAAGGTCCGGTATAGCACAATACAGCCCACCCTGGAGGGTATTATTGCACTTAGAAAATGGGTACTGTAAAAAAAAAATTAGTTAAAAAATGTTAATGAAAAATAACTTTAAAGTAAGTTTTGAAATAAAATAGTTCCTCCGCCTGCAGTTGGCTATTGTTATGTCTGAAAACAGTACTTAAAAACTGCCTCCTTTTTTTCTGCAGTATCTTTTCATTCCCCGGTCCTCTCCCCCAACCCCAACAGAAAAACACAGGCACAGAGACTGTCAATTTAATTTGTCTTCCTGCAGTTTCTTGTTGCCGCCCCCCCACACACACACACACACATACTGTATGCACACATTGCAGGCGAATGATCATGCTATCTGGAGCTGCTTAGAGGGTCAGAAGGTCTGAAGGCGAACAGAGAGAGCTGGTAAAAAAAAAAAGTGCCCCCCCATATTAGTGTGTCCCCTACTTTGTTTCTGCACCCCAGTGATCTAGTTTATTTGTTTAATGTCCTGTCAGTGGAATGAGTGGAGAATGAAGAACTAAAGCTAAATAAATGAGAGACAGTACTGCGGAACCTGCACTTTCAGCTTGGATTTGAGCTAAGGACTTTTATCCCAGTTGAGCCTCTGTA
The DNA here is from genome assembly GCA_016271365.2 of Neoceratodus forsteri. Taxonomy (NCBI): domain Eukaryota; kingdom Metazoa; phylum Chordata; order Ceratodontiformes; family Ceratodontidae; genus Neoceratodus; species Neoceratodus forsteri. The sequence goes on along the minus strand of CM057455.1, from coordinate 1,364,929,241 downwards.
GTTGTGGGTTTGGACTCATTGTCATGGTTACTCCCCTCCCAAAAAAAGAGAAATGAGCTGATCCTTGGTAAAATACTGTTTTGTTTTCTTGTTTTTATTTCTTTCTTTCAAGACTTTTTGCTTCTGCGTATGGGTTGAGTGAGAGGTTGCAGGCGGCGGCTGCAGTAGTATCTAGCGACTGCAAGATGGATGGTTGGGAGCCATATAAGGAGGCGACCGTGGCAGTATGTAAAAATTAAGCACAAAACCAGGTGTGCTTTGGGTATAGTGTTGTCATCTTAGTTGTTATGGAGTAGTGAACGTAATTTTTCTTAGCAGGGTGATGTTGTGGCATTTAAGTGAGCAGACATCGGACTGGGGAGCTGTGCTGAGAGTTTAACTTCTGCTCCCCTGGACACACAGACATGTTGCCGTTTGCACAGCCAGCTTTGTTTAAATTCATGGTTTTCAGTCGGCGGTCATTTAGCGCGACCACGTCGTTAGAAAAACTAACAAAAAAGGAGAGTGTGGTGACCACAATCGGCAGACCAGCTAGGAAGGCGTTTGCTCACTCCAGTGTATGAGGTCGGAAGAAGGCTGCGAGCACGAGGTGACACAGGATAGTGCTGTCAGTTTGAAACAGAAAAATTAACAGGTGATGTCTGTTTCTTTTAGACTGTATACTTTTGTATCACTTTATTTTTTGGTCGGATGGTAGTTGCAGGGTTCAGGATGATGGCAGAGTGCCAGTGGATCGAGAGCTCACCTGTGAGAGCATGATGGTGCTGTTAACTTTATGCTGTTGACATGCTGACCAATGAAGTGTGGGCAAGCTGTACCGAGGAAGTTTCAGTTAAAGGAAAAAAAGTTACCGTACCAGTTTGCTTGACAGATGCCCGGACACTTGGGGGGTGGTATCTCTCGTTAAGTGAGAGAATAACATGGCCGCAATTTAGATGTGAAAATTCTATTGCCACAAGGATTTGGAATGTAATCAGGCAGCAGAGACAGGGACTCATTATTTCCCGGTCTCTGTTGCCTGATACCGGACCGGCTGGTTGCTGACCTTAGCCAATCAGCTTCCAGGATTTCAACATTTTCTAACAACCAATAGTCAATACGAGATGAGGATCTATGGACGGCGGATATGAAAGTGTATTCCTTATTCTCCAGATGTAAAACCCTCCATATGTCACACAAACCCAAGCGATCCATTAGCTCATGTAACTCCTACTGTGCTGGGGAAAGTGCTCCTGAAACATTACCAGAGTGATCCTTACCCGGATCAAGTACTAAGTTCAAATCTCCCCCTAAAATTATTGAAGCGGGTAATAATGGGAGGATGCTGTTAAGTAACTGCATAAAAAAGAGTGGGTCATCCCTATTAGGGCCATAAATGCTACCCAGTAAGAGTTCCGTAGAATAAAGGGTACCCCGTACCAGTATAAATCTGCCATGTGGATCTTTAACTTCTTGCATAACCTTAAATGGAATGCTCCTGTTAACAAGAATTAAAACCCCACAGCTATTAGAAGTACCTTGGGCTGCAAAGACCTGCCCTATTTGCAACCGTCTCATCTGAATGGCTTCCGGGTCTAGTAAGTGGGATTCATGAATAAAAGAAATGTTGGAGTGTAAGATATCCAGGTGCTTCAGAATCTTATACTACTTTAACTTTTTGCTGACCCCTGTAATGTTCCAGGTTGCAAAACAGACATCATTAGCCATCATTCCTACCCATTAAACATGTATGATACAAAACGAGATGAAATGTTATAAAGCAAACAAAGTACATATTTGTTCTGGACTGTGCCCACCCCCACCCCACTCCAACAGTTCCCAATACTCCCCAGAACACCACAAAAGAAACCAAGAAAAACTCTAATCTACGCCCCTTTTTATTTTGAAAACCCTCCCGCCTCCCACCCTCCTCTTTTCCATGATTCGTTTTGCAGCTCTCCACAAAATTCGCCCTCCCCCTCCTACCTCCCCACCACCTGTACTGTCCCCAGTAGCTCCATATGTAATAAAGACAGACTGATTAACAGGATAAACTATAGAGGAAGTACATACCAGCATCTAGCACCGGTACTTTATTAAACATATTACAGTACCTCCCCTTAATATTATCAACACATAACCCTATCTCCATAGAACAGAGCCTTTGGGGGTGCTGGAAGTTTCCCCTCGTGCTGAGGCTCATTATTTGCCTAATCCTACAATTAAACAATGATCTCTACCTATCCTATTATCCTACGAAGTTCCCCCCTACCATATGCCTGAAGAGGGAGCGAAAAAATATTGAAGAAATACAAATATAAAGAAAGGACATAAAGCTAATCTAACAACTTATCATCTGTATCTATCCTACCAAATGTTGAAAAATGCAGAGTCCCTAAAAAGGACAAGCCTTTAAATAAGACCAGAGGTTAAACCTCAGAACAGCTCTGCTCAAATAGGCCCCTTTATCTGAGTCTATATGTATCCCAACTATTGCTACCTTGTTACCATTGAGGGATACAGATACCGTCCCGTGCTCGACTTGAAATTAATGTGCTGCAAAACTGAGACTGCACTCCCCTCGTGTGGCTGCCTGGCGTAATAGCATCTTCACGTGTCCCCATTCAATTTACTGTGCAAGAAAAAATAATAAAAAGGAAAGGAAAACTCACTTATTCGGAGCTTATTCTGGGGGGTGATGCTTTATGATTCCCTCTAGTGGAAATATAACTCCCTCCAGGCAAACTTTACTTTCTACATTATGCTCTTTGTAATAAAATTTTTCTATGTAAAATCGCTTATATCCCAGTCTAACAAAAGAAAATTTCTATTCTTTCCAATGCAGAGTCATTTTAAAAGAAGAAATCTCTACTACTAGAATCTTTACAGTACCAGATATACCAAATACTAAAGCACCCTCTGAATTCAGGGTTGTGCTTTAAATGCAGCAAAGGGGCATCTGTAGTAAATCTCCAGCATACAAGTACCAACAGTTTTAACTGAGACAGACCTGTTATTTGGCATCCAACATTATGCCAAGACAGAACATAAATAAAATAAACATGTCCCCAAGCTACACTCTGCCTTTATACCCATAATTGGCCTGAAAGCAGGAAAAAAAAGCGATATCAGCACACAACTAAGCTTGTGCAACACTTAGTTCCAATGGTAACCCTGAGGAAGTCCCAGAAAAGACAGTCACAGTAGGACTTGAATCACAGTAGTCATCCCAAAACCTCAGCTCCGACTGTTTCTAGAAATACTTCTCATATCTCATCCAAGAACGATTTCCCAGGAAAATACTTGAAATGAAGCCATCCACTTGCTCAAATGTTTTTAAAAAGCTCAGGCATGGCCATCTTGAGACCCACGGTCGCCACTTCCAGTTCCTCATAAGAGGGCCATGTACCCAATATCAGAACCTGCAATTTAGCAGGATATAGCATTTTAAACTTAATTCCAGCAGCGATTAACTTGGTGACTAGAGGATGAAAGGCAGATCTACACTGTCGGACTGTAAGCGGTAGGTCTTGGGCTACTCGAATTCTCACTCCCTCCCATTGAAGATCTTGTATATTCCTTGCTTTAACAAAAAAAGTGCTGCTTTTCCAAAATATTTAGGAATCGGAAAATTAGGGGCCGGGGGGGAGCCCCACTCAGAGACGTAGGTCTAAGTGCCCTATGAGCCATTCAATAACATAACAGGAGCCATAAGGAGAGGGCCCAATTATTTTCTCCATGAATTTCTGCACAAATAAGACAGTGTCCTGCCCTTCTTCTGACTCAGGGAGACCAATAATTACCACGTTATTCCTGTGGCTACATCCTTGTAAGTCCTCCAATTTCTGTTCCATCTTGGTGAATTTTTGTTTTATGAGCACTATCTCGGGGTCCTGTTTGTCAGCTCTTCTCTCCAACGAGGTAAGTCGTGCTTCAATATCGGATGTCCTCAGGGCTATATCTTCAATAGCCTGCGAGACTGTTTTGATTTCTGTTGTAAGACTCTTCAGTTCCTCTTTGAATGGGTGAAATTCAGCCAAAAAGCTAGCAAGCATTAGAGGTTCTTGATCTGGACTCTGCTGCGGTGTCGACTGTACAGTAGACGAGATGTTAGCTCGCTGTTTCTTTGGGGCCTTTTCAGGCATAGCTGGAGGGGTATGTTTGGGCTGTGCTTTTTTCATTTCGACCTCCATCCCTCCAAAACCGGTCCCATAAGATGCTCTAGGACTTCCGACACCACTGGATTGCTTTTGCTGGCTTCACAAACCAATTTTAAAGTGATAATATTCAGAAAATATTGGTGGTAGGTAGGAGAGGTTGAATAAGGCGTCCTCTCAGGCTCGCTGCATCACGTGACCCCAATACTAGGGTGAATTCTGGCAAGGTACCCTTTTATCATTTCCCCCATCCTCCCAAAGTCAGCCCTCCTGAAGTCCAGCACTCTTGTGCCAGATTCCACTCCTTCCTTGCCCATATCCAATGTGAGCCATACTGAGTAGTGGTCACTCCCTGACAGCGGTTCTTTCACCGTAAGTTCTCTCACAAACTCTCCATTTGCCAGCACAAGGTCAAGGTAATGTTTTATATTGTACCTTTCCACACCCTGGAACAATGAGCTCTCTACATCTGCATCTGTAGTCGTTTGTGAAAATTGTGCTTTATACCCTCCTGGGTCGTACCTGAAGATAGGCATTTAATTGTGTAGTGTACCTACCCAGTTACCAAAAAACAGATAAATAAATAAATAAATATGTATTGCTCCATTTTGACATTTCTTTAGGATCTACAATACCAAGTAGTATGATCTACAGACTCCCGCACAAGGGGAAGAGCTGGACAGGGTACTTGTACAAGCCATCCACAGAATGACAGCTAAGGGAGAGGTGCTGCTGGTAGGTGACTTCAATCTGCCGGATGTGGATTGGAGCAACTAGGCTGCAGCCTCAGCCAGAAACAGAGATATCCTGGAAGCCCAGCAGGGGGCATTCCTAAGACAGCTAGTGATGGAGTCCACTCAAGAGGGAGTGACTTTGGACCTGCTACTCATCAACGAGGACAGAATTACAGACATAAAAGTGGGGAGCCATCTGGGATCAAGTGATCACAGTATGTTGTGGTTCAACGTAAGAACAGCAGAAGAGTCAAGCCACTCGAAAGCAAGGTCCCTGGATTTCAGGCAGGCCGACTTTGCAAAGATGGAGGAATGTCTTACAAAATCACTGGCAGAGAAGGAGAAAAGAGGGAGGGTGGAGGAATAATGGGAGAATCCTAAGGGAGTCATAATGGAGGCAACAAGCCATTGCATTAGGCAAGTAAACACTAGTTTACTAGGTAAGTGAGGACTAAAGGAAGCTATGAAGCCGATCTTGATTGTCCCCCACATTTGTGGGAAATTACACTTTGTTGTAGTTTTTGGAGAGGCAATGATCTACACCCTTTTTAAAGGATTCAAAGGTATTACAGTCTACTAACTCTTGTGGTAGCTGGTTCCAGAGCCTTGGTGTTCTTACTGAGAAGAAATTAAGCCTCCTGTTTGTTTTTGCTTTACACACCATTAGTTGTTGATTGCAAAGTCTAGGTACTATTTTTCTTTGTGTTTTACCAATACCACATTTGTCCATCAGAGAGGGTGATTTGAGAATTTTATATAAGAACAGAATATCACCTCTGGAGCGCCTAAACTCCAGTGAATGTAGGCCTGTTTTTTGAAGCCTCTCTGGATATGGTAGTGATGCTAAATGGGGCACCATTTTTGTTGCCCTTCTCTGAACTCTTTCAATCACTTAAATGTCCCTGACCATGTATGGACTCCACACTGGTGAACCATAATCTGTATATGGTCTGATGTGTGCTTTAAACAATGGGATAATACATTCCTCTGTCTTAGATATAAACGTACGGTTAATGCGCTTAAGTAGTGAATTAGCAGTTTTAGCTACGATTACAGTGATTAGAGGAGGATAATTTGTCATCTATCAGGATGCCCAAATTTCTTTCACATATTGAAGATTTAATGATAATATTGTATAGTATATAAGTTTGTTTGGGATTATTGTAACCTAAGTGGAGAACAGAACATTTGTCTGTATTGAATGTCATTTTGTTTTTCTGTGCCCAATGCTCTAATACTGAGAGGTCGTTTACTAATAAATCCATATTATAGTCGGAATCCACCCTACCACCTAATTTTGCATCATCTGCAAATTTCGAAAGTATGTTCCTGAAGCTAATCTGCATGTCTGAAATGAAAATATTGAATAGTACTGGGCCCAGAACAGATCCCTGTGGCACAGCACTGGTCACACCCATATTACTGGAATAGGCACCATTGATCCTAACATGCTGGGTCCTGTTGGTTAACCAGCAATTGATCCATTTTATTATGTTACAAGAAAACCTAGGTCTGATAGTCATTAGAGAATATTGTGAGTAACCTTATCAAATGCTTTGCTGTAATCCAGAGGATGACATCCATGGAATCGTATTGTCTAGTTCTTGGTTGACAGTATTGTAAAAGGCTATTAAATTGGTAGTGCAAGAAAAGCCTTGCTTGAACCCATGTTGTGAGCGGTCGATAATGCCTAGAGTTTGCATTTCTGCCTCTAATATGCCTTTAATAATGTTTTTCCATCACCTTACATGGGATGGAAGTAAGGCTGATGGGCCGGTAATTACTCACTATGGAACGGTTACCTTTTTTAAGTATAGGTACAACTGTAGCAGTTATCCAATCAGATGGAATGGTTTGTTCCGCTAATGATTTATTAAAAATAATGGAAAGTGATGTGGCAATATTTTCAGCTGTTTCAACTAAAAATCTAGGATTAATTAAGTCTGGTCCACAGCTAGTATTTGGTTTTACATTTTGTAACAAGGAAACTACTTCAGAAATAGTTATGGTGTGGTTATTTTCAGTAGAACTTAATATCATAGTATTTGTATTAATTATGACTGCATGATTTGAGAATACTGATGCAAAATAGGTGTTAAATGTGTCGGCTGTCTATCAGATGTAATGGTGTTTATGCCGTTGGTCAATGGCCCGATTTGTCTGTTACTGCCTTTTTTACTATAGAGATAAGAAAATAGGGATTTGTGTTATCTTTGGAATGGGCTATGCGGAACTCGAGGTTGTGTTTTGCCTTCCTGATAGTACTTTTTAGTTCTTTAATGGCAGTTCTGTATTGTCCCAATATGAGTTCTTGTGTGTCTGTTGTGCATTTTTTTAAATGAGTAAATAGTTTTTTCTTCAGTTTAATTTTCCTATGAATATCATTATTTAACCACAAAGGAATTTTACCTTTACTGTTATATTTTATCTGGGCTAGAAAATAAGCTTTTTCTAGGTCCATTATCTTATTTTTAACAAATACCCAAGAGTCTTCCAGGGTTAAAGGTGATAAAATTGTTTCCCATGAGGTAATTTTTAGGCTGTTGTTTATTGCCTCATAGTTGGCTTTTTGGTAGCTATACACCTGAGCATTATTAACTATTATGCTAGATTCATACTGTAGATCAAATACAATGGCATGGTGGTCACTATTCCCTAACAGTCTGATATTGAAAGATTTAAGACTTTGTCCTCAATATTGGTAATCACAAGGTCTAATATATTGCATCCTCTAGTGGGTTCTTGAACAATTTGCTCAAGCCCTAATTCATTTATTGTTGAAATAAAAGTTTTTTCAACAGCTGTTGTGCCATTAGTAGTAAACCAATTTATGGACGGCATGTTAAAGTCTCCCAGGATCAAGATATCACCTTTATTCATCATGTGGCTGATGTCCTGTATTAATGTGTTTGTATATTCTGAATCAGAGGATGGTGGGCGATGCATGTGCCCAAGATTAGTTGTGGGTGTCCCTGAAACTGAATGGCTACCCATATACTTTCCGTTGGTGAAGTATGTGGGTATTCATGTGAATGAATTGTGTCTTTAATATAAAGACATACACCACCTCCTTTTTTGTGAAATCTATCTTTTTGGTATAATTTAAAGTCTGGTATGTCTTTCATCCAGGTTGAATCTGGGTCCGACCATGTCTCTGTTACTGAAATGATGTCAATATCCAGTAAGTGAATTTTGGTTTCAAGCTCGGAGATTTTTAACAAGTTTAAGGATGTTGCATTAAGAGATAATATTTTGCAAACCTTAGATGTTGGAGGCTTATTTGCTAGAGTCTTGGGTATCACGCCAAACTCCCCCCTTGATGTCAGTTTAAGCAGCTGCTAATGTGTGAGAGAATTCTCCTGCCTAAGATGGAACTACCTCTCCTGCTCAAGTGGAGCCCATCCCAACAGAAGAGAGACGGGTTGTCTACAAAATGTTCCCAATGCGTAAGGCATTTTATTTCCTGTGACAAACACCATTTCCTCAGCCACTCATAGTTGGATTTAATTCTGTTAGTAACATATTCAGTAGCTCTTGATACTGGCAAAACCTCTGAAAAACATATTTCACGATGCCTTTCGGTAAACCAAAGGTAAAGAAAAAAACGCTATGGTTCTCAAAGGAAGTGGCCGAGAAGGTAACGGCGAAAAGGGTGGCATTCAGGAGGTACAAGGGAACACAGAGGAAAGAAGACAGGGAACTGCACCTGGACACTGCAAATATACAAACAGAAGAATAAATAACCCAGGAAGTAACAAAAGGGGACAAAAATGTTTTCAGGTACGTTAGTGAAAGAAAGAAGACTAAAGGTGGGATTGTGAGATTAAAAAGGGAAGGAGGGAAATGTGCAGATGGGAACCAACATAAAGTAGAAATCCTGAACAACTATTTTTGTTTAGTAATCACGGAAGAAGGGGGAAGGACCAAAGTTAGGTGACGGAAGCACCACTGGGAGGGAGGTGCATCAGTCCATTTAAGGAGGAGAGAGTCTTAATGGAACTCATTAATCTGAGAGTAGACAAGGCAATGGGGACAGATGGGTTACATCCCAGAGAACTCGGGGAGGTCTTGGCAGCACCATTGACAGCCCTGTCCAACAGTTCACTAGAAATAGGTGTGGTACCTAAGGATTGGAGAAGGGTGAATGTAGTCCCTCTCCACAAAGTGGGAGCAGGGAGGAGGCTGGCAATTACAGGCCAGTCAGCCTGACCTCGGTGGTGGGGAAACTAATGGTATCACTACTAAAAGAAAGGTTTGTGATATATCTCAAATCCAGCAGAGCACAGAATCCGAGGCAGCATGGATTCACAGTGGGAAGAGCTGTCAAACAAATCTGATAGATTTCTTTGACTGGGAGACTAGGGAGGTGGATCAGGGAGAGGCAATGGATGTGTCCTATCTGGATTTTAGCAAGGCCTTCGACACTGTCCCACATAGGAGGCTAGTAAACAAACTGGGCAGCCTGGGAGTAGATCCCAGGGTGGTAAACTGGGCCAAAAATTAGCTGAGTGATGGGACAAAGAGGGTGGTGGTGAACAGAGTTCAATTCAAAGAGAGGGGAGTGATCAGCAGCTTGGACCAATCCTCTTTAATGTCTTCATAAGTGACATTGCAGAGAGGATGGAAGGGAAGGTGTGTCTCTTTGCAGATGGCATGACGTTCTGCAACAGGGTTGATACTCCAGGAGGGGTAGAGAAAATGAGAAGGGACCTATGCAAGCTTGAGCAGTGGTGAAGGGTGTGGCAGCTAAGATGCAATGCAAAGAAGTGCAAGATCATGCACTTGGGGCAAAGAAATGCAGGTGAGGTGTACATGATGGTGGTTACTGACAGCCACCAAACAGGAAAGGGACCTAGGAGTAATCATATCTGATGATCTAGAGGTTACCAAACAATCTAAGAAGGCTGTGAGGACAGCCAGTGGAATGCTGGGGTGTGTAGGGAGAGGCATTTACAGCAGAAGGAAGGAGGTGGTGATGGCACTGTATAGAATATTGGTGAGACCTCATCTAGAGTACTGTGTCCAGTTCTGAAGGCCGCATCTCCAGAAGGACACAGACAGAGTAGAAGCGATTCAGAGAAGGGAGACAAAAATGGTGCAAGGGCTGCACCAAAAGTCATATGAGGGGAGACTGGAGGATCTTGATATGTATTCCCTGGGAGGGGCGGTATGATAAAGACTTTCAGAAACCTCAAGGGTGTAAATAAAGTACAAGACGGTAGCATCTTAAAAAAAAAAGAAGATGTTCAAGAACAAAGGGCCATGATATGAAAATGGTAGGGGGAAGACTTAAAGGTAACATGAAAAAGTATTTTTTTAATGGAAGGGTGGTAGATCCATGGAACAGCCTCTCAGCAGAGATTGTACGGGCAAAAACTGTAGGTGACTTCAAAAATACATGAGACAGACATAAAGAAACTATCAATAGTAGAGGCTAAACTGCAGATCATTTAGGATCTGCAGTATATGAAACAGGTAGGAAAATGGGCAGACTAGGTGGGCCAAGCAGCCCTTACCTGCCATCAAATTCTATGTTTCTATGGTCAGTCACAACTACTGTATTACACTGACCAAATTTTTCCTATCTGGTTCAAAGATCAATGACAACCATTTTACATATTTTTATGAGATGAGTAGAAAGAATGCTGAATTTAGATTGGCCCGAGAGCTGCTCTCAGCTGGGCTGTTATCCCAGCACAACGACCCAGCTGAAAGTATTATGCTTAAAAATGCATAAAATTTAGTAAAAATGCCCCATTTCATAACTGCAATAAGGCACTCCAGGGGGTGTGTTACGGTGAGCTAACAGACCTTCTCGGGTGGTGGAAGCCCTCGGCTACACCTTGTGCTTCAACCCACCCCAAGGTGGGCTATTATCCCACCATAATACACCCCCCCTGTCGTACCTTAGTGCTTAATTAATAAAAGCTTGAATTCAAGACCCTATGTCATGATTAGCGTTTCCTGAAAATTTCATGCTATTTGATTTTGTGGTTTTCTTTAAATCAGCATTTTGCTGACCCCATGAATATTTCCCCAACCTTATGCAGTTCTCTCTCCAATTAGCACTTAGTTACCCCTTAGCATGCACTTCCCCATGTTATGTCTATGACAATGCCTCTGGCTGCACTCCTCCTCTATAGCTCTCTGCCCCTTCTACTCTTCCTCTCTCTTGTCCTCTATCCTCTCTGCATTTCATCCACTATCTCCTTTTTGTTCCTCAGCTGCTTTGTAACTCTGTTTAGCTTACACTTTTGTAACCTTGTCCTATGTATTGAATTTGTAATTTGACTTACATGTCTTATGGTTTGAATTGTAACCTGACGTGGAACCTTTGTAAAAGAGCCCTGGCTCAAAGGTATTGTAATTCTAGACCTAATAAATAAAAAAATAAATAAATTTGTTAACTTGCTATGCAGTAACTGAAAACAGTCAGTCCGTTTTTATCCCTCTGAGTGAGCTCTGGAGAGCGATGACATCATATTGGAGCAGCTGGCTGCTTCAACAGTCTAAGTCCCTGCTTGACTAAATAGCTGTTTCACTTCTAAATAGTGCATTCTGTAGAGTTAACTGTAAGCTCCTGAGTGTTTTTACTAACACAGTCTGTGGTTTGTGTTTAGATTGATTAGCTTAAAACAAAACAGTAAATCTTGGACAGAACTGCTTACATCAGGCCATAACTGTGGAACTTGTAGCTGCCCGGTGCTAGGACCACACCAAAACTTTTTGCAAGCAGTCCACCAGGGCTGCCCATGATTACATCAGACATCAGCTGCCATATAAATACATGGGTGGCCCCTTCCCTCCTCAGTTCCCTGCCAGAGAACATGCTTAGAGGACCACCCTCAAGGGAACCAGGAGGGAACCTAGGACTCTGCTGAACAGGAGAGACAGAAAATAACAGGTAGAACCTCACAGAGGAGACAATTTATCTAGAGTGTCAGAATCCTATGGGGGAATGAGGGTGGGATGGCATGGCCTGATGAAAGAGATTCTCTTGAAGATCTACTGTTACTGTAAGTATGTAACTGCATACATGTGATATGCCAACTTGCTTAAGAGGGAGATTTGGGTCAAATTAGTAGGGAGAGTGGCCTGTTAGTAGGGAGATGCCATAACGTCATGAATTTGTCCTTCAATGGCATCAAAAATAAGAAAAAAAGCATTTAAAACATGTAATATATCTCATTTTGTCAAGAATAAACACCAAAAAGAATCACCAACTAGTTGTACAAAGTTATCACTTACATTGTTCATCACTAATTTACTTTTTATGTGTCTTTATCTGCAAAAAAAAACATGAATGGACATTTTGAACAGAATTTTACTTAAGCAGGAGATTTTGCCTCCCGGGATGAAGGGAGGGAGTTCAGTCAAAAAAAACAGGAGTGTCCTGCGAAAAGAGGGAGATATCACATGTATATAACTGTTCTTTCTTCTTCGAGGATATGTTTTTCATCAGGCCACACCTGCAGAATGAATACCAAGCAGTGCTGACAGTGAACAGTCTGGGTGGCAGGAGCCTACAGGCCTACAAAAAGAGGCATTGAAGCACAGCTAGGCCAAAACCAGCCCCTTTTCAGGAGGAAATGTCCAGATTGTAGTGTTTAGTGAAGGTGTGGACAGTACTCCGGGGGCAGCTGCACAGATCTCTGCAGCAGACACATTTTTGAAACAGACAACACAGGCGGCATTTTCTCTAATGGAATGACCACAAAACACCCTGGAAGCTTCTTGCCGTACTTCCTGTAACTGAAAGTAATACGGTTCACTAGCCATTTAGATAAGCACTGTTTAGAAACTGGAGTGCCTTCTTTTTAAGGGGGAAATGAAACAAAAAGATGCAGGGGCTTTCTGCAGTCCTTAGTATAGTGTGTATAGTACCTGAGTATTCTGTGTACATCTAAAGTATGGAGCAACACCTCCCCCACATTGGCATGATCAGGAAAATAAACTGGCGGGTGGATGGTTTGAATTAAAGTAAACTCAGGAACCACCTTTGGTAAAAACTTAGGAGTAGTACGCAAAGACAACCTGTCACTGTGGAAAATCAAATAAGAAGGATCACACATTAGAGCCTGTAGCTCTGAAATCTTTTTGAGAAGAAGTAATGATAACTAAAAATAATGCTTTGCAAGAAAGAAAGTGCACACCACAATCCATGCCTAGCTCAAGAGGACCCAAGTTAAGCTTTTCCAAACCAAAATTCAGGTCCCAAGCTAGGACTGGATTATGGATAGGAGGCTTCAAGTAGAATGCCTCTCAAGAATGTATGGACCACCTCCACCTGGGCAACCATACAACCCTCTACAGGCAAATTGAAAGCCAAGGTGATAGCCAAGTGCACTTTGATAGAGGAATACTGCAAGCCTGCATCTGACAAGGACAGCAGGTACTCAGGAGCCTGATTAACTTAACAGGAAAATGGATCTAAGTGATGAGAAGCAGCCCACAAAGCTCACCACTTCCACTTCATGGAATAGGTGGATCTGGTGGAAGGTTTTCTGGCAGCCAACAAGATATTATCTACCATTTGGGAAACTCCAGACCTGGCAATGGCTATATTTTCAGGAGCCATACATGCATGCTCCTATGTACTGTAGGCACTGACAAGGTGCCAAGACAGACTTGGGTACATTGACGGTAATCCAAGAGCATCAAACATCTGCCTTGTGCGAGCTAGGGTGTGCAGGAGCTGATCCCCGGAGTAGGCATCCAACAGTCAGTTGTCCAGGTAGGGGAAGACATTGAAGCCATCCCTGTGAAGGACTGCTGCCACCACTGCCAAGCATTTAGTAAAGACCTTTGGTGCATAGGACAAGCCAAAGGGTAATGCTCTGAATTGGTAGTGTTCCCCCTAAAAGAGGAACCCCAAATATTTTCTGTGAGGTTTGTGAATTTTGATATGAAGGTAAGCATCCTTCCTGTTGAGGGAACAGATCCAGTCCCCTGCTTGCAGTATTGCGATTAGGCCCTACAGGGTGACCATTCTGAACTTCTTGCACTCTATAAACAAGTTCAGTTCCCTGAGATCCAGTATAGGCCACAGGTCTCCTGTCCATTTGGGGACTAGGAAGTAATGGAAGTAGAAGTCTGTGTTTCTTTGTTCTAATGATATGAGATCTACGGCTTTCTTCTGAAACAAAGTCTGAATTTCCTCCCTGAGCAGAAGAATATGGACTGGAGGATAAAAGGGTGGCACTGGTGGGTGATCTGGAGGTGTGTCCAGAAGTTCCACAGCATGACCATGTGCTATCATTTCTAGGACCTAGGCATCTGGTGCCACCTCATGCCACTGACTGAGGTGGAAGGAAAGATGACCTCCTACAACCACCCCTGAAGGTAAACATGGTTTGGGGTTGGACAAGGAGTCAGGCAGAACCAGTTTAGGTGAGTCATGCCACACTACCACCTCTAAGGGATTAGAATGGGCACCTGCAGTGGCACTTATTTATTTAATTAAACTTTGGTGACCGGGAAAAGCACACTGAGCCGAAGCTCGTTTCCAGGTGTGACTCGGGGACATGGGAGATTTAATACAGATATAAGGAGATACAAAATTAGGTACAGGTACAAATTTAGCATTTACAATGCAAGTTGTGATTAGATTACACAGCAACAGCAAAATGGTGATGCATACAGACAGCCGTTTAAGTACAGAAATGGCAGATATTTTATGCAAGCATAAGAGAGAGATGGGACTCAGTTACCTAGGTGACTGACTGGGGAGGTGAGACATTTGGGGATACATTAGCTGTGGGGTCACTGTAGTAGGAGGAAGAGGAGATGAGGGGTTGGGGAGGGACAGCGCAGTGGAGGAGGAGAGAGAGAGGTGCAATGTGGAGCTGGAAGAAGGCTAAAAGATTTTATAAAGGAGAGGTAAGTGGAAGAATTACGATATTCAGGGAAGAGTTCATTCCATAGGAGAGGGAGGCAGTAGAAGAAAGCACATTGGCCAGCAGTTGAGTGAGGATAAAGGACTGAGAAGGAGCGGGGATCCCAGGAGAGAAGAGAGTATAAGGGAGGAGATGAGGGGAAGGCAGGAGGACAGGTAAGCAGGGCGCAGTCCAAACCAGAACTTGGCAGTTAAGAATAATGAGTGGGCATGCCTTCTATGTGAGAAGGGTGTGATGAAGAGAGCAGAGTGAAGGGAGCAGTGGTATGTACGGGGAGGCTAACCAGTGGTGAATCTGCAGAAGGAGTTCAGCATGGTGTCCAGTTTAGAGAGGGATGCAGCAGGGGCAGTGTTGTAGATGATATCTGCATAGTCTAAGGATGGAAGGATCATCTTTGAGACAAGTTCATGATGCATGGGGTTTGAGAGGGAGTCTTTATTTTGGCAAAGAAATCCTAGTTTGGGGGAGGTTCGTGAGTCCACATGTGCAAAGAAATTAAGGTGACTGTCTAGCCAGACACCTAGATATTTGAAAGTGTGCAACAGTGTCTAGCAGGGAGCTGTCCTGAGTGAGGAATATTGGTGGAGAGTGGAGCCTGGAGAGCTTCTGAACAGAGCTGAAAGTCATTGAGACCTTTTTTTTTTCCCTTTTATGTCATTAGCTTGAAACCAGGCTAAGACTTTACTGAAGTCCTGTTGGAGAGGTTCTTGTACATCATTTGTAGAGGGCCCTGATGGGAAGGTGACAGTGTCATCTGCATACATATGAATGTGGGAATTAGTGCAGATGGAAGGCAGATTGTTAATAAACACTGAGAAGAGTAAAGGGCCGAGAATTTACCCCTGAGGGACGTCTGCCAAGATGGGGAGAAGGGAAGAGGAGGAGTTGCCCACTCATACTGATTGCTGTCTTCCAATGAGACAGGAGTAAAATCATTGTGTGGAGGGGGATACCAGACCAGCAGAGTGAAGTTTATTCAATAAGAGCATGTGTGAGACAGAATCAAAGGACTTGGCAAGGTCAGTGAAAATGGTGGTGATATGGCCTTTGTCTATGACTGAGTGGATAGTGCTAGTGACACGCACAAGGGAAGAGACTGTGGAGTGATGCTTTCTAAACCCTGACTGGTATGGTGATAGTATGTCAGCTGAGGTGAAGAAGTCCAATAATCTTGAGTAGACCAGGGATTCTTGGATCTTGGTGAGTGAGGGGAGAAAGGAGATGTGTCAGAAATTTCCAGGGGATGATAGGTCTCCACCCTTGTGGAGGGGTATCACGTAGGCTGTCTTCCAGGGGACAGATAGGGTGCAGGTGGTGAAAGACAGGTTGAAAAGATGTGCAAGGGGCGTGGCTATGGCAGTTGCAGAGAGGCAGAGTAGTTTAGGATGAAGCCCATCTGGGCTCCACTTGATGGGATGTAGCGAGTTCAAGGCCTGTAAGACTTCCAGTGGGGAGATAGGAGGGAAGCAGTATCCATCCCTTGAGGGGGAAGGGGGGAGGACTTGGAGGAAGTTGGTGGGCAGGGAGATCACATGTAGTCAAGAATTTATTAAAAATGTCTGCCTCAGAGGAGGGATCAGAGATATATAAGCCATCAATCTTGAGGGAGAGAAAGGGTGGGGGAGCTAGAGGAGCAATGAGGAAATGAATTGTCATCCATTAAGAGGAAGGTGATCTGGAGTTTTAAGTGTAGATTTTTTTTAAAGTATGTGGATTTGGCAAGACGAGTGGCCTTCATGCACATGTTTCTGATGGGTCTATAGGTGTGAAAATTGGATGGGGATTGGGAGGACTCATATCGAGCCTAGGCCTGGTCTCGGAATTTGCACATGGAAATGAGTTGGGTGAAATCCAGGGATGGTGAAATTGCTTGACACAGATTTTTTTCATCTGGGCTTCGTGGTCGCAGACATGATTAAAGGTGGTCAGGAAGTGGTTAAGAGCAGAGTCGATGTCGGTTGCGGAATAGACAGGAGAACAGTAGGCTAAAGCAAGGTCGCGAAGAAGGGCATTACTGTTTAGTGCACAGAGTGGTTGGATGCTGATGTATTTGGGGGCAGAGTGGGGGAGATGAACTTTTATTATGCAGAAAGTTATACAATGGTCATTTAGTGCATCTGGAAAGATGCCAGCATGCAATGATACAGTATGGATGGGATGAGAAAATCCAGTCTAAGAGGGAGTGGTTTTGGGAGCGAGGGTTGTATTGTGTAGGTTCCTGGGTTTGCTATGTGAGGTTGAGGGATTTAATTCTTTGGATGGTTGGCTTTGATGATGGGGAGAGCCAATCCAGGTTGAAATTGCCTATCAATTTAAATTCACCATCACTTATAAGGGAGATAATGGAGGAGATGCACGAAATGAGAGATTCTGTGGCAAGTCTGGGGGTGGCATATATAACAGTGACATAGACAGGCAGGGAGGGAGGAAGGCAAGGCTATGTGGACTACCAGATACTCAGGATAATCAGGACAGCTGTTCTGGGAGATGATGGAGCAGGTGATGGAATGGTTTATGTACATGGCAACACCACCACCCCCGCCTACCTCAGTCTTGGCAATGGAGAGTGAAATCAGGGATGATTAGGGAGGAGTCTGGGGTCCTGGAGGAAAGCCAGGTTTCAGATATACAGAAAATATGTGGAGAGTGCTGGTGTAACCCCCCTGCAAATGGGGGTTCCCAAAAGACTTCCAGGAGCTTGCTTGAATGCTCCAAGCCTGAATGGTGTTTGGCGTTTAAGCCATTTATCAGTGAGTGTTTTTAGAGCCTCTGGTACTGTCTCTTTAAGAGCTGTCTGCTTGCAGACATAATTAGTTTGTATGGGGGGACTGTGTGCTTCTCTGTTTGAGTACCACTCGAGCTGCTGCCAATTCACTCCATTTTGCAGTCACTAGGAGTGCAAAGGAACCTATCTGAAAGATGTAACTGTTTGCCAGAAATCATTTACAGTAATAATGAAATTACAGTTTGTCTAACCTGCTTTCTTTGCAGTCAGAACTGTGTCTGCCTAGTTCCCATTCTGGATTTGAACTGCTGAACTGGACCAATCAGTGTGGGGTAAGCTTGCTCTAAAATGGTGCCTTGGACGAATCAGAACTTGGACTCATAATCTGAGCCAGCCACAAGAGGATTGTATGGTAGTGACTCTGGGAGATGAAGTTTAGACTTGCCCTTTTGGACCAACAGGAGCAGTCTATTGTGAGTGACAGCCAATCCAGTCAAGAACTGGGAGGAACTCAAAGGAAGTGCTCGGTTTTGTCTGTTGGAGTTTCAGTGAGCTCTGGTAGTGAAGAAGGAAGGAGCCTGTGCTTTTCAGTGTGCAGTTTTAGTCGGGAACGTGTAAGGCCCAGAGTTCCGGTCTGCAGCTTGTGTAACTGCTTGTTAGGGACTGAACTGTCCTGTGAAGAGAATCAAAGGATATCTGAAGAGTAGAAACCAGGCTCACCCTGTAGAAGACTGGAGAAATTCGGAATTGCACTCGGTCTGTCAGGAACTGAATCTGCTGTGTGTTCTCCCGGGTATTGTGCAGTAATTGCGATCGGGATAGAGAAGCAGCCTGCCTGGTATAGTACTTTCTTTTTGCCATATAAATGTGTGAGGAGACTCGTGGAGCTCAAGAGTAGCCCTGCTGACATTGAAGGACCCTATCTTGTTTGGAGGTCGTGAGTACTAATTCAGGGTCGCTCCCTGTTGAATTGCCACAATAAATCCAAATGGAATCACTGTACTGCTGACTGTTTAAACTAATTTTTCTTTTCTCTGTGGGAAAGGGCCCCTACCAGCTGCCACGGTTTGGACTAGCCACTAGGGCTTGGGTACCCAGGACAGTAACTGGTAGGGATAGGCCTGCACAGAGCCATAGGTAGATGAGTAAAGTGATAAGCTAATTAACCTGATTTCCCCTGTCCTTGTTATATTCCCCCTAAATAAATCCGAGCTGTTGTTTCAGCAAAGTTATACTGCCTGGAGGTATTTGTCTATGTTAAAGTATTGTACTGTGATTGTTGCACTGTATCTTATTTTACAGGAGGTCCCAGTGCCTGAACCACCCCTGGGGTAAATGTATACTGTGAAGGTAATTCTGATATATTGTGTGGGCCACTAGTGGGAAGAAAGGGGTTGCAGTGTCCCAGAGGGCTGTGACCAAGTAAGTTTAACTATTGCAAACCCTGACCTCTGGGTGGAGGCACCCGCCATTGGATCCAGGCCCCTCAACCTGTTAGTGGCAAATCAGGCAGGGGTAGTAGCCCCTGGGATAGCGCCATCTAGGGGTTACACTGGGATATCTAAACTTTTAAATTGCCCAATTTGGGGAGTTGGCTTTTGGCATTTAGGTGGTAGATATAGAGACCTTAGGGGCAGGATGGGTGGGGGCCAGGTTTTAGTTCCACATCACCCAAAAGAAGCAGGGTGAGAGAGAGAGAGCGAGAGACAAAGGAAGAGAACAGGGTACTTATGCACCTTAGGATAATGGAGGGAGAAAGAAGTGAAAAGGGGGAGAGGGGAATGGAGGGGGGTTAGAATTAGGGTCTGATGAAAATGATATTGAGGGACCGGACCACTGGTGCAGGGGCAGGGCACCTACCTGCGATGCCGGTGACCTGGGTTCAGGAACAGAGCCGGGTCACTGGAGGGTCGGCCAGGGGAGAAGGATTGAGCATCCGATGATTGCTCTCCTTCTCCAGGGGGGAGAGGGGGTAGAGTGTTCAGTGCAACATGGACACCTAGGAGGCTGGGTGTACCAATTATGCTAACACCAAGTAGCTTGGGGGGGGTGGAGCGGACGCTGGACGTCATTGCATGTCCCTGCCCTCACACGCCAGGGAAAAATGCTGCTGCCAGCAGTCCTAGATGAAGCCCGCCTCAGCTTCAATTAGCTTCCAGGCCGGACCTCTGACCTATCCCATCATCTATGGCACTGTAGGGGTCTGGTGCCACAACCCCACTCTGGGGGGCAAGCCAGAGGGTATCGGGGGGTTGCAGCCAATCTAGGAGTGGAAGCCGGGGACCGTGAATAGGCAGAAGTCCAGAGCGGCTGGCGGCGGAAGAAAAAGTATAATAAGAAAAAAAAAAGAAAATGATATTGAGGGAGGGAGGGTGAGGGGAGCAGAGAGGAAACAGGAGGCCATAGGTAGTGAGGTCCTATGGAGAGACAGAAGGATGAGGAGAGAGTGAGTGAGGAGGTAAAGGGTATGACTGGGGAGGGGGGTATGGAGGGGAAGGAGGAAGGAGGTAAAGCAGTGAGGACGATGAATAGAGGAAAGTAAGAACCATGTTTGGAGGGAGAAACAGTGGCAGGGAGAGGTGACTTTTTGGGGCAGCAAATACTTCAAACGATCTGATACAGAAAACCTAACTAAGGCAAGATAATGTTAGTGACTGAAAGCTACCAAGTTGGCTAGGTGTGGGGGAGGAGTAGGATATACTCGCCTCTGAGGCCGGGAGATCAGAGGGCTGTGGGTTCAGTTACCACATCTGGCACTTGGGTTAATATCCCAGTGCTGACACTGTAGTGCAGCATGAGAGGGGTGCTGCACTTCTGAGGTGCCGTCTTTCGGATGAGACGTTAAACCAAGGTCCCATCTGTCTGGACTGGTGGTAGTTCAGGTGGATGTTAAAGATCCCATGGTACTTATCGAAAAGAGTAGGGAAATTTCCCCGGTGTCCTGGCCAAATTTCCCTCATTCACTAAAAATACCACCAACAGCTTAATCTGGTTCAAAGTCAGTTGACATTCATCTGTATCCCCCTCCCCCGGGTTGTGCCTGAAAATAAGCAGGATTTGTCTAGTGCACTTACCCGGTAAACAAAAACTAAATAAATAAATAAATAAATACCAATTCAGATGCTTGGTGGGGGTGCAGAACTCCACTGATTAGTTAATACAACCACTGTTTTCTTATAAGAGGAACATTAGCTTAGGGTGGGAGGGTGCGGAGAGCTAAGCAGTGCCGTGCGAAGAACAGCTCTGCACCACCAGCTGTATGGCCTGAAACAATTCAAGTGCAACACTGGAGGCATATACCTTCATTTCTGCTGCTGTGGCTGTGGGCTGTAGTGGGGAGGGCCAACTGCTTGCCCTCTCGACCCTAGGCAGTCTGATGTCAGGCGGGACTGCTGTGGAAACAAAGTGCCAGAGGTGAGTGGAATCAGAGCAGGGAGGGTGGAACAGTAGGAGAGAGGGGGAGGGCAGAGAGTCAGAAGTGGTAAAATAGAAGCTGAGGAACTGAGGAAATAACAGCTGTGGAGAAAGCAAAAAGCAGCTGCACTTAGAGCAAATACAGAAAGAAGCTGGAAAACAGTAGTGCAGTAGAGAACAGGAACTTAATGCAATAACTACAGGCTGCACCGTAACTCACTTACTGTTTCTGAACTTTAAATACAGGTTAAGACATCTAAATCCACATCAAAAGCCTGTAATATGGTTTTTGTTAATTATTTTATTCATGCATTTGTAATCGGGTAAGTACACTGGTCCAAGGGACCTTTTTCAGGCACGACCTGGGCCATACAGATGGCACATAATGTAAAATAACAGAATACATCACAGAGATTACAAAACAAGTTGACTATGAATAAAAACAAACAGATTGGTACCAGTTCATACAAATACTAACAGAGTCAATGCAAATTACAAATCAATTATTTACAGGCAGATAATCTGAATATATTGAGGATAACAACTGTACAGATGAATCATCCTATTTCTGATATAGCACTTCAGTTGATCACTAAAAGCAACACACCAATAGACTACATAACAAAGCTAACTTCAGGAGTCACATCTTAAAAGTACATTCAGCAGTAGCACACATACTAGGGAGGCACAGATGGAAAACAACAGGTGGTGATTTCTATTAGCTGCTGTTGGCCGAGCTCAAAGATGGCACAGTGGCTCTGCAGCAGCAGCAGCTGTGTGGCCTGAAATAGTTCAAGTGCAAGTGCAACACTGGATGCATATACCTTTGTTTTGTTTGGAGTGGGTAAGCTCCTGCTCCCTTACCCATACCCTGTTGTCTGGTGGTTGGATGGTGTCTAGCACCAGCCGGACAAAAAGGAACCCTCAGCCTACCTCTGGGTTGAGTATGCCAGAGGGTGTGCACTGACTTTAGGGTTCTACCTGTAGCGTGAAGCGTGGAGATGATATTCTGGACAGCTGAGCCAAAGAGTCTGTATCCTCTAAAAGGGGCATGAGAATGGACTGTTGTACATCCTTTGCAAACCCTGCCACCCTAGACCAGGAGTACCACCTTAAACAGATACCACAGGCAGCAGCTTTGGCTGAAGTGTCAGAAACATCGCAGGCCACACGAAGCAGATGTTTCCCTACATCATCCCCAGTAGTGAGAGCTTTTAGGAGCTCCTGTTTAGATGTACCCTCTGGTAGGCTTGTGCAGCAGCCTTGGTCTTTCTCCAGAATATGTTCTGGTACTTGATCATGTGGGCCTGACAGTTAGCAATTCTAAGGCCCAGAGAAGCTGAGGCAAAAGATCTTTATCGAGGGTATCTCTTGCAGCAGGCCACATCTATGGAACTGCAGCCACCAGGCAGCAGGACCACATGGAAACTTTTCTAGTTAGCAGTCTACCAGGGGGCCACCAATGCCGACGCCACACGCTGACGATACCCCTCCAATATATGCATATGCGACCCCGTGCCTTCCTCAGTTCTTTTCTCGCCATCGACCCTTGCACGTCAGACTCCATGGAGACACCGCCAGCTTCAGTTAACTTCCAAATCCTCTATTTTATTCTTTTTTTCTTTCCTAGTTAGTGCATCACATTACTTTTAAAGTGATTTTCTTTGTCTTTATGCCGAGCACCAACTCTGAGAAACTTTTTCAGGTCTACACCTGCGAGAAGGAGATCCCTGAGTATGACCACAATGCTTGCGTCCAATCTTTAGGCCTGGACAATGACGTGCAGGCCTGCAAAATTTGCCACAGCTTCAACCAGGCTACCAGGAGACGCCGCCAGAAGGCCTTAGACTCCTTTCTATCTGAACAGAAGGTCACTCACATGGAGAAAGAGCTACAGACAAAGAGCTCCTCTGCTTCCCCAGCCCATCCATGGGCTCCCACTCCTCCAAGGCCCGGGACAAGGTGGACGGGAAGCATAAACACCAGGATAAGGACCGGGCTAAAGAGAGGTCCTCCCTGGCTCATTTGTGGTCACTGCTCTGGGTGGTGACTATGGTAGAGCCATCCTCCACTTGGGCAGTGGCCCCCCTTCCAGCCACACCCTCTTCAACAGGGCTAGTTGTGGCACTGTCCTCCACCAGTCTTACTCTGGTGGGCATCAGATCTTCGGCATGAAGCACTATTTCAGCCTCAGCCTTCCAGTCCATGCTGTTCAGACCCCTATTCTCTGCAGGCCATCAGACAGGGAGCTCTGGTCCAGGCCTGGACGGAGTCAGCACGGCTTCTTCGGGGGTCCTGCCATTTTCCCTGACACCATCTTTGGCCTTCTCCATGGCACATGCCTTGGGCCTTAGGGTCCAAGTCCCCACCAGTGTCACCCTAGGCCACTAGCCAGCTGTCCACTTTTTTCCTGACAACTACCCAGCCCTCAGCGCTGATGCCAAGGCCACAGCATGTTCTGTTGCCCTCCTCAGCCCTGCCACTGGCTCCTCTGCCTCTTTTGCTGGTGCTGTTTGGTGTTCTGATGCTGATCTCTGTGGATTTCCAGTCTATGATTTACTCACTTTGGGACTTTATGTAAAATTGTCTTGCCTGGCTTCAGCGGCCAGCACTGCAGGGGGTGTCCTGCCCTTTCTCAGTCCTCAATGCTGTCAGTCCCCATTTCTGAGCCTGGGGATGGCGACGAGCAATGCCCTGACTGTCTTCCTCCAGATGATAATGAGGAGGGGGTCGAGGAGGATGAGGGGATTGCAAGCCCCTCTCATTCCACCTCCACAGTTTCCTCAGGGGGCAAGGAATCTCTACGGTATATCCCTCTGCCCCCGATTACCCTTCCTTCATTTCCATAATGCGGCAGTTAGAGACTGGCATGGGATTTGAGGTGAAAGAGCAGCACTCTGCCCACCAACGTCTGACACACTAGAGTTTCAAGACTGTCCTCCTCTCATCATCTCTCCACTGATGAAGCCTTATGAGTATGCCACCATGGCCGCCTGGTATCGGCCCAACTTGGTTCCTGCCATGCCCAGGAAGGTGAAAAATTATACCAGGCCCCTGCTGGGAAGTCATTCTTTGCAGAGCAACCGCAGGCAGATTTTGTGGTCATCAATGTTGCTCTGGATTGGAAGAAAAAGCCTAAACATCTCAGCTCTTTTCCCCAGGACAAGGAGTCCAGAAAGCTGGACCTGTTTGGCAAATGGACATTTGCCTCTTCTACGCTGACCATTAGGGTCCTGAATTACATTGCCCACATGGTCAAATTTCAAAATTAGCTCTGGAGATAGGCCAAAAAGGTGGCAAAGGCCTTTCAGAGGGCCCCCAGAGACAGGAATTACTTCAAATCCTCCAGTCTATGGCTGACGTTGGCAAGCATGTACTACAATTTGCTTACAGCACTGCTGACACCTCTGCCTGGGCAGCCATTGCTGGCATTTGCCTTTGGAGGCATTCTTGGCTCAGAGTGTCAGGCTTTGCCCAGGATGTACAGTAGTCCATCCTGAATGCCCTCTTCAGAGGTTACGAACTCTTTGGGGCAGATGTGCAGGACATACTCTGACCTGCAGGTTTCTGGCTGAGCATTGCAGTCAGTATATTCCATGTACCACACACAACCAAGAAGTGGCCAGAAAGTGCCCTTTCACTGTGCCACCCATCGACACAAACCAGGCACCAAACCCCAGGCAAGCGGAAAGCAGCAACAGTCCTGCCTACCACTACCTCCACCACTGGGAATGCCCCTAGAGGACATGGTGCAGCCGCTACCTCAGCATGGCTCCTTGCTTGTCACCCCCCCAGCCCTGCAGGAGGTGGTGGTAGGTGGTTGTTTCTCACTACACCTCACCTCGACAGGTGGTGGGAGCTTATCACAGATGCTTGGGTTCTGCTGCTTATAGAGCATGGCCACATTCTAGAACTTCTGGAGTAGCTTCCAGAGTAACCACCAGTTCAGTTACCTCCAGACCACATTCCAGTGCTGTGGGGCGCAAAAATCACACGTTGTTACACAAAAAGGCCATAGAACTCGTTCCCAAGGTTCAGAAGAACAGGGGATTCTACTCCCACTTCTTCCTGGTCCCCAAATGCACAGGGGATATAAGGCCTATCCTGGACCTACAAAATGTAAACTTCTACATCCAGTACAAGTTCCGGATGGTGACAGTACAGGGCCTGCTGCCCCTTCTGTACCAGGGAAATTGGATATGCTCCCTTTACATGCAGGACACATACCTGCATAACAAGGTGTGTGCCTCCCATCAGTAGTACATCAGGTTCCAGTTCCAGGCTTTGCCCTTTGACTTGTCCTCGGCACCTCAGGTGTTTGCCAAATGCTTGGCAGTAGTGGCAGTAGCCCTCCGGAGGGAGGGACTCTATGTCTTCCCTTACCTGGACAATCTTTTACTCAAAGTGCATTCCAGAGAGCACCTGCTCCAGACCCTGGTGCATACCACACAATTGTTCCAGGACCTGGGGATCACTGTTAATCTGCCCATGTCAGTCCTGACCCCCTGTCAATGCTTACAGTACATAGGGGCAGTACTGGATATGGCTCAGGGTATGACCTTCCTACTCCAGAAGAGGGTGGACCACCTGATGGCTCAGGCTCACCTGCTTTACAACAGCAGATATATTACTGCCCAGTCCTTCCTCAGGCTCTTGGGCCTGATGGTGGCAGCTACTGTCATGGTTCCTGCAGCCAGGCTACACATGAGGAGTCCCCAGTGGACATTGAGGGTCTAGTGGGATCAACGCACCGATGATCTAGAACAGCAAGTTCTGGTCTCTTCCCTGGTAAAGAAGGTGCTGCTATGGTTCATGGAGCCATGCAACCTGTTGAAAGGTTTCCTTTCCTTATCCCTTCCCCTCAGAAGATACTCACAATGGACTCTTTGGAGCAGGACTGCAGCCTCATCAGATTCGAGGGACATGGTCCTGCATGGAGGCGGAGCTCCACAACAATGCCCTGGAGATGAGAGCCATTCTGTATGCTTTACAAGCCTTCCAGACCCATCTGTCCCCAGGCCATCTGCTGATGAGACAAACATCTGTGTAGTGCACTACATCAACAAACAAAGTGGGACCCATTCTAACCCTCAGTGTTGAGAAGCGATGAGAGTCTGGTACTGGGCTCTAGAACACAGTCTAGAACTGCTGTCCGTCCATGTTCCAGGTGACCAAAACATCCTGGCAGACAAGCTAAGCAGGTCACAGTCCAGGATGCATGAATGGGAGCTGTGGACCTCGGTTGCAGAAGACCTATTTGACAGGTGGCGTCATCCAGAAGTGAACCTTTTTACATCCCCAGTCAATGCAAAACTGCCACATTTCTGCTCACTCGCTCCAGGGTCTGGAGTTTTCTGGCAAGACATGTTGTACCTCTTCTGGAAAGGGAGGTTTCTGTATTCGCCCCGTTCTCTCATCTAGAGGATGTTGATCAAACTTCAGCTAGAAGCGGCCACTCTGATCCTCATAGCCCCTTTCTGGCCCAGTCAGCTCTGGTTCCCTTAACTGCAACAGCTGGCAGTGGAACTTCCAGTATCCTTACCCCTGTGCAAAGGCTTGCTGTCACAGGAACAGCGGACCCTGGTCCAACCTCAAGTCTCTGCAAGCCCATGCCTGGCTCCTGAAGTTACAGCCATGGCAAAGTTTGGGGTGTCCCAGAAGGTAGCCAATATTCTGGTGGCCACTAGGAAGCCCTTCACCAGGGCCACTTTTTCCATGAAATGGAAGCACTTTGCTGTATTGGCAGCTTCCTGACAGTTGGAACCTTTCACCTGTCCACTGAATCAGATTCTGGAGTACTTGCTGGCCCTCTCAGATGCTGGCCTCCAATACTGCTCACTTAAGGTGCACCTGTCGGCCATTTCTGCTTTCCATGTGCCTATCGACAGCTATATAGTGGCACAATTGGTGGTGTCCCATATTTTCTAGCAGGGCATTCTTCACCTGAAACCCCCTATCTGCAATCCTGTCTCACCTTGGGACCTGAATTTTGTATTGGAAAAGCTTACTTTGACTCTTTTTGAGTTGGCGGTGACTTGTGAGCTACGCTTTCTGTCTTGGAAAGCATTATTTTTTGTTGTGATTACTTCTGAGGATTTCGGAGCTTCAGACTCTCATGTGTGGGCAGCCTTATTTGATTTTCCATAAAGACAGGGTGTCTTTGTGTACCAACCCTAAGTTTCTACACAAGGCGGTGTCTAAGTTTACCCTGAATCAAACCATCCACCTGCCAGTTTATTATCCTGAGCATGTCAGTCCCGGGGAAGCACTGCTCCATACGGTAGATATACTGAACACAGAATCTGGCATTATTATACACACCACACGAAGGACTGCAGAAGTCCTCACAGCTGTTTGTTTCTTTCACACTTGGGAAAGCTGTTTCACTTTCAGTTATTAATTTAAATAGATAAGAAATTGTATAGAATGTCTGGGCAGCTCAGAATTTTTGATGTTTGTCATAACAATTGATTTTTTCACATTTTTTGTCACAAGTGCAATTTAAACTGTTAATTGATGAACTGTGTATAAAATGGTGATGTGTTTCTCCCACAACCATACCACCTGATGACAAGTTTCAGCTCAAAGCACTGGGGCTGAGTGGTGTATGGTCTTTTTGTACACACTCCTCTCCTTTCACAAGGCAATAAAACAATTTATTTTGCAAAATTTCAGACTGGAGTGTTTGCTCGGGAGTGCAGGCATTTTGACTGTCTTCACTATTCTGGGCTGGCTGCCTGGTACCCTGCACCGACTCCACTGTGAAGACTCATGATTCTGGACATGTACTTCCTGACTGTATGCTATTTTCCCATGTATACCGTCACCGTAGTGAATCCCCAACCACGAAGACCACCACAGCACCAGAAATCAGGGCAAAACTGCTTGTCGCTGTGGTGGTCCGCAGGCGATCGGGACAGCCTTTTGCTGGATGCCCCCGTCCAACTCCAGCTCGGAGTTACAAACCTAGAGACCGGGGTGGGGCAGAGCCCATGGGGGGGTTCAGGGTTCCTCGACACTGCATTGCCGACACCGGCAACGCAGCTGTTGCTGTCGGGATCTCTCCGTAGTCAGCTGTCGCTGCGGCATGGTAATTTTCCCAGGCTATTTTCAACCACAGAGACTCTGGCATTCTAGGAACAAGTGGGTATGGAACCCATGCACAGTCATTTTGGAACACACTTGTTTTAAAGCCTACCAGTAGGATCTTCTATTACAGCCTTTTTCTGAAAGAAAGATTTCTGTATTACTTCGAGGTATGCAGACACGAAGTGAGGCCAAGGATCCAAATAGAGGTGAGGGCTTTAGATTGGAGAAGGCAGAAAGCTTCTCAGACAAACGTTTTGCCTGTGAAGCTGTAGTTTAATCAAATTAGCTTAACAATGTTGTATCCTTGTATGCAGTCTGCATTTATAAAAAAAAAATTTTCAGCTATTAATTTAAATAGATATTGCATTGTATGGACAGTTCAGAATTTTTAATGTTTGTAATAACAACTGATTTTTCACATTTTTTGTAATAAGTTTAATTTAAATTGTTAATTGATGAACTGTGTATAAAATGGTGACTTGTTTCTCTCACAACCACGACCACTGATGAAGAGTTTTGTCTCAAAGCGCTGGGGCTGAGTGCTGTGCGGTCATTCAGTACACACTCATTTCCTTTCACATAGCAATAAAACAATTTATTTTGCAAAATTGGAGGTTGGAGTGTTTGTTCAGGAGTGCAGGTCTTTTGGCTGTTTTCACTGTAGAGGATGGGGCAGCAGGGTGCAGTAGCCTCGAAAGTGAAGCAGGAGAGAGGGGGCTTGAGGGGCAGGGGCAGCAGAATGCAGCTGCCTCAACTGTGGGACAGGATACGGGGCATCAGGAGGAATATAGTGTTTCTAGTTATACACATACATGATATATTTTCACATGGAAACCATCAAAGAATTGAGATTTGTGAATTCATACAGTACATAGCAGAATGTGGCAGGCAACTGTTTCTCAATCAGACATCTAACATCAAAAATTGTTCATACATAAACCTATTTATGGAGGCTACATTAAAAACAAACTACTGTACTTCTATGAATGAACAAAATTTAGATTTATTTTATATCCCTTAAATAAACAACCCAGTGTTATATAGCTAGAATAAAATGCAGAGTTTTGATGGGAGAGAAAGAAAAACAACATGCTCGTCATAATTGTAGATCTTCCTGAGTATCTTCATCATTCATAACTGGTGGGTCGTAGCTGGAGGTGCCTGAGCCTCACAGAAGCGTTAGCTTTAAGAATTTTTGGGATGAAGGCACTGACATCGGAGATGACACCACCTGTTGGACCTGCCATCCCATATGACGACCATCACTGCTATCATTACAGACACGGGATGATACAACTATACTGTATACTAATGGTTTATTAATGCACTGACAGTTTTGCTGTATTAGGACCTATTCAGGAATCTCCTCTTTACCCAAACATTTACTGTAGAAATATATTTGTGGTTTGTAATGGTTTTTACTTACAGCTGCAATATTAGCAACCTGTGAGAGGGTTGCTGGTGTCCACCTAAGTGGGATTTACGCTGTGCATACTCTAAGCCAGGAGTTTTGTGCCTGGGTACTAGATCTGGGACCAGGGAAGCATAGAATAAAGATATGGATTCTGCAGCAGCAAGCCCAGGAGTGGTTACCAGGAGAATGGGAGCGAAACTAGCAGAGACAGAAGTCCAAGCTGAGACTGTATAGCTAGCACCAGTAATGGAAAAACAGCAGGCAGTGACAGAACCTGAGAGCCTGACTGCCTTTTTCAAATGGTGGGCTATACAACAAACATAGATGGAGAAACAGAGAAGACAGGAGATGCAGCAGAGAGAAAAAGAGATTCAATGTTTAGAAGCACAGAGAAAAGAAGAAATGCAACAACTCGAGCAGCAGAGGAGAGAACAGATGCAGCAACAGGAGCAGCAGAGGAGAGAAGAGATGCAGTGACAGGAGCAGCAGAGGAGAGAAGAGATGAAGTGACAGGAGCAGCGATGGCTGGATGCCTTGCAAGCTATCAGAGCTGAAGGATCTGGCACTGGTCCAGCACAGCAAAAATACACAAGCAACTTAAAAGACATTAAACTTACAACACTGTGTCCCTCAGATGATACTGAAGCATACTTGACAACTTTTGAAAGAGTTGCCACAGCCTGCCAGTGGCCAAAGCAGCAATGGGCAATCAGACTGGTACATTACCTTTCAGGTAAAGCCCAACTTGCTTACAGCAATATGGACACTACACAGTCAGAGAACTATGACCTAGTGAAAAGTGAAATCCTGAAAAAGTATGACATTCCAGGAGTGACCTACAGAGATTTCGGTCTCTGAAGTACAACTCAGTCAATCCTCGAGAAGCCTTTACCCGACTCAGAGAACTCCTTATGAAATGGCTCCAACCAGAGGGCAAAACAGTCCCACAGATCATCGACACATTTGCAGTGGAGCAATTCATCAACATAAGGCCTACAGATGTGCAGCTTTGGGTGAAAGAACACCAAACAAAGTGGGGAAAAGGCTGTTTCTTTGGCAGAAGTCTACCAAATGGCCAGACAGATATCACATCAGCGAGGTAACAGCCAAGCACTGGTAAGACATTCTTTTTCCCATTTAAACTCCAAGTCTGAAAAGAACTCTGGTGCACGTAACAAATCTGCGCCCAAAGACTTTATTTGCTATAACTGTGATAAGCCAGGTCATATTGCAAGAAATTGCCATAGTAAGAAGAGTGAGACTGTAGCAGATTTTTCCTTAGCAAATTGGGAAAGTGCTTAACAGATGTGAAGGTGGGATATAAGACTGTGAAGGGACTTACAGATTCTGGAAGCAGACATACACTAGTGCATATTAAAGTGCTGGGAAAATAATGTCCAAAAGGACCAGGTACTGGTGTCATCTACATCCACAGGGACACTCAATACTGTCTCACCAGCCAAGTGACTCTGACTATTAATAGGATGTCGCACCAAATGAAAGTTGGGGTAGTACCTAAGTTACCTGTACCCGTGATTATTGGAAATGACTTACCAGGATTTACTGAGTTAATCAAAGAGGGAGTAAATCCTGATGTTTCAGCAACTGTGTTGACAAGAGCTCAGGCAAAGAAAATTTAAGATGGTGGGGGCACTTTTCCTTTCATTGATTTTGATTTGGACTTGTTTGAGCACAGTTAGAAGATCCAGAAGTCCAGGAAAGAAAGGTGTCACCTGAAGAAATAGTGGCAACAAAAGACTGATGGACATAAGGGGTTTACATGGAAATGCTGAAACTAAACCTCTCACTGATTGTGATTTTCTTTCGTAACAAGCTAACAATGTTTCTCTCCAGGGTTATTTTAAGCAGTTGGGGGTGAAAGCAAAACAGGGTAAACCTATATTTAAAAAATGTAATGGGCTACTGTACAGAGTTTGGGTTAAACCTCAGAAACAGGACCAGATAGAACAATTGGTTATACTACAAAAGTATAGATATGAGTTGTTACAGATAGCACATGATATGGCTGGTCACTCAGGGAGAGATCGCATCCTTGAAAGATTACTGTACAGATTTTACTGGCCTGGAATTCATGAAGATGTTGCTATCTATTGCATGCAGTAACTGTGCCGAGTGTCAGAAAGTAGCCCAGTGACTAAAAAAGACAAGGTGCCCCTGGTGCCCCTACCCTTGATAGATGTACCTTTTGAGAGAATTGCAATGGATGTGGTTGGCCCCTTAGATAAAAGTAAAAAGGGAAATTGAATCATTTTGATAGTATGTGACTATGCTACTCGATACCCAGAGGCTGTTCCAATGTATTCTGTCACAGCTTCAAAAGTGGCATCAGAGCTTGCCAAAATTTTCAGCAGGGTGGGCATACCAAAAGTGATTATTACTGATCAGGGTAGTAATTTTGGTGCTGCATTACTGAAGGAGCTGTACCGACTACTATGTATCACTGCCATAAGAACCTCTCCTTATCACCCTCAGACAGACAGTCTTGTTGAACATTTTAACAAACCCTAAAATGCATGTTCAAAAGGTTTGTAAAAGGGGAAGGGAAAGACTGGGACCAATACTTGCCTTACCTGCTTTTTACTTACAGAGAAGTTCAACAGGTTTTTCACCATTTGAAATGCTGTATGGCACACAACCTAGAGGGCCACTAGATGTAATAGAAGAAACATGCGAAGACAACCCCCATCAGAAGCAAACTATAACATCTTATATGTGTGCCCTGAAAAAGAAGCTGGCAAAATATGATGAAATCATCCATACACAGCTAGAGGTATCATTAGCCTCCAAAGTTAAAGATAACAAAATTTTTTTTTCACTATATTAATAGGTTAAAAAAGAGTTCAGGTACTATAGGTCCCTTTAAGGATAACATCGGCCAGACCGTGTCAGGAAAGGAAATGGCAGATATCCAAAACAATTATTTCTGCTCTGTTTTTAACATCAATGCCCCAACCCCATACAGAAATAGTGAATTGCCATCCCCAGGATCTATATTAACTGATCCTAAAGATGTTTTGGATAAATTGTGTAACTTGGATATTAATAAATCACCAGGGCTGGATAATTTCCACCCTAGAGTGTTACGTGAGCTGTCTGATCTCCTGGCAGCACTCCTCACCCACAATTTCCAAGCCTTCTTAGATAGAGGTGAAGTCCCTGAAGATTGAAAAGTTGCAACTGTAGTCCCCCTTTTAAAAAAAGGGCCTAAAACCATTCCTTCAAACTTTAGGCCAGTAAGTCTGACGTCACTTATGGGTAAAGTACTGGAACGTACATTAAAGGATAAACTCTTGGCCTCACTTGAGGAACACATGTTGACGGAGCCATTACATCATGGTTTTACTAAGTCTAGGTCATGCCAGACCAACCTCCTTACTTTCTATGAGAATGTTAACAGGGAACTGGATATGGGAAACTTGGTTGATATTGCCTTTATGGATTTTGCAAAGGCTTTTGATAAACTGCCACACTATGAGTTATTAGCTATCTTGAGGGGAGTATAAACTGGAGACAAACCTAATCTGCTGGATATTTGACTGGCTGCTGGGTAGGAAGCAAAGGGTTGTAATAAATGGTGTGTTGTCAGACTGGGCACCAATTACCAGTGGGGTACTTCAGGGGCTCAGTTTTAGGACCATGCCTGTTTAACATCTGTATCTCCACTTTAAAAATAAATTACCCTAATATTTGACTTTCTAAATTTGCAGATGACTGCAGAGTGGGTGCAGTTGTCAATAACCCATCTGATGCTTTATTTCTACAAGCAGCTATTGATAAAATCCTGACATGGACTGAGTCAAACAAACTGTCATTGAATTTGGCAAAATATAAGGTTATGCATTTGGGGAACAGGAATAATATGACAGTATACAAATTTGGGAAAGATATGCTAACAGTTATTCAGGAAGAAAAGGACTTGGGAATAATGATTACCCCAGACCTTAAATTTAGTCATCACTGTAACATTCAGATTAGAAAAGCAAATCGTAACTTAAATTGCACCATAAGGCACATATCTAGCAGGGAAGAGAAGGTTTTGATCCCTTTAGTTAGTGCCCATGGTTAGACCTTACCTGGAATACTGTGCTCAAGTATGGTCCCCGTATAAAAAGGAGGATATACATAGATTGGAGAGGGCACAAAGAAGAGCCACTAAAGCCATTACTGGGCTCGAGACTCAACCATATAAAGAAAGGCTGGAAACTCTGAACCTTTATTCACTCTATTATAGAAGGTTCAGGGGAGATATGTGCATGCTTTGCAAAGCAACTGCAGATAAATTGCGTGAAGAGCTAGGGATCACATTTAAATCTAGCTGGTGTACTGCCAGGAAACATAAAAAACAACTCTTACAGCCGAGGTGGAACTTAACAATGAGAAAATGTTGGTTCAGTCATAGGGTAGTTTCATCTTGGAACGATCTCCCATCTATAGTGGTGGATAGCCCTAATATGAGAACCTTCAAGACTAAACTTGACCTGTTTTATAGGGACAGAACCACTGAGTTCTAAATATTTGGGATCGGCAATCTAAAAGGATGAAAGTCCATAATGCTTGAAACTTCCTATGATTCCTATGATACTAATCAGAAAGAGGCCCCAAACCAGCAGGAGGCATGTTATGACCATGGGGTAAAAGAAAGTTTTTGAGACAGGTGAAAAGGTCTTGCTACTGTTACCCACTACAGAAAATAAACTGTTAATGAAGTGACAAGGGCCTTATAAAGTGCTTAGACATACTGGCACAGTTAACTATGAGACTGAGACCCCTCATAGAAGAAATTCTACTAAGATATACCATGCTTCCTCACCTATGCCTCGACGACACAACCTAACATAATTATATAATAATATAATATATTCTGTGGTCTGCAGCACCTCCTATGTTCCAAAGTCAGCATGCTTATTTAGTCGACTATATGAGAGGTAGTCTATTGCTCTCTTAACTAGTTAGATCAGTACATTACTCAGAATGCTACAAAAAGTATCCGTCCTGGGTGTGAGATGCCCATGTATTGTGCAGCAGAACAATGAATACAGTAAGACAATGACACAAATGAGCCTGTTGCTCCAGGCAACAGGATGCTGTTATCAGTAGTATATAATCTTAATATACAGTCAGACCCTTTGGGATCCCCGGAAGCATCTAGCTTCCACACCTAGTGAATGACTGTATCTGTATTCCTGTTGGTAAGATTTCTCTTATGCATATGTACTTTGTACTGTTATTTTGAAGAAATAAACCATTATTCTACACATCTGTGGTTGTGGTGTTTACTGTCAGGCCAGACCTTGCACAATCTGACAAATGGCGATTGTGGTGCATGACCTGATTGTGATAGAACAATAACCACTTGAGTAATTTACAGGTGTGTATGAATTTTGGGAACGGGGGATAAAGAGGTTTTTAAGGGGAGAAACATTTTCTCCACTAAAGAAGTATTCACAGTGTACTGGCAGTTGCTTGCTTCTGCCTTACATGCTTTGACTTTACTTCAAGGTCTTGCAGCAGCTGTGAAAGAAAAATAAAAGCAGCTCACAGAAATTCCTTGTGATAAGAGAGCTAGGCTACAGTCCAGGCAGCTTTAATCCCTCTTTTGTAAGTGTATTTTGTGAAGACTTAATTGCTTGCTTCTGCTGTACATGCTGAGCCTTTGGTAATTGAGTGTTAATACCCTTGAGCCCACCCATTCATTTATTTGCATGGAATGACCCTTAGGCTTTGTCCGAGGGGCTACGTGACTCCAAAAGTGTAACTGTCTAGCAGGGAAAGTACAGAGTGATCCAGACCACTCTTGGCTTCTTGGCTTGTACAGAAAGGGGGCAGGACAGTCAAAATGTCAATCAGTACTGAGTTAAAACTACACATCACAAACATTTTAGCCTTCCATGGAGGTTGGGATGATTTTGTACGAAGTGCAGCATCTGAAGATCACCCGGTCCAGTATGTGTGTTCACTGTACTCAGAGACAAACCTAACAGTTAAAAAGCATAACCTTGATGGTGCAATGGTTGTGACCTTGTACGCTGCCTTCCAGACAGTGGGAGCGAGGGTGTCAGCTTTGGAAAAAGAGCTGGAACCCATGCTACGAGAGAAAGGTGAGCAACAAAAGGAATTTGAGAAGGAGTTGGAGAGTCACAGGCATGTGATGCAGACAGGTTTGTGCAACACTCTGCTAGACAAAGAGAGAGAGATTGCTAGGTTGCAAGAGGAATGTGGTAAAATGCATCATAACAAGAAGCAGGTATTGCAGATGAATAATATTCTGACAGATGCAAATGATGCCTTGAAAGATGCAAATGATGAACTGTTGGAAGACATGGGTAAGTGTCAGCAGGAGCTGGATAGGGAGATCAGGGAAAATCGCAAAGTTACCACGGCGTATGGAGTTTTACAGAAACATCTTACTGCAGGACAGCATGTCAGTGTAAAAGTAAAACATGCAAAATACAGACAGAGGTATACACAATTATGTCAGCGGTTTGAAGTCTCGAAGGGACACATAAAGGCATTGCCTTACAACTCGCCCATCGACCTGACGTCACCACCTGATGATGATGGGGATGATGATGAGGAAATGCAAGATGGCGGTCCTTGGGACTCTGGAGGGCAGAGGCCCAGCCCACCTCCAATAACTGTCTTAAAGAAAAGTAACAGGGAAGAGGTCAAAGAGATAGCTGACCATGAGATTGAAAAGGCTGCCATTCCAGTCATTCAACTGTCTATGGTGGATCTGATCCAGACCAAAGTAGGCCAGAACAGCCTCATCCAGGGCATGGCTTCAGCTATGGCTGAGGTATTGGTGAGAACAATGCAGGCCCAGCCAGACTGGCCCCCCCCAAATCCTGCTGTCTGCCCAAGCCATTTCTAACATTTCAACACAAATAGGCCGAATGGGGCCTAATGGCAATTTGAGCTGCCATTTAAAAAAGGTGAAAACATTGGTGCAAAATTCTTAGCCTGCCGGTTGAGCAAACAGTACAGGTTTTGAAACAGACTGTGGACCCTTTGTTCTGGGCCAAACTGACAGATGCAGTACGTAATGACACCAGGGCAGGGTTCAATGCAATTGCAGCAGGCCTGATGGCTGTGCACAATTACAACTTAGTGGGTCATGTCCATGGCCTACCAAGTCAAGCAGTTTGCCAGGGAAATCCCTGCCCAGTATGACTGCTTCTCTGGATGGCATACCAGACTGGAAAGGAACTGTCAAATGAACCAGCAAATAGAAACTCAATAGAGTACAAGAATTTGTTTTTGAAAAACATGTTGCCAGTTGTCTGTGAAAAGATAGAAGCTTCTGTGTTTCCAAGAGCAGACCTTTTTGCAGAAATTATGCAGAAAACTGAACATGCATACCAGCTGTATGTGCAAGATCAGGGTTCCGGACAAAAGACCAATGTGGCCGCAGTGCAGCCTGGTGCTGAGCCGACTATGCAGTACATGGTGGAAGGTAAACAACAGGCCCTGGTCTACCGCCTCAAGAAACAGGTAACCAGAAATGACATGGGAAACAGAACTGGAACTCGTACTACCAGGGCCAAAGCCTGAAACTACCAGGCCCTACCTATAAAGAGTTGCAGCAGGAATGCATTTGACTCCGAGAGTTTGAAGTCTGGGTGAAATCCAAGGCTGATACTCTCTAGAAAAAGCCAACTGCAGCCCTAGGCCCTGGATCTACTCCCTCAGCACCTCCATACCAGGAGGAGCCACTGGCAGAGAAGGCCCAGGCGTCCCAATGCTAAGAATGCACCCAGATGCTCCAAGAAGCGCAGGCCCAGTCCCACTCAGATAGAGAGGATTCTGAATGATGGTGTCAGTCCCCAGTATGCATTATCACCACCCTGCTGATGGATGAAACTGGCCAACCATGTATAGAAGCGTTGGTATGGGGCCACCAACAGGAACTGCTTCTAAACACAGGAACTGCTGTCTCTGTGTTACATCAAGATGACCCAAAATTATCTTGATGGTCTACAGGAACAGCTACCTCTGCCCAGACCTTCAAAGGGACCATGATCAACACCAACTGGTCCAAATCATACCAGCCACCATTGGTATCTTGGAGGTGGAACATCATTTTGACCTCATGATCTTACGTCACCACCAAAGTATCTTAGGAATAGACTTTTTGTCACAACATGGATGCACTATGGATTTAGCCAAAAGGCTATTACTCCAGATAGAAGGTCAAGTCCGTGACACTCATTCCTGATTCACATGTGGGGGCAGTAGTGACCATCAATGACAAAGAGTATGACATCATCATCATGCAATGTCATCACAAGCTGCTACCACAGATCCAGCCAATTCTGGAAAGGCACCAAGAGGCCTTTGCCAAGAACAAACATGACTGTGGAAGGATGGATACCCTCATCCAGATCATCGCAGAGGACCCACTTTGTCAAAAGCAATACCCATTCCCTACAGAAGCAATACCTTCACTGAGGACCACAAATGATTCACTTGTCCAACAGAGAGTCATAAGGCCTTGTGTGTCAACAGTCAATTCACCCATCTGGCCTGTGAAGAAACCCAGCAATAGTCAGAGACTCACCATTAATTATTGTAGACTCAATCAAGTAACCCCCAGCTGTGCCCCAACTGGCATCTGCACCAAATGTGCTAAAATTTCTCAAACCTGAACACCAGTGGTTCAGTACATTGGATATTTACATTGATTTTTGGTCCCTACCCCTGGCCCAGGAAAGCCAATACAAATATGCCTCCACATTTCAAGGATGCCAGTTCACATGGAACTGCCTCCCACTGGGGTTCCATAATAGCCTCTCACTGTTCCACATCGACATGAAGGATGCAATCAGTGTTTTTGTCACATCTGAGTGTCTCCTACAATATATAGATAACCTTCTCTTAACCACTGTGGACATGAAAAAGCACATGGAACTCCTAGATGAGCTCTTCACACTGCTACAGAAAGCAGGCCTCAAGTGCAATCCTGCAAAGGTACAGTTGTGCCAACCAGAAGTGATTGTTTCTGTGCCTGTGCATAACTGGAGAAGGAAGGAGCTCAGCAGCCAACAAGATTCAAGGCCTACAGGATCTGCTATTACCCACCAGTGTGGCAACCCTCAGACGTATCCTGAGTATGGTCAACTACTCCAGGGACTTTATTTTCAATTTTTCACAGAAGGCCAATCCTCTGTATGAACTCCTGAAGAAGGATGTCCCATGGAAATGGGGCCCTGAGCACACTGATGCTGTCACCCACTGAGGAAGGCCTTGGCCTCTGCTCCATCACTGATCAACCCAAACCCAGAACTCCCATTCCATTTGGAAACTGTTACCTCTTAAGTAGGTATGTCAGCAGTCCTTGCTCAAAAGGCCAAGGGTATCCTGAGTACTATGCTTCACAAATGCTCTCCATGGTAGAGCTGAAGTATTCCCTGTGTGAAAGGAACAGGCTGGTGACCATTGGAGCTGTCAAACACTTTGTGTACATAATAGGATTTTTTCCCATCATACTACACAACAACCACACCCCAATCAACTTCCTATTGGCAGACAGGATCAAAGATGGCAATGTGTCTAACACCAGACTCACACATTGGTCCCTATCACTCCAAGATAGAGACATCACTGTATTTCCTGCCAAAATGCCCTTCATCTTGGCACATGGTCTCCTATACCAAGGAAAATCCCATAAATGTGGCCTAGAGCCCCTAGTTTTACCTGAGCCATGCCCATTTCTCCCGGCAACAGAAGAAGCTTTAAATTACACTACTTTGTGTCATGTCTTCACAGATGGCTCCTCCTCATATGATGAGGTGGTGCAAATAGCAGGATTTGGGATCCTGGTCCTGGTTCATACAGGTGACACCACTGAGGTGTCTAGGAAGTGCAGTGCCAAATCATCATAGTACGTAGAACTTGCAGCTATTGCCTGTGCCTTAGAAATCATAGATGGACAAGAAACAGAGGATACTGTCCTCTTTTCTGACTCATCTTGGGTGTGTAAACTCTTTACAGACTTCCTTCCTTTCTGGAAGGCCCATGATTTTACCTCCTCTAAAGGTACCCCTGTCAAGTGCAGAGATTTGTTAATTTACATTGTCAGCTTGGCTGAACAATGTCTGTTCAAACTGTTCATTCACAAAGTTAAGGCCCACTCCAAAACATTACCATTCCATTAATACAATGACAGAGCTGACTCTTTAGTCAAAGCGGGAGCTTGGGGGGAGGGGGTATGGACCATGCCTCCTCCCAGAGCAACACCTATGGTAGCTGCAAACGAAAGATCCAAAGAGGTTCCTTTGGACCTCACTAAGCAGCAGCTGGCAGACCCAGAAATAAAGGAAGTTTACAAATACTGTATCTCTCAAAAGACACAGAGAAAGAAACGTCTATGAATAATCCATTCAAAAGACATGCAGACAATCTCCACTTGTCCCAGGATCTAAAATTGATTTTCTATCACTCAGGTGATCATAAATTCTGGGTAATTCCCAAATCACTTCGATCTCAAGTCATTTATCAGGTTCATGACCCCCCCTACAAGTGGACACCAAGGTGTGGGCAAGACAGTCCAGAGAGTGAAAACAGTGGGCTGCTGCCTGGTATAACACCTGATGTTATTATGTGGACAACTGTCTTATCTGTGCACAGAATAACCCAGTTCCAGGCAAGCAAACTGCCAAACATTTGCCTCAGAGACACTCTGGTCCCTGGAACAACATCCAAATTGATTTCATTGGACCATTGCCTCTGACCACCAGAAACAACAAGTTTGCCCTTATGATCATGGACCTATTCTCGAAATGGGTCGAGACCTTTCCAGCTAAGGCCAGTAAAGAAAAAAACACTGTCACAATCCTGGTTGAGCAGGTATTTACCAGGTGAGGCCTACCTCTCAAGATAGATTCAGACAAAGGGTCAACTATCACAGGTGAACTCATGCAGGAAACCATGAAGTTATTGTGAGTTGGTCAGAAATTTCACTATCCTTAGTCATCAGGACAGGCAGAAAGAGCAAACAGACACATAAAAGCAATGTTATGTAAATTTGCTACTGAAACTGGAAAGACTTGGGATACCCTGTTGCCTTTACTCCTAATAACAATTAGACCTACCCCATCAGCATCTGCATGATGTACCCCGTTTGAGCTAATGACTGGTAGACAAATGAGATTACCAGAACATTTGATGACTGACCTCAGTACTCCTACTGCAGACATAGTATCAGTTGATACCCTTTTTACTCAATTGAGAGACAACCTTGCAAAAATCCACTTGTTTGCTGCACACAACTTGGGTCAAGCCCAAATGCAACACAAAAAGTACTTTGAAAAACACATCAATGAAGTCAACTGGCAAGTAGGAGACAAAGTCATGATTCTGAAATTTGCCTCTCCACCACATTCATTTGTGAACAAATGGTCAGGTCCATTTGACATCATCAATAAATTGAGTCCAGCTGTGTACCAAGTCTGAATCATTAATGACTGAAAGAAGCCACTTGATAAATGGTACCATGCAAACCAGCTGAAACTCTACAAAGGTGATTAGTCCCATACAGTAAAATGCAGTATAAAGGCTCCTTCCTCCAGTCCCAGGGGAAGGAGCACACGTGCTTAACTATCTATTTTGCTTCATGTTCTCAGCTGTTGAAACCCAATAATCTGAAATTCTGGTCTAAACCTAGACAACCAAGTTCCAGAAGACTGAGGGAAGCAGATGTGAAGACACTCCTCCCTCCATCTCCTGGAGGAAGGAGCACCACTTATTAACAATACTTTTGTTTCCCCATCTTCTTTCCTTTTTTAAGCACCTGTAAGTATAAACTCTGAAGACTTTGGCAAATCAAAATGGGAACCTTGAGGAGGAACCTGGTCCTCCTGCTGTTCCTAGACCTGTGGCTAAGAAACCTGGCATCAATCCATTTGACCCTTCGCCAGAAGCTCATGCAGAGTGAGGCCTACCACAAAAAGATCATGAAGACTAAGGTATACCAGACCCACATCCATGCCTTTCTTCATGCCATGAATCCCAACAAACCAGTTTATGCCCCTTTATCTGAATTTACCCTTCCCCCTGGTGTAGGAATAAAGACCAATTTACCTTCTTCTCATATATCTGTTCAAGAAGGACAAACTGAACCAGTTGATGGTTTTCAATAATAGAGAACTTAAAGAGCAACACATAGGCAGGGAGATATTTTTTTAGCCTATGATAATTTTGCACTTAACATCTCTTCTGGGATTTGAAATCAGGGTGGATCCCAAATTTGATCCAAGATAAGTGTATGGCTAAATGGTATTGATCCCACTACACTTCCCTCTCTTGCACAGTGAAGTGTATGGATAAGACTATCATTCTCCCTGGCTGCTGCACGCAATTTGGGTTACATTACACCACACCCAAATCAAGGACCTTGCTACACTGCCAACCACTGTAGCATTAAGGACACCAATGGGGCCTGATGGGATTCATCCCAGAATTCTAAAAGAACTAAAGGTAGAACTAGTGACACCACTGACTACCCTCTTTAACAAATCATGTGAGGATGGGATGGTACCAGATGACTGGAGGAGGGCAGATGTGATTCCCCTTCACAAAAGTGGGAGCAAGGCAGAAGCATAAAACTACAGACCTGTTAGTTTAACCTCAGTGGTAGGGAAAATGATGGAATCACCTCTGAAGGAAAGATTTGTCGAGTATCTAGAGGCCAGAGGGACACAGGACCCAAGGCAGCATGGATTCACAGCGGGAAGATCATGGCAGACAAATCTGATAGATTTCTTTGACTGGGTGACCAAAGTAATAGATCAGGAAGGGGCTGTGGACATGGCCTACCTAGACTTTAGCAAGGCATTTGACACAGTCCCACACAAAGATTGATATACAAGTTAGCCAGCCTGGGAGTGGTCCCAAGATGACAGCCTGGGTAAAGAATTGGCTGGAGAATAGGACACAGAGAGTAATAGTAAATGGAGTCCACTCTGAAGAAAGGGGGGGTTACTAGTGGGGTACCGCAGGGTTCAGTATTAGGACCGGTCCTCTTCAATGTCTTTATAAACGACATTGCAGAGGGACTGGAAGGAAAAGTATGTCTCTTTGCAGATGACATAAAGATCTGCAACAGAGTTGATGCACAAGGTGGGGTAGAAAGGATGAGAAGGGACTTGGCAAGGTTAGAGGAATGGTCAAATGTATGGCAGCTTAGATTCAATGCTAAGAAGTGCAAGGTAATGTACCTGGGAAACGAAAACCCAGGGGAAGAGTACACAATGGGGGGTGAGATACTAACAACAACAAAAATGGAAAGGGACCTGGGGGTAGTCATATCAGATGACTTAAAGGTGGGCAAGCAATGTGAGAGGGCAGTAAGGAGGGCTGGGGATACTGGGATGCATAGGGAGAGGCATCACCAGTAGAAAACAGGAAGTTATTATCCCTCTGTACAGACAGCTGGTCAGACCCCATCTGAGTACTGCGGCAGTTCTGGAGACCCAATCTCTGCAAAGACATAGACAGGATGGAAGCTGTCCAGAGGAGGGCAACTAAAATGGTACAGGGTCTTCACTGGAAGACATATGAAGAGAGACTTAAGGAGCTTAATATGTATAGCCTCGAGGAAAGGAGGGATGGGGGGACATGATAGAAACTTTCAAGTACCTCAAGGGAATCAACAAAGTCCAAGAGGGTAGCATCTTTCAAAAAAAGAGGTGTGCAAGAACAAGGGGCACAATTTGAAGATAGAGGGGGGCGGCTCAGAGGTAATTTAAGGAAGTATTTTTTCGCAGAGAGGGTTGTGGATGCATGGAACGGCCTTCCGGAGGAGGTTGTGGAGTCAAAAACAGTGGTGGAATTCAAGCATGCATGGGACAGCCATAAGGCAATTCTAGGGGGTGGAGGTAGGAAGAAGTAGGCTGCTGGTTAACTAGGATCTGCAGCTTATCCACTAGGTAAGGAAATGGGCAGACTGGGTGGGCCAAGTGGTCCTTATCTGCCATCAAATTCTATGTTTCTATGTTTCTATGTATGTCACATTTACAGTCTCTCTTCTAGTTTTCGACAAGGATTCTTCAGTCTTCAACATGTTTGCAGTCATCAGCTCCATGGACCATCTCAAGGGCAGCATCTACAGAGAATGGACTGATAGTCCTCCACTGCTGGTCTTCCATCATCGCCTCAACTCCTGGGTTGCTCCACACACAGACTGTTGTGCAAAAATAGGATATCGCTACCTTTGCAGGTGTGATGTCTCTGATGTAACCGCGCCAGTTTGTGGTTACTCTTCAGATACAATGGACTGTTCAATTGGGTTTGCTGATGACCAAAAAGAATATTATGCTACTTTTGCACTACCTTCGTCTGCTCCAGAGACCGTCTCTTCCAGTCAAGTGCAACCCAGCATCAATGCCTCCAGCTCTACTTCAAGAGATGCAGCATCAGATGACATCAACACCAGCAGAATCACAAACACGTCATTCACATGCCCTGTCCAGCTCACGAAGTGACACCTTCCTCAAGGTCGTGTGACCTACAACTCTGATGGCCAATACTGTGTTGTAACCAATCATAAGACTTTCTCCTATGGACCCTTAACCTGTGACATACCCTTCCCAATCTTCTGCTTCATGCCCTAGGAACACACTATCATAGGCCATACAGTTATTACCCCAGTTCCCCCTCGGAAAATGATTATATCGATAGTGACCCTATCTGTATGCTCTAGTGCAATATTTACTAGTATTCAATGTGCATATTGATCCACTTATTCTGAATCTCAAATCTCTATTGGAGAGAAAGGATACACATTTGGTTCATAGCAGTAATAACATTACAAAGGCATAAAATGCAGTAAATGCTCTGTTTCATGATGGTGACCTCAGCAATACATTATCCAACATGGATGGAGCTCACTTTCAAAGGTTGTGTTGTAATTCAAGTGTTTCTGATTACTTTTCTTATCATCTTGCTCTGCTTAAGTAAAACTTTGAAACAACATTGTAATCAATTAAAATGTCTCTATGAGTCACATTCAGCCACAAAATACCTCACCTACCACCGTAGTTAGTATTGCCTCTGTATCCAGGCAACAAGGGGGGGAATGTTGGACCTGCCTGACTTGCCACCTCATATGACTACCATCATTGCTACCATAACAGATAAGGGATAATACTATAATACTGTATACTAATGGTTTATTAATGCACTGACAGTTTTGCTGTATTAAGGCCTATTCAGGAATCTCCTGTTCAGCCAAACATGTACTGTATAAATATATTTGTGGTTTCTAATGGTTTCTACTGACAATTGCAATATTAGCGACCTAACATGACATAATTATATAATAATATAATATATTCTGTGGTCT
Source organism: Neoceratodus forsteri (assembly GCA_016271365.2). Lineage (NCBI taxonomy): Eukaryota > Metazoa > Chordata > Ceratodontiformes > Ceratodontidae > Neoceratodus > Neoceratodus forsteri. The sequence continues at coordinate 1,364,884,472 of CM057455.1, read as the reverse complement.
GCAGTGCCTCCTATGTTCCGAAGTCAGCATGCTTATTTAGTAGATTATATGAGAGGTAGTCTATAGTTCTCCTAACTAGTTAAATCAGCACATTACTCAGAATGGTACAAAAAATATCAGTCCTGGGTGTGAGACACCCATGTATTGTCCAATAGAACACCGAATACAGTAAAACAATTATGCAAATGAGCCTGTTGCTCCCAGCAACAGGATGCTGTTATCAATAGTATACAGTTGTATTATACGGTCTGACCCTTTGGGATCCCCCAGGAGCATCCAGCTTCCACACCTGGTGTATGACTGTATCTGTGTTCCTGTTGGTAAGATTTATCTTATGCATATGTACTTTGTACTGTTATCTAGGAAAAATAAACCATTATTCGGCATATCTATGGTTGTGATGTTTTATTGTCAAACCAGACCTTGCACAATCTGACACACCCACAAGGCCGACGTGTTACGTGGTGTTCGTGGACTGGCCAGTAACAGATGCTGACTCCCTCCAATCCTCAGTTCTGCTTACTGGAGAAGAGAAGAAAGCAAAGAGAATGATATATGAAGGAAGGTGGGCAAAAAGCCAAAGGGATAGAATAAGGAAAGGAAGAGAAGAAAGCAATAAAAACAAAAAGAAGGACAAAGAATAAGAGAGAGACAGAGAAGGATATTGCTGGAGGGTTTGAGTAGTGGTAGTGGGAGTGACCAGAGCCTCTGAGAAATGTAGAGAACACAACAGGAAAAGGAGAAGGAAGGGAGACAGAGTGGGACATCTTGCTCTCCTCAAAATTGTGGCAAGAGGAGTAACGAAGACAAAAAGGGTTAGGGACATCTGAAAAAGAAGCAACAGGAGTACAACAGAGACTGCAAGATAGTCTGCAGAGAACTGGGCAGATAAGAGTGGTCTACGCAGTAAGAAGCTGCTGCTGCTTCTGCACCAGACAGTGTTTGTGTCCCCCCACCCATTTGTAGCATAAGGAATTTGGGGATAAAAGAGAAGGAGCTGAGAAAGTGCTTTACAAGAGACTGAGAAGAAGCCACCTTGCAGACTCCCCAAAGGTGTGCTGTCATCTCTGGAATTACCACTTGAATGAAATGTTCTGTAGGCTGCACCAAGCAAATAAAGAGAACAGAAAAATAAGAGAACGGTGGCCCTATCTATCTCCTAATGTTGAGGGAAAGTCAGGAGCCTCCCTCCTGAGGCAACAGAGTAACTCCTTCCTCCACTTTACCCTTCCTTCTTTTTTTTTTTTTAAGAAAAAAGGGAAGAGGGGAGAAGAGTAGGAAAAGACTCCTGAACAGCCTTGGAGACACTGAGGTGTTACTGAAAGTTGGTAAAAAACAAAGGTGGTGCCAAGGGCAGAATTGGACCCAAGGGCAAAGTGCATAAAAAACCCAGTAAAAAGAGAGAGAGAGAGAGAGACAGAGCAGATATTGCCCTAAAAGAATTAGGCTAGCATGCTCCAGTAGTTTCTCTCTCTCACTCTCTCTTTGTACCCCTTAAGGTTTTCTAAAAGATAATATTCCCTGTGAAGGGCCAGAGAGAAGGAGGGAGGTTGTACACTCAGAATCCTGGTCCTGAGGGGATGGAGAGAGGAAAGCAGTTATGCATGGTGAAGATACTCAGGAAGATCTACAGTTATGGAGAATATGTAATTTTTCTGTTGTACCCGAGTCAGTCTTCACCATTTATAATTGGTGGGTCACAGTACCAAGCTACCACCCTCAGTGGTGCCTGGAAAACCCTGAGGGAAGTGATCCCTCAGCCTCCTGTGGGGGAGGAACACAAGGAGGCAGGGGCCCCTTACAGGTCTGGCTGGACCAGTGACTGATCAGGGGAAGGTGGAGGCTCCCATTGCCTGGGAGAAGGAGCGTGCCATGATAGCTCATGCCTGACCCTGTGGGAGAAAAAGTGGGCCACCTGGAAAGGCAAGACAATCACCCTATGCTGGGCCAATGGTGATGACCATAAGAGACAAAGCCATGCCATCCGCTTAATGCAGACTGCTGTTCCCACCAACCTGAAGGCCACCACATTGGCATCATTGCAGCTCTTGCCTGGTGTCTCACTAGCTCCAGGCCCCTTGTGGAAGGCACAATGGCTTGTTGGGTTGCCTCGTAATCAGGCACGGATGCAAGGTTCTGCCCCAGCTTCACACAAAGGCACCTGGCATAGGCTACCTGGTGTGCCTGGTGCACTGAAATGCACTTAAGGAGTCACACTGCCAAGAAAACCCTTCTACCCCAACAGTCAAGCTTGGCTGAGTCAGACTCTGGAGAGCAGTCATGAAAATCCCTGAAGGGGGTGTCCAGTAGCTACAAACCTGAAGAAGGATGGGGCATAGCTCCTGGAGACCTGGGGGGGGCACACAAAACCTGCGCTGGCAGTCCCTCAGGGCTGGGAGGAAGGCAGAGGGGTGCTGCCAGGCACTGTGCTACTCCTCCATAAAGAGAGGCCACAGAGATATCACGATGGACAAAGAGCCATATTCCCCCAGGAATTACAGCACTGCACATGCAGGATTGTGTCCAAAAGATCTGGGGAGATGCAGTTCTTCCAGCATATCCGAGACGAATCACTGATACGAAGTGAAATCAGCATCTGAGGAGATGTGACCAGAATAATCCTCTCCCTCATAAGAGAAGGCCAAAGAGGAGTAGAAGCTAGATTCAGGAAAAGATGCAGCCTGTGATGGAGGTCTAAAAATGACTTCATCAATAGACCGGAGGTAAGTAGGAAACACATGCGCCATAGCCCTGAATTGTTCCCAGATCATGGGGCCCCTGGAGCCAAAGAAACCCGGGAGAGGAGAAAGCAGAGGAGAAGAGGGGAGACAATGGTCCTGAGAGGCAGGAGAAAACCCTCTGCCAGGGCTGCAGGGACAAGCAGGAGAAGTCTCCCGAGGAGGGAACTGCATGGCCCACACATCTGTGAACACCCAACTGGTGAGGGACGATGGCGGTGATGCCCTTGGTGAGGAGACTGGAGCCATTCTGGTCCACAAGGGCAGCCCCTATCCCCACCAACTGTGGGCCCCTGTCAGTCAGGGGGGAAAAAAGGTGTGGGTCAGTGCTCTGACTCTGCCAAGAGCTTTCAACCTCTCAAGGGACAGTTGGGGGGTGCCGGCCATGACTTCAAGACCCCCGCGCTTCCAGGCCAGGACCCACCACTCAAAGGAGATCTTCACAAAGCCAAGGTCAGAAGGGAGGGGGGAAGAGAGAATCCAGCACAGAGGTTAGTGCAAGAATACCCCTTGGTGCCAACCACGGCACTGACACCAGGAATGGCTCTGGCACCAAGGCTGGTGCTGCCCCCCAAAATGACACAGGACATGGTGCCACCTTCCAGTCTGATGCTTGAGATGACACTAGAGGAGTCCCCGGTGGTGTGAATGGCACCAGAAGACTCGGGGGAGGCGGTGCAGGCTGAAGAGCCAACCACAGCAAAGGCCTCAGTCTGAGCCTAGTAGAATCCCCGAGCTCCGAAGAGCTAGGCCACCAGTTAGGATCATCCTGATCCTCATCCAAGGAGGACAAGAGCAGGGAGATCTCCAAGGAGGTGACCCCAGAGACTCTCCCTCTCCAAGCACCATGAGTGGTGTCGGAAGGGGACCCAGTGGTGCCAGCAGAGCCATCTCACTCACCAACACCAGGAATGGCATTGAGAGCCAAGATGGCACTGGCCAACACCACCGAGGGAACCACTGGAGCAGGCCCAGTGTACAGCTCAGACTTCAACACCAGGGGCATCCAAGCCACTGAAGGGGCACCAGACTGGGTAGCGTGCTCAGCTGACCCTCTGGAGGGGACTGACTGTCCATCCAACCCCTTGCACAGGCCTCCAGTCTCAGCGAGACTAGAAACGGAGGTCAGCTCTCCCTTGGTATGTACAGTACTATGGAGAGGCCCAGGGACCTGACCTTGATGTCCCTGGTGTGATGCCATCCTCCAATTGTTGGGGTATCCCAGCCCAACTTCGCCACATGGAAACAGAGGGTATGAAAATCCATGGAGAAAAAACAGGCATCACATGAATCCATATCATGTTAGGGATCCAGGCAGGAAAAGCAGCGGTCATGCTGGTCAGAGATGGTCATCAGCTTGATACTGGGGCACCGATGCTTTGGGTAAAGCCCTGCCTTAGATGATTTAGAAGGTCCTGAGCTGGACATGATCACTGTGGAAAACAATGAAAAACAAAAGAAAAAGTGCTCGACGCAGTAGTTGAAGAAAAATGGAAAACAACAAAGAGGGTAACCAATAAGCTAACACAGTGCTGAGCGAAGGTTGGTGGTGAGCAGACAGAACAAACTGTGGTGCAGTTAGTGATGCTGTGCTCCTCCTGAGGTACTGCCTCAATGGTGGGTAAAGCAGAACTGAGGGCTGGAGATAGTCATCATCAGTTACTGGCCAGTATGCGAGCATCACATAACACGTCAGCCTCATGGGTGAAGTTGTCTCCAAGGCTGGCTCCTCTAGCCCAGAAATTCTCAAAGCTAATGCTCCCACAAGGGTCTGGTGCCACCAGCTATGACCCACCAGTTATGAATGGTGAAGACCGACTCAGATAAGATTTGACAGCGTGATACAGACAAGATGATTTCTCACTGAGACACATTCATACCACTTCAATTCAGCACTGAAACTCAAATTATCAACAAGAACAGAATTATTATTTTTTTTTTAAATTACATTTTATCCCTTCAACGCTCTCCAAGCACTGCTTCTTTGGGACCCCCTATGAAGAACTTGCCCCCACTCCTCTACCTACTTGATCTTGCAGTCCATCCCCCATGGAGCCACAGATAATTCCCCCAGGCAGGACGAGGTGGGGCAGAACACCCTGACAATCAACTTTCATCAGAAGACCCCAGGACCAGGCAGCCAGGAGCAATCAGGAGTCTGTCTCGGGGGTCCATCTACCCAGAGCTCAGAGAGGTGTTTTCCCTTTTCATGCGGACAGTGGCACATGCCCAACATCAAGGCATCACTGCCTGATGTCGCCACTCTATGCTTGCCAAGCCTCAAGCTTCCACTAGAGGCCGGTCAAGCACCGAGCAGGAACCCCCTTCCCTCCCAGGAGAAGAGAGCTGTCCTCTGGATGCTCCATCTTCTCCCTCCCCTGCCGACCCCTGACGGCCTAGGCTTGTTCCCGAACCTGGGTCACTGGTGTGGAGTGAGGTGTGGCATCCAGTGCCTCAACCCTCAGCACCACCAGGCCAGCTGAACAGAATTATTGATTTAAGCTAGTCAATCTAAACACAAACTAGAGACTGAGTTAGTAAAAGTGGAGCGCAAACAATTAACACGGCAGACTGCCCTGATTGGAAAGTGAAATGGCTCTTCAGTCAAGCAGGGACTTAAAACTGCTGAAGCAGCCAGCTACTCCAATATGATGTCATCACTCTCCAAGGCTTATTCAGAGGGACAGAAATAGCCTGAATGTTTTCAGTTACTGCAGAGCAAGTTAACAAATGCTGATTTAAATAAAACTACAAAACCAAATAGCATACATTTTTCAGGAAACACTAATCATGACACAAAGACTTACATTCAAGCTTTTATTAACAATATGTAAAAAGGTTTCCATTGATCTTTAAGAATGAGAAAGTAAATGCAAAAACCTTCCATTGGAGCACTAGTTGTGATGTTGACAAGTGCCTCTGCATGCTTTGGCAATGTATTTCTTTGTATGCAGCCAATGCACTGTTGATGGTATCTCTCAATTTTTACCCCCATCCTGGGCCAGTAGAATCTGAGGTGAATCAGATCTACAGTGCAGTGTAGACCTAAATGTCCCAATTCATCATACTCGGCTGTCATGACATGGTTATGAAAGTTGGTGAACAACAGCAATTGATGTTTCTTGCGCCCATCAACAACTTGGAACTCTTGGTATACAAGTCCATTGCAAAGTTTTTCCTTTGGCCATTCTCTGAGCAACAAAAGAGTATCTCTGTATATGACAGTCACTTGTTCGGCAGACTCGACTCTCTGAAGCAGAGGTATGATGCCTCTGAAGCATGTGTTTCTGCACTGTTCTCTCTGTAGATCTTTCTGATTCAAGTATGGCAATAAACATGTGTCAAGAGCTGTAAAACTACAATAAGCTGCAGGTAAACATTTGGAAGTGGTGTCCAAGCTATCAATAAAGTGATCTGGATTTTCAGGTGATGGCTGCTCATCAGAGTTGTACTTTGTGTATAAGACTTGGACAGAAGCACTAAGAATTCTGATTCTGTCCTCATTCTGGGTGTCACCATGTGGGTGTCTCAAAAGAGCATCAGCATCAGTGTGTATCAGTCCAGGGCATACTTAACAGTAATCATATGTGGATAGTGTTGAAAGCCAACGGTGACCAGTGGTGTCAAGCTTGGCTGCTGTTTTGATATACAGTATGTTACTAGACTGTTATCAGTTCTCACTGTTATTCTGGCACCATACGGATATATTCTGAACTCTAGAAATTCAGTATCCCAAATGCTACAAGACCAAGTTTAGGATACTAAATTCCGTAAGACCGCAAGGTACTGAAATGTAATCTGGGAGTTCCCCCCTCCTTAACTTAACCAACTCTGAGAGGGAGTAGACTTCAGAGTAAAAAAAGTTATGGGGATGGAATAGTGTGCAGCAAAATTAGTGGTGACCAGGAACAGAACCTGAGTCCACCAGACCATGCTGGCTGAGCTGCTACTGCATTAGACCTCCATGCCATGGGAGCAACTTGGCCAGTGTTCACATTTTTTGTTTCCTTGTTATGCCTGGCAAGGGGTAGGGTGTCGGTTCATCAGATCCACCACCGTACCTTTGTCTGCATTGGTTTCCTCCTGTCGGGTATCTAAATATGTCAGGAGACTGATTCAGTCCCATCAGTTTCGGGATTTCGAGTTTCAGCCTCTTACGTAGCTACCCACCATACAGGTATTTATGAAATTGTTCCACAAAATTACTCACTATAGTAATGCTGTTCCTTATTAAGGGATCCCTCACTATGTTTGCACTTTATGGAGTAATCTCGGTTGACAGTGACACCCCGGAGATAGAACCTATGAAAATTTGGGTCTGGCAGTTTAGCCTAGGGGTTAGAGTAACGATCTGTGAATGAGATTGGTGCATCCACCAGACAAACCTGGGTTTGATTCCCACAACCTCCACTTGCATACTGTGTGGCTCTGAGCAAGTCACTTAACCTCCCCAGTGCTACCAAGTCGTCCCTGTCAACAGGCACCTGTGCCTAATTTGCCTTACCCGGTTAACAAACAATAAAATAGAATTTGAAATGTAGGCTCAAACTCTGCATCCACACTCCACTCTGTCCATTGCTCAGATCAGTTTCCAGGCTAGAGTGGAGCACTGGCTAGTGAAACTAGCTAAAAGGCTACCAAAAAATTCTGAATTTTTTTTGTAGAATAAAAAAAAAAAAAAACAACAAACATTCTGAAAGCAGACTTGAGCAAAAACTGTCATATAAACCATAACAACACACTTACAATTGTAGGAACTGCAATAGTAATGCTCAAAGAACCTAAATTAAAAAATAACCAATTCTTGTGTAAACCTTTTTCAGGTTCTGGAAAGGGAGGCAGAGTAGGGGGTGTAAACATATCAAGGGTCCCTTAAGAAGAAACATTACAATGGTGAGTAATTTTTTTCTTCTAACCCCAGGAATCCCTCACTTAATGTTTACACTTTATGCAGAATCAGTAGCAGTACCTTGGGAAGCTGGGTCCAAAACCTAGTTAGCAAAAAGGTTCTCAAAGACAGCAGTTCCAAAGCTGGCACCCCCTTCTGGACTGTAAAGTGGTGCTTTGTGAAGGTGTGTACTGTTTTGCAGGTAACTGCCTTGCAAAAGTCTAACAATTAGATGCTTCTTCAGGTTGCCCCAGGGGCAGAGGTACCCAGGTGAATGTGCCCTTAAGCCTCTTTGTGGCATTTTCCCAGCTTTTGCATTGCAGAACTGAATACAAGAGACTATCCAGTAAGAGATAAATCTTTTTGTAGCTGGTTTGCCTTTGCAAACCTCACCATAGGTAACAAAAAGTGGGGTGCTGTGAGACCTGCCATCTTTTGTCTAGTCCATGTAGATAGTCAGGACTCACTTTAGGTCCAGGCTATGCAACTTTTCCTCACCTGGACTGGAATGCTCTGGATAGATTACAGGGAGGGTCACTGACTGGTTGAGGTGGAATTCAGATACCACCTTGGGAAGGAATTTTCTGTTGGTTCTAGGAACTACTTTATTCCTGTGGGGAATTATGTAATTCAGCTCTGTGCAGAGGGTTTGCAGTTCGCCTACCCTCCTAGCAGAGGTCATTGCAACTAGGAATATATTTGTCCATGTGACACTTTAAGGCAGCAGTTTCCATAGGCTCAAAAAGAGCCTCCATAAGCTGGGCGAGGCATATGTTGAGATCCCAGGGTGGGACAGGGTCCCTCACTGGTGACAAGTGGTATAGATCTTTAAAAAAAAAGTTTTTAAAGTGGGTTGTGAGGCCAAAGACTTCCTTGCCGGCTGAAATGTATGCAAAAACAGAAGCTACTTGAGACTTTAAAGTTGAAGGCCATAGGTCTAACAATTGTAGGTGTACCACATATTATATTGCACAATTATAGGCAACTCTACCTGTACAGGGTATATTTTCTTGGGGCACACCAGTAAAAAAACTTTTTCCATTTAGAGGCATAAGCTTTCCTGGTAGCAGGTTTCCTTGAAACCTTAAGCTCCTTCAGGACGTCTTCTGAGAGATTCAGTCCACAATATTCAAACTCCTCAAGAACTATAGGTTCCTGGGGTTCAGAAATGTTATTCTGCCGTGGGACAAAGTTGTCAGATTGTGACCGAGTTGCAGGTTGATTGGATTCTTGTTGGACAGGACCAGGAGCACTGAGTGCCAGACCTGCCTGGCCCAGTCTGAGGATATCATGATCATTGTTGTAGGTTCCCTCCCGAGTTTCAGGAGTAATTTCTGAATGAGTGGAAATGGGGGAGGGAGGCATACAGGAACTTCCCTGTCTAGTCCAGCACTAGGGCATTTTCTGGCACTGATCCTTTGGTTGGTAGTCAGAAACAAAACTGTGGGAGCTGATAATTCTTTCAAGATGCAAACAGGTCCATACTGGAAGTACCCCACCTTCTGAACACTGTGGCCCGTACATGCTGGTTTAAGGCCCATTCCCTGGCTGATTCTGCTTAGTGAGACCTGCAGATAAGTGCCCTGCCCCAAGAGTGAGGCATCCACAGTAAGAATACTTGTTAGTGATTGCTGAAGAAAGGGAATGCTCTCTCTGAGGTTACTTTCTTCCTTCCTTCCACCACTCTAAAGATTCCACTAGTGTTTTTGACACCAGCACTAGCTTTGAGACTGGATCCCATCTTTGGGACCAGTTGACCCTTAAGTGATACTCGGTATCTCTCATTTCGAACCTGGCCCACAGAATCATGGCTGTGGATGCGGCCATATGCCTAGTAACTTTAGGAAACCTCTTGCAGGTCTTTGCTGACCTGCTGTAAAAGACTCTGCTATTGCTATGAAAGCTGTAACTCTGGCCTGCAGGAGGAAAACTTTCCACTGCAGGATGTTTAGCTGTGCTCATATAAACTCTAGTATTTGAACAAGCTCTAGTTGGGACTTCTGTAGATTTATGAAGAATCCCAGGTTCTCCAGGGTGTTTTTTTACCAACTGAACTGTGAACCTTGCCTCTTGTTCTGTTTTCCCTGAGACTAGCCAGTCATCCAGGTAGGGGAAAACTACTCCACCTTGTTTTCTTAGATTTGCTGCCACCACAGACACTTTGTGAAAACCCTTGGAGCTGAGGTGAGACCAAATGGGAGAGCTGTGAACTGCAACTAGCAGTTCTTCTGCTTGATTCTGAGGCATTTCCTTTGGGATGCTCTGACTGGGATATGAAAATAGGCATTTTTCAGATCCAGGGATCACAGCCAATGACCTCTCTGCAAAGATGGTGTCACTGTCCTTAGTGTGACTGTCTTGAAATTTTTCTTTTCTCAAATGCTTGTTCAGAAACCTGAGGTCTAAAATGGGTCGCTACTCCCTATTTTTCTTGTGGTTCAGGTAGTATCTTGAAAATAGGCCCCTGCCCCAACGGGAGAAAATTACTTTCTCTATAGCCTTTGATATTAACAGTTTTTTTGTTTTTTTTTACTTCCAGTTTCAGCAGACTTTTTTCTGTGTGAGAGTGAGCTTGAAAACGTCTGTGTTTCTGCAGGTTTGAAAAGTGTCTGAACTGCAGACACAACCCCCAGACCACTACTTCCAGCACTCATTTGTCTGTGGTAATCCCTACCCATTACTGGAAGCAGTGTGCCAGTCTTCCACTCACTGGAAACGGTTGGGCAACCTGGGCAAAATTATCGGGGGGTTTTGTTCTAGCTGGGGCTTAGGCACTAGACATGCAGCACTATACCTGGAAGCCCCCTTTCCCTTTCCCCCATAGTAACCTCTTTGTCACAGAAAAAGTAAATAAAATGCACACTAAGCCCACAAAGGTGCTGCGGCCAAAAGACTGACCCAAAAAAGAGCATAAAGCAGCTGTGCACACACCAAGCAGGCACTATATTATTTAATTTATTAACAAAATTACCAGAAGCACATACAAAGCTAGGCCAGCACCACTAAATATCTCTTCCACCTAGGCTTCATCAGTGGGGCCCTGACGAAGCCATGGTGGAGGATGCTACATAGGGGTGTTAGCCTGGCACTGTATGTGCGTCTGGTAATTTTATTAATGAATTCAACAATGCAGTACCTGCTTGGTGGGCGTGTGTGTGTGTGTGTGTGTGTGTATGTGTAGCTACTTTTTGCTCTTTTTATGTTGTCTAACGCATGCGCAAGCAACATTTTGTGGCAGTAGAAGATGGTAGAAGGAGAAATGCAGAGGTGTGTCAGTTTTGGCGAATGCAGGGCACGCTTTAGAAGGTGCATCCCTCATTCGCCAATTAGTGAGCATGCTAGCAGTGGCACAAGTTTTATGCAGTGCCACCAACTTGAAACAAACTTGCCGCTGCAATCAGCTACAAGCTTGTCATGCAGCAGCACAGATGACATGCCTCCCCTACGTGCCTTGCCTGGTGAAACATTTCAATAAACATGGCGGCGGCTCGCGCCATCCGCTTCTGACAATCCCTAGAAAGCTGACTTTGGGGGCACCCAATTCCCCTGTTGGCATGTTTAATACCCCCCAAGATTGTGTGGTACACTGGGAGCCCACCACATATTGTGTGGCAGACTGGGAGCCCACCCAGTGTGCCTCCGTGGTGTTCGGAAGCCGACTGCATAGGTATGTTCCTGCCTTCCGCCTCACCCCATTGTGTGCCACAGTGGGAGCTCAACCGAGTGTGGCCAACATCACCCCCCCAAAGTAATGAGGCACACTGGACATTTGTTTTCTTACACCTGTAAAGAAAGAAAACTGTCCGCAGTGTTCTTTTTTTTTTTTTTAAAGTAGCTGAAACAAAGAAAACGGTTTCTCGCTGTTGGTGGTGCCCCCTCCTTCAACCCACACCCACCCTCTGTGCACCCAACCTCTCCATACTTACCTCCGGAGGTCGGCGGCATGATCTTTGGTGGAGCAGAAACACGTCTTCACTCTTCAAAGCCGATGCAAACTGAAGAAATGCCAGTAAGCTTTATAATGGCATCAATGGGTGAGGTTTCAACTTAGGTGGATATCTCAGCCATTTTTGGGAATGTTGGCTCCAAATTTTCAACATGGGGTTCTTGGGACCCCACCTCATGAAATCAGTCACTGTCATTTCATTATTCAGTCCTGATAGGTGATTTTATGGTCACTGCACTGAATCACCTTTCAGGACCGAGTAACAAAATGATAGTGCCACTGTTCATGAGGTGGGCTCCCAAAAAGCCTATATTGCAAATTTGGTGAAAAAAATCCCAAAAATGACTGTGTTATGAGCGTGCACTGCACAGTTTCCATGCACACTCATAACTTCGAGAATTTTTAATATTTTTCACTCCAGATTTTCAACATTGCCATTTTTTCATACCTCCTTATGAACAGTACAACTGTCATTTTTCATATCCTGCCCAAAATGTGTTTTCGCACATCTGGTGCACAATGGCACGGTTACTGTGGAAAATCAACGTTCAGGACAGATTAAGAAAATCACAATGACACTGTTCATGAGCGGAGGTCCCAAAATGTCTATGTTGAAAATCTGGTGAAAAAATTCCACAAAAATGACTGTGTTATGAGCGTGCATTGAGCAGTTTCCACTCATGCTTGTAACTTCGAGAATTTTGTTTTTTTCAGATTTAATAAACTTTATTAATTTTTAGCAGGTACAAATTGGACTGTTGTTATGACAGTTCAAATATAGAGAACAACAGAATGATGCCAGGTGAAAAAAACAAGTAAAAATGCAACCTGATGTTACAGGAGTTAATTCATAACATATTAAGAAACATAATCAGGCACCTTGACCTAGTATAATCCAGTATAAACTAAGAACACCTGCTTTTCCCCAACCCCCTATATACCCAACTGTCTCCCAATCTCCCTCTCCCCCCACCACGACTATCACGGGAGGCTGAAACTGAGCCCATCTAATACCAGAGCCTTAGCCGGTAGGGTTGAAGAAACCGAAATGATGGTCCTGGCCCAGAGGGGACAAAGTACTCAAAATAGGAAAACAAGTAAAGTAAAGACTTGAGAATTTTTAATATTTTCACTCCAGATTTTCGACATTGGCATTTTTTCACACCTCCTTATGAACAGTAAAGCTGTTATTTTTCACATCCTGCCCGAAATGTGTTTTCGCACATCTGACGCACAATGGCGCGGTCACTGTGGGAAATCAATGTTATGGACAGAGTAAGAAAATCACAGTGACACTGTTTATGAGCGGAGGTCTCAAAATGCCTGTGTTGAACATTTGCTGAAAAAATTCAAAAAAATGACTGAGTTACAAGCGTCCATTGCACAGTTTCCATGCACGCTCGTAACTTCGATAAGTTTTAATATTATCACTCCAGATTTTCAACATTGCCATTTCTTCACACCTCCTTATGAAAGGTACAGCTGTCATTTTTCACATCCTGCCCGAAATGTGTTTTCGCACCTGTGCACCAAATGGCAAAATCGCTGTGCAAAATCACCTTTCGGCTAATGAACTGATAGTGCCACTGTTCATGAGGTGGGGTCACAAAAAGTCCATGTTGAAAATTTGGAGTGAAAATACAAAAAAACGCCTGGGGCATTAGGGTTTCCAACTGTAACGCCCCACCCTATAGAGACTGATAGGTGTCAGGGGTGTGACTTGGGGGTTTCGGCTGTAATGCTCACACCATTCCAACCCCGCCCCCAGCCTGCAGCCACTGACAGCCATTGAGGTGTGCCTTGGACTCTTCAGCCCCAAAGTTCACTCCATTCTCCTATACTGCACCCATCTCAGCGTATTTCCTTAGGAAATGGGGTGAGCTTAAAGCCCGAAGACCCCAAGGCACACTACGACACTTGTCAGTGTCTGCAGGGTAGGGTGAGGTGAAATGGCATTATCTTTATGGTTGACAACCCAAAAGCACACCCCAATGCCTGTCAGTTTCTGTAGGGTGGGGTTGGGGTTGGAGTCCATTCAATTCTTCACTGCTATTCCTATTATGCATCTTTCTAACTTCTGCCCTACCAATGCCAATGCCAGCAAAATAACATTCAGCACTGTCAAATTCTTGTTTAGTAACCTCTTTGTGACTGGAACTCATAGACATAGACTCAGAGACATAGGCCCTTGGGAAGTACCCCCTGCCTCTGCCCCCTCTTCCATATGATCTGTAGGAGATAGAGACCTTTTCCTTCTTATTGTTACTTTTGAAAGTGGGTTTTTTATTCATCTACTTTTTCATGTAGGCCTCTATTTTGTCACCAAATAATGAATCTCCCTCAAAGGAAAAATCCATGGCTTTGTTTTGAGTATCCTGGGAAAGCATGGTAGTCCTTAGCCAGCAAAACCTTTTTAATGATAATGCATGAGCCAAAACTCTGGTTGCAGTGTCATCAGTGTCCACCGCAGTGTGGAAATGATATTTTGTGGCATCCAGGGCTGATCTTGCTGTGGCAATCAGGTCCTGTACCAAACCATCCTCTGCTTTCTGCTAGTGCCAGAATTGTGTTCCAAAGTGCTTTCTGGTACTGTGTTGAATAAGCTGCCTGCTTGTTAAACATTTTCTGTCATAGTATCCAATTTTTTAGTTTCTTTTCCAGGAGGCTGCACAGACAGTAGAAACACAGAAACATAGAAATTGACAGAAGATAAGGAACCGCAAGGCCCATCCAGTCTGCCTGTTTATTTTTCTGCCTTATGAATGTGCCATCGGCCTTTGCTCTGTCAACCGCCTATCTATTCATACTCATCTGTATTGCTTCCTTATGCCTATCCCATACCTGTCTGAAGCCCTGCACTGTATTCATATCCACCACTTCCTATGGTAGGCTATTCCATGCATCCACCATCCTTTCTGTGAAAAAGAACTTTTTCACATTACCCCTTAATTGGCTTCCCTCTAATCTTATGCTGTGTCCTCTTATTCTGTTATTTTTCTTGTATTGAAACATGCTAGACTCTTTCACCTTGTTAATGCCCTTAAGGTGTTTGAATGTTTTAATCATATCATCTCTCTCCCTCCTTTGCTCTAGGATATACATATTGAACTCTGTTAATCTGTCCTCATATGTTTTCTGATACACTCCCTGCACCATTTTGGTTGCCCTTCTCTGGAATGCCTCAATTTGGTTAATGTCCTTGTAAAGGTGTGGCCTCCAGTACTGCATGCAGTACTCCAGATGGGGCCTAACCAGTGACTTGTAAAGAGGGATTATTACCTCCCTCTTACAACTTGTGATACCCCTACTAATACATCCCAACATCCCCTAGCCATATATACTATTTCAGTGGTCTGCTTGGATGATTTCAGGTCATCTGTGATGATGATACCGAAATCTCTTTCTTCCCTTGTGACTGCCAGGAACTCCCCTCCCAGCCTATAGGTGGCTTCAGGGTTTCTCTTCCCTATGTGCATGATCTTGCACTTCTTTGCATTAAACTACAGTTGCCACTCTTGCGACCATTTTGCCAGTTTATCCAGATCTCTTCTCATTCTGCCCACCCCATCTGGATCATCTACTCTGTTGCAGATCTTGGCGTCATCTGCAAACAGACAAACCTTACCCTCCAGTCCATCTGCAATGTCACTGATGAAGATATTGAAGAGGACTGGCCCCAGGACTAATCCTTGAGGTACTCCACGTGTGACTTGCATCTATTCTGACTGTATACTGTTTACCACCACTCTCTGTTTTCTGCCCTTCAACCAGTTTGCCACCCAGTTGACCAACTTCTGACCCACCCAGAGACTACACAGCTTATTAATCAATTTTCTATGTGGAACAGTATCATGCTGA
The DNA here is from genome assembly GCA_016271365.2 of Neoceratodus forsteri. NCBI lineage: Eukaryota > Metazoa > Chordata > Ceratodontiformes > Ceratodontidae > Neoceratodus > Neoceratodus forsteri. Next base: position 1,364,869,042 of record CM057455.1, on the reverse strand, counting down.
AATCAAGGTAGGCGACATCAACTGCTCCCCCTTGGTCCACCACTCTGGTTACCCAGTCAAAGAAATCTATGAGATTAGTTTGACAGGACCTCCCTGTTGTAAACCCATGCTGTCTTGGATCATGTGCTCTTATGAATTCCAGGTGTTGCACTATTCTTTCCTTAAGGAATGCCTCCATAATCTTGCCCACTACTGAGGTAAGACTGACTGGTCTGTAGTTCCCTGCCTCCTCCCTGCTACTACTCTTGTGAAGCGGGATCACGTGAGCCCTTCTCCAGTCTTCTGAGACCTCTCCTGTGCTCAGAGACTCACTAAACAGTTCTGATAATGGCTCTGCTAGTTTCACCCTTAGCTACTTTAGTACCCTGGGATGTATGCCATCAGGTCCCATTGCCTTGTCCATCCTGAGCTTAGCGAGCTCTTGTAGGATCCTTTCTTTTGTGAAGGGATTAGTGCATACCACCCTCCCCCCATGTCCATGGTGCTGTGCTGTGGGTCCTGCCCTACCTTCTCTTCAGTAAATACTGAGCAGAAGTATCTATTTAGGATAGATGCTTTTACATGGTCCTCCTCCTCACACGCCCCCTTATCCACTTTGATCTTAGCAATATCCCCTCTGGACTTTCTCCTTTCACTAATGTATCTATAGAATGTCTTGTCACCTTCTTTTACTGTTCGTGCTAGTGTTTCCTTGGTTTGGGCCCTTGCCTGCCTTACTGCATTCACTGCTTCCCTTAGGGAAGTTTGGTATGCCTCTCTATCTTCATCCTGCTGTGTTCCCTTATATTTCCTGAAGTCCAGTCTTTTGGCTCTGACCTTTTCTGCTACTGTTTTTGAGGACCAAAGTATTTCCTTCTTCTTTTGCACTTCTTTTTCTCTCTAACACAATGGGATATTGCTTCAAGTATCGCATCCTTAATACTTGCCCACTTTGCCTGTACCCCCTCACCATTATTTCTTTTTGCCAAGGCTAGCTCGGAACAACTCCAAAAAACACATTCGCCTAGCTAAAAGCACCTATTTCAGGACCCTTCTAAAGTCCTCTGGAGACAACCCTAAAACTTACTGGGCACAAATCAAGGAAATTCTTGGCAATAATAAGCCCCAGACTCCTACTGACATGAATATACAGAGGCACTCACTGTAATAACCCCTTACCATTGCCAATGCTTTCAATTCCTACTTCTCCTCACCTCCTTAGCGCCTCTGGCGTAATCCAGGGTGAAAGGTACGCCCCTCCACCTCAAGCCCCACTCATCCCTTCTTCACGCTTTCTCCCGACCACGCACTATGAAGTACGAAACCTTTAAATCCATCCCAGCCTGGGGCTCCTGGCCCTGATGGCATCCATCTGGGCATTCTCCGACAGTTTGCTCCTTGGCTTGCCAAGCCGGTCACCAGACTTTTTAATCTATCTATCAAGACCTCATCCGTCCCATCAGCCTGGAAAATGTCCAGAACCATCCCTATTCATAAGACGGGAGACGTCAAACAAATGACCAACTACCGTCCCATTTCTCTCCTGCCTGCTCTTAGTAAGGTTCTTGAGAAACTTGTACATCGTCAACTCTCAGACCACATCGGCAAGTTTAATCTCCTCACCCACTGCCAGCATGGGTTTAGGCCTGGCCACAGCACAACCACGGCTCTAACCCAACTTACCAGTGACATAAAAAACAACATGGATATCAGTCTACTTACCGGTGCTGTTTTCATTGACCTGTCCAAAGCTTTTGACATGGTTCATCACCAGCTCTTGCTGTCAAAGCTCCAAGCCACGGGTGCCTCCGACCCCACCCTTTCTTGGTTCCAAAGCTACCTTAACAATCGCTCCCAGGCCATAGCCTTTCATAAGGCTATATCCTCCCCCAGACAGATCACCCATGGTGTCCTCGGGATCCATCCTGGCCCTCTACTCTTCTCCCTTTACCTAAGCGACATTCCCCACTCCTCCTGCCAAGCCGCATTCTCATGTATGCTGATGATCTGTTCTCTACTCGGGCTCCCTTTCGATCATAAACTCAACCTCTCACTCTCAAAGACCTTCAGGTCCTTCAGCAATAGCTTCAGAACAACCACCAACATCTGAACCTGGATAAACGCGTGCTATGTTGTTCGGGTTCTGCAAAAATCCCCCATGGCCCTAAAGTTGATTCGTGCCCGGATGGCTCGTCACCAATACGTCCTTCAAATACCTTGGTGTCACTCTTGATCCCTCCTCAACTTTGCTACACACATAAACACAGTCTGCCGTGCCGCCAATATGAAAATTGGTGGGGCCTTTCGGTGCGACACCCTCACCCCTTCCGCTAGAATATCCGTAGCAAGGGGTGCTTCTCCCAGCTCCAATATTGTCTTCTCTTCTTTACTCAGCTAACTCAGCATTCTCAGGATGGGACACTACTTATAATAATATCTGCAGATTCGCCTGATCACCTCACCTCCTCATCACTGCTACCTTTACTCTGGGTTAAACTGGCTGCCACCCAAGGAGCTCCGGGCCTTCTCTCTGGGTTGCTTTATTGACTCCCAAACTAGACCCCCAAGACCGGACTCCCCGGCCCTCCTGCTTACCCCTGCATCTCAAATTCGCTCACTTAGATCCTCCTCCTCACCCCTGCTAACATGTAGACCTTGCACCACAAAAAAGGACGAACAGGCTTTCTCGTACTTCACGCCTCGGTTCTGGAACTCTTTCCCACTTCAGGTCAAAACTACCTCTTCCCACCGGATTTTCAAAAACTCGTTGTTCTCTCACCTCAACACACTTGGTCACTGCCGTTGCTCGTAACATTCCCACTGACCACCGGCCGGCGGCCCTGCCCCCCTTCAATTGTTGCAACATTAAAGCTTTGATATGAGTATCCTGGAGTATTAAATTGTTGTCATACCTCTATGTATACTGGGTATATTTTGCCTGCAGCCTATTGTTCACCTTAATGTTATTACGTCATTATGTATCACTTTAACTTGTGGCACTTTTGTCTTGTACTCAACTTGATTGTACCTGAAAATGTTTGGTTCTGCTTTAATTTCAATCTTTTTTCTGTACTGTCTGATATCGTTATGTTACCACTGTACTTTGTGGCTCCTTTTGTCTTGTACTCTCCCGGGTCGTGCTTGAAAATAGGCAGGATTGTTGCCTAACGCACTTACCCGGTTACCAAAAGCAAATAAATAAATAAATAAATAGCTTAACTCTGTTGGCCATCTTATCAAATGAGCTCCTCTGAAGTCCCCTATTTTTGCCATGGAATGGGATGATTAGGTTCTAGTGGCAAAATTGAACCATACCATGTGATGGTCACTGGCCCCCAGGTGACCTTCTACCTGGAGATCTGTGATCCTTTCCCTATTAGTCAGTACTAGATCTAGGATAGCCCTGTCTCTTGTGGGTTGTTGTACCAGTTGTTTGAGGCCATCTCCCTACAGGGAATCCACCATGTGTCTAGTTTTGGCAGATGTTCCTGCTGGTATTGACCAATCTGTTTCTGGCATGTTGAAGTCTCCCATTTTCAGAACCTTCCCTTTAGCTGTCATGTTTTGTATATCTTCTAACAGTAATGTGTCTATGTCCTCCCCCTGGTCTGGAGGCATGTATACAACCTCAGTTTGTATGGCTGCCCCATTTCCTGTTTCCAGGGTGACCCACAGTTATTCTGGCTCCTTATGTGTATTCTGAATTTCTGTAGCTTTGATATTTTCATTGACATAAAGGGCCACTCCCCCCCCCTTTTGCAACTCAGTCTCTTCTGAACAGTACATAGCCAGGTACTGAAGTCTCTCAAGTGTGGTTACTGGTAAATCATGTCTCGCTAATGGCTACTATGTCCAGTTTAGCCTCTGTCATTATTGCCTGCAGGTCTGGGATCTTGTTTCCCAGACTGTGAGCATTTGTGTACACGATTTTCCATTGGCCAGATTTCAGTGTGTTAGTTGTTGGGCAACGTCTGGCGTTTCCCCTGTGCATCATATGGGGAGCCGGACCTTTTTCCTTACCTGGTGATTTTGCTCTCCCACAAGCAGCAGCCTAGACAACCCCATGATGATCAGGATGGGCATACAGATATTCCACTCCCTGTGTGCCCACCAAGTATTTTCTCTCAATTGTTTTGTCAATGGCTACAGCTGAAGTGGGTGCAGCCATGATTTTTTGTTATGGCCTTTTTGAGTGGTTTATGTAGGGGAAGAAACATTCTTCCTGGTGGAACTATTCACATGATGTCCATAAAATCAGCATCCCCTTCATTCTCCTCAGTTTCTAGTGTGGGATGTTGAGGGTATCAACCATTTGTCTGACACAGAAAAAAATGAGTAGTTCTCAATTTTTCTTTGAGGAGGTTCAAAATCTTGCTACGAACATACGAATATACAAAATTTGCCAGCAGATAAAGGCCTAGAGGTCTACCAAGTCTGCTCGAATGGGCAGCTAGCACCCCTTATTTTGCAGCTGCCCCTCCCTTCCACCCTTCCCCTACACTGACCCTCCCCCTTGTCCTGTTCCATCCCCTTTTGAAGCAGCCCACTGTTCTACTGGATACCACTTCTGTAAGTAATGCATTTCACCCAGCTACTACCCTCTCTGTAAAAAAGTGTCTTCTCATTTCCCTCCTTAACCTTCCTCCCTCCAGTCTCATATCATGGCCCCTGGTGTCCTTCCCCTCCCTTACTTTGAACAGCCCCTCTGTACCTGTCTTGTTTATTCCTTTCATGTACTTAAAGGTTTCAATCATGTCCCCCCGTCCCTCCTCTCCTCCAGCGAGAACATGTTCAATTCCCTCAGCCTCCTCTCATATGATAAGTCCCCCAGCCCCTTGATCATCTTTGTTGCCCTGTGCTGCACCCCCTCCAGTAACTTAATGTCCATCTACAGATATGGACGCCAGTACTGCAGGCAGTACTCCAGGTGCGGTCTAACCAATGACCTATACAGCGGCAGAATCACCTCCTTTCTCCTCGAGGGTATACCCCTTGCAATGCAACCCAGCATTTTGTTGGCCTTTGCAGCTGCCTTCCTATATTGTGCCGAGTTGTTCATTGACTCTGTAATGAGCACCCCCAGATCCTTCTCCTCCTCTGTCTGGGCTAGCTGCACTCCCACCAGCTGGTTACTCCTCCTTGGGTTCTTCATCCCAAAATGCAGCACCTTGCACTTTTTGGCATTAAACCCCAGTTGCCAGGTGTCTGACCAGATTTCAAGCTTTGCCAGATCATCCTGCATCCCTGCCATCCCCCTAGGTTGTACACCACTGCTCCTACCTTGGTATCATCAACAAACAGACTGATCTTGCTCTTGATGTCCAATGATATGTCTACAATGAATATCCCAAACAACACTGGTCCCAACACCGAGCCCTGTGGAACACTGCTCGTCACTACCCTTGGGTGTGAGCGCTACCCACCCACCACCACCACCCTCTGTTGCCTTCCCTGAAGCCAGTTCCCTACCCATCCCACTAGCTTTGCACCTGCCCCATGCCTTCTAATGTACTTCCCAGCCTTCCATGTGGCACTGAGTCGATTGCCTTGCTAAAGTCCAGATACAGGACATCCACTGCATGGCCCCTGTCCAGTTGCCTAGTTACCCAGTCATAGAACTCCACCAGGTGGGTTTGGCAGGATCTGCCACATATGAAGCCATGCTGTCTGCTGTCATGTAGTCCTTTGGCCTCTAGGAGGGCCACCAGCCTCTCCTTCAAGATAGTCTCCATTAGCTTACCGATGATGGATGTGAGGCTCACTGGTCTGTAGTTCCCCAGTTCATCCTTGGGCCCACTCTTGTGGAGGGGCAGCACATGAGCCATCCTCCAGTCCTGAGGTACACACCCCGAGTGTAGTGAGGCATTAAATAGGTCTGACAAAGGTCCTGTAAGGACATCTTCCAGCTCCTTCAGTACCCTGGGGTGGATGCCATCTGGGCCTGGCACCTTGTATACCCTCAGTGCCTTCAAACCCTCCCAAACTCTGCCCTCCATGATCTCCCTGTCTGTCACCCCTCTCCCCCTGTTTCTGCCATTCCTCCCCCCTTGGGTGTCACCGCCCTCTTCTTGTTCAGGTGTGCCCTCACTCTCCATAGGGGTCACCATCCTCCACATGCACATAATATTCTTCTTCCTCCTCCGGGGGGGGGGGTGCAGGTATTTTTATTCAAATTATCCTTGGCCTGGATAGCCTGGAAAACTGTCACATTTTTGATGGCCTCTAATGAGGACAGTTTTTTCTGGGTCATTTGCCTGCTCCTTTCTCCATGCAGAAGGAGTGGCAGTAACATTATTTTCTTTTAATTTCTTTTTTGGCAGACACCTTCCCAGTGCCTGCTTTAAGGTTATTTTATTTTTATTTTTACGATGACTGGATTCTCAGTTCCCCCCTTCGGACACTCTGATATCTGAAGCATCTTTACCAAGCCTTTCTGATGGCTGTGCAACTTTATCTTTTTCTTTTTCCTTGTTGCCTTTTATGTTTTTTGCTATTGTACATGAGGTGATGGCCCCTTCTGATGTGTACTTCCCATCATCGTTGGGACCACCCTCAGAGCCTTTTTTATTATTTTTAGGTGACACAAAAGTAGACTGAGAATGTATGCTTTTTTAAAATTCTTTCTATTTTAAATTAGGCTTCTGTTTGAAAAATATGACAGGACTTATTATTTATAAAGCTGTGTTGTGGACCTAAACAATTTAAACAGAGCTCATGACAGTCTACCCTTGCCAGGAGCTTAAAGCAATTTGTACAATTTTTTGATGGTTCACAAGGTTTCTCTGACATATCAATTAAAGAGAGCCTTGCAATAATCATAAAGATTTCCCCCAAAATGATGTAGTACAAGAGCCCAAAGGGGGTTGGGGAGTGGCTCTTGTACTGAAGAAACTGCGACAAAAGTCAAATCATGGCTGCTGTGACAGGAATCAATTAATTAAAGAGCTACTGACATGTTTGGATGAGTCCGGCTGACAAGTCATTCGAGGAAGTTGCCTGCCTGATGAGCTAAATAAGATAGTTTTAGAATTTGTTTTCCTGAGGTTAAATACTTTAATTTTAGCTTAGAGTGCCCGACGCGAAACTTCCACATACGACCCGTGCTGCAGACCCACTCAGAAAAATAGCACTTTGATGATGTGAGGTAGGGACCGGGGCTGCAGGGGCTCTACATAGTAAGAAGTAGGATGGGAATAGGATCAGGGGAGCGGGGCTGTCTAAATGTAGTAACATTATCTTTGCTGGCAGTTCCACATGTATGGTGTTAATATATCACATATATCATAGCCTCATTCATGTAGAACTGCCAGCAAAGATAATGTTAGTACATTTAGACAGCCCCCTCCCCCGATCCTATTCCCATCCTATTACTTACTACATAGAGCAACTGCAGACTCATTCCCTACCTCACGTAATCAAAGTGCTGTTTTTCAGGGTGGGGCTGCAGTGCTCTGGTAGCTGCTCAGCTCATATTCAGAAGTTACATGCCGGGCATCTAAGCTTAAATTAAATTATTTAACCACATAGAAAAAATTGCTAAAACTAGTCCATTTAGTTCATCGGGCATGCAGCTTCCTGGAATGAGTTGCCTGTCGGCTGTTCTTTAAGGTGAAAAGGCACAGACAGAAAAGGAAAGTGAAAGCACTCCATTCTCTGTAAATGGGATAGCTAAATATAGTAAAACATCAATAATTAGCTAAAACAATGTTGTTTACTAATCAAATAGTGCAAAAAGAACAACAAAAGCCAAGAAGAGTATTTTCCAGTTCCTGGGAATCAAAACAGGAACCAGAGAAACAGTGAATTATAGACAAACCCTAACTAACACAGAATAATCAAGTAAGCTAACTGAAATACTTTTTTTTTTAGATAAACTACAAAATAAAAATTTGAATGGACAACCAGCCGTTACTAAACTTCACTACGAGGCAACTGCTGTCTTCAGGCAGAGAAACAGATCTGAGCAATGTCCAGAGTGGAGAGTGGATGTGGAGTTTGACCCTACATTCCAAACTCTAAAATTTGCATAGGTTCTACCTCTGGGGTGTCACTCTCAGCTGAGATGACTGCATAAAGTGTAAACATTAAGTGAGGAATTTCTGGGGTTAGAATCCTAACTTATGAATTGGACAGTTGCATTCAGATGGTGTCAAGTTTCTGCTTGCAAAGGCCATGGGTCTCAGTCCCTCAGGACATGACAAAACTGCTCCAAGTCCTTGAAAACTTCCGTCTGTATGCAGAGTGTATGATTTGTTTGGGTCTGCATTTGTCAAGCTAGATCCACTTGTTAATTGTTTGATAACATCCTCAAAAGCTTTGTCAAAGTTGGCAACCTATCTGGATCCAAACAGTTTTCTGATTTGGTGGCAACTCTTGGGACCAGGCTCATTGTCAGGTGCTTTGCATTTCTTGTTTGCCAGTGGATACCCGTGTGTAAGATGCAGCAGTGGGGGAACAATTCTGGTGTCATTTTCTATGGATCATCTATAGTATCCAAAGAATCCTCAAAATCTTGTCAATTCCTTTAATTGAGTTGGTTTTGGCCAGGTAGTCAGAGCTTGTACTTTGTTAGAGTCAGCGTGAACTCCTTCTTGAGAAACAATGTGTCCAACATACTTTATAGTACTCCTAAAGAACTGACACTTGTCAACAGGTAATTTCAGTCTAAACTCCACCAATCAATCCAGCACTTTGAAGTGACATTTATCACACTACTCTGTCTTCCTGAATATGGAGCTGTCATCCAGTTAGACAAGACACTCAAGCAGATTCATATCACTGACTTGCTCCACGAGTCACTGGAAAGTGTCTGGTGCACCTGATACTCCTTGGGGCATCCTCAAGAATTTGTTAAAACCTATTGGGCAGATGAAAGCTGTTTTCTTCCAGTCTGACTTTGCCACATGTATCTGATGGTACCCAGTCTACAGGTCCAACACAGAAAACTGCCGACTTCCATTTAAACAGTCCAGAGTATCCTGAATTCTAGACATGATGTAATGATCAGAGATTGTATGCTTGTTCAGGATGTGATAATCTACACACATCCTCACTGTGCTGTTCCTTTTCCATACCACCACAATGGTCAATGCATACAGGCTGCATGACTCTTGGATGTTTTTGGCTGCTAACATGTCTTGCAGATGTGTCCTAATGTCATCAATGTCGCCCCATGCCAGGCATCTGGATCTTTCTATGACTGGTCTCTTGTTATATAGACAAATGTTGTGCTACTCTCACATCATGCATCCTACATCCCATTCATTCACAGAAAATAATTGGGCTCTCTGATTAAATTCTGTTTCATGTGAACTTCCAACTTCTTGAGCATTGGAGAGTCTTCAAAGCCAAACATGTCAGGACAATTCCAGTCCTTTAGGTTGCTGAGGTCAGCCTACGTTAAACCATAGTGTCAGAGCTGTACATTTGTGCCAAAGTCCTCCCGAAGCACACAGTGTTGTGTTTAGTAGCATTTTTCACTTGCATGGTTATCCTACAGACAGAGGCATGGGTGGTTATGGGCAAAATACAAGAAATCCCTTGAGCAAATCACATTCTACTGGGATGTCAATCATTAATAACTGCTTCTCTGCACCGTTTTTCAGTCAGACCACACAGCAATGGTACACTCGAAGTTCAGTGGCAGGACCAATTCTTCACTGTACCGACACCATATGATCCCAACAAGGCTGACATCTTGGTTACTCTGTTTCTTTATATATTTGACATATGCTGTGTGGGCCAGTCCATAACAGTTCACACTCTTCCATGGAGTTTGTTTCCCCCTTTCTTCACATAACTGATTCAAGTGCCCAAGCAAGTATGCATTTGTTCCAGTGATGAATGGTATGCTGTCATACAGTTTGGATTGGGGGACGTACCAAAGTACAGGTTTCAACTGGTCCTTCCACTCCAGTCATGCTTTCAAGAAACGTGGTCCAGAGCTTGATGACTCCTAGATACGGGTGGGTTTCATCACTAAGGCTCCACAGAGGTAGTCCTGTGAGAGACTCCAGTGGTACAGTATGTCACTTTGAAACTGGTCATAGTGGTCTTTGAATGCAGTAGTGACTTCCGAACCACTATCTAGCAATTTTCATATAGGCTTTCTTTCAATCTTTACCTTTACTTTAGATGAGGGCCCAACAAGTTCTTCCCAATTGGTTACTTTTTTCACAGTTTGGATTGTATGAGGTACAGCTGCACTCATGTGGGAGTGTCTTACTTTCAGCACTGTTTACAGTCTGTACACTGTAGTTGCTGCTGTTTATACACAGATGTTGTAGCTGGAGACTGCAGTTTCATTCTTTTTCCAATGTAAGCGAAATGTGTTTTTAATCCAGTTTGTGGTGATAATGCCAGTGATGAATCATCTGGTTCTCATGAGGCACATGGGCACCCCTTTCATTGGTGGCACACAACAAGAAAACAAATGAAAACTACACCTCCTCTTAACTGGGCCTCCAACACCAGTTACAATCAGAGGGCACAGGCATCACAGGTGGACCCACCCTGAGCCTTTCAATAGCTCAGCAGGCAAGACCCACCATTGAGGGGGGTACGTATTAGACCATCAAATGTCAGATAGAATGGTAGCTCTTTTTTTTTTTATTTATTAGGTTTTGCACAATACATAAGTACAATACAGTGCTGGCAAACTATTTATCATATACTCTGCAAACAATAGTAAGCGTAAGTATGCATTATTTCAGGTTGAAAATATAATCATGCTCATTGGTACTCACTAATAGGGGCTCCCAGTATATAGCTAATCACAGTACCCCCCCGCCCAATAAACAGTAGGCCATCAAGGTAGCAAGTCAATTAAAACAAGATAAAAATATTTCCTATACTAAAAAAGTAAAACACCTACAAAAGGTGTGAGTCATGTACGTATCCCAAAATAAACTTACACATGGTCCCTGATTCTTGAAGGCTACTAGTAGTAGTAGTTTGTTTATTTTGCTCCTAATTCCATGGCTTCTGGGTGCCTTACAAAATATACAGACAAACGGTATAGCATATTAACAACTGAATTACGGGGATTATAAATAGATAGGAATATCATAAATCATTATTATCAATAGTTTTACGTGGTACAATATCAAATATTTTATTAGGAAAAGCCAATAAGAACAGATGGTATTTCAATCTCCTTTAAAAAATTTAAATTGAAAGGGCCTCTCTAAGACCCCATGGTAGTGGGTTCCACAGGTCCATAGGAAATGGGTGCTGTTACTGAAAATGCCTGGTCCCCTGATAAATTAAGGCCTACTGAAATGCAGAGAGGCTGTGTAAAGCTTTAATTGAACTATTAAGGGAACCACCACCACCACCAACTTTTTACTCCACATGATGGAGACTCAGCATAATACTGGATGCAGCCAATGGCAAGTAACAAAAGGAACTTGATATATATGCACCACATGTGAATTACAGTGTATCCCATCTTCCTTGACAAAGCCCAATAAGTGGCAAAACATCGTATACAGAGAGATGGTTCCTGTGTGATATCTGAATAAATTAAGTTTGAATTAAAGAGATGATTGTCTTGTGTGGCTGATTTACCTGATATTCTATTGTCAGCTTAGGATCTATGATGATGCCCTGATGTTTCATCTTTTCCTTGGCTCTCAGAAGGGTGGCACCCAGTTGTAATCCAGATGCCATCAATCCCAAAACTGCCACACTCCAAGCACCCGCATCTACTAATAGCCCTTCCATCTTATCTGGGTTCATCTTAAGCCAATTGGAGCCCATTCAGACACTAACATAAGCCATGCATCTATTCAGTACATTGACAGCATCCCTCACCCCAGATGCCAAAGACAGGTATAGCTGAGAATCATCAGTGTGGCAATGAAACTGCAGATTCTATTGCCAAATGACTTCTCCCAGTGGCAGCCTATACAGTATACCGCAAACAACATGGGTTACATGATCAGACCTTTGGGAACCCCACAAGTCAGGGCAACAGAGCATGTTTCAAATTTCCCCACTCTACCTGCTGCACCCTACCAGAAAGGAAAGACTCAAGTCACCTCAACACAGTACCTCTGAGACTAAAACTGTAAAAAGTACACAGTCTCAAAACCAAAACACAGAACAGAAATATCAGTATTTCTTTACTGTGTGCTCATGCAAGGCAAAATAATACACCCAGCAACAATTTTTGAAAAGTCCCTTCCTTATCAAAAATAATGTAGCCTCACCTGCACTTCTGGTCCTCGTAACCCACTCTAAGCAGTGGGTGACCACAATATGAAAATAAGGGACAATTTATCTAAATATCATTTAACAAGTTAAAAGGAAACATCCATGAAGAATCAGGCCATTCATTTCATTTCATTTATTCTTTGTTAACCGGGTAAGGACTCTGGACCAAAGGTCCCTTTTCAGACCCAACCCGGACAAAAAACAGATAACAGAACAAACAACATCAACATTAAATTACATATCACAGATAATTACAAACAGAATTGAACATAAAATATCACTTTAACTTCAATTTAAAATTAGGTAAGGAAGAGGCTTGGCGAATACCAACCGGAAGTGCATTCCAATAAATAGGGTCAGCCACCGAAAATGCGCGTAGTCCAATTTTAAGCCTATGTTGAGGAATATCAAATAATGTACCACACGCTGACCCTAAATGAGGCAACATAACTCTAACCAAAACTAATTCAGAAAAGGGGAACAAAGACTTGAAATGGGAACATTTAAAAATCATACACGCCACTGAATATTCGATCCTACAACTAGGTGGCAACTCAGATGCGAATACAAACTACAATGATGTGTACGTACAGGGACTGCAAGAACAAATTTGCAAATATTTTTAAGTGACAGTCAGAGCATGCAATTCTTTTAACCCAATATTGAAGTGCAGACTAGATCATAATCAAAATGGGGAAGGAGTGACCCAATAGCAACAGCTTTCCCAGTCTCAGTAGTAAAATAAGATTTAAATTTAAATAATAATCCTAATTTCTGATTAATAGTTTTAACAACAGACTGTATCTCAAGAGAAAAGGTTAAACCTGGGTCCAACAATACACCAAGATATCTAAACTGAAGGACTTACTCTAACAAGGTACCCTGCTGGTCATATATAGCTAAACTTGGATTGTCCTCCAACATAGATGGCATCCCAAAAAGCATAACTTTGGTTTTGCTTAAATTTAAAACCATAGCATTATGAGTTAACCACAGACAAACATCCCCGAAATCTTTATCCAAGGCAAAGGAAAGTTCAGACACAAACTTCGATTGTCAGAAAATAATTAGATTATCTGCATACAAAAGAATACTAGTATATTTACAAACCTGAAGTAATTTGTTAACTAATATAGAAAATAATAAAGGGCCCAAAATGGACCCTTGTGGAACACCACAATGAACTGAGGACACATCTGAGGCAACAGATCCAATTTGTACAAATTGACACCTGTTACTCAAATAATTACCAATCCATAAAACAGCAGCTTCAGAAAATCCAATGTTAAACAATCTAGCGCAAGTAAGATCATGCTCAATTTGATCAAACGCCTTGGTCAGGTCCACAAACACCACCCAGTCATCCTACCTGGACATAGACAGAGTGGAGGCTGTCCAGAGGAGGGCAGCCAAAATGGTGCGGGGTCTACACCAGAAGACATATGAAGAGAGATTAAAGGAGCTTAATATGTATACCCTTGAGGAAAGAAGAGAGAGAGGGGATGTGATGTAAACTTTCAAGTATCTCAAGCGAATCAACAAAGTCCAAGAGGGTAGTATCTTTCAGAAAAAGAGATGCACAAGAGCAAGGGAGCACAATTTTGAAAATAGAGGGGGGATGGCTCAGAGGTAATGTGAGGAAGTTTTTTTTCATGGAGAAGGTTGTGGATGCATGGAACAGCCCTCCTGAGGAGGTCGTGGAGTCAAGAACAGTGGGAGAATTCAAGAATGCATGGGACATACATAAGGCAGTCCTAGTGGGGGGGGTAGGAGGAAGTGGGCTGCTGGTTAACTAGGATTTGCAGCTTATCCATCAGGTAGGAAAATGGGCAGACTAGGTGGGCCAAGTGGTCCTTATCTGCCATCAAATTCTATGTTTCTATATTTCTACCTTTCTCAAACCCGCGTAGGATGGTGTCTGTCAGCCCAACCAAGGCAGTCACAGTTCCATGGTACCTACAGAATCCATGTTGTTGCCTAGCCAGCACATCATAGGTACCCAAGTAATCATTTATCTGCCTTGCCACTAACTTTTTAAGCAATTTCCCAAGTGGGTTCAAAACTGATATTGGTCTAAAATCATCCGAGATGACTGCACTACTTTTTTTAGGAATAGGGACCACCCTGGCTTTTTTCCATTCAGTAGGAAACTCACAGGTAACTAAAGATAAATTAAATATATAACATAGAGGGTCAATAATAAATGGAATGGCCAATTTTAAAAAATGACCATATAGCCCACCCCTGCAGTAACTGAATCTGTCTGGAAAAGACTGCACAAGTTTTAAAACTTCGGGTTGAACAATTTCTTTAAATAAAAACCTAGGTCTATTTGCCAATAAATTGGCAAACTCAAATTTAGTATCTCCAGGTTGTGTCATATTACTCCTATAACTGGACAAATCAGAATACTTGTTTAATAATTTAACAATTTCAGAGGTATCAACAATGTCTACATCTTGAACAATAACCTTCTGAATATCTACTTTGGGTTTAGGAGACAAAAGTGAGTTAATATTCTCCCAGAATCTTTTAGGGTTACACCAACTGGATTCAAAGCATTCCCTGTAATAATCTTGTTTTGCTTTCCTCACCGCAGATGATGCCAAGTTCCTAAGCCTGCAATAACAATTCATAGACGCAATACAAGGATACCTTTTAAATTTCACCCAAGCAGTTTTTCTATCCTTAATCAATTTCCTAATGGCAGGTGAAAACCAACCAGTAGGAGTACCCTGCTGACGTAGCGTACACAAAGGGAATAAGGTTTCCTGAAATGGAAGTAATTGCTTACAAAAATAATCTAACATCTGGGATCTAAAAAACACCAATCAATGGCACCTAAATAAGAGTGTAATAATGGGGTGTTAACACTCTAAAATGATCTTGCTTGAACCAAACAAGGGGGAAAGTTTTCGATGTCGAAAATTCATTACACAATATACTGCCATATGGTCACTCACCGAATCAGCCAAAACTCCTGAGTCGGCTATTCTACTATCCTTATTAGTGAGAAATCAATCAAGTGCTGAATGATTCAGTGTACGTGAGTTTAGCGACTGGGCTCACTAATACACTGAACTAATTCATATGAAAGAAGTAGAGATTCCAACACCAGGGTATCCCTAGCTAACCAATTTCAATTTATATCTCCTACAATAATGGCATCACAATGCTTGAAATAAGGGGCACCAATCTCTAAATAATATTTTAGACCTTTCTGTCCACACTGAGGAGGGTTGTATAAACAACCCACAATAAGATTTTTCTTACCCCCTAGAACAAACTATAATGGTAACCAATCAGTTTCTCAATCCTCTTCACAACTTGATTTAAGGATATTCACTTGCAGATGTTCTTTGTAGTATACCAATACAATACCTCCCTTTTTCTTACCCTTACGGTCAGTTCTAACCTGTTTATACCCTATAATGCTACACGCGTTAATGGGAACCCTTGACTTCAGCCATGTCTCAGAGAGTGCTACAACATCAGGGTGATAATAATCAATCAATTGTTTGATTTCAGCAATCTTAGGAATCAAGCTTCAGACATTTAAATGAACAATTTTAAAACCATGGCTACTAGCAAAGGTAGGAGTGGAGTGCAAACCCTGAGAACTAGGGGTAGTGTTAGAAGCTAAAGGCCCTGGATTTGATTCACTACCACCTGCTTTAAGCAATAAAAGAGGAATTTGTACTATATAGCCCAGTTTACACATGAAAGACTTTCCATAGTGCAACGAACCATGACACCCCCAAAACCCACATATTCTAACTTCCAGTCCATTGTTCAATAATAATTGCATTGGTGCAACAGTCAAATTATCAACCACCATAGAATTAGAGATTATAAAATCACCAGCAACAAATGTTTCACCAACCCCCTTGGGCACATTTTGCAATAACAAACTATCACAACATACCAGGCCACCCACCAACATACAGGCCCACAAAGTACAAGCCTGGAGGCTCCACATCATTACACTTTTGAAGCTCACTAACACATAAACAATAAACAATATCTCACACTCCCACTACCTCCCTCGGTTTCCCTCAGAATCCCTACACTTATCCGCATTTTGCTGCCTGCCACGGCATTTACCGGGTCAGATATTTAAATCTCTTGACCCCACTGAAAGGGCTGCCACCACCAATAAGGGGAAGGGGGTGTGGCCAGCAGCAATACGTGGGCTATACAAATCACCCACAGTAGTGCCGGTAAACAATAAGTGGCAAACCTTAGGGAACCAGCAGCATTTCAGTTTTAAGCAGCAGCAGCAGATATAAACTAAAATAAATGACAGTTTTGCATAAAAGTCACTTTTACAACACAGGTAGCAGCACGACTATTAAAAACGAGTGACCCAAATTAGCACCAAACAGTTCTTACAGGAGCAGTTCCAAATTGCAGGTTTCACAAAACACAGTTAAGGGCTGCAGGACACCATTTAATATCAGCTGCAACCCTCCAGAACATAGAGCATCACAGTCAACGTTTGCATAAATAAAGGGCCTCACAAGTTCTAGCAGCTTTACACTTGCAGCCCTCCCAAACAGCAACGACTACTACAAACAGGGATTTGCAGAGCAGATAATCCAACAAGCCAAAAAATGATCTTCAATGTACTCTGATGTAACTAGGGAGTAGAGGAAGCCTGCCACACTCCCTCAGATTCCCCTACACTTATCCGCACTTTGCCACATGGCCGCCACTAGAAACGCCACCACGTTTAGCGAGTCAGGCATTTAAATCTCTCGACCTCACTGAAAGGGCTGCCACCACCAATAAGGGGGAGGGGTGTGGCCAGCAGCAATACGTGGGCTGTACAAATCACCCACAGTAGTACCGATAAACAATAAGAGGCAAACCTTAGGGAACCAGCAGCAATTTAGTTTTAAGCAGCAGCATATATAAACTAAAATAAATGACAGTTTTGCATAAAAGTCACTTTTACAACACAGGTAGCAGCACGACTGTTAAAACGAGTAACCCAAATTAGTACCACACAGTTCTTTAAGGAGCTGTTCCAAATTGTAGGTTTCACAAAACACAGTTAAGGGCTACTGGACACCATTTAATATCAGCTCTGACCCTCTGTACATAGAGCATCACAGTCAATGTTTGCAGAAATAAAGGGCCTCACAAGTTCTAGCAGCTTTACACTTGCAGCCCTCCCGAACCGCAACAGCTACTCCAAACAGGGATTTGCAGGGCAGATAATCCATCAAGCCAAAAATGATATTCAATGTGCTCTGATGTAACTAGGGAGTAGAGGGAGCCTGCCACACTCCCTCAGACTCCCCTAAACTTATCCGCACTTTGCCTTACGGCCACCGCTGGGCCATGCCTGGATGTAAGGCATGGCCCGATTATCTGTTTTGCAAAAGTAATAATATTTTTTACCTTATGAATCATTTAATAGCTTCCTTGTATCTGGTTGATCCTGCTTCCCTCCTGTCGGCATTTTGCAATGGCATGGCATGCCCACAACTACCTGCGGCTATCTCAGTATGATGTTTCATACTGGGAGCAGCCGGGAGCGCACCATATACTGTCAATGCAAGTGCTGCTATTCAATGTTCTGGTTTTAAAACTACATGCCCCAGCAGTATATCGAGACAAGGTATAGACTGGCACTTAACTGCCAGTCTATACCTGGTCTTGGTATACAGGCAGAGCATGTAGTTTTAAAACTGGAGCTTTGAATAGCAGAACTTGCATTGACATTATATGGTGTGCCCCTCCCTCCCCGGCTGCTCCCTTTATGAAACGTCATACTGAAACAGCCGCGGGTGGTTGTGGGCATGCTGCACCATTGCGAAATGCTGGTGAAAGGGAGTCAGGATCAACCAGTTACGAGGAAGGTACTA
Source organism: Neoceratodus forsteri (assembly GCA_016271365.2). Classification (NCBI taxonomy): domain Eukaryota; kingdom Metazoa; phylum Chordata; order Ceratodontiformes; family Ceratodontidae; genus Neoceratodus; species Neoceratodus forsteri. Next base: position 1,364,850,974 of record CM057455.1, on the reverse strand, counting down.
AATAATTTAAAAGGTAAAAAATATTATTACTTTTTTGCAAAACATCTAATCGGGCCATGCCTTATACCAAGGCATGGCCCGATTCTTCATGGACATTTCCCTTTAAATAATTGTAACAACCGGTATGTCCCAATACTTTTTAAATGTGTCTTTCTTAAGTTACACCTTGCATCTAGGGGAACGGGGTGAGTGTCCAAATCTGTGCTGTGCCCAAGATGCATTTAAAGTTTATGAAGAATAACTCGGGCGTCTGATTCTATGTCCTCTGACCTCTTGATTCTTTCAGTCTCTAACTCCAGTTTAATAACAAAATTAGTTGCCTCCTTTGGATTAGTGAACCGATATGTTTTGCCATCAGTATCTACTCACAGTTGAGCTGACAGCAACAGGAAAAAAGGCACTATCATGTTTTTGAATTGCAAGTTTATAGAATTAGGGTCCTTCCTTCAAGTAGAAAAGGTCAAAAAATAAAGTAATCACGTCCCCATGCACCAGTTCCTTCTGGTGCCTGGCCACACGCAAGATCTGTTCACGAATTCTAGATTGTGAGAGCACTATTAACACAATGCGATGGAGATGCATATTTGCCATCTCTTTCCTGCAGCTAACATGACATGCTTTTTCAACAAAGCCTAGAGCAGGAGAGGCCTTCCACTGTAGCATCGGCAACATTCATGTTTCCATTCAGCTGACTGGGTTCTCCTCCTCCACCCACTCTGGAAGCCTGACTAACCTGAAATTCCAGTCCCTAAGGGCCAATCTGGTGGCTTTTAAATGCTTTTTCAATAGTGCTCTTCCTATGACCACACAGACAGCAGAGGCTTGAGCCTTCCCCATTTGAGATGCAGCAACCTCTGCCTTGTCTGAGACTCCACTAGCAGATTGCTCAATAACATGCATCCTAGAAGCTAACTCACCAAAGTGCTTCTCAATCATCTGAACTGACTTGCAAATTGCATGTTGTAATTCTTTTATTTCAACAAGTTCTGCTGACACAAGCGTCTCCTGCATTGATGGCTCTGACTTGCCAGTTTGTTTCAACCATGACTTCTCTCTGAAAAGTCTGCTAAAGCCTTCTGCTGACCTTTTGGTTTACCCATTTTGTTTTATGCAACCCCGCAAACACAAGGGTCACATTTAGGGTGAACATTTGCAATTAAACTGAAGCTATGGACAGAAAAAGGAGCCTGTAGCTGGAACTTCTTCAGAATGCAGCCATCCTGGCCAGTGGCTAGTTCTACAACCTGATAGTTCTCATCTTCATTGCACTTAACATTCTTTACTTTAGAAACCACAACAGTCACACAAATGGGCACACTCACCCAAACAAAGCATGCCCCCAGAATGTGCAATCACACTTCTGTGCCTGGCACCACTGGATTCGGAAGCCTGCCAAGGATCTTAAATACACAGGCACCCAACAATACCTTATCATGATTTGGTGATTTTAACACAAAACAAATTGAAAAAAAAAATCACAAAATCTGTCACAAAATGCAATTTGGCCAGAGACAGCTTAAAGACTGCATTACTATAGTCTAGGTACAGTACATCTACTACCTGGCCCTTGTCAGTCACTTTTGTTGTGACTCAGTCAGAGAAGTATATCACATTCATTTGACAAGATCTCCGCTGAGTGAATAACAGAAGGACAAACAGACAGACAGACACTGAAAACATCTATAGGTATTTAAAACAAAACTGTAATTTCAACTAGGGGTTCTAGTGACACCATCACTCATGGTTTACGGTGTTCCAAGAATCGCAAAATTAAATTACGTGCCTTATTGTTTGTAAATTATATAAAGTAATGAATCTAAGACTGATTTACATTTTAATTAATACTAGAGGTCATGAGATAGTGGCTCCAACTGCCAGCAGATGGAACTTAAATAAAGAGATCTCTCAAATGCTGATATCAAGGCTTCACAAAGGAATAGAAAAATACAATGTGCCAGACAAAAAGGTTTTCTAATCAAACTCTCAGAGAGAGTGGATAATAGAAGTCCTGCAGTCACTAGGCTATTTTTCTTACTGTAGGTCAAAAACTGCAGCAAACCATTGACATCAGCTGATTTTCTATCACTGATCTAAGAACAATAACATAACAACATTCTGATGTCAGAATCAAAGGATAACAACATCTGGATATCACAATTCCCCTACAGAAAAACGTACTAACTATATATTTTGTGTCCTCCTTCGAGAATATTACTGGAGGTGTTACAACTGGGATAAATAAAGGGAAGTGGTTGTGAAAATAGTCGTAGGCCTCTAAGAGGCATTTGATCCAGTTGAACAGCCTGCTAGTGAATATTTTATGCTGGACAACTTAAAGTGGTTTAATTGATTTCCTGCAAACAGAATGCAGTCCATTACTGTCCTGAGTAACATAATCCAGTTGTTTCAGGATAAGGAAAGGAATCCCACATGGACCAATCCTTGGTTCCCAACTGTTCTGTCTTTGTGAAAGAACTGTTATCTGCACACCTATGGATTAATGTTGGATGACACTCCTGAAGCACCTATAATTGGAGGTTTCACAGTACTTTTCTAGACTAACTTTGATGTTATTACAAAACGGGTTCATTTTTGGTAAAACATGTTAATTCCTATCAAATAAGAAAATACAACACCATGATATTTGTTCACAAAAGGAAAGTATTCAAAATACCAGGTGCTGTTATTGATGCACTTATCTTTGGAGCAAGGATAACTGATGCCCTTTAATCAAAATATCTGAGGATTTCAGTGGAAAAAAAGATTTAATCTTCATTTGTACACCAATGCAATTGCTAATTCTAAAATCAGGGCTTTTACAGAATAGAAAATGTTTTGGTTTGGCTGTTAGTGGTGACAAATTACTATACTACAGATATTGTTTTAATGGAAGGCATGCCAGACACGTTACTGTATATTCAAGAGAAGCACAGACTAACAGTATATCGGTTAGTACTTCATAGCTTTAGACATAATGGTTATTGCTGCATAGCCTAGAGGTTAGAGTAACAAGCTACAAATGAGCTTGGTAAATCCAGCAGACTTGGGATTGATTCCCCAAACCTCCAGTTGCATACTGTGTGACCCTGGGCAAGTCACTTAACCTCCCCAGTGCTTCTGTGTCAACCCTGAAAAAGAACAGTTACATAAGATCTTACCGTAACAGTAGATCTTTGAGGGAGTCTCTATCATCAGGTCACACATATGGAACTTAGCAATAAGGCATCAGGATCCCACGGAAGCTTTTTTCTGCAGTAGTCTACTAGAGACTGCCCAAACTGATGTCAGGCTCCAACGTCACACACCCTATAGAAGCACGGGTGGCCCCGCCCCCTCCTCAGTTCTTTTCCTAGCTGGAAGCCATGGGAGACAGGAGTCCCACACCAGGAAACTGAGGAGGAGAAGGTTCCCAGCTAGCAGAAAGGCTGGATCAACAGGACAGCCAAGCTGTAGAGACAGAGAGAAAAAGAAAGGGGCATAGAGGGAGGGACGGCATGACCTGATGACAGAGATTCCCTTGAAGAGCTACTTTTATGGTAAGTTCTTACATAACTGTTCTATCTTCTTTAGGGATAGCTCTGTCATCAGGTCACACCTATGGAACAAGTCCCAAGCAGTGCTTAGAGTAAGGACAGTCTGGGTGGCATGAGGCCAAATGCCTAAGAAAAAAGGCCCTAAAGCACAGCTAGGCGGAAACCTACCCTTCTTCTGGAAGCAATGTCCAGACTGTAGTGCTTGGTGAAGGTGCGGACAGTACTCCAAGTGGCAGCAGTGCAAATCTCGGCTGCAGACACACCCCTGAAACAGGCAATTGAAGTGGCCATACCCTTGGTGTAATGGCCCTTAACAACCCCAGGAAGTTCCTTACCGTACTTCTTGTAACAAAAAGTAATACTGTTGGCCAACTATTTGGACAAGACCTGTTTCAAAATTGGATTGCCTCCTCTGCCAGGAGTGAAAGAAAAAATAACAGAGAACTTCCTGCAGTCCCTCATACAGTGTGTATAGTAATGCAAAATTCTATGCACATTCAAAGTATGGAGCAATGCTTTCCTAGGATTGGCATGCTCTGGATAATAAACAGGCAGATGGCTGGATTGATTTAAGGTAAACTCAGACACCATTATAGGAAGAAATTTAGGATTAGTATGCAAAGTGACCCAGGGCTGAATTATCAAAGGGCCCTTAGATCAAGTTCAAATTTCAAGTTCAAGTTTATTGAAGGGAAAAGTTCCATTGAGCAGGCTCATTTACAAGGAAGTCCCTTAATCAACTATACATAGTTATAGCACATATACACAGTTATACATCAATGAAACAACAATAATATGAATGCAAATAACATATGCACAGCATATTTACAATGTATACACAATTATGTACATTTGCTTACAGGGATGGAGCACAATCATAGTGCAAGAGGATGCTCTTTTGAAGTCTAGCTTAGGGAAGAAAAGGTAGGGATGGGGGATGATAAGTGGGTGCCAGCAGACAAATGAAGGCAAGGTAGGGATGAGAGATGGAGAGGGATGCCAGTACATTAACAATGGCAGTGACAGGACTCAACAGATATTTCAGCAATTAGGGATTTGAAGGCTTTTAATGGAGTTAGCGAATTGAAGGGTAGCTTGGAGTTTATTCCATGACGCGGGAAGAAGATAGTTGCTGGCTGCTTCGCTGTATCATGTATGGACTCCAGATCAATGCAAGGTGTGTCAAACAATCACCTTACATCAGATCCAGGTGTGTCAAATACTGTGCACCATATTTTGCAAGAAAAACTTCTCTGTAGTGAAGTCGCCCAAACTGATACAAGAGGTCCAATGTGTCAAAACAAATGATACAAGGGAGGAGAATGCCGGACGCTGTGTCCAAAAAAGGTGCAAGTTGAGTCAAAAATATGGTGCAACTTGAGTCAAAAGAAATGACTCAAGGAATGAGAATGACAGGTTGAGTCAAAAAATTGTGCAAGTTGAGTCAAAAAAATGACCTAAGGGACGAGAATGATGCAAGGTAAGTCGAAAAAATACAGCAGATGAAATGGTCAGGCCTAAGCCCCCAAAATGTTCTAAACTAGTCCTGCAGGGGAATAATAGCTCTTAACTGTACCATAGTCACATCTGCCCACAAGCTGTGGGACTCTTTAGATGCTCTAGTGTCCGTTAGACCAGCTCTGGCTGGTATAACAGCGACATGCATCTTAGGCACAAGGACATGACTCACATTCTTTGAAAATCAAAAATAAGGGGATGGTACATCATTTCAGTGATGCCAGCATAATACCCTCTAGAATAGTGCTACTGGAATAGCTCCAGGCAACCGAGCGCTAGTCTGGATAGCACTACCACGGAGAGCGAGAGGGGATTTACAGTACTTGTAAGCACTCCCCAGGTCGCTGTCCATGGTGCTGACAGTGAACAAGGGCACCAGAATCCAGGAGGCTGGCCAAGCTGCTCCTGTACTGTGGAGGGCTGAGGCATAAAGCAGCTCAGCCAGGCAGCAGTGGAGACCATGGTTCTAATCCTGGTCTCCTTAGATTTTGGTGTTTGGGACTTTGTTTTTTTTCCACAAGAACCATGGAAACAGTATTCCACGGTCCCACAAATTCCTTCTTGCCCCATGATCTGCTCCCCCCCCCCGGAGTGAGAACCCTTTAGTCTAGGGTGTGTGGGGGCAGAGCCCCCATGTTGTGGGGTGGGGGACAGAGCCCAGAGCAAAAACAAAAGAGATGGCATTTCTGCCACGCGGTTCTTGACTGCACTGTTCTGGTTGGCGATGTTCCGACCCAGTGCCACAGACATCTCTTCTGACATGGAGCAAACATTTTGTCCATGTAAGCCAGTCTGGTGCATTCAGACCTGTCTTTGACACAAGCACCATTTGAAAATCAGAACTGATGCAAGGTTTGATGCATCCTGCTCCTTGCGTCAGTTGTTTTTGACACAAGTACCCTGTGTCATTCTCTGGCCTTTGAAAATCCGGCCCAGTCATTGTGGAAAATCAAATAAGGCTGCTCACACATGAGAGCCTGTAGCTGTGAGATTCTTCAAGCAAAAGTAATGGCAACTGAAAATAATGCTTTGCACAATGGAAAGCATAGCTCGCAAGATGCGGCTGGCTCAGAAAGAGGCAGGGTCGGCTTCTCCAAAACAAATTCAGGTCCCAAGCCAGAATGGGGTTATGGATAGGATGCTTCAAGTAAAGAATGCCTCTCAGAAATGTATGGGCCACATCTAGCTGTGCCACAGTATGGCCATCAGTGGGCATATGAAAGGCTGATATGGCTGACAGGTGCACCTTAAGGGAGAAGTATGTGAGACCTACATAAGACAAGGTCAGGAGATGCACCAAAACCTGGTTCACCAGACAGGTGAAAGGGTCCAGGCTATGAGAAGTGGCCCAGATAGTAAACCACTTCCATTTCATAGAGTAAATGTCTCTGGTGGAAGGTTTTCTGGCAGCCACCAGGACATCAGCCATCTTCTGAGACACCCCAAACTGAGCAATAGCCATGTCCTCAGAAGCCATGCACGCAAGTGGAGGGACTTGATGTCTGAATGGACCTGGGTCCCCTGGGCCTGAGTCAGCAGGTCCCGGCAAAGGGGCAGAGGAACTGGAGGTTCCACAGCCAATTGTTGCAGTAATGGAAACCGTATCTGCTGAGGCCAAAATGGGGCCACTAGTATTAGGGTGGCACCCTCCATCTTCAGCTTGATGAGAACTCTCTAAATCAGAGGGAAGGGAGGGAGGGAATGTGTAAAGAAACCTCCCTTTTCAGGAGAGGGACAACGCGTCTCCCCAGAAAACTTCAGACCCTGGCTCTAGCAAGCAGAAATGTGGCAGTTTTACATTGAGTGGTGATGCAAAAAGGTTCAACTCTGAACTGCCCCACCTGTCAAACAGGTCTTCTATGACCGAGGTCAGCAGCTCCCATTTGTGCACTTTGGACTGTGGCCCGCTGAGGCTGTCGACCAAGGCATTTTGGGTGCCAGGCACATGGATAGCTGATAGTTCTAAACCATGATCTAGAGTCCAGTACCAGACCCTCATTGCTTCCCAGCACAGAAGGTAGGAATCGGTCCCTCCTTGCTTGCTGATGTAATAGACCACACTAAGATTGTCCAACTACATCAGCAGAGGGCCTGGAGACAGATGGTTTTGGAAGGTCTGGAAGACATATAGAACTTCCCTCATTTCTAGGATGTTTACGTGGAGGTGAGTCTCCCAGTGAGACCACAGGCCATGGGTCTGATAAGAACCCAGATGGACTCCCCAACCCTGAACCGAAGCATCCCTGGTGAGAACTTTTTGAGGAGTGGGGATAAGAAAGGGGACCCCTTTAAGAGACTGGCCGGGTCCATCCACCAGTGAAGCACTTTTTGCACTGGTGAGGAGACAGGGACCAGCTGATCTAGATTGTCTGAGTACTGAACCCTGAGGGTCCACTGTGGAATCCTCATGTGCAGTGTGGCCAGAGGGACCAAAATAATGGCCGCAGTCATGAGGCCTAGGAACCTGTGGAATGTCCGGGCTGGAACATGCCGGCTCTGAGCCACCTCCTGGTCCTGGGCAATATGGTGGTCTGCCCTGTCTTGAGGGAGGAATGTCTTGCCCTGAATAGAGTCCAGGACTGCCCCTATGTACTGCAGTCACTGAGAACTGGTCAGCACAGACTTGGGCTGACTGACTGTGATGCCCAAGGACTGAAATAACTGCAGGCTGTGTTCTAGAGTCAACAACAGAAGTTCCCTGGACTGGGCTTTCACTAACCAGTCATCCAGATATGGGAACACATAGAGGCCTTAGTGCCAGAGGGCTTCTGCTAAAGCTCCTAAGCATTTGGTAAATACCTGTGTCACAGAGGATAAGCCAAAGGGCAATGCTCCCCCTGGAATAGGAAAAGGAAATTACGTACTAACCGTAATTCTTTATCTTCTTGGAAGAAGTCTCCACCACTCATTCACACTAATGGGAGTACGCCGGAGGTGCTAGGATCCCGCAGGAGCCAAAAATCTTCAGGAGAACTGGTGCTGGGATAGGACCATGCATGCACAGCACCACAAGACTACCTTGCGCCTGTATAGGCTATCTCGGTGTCGACCCTCCATCCGCCTCAGTACCTTTTTGACTGAGGAGGTGCAGCTTAAACTAACAAAAGAAAACCTAACCCTAACTTCCAGGCATGTGAAGGCCCAGATGACCCTTATAAGAAGGATCAATTCAACACTGTCTTCACAGCCTGAGCAACAAGGAAGTGAAGACCAAAATAGAATAAGTGAGCTTGGGGGATGGTGGGTGGGCGTGTGAATGAGTGGTGGAGACTTCATCCAAGAAGATCAAGAACTACGGTAAGTATGTGATTGTCATATCTTCCTGGACTAAAAGTCTCCACCACTCATTCACACTAATGGGAGAGTACGAGCTAAAAACCAAACCCCCACCAAGTAGGGTGGTAGGAGACAGAGCTCACTCAGGACAGAGGTCTATGACTGTCCTGCTGAAGAAAGTTAGCTGTCAGGCATGGACACCCAGAACATAGTGCTTTACAAAGGTATGCACTGAGATCCAAACTGCCATCTTGCAAAGGTCTGTAACAGGTATATTACGAATCTCTGCCAGGAAAGCCGCAACCACTCCAGTAGAGCGGTGAGAACCTGGCCTTCCAACTTGAACTGTACCATATATTAGTAGTGTTGAAGACATGCTACTAACCAAGCAGAAATACATCTCATGGTAACAGGCTGACTCAGCCAAGGCATTCGGAAAGATACAATAGTTGCTCGGATGCGTATCTCCTCATTCTGTCGACGTAGAATCGCAGAACCCTCTTAACATTCAGAGAGATAAAGGGAACGCTCTCCTTCATACTGGAGTTAACGAAGTAAGGAAGGAGAAGCAAAACTTGAGTAACGGTAACTGAGCCAGTGACATGTTGTCTATTGGCTCAAGATAGTCCGAAAACGTGGAGAGGTGAACATTCTCTGCCGAGAATGCAGACCTGCATTCAACAGGTTCATGAGGCACCCCAAAATTTTACCCTGGGGCAACTAAAAGGATCCAGATGAAACTTTGCACACCAGAAGGTGAAGTGAAACTATTTAGCTGCCCAAGTCCTCCTGGTGGATGGTCTATGCACAGCTAAGAAAATCTCTATGATTGTCTGGAAACCTAAAACTTGTACACTTTCATCTCTTCAGGAGCACGGCATGGAGATGAAGGGAGCGCAGGAAGGATGGACCAAGTCCCTGTGTCAGAGGGTTAGCTCATAGAGGGAGTCACCTCGGGGGAAATTCTGACCGACCGTTTACGCAAATTATATCTGCCAAGGCCAGACAAGGATGATGAGAATCATCCTGCCTCTGTTTGCCTACAACTTGAGCAGCACCCTCTGAACCAAGAGTGAAAACACTCTGACAAAAACACCAGGGTCTGAATTTCTGAAGCAGGATAGAGGCAGAATTGTGTTGAGAGGGAACAAAGAAAGGACCAGGACCGGACTGCCCCACTCATCGAATAGTGACTGCACAATGACTGAACTGATGCAACGTGCTCACGGTTCCACTCTCACCTCCCCACGGCCTTCCTGTACAAAGGGTAGGAGAGTGCTCCACCCTGGTTGTTAATGAAAACATCACAATTTTGTCATCTGTCCGAAGTGGAATCGCTTCATGGCAGAGGGCCTCCTTCAGGACTTGAAAAGCATATAAGACAGCTCTCATCTCATTTTATGAGAAGATGATGCTGCTACTTCTGGCTTCACACCTGAATGTGAAGGTCTTGACAGTGAGCTCACCAACCGATCAGGAGAGCAACCACAGAGATTGTTATCTGGGATTAAAGGGTAAGGGTAGACTGAGCAGAAGCTAGGCCAACTGCGTCTACCATATAAGTAATTTTGTCTGAGGTTCTGTTATTTATGTGGATGCGTGGTCGGAGACAACTGTTTGTTGCGGATGAAGGCATAAGTCCCAGCATCCGCTGCATCGAAAGGGCCCGGACAGAGTCGCTGTCCATGAAGTAACGAGAAATCTGAAATGTCATTGCTTCCATTCTCAGGAGGAATAACCCTCACCCTGTTGGTATCCAGGAGGGCTCCTATGAAAAGGAGCTGCTGGGAAGGTGAATCTGGCACCTTCCCTGATTCAGAAAACTCCTCCTGGAAGAAAGCGAGTGAGAAGCTGTAGCAACTGCTTCCTGAGACTCTAACCTGGATCGGAGCCAAACATCCAGGAAGTGAAGGCTTGAATACCGAGGTTGTAATGAACTCCTCAAAGAACAGGTATTTGTTTAACCTTTCAAGGTCGAGAAAAGGGAGTATGCCACCTGTTATCTTAGAAACAAGCAAAAGAATTAAGAACCTGTGTTCTGACTTGATGTAGAACAACTTCTACTGTGTTGAGAGGCGTCCACCTCAGAAGCTAAGGTGGGTCTTAGGCCGGATCCAGGAGGATGATATGGGCCGTGTGCCTTCTGCTGCCAATTTTTTTTTTTTTGCAGATGAAGAGTTGGTTCCTGACAAGGGCTTCAAGGCTCCTACCTTGAAAGGACTGGCTGTTACAAGAATGATGATGGTGTTGTCCCTCAGGGGGAGCAGCAAGAGTCTGAGCACCCTCCAGAGCTCAATCTGAGGGCCAAACCAATAATCACTGCCAACAGTAGCCACCCTAGTGGCAGTGTCATATGGGTCTATAAAAGCTATAGCTGATTATTGGGCTATAAGCCCATGTCAATGGAGCGGTAGAGCCCGGAAGACTCTCGACCACTGAATTTAATGTGTTCCACAGGGTGTATTTGTACTGAAGACTGAAGGAACTCCAGATGTAGAAGTCTGCTTCAGTCCACAGAAGAAGTCTGAAATGTTATGGTGGACCCCATATCCCTAAGGTAAAACTCTATCACAGGCTCTGCCGATACAGAAGGCTCATCTTCTAGCTTCTAAAATGAGTCATCCACTACATCTCTGACAAAGTAGGACAGGGAGAGACTCATCCAGATCCACTTCTACTCCATAAAGATGTCCAAAAGGCAGGTCCAGGCCAGAATCACAAAAGACTCCGCCACCCAGAATGGTGTCGAGGAGTTTGGCGCCATTCATGGAGCCGGCATTAGTGCTGCACGGAATGCAGAATTCTGCCAACAGAATCAGTGCGGAATAACAATTCCACCAGCGGAATGTTCACTGGAATTTCACTGGTTCTTCCCCGGAGCCCCACTACTAAGATCCGTGGAAAAATGTTCAGCAGAACAGCAACTTGTTCCACAAAAAAGCATTCCACAAAATTTCCGCAGAAACTGAAATCTGCGGAAAAAAGAAAATTCCTCAGAACTTTGTTCTGCCGGAATTCCATACAGCACCAGTCGGCACCACTTGCAGCACTGGCACCACCCACGGTGCCGGCATCACAGGTGGTGCCAACACCACCCACATCACTGGCACCACACACGGCACCACGCGACGTTAGGCATCCTGACCACAGACTTGAAGAAAGGAGGAGAAGGAAAGCAGTACCCATGCTGGCCCCTGCAGAAGAAAAGGTGAGGGAGTAGGCACAAGGGGTCAGCGTTGATGGCATTGGTACCGGAGAAGGCACTGCGCACATCCTACCCACCCAAATCGGCTGTGGACCAGTGGCTCGGAGGCCCGAAGGCCCCCAAACTGGGCCCACTGCCCAAATCAACTGGGCAGACATCAAACCCCCTGCTCTATAAGAGCAGCCCAGAGGTGAAATGGCTCACCGGAGCCCCATCGAAGACAGGGACGGAGCCCCGTGTTGAAGATTGCAGCTGTTAAGAAAGGGGCCACAGAGGACCCCACTGAAGTCAGGTCAGGTCTGCTGCTCACCACCACTGACGACCCCATGCAAACGTACCAGAGGGTGACCTCGAGCGGTTTTGTTTCTTCTTCCACCGACAGAAGGAAGAAGAGCTCGAAGTCAAGCAGAGTTTGGAACTGGAACCACTATTTTTGTGCTTCGGGCACACTGTCCTCCCCCCCAGAGCACCACACTGCCCGTGGTCGGACCCTTCCTCTGCAAAGGGTGGCAAACCGGACACAGCCCACTGCCATCACAGTTTTCAAATGAAGTCTTCCTACCGTCACCGCTACCGTCTACGATTGACTCCACTGATGGCAGGTGAGAATTTCTTCTTCTTCTTCCTCTTCATCATCATCATCATCTTTTTTTTCTTCTTTTTAAAACAAGAAAAGAACACTAAAAATGGTAACTTAAATGAATACTGAATGGCTAAGCTGCTGTCGTATAGATGAAGACTTGACTCCGGCAGGCGAGCGACATTGACATTGAAGTACACTTGGTGGGAGAAAAGGAACTGAGTCAGTTGGAGGGTTGATGCCGAGATAGCTATACAGGTGTAAGCTAGTCTCGTGGTGCCACACATGCTTGGTGCCTTGGTCCTATCCCGGCGCCGGCCCTTCCGAAGATATTTGGTTCCTGCGAGGTCCTAGCATCTCCGGTCTACTCCCATTAGTGTGAATGAGTGGTGGAAACTTTTAGTTCAGGAAAATCCACAGGTATCGTCTGTGATTGGGCAAACCATGATATGCAGATGGGCATCTTTCGTAATGAGGAAGCATATCCAGTCACCCTGCATGAACAGAGGAGGAAGGCCCTGCAAAGTGACCATCTAGAACTCTATGTACTGGATAAAACGGTTCAGCTCCTTGAGGTCTAGAATGGGCCTCAAGTCCCCTGTTCTTTTGGGAACAAGGAAGAACCTGGAGTAGAACCCCTCGTTCCTTTGCCACCTAGGCACTGGTTCTATGGTCCACTTGCGCAGCAAGGTGAGAGCCTCCTCCCAGAGTACCTCTGTGTGATCTGAAGGGTAAAAGGTAGGAACTGAGGAAACATCTGTACGCTGTTCTAGAAGCTCTAGAGCATGGCCCTGTTCAATTATCTGCAGAATCCAAGCATCTGTTGTGATGGTTCCCCATTGGGACAGACAGAGGGAGACCTGATCTCCAACCACCACCTCCTAGCTTGGAACAAGAGGATGGGGGGGTCTATCAAGGAGTTAGGCTGAAGCTGAATCAGGGGCCAAGGCTGCACCTCCTCCTCTGGCTTAATTGGCAGAAGATCTAGAGGTGGAGAGGGGAACAGAAAAACCAGAGCTGGCTCTGCGTTTACCCTGAAGCTTCATACCAGAACCCGACTTGTGAGAGACCTTATGAAAGGAGGGCCTCGGTCTACTCCTGGGCTTGGTATGGTACAGGGAGTGGACAGACCGAATAGCCCTGCCAGAGGCCTGCAGGTAATTAATAATATCCTGCATGTCTGGTCCAAAAGGTTTGTGGCCCACAAAAGGGGCATTCAACACCTTTTGTTGGACATCAGTCACAAAGCCAGAGACCCTGAGCCAGGAGTGCCTTCTGAGGCAAATGCCAGAGGCAGCTGCCCTGGCTGTAGTATCAGCAATATCATAGGTGGTTCTGAGGAGGTGCTAAATGACATCTTCCAAGGCCTGAAGCACATTGGTAAGCTCTTGTCTCTGGGAACCCTCAGGGAGGGCCTGTGCAGCAACTTTGCCCTTCCTCCAGAGGGTGGTTTGGTATATAATCGGATGAGCCAAATAACTGGCAATCCTAAGGCCCAGGGTGGCAGAGGCGAAAGTCCTCTTGCCCAGAGGTCAAGCCTCCTGGACTCCTGATCAGGGGAAAAAGAACTACAGTAAGGTCCTTACAGGCCTTACTGTAGTTCTGTCATGAGTAGCCTTGATAAGCACTGAGTCGGTGTCAGGCTGGGCAGCATAAAAGGGAACCCTTGAGGTGCCTGGTTGAGCTTGTCAGCCTTTCTGGGCATAGTGGATACCATTTTGGGCCTGTGCCAGGCCACAGTGGAAGCATCATTCACTGCTGGCAGCAGAGGAGGAATAATTTTGGGTGGAAACTTTGGGATCTCCGAGAAGTCCACCAGATTCCTCCTGGTTTCAACCTCTTCATCCATTTGAAATCCCATGGTGGAGGAGAACTGCTTCATAATGTTGAAAAGGGGGGGAGGGTCCTCCAGGGGGACCTGGGGGTGTGTTTGACAGATTCACCACTCCTGGAGGAGACAGTGAACCTATCAGAAGGGTCCATGTCAATAGCGTCTTCGTCATGATCTGCCTCAGGGAGGATGAGGTCAGGATGGTATTCTTCTTTGATGCTGGCCTGCTCTGAGGCAGGAACTGACAGGTGGAGTAGCGATGATTCTCTGGAAAGCAGTGGGAGGATGGGTCCAGCTGGCATTGATGCCAAAGCAGCACCCAACAGACTGGGCCATGGAACAAACTGCTTAATGAGAGACGTGGTAATAGAGGAAAGGATTGCATTGAGGTCAACGGCAGGAAAGGGAATTATCATCCACAGAGGCACTGACTGAGGGGGCGCATAGCCTGGGTCCGATGACAAACCACTAGCAGCAGTTGGGACCAGTGTTTGTGGACCTTGAAGTGTGAGAAGTCAAGACAGCATGGTGGGGGGCCGATGACTTGGAGGCCGACAACCCACCCACAGCTCTGTGGCTGGGAGAAGAGTCCACTGTGGGGGGCCTGATCAGAGTAGAGGCCTGCACAGGGTGAGACGCTGATGCTGAAGCTATCGATGGCGATGCCGGGAAAAGAATCCAGTGGGGACCGGGATTGCTGAAGGGGGGGGCAGTCTGCAGGCTGATCCCTGTCCCATTGAGAATGTTTCCCCAAGGATTTGTCCTGGGTCTTGTTGCCCCGAGAGCCCAAAGAAGATGCAAGCGACTGGGCAGGGGGCGGGGGGCTCCGGAGGACCCCTCCTCTCTGCTGGCTGCCTGCTGCTCCATAAGGAAGTTCTGTAGGGCTTTCATGCATTGGTGTCGGGTTGTGAGGTTGAAATTCAGGCAGAATTCACAGGCAAGAACGTTGTGGCTAGGCCCAAGACACAGAGTTCATCTCCGCCGGTTGAAAAAAATCTTCTTTCCGCAGTGACAGCAACAGAAAAGAGCTGATGAAGGGTTAGTTCTCAACATACAAATGACAAGAGAATCACTTGTATGCCAAGGTCCTGGGTTTGAATCCCAGTAGGAGGACACTTTTCCTTTAATTTCTACAACTGGATTTTCTAAATTGCCTGGCAGTGGCGAAAACTGCATGGAGTGTGAGTAAGAGGAAAGTTATTTGAGTCTTTAAGAGACTGCCTACAGTTGCTGATGTCGCAACACCCCTGAAAAGAATGGGTGTGTTTCAAGGGAAAACACAGGAGGTTTAATTGTCTGTAGCTCCTATAGCTCAGATGGTTGAAAGCAAGGCACAGTATGCCAAAGTCCTGGGTTTGAATCCCTGTTGGAGCACACTTTTCTTTTCATTTCTACAACTGGATTTTTTAAGCTGAAGTGATTCAAAGGAAAGTAAACGAAAAAGGGTAAGAAAAATAGGCGGTCGAACTGAATAATGAAACTTCTGCAGAGTCCGCGCATGAATGATCAACAGTGGGAAAGAACTGAGGAGGGACCGGGGTCACCTGCACTTATATAGGGTGTGTGACATCAGAGCCTGACATCAGTGACCACTAGTAGACTGCTGCAGAAAAAAAAGCTTCTATGGGATCCTGACGGCTAAGTTCCAAAAGTGTGACCTGATGACAGAGATATCCCCGAAGATCAGGCCATGTGCCTAGTGGATCTTACCCAGTTACCAAACAAATAAAAAAAAAATACTGGTAGTGAAAAAACTGATAAGTAATTGGGGTGTAGGAGTTCAGGTGTGGAAGGCATGGATGGCTTGAAACAATGTTGTACTGCAATTTACTAAGGGAGTTATAAATTAATCTTCTGCAAATTTTCTTAGGGCCCTCCACTCCATTATATAAAGGTGTTACAAGATAGATAGATACTTTATTTGTATAGCGCTTCTTTCCAAGGACTCGGAGCACTTCACAATCAATACAAATCAACATTTTATAAGTATACAAAAATACAGTTAAAATCAGCACTAATATCCAATCAGACATAATAAATAAAACTATCTATCTAATCAATCCCAGTAACTCAATTATCTAAAAATTAAAAGCCTGGTTAAATAAATACGTTTTCAAACCTTTTTTGAAGGTATCCACCAAGGGTGCCTCCCGTAGCTGTTTAGGTCGTAGATTCCATAGGGTAGGTGCTGCCACTGAGAACACTCCATCACCTGAGTGGCACAGCCTCACCCTAGGAATATCCAGGAGACAACCCTCTGTGGAACGGAGCACTCAGGATGGGCGGTGAGGCACAAGGAACTCTTGCAGGTAGACTGGTCCCCCTTCATGTAGGGCTTTACAGGTCAGTAACCCAACCTTTAAGGTAATCCTCCACCTAACCGGCAGCCAGTGCAGTTCACGGAGGACTGGTGTGGTATGATCATACTTATGCATACTCATCAGTAATCTTGCCACCGTGTTCTGCACCAGCTGCAGTCAGTGGAGGTCACCTCCAGATAGCCCTAGGTACAGGGCACTGCAGTAATCCAGTCTGGATGTTACAAAAGCATGTACTAGTGAGGCTCAGTCCTCGGGGGGTAACAGGTTCCGAATCCGGACAATGTTCCTCAGATGATAAAATCCACTCTTAACAATGGCCGACACCTGAGCATCAAGTGTCAATCCGCTGTCAAGGATCATACCCAGATTCTTCACCCATTCAGATGGGGTCAGTGGCACCCCCCCCAGTATAAGACTAAGGGGTCTTCACAAACCCCCATCCCCCCCACGATGACCTGTGTCCATCGCCAGCACCTCTGTCTTGTCTGGGATGAGTCTCAGCCAGTTATGGGACATCCAAGTCCGGATCTCAGACAGGCAGCTGTTAAATACAGAGTCCTCCATTTGGTTACTTGGTGCACAGGACAGGTATAGCTGGGTATCATCTGCATAGCAGTGAAAACCCAGCCCATACCACCTGATAATGTCTCCTAATGGCAGCATGTACACTGTGAACAATAAGGGCGACAAGACCGACCCCTGCGGAACACCACAGGTAAGAGGCTTCGGGCTAGACGAGGCCAACCCTATCACTACCCTCTGCACTCTATCTTGTAGGTATGACCTGAACCATTTGATGACCTTACCGGACAGACCACACCAGAACAGCAGTCGGTCAAGTAGCACCTCATAGTTCACAGTGTCCAACGCTGCTGAGAGGTCCAGGAGGACCAAGATGGAACAATCTCTCCTGTCTTTCGCCATTAGGAGATCATTAAGCACCTTCACCAGGGCAGTCTCCGTACTATGCCCAGCCCTAAACCCGGACTGGAAAATCTCATAGGTGGAGGAGGAATTAAGACGTTTCCCAAGCTGACTTGCCACCACTTTTTCTATAACCTTCCATAAAAATGGGAGGTTAGAGACTGGTCTGTAATTGGCAAGACAGTCCGGGTCCAATGAGGATTTCTTTAATAGGGGTCTAAATAATGCCTCTTTCAGGGCCAATGGGAAGACCCCATTCCTCAAGGAACTCTGGACAATCTCAGCAACAATAGGTGCAATCAGGTCCGTACATCCAACCAAAAGTTGTGTTGGACCTGGGTCTAGATCACAATGTGTTGGCTTCAGTCTCTAGACAACCCTCACCACCTCCTCCACCCCAACTGGACCAAACTCGGCCCAGACAGGAGGAGTGTTCTGCAACACCTCAGAGTGGACCCCACAGTCCCTTTGAGTGACAGTGAAGGAGATCTCAGCTCTGATAGCGGACACTTTGTCGACAAAAAACAGAGCAAACTCCTCACACCTAGTGCTTGAACCTGCTCCCCCCACATGAAGGCAGGCAGGATGTAATAACTAATCCACTATGCAGAAGAGCTGAGCCGGTCTGTTCCTTGCTGCAGCAATCTCCCTTGACAAAAATTCTGCCTTCTTACAGGAGATTGCCCCCTGATAATCCTTATAATGGGACATCAGAGCCAATTTGTTCTCCATCAGGCCTGATCTCCTCCCCCGTCTCTCTAACCTCCTACCCTTAATCTTTAACTCCCTGAGTTCCCCATCAAACCAGGGAGGTCTCTTACGAGTAGATAAGGGTCGGACATGAACGACTGCGACTGTATCAAAGGTGGTCGTGACAGCACCATTATATGCCGCCACCGCCTCCTCCGTTCCAATCGCACAAGTAGTCCCCACGTTCGATAGGTCCAGCACCACCAATAGCCCTGATGGGGACAACCCCCACAAGGTGTGGTACCGGACCATTTCTACAAAGGCAAGGGCTTTGGGGGGGCCCCAAACCTGAACCTCACAGTGCTGTGATCCGACTAAACTACTGGATCAACTCTAAGGTCAGTGGTCTCAAGACCTAATGAAAACCCCAAGTCCAGTGTGTGGGGTATCACGTCAATTCAGCGCAAAAAATTTTGTGCAAACAATTTAGCGAAAACAACTCAGCGTAAATCTTTCCAGCTAATAGCACATTTCACCGTACTGCAATTTCAGCGCATTCCGTATAAAAACATAAGGAGGGATCCCTCTTTAGTTGTACAAAATTGAATAACTACTTGTTTTAAATACAAATGTTAGACCCAGCTGTTTATAATCCAATCAAAATTCCTTCTTGTTGATTTGCTAAGTATACCTTCATATCGCAGTTTCCTTCTTTATTCATTTCTTCTGCCCACCAGTCTGGAGCCAAGGGAAGGAAGTGGGAGCACAGAGCTGTCTAAACCCTGCTCAGTGTCTGCTTCACCTCTCTATATGCAGGGCATAATAGGCAGCATAAACCCTACGGAGGAAAGATCTGGTCTGCGTGGCTCCCGAGGGTCCGCTGTGTGGATATTCATCTGTGTGCTGGTGCTGCTGGAGAACCATTTTGGTGGAGGGATAGTATGTGAGCATTTTTTGGTATTGTTGGGTGCTGTTGGATAGATGTGCCACAGCTTGTCATGGAGAGGTGGAGCTAGGTGGAGCAGAGACAGAAGCCTCAATGGATGTTCGGATAATTTATTGCACAGTCTCTGGCATGAGATTTTAGGCTTTTAGGCTTGAAGAAGAAGGAGGATAAACAGTCGGGTGCCGATCTGTGCCCCAAGGCATCTGTTTATCTTGGTATATCTCCTTCTGAAGTGTCGTTGTTATAATCCTCTGTGGGCTTGTATGAAGTTTGTGAGCTGTCCTCTGCTGCACATACTAAGTGATTGGGGGCAAAAAAAAGAGGGGGAGAAGGGGAAGAAAAAAGCAAGTAGAGATGTATATGGGGCAAGCCTGTGGTCTTGGTTTACTCACCCTGTTCCTTTAGGAGTGTTTTCCTGGAAGTGTCTTCTGTAATGGGGTTGTAATGGACTGTTACGCTACAATTATGGACATGATTTGTGCTCAACACTCTATCACTGAAATTGCAGATGAGGAAAATGATTGCGATGTAAAGTAAATGCGGTAAATGACCGCGCTTAAATGTTTTGGGCGCAGTTGACATGGAACCAGTGTGTGGCCATGTGAGTGGGTCACTGAAGTAACATTTTGCACCAGACCCAGCTCCTCCATGCTCCTTAGGAGATCTTTGCCAAATCAGGAGAGCTCGTCATCTACCCAGGCATTGAAGCCCCCGAGAATTAACCATCTCGGGGACTCCAGCACCAGACCAGTGACAAGCTCCCCTATCTCCCTCAAAAATTCACCCTCCCTATTTGGGGGTGATAGAGCAGGAGGCTCTGGTAACCCGTGCCAGGATCCCCCCACACAGCAACACATTCAAAGGACTCAGTGAGACCCATAGGTAGCATTGTGAGACCCAGATTTCTCCTGAGGCAATCAAATCCGCCATTTTGGCAGTCTTGTTCCTCATCGACCTGACATTGCATAACACAGCCCGAGCAGGATGGGGGGGGGACTGCTGGAGCAGCTACCTGCCCACTAATTTCCGTGGGGCCCTTGTATATGGGCACTAAACAGGAAGGACCCCTCTTCAGTGGCCATTTCACCCCAGGGCATCTCCACAGCTTCAACACCCATATCCGTGACTCTCTGGCACCCATCCGGACTGGTCCCCCTCCGGGACCCCCCCCCGAGCAATTTCTTGAGCCTGACATCTCCCATAGATCTCTAAAGGGAGTGATGCGAGCTCAAATGGGTGGAGATTCCCAAGGAGGGCCGAGAGTAGCTGCGCTTTCCTAAGTTCTTTCCCAGGCACATATCTTAAAATATAAAATGCTCAAAAGAATAATAACAAAACCGTCCCTCCCCACCACAATAAAAATGAACACCCCACCCAAAATACACCCCAACAAAAATCTCAAACATAAACTAAAGTTACTTTCATAAAATAGTTCACTGTTGGTCCACAAAACTAAAGTATAAGCTGTGTGATCACAGAGTTTCTATAAAGTCATGAAGAACATTAATTTAAATGATTAATGTCAATGTAGATTAACTTAAATAATGTCCATAGAGTCAACCTTTATAATTCCTGGGAAAGTTTGATGTTGGTAGGGGGGCTCTCACCTCCCCCTAAACTCCAATATTTGTTCCAAAAATGCGGAACTCTCACTACCACAGTCACAGTGTTCTGTAGATATTAAAAGCAGAAAAACAGGCACTCTCACTGCCAATCCAAAGATAGCTGAATGATTTATATTCAGTCACCAAAAACTTACTGGGATCGAAACAATCAGCAATACTTCATTCAAAAAACTTCTACTCAGGAGACAATATCCAACCAGACAGCATTCGATAACTCTGACTTGCCAAGTCCCAACCTGACCCCAAAGTGGGCCCCAGAGCACAGCCGATTTTTCCACGACAGCTGCTGGGATGGCCTGGCCCTCGTCTGGCTATCCCCCGCAGCTCTAGGCATTTAGGTGATATTCACCCTCCGGTTTGCACCCACCGGCCCCACAAGGAAAAAAGGCCGCACTCCGTAACCCACCTCAGGGCCAACTGGTCCAGCTGACCACTCCTCAGCTCACAGTCATCGCTCTGAGTTCCTTCACCTGATGGTTCACAGCAACCCAGCGGTCTCAGTCCTCCAGCCACTATAATTCTTGGCCACAGGCATTCTCTATACATTTTTCTGGCTGCATAGGCAGAGTCTGCAGCCATTCTGCAACAGCTCAGAAAAACGAGCTACTGGAACAGGCCTTGGAACGCTTCCATTTTGGAGTTTCGGAATGATCCTTCCAAAACTGCAAAACGGTCGGTAGCAGTCCGCCACCACAGCTCATGCCGCTGCTCCATCAGTGGAAAATGGACAACCTCACAACAGCTTCCATGGACTTTTGGAAGTATCCTTCTGAAAGCCCAATGGAGCTTAAACCCCTCAGCCGCCATGATCGGGATACAGAATAACAGCCATACTATTTCGGCTGTTACTTCCGCATTCCAATGCATGAACTGTGCATGGTTTGTACTGGAGACTGTCTCTCTTTTTCATGCAGTATAAACCACAATGTTTCAGGACTGGAATTTAGTTCCAAGTCATTCGTAGCCCCGCTCTCCATATCGGATATACTAGCCCTATGTGGATTATCAATAATCTGCTTTTTCTTTTTGGGTATACACAATGTAAGGATTTGTTATTTATTTCCGAAATCAATTCTTGATTTGTAAATTATATATTCTATCCAATATTCATAAAGGCCTGGCATGTTTAAACTTTCCCTGGCATATGTCTTTATAGGATTCAATCAAAAATGTTCTGTCAATGTACCTCGCTGGCACCCTTTGCCAATTAAAAATGCAGCATGTCTTATTTGGGTTCAGACCATGCTGCTGTAGCAAAAGTGTCCCATTGCTTCAAAACACACCTACATGATTCAAATACATTTAAAACTTCCCATATAAGAAAGCCACTTCCCTCAATAGCCAACATACAACAAAATATCTAGATTGTTCGGCATGGTAAACAGCATATGCTAAGATGATGCCCAGTGCAGTTTAAGTTATCTGTTACAAGCATTTCTGTATACTGTAGTATTGTTTATAAGTAAATGGGTTCTTAAAGGTGTATGCGTGACATGCTCAACCTAAAATTCCACGATGCTTGTAACTGGAGGATTCAGATATAACTTACAGTCAGATGTAACTTGCGGTGTTTTTACATCGCTGTATACTAATCCTTCATGTCCTCAAGTGAATGTACTTCCTACATGACAAGAACTGATGCAGTAAAATGGGATTTTAATGGGTTAATTGACCAAAGCTGCTATCTTGTTTAAACACCTGTTTCTAGAACAAGATTTAGGCGAATCCTATGGTCCAGATCAATTTCTGGATGCTCTGCTGTAGTGCCTGTTGATCGATAGACACCCTAATGTTCATCTGTCAAAGCCCTCTGAGTCAACTTTATAGCATGCATCAAGGAAAATAAAAAGTGAAATATCTGCAAATGCTAACATGATGTAAAAAGACACAAAAACCTTCTTCCCACAATCAACCTGCTTTATTTCATTAACGATTGCAACTTTTAATTGAGAGTTTCTCAGGTTCTATTGTTTGATTGAAGGGTCTCATCATTTTACTTAATGAAACTTAACAAAAATGCGATTTCTCATTAGGAAAGTAAACGGGGTAATTAATTTATATTGGAAATCATTGTTTCCTCTTGGTATGATAGATGCAGACCAATATCGCCACACTATTTTATATATCTGTGAATTTGATAAGCAAGTCCCAAGATGTGGAACAGGAATTACGCAGCAGCGCTCCACCGCCCCCCATCCTGTAAAGAAAACCTGGCTCTTGCACTTAACCCAGCCACATAGCACCCAGTCCCCAGTTAAAAGAAATTACTCCCCCCCCATACCTGGCAGTGATCAAGAAACTTGTAGGCATATTTATTGGTCTCGGCAGCACCCTAGTCAAAACAAGCCCACATTCAAGGTGAACTTGATTCATTGCCACAGGTTATCATTTTTTTTAATGCCAGACCATCATTTTCAATTAAATATTGCTGGAATCCAGCCTCTTGTCAACCAAAAACATCATATTACCATGTTTGGGTTATTAATCCAATACACAAACATTACAACAACCTTCAGAACCTCAATGCTATTAGTAGGACACGTTATTTAAAACAAAAAAAACATGCAACCCCACTCCACTCCTAGTGTCTTTTATATCAACAGTATATATAATAATGCTCTAACATTAGCAATTAACTTTCACGCTAATTATAATGCGAATTCCATTTCCTAGAAAACACTGGCTGGTTTCAGATTAATAAAAAAAAATCCTCACATATCCACCTGTACGAGAAAGAAATTGTGTAGCACCTGAACCTGTCACAGCCCCAGATTATTGAAAATATATTTCTGCAATGAAACATGTTTCTTCTTTGCAGTCATATATTTTCACATCTGTATACAGATGTATGTATTGTATTTATATTTGTACCCCCCCTTAAAAGTTAGGCAGATTTCCAGTGATTCCTGGAATTCCATTCTCCCCCCAAAAAAGCAGAGCAAGGGGTTGAAGAAAGATATATTTTTCCCACACAATCTGAATCCAAGACATCTCCTTGTACCTTGAAACCAGCAACAACCGTTTATAAAGGGAAAGGGGAGAGCCCCCAGCCCTGCAGCTCACCCAGTCCCAGCCACCTTTGAGAGGGACTGTCTGCCTGTCTGTGCCCGAGCCAGTATAATGCCTAGCACCACACTGAATGGGAGAGAGAAGAAAATTAAATTTATTATTGATAGAAAGACTTTAAAGACAATTTCAAGTTATTGTTTCTCCCTGGAAAGGGGGGCTCCTTCTAACATAATGAAACGCCTTTTGTGTGGTGCGGAACAATACCAAACAAGTATTCTAATAAATAGCCACATTTTTGTTCCCTCTTGACATTGAATAGAATTAAGCAGTTGGTTTGAGAGCAGCTGTGACGCTTGTAGCAAGGAGGTGGAGCCTTCGGTCTCCCATCCTCTACTAACCTTTCTTTCTTTCTTTCTTTCTTTCTTTCTTTCTTCCTTTCTTATTTCTTCTCCGTTTTCTGCTATTTCATATCAACATTTCCCCAAATATCGCTCCCTCACATTTTACTTAATGTAAATGACTGCTTTAGCACCCAGCATTACATCTCTGTTTATTTTCTGTTCTCATTTATGGCTTTTTTTAATTTAATTTGAACCCACTGTTTATAGTGCTTCTAATTGTCTCTGCATTTATGTTCATGTTTACCTTTTTCTGGTCTGGTGTTTCTTTTTGTACCATTTCTACCATAACTAATTCTGCGTATTCTTCCCTTTTTTTTTGTTAAATATACTTGTTTCCAGCCTTTTACCTTCCTGAACTCTCCAGTGTTTTACATTTCCTCCTCCTATTTTCTTTCTCTACATCATTATCAGAGGTATTTGGACCTTGTCTCTAAGACTCATTTATAGTCTTTCTCAGTGCATATTGATGCATGTTTATCTCTAAAACAGTATACATTTTCTAACATACTGTTCCCCATATTCGTCTTTGCACATTACTTTTAACTCTCATTGGTTTCTACTTTTTCTTCTCAAGTTCCCTCCACATCAATATGACAACCACTGCAGTACACGCAATCAATACAGGTTAATAAAATGGATACAAAGACCTAAAGCTTGTCAGGTAAATCACTTATTATCGAAAGTCTTTTGTAGTCTGCTATGGTAGCCGACATTTTGATGACAAGGTGGGTATAAGCAAACATCCATATAATTATGAAGCTACAAAAAGACAGAAAGTCATTTATAGACAGAACAACTCAAACTCCTAGCGCAAATAAATATATTCGTTCATACACACATAAATAAAATACCTGTACAGATTTTTTTTTCATAAATACCTTGTCCCACATTTTACTTAAGGACATGGAAATACACACTAATCAATCAATTATTCAGCAGTACTTTCCTCTCTACAAGTAACTAGGGAGATACTGTGTTTTATTATGAAATACCGTAGGATTAACCTGTAACAGTCATATTTAGCGGAGGTAAAACAATCACTAAAAAAAAATAAAACTGTCAGTAGAAATCAATTGTGCGCTACAGAAAGACTAATAAAATAAATTTCATTTTACATAAACTGATGTTTTTGGATATGCAATAAAGAAAATACAACCCAATGGCATGGAAAAAATCTGAATCCACACCTTACTTCTAAATGTGTTTTAATTCCAGTAAATAAAGTTATTTCACACCTAACCCACCATCTTTTATTCTTGTTATAGTAGTTTATATAAACAGCTACCGCGATGGGCATTAACGTTTCTTAATTACATAACCGAAAGAAGAAGATTGCAGAACCTTACTGAGTGTGTCCAGAACATAAATGGTTGATTTGGACCCAGTGTTTTGAGGTGATGTACAAGTCTGTTTCTCCTAGTGATCATTTTATTTTCATTTTTTGTTACACAAAATATAAATATGCATGTCTCTTAAAATAGATCATCTAAAATGTGAGTATTTGATCTTCATTTTAAGGCATAATGTTTAAATGAATGACATGATAGCCATGGGAAGGTGCAGTTCATTGTGGTTCAAAAAAAGTACAATACAGAACAAGAGGTCTAAAATAAAATTATTTATATGACATTAAAACCTAAATTTCAATGTGCCGATTTTACTGATGTGAAAACTATATGCCTTAAACATCTGAAACTAGATTTTACAGTATTGGGATAGATGAGTTACTTCATGTCCTCTGAAGATATTTTTTCTATTATTGTTTGCGTGATAAATAATTCAGGGTATATACAATGTTACATCAGCCTCTAAAAATCCTGTATAATATTTGAGGGTGTTTCTGTGGAGGAGAGCAGCTGTCAGTCTGCTGTCAGTAATAGGCTAACACATTTTTGTCATGTTTAACTGTGAGTTAGGTTAAGAGCAAGGCATTCTGGCAAACAGATGTCAAACCTGCACTTACTTCATGTACACGTGGGCTGGGAAATTAAGTTTTAACTCAGCCAAATACTCAAATATGGTTGCATGTGCATGTGTGAATAAGCTTACAAGGCAGATGTTGACAGTGCTACCAATTCTCCATGCATATTATGGACACAGAATATTCCACTACATCTGTATAATGAATTTGTTTTAAATGATTCCTTTCACAGTGTTTCCAAATGGTGCACAGTACTATTATTTTAAGATTAAGACGGTATTATACCTCCTTTTTTGTAAGTTATGTGCTATACTCTTTAGATGACAAAGGTGGCTGATGGATGTGTGTCTGTGTTATAAGTAATTGCTTTGTGAACTCAGTATTTTGTTTTATCTTTGTTGCTGTGTTATTTTTCAACTCAATGCAGTATTTGGGTATAAAGCAAGGAATGTATGTTGCGTGCCTCTTTTGTTTGTACATAGAACATTTAAAGAAGAAGCTGAAGACAATTCATGATGTGATGAACTATCCAGAAACTAGAAACAGTGACCTAGGAGCACTGAAGATTAACAAATAAATGAAGAAAAAGGGGGGGGAGAGAAATACACTCCCACTCAGCCACACATGCTAATAAAACACACTATATAGTAACATAGTAGATTTAAGGTTGTAAGGGACTCTAGGTTCATCATGTCCATTCATTCAGAAGCAGGTATGAATGTGTAGGCTGTGTAACATGCATTCATTTAGGGTTTCCCTACTCACTGTACTACCCAGGGTATCCTGTATTTCTCTTGGTGTGCAGAATTTTATCCAGGCTTACATTCAAAGTCTGCACTATCTTCATGTCTGCTGTGTCCACTGGCTCTTTGAAATGGTTCTCTGCCATCTGGCAGCATAAGTGCCTCCTAAGTTTCTTTGTAAAGTTACCACCTCTGAACTTCATGATGTATCCTTATGAGCTAATTCTTATATCCTGCCTTGAGTATACCAGATTAAACATCTTTGTCAATTTGATACTGTTGATAACTGATTATGCAGAAGGCAGCTATCATGTCCCTTCTCAGCTTCCATTTCTCCAACATGAACAAATATTTGTATATCTATGGTATTTCATGTGAGCAGCTTGACTATGTTTTACTCTAAGCACTGTTTGTTTTCCAGTGTTATGACATTATTCTGACATTGTTACTTCTGAAAAAAATGAATAGTGTGTCATGAAAAGTTTGTGTTATGATTTCGCCCTCAGCCACCACCACCCACTAGCAGCCCAAACACCTGTGATTAAAGACACTATATAAATGGCCATATTTTTTTTTACTTCTTTGTCCGTGCTAACCTATTCTTAATTACTTTTTAAAGTTGATTGTCAACTTATGGTTTTAGTAGTAAGATTTCAAAAGAACACTTTCTGTACTTTCTAAAGGTTATATTAAAGTGCACTTCAGTGTGATTTACAGTTTTGTAATGATATTCAAATCAGACAGCATAGAGTTACAATGCTGTGAGTAATAATATTATATGGATAAATCACATCCCTTCAAAATTTGGACTCCATGCTTATTGCTTCTGAAACCAAATAGCTGATGAAACACAAACATGATTAGCATGCACATTGTTACCATCTACAAGCTCACTGCAGCTGTATCGGCTCTGGCCAGAGTTTGTTCTTACAGTTGTAACCAGGGATAACTTGCATTATATCCAGACATATCACAATATATCACAAGAAATCCCATTGAAATTAATGGATACTGTATGTCGCAATACTTCTGGATATACTACAACTTGTCACTGTCTGAAACTCTTGATGTCTCTTGCTCTTTGCTTCCGTTACCTTTTTATGTGCAGTGTCTAGTTAACATTTGCGTCTTGGGAAGTTGGTAAGGGTACATTTAGGAAGTCATGAAGAATAAAACATTTCTGTTTTACAACAGTGTAAAAACAAACAGAACAGAATAGAATAGTACCAGCAGCTAGAGAAACAGTAGGGCAGTACAATGCAAAACAGTTATTTTGTCATATAAAATTATATAAAGAAAGAATCAACAACAGACCAATATTAGAGTTCAGTGCAAAAGCATGAGTGGGTACATATAATAAACAGATATAATTTTATACAGCAAACAAGCTTGGTGAGTATCCAAGGAGTATCGGCTAAGGAGCTAGATACTATAGTAAGTAAATATGAGAGCAGTGAACCCATTCAGCAAGCTTTTAAGAGCACTGGGGCTAACAGACTGAGTGATCTCACCAAGAGGATTACCAGAGTGGGGGAAGATAGTAGGTGAAGGCAGACTGCCCTGTTAGTTTCATTTGGTATCAGGAAGGAGGAACCTGTTTCCCTGAGCAAATCTGTGGACATAACCAGTACTTTGGACAGGGGTAAGGAGTGATGTATGTACAGCTGAATGAATTGTTTTCTAACACTGGCAAAGTGGGTGCAAAGTAAATGAAAAACCTCACCTGCCACTAGGCCATGAATTTTATTGAAGATTTTGCATAGTAAGCTACTCTTGATGGCACTTACCACCTAGTGTCACTCCTTCCCTCACCCTCCGTCCCCACCCCCATGTTCCCTGTCTACACTGCCAGACAGTCAGATACCATCTTAAAAAAAAGGGCTCTTGGCACTGTGTCAAGATCCTGCAGCATCTTTTCAGTGTAACCCCCTCCTTTGCCTAACCCCACCCCAAATCCCCCAAAGTACTTTTATTTTTTTTTAAGATTTAATAAACTTTATTTGAATTTTCCAGTTTACAAGAAACAAGTAAACATTTGTTGTAGCATAGAGTAAAAGCTATTAGTGAATTTAGCTATAGAACAGATGATTAGATATCTACAGTGTATAATCTCTATACCAGGTTTACTTCTTCCTCACCTGCCACCCCCAAAATAAATCCCCCCACCCCCCTTCCCCTAGGTGCACAGTAAAACAGCCTCAAGATAGAAGACTTAATAGTATCATACCAAATCTGACAATAAGACATTATTACTATAGCTAGTAATACAACTTTATTATTTGATATAATCAAATGGTCAGTAAAGTGTGAAGAGGTGCCCAGACCCTCTGATAATAGTGGGTTATCTTAGCCAGTTGGGTGATAAGATTTTCTGCTTGCAAGGCAAAGAGGATTTCATGTAACCATTTTGTAAGTGAAGGAGTTTTTTGGTCAAGCCAGTGGCGTAATATAACTTTCTTGGTGCATAATGATACCATGGCCATGTGTTTGCGCTGGTTACCGGTGAGGGAATCTCCATAGTCCCACAGAATACAAATCCCTGGATTAAATTCATTTGTGAGACCTAGTATGGGATTCAGTTTGGATTTAATAGCAGTCCACAATGGGGAGACTTTATCACAATGCCATAGTATATGCAGAAAAGTGCCAGGTTGCGTCCCACATCTGGAACAGAGATTTGAGGGAGAGCGTCCCCATTTTATGGAGCCTGACCAGGGTATAATATAAGTCATGGATAACATAGAACTATAACAGTTGGCATCTATCCCACTTTATGTCTTGATATAGATGAGACCATATCTTAGACCAAGATCTATTTGTTAATGGGGCAGGAGGTAGAGCCTGGCCCCATATGTAATGTGGTTGACCTCCCAAGGCTTCTCTAGCATCCCTCAGGATACGATAGAAGAAGGAGATAAGATGGGTAGAGGGAGAAATTGAAATGACCAATAATATGGGCCCATCTAAATGTTGCTCCCAAGGTCCGAGACCAAAGTGTTGGAGAAGCATGTGAGACAGTTGGAGATATTTAAAGCAGAAGGGGATGGGAAGAGAAGCTTCTGGAAAGGTCATAAGCTTATTGTCCTTCATCAGGTCAACCACTTTGGGTTTAGAATTAAGTGGCCAGAAGGAGTCATTGAGGGGTTTGCCTCCTATTTTAAAATTGGGGGTTTTAAATATGGGTTGAGATATGTCCTTTGTTAGGGAGACTTGAGTGGTAGAACCTATCTGGGCATGTACCTGAAGAGTTGTCCAAAGGGACGTTGCATGGAGACTTTTGGGAATGTTCCATAAGGGAACATATATAAGTGCGATTAGATCAAGGCCTTGGGAGGAACAAAGACATTTTTCAATTTGTAGCCACAGAGGGGAGTATGGGGTAGGTTCCCAGTTGTCATTTCCTTCATCCACTGCAGAAGAACCGAACAGGTATTAGAAAAGTAGTATAGGAAAAAGTCGGGCAGTTGCAACCCTCCATTGGTTTTAGTATGTTGCAGTTCAAAGAAGGCCCTCTGAGGTGTTTTATCACTCCATATGAATTTAAATATAGTTTGTTGCACCTGTGTGAACCTAGATTTCGGGAGAAAAAGATTGGTCATCTGCAATGTATAAAGCTGGCGAAGAAGGACATTCCCTTTTATTACATTGATACGCCCCCAGAGTGAAAGAGGTAACAGAGGCCAGCGATTCAGGTCTAGTTTAATTTGAGCAAGAGTTTTATCAAGATTGTTTTGTTTCATGCCAGAGTTAGAGCAGGAGAGAGAAATCCCTAAATATTTCAGTTTATCCCTAATCCACTGGAGACCTGGATGAGATATGTCGAAGGAGAATGTGTAAATATTAAGGGGCATTACTTCCATCTTTGTGACATTAAGCTTGTAATTGGACAATAGGCCGAAGTTTTCAATAATGGTCAGTGCTACAGCAATTGAGACTGGGGGGTCCACAACATGTAAGAGAATGTCATCCACGTAAATAGATAACTTGTATTGATGGGGTCCAATTGTTATTCCGGAGACCAGGGGAAGGCATTAATACTATGGATGAGTGGTTCCAAGCAGAGATCAAATAAGAATGGGGAAAGGGGACATCCTTGTCTGGTACCCTGCTGGAGGACAAAGGGCCTAGACAGCAAACCACTGCAGAGCACACAAGCTGTGGGACGGGTATATAAAGGTTTAATTCACTTAATATATTGTGGGGGAAAGTGATATTTAGACCAGAGATAGAATAGATAGCCCCAGGAGACCCTGTCAAACGCCTTCTCTGCATCCAGGGAAACCAGTGCTGATGGAATTAAGGAATCCCTGGACACAGAGATCAGATATGACAGTTTACGCAGATGGTCAGAGGAGTATCTCCCTGCTACAAAGCCTACCTGCTCCAGACTTACAAGGCATTGCCATACCCTAGCAAGTCTATTAGCCAGAATTTTGGCTTAAATTTTAAAGCCAACGTTAATGAGAGAAATTAGGCGATAATTGGGGACAAGGAGTGGATCTCTCCCAGGTTTAGGGAGGACTACTATCGTAGTCTCTGTAAGAGATTGGTCAGAAATGCCATGTTCGTAGATGTAGTTATATGTGTTAAGTAGCACTGGATCCAACTGCTGTTTGAAGGCTTTATAAAACTCCATGGTATAGCCATCTGGGCCTAGAGTTTTGTTTAGTGGTAATGCATCTATGACGGAACATATCTCATCTGATGACAGAGGGCTATTCCACAGAGCTATCTGATGCTCCTTTAGATACAGGAGTTGAATATTTTGTAGAAAATGAGCTACATGGTCTAAGACAAAGGGAGTATTTGGACTCGAGTATAGAGCTTGATAGTACTCCTGAAACCAATTAACTATACAGGTATCTTTAGGAGAAGTAACATGCTGTCCTGCCGAGTTGCGAATAGAGGGGACAATTCTGTCCACCACTTGTGCTCATAATCAGAGGGCCAGCAATTTGCCCACTTTGTCTCCTTGGTCAAAGTACTGAATCTTTGACCTCAGGAGAAGATATTCAGCTTTGTCCACTAAAAATAGGTTATAACGGTCTCTGAGAATTTCCAACTTATTAAGGTCCGCAGAGGAGGGCTGGGCAGGAAGTGACATTTCTGAGCTCCTTATCACTTGAAGGAGGTTATCTGCTACTTGAGAAGCAATCTTTTCCTGATAGTAGCAAGACGGATAATTTTCCCTCTAACAGTACATTTCAGTGCCCCCCCAGAGTACATCTAATTTAGGCATGGACAGAATTCAGGTTAAGAAGACTAGTGAGAAAATTACTGAGATGAGAGATAAGACTATCGGATTTCAATAATTGACAATTAAATCTCCAGACTTTATCACGAGGAGTAGGGGGTCCCGGACTCCAATGTATTAAAGTGGGATGATGATCTAGTATAACTTTGGGAAGATACCTGCATGACAATACAAAAGAAAGGTGCCCAATGTCCACCAGAAAATAGTCAATCCATTAGAAGGAGTTATGGGTGAATTGAATGAAAGGAGTATTCTTTACAGGAGGGGAAAAGAGCCCTCTAAGGGTCAATTAGGCCAACTGTGTCCATCATTTCCTGAACAGCCAATTGCACAGGGGTGAGAGATGATTTACTGGGTCTGGAGTGATCCAGGATATTACAGTATGCCAGATTCCAGTCACCTCCCAGCAATAAAGGTATAGAGGGCCATTGAATCAACTGAGTCATAAGAGTAGTAAAAAATTGAGGATCATCCATAGTTGGACCGTAGATTGATCCCAACACTACTTCTGAATGGCCTAACAAAGCCTTAGCAAGAATAAATCTACTGTGGGGGTCTATTATGGTGTCAGACAGCTGGAAGGGCACTCTGTGCACCACCAGAATTGCAACCCGTCCCCTCTGAATGTCTGGTCCCACCCCAAATGCCTGACCCACCCATCACCTGCATAATTGGAGGACACGGGATGAGGGCAGATGGGTTTCCTAAAGGAAAGCAATGTCCATGTCCAATTTTCAGAGATGCAGGAGTATCTTAGCCTGTTTAACAGGAGATGGGCACCTTTCACATTCCATGAGCATATCTTATAATTGGCCATTATAGTACCATCTCTAATCTAGTATCACCCTCTATATGAAAATCTGAACAAAGTAAGTGCCTTCTTACCCAGCATAATATAAAACTAATGACACTGTGCACCTTCTCCTTTAGTTTCTCCCCCCCCCCCCCAAAAAAAGTGACCATGCTGTTGGGAGGACCGATTTCCCAAGTCTGACCAAAATGGTGACAGCTGGTCAGACCTCAACGTATAAAACATGAGGGTACTATCTCTAAACCCTATCTGGTGCCTTCTCACACTGTCAAAAATTTGAACAGTAACCGAGTAGTGAGAAAGGCAAAGCATTAACCCTCCCAAGTTCCTTCCCCTCCTCTCTCACCCCCCCACCCTCCAACCACAGCAAAACAAATAGCTCCCTTAAAAGGTTGTCCAAACGCATGGCCTGCATCATACTGCAGCTCATCGGTAACAAAGAAAAAAAGATTGTCTTGATACATGCACATAAGGCTGCTGTGAGTATGCCCCTCCCTCTATTGTGCCATACAATGCCCTGTTGGGACTGCAAAATCTCTTGCAGATCTCCCCCCCCCCAACTCCCAATTCAGTAATAAGAGATTAAATAAAGTAAAGTTCAGCACTGGAGAGAAAAGAGTTTAACGTTGAGATTATTAATCACAAATAACCCAAAATAAAGCATTGACGATTAGCCACTCAGGATCTTATCTTCCGCATCTATAATTCCATGGCTGGAGCTGTCCACCAAGAGCACGTGGGGAAGAGGGAAGCTGAGGGGGAAAAAAAATTGTAACAACTCCTGGGTAAATTATGTAGGAAATCAGAAAGTCATTTACAATCCATTATTATCTGGAGCTAGTGAAACTTTGGCGGAATATAACGCAAGAAGAAAGGGCCGTATTTTTTGTTAAAAAAAAAATAGTTAAGCTTTTCAGATGCAAAAGTCTTCTTATTAAAAGGAAATGAAGAGAATGTACTGCAGACTTTACTGTGGTACTGTGTAGAGCCAAATCCTCTAAGTATAAGAATTTGCTGCCCTCTTGTGGTCAATACGGCAAAAAGCAATATTTGCACAGAACTATTGCGCACATTCGTGCTGCATTTCTATACTAACAATGGCACTTGCAGAGTGAAGCCCTCAGCGAGCAGCAAAGAGATCCGGGAGCATAGCCTGTAATGCTGGGTGGGCATGTTCTGCTGTTTCGTAGCTATACCAGGAGCCATTATTAAAAACAGACAGTCGAGATGGATATTGTACTCTATGCTTAATCCCAGCTGCTATGAGTTTTGTGACCATGGG
This sequence comes from Neoceratodus forsteri, assembly GCA_016271365.2. Classification (NCBI taxonomy): domain Eukaryota; kingdom Metazoa; phylum Chordata; order Ceratodontiformes; family Ceratodontidae; genus Neoceratodus; species Neoceratodus forsteri. Next base: position 1,364,817,104 of record CM057455.1, on the reverse strand, counting down.
ATGATACTCAGCTCGTCTTTGCCTAATGGTGGCTGGCAGATCCTGGGCTAGGCGTAACTGTTGGCCCTACCATGAAATTTCCTGGAGTTCTCTCACTTTTCCTAAAACATGAACCTTATCCAGGTAATTCAAGAACTTAAGAATTAGTGGTCTGGGTGGTTTCCCTGATGTTGGCTTCCGCCTTAAGGAGCAGTGGGCCCTCTTAATTATTTAGGTGGTATTGTTGGGAGAGGGCTCGGCGATCTTTGTGAGCATTTTCTGCAGAAAAAGTATAGGAGCAGAACCTTCAGAATTTCCGGAAGGCCAAAGAACAATATATTATTTCTGCGACTTTGGCCTTCTAAATCCTCCAATTTGGTCTCCATTCTGTGAAGCTTCTGACGCAGATTAGTCACTTCTGGATCCATTGTAGTTTTCCACCCTTCCAAGGACGAGGTTCGAGCCCTCACATCAGATATTGCTCTTTTAGTGTCAGAGAGCTCTCCCCTAATGGACTTTAGCTCTGAAGTAATGTCCTGCAAGGTGAGTTTGAATGGCTGCAGCTCCTCCAAGAATTTTTCCTCTGATAAAGGAGCATGGGCTTGCGGAGTAGATGAGGACACGTTTAGCTTAGTTGAGACCCCGATTGGCCTTTAGATCTTTTGGAGCTCTTTTCAGGAGTTTGCGGTAGAGTATGAGCTGGGGAAGCCTGGCGCATTTCCACCTCCATGCTGTTGGTAGGCCTGAGATTTCTGAGTGCAGTGTCCCCATCTTGTTCAGCCGCGATGTCTACGCTGCTTCACTTCCAGGACGTAGGAAGGTTGCTAGCAATAAATGATGGCAGTGCTGACAGAAAAATAGCAGAGTTAACTGTTTAAATTTACAGCTTTATGAGAGGACCCGATCGCCAGAGTTGCACGTCCTACAGTGGCATCACGTGACCCCAAGTACCTTTATTTTCAAAGAAAGAGTCGGACTGTCTGGGAACCATGGGCAGTGGGTTTGCCAGGTGAGAGTGGAAAATGACCGGGGTGGGGGAGGGTGAACATGGGACTAGCCCTGACCACTTGGGGAGAGCTAGAGTGATTTTTTACATTTTTTTCTAGGAATAGCAAAGTTTAATAGTGTAGTGGTTCACTTCACTACCTTTCCTATGGGTAGCAAAGAAGATACACTTTGCATAGCACCAGACTTAAGGTAGCTAGGGAGCTTTCCATGCCAGTATTGGAAGGAATGGTAGTGGACTGCTGAAGGCACTGTCCTGCTAAGGAAAAAAAACTCAATAGTTCATATAGTGTGCAATGATGGGTTCTGAATACGGAAACATGGGAAATACCAGACAAGTAAAAAAGACTACGAACCCATCATGTTCATCTCTTTCTCTCTAGGCTGCTACATGTTCAATATTATGCTTCCTCTAATCCACCTCACATTTAATCTCTTTGAAATTTTAAAACAGAAATAATACCTCTTTATGACCATAGTCAAACATGGTCAAACTATTTATCCCTGCTAATGAAGCTGGTGGAAATGATGGGCCTAGAGTCCTTTCCAACTATATAACTATAGTTACTGCGATGCAGCAGAAGGAGAGACAAGATCACTAAATGTTCTCCAAAGGTTAGCCTCTCCATTCCATTAAGAATTCTAGTTCTTCTTCTACACCCTCATGATTGTTGCAATACCCTTCATATGCCGTAGCAACCAGAACTGCACTACAAATGCCCTAGAAAGGAATAGGATCACTTCAGTCTATCCTTAGAGGTCACTGAACCACTCTCACGAGTGACTTGGACTGGGGAGTGACAAAAATTGAGCTGTCATCAGACCTAGCATTTTAATATTAGAAAACAGGCTTTTTATTTCCTGGTCTCTGATTGGCTCTTACCCATACAAAGTGGGTACATTAGCTTTCAACAGACAATCAGGAAATAAAAAGTGCCACCCAAGCCTGCCTCAGTACCAAAGTGATATCACTGTGTCACTTTGGATTTTGAAGATGCCAACACATTTTTCTGCTGTTTAGTGAGTGACCCTGTTGCTAGCCTTGCTTGTAGAGCAAAAAGCAGCTAACTAAAAGAAGCTACATTTTCTTATTAATTTAACACTTGTATCTCTGCAGGAGTCAGGGTCTGTTGAGATTAAGCAGACAGATACTTTATTAGAAGTAGAAGGGGTCTTATTTAGGGTTAAAAAAAGAAAGAAAAGAAAGAAAGTCAGTGTGTATTCTGTGCTGTAAAGGGTACTGTATCAATTTACTTTGCTTAACCAGTAGGAGGAGAGAAAGCTTACTTGGGGGTGTGGCTTAGACACTATAAAAGCAGGTGAGTCAAATTACAACTTCCTGTTGCTAGCCTTTTTTCTTACTAATTGCCTTCTATCCCACCCTAAGCCAGTTCTACTTTTATAGCCACTGGATTTGACTGTCAACAGGAACTTCCTGTTTGGCAGTAGGAAGGGAAGGATCATAGAGAAACATTGGTTTTGTCAACCCTGTGTGGTACCATTGCTTGTAACTGACTCTTCAGTGAATAACCAGAGCATTGTGGGAACCTGGAGGACTAGCAATAGGCTAGTATACCTCCTACCCAAAACAACATCTCTCTGTTAAAAGCACTGTTGCCTGGTGGTTCTCTTGCTCTTTTAAGGGCTTGTAAACCTTCAACTCACAGAATCTTGCTGAATTTAGTAATATTGTTATTTTTACTTAGCACGAAACGGAAGTGAGCGGACACTTAATTCCGGTTTTTCAGCTTAAAACCTGCCCCTCTAGCGAGCGTGAACGGGGCCGCGTGAGGAGACGTGTGCAGAGACACACCCATTTGCATGTGTCTGCTGGGCATACTGAAACTGCTGGCATTAGACAAACTTGGATAAGATAATTTTCTCATATCCTCTACTTAGTAAATATACACCGTTAATAATGGAAAAAGAACTAAGTATATGCAATGTTTGATGTATAGTGAGGGAAAGTATGGGAGTGAGTATGTATGTGCTAATTGCCATCTGATTACTACTCTTGAAGCAGAGATAGCATTTCTGCTTAATATTAAGCCAGTTTCTACTGATATTAGGGAATTGGAAAGTTACATAGATCTTATGGACGAACAACTTCATTCTAATGAACAATTTCCTTCATGTTTAGGTAGCATTTCTATGCCTCCTGATGAGGAGACAATTGTAATGACTAGTACTAGTATACCTGTTGCCTCTGCCCCCTCTTATAAGGTGGATGATTATCCGCCCTCTTCTCATGATAATGATGACTGGACCATTGTCACAAAGCCTCTTAAAAAAGGAGGGGTGGTCAAATACACAATAGTGCCCCTATTGAAACTCATAATAGGTTTGAGCAATTGACTGTATCAAATAATGAAGTGCTACATGATTTATCCTATGCATCACCCTCTGTTGATAATAATGGTTTAAAAACATGTTTCAATCAGGAGTTAATGCCCATGAATATTTGTCCTAGTAAGGCTCAAGCTACCAAATCAATACCTATTAGTTAATCACTCCAGAGTGTGTTAAACAATCACCTGTTTCTGATTCTTGTACCCTACTGTCTCAAAACAAGTGTTAGTCCTGGGAGATTCAATCATTAAGCACATTGACAGGCGGTATGCAATAGTGACAAGACAACCGCACTTGTTCTAGCTTCCGTGGGGCCAGGATATCTGACATTACCGCCATGATGCCTAAAATTTTACAAAATGCGGGGGAAAATCCACTGGTTATCATACATGCTGGTGTTAATGATATAAACAACACCCCATTTAATCAGTTACAACAGGACTATGTGGCGTTATGTAACCTGTTACTTGATAGGGGATGCTGTGTATGTATATCTGAAATTCTACCTGTCCCGAGAACAACATCTATCATGATGCAGAAAATCAAAGCCCTAAATGAATGGCTGAGAAAGTGGTGTTTTAAGCAAGATATACCCTGTATTACCCACTGGGAATCATTTTCAGATCATTCTTCCTTGTTTTGCTGGGACGGTTTACATCTCAGTCGTAGGGGTAGTACACTTATGGGGAAAAGTATCACTAAAATCATAAATCATTGTTTAAACTAAAAACAATGGGGGAGAATGGGTCTATTCCCAAGTCTCTAAATACTTACCAAAATATTATTACAACTAAATGTAAATTCCTAACTTTGAATGCAAGATCTTTAAACCAACTCAAATTAGCAGAACTCGAAGCCAAATGTAAAACTTTAAATATAGGTGTGGTGGGAGTAACTGAAACTTGGTGGGATGCATCCTCAATTTGGTCCAGAGAAATTCCATGTTATAAGTTATATCATAAAAACAGATTAGATGAGCAAGGCGGTGGAGTTTGTATGTACATACGAAATGATATTCCTTCTTTTGAAGTGTGTTCTCCCTTTCCTTTGGAAAGTATATGGGTTAAAATCTTATTGAAGGAGCAGTCCTATTTAACTATTGGTAACATCTATCGACCTCCATCTGCAAATTCAGATTACACAACTGATATGTTTAAAGAAATTACACATTTTTCAGAATCTCAAGATACTGTAATATTTGGTGACTTTAACCTCCCTCATATTAACTGGGACTCATTCTCAGGACAGTCCTATGCTGAGAAAGGACTAATAGATGTGATAGTTAGTACTGGATTACAATAACTTGTTACTGAACCCACTCGAGGTCCTAATATTTTGGATCTATTATTTACTAACATACAGCAACAAATTAGCAATTTACAAATTTGGGATCCACTTGGGACCAGTGATCATTCATCTATTCTTTTTGAAATTCAACAGTTTAAAACTACACAAAGGAAGTTATATTGTATAAAAACTATAATAAAGCAAATTTTCTAAAATCAATGAATACTTACAAAACATAAACTGGGAATCTAATCTTCTTAATTGTACAACACAACAAGCTTGGGACTTTTTAAAACATTGTACATTATTTGAAAATACCTTTATTCCATCTAAGAGGAAATTTAATAATAAAGGAAAAATTCCTCTTGGTTCAACAAGACAATTAAAAATCAGATTAAAATAAAAATTAAACTTTTTAGGAAACTTAAGAATAGTTCTGTTCCATTTAAAACTACTCTATTACATAAATACAGACTATCTGTGAAAAACTTAAAAAATTCTATTAAATTGGCAAAAAATAAGCTAGAATTTAAACTAGCTCACACAAAAGACTGTCATAAATCTCTTTTCTCCTATATAAATAGTAAAAAAGGTGTATCAAGGACTATTGGTCCCATTATAACCAATGGCTCTTCTCTATCTGATACAGAAACCTCGAATCTCTTTAATAAGCACTTGTGTTCTGTCTTCTCTCAAAAATCACCTATTAGTACATTTAAAGTTCACCACGTAGATTATCATAGGTTCTATCCAACTGACATTATACAGGCTGTCAAAAAACTAAAAAAAAATACTAGTCCGGGCCCAGACGGTATTCATCCATGGTTTCTGATTGAAACCTCTATAAATATTTCAATACCTTTGTCAATTATCTTCAAAAAATCCTTACAAGAAAGCATTGTAACAAACGATTGGCATTCAGCAATAGTTACTCCCATATTTAAAAAAGGCAATAGAGGTTCTGTGCAAACTTATCGTCCAATTAACCTGACCTCAGTGGCTGGTAAATTAATGAAATGAGTAATGAAGTCTGTAATAGATCAAGACTGTAAAAAATTAGGAATTTATGATTCAAATCAGCATGGGTTTACTCCCAAGTATTCCTGCACCACCAATATGATATCTTTTTACAATAATATAAGTACTCTACTAGATGTGGGTATCCCTACTGATGTAATTCTTTTGGACTTTAGTAGAACTTTCAATAAAGTCTCACATGAAAAACTCATTACTAAAATGCATAATCTAGGTTTGTCACCTGATATTGTCAACTGGACTTTAAACTGGTTGACAAATCGTTCTCAGAGAGTCAGAATTAATGATATCTTGTCTGATTCAGGTAGTGTGACAAGTGGTGTACCACAGGGGTCGGTCTTGGGACCAACATTGTTTAATCTCTTTATCAGTGATTTACAAACAGGGCCAAATAACTTCATGGTTAAATTTGCAGACGATACTAAATTGGGGGGCAAGGTTAATAATCAAGAAAATATTTCTGCATTAAAGAAGGATTTGGAAAAATTAACACTTTGGGCAAATGAAAATCATATGCAGTTTAATCAAGACAAATGTTTAGTAGTGCATTTCGGTGTAAATAATCCAAAAACGATATAGTATATAAATGGACTACCACTTCACTCATCAAATTGTGAAAAAGATTTAGGGATATAAGTTAATAATAAACTTACATCAAATGATCACTGTGTTAGAACTGCTTGCATGACCAACAGATTTTTGAGGCAAATAAAACGCACTTTTGTTAATCGCACTGAACAATACCTTATTCTATTGTATAGGGCATACATTAGACCGTATCTAGACTATGGCTCCCCTTTCTGGAATCCAAACCAAAAAAAAAGACATAGCAGTTCTTGAACAGGTTCAAAGGAGAGTAACTAGAATGATTCCAAGATTAACAAACTTGGATTATTAGAACAGAGTAAAAGCTACTGGTCTCTTCTCTCTTCAAACTAGAAGATTAAGAGAGGATATGCTTATGGTTTTTAATTTAACAAATTCACCAGATCTAATGGAAAAATGTGGTCTAACACTCTCCAAAAGGAGACATGTTCCGAGACTGCATAATAAACAGCTTGAAGTAAAAACTTATAAAACCAGCAAAAGGGGAAACTTTTTTCCAATAAGAGCATCCATTGTATGGAACACCTTGCCACAAGAATTGGTTGAGGCAACTAGTGCCACTGTCTTTAAAAACAAATTAGATGTTTGGTTGAGGGATAATAGATAAATAATGTACCACATAGTGTGGGGAACAGTCTCGATGGGCTCTGGCCTTCTTCTGTTCTTTCATACCAAGTAATACCCCCCCATCCACACACACACACACACTTACTGAGTGCGCCCAACCACGACCACCAACTACAAACATAAAAAACCCAATATGTCACACACACAAGCACTACAGTTCTTTTTCCTGTTAAAAAAAAAATGACGTTTTTATTTCAAGCAAGCTATAGCACTAACATGTCAGTCGCATGCTCAGTGCTACTGTACAGTGGGAGATGACTCAGACCACATTCACGAAGAGAATCCTCTTTTTTTCTTTCTATCTTTCCGTGGTGAAAAAAATAAATAAATAACTCAAAAACACAAAGCAGCTCATGTACTACCCAGTACCTGGATCCAATGTTTCACAGTCCATTTCACCCCCCCTGCCCCATGCTTATGGCCCCGATCCATCTGGCCTCTCACTCGTGCACCTGCTGCTGCCTTATCAGGCCTGTAAAACAAAAGTAAGACCAAAAAGCACTGAGCAAGTAATAAGTGTAACATAACTAAACAAATACGTCCCCCCTCCTCTGGCTGCCCACCAACTTTCCCTTATTCTGCATGCCACTCCACTTACCATCCTGCAGCCATCCACATGCCTCCATCTGCAGGTGTATAATCCAAGAAATTACCGCTGGTCTCATCCTTGAGCCAGTGGTACAGTAACGGACCATGAAAATTAATGTGGGACCAGCAACGGGGGGGGGGGAGTGCTAAGAACTTAACTGGAGGTGACAGGACAAAACAAACTGGGAAAAAAAACATTAGAAGGCAGGCTTCAAGCCCCTAATTGTAACAACCATGTAAGAAGCACTACAGTGCCCTCTATTGGCAGGTATACCAGTAGAGGGACTACTTTACCAAGAAATTAAATTAAAATAGATTTTTACAGTTTGTATCCATTATTTATTTATTTTTTTGTAATGTCTATACAAAAATGAGACATGTAACTAATTTTCTAAATGCAATAATTCCTTCTAGGGTGGGCAGTATTGGGCAATACCAGACCTTCCAGGGGCTATATGGCCCTCTGCCTGCAGCATCAGGCCTCATTATGGCCCTGGGTGGTCTAGTGTTGCCCAACACTAACCGCACAGTCAGGTATTATTGCTTACTTATCTTTACCTGAACTTGAGGTCAGGATCTGAGGTGTACTGACAGGGAAATGACACCCTGAGCTCTGTCTTCTGGCAAAAACACCATATTCCTCTTTGAGTCCAGTGTCACACTAATAAGCTAGAGAGACAGATACAGGTTTGACTTTGGTCAGTAAATCACTGTCCATTGAGACATGTCTTTGTTCTCCTGATCACAGCCCTTTCTGCCAGTGAATGAGATGAGGACATTATTAGTCAAATACTGAAATAGCAAAACATGGCCACAGATGAAATATACACACAACTGGCATAACTGAAACTTGGGCTAATCAAAAAAAAAGCTATTAGTACTGAAATGTTCTGCGGTAATAGCTCTTTTGGAAGCACAGGGAAAACAGAAAGAGGAAGGGATGGTATTGTTCATAAAGGTGGATAATGGGGTGTCAGAAGATTTACAATCAAAGAGAAGGGGTAAAATCACTGTGACTTCAGCAGATGGAAGGTGAGGGGAGAGAGCACAGGCCACCAGACTGAACAGTGGAGATGGATGAAGAACTGCAGAGGGGTCTTGGAAAAGTGGCAGGATTGGATAAATATTGTTATTGGGAATCCTTTAAGACATAGAAGGGGCACAGGTGGCTAGGAACCAGAAGGGACAGTGATTAGTGGATCTCAGACACAACTGCTTCTTTACAAAGTAGGTAAGTGAGGCCACAGAATTTGAGGCAATACTGGACCAGGTATTATCCAATCAGAACATCATTAGGGATATTAAAGTGGATGCCACAGTTTGTCAGAGTGACCTTTGCATGGTAACATTTAGTATGAGACTAGGGTCACACAAAGTGACTACTGACACACGGATTTGAAAAAAGAAGACTTTAGAAAAATGGAGAGAATGATACAGGAAGGATTACAGCAATTTCAAAAAATTAAAGGGGTACAAAGACACATACCTCCCAACCTCTCGATATTAAAAATCATAGTTCAGGCCTTCAATATTCAGATCAAATAGTTGGAATGTGTGGCACTTTCTTATTTTTAAAGAACAATATGTCTATAAATAGTGGGCCCCATATATAGTATTTGGTGTTAAGGAATGTTTCTATCAAGTTAGTTCAAAGCTTTAATAGTTTGTGTGTGTCCAGAAATAGCTCTAACTTTATTACAAATATCAGCAAACCTTTGCAGAGCAACAGTAAATTTCACTGAAAAAAATCATAGCGCTATGCAAAATTCATAGCAGTTGAGAGATATGGAGAAGAAATGGGCAAAATTTGAAGCAATTATTACAGAGGTCACACAAGACTGTGCCAGGATAAAAACAAAATCATGAACAATAGGAGACCCATATACTGTAGTTACGTAGGCAGATAAATAAGACTATTAGAGTAAAAACTGGTGATGTTTAAGGTTTATGAGAAAAAAGCAGAGAGCAATAAAAAGAATGGTATAAAGACAGTCTAGGGGTAAGTAAAAGCTTATAAGGAAGGCAAAGGTAAATGCAGAATTAAAAAGCACCTTTTCTGGTACTCACCTCCCAATCCCAAAGGGACGCTTAGAGCCTCGCAACTTGCAGGCTGGATAAAAAAGAAGAAGAAAAAAACATTTCTAATAGCAGGCTTTAGGAAGTGAAGGGATTGTATTTTGGTTTGGTGGAGCTGAGATCCCAATCCCTTCCACTTCCTTAATTGGAGTGCTGGCCCTGTGCTAGAATGTTTTGTGATGTACTAGGAAAGTGAGGGGGCATGTTCCACTGAGTTCTGTAGGGCTTGTCTTTTTAAAACTAATTCCAACATTTTAATGGCCCGATTGGAATAATCAAGGCTACCTCTTAACTAAGAAGGGCCTTCATTAGTTCCAATCAGGCCATTAAAATATCAAAATTAGTCTTTAAAACAGAAGCCCTACTGAAGTCACTGGAGTGCGCCCCCGCACTTTCCCATCTATTACATTACAAAACCTGCTAGCATGGGGGCAGAGCTCTGAATAGAGAAGTGGAAGGGACTGGGCCCTTGGCTCCACAGAGTGAAAATAAGGTCCCTTCCCATCTTAAAGTCTGCTATTAGAACTTTTTTTTAAATCCAGCCTGCAAGTCAAAAGATCCTTTTGGGGTTCTGGGAGAAATTTTAGAAAGGTGCTCTTTAAGGCTAGAAGAAAGAGTTAAGATAAATGACAAATATTTCTTTGGATATGTTAATGAAAAGAGGAAGACAAGTGGCATTATAGAACGAATAAGGAAAGAAGAGTTATGTAATAGGCGTAGACACTAATCGATTTAGTTAAATCACATATCTCATTGCAAAACAGTGACCAGTGAGATAAACACATTTATCTAAACAGTTGTGTTTATCTCAATAGTTGCCCCTTCAGTACACACCGTGTTAATCATCCAGTTTCCTACTGGCACCACTTACATACCTGCCTTTTACATTCAACCTGAACATTACACTGCAGTGATCCCTTTTACCTTCCCCTTAGTTACCGCGAGCATTAGCCTGACCCACCACCTTAATAAATAGAATCAAACCTCATGCATATGTATGGTAGTTTGGACATGGAGATATATACAGTATATATATATATATATATATATATATATATATATATATATATATATAGTAGAATTTGAACAATAGAGTAAGGGAATGCAGCAGGTGATCCACATGTACATGAACAAGTTTTTCGTGTGCACTTTTTCCTTGAAACTTTCAAAATATTCAGTACTCTGCTTGGCAGGTTCATGCTAGAGTATTCTAGGCCTTCAAGAACCAAGCATTAAGCATCAGTGTTCTGAGGTTTGGAAATTTTACCCTGCCTTGAGATAGAGTCAGAAGGCGACATCTCACAGGGAGAGAGATGGGATTCTTGTCTGACAGAGAACCATGTCAGTCTCATCCAGTCTGGTGCCACTACAATCATGGTTGCCGACTTCCTCCTCAATTTCCAGAGTACTCTATGAATTAAAGGGAATGGAGGGAATGTGAAGTGCAGCATTTTCTCCCAATTGAGAGTCAATGCATCCTGGGGTAGGGTCCCCCTGTGGGGTGGCCTGAAGCAGAATATTTGTAACTATAGTGATTGTGCCAATAAGCAAACAAGTCCACCTCTGGTACGTCCCATGTCCTGAATAAAGTCTGAACCACCTGTTGCCCTAGTGACCACTCATGGTTTCCCTGACTTATCCTGCTTAGTGAATCTGCCAGGACATTATCCTTCCTTGGTAGGTGTACAACACTTGAGAAGTCCTGTGGGGGAAGGAGTACAATGCTGAGTTCCAGCAGTTTATGTGCTCCTGCTGCTTTTGTGAAGACCAGACTACATTTACTGTATGATCATCCAGATGCCCTCCTCATCCTAGTAAGAAGGCATCTGTTGTCAGAGTGAGTGTTGTGGACTGGTTTTTGAATGGGATTCCTTCCCTGAGGTTATCCACATCCTTCCACCACTCTAGAGCCCTGAACAGGTCTGTTGTATGTGGTAGTAGCTGGCTTAGTGGGTTTGCCCTTTGATCCAGTGCCTTAAGAGGTACTGAACATCTCTCATCCAACCGTCAGGGTTCTATGGTAGCCTGCACTGAATCACAGATCTTCTTTTTCTTGTGGCTTAGGAGTGGGTTATGGCTTCTGCCTTGCACCTCACTGCCCCTGCTTCTTCGGGCACCCCTCCGAGGAGGGTAGTCACAGTAGGAGTAAGGCCTTTGGTATTAGGCCCTGCCCCTATCTCCTTTCCTATGTGTCCTGGAGGACGCAGAAGCTCTGTTCTTCGGGGTCAAATTCTTTGTAGGTTATTTTTATTCATCAACCTTTTTCATGTAGCCCTCTGTCACATCCCAAAAGGGGGAGGGTCCTTCGAATGGGAAATTCACAGCCTTTGTCTTTGTGTCCTCTGACAGGATGGTTGCCTTAAGACAGGAAAACCTCCTCAGAGCTCCTGCATATGCTACCACCTTTAAGGCTGCATCATCTGCATCCACAGTCATGTGGAACTGATATTTGGGGGGAATCCAGTGCATCTTTATCAGTTCCTGCAAGATCACTACCAAGTTCACCTCTCACCTTCTCACTTATGGCTTGCTCTGTACTCCAAAGGGCTTTTTGGTACTGTGCAGTGCATGCCATGTGACCAGCCTGCTTTAAGTGCAGGGTGGCTGAAGTGTACACTTACCTTGCCATATAATACAGTTTCATGGAATCCTTTTCTGTAGTCATGACAGCTAGTGACACTTTGGACTTTTCACATGCAGCTGCCTGCACAACTCCCTCATGATCAGAGTGGGAATACAAAAATGCTACCCCTACTTCTCTACTTGATATTTCTTTTCCATGTTTTTGGCAATGCCAGAAGCTGCATTTGGATGCTGCAAAATCTTGCTAGTGGCTCTTTTGAGGGATTTGTGAATGGGTACTGTAAGACTTTTAGACAAGATCAGTGCCAGCATACTCATAAATTCGGTTTCTTCTATACCCCCCAGTCTTAGTGGAAGGAATATTTATATAATCTCAACCATATGTCTTACTAAAGAGCAATATGAGGAGAAATCCTCAATGACTCTGGTTGATAAACCAAAGTCATGTTCAGGGGTTTTTGTCCAGTACAATTGGCCCCAATGTATTGTCCTACTCCTTCTCCTCCAGCTCAGGTTGGAAAAATTCCTGAGGCTGGGAGGGGTGTAGGAACAGTGGCAAGATTCCCAATGGCTTGGAAGGTCTGGAAAAACTGACACATTTATGTGATTTCTCTGCAGAGGATATAGCTCTGTGTTCTACTGCTGGCTTCTGGTCCCTGTTGTTGGTGATGTAGACAGATGATCTTCTTTGGGTTTTTACTTAGCTGGTGTTAATGGCACCAGAGCACCTTTTTTTTGTTTGTTCTTTGTGCCATCCTTAGCATCAGAGTTTCCCCATCGGACACCATGTGCTCTTTCTCTCAGCTGGATGATGGCTTGGCAGCCTTCTCTGTCTCTTTTGATCAGAGACTGCTGCTTCTCTGTCACTTTATATTTTGTTTGAGGAGAGGTATTTGAAGATGCATGCCTTCCACCATTTGAGATACTTCCCTCCATTTTCTTTTTAGGAGAGCTGCAAGGTGACTTGGTGGCTGACTGAGACTCCGAGTTTTGTCCTTTTCTTCTGTGTTTTAGGGTACAGAAATTTACATAAATCAGCATTTAAACAGTCATGGTCAGGGCCCAAACAAAACATAGACTTATGATTTGTTTTTATCTACAGTAGATCTTGTGACATGATTCACAATTTTTAAATCTTGTAGGTCTTGTCCTTTTCTTAGGCCTTTCAGACATCCCAATCAACTGAAATTAGCCAAAAAGTACTGCATATTTCTTAAATAAAATTTGTAAAATAAAAAATAAAATCTTTAAATCAAGCAGTTTTAATATTTTTTAACCAAAAAGACAGCTACCGAGTTTAAAGAGCAGCTGGTGACTTTGGGAAAACTTTGGAAAACAGTTTTTAGACACAATTCAGCTTGTATTTTACATATATCCTGTAGATTTCTCTCCTCTATTTATTACTGAAGGAATTCCCACAGAACGATATTTATTCTCTTAGAGTTTATCTGCCTCTACAGCTCAGTCCATACTTGAAATTATAATGCTGCATTGTGACATCATAAGTCTGTTGCCATGGGAATACCTGATGTCACAAGCAGAGTATTACGACACCAGGTTGGGAAAAAACAATAGGAGCTGATGAACCCTCAAGAAGCAACTATCATATTTTCATGCCAATGGCCTCAGTAATAAATAATAGAAATAAGAAATACACTAATGCCTTATACAGTATGTTGACCCTACCATGCTCTGTAATTGATTTTGTTGTTTGGTAATGCTTTGTGACTTGCATTTTATTTATTATATTTGCTTTGACTATATTCCTCTGGAATTGCTTGAATGCTAGTGTAACTATCTCTTATTGTAACTGTTCTCAAAGGTGCTCTCCAAACTAACGAATAAATACAGAGCTAATGAGCATTATACTGTAAGCTGCTTTGTGTTCAAATATTATGTTTTTCAAAGTTATTCAAGGTACTGGTGGCTCTTTAAGCAAGAACTACATAATTTGCTATTTTTCAGTTCCAAGGAACCGATCGGTAACCAGAAAATACTGCTAAAATACAAAGTTAGATAAAAATAAGCTAACTAATGCAAGTATCAAGAACTAAATAGAAATAATGATAGGAGTTTTACAAATAAAAACAAGTAAAGGACTTAACCGATGGACTTGAAGAGGTCTCCAAGGTAACCAAATGGGTGACAAGGGATCTTATTCAATTAATGAGAAAACGAGATAAATGTTGGAAGCAATATATGGCAACACAAAATTCTGCTCTCCTTCAAGAGTATAAGACACTCAGAAACAAATGTAAATCTGAAATTAGGAATGCTAAAGTCGTCTTTTGTTTAAATGAACAAAGCAATTCCATGGGTAATCCAAAAAAAACCTGGGATTTCTTGAATAAAATGATGGGAAGACAAAACAAAGATTTTGCCCCCACTGTTCTCTAGGATGGACAAAGTATTAGTGATCCCTCCCTGGTTTCAGATGTCTTTAATAAACATTTTGGGAATCTTGGCCCTTACAGAACTCCTATAGTCCCAGATAGTGGTATTATGTCTGAGGATGCTTGTAATGATACTAGTCCCAAGTTTTATTTCAAGTATGTTACTCCTTCTTAAGAAACATATTCTGAAAAATAATCCAAAACCTTTCCAGGGTCACAATGGAGCAGATTATAGGATTGTTAAATTAGGTATTAATTGTTTTGCATATCCTTTATCTCATATTTTTAATTTCTCCTTGTGTTATAATGTTTTTCCCTCCAGCTGGAAGTTAGCAACAATAAAACCCATTTTGAAGAGTGAAAGTCCTTCCATTGTTTCAAATTATCGACCAATATCTCTTTTGTCACCCATTTCAAAAACTCTTGAAAAAATTGTAATGGATCAAACCCTGGCTTTTCTTGGGAAATATTCTCTCCTTTCCAGTAACCGACATGGGTTTAAGCCTGGTTACAATACTGAAACGGTCTTGGTGGGGTTCACGAGCAGCATACATGATGCTCTCAATAGAGGGCAGTCGTGTGCAGCTTTGTTTGTGGACCTCACCAAGGCCTTTGATTTGGTTGAATTTGACCTTCTTCCTGGTGTTCTCCAGGGATTACAGTTCTCTTGGGAGGTTACTGGGAGGTATCAAAGTTATTTATGTAACAGACACCACATAACAATTATTGGCTCAACTATTTCTCAGACCATTTCCTCAGTTTGTGGTGTTCCCCAGAGCTCAATCCTGGGGCCACTTATTTTTTTCTTTTTACATGAATTTGGCCCCTAGTATTTGTACTCAAACTGAGATGACTCTTTATGCGGATGATGCCATTTTATTTTTTTCTAGTTCCAGCCCTGAGACTGCCCTTCTCAGTCTTCAGACTGATTTTGGGCACCTACAGGATTGGTTATCCATAAATCACTTGGTACTTAATTCTAAAAACACAAAAGTAATGTTATTTTCCCATAATAAAAAAGTAACCTCTAATCTTTCTCCCATTATTACTAATAAGTGTAATATTATTGAACTTGTTTCAGTCTTTAAGCATTTAGGAATAATATTAGATAGTCAGTTTACCTTTGCGTCACATATTCAAAATCTTGGGAAAATCTTACATCAGAGGTTGGGTTCCTTATACTGGATCAAGCCATTTTTGACTTCTGAATCTAGAAGACTCTTGGTCCACAGTTTTCTGTTTTCAGTGTTACATTATGGTATTCTAATATACACTTCTGCTTGTGTTAGTGCTTTAAATTGTCTTCAAGTTACTTATAATTCTGCCCTGAGATTTTGGCTAAATTTGCCATATCGATCCCATCAATCTAATTTATATGAACAATCTCACTCGTTATCTTTTGATAATCGAGTTTGTTTTAAAATGGGTATTTTTTTATATAAAGTAAAAATAAGACTCCTCCCTCCTTCTGTTTCCATAATGTTTCATAATGTTTCCCAAGGCCTTAAATGCTCTCTCTACTAGGTCCCAGTATAAATTTACTTTTAAAATACACCTATTTAAAAAGACCATTGGACAGAGATTGCTGTTATTCAGAGCGCTAATTTTTTTTTAACAAGATACATACTGAAATTGTTGAAAGCAATTTTATACTGTGTTTCATAAAGTTTAAAACAGTGGCTTTTTTCTCAGGCATGAATGTATTTGTCTCTTTTGTGTTCTATGTATTGCACTTGCACTTTTTGTGGACGGAGTTGTTTGCTCTGAAATTCTGTGACAATAATATGTATTGTATTGTTTTACTTAGATATGACTTGTCGCCTGTGAAAACAGGCAGTTTTTGCTCATCTGGTTTACAAGTATAAAAATTAAAAATAAAATGAAACATGAAAAATGAAAAACCTTTCTCTTCAGTGGAGAAGACAAATCTGACATTGGAACACTAGAGAGAGCATCAGCACCCAACATTTGAATGGAATTCTGATTCCACATCACCCTTCTAAATTCTGAAGCAACATCTCAGAGTGGAGATGATGCATTTCTTGTAAAGCATCACTACTGGACTCATGTTGTTAGAATATGGCATATGAAATTCAATACCAAAATGTTCAAGGAAATGCACGTAGGGTGTAAGAATCCTAGAACAGAGTACTTTTTTGATCGAAAATTGTAGAGAGCACAGAGGAAGAGACAGACTTGGGAGTAATGATTAGCAATAACTGAAAGACACTTCTTAGTGCAATTACAGCACATGGGAAGGTGAACAGGATGCTGGGATGCATCGGAAGAGAGATTACTTGCAAGAAGAGGGAGGTAAATACTGCCACTGTAGAGATCACTAGTAAGAGCACATCTGGAATACTGCGTGCAGTTCTGTGCCCGTATCTGAGGAAAGATAGAAATAGAGGAATAGATTAGAGACAGTGTAGTGTAGGGTCACAAATATTATCTTTGGGTAACAGGGTAAGATACATGAGGATTGGCTAAAAAGCCTTAATATACTTCCTGGAAGAAAGGAGGGAGAGGAGATATGATGGAGACTTTCACGTTTATGAGGAGGTTTAATAGAGTGGACTCAACAAATTTATTTTATTTGAGAAAACAGTCTGTCCACCAGAGGTCAAGAATAAAAGTTGGGGGGGTAAGAGATTCAAAAATGACATTAGGAAGTATGACTTCACTGAAAGGGTTGCAGAGGAGTAGAACAAGCTTCCAGACAATGTTTTAGAAGCTAATACAATACTGGAGTTCAAGAAAAACTGTGATACATTTAAATGACTTATTAGACATGATAATGATGGCTGAAAAATAATCGTCACTAAAGAGACACTGAATTAGGGAATCTTGGGACAGAATTCATGGACTGTTCGGGTCTTTTTCTGCCCTTCTCTTTTTCTATGTTTCTATGCAAACTCCTGTTTGTAGAAGTGGGTTGCCATCAGGGGCAGTGCTAGACAGAATAAAAAGGAAAAACAGTTGCAGCCTGCCCAGAAATTACCACTTTTCACTTGATAGTGGGTCCACAGTGGTGCACCTGGTCTGTAGTAAAAGCTGAATGTTGGAAAAGTTAACAACAGGAAATACATTTTTTGTCAAGTTTTAGCTTGTATGCTTGTGAAATGTGTACATTGGATTAAGTTTTGACCCACATTCACACCACTGAGTCTAACCTGACCCAGGTTTTAAAACCCTAGCACTGTCACTGGCTGCAATCATGGCAAAGCACTTTGTACAGACCCACAGAAAAGAGGCCAAAGCAAAGAGCAGTAGTAGTGGTGGTGGTGGTCTTTTCTTGTGAAACATGGAGCCCATCCTTGAGCTTCTCTGATCAGTATACGCTGGTGTGAGTTGTGCAAGAAGTAGAGATACCAAAAGACTGGAAAAGGGCAGCGGTAGTACGGTTTCTCTTCCAAACACACACAGATGGTAGTGCTCTCTGAGACAGCAGCCCTGAAGCATGTGGCTATGGCAGATAGCAAGGGGGGATCCCCAGAATTGGGACCCCCTTCCAATTTAAGATGGCACAATGTACCGAAATAGGAATGAATCACACAGACTCGACAGCTTGCTTTGAATTCTCTGTAAGCTGATTGGCACAGGGTCATAATGTCGCAAGACATTATGCTGCATGGCAAAATCGCGCTGCCAATACAGTGCAATTTCTGCCAAGAGGCACAAGTCTTTTTGGGGGGGCTCAGCCCCCCCATCACCCCCATTACAGGGCTGTACCCCTGAACCTCCCCCCACAAAGATTCTCCTCTCTGGGGGTTAACTCAGGGACCACACTATGTTTATAAAAATAAAAGTTCTGGGACTGGGAATCAAACCCGGTCCCAGACACAGTGCTTGGGTTCCTGCTGCTGTGGCTCAGTCCAGTGGGCCATGGCAGCTGCTCGGTGAAACCCACTTCCAGCAGAGGTCTTATCCTCTGCCTGGGAAAGTGTGAATGGTGCAATACTGCATATAGCAGTATACGCGGTATTGCACCATTCGCTCACAGCTACATCACTGTACCAGTTTAGCCATAATGTTGTACGCTATTAAGCGTGCAACATTATTACGTGGTAGGAAGTTGATCTGCATCTGCTTGGAATGCTCAGAGTGTTCATCTGTGGTTGCCCATGTTAGTTTGTTTGGGGCTGCTAGTTTCTGGATGGCGGGAACATTCTAGGGAGCGTTCACATAAATGTTGCAGTAAACTAAATGGTTATATACTTGCAAGCACCCTTCCCCGATGTCTAGGGTTATGATGTTAACTGTCCAGAAAAGAAGGGACCACCCAAACATGCAGAACACTCTCCTGGCTGCAGAAAACAAAGGTTGGACAGTACCTTAATAGTGCCTTTGTGCTTGCTTCACAGTCACTGGGAGTTAGGGGGCACACTTCCTTGGGACCAGAGGGCTGAGGAGGCAAGCTCAATTTAGATGGTAACAGTTAATTAAAATAAGTCCAATGTTCACTCGCAAAGCCCTTTTTATTAAGAAAAAAGATTTAATGAAATAATTTAAACAGATACTGCTCCATGGAACAGGGGGTATAGCAGCAAACCAGAGCAGGCATAATTTTCTGTCTTTGGTGTTCGGAGCCATGGTATGTACTTTAGACTGAGAAGTCACTGTAGGGTCCACTGGAGCTGAAGAGAGCTCCCATTGATGACAGAAACACCACAATATTCCACCTTATCCTCATACATAAGTCTGCTCTATGGGTAAAATGGCCTCCAACCATACTCCCACTATACTCGCTCTTCTCAGCCTCACCTACGCTGAGCTCCGGGCTTCCACAGGGCAGCTGGGGTCCAGGAGATCCTGGAGATGCAGTGCCCTTGCATTGGCCTAAAGAATGAGCCAAACTTTTTGGTCAGAGGAGTGCCCCACTGGATAGGAGAAGCGGGCTGCCACCACCGCCAACACTGAGACACGGACTGCCACCACTGTGCTGCCCCACCACCAACCAAGCACGCAGCGCTGGATCCTTCATGGCTCACCCCAGTCCCACAGTGAGTGAGGCAGCCAACTCCAAACTCCCAGGCTGCGGCTCCCACTAACTTCAAGGGGGGGTCCTGCACACACCAGATACCTGTCTACTGAGCTGCTCCTGACACAAAGCTCCCAGCCGAAGACTTAGGTGACTAACCATGATGCCTGCTTAAACCTCAATGGGGACAAAGCAAATGGTCTCCCGGTCTCCCCACTGCTCTCCCAAGACTTCTTGCCAGTCTCCCCTTGGCACCAAAACACAGGCCTTAAATCCCCTATGGGGCCTGAAGCCCCACTCTTCCTGAAGGCAGGCCACAGCCCTCACCAAAAAAGAGCAAAGGGGAGGAGAAAGGCTATATAGTACGCACCCCAAAAAGGGGGTGCTTACATACTTTTAATACTTTTATCAAGCAGCTTTCCCAGTCCTATGGTGGTCCTTTGATGGATAGAACAGAGTGAAGTTGGATCAAAGCCCAGAGTGATGCAGCCTGAGAAACCCTGTAGGCTTGGCCACAGAGGGTGCCAAGCTAGGTGCTGTGGAGGTCTGGAGGCCCCCAAGGATCCATTACTACTTCAAGAGGAGGGAGATGGTTGCAACATTGCCTAGGGCTGGTGGGGCTATGTATTAATATAAAAAAGAAAATAAATATTGTGCTCAGTGGAGCATTCTCTTTTGTTTTTCTGACTCCCTAGATGAATCTTCCCTGACACAGAGGACAGAGTGATGGAATCCAGAAGGCTGAATGGGAATGGGCTATGAAAAAACCATTATGGTGGCAACTGTCAGAGATTGTTGAAGGCAGAGAAGTGCTGGAGACGTTGTGCACAAACTCTTTCAGAGGGGATGACTACGGTCATGTCTGAATGCCCTTGGATCTTGGCCTGCTCTCAGACTCCTGATTTTGGCACACACTAATTTATTCTTTGTTTGATTAATTTGTCCTGAGGTGATTCTTCCTGTGGAGCTATTGTTTTTTTTTACCTATGTTATAACTTAGCGACTTATTTTCCTAAAAAAAACTCATTGGCTGTGGCTTGTGACCACCAACAGACACAATAAAAGACTCCATAAAAATGAACTGTTTAATGGTTATGGCTGTAAGTAATGCAAACTTGAAGGCAAGTTTCAGAAACTTCATGGATTGAATGTCTGTAAATGGATAAGGTTGGTAAGGCTTGGGAAAAGACCATGAAATTCTGAAGGAAGCATCATAATGACCACTGAGCTTTTAATATACATTTTTTCAAAAAGTCTTACAGCTAAACTTCTTCACACAATTTACAGTACTGATGATTTTAAACTGACTAGACCTTATGTGCTCTCTCCCCGAGAGGAACACTGTGAATGTGGGAGACACTGTTAATTTAAAAGGCATAAATGTCCTGATGAAATAATATTACAGTATTATTTATCTATTTTAATCATATACTCTATGTGTTTTAAGCTGTCACATGCCATCTCTGTTTTTTATGTAATTTTGTTTTGCTTGAGAGAAAGATAAGGTCTGTGAACTGGAGACTTAAGCGGACAATGTCACAGAGCAAAAGTTAGGAAGACTGGTTGACATTTTTGAATAGTGGCATTCATTTGTGGTTATTAATGGAACCTAAACTTACTGACTAATTTATGCCTGTAGACAGTGTTTTATGTTTTGTCTGGAGTTTGCTCAAACATTGACACTATGAGAGGATCTGTAGTACAGCCATTAGGGGTTATATGGTTGGAGACTGCTGCTATATTCAGTACCTTTGTAAGTCTTCTGCTTTCATTTCATCCGGAGGAACTGAGAAATTATGACATGTGCCTATTGGTAGCCATAGCATAAGGGAAAGGGGCAATATGACCAGCTGTATAGGGGCAAGTAAGATCAGTAGGGCTTGTAGGTATTCGCTCACATCTGCCATAAAGGTAGTGATTAGACACATATTGGGGCTTCGCTCGCATCAGTTTACATTACTATTCTAGGGTTATTTAGGATGGTAGATTTCTACGACAACCTTAGTTGACTCTTTCTTGGCCAGGAGACTGGGATCTTGCTAGATTATTGCATGTGTCAAAATAGTCCAGTATACTGAGCCTGGGCCTCTTATGAGGCATATCAGTCATGACTCATATTTCTCCCTAGCATGGAAGTGACTGATACTGGCATAGGAAATAAATGAAGTCTGACAACAGCAGGAGCTTTCTGCAGAGTACTGCTGTGATCTTTCCAAATTGTAGCTCCTTTCTGGATTACCTCTCTTCCAAATTCACTGTGTCCTCCCCTTGCTGGGTAGGACGGCCTATTTCTTTCTCTAGCAGGCTACTACAATTTGCCTTGTCCCTTTATCAATGCAATCTGAAGATACTTTGGATTTATTTTGCTACAGAAAATGCTCACTCCACAGTCAGCCCTCACAGCCAACTTGCGTTGTGAGCTGCGCCATGTAGGACCTCCAGTCCCTGGCAGCGATCAATGATCTCTGCCAAAAAGGAACAATGGATATCCCTAAAGGGTTGCAGCTGCCACAGCTCCTCCAAGTAGTAGACTAAACATGGTCTGGTGGACACAATACACATGCCTCCTGATAATTAAAACTACAACTGACAGTTTCTGGCACACTGGCACATCAATAGAGCTGCAGCTTGCGGTGCCAATGAGCCAGGTTCAAGAACAAGCCTTTGTCTTCGGCGGGTCAGCTGGGGGAGGTAGGATTGAGCATCTCACAGGATGCTCTCCTCTTGGTAGGGAGGGTGCTGTGCCCCTCTGCACTA
Source organism: Neoceratodus forsteri (assembly GCA_016271365.2). NCBI lineage: Eukaryota > Metazoa > Chordata > Ceratodontiformes > Ceratodontidae > Neoceratodus > Neoceratodus forsteri. The sequence continues at coordinate 1,364,794,841 of CM057455.1, read as the reverse complement.
CTGCCACCTGGGTGACCAGGGGTGGTGGTGGTGCAGGGGTGCAGCAATTAACAGGGAGGGACCCTTGAACTGAGTGCGTAGATTAGCCATGCTGGCTGTGGCAGCAACCAGTCTCACTGCATGCTCCTAGAGGGGTGGGTGGGGCAAGGAAAATGAGAAAATGAGGTGCAGGATAGGGAGGATGAAGCCTCAGCCTGCCCACCATGTCCACCACCAGAACCAAGTCACTTTCGCCAAGGATACCGGCAGTCTTCACCTCCGTCATGGGTGGCAAGATGGACTACATAGGGAAGTGCCAAGGAGCTGAAGGCATGCTCGACCCTGGGGGGTATGCTGGGGGGCAGCACAGTGGTGCATCATGAGTGGGCTGGCGGTCCCGACCGGAGAGGTGGCAGGTTCTTGGACAGATGGTACACGAGTAAGCTGGCTTGGGTAGAAGGAGGTTCCTGACTTGCCCAGAATAGTGTAAAAATATGTTAAAAAAACTACAACTGACAATTTAATCAAATTCACACCCACAAATAAAACCATCCCACATCTTACCACAAACCCATGCAATCACACCACAGTCATACAATTACATATGCTGAAAAAAGCTAAAAAATATTCATCCTCACCAAACATCCAAATCAAAAATAACCCAGCCACCCTCTCCTGCCCCAAAACACACACATACCCTGATATACTTGTTACGGTATGGGTTCTACAGATGGACACAGAGCCAGCAAGTAAGGTGCAACCCACTTGTTTTTCTTAGTGGGATGTTTATTATGTCATAAACATATAGCAAGCACCATAAAGCAATATAACACATGAAAAGCAAATCTTCTAATAAACAGCAAAAACAATTTGATTCTGTAGCATAGAATCTCTCTCACTGTTGGTCAGAAGGAAATGACCCTATCTACCTGGTGTCTGCTCAGGTAGTGCTTATAGACCTGCCTACCTGAGTCAGGTGACCTAGCATCATCAAATATTAAAACATACGTTCAATCCCAACAATAATAGATTTACACAGGCTAAAATACATAGACATATTGATTAATAACTCCCAGAATTCCAGGTCAGTGAAGATAATCCCCATTTGGCAATATTATCAAACACAATTCTTTCCAAACAAATGATTGACAGATTGTTTACTATAAACTCGGGCCACAAGGGGCCGCTGTTCCCCTACAGATTTGCTCAGAACAGAGGTAGAGTTCAGAGGGAACAGACGGCTGGCGAATCTACTGCAGACATAAAATGACAGCAGCAATAAGACATAGAAGAAAACAAAAGGGGAGTTTCTTTGAAGCAGCAGATGTATGCAGCAACTTACTGACTCTACACGCTATGAGGTATATACCATTTTACAAGTATCCCTTTTCTTTTTCCTTTTTTTTTTTTAGGGAATTTGGATAATTGTCCTGGTGAAATAAATGTTCCCCAGAAAGAACTTAGACTACAGCATGCTATAATGTTCTTCTTTAGTGAGGAGATCAGGCTAAAAGACATATAAAGGTAGAAATGCAGCAATATTCATCTCCCCTCCTCGGAATGTATCACTATCCCAGGTGGCTATAGACCCCCATCTGGTGGTGATGAAGTCCTTAATCTTTTGAAATCCATGTTCGTAGATGTAAAAACTGAAACAATATTTCTAGGAGATCTAAATATGGACTGGCTGTCACCTAAATCACATGGCCTCAAATCCCTTTGTGACGAGCTAGGTCTTGGGCAATTAGTCAGTGAACCCACTAGGAACAACACTCTAAATACTGCCAACAGTTCCATTCTAGATGTGGTACTAACCACCCATCCGCACAAAATATCTCATTCGGCAGTGTTTCACAACAACATGAGCGATCATGGAATTGTTGCTTGCATAAGATCTCAAATTAAGGCCCGACCGCAACCCATCTTTGTAACAAAAAGATCCTTTCGCAAATTCAGTGCAGTAAACTTCCTATCTGACCTGGAGCATGATCAGATGGCAAGATCTCTACCTAGCCAAAGATGTCAACAAGGCAGCTTACATCCTAATGACAAACTCACTACAATAATAAATAAGCATGCCTTTCATCAAAGTAAGGGTACGAAATTCCCAACCCTGGTTCACCTCGGATCTCAAGGCAGCCCTCATAGCTCGAGATAAACTCTGGGCTAAAGCTAGACATTCCAAAGAATCTTCGGATTGGCAGGCCTTTAGAACAGTCAGGAATAACTGTGTGAAAAAATTTGCCTGCTAAAGCTAACCATTATATTTCTACTCTCGAACAAGCTAAAGGTAACCCTCATAAAATATGGAAGACTATCAAAGCTATAGAAGACGGCCCATGGCCCCTCTGTCCCAACAAGATAGTTGCAAGTGGCAAGATTGTGGAAACAAGTCCCTAATCCTGGAGGAATTTAACTCCACTTTGCCACAGCTGGATTAGCTTTGACTCGTCACCTTATGCTGGTGCTGCGGTGAGCCAGCATACCCCTCCCCACATCTAGTCCTGCACCCAGCCCTTCCAACTGCACGAGATAACTTATAAAGAAGTAGAAGATTCTTCTTAACTTAGACACCAAAAAGCGCTAGGGATGATGGCTTGAACCCTTTTTCCTAAGGTCAGGCTATCACCATCTCACTGCCCCAATTCTCCACATCTTCAATCCTTCCATTACATCTGCTACTGTGCCGTCCTGCTAGAAATCAGCACATATCCTCCTCTATTTAAATCTGGTGACCCATGCGATGTAAACAACTATAGGCCTATCTCCATATTGCCTATCCTTTCTAAAGTTCACGAAAAACTGATCCATATTCAGTTAAATCTCATTTGGAAACCTTTCTGTCATTAACTAGCTCAATCCGGCTTCCGGCTAATCATAAGCACAATCACTGCACTAGCAAAAGTAACCAATGATTGGATCTCTGCTATAGATGCTAAGAAGGTAACTGTGCAGTCTTTTTGGACCTCAGCAAAGCTTTTGATACTGTTGATCACAAACTATTAGTCAATTGCCTTGCAAAGTTGGGTGCCACATACCATACCACCCAGTGGTTCTCTAGCTACCTAACTGGAAGATTCCAAAAAGTAAAGGCGGAAGGCTTTTTTTCTGCTGCCTTGCCAGTTGCAAGAGGAGTCCCCCAAGGATCCATCTTAGGCCCTATCTTGTTTTCTTTGTATATTAATGACTTAGATGCTAACATATCTATGTCCAATCTGCACTTTTTTGCAGATGATACTGTGTTGTATACTTCTGGCTCATCGTTATCTGAAGTCAAGGGAGTGCTTCAAGCGGACTTCGCACAACTAGAGCATAATCTAATAAAGGCAAAGCTTCTGCTCAATGCTAAGAAGACTAAAGCGATGATATTCTCCCGCAGTGCTGGCACAGGCCCCCCCAATACCCTTGCCCAAGACTTCATTGTCACCATGCTAAACGAGCCCCTGGAAGTTGTAACCAAATTTAAATATCTGGGTATCTGGATCGACAATAAATTATCTTTCAATGACCACGTCGAAGATGTCTCTAGAAGGTTAAAAGCAAGGTTAGGTTTCTTCTACAGAAATAGGCCCCTTTTCCCCTTGAAACTCGAAACAAGCTTGTACAGGCCACTTTTCTCCCCCTACTCGACTATGGCGATGTAATCTATTCCTCCACCACTCTTGCAAATCTAAGTAAACTGGACATCCTTTATCACCGTGCGTTATGGTTCATTACCAACTCCCCTTACCGTTCGCACCACTGTGACTTATATGCAGCTGTTGGTTGGACATCCCTTACTACTAGACACCTGCTCCATGCTGGGCTATGGACTCTTAAACTGCTCCTGCAGAAATTGCCAAGCTATCTCTCTTCCCTTATTAGTATCTCACATAGTGCATACTCATTAAGAAAATCTGACTTTATTATGCTTGACATACCAAGGACGCGGACTTCCTTTGGTAAACGTGCTATTGCATATGCCCTTCCCTCCATTTGGAACCAATTACAAACCGTACTGAAACTAACTAGCACAGTTTCAATAAACTTCTACAAATCGCTAAGTTCAGCCAAAATAAAAGTGATCTGTAACTGTCATTAAGTCTCTTCCTTCCCAATGTGTGCCATATTTATCCACTGGTAAGATATAATTGATTTGTCATATTAACTGCTTCCTTCCCTTCTACTCCTGGCTTTATCTATGCTTACGCTCCACTGCTACTCTATCAATCACTCCTCCCCCCCATATCAGTTGTAGTCTGTTGTTTGTTCTAGCTGCCAAAATATATGTATTGCACACACCAGTCATCATGTTTCATTTATCAGTATGCAACCTGTAAGTGCTTCCCTGTCTCATATCAATGTTTACCATCATGGTCACCCTATGTGGTACCCTTGTATGTATATCCAGCCTGTATCATGTAACGTGCATTTCATGTATATACTGTTATTACCTATCTGTGTTTGTACTTTAAGTGTTTATGTCACAGGACCTCCTTGTGAATGAGCTTGCTCAATGGAGTTTTCCTGCAATAAACTTGAACTTGAACTTGCAATGTGAGCCGTCAGCTGAAATTTCAAGCCAACGGCTGCCACTTTCACTTACAGCTTGCAAGACTTGGGAGACTCACTTTCGGGAGTCTCCTAACAGGGGTGAAACTGTACAGCACTAGTGCTTCCTTACGTGAAGCCACTTGTCACAGCAATACTTCTTAACAGGAGCTTAATTTAAACAAACACATGCTAAGCACCACATCTAATATGCACATGCTCGCAAGAGCTTCGCTGATCGCAAACATGTGTACCGCTAAGTGCTTTTCTGATGAAGTAAAGGATTCAAGGCGTTTAAAAAGAACAACTTGCAGACACAACCATTCTGCATTTAAGGACTGAAACCCTCCTTTTTCCAAACACAGAAACGTCCTAGTCCTCCATCCAAGACCCAGTCATTGCATTATTGTAAGACTGATTTGGATGTATCAAAACATATTATAACATTAGAAAACAGTAATAGTGAAGCAACACAGGAGGGGAAAGGGCAATGCTGCTGGCTTAACTTGTATCAGTAATGCAGTTTCTCATGCCGCATCAAACATATTAGTGCTTTATACTGTTAGACTTCTACACAACTACATTCCAGGTCTCCTTTCCTAGACCATTCTTCTTAGGACCCAGGGAAATAATGAGAAGATACAGATGGGGACAAGGGACTGGGGGTTGGTATGGAGGTGGCCTACCTCCACACACAAAACCAAAAGGGATAGTCATAGTAGAGAGAAATATAGTGGTTGCAACCAAGAAAATAAAGTAGATAGGTCCAAACCTACAGTGGCAGGGACTGACCCTGTCACATTTATCCCCCCCTTCTTATGAGGGAAGACGTGTTTAACAGACTCCCACCTCCAGATACCCTGGAGGGGGCGGAACTCCCACTCACCCACACTCAGGAGTTCCATCCCAGGGTCCCACAAAAAAAATTATTTTATTGTTGAAAAGGTTCACTAGAACCTAGCATACCCTGGGACGATATATACAGTGTACCTTAACATCAAAGAGCAAGAAGACAGCTTCCCAGCCCAAAAGGCTGTCGCCTACAGTCCAACCCACTTGCTTATAGAGGTTGGAGGAGCCCCGGCCTACCCACTCCATGAAGCTCCATCCCAGGGTCCCATTATATCTGCGATAGCACCAAGGTGCCCACACTCCAACACATCATGCTTACTTTTACCCTGGGATCTGTTACAAAGTACATTTCAAAACCACTCAGTTACAATAGTTACACAGATTCCTTCACATCTGTTTGTGACACCTCAAACCCTGTACCATGTAGTGACAGGAAGTCTGCATTAGCGTGTTCACTTCCTTTCCTATGGGGTATGGTGAAGTGGTATGGCTGCAAGGCCAGATACCACCTCATGATATACAGGTTCTCGTCCCACATCTGCTGGGGTTGTGGTCTGTCACCACCTCAAACTCAGCCCCCCAAAGATAATATTTAAAAGACTCTATCGCCCATTTGAGGGCGAGACTTTCTTTCTCAATGGTAGAATATCTACTTTCTCTTTCACGCATTTTCCTACTAATAAAAATAATAGGATGCTCTTCATCTTGAACATACTGCATCAACACTGCCCCTATACCCACCCCTGATGCATCCGTTTGTACAATAAAGAGTTTGCTAAAATCATGGCTTCTCAAAACAGGGTATGCACATAAAGAAGCCTTAATTTTCCTAAAGGCTGCATCACATTCAGGGGACCACTCAACTCTATTTGGATACCTTTTCTTTGTCAGATCAGTAAGGGGGCCTGCTATTGCTGAAAAGTTAGGAATAAAGTGCCTGTAGTATCCGGCCAGTCCCAAGAAAGCTCAGACTTGTTTCTTGGTCCTGGGCACGGCACAGTCAGATACTGCTACCACTTTATTCATCTCAGGTCTAATAACCCCGTTCCTTATGATAAACCCCAGATATCTGGTTTCAGTCTGATCTAGACAACACTTCCTAGGATTAATAGAGACCCCTGCCTTCTGAATTGCTGTAAAGACCTGCTCCAGACGTTTCAGGTGTGTCTCCCAGTCAGGGCTAAACACAACCACATCATCTAGGTATGCGGCACAGAAGTCTGCATAGGGACTGAGCATTTGGTCTATGAAGCACTGAAAAGTTGCAGGTACTCCATGGAGACCAAATGGGATTGTGACAAATTCAAACAACCCTATAGGTGTGCTAAATGCAGTTTTCTCTCATGATTGTGGTGTGAGGGGAATCTGCCAGTATCCTTTGTTGAGATCTAATGTGGAAATAAAGACTGAGTTCCCCAGACAATCAATAATGTCATCTATCCTGGGCATAGCGTACCTGTCTAGAAGGGAGGCGGCATTCACTTTCTGGAAATCTAAACAGAGGCGGATACCTCCTTCCTTCTTTTTTACAACAATGGGTGATGCCCATGTGCTGCGTGAGGGCACGATGATACCCATTTGCTCCATTTTCCTCACCTCCGCTTTAACCTCGTCCCTGACATGTATGGGTAATCTGTGTGGTTTTTGGTACAGAGGAGTAGTTTGGGTGACTCTAATGTCGTGCTCAACACCGATTGCTTGACCTGGGACATTAGTGAAAGTTTCTGAAAGCGTGTTCAATACTTGTTGGATCCGTTCATGTTGTTGTATAGTCAATGCTGGGTTTATGTAAACTTCTTGTATTTGACCAGCTTGTTCCAGTCTACTATAGGCTATATCAAGCTCTGAGTCATGGGTCTCAGTCTGTATGTAGCAACTTACTTTAGGGGATTTCTCTCTGTCATGCCACAACTTTAACAGACTGGCATGGTAAATCTGTTTGCTATTTCTTCTATTGGACATCTGCACCTCATATGTCATGGGACCTACCTGTCTGAGGATAGTGCATGGGCCCTGGACTTCATAAGCAGTTTTTTTCAGTGGCTGGTAATAGGAGTAGCACCTTCTCACCTGCGGCAAACTGCTTATGCCCCACCCCTTTGTCATACTCAGCTTTCTGGTGTATTTGCCTCTCGAGTAAGGACTGATGGGCCAGGCTAACATACCTGAGAAGGCATTTTCTCAAAGCTGTCATATACTCTAGTACCCCTTGCTTCCCTATGTGAGTGTTTTCTTCCCAGTGTTTCTTAATGACATCTAGGGGGTTTCGGCCTTACAAGAGGGAGAAGGGGGAAAACCCTGTAGAGGCTTGGGGTACCTCTCGACAAGAAAACAAAAGATAGGGCAAAAACAGTTTAATGTGACTTGTACTGTAAACCCATTTCTTAAACCGTAGTCTGACAATGGCCAGATGTATTTTTAAAAGATTTCTCCCTTTCACCGCCCCCCAGCTGTTGCCCCCCCACAACACATGATTGTCTATTAAACTGTAGCTGCACATACCTCCACTCTTCTGTATATACAGGTTACTCACCTGTAACAGGAGTTCTAGGAATGGTATATGCTGTTCATCCACACTGTCTGGCAGGTTCCTTGCCGCTTTAAATCTTGCCGGAAGGTCTTCAAGCTGGCTCCTCCCACCCACCCGGGTGGTAAAACTCTCGGCTCCGCCCCATGATGCCAGATCTAGCCCGCTGAAAGCCAGGTTGTGCGTCGAAGCCGGGGAGGTCGGTGGTCGTGTAGATGAACAACATATACCATTCCTAGAACTCCTGTTACAGGTGAGTAACCTGTATTTCTAGGCACATGGATATGTTGTTCATCCACACTTATTGGCAGACTCCTAGCAGTTCTCCGGGAGGAGGAAGGCAAGGCGCACACCCCCTACTTGGGAAATAGAGACTGGAGAACCGAGGCCCCAAAGCCAGCATCCCGGCGTGACTCAAAGTTGATGTGGTAATGAGTGATGAAGGTGTGTGCTGACTTCCAGGTAGCAGCCCTGCAGATGTCCTAGATAGGGACGTCCCTGGAAGCAGCCACCGATGCAGCAGTATGGCGGGTAGAATGAGCTCTTATCCCTCTGGGAGGCTCCATGCCCGCCAACCTATAGCAGAGATCTATGCAGGAGGTGACCCACCTGCCTATCGTCCGCTTGGCTGCAGGTCTGCCAGGTGCGGCTTCAGCGTAGGTGACAAACAGCTGGCAAACCTCTCCCTGACCTTCAGCCATCCGCTCCTTATAATAAGTGAGCGCTCTTCTAGGGTCCAAAGTATGGAGCCTACATTCGGCCTCTGAGGTGTGATTGGGGTAGAACACCATTAGAGTCAACACCTGGTTAAGGTGAAACTCTGACACCACCTTCGGAAGGAATTTGGTGGGGGCACAGGACAACCTTGTCCCTGTGCAAGACCAGATAAGGAGACTTGATGGAAAGTGTCTGGAGCTCTCCCATCCTTCTGGCTGACGTGATAGCCACCAAGAAGGTAGTCTTCCACGACAGGTGAGAGATGTCACACCTGTGCATCGGTTTGAATGGCTTGCCCATGAGCTTGGCCAATACCAGCAGTAGATCCCACGGAGGTGGATGTTCTCGCACCGAAGGGGATATATGATCAAGGCCTTTGAAAAAGCGCCTGACCACCTTCTCCTGCGCCACTGACTGCTTCCTGGCCCGCGCCAGGTAAGCAGAGATGGCTGCCAGGTGCACCTTAAGGGTCGTCGACCGAAGCCTTAGATGAGAAAGGGACAACAGATAGTCCAGAATGCTTGCCAAGGAACAGGAGGAAGGGTCCAGGCCCTTGCCCTGACATCAAGTGGAGAATATCTTCCATTTGAAGGCGTAGCATTTCCTGGTCGACTCCTTATGGGACGCCTCAACGACGTTGAGGACCTCGTCAGAAAGAACCAAGGCCTGGAACTCTAGCCATTCAGGAACCAGGCCGTCAGGTGCAGGGACTGAAGGTCCGGATGGAATACCTTCCCCTGATTGACTGAGATCCGCCTCGGGAGCCTGGAGCTGCGACTGAGGAGATCTGGATACCAGAACTGGCGGGGCCAGTCTGGGGCTACCAGAATCACCTGCGCCTTGTCCCTCCTCAACTTAAGAAGCACCTTGTGGATCAAGGGAAATGGGGGAAAAGCGTAGAAGAGGCCCGGGGTCCACAGCCTCAAGAAGGCATTCCCCCTGCAGCGAGCCCTGCTGAGGAGGGTGGGCATGAAACAGTCTCAGCTTTGCATTCTCCTGGAGGCAAAGAGGTCCGCCTGAGGCGTGCCCCAGTGGGAGAAGAGATCTTGCACTACCTCCGGCAGGAGAGACCACTCGTGAGACGCAGCCCCTATCCAGCTTAGGGCATCGGCCAGGGTGTTGGAGGCTCCTGCCACGTGAATAGCAAGGAGATCCGCCTCCAGGATGCTCACGAGAGACCATATGCGGAGAGCTTCCCTGCACTAAGGCATGGAGCGCGTCCCGCCCTGGCGGTTTAGGTAGTACATGGTCGTGGTATTGTCCATCTGGACCTGAACCACTTGACCCCATAGAAATGGAGCGAAGGTGGTGAGGGCTAGAGGAACCGCTCGAAGCTCCAGCAGGTTGATATGGCATCGGGACTCCCGAGGGGACCAGAGGCCGTGTGCTCTGTGCTCCCCCAGATGGGCACCCCAACCCATCAGAGAGGCATCGATCGATAGAGAGACCGTCAGCTTGGGGCAGACAAACGGGATGCCCTCCTGCAGATGTGCTGGAATGGTCCACCACTAGAGAGCATTCCACATCCCCTGGGTCACTGTCACTAGCTGATCCAGCGGATCGAAGTGCTGCGACCATTGGCTGGCCAGTCCCCATTGATGGGGACGCATATGCCAACGGGCCCAACGGACCACGCTGGTACAGGCCGCCATGCGGCCCAGGAGGCGCAGGAAGTCCCGGGCAGGGCGCAATTGCCCAACCTGAAATGATTGGGCAAAGGAAGAAAGAACCTCGGCCCTGTCTGCCGGGAGCCGTGCTCTGGCTCGAAGAGAGTCGAGCTCTGCCCCGATGAATTGTATCACCTGCTTTGGCACGAGTTCCGACTTGGCCTCGTTGATGAGGAGGCCAATCTGAGAGCAAACCTGGAGGGCCAGATCTCTGGACTGCTCCACCTCCGCTCTGGAGGGGGCTGCAATCAGCCAGTCAATCAGGTAGGGGTACACCTGGACCCTTTGGCGCCCCAGGAATGCTGTCACCACTGCCATGCATTTGGTGAAGACCCTGGGAGCTAGGGAGAGGCCGAAGGGCATGGCCCGGAACTCATAAAGGGATCCCTCCGCACTGAAGTGGAGGAATCTCTGATGGGATGGATGGATTGGGACATGAAAAAATGCATCCTGAAGGTCCAGTGAACAGAACCACACACCTCGTTCCAAAGATGGGATTATCTGAGCCAGAGTAACCATCCTGAAGGTCCGAGACCTTAGGAACTTGTTCAGGTTGTGTAGGTCGAGAATGGGGTGCCAGCCTCCAGTCCGTTTTGGGACCAGGAAATACCTGGACACAAACCCTGGGTCTGGAGGAGGATCCGCCACCCTCCTGATCACCTCTTTTTCGAGGAGCAGGGCTATATCTGTTTGGCAGGCCGATAGCGAGGCTGCGGACCCCGTGGCCCCCCGAGGGGTGATGGCTCGGAAGGGTGGGGCCTGCTCGAACTCCAGAGGCAGACCCTTTCCTACCACCTCCAACACCCAGCGGTCTGTGGTGATAGCAGACCAGGTGGAAAGGAAGTGGCGGAAGCCATCCCCCCACAGGGGGTACCCAGGGAGGAGTGACGAGGCTGGGGGCGACACCCCTCAACCCATCACTGGGCAGGCTTGGAGGAGGGACCAGCCGAGGGTCCTCCTGGGTCTTTACCTCCCTGCTTCCTGCTCGAGGAAGCCGCGGGCTTGGGTTTGGGATGCCAAGCACGAGCCTGCTGGCCCTGGTGCTGGTGCTGTTGGGCCGGACATGCCGCATGCACAGAAGGACGAAAGGACTTGTGCTGCTTCTGTCGGCGGCCTTTGTCCTTCTGGGCAGAGGTGACCAAGTCCAGATTGGCATTGGACTTCTCGATCCACTGGAGGTAGCCTTCCACTCTAGGGCTGAAGAGGTAGGTCCCCAAGAAGGGGACGTCCGCCAATTTGTGCTGGGTACTCGCCGTGAAGGTGGATATCCTCAGCCATGCTCTGCAGCGCATGGCCACTGCGGCCGCAACTGATCTGGCACAGGAGTCCCCTATGTCCAGAGCCATTTGGAGCTGCTGCTTTGCCACCGCCCTACCCTGGTCCCGAACCTGCCGGACCGTGGTATGCAGGTCGGCCGGGAGATGAGGGATCACCTCATCCAGGGAGCCCATGAGGGCATGGGAGAAGTGTGCCATCAGCACGGCCGAGCTGGCCTGACGGAGGCCAAGGGAGGACACAGCGTAAACCTTGTGCCCAGCATAGTCCAGCTTTTTGGACTCCTTGTCGGGGGGCTTGCCCACATCCCTAGCGTTCCCGGAACGCCGGAAAACGCTGTTGGTGATTAACCCCTCGGGCAGAGGGGTGCTCCGAAAACCCGGGCAAAGAGCCGGTAGGGACCGCATACTTCCTGGCCATCCTGGCTGAGGGCGCAGGGCAGGAAGCAGGCCACTGCCAAAGCTCCAAGGCTTGGCCGACAATGGCCTCAGCCATCGGAAAGGCCTCCATGGGTGAATCCCCTCGGTCCAGTATCTCCGTCAGGGGATACTTCGCCCGTTTGGATACAGGCTCGAGCTGCATCCCAGTGGACTCCGAGATGAGCCGAAGCAAACCCATGAAGGACGATGGGCTTTCGTCCAACGATTGGCCCCCAGAGGACTCCAGGTCAACCGGCTTGGAGAACAGGGAGGAGTTGTCGTCGGACTCCGAGGAGTCCGCGAAGAGCTGCCTAGTGCCTGAGCCACCCTCCACCTGCCGAGATGGTCGGGAGTGAGGGTGACCGACAACCTGTGGGGCAGGCCTTGAGCCGACCGAGAGTCCTTGGTTGGTGCCCCCGATTTCGGTTGTGGAGGCAGAGGTTCCACCACAATCGGTGGGGCAGCAGGTATCGGCCGAACAACTGGCCCAGACTTGGGCACCTCGACTGCAGCAATGGGTTATTTCGGCCGTTCAGGTGACAGCCACTTGATGGCCGGGGACGGCGTCGGCGTTGACTTGCTCCCGGACAAAAGCAACTGCTGCCACATCAGGTCCGCGTAGCATCGACGCAATTTGCGCCGAAGCCTCTCCTCTTCCGAGGAGGAGGACGAGGACAAGCGGTGACGCTGCTTACCTCGGTGCTGAGACTGAAACCGCTGATGTCAGTGGGATCGGCTTGACCGAGAGGATGTCCGAGACCGAGACCCTCGGTGTTTCCAAGGGCGGGCCCGGGAAGGAGCGGGGGACACCCGCTCTTCCCTCGGTTCGGACACCTTAACCGGGGACTGCTGCACCGGGGGTGCAGGCAACTCCTCGGTCTCCACCGGGGGAACCGGCAAAGAAGGGATGTCAGCTTCACCAGTCGACAACCCGTCTGATGGATCAAGAAAAATCTCAACCGTGTAGATGGGTGTCTCGGCCGGCTGGCCTGATGGGGATGCCGTGAGGTCAGTGGCCTTAGCCACAACCTCAATCGAAGTCAACAGTTGGCTGTCCGGGGAAGGGGACCTTCCCGCTCCCACGAATGCCGACGATGGGACTTACCCTTTGAATCCCTCTTTTTGGACCGAGAGGAATGTCCCGATGGCCCCTCTCCCTTCGTGGAAAGGGACTGGCAAAGCTCCTTGAACAAAGTTGAATATGAGGTACCCAAAGAGAGCGGGATAAATGCCGCGGCCGAGGAGGAGGAAGATGCAGCCTGGGCCGCCTCCTCCTCGAGGGTTATCATCTGCTAGAGCTGCTCAGCTGAGCCAGCGGCCGCGGTCACCGCCCAATGGGCCTTCTTCGACTTTACCGGCGGGTAGCGCTCCTCGGGGCACCCAAGTTGTAACCAGGCAGCGCGGTCCTCCAGGACGTTGGCCGAAAACAAACGGCACAACTCGCAGGCCTGCGGGTCGTGCTCTAGGCCGAGGCAGTAGACGCACGTGGAGTGTGGGTCCATCCTGGACATCTTCTGCCCGCAAGGGCACCACCAGAATTCGGGAGTCGATGTGTCCATCGCAGCCGCGAGGGAAAAACTTGACCGAAGTCTTGAAAATTTTAAAACGAGTTTCGGGTGAACCGAAGAATTAGGATCCAGTCTCTTCGCAGAGCGTTAAGGAGGGAACCTGAGCTTCCAAGTGGTAAGGAAGATCTGACGTCATGGGGCGGAACCGAGAGTTTTACCACCCGGATGGGTGGGAGGAGCCAGCTTGAAGACCTTCCGGCAAGATTTAAAGCGGCAAGGAACCTGCCAGACAGTGTGGATGAACAACATATCCATGTCCCTAGAAACCTTATTTTTAGTGGATATTTATTAATTTTGAAGACTACCTGGCATATGTTGGTCAACAGTGGCACTCAAAAGGCACTCATTACCTCATCACCCACTCCTAGGAAAGGCACGCAAGTACCCCTTTGAGAATTCAGTCCCAGATACAGCTGCATATTTTTCCTAGGAGTGTACAGTGAATTATACAAGGCATCTTATAATTTAGAGGTCTGATTGGCTAGCTGGTACCTCCTGAGTATTACAATGTAAGAGGTACCAGTCAGCCGCATGCTCAAGCACCCTGAAAGCCATCTGAACCCCCAAACATGAAAAGGTAAAACTGCCACATTGACTTGCCCACTACACCAGTATGCTAGAGCGCAAGTTTCAAACAGACTCCAGGCAACAGTTCCCAAAACAATTTTACAGCCTCCTGAAACAAGTTAAAAGGAAAAAAAATCTGACAGTGAACTAACGGTAAAACCACCCTCACCTCTTTTGAAAACAGCGACTCCATTCCCCACGAGGTTTTTAGCTGTGAGCTCCTTTGACTCACTGCAAAACAGCGACAGTGATACAGCTTGTGGGCAACTTTTTCAGCTTCCTAACAACATAAACAAAACTACTCTACTCTTGTTTGTCACCACGTAACTCTTCTGGCAGAAACCGTTAGCCACTGCGGCTACGAATCTGCTGTCATTGTTTCATCACTTCAGCTTCAAAGTTCTGTCACCTTTACCAGTCATCTCTTACCTCGATCAACTATGGAGTCAGTCACACCATGCTATATCCCCAAGCTCACCCCTAGCATCGCCAGCTCCAGTAAGGTGTAAAGATAAAAAAAAATCTTGTATAACTAAACCTCACTGTTGACTCTCTCTCTCTCTCTCCCCCGTTGGTTTACTGCTCTCATTATCTACCTTGCTCAAGTCACAGGAGCCACTCACACCATGCTGTCTCCCAGCTAAGTCAGCTAACCCCCAGTATTGACAGCTTTAGTAGCAAATACTGCAAATGTAAAAAAAAAAAGGAAAATAACTTACACAATTAAAAAAATATATATAAACAGAAGCTTCCCATGGATCAGTGTGCACCTCAGATTCTACATAGCAACACAGAACTCTTTTATCTGGTGCAGCAACAAATACAGTAAAATGATTTAAATTAAAAAAACTTTTCTTTAATTTTTTTCCTCTCAAAAGCTAAAGGGGGACACTGTATAATCATAATAAACCACTCAAGGGTGTGGGTTATGCTGGAATTTACCCACACCTGCATGGTTTGGTCATTTGGCTTGTGGCCTTGTGACTGAACCATGCCAGGCGTGGGTAAATCCCAGCATAACCCACACCCTTGAGTGATTTATTGCTTAAATGACTGTTGTCTGAGCACTGTCGATGAGTTACATGTACTTGAAGCTCCAAATATTAAATAAACAGTTCCTCTCAATAATGTTCTGAAACAGTGGTAGGAGTTGGGCAGATCGGAAAGGGGGGGATATCATTTCAAAAACGACTTTAGGCCATGAGAGGAGAGAAGCATGGAAACATACACAATGTCACCAGAAAAAGACCATTGGTCCATCCAGTCTGCCCTACTGTATCCTATGAGTAAACTAGGGTTCATGCCCTCACTCTCCTCTTATGCTTTGCCATACTGCTACCCCTCTGAGTAACTATAAATCCCTGAACTCTGTTCCAGTTTTAAACCACTGATGTTATTACATCTACCATATCAGCTGGTAGGCTGTTCCATGACTCAACCACCCTCTCTGTAAACCGGTCTGCTCATCTCTTGCTGCTTTTAGTTTACCTACAGCCCTCCCCACCATGACTTGCCCCCTGTCACAGCCTTCCCTTACACCGACCCGGAGATCCCTTTCCTAACAGCTACTTTTTTGCCCCGACTTTGCACCTTTAGCACCCCTCCAACTCTCCCTCTCATCCTTATTCCATCAAGAGACTATAATACATACCTGACTGCAATAATACTCATGACCTCCTACCCCAGATCCTTTCGGGCTTCTATGATTTTCAATGCCCTATTTCCATCCTATCAGCGCTACTCCAGTGCACAATCGCCCCTTATCTACCCCCCACACAGGCGCACAACCCTATTCAGAATTAAACTGCTATGCAGATGGTTCATGAACTTAATCTTCCTGTCACTAATCTGCGCAGGAAATATTGAACTAAACCCAGGCCCCTCACAGTTCATAACTGCACCAGCCAACTTCGCATCCTTAAATGGGCTTAAGTACTTACACATTAATTTGTGCAGCCTAGTGAAAAAACTTGATCTCATCCAAACATGGATCTCCCACTCAGACCCTGATATCCTGGTCCTGAGACCTGGCTAAAAAAACTCAACAACCGACACTGCATTATCCATCCCTTCCTTCAACCTCTTCCGATGTGACAGACCTACTAGGGGTGAGGTGGTGGCAATCTACATCAAAGACAGATTTACAGTATCTGATACTGCTCCTGCCATTGTACCCAAGGAGTTTGAAGCCCTGACTTTAAATCTGTCACTATCCCCCATGGGAACCATTACAATAATAAGTTGTTACAGGCCACCATCTGCGGGTCTGGAGCTCCTGAACTATCTGCGATCCGTATCTGATGTAAGACAGAATGAAATCACTATCCTTGGTGACTTCAATATTGACTGGCTAAAAAACTGTAACCCCTGCCATAAGCTTAAGGAGTTCTGCGATGAATCCGGCTTCTCTCAACTTGTCCTTGAAGTCACTCGTCCAAACCTCAAATCCCCCTAAAATGGATCCCTAATTGAACTAATCCTCACAAACAGACCCCATAAATTTACCCACGTAGCTGTATTTAACAACGATGTCGGCGACCACTCTGCCATGGCCAGCATCAGAGGTCAACCCCCACTCAAGCCAGCAATTATATTCACCTGGAAGAGGAGCTTCCGTAAATTTAACTTGGTACAATACCTATCAGACCTCAGAGGCATTGACTGGACTGACTTCTATCTGGCCCCATGCATTAACACCACTGCTTCCTTCTTCAATAACATACTAACTAACATCATCAACAAACATGCCCCCATGATTAAATGTAGGGTCCAGAAGTTTTCCTGCCCCTGGTTCACACCTGAGATGAAAGCAGCATTAAACAAGAGGGATCATCTCTGGGCCACAGTCAGATGAACAAAACTTCCGGCAGACTGGGTTGCCTTCAGAACCTGTCAGAATGCTTGCACCAAATTGATCAGATCCACAAAGGTGAATTACTATTTATCTGCCTTCAACTCAGCCAAGGGTAATTCTACCAAATTCTGGCAAATCATTAAGTCAGCAGAGGGTCACAAATCCTCCTCCTTGCACAGCAAGATCTTGATCAACGGTAATACCCTCTCAAATAAGTCCAACATCTACATGGTTGCAATGACCACTTTGCTATAGCAGGCCTGTCCTTTGATACCTCCAAAGCAGCCACACTCACCACCGGCCTGCCTAATACTACATCAGCCACTCTCACCAACAACTTCTCCTTTACTCCATTTCAACAGAAAGAAGTTGAGGACCTCCTTCTCCACATCGACACTAACAAAGGTTCAGGTTCAGACAGAATAAAACCTATCTTCCTTAAAGCTGGCTTCCATTACCTCACAGCTCCCATACTGCACTTGTTTAACCTGTCCATTAATACCAGTTTGGTTCCCGACGCATGGAATGTGGCCCAGGTCATACCTCTGTTCAAATCTGGTGACCCTATGGATCTGAACTACCACCCCATATCCATTTTACCTCTACTGCCTAAACTCCTCGAAAAATTGGTAAATTCCCAGTTAAGAGACTATCTAGAAACTACTAATCTAATATACCCTACTCAATCTGGATTCAGGCAACCCCACAGCACCACCACGGCCCTGGCCTCTGTTACCAACAACTGACTACTCTCCATGGATAAGAAACATGCAACAGGCACAGTCTTGCAAAGCCTTCAATATGGTTGACCATGCTTTACTTCTCAACACTTTACACTGCCACAGCATCTCCGGCAATTCACTATCTTGGTTCAAGAGCTACCTGGCTGATAGACGGCAACAGGTAAAAGCTCATGGTTCACTCTCTCCGCTCCTTCCCATTAAGAGATGCATACTGCAAGGCTCAATTCTTGTACCTCTACTCTTCATGATCTACATCAACTCTATTAATAATAACATCACTAAAGCAAAGCTTCATCTATTCGCAGATGATACTGTGATCTACCTCTCCAGGCCTTCAATTTCCAGTGTCCAAATGGAACTCCAATCCCAGTTCAATCTTCTCCAACTCAGACTGGCGCAATCCAAACTCCTTCTAAATGCCAAAAAACAAAAGCCATGTACTTCTATTCCAACCAGATCGCTTCCACCATGAATGCCCTATCATCACTACCCCCCATCAGGACTCTCCTAGGCAATGATCCTGAGGTAGTCAACAACTTCAAATACTTGGGCTCGTCCTCGACCAACACCTAACTTTTGCTGCCCACATTACTTCCCTCACAAAAAAACTGTGTCAACGCATTGGTTTCTTCTATAGGAAAAAAATCACTATTTACGGCCGAGGCCAGACTATGGCTAGTTCAGACAACCTTTATGCCACTCCTCGACTATGCAGACATTGTCTATGGCTGATGCTTGAACTCCCTACTTCACCAACTGGATGCTCTCTATCACAGAGCTATTCATTTCATTTCCAATGCACACCGTTGTATGCATCACTGTGAGCTATATACCCAAGTAGGCTGGTCCTCCCTATCGACTAGACGCCTCATCTGCTCCCTCATCTGGTTACATAAATCCCTTCAGTCTAAGCTCCCCCTATGCATCTCAACTCTCTTCTGCCAAACTGCCAGCTTATACTCACTATGGAGAAATAAGTACATTATGTTAGAAGTACCCTACTTCCGTACACGGCTTGGTGATATGGCCATAAGTCATGCCCTTCTGGCTGCTTGGAATAAAGCACAATCCTGTCTCAAACTTCCAAATCTCATATCCCTATGCAATTTCAAAGTGCTAGTCTCCAACAAAATTAGTGACGCCTGTGTATGCCACTGAGCCCTCTTCTCTCTCACTTAATCCTTCCCTTTCCGATCTCTCCCTCCTTTATCACTCTCCCCCTCACTTTAACGTCTTTCCCCACTACCCCTCCCCACTCTCACCCCCTCCTCCCCTAGTTCACCTTCTTATACTATACTCCCTCACCCCTCCCTAGCATTCCATCCCATCCCAAGCTCCCCTACTTCCCTGCTCTCCCGGTGCCTTCTGCCCCACCTTCCACCCCCCTCAATCACTCCTCTGCCATCACCTTTTCACCCTACCCTGCCCTTCACCCTCAACATCCTTCCCCTCTAATATCCCCCACTTCCCTGCTCTCTTCTGTGCCTCCTGCCCCACCAACCACTACCTCCTCCCCTCATCTGCTACCACACTCTCCCCTGATTCACCCCCTCCACCTCACCCTCCTCTGAAACTCCCTACAGGTCCATTGCCTCATACCAAATCTGTCACTGTTTATCCCTTTGCTCTGTCTCATGTTCTCACCTTTCTTATCCTTTGCATTTCTTTAATCCAACTATTCAGCACACCATGGCATGAACTTGTGTATATAGGTATTTACTGTACATATCCTTGCGAAGCTTACTGTTATTGTTACTCACTCGTTTACCTTATTGTTGTTATCCTCCCTACTGAATGTATAATTGTTGATTATGTTTTCAGCTTTCTTAGTCGCTCAGGACCTCCTTGTAAATGAGCTTGCTCAACAGAGTATCTCCTGCCAATAAACGTTGACTTGACTAAAACTTTCTCACGTCCTTCCAGACTCTTCCCTGTCAGCTTCAATTCATGTCCCTGTGTTTTTTGGCTCGCCACTTCTGCTAAATAATTGCTAACAGTTTACCTTAATTATTCCTTTCAGGAACATGAAGGTTTCTGTCATGTCTCCCTTCTCCATTCTGGCCTCCATTCTGGATCTAGAATTCTATATTCTGTGACATAAGCCATTCCTCACAGGATCTAGCCAGTCGTCCCAGAATCATTATGGTTACCCTGCACTGCACTGTCTCAGCCTGTCTTTGTCTTTTCTTAGGTGGGGACTCCAGAAATGTGCACAGTACTACAGAAGTAGCTTCAACAGTGCTTTACATTGAGGTAGTATTATCTCAAGTCTCCTGCTATCAAAATCCATCCCAGTACACCCCAACATTCTCCTAGCCTTCTTCTCACACAAAGCACTGTTCAAGCCTTTTACAAACTTTGAAATGTATCCAGTATTTTAGAATAAAGGGTGCACCTTACTGAGACGATGAAATCATAACACACTCCAGTTCAGAAGAAAAGGGTTTCAAAGCACTAGTCTCCAACAAAATTGGTGACTCCTGCATATGCCATTCAGCCCTCTTCTCTCCCACTCAATCCCACCCTTTCTTATCTATCCTTCCGTTATCGCCCTCCCCCTCACTTTAATGTCTTTCCCCACTACCCCTCCCCACTCTCACCCCCCTCCTCCCCTAGTTCGCCTTCTTATACTCCCTCGCCCCTCCCTAGCATTCCATCCCTCCCCCAGCTCCCTTACTTCTCTGCTCTCCCCAATGCCTTCTGCCCTACCTCTGCACTCCTTCAATTTAGAAAAAGTTTTTCTTTTATTTTAAAGTTTAAAATCTTGCAGCAGCAGCAGCAGTTCCCAAATGTTGGCTCATAGCTCATACAACACACAGTAATTCCACAGTCCAGCAGAGGTATTTAAAACACAAACTTTGCAGCATAATATGCCACAGGCTATCGGCCAGCCAAATGCTCGAGCAACCACACATTTACATTTCTGCGACACAAATGATGCCTTCCTCAGAACAAGTGTTGCTGTGAAACACTGTTCCTTTTAAATGTACCAGTTAAAGGAACATACACTCTCTAAGGTGCTGTGAGCAAAGTGCAAACGTACTCATGCAAAAAGTGCTCACATGCAGAAGTGCTAAAATACACACAAAACAAAACACAGACATACACCTGGAACCCAAATCACAGACACTTATGAACAGGCAAATATGCATTACTGGCAGAGAACAAATTCATTTCAGGCTATGTAGGGAGACAAAGTCATTCAGTCCATTAGGTCTGACTGTGTCCAAAGTTATACTCCAAAAAGCTTCTCTTCTTAACAGTTTATTTTTCAGACTGCTTCCTCTTTTATCAAAAGTCATCTTTTCAATCCTAAGAATTGTAGCACACAGCAGAGGAGGTATGTCTAGCACAGAAAAATGACCTTGCAATGCTATACAATTCATTATTAATATAGATGGCATGTTTATGTTCAGCAATTCATAATTTAAGTGCTCTTTTTGGCTGGCCAATGTACTATATCCCACACGGGCATGTAAAAGCATACACAACTAATTCCGTGCTACAGTTAATAAAATGTTTTATCGCAAAGCATTTCTCAGTACATGGACGTGTAAAAGAGTCCATATTTCTAGTATTATTACACTGTGAACAGTGTCCACATTTGAAACTTCCAAGTGGCGGTTTTGGCAACCAAGTTTCTATTTCTGGTTTAGGTAACAGACTGTGGAATAGTGAGTCTCTCATATTACAGCCCCTCTTATAGGTCATTCTTGGCTCAGTTTTACTGATCTCATCAAATTGTTTATCTCTCCGTAATATTTGCCAGTGTTTTCTTACAATTTCTGTCACACAGTGAACTTTAGGGAAATATTGTGTTACAAATGAAATAGTGGATTCCTTTTTACTTACTTGTTCTCTATTTCCAGTAATAAGTTCTGTGCAATAAGTATTTTTTGTATTTGTGTACGCTTTCTCTATACATTGTTTTAGATAGTTTCTAGCCTCAAACCACTTTGCCATATCTATGCTTTGTTTCTCAAAATCATTTTCCACTAAACATGTTCGTTTTACCCATAAAAACTGTCCCTTTGGAATATTTTGAATCAGACCTTTCGGATGACAACTTGTACCCTCAAGAATTGTATTTCGTGCCATTGGCTTTCTGTACATTCTACATTCCAATTGATTTCCAGACTTAAAAATTGTCAAATTGTGAAAATGTATTTCTTTTGTGTCCCACTCTGATGTCAATTTCAGATTAGAATTAGTAGAGTTAATGTATTCTAAGAATAGCTGTAAACCTTCTGCTGTTCCTCTTTACACTACAAAACAATCATCTATGTAACGTTTCGAAGTTAACAATTTCCACATTAAGAAATATGTCCCCCTTTTGACATCATATATGAAAGAAACAAACCATATGTGCAGTGCAATTGCAGAAATGACAGTTAAAACTAATGACATTCTGGTTAGTATTGACGTTGAATGTCTACACAAATATACCCCATGAGGGAGGGTTAGAAGCTATATCAAAAGCTCTAAGCAATAGACCCAACGACGTCACACCACCAACAGAATTCACAGTAAACTGTGCTAGAACTGTACTGGAATCTCATTTTTTTTTATTTTCAATAATAAATAGTTTACACAGATTAAAGGAACAAGCATGGACACTACATTTGCCCCAAATCTAGCAAATCTGTATGTGGGACAGTGGGAAAGTATGTTTATTTTTGATGATAATAATCCATTTACTGAAAATATCATAACTTGGAAATGTTACATAGATGATTGTTTTGTAGTGTGGAGAGGAACAGGAGAAGATTTACAGCTATTCTTAGAATACATTAACTCTACTAATTCTGATCTGAAATTTATATCAGAGTGGGACACAGAAGAAATCAATTTTCTCATTTTGACAATTTTCAAGTCTGGAAATCAGTTGGAATGTACAGAAAGCCAAAGGCACGAAATACAATTCTTGAGGGTACAAGTTGTCATCCGAAAGGTCTGATTCAAGATATTCCAAAGGGACAGCTTTTACGGGTAAAACAAACATGTTCAGTGGAAAATGACTTTGAGAAACAAAGCACAGATATGGCAAAGCGGTTTGAGGCTAGAAAATATCCAAAACAATGTATAGAGAAAGCGTACACAAATGCAAAAAATACTAATCGCACAGAACTTATTGCTGGAAATGGAGAACAAGTAAATAAAAAGGAATCCACTATTTCATTTGTAACATAATAGTTCCCTGAAGTTCACTGTGTGACAGAAATTGTAAGAAAACAATGGCAAATATTACGTGGAGATAAACGATTTGATGAGATCAGTAAAACTGAGCCAAGAATGACCTATAAGAGGGGCTGTAATATGACAGACTCACTAGTCCACATTCTGTTACCTAAACCAGAAATAGAAACTTGGTTGCCAAAACTGCCACTTGGAAGTTTCAAATGTGGACACTGTTCACAGTGTAATAATACAGTGATTAATATGGACTCTTTTACACATCCACGTACTGGGAAACGCTTTGTGATAAAACATTTTATTAACTGTAGCATGGAAGGAGTCGTGTATGCTCTTACATGCCTGTGTGGGATATATTACATTGGCCAGACAAAAAGAGCACTTAAATAACGAATCGCTAAACATAAAGATGCCATCCATATTAATAATGAATTGTATGCTATTGCCAGGCATTTTTCTGCTGTTAGACATACCTCCTCTGCTGTGCTACAATTCTTTGGGATTGAAAAGATGACTTTGGATAAAAGAGGAGGCAGTCTGAAAAATAAACTGCTAAGAAGAGAAGCTTTTTGGATTATAACTTTGGACACAGTCAGACCTTATGGACTGAATGACTCTGTCTCCCTACATAGCCTGAAATGAATTTGTTCTCTGCCAATAATGCATATTTGTCTGTTCATAAGTGTCTGTGATTTGGGTTCCGTGGTGTATGTCTGTGTTTTGTTTTGTGTGTCTTTTGGCACTTCTGTATGTGAGCACTTTTTGCATGAGTACGTTTGCACTTTGCACACAGCACCTTAGAGAGTGTATGTTCCTTTAACTGGTACATTTAAAAGGAATAGTGTTTCACAGCAATACATGTTCTGAGGAAGGCATCATTTGTGACGCAGAAATGTAAACGTGTGGTTGCTCGAGCATTTGGCCAGCTGATAGTCCACAGAGTATTATGCTGTAAAGTTTGTGTTTTAAATACCACTATTGGACTATGGAATTACAGTGCGTTTTATGAGCCATGAGCCAACATTTGGGAACTGCTGCTGCAAGATTTTAAACTTTAAAATAAAAGAAAAACTTTTTCTAAATCGAAGGAGTGCTGACCACTTCCTTTTCCTCTAAACTGGATTGTGTTGTGAGTCTCCTAGCCTTGTTGTAGGCCTTGTTGCATTGGCTGGACAATAGGGGTAGGTGAAGTATGTCTAGTACAGGTCATATAATTTTCCAATGGAAGTAGAAAATGAAAAATCTCTTTTTTTTTTTTTTTTTGCAGAGTCCCGGCCACAAAACGGATGAATTGGAACTTTGTGCATTCTTGTGATGGCAAACTGTTGTTGACAAGGTACAGTTTTCTCCACAAAATGCATGTTAGAGAGCAGGTCACATTGGTGATTTGCTGTTCAAAAGGTTAGTTGCATAGTGCGTGCTACTGCAAAACATTTCTCTGCAGGAGTCTTGTATTGCATAGTAAATAGAGTGACAGCAGGAGTCAGATGTGTCTCTCTGATTGCTGAACACAATCCAATTGTGTCAAAAAACACACAGTAGTTACTGCAAAAATACAGTATCTGTAGAGTTTCAGTGCTGAGACCTTGTAGGAGGCATGTGAGATTATATGTGGATAGAAAACATTTTTGCACACATTTTGAGAGGTTTTATTCTGCTTATTCTGAGTTGATCTGAGTGCATCTAAGCTGAATTCAATGGGGAAGTAGGAAGTCAGCTCCCAGATTCAGTTTTATGTGACTTATGGTTTTAAACTCTTAATTATTTTTCTACCAGAGCAGGTTTTTGTTTTATGGTCTGTGTTGCTGACCAGTGATTGTGAGTGGCCACTGCCACCATCTTTGCAATTCTGGAAGTGAAACAAACAGAATAGAAAAAGAAATAAGTGCCTTAGCTGGCATTTGAACCCAGGCTGCCCAGAATACATTTCGTTGTGCTACCAGATATACCACCAAGGCAATTGGAAACCTGGGACTCCCAGAAGCACCTTACTCTTTCTCTAATGTATAACCTGGTGCTCTACAGATAATTATTTTTTTTGTCACAAGTGTGCAGTGTGCATATATGGAACTCAAATAGAAAAAAAAAAAGAAATAAGTGCCCTCATTGGGATTTGAACCCATGTCACTCACAATACCTTTCTGTTGGGCTACCAGCTATACTACCAAGTCAACTGCAAAACCTGGAACTCCCAGAAGCACCTTACTCTTCCTGTAATGCACAGCCTTTTGCTGCACAGATAATGTATTTTTTATTCACAGGGGTACGCTGTGCATATATGGAACCCTAACAAACAGAAGAAGGAATGGTATTCTGGGCAGCTGAGGTTCAAATCACAGCTAATGCAATTATTTGTTTCTCTCTTCTGTTTGTTTGGGTTCTATAAATGTACACCGCACTCTTGTAAACAAAAGAAATTAATTTATCTGTGCAGCAGCAGGTTGTGCATTAGAGAAAGAGTAAGGTGTTTCTGGGAGTCCCTGGTTTCCAGTCGTCTTGGTAGTGTAGCTGGTAGGGCAACAGAAAGGTATTCTGAGCAGCCTAAGTTTAAATCATGGCTAAGGCAATAATTTTCTCTCTTTTGTTTGTCTGGTTCCATATATGCACACCACACACTGATAGGAGAAGTTTATAGTAAAGAAATGGATAATGGGCTTAATTTAGGCATGAGAGAAAGATACAGTACAAGAGAGAGTTGACAGAGGGAAACAAGATGGAGAGAGAGTCTGGGAGCCACCAGACTTTCAGGGATCCTAGCAAGGCCTATACTGTTTTCTCCTAGTTGCTAACAGGGAAGCCCCAGAATGTTTTTGAACCACCACAGAATGGGTAAGGGGCACCATAGGGGTTCTCCTTCTTGAGAGACCACCTGGTGTCAAGCTGGCCTGAGAACAGTCCCCTTGAACCATGAGGGAGTCCCTGACTGGGGGCATTAATGGAGGGTGTGCCCATGCCAAGGAAGTAGCACACACAGACAGGCAACATGCTGCTGAAAAGGTAGGAGATGCTGCATCTCCAGATTGCCCATAATGTACAGTATGAGTGTAATGAAAATGTGGGTGGGTGCTAACAGACTCCATGCACTGCTTCTATAGCCCTCCACGGTCCAGGCCTGAACTACCAAGATGCTGAGAACAGATCTATACTATTACCAACAATGCTTTGAAGCAGCAAAACTTATTTGTGCATAAAAGGGGGAGGTCATTACTAGCTGAACATCAGGACACCAACTCCTTCACAAAAATGTGAGAACTCTGCAGTATATTATGCCTGCCTGGCTTTTATAGCCACATGACCTAAGGGGAGAATTTAAATGCACAGATAAGCCTAATCCAATTTCAGACCAAAAAAGACAGTCATGTAGTCCTGTATATAAGTTGGATACAAATGTGGACTGCCTGCTATGATAAAGCAAATGCGAGGTACAAGTGGGCTAGAGTAATCATACACTCCATGACAGAGGGCCTCACCTGCCACAGTGCTGATGCCAGCTGTCCTATGAGAGGAGAGTGCTGGTGGAACCTCTCTGGTAGTGGTGCTGTAAGTGAGATTTGAGTGCTGGTAGAGCCTTTCTCAAACTCATGCCTTTGGATTTGGCGAAGGGACACAGGTATACCACAGACTACCTCAGAGGTGAATGAACTAAGGTCCGTGAACCTCACTGTAAACAGCAATACACTTTCACAGTTTATTATAAAGTAAATCCATATGTGTGCTTCAGTACAGTTTCGTGTGGTTATTGGACACAGAAGCCCTATATCCAAAGCCAGTACAGCCACTATAAGGCCACAATCAGGGAGCACATATAAATGTCATTGTAAGGGACCCTTATGTAGAGCATTACTCCTAGACAGGGAGGGTCCTGTTCATCACCCTATGAGATCAAGATGCTCCCTGACTGCGCTGGTATTGTCCACAAATCAGCATGAGGAGGTCACAGAAATATTTGTTTAGAAACAGTACTGCAAATCTCACCCTGCAGTAGTCCAGTCAGTTACCAATTAGTTTGCTTCTTAGACTGCTCCTAAAAATACAGTGCTCCCTTTTTATCTGCCAGCCTCCATACATCCTAAATTTTGGTGGATAAGAGGGTGGCAGATAATAGAAGGTGGAAGTTAAAGGGGAAGATAAAATGTTTGGAAAATGGGACAGGAGTTCACACTGGTAGTAAGGCAGGGTAGCAAACAAAGGGGAAGCGGATAAACGAAGGAGCGCTGTATACTGCATTAATAACTACGTCACAGATAAGAGCACCAAAACTTTAATCAATAAAAAATGGATAATCATCCTTAAAGGAGACAGTAGAGCAGTTGTGGCTTAAATATGAGTGCTTGTTTTTTGTCCCCATCTTTAATAAACATAATTTATGTAATATTTTGTGTGCCCTGTTATCAATTATTTGGTTTTCAATGCTTGGTATAGGGTAGTGACTAGTTGTGAAGTAGGTCCTCAATGTTCTTTTATTGCTCAATCCCGCAAGACAGAATGCGCTGTCTTCTGATGATGACTCTGTGCATTCTATCTGCACATGGTTCAAGCACAGTGGATGAGTTTTCACATAGAAACATAGAATTTGATGGCAGATAAGGACCAATTGGCCCACCTAGTCTGCCCATTTCCCTACCTAACGGATCAGCTGCAGATCCTAGTTAACCAACAGCCTACTTCTTCCTACCCCAACCCCCTAGAATTGCCTTATGTCTGTCCTATGCATTCTTGAATTCCCCCACTGTTTTTGACTCTACGACCTCCTCAGGAAGGCCATTCCATGCATCTACAACCCTCTCTGTGAAGAAATACTTCCTCACATTACCTCTGAGCCGTCCCCCCCTCTATCTTCAAATTGTGCCCCCTTGTTCTTGCACGTCTTTTTCTGAAAGATGCTACCCTCTTGAACTTTGTTGATTTCCTTGAGGTATTTGAAAGTTTATATCATGCCCACCCCTTTCCTTGAGGCTATACATCTTAAGCTCTTTTAGTCTTTCTTCATATGTCTTCTGGTGCAGACCCTGCACCATTTTGGTTGCCCTCCTTTGAATAGCCTCCACCCTGCCTACGTCTTTGTGGAGATGGGGTCTCCAGAACTGTACACAGTACTACAGATGTGGTCTTATCAACTGTTTGTACAGAGGGCCAACAAGTTCCTGTTTTCTGCTGGTGATGCCTCTCCCTATGCATCACAGTATCCCCCGAGCCCTCCTTACTGCCTTCTCATATTGCTGGCCCACCTTTAGGTCATCTGATATGACTAACCCCAGGTCCCTTTCCATTTTTGTTGTTGTCAGTATCTCACCCCCAATTATGTACTCTTCCCCTGGGTTTTTGTTTCCCAGGTGCATTATTTTGCACTTCTTTGCGTTGAATCTAAGCTGCCATACATTTGACCATTCCGCCAACCTTGCCAAGTCCCTTTTCATCTTTTCCACACCACCCTGCATATCAACCCTGTTGCAGATCTTTGTGTCATCTGCAAAGAGACATACTTTCCCCTTCCAGTCCCTCTGCAATGTCACTTATAAAGACATTAAAAGGGACCGGCCCCAGTACTGAACCCTGTGATACCCCACTAGTAACCCCCCTTTCTTCACTGTGGACTCCATTTACTATTACCCGCTGTGTCCTGTTGTCCAGCCAGTGTTTTACCCAGGCTACCACCCTGGGACCCACTCCCAGGCTGGCTAATTTGTTTATTAATCTTTTGTTTGGGACTGTGTCAAGTGCCTTGCTAAAGTCTAGGCAGGCCATGTCCATAGCCCCTCCCTGGTCTACTACTTTGGTCACCCAGTCATAAAACTCAATTAGATTTGTCTGACATGACCTTCCTGCTGTGAATCCATGCTGCCTTGGGTCATGTGCCCCACTGGCTTCTAGGTACTCAACAATTCTTTCCTTCACAAGTGATTCCATCATTTTCCCTACCACTGAGGTCAAACTGACAGGTCTTTAGTTTCCTGCCTCTGTCTTGCTCCCATTTTTGTGAAGGGGGAATCACATCTGCCCTCCTCCAGTCCTCAGGTATCACACCATCCTCCCATGATTTATTAAAAAGGGTAGTCAGTGGTGTTACTAGTTCTTCCCTTAGTTCTTTTAGAATTCTGGGGTGAATCCCATCAGGCCCCATTGCTTTATCCACCTTCAGTTTTAAGAGTTCTTTCAGAACCCTTTCTTCTGTGAAAGGACTGATATCAACCCCCCTATCCAGAGTGCTTCTATTCACTGGATTAGGTATCTCCCCCTGCTTTTCCATTGTGAATACTGAGCAGAAGTATTTGTTCAATATCCCTGCTTTTTCACTGTCGCTCTCTGCCCAACCACCTTCCTCTTTATTCAGCCTCAGTATCCCTGCCTTAGTCTTTCTTTGCTTCCTAATGTACCTGTGAAAGGTTTTATCCCCCCTTCTTAACCAAGTTGGCTATATTTTCCTCAGTTTGGGCCTTTGCTATTCTGACTGCCTTCCCCGCTGCCTTCTGCTTTAACTGGTACAGTTCTCTGTCCTGCTCCTTCTGTGTTTCCTTATACTTCCTGAATGCTATCTTTTTCTCTCTTACCTTCCCCGCCACTTCTTTTGTGAACCATAATGTTTTTTTCTTTCATTTTGATTTGTTTATTTGCTTCACACAAAGGCTTGTTGCCTCTGTGATGGCAGTTCTGATGTTTCCCCATTGTTGCTCCACCCCACCTTCTTGCCTGTTTACTAATCTGTTTCACATACACTTTCTTCAAAAGCAGTAGTTTGTGAAAGAATACTTTAAATAGTCAAATAGCTACTTCGTCTATCGAAATTAACCAGAAATTAATTTAACTATTAGCTTCTCAAAAAGGATGTTGATCTGTGGAATTGTTGGGGTCCATGTCAATTCACTCCCAACTTGCTTCGGCGACAGTTTACTCCCATGACAACCCGCCCCCTCAACAATTCACTCCCTACAGGAATTAAATTACTGGCTTGCGGGAACATTTTCTTTACTGACAGCCAGTTGTCACAGAGCGAAATGAAAATGCCATTTACCCTGACATTGTTCAGTAGTTGGGAAACATACCTGGTGCATAAGGGGTCTGCAATACAAGGTATGACAGTGGGTGGGTCGAGTTGGACGGAAGAATGAGTTCCAGGAATCGAAGGCAAAGTGCCTGTAGCACATAAGGTACTGTTTTCAATTTTTCAGGGAATCTTGCAACTTTTGATCAGCCTCCTGAAATGTAATGAGATAGGGTTCCCATGGAGTAGAAATAGTCAGCAGCAGACTGTCAGTTCACTGGGGAATAAGCCCAGTATTGCTTTTTGACATTACAGAACAGTGTACCAATTTTCTGAACTCTCTCCCTTCTCCTGCTCTCCCAAAGAAAGCCCATCCCTCGGTCTTGTGTGTAAAAACCCCGTCTAGTACCCATTTGTAAAACCTGCCAGCCGTCATCAGTAGCTCAGCACCGCCTGGGTAAGTCCTGGGACAAAACATGAGTTTTTGTGTGGAGGCAAGTCTCATTGTCAGGAGAGGGGTTAATGATAAACAAACATCACAGCTGAGATTAAAAATCTGGGCAACCAACCTGAGAGGAGAATTGGTTCCATAAATATAGGTCAAAGTTCATTCTGCACTGGAGCAGCTTTTATTGTGAGAGTCAGGATTTTCTGTATTCTAACCCTGAGGTGGCTTCACTATAATAGTTCATTGACTGGCAGCTCGTTGGTCTGCGGGGTGGGTAGCTGCAATTTCTCATGCTCTCAGGTATTACGGGGGAGCGGAAAGTGCAGGGGATGAATTGACGTTGGAGTGTATTGACCGGAACAAAATGACGGGAGCGAATTGTCATGCTCCCATAATTTTTTATTTGAAACTGACCTTCTGCTGGCTAGCTGTACACAGTTAAACTTTACTTTCTGCTGGCTAGCTGTACACAATCAGTCATCTAGCAAGCACAAAGAAAATGAAAACATAAACTAATAAAACTGTTATCCATCCGACACAGTGAAGTATCTGTAGGACAGTTACTGGTGTGGAGGCTCTTTACTTTGTGCAGCTGCTGCATGTTACTGTAACCCCACCCACACACACCCATACTAAACTAAGTATAGGGACTTGTACTGTATTTAATCTTTGCTGTGACCTCGCAACACATTTTCTGTCTGTCAACAAGCAAGTAGGAAAGTCATTACATTTCAAACTGAAAGCAGAGCCTCAGCCGGGCTCACTGACATGAAGAACTGAGTCAACTGGTCCCAGCACTGATTCATTCGGGGTCCAGGCACCCTTAGCTGGAGAGCCATATGGAGATTCAGATTGTATATGGGGAGGGGGTGAACAATTGGCAAAGTTGCATTAGGATTTCCTGGACTAAAGAGAGTGCATGGTTTCCAGTCCAAAACAACTCTGAATACAGATTCTGTACTCCACAGGATAGCCGATTGAAATGTATACTTAGTTTCCTGTACATTCCGGATACTTTTGCCAACTCAGCATGAGACTGACATCCGAACAAATTAATTTTTAAGTCTTCAGGATAAAAGGTAAGAAAATTGGTAGAGCAATTAAAAAAAAAAGTAACACACAGTGCCAACTATATTGACAAGGTCTGTACAGTTATACCGAGAACTCATATCCTAATAAATCTTTGTAATACTGATATACAGTATATGTTTGCTGAGTGAAAAAATAGACATGCCCAGTTGCGAAGAGTATGAAGAAATTTTATTTGAGTGTGTGTATGTGGAGATGTGGGAGGGTTGGGGTAGGATGGCAATAAACACCAATATTTACATAGCTAGTAAGACACAGAAGAAAACAATATATTACTATGGTAAGAAACAACCAAAACTATTAATTAATAAAAAATATATATTAGCTTAACTACACAGAACACAGCTTCTCACTCAATGTTACTGACAGTCATGGCTGACAGGATGAAACTGCAGCGCATGTGTCAGGCTCATGCTGTCTCAGCAAGGCACCACAGACTAGCACAACTCAATACATCCGCAGATTCCTTGGCTTGTTCATAGTAGCTCGTTGCTCTCAGATAACTGATTCATGACTGTCTCATCAGTCATATTGCATATTACTAAAAATGTTTCTAAAATACAAGTTTATTCTATTTGGGATTATCACCAAGGCCACTGTTTTTCGGTTTTAACCGGAAAATCCGGTAAAATTCCGGAATTAGGGCTGCCTGAAAACCGGTAAAAATGAAGATTTCATGGAATCTGGCATTTTCTATCAGATCAGTAAATCTATAAAAAAGTGTGTTTTTCTTTTAATTCCTTCCTGTACTATTTTCAGTTTGCTTTATTTAATGCTCTGTATATTAAGCCTTCTTTAATTCTGATTATTTATGCACATACTAAAAAAATGATAACAGAATCCCGGTAAAATCCGGAAATTGGAGTAATAATCACCGGCAAAATTCCAGAATCTTAAGTCTTGAAAACGGAATTTAATTGTTTTAATCACCGTAAATCAGTGGCCTTGATTATCACATCTAAATCCATCTGATAGTATATGTTGTTGGAGATCAAGATCAAGCCACACAGTTAAACATTAAACTCATTTCCTGTCCTCGTTAAGTAATACTTGTAACTCATATATTTTTACTGCTACTTAGAAAAGGGCTTAATAGAACGTATTGATTGCAAAGGATGAAATGCAGTGGTAGGGAGAGCAAAAATAATTTTTACTTCCTCAATTTTTTTTTTCTTAGTTGCTGCCACAGACATCTATTTGCTAGACCTGACGGATGGGTCAAGATAGTGGTCAAAGTTGGCTCCATGAAGTACATCACATTCTTAGTCCTGTTTCTAAAGCTTCTCTTAAATCCTACTAGCACTAACTATGGTAGATTTGTCCTGCAACAAGGCAAGTTATTAATTTGCATAGAATCTTTTAAATCATCAAATTCAAAACACTTTAAGAGCTAGTAGCACCAGCAATAATGTACAGAACATGTGATCCATTTTTAAAATAACCAGCTGTTATTATGTTGGCTTGCTGCGCTTGCGAGGCAGTCAACATACTGGGAGAGTGGAGATTTGGAGGCGCGGCTGCTGTTGGGCGAATGCAGGGCACGCATCAGTAGGTGCGTCCCTCATTTCCCAATCAGCCTGCATGCTTTACCCACACCATGCATACATAATGGGCGAACACATCAAAACAAAGTACGCTGCAATCGTCTGCATAGCGGTCCTTTATGACGTGCCGCTGCCATTATACCCATAGTCAGCGAGCGGCAAACCCCACCCCGTGTTTGTGTGCCGACAGAGAGCCCTCCCGTCGGCATCCCCCGCAAATGTGGAATGCTGAGAGGGTGCCCAATCCCTCGGCTTGCACTCCCCTCATATTACGCCGCCAGGGAGCCACTCCCGTCGGCATCACCAACTGCTGAATGCCGAGGGGTGCCCAATCCCGGCTCGCTCCCTGGCTTTATTTGCGGCGGGGTGCCCCAATCCCCAACGACATTACCCCGTGTTGTGTGCGACAAGGGTGCCCAATCCCTGTCGGCTACTGACCCCCAACCCCACTTAGGTGGCACGCTGGGAGCCCACTCCCAGCATGCGAACTGTCCCATCGACATTTTCTTTCTTTTTCCCTAGAATACGAAAACCGTCCCCTCGTAGTGTAGGTCCGCCTCCCCCACCCACACCCACCCACTGCACTCCTGCCTCCCTCACCTCCCCACCCCATACTTACCTCTGGACTCTGCGGAGCGATCTTCAGTGGACCGGGAACATGTCTGCACTCTTCAAAGCCGACCCTTGAACTGAGGAAATGCCGGTAAGCTGTATAATGGAGTGAATAGGGTTTTTTCAACTTTGTTGCATATCTCAGGCATTTCTTGGAATTTTTGCACCAAATTTTCAACATGGGGTTTTGGGGGCCCCTCCTCATGAATTATGTCACTGTCATGGCGTTAATCGGCCTCCAATGGTGATTTCGCAGTCACTGCGTGAAATCACCTTTCGGGGCCCATTAACGAAATGACAGTGGCAGTGTTCATGAGGTGCCCTCTTAAAAAGCCTAAGTTCCAAATTTGGTGGAAAAAATCCAACAAATGCCTGTTTTATGAGCGCGCGTTGCGCAGCTGCTACGCAGGCTCGTAACTTTGCGCATTCACAATATTTTACTGCCGGATTTTCAGCACTGTCATTTTTGTACACCTCCTTGTGAACAGTACTACTGTCATTTTCCACATCCTGCCCGAAATGTGTTTTCGCACTTCTGGCGCACAATAGCGCAGTCACTGTGGGAAATCAGTGTATGGGCCAGATTATGAAAATGACAGTGACACAGTTCATGAGCAGAGGACCTAAAATGCCTATGTTGAAAATTGGTGATGATACTCATAAAATAACTGTGTTACGAAGCGTGCGTGGCAGATGCCGCCTTTCGATACATCGTCACATTTCTGATATTTTCAGTCTGGATTTTCACCAATACCATTTTTCCACACCTCTTGATGAACATTTGGCCGTCATTTGACATATCCTGCCCAAAATGTGTTTTAGCACTTCCGGCGCAGAATAAGCGTGTAGTCGCTGTCTTGAAATCACTTCTTGGGACACTTTGAAATAACAGTGACACTGTACATGAGCAGAGGTGCTAAAATGCCTATGTTGAAAATTTGGTGCCGAACGCCCATAAAATGGCAGTGTTGCAAGCGTGCATTGCATATTTCCCATGCACCCTAGTAGCTTCACAAATTTGGTATATTTACATGCCACATTTTCAACACTGGCATTTTTTTACACCTCCTTATGAACTGTACAGCTGTCATTTCTCACATCCTGCCCGACATGTTTTCCCGCACTGCACTACCAAACACACAAAGGGACACCCTAATGCTTGTCACTCTGCAGGGTGGGGGTGGGTTGGCATCAGTTCAGTACTTCACTGCCATTCCTATGATGCATCTGTCTAACTCCTGCACTACCAATGCCAATGCCAGCAAGCCAACATTCAGCATTGACAAATGCTTGTTTTTATTTTACAAGTATTTCTCTTTTCCTTTTGACCTTTAGAAGGTTTTCTAGCTTACAGTATTACGTGTGATGTGGAGAGCAGCACATTACCTGGAGGCTGACTCATCCTGTTCTAGTTCCCATCATGGCTCAGTATTATGGCCTCTCTCTTTGTAACATTACACATGACAAATCTGGCACAAGGTAAGTGATTTTACTTGGGCAGCCGTGATGTCATAGTCAGTGAGGTTACAATGCCGATGAACTATGAAGGGTAACAGAACTAAATGTGTTAGCCTGCAGGTAGAGTACTGGTTCACACATCCCACATAGTGCTATCGGGTAGAAAATCATATAATTAGAAAAGAAATGGTACTTTAGATATAAAAAGTAATAACTGACTACTTTTAAAAGTTAATATTAATTTCTGGCAGTGTTCTGACTCTTAAACTCTCTCATAAATGCTGGAATGTTGTGTCAATGACAAAAAAGTCATCTACCATCTAAGTTTTGTTTCTATAGTTTACTATTTATGCCTGTCTCTGCCAAGCTGGCCCCTCAGTCGGGAGACCTCCCAGTGCTAACCACAGATTCTCCAGATCTTAATTGCCTCTGTTACTACCTGGCTTTCTTTCTAAGGTCCTTAGGTGGGGTTCTTCAGGCTAGGCAGGCCTGTCAAGAAGCATCTCCCATGGTTAATGAATCTATTATGGGTGGGATGGCTAGTCCCTGCAGTGGGGCCCAACAGGTGCCCTCAGATCATCTTGTTTTAAGCTTGATGCTTGCCTTCTGCATAATATGATGCCATCTGCAAGGGACTCCAATCATGCCAACATGAAGACTGGCCAGCATTCTGCCTCCAGCAGCCACTCTGCTGCACTGCACCTGTATTCAACCAGGTGACAGTAGCATGGTGGAGGCAGTAAGTCTCCCTCCCAGAAGAAGCAGAGCTTCCTCTGGGATGCTCTGTCCTCCTCTCAACCCCCTCTGCCACAAGTCCTCCAGTCTCCCAGACTCATTCCTGAACCCGAGACACTGGCACAGTGAGCAACAGCTCTGCCACAGCTCTGATGTGTTGTCCTCAGCCTAACTTTTTTAATCCAAATTCTTTCATAAGGCATACCAAAAAAGAACTGCTACAGTTACTGTGTGATCTTCAGGCACCTGCAGACAGGGATAGTGCTAAAGGACACAAAATAAACAGCCAGTGTAATTCTCTTACTCAAGACTGCAACAAGGTTGGAAGCAGGTAACTACAGACCTGTGGGGCTTACCAAGCTGCTTGGAAAAGCTTTTGGGTCAATCATAAATTGTGAGATCATTTATGAAGCATATGGAAGAGAATGGCTGTGAGGAGAGCCAGTAGAATGCTGGGGTGCACAGGGAGAGGCATCTCCAGCAGAAGGAAGGAGGTGGTGACGCTATTGTACAGAACATTGGTGAGACCTCATCTAGAGTACTGTGCTCAGTTCTGGAGGCTGCATCTCCAGAAGGACATAGAGTAGAAGCAGTTCAGAGAACGGCAACAAAAATGGTGCAGAGGCTGCACCAAAAGTCATATGAGGGGAGACTGGAGGATCTCAATATGTTTTCTCTGGAGGAGAGAAGAGAGAGGGGGGATAGGATAGACACTTTCAAATACCTCAAGGGTGTAAATGAGGTACAAGAAGGTAGCATTTTTCAGAAAAAAAGATGTTTACGAACAAGGGTCCCTGATATGAAAATAGAGGGGTTGATTTAGGGGTAACGTGAGAAAGTATTATTTTATGGAAAGGGCGGTGGATCCATGGAGCAGCCTCCCTGCAGAGGTAGTGGGGGAAGA
Organism: Neoceratodus forsteri; assembly: GCA_016271365.2. Taxonomy (NCBI): domain Eukaryota; kingdom Metazoa; phylum Chordata; order Ceratodontiformes; family Ceratodontidae; genus Neoceratodus; species Neoceratodus forsteri. The sequence continues at coordinate 1,364,758,181 of CM057455.1, read as the reverse complement.
AATGGTAGGGGAACTCAAGCATAAAGGAACCCTAGTGAAAGAGAGGGTAAGCCACAGATAATTTAGGATCTGCAGTGGTTTCATGTCATAATAGCGATCGCAAAACAGCGATCACTATTATGGTGCGTGTATGTTACCGAATAGCAAATCAGTGATATACACTTCCCGGCGACCCAACATCTGTAAACACAAAAAGCGTTTTTGCAGGGGCCCTTTGCCCCCACCCCCTGATTTAGGTTTCTCCAACTCCAGGGGTGCATGTGGGAAGAAGGGGCACAGTCCAGATTAAAAAAACAACTAAGACGCATTAGCTGCAGGCAGTGGCAAAATTTCTACCCTCCCAGTCCCAGCCCCGAACCCAGTACCTGCTGCGCCAGAGTTAGCCACCCACACCACCACACCACATGGCTAGCTCAGTGGCAGCAGGCACACTAGTCCCCTAAAACTCCTTTCCTGTCCCTCCCCTTCCCCTCGCTATCCCCCCCTTCTGGTCACCCTTCCCTACGCTCACTTTCAATGAGGGTTGCTACCCTTGCAGGGTAGCCTATGGGGAAAGCGCTGAATATGAGTCATCATTTTGACGGTCACCCATATTCAGTTGCTATCCTCACTGGATACCATCTGGAGTATATGAAACAGGTAGAGAAAATGAGCAGACCATGTGGGCCAAGCGGTCCTTATCCACCTTCAAATTCTATGTTTCTATAGCACACAGCTTGGTTTTACAAAAGACTGACCCTGCCAGACCAAACTGATTGCCTTCATTGAGGATATAAGCAGCAAGGAAGATGAGGACCTGCTGGTGGATATAGCCTAGCTAGATTTCAGCAAGCCTTCTGAGACTGTACTGCACTAAAAACAATATAGAATCCACAAAGTATTTATGTATGTATTTGTGACAGGGTTGAATAAGATCCTGTCCCATTTGTTACGCAAAAAGAGTTAAACACAAGGATTTGTTCTGTTCTGTCCTTTCCTTTTCTGTCTCTTGTCTGTCTGGTTTGCCAAACAAATGTTCTCATGAGACCTAGGAACTGATCACTCCAACAGTCTCGCGATTCTCCGCCTCTTGCTACCTCTCTGCCTTCACTTGCTGTTTCTGTCTTTTGTTTCCCCTTGCGCGTATTTGCATTTATAAAAATATATGTGAATGTTTGTATGAATCTGTAAGTGATACTGGAATCCCTTAGTTTGAAACTGTATATTTATTTATTTATTAGCTTTTATAGATCTTGAGTACACTAGAAACAGTTATCCTATTTTCAGGTATGAGACAGGAGGGTACAAGACAATCAGTACAACAACGACAAGCAAATACAATACCATATAGTACAATACAGCAAATCCAAAAAAGCATGGTCAGGGAACAGAAAATAAAAAACATAAGATACAAAAATGCAGAACTAGCAAAAAACATAATGTAACATAAAAATACAGAGATACGTAAGCTACAGGTGAGCTCAGACGAAGAGAAAATAAAAATGAGAAAACAGGTGAGATGTTCATATACAATAATGTATGGGAAAGTGTGCTTAATGAGAAATTAATGGTTGCCCGAGGTGTGGGTTGCTACATAAACTCCGAGGGTGAAGCCCAAGGGGTTTATTAAAGCATCCCATACTGAGGGCAACCATTAATTTCTAATTTAAGCACACCTTCCCATAGTTTATTATTTATAATTGCTGGACAGCAATTTTTTCCAGCCCTGTGTCTGAATCTCTCTCACACACACACTCTGACTCTCTGTCTCACATACACATACACACACACACACACACACACTCTGACTCTCTGTCTCACATACATACACACACTCTCTCTCTGACACACACACACACACACACCCTGTCTTCCCATTCGTTTTTTTTTTTTTTCAGTTTGCTTTTTAACCGTTGCTGTTTTTTTTTTTTTTTACTGTGGCCAAAGTTCTGTGCTGAAATCGCGATCGTCTTACCTCAAGGAGCGAGGTATTAGCCGTTGTTCATGTTGTCTTCTACAGCTTTTGAATGGTGCGATCAACCAGATATTCAGATGACTGTTTTATTTTTATTTAAAAAAGATGTTGAGTACTTTCGGTCTGGCGGCTCCTCGCTATGCGGATAAGAAGCCGCCATGTTTGCTCATGGTGGAAGCCGCCCAGTGGGACATTAACAGCCAATCAGGAGTGGCTGTTCTCGATTGACGGGCATGGTTTGCCGTTATAAAATTATAACTGGGTCGGCCTATAGAAAAAATTGCTGGCCAGTTACTATAAATAGAATAAAGTATGGGGTGGTGTGTGCAATGAGAAGTTTACACCCGAGGTGTTAGATGATACATAAACCCCTAAGAGCAAAGCTCAAGGAGTTTATTAAAGCCTCTAACTTCTAGGGTGTGTGTAAACTACGAGTTTACACACACCACCCCATATTTTTTTTCATATGTAATTGCTGGATTTCCCCTTTTTTGCCTCAGCAATCATGCAAAATAAAAAGAAGTCGCTGTGCAGCTGTGGTCAGGTTAGGTTACAGCGCGCGATCCACTGTCACCTGTCTGTATTTATTTAAAAGTTTGTTTTTTTATTTGCGGGCAGTCATAAGTTACATCGTTGTGGTACATTTTTTTTTTTAATTACTTACCGCCAAGTTCAAGTGGTGGTTCAGTCTCCATTAGCAGTTTGGTGAGAAGGCAAGCAGACAGCTGGTTGGGAAGCAAGGTACTGCAGTGGGCGCATGCATAGAGTGAGGGAAACTGTGTGCGTGTTTGCCTTAATAAACATTCCTTTATTATGGCAAATTGTGGCATGTTTTCCCTATGGGAAAAAGGGTGACCCATTCATAGTCAGTAAAGAGAGTTATTATTATTGCAATGGATAGCTAGTCATAAAATATCATGGTTTTCAAGCAATTTAATCATATGCCCATTCAGTCGCTCTGAAGATCATTCCATAGTGCCTGGCAAAAAATGTAGAGTCCCAACTGTAAACAGAAAAAAAACTGTTGTGTAGTTACACTTACGAACATACGAACATACGAAATTTGCCAGCAGATAAAGCCCTAGAGGTCTATCAAGTCTGCTCGAATGTGCAGCTAGCACCCCTTATTCTGCAGCTGCCCCTCCCTTCCACCCTTCCCCTTCATTAACCCTCCCCCTTGTCCTGTCCCATCCTTGTTTGAAGCAGTCCACTGTTCTACTGCATACCACTTCAGCAGGTAACGCATTCCACCCAGCCACCACCCTCTCTGTAAAAAAGTGTCTCCTCATCTCCCTCCTGAACCTTCCTCGCTCCAGTCTCATATCATGGCCCCTGGTGTCCCTCCCCCTCCCTTACTTTGAACAGCCCCTCTGTACCTGTCTCGTTTATTCCTTTCATGTATTTAAAGGTTTCAATCAAGTCACCCCTGTCTCTCCTCTCCTCCAGTGAGTACATGTTCAACTCCTTCAACCTCCTCTCGCATGATAAGTCCCCCAGCCCCTTGATCATCTTTGTCGGCTGCTGCACCCCTCCAGTAACTTAATGTCCTCTTCAGATACGGACGCCAGTACTGCACGCAGTAATTCAGATGTGGTCTAACTAATGACCTATACAGTGGCAGAATCACCTCCTCCTCCTCGAGGATATACCCCTTGCAATACAACCCAGCATTTTGTTGGCCTTTGCAGCTGCCTTCCTACATTGTGTTGAGTTGTTCATTGACCCTGTAATGAGCACACCCAGATCCTTCTCCTCCTCTGTCTGGGCTAGCTGCACTCCCCTAGCTGGTAACTCCTCCTTGGGTTCTTCATCCCAAAATGGAGCACCTTGCACTTTTTGGCATTAAAGCCCAGTTGCCAGGTGTCTGACCAGGTTTCAAGCTTTGCCAGATCATCCTGCAACCCCAGCCATCCCCCTAGGTCATCCACCACCGCGCCTACCTTGGTATCATCAGCAAACAGACTGATCTTGCTCTTGATGTCCCATGATATGTCTGCAATGAATATCCCAAACAACATTGGTCCCAACACCGAACCCTGTGGAACACCGCTCGTCACTGCCCTTGAGTGTGAGAGCTCCCCACCCACCACCACCCTCTGTTGCCTTCCCTGCAGCCAGTTTCCTACCCATCTCACCAGCTTTGCACCGCCCTGTGCCTACTAACTTCCTTCCTAGCCTTCCATGTGGCACAGGTCGAATGCCTTACTGAAGTCCAGATACAGGACATCCACTGCATGGCCCTGTCCAGTTGCCTAGTTACCCAGTCACAGAACTTCGACCAGGTTGGTTTGGCAGGATCTGCCATGTAGGAAGCCTGCTGTCTGCTGTCCTGTAGTCCTTGGTCTCTAGGGAGGGCCACCAGCCTCTCCTTCAGGATATTCCATTAGCTTACCCACGATGGATGTGAGGTCTTCGCTGGTTCTGTAGTTTCCTGTTCATCCTTAGCCACTCTTGTGGAGGGCACCACATGACCCATCCTCCAGTCCTGAGGTACACACCCGAATGTAGTGAGGCATTAAATAGGTCTGCCAAAGGTTCTGCAAGGACCTCTGCCAGCTCCTTTAGTACCCTGGGGTGGATGCCATCTGGGCCTGGTGCCTTGTCCACCCTCAGTGCCTTCAAACCCTCTCGAACTCTGCTCTCCATGATTTCCCCATCTGTCACCACTTCCCACCCTGCTTCTCCATTTCTCCCCACCTTGGGTGTCACCCCTCTTCTCTTTAGTAAATACTGAGCAAGTACTCATTTAGTGCCTCCTTATCGCACCCTGCTTCCACCCAACCCCCCTCCTTCCTAATCCTTACTATGTGGTCCTTACAGCTCCTTTTCTCCCTGATGTACTTAAAGAAGTCCTTCTCCCCCTTCTTAATGCCTTGTGCCAGCCTGAGTTTCGTAGATGCTTTGGCTCCCCTTACTGCCCTTGTCACCTCCTTCGATTCTGTCAAGTACTCCTCCCTGTCCTCCCCCCTCACTGTTTTCTTGTACTTCCTAAAGGCAGCTCTTTTCCTCCTTACCTTTTCCATGACCTCCTTGCTCAAGCAGATTGGTTTCTTAGCCCTAGCCTTCTTGCTCTGGGCTTTGCAGCAGGTTGTGGTTGCCTCCACTATCCCCAGCTTTAAGAGCTCCCACCTCTGGTTAGTGTCCATACTAGACTGAATTCTGGCCAGGTACCTTGTTGTTATACAGGGCAAGAATTTCATTTGTTGTCTCCACTCAGTCATTTCAGGTACCATACTCTCTCAACCAGACCACATCATTGCCATCAAGTCACCTGATGTAGTAGGAGATGTTTTGTAAACATCTCCACTGCGATGAGATCATTCTTACTCCTGGGCCTGAATGCCAGTAACCTCATCAAGGTAGTGCTTTCCTGAGATTACCAGCATTGGAGTTAGTGATGAGAGTGAGAATGAAGATTTTTTCAATGCGTCACCTGTATAAAACAATTTGTTGTAGTATACTTGGTGACTCAGTGGGCATGATAAAGATTGGGTGGGAGGGTGGTGGGACTGATACGGGTTGGGTATGGGTTGAAATATATTAACAAGTTCTGACAGAGCCACTATGGCTGCAAATGCATTGACTAGATAAGGGTGTTTCATGGGTTTAAACATAAACATGCACTGCATTTAGCAATGCTTACAATACCATTCCACAAATGACTTGTGAACAAGCTGGGCAGCCTGAGAGTGGGTCACAAGGCGGTAAACTGGGTGAGGAACTGGTTGAATGATAGAAGATAAGAGAGTCATGGTAAATGATGCTCAACGTAAGGAAAGGAGTGTGAACTGCAGGGTGCCACAGGGATCAGTCGTGTTTAATGTCTTCATAAGTGAAATTACGAAAGGGCTGGAGGGGAAAGTGTGCCTCTTTGTGAATGACACTAAGATCTGCAACAGAGTGGACACTCTGGGAAAGGTGGAAAAGATGAGGAGGCACCTAGGTAAACTGGAGTAGTGGTATGAAGTGTGGCAGCTGAAATTTAATGCAAAAAAGTGCAAAATCATGCATTTGGGTTGCAGGAACCCAGGGGAGGATTACCCGGGGCGGGGGGGACTGATGGTCACCAAACAGGAAAGGGATTTGGGGGTAATCATACTGGATGACCCAAAGGTGGCTAAACAATGTACCAAGGCTATGAAGACAGCCAGTGGGATGCTGGGGTGCATAGGGAGAGGTATCACCAGCAGAAGGAAGGTGGTGGTGATGCCACTGTGTAGATCACTGGTGAGGCCTCATTTGGAATATGGTGTCCAGTTCTGGAGGCCACATCTCTGTAAGGATGTAGACAGAGTGGAGGCAGTAAAGAAGGGCAACAAAGATGGTGCTGGGCCTGCACTAAAAGTCATATGAGAAGAGACCAGGAGACCTCAATATATATACCCCGGAGAAGAGAAGAGACGGGTTACATAGGTACATAGATACATAGACAGTGTCAGCAGATAAGGTCCTATGGCCCACCCAGTCTGCCCATTTGAGCTTGTAAGTTCAGTTTATATAGATACATAGACATTGTCGGCAGATAAGGGCCTATGGGTTATACGATAGAAACCTTCAAATATCTAAAAGGCATAAGTAGGGTGCTGGAGGGTAGCATCTGTCAGAAAAGGAGATGTCCAGGAACGAGGGGGCATGACATGATGTTGGAAGGGGGTAGACTAAGGGGTACCACAAAGAAAGTATTTCTTCACGGAAAGGGTGGAAGAACCTCTAGAGACTTCACAAGTCAGTTTCATTATGAAAGAGAGAAAAAAAAATGTACACATTTCACATAATACTACTATACACTATAAAATATATAGGATGAGCAACTTTATGCATAACCAATGTGTTCTGTCCCCTCGGGGTTCTGATTCCCATGGACATTTTGAGCTTCACTTTCCTGGTCAGAAGGAATCAGAACTCCTCTGTGGCAGAAGACACTGGTTGTGCATAGTTGCCCATCCAGAATTCTCTATATTTAGTGCTGCATTGAGGATTTCTAGTAGTAGTAGTAGCAAAAACTTTATTTTTATACAGGTAAAAACAAATATTTAGGCCGGTTGGCCTAGTTTACAAGACTGTCCTGTTCCTTACTAGTTGCCTATACATTAAAAACATTTATTACAGAATAGGTTAACAAACAGCCATTTACAAAACATATGGGCCCAAATATTCAAACTACGCCAGGCTGTGGTGCAAGCTTGGGTGCAGCGCAACTTGGCTGCGCAGGGGTGTGGACTGGGCGATATTCAACGGAGCTGTGCCATGGCACAGCATCGTTTATTATCACACCCTGACCACCTGCAGTGTGCATAGCGCAGTGGCACTGCACCAGCGCAAGTGGCCAGAGTGGAGCATGGGGATGCACTAGTGCAAGTTCCATTGTGCTATGCACAGCAACTGCAATATTCAAAACTTGACATGCAAATGGGGCCATAATGTATGCAAGGTGCAAATGGGGCCATTTGCATGTCATTATGGCCCCATTTGCACGCAGGTGCACCGATCCCCGACGACTTGCGCCTGGCGCCCTGCCAAGCAGCAGCTGTCGGGGACCGACGCCCCCTGCAGCCGGCAATGTGCTCCACAGCCCGATCGCGGGCTGCAGTAAAAAAGGGAAAAGCAGAAATCCCTGGTGGTCCATTGGACCTGCCCGCCCGATCGCGGGCTAAGTAAATATATAAAATCCCTATCATCCCTGGTGGTCCAGTGGACCGCTGTCTGCCCGATCGCGGGCTTAAGTAAAGAATAAAGAAACCAATATCCCTAGGTGGTCCAGTGGACCCCCTCCCACCAGCCCACTGATCCCACCACCCAGCTCCCTCCCCTGGTCAGAGGCGGGCAGCAGCACCACCTGTCTGCCGCCCCGCAGACTGACACCATAGGTAGGGCTGTACGCCCATTGGATCCATTCACATATCTGGATGTGTAGTATGGTACAGGCTGCATGCCCATTGGCTCACGCTTGTGGACCACGGGCTTACAGCCCTACCTACTTATGTCAGTCGGGCGGGCGGAGGTGGCAGGCGGGTGGGGTGCTGCCACCCGCTGCTGACCGGGGGCAGAGTGGTGGGGATCAGTGGGCGGTGGGGAAGGGTCCACTGGACCATCAGGATATTGGTTTCTTTATTCTTTACTTAAGCCCGCGATCAAACTGTCAGTGGTCCACTGGACCACCAGGCATATAGGTTGTTTCTTTATTACTTAAGCCCGTGATCGGGCAGATAGCACTCCACTGGACCACCAGGGATATTGGACATATTTTTTCGTTTTATTACAAATGCCCGTGATTGGGCAGATAGAGGTCCACTGGACCACCAGGGATATTGGACATATTTATTTCATTTATTACTAATGCCCGCAATCGGGCAGATAGCGGTCCACTAGACCACCAGGGATATTGGACATATTTATTTCTTTTCTTAAAAATGCCCACCATCGGGCACACAGCGGTCCACTGGACCACCAGGGATAATGGACATAATTATTCTTTTTTTTTTTTAAATGCCCACGATCAGGCATGGGGGGGTGCCGCCGGAACTTGGGTGGCCACCCACAGGTGGCAGCTGCCGTGTTGCACCCTGCAATGCGACGCTCACTGTGGTGGCCATCCGATATTCCTTTTTTTTGATCAACTTTGTGCTGGCGCGAGTAGGGGTTGCGCATGCATGGCTCTGCACATCCCAGGCCGAATATCAGGCTGTGCAGGGTATGCATGGGCACGCCCCCCCTACCTGCGCCTGCATACATTACTGATGTGCTCCAGCACATCGGGATTTGTGGCATGCACTTTTCCCTTTTGAATATCGCACTGGGGCACATCAGTGGGTTGTGCATGGCACAACACTGTTGCACCATGCGCAACCCTTTTGAATATCTGGGCCACAATATATATAATTTATTTTCTTCGTAGTTCAATATCAATCTCCAGACTTCCAATAGTCCTTTCTTACATTATTGTCTGAAATACTGGCACATAACAGAACTTGGCATAATTAGTTCCTGCAGAAACTGGCTGTATGCTAGATATGTATGTGCTAGATGGGATCATTTGTTCCAATATTTTGCAGCCTGATGACACAGTGTCTTTTCCCCATATTTCTTTTTAACCAACAGCAATCGGAATTTTGTTTTAGTAACTAGATCTCTTTGGTCTTAAATCAATTTGATCACACCCTCCAAATAAGTTTTTATTTACGTAGTGCTCAGGACTGTCAATGCGGTATTTGTAAATTAATTTTTGCCATTTCTTGGCACATTTTGTTTTAAGTGGTAACCACAGTGAGGAGGTCAGTAACTTCCAGTGGTGTGTTTTTGGAGAACACCGCAAAACATACCTTGTGATCCTATAATACACTCTATCTAGATTATTTAGTAATGTCTTATTTGTGGTACGATACAGAAGGTCCCCAGAGGTCAATACCAGTAGAATCAGTTGTTCAGCGACCCTTCTCCTACTGTTCTCTGTTAAGCACTTCGTTGTTCTTCATAGGGCTCCCATCCTTTTGTTCACCCTGTCAATTAGCAATCCTGTATGTTCCACAAAAGTCATATTCTGGTCAAAGGTAATTCCCAGGTAAATATAATCAGTCACTTGTTCTAAAGAGACATTGTTATTTACTTTAATGTTTAACTGTTTATTTCCCTTTGATTTGGACCCAAAATATAATAGTTTTGTTTTGTTGGTGTTCATTACTAGGTCTGACCTGGTGAACCACCCCCTCATGTTGTTAAAGTCCAACTGCATTTTGATTTCAAGTTCACTGCTACTGTGGCCTGTTGCTATTAAAGCAGTGTCATCTGCATACAGCCGTATATTTGAGTGCTGTATTTCTTGTGGGTAGGCTTGAGGATTTCTAAGTAATAAACCTATGTCATACAATTGCTTTAAATTAGACCAAGATTCTGGTCTATTCAATTCAAATTTGTTAAGATGAGGAGCAATATTTTTGGAAGAAACCAAAGGAATAACCCTGTAAGTCAGGAGGCAATGTCTTATAAATTATTTTCTATGTAGGTGTGAAAGGCTACCCAGTTGTCAGCTGCCAGCAATATCAATGTTGACATCTCTGCAACAAAGTAATATAGAAAGGCAGAAGACATTTCACAAAACCTTGAGACAGAAATTGATGCCACAGTTTAGCTAGCTATATGCTGCCCAGCACAGCTTTATCAACTGCAGAATCAGTTTCAGTCTCATGGTTCTATGAAATGGCTACTGCCTTGATTTAAGATATGATTGATTTAGACAGGGAGATGCCTGGACATCTGACATCTAAAGGTAATCCCAGTACCTCATCCCCTTTGCACCTATGCTCCACTTTAGAAACTGAGTATTTTAATAACTTTTAATTCTTTACTTCCTATCAGTTGTACAATTAAAGTAATCCACTGCATAGTTTGGAGTGCACTGGGACTCATGCACACCTGGTGTTGTTGGTCACTTGCCAGGTGTGGGTAAATCCCAGCCCAACCCATACCTTGTTGTGGATTATTAAAGGAAAACTGCATGTTAAAATCAGGAAAATTGTGTTCTTACTTAATTCCAGTGTCTTTTTTTTCTGCGCAGGCTGTGATAGGATTTTTTTCAAACTTTCCCTGGCTGTTTTTGGCCCCTGGGGGCCGCCATTCAGGTTTCTTTTATTGCATCTTGTTCCAGAGAGCCTTCCCAGAGTGCCCTTTGCTTTGATGTCTAATAGCCCCTGCAGGAGGCCAGTGTCTTGTTACAGGGTCTTTAATACAGCTCAGCCAGAGCAGAGAGAACACAGCAGGCAGGAGTCACACTGCTAGTCTTTGGGTAAGTGTAATAAGTTTCCTAAATATTGGTACCTTATCTAGCTGTGTTCTGCATAGGGTATTGCATGTGCATGTATGTGTGTGTGTGTGTTGATTCAGTTGCTTGTAGATAAATGTAATCATTTTGCAGCTGTGGTTATCCAATGGCTAATAAAAGAAATCACACTTCTGGATGAGTGGGGATGGGGATACCATACCAGCAAAGCAGGAGTTTCTCAGTTTGCAAAAGGTAGTAAATTAAGCACTGAAACTTAAACAAAGAAAAGTCCAATTAAACACTTTGCAGGAGGTTTCAACTTGCAAAAACAGCAGTACTGGGGAGGGCTCAATTGTTGAAGGAGGTTTCAACTTGCAAAAAAATGGCAGTACTGGGGAGGGCTCAATTGCTGGAGGAGGTTTCAATTTGCAAAAAAAAGGCAGTACTGGGGAGGGCTCAATTAACTTCTTAAGCCAGAGGAAAAACAGTGCTCTCAAGCTCCCATATACACGTAGGCAGCATAGTAATGAGGCTTAAGCGGAGGACACTATTTTTAACACTCTATCATGTTGCTTGGAAGGTAATTTATACGAGGAGTCCTTTTCTCAAAGCAAAACATCTGAAGGGTTACATCCACTGCAGCTGTAAAAATGGATGATAGCTGGAAATGATGGCCAGGCAAAGAGCGTTGTGGTGTGCTCTCCTGTGGTGCTGACAGCCCTGGCAGATTACAGAAAATCAGTTTGCATACACAGCAGACAAGCAGATTTTCTAATTTTGTATTCCAATTTTCTGCTGAAGCTGTGACATAAAACAGCAGTTTACATATAATCCTACAGAGTCACCTCCACCACCTTAGTTGTTTGTGTGCCAAACTGCTGTTTCCAGACCAAGACAGCAGCTAACAGAATAGTAATTTATGTTAAAAAAAAGTTATGCGGAGCATTTCATTATGCTCTCCTTCAACCCCAAATGTTGATCCTTGTTCCTTTTTAATTCCAAAGCCACTGATATGCTTCCAAATTCCATTTTATGTTCTCCATGTCAGATCTTATGTTTTCTGTCCTGAGGTTGTTAGTCATCATGTCAATAGCACCCCACAAAACCAGGCCGCTAGCGCAGTAGTAGCACTACTGCTTGTGATGCCAACAACCTGGGTTCAGGAACCAGCCAGGGCCATTGGAGGGCCAACAATCTGAGAAAGTCTGCACTCCACAAAGTAAATTTACTTTATGGAGTGCAGACTCTCACGGATTGGTGCTATTTGCTGGGCTTGCCGCCTTTGTCTGCACCCCTCCCAACCCAGGCTGTCTGCGATGAGATCTTTGTGGACCCCCATTGGAGGGCCAGCCAGGGAGAGGAGGATCGAGCATCCCACTGGACGCTCTCCTCTTGCAGGAATGGGGGGTTCATTGCTCCACTGCTCTATCACCACCTGGGTGACCACAGGTGGAAGTGCAGGGAAAGCTTGAGACAGGGGAACTTGGAGCAAGCATCAGGTCATTGGGTGCATCGGCTTGCCGACCATCAAAGCTGCAGCATGCTACTGGGAGGAGGACAGGTCAAAAAGCATGGAATAATTGGGAGTGGAAGGGCAGATGAAACCCCTGCCCGTCACCCACCACGTTCACAATCGGATTCATACAGTCACTGAGTTGAGGTCCTCCAGGTCTTCACTTCAATTGCAGGAGGCCAGATGGACAGCAGGGAAAGTGGCAGAAGGTGACTCTGACCCGGGGGGGATAAACCAGTGGGCAGCACAGCAGTGTGTTGCGAGTGGGCCTGGAGGCCCAGCCAGGTGAGTGGTTGGATCTTGGTGAACAGGAACCTGGATTGACAAAGGGTGGAAGGAGGACCCAACCAGTGCCCTGGTGGGGTAATAAAAATAGCACCCCACATGATCAGGGACAAAAATTTTTGTGGCATGCTAATTCACCTTAGTCAAAAAATGTGATGTTAAAGAAGTGTTCAAATATAGTTGTGAATACTGATGAAAACCAAGGCGTAGCCATATTTAATGAAGGTATCCTTCAATTATTTGAAGAGTTAGTGCATTGTGACATTTCTAATGAATTTCTGTGACCACTGAACACTACTGCTATGTTGTTTTCTAAATATACGCTTCATTTCTTTAGTCTTACATACATTATAGTAATCTGAAAGTCTTGTCTGTAATAGCCTTATTGGCAGCACTATCCTGTGGCATGCAGATGCCTCTGTGCTGACTGGAAGTGACATCTTGGGGGGAAGCGTGGTCATTTTCGAAGTTTGTCACAGAGTCTTGAGACTAATGCTGCACTGTTTCACACAGCCACAGCCAGGAAGTATCTGAAACTGGCTGGCACATGCAAATACAAATGAAGTAGTTTTGTTTCTTAGTTTTCACAGGCAAACTTCTGTTTGAAAACTCACTGGCAAATTCAAACTACCAGTTCTCAAAACACAACCCTCTAATGTATAATGCTTTTTTCCATGACTGAGTGTATCGTTTCACTATTCCCTAAAGTTTTAATGACTCCATCACATTAAGAAATACGAATATGATGAAGTGTCTTGTTTCAGTAACTGTTACAGCCATGTTTGATGATGATAAGACAATTACTTTATTTGTGTGGTAAAAGTATTGCCAACTGGCACGTCTCACGACTTCTTTTTTAGAGTCCCCTTTCTTTCAAAATAATATGCTATTAACCTTCTGTTCATTTTCTCAGTCTGCATGTTTGAGCGTTTCTGAGTGTCATTTCTGTCAATTGTTTCTAGGACAGATTTGAGACCTTGGTCAGCAGATGGGAAGTCAATGGCTCTGTTCCAAAAAAAAAAAAAAGGTTCAGATTATGAATAGTACCATGTTTGGGATTGTTTTGTATCGTCATCTTGTCAGGTAAAAAACGGACCTCTAGCAAAAGTGGGGTGGGGTAATTGTGCATTTCCATTTTTTTATCTAATTTTGCATAAATTATAATGTTTCATCCATTTGACTGTGAAGTTGTCTGTATGGTGTCGATGACAGTCATGCAGAACAATTCTTATCCTGGCAAAGCATTAAAATCCTGGAGTTGCAAACCATTGGTACTTGCTCTCTCTCTCTCTCTCTTTCTCTGCCTCTTATTCATGCTGTTTCTAAGCATTTTTCCTTTTGAAATATGCATACAAAGTGCCATGGGAATCGCAAGAAAACAGCTTATCTAAGCTGCATTTGCTGATGCTGTTACCACTGCCAAGAATTGCTCAGAAATATTATGAACTATGTTGGCACACAATGACGGTATACCCCACAGTGTCCTATGGATATATGAAAATATAAGTAAACTAACTTCATTCTCATGCAATAGCTCAAACACCCTCCATGCCTGGCACTATGTGTACTTCCAGATCAAGAAACACAGCGCATACCTCCCCACAGTCCTGTAGAGAGGCTAGCACCAAGGCATCTGTGTAAGTACTACTGATTACTAACTGAATGTCAAACTGACTACTTGTTACAAACTTTAAACATGAGGTAGCCCAGATAAAAAAAAATGATGAGAAGCAACTGGGACAGATTTACATCCCTGGTACCTGGATGTACCAGGTTCGACACTGCTACCCAAGTGGCAAACCATCAGCAAAACATTTTGTTTCAAGTGCAATATGCAGCTTTTGCAATGAATGGGCTTGCAGAGGGTTAAAAGTATTCTTGGCCCAGTGTTTCTTTTCCTTTTGAACTGAACAGCATGCTGCCTTGCACTTATTGAGCACCCTGCATGGTTCACTTTATCACTGGATTTTGGGTTCTTTTGAGAGCCTGACATTTCACACAGGTGGGGGGCACAGCTGTTCTGGAGTCGAGTCAAATTCTTTACTGCAAGTATTGGCTTTCATTTCTTTTCTATAAAGCAAGAAGCTGTTTAGAAACCACATATGAAACAGAGCTTTAAAGAAAATGCTTTCCTGATGGTTTGTCACTTGGGGTAGCAGCACTGAACCTGGTACATCCAGGTAACAGGAAGGTAAATCCCCTTTCAATACTGTGGTGCACTGCATATCTTTACTTCAATCTACTTGGGCTAGCCTCCAGCTACAAGTATATAGCCACTGTATTTTGGATATTATGTGACTTATGCTTGTTGCCATAGATTCTAAAAAGACTAAAGCTTTGATATGAGTTCCAGCTCACTCCTGTCTCAAACTTATACATAAAATATTTGACTTGCACATTGAGCTTGAAAAGTAACAAGCCTTCTGATTTAGCACTGCTCCATTTCTTTCTGATTTCTGTTATTAACTGGCTATATATACAGCAATTACAGGATAGCTGTGAAGTATCTGAAAATAAAATCCCACCACCTGCATTGTGCCAACACTTTTGCATTGTGCATATTCAGAAGATGCAACATATGAGTGTGTGTTTAGCTGTAATATTCTCTTAGTGAATCAGAAAACACATTGGCCCCAATATTCAGAGCAGCAACTGAGTTGCGCTGGCACAAGTGCGGTATTGTGCCAAGGAGCCATATTCAGAGGAAGCCAGTGCGCAGTGCAAAATCCATTGCGCCAATGTGCAACTATAATGAATGCAGTCGCAACAGCAGGGGGCATTTCCATGACTATCCAGCGCAGTGGCATATTCAACCATGAAGCCATGGTGCAAGTGCAGAGCAAATCAACATTGCTCTGAGCAAACTTGTTCCTAGTAAAACAGGGCGCAAACACACAGACAGCAGTTGCGCCAAGGGTGGGAGTGAGAGGGAGGGATACAGGGAGACAGACAAACAGACAGACACATGACCAGACACAGAGGGAGGGGGACAGAGAGGTGGCATAGGAGGGGGAGAGAGGGGCAGAGAGAGAGAGGGGGGACACACACACACACACAAAGCCTGTGTACTAGGGTGGCACACAGCCAGCAGCCAATCACCCAGGGGCACGGTGAACAGCAGGGGACATGGAGAGTGCACCCGCCCTGATGGGGCGGTGTTGAGGGGTTTGAGGCAGCAGGAGGAACAGTCACGTGGCTGATGAAGGGCCCAGCAGCGGCATGCCTGACATAGGTGGTACCGTGTCCACAGCACCACCGGGAACCAGAGTGACACTAAGATCGTGGGCCGGCACCACCTGAACAGGGCCATGCTGAGGCAGCCCTGTGAGCCATGCAGCACAGAGCTGCAGGCACCCACCAGACAGGGCCACGCCATGGCTGTGGTGATGACGGTGACTGCCGGCATGTGCCTACTCGCCATGGGCACCAGTCAAGGACCAACAGGGGACACCATGGGCAGCACCCCAGCAGCTGTGGTCTGCCACCCAACACAGGGCCCCACAGCTGAGTTGCCATGAGCTGTGGAATGCAACCGTCACCCCAGCACATAGGCGGAGCAAACAGCACTGATGCAGGGCAGCCACAGGGTGGCATGCATGCCTGGCACGAGTGGGGCCTGTGCCTGCACCCACATGGTCAGCCACATGCCACCTGTCCCTGTGGGACTGGTGTATATCAACAGGAAGGGGCACCCAAGCATCACCTGCCAGGTGGTGTGCGATGCCACAGGGTGCACAGCAATGCCTGCGCCACACACCTGGCGCAGCCCTGTGCCGTGCCACAGAGATGAATGTGGGGATGACCCCACAGGCTGCCCAGTGGGTGTGCATAGCATGGGCAGGGTGCGATGGGCAGTGCAGTCCTGGGGGTGGGGATGGGTGGGGTGTGCATGGTGGTGTGGGCACTAGGGACAGGCAAGGGGTGCAGCGCAGCATAGCAGAGGGTTAACCATGTCATGCTCCACACAGGTGACAGTGCATACCCGCTGAGGCCCTGGCAGCACCTCCGTGGCCCATCCCACCATGCACAGCTGTCAGCCCCCAGTGTGCTGCTGCAGCATCAACCACACCTGTCAAGGTTGCAATACCGGTACACAGCCTGTGCTGTTTGGTGGCACTGCTGTGGCACTACGCATGCAAATGAGGTTGTGTGCAACGGTAATGATATGCTAATGCACCCCACTGCACCACGCATTGACTGATGAGTTAATTTGCATGCACAATGGTGTTGCACTGGAGGAAGCAGTGGCACAATGGTCATGCATGCGCAGTGCTTGAACCTGCAGTGCACATGCGCACTGCTCCGCCATGGTGTCAATCATACAGGCCACATGACCAGCACAATGTATCGGCACAGCGCAAGCTGCACAGAGCAGGCAACATGCACTTCGTGCATGCTGGCGTCTTCCCTATTGCGCACATGCACACTGTGGGTAGGCATGGTTCCTTGGATCATTGCACTGGGCAGCTGCCTTGACCCTCACTTTAGGTGTCCAGCTGCCAGTGTGGACACCGCTGCACCAGTTGCTGAGCCGGCCCATGCGGCAGACCATGCTCGTTGTCTCAGGCATACTTGGGGAGGTGGTGGCCCTGCAGGGCATGCTGGCAGTGGAAGGGGGTAAGGGATGGCATGCCAGGGTGACTGGCCAGGGCCATCGCTAGGGTTGCCCCTGTGTCCCCTGTTGGGCCTTTTCCTACAGTCCCCACTCCCACTGCACAGTCCCTGTTCCCTGTCCCCCACCCTCGCTGCCCCCACCAGTCTCCTGCCCCTGTTGTTTCTGTACTTGGTTGTTCCATACATATCTATTGACTGGCATACCTGCCTGTGTCCATGTCCACTTTGCAGGTGGCATGGGGCCCAGTGCCCGTCCATGTTGTGTGCATGTGGGGGGCACATGCCATGCTCCTGTGGCTCCCTGCTGTGTGCCGTGGTCGGTCCCACTGTGGTGCTGTCCATCCCCTGGGTTGGTGGCTGTGCATTGGGGTGCCCATGGGATGGCGGTCAGGAGTGTGTGGCAGGTGTGTGCATGGTGGTGGCTCACGGCCATGGTCATTGGTCAGGTACTGTCCATGCACTGCGTTGGGGTCCTCTGGCTGGCATTGTGTGGACTGTCCCATGTGGTCCACCACTCTGCCTGCCAACTAGCCTGTACAGTGCCCACTGTGTGGGCTCCCTGTGTATCTGTGTGGCGTGTGTGTGTGCTTGGCTGCATGGTCCTGGGTGTGGCCTGCTCTGGTCTCAGGGGTAGGGCACGGCCAGCAGCCTGCCGGGGAGGGCTCTCTTGGTGGCCCTCCATTAGCTGTTGGCACCTCCTGTCACCTGCTATCCATGCCACTGCTGGTGGAGGCCTCCTGTGGCCTGTCACTGTGCTTCCATGGCTCTGTCCCTGGGCCTGTTCTCTGTGCTGTGCCCCCCTCTGTTTCTCTGCTGCTCTGCTCCCACAGTTGCACTGGAGCACCTCTGTTTGCACCATAGTGCAACTCTGTTTGCGCCATGGCGCAACTCTGACATAATCATCCAGGTTGTGCTGATGCAGTTCGGCCTGCGCAACCTCTGAATATGGCTCCTGTTGCACCATGGCGCATCAGATTTGCCCTGTGCGGACTTGCAGCGGGCTTTGGTGCATTTCCAAATATCTGGGCCATAGTCGCATGTATACACTAGTTTTGTAACAGAAAACGTAGAACTCTTCATGTAAACAGTGGGGTGCTTCACGTTTTCTGAAAATTGAGGAAACCCATTAGGCTATGTATTGGCTATTGGCAAGTCACTGGGTAGCTGGCTATTCAGGATGGTGGCCTGAGTATGTTCCAAATGAGAATACCTGAGCCATGTGCACTCCATGCAGTGCACATCATGTGCTATACACGAAGCACAGCCTCACATCCCTGGTGCCACCCCCACCCATGTAGTATCATGGGGGGTGGCCATGGCAGTCTGGCAATCGATGGCAGACACCCAAATGGATGGCCCACTCACCATCAGACTAGATCCCTGCCCTGCACAGAGTGTTGGATTGTGGGATATGGCAGATCCTCCCAGGAATGCTGTATCATTTAAAGGGACTGACCAATCCACCCGTTTGCTTCACCATAAATAACTTGTCCAATGTTGACCATGCTCTGGACTTCTTTATCTTCAGTTTCCTTAGTGTTCTTAACAAGCATGCCTCCTTGAAACAACGCAGGGTCAGTTGTCATTGCTCTAAAGGGTGGGATCTAGACCTATTGAAAAATATGAAACTCAGAGATAAGGCCTAGGGTCAATTTAAGCACTCCAGTGAAAGTGCAGATTGGCTTAAATACAGGACTCTGAGAAACTTTTGCAAGCAGGATCTCAAAAATGTCAAAGGCCATACTTCAAGAATCTCCAAGCCAAGAATTTATCTGACCCAAAAAACTTTAGGAAGCAGATCAACTGCCTCTTGAAAGGGAAAACAGTAGCTACTGCTCAGAGTATCACAGCCAATGGTCAATTGTTATCTGAACCGGTTGCTTCAGCCAAAGCATTCAATAACGTTTTTATTAACCCAGATAAATACATTGACCATAATGCAGGGAGTAGGAGCTGCTCCCTTCCCTAAAATCAACCCTCCCCTCAGTTTCACTTCCACCTTGTTACCAGGAAAGAAATGCTTAACCTGCTGAGAAGGATTAAATCAGATGGCTTCCTAGGCTTTGATAAACTAGAACCAATAGCGGCTCCAGTTACAGCCACACTTCTCAAAAGCCTATTTAACAGATCCCTACTACTTGGTCATTTTCCCACCAAGTGGAAAACAACTACAGTGGTCCCCCTCCATAAAGGAGGCACTAAAGACCCAGTTGAAAATTACATACCCATATCTATTCTCAGTGCACTAGCAAAATAACTAGAGAAGTTGGTATATAACCAGTTCCAGGACTGTCTGGAGCTACACCACTTAAACTCAAATGTGCAACATGGTTTTAGAAAAAAAATCATAGCACCAATATGGCTCTTGTCCATTTCACTACAGACGTATTTGGGGCAATGGATTATGGTCATGTGACAGGTGCCATATTTATAGATCTATCCAAAGCATTTGACCTGGTAAATCATGAGCTCATTCTCACCAAACTCAGACATCTTGATCTGGATACTCATGCCTGTTATTGGTTCCAACACTACTTAATGGATAGAAAGCAACTGGTCAAATGGAGGGGATGTGTGTCTGACTTAAAGCCTGTAACTATTGGTGTCCCCTCAAGGCTCCATTCTTGTTACTCTGTTATTTTCATTATTTATTAATGATATGCCCAAAAATTGTGGTTGGGGACAAGATGCAACTATATGCAGATGTTGCTGCTTTGTATAGAAGCTCAAATGATGTTGACCAGATAAATGTGGATCTTAATGCTGATTTCAGGATATTAGAATAATGTCTAACAGACAATAAACTTGTCCTAAATCTAAAAAAAACAGAAAACAAAGGCTGTGCTCTTTGGTGCTAGGCACCTGCATAATGCGAGAAATAATCTCCTTTTACCTTCATTTGGATGGCATGCAGCTGGAAGTATCTGACATCATTAAGTACCTTAGGATACATCTTGACCAGGAGCTTACATTAAAATCCCATGTTGAGTCAGTAACAAAGTTCCTGCACCAGAAAATTGGGCTTCTACGGTATATAGACTTGGAAGGTACCTTAGTAGCGCAGCTCAGTTGGCCATTGCCACCGGCGCACTACTACTTCATCCTACTCTATGGTGCTCCTCTTCTGAGACCCCTACGTGGTACTGAATTGTGTAAACTGAAGGTGTTGTATCACAAGGACATACACTTTGTGGCAGCTGCACAGCCCTGAGACCACCACTGTTGAGTACTCTCCTCGATCAATTGGCCCTCCCTGTAAGTGAGATATAGCTTACCCAGTCCTCTGTCTAGCCTTTGAGTTAACCAAAATTGCTTCCCAGAAGAGGGCACTCAGGTCTTCAAAATGTTCACTTTTGGAGGTTCCAAGGTACAGAACCTGTGCTGGTGAAAGGCCCTTTGCCACTTCTGCCCCTACCCTTTGCAACAGCCAACCGCTAGAGGTGTTAAACTGTCTTTTTCTAGCTGCCTTTAAAAATGCCCTGAAATCTCATCTGCTAGTTGGTAGTCACTGTAGCTTCAACTGATGACTCTGGTGATCCTTCTTATCTTCCCTGGCAGGTGGATGCCAGGGGGACCATCCAAGTTGACACTTATTGATCTCTTTCCTCTAGGTTTTCTTTTCAATTTTGATCCTAATGAAATTTAACTATCATTTTATACCTTAACTCGTGCACCTGCTTTTGTACTCCTCACCTATGACTATATTCTAGTTATTTGGACCCATTGCTGATTGTTATTCTATTTAACCCTGTAACTGTTTGTACATCTTTTTCTTGTACTTCTGTTCCTATTTCAAAAGAACAATGTTGTGATCATCTCCTATACATTTTATTTGACTCTGTATGTATACTTATGTTATTAAGTGTAATTAATTCTGGGTCACCCCTGAAAAAGGGACATCTTGTCTCAGTGGGCCTACCCAGTCAACAAAATTTCAGTAAATACATAAATAAATAAATACCCCTGATCTTCCCAGCATGCTCCAAGGGCAGAAGGTAGCAGATGTGGGATGGCACAATGTCCGATACCCCTTGTGACCAGTGGGAGGGAGCATTTACGTAGCTACTGCTGGATTTCTGTCTGCATAGATGGCACCCCCTCCACCAGTGCTCCACACTGAGTAAAGAATATAAGAACTTACCATAACAGTACTGTAGATCACAGAGAGAATCTTAGTCATCAGGTCATACATATGGAACTTCACCATCGGTGAAGTAGGATCCATACAAAAGATTTTCAGCATTACTACTGGGTCTGCCCATGCCGACATCGTCTGCCGATGTCACCAACCCTATAAAGGCATAAGCGGCCCTGCTCTCTCCTCAGTCCCTCCCCCCCGAGACTAAGTGAGCAAAGCTCTTGCCATGGGGGACCAAGTAGAGAGAGAAGTACCCAGGCCTAAATAAAAGTCTGGATACACCAGATAGCCAGTTCTAAGAAACAGCCCTGCAAAAGGAGGATGGTGGAAGGGAAGGCTGACCTGATGACCGAGATCCCCTCAAAGACCTACTGTTATGGCAAGTTCTTGCGTAAATGTTCAGTCTTCATTGGGGGTATCTAAGTCATCAGGTCACACGTATGGAATGAGTTCCAAGCAGTTACAGATGAACTGAGACAGTATGGGTGGAAGGCGAACCCAAAACGTAGAACAAGAGGCCCTGCAGAACAGCCCTAATGAAGTCTGCACGGGCTCTAGAGGCAATGCCCAGACTGTAGTATTTAGTGAAAGCATGGCTGGTACTCCAGGTAGCAGCAGCACAAATGTCAGTAGCTGAGACCTCTTTGAAACAGGCCACAAAGGTAGCCATGCCCCTTGTGGCATGGGCATTCACTACCCCTGACAACACTTTACATGCTTGTTGTAGCAGAACGCAATACAATATGCCAACCAATTAGACAAACATTGTTTAGAAACCAGAATGCCCTCTCTTCCTGGGGCAAAAGAAACAAAAAGCTGCTTCGACTTTTTGCATTTCTTAGTTTGGAGCAGATAATATTTCAGAATTCTGCACACATTTAAGGTATGGAGCAGTGCTTCCCCTGGATTGCCACGCTCAGGAAAATAAACAGGTAGGTGGATAGATTGGTTCCGGGTAAACTCAGACACCATCTTGGGGAGAAATTTAGGATTTGTGCACAACAACATCCTGTCCCTGTGAAAAATCAAATAAGGCTCCTCGCAACAGAAGGCCTAAAGCTCGGAAATCCTATGAGCAGAAATAATAGCAACTAAAACAATGCTTTACAGGAAAGAAAGCATAATTCGAAAGTTATGGCTAGCTCAAAAGGAGACAGGGTAAACTTCTTCAAAACAAAGTTCAAATCCCAGGCCAGGACAGGGGAATGGATTGGAGGTTTCATATGCAGGATACCCCTGAGAGGCCACCAACAGGCTCATGAAAGGATGAGACAGCTGAAAGGTGCACCTTGAGGGATGAGTACTGGAGACCTGAGTTCAACAGAGATATCAAGCAATCCAGAATCTGGTTCACCAGATAAGTGAAAGGGTCCAGATGATGCTTGCCAGCCCAGATGGCAAACCTCTTCCACTTCATGGTATATGTGGCTCTAGTGGAGGGCTTCCAAGCAGCCAGGAGGACACCCTCCACCCTCCGAGATACCCCAAACCAGGCAATGGCTATGTCCTCAGGAGCCAGGCATGCAGACGAAGGGACTTTAGGTTGGGATGGACCATGGTCCCTTGAGCCTGCATCAGCAGATCCCTGCAGAGGGGCAGTATGGATAAGACAGAGCAGAGTATGAACCTCCTAGTTTTAAACCAAAAACTAAAGCCTCTTTATTGGAGGACTGCAGCCACATGGCCCACTGGACCCACCACTCAGACTTGCTGGTCTGGCTGCACCCCCACCCCCAACCCACCCACTGCTGATGTCCTCCCTCCTCCCATCCCAGCACAGTCCCCAAATTCAAAGGGAAATATTACAGCTTTTTTTGTGTTTTATTCTATTTGTTTTAAACTCCCCCCAACAACAAGTCTCAATGTATCTGTCTGATCCTGCTCCGAGTCCCTCTCCCCACTTGGTGACATGGAAATGATATGTGTGGGTTATTCTTTGTGAATGGTGTACTATCCTGTCTGTATGGTCTGCTTATTTTGATAACTGCACTGTGCACTTAATGCTGTGCCCCCCTTGTCTATTACCAAGCTATGAAGCCTATATTCATGCTGAGTTTTTGTTATTATATTTCTCCCATTTGCCCTCCTTTCTATCATGTTCACAATTGGTACCACCACAACTGCATCCATCCTCCGGCCAAGAGGGCAAGTGGCTACCTTTACAGGTGCCTGTGTCAATGCTGAGCTGCGTTCAGCTGACAGGGAAAGTGTGAATGCCAGGCAACTCCTGCCATCCCTCCACAGGAACTAAGCACCTAACCTCCTGGATTGGTTTACTTCTCCAGTTGGCTTGCATGTCAGATTCTAGCAGTAGGGTGGTGCAGACAAGACCAACAACAGTTGTGATATAAGACATCTATGCAATTAGAAACCAGTTAGAAGCTCAATTTTTGAGTGTGGGCAGGGAGTCAGGAAGAGAATTAAGAGCAGGCATGAATGGTGTGGGTATGAGGAGGGGACTTCAAAGAGGATGGGAAGGATAAGAGGGGAAGGGAGGATCAGATTAGAAAGAGCCTATAGGAGAACGCAGTCTGATCAGCAGATGATCTGACATGTGTAATACAGAAGGAGTGGGAATCTGCAGAGTAAAGGCAATATGAGGTTGAGTTGTGAGCAAGAAATGAGTGAGAAGAGATAACAGTTGAGTGAGCCAAAACAGAAGTTAGGAATGAGAACAAGAGCAGTGAAAGAGGTGGTGACCTTCAAGGGATGGGATAGAGAGGGAGGAGTACAGTGAGCAGTGATGAGCACAGAGTGAGCAGTCCAGTACAAAGGAAAGGATGGTGTGGAACGGGGGATTCCGTCTGGCCAGGGTGGATTTAGTGGCACCACTATAACCCACATCACCAAAATCAAAGGACAGGACAATCATTTTAGCGATGACCTCATGCCTGGCTGTGGTGGGTACAGGCTTTGTTTCTGCAGAGTGCCGCTAATTTAGGAAGAAGTTTATAATGGATGACACCGGTGTGGGCTGAGAAATCAAGGTGACTGTCAAGCCACACACCCAGGTATCTGAATGAGGGGATTATCTCCATCTTTAAGGCATCAGGGGTCAAAAAGGCTGGTGAGGAATGGATGTTGGTAATATGCTGCCAGTTGCCAAAAGTCATAGAGAGTCTTTTTTTTTAATTCAGAGAGACATGGTTGTTTTGGAGTCGGCACTGGACATTTGAGAAGCTGAATTGGAGCTGTGCTGTTAACTTAGGGACAAAGGGGCCACAGGCAAAAAGAACTGCATCATCTCTGCACAGTTGAATGTAGGAGGAAATACAGATCTTGGGGAAGTCGTTTTTCTGAAGAGGATGGGGCCAAGGACAGAGCCATGTGGTACACCAAACTCAACTGGGAGAGACAGGACATGGCTTCACTGACAGAGACAGCCTTGACCTAACACATAGCTAGGTGCAGAACCAGCAAACCACTGGTACAGCTGGACCAACACAAGCAAGTTTCAGCAGTAGAAGAGAGTGAGAGGCAGAGTCAAACACATTCGACAGGTCAATAAATGATGTGGCCATGGACGGTATACCATAAGAATGGCAACTTAAAATTGTTGTTGCAATTAGGGTGCTGCAACAAGGGCGACAGTGAAAGGAGCAATCTTGATTTTAGATCGCCCTTCGTTCTTGTCGCTCTTTGCCCCCACACAGTCTCTACCCCCTCCAGGGCATGCCCGCCCCAGAGGAGGTTATATTAATTTTCAGGGGGTGTAGGAGGCGAAACCCCATGCAAAACAAGACTTTTTCAGGGACGGCACTTTGGCACTACACATCCTGAGAGCTGCAATACCTGGCACCCTAATTCCAGGTGGCAGATTGCCTTCACCCATATTGGCGTTGACCAAATGACTGCTGCACTAATATGGGCGATCCCTGTGTTTCATCTCTTTTAAGGATGACATCAGTGAGACAAAGAAGGGAGGTTGTGGTGGTGTGAGTCTTGTGGAAGCCAGACTGGCAGGGGCTGAGGAATGCAAAAGAGCCAAGAAAGGGAGTGAGCTAAGAACGAACAAGACATTCTTGAAATTTAGTAAGGGTAAAAAGGGGGTAGAGGGGGTGGTTGTTGCCTGGGACTGCAGGGGATGAACCTAGCCACCTTCAAAGCTGCAGGAACTATGCCTACATAGAATGAGAGGTTAAAGAGGTCAGTTAAGGGAGACAATAGTGTGAGCAGAAAGATAAAAGAGTTTGGATAGAGCTCATCAGGGCTGCAGCCCTTGAGAGAGTACAGATACAAAAGATGCGGTCAGCAACGAACACTGTTTTTGCAAAAGGTCATGGACTGGCAGTGCAGCTTCTAACATCAGCAACCTTAAACCTACAGCAGAAATTCAATTCAGTCAGTCTTTATAGCATCAATTGTGAGATGTTTTTTCATTTCAAACAGACCATACTGAACTCCATGGACCTACTTCGCCTCACTCCGAGGCTTCATCAGGGTTAGGAAAGGACCTCCTTGAGGTGGCTAGGGCCACTAAGGTGAAGGTGTGGCAGAAACAGTGGTAGGATTTATTTGTTTTAACTTTGGTGACCGGGCGAGTGCATTGGCAACAGATACCTTTTTCAGGCACGACCCAGGTGCAATGGTACAACAGAAGAGGCAACAAAAACAATCACTATCAGGAGAGTACAGTTTACAATGAAAAAAACAAAAACATTTGAGATCTGCATACATATAGTGTAAGTGCAATGATGTAATGGAAATGAGATGTAAAGGATAGAAACAGAGTTGACATGGAGGGGAGATGGGGGGTTTGATCTCATCAAGACTAGGAGGTTGGTGAAGTCATACTAGCATCTGTCTGCAATATATGATTGGGGCATCTCATCTGTACATTTTTTTTTTTATTATGTATTTAAATCTTGGATTACAAATACCTTTGAGCTTGAGGCAGCTCATTTACAAAGGTTCCACGTCAAAGGAAAGGGTTACAATAAGGTAGGAAGGTATAGACAACATTCATGGTATCAACGGAGGTACAGACAACATTCATGGTATCATTGGAGCACAGCAAGTCAATTGGTAAATAAGTGGGAACAGTGCTACACACTCAAGATTACAAGCAAGCATAGAAAACCATAAGGTACATTTGAAGCAACATTGCTACTCAGAGGTTGGGGGGGAAGAGGAAGAGTAAGGAAGGGGTAGGGGAGATGAGAGGGCAGAGTCCAGATAGGGAAGGGAAAGAAAATATGGCAGCCAGAGGCCTTGTTGTTGGGTGAAAGGGATGGGAGGCTAAGGTGGGAGAAGGGATAAAATATGGGAAAATGAGGATGGATGAAGGGAAAGAAGAAAAGGGAGAGTGGGGACCAGAGGGCCTGGACAGGTCCAGGAAGGGGGGGCAGTGGGATAAGAGCAAGGAGGGGGTGAGGTAAGGGAGGAGGTGGTGGGGGAAAGGGGAAATTGTTCTGTCAGGAGAGGTGAAATGAAACAGGAAGCCAAGTAAGAGCCTCAGAGAGTGCAAAAAGTGGTATAAGGGTGTCTGCAGAAGTGGAAAACTAGGTGTAACAATCACAAGTGCTTTCGGTTAGGAGATGCTGATGAAGCATACATTTAAATTGGGACAGACTAGAAAGACTGCTCAGTTGGTTGCTTAGATTATTAAACCACAGGGGGGCTCTGTATTGAACGGATTGCTGGTATTGAGCAGTCCGACAGTGGGGTACTAGAAGGAGGTCAGAAACTGAGGTATGTGTGTGTTGGGTCTTAGGGGATTTGTTTAGCAGGTAACCAATGCTCGGGGGTAGTAATCCAAGTAGAGCTTTTCTGGACAGGAGGCAGGTTTGATATTTGATCCTGTTACTTAGTTGGAGCCAGCCAGATTGAGCATATAACTCACAGGTATGAGAGAGGCACGCAGCACCCATAACTAATCTACAGGCTTTGTTCAGGGCCACCGTGAGTCGTTTAAGAGATGTGGAGGTTGCAGCACAGTATATGATTAGACCATAATCAATGATTGAGAGGACCGAACTGTGAACTGCAACCTTCAGGGCTTCTTGCGTAAGACTTTGTCTGTTTCTGAAGAGGAGCCTAATTCTGGTATCAACATCTCTGGCAACATTTTCAATGTGAGGCACAAAGGTAAGGTGACTATCCAGGGTAAGACCTAGGTATTTGAAAAGCTGAGTTTGTTCAAAAGCGTCTCCGTGGTTATTGGTGATAGTGAGTTGATGGGCCTTAAACTTATTCCGAGAGGACGAAAACAGCTGGACTTTAGTTTTTTTGTAGTTTAGCCCTAGTTTGTGATTATTAAACCATCTCTCTGCTTCTGTGAAGCCTTGTTGAAGACTGTTTTCAAGAGCGTTGGAATCCAGGTGGCTAGTAAAGATGACCACGTCATCTACGTAGAGGAGAGTATGCTGGTTGCAGACAGCGGGAAGGTTGTTCAGGAAAATACTGAACAATAAGGGACCCAGGATTGAGTCTTGATGTACCCCTGATCGGACAACTCTCTGCTCCGAAACTACATTTGATATCCTCACTCTCTGCAGTCTGTCACTGAGGTAGCTTCCGAACCATTTCAGGGTGTTTGGGGTAACACCAGTTTTAGAGAGTTTGCCAAGCAACAGTATGTGATTCACTGTGTCAAAGGCTTTTGTTAGGTCAACAAAGTTTGCACCTACAATCTTGCCTTGATCGATGGCCTGTTGTATGAAGCTTGTGAATTCTAATAATGCTGTGGTAGTACTGTGCCCCTTTCTAAAGCTATGTTGTTGTGGGCTCTGGATGGAGTATGTGTCCAGATAAGCACCAAGCTGGTTGGTAACAATTCGCTCGAGCACCTTGGAGAGTGGAGGGGAGGATGAATATAGGTCTATAGTTACCCTGTAAGGAACATCACCGGTTTTATGCACCGGAGTTACAACGGCCATTTTCCAGGCATCAGAAAATTGTCCCAGTGTAAGAGAAAGATTTAGAATCTTAGTTATAGGTAGGAGAACTTCATCTAGGGTTAGGGTGATAAGCTTAAGGTCTAGTCTGTCACTACTGTGTCTTGCATTTCTTAGGACGTTAGCTAGTTGTTTTCTAACCAGGTTGCATGATACCCTTTTAAAATAAAAAGGGGGGCACTCAGGACTATTTTCATCACCGTGGCTTGTGGAACGGGCATCATCATCATTGAAAAAGTCAGGTGGGAGAACACAGCTCAAATTGGTAAAAGCATTGTTAAAGGCATTAGCAATTTCCAGAGGGTCAGCAGTAGGGGTCCCATTTATGTTTAGCACTGTAGGTGATACCTTAGGTTTTTTGCCGTGACATAATTTATATTAGACCAGAACCTTCTGCTATCACCCCAGGAGTTGGTAAGCATCTCCCTATGGTACTTGTCTTTTGCCTGGCGAGTCTCCCTCATGCAGTTGTTTCTAGCAGCTTTATAAGCATGTAGGTCCGGCTGCTTACCAGTGGCTTTTGCACAGTGCCAGAGATGGTCCCGAAACTTCATGTGGGAAAGGCGCTCAGGAGCGATTCAGGGGTTCACCATGCCAGAGACCTTAATCTTTTTGAGAGGGGCATGCATATCACAAGCAATGTTGAAAACCCTTATAAAGTGACAGAGGGCTTCATTAACATCATTGGTTGAGTCCAATTTTGGGCACAAAGCTGTTGTTTTAGGAGGTCCAGGTGGTCCCTTCTGAGAAACCTGCTGTTGACAGTTTGGGGAGGGGGGATAAGGAATTTATTAGTTCAACCGCACGTGATTTGGGAATGGTCACTGATGGAGTCAGGGTGCACAGTTACATTGGAAAGACGGTTAGGTTGGTTAGAAATTATCCAGTCGAGGGTGGTGCTAGTCCCTGTTTTATACTTTATCCTAGTGGGTGTATTAACAAGTTGAGTTAGGTGAAGGGCTGTTATTGCGTCCTTTAGTGAGTTGGTCGCAAGTGACAGCCAGTTTATGTTAAAATCTCCCATGATAATTGTCTTCGTGAGGTGATTTTGTGAGCAGAAATGGTCAAGAAGACTGAGGAGGCCGGTGGCCTGGTCTTTGGGAGGTATGTAGACTGAGAGTACTGATATTGTTTTATGGTGAGCCCAGCACTTTTATCGTGGGCTACCGGTACTACCACTGAGATCAATTGGCATACACAGGAATTTTTAAAAATATGCCACCTTTGATAGCCTCCAACTAGATATAGTGTATCAGGTATAATCTGCAGTCTGGTATTGGGAGTCAAAGACAGATAGTATATCGGTTGCTGATTACAGATTTTCGGACATCATTTTGCATAAGGCTACATATATTAATTGTGGCCAGTTTAATGGTACCTTGTTTAGGGTGCACTTTGTAGGTGGGAGGTGCTTCAGGACCTGGATTAGGATGAATGTTTCCAGATAGCAGAAGTAGCATAATGGCTATCCTTACTAGGAGTTCTCTTCGAGCTTTGGAGAAACATTTAACCTTCATGTGAAGACAGCGAGGTTTTGTCTTTTCCCTGTATAAAATGAGGATGGTGTGGTCCTTAAGGACATGTTGACGGGAATGTGATCCACCTGGGGGCCAAATATTTATAGGGGGCAGGATCACTGAGGTAGACCAAGGTCCTTTATTAATAGTGAAAAAGTTCCCAGTTGAGTAACCTATGTTGATGTGAAGGTTTTTCAAGATTTCAGTATTGAGTGAGTAAACCAAACTATTGCTTGTCTTGCTTGTGGGAGTGAGCAAAGACAGAAATATGAGAACAGGAAAGGCACTCAGTAAGAGTCTAAAATTTGGGGCCATGGTTACTTAGAGAGTGAGCAGGGAGATGTAGCTGTGTACATTTAAGATGAGACAGGTCAGGGTACAGAAAAAAATAAAAATAAAGTAGTCCGTGTTGATCAGTATCTAGCTGATGGTAGAGGAGGACTTGAGAAATGGGCAGGAACTATACGTATTTAATAACGGCTGGGGTTGGTGAGATGGTCTCTGTGGCACAGCGGTAGGGTGACGGACTATGGTTTGTTAGGGCATAATAATCTGCTTTAGGGAAGAAGGACCCAGGACAAGAAGTGCTTAGAGGATAGCAGTGGGAAGAGGAATGCAACTTCCAAGACTTGTTGCCCTCTAGTGGCTTTGCAGTATACTTTGCAAATGGAAAAGCAGACAAAAAAAAATCTAGAAAAATTAACAATCCTGATTCACTAACAGTTGGTACTGGTAAACTCAGCATTAGCAGTTCTTGTATTATAAAAGAGGTCTCAAGAAGGCTAGAGTCAGGAACCAATAAGAGAAGGGGGAATGGCATTTTGCCTAATCAGAGCTCAGGAGCAGTAGTAGTGCTGCCAAAATGGCCTGAAAGGCAAAAAGTGCCAAGTTCAATCCTGTTGGTAGCTGTGGGCTGCTCTTCAAAATGTGTACCTGTTTGTAGGCCGAGAGGCAGGCGGGTCAGCGCAGAACAGCCTGTACATGTACATGATTGTCATCAGCATGAAGGGGACACCATAGCTGGCTCAAGTGAGGGGAAAATCATTCACCTTGGCTCACGGTCCCACAGGAGCAATTCAGAGGAGATGGGGACTTCCTCTCCAAGGAGTGGGGCATTCAGATAACCCTAAGGTATAAGCTGTTGTTCTGGTTTCCGTATTCTCCTTTGTGCCTTTCGGGTCCCCCTATTATAGCCCAAGCAGAGTCAGTGGGCATTCCTTTGTGCATGGGGTAGAAGGAGAGTGACACACAGATGCCACATGTCCCATGATGGAAGTGGGGCAGCCACGAAATGCCATGAGAACTGCCTGGCAGTTAGCCTTTGACCATGGGCAGTGGGGTGGCTGGGGTTTGCTGAATGTGTGAATGCATATCTTTAACATTGTCCTTTGTGTCTTTCAGGTCGTCTGGTTAAATCAAGAGGATGGTTTGGGTGATGCTCCTTCATGCACTGGGTGATGGAGAACGGGGCAATGCCCTGTGGAGAAAAACCTGGTCTTGGACTGCATCTATCCTGTAGAGCATGTGATTCTCTTGGGAAGATGGCACAAGGGAAAATGGGTGGGAGTCAATTTCCTCCTTGGCCGGCATGAGGTAGGGGGCTGCAAGACATGGTTCCCATATTAGGGGGTTGTAGCCAACATCATTGCACTTGCCTGTAGGTGAAGTGTCACCAGACAATGGTAGGTCACTTAACCCCTGATCACTTGACTCACCCTGCTCTCTGAGGTTTGGGTTCCAACGGAGGGAACTACATCATTCTCTTAGTTCTGCACAAGGGTATGGCCCTTTGTGGGAAGAAGTGTGGAGGTTCTGAGGTTGACTTGGCAAGATTCTTAGCTGCACACATCACTCAGATATGTATCGCACTGTTAATTTAACAAATACATGGCTTTGGCCAGTTCCTCCAAGACTTGCATGGTGTGTGGTTTGTCCAGGACAGGAGATGTAGGGGCCTATCAAGACAATAATCAGTCTGCATAAGCACTGTAGCAGTCAATGCACTGTCTGTGGCCCCTCCCCAAAACCAGGCCCCCAGTTTAGGCAGGTAGGGTTCAATCCATGGGAGAGGGAGTGTGCTCTGGTATGACCCCTGAAGGGGGAACCATTCTGGCCACCCATGGGTGGGGGCATATATATGGGGGAGGAGAATGAGGGGGTTAAAAAGAGCGCCAATTAGGGACCGTCCTCACTCTGTCTCTATCTCTCCAGCTGAAGACTTCCTGCCCACCTACCTTTTAACAACAGGGATCCAGGATGGACAGACTATTGTAGGGAACCTTTTGCATCCATGCGGGGTACCCCACTAGGGGTCGAGAAGAAATTTTCCTGTTTTTTTCCCTCAGATGGTTTTTCTTGCCTCCTCCAAAGGGCTGTTTTGAGAGTCAGGTACAGTAGTTCCCAGTGTCGCAGTCAGTGGTAAGTGGGTGCAGTTTGGGAAAAGGGAAGGAGGTGATTTTTGCTGAAGGACTCTCCTCCCCGATTGGCAGGAGGTGGGGGGCCACAGAGCCTAGTTCCCAGTTTGGGGGGTTACAGCCAGTTTCATCGGGCTTGTCTGTGGGTGCAGCACCACCAGACGGAGGGTAGATAATCTGCCACCAGGCTAATTGACCCCATGTTCTCTGAGGTTTAGGTTCAAACTCTGGGAGGTACATAATTTCCTTGGTCTTCACAAGTGTATGGCACTTTACAGGATGGGGAGCAGATGTTCCAAGGCTGACTTGGAGAGACTCCTAGCTGTGCACATCACTCAGATGTGTATCATGTTGGTAATTTAATAAATACATGGCTGCGACCATTTCCTCCAAGACTTGGATGGTGTGAACTTTGTCTGGGGTAGGGGATGTAGGGGCCTATCAAGACAAAACAGTATGTCAAATGAGACTCATTTTAGTGCATCAATGGAAAGAATAAGGATTCTTAGTTTTCTTAATAGGAGTGGATGTGAGACAGATACATTGCCTACTCATTTGTGCAATTCTGGTTCCCACACTACTTTCACATATGCTGGAAGTGTGTGCCAAATAGACTTATGTGTACAAATAAACCAGCTCAATATACTGTATAGTAATCAATATATAGTAATCAGTATATATTCACTTGGGTGCACAATTGTTCACTGAACACCGAATCATCTGTAAGTTAAAAATGACCTGATATACATCTGCATAGCTAGCCATATCTATCTACAGTATCTGTCTATAGAAACATAGAATTTGATGGCAGATAAGGACCACGTAGCTCACCCAGTCTGCCCATTTTTCCCTAACTACATTATCACCGCAGACCCAACTTGATCTACAGCTCTTTCTCCTTCCCCTTCTTTCCATTATGATTCCCTTGTGTCTATCCCATGCATTCTTGAACCCCACCACTGTTTTTACTCCCACCATCTCTACTGGAAGACTGTTCCATGAATCTACCACTCTTTCTGTGAAGTACTTCCTCACATCTCTCTGTAATCTACCACCCTTCCAGCTTCAGAGCACATCCCCTTGTTTTTGAGCACCTTTTTTGCTGAAAAATGCTTCACTCCTGCAACTTATTTACCTCCGTGAGGTATTTAAAGGTCTCTAGCATATCCTCCCTCTCCCTCCTCTCTTCCAAGGTGTATGCTAATAAAGGAAGGGTATATGAGCATGCCAGATGGGCCTGGTGGTCCTTATCTACTGACAATTTCTATGTTTCTGTGTTACATATTGAGGTATTTTTAGTCTCTCCTCTTAGGGCTTTTGATGTAGACCCAGCACCATTTCAGTTGCCTTCCTCTGGACTGCGTCCACTCTGTCTATGTTCTTCCAGAGATATGGTCTCCAGAACAGGACACAGTGGCGGGGTCTAACCAGCGATCTATACAGAGGCAACACCACTTCCCTCTCTCTGCTGGTGATACCCCTCCCTATGCACCCAATATCTCCCTAGACCTTCTGACTGCCGTGTTGCACTGCCTGGCCACCTTTAGGTCATAAGATATGATTACCCCCCAGGTCTCTTTCCTGCTTAGTAGCTGTCAGTACCATTCCACCCATGTTGTACTCCACCCCCTGGGTTTTGTGCCCTAAGTGCATTATTCTGCACTTTTTCACATTGGAACCCAGCTGCTGTACCCTTGACCACTTGAGTTTTCCCAGGTCTCTGCTCATCCAAACTTGGCTGTGCTCCTGCACCCTCATACCTGTGTGCCCTCTCTATTTCACTGTGGCTGCCTGGTGGTTCTGAGGGCGAGGCTGAAGACTTCAGGGGACTGGACTTTCGAGGTTGCAGGCCCAGTCCCCTGGAGACCCTCTCAGTGAAGGCCTTTAAAAAGGGCTTGAAAATGTTTCCATGTTTCCAATTTAGCAGACATTTTGGGTGAATACATAATATCTTTGCACTCTTAAAGTATATTTTATTAATTTATTCATTTAGTTATTGGTACTGTATTTTTAGAGTGTTTTAATGGGTTGTATATGCTGATTGTGGTTTATCATACTGCACTATGTTACTGTAATGGTGCCCTGACCCTCTGGGGGAAAGGTATCATAAATAAATAAAGACTACTCCTATTACTTCCCACCTCCCCGGAGTGTCAATACTATTACAGATTTTTGTGTCATGTGCAAAGAGGCAGACCTTCCCTTGCAGCTCCTCTTTGACAAAGACAATGACTTGTTGAAATATTAGAAGTTTGCTGCTTACTCTGGGCTGAGCCTGACATGCTTTTAACACTGCTGTGGTGGATGGTGGCCTCCAAATAAACCTGCCTTATGGTGAAGTAAATGCTTTTATTTTGCCTACTTGTATTTTGTGAGTGTAAGAAGTGCCGTGACTGTTCTGGACTGTACTGCTTAATTGTTACAGAGCACGTGCTGCCTAGCTGTGGCTCTTACAGTTAGCTCCTCTGCAATGTCACTTACAAAGACATTAAAGAGGATCAGTCCCAGCATGGATCCTTGGGGCACCCCACTGGTCATCCTCCCTTCCTTGGCATGAACTTCGATTACCACCACCCTCTGTCGCCTGTCTCCTAACCAATTTTTTATCCAGTTTACCACCTTTGGACCCACTCTTAAGTTACCCAACTTGCTTGCTAGTCTCCTATGAGGAACAGTGTTGAAAGCCTTACTGAAATCTAGGTAGGCCATGTCCACCACTCCATGCTGATCTAATTCCTTTGCATCCAGTCAAAGAAATCTTTCAGAGCCATTTGACATGATGTCTGCCCCCCATGAACCCCTGCTGCCTCAGGACTTGTAACCCATTGGATTCAAAATATTCCCTAATCCTTTTCTTCAGCTGTGACTCCATTAACTTACCCTCCATAGATGTCACACTGACTGGCCTATAACTGCCTGCATTCTCCCTGCTACCACTTTTGTGAAGTGTGATATCTGCCCTCCTCTTGTCCTCTGGAACCACTCCTGTTTCCATTGAATTGTTAAATAGGACTGTCAGAGGTTCAGCCAGTACCTTCCTGAGCTCTCTCAACACACTTGGGTGCACCCCGTTTGGCCCCATTGCTTTGTCCACCTTCAGATTATCAAGTCGCTTCAGGACCTTCTCCTCTGAAAACTAGTGTTCACCTCCTTCCCTCCAAAGCTTCTGGTACTTCTTTATGGTCCCTCTCCTTCTCCTTCCTCTGTGAACACCGAAAACAAGTATGTGTTCAAGATGTTTGTCATTTCCTGGTTCTCCTTCTGCACGGTTCCCCCCCCTTCCCTTTTTAACCATACAATCCCACCCCTGGTCTTCCTCTT
The DNA here is from genome assembly GCA_016271365.2 of Neoceratodus forsteri. Classification (NCBI taxonomy): domain Eukaryota; kingdom Metazoa; phylum Chordata; order Ceratodontiformes; family Ceratodontidae; genus Neoceratodus; species Neoceratodus forsteri. The sequence continues at coordinate 1,364,722,774 of CM057455.1, read as the reverse complement.
TTCACTTACATACCTAAAAAATGTATTGTTCCCATTCATTACCTCGTAGGATATTCTCTCTTTAGTTTGTGCCTTTGCACTTCTTACAGCTTTCCCTGTTTCCCCTGATACACCTCCCTATCCTCCTCACACCGTGTCTCCCTATACATTCTGAATACTACCCTTTTAGCCATTACCTTTTCAGTCACCTATTTTGAGAACCACAACAGTTTATTTTTCCTCTTGCTTTTGCTCACTCATCTGATGCAGAGGTTTGCTGTCTTTACTATGCTCCCTTTAAGCTTTGTCCACTGTTCCTCCATCTCACCTCCCTGAGGCATTCACCCATCCTTATAAAATTTGCCTCTGGAAATCCAGGACCCACGCCCTTGTAAGGTTTGATTCTGTAGCCATCTTTATATTGAACCACACTGTATGGTGATCACTGGTCCTCAGGTGGCGACCCACCTTGATGTCTGCAACACTGACCCTGTTAGTAACTACCAGGTCCAGTACTGCCCCTTCATGAGTGGGTTCGCCGAGTAGCTGCCTGAGGAAACCCCCCAGAGAGTCCAGGATGTTTAGGATGTTCCTGCTTCTAGCTGAAGCCACTGCTGGAAGGCTCCAATCTACATCCAGCAGGTTGACATCCCCCATCAGCAGCACCCCCCTTTTCTGCCATCTTGCCAATGGCTTCCATAGTACCTTATCTTATTCTTCCCCCTGCGATGGAGATCTTTAGATCACTCCAGTAGGAATCGTGACGCCATTCCCCATCTCCAGGGTGACCCACATTGCCTCGGTCTTCCCCTGTATTCTCTGTATCTCCATTGCTTTCATGCTTTCCCTTACATAAAGCACCACACTCCTTCCTTTTCATTACACCCTGTCCTTGCTGAACAGAGTACAGCCTGGCATGACCACATCCTAGTCACGGTTTTCAATGCACCATGACTTGGTAATGCCCATAATATCCAAGTTGGCCTCTACCATGATGGTCTCTAGGCCCGGAATCTTATTTCCTAGATTTCTAGCATTTGTACACAGTCATCCAGATTTTGTTTCCACTCTTATCACTCTATCTATGTATCTATATATCTATCTACCGATCTACAAAACATGATTTAATCCAGGCAGTCAATGAAAGATACATTACAAAAGCTTGTTTCCACCTGCGACCTGGAGAGGGGATGGGGAGGTTACAGAACTGAGCAGGTGCGGTAAAAAAGTTACACAACAGTGAACAACATTACAAGTTAACAATGCAATAAAGTAAGACGCGCAAAACAATACAATTTTTTGTGCAGTACCAGGACACCCGATAAAACTGTGGATGCCATCCAACTTTTTAAATCTACGAATATAGACAATTTCAAGATAGCTCTGCTAGCCAAAGGATACCAGACATATCTATGAACATGAAATGGCCTCCTTAAATATTACAGATACAACTCAGCATGGATTTAAACAGGGTTACTCTTGTACTACTATTTTACTCACTTTTTACGAATATGTAAGCAAGCACATAGATAACAATATTCCTATTGATGTTATTTTACTGGACTTCAGCAAGGCATTTGATAAGGTATCCCACGCAATTCTGGTGAACAAACTCACCTATTTGGGTTTCTCTCCAGTAACTGTTAGATGGGTGCATTGCTGGCTGACTGGCAGGACACAGAGAGTCAGGATAAATGGTGTGCTGTCTGAGAGTGGAAGAGTGACTAGTGGTGTCCCTCAGGGCTCTGTCCTGGGACCCACTTTGTTTAATTTATTCATCAGCGATATGAATATAAAATCAACAAATATTGTTATCAAATTTGCTGATGACACAAAACTAGGAGGAAGGGTGGATAACCCAATAAACCAACAAATACTCAAGCAAGACTTAACCACCACTGAGCAGTGGGCAATAACAAATAAAATGTGCTTTAATGAAAATAAATGCTCGGTATTACATATGGGCAAAAATAATCCTAGACAGACGTATATACTTAACAATATAAACATCAAATCAGTCATCAGTGAAAAAGATTTGGGAATTTTGGTAAATTGCAAATTGTCATCTAAAGACCACTGTAACAAAGTAGCTAATATTGCAAATTCTTTACTTAGACGAATAAATCACACTTTTATTTCTAAAACCGAACCGTGTATAATCACTTTATATAGATCTCATGTTCAGCCATATATGGATTATGGGTCACCATTTTGGAGCCCTTATTTAACTACTGACATCAAAAGGATTGAACAAACACAACACAGAGCAACAAAAATGATTCCTTATCTATCTCACTTAAATTATGAAACAAGATTAGAAAAAATGGGCCTATACTCACTTGAACAAAGAAGGGAAAGAGGTGATCTTCTTCAACTATTTAGGATTATGCAGTCCCCAGTCCTAATGTACTCGTGCGGTATCTCTTATGCAAAAAGGAAGATAGTACCAAGACTACACAATAAACAGTTAAATATTGGAATGGCAAGAACAAATAAGAGACAACATTTTTTTTTCTATTAGGGCATCTAAATTGTGGAATAAACTACCACAACATTTAGTGGAATGTTCAAATATATCTATCTTTAAAAATCAATTGGATAACTAGTTCTTTGATTAAAATTATCTTGGGAAACAATATCCCACAATGTGGGGGACAATCTCGATGGGCCTTGGCCTTCTTTTGTCTCTAATACCAAGTAACCAAGTAAATATCAGACATTTCACTGTCTACCTACAGTAACCCTAGTCAAGCTGCTAAATTTCAGGAAAGAGTTACAGAAAATTAACACACACAACTGAACACAAATAGAGATACACCTAGACTTGACTGCTGTGGGACAGAAATCTCCTTCGTATAAAATTCCCATCTGTTGGAATTATACACCCAATGATCTATACCAGGAGCACTTTCTGAGTGAAGCTGACAGTACAGCCTAGAGGTTAGAGTAACTAGGTGTAAATGATCTTGGTACATCCAGCAGACCTGGTTTGATTCCTACAACCATCACATGCACACTGTGTAACCCTGAGCAAGTCACTTCACCTCTTCAGTGCTCCCGGGTTGCCCCTGAAAACAGGGCTGGTGCCTAGTGAGCCTTATTACATGGTTACCATAAAATGAATAAACATAATTAGGCAGACTTCTGTATATTTTTATACTTTACTAAGCATTAAGACTGTTTTCAATACTACGTACCATCTTCATTATGATTATTATTCTTTCTATGTATGATGTTTGACTGCTGAGACTCTGCTGTTATCCAATGATGCTTTTCTAAACGATATATCTATTTCTAAGGTTTAACATCTCAGTTTAAAACGAGAGTTTCTACTATTGCTACTACTATAGGCACATACAGTATGTATGGTATAAGGCACATACTGCACATGTGCACCAAATCATAAACAGAACACTATTTTATGCAATACCTTACACACAGTACAGTACGTAGCCAGGAGAGGATGCTGGCAGTGATAATCCTTTATAAACCAGGGCCAACTTCTTTACAGCCTCATGACCCACCTTCCTCCTACCTGGTGACAGATGAATCTTTGCAGCAGGGAGACTATGCACATCTTTGGAGATGTTTTGTTGCCATATTGGTGTTTGGTAGCTCCGCTCAGCTTAGTGATAAGACACATTTATCAATTCATGATGCTCAAGGTAATTTACTTGAGCAGGTTTCTGAGTTTAAGTACCTGGGAGTCTTACTTGATCCCTCTTTAAAATTTTTCTCTCAAGTAAAATCGGTAAGAAGAAAAATTCATTGCATACTGGGGCAGCTTTATAAATTTAAGTCATATATGTCCTATGATTCTCATAAAATATTAGCTGCCGGGATCTTAATGCCTCACTTAGACTATGTTTCTCCCTTGTATAATAAATTGGGTGCAAGGGAGAGGCAGATTTTTAGTGTTGCTTACAATAACATCTGCTGGTTTGTTTTAGATGTTCCAGTCATGACCCACCATCGCTCTCTGTATTCATCTTTGGGCTGGTTGTCACCCCAGCTCAAATATACGTATGCTTTAGGTAACATGGTCCACCTGACCATCTATGCTGAGGGTTTGTCTCCTTTGACTGACTTGGTTTTGGTACGTGATGTTCAAGCCAACTTAAGATCAATTCAGAGTATAGTGTTGGTAGCCCAGTCCGCTAAAAATCATTATAGTCTTTGTTCATTCGAATGTCAGGCTCCTAGTATGTGGAATGATTTACCTTTTTCCTTAAGAATAGTTAATTCTTACCAAGGGTTTAAGTCTAGATTTAAACAGTATTTATTAACATTGTCAATTTGTACCTGTTATGATTGATGTTTGTTGATTGTTGTATATTTATTATTGTACTCTTCGTACTTTGTCTTGTGTTGTTTATGTTTATCTGTCCGGGTCGGACCTGAAGAAGGGCTTCAGCCCAGTGTCCCTACCATGTTAACAAATAAAAATGAAAATGAAATATTGCTCTACACCAGTACATGGAGCTTGGGCACCAGTGGAAAGACCGAGTTTCTTCTGGGCCAGAATACTCCCCACAGTCAAATGCCTCCATGCAGGCAGCAGCAGGACATAGTTCTTCAGGGTCTGTGCATAGCCAACTCTCACCTAACAGACAGAAAGTTGGAGCTCTGACAGGCAGATGGAAGTCATTTATTAATTTAGGAAAAGCTCACGGGGCCCAAGCTCATTTCCAAGTGCCCCCCCCCCCAAGGGAGTGGAACAATATTGTAAATAATGTAAGGAGAATATAGCAAACAAAACACAGAGTGCAGAAGTACTGCAAGGCACTAGAAAATAAGATATATAATAAACAAATATGCAATGCATAAAGGAATGTTTAGAAAGTGTACAGTATAGTGTATGGATAGTGGTACAAGTAGCCAGGAAGGTGCTGGTGAGGAGTAGGAACACTAGTCTTGTCTGACTCCCAAAGGAACAAATGGGGACCTAGCAGGGGGCACAAGAGGAGGCTTGAGAGTGACATAAGACAATGAGTGCAGAAACAAAGCAAGGGGATGACAGCAGATGCTAGTGTGGGTTGATCTAGCAAATCCCTTAACACACACCTTGAAGTGGATTATTGGGTTGACCAAACGGGGACCAAGGATGATGAGAAAACTGGAGGGTTGAACAACTAAAGGCAAAGGTGATAGGGAAAGGAGGGGAGGTTAGCCGCAAAAGTAGGATTTGGTAAAGAGGTCTGGGAGAAGGGCTCTGAAGTAGTGGAGAGCGGAAGAGTTGAGAGCATGGGGATGTTACTCCAGAGGCCAGAGGAGGGGAAGTCAGTAGGAGACAGCAGATTTCGCGACAGAGGTTTTACAAGGGAGGACTAAGAAGGAACAAGAGTCAAAAGAATGGAGGGAGTGGGATAAACAGTAAGAGGGTGTTAGAAGGGAGGAGACAGGCGTGAAACCAGAATTTGGAGAGAAAGGAGGCATAGTGGCAGAAGCACTAGTCTGGGATGGAGGGAAGGGGAGGGAGAGGTTAAAGTAGAAGGAGCAATGGTGTGTGTGTGTGGGGGGAGGGGCAATTTAGGCAAAGTGGCAAAAGGAGTTGAAGAGGGACTCCAGTCTGGCCAAAAACGTTTTGGTGGCAGCACTGTACACCTCATTCACATAATCAAAAATCTGGAGGATTATCTAGAGGATGATCTCACAGTGGCCTGGCAGTGAATGGAAGTACTTGGTGGTATACAATACTCCCTTTTTATGTCCTTCATGCCCTCACCTTCTATGGGTAGCCCCCAGCCTCAGTGTTTATGATGCATAAACATCTGGAAGAAGTCATCTAAAAGGGGCAGAGGGCATGGGTCGTGGCTTCACCACTTAAAAGAGGAAAAGTGACTATTTAAACATATTTTGCCAGGTAAAACAAGCAGAGCTCAGAAGACCCATTTCCACTTCCGATGGGGGGGGAGGGGGAGGATCACAGGGAAGAATACATTTGGTCACATTGGTTCTTAAATACAGCACAGCATATAATATAAAATATACAAAATGAAAACATTGTAGTTACAAGGGGCAAACAGTAAGGAATGTGCAGTTAGTGTCATTACTATACAGAACCCTGTTCATCTATGGGGAATGTTACCTATGTAACCCCTAGGTGACGCTATCCCATTCCAAAGGGCTACTACCCCAGCCTGTCGGGCTAGTGACAGGTTAAGGGGCCTAGGTTCTATGACGGGTGCCTCCACCCAGAGGTCAAGGTTAATAGTAATTAAACTGGCTCGGGTACAGCCCTCTGGGACACTGCAACCCCCCCTTTGTTCCAACTAGTGGCCCACACAGTACACGGGAGTTACCTTACCAATACCCCACATATGAACACTTTTCACACATATAGATACCACTTACCCTCGAGACTGATTCTGCAGCACGTCTCTGAGGACCCCTTGTAAAACAAGGTTAAATAACATACACAGCAAAATGCAATACTGTTTCTATATGTACTGACACCACAGACAGTATATAGTATAACAACAAATCTGATTTATTTAGGGAACAGCAACACGGGAGGGGGCAATCAGGTTGATTAGTTTTGGCAAAGTTCAAATCACAGTACTGTGCACATATATAGGGTCCTAAAAGTCACACTCTGGGTACCCAGGATGGTGGGGGGCTAGCCAGGGTTGGTGCAGCTGGTTGAGGCCCTTCGATGGAAAAAACACAAGCACACGCAAATTATAATCCGGAGCCCTGGGGCTCAGTTCGTGAAGAAATAAAATAGCAATAATCCGATGACACACTTGTAATCGATAACAGGCTGCAGTGAGAATACCCTGATTTGTACTCACAATACCCAAGCTGAGAACTGGATGATGGATGTTCTTTCTGGATTGCCAGAAACAACAGGGCATGGAGACAAGGTCCTTGTCACTGGACCCAACTCCAGTTGATAACAAATCGATTTAGTCCAACATAAGCTGGGGTTTGCTTCCAGCTTCAGCATACAGCTCACAGTACAGGGGACATGAAATAGCGGTTCCACACAAGCACTACACACATTCATATGTAAAAGGAAAGTACTGTACCAAGCAGGCTGCTCCTCGATCCCGATCGCACTTACTATATTACACTTACATATATTTCTTCTTTGTTGTTCTACATTTTATATCTCCTGTCTATGTAATTGCGAACTGTATGTGTATGTGCCTCAGGACCTATTTGTGAATGAGCTTGTTCAACGGAGTCTTTCTTGCAATAAACTTGAAACTATGAACTTGAAACTTACTGCAAAACACCCGGGAGCACACACAGCAGCTTCAGTTCCAGACGGACCGAGCGCGATTCAGCAATATCTCCAGTCTTCTACAGGGTGAGCCTGGTTTCCACACTTCTGGTGCTTCTTTCTCCTCACAACTCAGATTCAGTACAAACTGGCACTCACAACGGCTGCAGGCCGAAACTCAGGGCCTCACACGCACTTCCCGCGAGAAACTACATGCCGCAGCAGAAGCAGAGCTTCTTCTCTCTTCACTGTCACTACTGACCTGAGCTTTCCAGTAACTGAGTAGGGTATTTCCTTTGGCTCCACACCAGTTCTGTTGGTGGATTCAGCTGTCAATCACTGCAGGGCTCCCTCTGTTGGTGCAAAAAGACACCAAGGTCAAAACTTCATTTCCCAGAGTCACTGCCCATACAATCCCCTTGTGGCTGGCTCAAAATTGAGTCCAAGTTCTGATTCATCCACAGGCTCCATTCTAAGATCTCCCTCTCATCCTGATTGGTCCAAGTCAGCAGTTCAGGACCAAAATTAAAGAGCTACACTGAAACAGTTTGTGCTGAAATAAAGACAGGTTAGACAAACTACATTTTCTCAGTCGCTCTAAATGATTTCTGGCAAACAGTTATATCTTTCAACAAGGCTCCCTCTGCACATGTAGCAATGGCAGAAACGGAGTGAATTGACAGCAGCCCCGGCAGGATTCGGGCATTAGAACACACAGTCTCCCCTTTTCAATTAATTATGGCTACAAGCAGGCAGCTCTTAAACAGACAGTACCAGAGGCTCTAAAAGCACTCACACTTAAGCAGCTTAAACGCCGAACACCTCCAGACTTGGAGCATTCATGCAAGCTCCTGGAAGACTTTTGGGAACCCCCATTTGTAGGGGGGGGGTTACACCCTTCCTGGCCTGGAAAAACTTGGCATCTGCGTCAAGTAGGTACCCTTATAAATTGCAATACAACATCATATACATTTACATCACTAACATATTAGGCTTATACGTGTAATCATCAGTCACCATATCACATTTGCCGTAAACACATTTCTGATACTTTTCAGCACATTGCTTTTTACACAGCACTATACACACATTGTACCTTACTCAGGTTATTATCTCCTGCACATGAAACCTGAAGAGAGGGGGCCCTTCCCTATCAGCTACCTTAGGGCTGGATGGGGCAGGGGCACCATATCTAGAGGGTGAAACAAGTAACCTGGAGTTAGCACTTATGCTCAGTTTGGGCAATGAGCTCGGGGACACATATACTCCTTTGTAGACCACATTGAGAGGCAAATCCACAGGCCTCCCAGGAGAATCGTAACTGAGGTGTACTACAGGCTTTACAGCTCTACCAGTCTTTCTAGGGGGAACTGTTACAGTCTCTGCACTTTGAGGCTCACTTTCAGCACTGTCTTTACTGGCCAGGGGAGTTTCCATTGGGGTAGAGAGACTAGAACTGGGGGCACTTTTAGTTCCAGGAGTTGCAATCTCTGAGTCCACAACACTTGGCTCAGACAGGGAGTTTTCTGACACTGGCAGGGAACCATCAGGGCACTCAAAATACTCTTCTTGTTCTGGTAAATCACCAGTCTGTTCCAGTTCATAATTTTCTTCCTCTGAAAGCTCATACAGTTCCACCATGCACAGTGATTCCATGTCATCCGACTTGATACTTTGTACTTCACTTTCTGGGAGCACTGGCTCCAAGGACAAAGCTGAGGACTTAGGCAGTCCAGAAGGCCCAGCTTCATCTCCATGATTGACTAGGGGATTGCCTTGAAACAACTGACTCAGTTCGTAAGAAGGGTAGTATTCAAAGTCACACTCACTTTCCTCTGACATGGACTGACAGTCATGTTCAACTGGGACTTGTGGGGAACACTTTAGCTCAGCATCTGTAGGTGCAGACTTTCTTTGCTTTTGCTTAGCAGCAGCTCAGGTCACTGGTCCAGAGGGAGCACTTTCTGGGGGCTCAGGGTCGATCAAGATTTGTCCAATGGGCAGTAAATGATTTCTATGCATTGCTTTAACATCTTTTGAATTATTCTCAGGCCTTACTTTGTACACAGGCAGATCATCTAGTTTGCCCACTACAATGTGAGGGAGATGGTGCCACCTGTCAGCAATCTTGTGTTTGCCATGCAGTCCCAGATTTCTTAGCAATACCCGATCTCCCTCCTGAAGTTCCTGTGCTTTCACCTTTTTATCATACCTTTCTTTGTTGGCCAGATTTCTTTTGGCAGCCATGGTTTGAGCCAGTTGGTACGCATGATTTAGCTGGGCTTTTAACTTTTGCACATACTGTAAATAGTTGTCAGCTCAAACCCCATCAGGAGAAACTCCAAAACATACATCTACCGGCAGTCGAGCTTCTCTTCCAAACATCAGGCGGTAGGGGGAGAACCCAGTGGCACCACTTTTGGTTTAGTTGAAGGCATATACCAAGGTGCTGATTTGTTGGCTCCATCTAGGCTTGTCCTTGGGGTGGAGGGTGCCCAGCATATCTAACAGAGTGCGGTTGAAATGTTCTGGCTGTGGGTCCCCCTGGGGATGGTAAGGGGTAGTTCGTGACTTTCACACCCCGCACCGAGAAAGCATCTCTTTGATCAAACGACTCTCAAAGTCCCTCCCATGATCAGAATGGATTCTTTGTGGAGCCTTATAGTGAACAAAAAAGTTTTCTACAAGTACTTTTGCCACAGTAGATGCCTTCTGGTCCTTGGTGGGGAAAGCTTGGGCATATCTCGTAAAATGGTCAGTAACCACCAGCACATTACTAATATTTCTTTGATCTGGCTCCAAACTCAGAACGTCAATACAGACCAGCTCCATCGGGGTGCTGGTGGTGATGTTAACAGGGGGGCAGCCCTCTGGGGCAAAGCTTTCCTCTGTAAGTAGCGACTACAAGTTTTAATGTGTTGTTCAACATCAGCCCCCATCTTAGGCCAATAGAATCTGGATCTCACCAAGTCAAGTGTTCTGTCTATACCACGGTGCCCCATGTGGTTGTGTAGGGACCTCAGTACCAAGTCTCGGAAGGCAGTGGGCAAAACTAGTTGTTGTTTGCCTATTTGTCCCCCTCTGTCTACTGTTTCTCTGTATAACAGTCTATTAATCAGTTTCAACTTAGAACCTTCCTTGTATAACAATGCAATTCTCAAATCAGTGGAGCATAACTTGGACACATCTTTTCCTGTGTAGAGGGCTTCTAAAGCTGGTTTGATCATAGGATCTCAGGATTGAACCCGCTGAAGACTGTCATTGTCTAGCTGAGGCAATGCACCAATGTCTAATGCAGAAAAGCAGCAATAAGCAGCAGGTATGCAATTCTCAGAGGGCCCCAAACAATCCACCAGACAGTCCACTGTGTCTGTGGCCACTTGTTCCTCTCTGTCAAACTTCTGGCAGAGTGCTCAAATATCAGGTTCTGACAGTCTGACCCAGTCATTTCGGGAAACAGGCCTCTGGGAGAGAGCATCAGCATCTATGTGGGTCAGGCCTGCTCTGAATTCAACAGCATTGTCGTATATAGATAATGCAGAAAGCCACCTATGGCCAGTGGCATCCAACTTAGCTGAAGTCTGCACATAGGTCAAAGGATTATTGTCAGTTTTTACTAGTATCTTATCCCCATACAAGTACTTGTGGAATTGGTCAACAATGGCCCACTTCAAAGCTAGGAACTCTAACTTATGTACAGGATAGTTCTTCTCAGATGGGGTCAGGCTTCTACTGGCAAAGGCCACTGGTCTCAGTCCATTCTCATGCTCCTGGTACAACACAGCCCCCAAACCTTGCAGGCTAGCATCAGTGTGTAGGACATAGGGTTTTGCTGGATCTACATAGGCAAGGACAGGAGCGTGGGTAAGTTGATATATAATCTCATGAAAAGCAGCTTCACACTCAGGTGTTCATCTGGCTCCAAATACTTAATTGGGATGGAAATACACTCTCTCAGGCTCAGAAGAAACCGATCTCTTATATTTTTTGTTAGTAGGAGGGTAACCTTGAGTAAGATTAAGTAAAGGACGAATCACTCTTGAATAGTCCTTGATGAACTGGCGATAGTAACCACAGAATCCCAAGAATCTTTGCAGTTCTTTTAGATTGTGGGGCTGTGGCCAGGTGGTCAAGGCCTCAACTTTACTTGGGTATGTTTCTATTCCCTTGGTGGACACTATGTGCCCCACGTACTTGGGTTGGAAGAACTGACATTTATCGATGGATAGTTAAAGGCCAAAGTCTTCCAGTCGGTCCAACACCTTGAATAATCTGCTCTCATGTTCCTCCAGGGAGCTGCCAAACACAATAACATCATCTAGGTATACCAGGCACTCTAATAAGTTCATATCCCCCACTGCACGCTCCATCAGTCGTTGAAAAGTGGCTGGAGCGCCTGAAATTCATTGAGGCATCCTCATGAATTCATAGAAGCCAAGCAGACCGATAAAGGCTCTCTTCTCATGGTCTTCTGGGGCCATCAGGATATGGTAGTACCTACTGCGAAGATCCAGCATGGAGAACCACTTGCTACCATTCAGGCAGTCTAAAGCATCCTGGATGCGGAGCACTGTATACTGATCAGGGATAGTCCGCCGGTTCAAGGTGCGATAATCCACGCACATCCTTACTGTCCCACTCTTTTTTCTCACTACCACAACAGGTGAAGCATATGGGCTTCTGGATTCTTGTATTACACCAGCAGCAAGCATCTTTTGAAGGTGCCGTCTCACATCATCTATGTCAGCAAGTGCCAGGCGTCGAGACCTCTCATTAAATGGCCTTTCATCATACAGCCAGATATGGTGCTCGGCTCCTGGCACACATCCTACATCCCATTCCTTTAAAGAAAACACCTGGTCTCTCTGGGCAAGCTTCACATTGATCCTCATTTTCCATTCAGCTGGCATCGGAGAGTCACCGAAATCGAACAAGTCTGGCGTCACTCGGTCACTGTTTCCCCGAACACTTGTTACTGAGTAACACTGCAGTATCTGCACAATGTACATGAGCCAGGGTGTAACCTCTATTTACTCGAATCTCTCTATCAGACACATTATGAACTTGAGCCATTACCCTTCTGGCATAAGTATGGGCTCTGGCAGGCAAAATACTTTGCTTGACCAGCAGTCCTTCCTGCAATTTCCCATCACCTGGTACATCCAGCATGAGTATTTTATTCTTGACATCCTTTCTGATACGGACTTCCCCCTGTAAGGTACACTGGGCATTTGGCACCAAAATCAGAGATTCAGGATCCTTCTTCCAGACAATTCCAACCGGTTCCTCTGGGTCCATTTTTTCAGTATCTCTCTTTTTGCCTCATAGGCCTTCTTGATCAAGGCCGAAATTCTCAAAGCTTTACCAGTCCTTGACCCTTGTTTCTCATAAACACAACTGCGCCAACCATCCAAACATATACGCATTTGTCCCACTTAGTAGAAGAATCCCATCATACAGTCCAGCAGGGGGACACACTAATGCCAGGGTCTCTACTTGCTCGGCCACTCCAGCCACGGAGGTGGGAAAAGACAGCCAAATTCTGATATACCCGGAATAGGGGTAAGTCTTTTCACTTAACCCCCAGACATGCAGACCTTCCAATGGTTGTAAGGGCACATCAGACAGGTGCTACTGATACCAGTCCTGAAACATAATTGTCACTTCAGAGCCACTGTCCAATACAGCTCTTGCAGCCATTCCATTCACCTTCACAGTGGTCTCCATAGAGGGACCCACTATTTTGGACCAGTCTGGAGAGGTGGTAGCAAGGGCCTGGGTAGATAATCAAGCCACAGAAGGACGTGAGTTAGCATTTCTGGGACCCTCACTGTGATCATTTTGTGCACCTCTTAACCACTGATTTGTTCTCCGAAGCTCTCCTTGTAGCCTGTATGCAACTTTGTCTGTGTCTTTTGGGGACCTGCATTCTCTCTTCATGTGCCCATCCTTCCCACAGTTATAGCAAAACATACCTTCCGGAGATTGAGATGGCCGAGGCTTCACACTGGGACCCGGGCCGGGGGCACTTCCAACAGAAAACCTTAGTCCCGCCTCGGTCGGTGGTGTGGTGAGCATTTGGAGACATCTCATCAATTCCCTCACTTCCATAGTCAAGACATCAATTTCTGAACTGTTGTCAACATGAGGTGCCTGGGTGGGCACCCCCACCCCTATAGCAGATGCAGTCTGATAAGGATCGGAGCCTGTACTCGCAGGAAGGGCCTTCATAAGGAGACTGTTTTTTGCTTCCCTGAACTCCCTCAGCAGTTCGTCCCAGGGCGGGACATCCATAACTGTCCCTCTCTGACTGTGCCCTCCTTGGCTAACATGGGGATCTCGGATTGTGTCATGAGATTTAGATGATTCTGGACCATCATCATCTGACCCTGCACCTGGAGCAGGGGATGTATCGGCTACGACTGCGTAGAGCTCAGACAAACCTTCCTCCTCCTCAACTTCTCATACCTCCATCATCAACACATGGAAAGGTGAAGGACTGGATGTCTTTTGATGCAGTTGCAATTTGAGTAACACCCAGCTGAAGTGCCGGGCAGAGCAGAGTATATGATCCAGCCTACCCGGTCCACTTCACTGGAGGTTCAGCTCCCCTTTGGAAAAACGGTGTGTAAGATCCCCTCTAATCGATCCATATAGGCAGATAACAATTCCCCCAGCTGTTGTCTAACTTCTTTAAGACTCCATTTCAAGGCCTCAACACCAGTGGTACCCCCAAACACATTCTCAAGGGTGACTATGTACTCTTGGGCTTTGGCGTCAGGGTTAGAGGACCTCAGGGAAGGAAAGGTATGTTGGGCAGGTCCCTGGCAGCTTTCCCCCAGATGGGCCCTTTTTGTGGCCTCCGAGCATTGCCAGTCTTGTATCACAAGAGCAGCAGAATCTATTCAGGTCTCCAGATCAACTTCCCCATTTGGAGTCGGGCAGATACCAGAGAATACCTAGTACTTGCGGTAAGGTCCATGACTACTTGCTGGCTCAGGGGCAGGTATAGACGTTGGCAAAAGGACAGGGGCTGGAGCGGGTGTGGATGTTGGGGGTGGTACGCCCCCAGGTGGCAAGAACAGTTTCTTTAAGTCCTCCACAGTTTTCCCTTCCTCCAGCAACAATTTAGCAAATTTCTCCTCAAAAGTTTCAGATAGTTGGGGGGGGCTCATTCCACCACCCCACCCCCCCCGGTTTTACTGTCCTTAGTTATCACTCTCCAGGCAGTGAGGGCTCCCTCTGGGGTAACAGTCTGTGGCACTTTGGAACTATCTATGGGGTCCTTATACTCTACTAGGGCCATGAAAGTATGGGCGACCAGATTAGCATGTCGACGCACCACCACAGGGTTTTGTAAACCTTCCACCTTGGAAAGTACTCCCTCTATAGTGTCCTTATTGGTATCCAGGGGGATGTCCAGGATAAGCATGGCATTTTGGGTGTTGATCTCCTGCCCAGTACACCCCCTCACCAACTGGAGCACAGCCATTTCTGTCGGGGTATCCATTTATTTTTAACAGTGATTCATAAATGTGGCCACAAGTGGATGCTAATCCCAGTGGTGGCCTCCAAGATGTAACCCCTAGGTGGCGCTATCCCAAGGGCTACTACCCCTGCCTGTCGGGCTAGTGACAGGTTAAGGGGCCTAGGTTCTATGACGGTACCTCCACCCAGAGGTCAGGGTTAATAGTAATTAAACTGGCTTGGGTACAGCCCTCTGGAACACTGCAACCCCCCTCTTTGTTCCCACTAGTGGCCCACACAGTACACGGGAGTTACCTTACCAATACCCCACATACGAACACTTGTCACACATATAGATACCACATACCCTCGAGACCGATTCTGCAGCACGTCTCTGAGGATCCCCTGTAAAACAAGGTTAAGCAACATACACAGCAAAATGCAATATTGTTTCTATATGTACTGACACCACAGACAGTATATAGCATAACAACGAATCTGATTTATTTAGGGAACAGCAACACGGGAGGGGGCAATCAGGTTGATTAGTTTTGGCAAAGTTCAAATCACAGTACTGTGCACATATATAGGGTCCTAAAAAGTCACACTCTGGATACCCAGGATGGTGGGGGGCTAGCCAGGGTTGGTGCAGCTGGTTGGGGCCCTTTGATGGAAAAAACACAAGCACACGCAAATTATAATCCGGAGCCCTGGGGCTCAGTTCGTGAAGAAATAAAATAGCAATAATCCGATGACACACTTGTAATTGATAACAGGCTGCAGAGAGAATACCCTGATTTGTACTCACAATACCCAAGCTGAGAACTGGATGGTGGATGTTCTTTCTGGATTGCCAGAAACAACAGGGCATGGAGACAAGGTCCTTGTCACTGGACCCAACTGCAGTTGATAACAAATCAATTTAGTCCAACACAAGCTGGGGTTTGCTTCCAGCTTCAGCATACAGCTCACAGTACAGGGGACAAGAAATAGTGGTTCCCCACAAGCACTACGCACATTCATATGTAAAAGGAAAGTACTGTACCAAGCAGGCTGCTCCTTGATCCCGATCGCACTTACTATATTACACTTACATATATTTTTTCTATGTTGTTCTACATTTTATATCTCCTGTCTATGTAATTGCGAACTGCATGTGTATGTGCCTCAGGACCTATTTGTGAATGAGCTTGCTCAAAGGAGTCTTTCCTGCAATAAACTTGAAACTTGAACTTGAAACTTACTGCAAAACACCCAGGAGCACACACAGCAGCTTCAGTTCCTGACAGACCGAGCGTGATTCAGCAATATCTCCAGTCTTCTACAGGGTGAGCCTGGTTTCCACACTTCTGGTGCTTCTTTCTCCTCACAACTCGGATTCAGTCCAAACTGGCACTCACAACGGCTGCAGGCCGAAACTCAGGGCCTCACACGCACTTCCCGCGCGAAACTACACGCCGCAGCAGAAGCAGAGCTTCTTCTCTCTTCACTTTCACTACTGATCTGAGCTTTCCAGTAACTGAGCAGGGTATTTCCTTTGGCTCCACACCAGTTCTGTTGGTGGATTCAGCTGTCAATCACTGCAGGGCTCCCTCTGTTGGTGCAAAAAGACATCAAGGTCAAAATTTCATTTCCCAGAGTCACTGCCCATACAATCCTCTTGTGGCTGGCTCAAAATTGAGAGTCCAAGTTCTGATTCATCCACAGGCTCCATTCTAAGATCTCCCTATCATCCTGATTGGTCCAAGTCCGCAGTTCAGGACCAAAATGAAAAAGCTACACTGAAACAGTTCATGCTGAAATAAAGACAGGTAAGACAAACTACATTTCCTCAGTCGCTCTAAATGATTTCTGGCAAACAGTTATATCTTTCAACAAGGCTCCCTCTGCACATGTAGCAATGGCAGGAACGGAGTGAATTGACAGCAGCCCAGGCAGGATTCTGGCATTAGAACACAGAGTCTCCCCATTTCAATTAATTATGGCTACAAGCAGGCAGCTCTTAAACAGACAGTACCAGAGGCTCTAAAAGCACTCACACTTAAGCAGCTTAAACGCCAAACACCTCCAGACTTGGAGCATTCAGACAAGCTCCTGGAAGACTTTTCGGAACCCCCATTTGTAGGGGGGTTACACCCTTCCTGGCCTGGAAAAACTTGGCGTCCATGTCAAGTAGGTACCCTTATAAATTGCAATACAACATCATATACATTTACATCACTAACATATGAGGCTTATACGTGTAATCATCAGTCACCATATCACATCTGCCATAAACACATTTCTGATACTTTTCAGCACATTGCTTTTTATACAGCAATATACACACATTGTACCTTACTCAGGTTATTACCTCCTGCACATGAAACCTGAAGAGAGGGGGCCCTTCCCTATCAGCTACCTTAGGGCTGGATGGGGAAGGGGCACCATATCTAGAGGGTGAAACAAGTAACCTGGAGTTAGCACTTATGCTCAGTTTGGGCAATGAGCTCGGGGACACATATACTCCTTTGTAGACCACATTGAGAGGCAAATCCACAGGCCTCCCAGGAGAATCGTAACTGAGGTGTACTACAGGCTTTACAGCTCTACCAGCCTTTCTAGGGGGAACTGTTACAGTCTCTGCACTTTGAGGCTCACTTTCAGCACTGTCTTTACTGGCCAGGGGAGTTTCCATTGGGGTCGAGAGACTAGAACTGGGGGCACTTTCAGCTCCAGGAGTTGCAATCTCTGAGTCCACAACACTTGGCTTAGACGGGGAGTTTTCTGACACTGGCAGTGAACCATCAGGGGACTCAAAATACTTTTCTTGTTCTGGTATATCACCAGTCTGTTCCAGTTCATCATTTCTTCCTCTGAAAGCTCATACAGTTCCACCATGCAGTCATTCCATGTCATCCGACTTGATACTTTGCACTTCACTTTCTGGGAGCATTGGCTCCAAGGACAAAGCTGAGGGGTTAGGCAGTCCAGAAGGCCCAGCTTCATCTCCATGATTGACTAGGGGATTGCCTTGAAACAATTGACTCAGTTTGTAAGAAGGGTAGTATTCAAAGTCACACTCACTTTCCTCCGACATGGACTGACAGTCATGTTCAACTGGGACTTGTGGGGAACACTAACTCAGCATCTGTAGGTGCAGACTTTCTTTGCTTTTGCTTAGCAGCAGCTCGGGTCACTGGTCCAGAGGGAGCACTTTCTGGGGGCTCAGCCTTGATCAAAATTTGTCCAATGGGCAGTAAATAATTTCTATGCATTGTTTTAACATCTTTTGAATTATTCTCAGGCCTTACTTTGTACACAGGCAGATCATCTAGTTTGCCCACTACAATGTGAGGGAGATGGTGCCACCTGTCAGCAATCTTGTGTTTGCCATGCAGTCCCAGATTTCTTAGCAATACCCGATCTCCCTCCTGGAGTTCCTGTGCTTTCACCTTTTTATCATACCTTTCTTTGTTGGCCAGATTTCTTTTGGCAGCCATGGTTTGAGCCAGTTGGTACACATGATTTAGCTGGGCTTTTAACTTTTGCACATACTGTAAATAGTTGTCAGCTCAAACCCCATCAGGAGAAACTCCAAAACACACATCTACCGGCAGTCGAGCTTCTCTTCCAAACATCAGGCAGTTGGGGGAGAACCCAGTGGCATCACTTTTGGTTTAGTTGTAGGCATGTACCAAGGTGCTGATTTGTTGGCTCCATCTAGGCTTGTCCTTGGGGTGGAGGGTGCCCAGCATATCTAACAGAGTGCAGTTGAAATGTTCTGGCTGTGGGTCTCCCTGGGGATGGTAAGGGGTAGTTCGGGACTTTCACACACCCCACAGAGAAAGCATCTCTTTGATCAAATGACTCTCAAAGTCCCTCCCCTGATCAAAATGGATTCTTTGTGGAGCCTCATAGTGAACAAAAAAGTGTTCTACAAGTACTTTTGCCACAGTAGATGCCTTCTGGTCCTTGGTGGGGAAAGCTTGGGCATATCTCGTAAAATGGTCAGTAACCACCAGCACATTACTAATATTTCTTTGATCTGGCTCCAAACTCAGAACGTCAATACAGACCAGCTCCATCGGGGTGCTGGTGGTGATGTTAACAGGGGGGCAGCCCGCTGGGGCAAAGCTTTCCTCTATAAGTAGCAACTACAAGTTTTAATGTGTTGTTCAAAATCAGTCCCCACCTTAGGCCAATAGAATCTGGATCTCACCAAGTCAAGTGTTCTGTCTATACCAAGGTGCCCCATGTGGTTGTGTAGGGACCTCAGTACCAAGTCTCGAAAGGCAGTGGGCAAAACTAGTTGTTGTTTGCCTATTTGTCCCCCTCTGTCTACTGTTTCTCTGTATAACAGTCTATTAATCAGTTTCAACTTAGAACCTTCCTTGTATAACAATGCAATTCTCAAATCAGTGGAGCGTAACTTGGACACATCTTTTCCCACGTAGAGGGCTTCTAATGCTGGTTTGATCATAGGATCTCAGGATTGAGCCTGCTGAAGACTGTCATTGTCTAGCTGAGGCAATGCACTAATGTCTAATGCAGAAAAGCAGCAATAAGCAGCAGGTATGCAATTCTCAGAGGGCCCCAAACAATCCACCAGACAGTCCACTGTGTCTGTGGCCACTTGTTCCTCTCTGTCAAACTTCTGGCAGAGTGCTCGAATATCAGGTTCTGACAGTCTGACCCAGTCATTTCGGGAAACAGGCCTCCGGGAGAGAGCATCAGCATCTATGTGGTTCAGGCCTGCTCTGAATTCAACAGCATTGTCGTATATAGATAATGCAGAAAGCCACCTATGGCCAGTGGCATCCAACTTAGCTGAAGTCTGCACATAGGTCAAAGGATTATTGTCAGTTTTTACTAGTATCTTAGCCCCATACAAGTACTTGTGGAATTGGTCAACAATGGCCCACTTCAAAGCTAGGAACTCTAACTTATGTACAAGATAGTTCTTTTTGGATGGGGTCAGGCTTCTACTGGCAAAGGCCACTGGTCTCAGTCCATTCTCATGCTCCTGGAACAACATAGCCCCCAAACCTTGCAGGCTAGCATCAGTGTGTAGGACATAGGGTTTTGCTGGATCTACATAGGCAAGGACAGGAGCGTGGGTAAGTTGATATATAATCTCATGAAAAGCAGCTTCACACTCAGGTGTCCATCTGGCTCCAAATACTTAATTGGGACGGAAATACACTGTCTCAGGCTCAGAAGAAACCGACCTCTTATATTTTTTGTTAGTAGGAGGGTAACCTTGAGTAAGATTAAGTAAAGGACGAATCACTCTTGAATAGTCCTTGATGAACTGGCGATAGTAACCACAGAATCCCAGGAATCTTTGCAGTTCTTTTAGATTGTGGGGCTGTGGCCAGGTGGTCAAGGCCTCAACTTTACTTGGGTATGTTTCTTTTCCCTTGGTGGACACTATGTGCCCCACGTACTTTACAGAGGGTTGGAAGAACTGACATTTATCGATGGATAGTTTAAGGCCAAAGTCTTCCAGTCGGTCCAACACCTTGAATAATCTGCTCTCATGTTCCTCCAGTGAGCTGCCAAACACAATAACATCATCTAGGTATACCAGGCACTCTAATAAGTTCATATCCCCCACTGCACGCTCCATCAGTCGTTGAAAAGTGGCTGGAGTGCCTGAAATTCCTTGAGGCATCTTCATGAATTCATAGAAGCCAAGCAGACCGATAAAGGCTCTCTTCTCATGGTCTTCTGGGGCCATCAGGATATGGTAGTACCTACTGCAAAGATCCAGCATGGAGAACCACTTGCTACCATTCAGGCAGTCTAAAGCATCCTGGATGCGGGGCACTGTATACTGATCAGGGATAGTCCGCCGGTTCAAGGTGCGATAATCCACACACATCCTTACTGTCCCATTCTTTTTTCTCACTACCACAATAGGTGAAGCATATGGGCTTCTGGATTCTTGTATTACACCAGCAGCAAGCATCTCTTGAAGATGCCGTCTCACATCATCTATGTCAGCAGGTGCCAAGCGTCGAGTCCTCTCACGAAATGGCCTTTCATCATACAGCCAGATATGGTGCTCAGCTCCTTGCACACATCCTACATCCCATTCCTTTAAAGAAAACACCTGGTCTCTCTGGGCAAGCTTCACACTGATCCTCATTTTCCATTCAGCTGGCATCGGAGAGTCACCGAAATCAAACAAGTCGGGCGTCACTCGGTCACTCTTCCCCGAACACTTGTTACTGAGTAACACTGCAGTATCTGCACAATGTACATGAGCTAGGGTGTAACCTATATTTACTCAAATCTCTCTATTAGACACATTATGAACTTGAGCCATTACCTTTCTGGCATAAGCATGGGCTCTGGCAGGCAAAATACTTGGCTTGACCAGCAGTCCTTCTGGCAATTTCCCATCACCTGGTACATCCAGCATGAGTATTTTATTCTTGACATCCTTTCTGATACGGACTTCCCCCTGTAAGGTACACTGGGCATTTGGCGCCAAAATCAGAGATTCAGGATCTTTCTTCCAGACAATTCCAACCGGTTCCTCTGGGTCCATTTTTTCAGCATCTCTCTCTTTGCCTCATAGGCCTTCTTGATCAAGGCCGAAATTCTCAAAGCTTTACCAGTCCTTGACTCTTGTTTCTCATAAACACAACTGCACCAACCATTCAAACATATGCGCATTCGTCCCAATTAGTAGAGGAATCCCATCATACAGTCCGGTAGGGGGACACACTAATGCCAGGGTCCCTACTTGCTCGGTCGCTCCAGCCATGGAGGTGGGAAAAGACAGCCAAATTCGGATATACCCGGAATAGAGGTAAGCCTTCTTTCTTAACCCCCAGACATGCAGTCCTTCCAATGGTTGTAAGGGCACATCAGACAGGTGCTTCTGATACCAGTCCTGAAACATAATTGTCACTTCAGAGCCACTGTCCAATACAGCTCTTGCAGACACTCCATTCACCTTCACAGTGGTCTCCATAGAGGGACCCACTATTCTGGACCAGTCTGGAGAGGTGGTAGCAAGGGCCTGGGTAGATGATCAAGCCACAGAAGGACGTGAGTTAGCATTTCTGGGACCCTCACTGTGATCATGTTGTGCACCTCTTAACCACTGATTTGTTCTCCGAAGCGCTCCTTGTAGCCTGTATGCAACTCTGTCTGTGTCTTTTGGGGACCTGCATTCTCTCTTCATGTGCCCATCCTTCCCACAGTTATAGAAAAACATACCTTCCGGAGATTGAGATGGCCGAGGCATCACATTGGGACCCGGGGCGGGGGCACTTCCAACAGAAAACCTTAGTCCCGCCTCGGTTGGTGGTGTGGTGAGCATTTGGAGACATCTCATCAATTCCCTCACTTCCATAGTCAAGACATCAAGTTCTGAACTGTTGTCAACATGAGGTGCCTGGGTGGGCACCCCCACCCCTATAGCAGATGCAGTCTGATAAGGATCGGAGCCTGTACTCGCAGGAGGGGCCTTCATAAGTAGACTGTTGTTTGCTTCCCTGAACTCCCTCAGCAGTTCGTCCCAGGGTGGGACATCCATAACTGTCCCTCTCTGACTGTGCCCCCCTTGGCTAACATGGGGATCTCGGATCGTGTCATGAGATTTAGATGATTCTGGACCATCAGCATCTGACCCTGCACCTGGAGCAGGGGATGTACCAGCTACGATTGCGCAGGGCTCAGACAAACCTTCCTCCTCCTCAACTTCCCATACCTCCATCATCAACACATGGAAAGGTGAAGGACTGGATGTCCTTTGATGCACCTGCAATTTGAGTAACACCCAGCTGGAGTGCTGGGCAGAGCAGAGTATATGATCCAGCCTACTCGGTCCACTTCACTAGAGGTTCAGCTCCCCTTCGGAAAAATGGTTTGTAAGATCCCCTCTAATCGATCCATATAGGCAGATAACAATTCCCCCAGCTGTTGTCTAACTTCTTTAAGTCTTCATTTCAAGGCCTCAACACTAGTGGTACCCCCAAACACATTCTCAAGGGTGACTATGTACTCTTGGGCTTTGGCGTCAGGGTTAGAGGACCTCTGGGAAGGAAAGGTATGTTGGGCAGGTCCCTGGCGGCTTTCCCCCAGGCGGGCCCTTTTTGTGGCCTCCGAGCATTGCCAGTCTTGTACCGCAAGAGCAGCAGAATCTATCCAGGTCTCCAGATCAACTTCCCCATTTGGAGTAGGGCAGATACCAGAGAATACCTAGTGCTTGCGGTAAGGTCCATGACTACTTGCTGGCTCAGGGGCAGGTATAGAAGTTGGCAAAAGGACAGGGGCTGGAGCAGGTGTGGATGTTGGGGGTGGTACGCCCCCAGGTGGCAAGAACAGTTTCTTTAAGTCCTCCATAGTTTTCCCTTCCTCCAGCAACAATTTAGCAAATTTCTCCTCAAAAGTTTCAGATAGTCGGGGGGGGGGCTCATTCCCCCCCGGGTCTTTACTGTCCTTAGTTATCACGCTCCAGGCAGTGAGGGCTCCCTCTGGGGTAACAGTCTGTGGCACTTTGGAACTATCTATGGGGTCTTTATACTCTACTAGGGCCATGAAAGTATGGGCGAGCAAATTAGCATGTCGACCCACCACCACAGGGTTTTGTAAACCTTCCACCTTGGAAAGTACTCCCTCTACAGTGTCCTTATTCGTATCCAGGGGGATGTCCAGGATAAGCATAGCATTTTGGGTGTCGATCTCCTGCCCAGTACACCACCTCACCAACTGGTGCACAGCCACTTCTGTCAGGGTATCCATTTATTTTTAACAGTGATTCATAAATGTGGCCACAAGGGGATGCTAATCCCAATGGTAGCCTCCAAGATGTAACCCCTAGGTGGCACTATCCCAAGGGCTACTACCCCTGCCTGTCGGGCTAGTGACAGGTTAAGGGGCCTAGGTTCTATGACGATGCCTCCACCCAGAGGTCAGGGTTAATAGTAATTAAACTGGCTCGGGTACAGCCCTCTGGGACACTGCAACCCCCCTCTTTGTTCCCACTAGTGGTCCACACAGTACACGGGAGTTACCTTACCAATACCCCACATATGAACACTTTTCACACATATAGATACCACTTACCCTCGAGACTGATTCTGCAGCACGTCTCTGAGGACCCCCTGTAAAACAAGGTTAAGCAACATACACAGCAAAATGCAATATTGTTTCTATATGTACTGACACCACAGACAGTATATAGTATAACAACGAATCTGATTTATTTAGGGAAAAGCAACACTGGAGAGGGCAATCAGGTTGATTAGTTTTGGCAAAGTTCAAATCACAGTACTGTGCACATATATAGGGTCCTAAAAAGTCACATTCTGGGTACCCAGGATGGTGGGGGGCTAGCCAGAGTTGGTGCAGCTGGTTGGGGCCCTTTGATGGAAAAAACACAAGCACACACAAATTATAATCCAGAGCCCTGGGGCTCAGTTCGTGAAGAAATGAAACAGCAATAATCAGATGACACACTTGTAATTGATAACAGGCTGCAGGGAGAATACCCTGATTTGTACTCACAATACCCAAGCTGAGAACTGGATGGTGGATGTTCTTTCTGGATTGCCAGAAACAACAGGGCATGGAGACAAGGTCCTTGCGACTGGACCCAACTGCAGTTGATAGCAAATTGATTTAGTCCAACACAAGCTGGGGTTTGCTTCCAGCTTCAGCATACAGCTCACAGTACAGGGGACACGAAATAGCGGTTCCCCACAGGCACTACACACATTCATATGTAAAAGTGAAGTACTATACCAGGCAGGCTGCTCCTCGATCCCGATCGAACTTACTGCAAAACACCCAGGAGCACACACAGCAGCTTCAGTTTCTGACAGACCGAGCGCGATTCAGCTAATATCGCCAGTCTTCTACAGGGTGAGCCTGGTTTCCACACTTCCGGTGCTTCTTTCTCCTCACAACTCAGATTCAGTCCAAACTGGCACTCACAATGGCTGCAGGCCGAAACTCAGGGCCTCACACGCGCTTCCCGCGCGAAACTACTCGCCGCAGCCGAAGCAGGGCTTCTTCTCTCTTCACTGTCACTACTGATCTGAACTTTCCAGTAACAGAGCAGGGCATTTCCTTTGGCTCTACACCAGTTCTGTTGGTGGATTCCGCTGTCAATCACTGCAGGGCTCCCTCTGTTGGTGCAAAAAGGTGCCAAGGTCAAAACTACATTTCCCAGAGTCACTGCCCATACAATCCCCTTGTGGCTGGCTCAAAATTGACAGTCCAAGTTCTGATTCGTCCACAGGCTCCATTTTAAGGTCTCCCCATCATCCTGATTGGTCCAAGTCAGCAGTTCAGGACCAAAATGAAAGAGCTACACTGAAACAGTTCGTGCTGAAATAAAGACAGGTTAGACAAACTACATTTTCTCAGTCGCTCTAAATGATTTCTGGCAAACAGCTACATCTTTCAACAAGGCTCCCTCTGCACATGTAGTGATGGCAGAAACGGAGCGAATTGACAGCAGCCCAGGCGGGATTCGAGCATTAGAACACACAGTCCCCCCTTTTCAATTAATTATGGCTACAAGCAGGCAGCTCTTAAAGAGACAGGACCAGAGGCTCTAAAAGCACTCACACTTAAGCGGCTTAGACGCCGAACACCTCCAGACTTGGAGCATTCAGGCAAGCTCCTGGAAGACTTTTGGGAACCCCCATTTGCAGGGGGGGTTACACCTATACTGCATATAGCAGGCAATGTGCATACATGCTTGGGTTACAGGAGAAGATACATGTCATAGTAGTGGGTGGAAGGTAATATCAGTGACCCTGAGGTTCAAAGAGGAGGCCTGGGGTAACTGTAGCCCAGTGGTCTCACTATGTAATAGCAGTCCCACTATGTAACAACAGGCCTCTACCGGTTACCACCAAAGAAAACTTGACTGGGCAACTAGATCATGAAATCATGGAGAAGTGATGAACCTCCCTCTAGCTATACGACTAGCAACATCCCATGCCACTTTCAAAAAATTGCTTTGTGACTATCTTGCTGATTCCTGCTCCTTCTTTAAGCCCCTTAGCCCTTTATTTCTTCCTGATCTCTTCACCCCCTCACAACCTTCTGAATGTATCCTCTATAGCTAAGCTCTGCACTGTCCCCAATCACCTCCTTATCCTAATTTTATTATAGCTAGTCCTTATCCCTCAAGTTGCCTTAATTTCCTATCCTATCCAATCCCCCCCTTCTTTTTCTTTTTATTATATCCCTACCCCCAGTGCATTCCTTACTGTCCTACATCCATTTACATGGACATTATAAAAGTACTTCCATTGTAAAAAATCTCACCCTATTCGCTTCCTGAATATCGCCAGACGGCTTTATTTTATTGTATTGCTCTCATATATTTCTTTTTCTAATTCAGTATGCTTTATTCATTTTTTCCAGCATCCACAATACACTGTAGGTTGTATGGCATAGACACTGTTGTACAAAGACCAAGAACATGTCGTAATTGCCTTTTGGTCTCATCGGCTAAAATAATCACAATTCTATTATTATACCTACCAATTTATCCATTTCTAACTACCCCAATCCTTTCTCCTATTAACCCTTACCCCCTCCCCCTTTACCACCCCCCCCTCCCTTCCCCTCCCCTCCAGCAAGTGTGTATATACAGGTTACTCACCTGTAACAGGAGTTCTAGGAATGGTATATGTTGTTCATCCACACTCATTGGCAGGTATCCTTGCTTTAAATCTTGCGGAAGGTCTTCAAGCTTGCTCCTCCCACCCACCCGGTGGTATAACTCAGCTCCGCCCCATGGCGCCAGATCTGGCCGCTGGAAGCTCGGGTTGTGCGTCGAGCGGAGGTCGGGTGGAGTGTGTGGATGAACAACATATACCATTCCTAGAACTCCTGTTACAGGTGAGTAACCTGTATTTCTAGGACATGGATATGTTGTTCATCCACACTCATTGGCAGACTCTAGCAGTTCTCCGGGAGGAGGGAGGCAAGACTACACCCCAATACTTACTTGGGAAAGAGACTGGAGAACCGAGGCCCCAAAACCAGCATCCCGGCGTGACTCAAGGTCGATGTGGTAGTGGGTAATGAAGGTGTTTGCTGACTTCAGGTAGCAGCCCTGCAGATTTCCTGAATAGGGGCGTCCTGGAAGCAGCCACCGTTGCAGCAGTATGGCGGGTAGAATGAGCTCTTATCCTCTGGGAGGCTCCATGCCCGCCAACTTATATGAGATCTATGCAGGAGGTTATCCACCTGCTTATCGTCCGCTTGGCTGCAGGTCTGCCAGATGCGGCTTCAGCGTAGGTGACAAACAGCTGGCGAACCTCTCCCGAATTTCAGCCGTCGCTCCTTATAATAGCCCGGCGCCCTTCTGGAGTCCAGAGTATGGAGCCTATATTCGACCTCCGAGGTGTGATTGGGTAGAACACCGGCAGAGTCAACACCTGGTTAAGGTGAAACTCCAACACCACCTTCGGAAGGAATTTTTGGTGGGCGCAGGACAACCTTGTCCTTGTGGAAGACCAGGTAAGGAGACTCGATGGAAGCGCCTGGAGCTCTCCCATCCTTCTGGCTGACGTGATAGCCACCAAGAAGGCGGTCTTCCACGACAGGTGAGAGAGAACACACCTGTGCATAGGTTCGAATAGCTGCCCATGAGCTTTGCCAGTACCAGCAGTAGATCCCACGGAGGTGGGGTTCCCGCACTGGAGGAAATGTGATCAAGGCCTTTGAAAAGCGCAGACCACCTTCTCCTGCGCCACCGACTGCTTCCGGCCCGCCCGGTAAGCAGAGATGGCTGCCAGGTGCACCCATAGGGTCGGTGAGACCTAAGCCCTTGACTAGAAAGGGACCATAAATAGTCCAAGATGCTTGCCAGGAACAGGAGGAAGGGTCAAGCCTTGCCTGACACCAAATGGAAAACCTTTTTCCATTTGAAGGCATAACATTTTCTGGTCGACTCTACGGGACGCCTCAACTACATTGAGGACCTCGTCGGAAAGACCCAGGGCCTGGAACTCTAGCCGCTCAGAAACCAGGCCGTCAGGTGCAGGGATTGAAGGTCCGGATGGAACACCTTCCCCTGATTGACTGAGAGCAGGTCCGGGCGAGCTGGAAGCTGCCGCGGAGTCCTGGAGCTGAGACTGAGGAGATCTGGGTACCAGAACTGGCGAGGCCAGTCTGGGGCTATCAGAATCACCTGCGCCTTGTCCTCCTCGCCTTGAGAAGCACCTTGTGGATCAGGGAAATGGGGAAAGGCGTAAGAGGCCGGGGTCCACTGCCTCGAGAAGGCATCCCCTGCAGCGAGCCCTGCTGAGGGCGGGCATGGAACAGACTCAGCTCGGCGTTCTCCTGGAGGCAAACAGGTCCACCTGAGGTGTGCTCAAAGGAGAACAGATGTTGTACTACCTCCGGCAGGAGAGACCACTCGTGGGATGCAGCCCCTATCCGGCTCAGGGCATCGGCCAGGGTGTTGGAGGCTCCTGCCACGTGAATGGCTAGGAGATCCGCCTCCAGGCTGCGCACCAGTGACCAAATGCGGAGAGCTTCCTTGCATAGAAGCATGGAGCGCGTCCCGCCCTGGCGGTTTAGATAGTACATGGTCGTGGTATTGTCCGTCTGGACTCGGACCACTTGACCCCGGAGGAACGGAGCAAAGGCGGTGAGAGCTAGGCGGACCGCTCGGAGCTCCAGCAGGTTGATGTGGCATCGGGACTCCCGCGGGGACCAGAGGCCATGAGCCCGGTGTTCCCCCAGATGGGCACCCCAACCCATCAGAGAGGCATCGGTCGATAGAGAGACCGTCGGCTCGGGGCGGACGAATGGGATGCCCTCCTGCAAATGATCTGGAACGGTCCACCACTGGAGAGCGTTCCACATCCCCTGTGTCACCGACACAAGCTGGTCCAAGGGATCGCAGCGTTGTGACCACTGGCTGGCCAGTCCCCACTGAAGGGGACGCATGTTCCAGTGGGCCCAACGGACCACGCTGGTGCAGGCCGCCATGAGACCCAGGAGGCGCAGGAAGTCCCGGGCAGGGCGCAATTGCCCAACCAGAAATGATCGGGCAAAGGAGGAAAGAACCTCGGCCCTGTCCGCCGGGAGCCGCGCTCTGGCTCGAAGAGAGTCGAGCTGCGCCCCGATGAATAGAATCACCTGCTTCGGCTCGAGTTCCGACTTGGCCTCGTTGATAAGGAGGCCCAGTTGAGAGCAGACCTGAGGGCCAGATCTCTGACCACCCACCTCCTTCCTGGAGGAGCTGCTATCAGCCAGTCGTCCAGGTAAGGGTACACCGGACCCTCGGCGCCATGAAATGCTGTCACCACTGCCATGCATTTGGTGAAGACCCTGGGAGCTGGAGACAAGCCGAAGGGCATGGCTTGGAACTCGAAGAGGGATCCTTCCGCTCGGAAGCAAAGGAATCTCTGGTGAGACGGACGGATAGGGACGTGAAAGAACGCGTCCTGCAAGTCCAGAGAGCAGAACCACACGCCGCGTTCCAAGGATGGTATTATCTGAGCCAGTGACCATCCTGAAGGTTCGAGACCTTAGGAACTTGTTTAGGTCGTGTAGGTGGGAAGGCGCCAACCCCGTCCGCTTGAACCAGGAAGTACCTGGACACAAACCCTGGGTCTGAAGGAGGTCCACCACCTCTCTTATCACCTCCTTCTGGAGGAGGAGGCGATGTCGGCTCGACGAGCCGCCAGTGAGGCTGGGGATCCGAAGCCCCGAGGCGGCGGCTCTGAAGGGTGGTGCCTGCTCGGAATTCCAGAGGCAGGCCTCTTCCCACCACCTCCAAGACCCACCTGTCCGTGGTAACAGCGGACCAAGGCGGAACTGAAGTGCGGGCCGTCCCCACGGGGACCCAGGAAATGGTGGCGAGGATAGGGCGACACCCCTCAGCCCGTCACTGGGCAGGCTTGGAGGAGGGACGGCCGAGGACCTCCTGGGCCTTTCCTCCCTGCCTCCTGTTAGAGAAGCCGGTGCTGGTTTGGGATGCCAAGGCCGAGCCTGCTGGCCCTGACGTGCTGGGCCGAGCGCGCCAGGGGCACAGAAGGATGAAAGGGCTTAGGCTGTAGCTTCACGGCCTTTGTCCTTCTGAGCGGAGAGACCGAGTCCAAGGTAGCATTGACTTCTCGATCCTCTGCAGGTGACCTTCCACCCCAGGGTCAAGAGGTCAGTCCCCAAAGGAACATTTGCCAACTTGTGCTGGGTATCCGAATAAGGTGGATATCTCAGCCAAGCCCGCCGACGCATAAGCCACTGCGGCCGCCACCGATCTGGCACATGAGTCCCCTATATCCAAAGCAGTCTGGAGCTGCTGTTTGGCCACTGCCCTGCCCTGGTCCCGCACCTGCTTAACCGTAGTCTGCAGATCAGCGGGAAGATGAGGGATGACCTCATCCAGGGAGCCCAACAGGGCATGAGAAAAATGTGCCATGAGGGCGGCCCGAACTGGCCTGGCGAAGGCCGAGAGAGGGCATAGCGTGAACTGTGCCCGACATAGTCAATTTCTTGGACTCTCCTTGTCAGGAGGTTTGTCACATCCTGGGCGTTGCGGGCGCGGGCTATCGTGTAACCCCTCAGCAGAGGGTGTTCCGAAACGGACAAGGAACGGTAGGACCGCATACTTCCTGGCCATCCTGGCAAGGCGCAGGGCAGAAGCAGGGCACTGCCAAAGCTCCAGTGCCGGACCCACTATGGCCTCGGCCACGGAAAGCCTCCGTCGAGAATCCCCGGTCCAGAATCTCCGTGAGGGGATACCTGGCCCATTTGAAACGGGTTCGAGCTCCATCCCGGTGGACTCGAGATGAGCGAAGCAGTCCTAGAAGGACGACGGGCTATCGTCCATTGACTGACCTCCTGAAGACTCCAAGTCCAGTCGCTTGGAAAAAGGAGGAATCATCTTCGGACTCGGAAGAGTCCTCGAACAGCTGCCTCTGGCCTGAGCCACCTTCACCTGCCGAGGTCGGTCGGGAGTGAGGGTAACTGACAGCCGATGGGGTAGACCCTTGAGACCGAGAATCCTTGGTCGGAGCCCCAGTGGTGGCTGTGGAGGCGGAGGTTCCACGGAATCGGTGGAGCAGCTGGTTTGGCCAAACAACCGGCCTGGGTATAGGCTCCTCGGATAAGTCGGGGGTTGTGTCGGCCGCTCGGTGACAACCACTTAATGGCGGGGAAGGCGGCGGGTCGACACTCCCGGCCTGGAGGAAAGCTGTTGCAACATAAGGTCCTCGTACCGTCGGCGTAATTTACACTGAAGCCTCCCTCATCCGAGGAGGAGGACAGAGACGGCGCGACGCTTACCATGGATGCCGAGACCGAGGACCGCCGCCGACAGTGGGATCGGCTGACCGCGAAGGGGCCGAGACCGAGACCGAGAGTCCCGGAATTTCCGAGGTCGGTGCGGGGAGGTGTCGGCCGGAACCGGCACTCCCTTCGGCTCGGATGGTCCATCCGAGGGCTCCGGAACCGGAGGCACAGGCGAGCCCACGGGATCCTCAACTCCTCCCGGGGGAACCGGGGAGAGGGGAATCTCGGCTGCTAAAGGCGACAGCCCGTCCAATGGGTCGAGAAAAATCTCGACTTCATCGGTGGGAGTCTCGGTCAACTGGCCTGACGGGGACACCGTGAGGCCAGTGGCCGAAGCCGAGCGGTCGACCGAAGCCGACGGTCGACGGCCCGGGGAGAGGGACCTTTCCCGCTCCCAAGAGCATCGACGGAGGGACTTACCCCTGTCCCTCTTTTTGGACCGAGAATAAGGTCTCGCAGACGTAGGCCCTTCTCCTTTAGTGGAGAGGGACAGACAAAAGCTCCTAAAGGAAGCCGTGAAGAAGAGCCCAGAGAGGCGGGATAAATGCCGCGGCCGAGGAAGATCTGACCCGCGCCGCCTCCTCTTCGAGGCGACCATCGCGCACGAGCTGATCCGGCCGAGCCCGCCCGCCGTCAGACACCACCAACCGGGCTTCCTTGGACTTCACGGAGAGGCGCTTCTCGGGACGCCCAGTTGCAATCGGGCAGCACGGTCTTCGAGACGTAGGCCGAGAAAAGATGAAGCACAGGTCATCAAGCCTGCGGGTGCGTGCTCAAGGCCTAAGCAATAGACACACGTGGAGTGTGGATCCGTCCGAGACATCTTCTGCCCGCATGGGCATCTCCGAAATCCGGAGTCGGTTGTCCACCATGGCAGCGAGGGATAGAAGACTGAAGTCTTTCGCCAAAAATTTATTTTAAATCCATAAGCGGAGAAATAGGAACCAGTCTCAAACGCAGAGCGTTAAGGAGGGAACCTGAGCTTCCAAGCGGTAAGGAAGATCTGGCGTCATGGGGTGGAGCCGAGAGTTATACCACCCGGGTGGGTGGGAGGAGCAAGCTTGAAGACCTTCCGGCAAGATTTAAAGCGGCAAGGATACCTGCCAATGAGTGTGGATGAACAACATATCCATGTCCCTAGAAATATTACTTTCAGCATAACTGCAAAGTTAAACTCCACCTACAAGGCCAATGGTCAGCTGACTATAGGCCATTATGGGTTACATGTAGCAAGCAAAGCCTCTAAGGAGCCCCATCTGGGCTGGTATAAGTGGGGCCGATTATTCATGTACAGAATATGTTTTTCTAATTGCAAAGCCGTGAGCATCTCCTTATACCACTCCCTCACCAATAACCGTGTTTCTTCTTTCCAGTGTCTCATAATAATGAGTTTAGCTACTGCCGAGACTAAGGCAATATGTGCTTTCCTAACTCTGGGAATACCTCTCGGAAACCAATATAATAAACATATTTCTGAAGTGAAAAGGGAATCGAGCCCAAGCAATGGATCCAGCAGTTGTTTAATAGACCGCCAAAAAGTCTGGACCACTAAGCAGCCCCACAGCTTATGATATAGGGAGCCAGAGGTGAGGTAACACCTAGTGCACGTAGGGAAGGGGACATGTCCCACTTTATGCAATTTAACTGGTGTAAAATATAGGTTATTCATAATGTTAAACTGTATCATTCATAGTCTATCCTGCTTAAGAAATATATAACTGTTCCTCCATGCTCGTCCCCAAGACTCCGCCTCAGGTATGATTGACAACTCTTGAGCCCAATAATAGCAAATCCCCCGGGGTAGGCTAGTGTCCATAAATTGTAGCTCTTTATAGATTTTGGACACTGCATGAGGTTCTCCCGCTGCCTGTAAGAGCCTAATCAATTTCTCCGTGTGCACTCAGTTTGTATCCCCCTTCCCCACATGATTTTTAATTGCCTCTTCAACCTGCTTATATTTAAAAAAAATGTAACCGGCACTGAGAAACGTGCACAGAAAGTCGAGAAGGATATCAATTGATCGTTCTCTGATAAGTCAGCCACCTTCTTATCAGTCAGGAGCGGCCAGAATGTGGGTGAGATGGGTTTACGATCAATTTGAAAATGGGGGTTATCCACAATGGGTTGTTCCAGGGATACATGCCAATTACATGAAAGGAAAATTTGTAATTGATGGAGGGCCCGAGCCGACCATCCAATAGGGATGTTCTTCAGCATGCTGGGGAGCTTCTTAGAGCTGACATAAATCAAAGAGGTGAGAGTACCCTGGTGCTGAGATATTAATGATTTTTCTATATCAAGCCACAGGGGAGTATAGACCTGACTCTCGTTCTCCCAACCTGCCTTTGACCAGTGGACTACTCTACTAAGATGATGGCCACAGTAGTAGGTAAAGAAGGAAGGTAACGCTACACCACCCTGTCTTTTGGGTCCTGTGAGTTTATTATATGATCACCTAACCTTTTGGCCCCTCCACAGAAAGGCGTTTAACATCGACTGGAGTTGGCCAAACCACTTTTTGGGAAGACAGCACCCAAGCATCCCCACAGGATATAAAACTCTGGGCAGGACATTCATTTTTACAATATTAGTTCTCCCCCATAATGTAAGCAGAAGACTATCCCATCTTTCCAGATCCAATTTGATGACCTTAAGCAGCTCTGTAAGGTTCAGTTTCATCATGGTGGGAAGATCTTTGGCAACCTGAATACCTAAATAGGCAAGGGTGTGTGGTGCCCACTCCAAACTGGTGCTACTTATGACCGCCCGGGTGGTCCTATCATTCGGGGGAAGACCTTAGATTTAGATATATTCAGCTTGTAGTGGGAGAACTCTGCAAAGGATTTAATCACTTCCAGAAGAGCTGGGATCCCAATTACCGGTTCCACAATATGTATCAACAGATTGTCCGCATAAGCAGACAGAGTATACCGTTGCTCTCCAAATTTTATGCCTCTAATTTGTGGGGAGGCAATTAATTTCTTAATAAGGGGTTCCAAATACAGATTGAACAAAAGGGGGGATAGGGGGCATCCCTGTCTGGTCCCTCTCTGAAGCCTAAAAGG
Organism: Neoceratodus forsteri; assembly: GCA_016271365.2. Taxonomy (NCBI): domain Eukaryota; kingdom Metazoa; phylum Chordata; order Ceratodontiformes; family Ceratodontidae; genus Neoceratodus; species Neoceratodus forsteri. The sequence continues at coordinate 1,364,688,763 of CM057455.1, read as the reverse complement.
GCCAGACAGAATGCCGTTGCACCAAATCTGTACAGATGGGGAGGAATACAGGATCTTGACCCATTTAATAAATCCTGCAGGGAGGCCATATTGTGCCACTGCTAAAAATAAGTCCCAGGAGACCATGTCAAAAGCCTTCTCGGCATCCAGGGACACCAACACCGCCGCGGAGTCGGAGTCCCTGGACTCCGAGAGGATATGCATGACCTTCCACATATGGTCAACAGATGATCTGCCTGCAATAAACCCAATTTGTTCCTGCCCAATAAGAGTAGCTAATACTGGGCTTAGTCTGTTGGCTAAGATCTTAACATCTGTATTAATCAACGAGATGGGCCAGTAACTGCCAGAAATGAGGGGGCCCTTCCCCGGCTTGGGTATGAGAGTAATCAACACTTTCAGAAAACTATCCTCCAACATGCCCTCTGAATACCAAAAATAAAACACTTCTGTTAATAGGGGGGCCAGTTCTGACACACACGCTTTGTATAGATTGTTAGAAAGACCATATGGTCCAGGAGATTTATCCAATGTGAGTTGATGGATGGCCTGTATGACCTCCTTCACAGTGACCGGATTACCCAGTATTTTGGCACTTTTAGGGGTCACTGTTGGTAGCTCTATTGGGGCCAGATAATTGAGAATACTTTGAGCTTTGGGGCGGTCCGCCTAATCGACTGAGTACAGTCTCAGGTAATAGTTCTTTAACTCCTCAACCACTTCTCTGGGTGACGTTATAACTTGACTGCCCACTTTAAGACCAGCAATGAAGCGTGAGGCCTCAGCCTGCCTAAGCCTAACTGCTAACAATTTCCCAGCTTTTTCCCCAACATCCAGATATTTGATCTTGGTACGCCTCAAAGACAACTCTACCCTTTGATATATCAGGACTGAATACTGGGCCTGTAATCTATGTAGAGCTGCCCATTCTGTGTCGGGGGGCTCATTATTAAGGGTGGCCTCTAACCCTCGGATAGCTGAAAGTAAATTGTCTTGCTGAGCTTTGTGTAGCCTGGATTTGATGGTCGCCAAACATAGGCACTCCCCTCTCAAAGCACACTTTGTTGCCGCCCAGACCATGTCAATTCACGTAACCGAGCCCCTATTAATTGTTATAAAGTTGGAGAGAAAATCCCTTATCTGCTGCGTAGTCTCAGCCTTCTGGAGCAACTGGTTATTCAGTCTCCAGACAAAATCCCTCCTAAATCCTTTCCCCAAATAAAACAGTAGTGAAACAGGCGAATCTGATATGACCCTCTCATGAATCTCAGAGCACACCACATTTGGAAGCAAGTGGGAGCTTAATAAGATAAAATCAATATGGGATAAAGATTTGTGCGGGGGGTGAGTAGAACGTGTATTGGCGCTCCATAGGGTGTAACACCCGCCATACATCGAGGATATTTGCACCACTCATTAAGTCGTGCAGTGCCCTCTGCGATGGGGAGGGTCCCCGTCTCCAAGAGTCAGATCTGTCCATCTGCGTGTTTGGCACTACATTCCAGTCCCCTCCCAATATAGTTGCTACCGGTGGGTTAGTGACCACCATACTTAATAGATGTATAAAGAACTCAGGGGATTCTCCATTTGGACCATATAACGTGCCTATTAGAATTGGTCCAGCCTCAATACCACCCAGCAGGATAATATATCTCCCATCGGGGTCATATATCTCATTCTTTAATATAAAGGGGATATTCTTATTTATGAGAATAACCACGCCCCCCCCCCCCTATTGCTAAATCTCCCGGCCCCAAAGGCCTGTCCTACCCAAGCTTTGATGAGTAGGTGGGTGTCTTTCCATCTCGTGTGGATTTCCTGGAGACATGCGATCCCTGCCCCCAAATGCTGCAAGTGTCTGAGGATAACCCACCTTTAGCCCTTGTCCTGAGCCCCCTTGATGTTCCAGCTGATAAGGTTGTATTGACTACTCATTACCTGCAATTGTGTTCATGTCATTATGAGGATCTGCTCCCTTCCTTAACCCAGGTGTACAGCTGAACCCTGAAAGGTACCTTGACCAGTGGTGTACAGTATTATCCATACTATACACACTTGACACCTTCCCCCCACCTCAAAACACCCCTCTTATTATCTATTCCCTTAATTTCTCCCATTAGACCCTCAACTAACATACAAAAACAATTCCTTTTATCCTTTCACCCCCAGTTCAGAGAACTGCAACACAAAACAACAAGCGGCGATGTCTTCTCACAGAGTAATCGCACCATGTCCCCCACCGCTCCCGCCCCCCATTGAACAAACAGTATGCCAAACCTACATACATTTAAAGTTGGTTAGCTCTCTAAGCAATAAAAAGAAAACTTGGCAGTGTTAATGAACAGAGCAAAATACTACGAGATTAATAACTCGAAGGCCAGTAGTATCGTTTTGTTCCATCCTTACAAATCCCTTGAATAGGGAGAAGCAGAAGGAGGAATAAAATGGCCACACTAAAAAGAAAAAGGCAGAAACTAGTGGTTTAAAGTAAGTCTCCGGATGGCAATTGGCACCATTTTCGGTCTCCTGTCACTGCCACTTCAGTCAATATAATCCCCCATATCTCCGGTCGCAGTATCTCACAGCCAAAAGAAATAGAAACCCCCAAGTGTCCAGCATATCCCATAAAGTACATGCCAGTCTAAAGACTGATTCCGGAACAGTTCCCTTTGTTTTCCCCCAGCATTGGATGATACTTAGGCCTTGATCTCCTCCCGTGGCATAACTTGCAGGATACTGTCCACTCATTCAAATTAGTTAGCTCTCTAAGCAAGAAAAGAACCTGAGAGTGTTAGTAAACAGAGCAAAGCACTCTGAAATTGATAGCACGAAGGCCAGTAGTAGTATCACTTTGCTCCATCCCCACGAATCCCTCAAATAGGGAGAAGCAGGAGGAGGAATTAGACGGCCACACCAAAAAGAAAAAAACAGAAACTAGTGGTTTAAAGTAAGTCTCTGGATGGCAATTGGCACCATTTTCGGTCTCATGTCACTGCCACTGCAGTCAGAATAGTCCCCCATATCTCCGGTAGCAGTATCTCACAGCCGAAAGAAACTGAAACCCTCAAGTGTCCAGCGTGTCCCATAAGGTGCATGCCCAGTCTAAAGTCTGATTCCAGAACAGTTCCTTTTTTCTTTCCCCCAGCATTAGATGATACTTAGGCCTAGAACTCCTCCCATGGCCTAACTTGCAGGACACTGTCCACTTGTCCTATGTTCACTTCACATTAATATCCTGATGATTATATAATAAGCTCCAGTAGTGTCTCATTTACAAAAGCCCTGCCACTGCGATCTCTCGTTGGTTGCAGCCTTGATACCCTCTCTCATTCCGTTCCCTTGAACAGTTCAGGAAATAATTCTCTGAGCTCCTTCAGAGCTTGTTCCTTAGTTTCCAAAGGGATCCACCAATCCTGATGCTTGATCTGAAGCACTGCGGGGTATCGCATTCTGAAGGGTTTTCCCACTGCAATCAATTTGGACACTATTGGATGCATTTCTTGTTGTTTCACCCTGACCGACTGAGGCAGATCTTGTGCTATCCTGAGCCGATGTCCTTCCCATAATATTTCTCGCAAGTCTCTAACCTTGGCCAGGATATATTGTTTATCTAGGAAACTGAGCAAGCGACAAATCAGGGGTCGCAGTGGAGAGTTAGGGGGTGGGGGCGTTCATAGGGCCCGGTGTGCTCACTCAATAATATACGCGGCTCCATTCGGAGAAGGGCCTGCTACCTTCTCAAAGAATTTCTGCAAAAACAGAATCGGATTCGAACCTTCTTCCTTTTCAGGCACACCAAATATTAGGAAATTGTTTCTCCTACTCCTCCCCTCAAGGTTGTCTAGCTTCTCATCAAGTTTTTTCAGCCTTCTCCCAAACAGCGTGATCGCCAATTCTTTCTTGTCTTGTTTTCTCTCTAGTGAAAGGAGCTTAGCTTCTGAATCTCCCACTCTCGTAGTCAGGGCTTGCACCGAGGCTTTGATCTGTTGCATATCTTCCGCCATCTCCAAGCTACGTTCTTGGAGAGGTCTCATAACCTCCAGAAATCTTTCCTCCGAGAGTGCAGTAGTAGTAGCTGGAGTTCTACTGACATTCAGCTGCTGGTGCTTAAGCCACTTCGCGGCCTTCTCCTTTTCCGGCGTTGATGGCGGTGAGTGTCTCGGCGCCATTTTTTTCATAAAGACTTCCATTCTGGACAGATAGCTGTCCACTGTGAGACTCTAGCAACCTTCTGATGTAGGTAGGGCACCCCGTTTGTTGTGAAGTAAGTTGGAATTCACTATTTTGCTGAGCAGAGGTGTGGAGCTGTGGGAGGTTGCTGCTGCCCTTCACCCTGTCATCACGTGACCTTGCTCTCATATATTTCTATGTTATTCATTATTGTTGATTCAATTGTACCTATTGTTTTCTTCTGCCTGCACTGTACTATTATTGCCTAAGCATCCACTGTTTTATGATTGTACTGTCCTTGTTTCAATAATGTTTTGTTTCTGTAAACTCCTGGGTCATGCCTGAAAAGGATTCAATTGTACCTACTGTTTTCTCCTGCCTCCACTGTATCATTATTGTCTAAGCATCTACTGTTTTATGATTGTACTGTCTTTGTTTCAACAATGTTTTGTTTCTGTAAACTCCCGGGTCGTGCCTGAAAATAGTCATTGCAATGGCTAGCGCACTTTACCCAGTCAACAAAAACTAAATAAATAAATTTGTCTCTTACATGAGAGATAGGAACTGGATGTAGTGATTTTGGCAAGATGACTGTTATAGATGGAGGGAAGCCAGTGTGTGATAGAGGCTTCCCTAGATTTCTCCTACAGCATGGGATCTGGAAACTGCAACCTCCTCAGACCTGAGGGAATATGAAGGTTTGTTCCCAATGTGAAAAGATCTACAAGGTAGCTTGGGAGTTTACCTGACCAGCAGGTAGCCCCCACTAGGGGAATATGCAGTGAGTGTCTCTCTGAAGGAAGGATCAACCCGAGAGCATTATACATGGTGCAATGATGTGTTCTGGAGGGATAAGCCAGCACAAATCTACATAAGTAATTAAACAGTGATGAGAGTTTGACCAGGGCAGAGGAGTTGGAGCCAGTGTAGACAATCTTCCCATAATCTGTTGCTAGCCTTGCTTGTAGAGCAGAAAGCAGCTAACTAAAAGAAGCTACATTTTCTTATTAATTTAACACTTATATCTCAGCAGGAGTCAGCGTCTGCTGAGATTAAGCAAACAGATACTTTATTAGAAGTAGAAGGGGTCTTATTTAGGGTTAAAAAAAAGAAAGAAAAGAAAGAAAGTCAGTGTGTGTTCTGTGCTGGGAAGGGTACTGTATCAGTTTACTTTGCTAAACCAGTAGAAAAAGAGAGCTTAATTGGGGGTGTGGCTTAGACACTATAAAAGCAGGTGACTCAAATTACAACTTCCTGTTGCTAGCCTTTTTTCTTACTAATTGCCCTCCATCCCACCCACCCTAAGCCAGTTCTACTTTTATAGGCTCTGGATTTGACTGTCAACAGGAACCTCCTGTTTGGCAGTAGGAAGGGAAGGATCATAGAGAAACACTGGTTTTGTCAACCCTAAAGGAAAAAAATAGTTCACTCTCCCTCCCAGCTGCTGGTGGTCTGACACTGAGCAAGGAAGAAGGAGGCTACTGAAGAATATAGGAAGTTGCTGTCCCAGAACAGGAAGGGTGAGAGTTGTAAGGAGAGGAGAGAGTAAGCATACAGAGAAACAGGAGAGGGGACACAAAATAAGACATGATAGGAGTGGTGCAGTGCAATGGCTGTGGGGCGGTAGTGTTCTGGGAGACATTCTGGAGGCTGCGATGCTGCCCTATTTGCAGGCACCTCTCTGGTCTGAGGGAGGAGGTTGCCCGTCTCCAGGCTGACCTGGCTAGGATTCGTGAAACTTCCTCCCCCACCCAGGGACCACCAGGGCCAATGCCACTACCTCAGAGGTTGCCAAGAAAGAGGAGAGGCTGGACCAGGGTGGGCTCAGGGAGGGAGAGGGTGGTGGAACAGAGTTGCATCCCTCCAGCTGTACCTCTCCACAATTCATTCGCTCTTCTGGTGGGTAGTGGTTCCTCTACGGAGGCACCTGCAGTGGAGACCAAGGAGGATGCTGGGAACCTTCACAAAGGAGACCCACAGGAGGGTGGCATGAGACCCCACAGGGGAAGAAAACAACTCCTGGTGGGGGACTCAATCATTAGGGGGGTAGAAATGCGGGAGGAAGGGGAGAGGGAGGTAAGGTGCCTGCCTGGTGCCACGGCTTGGTGGGACAGGAAGCAAATCCTCAGGATCGTGGGAGCAGTTGCACGAGGGAGGGAGCTGGATGTCATTGTCCACCTAGGGACAAATGACCAGGCTAGGAGTGGGATCAGAGCAGTGCAAGAGGAGTTTGTAGAGTTGGGGAGGGGCCTTAGACAAGTAGCGCATACAGTAACCTTCTCGGAGGTGCTGCCTGTCTATAGCAAGGGTGATGCTAGGGTACTCCTCACCAAGGAATTCAATGAATGGTTGAAAAACTGGTGTGGAGCTCAGGGTTTTGGCTTCACTGAGGACTGGGGAGCAACCTGGAGGGATGCAGACCTATACTGGTGCGATGGTCTGCATCTGTCCGGGGGGGAACCAGGATCCTAGGTGAAAGGTTTAAATGCTTCATTGGCAAGCATTTAAACTAACCAAGGGGGGAGGCACAGAAAAGGAGCAGGGAAATCCCAGCCTCCCCCCACAAAACACAGTAATTAGTGAGGTAAACACCAAGGTAGAGAAGTCATTAGGGAGCAGAACAGAGGTAATTGTAAAAAAGGCAAAGGCAGTAAGGACAGGAATGGGGCTAAAAGGCGTAAGGCCATCAAAAAGTGGAGGGTGATGAGTACCAATGCCCGTAGTCTGTGTAACAAGCTCCCTGAACTAGTGGCCTTGATGGAAGAGGGTTGCCTGGATATTGTGGCAGTCACAGAAACATGGTACACAGAGAACCATGACTGGAATGTCAACATACCAGGATACACAATCTACAGGAGGGACAGGGAGGGTAAAAGTGGAGGAGAAGTAGCTCTCTATGTAAAGGAAGGGATCAAAGTAACAGAACTAAAGAGTAAACACGGAGCAGATGAGACACTGGGTCACCCTGGAGACAGGAAATGGTGCCACAATCCACATGGGGGTTGTATACAGACCCCCATCTCAGGGGAAGGGAATGGACAAGGAAATGATAGAAGGCTTCCTTAGAATGGCAGAAAAAGGGAAGATATTGTTGATGGGGGACCTGAATATGCCAGATGCTAACTGGAGCACCTTTGCTGCAGGCACATCCAAGAGCAGGGTCATTCTTGATGCCCTACAGGGGGCATGCCTCAGACAGCTAGTATTGGAACCCACTCGGGAGGAGCAATCTTAGACCTGGTACTGCAAATGGGGATGGAGAAAGAATCTTAGATTTAGAAGTGGGTAGCCATCTGGGAACAAGTGACCACCAACCAGTGTGGTTCACGATAAACACAGCCATACAATCAAGCCATACAAAAGCAAGAGTATTGGACTTTAGGAGGGCTGACTTTGGGAAAATGAGAGAGTGCCTCAGTAAAGCACTAGCAAACAGGCAAGAAGGAGGGGTGGAGGAACAATGGGGAGTAATCAAAACAGACATCACAGAGGCAACAAGCCTTTGTGTAAAGCAAATCATCAAAACACAACGAAGGAAAAAATAGCTACGGTTCTCAAAAGAGGTGGCAGGGAAGGTTAAGGAGAAAAGGACAGCATTCAGGAAATATAAGGAAACACAGAAGGAGCAGGACAGAGAACTTTATCAGTTAAAGCAGAAAGAGGCTTGGAAAGCAGTCAGAATAACAAAGGCCCAAACCGAGGAAAGGATAGCCAACTCTGTTAAGAAGGGGGATAAGACCTTTTATAGGTACATTAGGGAGAGAAGAAAGACCAAAGGAGGGATACTGAGGCTTAATAAAGGGAAGGGAATGTGGGTAGAAGATGACAGTGAAAAAGCAGGGATACTGAACGAATATTTCTGCTCAGTATTCACAAAGGAAGAGGAGGGGGAGGTACCTAAACCAAACAAGAGAAACACTCTGAAGACGGGGGTCGATACCAGTCCATTTTCAGAAGAAAGGGTTCTGAAAGAGCTAATAAAATTGAAGGTGGACAAAGCAATGGGGCCTGATGGAATTCACCCAAGAATTCTAAAAGAACTAAGGGTAGAACTAGTGACACCGCTGACTACTCTCTTTAACAAATCACGGGAGGATGGGGTGGTACCTGAGGACTGGAGGAGGCGGATGTGATTCCTCTTCACAAAAGTGGGAGCAGGACAGAGGCAGGAAACTACAGACCAGTTAGTTTGACCTCAGTGGTAGGAAAATGATGGAATCACTTCTGAAGGAAAGAATTGTTGAGTACCTAGAGGCCAATGGGGCTGGGACCCAAGGCAGCATGGATTCACGATGGGAAGGTCGGTGCCAGACAGAATCTAATAGACTTCTTTGACTGGGTGACCAAAGTAGTAGACCAGGGAGGGCTGTGGACATGGCTTACCTAGATTTTAGCAAGGCATTTGATACAGTCCCACACAAAGATTAATACAAGTTAGCCAGCCTTGGAGTGGGTCCCAATGTGGTAGCCTGGATAAAAATTGGCTAGACAACAGGACACAAAGGGTAGTAGTAAATGGAGTCCACAGTGAAGAAAGGAGGGTTACTAGCAGGGTACCGCAGGGTTCAGTACTGGGACCGGTCCTTTTTAATGTCTTTATAAGTGACATTGCAGAGGAACCGGAAGGAAAAGTATGTCTCTTTGCAGATGACACAAAGATCTGCAACAGGGTTGATACACCAGATGGAGTGGAAAGGATGAGAAGGGACTTGGCAAGGTTGGAGGAATGGTCAAATGTATGGCAGCTCAGATTCAATGCAAAGAAGTGCAAGGTAATGCACCTGGGAAACAAAAACCCAGGGCAAGAGTACACAATGGGGGGTGAGATACTGACAACAGTAAAAATGGAAAGGGACCTGGGGTAATTATATCAGATGACCTAAAGGTGGGCAAGCAATGTGAGAAGGCAGTAAGGAAGGCTGGGGGGACACTGGGATGCATAGGTAGAGGCATCAATAGTAGAAAACAGGAAGCTGTTATCCCTCTGTACAGACAGTTGGTGAGACCCCATATGGAGTATTGTGTGCACTTCTGGAGACCCCATCTCTGCAAAGACATAGACAGAGTGGAGGCTGCCAGAGGAGGGCAACCAAAATGGTGTAGGGTCTGCACCAGAAGGCATACGAAGAAAGACTAAAGGAGCTTAATATGTATACCCTTGAGGAAAGGAGGGAGAGAGGGGATATAATAGAAACTTTCAAGTACCTCAAGGGAATCAACAAAGTCCAAGAGAGTGGCATCTTTCAGAAAAGAGATGTGCAAGAACAAGGCACTAATTGAAGATAGAGGTGTAGTGATAGTATAATATGTTGATTATTGTCACTCCATTTGTATGCTATTTCATGTAATGTATGTCATTTTATACTCCATTTTGTATTGTGTGACTCCATTTTACATGCTGCTTCATTTAATTGGTGTTTTGCTCTTTAGATAGCCTCATTATTATGTTTTGCTTCAGACAGTGTATTTTGCTGACTTGAAGGTCGCATATTATCAGGCAACCTGTTTTTGTAGTTTTGTTTAAACTTCTGTTTAGCTCATAGTGTTCTAGGCACCCGGCCAGTGTTTGGAGCACAGTGACCTAGCAGGTGTAGGGAATTCTGAGCAGTCCTTATCGTGTGAATTTGCAGCATCCTGGGAGCCCGGCCAGCTTCTAGAATGTGGGAAAACAACACTATTAAGGCTGCATGATTATTTTTAGCATAGAATAAGATATAAATGTAGCTTTCTCAATGCCTGGTTGGAAGCCTCATCTGCAGGGTGGATGCATCGCTGTGGAACTTTCTCCCGGTTCAAGACTCCTGGCCAGGCTGTGAGATGATTAAGAGGCTTCCCCAGCTACTGGGAAAAGGCTTGGATGTAGCATAGAATCGGTGATGTATCATGTTTTGCTTAATTGAAGTATATTAATGCTGATAGTAATATTGCTAATGAATGAATGCTAAAGTGTAATCATTAATGCTGATAGTGATATTGCTGCTAAATGAAGTGTAATTATCTTTTGCTTGCAATAAATTGTGCTGATGTGTGAATGCCAAGTGTGATTATTCCTTTGTGACTCTTCGATTAGGCAAGACAAGGGGGGAAGGCTCAGAGGTAATGTGAGGAAGTATTTTTTCACAGAGAGGGTTGTGGATGCATGGAACAGCCTCCCTGAGGAGGTCGTGGAGTCAAGAACAGAGGTGGAATTCAAGAATGCATGGGACAGACATAAGGCGGTCCTAGTGGGGGGTAGGAGGAAGTAAGCTGTTGGTTAACTAGGATCTGCAGCTTATCTGTTAAGTAGGAAAATGGGCAGACTAGGTGGGCCAAGCGGTCCTTATCTGCCATCAAATTCTATGTTTCTATGTAATCCAGCAGGGGGAAGATGAAGCATTCAACCACCAATTTTCTGATGTGAGGCTGTTGGCAGCTCTTCACCCTGCAGAGGGTTCCAAGCTTTACCTAACACTTGGCTGTTACCTGGGAGATGTGGCAAGAGTAACTGATATGTTGGTGCAGGTTTCATGCCTAGCTATTAGTACGAGGTCACAGAATCGAGACTTATACCTTGGGAAGAATAAAGATCTACTGAGTCAGGGGTGGCGCTTAACCAATGGCTGGAGCTGAAAAACATAGAAACTATTTTCTTCTCGTTCATGGCTAGTCCGTTGTCCTGGAACTATTTTTATACAGTAGGGAAATTCTTTAGTAGGGGCTCCTCGATGGAGGAGCCAGCAGGGCCAGATGCATTTACAACTGTTTCGTGAAGCATATGTGTGTACACTGCAGGAGGAAAGAGCTAAGGGGAGAGCATCTATGAAAACAGTGAACAGCAAAGGACCCAGGACAGAGCCTTGGGGGACCCCACCAGCAACAAGCCAGGGGGAAGTCCAGCTAGCTTGACTAATTGAGACCTACTGGTTATGTAGGAATGGAACCAGGCAAGAGAAAAGGGTGGTGATGCCTGATACTACAAGCTTAGTCAGGAGAAGGTTGTGGTCTATGGTGCTGAAGGCCTTAGCTAGGTCAATAAAGATGGACCCTGTGCACATGTCCTTATCCATGCTTGAATGGATGTGGTCACTGACACAGAGGAGGGAGGTTAAAGTGGAGTGGTTAGAACAGAAGCTGGTCTGATACAGAGTCAAAAAGCCCGAGCTAGAGTAGAAGTTGGAGAGCTGCCTGCTCTGCAGCCTCTAGAAGACTTCGGAAAGGATGGGCATGAGGGATGTTAGTTGGAAGTTGGAAGGCGCATCCACAGAGCTACCTTTATGGATGGAGATGACTGTTGCATACTTCCAGTTACAGGAGAAGGAGCGGATTGCCAGGGACTGGTTGAAAATGTGGGCAATGGGAGTTGCTATGATGGGGGTGCCAATGCTTAAGAACTTGGCAGGGATACCATCATCACTACAGCTGGAAGAAGTGCTAAGCATAGAGAGCTCTTTGTAAACCCTGTCAACTGGAATCGCATGGAGGTGGAAACTGCCGGTTGAGTGTGGTTGGTGCTGGTGTGTGAGACTGGATTGGGAGATTTGAGCCCTTGGTCCTTTGGTGATGCTTTTAAGTCTTCCGCTGTCAGCGTGGAGCTAGGGGGGCCTGGTCCCTATGATGTTGGGGGGTTTATAAGGCTGTGGATTGTTTTCCTAGATTTGAATGGATTGGAGCCTTCACACAGGAGCTTGCTTTGGAAATAGGCAACTTTGGCCTTATTTATTAGCTTAGTGCACAGGTTCTGGAGGGAGATGAAGGCCTGTCTGTCCAAAGGGAGTCCTGAGGATTTGTACCTGGCCCAGGCAGCATTTCAGTGCTGGAAACTTTCAATTACGTAGGGAGTGATCCAGGGCAGGTGATGACTTTGGACTCTGGGTCTTTTGATAGGGGCAAGCTTGTCACATTTTTCAGTGAAGGTGGCAGAAAAAGGGTTGATACCTCACTGGCATCCAAGGCTAACTGTGCAGGGGCCCAGTTAGCTGACAGTGAGTCTTGTATGAAAGCATTTGGTTTAAACATTTTGAAAGAAAGGGCTAAGGTAACTGTGGGAGGGGCTTTCACTGTTTTGATCTTTTGCATGCAGTAGGTCATACAGTGATTGCTAAACGTATTGAGCAGGGTGTCTGCAGCCAAGATTCTCTGTTGGTGTGACATCAGCGTTCAGTAAATTGTGCTGTGATTGTTAGTCCTGGTGTTAAATCAGATGGGAGAAGAGATCAGCTGGTTGAGGTTCAGGGCTTTAATTTCTGAATGAAGAGTACAGGAAGGGGAGGGGCTAGACCCCACCAACCAACTGGCACTGAAGCCGCCAAGTATGGCATGCTCGCCATGGAGCAGGTGGTCTAATAATTTTTGCAAAATGTTTGTGATCACACTGGGAGGGGATTCAGGTAAGCAGTATGCTCCTGTGAGAACAACTGGAATGGAATGAACCCCATATGATCTCGTGTGAATTAGGAATGGTTTCTTGAAAGGAGATGCTAAAGTTGTGTTAAGAAGCTGAGTATATGATTACCCCACCATCTCTTTTGGAGCAGTCTTGCCCACGTGAGAGGTAACCTGATGATATGTCAATGGCCGAGGAGGTGATGCTGTGGAGAAAGCCAGGTTTCAGTTAGAATAAGGAAGTATGGGTTGTTCCATGCCACACTGGTTAAAGGCAGATTGACAAATGGGAAGATCTGGAATTCAAGGTGTGGCCTAAATTCCACTGTAAGCAAATGGAAGAAATGGGGGACATTTGGGGATGTAATGTTTTTTTCCCCAAAAGTGCATTTAAGAAGCTGCAGAAATTACTGTAGCTATATAAGCCCTGAACTATACTGTATATCATCACTTCTATCACTGGTAATGGCAACTGGAAGTGAAGAGCTCATGTTCCAGTCACAGAGTCATTCCAGAACCCAAAAGACACCTTACAAACTCAGTTTAGCATTGTTATAATTCAAGTATGATGTTGTCATTGCATGCATTTAAAAATTAACACACAATTAGTACAGCACCAAGCATGTAAATAAAACATGTACGTACAAATATATAGCTGATGCCACTCAGGCATGTCTTGCTATCACCTCAGACTTCGTTGATATAACCTGAAGTGCTAAAAGCTCAGGTTGTTTGTTCAAAGTGCTTCACTGTCACGAAGTCCCTGACCTTGGTTAGATCCTGTCTCGAATGATAACTAAAGGTGAATGAAATCACATGAATATCAGAGTTTAAAGTACTTCAGTGATAAACCAGACTGGCTGCAATGTAAAGTGACACAATCTTGTTCTGTGGTTGCTGGAGTCAACACTCTGTCACTCATTATTATCAAATGTACACCACATCACTAGTGTACAAGCTGACAGTCAGTGATAACATGGCCCCGAGTATTTAATAAAACTGCTCTGTTTACACCTGGGAATTGCTTGGTTAGCAGGGCACTCAGAGGAAATGAACAAGCAAATAAAACACAAGCCTATGCTTTACACCATTGAAAGTCAAGGGTGAACGTAATTTTCTTATTGCTGTCTGGGACAGCTGCCAGGAAGGCACAAACTGATTACAGAAAGAGATTGCACTACATAAAATTAATACAGCTATCATTCTTGCTGTCTCAAAGAAAGACTTAAATGAAGGAAACATCTAGAGGAAGTAATATCATGCAGGTATATTTGTCACTAAATTGACGTAGCAAAAGTAAATCAGAAAAAAAAACTTAAGGTCAGTTCCTTACCTCAATTATTTATTTTTAAATTCCTCTTTCTACTATAATGGAGAGGGGACTTTCTGAAATCTAGCATCCCTTGTAACCACACTGCCTTCAGGAAAATAATAGTCTTGACCTTCACCTACCATTCCCTTCATACCTCTAACTGCTAGCATAGAATCCCCAGTTCACAGTACAAATGTCGGCACTGACCAGGTCCAGTAAAATGAAATTCAGAGCCAAAGTTAAAGTGCAGGAGTTATTTTCGTTGCTGTGCAAACAAGCAGGACTAAAGCCTCTGTAGCACTCAGTTCCACCTCCACTACCGGGGGCCTTGTCCTGACAATGGCCACTGTCTCAGGATCATCACTATCAAATTCTTGATATCATGCTCAGGCCTGGAGTAGGCACCACGTGAAGACAAACAAGGAGGAGCAGTATGACCAGGAGGTTGTGTATGCACAGTCTTTCTTATTTTGTTTTTCAAGCTGTTTTTTGCTGCTCAGGTATAACTGTGTGAGCAGTTTCTGTTTGATATCCACTATTCCATCCGTTCAGTCAGACAGAACATGTCTATAGCTAGGATTCAGTCCTACTGCTAGGGCATATTATAGCCCCATCAAATTCTTTTGAAACTGCCGGCACATTGTGTAAGAAATGTATGTGCTACTTCTTTAATGAGTACTGCATTCTGCTGCTGCTGCCGCTGAGAGGACTCAGATGAACTGGTGATGTCACCTCCTGTGCCACCATAATCATGGCCACCATCAGCATCATCACTAGTGCCACACTGAAACCACCACCAGCATTGTTTCATTGAGTTGCTGTAGATTATCTGAAATAACAGTATATATGGCTTTCAAGTACAGTAGACTTGCTATGTGAAGGACCATGCTAAAGGCTGCTGATTCAGTACTATATCCACCACAGTCTAAACAGTTATATTCCACCATGTGGAAATGTCATTAAGCAATACTAAGAAGTATTTTGCATAAACTTGTAATGACACAGGAGATCAGCACATTGAGCAGAATGATGAAAATATTTGGCAATGTCCCATACTGAATACTCATACTGAATCAGTTGTTTATTTTAACTGGGCTTGTTTGCCAAGCACATGATTTACAATAAGATTTAGTTTGTATGAAGAACAATATACAGTACATGACTGACCTTCTCATGCACTGCCCTCAGCATATTACACCCACTGCCCATCACAAACATGCCCATATTCAGATGACGAGGGTATATCTGCATGTCTAGCAATGACTGGGTGAATCACAGAATGTTTTGGCCTCTGTGCTTCACCTCCATTACTGCCACATCAGGTATAAGCACTTTCTCTATTGCTGTGCCACTGCGAGGCTGTCTGCTTTAATATAACTAGTGCTGGACCACCAGTGCCACTGCCGCTGCCTCAGAGGTTGCCAAGAAAGAGGAGCGGTTGGACCACAGTGGGCTCAGGGAGGGTGAGGGTGGTGGAACAGAGGCACATCCCTCCAGTTGTACCTCTCCATAATTCCTATACCATTCTGGCAAAGTGTGGTTCCTCTATGGAGGCACCTACAGTGGAGACCAAGGAGGATGCTGGGAACCTCCACAAAGGAGACCCACAGGAGGGTGGCAGGGGACCCTGCAGGAAGAAACAACTCCTGGTGGGGACTCCATTGTTAGAAAGGTAGAACTGGGCAAGGAAGGGGAGAGGGAGGTAAGGTGCCTGCCTGGCGCCATGGCTTGAAGGGACAGGGAGCGAATCCTCAGGATTGCCGGAGCAGCTGCACAGGGGAGGGAGCTGGATGTCATTGTCCACCTAGGGACAAATGACCTGGCTAAGAAAGGGATTAGAGAAGTGCAGGAAGAGTTTGTGGAATTGGGAAGGGGCCTTAGTCAAGTAGCACGCACGGTAACCTTCTCGGAGGTGCTACCCATCTATGGCATAGGAGAGGCTAGGGTGTCCTGCACATGGGATTCAACTCAGTGGTTGAAAACTGGTGTGGAGCTCAGGGATTGGCTTCATTGGGGACTGGGGTCCACCTGGAGTGATGCAAGCCTATACTGGCATGATGGGCTGCATCTGTCGGGAGGGAACCAGGATCCTAGGTGATAGGTTTAAATGCTTCATTGGCAAGCTTTTAAACCAGCCAAGGGGAGGCACTGGAAAGGAGCAGGAAAATCCTAGCCCCCAAACAATCACGGTAGTAAGTGTGGCAAACACCAACATGGAGGTGTTGATAGGAGAAGGGCAGTGGTAAATGGAGAAAGTGACAAAGGCAAGAAGGACAGGGATGGGGCAAAGGGGTAAGCCATCAGGAAATGGAGGTAATGAGTACCAATGCCCGTAGTCTGGGCAACAAGCTCCCTGAGCTGGTGGCCTTAATGGAAGAGGATGCCTGGATATCGTAGCAGTCACAGAAACATGGTACACAGAGAACCATGACTGGGATGTTAACATACCAGGGTACATAACCACAGGAGAGACAGGCAGGGGAGAAGAGGGGAGGAGTAGCTCTCATGTAAAGGAAGGGATAAAAGCAACTGAACAAAAGAGTAAACAGGGAGGAGAGGAGGCACTGTGGGTCACCTTGGAGACTGAAAGGCACCACAATCCGCACAGGGGTTGTGTACAGACCCCATGTCAGGGGAAGGAATGGACAAGGATATGATGGAAGGCATTCTTAGAATGGCAGAGAAAGGGAGATACTGTTGATGGAGACCTGAATATGCCAGATGTTAACTGGAGCACATTTGCTGCAGCCACATCCAAGAGCAGGGCCATTCTTGACACCCTACAGGTGGCAGGCATTAGACAGCTAGTTTCGGAACCCACTCGTGAGGGAGCAATCTTAGACCTCGTACTCTCAAACGGGGCAGTGAGAGGATCTCAGATCTAGAAGTGGGTTGCCATCTGGGGACAAGTGACCATCAAACAGTGTGGTTCACGTTAAACTCAGCTACAGAGTCAAGCCATACAAAAGTGAGGGTACTGGACTTTAGGAGGGCTGACTTTGGCAAGATGGGAGAGTGCCTCAGAAAAGCACTAGCAAACAGGCTAGAAGGAGGTGTGGAGCAACAATAGGGAATTATCAAAACTGCCATCACAGAGGCAACAAGCCTTTGTGTGAAGCAAATAAACAAATCAAAACGAAAGAAAAAGCCACTATGGTTCTCAAGAGAGGTGGCTGTGAAAGTCAGGAAGAAAAAGATAGCATTCTGGAAGTATAAGGAAACACGGAAGGAGCAGGACAGAGAGCTGTACCAGTTAAGGCAGAAAGAAGCAAGGAGGGAAGTCAGAATAGCAAAGGCCCAAACTGAGGAAAAGATAGCCAACTCAGTTAAAAAGGGGGATAAAACCTTTTATAGGTACATCAGCGAGCGTAGAAAGACAAAGGGAGGGATAGTGAGGCTGAATAGAATGAACAGTGGGTGGACAGAGGGGGACAGTGAAAAAGCAGGAATACTGAACGAATATTTCTGCTCAGTATTCACAAAAGAGGAGGGGGAAGTGCCTAATCCAATTAACAGAAGCACTCTTGATAGGGGGGTCGATCCCAGTCCTTTCACAGAAGAAAGGGTTCTGCAAGAACTTCTAAAACTGAAGGTGGACAAAGCAATGGGTCCTGATGGAATTAACCCAAGAATTCTAAAAGAATTAAGGAAGGAACTAGTGAAACCACTGGCTACTCTTTTTAATAAATCATGGGAGGATGGTGTGGTACCCGAGGACTGGAGGAAGGCGGATGTGATTCCCCTTCACAAAAGTGGGACCAAGACAGAGGCAGGAAACTACAGACCTGTCAGTCTGACCTCTGTGGTAGGGAAAGTGATGGAGTCACTTCTGAAGGAAAGAATAGTTGAGTACCTAGAGGTCAGTGGAGCACAGGATCCAAGGCAGCATGGGTTCACAGTGGGAAGGTCATGTCAGACGAATCTAATAGATTTCTTTGACTGGGTGACCAAAGTAGTAGACCAGGGAGGGGCTGTGGACATGGCCTACCTAGACTTTAGAAGGCATTTGACACAGTCCCACACAAAGATTATAGTCAAATTAACCAGCCTGGGAGTGGGTCCCAGGGTGGTAGCCTGGGTAAAACATTGGCTGGACAACAGGACACAGAAGGTAATTGTAAATGGAGTCCACTCTGAAGAAAGGGCGGTTACTAGTGGGGTACCGTGAGGGTTCAGATTGGGTCCAGTCCTTTTAATGTCTTCATCAGTGACATTGCAGAGGGACTGAAGGAAAAGTATGCCTTTGCAGATGACACAAAGATCTGCAACAGGGTTGATACACAAGGAGGCGTGGAAAGGATGAAAAGGGACTTGGCAAGGTTGGAGGAATGGTCAGACGATGTGCAGCTAGGATTCAATGCAAAAAGTGCAAATAATGCACCTGGGAAACAAGAACCCAGGGGAAGAATACACAATGGGTGGGGAGGTAGTAACAACAACAAAACAGGAAAGGGACCTGGGGGTAATCATATCAGATGACCTTAAGGTTAGCAAGCAATGTGAGAAGGCAGTCGGGAGGGCTGGGGGTATACTGGGATGTATAGGGAGAGGCATCAGCAGCAGAAAACAGGAAGTTGTTATCCCTCTGTACAGACAGTTGGTGATACCCCATCTGGAATACTGTGTCCAGTTCTGGAGACCCCATCTCCGCAAGGACATAGACAGGATAGAGGCAGTCCAGAGGAGGGCAACTAAAATGGTGCAGGGTCTGCAAGAGAAGCCGTATGAGGAGAGACTAAAGGAGCTTAATATGTATACCCTTGAGGAAAGAAGGGAGAGGGGACATGATAGAAACTTTCAAGTACCTCAAGGGAATCAACAAAGTCCAAGAGGGTAGCATCTTTCAGAAAAGAGACTTGCAAGAACAAGGGGACACAATTTAAAGATAGAAGGAGGGGCGTTCAGGGGCAATGTGAGGAAGTATTATTTCACAGAGAGGGTAGTGGATGCATGGAACAGCCTTCCTGAGGAAGTTGTGGGGTCTAAAACTGTGGGAGAATTCAAGAATGCATGGGACAGACATAAGGCAATTCTTGCGGGGGCAGGAAGATACAGGCTGTTGGTTAACTAGGATCTGCAGCCTATCCTGTAGGTAGGGAAATGGGCAGACTAGATGGGCCTAGCGGTCCTTATCTGCCGTCAAAGTCTATGTTTCTGTATGCTGTGGTGGAGGGAGTGGGATGTGAATGGTGGTGCTTGGTTTGGCAACAACAGCCAGTAAGACTTAGGAAGCTTTGGTTTGCACTACTGCTCCAGATTTCATTTGTGAAATGCCTCCTTCAGAAGTGTTACCATCTGTACGAATACTGCCTCATACATAGTGGGGACAACATGCCGTGAAAACGTGAAACGTGATGGAATGTTTTATTTGGGCTTGACGTACTGCAGGGCCTTTGAAAGTCAGTGTATTCCATATTGGAGAATGGCTGAAGATCAAGGGCCATCATCTCACCAATGAGTTTTGTAATTCAAATGGAACTTGGAAGACTATGGTCCAGATTTCAAAAGCTGTTGAATGCTGGAAGCCCTGTGTGCACCAAACATATGGCACACAGAGCCTGAGGCATCCTTCCGGCTGGCAATCGGGACTTTCTATTCCATGTGCCGACTGCCACAATTTAGACCAGCTTTTTGCCGGTCTAGTATGCGGCAATCCTGGGTACCCTTTTTATGGGGCTTCAGCCAAATATTTGGTGCTGATTGCTGTAAACTGTTGCAACTGTACCCAGCCTACTAAAATCAGGTGCAGTTGCGGCAAAGGTCTTTGGCACAGCTGCACAGAAAAAGGGTTGGACACAGGGCTTGGCGCAAGCCCTGTATCCTCCAGGCCAGGCTTGATATAACTGCTAGTATACTTTGTTTTGTTATGAATTCACTACCAGTGCTGACTGGGGCTTACTGAGCTTGGCACTGGCTGGTAATGGTTTGACTTCTGAAGCAATGCCAGTAGCTGGGGATGCATCAATTGGATGTTGCCCTAGCAGATGGATTTCTTAAAGAAACTGTCTTATCCCACTTCCCATACATGACTGTCCCACA
This sequence comes from Neoceratodus forsteri, assembly GCA_016271365.2. Taxonomy (NCBI): domain Eukaryota; kingdom Metazoa; phylum Chordata; order Ceratodontiformes; family Ceratodontidae; genus Neoceratodus; species Neoceratodus forsteri. The sequence continues at coordinate 1,364,668,881 of CM057455.1, read as the reverse complement.
GCCTCACTCTGTCCTAAGTGAGGAATGCACCTCGCTGTTAGGAAAATGCCATGTTGAAGGTTGTTAGCAGAATGCCATATTCAAGGTTTGAATGACTGGGCAGAACACGTATTAGCAAAGTTTGAGAAGATGGTCCTCAACCAATCCTTTTACCACACAAACAGCAACATGCTTTGAATGGATTTGTTGCGTCATCCATAAAATACTCCCAACCTGCAGAGGATCTCTTTGGCTCTTTTAACAGCAATGACTGGGGAAGGGGGACTTTTGTTAGGACTGAGTGGTGACTGTGAGAAGATTGTTTTGGGGTCACTGTGGAATGATACTGCTGTGGATGAGTTGAAGCATCAGCAGATGGTACAGTACTACTGAGCTGATGAGGGAGTGGAGCTGGACTTTCAGTTTCCCTGGGAGAGAAACTTCTTTGTTTGCTTTTTACTTTTTTTTCACCTACTGTGATGGCCTCCTTGCCTCAGAATCACACTCATCACCACTAATCAGTGGCATAACTAGCACACCATTTTCAAGCTCCTTTCATTCTTCATCCTGCTCTCATGCATGAGCTTCCCCATGCCCATCTTCCTCTTCCTCTTGTACTTTTCTCCCTGCTCATCCCCTTATGCTTCTTCCCCTGCTGCTACTCCTCATCCTCCTGTTGCACTTCTTTCCCCAGCTCCTAATCGCCTCATTGACTTTCAGTCCCACCATGACTATCTCCACTGCGAACAGTTGCAGAAAATGTACAGTACTTGGAACTGGCATGGTGGATAGAGATGTACGAAATCCACAAATTCCGTTACGCAAAATATTTCATGAAATATTTTGCAGATGCGGAATGTGAAATTCCACTGGCAAAATCATGAAATTTCACCCTCGAAAGGAATTTTGCCTGCGGGCAATGGAATTTTGCCACTCTCGGGCAAAATTCTGCCACTCACAGGCAAAATTCGACACTTCGTGGGTGAAATCTGTGATTTTACGGGCAAAATTTCACATTTCGCACCCACGAAATTTGTCAGAGAAATCTGCAAATTTCACTAAATGTTTCATGCAACAAAATTCGCGATTTCGCGGCATGTCGGCAGCAAAATTTTTTTTGCTGCATCTCTAATGGTGGAACCTTTATCTGCACCTTTCCTCATCTACATCTGTCTCCTCCTGTTCCTTCCTATATGTTTTCAACTTGACTCAGCAGGCGACACACACACAGTGATGCAGCGTGGCCACAAACTATGATGACGCACTACATTATTTTTGTAAGCTGAAGATTAGACAGCCACATGTGGTTAATGAAAAGCAAGAAGGAGATGAGTGGGCAAGTGGGCAAGGGACAGAGACCCCAGGCTGGGAAGCCATATGAGCTTCCCCCATAATAGTGACAAAGGGCAAGTACTAGTGGTGGTTCTAGTAAAGGAGAGCAGAAGGGGAAGAGGTGGAAGGTGGCCACCCTGAATGCTAGCAGCCTTGGGAAGAAAACGGCAGAGCTACAGACTCTCATGGCAGAGAGGGAGGTGGACATTGCAGCCATCACCGAAACATGGGCCACCCAATACAATGACTGGGACCTGTCAATACCAGGGTACAGGATATTTTGTAGGTATAGAGTGATTGGGAAAGGAGGGGGGGACTGAAGTGTGTATGGGAGGAAGGAGAAGAGGGTAGTATGGAGTCATTGTGGATGCAAATCCAGGATTCCAAGAATACAACTCTCAGGATGGGAGTGGTGTACAGGCCACCCTCTCAGACAGAAGAGATAGACGGGGAACTAACGGGACAGATCAGGAGGACCTGTGAGAAGGGTAGTGTGGTGATTGTGGGGGACTTCAACTTGCCAGGAGTGGACTGCAGTACCCCAACAACCAGGAACAGAAGGGAGCAGGTACTGTTGGATGCCTTCCAGGACAGCTTCCTGATGCAAATGGTCAGCGAGCCAACCAGGTTAGGGAATACCCTTGACCTCATGCTGGCAAATGGGGAGTTTGTGAGGGAACTTAGGGTAGAAGAACCACTGGCAGGGAGTGACCACCACTCAGTATGGTTCACGTTGGATATGTGTAAGGAAGGAGTGAAAGCCGGCACAAGGGTGCTCGACTTCAGGAGGACCAACTTCGGGAGGATGGGGAAGTGGAAAAAGGGTACTTGGCCAGAATTCAACCTAGTATGGGCACTAACCAGAGGTGGGAGCTCATAAAGCTGGGCATAGTAGAGGCAACCCGAACCTGCAGCAAGGCCCAGAGCAAGAAGGCTAGGGCAAAGAAACCTAGCTGGGTGAGCAAGGAGGTAATGGAAAAGGTAAGGAGGAAAAGAGCTGCTTTTAGGTGGTACAAAAAAACAGGGAGGTGGAGGACAGGGAGGAGTACCTAAAGGAATAGAAGTAGGTGACAAGGGCAGTAAGGGCAGCCAAGGCATCTACAGAGCTCAGGCTGGCCCTGCGCATTAAGAAGGGGGAGAAGGACTTCTTCAGGTACGTCAGGGAGAAAAGGAACTGTAAGGACCATATAGTAAGGATTAGGAAGGAGGGGGGTTGGGTGGAAGCAGGGAGTGATACGGCAGAAGCACTAAATGATTACTTCTGCTCTGTATTTACTAAGGAGAAGAGAGGGGTGATACCCAAGGGGGGATGGAGGGCAGAAACCGAGGGGAAGGGGTTGACTGATGAGGAAATCATAGAGGGCAGGGTTCTGGAGGGTTTTAGGGCACTGAGGGTGGACAAGGCGCCAGGCCCAGATGGCATCCACCCCAGGGTACTGAAGGACCTGGCAGAGGTCCTGGTGGGACCTTTGGCAGACCTATTTAATGGCTCACTACACTCAGGGTGTGTACCTCAGGATTGGAGGATGACTCATGTGGTGTCCCTCCACAAGAGCAGCCCCAAGGATGAACTGGGGAATTACAGACCGGTGAGCCTCACATCCATCGTGGGTAAGCTGATGGAGAATATTCGGGCACAGGGGCAGGTGCAAAGCTGATGAGATGGGTAGGGAACTGGCTTCAGGGAAGGCAACAAAGGTGGTGGTGGGTGGGAAGCTCTCATCCCCAAGCGTAGTGATGAGTCGTGTTCCGCAGGGCTCGATGTTGGGACCAGTATTGTTTGGGATATTAATTGCAGATATATCTTTGGGCATAAAGAGCAAGATCAGTCTGTTTGCTGATGACACCAAGATGGAGCGGTGGTGGATGACCTAGGGGGATGGCAGGGGTTGCAGGATGATCTGGCAAAGCTGGAAACCTGGTTGGACACCTGGCAACTGGGGTTCAATGCCAAAAAGTGCAAGATGCTGCATTTTGGGGTGAAAATCCCAAGGAGGAGTTACCAGCTGGGAGGAGTGTAGCTAGCCGAGACAGAGGAGGAGAAGGATCTGGGGGTGCTCATTATGGGGTCAATGAACAACTCCGCACAATGTAGGAAGGAAGGAAGCTGCAAAGGCCAACAAAATGCTGGGTTGCATTGCAAGGGGTATATCCTCGAGGAGAGAGAGATTATTCTGCCACTGTATAGATCATTAGACCACAGTGCTGGCACCCGTATCTGAAGAGGGGCATTAGGTTACTGGAGGGGGTGCAACGCAGGGCAACAAAGATGATCAAGGGGCTGGGGGACTTACCATATGAGAGGAGGCTGAGGGAGTTGAACATGTACTTGCTGGAGGAGAGGAGGGATGGATGGGATATGATTGAAACCTTCAAGTACATGAAAGGAATAAACAAGACAGGTACGGAGGGGCTGTTCAAAGTAAGGAAGGGGAGGGATACCCAGGGCCATGATATGAGACTGGAGAGAGGAAGGTTCAGGAGGAGTGAGGAGACACTTTTTATGGAGGGTGGTAGCTGGGTGGAATGCGTTACCAGCAGAAGTGGTATCCAGTAGAACAGTAGACTGCTTCAAAAGGGGCTAGGACAGGGTAAGGGGGAGGGTCAAGGGAGGGGAAGGGTGGGAGAGAAGGGCAGCTGCAGAATAAGGGGTGCTAGCTGCACATTTGAGCAGACTTGATTGACCACTAGGCCTTTATCTGCTGGCAAATTTCATATGTTCGTATGAGTGAAAGATCACACACCAGGTCCATGACAGACACCACTGACAGATCCCATTGAGAGACACTGAGTAGACTGACTAGCTGATGCCTGACGAGTTCAAAGATAGGGAAACAAATGGTAAGTCAGTGTGTTTATTCTTAAAAAGAACCACTAATATCTTCCACCCATTTCCAAAATAATTTTTAGCAATACTTCTATCATGTTTGAAAGTACATTTTGAAAACTATAATTTGTGAAATATTAGGCTTAGAAACCTACAGATTTTTTTTTTTTTTTTTTTAAATGAAAGCTTGGAGCCCTGTCAACATGACTACGGTAGATCATAATGACACAGGCCTCATGTGCTGTTACATATCTACACATGTCAATATATGTTGTAAAAAACTGGATTTTAAATGGTTTTGAACAATTTCATGTTTTCATTTATCAATATATGAACCTACGAACATTTGAAGAATCCAGCAGAAGATGGCCATTTGGTCTATCTAGGCTGCTCCTATTGCAGGATTCACAGCTTGAGCTACTGTCCCTGCACCCCCCCACTCCTCCCATCATCCCCACCCATGATCCTTAGCTTCCACCTATGCCTATCCCAGACTCTCTTGAAACTGCCCACTGTCCTCAACAAGACCATCTATTCTAGCAGCGCATTCCAAGTGAACACCGCCCTCTATGTGAAGAAGTGCTTCCTGACCTCCCTCCTAAACCTCTCTCCCTCCAGCTTAAGACTGTGCCCCCTTGTGTTTTGGTTGCCACTCGGCTTAAAGAGACCCTCCTTATCCACCTTATTTATCCCTTTCAAGTACTTGAAGGTTCCAATCATGTCCTCTCTCTCTCTCTCTCTCTCTCCCCTTTCCTCCAGGATGTACATGTTCAGTGCCCTCAACCTCTCCTTGTAAACTTTACCCTGTTGACCCACTGTCATCTTTGTAGCCCTCCTCTGGACCTTCTCCAGCAGGTTAATATCCTTATTGAGGTGTGGGCAGCAGTACTGAACTTCATACTTTAGATGTTGCCTCACCAGTGACCTGTACAAGGGTAGTATAACCTCCTCTCTCCTACTACTGATACCCCTAGCTATGCAACCCAGCATCTTGTTTGCCCATACTGCTTTCTTGTACTGTGTGGAGAGCTTCACATCACTAATGATCATCACTCCCAGGTCCTTCTCCTCCTCTGCTGCAGATACCTGGACTCCACCCAAGTAGTTCTCTGTCCAGGGATTCTTGGCTCCAATGTGCATAACTCTGCATTTCTTGGCATTGAAGCCAAGCTGCCAGATCCCAAACCACCTCCCCAGCTTTTCCCAATCATCCTATAGGTTCTACATCCCTTCAGCTGTGCCTACTCTCCTGTAGAGCTTGGCATCATCTGCAAATAGGCACATTTTGCCTTTAATGCCATCCCCAATGTCATTGATGAAGACATTGAACAACACAGGCCCCAGCACTGAGCCCTGCGGGACCCCACTGGTGACCTCTCTGGTGCCATATAACTCTCCCCCCACAACCACCACCTGGGTTCTGTTCCTCAGCGAGTTTTCCACCCATCTGGAAATCTTATCCCCAACCATGAGATCCACCAACTTCCTGATCAACCTTTTGTGGGGCAGAGAGTCAAAGGCCTTGCTGAAATCCAGATAGAAGACGTCTACTACTTGGCCCCTGTCTACTGTCTTAGTGACCCAGACAAAAAACTCAGTCAGATTTGTTTGAAATGATCCCCCCTCCCCCATGAACCTGTGCTGCCTCACATCCTGGAGACCATGCTCCTCTAGATGTAGCAACCTCATATATTGTATCAATATATCAGCTTCGCTTCATTTAAAAAAATTACGTTTCTAGCCCTAATGGTGCTGACGTCATCTCATTCAAAGAACTTATCTTTAGAACCGTTGGGACTAACTTAATTTGTTTAAATGAAAGATTGGAGTTAGCATATTTTACCTGAAGGTAACCGAACAGTGTGAAAAAGTGGTGGGGAAAGCAAACAGAATGTTGGGGTGCGTAGGGAGGGGCATAACAAGCAGGAGGAAAGAGGTGGTGATGCCACTGCATAGATCACTGGTGAGGCCTCACCTGGAGTACTGTGTCCAGTTCTGGAGACCACATCTCTGGAAGGACATTGACAAAATAGAGGCAGTCCAGAGAAGTGCATCGAAGATGGTATCTGGACTGCACCAGAAGCCATACAAGGAAAGACTTAAGGACCTTAATATCTATTCACTGGGGGAAAGAATGGAGAGGGGAGATATGATAGAGACTTTCAAGTACCTTAGGGGAATAAACAGGGAGCAGGTGAAAAGCAGATTTCAGAGAAAACTCTGTACAAGAACAAGGGGACATGATATGAGGCTGAAGGGTAGAAGGCTCAGGTGTAATGCTAGGAAGTATTTTTTCACTGAGAGGGTGGTGGAGCTATGGAACAGCCTTCCAGCAGAAGTGGTAGGTGCAAAAACAATACAGGGTTCAAGATGCTTGGGATAGACATAAGAGTACCCTGGAGATGTGCACAGCAAGAGAGCTGCAGATCAACTAGGATCTGGGGCTACAATAGTGAGGGAAATGGGCAGACTAAGTGGGCCATATGGTCCCTATTTGCCGACAGATTCTATAGATTCTATGCAGGTTAACTCCTAATGATACACTTTGTATGTGTTGATTCCATTTTATCTGTATCAGCACTATTTGATCTGCCCTTCGATATCCTCACAGGTATTATATATACTGGGCCGGATATTCAAACTCCGCTATTTTGTGGCGCAAGCCCTTGCGCTGCACAAAATAGTTGCACAGGGGTGTGGCCGGAGCGATATTCAAAGGAGCTGCACTATTCAGCAACTCCTTTGAATATCACCCCCCGGCCCAGCCACTGTGCATGGTGCAGTGGAACTTGCGCCACCGCAAGTAGTCAGAGTGGAGCATTCAACTTGCGGTGGAGCAAGTACCATTGTGCCATGCACAAATTTCCGATATTCAAAAGGTGACATGCAAATGGGGCCATAATTCATACAAGGCACGGGGGGCCATTTGCATCTGTTTGGCCCCATTTGCATACCATTAGCATGCAGGTGCCCGATCCTGAGGACTTGCCTGGCGCCTGCCAGGCAGCAGCCGTTGGGGACCAACGCCTCTGCAGCCCGATTCAGGGCAAAAGAGCAAAAGCCCCCCACCCCACCCCCACTGGCCCGATCGCAGGCAAAGAGTAAAAAGCCCCCACCCCACCCCGCTGGCCCAATCGCAGGCAAAAGCATTAAACTCTCCCTCCCCGGCTGACCGATCGCGGGCAAATGCTAATCACCCCCACCAGCCCGATCGCGGGCAGCAAAGTCCTCCCCTCCTCCCGAGCGTATCCCTGGTGGTCAGTGGACCGATAAGCCCGATCGTGGGCAGCATTGGTTACAATCCCCCTCCTCCCGAACGCATATCCCTGGTGGTCAGTAGACCGATAAACTGTCGCAGGCTGGAATATTTAAGCACCCCGAACACATCCCTGGTGAGCTGAGTGGCCCCCATCCACCCACCCACGAAGCCCCCCACCCGCTCCCCGCGGCGGTGGGCGGCAGCATCCCACCCACCTGCTGCCCTGCCACCCGCCGACTGACTGCCCAGTAGGGCTGCATGCCCATTGGTGCAGAGCAAGAGCCAGTGGGTGTGCAGCCCATACCGATACAAGGCAGTCCAGATTTGTAGATAGATATGATTCATTCACAAATCTGATCTCACTCTGATATTGGCTGCATGCCCATTGGCCTTGCTCTGCACCAATGGGCGGCAGCCCACGGTGGAAGTCAGGCGGGCGGGCGGCAGGCGTGGTGATGCTGCCGGCTGTGGGGAGCGGGGTGGTGGGGCTCGTGGGGGTGGGGTGGGGGACACTAGGTCACCAGGGATGTGTTCGGGGATTGTGTGCTTAAATATCTCCAGCCCGCGATCTGGCTTATCGGTCCACTGGACCACCAGGGATATGTTGGGGGAACACTTGCTGCCCATGATAGGGCTGGTTTGGGGGGTGATTTAATTTATGCCCGCGATCGGGCCAGTCGGGGAGAGGGGGACTTTTCTGCTTTTGCCCGCGATCGGGCCAGTGGGGGGTGGGGATGTTTACACTTTGCCCACGATCGGGCTGTGTGTGGGCACAGGTGGAGGGCCAGCCACAGGTGGCAGCTGCTGTGTTGCACCCTGCAATGCGGCAATTCACCTGTGGGTGGCCCTCAACTTGATCCTTTTTTTTTTGGCTCAAAGTTGTGCAGGCGCAGGTTGGGGGTTGTGCCTGCACAACTCTGCATAGCCCAGCTGAATATCGGGCTGTGCAGTTTATGCATGGTTCCTCCCCCTCCAGTTCAGCATGCATTCATTTGCATTGTGCTGTTGCTCAGCATGTTTTCAGTGGTGCAACTGCCTCCTGCTGAATGTCGCAGAATGGCGCAATTTCAGACTTAGCAGGCACAACCCTAATGCGCATGGCGCAACCCGCGAATATCTGGGCCACTGTGTGTGTGTATATATATATATATATATATATATATATTCATTGCAAAAACTCCATTAAAGCATCAGTTAGGGTTAATAGTACAGCAACAAAAGTCTGGAAATGTGCTGTTAGGGTTCAAAACCCTAACTCCGCATCCCCCCCCCACACACACACACACACATATGCAAGCAGGAGAATGGCCAAGGCAACACAACCAATCAGAGCCAACCAGCATCAGGTAACAGAAGTAACGTACAACTCTCTAAATGTACTGCAAGACACATCTATCATCATGGGTCACCAACTGTATGAGTTCTGCCACCATCACAGTGCCTTGGGGGTAGACACTCATGCTGGGCAACCATGGGTTATGCCCCACAGTCAGTAAGTTTTGTGTTACAAACAGCAATAACAAGATGTAAGCAGATGCCTATATTTCAATAGTGAAGAAGTGATGTAAAACACAGTATGTTATCCACAGATAGTTTCTTGGAAATGAGAGTTAGTATAAGCCTACCAACATCATTGTATGTTTGCATTTATTTTTCTGATAGAGTCAGTCAGTCCTAATAACAAACGGTAGTAATAACAAAACTAATTTATAATACAGTATAGTTTACAAGTAACATGTGAAAGCAACAGTTGTAACATCCAAAACTAACGATAACATGCTGTTAATGAGTATTTCCAGGTAACACAGCCGTATAACATGTGATGGTGCTAGTTCATACTTGAGCAGTATCTTAAAAGTAGTATGTGTTATCTCTATCTGTCCTGCTACCACATGCCCATGTGGTAGCCTGCAGCAACTCAATTGTTGAATAGTGACACATAAAAGTCAGTATTTTGAACATGAGTACAGACTAAGTCTTATCGTATGGAGAAGGTATGCCAGCAATAATGTGTCATCATACTATGCTGGCAGTATAGAGTTAATAATACTATATTTGGTTTTTCATTACATAGTGTTATGTGAAATAAGTACAGTGTTGTGATTGCTGTGGTTACAGATGTGACAGAGTGGTATAGTGTCTTACAATCTTGCATGTGTGTGTGTGTGTGGGGGGGATGCAGAGTTAGGGTTTTGAATCCTAACAGCACATTTCCAAACTTTTGTCGCTGTACTATTAACCCTAACTGATGCATTAACAAAGTTTTTTGCAATGAATTTATCTTCTTTTTGAGAAAGTGTAATGTAAGTGGTGTGTATTAGTGGGAGCGCGGGCCCGCCAGACCCTGCACTCCCTTCACATTGTTCATTTTTTAGCATAATGGTATGTGCATGTGGAAGCGTGTACCCTCCAGGCCCTGCGCTCCTACTTATACATAACTACGGAGCCATACAGCAGCCCTATAAGGCAAGGAACCCTTATAAGACTAATTTGCTAATATCTCAGCAACCATAGCAGCTAGGAAAAAAATTCCAGTGCTGGTGTCATCATGACATCTAGTGCTTCACGCAATATGAATCAACTGAATCAGTATCTTGCATCATTTCTGAGATACGGGCACTGAAATGCACTGAAAAGGCACCCTTGGAACCCTTGGAACATGTTTTTGCCAATATTTCTGTAATCATAGCAAGTAGGAAAATTTTTTTACTGCAGGCGTCATCTATGATTCCCAAACTTGTTTCTCTAAGTTAGTTCACCTACAGGTGAACTAACCTCTCAGTGGGGAAAACTCTGTATCTAGCTTCATTTTCACGATATGGGCACCAAAAGGCGTCACGGGTGCCACAATGTTATCCTATGGGAAATTTCTCAATTTTGGAACACTGTACCTTTTGGCCCCTTTAATGTTTTACCACCAAATCACCAAAAGGCACATCTGTGTGGCCAGGGCTTGCCACCCTGCAAATTGTAGCCCAAAAGACCCAACCGTTTTGTTGCAGGAGGATGGCAAAGATTTGCAGTTTTTTTAAAATACTTTCGCAAATCATGAAAGTTTTGCAAAAAGTACCACAAAACTTTCGCATTTGTGAAAGTGTTTCAGTCATTTCTTTCATAATTTGCAAAAGTATTTTTTTCCCCAATGTTTAAAAAGGCAGTTTTTGGGGGGTTTCACCAAAAAAAAGATAGGGCTGGATCTTCAGGACCCGACGAGGTAAACCCAACAGTCAGTGTTTATCTAGAAGGTCCCAAATTTAAACGCCAGGCATTTTTCTCTCTCACTAACTAAAAACAAGATGGCAGAATCACAAAAGTAAAAGAGTCATTTGCAAAAGTAAAAGTGCATTTGCGAAACTTTCGTGATGCACATATATTTTTCTCCCATTGACTATAATGGGAAATTTGTTGTTTGAATAACTTTTGAACAGTTTAATATTTTTACACCAAATCTTTGAAAGGCACATCGGTGACCCAGACTGCATCTTCCCTGAAGATTTTGGACTGAACAGACAAATCGTATGGGCTGTGGGCGTGAGCAAAGAACACGCAAAAAGTCCTTTTTTTGTGTTTTTTGGCATTCTGTAGCTCTGCAACCGTACATCTGACCGTAACACAACTTGCCAGATTCAGAGATCTATGGTACCAGACCGTGCATACAAAATGTCAGGCAAATCCGTTGTATGGTGGCAAAGTTAGTAAGGTGCAAAACTTAAGGTTTAACATTAAAGTACTTACTCAACCCTAACTATACTAGCGCTACCGTGCCAGTATAATGCACAGCACATATATATTTATATTTTCAATGTTAGGGTTCCCACTCCCACCCCGCCCCCATCAACAGGTATCAGGTGTGCGCTGGGGTCGTCGGTCATAACTCTTACCCCATCCCATGTGCAAACAAGCTGAGGTGTGGTGCAGTATAGGAGAATGGGGTGAGTTAGGGACCGATGACCCCAACACATACCCAATGCTTGTTGGTGGGGGTGGGGTGGGGGTAGGGTGCAAGGGGGGGTGGGAACCCTAACACTGAATTTCCTTGCTTTTGTCACTGTGGAACAACCCTAACTGATGCATTAAACAGAGTTTTTTCGCCATGAATTTCCCTTCTTTTTGAGACTGTGCACTATAAATAGTGAAGTAACGGCAACGCAAATGCAAACGCTAACACATATGGTGATGCAAACATAAACGATAACGCAAACGGTAATACAAACACAAGCGCAAATTTTTTTTAAACTCTCATTCTTTATTTTATGGTAAAGAACATATACATTGCCTAAGGTAAAAGTGTTTACCAACAATACATTAAAATGACAAAGACATAAAAATACAGGGAACGTAATTTAAAAAAGAATATATATATAAGGGTAAACATAAAGTGCACTTACATCCTGTATTTCATTATATTTTACATGTTGCCAAACTAATACATCAAAATAGATAGACGGGACAACTGATACCCCTTGGGTAGCAGAGAATTACCTGGGATCATGGAATAAATTCTGTTCGTATTGGTGTGATATATAGTACCCATTTTCTCCACATATTCTCAAAAGCAGCCTGGGATTTATTTAATGTGGCTGTAATTTTCTCCATTTTATAAATGTCAATCAGTATTTGATGCCACTGGTCCAAAGTAGGAGGCAAGGGGGACATCCATTTTTTGGTAATAGCTTTTTTGGCGGCAAGAAAGCCAAATTAATAAATTTCTCTGTTGGGGTATCCAACTGAACCAGGGGACAATCGCCAAAAAGAAAAGAGAGAGGGTCTGGATTGATATTTGGGGAGACTATATGTTGAGGGGCTTCATAGAAACGAGCAAGAAATGGTTGCAAAGTCCGGCAAGACCAAAAAATATGGCCTAGAGTGGCTGAGGAGAATCCGCATTGCCTCCAACAATTAGCTTCCCCATGCTTGCTGTACTTCTGGGTCACTACAGGAGCTCTGAAGTACCTCACAGATATTTTCCAGGCAAATTCCTTCCAGCGTCCAGAGCTGGTACCTTTATACATTGTTTTAATATGTCTTTCCCATATAGACAGGGAGATTCCCTTCCCTAAGTCTCTCTCCCAGGCTAGCCTAGTTTTATCTAAGGGATTATCTTTCAGAGATTGTAAACCCTTATATAGATTTGAAATAATATGGGCTGGGATGGGCCTCCCCTCTATTACTTTTATCAAAGTCTCCATGAGCCCAGGGAGGAGACAGTCCCTCCACCTCACCTCCTCAAGGAAGCGAAGATAATCTCTGGTTTGAAAGTATCTGAATCTATCTGAGTATTGGATGCCGTACCTTTGAACTAGGTCTGTAAGTGATAAGATTATCCCCTGTGGCATAAAATGGTATATCAGGCGCAGACCTTTTCTTTGCCATTTGAGGTATCCCTTATCCAATTTGGCTGGGGTAAAAGAAACTATATGGGGTAAGGAGAGCAGGGAGGGCCTCCACTTTGTGAATTCAGAGAGGGACATCTTCTGCCAAGATCTCAAAGTGGATTGTGTAAGTGGGTTTGCAATTTCCTCACTTTTTAGGGTAAGGGGAAATGAAAGCAGTGTCTGAAAGACATCCTTAAGTTCCCTCTCTTGGCTTTCAACTGATTTCCACCTGGCTTTGTAGTTCTTGTCTAGCCAATACAAAGGAATTCTAACTTGAGAAGCTAAGTAATATAGCCTAAAGTTAGGAAGGGACATACCACCCTGCTGCCTGGGAAGCTGCAAAACTGAGAGACTGATCCTCGGTTTCTGTTTCCCCCAAATGTAGGCTGACACCTTCCTTTGTAATGCCCTGAAGAAAGAATCTATTAACTGTATTGGGAGAGTTTGGGTCAAATAAAGGAAGCGGGCAAGGACCACCATCCTGATCGCTTCTACTTTTTGGTGTAAGGATAAAGGGAGGGTACTCCATTTTTCCAACTCAGCATTGGTTTTGAGCAAAAGAGTGATTTAAAGGGAACAGGTCTTCATAAGTCACACCAATCCATACCCCTAGATATTTTACACTTTTTAGGTCCCATTTAAAGGAGTACCTATTCCTGAGATGTGCTGATGGAGTAAAATTTAGGGCTAAGACCTCCGTCTTAGACAAGTTGACCTTATATCCTGCCAGTTCCCCAAATTTGGTCAATTTATCCCAAAGATGGGGGAGAGAGGCCTCAGACTCAGTCATGTATATCACTAAATCGTCTGCATAGAGTGCAAGTTTATGAATCCCAGAGAACAGTCTCACCCCGGACACCTTCACCTCCTGCCTCAGAGCTTGGGCTAAGGGTTCTAAATACAAAGCAAACAGCAGGGGGGACAGGGGGCAGCCCTGCCTTGTACCACGGGACAATGGAATAGGGTGAAAGAATGAACCGTTGATTCGAATAAAAGCCCTGGGATCCGTATACATTAGCTTTATTAGGTTAATAACGGAATCTGGGACACCAAATTTCCCCAGAACTGCCCACAGGAAAGGCCATTCAACGTGATTGAACGCTTTCTCTGCATCCAGAGAAAGCAAAAGAAATGGGGACCCCTACTTCCTAGCATGCTGTAACAATAGTGATGTTCTTTTAATGTTATCCTGTGTTTGACGTCCTGGGACAAAACCGGTCTGGTCCAAATCTATTACCTCCAGCAAGAATTCTTCAAACCTTTTAGCTATAATAGAGGCAAAAATTTTTTAATCTATGTTGAGAACCGAGATGGGTCTGTACGAGGAGCAGGATGTGATGTCTTTATCTGGTTTTGGTATACTAGAAATGTAGGCATATCGCCAGGTGTCAGGGGTTAATTCACCTAATTGAACACTTCTACAGGCCTCCAACAAAACTGGAGATAGTTCCTTTCTGAATGCCTTATAGAAATCACCTGTGTAGCCATCCAGGCCCAGGCTCTTAAAGGTTTTAAGAGCCGAAATAGCTCGAGCAAGTTCTACAGAGGAGATAGGTTTCTCCAGGATTCGTTTTTGTTCTTCAGATAGTCTAGGGAGTCTAAGACCCTCTAAGAAGGCCTCCATCCCCTGAGTTCCCTCATCTCCTTCAATTCTGTATAAGGCACTGTGGAAGGTCTGAAAAGCTTGTTCTATCTCCCTGGGGAGAGTAACCATTTTTTTTGGAGGTTAGATCTCTGATCTGAGTAATATTGGACCGGGTCTTGTGTTGCCTAAGTCTGTGGGCTAGTAACCGGGTAGCTCTGGGCCCTCCTTCATAATATTTCTGCCGGATAAACTGTAAGGCTTGCTCAGTGCGAATGTCTAGTATCCCTTGGATCTGATCTCTAGTGGCCTGTAATAGTGGGAAAGCCCCCTCATCTCCAGCAGCATGCTGAGCCTGTAGGTCCCTAAGTTGCCTATGGAGTTTATCAAGGCGCAACTGTTGTTTCTTTTTGTAGTAAGCTGCATAATTTATTATCTCGCCTCTACTTTCAGGGTGTCCCAGAGTATTCCCTTCCTTATCCCTTGTCTCTCATTATCTGTTAGAATTTGCTTAATTTTATGCTGAACCATTTCCTTAAAATCTTTTAAGTTCAGCAAAAAATTATTAAACCTCCACAGAGTATTAGTTTTCTCCCTTTCCCATGACATAGTAAGCATCAGGAAAGCATGGTCAGATAACACCGTAGGTGTCTCTGTACAGTTTTGAATCCTATATAAGTGTTCTTTCAATACATGAATGTAATCTATCTGAGTGTAGATTTTGTGGGGAGCCGAAAAATGTGTATATTCTCTTTTATTCGGGTGAAGATATCTCCAGGCATCCACCCATTGTGCACCAGAGAGGCAGGCCTGCATCACCCGTAGTGCTGAAGATTTCTTGGGGGGATTCACACTGGAAGTAAACAGGTGAGAGGTGGTTAAATTATGATCACCTCCAATTATTAGGACCCCCTTGTGCATTTCTATAATCCTCTGAAATAACAACTTTCTTACATCGGGCCCCTCCCCAGGAGGAATATAGATCGAAGCCAGCGTGATACCCTGTTCCTCCAGATGACCTACAATTAGTGCCAACCTGCCCTCTGGGTCTGTATAGGAGTCGGACAACTGAAAAGGTATGTTTTTGGGCATGAGAACCACCGTCCCTCTTCTCTTCCCCTTCCTGAAAGCCGAACCCACTATTGTGGAGAACCTAAATTTAGAGAGTTTTGGTGCTCTTGTTTGCTCAGATGTGTTTCCTGTAGGAGAAGGAACGAAGGTTTCAATTTTTTCAGAGAGCTGATCACTCTGTAACGCTTTAGTGGGTTATTCAGCCCATTAACATTATGGGAACAAACCCTGATTGTAGGCTGTTTAGCCATTCAAGATATTTTTAATATTCAGAACTGTTCTAATACCGGGGAGTAAAAATACTGCAAGTGGAACCCATCCCAAATGCCCAGATGTCAAAACATCAGAAAGTTCCTTCTCCCTCCGCAGCAAGAAGCTCCAAACTTCCCCATACATTTGACCCATCCATTCCAACTTAATATTCTCTAATTGGCAACTATAAACTTAATTGTGCACATTTACCAATGTAACAAAATACTTAAACATAACATATTTTAATCTCTTAAACTTATTTACAACAGTACTTCCAAAGGAAGAGGGTATGGAAACTATCCCTCTGAGCCAAGGCCTCGCGGACCTTAAAAAGGACCCATAACCTAAGGGAGGAATTGTGACCGTATGTTTGGTCAGGCCTCCCCGACCCCTATCAAGGTTGATACAAAGTAACATCAACCACACAAGGGGAGCAGTCCAGCTAAGCCGCATGGCTGCCCTCCCTTGAAAATGCCCCGAATGGGCTACGGTAAGAATAGCTGCGGGAGGGGTACAATTAAGCACCTCAAACACCACCCCAGCACATCCCACTTCCGATCTCTCTCATAATTATGCTTAGGGGATTCAGTAAACTTGAACCTGCAAACAGAAACAACAAAGGTCCTTTTGTATCCCACAGCCCATACCATATCCCCTTAAAGCTCAGAAAGTAACAACGGGATAAGGGCTGCACGTAGTACTTCAATCTGACAAATAAGACATTACTGAGTTGTTATATCAGTGTCCTGCCATACATTACAGGTACTCTGAAGCAGGAGATGTGAGCAGACAGCCTTTTAAACCCTCCGGCCACCAGTTGTTTGAGTTCTGTTCTTCATGATCTGCCTCTTTAGGATCTGTTTGGGGTCTCCCAATGAATTCCCTGATTTTCTGAAGCGAGCAGAATCCTCTGCCTGTGCCTGTGCATTTGTTCGAGCTGCTCTGTCATTGCGATCTAGGGGGACGCTTTTCCTGAGGTACTGGACCAGTCGACTGGAAACACCATCCCATCTTCTTTAGTTCCGGCTGAATTTCATCTGGGCTTGCATAAACTTTAATGCCAGAATCCCAGCAGACCCACAGTTTGGCAGGATATGGGGTTTGGAAGTGAATCCCTTTCTCCCTCAAGAATCTCAAAATTGGAGTGTAAGCTACTCTTTTTTTCATAATTTCAGGAGGGTAATCGTTATCAAACAGCAGTCGAGCTGAGTTGTAAGTTACATTTCTTTTAGCCCACGCAGTTCGAAGAAGCAGTTCTTTGTCTCTGAAGCTGGACAGTTTTAAAACTATCGAGCGTGGTCTGGCTGTTGGATCCGTTGGTTTCCTCATCAAGGCTCTATGCTCCTTCTCAATTTTAAATTGGCATGATGGGGGGAGATCTAATACATCCCTGAGCAGGTCAGTCAAGTAGTCCTCCATCTTGCCAGTTTCAGACCCCTCTGGTAGGCCATAAATAGAGGTTATCCCTTCTGTAGCGAGCCTCTAGATCCACCAGCTTATCTTGTAAGATTTCATGTTGATCTATTAAGTAGTCGACCACCTGATGTAAGTGGGTGGTCTCCTCAGCGATCTCCCCCGAAGTCTCCTCCGAGCGCTCTAGCTTTTCCTCCACCTCAGCCAGTCTGGTTTGTAGGGCTGAGAACTCTTTTATATTTTCTGCATGAAACGCCCGCATTTCTGCTAGAAGCGTTTCATATCTGGACCTGGAGAGCCTTTCGCTTTCTCTGTCTGTGTCGGGATCCAAATCCCCAGCCATGCTGCTTGTTGGTGATATGCTGCGACTGGAAGTAGGCCGTCTCACACATCCACCACCATCCGCCCTTTCTTTGTATCTCCCCAGGTGCAGTTTAGCTTTGTCTTTACTCCCAGACATTGTTTATTAAGTTTATATGTTTTTTTTGAGTCAATGAAGCTGAATCTGGGAGTTTTCTCTAGCGGGATGTGTTGGAACCCCTCTCCTATGCGGCCATTCGAGGTGGTGACGTCACCGGAACTTGCCACAAGTGCAAATGTTAATGAAAACAGAAATGCAAGTGCAAGCGCACATGGAAACGCAAACCGTAATGCACATGGGCACGGTAACGTAATTGGAAACGCAGTCAGTTACAGTAACAGCAACGATGACACCAAAGGAAACACAAATAGAAACGCAATGCAAATGGAAGCGCATACACAAACGCAAATGGAAATGCACACGTTGACGCAAAAGGAAACGCAAACAAAAACAGTAATGGAAATGCAAAGGTTAACAGTTACACAAATGCAAGTGCAAACAAAAATGCAAAGGGTAACACACACGGTGACGTAGACGGTAACGGTAATGCAAATGGAAATGCAAACACAAGCGCATATGGAAATGCAAATGGTAATGCGCACGGTGATGATACCGCAATAGGAAATGCAAATGCTAATGGTAACAGCAACGATGATGCCAAAGGAAATGGAAGTGTGTACGCAAACACAAATGGTAATGTACACGGTGACACAAAATGAAATGCAAACAAAACCAGTAATGGAAACACAAATGTTAACGGTAACGCAAACGCAAGTGCAAACAAAAATGCAAAGGATAATGCACACAGTGGTGTAGACTGGAATGGTAATGCAAATGGAAACAGAAATGCAAGCGTGTATGGAAACGCAACTGGTAACACACACAGTCACGGTACCATAATAGGAAATGCAAATGCTAATGGTAACAGCAACGATGACGCCAAAGGAAATGCAAATGGAAGTGTGTATGCAAATGCAAATGGTAATGCACACGGTGATACACAACAAAACGCAAACAAAAACAGTAATGGGAATGCAAATGTTAACAGTAATGCAAACGCAAGCGCAAATGAAAACACAAAGGGTAATGCACACGGTGGCGTATACGGAAACGGTAACGCAAACGGAAACACAAATGCAAGCACATACGGAAACATAAATGGTAATGCATGGTCATGGTACCGCAATAGGAAATGCAAATGCTAATGGTAACAGCAACAATGACGCAAAGGAAATGCAAATGGAAGGTACATGAAATGCAAATGGTAATGTACATGGTGATGCAAATGAAACGCAAACAGAAACAGTAATGGAAATGCAAATGGTAACAGTAATGCAAATGCAAGCGCTAAAACAAAAGGCAAAGCTAACGACACGTGGCGACGGGAACGCTAACACAAAACGGTTACGGAGACACAAGTGGGAACGCTAACTGTAACAGTAATGAAAGTGCACACCCTTTTTTCCACCAACAGCTGCATAGAGAAACATAGTGAAGACAAAGAATGTATGCATAATAATGGGCCTCAGAGCAGAAAATGAGCACTTGGAATACTAAATTACTTATATCTCAGGAACCGTACAACGTAGAAAACAATTTTAAATTTCATATAAATTATGACTTTCCTGGCTAGTTTTGTACTTAGCCACTTAGTGGGAGGCTAAGCAATTTTCCAACAAAAAGACCGTATCTCGAAGCGTTTCCGAGATACGGGCCCCAAAAGGTGCGGTGGATGCCGTAATGTTAGTCTATGGGAAAAAGCGTCAACTTTGGAGCACTGTAACTTTCCATCCATGCAATATTTTGTCACCAAACCAGCAAAAGGCACATTGTGGGATGTTGGCTTTCTATCCTCCAAATTTCAGCCCAAAAGACCAAACTGTTGTTTTGCAGCAGGGTAGCAAAGAATTCCTGTTATTTTGGGCATAACTTCACAAATCACGAAACTTTCACAAATGAAATCATGAAAGTGTCATGAGTGCGACACTACTCTGCGACACTACTTTTTACAAAAATTTCAAAAACATATTTCTGGGGTGTTTAACCCCCCCAAAAAAGACATGTCTAGCATCCTCAGGGTCCGACTAGGTGAACACAAAAAGAATTGTGTCCCTAGAGGGTCCCAAATTTAAATGCCAAGCATTTCTGTGACCCCTAACTGAAAAAAAAAATGGCTGACTCACGACACTGCAGGGGTAATTTGTGACACTAAAAACTGCATTTGCAACACTGTTGAACTTTTTGTTAACTTTTCCCATTGACTATAATGGGAAATTTGTTTTTTTAATAACTTTTGAACTGTTTAACATTTTTTCACAGAATCTTCAAAAGGCACATTGGGGACCCAGGCCGCATGTTTCCTGAAGTTTTTGGACTGGTTGTGCAAGCTGTGCGACCTGTAGGCACGAGCAAAGAATGCGCAAAAAAGCATAAATGCACTACGGAATGTTGCTTTATAACTCTGCAACCATATACACGACTGTTATGAAACTTGGCAGATCCAGAGATCTGTGGTACCACTCCATGCCTGCCGTATTTTAGGCAAATCCGTTGTATGGTGGCAAAGTTATTAAGATGCAAAATTTCACACTTTAACCTTAAATGGGGTACTCAACCCTAACTATAGTGGCACGACTGTACCACTATAATATATATATATATATATACATAGATATATATATATATATATATATAATATATATATATATATATATATTTTATAGTGGCACGGTCGTGCACTATAATTAGGGTTGAGCGGCCAGTTACATACTAAATTCAAAAGTTTGGAGGTTAATAACTTTGGACCCGTTCAATGGATTTGCCTGAAATTTGGTACACGCGTTGGGGTGCACTAGATCTCTTGATTTGCCAAATTGTGTTTCTGTCAGAGTGCTGGTCTTCGTGTACGAAAGCGCTGAAAAATGCAAAATTATCCAGTTTTGGAGGCACCTTTTGACATTCTTAATGTGGTCCTGCACGGCTGTTGTGTTGTATGCCACTCTGCAGGATGGCTTGTTTGAAAGAGCATTGGTGGCCAATCATGCCACCTTTTGTTTGGTGAAAAAATATTAAGGCATTCTGAAGTTATGGCACTTTTAAGTTCCCATTATGTCAATAGGAAAATTTATATGTATATCTTGCGATCAAAGAATCAGGGTTCTGGCCATCTCATCCCGCCTGGCGGTCAAAGAATTTGCAGCCTTGCAGTTCAAGAATCTTTGATCCCGAGGAATTTCAAAAATTATTTGCCCGCGAGGTCCGCCATCTTGTTTTCAGTTTTCCGATTGCACAAACACAAATATCTTGGCTCAGGGGTCACTTCTGAAGTAAAACTTCAATGGGTTTTACTCAGGGGACTCCGATCTATCGAGCCATGGCTTTGGTTCCATCCAAATCAGTCCAAAAATAGAGTTTTTAGTTTTTAAATTCTTTGTTTGCGGCTCGCTAATGATCTTTGATCGCGAACTGACAAATTCTTTGATCACGAGAATCTTTGATTGCGATCGTGCATCGCGAGCGAGGGACGAGATGGCCAGATTTAAAAAGCTATTTTCTCAGCCCAGGGGTAAATAAATAAATAAATATTTTATTGGGGGGGCCACTAGACTATCAAGGATGTAAATATTTTATTAGGGAGGGTGGCACTAGACTACCAGGGATCCCTATAACATTATTTTGGTCATGCAGATGGGGCACAACGAAGCCCCCTGAACAGAAAGCAGCTTTATTTGGCAGTATAGGGCACCCCTGGGCTAAGAAAATTGTTTCTTAAATCTGGCCATCTCGTCTCTCGCTCTTATTCATGAGCGAACAATTTCTTTGATTGCGAGAATGCAAAAACTTTGACCGCGAGATTCTTTGATCGTGATCATGCATCGTGAACGAGGGACGAGAAGGCCGGATGAAAAAAACAATTTTCTCAGCCCAGGGGTGTCGTAGGAAGTCAAACGAGGGTGGATTTTACTCAGGGGGCTTTGTTCTGATGAACCATGGTGGGGATTTACCACGATTATGCATACTTTTTAAATTACAATCGTTTTAATTCTTTGATCGTGACCCTGCAAATTCTTTGATCGCAAGCCTGCAAATTCTTTGATCGTGAGATTCTTTGATCGCGATCGTGCATCACGAGTGAGGGCCGGGATGGCCCAATTTAAAAAACAATTATCTCAGCCCAGGGGTGTCATAGGAAGTCAAATGAGGGTGGGTTTTACTCAGGAGGCTTCGTTCTGTCGAACCACAGTGGTGGTTTACAGTAATTCCTTCAATTTTTCGATTTATATGGTTTTTAAATCTTTGTTCGTGAGCCTGCAAATTCTTTGATCGTGAGATTCTTTGATCGCAAGGGAGGGACAAGATGGCCAGATTTTTTATAATGGAATAGATAGGGAAATTGTAGTAATCTTTCATATTGAATATCTTGGGAATGGGTTGGTCTTTTAACTTGAAATTTGAAGGAAAGAAAGGCAATATCCCAGAGATGTGGCTTTTGGTAGCTTGGTCAAGAAATGGCACAGGGCGGCAAAGTTACGGCACTACGAAGTTGACATTTTTTCCCATAGGATAACATTGCAGCATTTGCTGCATTACAGGAATTCTTTGCTGCAGTACTGCAAAATAACGGTTTGGTAGTTTGGGCTAAAATTTGGAGGGAAGAAAGCCAACATCCCACAGGTGTGCCTTTTGCTGGTTTGGTGAAATAATTTTACAGGGCGGCAAAGTGACGGCACTCCGAAGTTGACACTTTTTGCCATAGAATAACATTATGGTGTCCATTGCGTCTTTCACGGCCCATATCTCGGAAACGGTGCGAGATACGGACTTTTCGTCAAAAAATTGCTTAGCCCCCCCAAATGGGGGCTAAGCATAAAACTAGCCACGAAAGTAATAATTCATACAACATTTTATTTTTTTTCTACGTCGCACGGTTCCTGAGATATAAGCAATTTAGTATTCTAAGTCGTAATTTTCTGCTCTGAAGTCAATTATAATGCATACATTCTTTGTTTTCAATGTGTTTTTTCAATGCAGTTTTTTGGGGAAAGAAGGGTGTGCTGTTTCGTTACTGTGTCAGTTAGTGTTTCCAGTTGCGCTTCTGTTACCGTTTGCATCACCGTTCCCGTCTACGCTACCGTGTCTGTTACAGTTTGTGTTTTTGTTTGCACTTGCATTTCTGTTTTGTTTCGCGTTATTGTTGCTGTTACCATTACCATTTGCATTTGTAACTGCGGTATCGTGCCCGTGCACTTTACGATTTGTGTTTTCGTATGCGTTTGCATTTCTGTTTCTGTTGGTTTTATTGTTGCTGTTACTGTTACCATTCACATTTACAATTGCGGTACCATGATCTTGTGTGTAGCAGTTTGTGTTTCTGTATACACTTGTTTCTGTTGGCTTTATTGTTGCTGTTATCATAACAATTTGCCTACCGTTGCCGCTTGTGTTTGCTTTCCGTTCCTGTTACTATGTAACAAGATATCATATGTCGGGCCCTGCGCTCCCGCCACTCCACTCCATTCACTATTTATCATGCTTATTCTCAAAAAGAAGGGAAATTAGAGGCAAAAAACTTTGTTTAATGCATCAGTTAGGGTTGTTGTACAGCGAAAAAAGTGAGGAAATTCGGGGTTAGGGTTGAAAGCCCCTTGGACCCCCAGCCCACCTTCCCAACCAGCATCAAGGGTACATTTGGGATGTGGTCCTAACTCTCACCCATTCTCCTACACCTCTGCTTCTTTACACATGTAATGGGGTGAGAGTTGGGCCAACGACCTAGCACACCTCGATGCGGTTGGGGGTGGTCTGGAGGTCCAAGGGGCCTTCAACCCTAACCCCGAATTTCCTCACTTTTTCACTGTAGAACAACCCTGATGCATTAAACAAAGTTTTTTGCCTCTAATACTGTGTATATATATATATATATATATATATATATATATATACACACACACAGCATAAATACAAAATCACACATGTCCCACAATGCAAGCATCATGGGCTACATATAAATCACCACAGAATATTATGGTGTTTTGCATATGCAGCCCATGATGCTTTGCATTAATGGTATGATTATTTATCTAAACTTCGGCTTCTAGGCAAATGCCCTTTGGTAACTCATTGCCTCAGTGCTTGTGCACAGAGGTTCTTTGTCTTTTAAATTGTTTTTTGTTTTAATTGGGTTCACCACAATATAACCCAGATAGACCATCTTAGGGTAGCTGGTTCATTCCACTGGGGTGTCAAACAGACGAGGCATACTGATGAGTCCTGGTAGGACCCTTTGCAAACTGTGTGAGAGGCCTTTCAGCACCATGTATTTGTGCTTAATGTTGAACCAGCATAATATTCTGTGGTGATTTGCATATGCAGCCCATGATGCTTTGCATTGTGGGGGCATGTGTGATTTTATATTTCTTTGAAACTTGGCTTCCCGGCCAAATGCCCTTTGTGGTAACCACTGCCTCAGTGCTTGTGCACAGAGGTTCTTTGTCTCGTGCATATATATATATATATATATATGTACACACACACACACACACACACACACACACACAATAGGGATGAAACAAATGAGTAATGGATCAATCCATGCATCTTACACACAGTGATGTAAATCTTTGTAGAAAATCACAGTGATTTATTACCAGGAATATTATCACAGTGTGATAATATTTTACATTTATACATAATGGGCTGGATATTCAAACTGTGCCATTCTGTGGCGCAAGCCCTTGTGCTGCTCAAAAAAGTTGCGCTGGGGTGTGGCCGGGGCGATATTCAATGGAGTTAGCTGTTGAGCAACTCCTTTGAATAGCCCCTTAACCACAACCACTGTGCATGGCACAGTGGAACTTGCGCCAGCGCACGTGGTCAGAGTGGAGCATTCAAGATGCGGTGGCGCAAGTTCCATTGCGCCATGTGCACATTTCTGATATTCAAAAGGTGACATGCAAATGGGGCCATAATTTATGCAAGGCACACAGGTAGCCCCATTTGCATGCCATTAGCATGCAGGTGCACCGATCCCTGATGACTTGCACCTGGTGCCCTGCCAGGCAGCAGCCATCAGGGACCGACGCCCCCTGCAGCCCGATTGCGGGCATGGAGTAAATCCCCCCCCCCGACTGGCCCGATCGCGGGCATAACATAAATGAACCCCCCCCCGACTGGCCCAATCGCAGGCATAACATAAATGAAATGCCCCGACTGGCCTGATGCGTGGGCATAACATAAATGAAACACCCTGACTGGCCTGATTGCGGGCATAATGTGAACCCCTCTCCCACTGGCCCAATCGCGGCCAGAGCGGATTCACCCCAAAGAGCAATATCCCTGGTAGTCAGTGGACACGAGCCCGATCGCGGGCAAAAGTCAAACCCCAAGTCCAATTTCCCTGGTGGTCAGTGGCCCCACCACCCATGGGCCCCACCACCCGTTCCCCGTCAGCGGCGGGCGGCAGCACCACCCACCTGCGCCCGCTGCCTGCTGACTGACTGCTCAGACAGAGCTGCCGCCCAGTGGTTCAGGCAAGAGCCAATGGGCGTGCAGCCCGCATATCCAAGGCAGTCCAGATTCATTCACATATCTGGACTGCGCTTGTGTGGTATGACTGCATGCCCATTGGCTCTTGCTCTGAACCAATGGGCGTGCAGCTACTGAGCAGTCAGTCGGCGGGCGGCGGGGCGGCAGGTGGTGGTGGCGCCCGCCGGGCTGACGGGGAGCGGGTGGTGGGGTCCATGGTGGTGGGTGGGGGGCCACTGGACCACCAGGGAAATTGGACTTGGGGTTGACTTTTGCCCGTGGATCGGCTTCAGCGTCCACTGACCACCAGGGATATTGCTCTTTGGGGTGAATTCCATTCTCGCCGCGATCGGGCCAGTGGGGGGAGGAGGTTTTCATATTATGCCCGCCGATCGGGCCAGTCGGGGGGTTGTCATTTATGTTATGCTCGCGATCGGGCCAGTGGGGGTTGTCATTTATGTTATGCCCGCAATTGGGCCAGTGGGGGGGGGATATGTCACATTATGCCCGTGATCCGGCTGCAGGGGGGGCACAGGGAACAAGTGAGCTGCTGTGTTGCACCCGGCAATGTGGCAACTCACCTATGGGTGGCCCTCGACTTAATCCTTTTTTTGGGGGCTCAAAGTTGTGCAGGCGCAGGTAGGGGATTGCTCCTGCACAACTCTGCACAGCCCGGATGAATATCGGACTGTGCAGTTTATGCATGGTTCCTCCCCCTCTGGTTGAGCATGCCTTCATTAACATTGTGCTGTTGCTCAGCATGACTTGGGGGGGGTGCAACTGCCTCCTGCTGAATATCGCAGAATGGCGCAATTTCGGACTTGCGCAGGCACAACCCCATTGCACATGGCGCAACCCTTTTGAATATCCAGCCCCTTGTGTTTACCTCACAGGCTGATATTATCACTGTACTGATGTCAGGCTGACACCCTGCCTAAAACAATCAGTATCCTGATCTCTTAATTACATCCTGACCAATCAGAAAACTCAGCTGGACTCTGCTGAAGTAGATATCATCACTCTAGGCAGGTTCCTTAACACAGCAATCAGGAAGGAAAGCCACGAAACCCTCAGTAGCCTAGGAAACTAATCAGTATATCAGTTCCACCTGAAACTCACCTGCTAGGCCTAGAAAAGCACATTGTGTTCCTGCAGAGCACCAAAGCAAGCTAACAGCAACCAGTTTCATACTGACAAGAAGCAAAAAAAAGAGCAAAGCCTTTCACATCCATGAATACCTCAACCACCAATGAATACAGCCTGCTTCATCCCAAATGGTAAATTAGTGTTTTGGCTTGTTTTAGCAGGTTTCTTTTTTTGTCCTGTGTCCTCTTTGTTTATTCCAGAAGATAAAGTGAACAAAAAAATAAAAGTTCTGGGAACCCCTGTTGTATAAATCTGACAAATAATGTGCAGTCGTGTGCTGTGGAAAATATTTTCACTCCTGCATCGTAACCTTTGGATACTTTCACTCGTGCCTTCGGCACTCATGAGTATCCAGAGGTCACTCTGCAGGAGTGAAAATATTTTCCATATCACACTCCTGTCCATCATGTTGGGATAAAAAGTAATATCTTAGGCAGGCAGTGAAGATATCAATGATATCTCCATGTTCCTATACATCATGGTGATATCTCTATGTTCCCTTATATCATTCTATTGAAACTGAAACTACTGAAAGGCTCTGCCTCTTCACAACCTGACCCCCCCCCCCCCAGTGTGAATCTAACATCTGGTTGATCCTGCCGTCATTTTCAAATAAATAGTAATTAAAAAAGTCTCATCTGGTTGATCCTGCCATTTCCCCTTGTCTTGCTGGAGCAGCTGCACTTCTGTTACTCTAAATTGGTAGTGTGACCAAGTGCTTTTCATACAGTAAAATAATGACCTGCCACATATTTAAAATAAGCACTCTCCTTGTGAAACGTTACACATCTTTTTCCTTTTTTTAAAGTCTTGCTGTGGTTTTCTTAAAACATGCTGCTGATAGCAGAAAGAGAAGAGAGAGCAAGTCACAGCTTCAGTGAGGAGAACACAAGCCTGAACGAACTATAGCAACATTCGCTCCAGCTCGCATTCTCTTGACAGAAGCTGCGACCCACTCTCTCTTCTCTTTCTGCTGTTGGCAGCATGTTTTAAGAAAACCACAGCAAATGTTAAAAAAAAGGGAAAGATGTGTAATGTTTCACAGGGAGAGTACTTATTTCAAATATGTGGCAGGTCCTTATTTTACTGTGCTGAAAGCGCTCGGTCACGCTACCAATTTAGAAGAAAGAGAAACTTCCAGTAAGACAAGGGGAAAATGGCAGGATCAACTAGATACATTTTTTTAAATAACTATTTCAAAAAACAACAGATTTTCTATGGCTAACAGTGACAGTGCCTTATTTTAAACCTTGAACAGGTACCAATGTTCCTATATTGAAAGCACTCAGTCACACTACAGACTTTGAGCAAAAAGAGTGAAACTGCATGACATGATCAACCAACTAACTTTTTTTAAATAACAATTTATTTAGCAATGACGACAGAATCAGAGCCGCTTGGGGGGGATGGTGGCTGGTGGTCCTGTCTGTTAAATAAGATAATTGTGTTAAGTGTGGGGGGTGTGACAGGTTGTGTTGGAATACCAAAACATATTGGGGGGCCCAAAACATATGTGGTGGGGGTTGTGTTGAGGCCCCAAAGCATATGCTATATAAACAGAACATGACATGGCCTGACTGAAGATATCATATTTATCTTCACTCGAGGCCAATGACATTGAGATATCATTGGCCTCTCGTGAAGATAAATATGATATCTTCAGTCAGTCCATGTCATATCCTATATAGAGAATAAAGGAGGGGAAGGGTGTGCTATGAGAAGTTGATGCGCATCTGAGTTGTGGGATACTACATAAACCCTGAGGGTGAAGCCGAGGGTTTATCAAAAACATCCCACAATGAGGGTGTGCATTAAATCTCATATTCACACCCTCCCCATCTTTAATTTTTTATAATATATTGGGCAGTCATTTTTTTCCAGCCTGATTTGTGTCTGTCTGTCACATCTCACACACACACACACTCGCTCTCCCCCTACCCACTCCCTCTGTTCATTTATATGGTTGTTTTGTTTACTTTTGCCAGTTCTATTGCTTTTCCTTTTTTTTTTACTTACAGTTTGCCATGGGAGAGATCGCGCTTTCACCGCTTCTTGGGATCGTTGTTGCAGCTGTATCCCGAAACGCATGAATGGTAGGATCAACCAGATATAACTTTGCAAGAAGGAAAAGCAGTTTGAAAAGACAAAAAAAATAAAATGAAGAAAAGTATTGTTCCATCTTGTTGTAGTGGCTCAATCTCAGCGGTTTCTCGCATGGCAGAGACAGAGCCGCCATGTTGGTGATAGCATTCTGCCCTCCCACACAGAACTTAAGCCAATAAGGGAGCGGTCCAGTTTTACTGACAGGACACATGAATGTCATATCAACCAGCCAGTTGTTACAGAAAATATCAACCTGGTCTAAATAGATAGACAGACAGACAGACAGATAGATAGGCAGAGACAAAAATAAATAACAGGAGTAAGGGTAAAAATTACAAGATCAAAAAAGATATCTTAGCTAGGTACATCAGTAATAGGAACGTATCAAAAATATGTTGTTGTCACTGTTGTCACAATGGATGTTTTTTTAAGTTCCTTGTCATCACAGTGGAATACTGAACCAATCAGAAAGCAGTTTCCATAATGCTGATGACATCGCAATGCCTAGTGTAACCCCTAGATGGCGCTATCCCAGGGGCTACTACCCCTGCCTGATTTGCCACTAACAGGTTGAGGGGCCTGGATCCAATGGCGGGTGCCTCCACCCAGAGGTCAGGGTTTGCAATAGTTAAACTAACTTGGTCACAGCCCTCTGGGACACTGCAACCCCCCTTTCTTCCCACTAGTGGCCCACACAATATATCAGAATTACCTTCACAGTATACACTTACCCCAGGTCTGGTTCCGGCACTGGGACCTCCTGTGAAATGAGATACAGTGCAACAATCACAGTACAGTACTTTAACATGAGACAAATACCTCAGGCAGTATAACTTTGCTGAAACAAGCAGCTCTGATTTATTTAGGGGGATATAACAAGGACAGGGGAAATCAGGTTAATTAGCTTATCACTCTAATAATCTACCTATGGCTCTGGTGCATTAGCCTATCCCTATCAGTTACTGTCCCTGGCTACCCAAGCCCTAGTGGCTAGTCCAAACTGCAGCTGGTAGGGGCCCTTTCACACAGAGAAAGGAGAATTAAACAGTCAGCAGTACAGTAATTCCATTTGGATTTAATGTGGCAATTCAACAGGGAGCAACCCTGAATTAGTACTCACGACCTCCAAATAAGATAGGGTCCTTCAATGTCAGCAGGGCTCACTTGAGGTACACAACCCTCTTCACACATCCATATAAAAGAAAGTACTATACCAGGCAGGCTGCATCTGTATCCCGATCGCATTACTGCACAATACCGGGAGAACACACAGCAGATTCAGTTCCTGACAGACCGAGATGTACTTTCAGCAATTCTTCCAGTCTTCTACAGGGTGAGCCTGGCTTCTACTCTTCAGAGATCCTTTGATTCTTTTCACAGGATTGATTCAGTCCTAACAAGCTGTTACACAAGCTGCAGACCGGAACTCTGGGCCTTACACATTTTTGACTAAAACTGCACACTGAAAAAGCACAGGGCTCCTTCCTTCTTCACTGCCAAGCTCAACTGAACTCCAACCGACAAAAACTGGCACTTCTTGAGTTCCTCCCAGTTCTTGACTGGATTGGCTGTCACTCACAATAGACTGCTGCTGTTGGTCCAAAAGGCACTGAAGTCTAAACTACATCTCCCAGAGTCACTGCCCATACAATCCTCTTGTGGCTGGCTTAGATTATGAGTCCAAGTTCTGATTCGTCCAAGGCACCATTTTAGAGCTAACTTACCCCACACTGATTGGTCCAGTTCAGCAGTTCAAAACTAGAATGGGGAACTAGCAGACACAGTTCTGACTGCAAAAGCAGGTTAGACAAACTGTAATTTCATTATTACTCTAAATAATTTCAGCAAACAGTTACATCTTTCAGATAGGTTCCCTTTGCACTCCTAGTGACTGCAAAAATGAAGTAAATTGGCAGCAGTTCAGTGGTACTCAAACAGAAGGCACACAGTCCCCATACAAACTAATTATGTCTGCAAGCAGACAGCTCTTAAAGAGACAGTACCAGAGGCTCAAAACACTCACTGATAAATGGCTTAAGCGCCAAACACCATTCAGGCTTGGAGCATTCAAGCAAGCTCTGAAGTCTTTTGGGAACCCCCATTTGCGGGGGTTACACGCTTCCAAACCTGGAAAGCAGACGTCCGCGTCAAGCAAGTACCCATAAGTTTCAACTGCAACCATATACATTTGCATTAGGCTCGCACATGTAATCATCAGTCAATATATCATTTTACCAAGAACACATTTCTGAAACATTGCAGTCGTCCTCTTTACACAGTATTACATACACATTGTACCATAACTCAAGTTATTACCTCTTGTACATGAAACCTGAAGAGGGCGCCTTCCTATCAGTTACCTTAGGGCTGGATGGGGCAAGGGCACCATATGAAGAGCAACACAAGTAACTTGAGTTAGCACTGATGCTCAGTTTGGGCAATGAGCTCGGGGACACATACACTCCTTTATGGACAACATTGAGAGGCAAGTCCACAGGCCTCCCAAGTGAATCATAACTGAGGGTGCACCACAGGCTTTACAGCTCGACCAGTCTTTCTAGGGGGAACTGTTATAGTCTCTGCACTCTGAGCCTCATTTTCAGCATTGTCCTCACTTGTCAGGGAGTCTCCATGGGGGTAGAGAGGGCTAGAACTTGGGGCACTTTCAGCTCAGGAGTTACAGTTTCTGAGTCCACAACATTTGGCTCGCATGGAGAGCTTTCGGACACTGGCAGTGGACTGTCAGAGCACTCAAAATACTCTTCTTGTTCGGTGTATCACCAGTCTGCCCCAATCTATCATTTCCCTCCCTGAGCTCAAACAGTTCAACCATGCACAATGATTCCATTTCATCTGATCTGATGCTTTGCACTTCACTTTCTGGGAGCATTGGCTCCAGGGATGAAGCTGGGGGCTTAGACAGTCCAGAAGGCCCAGCTTTGTCTCCAGTATTGACTAGGGATTGCCCAGAACAATTGACTCAGTTAGTAAGAAGGATAGTATTCAAAGTCACTCTCACTTTCTTCCGATATGGACTGACAGTCATGCTCAACTGGGACTTGTGGAGAGAACACTTAACTTTACTTCTGTAGGTGCAGACTTTCTTGATCTTTCTTAGCAGCAGCTCTAGTCACTGGTCAGAGGGGCATCTTCTAGGGCTCAGACTCAATTAAGATTTGTCCAATGGGCAGTAAATGATTTCTATGCATTGTTTTACATCTTTGAATTATTCCAGGCCTTACTTTGTACACTGCAGATCATCTAGTTTGCCCACTACAATGTGAGGAGATGGTGCCATCTGTCAGCAATCTTGTGCTTGCCATGCAGTCCCAGATTTCTTAGCAATACCGATCTCCCTCCTGGAGTTCCTGTGCTTTCACCTTTTTATCATACCTTTCTTTGTTGGCCAGATTTCTTTTGGCAGCCATGGTTTGAGCCAGTTGGTACGCATGAGTTAGCTGGGCCTTTAACTTTTGCACATACTGTAAATAGTTGTCAGCTTGAACCCCAGAGAGACCCCAAAACACATCTACTGGTAGTCGAGCTTCTCTTCCAAACATCAGGCGGTAGGGGAGAATCCAGTGGCATCACTTTGGTGCAGTTATAAGCATGTACCAGGGTGCTAATTTAGTTAGCTCCATCTAGGCTTGTCCTTTGGGTGCAGGGTGCCTAGCATATCTAGCAAAGTGCGGTTGAAGCGTTCAGGCTGTGGGTCCCCCTGGGGATGGTAAGGAGTGGTTCTGGACTTTGCACTCCCCACAGAGAAGCATCTCTTTGATCAGACGACTCTCAAAGTCTCTCCTTGATCAGAATGGATTCTTTGTGGAGCCCATAGTGAACAAAAAGTTTTCTACAAGTACTTTGGCTACAGTGGATGCTTTCTGGTCTTTGGTGGGAAGCTTGGGCATATCTCGTGAAATGGTCAGTGACCACCAGCACATTACTGATATTTCTTTGATCCGACTCCAAACTTAGAAAATCAATACAGACCAGCTCCATGGGTGCACTGGTGGTTATGTTAACAAGGGGCAGCCCTCTGGGACAAAGCTTTCCTCTGTAAGCAGCGACTACAAGTTCGAATGTGTTGCTCCACATCAGCCCCATCTTAGGCCAATAGAATCTGGATCTCACCAAGTCAAGTGTTCTGTCTATACCAAGGTGCCCCATGTGGTTGTGCAAGGACCTCAATACTGAGTCTCGAAAGGCAGTGGGCAGCACTAGTTGTTGTTTGTCTACTTGTCCCCTCTGTCTACTGTTTCTCTGTATAACAGTTTATTGATCAGTTTCAACTTAGGACCTTCTTTGTATAACAGTGCAGTTCTCAAATCAGTGGAGCGTAATTTGACACACATCTTTTCCTGCATAGAGGGCTTCTAAAGCTGCTTTGATCATGGGATCGCGGATTGAGCCCGCCGAATACTATCATTGTCCAGCTGAGGCAGTGCACCAATGTCTATTGCAGAAAAGTGGCAATAAGCAGCAGGTATGCAATTCTCAGAGGCTCTGAGCAATCCACCATGCAGTCCACTGCGTCCGTGGACATTGTTCCTCCTATCAAACTTCCGGCAGAGTGCCGAATGTCAAGGTTCTGTAGTCGGACCCAATCATTCTAGGAACAGGCCTCCGGGAAGAGCATCAGCATCTATGTGTTTCAGACCTGCCGTATTCGAGGCATAGTCATATGTAGATAATGCAGAAAGCCACCTATGGCCAGTGGCATCCAACTTAGCTGAGGTCTGCACATAGGTCAAAGGATTATTGTCAGTTTTACTAGTATTTAGCCCATACAAGTACTCATGGAATTGGTCAACAATAGCCCACTTCAAAGCTAGGAACTCTAACTTATGTACAGGATAGTTCTTTTCGGATGGGGTCAGGCTTCTACTGGCAAAGGCCACTGGTCTCAGGCCATTCTCGTGCTCTTGGTACAACACAGCCCCAACCCTTGCAAGCTAGCATCAGTGTGCAGGACGTGAAGGTTTTCTTGGATCGGCATAGGCCAGCACTGGAGCATGGGTGATTGATATATGATCTCATGAAAGCAGTCTCACAATCAGGAGTCCAGCGGCCCCAAATACTTCACTCGGATGAAAATACACTCTTTCAGTCTTGAGGATGCTGACTTTTGGTATTTTTGTGGGTTGGGGATACCCTTGGTAAGGTTAAGTAAAGGCGGATCACTCTTGAATAGTCCTTGATGAAGCGCCGATAATAACCACAGAATCCAGGAATCTTTGCAGTTCTTTTTAGATTTTTGGGCTGTGGCCAGGTGGTCAAGGCCTCAACTTTACTTGGGTCGGTCTCTATTCCTCAGTGGATACTATGTGTCCCACATACTTTACTGATGTTTGAAAAAATTGACACTTATCAATGGACGGTTTAAGGCCAAAGTCCTCCAGTCGGTCCAATACCTTAAATAATCTGCTCTCATGTTCCTCCAGTGACTGCCAAACACAATAACATCATCTAGGTATACCAGGCACTCTAGTAAGTTCTATGTCCCCACTGCACGCTCCATCAATCGTTGAAAAGTGGCTGGGGCACCTGAAATCCCTTGAGGCATCCTCATGAATTCATAGAAGCCAGCGGACAGATAAAGGCTGTCTTTTCACGGTCCTCTGGGGCCATCGGGATCTGATAGTACCCACTGCGGAGATCCCAGCACAGAACCACTTGCTCCCGTTTAGGCAGTCCAAAGCATCCTGAATGCGGGGCATTGTGTACTGATCAGGGATAGTCCGCCGGTTTAAGTGCGATAATCCACACACATCCTTACTGTTCCATTCTTTTCCTCACTACCACAATGGGGAAGCATAAGGGCTTCTGGATTCTTATTACACCAGCAGCTAACATCTCTTGCAGATGCCGTCTCACATCATCTATGTCAGCAGGTGCCAGGCGTCGAGACCTCTCACGAAATGGTCTTTGTCATGCAGCCGGATATTGTGCTCAGCTCCTTGCCGCATCCTATATCCCATTCTTTAAAGAAAACACCTGGTCTCTCTGGGCAAGCTTCTCACTGATCTTCACTTTCCATTCAGCTGGCGTGGAGCGCAAATCAAACAAGTCAGGCGTTACTCTGTCATTCTTCCTTGAACTCTTGCTGCTGGGTAGCACTGCAGTGTCTGCACAATGCACATTAGCCAGGATGCAACCTCTGTTTACTCGAATGTCTCTTTCAGACACATTATGAACTTGGACCATTACCCTTCTGGCATAAGCATGGGCTCTAGCGGGCAAAATACTAGGCTTGACCAGCAGTCCCTCTGGCAATTTTCCATCGCCTGGTGCATCCAACATTAATATTTTATTCTTAACATCCTTTCTGATACGGACCTCTCCTGTAAGGTACACTGGGCATTTGGCGCCAGGATCAGAGACTCAGGATCCTTCTTCCATACAATTCCGACCGGTTCCTCTGGTTCTGTTTTTTCAGCATCTCTCTGTGCCTCATAGGCCTTCTTAATTAAGCCGGAACTCTTAAAGCTCTACTAGTCTTTGACCCTGTTTTTCATAACACAACTGTCCAGCCTTCGAACATATGAGCATTTGTTCCAATCAACAAAGGGACACCATCATACAGTCCAGTGGGGAGACACACTAAGGCTAGGGTCTCTACTTGTTGGCCACTCCAGCCACGGAGGTGGGGAAAGACAGCCAAATTCGGATATACCCGAATAGGGTGGCCTTCTCACTTAACCCCATACATGCAGTCCTTCTAATGGTTGTAAGGTCGTCTGACAAATGCTTCTGATACCAATCTTGGAACATAATTGTCACTAGGAGCCACTGTCTAATATAGCTCTTGTAGACACTCGTTCACCTTTACAGTGGTCTCCATGGAGGGACCCACTATTCTGGACCAGTCTGGAGAGGCGGTAGTGGGGGCCTGGGCAACTGACCTTGCCACAAAAGGACGTGAATTAGCATTTTTGGTGCCCTCACTGGGATCATGTCGTGCACCTCTTAACCACTGATTTCTTCTCCAAGCTCTCCTTGTAGCCTTATGCAACTTTGTCAGTGTCTTTTGGGGACTGGCATTCCCTTTTCATGTGCCCATCTTTCCCACAATTATAGCAAAACATACTTTCTGGAGTTTGAGCTGGCCGGCGCCACACTGGGAGCCAGGGCGGGGGTATTACTAACTGAAACCTTGGTGCCATCTCTGTCTAAGCGTGATAAGCATTTGGAGACATCTCGTCAGTTTCTCCACTTCCATGGTCAAGGAATCGAGTTCGGAGCTGTTATCAGCAGGAGATACATGGGTGGGTACCCCACCCCATAGCAGATGCAGTCGGATATAGGTCAGGGCCCGTACTTGCAGGCGTGGCCTTCATAAAGGACTGTTTTTGAATTCCCGGATCTCTCCAACAGTTAGCCCCATTGTGACATATCTTTTTCCTTGTCAGAGCACTCATTGACTGCCAACCTCTGCCCCTGAACTTCACTTGATGGGTCACCCTCAGTCACTCGGGTCCGAGCCGCAGCTATTGGTGCAGGTCCCTCCGAGGTCGTCTTTTCTCAACTCCTCAATTTCTCTCATTAACTCATCATAGGAGGTGGGGATTCCAGTCGATCTGCCAGGTGTAACTGAAGCAACAGCAGTTCTGAGAAGGGGGCAGACTTAAGGATCCTGTCCAGCCTGGTTCGGTCCAGTTCAATCGCTGGCAAACTACCTTTTCTGAGGCATTCTTGCAACAATTTTTCCAGCCGAGATACATACACAGACAACAACTCCCCTTGGTACTGTTGTGCATCTCTTACTCTCCACCATAGGTCCTCATCAGAATCTGGGCTCCCATACACATTCTCCAAGGCCTCAAGATAGGCCTGTGCAGTCGTTCAGGGTTACTGGCCCGTTTAGCCAGCGGTATGGTAGCCAGGGCCGGGACCTCGGAGGCTCTCACTAACCCTCTTTTCGCTTTTCACCTTCGGCATTGCCATTCTAGCACTTGGGGGCAAACATAGTCTATCCAGGTCTCCCAGTCATCCTCCCCTTGGGGGGTGGGGAGGGTGCCAGAGAAGATCCTCAACCTTCGGTAAGAGTCGTGACTAATGGCAGGTGCAGAAATAGGAGTCTGCATTGGTTCAGCCACCATTACGGGCACTGGAGCAGGAGAGGGTGTTGGGGGAGGAACACCCCCAGGTGGCAAGAATAGTTTCTTCAAGTCCTCCACAGTTTTCCCCTCTCCCAGCAACCATTCAGCAAATTTCTCCTCAAAAGTTTCAGATAGTGGTGAGGGCTGATTCCCCACCGGGTCTTTACTGTCCTTAGTTATCACTCTCCAAGCAGTGAGGGCTCCCTCTGGGGTAATGGTCTGTGGCACTTTGGAGCTATCTATGGGATCCTTAAACTCTACTAGGGCCAGGAAAGTGTGGGTGAGCAGATTAGCATGCGACCCACCACCACAGGGTTTTGTAAACCTTCCACCTTGGAAAGTACTCCTGCACAGTGTCCGTATTGATACCCAGGGGATGTCCAGGATAAGCATAGCATTTTGGGGTCGATCTCCTCCCAGTACACCACTCCACCAGCGGTGCACAGCCACTTCTGTCGGGTACCCATTTTTTCTTAACAGTGGTTCGTAATATGGCCACTAGAGGACACACAATCCCAGCGGTGAGCCTCCAAGATGTAACCCTAGATGGCGCTATCCCAGGGGCTACTACCCTGCCTGATTTGCCACTAACAGGTTGAGGGGCCTGGATCCAATGGCGGGTGCCTCCACCCAGAGGTCAGGGTTTGCAATAGTTAAACTAACTTGGTCACAGCCCTCTGGGACACTGCAACCCCTTTCTTCCCACTAGTGGCCCACACAATATATCAGAATTACCTTCACAGTATCACTTACCCCCAGGTCTGGTTCCGCACTGGGACCTCCTGTGAAATGAGATACAGTGCAACAATCACAGTACAGTACTTTAACATAGACAAATACCTCAGGCAGTATAACTTTGCTGAAACAAGCAGCTCTGATTTATTTAGGGATATAACAAGGACAGGGAAATCAGGTTAATTAGCTTATCACTCTAATAATCTACCTATGGCTCTGTGCACAGGCCTATCCCTATCAGTTACTGTCCCTGGGTACCCAAGCCCTAGTGGCTAGTCCAAACCGTGGCAGCTGGTAGGGGCCCTTTCACACAGAGAAAGGAGAATTAAACAGTCAGCAGTACAGTAATTCCATTTGGATTTAATGTGGCAATTCAACAGGAGCAACCCTGAATTAGTACTCACGACCTCCAAATAAGATAGGGTCCTTCAATGTCAGCAGGGCTCACTTGAGGTACACAAACCTCTTCACACATCCATATAAAAGAAAGTACTATACCAGGCAGGCTGCATCTGTATCCCGATCGTAATTACTGCACAATACCGGGAGAACACACAGCAGATTCAGTTCCTGACAGACCGAGTGCAATTTTCAGCAATTCTTCCAGTCTTCTACAGGTGAGCCTGGTTTCTACTCTTCAGAGATCCTTTGATTCTTTTCACAGGACGGATTCAGTCCTAACAAGCTGTTACACAAGCTGCAGACCGAACTCTGGGCCTTACACACATTTTTGACTAAACTGGCACACTGAAAAAGCACAGGGCTCCTTCCTTCTTCACTGCCAAAGCTCAACTGAACTCCAACCGACAAAACCGGGC
This sequence comes from Neoceratodus forsteri, assembly GCA_016271365.2. Lineage (NCBI taxonomy): Eukaryota > Metazoa > Chordata > Ceratodontiformes > Ceratodontidae > Neoceratodus > Neoceratodus forsteri. The sequence goes on along the minus strand of CM057455.1, from coordinate 1,364,631,005 downwards.
ACTTCCTTTGAGTTCCTCCCAGTTCTTGACTGGATTGGCTGTCACTCACAATAGACTGCTGCTGTTGGTCAAAAAGGCACTGAAGTCTAAACTACATCTCCCAGAGTCACTGCCCATACAATCCTCTTGTGGCTGGCTTAGATTATGAGTCCAAGTTCTGATTCGTCCAAGGCACCATTTTAGAGCTAGCTTACCCACACTGATTGGTCCAGTTCAGCAGTTCAAAACTAGAATGGGGAACTAGCAGACACAGTTCTGACTGCAAAAGAAAGCGGTTAGACAAACTGTAATTTCATTATTACTCTAAATAATTTCTGGCAAACAGTTACATCTTTCAGATAGGTTCCTTTGCACTCCTAGTGACTGCAAAATGAAGTAAATTGGCAGCAGTTCGAGTGGTACTCAAACAGAGAAGCACAGTCCCCCATACAAACTAATTATGTCTGCAAGCAGACAGCTCTTAAAGACAGTACCAGAGGCTCTAAAAACACTCACTGATAAATGGCTTAAACGCCAAACACCATTCAGGCTTGGAGCATTCAAGCAAGCTCCTGGAAGTCTTTTGGGAACCCCCATTTGCAGGGGGGTTACACTAGTGCATCACTTAAGCCAACTGTTAAAATCAAAGAAAAATAGCAAAATCTTCAAACTCCAGATTTTAAAGCTGTAACTTGTAGGTACAAGGTACAAGGTACAAGTTAATTATAAATGTGCATGTACAAAAAGTATTACACAATAAAACCATATATCAGCATCCATATTTATAGATCCATAACAACGTACATATAGCTTATAGAACACTCTCTACTTTCAATAGTCTATTAGCAGTAATAGCCAGCTGTGCAACACTATTCAATATTGCTGTATCCTCTGTATTTAGAAGGAATCTTAATTTATCATCCAATGGTAGGCCGCTAATCTTAATAAAATATTGGGACAACCAATTATCCCCAAGTACTTTCAGATGGGGACATATAAACAAAATATGAACAGTATCCCATTTCCCTGGGCAATTGCCCTTACAGTCTAATCCTACCTTATAAGTATACCAGTCCACAAAACCAGAAGACACTCCTCTGTTTACACTGAATCTTAAATTGCCAGGATCTTATAATGCTAATTATTTTCACATTTGGATAAATATGTCTCCATTTTAAAAATAGTTTTTGAGTATTTAATAGTTTAGAAAATTTGTGGAAGCAGATACCATTGACATATCATGCTGTTTGTCATTATCATGAATTCTATTTACCACCTCATCACAGAATTTATTACTCAGCTCAATATTATTAAAATTCTTTGATAAAGCCCATGCTTGGTGAAACGCAAGATCTTTACTGAGTTTGTACTGCTTTTTCTACTTGCTGCTGAAGTAAAGGTGTTTCTCTATGCACTTTATTACTGTCTTTGCCTTTTTATTTTTGGTTCCAAGTGAGTGCTGTGACTTGTTGGATGCATTATTAAGGTTCACGATAGAAACCAGGCCCAGTTTTTTTCAATATGTTGTCCAGGTCTTTTATCCATGTCCAATCTTTATTATAACATTTTTCCTGGAGCCATAAGTAAAACTATCTTACTAGCAATAATATAGAAATGAATCAACATCCCTGCAATTATATATATTAAGTAGGTAATAAAACTGCCTAGTCAGGGTACATGATGACAAAGACAAGTTACCTGTCTCAGCTCTTAGATATTCTCCAGGAATAAATTTTGAGAGACTAAGAACACACCTCATATACAGGTTTTGAATAGGGTCTAAGGCAGCCAAGTTATTATATTTTCCCCAGAGCTCCATGCCATATAGAATGGTAGAATCCATTTTCATGTTATATGTTCTCAATAATGCAATAGCAGAATTATTAACAAATTGTTTAGAGAAATTTTTTATTGCTAGTGTTATCTGTCTTGCTTTCTTTTTATTTTCCTCCACATGTAAGATCCATAATTTAGTAGTATGTAGTGTAACACCAAAAATAAGATAACTATACACTAAACTAACTGTATTCTCCTCTATCTTCCATCTAAAGTAAAAATTTGTTGGCTTATTTATCACTACAAATTTTTGTTTTATCAATATTTATGGATAATTGCAAATCCTTTAGAATACTGGCAACATTAGACAAGGTTTTTTGAAGTCCCCCAGCTGTTCTTGAAACCAGAACTGCGTCATCTACATATAAACATGTATTCATCTTAACATTCTTAACCCTAGGTGCATCAGTTTCACAGAAATCTAATCTATGTACAGCTTGATCTCTATAAATATTAAAAAGCAGAGGGGCCAGAAGGCAGCCCTGTTTTACACCCTTGTCTACCCTTAGGAGTTCAAGTCAGTCTCCCACCAGCAGAATACCGAATCTGGATAGTCGCATTCCAATTTAATCTCTGAATCTGATTCAATGACATATCAATATTCCAGGCCACTACAATTTTCCACAAAATTCCCCTATTCATACTATCGAAGGCAGAGGACATGTCTATAAAGGCTAGATATAGAGGAGAATTATTTGTTTTCGCCTTCTTGAGCAAATGATTCAGGATAAATAAACAATCAAGGGTGGAGTGTTTCTCTCTAAATCCAGATTGCCTATTAGATAAAACAGTATTTTCAAGTACCCAAGAATTGAGTTCTTGCAGGAGAATGTGAGAGAAAAGTTTTGCGGATATATTTTGAACTGCCATAGATCTATAATTAGAGGGATTTTGTTAACTCCTTTTTTATGCAGATGTACTATTTTGACAACTAACCAAGAATCTGGATTTTCTCTGTCTGAATCACAACCTGAAACAACTTAATAAAAATATCACCCCACCAAGGAATATCAAATTGAAAAAATTCAGCTGGTATACCATCAGTACCAGTCGTCTTATTCTTTTTTTGTGCTCTAATGGCATATTCTATTACATTCCTAGATATTATAAAATCTAGAGCAGCCTCTCTTTTTACTACATCTCCCGTTATTATCTCAAAGTGCTTAATTTGGACTGGGGTTTCTTTATATAAGGATTTAAAATAGGTAATTTATTCTGATGCTTTAATATTTGTACCCACATTTAAACAGTATCTATTTTTAGCCAATAAGATAAGTTTCCAAAAGTCCTGAGAGTTTTCATCTTTTATTGCATCCTGAAGTTGTACTCACAAGAAATGATTATATCTACTTTTCTTATTATTTATCAATTGTCTATACTCTTTCCTTATTAAAATCAAGCATTTATTATAGTTACAGTCCAAATTCTTCCTACATAGACGTGTAATTTTATTTAACAACTTTTTATATTTACTACACTGTGCATCATACCATGGGGCTTTATTTGTCTTAAAATTCTATTACTTTCCCATGCCTGCTAAGGGATACTATTTTCTACGAACATCAAAAGATTTTCAAAGTGCTCAAACGTATCCCTTTCGAGACCATTAATCAAAAACTCCTTTAAATTTTGTATAGAATGACTCTGCAAAAGATTATACATCTTCATTGGCATCCCTGGATCCCATTTCATCTGTTTATTCCATAATTATAAGTGTTGTTCTGCATCCGACTCCATCTTATTACCGCATGTTGTAAGATCTCAATAAATAAAGCCAAGAACCATCATCATTTTTCCTATTTACTCCTGCTATATTCCATGACAAAATGTGAATACCATGGGGCCTTTCGGTAGGTGGACTAATGATTTTCCTAATAATTCAATCTGAAAGCTCTATAGATGAACAATCTGAGTCAGAGCTATCTGATAAACAGGACAAGACATCATAATGGTTATGGCACGACACATTTGCAACATGTTTGCATTCATAGTCACAGATTTCCTCACAAGTGCTCCTATCCTCGCATTCCTTTAGAATTATACTATTATTTATCCTCTCACCTCTCTGTTTCCTTCCTATTATTACTTTATAATTACTGGTGACCCCCTTTAATGAATGGCTCTTGGCTGTTTTACAAGAGCCGTAATAACCAGGAAATGTTATAATAACTGGTTAATACAGCTTTTAACAGTTCGTGCTCTGCAGTGTTGTTGTAAAAGCACAAGCAGCCTGCTCTCGAGTGTGGCTTTTAAAAAGTAGGGCAAATGTTAAGCCATGTGTGAGGAGAAAGGTGCGGGAGTCACTGTTTTTGAGAAGAGACCGGCCACGATTTCAGAAACCTGGTTCTTTGTATAAAAAAAGACTGCGAGCAGTCTATTTTTTTAGGTTCCTGGTGCTGACTGGAGACAGCGAGAGGAGACGAGAAAGATAATAAGAGAGCAGTTCTGTACGGCACGTAGTGCGTGACAGCAGCAAGTAGGATGTGTGTGTGTGTGTGTGTGTGTGTGTGTGTGTGTGTGTGTGTGTGTGTGTGTGTGTGTCTATGTAGGGGAGAGAATGTCAGCACCAGCAATTATAAAAAATAAAGTTTATACAACTGTGGTGTTATGTATTTTTTTAAACACACCCTCGGTGTGTTATGACTTCATAAACCTCAGGTGTGTAAAAAAAATCCATAACACACAGTTGCATAACCATTATTCTCTATTTTATACTCTGGGGAGCCCTTCAGTTCATGCTCTACAACTACTGGTTTCTGTAGATATTTTACTATAGACTGCTGCTGTTCTTTTCCTATCTTCAAAGTCTGCTGGAAATGCTGCTGTCCTTTGTTTTGTATCTGAACCCCTTTTTTATTTCCAAAGAATCTTGTAGTTGTATCAAGATAGATGCCCATTTTGCCCGTTTCATTTTTTAAGCTCAGGATCTCATTTCTGACTGCCTGATGCTTAACCACCAGGTAGACATAACCTTTATCTGGAAGAGCTCTATATCTGTAAACTAAGACTAAATCTTTCCATGTAATCTTTGACTTCATCTGACTTTTAACGATATTGTAGATAGCGATCTTTAGGAGAAAAGGTGTCTCTCTCTCTCTCTCTCTCTCTCTTGGCCTTAGGTATTACATTAAAGTAATACATGTGGAGCATCCCTTCTTGCCTTTCCTGGTCCCTTTCTTTCCCTCTCAAGGGGCCTACATAGTTATTCCTGGTTTTTGGAGACTCAGCTGTTATGCCCATCTAAGCCTTCTATTGTTTCTCAAAAGTATATGTCATAGTTTGGATTCCCTTTTCTTTATATATTTTTTTTGATTTTCTCTTGTTTTTCCTAACATCTGCTCTCCCCCCTCATTTTTCTACCTAATTCTCAGATTTACTTCTGGCTTTGTAATCCATCATCTCCTTATATTCTTTATCAGCTACCTCTTCAGTGACCTCTTTGATGCTTTTCTTTACTTCTTTTACCTCCTGACCGGAGTATACCAGCTGCTTAAGCTCCTGTATCTGTTTTTTTCTGTTTTTCTAGTTCCTTCATTATGGCTCCCATAGATACATTTGTTACAACTAGTACAGTTTTAATTTCAGAAAGTTGCTTAAAGCATATTTGCCTGTACAGTGCAGTCATTCAAAAGAGTTAGATTTAATTTACTCTGGGAATGAGTATTGACATTTACAATAACCTCCTCGGGTAACTGAGTAGCCACAATATCATTACATGAGTTTTCTACCTGCCCAGTATTTATCCCAGAGGACTGTGCATCTCCAGGACTATTATATATATTTCCTACCCTTGCCGTTCTTCCTCTCTTCATCAATGGAGTAATAAAGTTATCAAAGTCTGTCAAATAGTCTTCTCTGGGAATGATACTCTTATTCTCCTCCTCAGTATTCACTCTGACTTCTTGCTTATTTCCCCATGTAATTCCCTTAGGCACTAATTCACCTGTTTCACAACTTTGAGACTCCAGGGCTTTGACTGATTTAAGTATGTAATCACCTGGAAGGCTATTATCCTTTTGTTTTATGGGAGTCTGCATAGGTTCTACACTTACACCTTTTCTGGGCGATGAAGTCCTCAGAATGATTACTTTGTCTGTCTTATTTAAATATTTCATAATGTTTTTATTTTTATTCCCCTTTTTATTTTTGTACTCCATTTTGACCTACTTATTTCTCAGTTTCATGTTATCCACTGGCAACATCTCTATAGGTTTGTACTTTCCTGACATTTTAATCAGTTAATGCACAGTGCAAAACAAAAAGGCCCTTTTACATACAAAAATATGTGAGTTTCTAACACCCAAACAAATATTTAAGCAGTGGTAGTTTGATAGAAAACCTAGCAAAGCAGATACACCAGTTAATTACAACTCCAGTAAAAAGTCCAAGTTGATCTTAAAAAATCCATGTTACCATGCAATTGAAATGCAGCTTCAAAATATGAACTATCTTTTTATAGCTTCTTGCTTCGGTCTCTCCAAAGACACCAATAAGGTGTATGGGATATTTCCAATGCCAAAGCCTCACTATGAGGGCATTTATGATGGTAAAGAGGAACAATGTAGCCATAATGTAACCAATGTAGCCATATATCGAAATACAAAAAATTGGGTTCAAATGAACATTCACTCGAGGCACACATGAAAATCACAAAAGTCGTATGTTCCAATTAAGACAACAATTGATACTACAGATTCTTTCAAGGTACAGGTCAGAACACACAATGCTGTATCAGATAGACTAAGCTGAGATCAAAATGGCGACCGATAACTTGTAAACTACTGTTGTACATATTGAATATACAATAGCGTGACACAAAATAGGCAATTTCTCATCACTTGTGAGTGGACAGGACTTTTATAACTCACTCTTGGCTCTGTCACTCCTGAGTTATTATCCTGCCCCTCACTCTTGAACAAAAACTGCATATTTTGAGCCAATCTATTGCATATCCCATATATAGGGGATATCACATAGGCTGAGCGAAGATATTTCATTTATCTTCAATGGAGGGCTTTGTTATCCTGAACCTCATGAGTGGTGAAGTCACGAGTGAGGATAAGAATGACAAAGACCTCAAGTGATAATAAATAAAATATCTTCACTCCACCTTATGTGATATGCAATTTACACATCAGGTTCAGTTTCTCATTTAAATGTACTGTTCAAACAACGTGGTTCTTTTTTTGAGGAAACAGTCACGTCACCATTCCTGAGATATTTTTACCATGGTCAGACAAGTCACATCACCCCAAAACTTGAAAATCACAAGCTTTACATTATGGTCAGTACATAATAAAAATGCCTGATGTACAATTCTTTTGTTTTTGCTTTCTTGCATATTTGTTGAAAACGTGAAAAAAAAATAGTTTTCTACTATTTTTTCTGGTCATAAAAGAATCCAAAAGGTATCCATAAATAAAACACCACTCATTTTGTAGATATATTTCTGAACACCTTTTGTGTTCTCAATAGCATGGTATCATGCTTTGTTTTAAAGTTAACCACATTTGCTCATTGAAAAAGTTAAAAAAAATTAATTTTCTGTAATTTTTTTGTGGTTTATAAAAATATCTAAATAGTATCTGTAAAAGAAACACCACTCATTTTGTAGATACTTTTGTGCTGAACAACTTTTTTGTGCTCACAGTACCATGCTATCATTTTTAGTTTTAAAGTTATTCGCATTTGAATATCGTTAGTACTGCCTTTGAAGCTAAACATTCTAAAACCTTCAGGAAAATGCTTACAGTGTATCATCGAACATCATTGTGTAAGATAATCCATTCACTGTAAAAAGTCGTTCTGCTGCACTGGTGATGTTCATACTAACACATAACGACTTTTCATTCTGCATTAGTACGAATGTCACAATGCATACAACCTCATCAGAGCAGTTGATTGGGCTTGCGACAGTTTGAGTGTCACGTTCACAGATATGCCGGCGGACAGATGGCTGAGAAGTGAGAGTCTGAGATGGCTGAGTCTGACTTCTTTTTCGAGGTAAATTAAGTGATCATGTTTTTTGGGATCATACACTATATAGAATAGCGTATGGTAGCTCAAATGCACAACGCTCTTCTTACACCTCATGGTTGCTATGACATCAAAGGGACCTCTCAAGCTTTGCTCTTGGGGTCCTTGACATCATAGCAACCACTCGGTGTAAGAATATCGTTGTTGTGTATGGGCTACCATACACTATCCTATATGTTTGTAGTGGACTTTAGTGTTCTAAATGTTTATGCTGTACTCTGGTTCATTAGGTACTGTGTGTGATGTACCCAAATATGATGATATAGAGAATACTAGATGGGCAACTATGCACAACCCATGTGTTCTGCCTCAGAGGGGTTCCGATTCCCTCTGACCTTGAGAACAAAGCTCAAGAGGTCCATGGGAATCAGAACCCTGAGATGGCAGCACACACTTGTTGTGCATAAAGTTGCTCATCCTGTAGTTTTTATAGTATATAGTATTATGTGAAATGTGCTCACGGTGGTTCTGTCATTTTCAGAATGAAGCTGAATTCTGCAGTCTCTAAAGGTTTCAGAATGTTACTGTACCACAGAAGGGTACAATCACATCCCATGGCCTTTGAACTGTGGTATAACAGCATTTTTAAAGTGACGGAATGCTATATAGAGCAAGTCTCTACTATTCACTCTAAAGGCAATGACATATCCTACTAGCTAGCTAAAAAAAAAATATCTAGCTAGTCAGGGTTATATGCACAAGATAACATTTTTATTTATGCATTTTAAGCTTGATGTATGTTGTATAAATATATATTAATACATGTCTTTAATTGCAACACAGCCAAAACAAAAAACAGTAAACACACTGTACCAATTCTAAATTTGTTTGTATTGACGGTCTTTATCAGTAACTTTTGTTCTGATATATAAAATTACAAGACAGTGTTAACAAATTTTTAACATATTTTGACTTATTCTGAATTTTTTGGTAATACTGTACTTCTTTTTATTTAACTTTTTATTTAACCGTAGCTTGACACTAGAAGCCCTAAAAACTGCAATCTATAGATCAATCATCTCCATTATTGACTATGGTCTATTCATTTTTACAGCTCAGCCCCTGCTACTTCCATCTGCAGGATAGCAGTGGCACTCAATAAAGCTTGCAAGCTGCTCACCGGTTCCCCCTGCCTCACGCACACCTGTGACCTTTATGCACAATCTGGATGGCTACAACTGAACAACAGAATTTGCTATCAAACCTGCCTATTAGACAAAAAAATGCTTCTTGGATTCATACCTCCTGGAGCTGCAAACCTTCTAAGCCCCTTCTCTGGCTCGCAGCCACATCATAAACTCCATCCATCAACTGCTCACAATTCCAAGATGCAGAACTACCCAAGGACAGCAGTCTTACGCATACAGGGCACCTCTCTGGTTCAACAACCTCTGTGCAGAAATCACCTCAACTCCAAAACTGGGTCCTTTCAAAAGCCTACTACATCAACATCTGCTAGAGAACAATAGCTGTGACTGCTCCTAATAATTGCCCTCTGTTTTCTTTGATACTGCCCTTGCATTCCCCTAATTTACCATACTCCCCCACACTACCAACCATCTACTTACTGTCTTTATCTCTCCAATCGTTCCCCCAACCCCCCACTAAGTCACCTGTCTTCCTCTCCCCTCCCTTCACTCATGCTCTCCCCTGCTCACCCTCCTCATCCCCACCTTCACCGTTGCTTATGTTTGACAAAGCCACCTAAGGCTGCACCTGACCTTCCTACTGACCAGGCTTTTCGCCAGCACAATTTTTTAACTTTCTATGTTTTATAATTTTATCCTTATTACCATATCAAACTGTTCTTTCTGAATGCTTAATTCTTTTGTTATTTGTATAACTGTTTAGCTAGTGACTGTTGTATTGATACCCAATGTACTTTTTCCCACCCTTTCCAACGTGGAACCTTTGTAAATGAGCTGTTTTCTGCTCAAAGCTATTGTCATCCAAGATTTGATATAAATAAATAAATAAAATAAAATAATTAGAAACTTCAGTTTGCAACTTTGTTTTCATTCATCTTATTCCCTTAATTGCACTTGACACATTTTACTCATCCTTCTGGCAACACTTACTCCACTTGCATACACAGGCTTTGCCTGCAAAAGCATTAAAGAGTAATAAAAATATGGATTCTGCACTCTGCCCCACTGGGACAGTAAAATAAAAATTGCTGTAACTTTAAAATAAAACCTTATAAAATCCCCCTGCACTGTCCCTAACCCCTGCAGTTAGGACCCTAGAGTTCTACCTTGCTACAGCTTGCAGCTACACACACCCTCCACAGTACTAATCTGTGTAGCAGTACATGAATTACTGGCCTGCCCTGCACATAAGCTAGAGTCAGTTGCTGTTAACTAGCTACAGCTCTAAAATGATAAAGAACAATTCTCTGACAATTTCAAAATAGTGTAAAAACAACTTCTTTTTTCAAAAGCCTGAAGAGCCGTGCCACTCAAGGCATACACGTCCTGCTCTGCTGAGAAAGTTGGAAATGTTACTGAGACTTGCATAGCATGAAAGGATCACAATCTTTTGAATCACTGACTGCCTACTGCATGTCATATGACTTGCATGAGGTTGCACAAACTCAGTATGGGATCCCTGTAAAAAGCTCCAGGGCCTGCAGTCTTTTCTTGTTGAGGCTGAGCACCACAAAGCCAGCAGCAGAAGTAGCAGATGCCACCAAGAGGATGCTCTCAGGAGATATGTGACCACTTAGCTGAGCAGGCCTTGAGCGTACTATCACAGCTGAATTGTAAAACTGCAGATCTGATAACTTGTTGCTGCTCCAGTCTCAAAATGAGATCTTCAGGAGCTTCGGGTGCTAATGGGTATTGTAGGTCCCATTCCATTTCTGAATTGAAAATGGAGTACATAAAAACAGCAATACGAGGTACTACAGAGGAAGTGCTATGTATGCCTTAACAGGAAAAATCGTAAATCACATCAAAAAATTCTGCCCACCATATTGAACTGTTTTTTGTAACAAAACAAAAAAGTCAAGCTGGCAAGATTTCTGCCATATCAAAAGTGTGACCATTTATTTAATAAATAATACAGTGATATGTCCATTCAAAATAGGATATGGACTACTGCAAAACAAACCTCAACATTCCATGCCTAGTGCTTCTTCAAGAGGACTCAAACTTTTTGATACGGCAAAAATCTTACCTGGGTGACTTTTTTTTTTTTTTTAACAAAAAAATGGTTTAAGTGTGGTGCCAGGAATTTTTTCCTATGAACAATGAAGATCATACCAGTAGCAGAAATGGGAGGACAGAAACTCTCAAGATGCCTTTAAGTGAGAGTTGGGTCCCTTATGGGTCCTCCACAGGTGCTGATACCCCTGTGACAGGGCATACGCTAGCTCCATGCAGAATGTTCAACCAGCTTTTCTTAAACAGCAGTTGACGCCTTCCGTAGAACTTTAACAAACATAATATTTAGACACTGTCCAGCCTGTATTTTGCATTAGTTCTGTATTTCACCTGCCCATTATTTATTACTTATAATGTATAAAATATGGTTTACGCATGGTTAAAAAAAGGACTGCTCAGCAGTAAAGAGTCTAGAACCCAGATCAAGGGGCATTTGGAACACAGGCATTTCAGTTAGCCCCTACAGCCAGAACTGATCTTCTACCACAAACATGGCTGCTACCTTTACGCTGTAAAAAAAACTTCAACTAGCCCCTAAAAATAAAACTACCTTAAATAAAAATTAAAAAAATTAACAGAATGTTGTTTCCCTGATTATCGCACTCTCCTTACATACATAAACAAATTAGAAACAATAAGTATTGTTTATAGTTTTTACTACAACTGTTTCTTTGCTGACAGTGAAAACTCCCCATTCTATCTTTACCTGCTCATCAGGGAACTCTCTTCTTCTTGTCTTGACAGTGAGATTTTGAGTCTCTGGCTGTAACAAAGGCCTTTGTTGTCTGTGTATACAGTGTGTTAGAAGAAAAACATTCTGCCAGTGGAACTGAGCAGAATTTTGAATCCATGTATTCCATGATAAACATTCCATATCTTGAATGTGGAGTAAAACAGAGAAAAAAAAATAGGAAGAAGAAAGTAGGCAGTAATATAATGACATCATCACTTGCAGTAGGTGGAAGGATTATTTTTTTCACAAATGCACACAAGTAAATCTATTGTTTCTACATATAAACATGCTTTTCCCAACTGTAAAAAGTAAAACAAAAGAAGCCAATTTTATAAGCGCAATAAGGCACTCAGGGATATGTGTAAAACATATTTTATCGCATGCCCAGTGGCTGGTCACTCAGCTTTCAGTCTCGTACCTTACTACGCCCCTGGCCATGCTGTAAAATATGTTTTACACACACCCCTTTGTGCCTTACTGCTTACTGAGGTCAGTTGCATGAAAACAGGATATTTGCTTCTGAAGAGTTTATCTAGTCCTGTGGCTTTCTCCTTACCTGAGGCTGTAATGCACTGCTTGTGACATCACAGTTACTCCCATGGTAACAGATTGTGATGTCACAACACAGGATTATGACTTGAAGTAGGGAGTAAGCTATAGAGGCAGATGAACTCTAAGGGATAAGGATCATGTATTCATGCAAATTCCCTCAGTAATAAATAATCAGGAGGAGAAATCTATAGAATATACACAGAATGCAAGCTGAATCGTACCTAGTTATTATATTTTTCAAAGTTTTCTTTGATAGATCAGCAGCTCTATAAAAAGGTTAGAACTCATTGGAATCCTGGGGATTTGTCAGATTTGTCGGAGATTACAGCTCTTGGAAATGCTTAATCTTTTTTTAGAGAACAGAAATCCTTGGACTTTCAGCTTTTGTGAAACTTGGATGTCCAAGAAAAAACATTGTTCGAGGAAATGTTTGGGCATTTAGTGTAAGACAACTGGAAGGTAAGATTAGTGAGGAAATGTTTGGGCTAAATATTTTACAGTTCAGCAGCCTGTGACAAATTTCAAGCAAACTGTTGAAAATAAAAAAGACTACACGAATAAAAACGATTTCCACAGTTCAAGGTAATGTGAAGTAAAGTGTAGATTTGGTATATTTTGAGAACATCTTTTTCATAACATAACACAGAAGCTCTGAGGTTTTAGATGCTCTAAACAAAGTAATGTTAGGTCTCCCCACTCTTGACTGCAAGGGGAGAAAAATATAATTCTATGGCTGGCTTCAGGTATCATGAGGTTCAAAACAAACAAACAAACAAACAAAAAAAATGTTATACTGTCTTCTTTAAAACTGTATGGTTGTGGGTTATTTTCAAAGGATACTATCAGTCCACCCCCTGAATGCCTGCCTGACTCACGTTCTATTGACAGGGAAACAGGTTTTACACCCTATAAATAGTGTTTGGCCTTACATAAAATAAAACATATTTTTTTTTTGAATATGCAAGTTTATTTCATAAATGTACAGGTACAATAAAAAGAAAACTTGATACTGTACATCAAGTGTTGTCTGTTCATTCTTACAGTGGCATCTATTTCTAATCTCATAGCAGATCACACCAGATCAGCAGTTTGTTTAAACCATTTCAGTGTATTTTATCTGAGCAGAAGTGCCTTGTGCCCCCTCACCCAGAGTAGCAATAAAATATAGTTCAACTGCAACTTATAAGGCTTGTAATACCATCAATCTATTTCAAATGGCTATCAGTTACACCATGCATTGTCAGCTGTTTTTCAGACAACCTGTGCTCCAACAGAACTTGCTGTGTTTTTTTTTTCTTTTTTGTCAAATTGTAATGCAAACTAACTCCCCCTTGTGCGCACTTACATTGTTGATGGTTGATGCGAGGACTCGACCTCCACACCAGGCTCAATATTAGTTTTTTTTTTACCTTAAGCCATCCATAGTGTACAGAAATATAGGAGGCATCTGTTAAGAAACACGAAGATTGCATGATCAAACCCCACTAAAGCTAAATTAAATACCTACTGGGTGACCTCGGGTAAGCCATTAACATCCCAGTGATCCAGTCCCCATGGCTTCAGAAATAGGTAGAAGTAGGACCCCACTTAAAAAAAAATGTTGCATCTCTGTGTAACCCCCCCTGTCACCTGGGGTTACAAGAATCCCACTTAGATCTAGTGGCAGGCAGGGAAGGCAGCTTGTGAAACACCCTTTTAAATGGGTTTCACTCTGTCTCACTCTGTCCTCAGTCTCAGCTGAGCTGGAGGGATGACATCATATAGAATTCTCGCAGCAGCATAAGCCACATTGGAATGTTGCAGCTGGTAGTTAGGTTAGAACGTTGGGGTTTTCAAAAGGCAGTCTTCAGTAGTCTAGTGGGAGACTCAGTGGAGGGAGGAGGTGCACTGCAGTTGGCAGTCCCTCCTAGCCCTCAGCTCTGTAATATTTATTTATTGAATTTTGATGACCGGGTTGGCCCACTGGGCCCACGAAGGTCCCTTTTTCGGGGCAACCTGGGGAGCAGAAGCAATACAATTCATACAATCAGGTGATCCAGAAGCAATACAATACATACAGTCAGGTGATACAGGGTTACGAGAAGTAGACAAGATAATGAGGATAACAGTACAGGCAATTATTCAAATCATTGACCATAAGTGCAACGCTGGAAAGATTTAAGGATTTAAGGCATGATTTAATGTAGGTTAAGGTGAAAAGAGAGGGGAGATGGGTGTTGTGATTAGGATCGGGGGTGATTATCCTATACCCTCACAGTGGCATGAGCTTGTCCTGAGCAAATGGGACTTAAGCCTAGTGCGAAAGATTGGTAGTGAGGGGGCTTCCTGTACTAGAGGTGGGAGAGTGTTCCACAGTTTAGGGGCTGTGGGAGTGAAGGAATTGCCTCCCTTGTGAGTCTTGATTCTGGGGATTGCCAGTAGGGACTGACCCGAGGTCAAGAGCATTCGAGGGTTAGGCTTAGCCATGATTATTCCTGTTAGGCGTGGTGGGGCCGCCAGGCTCTGCAATTTGTATGCATGGCAGAGCAGGGGATACTGTAGACAAGCCTCAAAAGAAGGCCATTGCAGCTGGGCTAGTGAGATGCAGGGGTGGCTTCTTGGTTGACACATTGTCGCAAATCTCATGACCTTGTTGTACAGGACCTGAAGCCTGCTAACCTCGCTCTTTGCCATGCCCTGGATTACTGGGGCAGCATAGGTTAATGTGGGGAGGAAGACACTGGATGTGATTGCTCGTCTAGCCTCTGGGATAAGTTGTTTTTTTAGCCTGTACATGGTACCAAGTTTGACATGGATAGACCTTGTTACCTGGTCAACGTGGAGCTTAAAGGTGTGATCCTGGTCAATAGTTAGCCCTAGGTATTTTATGTTGTCAACTACGTCTATTCGTTTATCCCCAAGGGTAGTAAGTTTTAGGGAATTGGTCTGATCCTGGCCAAGGGATCTAGGACCAAACAGCATGGCTTTCATTTTTGCTGTGTTGAGGATCATTCTATTTGATGTGAGCCAGGCCTCGAGTGTGTTTAGGTCCTCTTGTAGGAGAGGGCCCAGATCATGTGGTGTGGACCTGGCTCGGAAGATGACAGTATCGTCTGCGTATTGAACTACTGAGCTATCCCCACAGTGCCAGTTTAGGTAATTTGTGAAGAGAGAGAATAGGAGGGGCCAAGAATTGAGCCCTGAGGCACACCCTCCTTGATGGGTAAAGGGGCGGAAAGCCCTCCCTTACAAATTACCCTCTGGAAGTGGCCTGAGAGGTAGCTCTTGAACCAGTTTAGGGCCTGGGCATCAAGCCCAATGCCTTGAAGCTTAGTAAGAAGGTTGTGGTCCACAAGGTCAAATGCCTTGGACAGGTCTATGAACATAGCACCCATCGACATGCCCTCATCCATTGCCCTGAATAGGTCTACTGTGAGTTTGATGAGTGCCGTGTCTGTTCCATGGTTTGCCCGAAAGCCATGCTGTGAAGGGTCTAGGATTTGGTGGAGCTTCAGGTAGTTTTTCAGTTGTCCATAAACTAGTCTTTCTTGCAATTTGGCCAGGGTACACAGCAGAGAGATGGGCCTGTAATTGCCAATTTGTTCATGAGACCCACCCTTGTAAATGGGGACCATGTTGGCAGCCTTCCACTGGTATGGAACGTACCCTTCAAGTAAAGACCTGTTGATGATTCCGGTCAGAGGTTTGGCCAGGGACAGTGCACCTTCCTGGAGTAGCCTCAGGCTGATTCCATCTGGGCCACCAATAGAGCTACCTTTGTAGAGGGTGTGTGTTCTCACCCTAGATAGAGACACAGAAGATGCCTGCTTGAAGTGGTTGAGACCATCCCCCAGTTGTTTCAGTGCCCCATTTCTGAGAGGGGGAACAAGACCTGCTCTTCAGGGGCAATTCCCCTGGCCCTGTTGAAAGGAAAAGAATCTGCCTAGAAGATTTGTGCTGAGGCACCCAGAAGTTTTGTGTTTTTGCAGAGAGAAGCCTGTGGGCACCTGCATTCCAGGGTGAGTCTGCGCTGCCAGACAGCCATGTTTCACCAAGACTGATGTGTTAAGTATCTGTTACTGTAGGCCAGGAAAGGAGAGCCAAGTATAGTACTTAAGCTGTGTATGGCTTGAAATGAATCTAATCAGTGGGGTCTACAGGGATGGACACAGCCACTTAAAGAGCGTTACAAGTCAGGACACTATTTTCCAGAGACAGTAGATTGTTAAATGTGACAAACATTTCTAGATAGCATTCTACAAATCAAGAGGTTCACAAGAAAAGGTGTTGAGTCCAAATGAATGGCCAGGTATGAATTTGGGGACAAAAGGTGGGAGATACTCTTTCTGGAGAATCCAGATTTACTTCTAAGGATTTACTTTGGACACCTATAGCTTTTTTCTGGGCACTTGGCCAGTGTTCGTTGAAAGTACCCAGACGTGGGATTGAGGATGATGATTTCCTTTATGGAACTAGGAAGTGCTCATGGGTGGTAGAGGGAGCCACCAGATGAATATCCATGCTATATGGAAAAATGTCCAAGTGCTGGCCGGTGTGCCATGCCAGGGAATCCGAGAGAGAGTGAGAGTACCAGTTTGGGCTGAGAGCCCAGTGTGTTCAGAAACTGGAGGGAAGTTGTGATGATGATGAAGAAGATGTGTTCTGACCTCAATAGTTCTGTACAATCAGTGAGTGTAGCCCCGTGGGGGTCCATCCTGATTTGTATTCCTGTGTGTGTGTGTGTGTGTGTGTGTGTGTGTGTGAATAAAAGCCTCACTTTAGAATCCCATTCCTGGTTTGGACATTCACAGTTTTTGCTTCCTGTGTCCGGAGTTACTTGGGTGCCCCTGTCCAGAAGTACAAACCTAGACCCGATGCTGAGTGAATGTTTTCTTCCCGAACCCAGGCTCACCAGGTAATGGGTTACAAAAATGGAGGCACCATGGCGCTAAATAAAATAACATCAACCCAGAACCTGAGGGGTTACATCTGTATCAAATTCCTAGTTAAATTGTTTAAAAAAAAAAATATCTTAGCAAAAATGGATGACATAGCAGAAGCCAAAATCTAGGGAAAACACAATTGCAGAGTACACAAGCAGGACATCCAACAACGTTTCCTGCTACAGCAGTTGGGAAGGGTGCATGGAAGATCACCGTTTTCAGCAGAGGTTTGGGACTGTGCACTGCTGTGCCTTTAAGAAGCTCACAGGCAGGGAAGCACTGAGCTTAGAGAGTTGGACCGCCAAGGACAGGCAGGAGGAGGCAGTATTTCATATATGTCATCTCCACCCCAAACCAAAAATATACAGACAAGGAACAAATAAAAAAGACATGACATTTACTGGCTTTTGCTGGATTTATACTCCATCACACCTTGCAAAATGACTGGATAAGGGAGAAGAGATCCCAAAACTAGCATTTTGGATTTTGCATTAGTGTGGTAGAGGGCAGAGAGTTGCAATCCATGCAGTGATGGTGACTTTGAACTGGGGTTGTGTGTTTTTTACCAGCCTTGCACACTCATCTATGATGCACAGTTGCCAAAAATAAGTCCAGACCCTTGCGTGTTACGATAATGAAATGGTGTCTCTCACTGCTTTTGGTAAGCTCTCAGGCTGCAGCTGCAGCATACCATCAGTTCTTACGTATGGGCCAATCAGCGTGACTCACTGGATGTCAGCCACATGCTGATTGGCTGATCGTGACTGAGGCGGAGGGGTGCACAGAAAGGGGGGGAGACATGAAGTGCAGGGCGACTAAGAGCACACCACAGTTGCTGACAGTGAGGGGGATTTAAAGGGGCATTTCAGACAGTGTCAAACACAAAGAAAAAAAATGGAGGTTCAAGGAAGGGGGGGTACGTTCAAACCTGATGAACCCCAGCTGGCAACAGGCCTGCCTGTTATGTGGAATGTATGCAAAATGTTCCTTATCTCTCAGTGTTAAATATTTTCACTGTATGCTTGTCTCAGTCCTCTACCTAAAGTTCCCTTATCTCTCATTGTTAAGTATTTTCACTGTATACTTGTCTTAGTCCCTCTGAACCAGTTTTATAGAATGTATACTTAAATTTATGTATTTCCTATTGTTAAGTATCTTCTCTCTGTATGCTTGATTTAGTATCCTGGAATCTGTCATGAATTGTATTTATCTGTCATTGTCATCAACTGTATTGTTTTTCATTGTAATTCTCCCAGGTTGTGCCTGAAAATGGACAACTGTTTGTCTAGTGCACCTTACCTGGGTAATAAAAACAAAACAAATGGTTACACTTTAAGTGTCAGTTAAATACACTGTAGTTACAGTGTAACTGCATTGCAACTGCTATGTAGATGCATGCAACAAACATGTAGCTACTGTGTAATTATCCTGTATTTCTGAGACATTCCATGGCATCAGTAACACCATTACATGCTATTCATCTTAATGGGTTGGAATGGTGTTACCGATGTCGCAGAATGTTCAGGCAGTTGGAAAAGAGAAAGCAGCAACTGCTAAGGTGATGGACTGTACTTTGTAGCTTGGAAACATGCTCCTTGGTATCCACTGGCATTCTTACTATGCCTTATTCTGTATAAATGGTTTATCTAGTTTCTTTTTATATAATGCTCATTTATATTACCTGTTTATACTATGTAATTGCTTAACTTGATTGCTTTCATTGCCATTCTTCCCCCCTTTCCCCCAGGACACATCTGGAAATGAGTTGTTGTCGGCTCAGTACGTCTTTCCTGGTCACACTTTTAATATACATAAGTAAATAAATAAATTCATAAACAAATAATTTAGGGTAATTACAAAGGCAGACAACTTAACAAAAAAGTCAAAACATATCAGAATATTGGCTAGACAGTAAAAGGAAAACAGGAGCGTATTGAGAGGTGTAAAAACTGTTTACTATCATTTTAAGACATGCTGTAGATGCAGTTTGTGATCAAATGCTGTGGTGAGATGTATGTGTGTGAGGAAAGGAGAAGTTCTAGCAAGCCACAGGAAAAAAGTATTGTGCTGTATATTTTTGTGTTGTATCATTTTTCAATCAATGGCATCAAAAAGCTTATCAACGGAGCCTTGTTGTGACATCCTACTGCACCCATGTAAGGTGATGTATTAGTGAGAATAAGGGATCATAGTTTTTTATTTACAAGGGACACTGTCAATCATTTTTGCGTCATATTATTTTTAGTTGAAGACCCACATTTTATGATTGCCTACCTTCTCTAATATTTACTGATGTTGCTGAACATTTTATTTGGTTTCTTTGTAGAAATGAAATGCATACACTGGGCCCCATATTCAAAAGTCCCAGGCTGTAGCATGCAAGTGCCTGCACCGTGCAACTGAGATATGCCGGCACAAAATAATGGTATATTCAAAAATTGCACTGTAAGATGCGATCGCGCATGTCCAGCTGAATATCCGAACATGTGCAATGATGCAGTGGGAGATGCACAGTGCGGTAGGTGACCTGGGACCTGTGCAGAGCATAGGGAAATGCGCAATGCAAAGTCACTTGCGTGGTGCGCATAATTGCAATATTCAGCCAGGATATGCAAATGACCGAATTGCACATTCCAAGCCCATGTCCTACATGCACAGCTCATTACTGGAATGTATTCAGGCCATTTTCATACCCAATGCATGCAGAGTTCAAGCTTTGCAGGGCTGCCCCACCATGCCACAAAGGTGAACCGGAGGTACTGCAGCCTAGCAGGCAGGTGTGATGGAATGTTTGTGTGTGGGTGGGTGGACTACATTGGTCAGGGTACAGTGCTATTACCCATAGCCATTTACAAGGCTGGGACAGTGGCCACAGGGTCCCACCTGGACAAGCAACAGGGGAGGGCACAGGGTGACACAGTCTGATCGGAATACCACATGCATGTGATACACCAGCTCCATATGCAGCATACAGTCACTTGCAGTGCCCCACACACACCCATATGATAGGCACATGGTGATAACTGCAAGGAATGGCAGTGTGCAAACGGTGGCCAGGTACCCAAGTGGGTGGGTCCCACCTGTGTGCACCTATGGTGTTCCACTGTGGGTATGTGCCATAGGTCAGTCCCTGACCCATGCCATGCTGCCACTAGTACCACCAGGCTGCCTGGGTACTGTTGCCCCAGATGTCACCCTGAGTGCATGCCACCACTGGGTGGTGCCCTGAAGGCTACATGGGTGCAGGCCATGGCCCCTGGTACATGTGCTGCAGTGTCGCCATCTGCTCCACTGGTGTGTCTGGGGGGAACACCCAACAACACTAGCATGTGGCAGCAGGGTGTCCACATCCTGGAAGTGGTGTGGGGGATGGCTCTCTGGGCGGTGCCCCTGGTGTGCCAGCACCTGTGGCTTTGGGAACATCTGTCCTGGCATGACTACTGTGTATGGGTACCGGGAGCACATCCTGTTGCACTTCCGAGGGCTGTCTCAGGGTCACCTGTCTGAAGTTCTGCAGTCTGCCTGTGGATGGCTGGACAATTTAGGCCATCCCCTCCCATGGTTAACTTTACGCGGAGCATTTTGGAGATGCACAGCAGCTACGCTGCACATTTTGGCTGAATATATGGATGCACAGTATATTCAAGTACATGACCCCTTTTTTTGCGCTGCATACATATAATGCACACATTATATCTGCAAGATCGTGCATTTGAAAATGCGCACTGCATCTCTCCCTTTTGAACATTGTGGTTCTGCACAGTTTCTGGAATGTACCGCACATCTCCATTTTGGACCACACATCTCCTTTGAAAATGTCGGGCCACAAAATGTAATTATACCCAGCCTTGTTCTGTTTCAAATCCTTGATCTGCTCTTATTTCATACTTCCTGTACATTTGGAACACTCCCAAACAGTGCAGCCACTCAGATGTAACTAACTTTTCTCCTCTCACTTTATTATGTAAGCAATGAGACACAACAGGGTGTGCATTATGGTGTAATAACGCACACCTCAGGTACATTGTTCAGCACGAGGCACAGCAGAGTGGTGTAAATGCACCTGAGAAGTGTGATTATATCACCATAATGGCACACCCTGGAGTGTTTTATTGCACATATAATATGGTATTTAAATATTGGACTTAATATTAATAAAATAAGAGAAAATTATTTTTTAAAAGATAAAAATAGAATCTTTCATTGAAATATGCTTCATTTATCTTTGAAAACATAAAATAGTCAATATTCTGGTAACTAGGAGATTAGCTAAAAACAGTAAAAGACAATGAAAAGCATGAGTGGCACATATTTTTATAATAAAAAAACGTGTTAACTTATTTTCATTTCATATCAATACAGGTGCAATAAAACAATTAGCATTTAATCCATTGCATGTGTTCTGTCATTATGTTTAAAAATATGTGCTGTTTTACTGTCCAACAGAGACTTGTACATTAGATCATGTATCTAAATTTAATGAATCAAATAGTTTTTACAAATATGGCTGTTTACGTATAGCCCTAAATCTACCATTCCCTTTTTACAGCTGCACAGTGTCAGAGCCTTGCTGATGTACTGCTGATGTAAGCAATTTGCATTAGACACTTTAACACATGGCTAGGAGGTGTAGTGAGGCATGAGGCAACTGGCCGAGTGCGTCCAGCCTCCTAGCCATGTGTTACAGTGTCTAACGCACACCCTGGAGTGGCTTATTGCGCTTATGAAATGGCTATCTAAAATACAGATGTATGTCATAACTAAAATACATAATATTTAATAGTGAAACACTTACATGTTTGTCTTAATTTTCAATAAAATAGTTCCTCCGCCTTTTTTTTTTTACGTAATTTCAGGACTTTTGAGCTGCTAAGGCACCCTTACTTGTATATGTGTAGTTGTTATGGCCCCACCAGCAGTAGTCTTACTTCATTTAGTTTGAACAGGAGATTACGCTGCCTTTTTTTAGAATTGTTCTACCTTATGGTAACAGGTAGCAATACTCAGCCTATGATGAGGATGGAGCGAGGGAGCAGTCGGACGAGCGAGCAAATGAAAATGGGAGCGAATGTCAAGTGAGGAATGGCACAGCAGAAGGTGAGGTTTCTAAAGAGAGAACATAAACCAGAGTTTTTTTAAATAATGAAAACATTAGGAGACTTTGTGAGGGAAGTTGTCAGCAGTTGGCAAGTCAGCCTACAATCAGGACAGGGAGCGTGCAGACGGCCGAGCGAGTATGTTTTGCGGGTCCGTTTCTACCCGAATTCTTCTGGCAGTTTGAAATGTTTCTGTGTGCAGGGATGCGAAGCACCAACCGAAAATACTGAAGACAAGTTCTAAAGTGAAGTAGTTTTATATTCGTCACATTTCGAGCTCGAGAGTAGAAGACAGTCATCTCGCAATTCAAAAATGGCCTAAGGCAACACCTTCTTACTAGGACAGTTTGTGACTGCCACTAGGACTCTAACACCCATAATGCCCACTCACCCACACTCTCCTTCCCCTTCCTTTTACACCCACTCTTCCCTATTGCCCTATCCCTCTGTCTTCCTCTCCCCCCTGTGCCTTTTCTCCCACTGGATCAACCTTAAAACCAACATACTACCACTACCTCCCCAACCTCCTAGACAAAGCCACTTCTTCTGGCTGCCCACTCCCCCGTCTCCCTTCCCCCTCACCTTGACTCCTCCTTGGACTCTCACACTAGGTGTCACACCTGTTTATCTCCTTCGCTACATATAAACACTGTCCTTTACCCTAGTTGAATGCTCTTGACGCTGTACTATCACCATTGGTACTATGAATGACATTGTATCCTTACTGTATACTAGCTACCTACTATTCGAGTATTGTATGTAAACAGTTTGTTATTGCTGTCATTGTCACTGTTTGACGTGGAACCTTTGTAAAAGAGCTCTGAGCTCAAAGGTATGATCCGAATCCCTAAATAAATAAATAAAAATAAAATAAAAAGTGCGCTGTTGACACTCTGCTCTTGGCTGGGGTTACTGAACTGTGCTCAGTCTCGGTCAGAAATCCCCAAGTTTTTCAAGAAGGAAAACAAATACTAAAATTATTCTTATGAGGGAGTTTGGATTACCTAGAGTGGACCTGCAGGCTCAACGCGGTACTTATTTTATTTTTTACAGTTAGGCTGGCACCACTTGTGGCATAAACAAGATGGCTGCATTTTATTTTCTTAAGGTTCTGAGTGGGCAGCATCACCTAGATCAATGCCCACAGGGCACTGCTGGTCCTTTTTCCTGTGCATGAGAATGAATATCACATCCCTAGCAGCCAATCAGAGCTCTCATTTTGTGATGCCCATTTCATAAGTATTGCTTAAAAGGGGCTCTGGAGGCATGGCTTTCTCTCCTCCTCCCTTGCGTTTCTCAGAACAGTTGCACTGCATTGTGAAATAAAATAATGCAAAAGAAATATACAACATAAGGCAATCTTATAGTGGCTACTGTGTACCTCAATAGCAAACAGTAAGGCTCGATCAGCTCTTTTACTGTGTGGGGGTGTGGCTGTATACCAAATATGCATTTTGTTTGCTCTGCATTTCCGTCCAGTGGAGTTGAATCACATATAGTTCTGCATGAATCAGTACGCTTTCTCTCTATCACCACCACCCTCTTATGATGCACATTAAGTGCCAGGGGTAGCTGTCAAGGGAAAGTACAGTTGTGTAAGAACTTACTGAAACAGTAGATCTTCAAGAGGATCTCTTGCAGCAGGCCATCACTGGTAGAACTAAGCCACAAGGCACTAGGACCACATGGAAACATTCTAGATAACAGTCTACCAGAGGGGGCTCCCCACCTCTGATGTCAGCCAGTCCTATAAAGGTAGGCAGCCCCTACATGTTCCTCAGTTCTCCTGCTGGAGAACAAAAGTGGGGTGCAGTAAATGGGAACCAAGGAGGACTCTGAGGTATCCCAACAGCACAGAAAAAAATAAAAGCAGAAGGCTCCCCCATGGAAGGGGGGAGAGAAAGAGACAGGAGAAGGGGGAAGAAGGGAGGAAAAGCAGGGCCTGCTGCAAGAGATCCTCTCGAAGATCTACTGTTACGATACATTCTTACGTCACTGTACTATCTTACTTCAAGGGTATCTCTTGCAGCAGGCCATCACTGGTAAGATTGAGTCTCAAGCAGTTCTGGCACTACAGACAGACAGTCTGGGTGGTAGGCAAAAGGAATAATAACCTGTGAAAGAAGGCTTTGAAGAACAGCTAGGCTGAAGTTGGCCCTATGCCTAGAGGTGATGTCCAGATTATAATGTTTGGTGAAGGTATGGACAGTGCTTCAGGTGGCAGCAGTGCAAATGTCAACAGCTGACACACTGCTGAAACAAGCTACCAAGGTGGCCATATCACTAGTGGAATGGCCTTTAACCCCTCCAGAAAGGTCCTTGCTGCACTTCTGATAACAAGAGAATGCCTTTGGCTAACCATTTAGACAAGCACTGTTTGGACACTGGGGCACCCTGTTTCCAAGGGGCGAACAAAACAAACAACTGGTTAGACTTCAGGGAGTCTTTAGTCCAGTGCATACAGTACCTTAAGATTTTATGCACATCCAAGATATAGAGCAATGCCTCCCCTTGACTGGAATGCTACGGATAATAAACAGGCAGGTGGATGGATTGATTCAAAATAAACTCTGACACTACCTTAGGAAGAAACTTGGTATTGGCACACAAAGACACCCTGTCTTTGTGAAAAATCAAATAAGGCTCCTTACACATAAGGGCCTGAAGCTCATAAATCCTTTCAGCAGAGGTAATGGCAACTAAAAATAATGCTTTCCATGACATAAAGCGCAGTTTGCAAGACATGGCTGGCTCAAAGGAAGGCAGCATAAACTTTCCAACACAAAATTAAGGTCCCAAGGCAGCACAGGGTAACAAATTGGGGGCTTCAAATGCAGAATGCCCCTCAAGAATGTCTGAGACACATCAAGTTGAGCCACAGAATGCCCATCCACAGGTACATGATGTGCAGAGATGGCAAAGAGATGTACCTTGATAGAGAAATACCACAAACCTGAGTCAGAGAGGGACAGAAGGTACTCCAGGACCTGATCCACTGGACAGGTGAAGGGATGTAAATGGTGCAATGCAGCCCAAACAGCAAAGTGCTTCCATTTCATAGAGTAAGTGGCTTTGGTGGAAGACTTCCTGGCTGCCACCAGGAAATCTCCTACTCTGAGGGAGACCGCAGATCTGGCAATGGTTATCTCTTAAGGAGCCATGCATGGAGATGGAGAGACCTGAGGTTCAGATGGACCAGGGTACCCTGTTCCTGGGAGAACAAGTCTGTGCAAAGGGGCAGGGACAATGGAGGTTCCACTGCCAGCTGCTGCAGCAAGGGGAACCAGATTTGACAAGGCCAGAAGGGGGCTATGAGAATCATTGTAGCTCCCCTCCATCCGGAGTTTGATTAGAAGTCACTGAAGGAGCGGGAAGGGAGGGCAAGTGTATAGAAACTTCCCTGTGCAGAACAGGAACAATGCGTCACACCAGAATACTCCAGAACCTGGATCTAGTGAGCAAAACAGTGACAGTTTTCCATTGAGTGGTGACACGAAAAGGTCCAACTCAGGCCAACCCAATCTGTTGAAGAGGTCTTCTACCACCAAGGTCAGAAGTTCCCACTCATGGGCTCTGGACCATGACTGGCTTAGGCTGTCCACCAGAATGTTTTGGTCACTGGTAACATAGACGGCCGAGAGTTCCAGGACATGCTCAATGGCCCAATACCAGACTCTCGTCGCTTCCCTGCACAGAAGATAAGAATGAGTCCCCCCCTTGCTTATTTATGTAATAAACTACACACATGTCATCCATCTGAATCAAGACCAGACCCAGGGAAAGCTGAGTGTGGAAGGCCTGCATGTCGTACAGGACTGCTCACATCTCCAGGACATTGATATGGTGGTCCTTCTCCACCTCAGACCATGTCTCATGAGTTTGGTGGGCCCCCAAGTGAGCCTCCCAACCATGGCCTGAGGCATCTGTCATAAGAACCTGCTGAGGAGGAGGTATACAAAAAGAAACACCCACGAAGCAGGCTGCTGGGCTCCAGCCACCACAACAGTACCTTCTTGGCTGGATCCGATACCAAGACTGGTTGATCCACGGCGTTCATTGAAGGATTCTCATATGCAGCCTGGCCATGGGAACTGTGGCAATGGCTGAGGCCATGAGGCCTAGAAGCCTCAGAAAAGCCCTCACTGGAACATGATAGCTGGAGTTTAAGAAGATGGGCCTGATCCATCAGTTGCTCTGCTCTGTCTGGGGTTAAGAAGGCCTTCCCCGGGTTGCATCCAGCATCGCCGCTGTGTACAGGAGGCACTGGCAAGGGGTCAGAAAAGACTTTGGCAGGTAAATAGTAATGCCCAAAGCTTGGAAACAGCTGTGAGAAAGAGTTTGAAGGAGACAATCCCTGGATGGGGCCTCTAGCATCCAATCATCCTGGTAGGGAAAAAAAATGTAAAACCCCTGCTGTCTCAAGGCAGCTACCACTACCGCCAAGCATTTGGCGAAGACCCTGGGGGTTGAAAACAAACCAAAGGTCAGAGCTCTGAACTGGTAGTGTGCTCCCTGGAAGTAGAAATGGAGGAAATGCCGGTGGGAGGCAAAGATCTTGATATGCAGATAGGCATCCTGCATATCCAGAAAGCAAAGACAGTCCCCGTGCTGTAGTAGGGGCAGTAAACCCTGAAGAGTGACCATCCTGCACTGCTGGTACTCTATAAACAGGTTCAGCTGGCTTAAGTTCAAGATGGGCCGAAGGTCTCTGGTCCACTTGGGGAGCAGGAAGAATTGGGAGTAGAACCCCCTTCCCTGCTGAAACTGCAGGACTGGCTCTATGGCCTTTTTTCAAAGTAAGGCCTGAATTTCCTCCTGAATGAGAGGGACATGACCAGGAGGATATGAGGAGTTGAACGCAGGGTTTTCTGAAGCCACTGCATGAATTCGAGAGTGTGGCTGTGCTTGATTAGCTGCAGTACCCAGTTGTCTGTGGTTATCTCCCTCCACCTATCCGGGTGCAGGGAGAAATGACCCCCTACAACCACTTCCTGGTGAACAACTGGGGCGAAGGGGGGAGTCTGGCAAGTAGTCAGGAGGTGGGAGCAGCAGCTGCTGCTGGGGTTGCTGCTGCACCGCGGTGCTATGGGTGGTAGCAGAGGAGGGAGTGGGGAAAGCTGCCCCCGCTTTAAGCTTGCCCTGGGCACTGGGAGGGGGTCCGGCCTATTTGCAGGAGGAGCAATGAAAGGGAGGATTTGAGAGTCTGTCCTGAGGTCTGGAGTTCAGAGATGATATCCTGAACATCTCCCCCAAAAAGTTTGAAACCCCAACAGGGGTGTATATTATGTTAAACTGGATGTCTTGTGCAAAGCCAGAGACCCGTAGCCATGAGTGATACCTCATTCAGATGCTGACTGCTGCTACCCAGCCAGAGGCATCCACTGCATCATAGGCAGCTCCAAGAACATGGGTACCAATGTCTGAGCCCATTTTTAGGGCCTGGAGTGTCTTCATCTGGAATGGCTAGGACTGCCTCCCTAGCCTACTCCCATAGGAGGTTCTGATACTGTACCATATGGGCCAGATAACTGATGGCCTGAATTGCCAGAGTGGCAGAGTCAAAGGCACACTTGCCCATCTGGTCCAGGTGTCGAGACTCCCTATCACGGGGAAGGAAGATGAGGTGTTTTGGCCTCTTGGTTCGATCATGCACTGCACTGATGACGAGCGGGCTGTTCTCCAAAATATGGCTTGGCAGCCGGTGCTTTAAAAAGTCTGTCAGCCTTTTTGGACATCACCGAGGCTGGATGAGGGTAGTTCCAAGCAACCCTAGTAACATCCTCATAGGAGTCGATAACTGGGTGGACCACCAAAGGAGGAGCATCGGGCTGACATAGCTAGATCGCCAGCTGACAGTTCTCAGGATCCTGTTCCTCTGTCTCCCACCGCATAGTGGTCTTAATGTGCCTCATGATGGCCATGAAAGTGGGATCATCTGAGGGAGGATTTGGTGATGTTACTCAGTGCCTCTTAACCTTCTGAGGATTCTAAGCCTATAGAGGAAGACTCACTGCTGACACTCTCATCAGCATCATCTGTATCATCATCCCCGCTATTTTTGGGCTGATGATCGTCTGACTGGCCAGCTGACCCAGCGTCAGGCCAACCTGTGGGGTGTGTGGAGCACTAGGACCTGACCAAATAGGAGTGGGGGAAATGGGGACCAAAGGAAGCCTTTGAGGGGTGGCTGGGGCCAGTCCTCTGGGCGGGGACCTGCATCTGCATTTAGGACAAAATCAGACCAAGGTAATCAAAGAGGATCTGCGTTGAGTAATTGTAGATCAGCACAGGTCCCAAAGGTGTCGGGTATGAATAACCCGGAGCAGGTCACACCAGCACAGAGTAGGGCTAGGCAGGTGCCGGACCAGCAGGTGCCAGTGTAGGGTACCCAGGCTGAGACACTATGGGCATAGGTTGTGATAAGACAGGCACCGGTCCCAGGTTGCTGTAGGATGGGTGAAGGGCCATCGGCCATCGGCTGAGGGAGGCCAGCGCGGGACCAGCAGGAACTGGTTGTGGAAGGCCAGGCACAGTCCCAATGGGAGGGACAGGCAGGGCTGGCGAGTGTCCCATGAGCTGCAGTAGCGATGGAACAGGAGCAGGCCCAGTGGATGTTGGCTGAAGTAATGCCAGAGGGGGATCCATGGGTGCCGGCTGTGGAGAGATGGGTGCTGGAGTTGAGGGTGACCCCCCCCGGGTGAAGGCTGAGGAGAAAACAGGGCCAAGGAGGCACCGGCATCCTGCAGTATCTGCCCCTGAGAAGAAGAAGAAGAAGAAGCAGCAGAACCAGCAGCAGTCCCAGAGGATGAGACCGGCGCCAGGAGCGCAGATGAGGGGGGGTGGCAGTAAGAAGACTGGGGTCTGCTGCACTTGCGATAGCTGAAGAGACTCCAGCCAAGCTGCCTGACTGTGTATCCTGACCCGAAGAGCCGCTGTCTATGAAGGAGACCCAGCCAGGTGGCATGGCCACCAGTAGCCTTGTAGAAGTTAAAACTTGCAGGGCTGAGGAAGTCAACTCCCCGAGGGAGGAACTCTGTTTTGATGGTCGAAGACTTCTTATGCAGGGACCTCGGTGGGAAGCAGACCAGGGATGGTCCCGATCCTTGTCCCTGTGCTTATATGTCCTGGTAGTTTTGCCCTAGGACTTCAAAGATGAAGTTTCAGAGCACTGGGCTGGGGAAACAGAGGAGCTACTGGTCTGCAGCTCCTTTCCATTGAGGTGACCTTCTGCTAAAGGAGGTGGTTCTCCAGGATCTCCTGGCAATGTCTCCTGGTGGTCAGGTTGAACTTCTGGCAGGTGTTGCAGGCTTGTATGTCATGGTCTTGGCCTAGGCACAAGATGTAGTCTGAACGGGCATCCTTGTCCAGGATCTGTTTGTTGCAGGCACGCTTCATGGAGCAGTCAGAAGATGAGGAAGGTTTTGAAGACATAAACCGTCGGGTGAGAACACTGAAATTTTGATGTTAAACTTAGTAAAAATTGAAAAATAACAAAGCACAGTTAAATGCAGGGAAAACAGCAGTCGAATGTAGCTGCGGCAGTATCAGTGGTCTAATATGGGCACGGGGTCAATACTGCGACTACAGCTAAACCAAATATAGCGTTCGGTAAAAACACCGAGCACTAAAACAGCTACCAAACAGACAAAATTACTGTTTGTGGGAGGTTCTGCTCCCCCCCACACCCCCAAATTAATATAACTACCACTGGGGGGAGGCAATTTGGGGATGGGGAGAAACCTCGGGAGTGGGGGGAGAATTGTCAAAATCGTGACACAAAAACAGAAAAGAAAAACACAAGTGTTCCGAGACCGGGAGTCAAACCCCAGTCCACAGACACATCACTGCCCTCCACTACCTGTAGCCCTACCCTCCAAAGCCAAGGTAGCTGCTTCAAAACCTGCCACCCTGCAGAGCTTTTATCCTCTGCATCCCTGCGTCCCAGCCAACGGCAACAGGTGCAACGCTACTGCTACCCTCACTATATTTTCCCTGCACTATTTTTTTTACCCCCTGTGGCTGTTTTGCCACATGCTGTTTCTCCCTCATTTATTTATTTATTTATTTAGATTTTGACAACCGGGTAAACCCACTGAGACCAGAGGTCCCTTTTTCAGGGGCGACCCGGAATTAGTTACAGAAAAGACATTTAGAAACAACGATTTTCTTTTTACAGTAGTTACATATGTTGCACAAATAGACATTAGTGACAGTATACAGGAGTAAAGTAAGGATTCACAGTACAGTCTCAAGTATTATTTACAATAGTTACAATTAGATACACAAGTGCAGAATAGAAACAATATACATGATTCGCAGACAGGCTCTTATGACATCGAGTTTCATCTCCAATTAGTAGGGGAAGGAGATAACAACAGTAAATTTACATCAAAGTTTATGAGATACTTCCAGGAATGAAGGAAGGTTCAAGGCAGTGCAGAGGAGAAGAGACCTGGGCTAGGGAGCTAACGGTTATGCCACAGAGACTGAGATTTAGAAGATATAGTTTGAGCCCAGACTTGAATTGGGTAAGGGTGGATGAGTCAGTCAGGCTGGATGGAAGAGAGTTCCATAGGTGGGAGGCAGCAAATTTGAAAGAGCATTTGCCTTGGTAGGAGCGAATCCTAGGGATGCTGAGGGGATGATTCACAGATGATCGCAGGGTTTGGATTTGTTCTTTGGGGGAGAGTAGTCCTCTAAGGTGGGGAGGGGGACCGAGGGTAGTGAACTTGAAGGCAAGGCAAGCGACAGGGTAAGCTAGCTTGTGCCGAAGTGTGGGCCAGTTTAGTTCCTTAAGTGCCTCACAATGATGCCTCCTAGGAGAGGAGTTTGTGGTGAAATGAGCCACATGGTTATAGAGTACGGAAAGTTTGCTAAATTCCGTCTCTCAGAGGAACTGCAGTAGAGGGGCTCCATATAGGATGGAGGGGAGGAGATTGCAGCTTGCAATTGCCCATCTTGCAACCGAGGATAGGGAATTCCCCAGATGGTAAAGGAGGCCAAGTTATTGGTGGGTGGACCTGGTTATGGAGTCGATGTAGGGTCGGTAGGTCATTTCTTGGTCAAGATGGATGCCAAGGTATTTGAAGCTGGCCAAGACCTCGACTCTTTTTCCTTGGTTTGTGCAGATCTGGAGCAGCTGACTCCTGTCAGGGCCCAGTCACCTTGAACCAAACAGTACAGCTTTAGTTTTTTCCTCATTGAGTTTAAGGGAGTTTGCGGAGAACCAGGCCTCAAGTATTAAGAGACTAGTCTGCAGTTTCGTGGCTATGACACTAGGTTGGGGATCACTGCAGTATATGACGGTGTCATCCACATACAAAATGAATTTGCTGAGGGAGCAGTTCCCCTCAATGTTATTGAGGAAGAGTGAAAAGAGCAGGGGGCCCAGGATTGAGCACTGGGGCACCCCTGCAGTAACGGATCTAGGGACAGACTGGGTACCCTTCCAGTGGACTTTTTGGGTATGGTCACTCAGATAGCTCTCAAACCAGGAGAGTGAGTGGTGATCCAGTCCTTAGTGCAAGAGTTTTGATAGAAGGAGGTTATGACTGACCAAGTCAAAGGCCTTGGGCAGGTCAATGAAGAGGGCACCCGTTGGGGAGCCTTGGTCCATAGAGGCAAGGATGTCCACAGTGAGCCGTATGAGGGCAGTATCGGTACCATGGCCCTTTCTAAAACCATGTTGCACATCAGCCATGAGAAGGTGCTGCTCCAGGTAGTCTTGAAGCTGATTAGAGACTAGTCTTTCCTGGATTTTCCCAAGAGGACTAAGTAGGGAGATTGGTCTATAGTTTCCCAGTTTGTCTCGGGACCCACTTTTGTAGACAGGGACAACGGTCGCTACTTTCCACATTTTTGGAACAACACCTTCCCGAAGCGATCTATTTATGAGTAGGGTGACAGAACGGGTGATTGCCGGGTTTTGCCTGCAACATTATTCCATCGCTATATTAACCTGGTAGCTCCAATGTGCATTAGTTGACAGCAGGAAAGAACTGAGGAGGGTGTGGTGGTCGCCCACCTTTATAGGATTGGCTTATGCCAGAAACTGATGTTGAAGGTGGGCGGGCCTCTCTGGTAGACTGCTAGCTAGAAGGTTTCCATGTGGTCCTAGTGCCTAGTGACTTAGTCCTACCAGTGATGGCCTGCTGCAAGATATACCCTTGAAATAAGATCATTAACTTTTATGGTACATGAACATTCCACAACTGCCTTCATTTCATCAGTTTTTTGACTTGATGTGGTACAGTCAGGTGGGGACACTGGCGGTGGGCATATCCAGCATGCTGTTTGGCAGTTTGTTGTGGCCCCACTCTCCATAAATTATGTAATACATAACCACATACCACTCTGAAGTTTCTTGATTTTACTGGGATTTCTTGATTTTGCCCAGCCTGTCCGAGGTCCCGAATCACCTGCAGACAGTTACAATTTGCCAGCAAACCACAGTAGAAAGTGAACAGTGCTGGTGAGAGGAGCATGCCATTGTGCTCAAACAATAGCTGAAGTGCTGAATGGATTAATTTTCCAGGGCTTAAACTCCATTTGGCATCTGACATCTGCATGTGGCACTGACAGCCAATCAGAGGTCCATCCAGTGAGGTTGCGGGGGCACAAACTAATGTCTCATGCTGACATGCCACATTAAAAAAAAACAACTCAGATCTGGATTTTAAACTAAAGCCTGTCATCAGCCTCCACCACCAGTGTTCAGTGAGTACTCCTCCCCCACATGGTGATGGTTTGAACACATTACAGGCTCCCCATCAGGTCCTTCTCCAGGACATAAAAGGAGAGATGACCTCCAGGTCAGGCCTTGCCTCACCTATTCCTGACTGTGCCCATGAGACTTCCACAACGTCTGTGTGATTTTTGAGCAGAGCCCAGAACTGCGACCTGCTGAAGATTACGAGGAGGAGAGAGAGAGAGCGAGAGAGAGAGAGACACAGAGAATGCTCCCCGGATTCTTCTCGACTTGAGGAGAGGTGCCCCTGATTTTGGTCTGACTCCTGGCAGGTTGAGAGGTATGCCTTTTAGCCAAGTTCAGTTATTTGGGGCTTCAAATTTAGGATATAATGGGCTGTAGTACATATAGTTGTACTGAAGTTCAGCAATTTTATACTGATTTACAGGCAGCCTTACTCCAGCGCTGCCAGCCCTGTAATTAAATGTCCATTCCTTCCTCCTTCCTCCTCCTCCTATTTTTTCTGTCATTTTCCCAGATTTCATTTTTGTATTTTTCCCTTGACATTTGTTTCATGTTTTGTTACTTTGTGGATTATTGGGTACTTGCATAAGGTGTTCTATAACATGTTCTAAGATGTCCTGACCATTTTGACTTTAAAGGACAAATAAACAAGGAATAATGGGGGTGAATCAAATCTAAAACACTCCTGTGCATGTGGTCAATAAGGACTGCTGATTTTCATAATGATAGTATTTACCAGTAAATTAATGATTTCTCCTGGTTTTGGCAGCAATGAAAAGTTCCCCAGAATGTAAACAAAACCATCAATTTTCTCAGATTCCGAGCTGCAGCTTGGCTCACAAAATGGCAAGGATGTGCTTACGTGATGACATCATCTGAGCGACTCCGATCTGATTCTTCCATTAAAACCTATGGGCACTATTTTTAAATGTTGTATACTGGCTCTATAGGTGACTATCGGCAAATGTATTGATACTTAGCTTGTGCACCAGACTCTCCGATTTTTATTTATTTATTTAAAATTGATAACCGGGAAAGGCACACTGAGCCAAAGCTCGTTTCCAGGTGTGACCCGGGTACAGAGCGTACACAGAAATGAGAAGAGTTACACAAAGTAATTTCAAAAAGACACAGTATACACAACCATATTTCATATAGTACACAAAATTAGTGTATCGCCTATTTGAACTGACTGTAGTCTATTTAGGAGGTATGAGCAGAACCAGTCAACAGCAGGTTGGGCTATGCCAAAGGAGCCGAGTTTACAGAGTAGCAGTGGGAGGGAGATGGAGTTAAAGGCTTTAGCCAGGTTGATAAAGATGGCGACAGAGGTTTGCCTATGATCCATGGCCGAGAGTATGGAGTCGGTGACGCTCAGTAGAGAGGTGATGGTGGAGTGGTGCTTTCTGAATCCTGACTGCACGGGTGAGAGGGAGTTGTTGGAGGAGAGAAAGTCTGACAGCTTGGACAGTATGAGGGATTCCAGGGCCTTTGCAAGGGAGGGGAAGAGCGAGATGGGCCTGAAGTTCCCAGGTAAAGAGGGACCTCCACCTCTGTGCAGAGGGATGATCTTGGCCAGTTTCCAGGCTGCTGGAACAGTGGCTGTTAAACCACAGTAAAGAAGGCCATTTTAATGAACAAAACATTCTTCTGATTTCCCCTTTTAAAGTCACATGTGTCTACTGTCATTTCTAGTTTCATACTGCTGTGTAACTTCAGGTGTGTAACATGTTAAGGGGAGACATTTGAACATCACACACTCAAGCGGCACTACTAACTCCAACCAAGTATGATAAATGGCAGAGACCCTACATTTCTGTTAAACCACAGTAAAGAAGGCCATCATTTGATATAAGTACTGTAAATTAAATGGAAGGGCATTGTTAGGCATGACTTGAAATTAAGTTTGTGAAACCCTTGTTAGTGAGCGAGCTTGTACCATAACTATGGGACAGCCTTATCCAGCAATGACAGTGAATCATCACACAACTCCAAACAAATAATATATATATTATACAGAATTGTACACTGTATGACATTATATTACTGACATGTGACTACGGAGTAGGATGTAAATTCAGATTGGCTCACTGGTTATAATGCAGCAGAAAAAAGGTTGCATCTATATTTTGTCATTATTTTGATCGATATATGCTTTGTACATTGCTACAGCATAAGGATTTGCAGAGAGACGGCTAACAAACTCAAAACATTACCAAAATCAGAAGACAGATCTTATATGCAAGTAAATATGTTCCAGCAAGCCCTGGTTGTTCCTGACTGTAGGTACATACGTTTTTTGAATGTATAGAGGAGGTCCAGAGAAGGTGCCGTCTGTTAAATTTATATGCATCTGATATGGAGGTCACTTTCAAAAAAATAAATAAAACTTTCCACAAAAATTCAGCTAGTAGTAGTAGCAGTCTTTATTTGTTTATGGCACCCTTCCCAGAGGCTCTGGCTGCCATTACAAAAATAACACAAAATACACAAGATACATAAATACCTAGATTCTACTCAATAAATACAGATAAAATAATTACAAAATTAATATGCAAAAAGCTAATCAGACTTAGCTAAACCACAAATTCTTGCATAAATAGAACATAAGAAGTAGCCGGCAGATGGGGACCATGTGATCTATCTAGTCTGCCCAAAACTTTCTCCCCCTCCCTGTTTCATTATCCCTTCAGGTGCCTGCATTGCAGAAAAGCAGATTTTATAAAGCAAATTCTGGTACGTTAGAGTACTACAACCTCAAAGTAACCACTTTATTCAGGTACGAAGGGAACACTCATATAGCCATTCAGAATACACAAAATAGTTTGAATTTACCATTAGCAGTTGAGATGTCATCACAACAGTCAATGTTCAGTTGCTGGCTGCACTCAATATAATAACGTGTTCATTATCAAACAAGGAGCTACAACAACAGTATACCAACATAGTAAATACTATGTGTAAAACCCCTAAAAATGAGGGTTCCCAAAAAGACTTCCTTGAGCTTGCCTAAATGCTCACTGGCAGGCTGGTGTTCTGCATTTTAGCAGTTTAAATATGATTACCAGAGCCTGTATAGCCTCTGTGTACTGTCTCTTTAAGAGCTGCCTGATTGCAGCATAAGTAATCTGAGAGGGAGCTCTGTTGAAAGATGAAACTATTTGCTGAAAATCATTTAGAGTGATAATGATAATGTAGTTTGTCTAACATGCTTTCTTTGCAGCAAGGACTGTTTTGTTTGTCTCCACTATCTTGGTCCTGGACTGCAAATTGGACTATCAGTTCTGGTGGGACCTAAAATGTAGCTGGACTACAGGAGCTGTCTGAAGTCAAAATCTGTAGGAATTGTAATTTTGAACTCTTTGCACCCTTTTTGCAACTGAAGGGGGAGCTCTTGCCTTTACTGACAGCCAACTCAGCCAACCAAACCTTTTGGATCTTAGGGAAGTCCCAGGCTGCTTGCAGTTTTCAGTTAGATCTAAGCTGGAAGCTAAAGAAAAAGGAGCTGAAGTGATTCTGAGCAGCAATCCTGAGTGGATTCGCATGGGAGAACTGTGAAAAGGCTAAGTTTTTGGCCTGCATGTCTGCCTGTGGCTCCTGAGAGGGAGAGAAGAGAATTATTTTGGACTAAATCCAAGTTTGTGTGACTAAAGTAAGCTACTGAAGTGGGCCAGGCTCAACCTGAAAAAGACTGAAGATTTTGCTGAATGCGATCGGCTGTCAGGAGTTCCAGCTACCACTAAGCTCCCGGTGTGTGCAGAGACTTTGCGACTGTGACCGGGGAGCGTTTTGCCTGGTACAGTAGAATTCCCTTACATGTAAATGTGCTATGAGCTGCTAGTGGGTCGTGAGTTAGTTCCCCACTGTGTGAACTGTGTTCTGCTTGCTGGAAGCTGTATCCAGCCCAAAACGGACTGCATCCGAATTTGTCTCCAAGCGGTCTGGGCCTTGCCAGATTGGCCCAGCCAGACTACCCACTGCACAGAGAAGCCATCGACAAGAGACCTGCCTGGGGATCAGCCCCCTGCTCCACGCTTGAACAGGAACGACACCTCTGTGACTCATGTGGGCCCTGCTTCTCCTGGCATTCCAGATCAACCACCTGCAGTCTCGATTTTCATCCAGCCTGTGTCCAGTCTTTGGTATCGTGAGTAAATACCAGGGTAGCTCCCTGCAACAACAGCTTAATCTGAGTGCGTCATCTGATTGTCTTGTTGTTTCATTTCCTTTTCGAACTGAGCCCTCTGGCTCCAGGTTACAAATACTGTGTACTGTGCATGTTGTGTTTTCCATCACAGGGCCCTAACCAGCTGCGACGCCGGCCAACCCCGGGCAACAGTCCTGGTTAGCCCATCTCTTCTCCACCTGGGTACCCAGAGGTGTCACTGTGTGGGAGGACTCAAAGCACATGCATAACTACTTGATTGATATAACCTTTAAGCTAATCAACCTGATTTTGCCCCTCCCTTGTTCAAGTCCCCTGAATAAATCAGATCCAACTTTTTCTGCATGTAATCTGACTGTGGTTCCAGTTTGTGCTCAAAGTACTGTACTGTTGCTATTTGCTGTGCATAACCTTGTTTTACAGGGGGTCCCCAAGGTCGAGCCAGAGGAACCAGCCCTGGTGGTAAGTGCAAACAGTGTGGGTACTTGTGGTGTTCCAGGGGTATCGTGAAAGTGATTATTGTACAGTGTTTAGGCCACTAGAGGGGAAAGAGGGGGGTTACAGTGTCCCGGAGGGCTATGCCCAGGTTAGCTTGACCACTACCAACCCTGATCTCCGGGTGGAGGCACCCGTTTCAGAACTCAGGCCCCTTAACCTGCTACTAGCCAAGCAGGCAGGGGTAGTAGCCCTTGGGATAGCGCCACCTAGGGGTTACATATGTAAGTAATTCACTTCAGCACATGCTTTGTTTACATGCCTGAATAGATGGAATGCACAAATGAGCATGTCACATGATGACCCGCATCCATTCTGAAGAGCTTGTGCATAAATTAGAATACTAAGGATCACTACTCAAAACAGTGTACAGTTTGAATGTAAAAGGCACAATAAATTAAGAGACAAATCACTGCTGAAAATATGATTGTAATAGCCATCATGACATATACACACAGTATAATACACATAGTCATTCCGGTTCTCTTTAATGAAAATGTATTTAAAACTAACCTGTCCGGTTGTTTTTGTGCGGGGGGGGGTGACTTCTCCTGAACACACCCATATCTGATTCAAATGTATGTGAATTTATGACCTTCAAGAACATATTTACACAGTTTAGGTCTGCCTCTACCTATGTACTGTAACTGTTTTTTTCACTGTTTCTCTCTGTTTATATAGTATTACTGCCGCTCATCCTGTTTGTTTTTTTATCCGTCTTTCCCCATATCCATAATACAGAATATTTGGCATGGAATGCAGGGATTCAAAATGCTGCACAATTCCATTGACAGTATGTTCCTCGCCCAACATACTGTATACACATACCAAAGGCCTCATGTGGAGCCTGAGCCTCAATTTTCTATCTGTCAGGGTAATTAAGTAGCAGAGATTTCACAGAGAAGCAGGTAAAGATAGGAGGATTTTTCACTGTCAGCAAAGAAACACAAGTAATGCAAACTATGACCAGAAGTTAATGGTTCTTGTTTGTTTATGAGTGTAAGGAGAGTGTGATGATAATGGAAACAACATTTAACTAACCTTTTTTGTTTCTTCTTTAAGGTAGTTTTATTTTTAGGGGTAAAGGTAGCAGCCATATTTGTGATGGAAGGTCTGTTCTTGTAGGAGGATTGATTTGTTCGTTGTGTGATCTGGCTACTAACAAATCTGGTCACATTTAAGACAAGAATGACCAAGCACGATGCTGTAATAATGCAGAATCACCTGACTGATTTCACCCAATGAAATCTCTTTGATCTTTAGACCCACTTTATGAAAGTGGCTAGATTGTGTTGGGAGTGTTCCCAAATCCAGGAAAGATGTAATGGGAATTGATCAAGGACAGTAAACAAACATGTTTTTGTGTGGTAACATTAGTATGATGGGCAGTCTGTTTTTCACTTTTAAAAGGAAAAAAGTAATAAGACTCAAACTAGCAGCTATATCAACAATCATTACAGAATGTGACCAATTACGATATGTGCATTTTAAACTACAGGCACTATGAGGCCTAAGGGGGAATATTTATTTATTTCAAATGTTTTCCCATGAAAGACATACTGAGTTGGTAACAGCTCATTTCCAGATGCATTCTGGAGGGGGAGGGAGAAGTTTGCCAGCCTCCCTTTAATGGTACACAATCAACACACAAAACAAAATATACACATTATAATACAAATGTTATGGCTCTTGACACATTGTTTAACAGTTACCTTTTGAGATGGATTCCTGATATCTGCTAGCACAGCACACTAGCATTTTATCAGGCAGCCCATTAAATGTCCTATTTGTACATTGCATGGTATGATTTCATTTTCTGATGAGGTCGCAAATGGCAAAAAGAATACGTCATTGTTACATAGTTACACAGTAGTTGGCAGAAAAGGACCTCCTGGTCCATCTAGTCTGCCCTGTTTCGATTAGCTCCTACTTCCTTAATATAGGTCCTGTTAGATCCGTGTCTATACTTCCCCTCTGTTCTATTCTCACTAATCCCCTGTGACTGTCCCATGCATGTTTGAAAGTGTTCACAGTGTCTACTCCCACCACATCCTCTGGTAGCCTGTTACATGATTCAACTAATCCTTCTGTGAAGTATTTTCTCACATTGCCTCTAAGACTCCCCCTTCCAGCCTCATCTCATGATCCTTCATCCTAGTGCTCTTCTTTTTCTGCAAAAAGCTGCCTTCCTCTTCATTATTAATCCCTCTGACATATTTGAATGTCTCTATCATGTACCCCCACTCCCTTCTTACCTCCAGTGAGTACATGTTTAACTCTCTGAGCCTGTCCTCAAAGATTTTCTGATGCATTCCCTGGACCATTTTGGTAGCCCTTCTCTGCTCTGCCTCCACTTGGTTGATGTCCCTTCTGAGATGGGGCCTCCAGAACAGGACACAGTACTCTAGGTGAGGCCTCACCAATGATCTATAGAGGGGTAAGATTACCTCCAGATTTCCACTTGTTATTCCTCTCCCAATGCAGCCCATTGTCCTGCTTCCCTTACCCACAATGCCTTCCCACTTTGAGGTCATCTGTTATGATGACTCCTAGGTTCCTTTCCTGCTGAGTTGTTGACACCTCCTCACCTCCTAGTTGGAATGTTACCCTTGGGTTCTTCCTCCCCATATGCATGCCTTTACACTTTTCTGGCATCAAATCCAAGCTGCCAGACCCTTGACCATTCCTCCAGTTTTTTTAAGTCTCCTCTCACTCTGTCCACTCCCTCCTGGGTGTTGACTCTGTTGCAGATCTTTGTATCACCTTTCCTTTCTATAACAGACTTCAGAGGTGGAAAGAGATGTACTCAATTATAGAAGAAAAGATGACAAAGTTGGGGAATCTAGTAAACAATGGGATGAATGATTACCAACCTTCACTGGCTATTTACATCCCGAGGTAATTCATTTTAAGAAAATATTTACTCAGTTTCCCAGTCTAGCTGAAAACAGCTCTATTACTTCAACTAGGTGTGCAGGGATGAATTACACTCCCCCACCTTATCATTTGCTCGTGACGAGGTAGAGGCAGCCATCCTATCTCTTAAAAAAAAAAAGCACCAGGTCCAGACCTAATACCTGCTGAGGTCTATAAGGAACATGTTGATTTCTGGCTGCCTACTCTTACTACTTTTCTTAATATGTCTGGTTCATAAATACCTGTGTCTTGGACAAAAATATTATTGTCCCCCTCCATAAAAAGGGATCAGTTTATGACCCCTCTAATTTTCACCCAGTTAGTCTCCTGGATGTGAGTTCCAAGATGTTTTCAAAATTATTATTAGAAAGACTCACTCTCTGGTTAGAACACAGATCTCCACTATCATTTGCCCAAACTGGTTTTAGAAATGGATATTCAGCTACAGACAATATTTATTGTCTTTCACATATTCTGAAAAAATACACTCAGGTTAGAAAAATGAAAATCTATGCCTTATTTGTGGACTTCACGTCTGCTTTTGACTCCATTGATAGAGACATCTTATGGAATATGTTACTCTGAAAGGGCATAGACTTTGCATTGTTGTTACCTACCTATCTATCTATCTTTATTCTAACACTTCAATGGCTATCAGATTTGATAATAAAGGAAATTTAACAGACCATCGGGAGGTTAAACAGGGTTGCCTGTTGGCACCTATGCTTTTCAATATCTACATCAATTCATTATTGACAGCCACTGATTTTAATAATACTGACTCTCCAAATATTAATGAATATATATATGTGGTCTGCTAGCTTACATGGATGATATGGCGCTTTTATCTCTATTGTACACTGGCATGCAAAGAAAGTTTGACAAACCTTTGGAGATATGTAATCAGCCACAGCTAAAAATTAATTTCAATAAAACTAAAATAGTATTATTTTCTAAAAATACAGTCACACATAACAAATATGCTTTCTGCTTGGGCAATGATAGAATAGAGATTGTCAAAGAGTATATCTATTTGGGAATAAAATTCACTTCAAATTTTGCCTGGAACTCACATCGAGGAGATGAAATCATAAAAGCTAAAAGAGTGGCTAAAGCAAAACTCAATTTTTTTAAATTAAAGTATGGTGGGACTACCCTAGCCCAGCTTTAAAAGCAGGGGAATCAAAATTAGATCAGGATTGCTTTACAGTGTAGAAGTATTGGGTGGGTCAAATCAGACCCTTCACTAGAAGTGCCAATACTATATTTTTACAAATCACTTCTGAGAGTTCCTCTCAGCTTCCTCTGCAATGGTCAGAGCAGCACTGGGGAAAGTCTCTTTAGACGCCTCTGCAAAATATAGGCATATAACATACTGGTTAAGAATTATAAATAATAGTCACAATCAGTTACACAGGGAATGTCTGACTGAAAAGATTACCCTAAATGGCATAAAGCAGGCATAAAAACAGAATGGTTGAACTCTCTTTTGGTAGCATTCAAAAAAATAAATCTATTATATTTATGGTCTGATTTTGAAAGTGGCATTGGTATCTGTTTACAATATAATAATGTCACTAAAAAACATCTGCATGAATCATATAAAAATTCAGACATGCAAACATTTAGAGCTCAAAAATGCGTGCCTTGGTATAGAGATAACAAGATGGCGCATACCACTGAAGAATACTTAATAATGCTTCTGCTCCCTGAACAAAGGAGAATAATGACTTGGGCAGATTTGGCTTAATTAATTTGAAATACACATATTATAATAAAATGTCCACTTTAGAAGGTAAATCATATAGTAACATATGTTTGTGTAATAGGGGGATGGAGGAAACATTGTTTCACATCATCAAAATCTGCCCATTATACAATAAACTAAGAGGTCAATTTATGAAAGAATTTCTTATAAGGTATGCCAATCACTCTTACGATGCATTATTTATTTTACTTCATCCTAAGTTCCCAGAAGATGTTGTTATGATTGCAAATTTTTTAGCCACAGCAATGAAA
The DNA here is from genome assembly GCA_016271365.2 of Neoceratodus forsteri. NCBI lineage: Eukaryota > Metazoa > Chordata > Ceratodontiformes > Ceratodontidae > Neoceratodus > Neoceratodus forsteri. The sequence goes on along the minus strand of CM057455.1, from coordinate 1,364,588,381 downwards.
ATAAAAAAGAACAGATTCAGGGTGCTCAAAGTTTGATTGTAAAATTAATTTAACAATTTCTATTTGGGCTATCCCAGACTTTTTATGGATCCTTTGAATATATGGTGGTAATTGTCTAGAAATCAAACAACATATACAGTATATGTATTGATTACAGATTGTATTAATGTTTGCAAGCCAGGAAATTACAGGCCAGTAAGCCTCATGTCGGTGGTGGGCAAGGTGATGGAGGGCATCTTAAAAGAGAGGCTGGAGGGGTTTCTGAGGGCATGGGGACACCTAGATGATTGACAGCATGGCTTTTTTAAGGGCAGATCATGTCAGACCAACTTGGTGGAGTTCTATGATTGGGTGATGAGGGTACTGGATCTGGGCAGGCCAGTGGATGTCCTCTTTCTGGACTTCAGCAGGGCGTTTGACTCGGTGCCACATTCAGCGCTGCTGCAGAAGCTGGGGGAGATTGGGGTGGGGACACGGATGGTCAGGTGGATAGGAAACTGGCTAGCAACTCATTTTCAGAGGGTGATGATTCAGGGTGAAGTTTCGTCTCCCTGGGGAGTTATTAGCAGGGTCCCACAGGGATCGGTGCTGGGCCCACTCCTGTTCAACATTTTTATCTCTGACATTAGAAGGGGTATCAGGAGTGAGAAGAGCCTATTTGCCGATGACTCAAAGCTGGGGTCAGTGGTGGATGGGCAGGAAGGGGGTTAGCCCTCCAGAGGGACCTAGAGATGCTGAAGGGGTGGTCGCGTATCTGGAAGTTAAAGTTTAATACTGGGAAGTGCAGGGTCCTGCACCTGGGGGCCAGAAATCTAGCTCATGTATATACCTTGGGTGGTGAGATACTGCAGGTCTGAAGGGGGGGAGAAGGACCTCGGGGTGGTGGTGGATGCCAAAATGAACAACTCAGAGCAGTGTAGGAGGGCTGCAGCCCAGGCAAATAAAATGACTGGGTGCATAGCCAGGGGGATTACCTGAAGGAGCCAAGAGGTACTCCTTCCGCTGTACAACTGCCTGGTTAGACCACACCTTGAGTACTGTGTGCAGTTTTGGCATCCTTACTTAAAGAGGGACATTGTTCATCTGGAGAGGGTCCAGAGGTGGTCGACCAAGATGATACAGGGCCTCGGGCACAAGCCCTATGGGGAGAGACTTGGGGAGCTTGACTTGTACTCTCTGGAGGAGAGGAGGGACAGAGGGGACATGATCGAGGTCTTTAAATATCTCACGGGGATAAACAGGGTAAGCCAGGAAGGGGTGCTTCAGCTGAGGGAAGTGGGGACCACCAGGGGACACTCGATGAGGCTGGCTGGGGGAGACTAAGGGGGGAGACAAGGAGATGTTAATTCATTGAGAGGGTGGTGGATCCCTGGAATGCGCTGCCCATGGAACTGCTGGTGGTTAAAACTGTGGAGGGGTTCAAGAGAGGGTGGGATAGGTATAGGGGGAGGCTGCATCTCAGTACCCCCCCGGGGATGGGAGTGAGGGACCCTGTGAGGTGGGGGGGACGTATCAGTGCCCTGTATGGGCACTGATCACAGAGCAGACTCAATAGACCAGAGGGCCTATTCTGCTGGCTTCTTAGTATGTTAGTATAGAAATAATATTGTCAAATTAAGATACACATACAGATCAAGAAGTGGAATATTAGTATTTTACTTGAAATACCTTGAACTTGCTCACTTTTTAATGTTTACAATGATGTGTTTTTAAATGTTATACTTTTTTGTAAAGTCCATGGTGCAAAATATCACCATGGTCGATCGATAAACTTGAAATGAAATGAAAAAATCTTTGTGCCATCTACAAATAGGCATACTTTACATTCTAGTCCATCTGCTATGTCTCTAATGAAGACATTGAACAGCAATGGCCCCAGGACTGACCTCTGTGGTACCCCACTTGCCACCTCTCCCTCCTCTGATCGCTCGCATTTACTACTACCCGCTGGCTCCTGTTACTAAGCCACTTCTGCACCCATTTTACCACTTTTCTCCCCACCCCTAGACTGGTTAATTTATCTCCTGTGTGGGACAGTGTCAGATGCCTTCTTGAAATCCAGGTAGGCCACATCCACTGCTCCCCCTTGTCCATGACTCATGTCACCCAGTTGAAGAACTCAATTGAGTTAGTTTGGCATGATCTCCCACCAGTGAAGCCATGCTGTCTTGGATCCTGCAACTTATTGCTGGTCAGGTACTCCACCATCCTTTCCTTTATTACGTTTCCATTACCTTTCCCACCATCGATGTCAGACTCACTGGCATGTAGATTCCTGCCTCCTCCCTGTTTCCACTTTTGTAGATCAGTACCACATCTGCCCTCCTCCAATCCACTGGTGTTGCCCGTTTTCAAGGACTGACTGAACAGGGCTGCTAGGGGAGCAGCCAGTTTCTCCTTTAGTTCTTTAAGTATCCTTGGGTGCACCCCATTGTGGCCCACGGCCTTTTCCACCCTTAATTTTTCCAGTTCCTTGAGTATTCGCTCTTCCATAAAGGGGCTTGTGTCTACCCCACCCCACCAGGTAGCCCATATTCCTTCATCTGTGGACCATTTCCTTCCCCGTCTACCATGAATCCTGAACAAAAATATTTGTTCGGTATGTCTGCCTTCTTCTGGTCCTCCTCCTCACCACTGTCCCCCCCCCCCCAATTCTCACTATTCCTGCCTTGTTCTTCCTCCTTTCACTGATGTATCAGAAAAATTTATTGTCCCCCTGCTTTACAGTTCTCGCTAAGTTCTTCTCTGTGAATGCTTTAGCTTCCCTACTCTCTTTTGCTGCTTCTTTTCTTTCATTCCTGTACTCCTCATTATCCTGTTCCCCCTGTGTTGTTTTGTATCTTTTAAATTATAATCTTTTTGCCCTTACAGCTTCTGCTACTTTCTGTGAAAACCAAAGTGGTCTCCTCCTCCTCCTTTTGTTCTTAGATACTTATTTTATGCAAAGACTTACAGCATCCTCTAAGGCCTTTTTTATTCTTTCCCACCTTTTCTCTACCCCCTCCCCAGTTTGTATGTTTTCCAGTGCCCTGCAAACCACCTCTCCCATTTTCCTAAAGTCTACTCTCCTGAAATCTAGGACCTTTGTTTTGGTGAGAAATGCTTCTTGCCCTATTCTTACCTTGAAGTATACTGTTTTGTGATCACTAGTACTAAGGTGATCCCCCATTGTGACTCTGGTTACACTGACCCTGTTTGACAGTACCAGGTCCAGTATAGCTCCCCTCCTGTGTAGGTTCCTCTACAAACTGTCTTAGCAATGCCCCTTGCAGCTGTTCCAGGACCTCCCTACTCCTAGTAGTTGATGCCACTGGGACACTCCAATCCACATCAGGCATGTTGAAATCCCCCATCAGTACTACCTCCCCCCTGTTGGTCATCTCCCTGACTGCCTTCATCATTTCTCTATCCCCTTCCTTCTTTTGTGCAGGTGGTATGTATATAACCCCTGCTCATATTATGGCCTCTTTGTTCATCTCTAGTGCTATCCATAACATTTCCTCTTCCCCTCCTTCCCTTGGTCTCTCAGTGGCTTTAATAGTGTCCTTAACGCACAGTGCCACCACTCCTCCTTTTCTTCCCTCTCTGTCCCTCCTAAACAATGCGTAGCCTGGTATTGCCACTTCCCATTTGATGTTCTCATTGAACCATGTCTCTGTTACTGCCACCAAGTCCAGATCTCCCTCCACCATGATGGCTTCCAGTTCTGCAACTTTATTGCCAAAGCTCCTGGCACCACTATGAACATATCATGTTTCCTTTTTCACAGTGCTGAAATTATGCACTTAAATAACACGCCACTGGGCATCAGAAACTGCCTGACTTGGTATGGTAAGATAGTACGGGTTACCACCAGACACCAGGCATTCAAGACATGGGACAAGATGATGGAGGGGTTCTGCTGGACAGAAAGGACTGCTTTGTATGGGACTGGGAGAGGTTGTGCTCCCTCCCTCTCTAAAGTGACTCTGCTTCACTTCGGCACCAACTAGGACAGTATGATGGAAGGGGTGCCACTAAACAACATGTAGTGCTTGGTATAGCACAGGGAGGGGGTACCAGTGGAGACAACAAAATACTCTGCACAGGATGTATGGGGTGTGCTACGGGACACCAGGGAATGCATGGTATCGGACAGGGTGAGGGATGAAAGTGTGTATACTAGGGAGTGCTTAGCATGAGGGAGGGGGGTACAACTGGATGTATCTAAACAGGAAACAGAGAGCACTCCAGATGGAGGAGAAAAATAACCAATTAGCCAAGCATCAAGTCATTAAAGGCAGCTCTCAGTCCATAACGTACTATGAAAGATCTCATTTGACTAATGCAATCCAAATGTTGTCAGTCTATAAAGGCATGAGAACATGTTGCCATATCAAGAGCAAATGCCAGTGCAACACAGAATCAAACATTTAGACAAGACACCCAAAACAATCATTTATCTTCTGCTCCCAAATGCTCCACTGAACGCCAGGCTGGGAGTGCTTTATGCAGGGTGGAGCAAGGAAGGTGGACTGTTACTGGACACTAGGGTGTGTTTGACACAAAAAGACTGGCATTGTCATCACAAATTAGTTTACATCTGTTAATATTACTTTAAAAAAAAGGTGGACAATTGCAAGACACAACATTTAAGTACCAATTAGGATAAAAGCAATACGCCACAAAAGAAGGCAAATATGAAAGGACATATGCCATTAGAACACTGTGAATCTTATTGAGTTGCAAACCAGCATGTTAGCTGGGGCAACCTCCATCTGCATTCACTAGCATATGCCAACGTGTTTTTCATGGTAACTGGGTAGCAGGTAGGACTCTCCCCCTGCAATTAAACAGGAGCTTAGTGACTAGCACAAAAATGTGGTGGCACACTGGGGTAACAGTTTGCCCTGTTTTGTGCCAGTACCCATTGTTACTATTACCAAGACTAGTGTTTCCAATGTATTTTGTTCAGATGATTTCTCATAAAGAGGTGTTCTGATTGAAAAATAAGGCACTGGGAAATTGTTCCCATGCTCACAAGTATTGTAATCCATAATTGCTGTGTTTCATCAAGACTACAAAAGGAGTAGATAATGGTTCTGGCAGAAGAATTTCTGATGTATCCTAAAAGGATTAGTTATGTTCTCTTCCAAGGTTCTGTAGCTCCAATTCTCTACTGCTTACATGCTGATTTTTCTGTGCAGGTCACAAAAATGTTAGATTACAAAATGCATCATAGTGTGATTCTCTTGTTGAGCCAATTTGTGTTCATCCATTTCAGGAGAACAGCATGGTTTTGGCAAAGAAAACCAAGATCCCACATGCTGGTTTAAAAGGAACTCACTGGATGTTTTCTCTGTTGTCAATTGCTGAGAATGTTTGTAATTTTTATACTAACACAGGCAATTAACTAAGCCATGCTGTAAAGTAGTTTCCAGATGATTTGTTTTTCATTATGTGCTACTTCAGAGTTTTACCATCCTGCATCCCATTTATACAGCAAACAACGGAAAACAGATTTAGTATGCTTAACTATATTCACTACCCAAAATTATTTTTTTTAATTTTCAGAGATAAATTGCAGACTATTGTCCAAGACAAGTTACAATTTGCCAGGCTACTGTGTAAACAACTCCTATCCAGCATTAGGTCAGGCACAGAACTTGTCAGGTAAATGACCACACAACTATCTGCCATTAAATTCTATTTCTATGTTTCTAAAAGAATTTCCGCAGGTGGCTAACAAATAGCACTACTATAGATTCCAGTAAACTACTATCATTTGGGTAGCTGTCACAGACATCACTGGCATAACGTTTGGTCAACTTAAAGAGCAACTCCTTTCATAAATGTATGGTAATGCTTCAGATCTTAAAGTTCAAAGAATACATTTTTTACTTCTATTTTTTTTCCTTTTCAGTGTTTATACCAAATCTTGGTAGCCTGTCTAAAATGTATGTTGCTGCTCTCTACTGAACTCAAAGTGCCTTTGTCTATGACATCATAGTGCTCACCATGACAACAGCCTGTGATGTCACAAACCGCAACTGCAATGTACTGAAGGTCAAGGACTGTCAGAGTCTTTTTGAAATGCACAGTGAAATGAGTACTGCATTACCTAAAATATGTAATGGACCTTTATGAAATGGGTTCAGTTTTTTAGAAACCTGATTGGTTGCTAGTCATGCGCTGAAAGTGTCTAGTGCATGGCAAACAACTAGTCTAGGTAAGCCTCATCCAAAACTGGCACCAGATATCATCACCCATGTGGAATACTCGCACTGCCAAACACAGCCATCATTGACCGCCACCACAGAATGAGAAACTGCATATCAAAAATGTCCCTCAGTGAAGATCGGTTAATTTGTTTTCACCCTAAATGAAGAAAGTCTGCCACAAGAAATAAATATTCAGGCAGAATCAACAAAACAGGAGCTGTGGATTGAAGCTGCTGATGTCTAAACCACTGAGGAAACCACCACACCTCACCCATTCTCTCTTCCTACAACTCGCTGCCCACTATCGTGCTCCCACCAACTCACTCCTTTGGCACAGTCACTAACCTGGTTTTATTTACGTGCAGGTTCTGACTGTTTCTTTTAGTCAGTCATGAATGCTGTGCTGAGGCTGCTCCCTCCGTAGTTCCACAACTCCTCCCCGAGTACTACACACATCAGTGGCATCTCCTCACTCATGCTGCATACTACAGAAGTGTAAATAGAATTAAAAAAAAATAAATAAATAAAAAACCAAGCATATTTATTGCCATCTTCACACACTGGATTTCAAAATGTGAAAAAAGTATGTGTGTGTGTGTATGTGTGGGGGCAGACGAAGTAGTGTCATAGCAGCTAGTTCGACAAACCTGCAACTATGAATGGCACATAGGGACAAAACTCCTTAACGCAAAAAGAAAAACACAGTAACTGATGCGGGTGGAGGAACTATTTCATTTCAAATCAAGAAAAACATACATTTTTCTACTTAGTCCTTTGAATTTTAATTTTCTCACACATGAATACCTAAGGTGCCCATTTCATAAGCACAATGAGACACTCTGGGGGTGTGCGCTAGACACTTCTAGTGCACAGCCAGGAGATAAAGGTACTCTGCCTATGACCTCATGCCTTACTACGCCCATGGCCATATGCTAGAAGTATCTAGCACACACCCCATCATGTTTTATGCTTACATAACAGGAAGAAGTAAAGAAAACCTAGAAAACACTAACATTAAAGAGCATGGGCCGGATTTTCAAAGGGTGGCGCAGGGCTTGCATCAAGCCCTTTACCACAACATTTATAGCGGTATGCCAAATGCTTTTGCTGCAACCGCATCCGATTTCAGGAAGTCAGACACAGTTGCAATAGTTTACCTGATTTATGACAGCTAGCACCAAATTTCTGGTGCGAGCACTGTAAAAAGAGTATCTGGGACTGACGCAAGCTAGACCACAAAAAGGTGGTCCAACTTGTGGCAACTGTGGCACAGGACAAAACATCCCAATAGACTGCCACAAGCCCAGTGCACCATGTCTGTGGCGCACCTGGAGCTTGCGGAAATCCGCCCTCTTTGAAAATTCAAACCCTTATGTTCACTTCTAAGAAACAGATAGACTACTTTATGTTTATTTATTTATTTGTAACAGAGGAATTACAACCCTTTGAGTCATAGACTCATTTCCAAAGGCTCCACGTCAAATATGATGATACAGACAACCACAGTCCAGTTTAACAATGGTGCGGAGTCATATAAGTGTGGATGTGCAAGTAGCAAGTTGGAGAAGAGTGTGAATTAAACATACATACATAGGGTAATTGCTTGTACAAGTGGCCTCAAACATAGGGTAACTGCCTATACAGCTGGTAGCTAAACAGAGGCTGCCTCACATGCACACAGATATTACAAACTGTGTAATGTACATATATAGGGTAACTGCCTATACAAGAGGTAGCTAACATAACTCAGCAATACAGGTTACAGTAAGATTGCAGGGTGCTGCCTCCTGGGATGCTTTGCAGGGTGCTTCTTCCAGGGAGGCATTGTCAAGTTCCTATCATAGGAGTGACAGAGAGTTAGTTAAGTTAACAAAGAGTTTGCTAAGTAGGCCTAGGGCACATGGGCCTCAGAGGCACTGGAATGCGAGCTGCCTTGATTGAGACATTGTCAAAGGCCTGGGATGGCCTAGAATGATGTATCAGGGCTTAGGGTGGGGATTAGTGGTCACACTGGCAGTTACGTAATGATAAAATATGTGTTTTCAGAGCTGCCTTAAAAGGACCTAGTTTGGAGATGGCAGTGATAGCGGGAGGGGAGGGCATTATATCATGATGGAGCTCTGAAGGGAAAGGATCTTTGTGCTAGACTGGTCCTGACTCTGGGGACCTTCCAGATAGTTCTGGTGGCACAGCGAGTGACCACAGAGAGGGTGGCTGATTGAAGGGAGGCCGTGACACCTGCTGGGGTTAAGCCCAGGTCAATTTTCTTAGTGAGGAGACAGATTTGATACTGCAGCCTTTCCTCTAGCATGAGAACATTGGTGAGTGCATATAGGGTGCAGGTGTGCATTCACTTGTCTGCACCAGAGATGAGTTGGCATGCCTTATTGATAGCTAGTTGGATTTGGTGGAGCGCAGTTGGGTCTGAGGCAGCATATATCGTGAGTCCATAGTCCACAGGTGACAGGACTGAGGACATTACAGCCAGGTGAAGGATTTCAGGTGGTAGGCAGTCTTTTTACCTGTATAGGAGACCAATTCCGGTGTTCGTGGCTGAAGAGAGTACTTTGATGTGCTCATGGAATGAGAGGGTAGTGTCAAAGGTGACACCCAGGTACTTGTATGTCTGAACCTGCTCCAGAGGGAGAAGCGAACTGGAGAGGATATTAATGAGATAGTTCTTTGCCCTGTTTTGGTGGTGGGCAAAGAGCACAGTTTTGGTCTTTTTAACATTGACAACTAGTCTATGTTCAGCAAACCAGTTTTTTTATCTGTTTGAAGGAGTTTTGCAGAGAGAGTTGGAGTGTAGAGGGGACAGGATCGGAGGCATAAAGAACTGTGTCGTCCACATACAGGAGAATGTTCCCAGAACAGGATTCAGGCAGTGCATTAAGATATATGCTGAAAAGCAGGGGACCTAGTATGGATCCCTGAGGGATGCCTGAGCACACTGGTAGCGTGGTGGGTAGGGTATTGTTAATTTTAACACACTGGGTTCTAGCGGAAAGGTAGCTGGAGAACCAGGAGAGGGGTCCCTGGGAGACTCCGATGCATTGTAGAGTGTTCAGCAGGAGGGGGTGGAGACCGTGTCAAAAGCCTTAGAGAGGTCTATGAACACAGCCCCCACAAGGTGTCCTTTGTCCAGTGCAGAGTGTAGTGAGTTAGAGAATTCTGTAAGGGTGGTGGTAGTGCTGTGATCTGCTCTGAAACTGTGCTGTTCCCTGCATAATAGGCTGTGGGTGAGGAGGTATTCAGTGAGCTGGTCAGCCAGAATTTTCTCAAGGGCTTTAGAGAGTGGGTGAAGAATACAGATGGGCCGGTAGCTGTTTGGGGAAGAGCAGTCACCGCTTTTTAGTATAGGGGTTATGATTGCTGTTTTCCAGGAGGTCGGGAACTGGCCTAGACACAGGGACTGGTTTAGTAGGTCTGTGAGTGAAGAGAGGACAGGGTCAAGTACGAGGTATAGTATTCACATATTGAAGGCATCCTTGCAGTAATTGGAGCCACTGAGTGCTTTGGACAGGTAGGCTTTGGCTTCAAACAGGGTAATGACCCTGAGATAGAAGGAGGGGGTCACTGGGGATTTGGAACTGGGATGGGCTGTATCGGGTCAAAAGAGTCACTAGGAAGAACTAAGCTGAGGTCAGAGAAGGTGGAGTCGAGGCAATCAGCGATGCACAGTGGGTCAATGGTGGTTGTGCCATTAAGGCTGAGCTGGGATGGTGGTGGGGAGTGAGGTTTCCCATTAAGGTCCTTAATGTTATCCCAGAATTTTCAGTAGCTTCCCCAGGAGGTGGCCAGGGTGGTTCTATAGTGGTCTGCTTTGGCCTAGCATATTGCCCATGTGCACTTATTGAGGGAGGCCGTGTTGTAAGCTTGCCTATCCACCTGTAAGCCAGAGGCAGTGGCACAGTGCCATAGATTGTCTCTTAGCTTGAGATACTGAAGCAGCGCAGGGGTTTTCCAAGGAGCATTTTGCTTCTTAGAGATTGATTTGACGATGGGTGCAAAAGCATCACAGGCATTGTTAAAAGTGCAGGTGAAGTAGGCCAGGGCGTCATCAATGTGCAGGGCCTCAGAAATGGGGGACCAGTCACAGTTTGATAGATGCGGTTTGAGCTTGGTGAGACTTCCCGGCCTTAATCGGTGACAGAAGGTGTTAGGTGGCGGTTTTGGTAGACGACAGGATCAGCTGAACAGGATTGGGGAGTGGTCACTCAGAGAGTTAGGAAGGACCACTAAATCAGCAATACGGTGAGGGCGATTTGTGAGAAGGATGTCTAATAGAGTGTGAGTTCCATTGGAGGGATTAGTCCTTGTGGTTTGGGATACTAGTTGGGACATATCTAGGGCCGCAAAGGTGTTTTTCGCATAGGCTTGCTAGCCAGTTTATATTGAGGTCCCCAACCAGTATCTGCTCCATCTTGTGGGGGAGGTTGGCTAGGCAGTCTGAGAGCAACTGACATGCAGATGGTTGGTTACGAGGGGGAATATAGGTGACCGTGAGAAGTAGAGAGGCACGGTTTGGGTCCAGGGTGAGTTTTATCGAGAGGGCTTGGGCACCATTTTCCAGTGAGGGTGCAGGAAGGGCTAGGTAATGCAGTGCATTGTTTACATAAAGGGCACAGCCACTGCCTCTCTTTCCCTTGTGATCATTCCTTAGGAGGGAGAAACCAGGGATAGAGACAAAGGAGTCCGGAGTCTTTCTGGAAAGCCAGGTTTCTGTTAGATCCAGGATGTCAGGTTGATGTTGCACTAGCCAGCTTTGCAGGTGTGCTGTTTTTTTAGGTAAGCTGCAAATATTCATTGAGGCTATACGCAGCCCTGAGGGTGCCTGTGTCTGGTGATGTGCTGCTGGGCCTGGATTTGGGTGGATGTTTCCTGATGGTAGAAGAAGCAGGTAGATTATTCTAATGAGGGCTACAAGTTGCTGTCTTTTAGTAGGGTAGTGGTGACAGATAGGTTCTGTGGGGGGTGAGCAGGGGATAGGCATGTGGAAAAGGGCTGGGATGGCCTAGTGTAGGAGTGGGCAGGATGGATGTCTAGAGTGGAGTGAGAGGGGGAGTTCAGGGGGTTGGGGACTAAAGGGGTTAACAGGGTGATGGTGGGGGGGTGGGGTGTGTACATCGTATTCAAGCCTGAGGGTACACTGCTTTGTATGGCAAGTACAGATATTAGCAGCAGTATGATTTGCTTGTAGGGGTTGATGTTGTTAGACATCACATTGGAAAGGGGGATAGCCATGTGCGAGTATAAGTTGAACTTACTGCCACCCTCCATTATGGAGGTCACAGTGGCACAGTGGTAGGCTGACTGTCTTTGGTGCTGAAGGTACCAGGTTTAAAACCCCGGGGGGGGGGGATACTATGTTAAGCACCTGATGACAGCCTGGGTTACCATGTGGGGAGTCACCAGAAGGAAGGGTGACTGACAGAACAGGCAGGTTCTGTAGCGACTCCTGGTGGTAGTAGTTGGAAGGGCAGGTAATAGGTCTGTAGGGCTTGCTGAGGTGGCAGGAGTATGTAGGACTGGAGGGGAGAGGAGACTTAGTATAGATAGAGAAAACCTAGAGGGATTAGAGAAGATGAGTGGCTGGATGTGGAGAGGTGGTCTAGAAAGTCAGTGAGGGATTAGAGAAGATGAGTGGCTGGACATAGAGAGGAGAGGTGGTCTAGAAAGTGTAATGTGTTAGTAACTACCTTACACTTTTATACTTAAATATTTGTTTGTGAAATGAAACAAGTGGATTTTACCTTAGCTTTTCACACTGCTAGTCAAAAAGAATTCAATAGAATTCTGGTATTGTGATGTCAGAAACTGCCAACTCCTTAGGAGCCCACAGTATTTTAATTAAGCAATATGACAACATTGTGTGCATAGTGGTGGGATAATGGCACACCTGGTGTGTGTTGTGAGGCATGAGGCATCGCTTAGTGCCTTCAACCACCTGAGAAGTGCCATTGTCCCACCATAACGCACACCCTGGAGTGTCTTATTGCAACTATAAAATGGGTCCAAGATTTTGTTTGGGGGGCGGCAAAAAAATGTATACAAATAAACATTTTTATGACATTTTTTAAAATGTTCATCCACCCCAGCAAAAATAGTCCCAGCACAGACATGCCATCTCAGGTTCAAATATTATGCACAGCAAAATACATTTTCTTTAATTAACCCTGAAACCCTCTATTTTCCCCAACCTACCCCCTTTACCCATGTCCTCACCTTTCTTTCTTCTCTATATGATTCATTCCTTTTTCCCCACCTTGTTTCTTTTCTGTCTTTCCTATATTCAAGAGGTGGAATGTTTGCTATGGATGGAATACAATAATTCAACTCTCTGCTCAGTTCTACTGGCACAATGTTTACTCCCACAATCATACAACAAAAAGCCTCAGATGGAACCAGGGGTTTTGTTTTATCTGTATCAGGTTAAACAGCAGATATTTCCCTGGTACAAAGGTGAGGACAAGAGAGGCATTTTTATGGTCAGCAAAAAACACAAGAATTTAAAATAGGAAGTACTTCATTTTTTATGTTTGCTTGCACACATGTGCAAGAAACATAGTGCCATCATCCGAGATTTCAGAGGTGTGTCACCTCCTCCTCCAATTCAGTCAGTGTTTTGGCAGGCGAGGCCCCTGTAAGCCAATGCATGCTGGAGCTGTCTATGACAAGCTCCAAAATGCAGTGGCATACAGTTGAAAGGGGGAGCTACGCTTGAGTGAGCAGCGATAAGATATTGCCTGCTCATGCGCAGCTCCCCCCACACACACACACACACACAGAAACTCCCTCCCCTCTTTACACACGCATAGCGACGGGTGCCCACCCCTGTCGGCTTGTGCTGCGCTCCCCCAAAGCCTCCCAAATGCCAGCTAATAGCCGACGGGGTGCCCAATCCCCATCGGCTTCAATATCTCTCCTCCCCATACTATTGCCGACGAGGGTGCCCAATCCTCGTCAGCTTCAATGTCTCTCCCTCCCCATACTATCGCCGATGGGGTGCCCAATCCCGTCGGCTTCACTCTCCCCAGTACAAGGTGCCACGCTGGGAGCCCACCCCAGCGTGCAGCAACATCTGCCATGGCCACGGGGTGCCCAATCCCCGTCGGCTGAACCTCCCCACTGCTCCTTGTGCCACGCTGGGAGCCCACCCAGCATGGAAAACGTCCCGCGTCTAATTTTTTTTTTTAAACCTGGAAAATAAAAATGGTCCCACGTAGTCTCCCAGTACACTCTCCCACAACCCGCACTCCACCCACTGCGCACCCTACCTCCCCCACACCCCCAACCCCTCACCCCATACTACCTCCGGACCTCGGCGCGATGATCTTCGGTGGACAGGGAACACGTCTGCACTCTTCAAAGCCGACCACGAACTGAGGAAATGCCGGTAAGCTGTATAATGGGTTAGATAGGGGGGTTTCAACTTTATTGCATATCTCAGGCATTTTTTGGAATTTTGGCACCAAATTTTCAACATGGAGGTTTTTGGACCCCTTCTCATGAATGATGTCACTGTCATGGCATGTTTCAGGCCCGAAGGGTGATTTCGCACAGTGACTGTGCAGTGACTGCGAAATCATCCTTCAGGCCTGAATAACACCATGACAGTCACATCATTCATGAGAAGGGGTCCCCAAAACACCATGTTGAAAATTTGGTGCAAAAATTCCAAAAAATGACTGTTTTATGAGCGTGCGTTGTGCAGTTTCTATGCAGGCTCGTAAGTTCGCGAATTTTCAATATTTTCACTCCAGATTTTCAACATTGCCATTTTACCACACCTTCTTATGAGTAGTACAGCTGTCATTTTTCACATCTCACCCAAAATGTGTTTCCGCCCATGTAGCGCACAATGGCGCAGTCGGTGTGCGAAATCAATGTACGGGACAAATTAAGAAAATCACAGTGACACTGTTCATGAGCAGAGGTCTTAAAGTGGCTATGTTGAAAATTTGGTGAAAAAATTCCTAAAAATGACTGTTTTACAAGTGTGCGTTGCGCAGTTCCTACGCATGCTCGTAAGTTTGCGAACTGTCAATATTTTCACTCCAGATTTTCAACATTGCCATTTTACCACACCTTCTTATGAGCAGTACAACTGTCATTTTTCACGTCTCACCCAAAACGTGTTTCCGCCCATGTAGCGCACAATGGCACAGTTGGTGTGCGAAATCAATGTACGGGACAAATTAAGAAAATCACAGTGACACTATTCATGAGCAGAGGTCTTAAAATGGCTATGTTGAAAATTTGGTGAAAAAATTCCTAAAAATGACCCAAACGCACACCCCAATGCCTGTCACTCTCTGCAGGGTAGTGGTGGGGTTGGCTTCAGTTCAATACTTCACTGCCATTCCTATTATGCAGCTCTGTAACTTCTACACTACCACTGCCAATGCCAGCAAGCAAACATTCGGCATTGACAAATGCTTGTTATTTATGTACATGTGTGCAAGAAGAGAATTGTGAGGTTGAATAACATTTAATTATTATTTTTTAAATTTAAGGCAGTTTCATTTTTATGGCCTAGTTGAAGGTTTTTAGTGAGTAAAGGTGACAGCCATGTTTGTTATGGCAGTCAGGGTTTTGCCATTAGTACTGATTTTAGTGTGACGTGGCTTGATCTTTATCTAGTGCTGTTGTGCAGAGACAATAGCACTACTAAAGATGGCCCTCAGCAAATCAGGTTTCAGGATTTCTAAAACCCACTTTATAATAAGAAACTAACAATGCTTTTCTATCCTTTTCAAAAGAAGTATACACTTTTTTAGCAACAAACTTTGACTTTTATGTGTTTGCATTACTGTGGTCCAGCTGTATGAGTTCACAATTTTTTAAAACAGTAACTGGCTTCTCTTTTCTTCTCCCAACTACAATCTGGTTAGGAAGAAAATATAATCTGCTAAATCACAATAGCTGATCTCAGGTTATGAAAAATCACATTTTTTTATTAAATTTATACTAGTTTCATATAATACAGTTTTACTGCTCCATAAAAATCTTAAAATGATTTGCAGTTACCCATTAAAATAGATTGTCAGCCTTGCCAGTACATATTTTCTGACGTTATAATGCAAGGATTCCATTGGATTCTTTTTTAGTAGTAGTTATCAAATAAAAATACAGTAAAATGATGAAACGGTAAATAAAGAAACGAACAAAAGCACACAAAATGATTACCGAGGTATCTCAAGGCCCCAAACATTCATACATTCTTACTATGTTCATTGAAAATAATTGCTGTAAACATAAAAGTTTTAAACATTTTAATTTCATAGAGATTTGCCCTTTAAATAATCAACATTTTCTTTTTTTTTTTTAATATATTTTATTGGGTTTACTTCACACAAAAAAAAACCAGAATAACAATGGCAAAAGTACATTCCAGCAGCTGTACTGATTATAATTCAGTAAGCAGTAGGAAATGGTTAGTTTACAGACATATTTCTCCAGCTAACAAGATATCCACTGTTCCATTACAGCTAATCTTCTATAACAAAAAAAATATGTAACAAAATACTAGCATGTCTTTTTTATAATTAATAACAGAACCTAAAGTCCAATTAGGAGTTGGTAACAAGCACTCTATATAAACAGACTAAAACTCATCACAGGTTACACCACAATTTTTATCTTTTTTCTGCCAGATCAGTTGTACAGTACAGTATATGTAACCCTTACCAAGAATGGGCTAAAGTGACACAGTAGAGGGATTTCTACTGCTCTGTAAACACTTACAATAATTTGTTTTACCCAATTATCTAGTTTTCTCATCCAAAAAAATTATGAGCTATCAACCTTATATTTACATGTCTGCAGAAAGCATGTATGGTATCTGGCTTAGGTTTTTAATTTAGAAGTAAGAACAGTCTTCCTAGTTGGGCTAGACAAAAGGTAGTCATGGTATGGCAACTAACTTGTTGTTCCTGGATTATGGAGTGATTATTTTTAAAAGCTGCTCTTTAAGTTTTTAACTAGATTGGACACAATATTACAGAGAACCAAGATTCAGTAAAGGATAAAGCCCAACTATGCATTATTATGACAGCTCTCTAAATATTTAAGCGTAGCCTAGGTCCCCATATGGGACTACAGGTTTGGGCACTGCCTTTTTCTCCTCCAGCTAAGGGAGAAGTGGGAAGGAACTGTATATTCCATGCCAGGGCATAACAATCATTTGTCAATGCCGAATGTTCACCGCTGGTGTTGCTGCTGTATCCTATCTTGCTTATACACATATTTACTATATATATTATGTAGGATAGAGCAGATGAGATGCAATATCTCATTTTCAGTGGTGTCCTGCTTTGACACATTGTTAGACTGTAATTACCCAGGATAAGGCATCTGAAAGACAATATCTACTTTTAAGTGGGATCCCACATTTTCACACCAAATATCCACCAGTCTTTTTATGACCTGACATTATGATCAAGACAGATGGAATTTTTAAAATCCCATCCAAAAGGTGATTTTGCTGTGTAACTGTGGAAACAAGTTTTGGTAGGAATTTGAAAAATGACACCTGCTATGTGCAGGAGGTGGGGTAACACAAGGGATAGGTTGAACATTAGGGGCCAAAATCTGCAAAAAATAAAGTTATGAGTAAATGTTGGAACAATTTGTTTCCTTATACAGTAACTTACAGTAGTTGTTTTTTCACGGTTACCCCAATTTTCAAAATGCTCTTTTTATGACCACCCATTTTGAGCATGGTGGATATATATATGAAACAATGGCTGAAATGTTATTTTGCGCCACAAGTGTTAAAACACATTATGGGTAGGATTTGAGAAATGACAGCTGTCACATTCATGTGGTGCTATGAAAAAATGGCTACGTTGAAAAGTTGGGTTCAAAATATTGAAAATTACCATAGTTATGAGTGTGCATTGAAAAATTGCAATGTAGACTCATAACTTTGTTCTTTACTCATATTTTTACCCCTAATTTTCAACATAGCCTTCTTATGAGCCCACCCCATGAACAAGGGTGGAGAACACTGTCCAAAAGGTGATTTTGTGCCACAAGTTCAAAAACACATCTTGGCCAATATTTGAAAATGACAGTTGTCACATTCATGAGGTACTGTGAAGAAATGTCTATGTTGAAAATTCGGGGTCAAAATATTGAAAATTAACAAAGTTATGAGCCTGCATTCGTAAATTTCAACATAGGCTAATAACTTTGTTGTTTTTAATATTTTTACCTCAAATTTTCAATGTAGCCTTCCTATAAGCCCACCTCCTGAGCAAGGGCAGAGAAAATGTTCAACTCCTGTCTGAAAGGTGATTTCATAAAGCGAGCATGAAATCACCTTTTGGGATACAAAAACACATTTTGGCCAGGATTTGACAAATGACAGCTGTCACATTCATGAGGTGCTGTAAAGATATGGCAATGTTGTAAAATCTGGGTAAAAATATTGAAAATTACCAAAGTTATGAGCCTGTGTTCACAAAATTCAACACAGGCTCATAACTTTGTTGTTTTTCAAGATTTGTAAACCAAATTTTCAACATCATCTTCTTAGGGCTGTGCGTTATGAACAAGGGCAGAGGAAATGTTCAACTCCTGCTTGAAAGATGATTTCATGCAGAGACCACAAAATCACCTTTTGGGACAGATTTGCCTAATGACAGTGCAATTGTTCATGAGGTAGGGCCCCAAAAAAGGCATGTTGAAAATCTGGGCCAAAAAAATGCCCAAGTTATGCCACTAAGTTCAAAACACCATTGAAATACATTGAACTGCATACCTGTATCTTCAGTTTGCAGTCCTACTTTGAAGAGTGAAGACGTGTCTGCGGTCCAGAGAGGATTATGTTGTTGGACCCCTGATGGGTACATAAGGGCATGAGGGGTGTGGGGTGGTGGGTGCTAAGAGGGAGGGTCAGGTGAAGGGAGTGCAATAGCCACAAAAGACATTGATGGACATTTTTAATTTTTTTTACAGGTAAAAAACACCAAGAAAATGAGGATTCCTGCACTGGGGGATTGGGCAGCTCCCAATGCCACTGTTTACATTCGGGGGTGATGGGTGCTCAGAGGAAGGTTGGGTGGCTGGGAGTAAAGCATAAATATATATTTTTTTAAATCATAAATAACCACACATGTGCAGTAGTGGGGGCAGTAAGGATTTGTGATCAGGACACTGGGGGACTGTGCACCCCCAGTGTCACTATTATATTTCTGGGGGTGGTGGGTACTGAGAGGGAGGGTCAGGTGGGAGGGATATGTATAATTTTAAAGAAAAATAAATCAGCAGTTGCGGCAGAACATAGCAAAGTCATCCATGACCAAGATGGCCACTGCATCGTACTGCACATGCGCTAGTAGCCGCGCATGCGCAATACAGTTTGGTGGCCATCTTGGACACGGCAGAGTGTGCCATGTTCTGCCATGACTGCCGACACACAACAAATAGTGCAGTGCTACTTCCAACTGAGACAATAAGCAGAGTGCTCCACGGATGCGGAGGCGACTGTGGTGCAACTCCAACATGTTGTTCAGTCAGAAGCACTACGCTGAGTCCTCTTTTCATAGCAAGAGGTCTGTAGGTCTATGACCACTGCAGTTCTAAAAAGATACTGAAAAAAAGAAAAGCAAGAAAGCAAGTTTCTGAGGCAGGGAAATCTAAAAACTTGGAAAAAACAACAAAATACCCTGTGCTCACTCTTAGGAAGTAAACTGTTGCTACAGTGGCACTTCCTTGCAGTAGAAATAACTGGCCAGGGACTCGACACAAAAAAATTCACTGTACACTGGGAGATGATACTTGAGATATATTTATTCAAAAACACAGCAACATGATGGGCTAACAAGTATAAGGCTTCAGCACTTGGGGACACTCTGCCTCTTCTTCAGGAAGCAATGCTTGGTGACCTGGTTGCTTACCTTCATTTAAATGACTCACACTTCAGGACAGAATAAAACTCCAAACATTATTCCTTGGCAAAAAAGCATTACTGGGCCTCACACCTGCGGGAATCCAGGACCTCCTTTGTTCACTCCCAAATCATCACGCCACTAGAAATGTAACCAGAATTTCCTTAGCTATTCCATATCACAGAACAACCCAAGCCGCATGCTCTTTGCCATTTTGGCACTAAAATGGTTAAATGAGCTACCAGAGTCTCTACTACATATTCCTAAACTAGAACAATTCAAGAAAAGCTCAAAACAAGTACTCACCCCAATACCAGCTGTAACTGCCATTGAGACAACACCACTCACTACATATCGCCTCATCCACCACCTGGCAATACCCCAGAAGCTGCTACTTCCCCTCATACCCCCTAACCCCTCACAATCAACTACAACCTCTTGACTAACTCCACTCTGACAATGCCACATATGTGCGCTGCTCTCAGCTGTTACATCTTGTATGTATCATGTGATTATCTTGTGAAAATGTCTATATTCAGTGAATCTCAATTTCTACATAATATTAAATTTATTTGATGAGGACCCTCTGTAAATGAGCTTCTCAAGCCCAAAGAAGTTGTATCCGATATAATAAATAAATAAAACACCCTGATCCACCTAATCACATGCACTGACAGAACATGTTACTGTTGTTGCAAGCTATGTCTTCATTTTCAAAGCCTTCTTTTCATTAGTAATTTATAGCAATCATTGGTTTCCTGGCTCAGCTAACAATTTTATGTTGAGGGAGGGATGAAATTGGCAAATAAATGTCTTCAAGAAATGTTAGTTTCAAATGCAAACAAACACAACTCAGGACTCAGTAAAAGGCGATAAGCAGGGACGTAATCAAAGCTTTGCCAGTAGGAAGTGACACCATCTGCTCTCTACCAATAAAAGAACAGTTGTTGCAAATTACTGTAAGTGGGAAAAGATGAGTCACTGTGTTAGATACAAGGCACCAGATTTTGTCCTCCACTAGCCTGGGTCCAGGCCTTACTTGAAATGAATTTTCTGCTGTCACCCAAGTTGCTGGTAGACATCGGTCTACATCAGAAGCAAATATCTTATGCACATGTATACAAAGACACAATAATATACGATCAACTATTTATTATCAATTCTCTGTTTCCAGTGAGGCTTTTGGTGACTCCTATAGTGGCAAGAGCAAAACTAGGGTAATTTATGAATGTTAGCTTGTCTCTAAGATAAAAGTACAGCGTCATGTAATTATGTGTTCTTTAAATGGGGAATAATCCTTTTTTATGAAGGTTAAAATGTTTTACTTGAGTTTTATCAGTGAAAAATCTATTTTTTTTTTATTCTTCCGCACCTCAGGCCACAAAAATGCTTTTTCGTAAGGTACTCCTGCCCTACCTGTTGCCCGGTGAGGTTGACAGCAAATACTCTGGAGGGACAGTAGGCCTCAGGGCTAAATAGGGAACTAGGGCAAACTGGATGGACCACTGCTCTCTTTATGCTATCACTATCTCTGTTATCTATGTTTCATTATAAATTCAGGTCACATGATGCTTTAAAACCTATGCAAACAAATCAAGTGCACATTTCTATTGACTCTACAGTTTTCACTCTGCATTTTCATTTCATTTAATAATTACAACACTAATTCCTTAGAGCTAAGCTGACATTGTATCCCAATCTCAATTATCATGCCTTTGCAGTATTATTTTCTCATGTGATGCCCTGGACATGATTTTCAATGGACCCAGAATGCTGCAAGCCCTGGCTGTGCCGAACATATGGCGCACGGGGTCTGTGGCATTCTCCCAGCCAGTGACTGGGATGTTCTCTCCCATGTGCTGATTGCTACAAGTTAGATCAACTTCTTCTGGCCTAACCTGTGGCAATCCTGGGTATCCTTTTTTATGGGGCTTGCGTCAAATATTTGTTGCAAGCTGCCGTAAATTGAGTGAAGTGTCGCAACTGTGCCCAATGCACCACAATCAAGCACAGTTGCAGCTAAGGTATTTGGTGCAACTGTGCCAAAATAAATGGGTCTGACACAGGACTTCACGCAAGCCCTGCATCACCCTTTGAAAATCAGGCCACCTGGGTTCAGAACTTGGTGTTATACTTTGTCTGCATTAATCCTTTATTTCATTTTCTCCCCTCTCCTACCTGTTTTTTAAACTTATTTTTCCCTTTCCTCATTCCTTTCTTCTTTCCCATCTGTCTTTCTCATGACACTCTGTCTTTTCTCCCCACCGCCCATCCCGTTCCCATATCTGCCCTGTTTTCTGCAGCCCTGTGGGCCCCTCTTCTTCCTCATTTTTTTTTTCTCTCTATCCCGAATTCATTTATGAGAAATGGCAATATACACTTACTCTAATTAAAGGGGTTCTGGAGCCTGTATGTACATGTGTGTGTGTGTGTGTGTGTGGGGGGGGTGAAGAAATGTTTTTACCCTGTTATTGCACTTGAAAACATTTGCACTTGATTTGTCTGCACAGGGTTTAAAGCATCATGGGACTTGCATTTATCATGTGATTACATGGGTCAGAGAATTTAAATGAAGGTAAGCAACGGGGCCATCAAGCATTGCTTCCTGAAGAAGAAGTAGAGTGCCCAAAAGCACTGAAGCAGCACTGAAGCCTAATGCTTGTTGTTAGTCTGTGAGACGGCTGTATTTTTGAGAAAATATAACTTGAGCACCATGTCCCAGTGAGTTCTTTTCATGTAAAATCTAAAAACATGCCACACCCCAGCCCCCACAGCATAATCAGCTCCATAGTACTGTACTAACTGCTTCAGCTGTTGTGCCGTCTAACAGGGATGTGAGTATAAGATGGAGAGGAATCAGTCTCTAAGATGGGGGTTGATACGTGCAGTTTAGGAGACAGGGAACCAGAATGTGAGCATAAGATGGAGTGAAATAGGTCTGTAAGATTGGGGGGGGGGGGTTACTTGTGGTTTAAGAGACAGGGAGCCATGTATTACAAAAAAAAAATAGAGCTGTCTATCTTTGACAGAGCTGGTAACTCCATCCTGGGATTCCAATGACAACATAAACCTCTCAAGCTTTGCTCTTACAGTTTATGATGTCACTGGTGTCCTTTGATGGAGTTACAGCTGTGTACCAGATAGGAAGCAGTGTTATCCTGTTTGACTTACTCATATAAGATGAAGGACAATTTGTCCTTACAAATTTCTGATACTAAGGCCCCTATGAAAAATTCCAATATGATAAAGCCACCACCTTATTGTCAGAACAGAGATACAGCACAAAGGGATACTGCCATCCAACAATCCCTTTCACAGCTGTACATGACGTGTTCACCGGAGAGCTCTTTCAGCAGTCAAAGCATCTAATGGTGCTGTTCTGAATCAGAAAACAGATATGTCTATCTTAAGTTTACAGGCTCATCAAAAATGCCAAGGATGTGGAAACTTGACTGAACCCAGTAAACCCGAGTTTCTGGGGAAAGACAGGATGTTCCACAGTTAGCAAGGAATCAGGTGCCTCCCTCACAGCACCCATTCAAGCAGAAGAAGTGTTAACAGCCGTCAAATCCTTAAAGTCAGGAACTGCCCCAGGGCTCGATGGTTTCACAACACAGCTGACGTTTAAAAATTAATGAAAGATTATATTGCTTCAGATCTGTTTCTTTTTAATCAGTGCCTTAACATTGGTAGCATTTCCCCCAACATGCAGAAGGCAATGATCATAGGTCATCAAGGTGATAAACTGGATTTGAACAATTGGAGGCAAATCAGTCTTTAAACGTTGATTTGGAAATACTAATTAAAGTTTTGAGCACAAGGTTTAGCTCACTTCTGCCCCACTGTATCGATTCTTCTAAAACTTGTGCTATCTGTGGTAGGAAGATTCACAGTCATGTGCCCTTATTACAAGAATTTTTTTTCCAATAAAACAAATAAATTCCTCTTTAGGTTTGTGGTGTCCCTTGATCAAAAGAAGGCGTACAAAAGGCTTTCTCATCCCTACATACACACAGCCTTAGAAAAACATGGCTTTCCCCCAACTTCCAGAAACTGGATTTCCACCTGTTACTCTGAGGCTATAGTCACTTCAGATGTAAATGGCTGGGTGGGGGAAAAGATTCCTGTCTTATGTGGGGTATGACAGGGGTGTTCTCTTAGTCCCCTCCTCTATATCATAGTCAATGATCCCCTTTTAAGAGCTTTAAATCAGTAGTGGCACATGTGTAGGATTTGTGCTTTCTAGTCAGACTTGTGCAGTCTTATTAAGAGGCTCCTTCCGTGTTACAAAACATCTCTTGTGTTTCTGGTTCCTGGATTAATAAGAATAAAAGCATAGGGGTCACATACTCCATCGTATGGAAGTACAAGGTCTAAGTCTTTTTTTAGATGGCATTTCTGAACCTATAAAAATCCTAGACTTTACCTTTGGCAGCAAGGAGGATGTCAAATTGAATTGGGAAATTAATTGTGATGGAGGACAAAAAACAGTTAACAGGTGTAATGGGTGGCAAATGTCAAAACAGAGAGAAATCTTCATAGTGAAATCCTTTTTTCCCTATTTTTCTCTTTCTCAGTTTTATTTTTTTCCCCATTTTCCCCCTGAAACAAAGTTATAAAGTATTTTTTTTTCAGTTAGTATGGGGGAGTAAACTTAACCAAATTAAACCTATCATAACATACTTACCAGTCAAAGAGGGATGGTTAGGGATGTTGAACCCAATCACCTTTTTCTACTCTTTTTTTATCCACTGCAACTTGGATGGTTTGGGAAATGGTATACAGGCAGCATGGCTCCCATGGGTCTTGGTTAAAGCCATTCTTACCCTTGTGGAAGCAAGGGAAATTCAGATGGCCAAAACACGCAACTTATTCAGACTTCCAACTTATGTTAAAGACACCAATAGAACTGTCCCTCGTCTATCCCCTACCACCCTGCCTATACCCTATCTTGCCTCGCCTACCACACCCCCTCTTCTATCCTGTAACACCGTTTGTTTTTTTCTCTTTTTTAACTCACTGTCTGTCTTGTTACTTATGGCATTGTATGTAATATACCATTACCTAACAACTGTCCTCGTTAGTACTTCCAGCTACTGTTACTAGACTCATTATACACCACAAAGGAATTGAACCACTGTTTCCAAACTGTTCTCCACTTATGACTACGTTTAACTATTGTATCTCTGTATTGTATAATATTACTGAGGTGTTATGTTGTTACTGTTCATATATTGTATATCCTGTGTTCCTGTGCTAACCAGGTCCATCTTGTAAATGAGCTATGCTCAATGGTGTTCGTCTGGATAAATAAAGATTTGATTGATTGATTGAAAACACAAAGGGAGGCAGTTTAGGGAGGCAGTATAGCACAGTGGTTTAAGGCTCTGAGCTGCAAATCTGGTAACATCCAGCAGACCAGACCTGGGTTTGAATCTCACAGCTTCTACTTGCATGCTGTGTGACCCTGAGTAAGCCACTTAACTTTCCAGTGCTCCCAGGTTGCTCCTGTAAAAAAGCTTTCAGCTTAGTGTGCTACTCCTGGTTAAACAACTAAATAAAAAAAAAAAAATTAAAAACAAAAGCAGTGGTCCCTTACCTTTGTGGAGGTCAATAAGGCTGAAAGAAAAACTTCAAAGTACAGTCATTAGTACTGATTTTAGGACTGTACCAGAATTATTTGCAGGGCCCAAAACAAAACAACAGACAGCACAGACAATATTAAATGACAATTAAATCCCACCTTGTATGTGGAATGTGGTGTAGTTGTACTGCCATGGGAAACTCAATGTATGCAGCAATAGGAAACATAAAGGGACAAAGGAAAGATACCGGGCCAGATTCACAAAGCTCATGAAATTCCCACAGCTGTAGGAAAAACTCGGCAGATCCCCAGTTTTTCCCGCAGCTATGGTATTCACAAAGGTGGAGCCAGATTCACAAAGCTCATGAAATTCCTGCAGCTGTGGGAAAAAAACGGCAGACAGTTTTTCCCACAGCTACAGTATTCATAAAGGTGGAGCCAGTTTACAACCGGCTTCATGATTTACGGCAGCTTGCAAATGGTGTTGTCATGGAAGTCTTCACAACTGTGGAAGAATGTTATGGCCAGTAGGACCCCGCATAACATCTCTGCAGCAGTGGGGGACTGTGAATAGTAATCTCTGCAGCTGTCCACAACTGGAGTTGTGGAGTGGGACTTAGTCCCAAATTGCTTTGAGAATCTAGCCCACTGTCCTCGTTTGGGTTGTGAGGGAATCTTAAAGACACAAGTTAACTTATTTCATGACTGTCCTTTTATTCAAGAATTCTTGGCTTAAGCTGCAGCAACCAGGAATTAACCTCTTTTACTTTCTATATGGTATGATGAATCAATATATAATAATGCAACTCATGGATGGGGAAAACATAATTCCAGCTCTTTAGCAGTATAGTTTGCTTGTACTAAAGTTTTTGTTTGGCAGGGTGGATGCCAACTAGTTTTGAAACAAAAGCAAAATTCTGTATATGACTTAGTTTAAGGAAAAACTAAGGGAGGGGGAGGCAGTATAGCGCAGTGGTCTAAGGCTCTGAGCTGCAAATGGAAGCTGTGGGATTTGGTGACATCCAGCAGACAAGACCTGGGTTTGAATCCCACAGCTTCCACTTGCATACTGTGTGACCCTGAGCAAGTCACTTAACCTCCTTGTGCTCCCAGGTCACTTCTGTGAAAAAGCTTTCAGCTTAGTGTGCTATACCTGGTTAAATAACTAAAATAAAAAAAAAGGTTTTAATACGCACAAAACATGTATATTATATGTAGAAGGTTTTAATATGCATGCATAATACTGACTTGTTGAGCATAGGGCTGACACTGTATGAAAGTGTGAAACAGCTTGTGAATATTTATTGTTCACACTAGGGCAACTTATCTTTAAACCCACTAACTGCCATACACAGAGGTAAATTCTTATTTAGAAGATTATATACTATTATTTCTTAGCCTATTCTAATTTGGGGTTCAAAATTAGTTATTTTTCAAAAGTATGCATGAACACACACGTGCTAGATCTTAATTGAATTAGGTGTGTTTTGTGATTTCTCTCAGATTAAGAGTTATTCCTTCTGCAAATTTGACCTTGTAATGCTTTCCCTTTGGATGTGACTCTGCCTCTTTTATGATTTCTTTCAAGACGGGAGTTATCTAGTCTGTGACATTTGACCTTGAAATGCCTTTCCTTGACAGTAGTCAGCCAGTGTTCTCTAGATGGTTTTTAGTTGACTTTTAAAATAAAAGTTTTGGGCCAATGGGATTTTTAACAACTTTTTTGTTTGTTTTTTTATGTATAATCTGGCCTTTAGGCAGTATAGTCTAGAGGTTAGAGTAACAATCTGTGAATGAGCGTGGTACATCCAGCAGACCTGGGTTTGATTCCCACAACCTCCACTTGCATACCATGTGACTCTGAGCAAGTCACTTAATCTCCCAGTGCTCCCAGGTTGCCCCTGAAAATATGGATTGTACCTAGTGGGCCTTACCCTGTTACCAATGTGAAAAATAAATAAAATAATAGAATGTATTTTTCCGAAACAACTGCCATTTGCTTCTGATGAAGGATTGTGTGTAG
This sequence comes from Neoceratodus forsteri, assembly GCA_016271365.2. NCBI lineage: Eukaryota > Metazoa > Chordata > Ceratodontiformes > Ceratodontidae > Neoceratodus > Neoceratodus forsteri. The sequence goes on along the minus strand of CM057455.1, from coordinate 1,364,561,678 downwards.
TCCAAAAGCTTAAGCTCTTGTTTTCTTTTGTAACATCTATGTTGGTCCAATAAAAGGTATCAAATCAACTTTTTTTCTGGATCTTTTGTTACATGGACCAATACGGCAACAAAAATATTTTTCTGTGTCATCACGGAAGATACCGAATTTTGCCATCTTGCATGGCAGTTGCTCAACATCAGGAAGAAAAAAGCCTAGCTTGACAGTGACATCTATTTTCTGACCCAGTGCAAGAAACAGAATATTGTCCCTAATGGCCTAACCATTGAGAATCCATTAAAGAAAACTTACAATTCTAAATGTGCTGAACAACTCTGCCGAAGGACTTCTGAGAAACTGAGAAATCACATTACTCATAGGACATATGCCAAGAAAGCCTTTTTTTCAAAAAACAGTTTGAGAGGACGGTTGCCACACTGGAAAGAAAGTCTGGTAGGCCTAATCCAGGTCTCCTGAAAGAGATACACATACACTACCAGAAGATCTTAAGGAAAGCCATGCTCAAAAAGAACAAGAAGTTGCATACCTTCAACAAGCCACGATTCCTAACCACCATGATGAAGATAACAGGGCCACAGAACAACAATGCAATGCAGATGGGCACCTTTCCATTGTTAATTTGCCTAACCACACACTGACTACTGGGGAATTAACTGTACTTTCTAGGGGTCTCACATTCTGCCCAAGAAGACCACTTTGGGGAACTGAAGGAATACTTAAATAGACTGAGACTAAAAGAATTCTTTCACAACAGAGAAGAAATTACAGACAGCAACAATTCAGTGGATAAAAGAAACAAATCATCCAATTTTACCAAGTAGGCGTAATATGAAACTGGACAACTATATTCACTGTTTTCACCAGAGAAGTAACTGTCCGATTCTTAATAAGCAAACACAGACCCGCTATAACCTCTCTCCATTATTGGAAAGAAGAACAATACAATCACTGAAATTGAACCACAACAATGTCATAAAAAAAGCTGATAAAGGTTCTGCAGTGGTGATCTTAAACCGTGAGGACTATGTTAATGAAACTAACAGACAGCTAACAGATCATACCTACTACAGTGAATTGCCTAGTGACCCCACTACACAATACACCAAGGAACTGTGGGACATAACTGGATCTTTTCCTAAGCTTGTCCAAGACAGGGTAACTGACCTCATCCCTGTTGTGCCTACGCCAGGGACATTCTACTTATTGCCTAAAATCCATAAACCAGGCAATCCGGGGAGACGCATAGTATCTGGCAGCAGTACCCTGACAGAGGGGATCTCGGGTCTTATAGAAACCATTTTAAAACCATTGGTTATAGAAAGCTACAGCTACATTCAGAACACTACGCACTTCCTATGTAAACTTTCTGCTTTATAAGAATTTCACCTAATACTATATTAGCCACGATGGATGTAACCTCCCTCTATACTAATATTCCACGCACAGATGGCATTTCAGCCTGTGTTAAATACCTACATGAGAAAGGACAGCACCAAAACATCAACCCAGAAGTGGTGGGGAAACTTACTGAATGTATTCTGGCACATAACAACTTTAGCTTCAATGGTAAACAGTATGTTTAAACTATGGGAACAGCAATGGGTACCAAGAAGGCCCCACAATATGCCAACATCTTTATGACCATTTTAAGGCATTGCACACACAAACCAGTTGCTTTTTTCTGTTATATTGATGATTTATTTATAATTTGGACAGAGGGCACTGACACACTCAAAGAATTCCTTCAGAAACTTAACATCCTCCACCCATCCATAAAACATTCCCTAGAATATTCTGACACCAGTGTTAACTTTCTGGATACCACAGTCACCATCATGGATGGAACCTTGCAGACATGCATTAATGGGGAAACACACACACAGACAGAGATACTTGTATAGGAATAGTAATCAACCAAGGCACGCTAAAAAATATGTAATGTACAGTCAAGTGCTTAGATACCACCGTAACTGTTCTAATGAGGAGGACAGAGATAAACATTTGGCCATGTTGAAACAGACCTTTATTGGGCAGGGGCATTCTTCTAGAGAATTTGACAGAGTGGTAGAACATGCAATGCAAATTCTAAGAGAGTAAGTACTTCAGTATAAAGAAAAGGCTACCACCAACAGAATATCCTTAGTAGTCACATATCATTCTAATCTGGAGCTTCTATGTAAAGCTATTAAGGACCTCCAACCAATATTCAGTGAGGATGAGTCCCAAAAATGTATTTTTCATGAATGACCACTACTGACTTTTAAGCAACCACCAAATTTAACCAACCTGATCGTTAGGAGTAAACTTGCACCAAAACAAAAATACAGAACACTAGATGGCACAAGACACTGCAATTACGCTAGATGTAAGACTTGTGAGCACATTTCTAATTCTGATTGTATCAATGCTCCACAAAACAGACAATTCAGAATACTGGGGAACTATACATGTGCATCTCGAAATGTTTATTTTATTCAATGCTAGAGATGTCCACAAACAGGGTATGTGGGAGAGACAGAACAACCTCTCCACACCTGAATGAACTCACACAGACATGGTATTAAAATGAAGATGACTGAAAAAACAGTGGGACAACACTTCTTTCAGTTTGATCACTCCATCTCAGATTTGTCGGTACTTGAGGTGGTGGACAAATTTAAATATCTGGATTTCTAGCTATATTACTGGCTGTCATTCATAGTTTATATCGAGGAACTTTCCAAGAAGCTGAAAAAGAGGCTAGGCCTCTTCTTTAGAATCAAGCACCTTCTTACTTTTGAAGTCAAGAAGAGGCCTGTCCAGACCACTTTTCTTCCCCTTATCGACTATGCAGATTTTATTTATAGCCACTGTTCTAAATCAGCCCTTATTAAATTGGATGTATTCCACCACAGAGCACTAAGGTTTGGTACTAATGCACCATTCAGAACTCATCAGCTAGTCCTTGCTTCCCAATAGAAGGTTACAAAATGCCATATTATGGTCGTACAGAGCCATCCTGAACAAACTCCCTCCTTATATCATAGACCTTTTTAAGTGCATACTCTGCATCTATTCATTCAGGAATCACTCTTACATAATATTGTGTAACCCCCTTGTTACCCGGGGTTACTAGAATCCCAGTAAGACCTAGTGGTAGGCAGGGAAGACAGCTTGTGAAACTCCAGTTAAATGGGTTTCACACTGTCTCACTCTGTTCTCAGTCTCTCAGCTGAGACTGAGGGATGACATCACCATAGAACTATCGCAGCTGCATGAGCCACAATGGAATCTGCAGCAGGGAGTTGGAATAGAATGTTGGGAGGTTTGAACAGTAGTCTGTAGGTCAGTTGGGTTTTGGAGCTTGCTGAGGGAGCAGCACAGCATCTCTGTGTAGGCTCTTGGAACCTCAGCCCTGATATAGGGCTACAGTTAGAAAAAAGGTGTGTGTTTCCACCTTAAGAGAGACACAAAAGCAGTCTGTAAGTGGTGGAGGCCATCATTCTGGTCTCAGTGCCCCCTCCCTCTAGGGATGGGGGCAGGAAAGGGGTTTCCTGCATATTCCTGGGGCAACCCCCTGGTTCTGCTACTACTGGAGAAGCTGCCTATTTGTTCAAGAGTTTTTGGGACACAAGAAGATTTGTGAATTGCCTGTGGGGCACCTGCAACTGGAGGGTGAGTTTCTGCTCTTCCTAAAGGGCCTGTGTTTTTCACCCTGGGACTTGTGTGATAGCGGGGATTGGACTACTGAAATAGTGGGAGGCCTAGAGTAATAGGCTTAGCCAAAAAGTAAAAGTATGTTCAAGTCCAGCACTTATGGGAAGTCAAGACATGTAGAGGAGATGTGACATACGTCTACCCAGTAATCTACATTGCCAAGCTTTCAGTAAAAGAGTTGTTTAGTTTCCAGAGAAATGGCCAGGTATGGATTGTGGGAGCTGGAGGTGGGAGACCCCCATCTTTAGTGACCAGGTCCACCTCTACGGATTTGCTCTGTGGCTTTCTACTTTGCCTCATGCACTTGGCCAGTGATGAGGAAAGTACCCAGATGTGGGATTGGAAGGAAAATTCCCTCTAGGAGTCGATGGCTCTAAGGTGGTTTGGGGAGCCACAACAGGAAAATTGGTTCATTTCCCAAAATGGACCATGGATCAAGTGGGCCGTCGGGGGAGCCGGGCCAGTGAGAAAAACCCAAGTAGTGTACAAGTCGGGCTGTGTACCCAAAGCTGCGTGCAAGTCCAGGCTGTGTGCCTGGTGGGTTCAGAGCCTGAGGGCTGGAAATAGTAAAGAAGTGTTCTGTTGTCTCTAATCTGCATTACCAGGAATGTAGCCCCGTGGGGGGTCCATCTATGCTTTGTTTGTTCAGCTTGGATGTGAATAAAAGCCACACTATAGAATCCCATTCCTGGTTCTGGACATTACAGTTATTGCTTCCTGTGTTCGGATTTACTTGGGTGCCCCTGTGCAGAGTAGCAAAACCTAGGCCCCCTGTGCCAAGTAACCTCATCCTCCCTGAACCCAGTCCCCACCAGGTACTGCTGTCAGCTTCAACAGCATGCCACCTGTCATTTTGCTAAAAGGCAGGGGTGAGGGGTTACAACTGGATGTACCTAGGGTAGTGTCCCACTACGGCAAATCCGCTATTAGCCATGCTCTCCCTGCCTCGTGGAATAATCTTCAACGCTCTTTAAAACTTACTAACACTATCTGTCTTCAGGCCTTTAAATCCCTACTGGATCTCTTTATACAGGAGAAATGTACTTGTTATCCATGATCCGATTTATTCTCCCCCCTACATTACAGCCCCATATGGCTCTCCTTGTGACACCCGTTTGGTGTATTGACGCTTGTATAGCACTTGCAGCTTCTGTTTCCATTTTGATTGTGTCCTTCATTTATTATCACACCTAACTAGACATGGTACTTTGTATAATATCTTCTGTATTCTTTCATTGCTCTGTACCTACTGAAATTCTACCTATGACTTTATCTGGATGTATTGTGTACTTTATTTACATTGTAACCAGTGTATGTATTGTATCTGTTTTTACATTGTAATCAGTGTATGTATTGTAATACATTTTGTGTCCTTCTAGGACCACATTGAAAATGAGCTTGTTCAATGGTGTCACTCCTGGTAAAATAAAAATTATTAATTAACTGATTGGTTTTAAAAGGGCATTTCAAAAATACACAACAAAGGTGGGCTTTCAAGGTCAAGCTCATTTTACTTCTCAATATGGTGGGAGATGGGATGAACACTGATTTGGGTTTTATGTCACATTACACTGCTTAAAATTTCACTGGCTTCAGAAACAATGCACGGACATACATTATAGTATTGCTATATGTTCACATACATAATTGATATATATTCCTTCTAACTAGTTATCTATACATTGGTTTTACCCCGGGGAGGGGATGGTGGTAGATTCCCTCAGTTTTTGTTTCAGATTTCTAGAACTGTTATTGTATATACAGAAGACTTGATATATACTGACACACACACACACACACACACACACACACACACACACTGACACAGGGACATATTAGGACATAATATTTCACTTACTAGGGAGTTTTTGTTAGGTTTGATTTTTAATTGTGCACAGACACTTGCCATTTGGTACAAAGTTGCAGATGGATCACGGCTGAGTAGTATAGGTTTTAATATGCATGCATAATACTGACTTGTTGAGCATAGGGCTGAGGACATGCATATCCTAATAGGGCTAACACTGTATGAAAGTGTGAAACAGCTTGTGAATATTTATTGTTCACACTAGGGCAGCTTATCTTTAAACCCACTAATTGCCACACACAAAGGTAAATTCTTATTTAGTAGACTTTTTAACATTATATACTATGATTTCTTAGCCTATTCTAACTTGGAGGGACATATTCAGAGCTGGCCGGTTGCGCTGGGGCAAAGATGTGCCACACAGAATAGATGCTCTGGCCGGCTCTGAGGGTATAGTCAAACAGTATGCATGACTGGTGCTGATCGTGCACACTGTCTGAATATCCACCTTGCAGGCGCAGCCCATATCAGGTGGCCACAGCACAACCAGGGACTGTGCTGCATACCACCAGTGGGCTATGCATGGTGCACACCTGGATGCACCATGACAAGAAGTGCAACATTCAGTGCAACAAATGCTAATGAGCTCATTGGGCATGCATGGTGCAAAGGGGCACCATGCATGCTCATTACAAGCCCATTAGCATGGCTATGCCCAGCTGAATGCGCCTGGTACCCTGCAATCACCGTATGAAACAAAGAACACTCCACATCACCATGGTAGTCTAGTGGCTCCCTCCCACACTGAAGTCTGATCATAAAACACATGTTTCATGAAGCACTTCCCTGGTTGTTCAGTGGTACCCTCTGTCACAAACCCACTCAGCAGGTCAGGCCCTCTACTCCCAAAGTGCCAACCTCTGAGCGCAGTCTTGTGAACAGTGTAACAGACAAGGTAACCCTCTTGTCTGTTTTTGAGAGTTCGGATCAACCTTTGGTCTCAGTTCTGGAGGGATTCAAACTGTTAACCTCTTGCTAGCATACCCAATGTGCAGGCTCAGATATATCTGTCTTCGGTGGGCCAGATATCTTTGCCTATGGACACCCAACCAGGTTTACAAAGATGAATAACCTCAGATTTAAAACGCTTCTCTTTCCAGTTTGATACCACCATTCAAGCTTATGTCTCTTGTCTGCTATAACCATGTACTCTTCTTACAAAATAAAAGGTCAAAGACAGACCAAGTAAGTTCTAAAAAGAATTTTACTAAAATAGTTAAAAAGAGGTGAAACACAAAATACACAACTCTTATATCAAAAGACATACAAATCTTTTAAAAAGAAAACAAGGTTTAAACAGTGCAAATTCCTACTTCAGTACTTAGTCTCTAAATACTTGCTTAAGTGCTCACCAACCTTGCTTGGTCAGAGTCTAGGTACAAAATGTGTCTCTGTAAAACAGAATTATTCCTTAAACAACTGTATTGGCCAACCCTTTTGGTGAGGTCAGCTAGCTCCTCCTCTGTCAGATTATATTTAAAAATATATCTAATAAAAAAAACAGTAGTCTGTTCAAAGTATCAATTTTGCAATCCGTCAGCATGACTCATGTTTCAAATGACATCTCTTTTGATCCAGGCTGCATCCTCCTCACACAGGCTTCATGTGAGCATTTACAGCCTCACACCAATACATCACAACCTGCTTTTCTTCCTCTGGAAGCATCATAAAATGGATATGCTGAACTCAAGCTTCTTAACCCTATAATTAGCTTCAGGCTTTTCCACGTAACACATTGTCTCTAAAATCTGTTTGTGTATAATCTCACATGCTGTCTCAGCATTTTTCTCCTGGCATCCATCCTTCAGCTGAAACTGAACTGAACTGGGGGCGGGGGCGAGTGAGGTTATTCCAAGGGCACTGGCATTTTTTTAACAGGCACTTCAATACCACATTTCCATTATTTTAAGAAATAAAAATGATACAGCACTCAGAACATGGCTGTCTATGTCACCCCCCCCATCCCTGAATTCTGTCTGTATAAAATATGACATCCCAAATGTCCCTGGTAGTCTAGCAGACCCCTCCCATCCATGACTGTAAAATAAAATAGTATCCCCATATTTCCCTGGTGGACTAGCGCCCCCCAACAGCCCCAAACCCCATCCATAGTATACCATAACGTTATGACCTTTCCTGGTCGTCTAGTAGTACCACCACCCTGCCCTGATCATAACAGATAAATTAATCCCAATATATCTCTGGTAGTCCAGTGGACTCCCCCCACCCTGCTCCCCCATCTCACCATGGCCAATGGAGCTGTTGGGCAGCAAAACCCACCCACACACCTCCACGGCTGCCCGCCAACTGAGCTGTCACAGAAAGATAGCTTACAGCATGCACTACAATACCATTAGTCAACACTGTCAACCAATGGGCTTGCAGTGTGTACTGTAAACTTTCTTTCACAAACTTGGAGGCATGTGAGTGGGTTTTGTTGCCCACCGTCTTCACTTGGCATGCTGGGACAGGGGAGCAGGGTGGGGTGTGGGTGCCTCAGTGAGTTGGGGTTGGGGGGTCCACTGGACTACCAGGGAAATATTGGGATTAACCTTTCTGTTATGATCGGGGCTGGGAGGGGGGTGCCACTAGACTACCAGGGAAGGTCAGAACATTACATTATACTACAGACAGGGTTCGGGGCTGTGGGGGGGCACTAGACTACCAGGGGAATATGGGGATACTGTTTTATTTTATGATCGGGGATTGGAGGGGATCCACTAGACTACCAGGGATATTCAGGATTTAATATTTACGTGGACAGGGTTCGGGGATGGAAGGGGAGGGGTTGCCACTTGACTGCTGGGCCAAGCCGGCTGCTGTGCACCTGCCTGTACTGCCATGGCCCAGCTGTGGGTGGCTGGCCAATTTAGGCCTGCTTTTTGTGGCGGATCTTTGTGCCGTACATCTCTGGACAGTCAGGGGTGCTTTCCCTGAGAATATGCCACTGTGTGGCGTATTCATTGGAATGCCCCCTCCACTTACACAGCATACATTACTGCTGCACCCTGGCCCATTCCCTTGCAGCCAGCGCATCCCAAACTTCTGAATATCGTGCTGCTGCGCATTGTTGGGGTTATGCGGAGCCTCACCCTGTACCACTGGGTTGCGCCGTGCACCTCCTTTGAATATGAGGGCCCTGGGATTCAAAATCACAGTTATTTTCAAAAAAGTATGCACTATCAATCAATCAATCAAAATCTTTATTTATCCAGGCGGGCACCATTGAGCAAGGCTCATTTGCAAGGTGGACCTGGTCATGAATACATCAAAGTACAGTACAGAAGCAGGTATACAAAAAGCAATAATATACAAGGAAGAAAAAGTATATACAGTGTATACAGTACAATACAAGGTTGAAATAAATAAAAAAAAAAACAGCATTGTTTTACAATTGAAGAAATCAGCAGATGTACAATCAACCATAGGCATACAGGGGTTATAAGCAGAGATCTTTTGAGTGAGGCAGCCGGCAACTACACATATAAGGGAAAGAGGCCGTGTATGGGGTGGCAGGTTAGAGAGGTAAAGAAGAGGAGGGATATATTACTGACGACTGGGGGAAAAATTGAGCTAAAACCACAGAAATAGACGATGGCTGTCGTGTACTTGTTTATTATGACAATGACGGAGAAGGGGTAGATAATTGGGACACTACTATGGATGGGGTGGGACTTTAACCAGGCTGGAGTGGACAGGGAAGGGTGGGTGCAGCAGGAAGAGTTAATAGGGAACGAGTGAGAGCCAGGGGTAGAAACATGGCGAGCGTCAGGATGGAAAGGGGGAGTTGCGGAATTAGTGGGCTAGCAGTGAGGAAAACATTTACAAAGGTGCTTTCATGCTAGATCGTAGAGCACCTTGAAGATATTCAGGCTAACAGGGCAGCTCAGCTTCAAGTTCCTTTGTAAACCGTTCCACAATGTGGGTAAAGGGAAGCTTAGAGTAGCTTTGCCGAAACGAGTTTTGACCCTTGGAACTTGGAGGGAAATTAGGGAATAGCTCCTTAGAACATAGGTGCCTAATACACTCCGGGGAATACAATCTGAGACATATGAGGGGAGCTTGTTGGTCACTGCTCTGAAGGCCCACAGGGCAGCGTTTCTATTCCTTCTATAGTGAAGGGAAGTCCAGCCTAACGATGAGTACAGGGAGCAGTGGTGTGTGGAAAGTGGAAGGCCAGTAATGAACCTGATAGCTCTGTGGTAGAGGGTGTCCAACTTAGCAAGTGCAGAGGCAGTGCAGTGGCTGTAGAGCAGGTCCACATAATCTATTAAAGATAGGAAGGTAGCTTGAACCAGTTGAATCTTGGTCTCCTTTGTGAGCAGGTGGTTAATTCTGTAGAATAGTCCAAATTTTTGCCTTAGTTTCTTCTGTAGTTCTTCGAGATGGTCGGTGAAGGAAAGTTTATGATCGAGCCAAACTCCTAGATATTTGAATTTGGCTACATACTCTAGTGTTTCTCCAAGAACAGTGGTAATTTGTAGGATAGCTCCCCCCCCCAGCAGGAATTGCCGCATGCAAGGAGGGGGAGAAGAGCATGGCTTTTGTCTTTTTTGCATTGAGCAAAAGCTTTTTGTTTATGAGCTGATATTGTAGAAGGTTAAATTCAGCTTGGAGGTCTTCACAGGCTGCTTCCGGTGTGGGATGACTCATGTACAGTATAGTGTCGTCCGCGAATAAGTGGATGTTGGCTTTTTTGATGGGGTCATTGATGTTGTTAATGTAGACTGCAAAGAGGAGGGGGACCAAGGATAGAGCCCTGAGGCATGCCCCTCAGCATAGGTTTTAATGGAGAAAGATCACCTTCAGCTTTAACCTGCTGTTTCCGTTCTCCAAGGTAGTCTGCAAACCAGCACACAGATTTATGGTCCAGGCCTACGGTGCTTAGGGAGGAAAGAAGCAGGCTGTGATCGACTGTGTCGAATGCCTTACTAAGATCCAAGAAAACAGCACAGACATGCTTCTTCTTGTCAAGGTCTAGGAGCCAATCATTGGTCACCTTAGTTAGGGCTGTTGTGGTGGTGTGCTTTGCTCTGAATCCAGACTGAACCGGGTTTAATAGGCTTCTGGATTCTAAGTATACCACTAGCTGGCCACACTAACAAGCACAGGCATGATCTTAATTGAATTAGGTATGTTCTGTGGTTTATCTCAGATTAAGAGTTATTCATTCTGCAACTCTGACCTTGTTTGCTTTCCCTTTGGATGGGACTCTGCATGTTTTATGAGTTCTTTCAAGAAGAGAGTTATCTAGTCTGTGACATTTGACCCTGAAATACCTTTCCTTGATAGTAGTCAGCCTGTGTTCTCTATATGGTTTTAAGCTGACTTTTAAATAAAAGTTTTTGGCCAATGAGATTTTGTACAACTCTTTTTTTTTTTATGTATGATCTGGTCTTTAATAGAATGTATTCTTCCAAAAAAAACCTGGCATTAGCATCTGATGAAGGACTATGTGTAGTTCGAAAGCTTAAGCATCTGTTTTCTTTTGTAACATCTATGCTGGTCCAATAAAAGGTATCAAATCATCTTTTTTTCTGGATCTTTATGGAAAAAGGTAATTTGCTACCTAGTAGACGTAAGCCTCTTTAGAAAGCAATGCCTTCGCTTTCAAAGGAGAATTAGCTTATGCCTTATGAAGTAGTGTGTATCTTGTATTAATATTCTGATTTTTTTTTTCACCTTTGCTTTATCTGAATTGTACAAAGCTATAATCCAGTGTGTCATCTGTTTAGCCGCATTCCTTAGAAAATGAAAGCTACAATACTGAATAATTAGAACGTGATTATCAAAATTCTGCTTTTAGGCTGGAAGCATGCAGCCATAGTTCCAGTTTCCATATCTGTAAATATTTTTTAGGGATCTTTAACTTTTTTAGATATTTAAAATGTATTTCCATTGCTGTGAATCCACAACAAATATGGCTGGTGCCTAATTTGGAGAAAAGCTCCCCCCTCACATCACATCGCATCTTCTGTTTGCTTCCATGGGACCCTATGTTGTGCATTCCCACTGTCCCTGTATAGTACTGCGAGTCATGTGCATGCACAGTTGGCAGTAGAGGGTTCCAGTTCAATATGGCAGGTTGGAGAAATGTAAACAAAAACAAAGAAAAATAGAGCAATTTACGGGGTGATAGTATGGGGCAGGGGCGGACCAGAGTTTAGGAAAGCAATACGAGAAGGCAGCTTGACCAACAGTAGATTTTCCAGATGGACAAGATAGGGAATGGGAAACATTGTTGTGGAGTGGGTAGGAGAAAGGGGGGAGGGGGGGGAAACAGGAGGAAAGTAAGGCAGAAGAGAAGAAAACCAAACCAGAATTTGGCTATAAAAGAGGCACAATCAAAAAAGGCACCTGACATTAAGAGAGGGGATGGAGAAGGCCAAGTAGAGTGAGCAGCGATTGACATGAAGTGGACAATCTATAGCAAAATTAACAGAGTGAATGAGGGAGTCCAGTCAGGGAAGGGAGGATTTCAGAGCTCCACTGTAAAATATGTCATCATAGTCAAAAATAGGTGGAATCATCTTTAAAACAATCTCACGGAGCATAGACATGACATACTCACTTTGTTCCTGTGCAGTGCACCAAGCCTGGGGTGGAGCTTTTGGTGTATGGCATCAATGTGCACCAAGAAATCAAGATGACAGTCCAGCAAGACCCTGAGATACTTAAAGGTTGACAAATCCTAAATCGCAGCACCATCAAGTGTGTGGAATAATGGAACAGAGCTGTCTGGAAAGCCTCTGTTGGGAGCCAAATGTCATGGAAACAGTTTATTTTTGGTCTTGAAGGACAGTTGGTTAGACCACAAGCAACGCTGAATACTGTCAAAATCCAGCTGTAGCCGGGAAGTAAGGTCAAGAGAAGAGAAGCCAGATGAAAACAGTTCTGTATCATCAGTGTACATGTGAATGGATGCAGAGGAACAGTATGAGGGGAATGGGGCCCAGGAAAGACCCTTGAGGGATGCCAGAACAGATGTGGAGTATTAGGTATAGGGAGTTTCCAATGCAGACAGCTTCAGACCGGCCCTCAAGGTAAGAAAAGAACCAACTGATGAGAGGCAGAGGCCCACTGCTTTAAGCTTTTCCAGAAGAAGGAAGCATGCCATTGTAAAAAGCTTTAGAAAGACTGACAATTATCATGGAGGTGATCGGACTCTGGTCCAAAGTTGAAAGGATAGAGTCAGTAAGATGGAGGAGGGAGGTGGAAGTGGAATAGGGTTTCCTAAATACAAACTGGAAAGGGGTAAAAAAGGATGAAATGTCAAAGAATGAACTGAGAAGAGAAGGAGCAAGTTGTTCCTGAAGCTTAGCCAGAGTGGGAAGGAGAAAGAAAGGATGGAAGTTACCAGGAGAAGAAGGGTCACAACCTTTAAGGAGAGGAATTACAGTAGCCTCTTTCCAGGCTTCAGGTACAGTGAGTGGGAGCAGAGAAGAAAAAATGACTAACCATGGTAATGTTATTTCTTCCAAGGGATCCCTCACTATGCTTAACAACAGCAATTCCCCTGGAATGAGCTGCCTCAGAGCCTAGAACTGTACACTAATTATGGAAGCTAAGAATAAAATTCAAAACTCTGCTATGTGGTCATGCTCACCTCTGCCCTCTAACGTCAGATTTAGTTATGAACCTAGGGTGAGCAATGACCACTAAACTAGCTAAATGACTACCAAAAATTATTCAAAATAGTTTAGAGTCTTAGGAGACTCTCAAATGTAGCAGAACAGATTTTAAAGAATTAGATCATTGAGTCACAGTTGTAAGGTACTGTAACAAATAATGCTCAAGCAAACTGAAAAGAACAGATTACTGAGAGAACCTTTTCCAGGTTCTGGAAAGGGAAGTAGGGAAGAGACTGTTAAGTACACAGTAGTGAGGGATCTCTTGAAATAAACAACATTACTACGGTCCTTTTTTCTTCAAGCCCCAGGAATCCCTTCCTGTGCTTAACAACTGCAGACTATATAGCAGTACCTTGGGAGGTTGGAACAGAACCTTAAGGAAAAAGTTCTGCAAGACAGCAGTGCCAAAACTGATATCTCTTCTGGGCTGTTATGTCCACACAGCAGTGCTTTGGGAAAGTGCGTACTGTTTTTCAGGTAGCTGCTTTAAAGATTTCCTGAAAACACCTCTTGATGCTGCCACAGAGGCACTTGTGGAGTGAGCCCTGAAGCTTTCAGGTGGCACATTGCCAGCTTTGCTGTAACACAACTGTATGCAGGAGACTATCTGAGAAATTGTTCTCTTGGTTGCTGGTTTACCTTTTCCCTTCACCATATATGACAAATAACAGTATTGGTGGATCTTACATCTTTTGTAAGGCCAGGTAGTAGTTCAGCACTATCTTAACATCCAAACTGTGGAGCTTTGCTTTCCTGAACTGGATTTTGCTGTAAAGAACACTCAAAGTGTAATTGACTAGATCAGATGAAATTCGGACACCGCTTTAGAGAAAAATATTCTGTTACTTATTAGGACTCCCTCTTCCCTGTGGAGAAATTATATAGTTAGGATCTGAAGACTGGCAGCTTGATTACCCTTCTAGCAGATGTCACAGCCACCAGGAAAACTGCTTTCCAGATGACATACAGTACCTCAAATCAGCAGTTGCCATAGGCTCAAAAGAAGCCTCCATCAGCTTGGTAAAGCACAGATTCAGGTCCCATGGTGGGATAGGATCCCTTACTGGAGGGCACATGTGATTAAGGCCTTTAAAGAACTTTCTGAAAATGGGCTGTGAAGCCACTGGCCTTTCTTTGCCAGCTGAAGCATATACTGACACTGTTGCCAAATGCACCTTCAGGGTTGAAGGCCTGAGACCCAGGGACTGTAGGTAGACCAGGTAGTCCAAGATTGCAGGGAGGCCTGCCTGAAATGGGCTGAGCTGCCTACAAGAGCACCGCAGGGAAAATCTTTTCCACTTTGAGGTATAGGTTTTCCTTGCTGCTGGCTTTCTAGCAACTTTAAGGGCATCCAAAACCTTCTTAAAGAGGTTATGAGTAGAGAACTCTAACTCTTCAAGCACCATGCTCTGAGAGAGTTCTCATATCTAGGAATGTTATCCCACCCTGAAGCAAGGTCAACAGATTTTATCTCAGAGAAGGGTGACGGGACAGGAGTGAATACTAGTCTGCCTGGCCCAATCTGGAACTATTAGGATACTTATTGCAGACTCCCTTCTCAGTTGCAGGAACACACTGAGAAAGAGTGGGAATGAAAGAATGATATAAAGAAATGTCCTCATCCAATCGAGCACTAGGGCATCCTCTAGAACTCTACCCACCGAGGGGAGCCTACAACAGAACAGAGGGAGCTGGTTGTATTCCCAGGATGCAAACAGATATATCTCTGGTGTACCCCACCTTCTGAGCACTGTAGCCAGCACCTGTTTGCTCAAAGTCCTTTCATGACTTCCCTGGCTGATTCTGCTCAGGGAATTTCCCAAGACATTGTCTTTCTGTGGCAGGTGTACTGCCAATAGCTGTGCTTCCAGTGAGTATGCCAGGTTCCCGATCTTCATTGCTTCCGTGCATAGCTTTAACAATCTTGTTCCTCCTTGCTTGTTAATATTATACACGGTGGTGGTGTCTGTCCTGATCTGGATAGGCTGACCACTGATGCAAGAGGAAAAAAGCTTGCATCACCAGATATACTGCCCTAAGCTCCAGGAGGTTTATGTGCTCCTGAGACTCCTGTGGGCTCCACACACTATTTAGAGTGAGGTCCTCCAGGTGGGTGCTGCAACCTAGGAGGGAGGCATCTGTGGTAAGAATGATGGAGGGTGATTGCTGGAGGAAGGGAACTCCCTCTCTGAGGTTGTTTTTTTCCTGCCACCACACCAGTGCTCTTAACAGGCACCTTGTGAGAGGCACTAGCTTCAATAATGGGACCCACCCTTGGGACCAATGGCTTTCCAGGTGGTACTGGATATCCCCTCATTTGGAATCTAGCACCTGGTACTACTGCAGTGGAAGAGGCCACGTGCCCCAACAACTGGAGAAAATCCTCTGCAGGCCTGGGCTGACCTGCTGTGAAGGATTCTATGAGCGCTATCAAGTTTGCCACCCTTTCCAGAGGAAGGAGGGCCTTCCCTTCGTAGGCATCCAAATCTGCCCCTATGAAGTCCAGGACTTGAACTTATTCTGTCTGGGACTTTGGGGCTTTTATCAGGAAGCCCAGGTCCTCCAGAACATGCTGCGTGAGGAGCAGGAAGGACTTGGCTTCCTGGGTGTGAACTTCCTGATGCCAGTTATCTAGGAATGGAAGACAACCACCCCCTGCCTCCTCAAATGTGCTACCACTACAGCTAGGCACTTTGTGAACACTCTGGGTGCTAAGCACAGGCCAAACTGGAGAGCTGTGAACTGATAATGGCAGCTCCAGTCCCTGAATCTGAGTTATGTCCTTTGACTGACCCTGACTAGAATGTGAAAGTAGGTGTCTTTCAGATCCAGTGACCCTAGCCAGTCTCCTTGTTGCAGTGATGGAATTACTGAGTCCAATGTTACCATCTTGAACTTTTCCTTTTTTAAATGTTCAGGTACCTCTGGTCTAGAATGGGTTGCCACTCCTCATTGTTCTTGTGGGTCAGGAAGTATCTGTGGTAAAGCACATTCCCCACTGTAGGGGGTGGGGAGGGTGGGGCTTTCTCCACTGCGTTTGCTTGCAGCAACTTTTTTACCTCCAGCTCTAGCAGAAGTTTCTCTGTTGGAGTTGGTTTTGTGACCCTGCAATCTTAGACGTTTTTTTCAAATGCAAGGTCAGACCTTGACTTACTATTTTCAGAATTCACATGTCTGTGGGGATTATTTACTGTGCATGGAAATAGTGAGTCAGCCTTCCTCTTACTGGTAATGGTTGGGAGACTGATGCAGACTTGGCAGGGGCTCCGTTTTGCCTGGGCTATGGGGGCTGGTGTGGTATCCTCACAGCGGGTGAGAGAGTGCCAGACTGTCAAAAGTTTTAAGTCAGCCCTAAAAAAGTATTTATTCTTACAAGCATTGCCTGACAATTGATTTGATAAAGGCCTTTGTTGCTTGGATTTTATAGATTATTGCTATCTTTGCTTGGATTTTATAAGACTGTTTTATCTGTGACTATTTATGTACAGCGCCTTGGTTTGGAAAGGTGCTTTATAAATAAAGTTATTTTTATTATTATCTAGGACCCCTCCTGCCTCTACCTCTGAAGAATCCTCTCTGAGGGGTGAAGTCATGAGAAATGTAAGTATGGGGGTAGTAACCCATGCCCCTTCTCCCCTTCCATAATGCCTGTGGGAAGTGGAAACCCTCTCCTTCTCAGTATTGCTCTTATAGGCGGTCTTGTACTCATCCTATTTTTTCATGTAAGCTAGTGTTTTGTCACCAAGCAAAGAACTTCCCTCACAAGGGAAATCCGCTGCTTTTGTCCGAGTGTCCTTAGAAAGATCTGTAGTCCTGAGCCAAGCAAATCTTCTTAGGAACACTTCATGCGTCATGATCCTAGATGCAGTGTCAATAGTGTCCACTGCCGTGTGGAACTGGTACTTGGTGGCATCCATGGCAAGTCTGCTGTATCTGCTAGATCCTCAGCCAAGCCACCAGCAGCTTTCTCGCTCACTGCCATAGGTCCTTTTGGTATTGAGCTGTATAGGCCATGTATGTTGTGTACCTTAAAAGCAGAGAAGCTGAGGTATAGACTTTCTCCCATATTACTCAACTTCCTTAAATCCTTTCCCAGAGGCTGTGCAGAAAGGGGAACCTTGACCTTATCACAGGTGGTATTGTGGACCACTCCCTCGTGATCAGGGTGGAAGAACAGGTACTCAGCACCCTGCCTGTCAACCTTATATTTCTTTTCTATTTTCCTGTCAATGCCAGTAGCTAAAGTGGGAGCTGACAACACTTTGGAAGTGGCCTTCTTGAGAGATTTGTGGATGGGGAAAAGCAGCATTTTTGTGGGTGTTAAGCCCATCATATCTAAATCACATATCATATCCACTTCCTCCTCATCTTCAGCAGTTTCCTTTGATAAGAAATTGAGAGTGCTGACCATTTGCCTCACAAAGGTATAGTCTGAGATGTAGTCACATGACGGACGAGGAGGGGAACAAAAGTCTTGTTCAGGAGAACCATTATGCTCGGCTCTATTGGTTCTGCTCCCTCCTCCTCCTCATAGTGAAATGCAGCCTCCTCCCCAAAGGCACTGCAACTGGTACTGGAGTCTGGGGGAAGGCAGGCATTCTCATGATGCTCCCCATAGCCTGGAAGCCTGGATGAAATGCCATGCCTTAGTCATGTCCTCTATTGATGGTGTCATATTTTTCTCCACTTGCATCTCCTTTTCTTCTTCAGGATGAGGGGCAATGACATGCTTTGCTTTTTGTTTTTCTTAGCAGCCACACAATCTAATGCCTGCTTAGAGGTTCTTTTATTTGTGCTAGGTTGGATCGGGGTTCTTCTGTTCAGAAACTCTGATCTCTGAACCGTCTTTAGCAGCCTTATAATTCTGCTTACTTTGAGGGGCTGGACCCTCTTCTGAGCCTTTAGGTGACATGGAGGCAAACTGAGAGCCATAAGGTCTTCCCGTTTTTAGCCCTTTTCTTTTGTGTTTTAGTGCAAAACTTAACACAGAGTTCACAATTGACAAAATCATGATCTGGACCCAGGCATCTCAAACACAACTTGTGACAGTCTGCCTTAGCCAGGAGTTGAAAACAGATTTTGCCATTTTAAAGCCTATAGATCCTGTCTTCTTTTTTTGGTCTGTCATTCATGCCAAACACTGACAACAGAGAGGATCAAGGTTCCCAACACACCAAAAAATAATAAATTGCATTTTGGCTCCTTGGTAAAAGAGAAACAGCTATAGAAAAAATTAGTGTCTCAGTTCCACTAAAAAAGGAGCCAGCACCTAGAAAGACAAGGAACTGCTAAGCGGTTTCTAAAATTGTAAATGAGCTTTTTTTAAGTTAAGCAAAGCAGTAAAGTGGTTCATGAGAGGCAGGAACTGTGCCACAATAGACCTTTCTCCAGTTCCTGGGAGCCGATGTGGACTGGCACTGAAGAAAATGCGGTATATATGAGAAGAAACAATAAAAAACACTCTAATGCAGAGTTATCAAAAACTAGCACAACTTATGAAAGTAAATATAACAAAAAGCATAAACCACAAATGACTCTGAGATGGGAGAGATGGCTTCAGGGCAACATCTTCCTCCAGGCAGAGAAATAAATCTGACGTTAGAGGGCAGAGGTGAAAATGACCACACAGCAGAGTTTTGAATTTCATTCTAAGATTCCATAATTAGCGTGAAATTCTAGGCTAGCTCATTCAAGGGGAATGACTGCAGTTGTTAAGCACTGTAAGGGATTCCTGGGGTTTGAAGTACAAGCTACAGCTCAGTCTGTAGGTGCAGCTGCCTGGGATCACAAAAATTGTGAGGCTTCAATGATAAAGAAAGTGGCAGTGCGCAAGAGATCAAAAGAAGTACAAAGACTTTATTACTCACAAATATGGTAAACTGCAAGGTGCTAGTACTCAAATCCATCAGAGCCCCTGGAGGATGATGTTTCACGTCCTTCTGACACTTCAACAGGGCATGTAGTTTGGTTGATAACTGCTCTCTATTTAAACTCTGTATTTAAAGATACAGTACAATATTCAATATATAGCAGTTAGTTACCAGGACAGGGAAAAGTACGAACAGTAAACCAAAAGATGTACAAAATGTGACTACAAAATACTACCTAATACATAAAAAAATAATCTAATACATCTTGATGATCAAAAGGTTAAAAACAGATCTATCAGAGACCACTTTTATCCTTAAAGGGACAGATGAGAAAAAAACAAAGAATAGGGAATATAATATTGACATTTAAAGTGAGATACTAAATAGAAAAAATGTATGTATTTGCAATCTCAAAATGGAAGGGGGGTATCAAAACAAGAGGAAAAAAGGGCAAGTGCAAAATGAAACAAAATGAAATTAGTGATCTTGTGAGTGAGGCACTGCGGGCTAGAGAACTAGCAAATCACAAAGCTAGTTTTCTTAAAGTAACTTCTCCTGTGATGCCTACATTGTATGTGTTGCTAAAGACACAAAAATCTGTCAGATCTGTTTGGGAGACCCATTGTATTTGGTATAGGATCAGTGACAGAAAAAAATATCTTGATACACATATTATTTTTTGAAATAATTTGTGTTCACTATTCCCTCATATTTATGTGACACAATGGATCTCCTGGGAAAACTACAAGACCCACAATGGAGGGATGGCTATAGATGGATAACAATTGAGGTAACATCATTATATACAAGTATCCACCATGATTTTGAGACCATTAGCAGTACGTAATGCTATCTAGGATTCTCCACAGGGTGAGGTGATGCTATCTGACTTCCTCCTGACAGGCCAGGAGTATTTACTTACGTATAATTATTCTACCTTTAATGCCTCTTGCTTCTTCCAGCTCCAGGGCATGGCAATGGGGGCCACTGTTGCCCCCCTCGTATGTCAAAATTATTCTGGGTTGGTGGCAGGAGATTTTTTTTTTTTTTTTACCAGACCACAATCCTTTTCTCGGAAGGACAATCAGATGGCATCACTTCATTGATGACATTGTAGTGGTATGGGAAGGCACAGATGACAGTGTTAATGATTTCTTGAAATGGTTGAACAGTAATAACCTTAACCTGTCTTTCACCCACCAGACCCATCCTACCAAAGTTGATATTCTGGACATCACACATGAGATCACAGAGAGTAACATCCTTAAGAGCATCCCCTATAGGAGGCCCACAGCAGATAACTCACTCCTCTGTGGCAGCAATATGCACCCAAAAAGTTTGACCAATGGGATACCAATCGGACAATTTTTAAGGATCTGTAGAAACTGTTCAGATTTGGAATCCTTTCAAAAACAGGCACTTGGACTGCGGCATGTGAGGGAATTTTTATATATGCTTCTTTTATATATCCTAAAGCTGTATTTGCTATTATATGCGTTGAAGTTATGCTTGCTTTGAAAGCCATGCTGTAACAAAGTAATAATGAATGTAGTAGAAATTTCTGAGTTCATGTTTTCTTTGTAAGGGTTATAGAATTTGTAGTGAGGTTACTTGAGGTACATTTGTGAAAACAGAAAGCTAGATAAAACTGAGCAGAACTGGTTTTACCAGCCTGAATAACAGGCTTGGACAAAATATAAAGATAAGAGCATGCCTGGGCAAAATATAAAGATAACAGCACGTAGTGGCATTGAAGGCAAGCTGTACGTTGCTATGGTGTGAGTGAAACTCATTGTCTCTCTCAGGTCAGCTTGACCCAGGCATATGTATCGAGCAGTAATGGGAAAGAAATGAATTGCAGTGGAAAAGTACCTCATACATATCAACATTTTTTTCTTTTTACATTGCTGAAAACTTGTTATGCTGTTTTATGATTGGCTCATACTGAAATGTTGGTATTTTTCAAAGATAAGAAGTGCAAAATCTAGCTTATAAAAAGCTGCTGTAAACTTTAATCAGGGACAATCTCCTTTGTAGAAGTCCCACATGCATGTGTAAGATTTGATCAAATAAAGCGACGTTAAGACAAAACCCAGTGGTGTGGTTTTTGCCCCGTGACGATGGGAGTGGTTGCTCAGGTAATACTTACAGTGAGAGAATTTGCGATCACAGTTTTGGCGTAGTCGGCAGGATGAGTTCTTCGGTCCGTGTCACCTCGTGATCGGGTTGTTTCCCTTGGACAAAAAGAAGGACATTTTTGTGGAACCCCATCAGGACGTGACGCCTAGGGGCCGGCGACACTCATCATCACTGTAAGTACATAGTATACCTTGGAGCGAGTGTGCACTATAAAGAACAGGCCTAGATAAAATGGGAAACAAGGGAACAAAAAATAACCTAGGTCCAGAGTTAGTATTATCTGGACCAGCAAAATGTATGGTTGATAAGTTTGGCCAGGATTCGGTCTCTGAGATAGGACAATGGCATAAGTTGACCAGGGGAATATTTCCCCTTATAGGTACTTTAGTATAGATGTACTAAAGGAAGCAAGAATAGCATTGGAAGAAAAGAAAAGAGCAAACAAAAAGGGTGCAAGGTAGACTGGTCAAGGTTTAGAATATGGGAAAGAGAGGCAGAAAGGCGACATGAAAATCAAGTAAAGGGATTAATGGTAAAGCAAGAGGAGGAAGAAACTGAACGCTGTAGGAGGTGTTTCACCATCACGATACCCCCACCATATCGGCCCATTCCACCAACTGTTCAGCGGAACCACAGGCAGGGATGGTGCCAGAAGGGCCACCAATACAGGGAGTAGTGCAGCCTGAACAACAAGCTGCCCCAGCTGTGCAGGCTGCCCTTCCTGCTCAGCAAGTACAGGTGGCCCAACCAGCCCAAGTAGTACAACCAGCCCAAGCAGTACAACCAGCGCAGGTCATACAACAGGCTGCCCTACCAACTCAGGTCCCACCAATTCAAAAACAGCCTGTTCAACCTCCTGTGACTCCTATGCGGGAGGTTGCGGTCAGAACCCCCCAATGGTCCCCCACCCCTGTTCAGTTGGACACTGACTCGGATGAGGAGATAGAAATAGAGGGGACGGAAGAGGACCTGGTTGAAGCAGTGGAATCTATGTCACTGGTGGGAAAGGTACAGGGCCAGGGAGATGGAAAGGCTTGGGTGTTTAGGCAAACTAATGCAAGGGCTAAGGGCCCAAAACAGGCAGGGGGAAGAAAGAAACTAAAACAGCAGTTGCCTTTGATACGTTATCCCAACCCACACCCCGAGGCAGGGAGACTGGCTACCGCAGACCAGCCTGCAGTCCCTAAATACATTGAAGTGGACCGCCCATGGAACCCTGAGGAGTTGAGAGAGGCCCTGAAAGATATACCAAAGCCTCAGAATAACATAGAAGAATATATCAAGGAGTTAACAAACTTAATCAAAATGTATGAACTATCTATGACTGAGGTTGGAGAATGTTTTAGACGAACATTAAAGGGCATGTGGGAGGAAGTAAAAGAAGCCTGAGACCCAGAGAAGCCAAGGGCTGAAATTATGCCACAATTTAATGCTATGTGCATAAAACTACAGGAAGCATACAAGGGATGTGACAGACTGGCCTCGCATCCGGGATACGAGACAGAAAGATGAGGAATCAGTACGCGATTACAAGGAAAGATTGCAGGGGGTCTTTAGGCAATTTTCCGGTATTGGACCGGATAATCCCGCATACCAGCATCAGTTGGGTATGGCTTTTTGCGCTGGACTGAGTGAGCCAATTAGATTGGGAGTTACCACAGTGTGCATTGGATGGGAGACAATGAAAATGGTTGACCTAGTGCCGTATGCTGAACATGCTGAGAGACAGCAGAAGGAGATACAAAAGGAAAAGAAAGAAAAGCTAGAAAAGGCTCAGCTAATGTATTTTGAAAGAGACAATAAGCAGCCCCAACAGGGAGGTGGAAATGGCAACAGAAGAAGACAGAGAGGACGAAATAATGGAGGTTATCCACAGGGAGGAGGGGGAAAAGGGCAACCATCGGAAGGAAC
The DNA here is from genome assembly GCA_016271365.2 of Neoceratodus forsteri. Lineage (NCBI taxonomy): Eukaryota > Metazoa > Chordata > Ceratodontiformes > Ceratodontidae > Neoceratodus > Neoceratodus forsteri. The sequence goes on along the minus strand of CM057455.1, from coordinate 1,364,538,564 downwards.
GGCAGGACAAAGACCCGGACCGGGAGGGGGTATCATCTGCTTTGCTTGTGGAGAACAGGGACACATAGCAAGAAATTGTGTAAAGGCAAACCAGTGGCAGCGTAATCAAGATTCCAATGCCCTCTTGCCTCCGCCACCACCCCCTCCTGCTCCACAACAGTGGCAGCCAAATCAGCAGCAAGGATGGAGTGGAAATCCTCGGGATCCTCAGTTCTGGACTAATAATGTTGGCTTTGCCAATGACAGCTGAAGGTTAGAGGAACACTCCCCCTCCCCCTTTTCACAAATGCTATGTGCTTCAACAACGCCAGAAGGTAGTCCAGTAATAGACTTAATAATCATGAACACCAAGTTGACCTTCTTGATAGACACAGGTGCCTCAATGTCAGTAATTCAAAGAAGCAAGTTAAATGCACCCTTATCCAGTCGAATGGTGACAACAATAGGGGCATCAGGAGTACCACAAAGAGAGCAATTGACAATCTCATTACCAGTTCGGTGTGGAAAAATGGAATTACAACATATTTTCCTCAGTAGCACGACCTGTCCTGTGAATTTATTGGGAAGGGATCTCCTGTCAAAGGTAAATGCACAAATTACTTGTACCTCAGAGGGGGTCAATATAGAAGCACCAGGAATAGGCTTGTACCCATGTATAGCTGAAAGAACAGGGGATTGGCTGTATAGCTGGGAACTGACAGAACCAAGGGAAATGTGTTGGTTACAAGGGTGGGCAGAAGAAATAACACATCGTAGGTTGCAGTTACAAACAGATTTGCATTGCACTACACACTATGCAAAAGGGGGTCGGGACATGGATTATGAGTGCAAAGAGTGGGGAAAACAGCCCGTAGAGCAGACCATCTGGGTGTCAGAGATATATGTGGCAAAGAATTGTTGTGCAGCCTCAGTGAGACTAAATGCAGAGCAATTGAAAGTATTCCAAGTGCCAGGGTCATATCCACACATTTCTTTGGCCAGAGAGCCCCCCCTTGAGTGGAAGGAATTGGGGTCATGGGTAGCAGAAATGGTACAGTTGCGTGATTGGGAACGTAGGAAGCAAGCTAATATCAAAGGCTGGAAATTGTGAAAAATACATAATCAACAGAAAAGTTCAGGTATGAGTGGATGAAAGAGAAGTGAATGTGCGAAAGGTTTGTGAAGAAATAGGCATGCAGGAGAGTGTAAGTTGGATAAATGAGTTACCAGCAAAGCTATGGGCAGAATCAAAGTATGATGTGGGATTACTGAAGAATGCACAACCCCTTATGGTCAAGCCAAAGTCCTCTTACAGACCGAATAGGCATCAATATCCGCTGGGTAAAGAGGCGGAGGAGGGAATAGCCCCAGTGCATGCAGCATTAGTGGAGAGGGGAGTAATCATCCCCTGCCCATATGCAACGGTAAATACACCAATTTTACCAGTGAGAAAGCCAAATGGAAGTTACCGCTTTGTGCAGGACCTGAGAGCGGTAAATGAAGCAGTACATGTGCGTACCCCGGTAGTGCCAAACCCAATTACAGTATTGTCATCCATTCCACATAACAGCTGTTATTTCACAGTCATTGATTTAGCAAATGCGTTTTATAGTATCCCCGTAGAACCCAGAAGTCAGGAATGGTTTGCATTCACTTACAAAGGGGAAAAGTGGACCTGGACTCGCATGCCCCAAGGCTATGCTGAGTCTCGAGCAGTATTCTCAGCTCAAATGAGAGAGAATCTATCCGCTTTTGTGCCCCCATTGGGCAGTACCCTAATACAGTATGTGGATGATTTATTGCTTGCTAGCCCCAGTAAGGAAGCAAATGAACAGGATACAAAAGCTTTATTACTTTTCTTGGCTGAGAATGGGCATAAAGTGTCTCAGAAAAATTGCAATTGTGTAAAGAGCAAGGAAATATTTGGGTCACGTGTTGTCTGGCAGTGGTAGAAAGTTAGACCCTGAGAGAATTAAAAACATAGCAGCATGGCCACGCCCAGTTACAAAGCAGCAAATGATGTCTTTTTTGGGTATGGTGGGCTATTGCAGAGCTTGGATCGTGGATTATGCTATGTTGGCACAACCCCTCCATGAAGCCATATATGGCACGAAAATGCAGATGAATGAGGAGATCAGGTGGACACCTGGTCTAGAGACCAGTTTTGCAAAACTTAAAAATGTATTGATCACAAGTCCCTGTTTGGGACTACCAAATTATGAGAAGGGTTTCAATTTGTTCGTAAATGGTAAGGGAGGTTACATGTCAGCTGTATTGACACAGGAGCATGGAGGGGGCAGAGGCCCATAGCATATTACTCGAAGCGTTTGGACTCAGTGGTATGTGGGATGGTGTCTTGCTTGCAGTCAGTGGCAGCGGCTACTGAAGCGGTGTTGGCATGCGTGGATTTGGTAGGATTCTGTGCTTTGACAGTGCATGTGCCTCATTCTGTACATTCTATTCTGCTACAAGCTCGCACAGCTCATTTAACGCCTGCACGATTGCTTCAGTATCAAAATGTGTTACTAACCATGTCTAACATAACTTTGAAAAGGTGCACCATTTTAAACCCAGCGACGTTGCTCCCCACCCGGAGGAGGGGGAGGAGCATGACTGTGGGCAAGTAATTGACTTAGACTGTAAGCCTCGACCGGATATCACTGACGTACCCATACAAAACGCAGACTTGGAATTATTTGTTGACGGCTCAGCACAAAGAGACGAAAAAGGATCCCTTGGTAGGTTATGCAGTGTGTACTCAAACTATGTCGTGGAAGGAGCAAAGTTACCCCACGAACGCCAGCCCAAGCTGCTGAACTCATAGCTCTGTGACGAGCTTGTATAATAACCGAGGTAAAACAGTTAACATATACACAGATAGTCTATGCATTTGGGGTAGCTCATGATTTTGGCACCTTATGGAAACACAGAGCGTTTTTAACAGCAGCTGGAAAACCTATTAGCATGCAAATTTGGTAAAAATCTTTTGTTAGCAATCCAGAAGCCAGAAAAGTTAGCAATTGTAAAATGTCAAGCCCATACTTCTAACCAAGATTTTGTCTCTGCAGGAAATGCGAGGGCTGATGCAGCTGCAAAGGAAGCAGCTCTTTCTGGGAGTGTTCCGAAATTTCAAATGTCTTTGACTATAACTAACCAACTTGATTTATTCTCAATAAAGGATGTTGCAACTTTACAACAGTCAGCCAGTGTAAAAGAGAAACGTAACTGGCAAACAAACTGTAAATTTGATGCTAGCACTAAGGTATGGACAAACCCCGATGGCAGGCTCTGCCTGCCCTCGGCAGTATTTCCCTTTTTGGCAAAATTGGACCATGGGGCCAATCATGTTTCAAAAAGTGGAGTGGTCGACCTTGTAAATAAACATTGGTATGTTGTTGGCTTTACTGTATATGCTGAAGATTTTTGTAAAAAGTGTGTAATATGCATGCAAAATAATGTTGGCAGAGGACTCCAAGTAACCCCCTCTGCCCATCCTTTTCCTACAGGACCTTTTGAACATTTAATGATGGATTTTATTGAGCTAAACCCGTGTGAAGGGTATAAATATTGCTTAGTGATTATAGACATGTTTTCAAAGTGGGTAGAAGCATTCCCAGTACGGAAAACCACGGCCTGTACAGTAGCAAAGGCCCTGATTAGAGAAATCATACCAAGATGGGGGATTCCCACCCGGCTCTCCAGCGATAATGGCTCGCATTTTGCAAATGAAGTCATCAGAACCTTGTGTGAGGCACTGCAAGTGGATTTACGGACGCACTGTGCCTACCACCCACAATCGGGAGGGGCAGTAGAAAGGGCAAATCAGACATTAAAGCTAAAATTGACCAAAATTATGGCAGATACTGGCCTTAGTTGGGTAAAAGCACTACCAATAGCCCTAATGAGTATGAGGGAGAAAGCTGGCCCGTGGGTTTATCACCTCATAAAATTTTGATGGGAAGGCCTCTCAGAATGACAAATGTCCCTTCCACAAAACCGAATAACATTACACAGTTTAGATAATGAAATGATTGCCTATTGTTTATCTCTTAATGCTGTTTTAAGATCTCTCTATCCTAGGGTAAAAGCTGTACTTCAGTTCCTTGGAGGACCCTTGCATAGGATACAGCCAGGAGACTTCGTGGTTATCAAGGACTTCGAAGAAAAATGGTGCGCCCAGTGGCGAGGACCGTTTCAAGTGTTCCTGACTACCGCCACTGCCATAAAGATCGCGGAGAGAAAGCGTGGATTCACGCATCTCATTGTCGTTTGGTGACAGCCTCTACAGTCGATACCATTGCACAGTGAACTGAGCAACCATGAAAATTGTTATCGTTCTGTTTCGTTCGGACTATCGCTGCTATTTTTGCTATGGGGCTCTGGATATGAGGAGAGCAACTGCTCCGCGCAGCACAGACCATTGCACATTCACGAACACTTGGTGGACTTTAATGAACTTACATGCTAATAATGCTAATGTCTCTGATTGCTATGTATGCACTAGCTCTCCTTTCTCTGCAGCCGTAGGGCTCCACCTAAAACCCAAGCCTGTAAATAGCACTGAGGCCAACGAGATTCTCGGTGCCATCAGGGAAGAAACATCACTAATGCCCCAGATTATGCTACAAACAAAATAAAGAACCTAACTGTGTTTCGGGGGCATGATTTTACTGCATGGTACAGCCACGAGAATGATACAAATGTGTCAACCCCATTGTATCTAGATGTTGAGACAACAGAAAATATCAGCCAGGCTTTGCCTGTGTAATAAACAATTAACCATGAGTTTAGCGCCACTGGGATGGTCCACGTGCCAATATTGTAGGCACTACAACAGCACCACCAAGTCCGAGTCCACCATAACCAACTGCTCTCAAGCAGACGCTCACACAGTACATCCTGATTTCACTGCCGTGGGCAGTCTGTCAGGTCTATACTGGGTATGTGGGGATAGGGCTTATTTTTTCCTACCTATGGGGTGGACGGGATGCTGCTATCTAGCCACACTCCACCCTGTGGCCCATGTACATAAGTACAATGCATCTGCTATACATCAGCGTGTAGCTATATAAATCAAATTCAAAAAGGGAGGTGCGGACGAATAGCGTGTCCCAGTGGGGAAAAATTTGGGGCAGGAATCTTCCCATGGTGGGTGTTGTTCAAAACATGCATTACATTGACCAGTTAAGCTATGAGTTAGAAACGTTAATTAATGATACCTTGAAATCAACTGACTTGCTGACAGCTGAAATTAAAGCACTTAGAATCGTAGCTTTGCAGAATAGAGCCGCGCTGATTATGTATTAACCGCAGGGGGTGTCGCCATTGTAGGGAAGAATGCTGTACGTATATACCAGATAATTCCCAAGAACTTGAGCAAGTAATTGAGGGAATACGAATGCTACAACAACGTGTTCAAAGTGAGCATGCACCTGTATCGCAGGGCTGGGACCCCTGGTCATGGTTCTCAAGCATATTTGGTGACTGGGCACTACCCTCCTCACTGGGTGGCAGTAATCATGGTGGTGATACTGGCATTATGGCTCCTAATTGTGTTGCTCAAATTTCTCTTGCGACAATTGTGTAGCACCTTGTAGCCACATGCAATCACCAGCTGCACCTTACTACACCCGGACCAAGACCCTAGCGAATTAGCAAGGGTGTTCCCGTTCTGTGATATACCAGATGTGACTAAAGTATAATAGTTAACAAGTTGATACAAAGTATCAAAGGGGAAAGTGTGAGGAATTTTTATATATGCTTCTTTATATATCCTAAAGCTATATTTGCTATTATATGCCTTGAAGTTATGCTTGCTTTGAAAGCCATGCTGTAACAAAGTAATAATGAATTAATAGAAATTTCTGAGTTCATGTTTTCTTTTTAAGGGTTATAAATTTGTACTGAGGTTACTTGAGGTACATTTGTGAAAACAGAAGCTAGATAAAACTGAGCAGAACTGGTTGTACCAGCCTGAATAACAGGCTTGGACAAAATATAAAGATAAGAGCATGCCTGGGCAAAATATAAAGATAACAGCATGTAGTGGCATTGAAGGCAAGCTGTACGTTGCTATGGTGTGAGTGAAACTCATTGTCTCTCTCAGGTCAGCTTGACCCAGGCAAATGTATCAAGCAGTAATGGGAAAGAAATGAATTGCAGTGGAAAAGTACCTCATATATATCAACATGTTTTTCCTTTTTACATTGCTGAAAACTTGTTATGCTGTTTTATGATTGGCTCATACTGAAATGTTGGTATTTTTTCAAAGATAAGAAGTGCAAAATCTAACTTATAAAAAGCTGCTGTAAACTTTAATCAGGGATGATCTCCTTTGTAGAAGTCCCACATGCATGTGTAAGATTTGATCAAATAAAGCGACGTTAAGACAAAACCCAGTGGTGTGGTTTTTGCCCCGTGACGGGAGTGGTTGCTCAGGTAATACTTACAGTGAGAGAATTTGCGATCACAGGCACAAACTTAAAGAGAGGGATTACTCTGCTAGAGTTATTAGTATAGCACAGAGACAGGCAAAGGAAACTTAGAGGAAGTCACTACTTGTACCTAGACCCAAAACACACAGTACAGACAAACTCGTGTCATTAGTAAAGTATAACCAATGGCCCCCAACAAGCTGACCCAGAGACCACTAGAGTCCTCTGTTCTAACCCACGTGTTACTTTTTCTCAAGACAGGAATCTTGGGGACCTCCTTGTACCTAACCACCTTAGACCTGAATTCCATAGAGAGGCCTGGCTTGGAACAGCTCCATGTGGCATGTTCAAATACCATAATTGCAATGTCTGTTGCTACCGGTCAGGAAATTTTGGTACCAGACACAAACAAAACCATCCAGCTTAATCAACATGCAATGTGCAATACTAAATTTGTTGTATATGCAGCCTGGTGCCCATGTCTGAAAGTCTACGTGAGGAGAACAATCAGATGAGTCAAGGATAGATTACAAGAACATACCAGGGTTATTAGGGTGAGCAAGATGGATAATGCCTTAAGTAATCATTTCAATGAGCACTATAACAGTGACACGAAAACATTTTGCACATCTTTTAGTTTACTGTTTGCACCTTTTCCTGATCCTGGGAACTAACTGCTAAATATCGCATATTGTACTGTATCTTTAAATGCAGAGTTTAAATACAGAGCAGTTACCATCCAGACTCTGCCCCTGTTGAAGTGTCAGAGCAACACAAAACATGGGGGAGTCTGGTCAGCAGCCCCCTAGGAGCTCTGATAGATTCAGGTACTAGCACCTGGCACTTTACCACACTGTGTGAGTAAAAAAGTATTTTCTCTTTTTTTGAGGGCATGTGTGCTGCCTTTTTCTTTATCATTTAGGGACAGTTCAGGGGAAAAGGAGAGTTTATGGAGTTGGGTAATAGGCATAGCGATGGAAGGAGCCAAAAGAAGCAAAGCTTAAGACCGAGACCATCAAGGCTAACTCCACTTGTGAGGATTAAGGGCAATCAGGGCCTTAAGAGAAGCAGAGGGAGAGACAGGAGAGAAGGACAGTGAAGGGGGAAGACAGAGGGAGGGGAAGTAAAGGCAAGGTGAGGAAGGAACAAGAGAGAGCATAGGTGTTGAAGTAGATGTCAAAGAAATAGGTAACAGAAGAATGGTCAGATAAGGGAGACGTTAACCTTAAGGACAGGGGAGGAAGACTGGGTCAGAGGGGAGAAAAGGGAATGGATAACCTTCCAGATCATGGAGAGGAGATTAATGCTATTCTGGAGTGTAGATGCAAAGTACTCGGACTTCGCAAATCTGACGGCTTTGGTGCAAGTGCTGTGACGTGCCAATAGTTGGCCAAAGCAGTTGAGGAGCCAGTGATCTCATGTGATCACCAGGAGAGACTCTGGTATGGAGGCAAGCTAACAACTCAGTTGATATCAAGGGAAGAAGGGAGCCCCATACTCTGGTTTTCCTCAGAGGTGTATTATAATTCCATACAGCCGTAAATTTTGACTGAAAGTATTGGAGGGCATAATTAATATTAGTGGTTGCAGAAATGGAGGACCAGTGAGATGCCCACAGGTCAGATAGAAGGGGGACAAATTCAGAGACCTAAAGGACCTGAGATAGATGAACTTGGGGATGGGGCTTAGGATGCTTTATCTTGCACACACCGTAAACCATGTGATGGTCACAGTCTACAGAGGCCATCTGGAAGGATACCTGCATCCACTATATGGTGGGGATGGGATGAGAGGACCCTTTAAAGATTTAAAATTTAAACATGTGGGGTAAGAAGTCAATTGGTCAACTGGAGGGATTTTCTATTTTGGGGAAATTTATTTGCAGAGGGGGAGAAACTATGTTATATTAAATTTACCAAGGATGAGCAACTCACCTCTAGTAGGATGGGACTAGGTAAAGGAAATGAGCTTAGTAACTAAACCAGGGGGCACACCAGGCAACAGTAAGCCTGAGCAATAAAGAAGGGGACAGAGAAGGGAAGGGACAGTTTGAGGAGGAGCAGCTCAGAGAAGGAGGGAGAAGAGACAACAAGCACAGTCACAAATTGGATGCTGGTGGATTTGTAAACTACAGCACCAACCCCCCTCTTTGTGTGACCCTGCCTTGCTAAAGAGTAACCAGAGATAGCCACAAAAAACCATGGACCTTAGTGGACAGCCAAGATCCAGATATGACAAGTACATCCAGCCCTACACTAAGCATGATAAGTTGCAGCTGGTCAATTCTTGGGAGGAGGCTGCGGATGTTTAAATGAGCAAGCTCAGTACTTTGGGAAGCTGAAGGGGTGAAGCGATGATGGGACCAAGATATAGTTCAATGTCTCTTGCTACCATAAGCAGGGCCCCGATTTTTCTGCGGCACATCGGAGCAAAGTTCTGCGGCAGGGTTCTCATTTGCCACAGAACTTCTGCGGCACTCAACACCAATTTCTGCGGCAATTCTGCGGCACATTTTTACCCTTAAATTTTTTCCTTTTTTTGTTTTTTTTTGCCATATCTGACACAATGCATGCTCGTAACACAGTCATTTTATGGGTGTTTGTCACCAAATTTTCAACATAGCCAGTTTAAGATCTCTACCCATGAACAGTATCACTGTGATTTTATTAATCTGTCCGGAACATTGATTAAGACACCGACTGCGCCATTCTGGCGCTACAAGGGTGGAAACACATTTGGGTGAGATGTGAAAATGACAGCTGTACTACTCATAAGACAGTGTGGTGAAATGGCAATGTTGAAACTCTGGAGTGAAAATATTGAAATTTTGCGAACTTACGAGCCTGCGTAGGAACTCCTGCATACCTCGTTAAACAGTCATTTTTGGATTTTTCACCAAATTTTCAACATAACCATTTCAAGACCTCTGCTCATGAACAGTGTCACTGTGATTTTCTTAATTTGTCCGTACATTTGATTTCACGACCTACAGCCATTCGGGCGCTACAAGGGTGAAAACACATTTTGGGTGAGATGTGAAAATGACAGCTGTACTGCTCATAAGACAGTGTGGTGAAATGGCAATGTTGAAACTCTGGAGTGAAAATATTGAAATTCCGCGAACTTACGAGCCTGCGTAGGAACTGGCAATGCCTTTCGTTAAACAGTGAGTTTTGGAATTTGGCGCAAATTTTCAACATGGGGGTTTAGGCCCCTTCTCATGAATGATGTCACTGTCATGGCAGTATCGTCCGGCGGGTGATTTCAGTCACTGCGCAGTCACTGCGCGAAATCACCCTTCGAGCCTGAATAACGCCATGACAGTGACATCATTCATGAGAAGGGGTCCCAAAAACCCCATGTTGAAAATTTGGTGCAAAAATTCCCAAAAATGCCTGAGATATGCAATAAAGTTGAACCCCTCCTATCTAGCCCATTATACAGCTTACCGGCATTTCCTCAGTTCGCGGTCGCCTTTGAAGAGTGCAGACGTGTTCCCGGTCCACCGAAGATCGTCGCGCCGGAGTCCGGAGGTAAGTATGGGGTGGGGAGGTGTGGGGAGGCTGGCTGCGCAGTGGGTGGGTGCAGGATGGGAGGGGCTCGGAGACGCCGCTGGGACAGTTTTGTTTTACAGGAAAAAAAAAGACGTCGTGGGATCGCTTGCCATGCTGGGGTGGGCTCCCAGCATGGCACAACGACTTTGGGAGGCGTTCAGCCGACGGTGATTGGGCACCCTTCGGCAAAAAAAAAAACACTGAGACGTTTGCCACGCTTGGGTGGGCTTCCAGCGTACACAACGACTTGGGATTCAGCCGACGGGGATTGGGCACTCTGGCCGGCAAAAAACACTAAGACGCTTTGCCACACTGGGGTGGGCTCCCAGCGTGCACGACTTTGGGGCGTTCAGCCGACAGGATTAGGCACCCCGTCTGCAAATAAAGCGGACGTTTGTTCATGCGCAGCGCCGAATTCAGCGGGTGATGGCAAATCGCGGATATTTCTGCGGTTTACCGCATCCGCGGAATCGCGGAAAACTCGGGGCCCTGACCATAAGCAACAAGGAAACAAGGAGCCTAATAGTAACATATAGTAAGGCCATATTCTGTGTGTCAGAGCTGCAGGCAATAACTTTTGTTTCTAGATACAAGTAATATGTAAGCTCTTATAGAAAGTAGTACACTCATTATTATTGACTCACAGTGCAAATAATTGCATTCAGCAATAGTTGTAAGAGTGGTTCTATAAAACACGACAAAGATTTTCAGCATCATTGGGCACAATAAGCATAACAAAAACTGTGAACATGACGCTGAGATTACACTTGCAGAATGAGGAGTGTTATGGCATGCCAAGCGGAGTGCAAGTATAAAAAAAAAGAAACCCAGTCAAGAAAACAGAAACAAAAGGCATATACAGTTTAATAAAGGAAAGGACAGGTTTCTACAGGTTTCTGTTTTACATAGAGCAGGTTCTGTTTTACATAAGGCATTTCATATACTATGTATCCCAATGTACTTCACAAGCTGTGAAGATTGACAACAGTCAGAAGGCATGCTCAGTAATGAAATAGGAATGAGGAAGGTTATGGAAAGCATAGATCATGAGAGGCAGAGGAGGTTAAGCAGATGGAGGTTAAATTACATATTCAAGATCAAAAAATTAGTATGTGGTGATGGGGAGATATGAACCAGGGACTGAACACTCACATCTCTGCACTAACCAGAAGGCGACTGTACATTGCCTCCTTTATCAAATCAAGACACCTTGGATAAAATCTGTGATGCTATGATAGTGCTGCAGGTGCTTCTGGCCATCTGGCAGTATAGCCTAGAGGTTAGAGGAATGAGGTGTGAACGAGCTTGGTACATCCAGCAGACTAGACCCGAGTTTGATTCTCACAATCTCCATTTGCACACTGTGTGACTCTGAGCAAGTCACTTAACCACCCAGTGCTCCCAGGGCGCCCCTGAAAACAGGCACTTGTGCCTAGTGGGCCTTACCCGGTTACCAAAGACTAAAAAAAAAAAAAGGCATCTGACAGAGTCTATCAGTTCATCTCTGATCCAACCTAAGTATGGATTTCGTATACCAGATTTGAATATCAGCTATCCGAGGTCAGATAGTGCCATCTTAGGTCCAATATTTGCATCATTTAGTTGGTATCCGAGTTATCAGAGGTTATTGGATCCCACAGTTGGATACCAATAGTGTCAAATGCTAACTAGAATCCAGGAAAATTGATGGTATCCAACACTATCCAGTTCCATCAGACAGTATCCGAGCATCAATAGATAAGACATACAACAGATTAAAGAGGAGAGGCTAACCAAGTGGAAGATGGGTAATAATGGCAGCATATCTGAGTGATGATATTTATTGCATTTTTATGACATTTCTAATGAGGAATGACAATCAGTGTTAATGCCTTGGTTGCTGAGTCACGATAAAGAGTTACTCTTTATTATAATAAAAAGCATAAAACACTAGGGCCGGGATATTCACGCGCAACTGAGTTGCGCTGGCACAAGTGCGGACTTGCGCCAAGAAGCGATATTCAGCGGGAGTCATTGTGCGGTGCAAGTCCCATTACGCCAATATGCAACTATAATGAATGCAAGCGCAAGAGCAGGGGCATGCCCATGAATATGCGGCACAATGCGATATTCAGCCGTGGAACCATGGTGCAAGTGCGGAGCAAACCCGGGATGCACCAAGCAGACTTGAGCCTATAAATACAAGGCACAAGCACACAGACAGCACTTGCGCCAGGGGAGAGAGAGAGAGGGAGAGAGAGAGAGAGAGTGGCAAGAGAAGGAGGAGAGACAGAAAAAGAGACAGAGCAAGGGAGACAGAGTCAGTGAGGGACAGAGTGACTGGCACAGAAAGCCACAGGGGTGTGGGACAGAGGCGGCAGTGGAGAGTGAGCCAGGGGCTGAGAGAGTGAGAGGGAGAGGCAGGCAAAGTGCCACGCAGTGCACCAGAGTGGCATACAGCCCACAGCAGCTGACCGCCTGGGGGAGACAGGACATCAGGGGCCATGGCCAGTGCACCCTTCCTAATGGAGGCTGTAATGAGGGGCATGAGGAGGCAGGAGGAACAGCGACGTGGCCGTGGAAGGGCCCGTTGGTGGTACACCCAGGACAGGTGGTACGGTGCCTGCACCACCTTTGAGAATTACACTGATATGGAGATTGTGGGATGGTATCACCTGTACAGGGCCATTCTGAGGCAGCTCTGTGAGCTGTGCAGTGAGGAGATGCAGGCACCCACAAGACAGAGCCATGCAATGTCTATGGAGATAAAGGTGACAGCAGTCATGTGCCTGCTGACCATGGGCACCTTCCAGAGACCAACAGGGGACACTACAGGCATAACCCAGTCAGCCATGTCCCACCTCCGCACACAGTTCCTCAATGCCCTGTTGCCAAATGCTTTGGAATGCATCCATTTCCCCAGCACACAGGCAGAGCATACAGCAACCATGCAGGACTTCCACAGGGTAGCATGCATGCCTGGCATGCTTGGGGGCCACTGACTGCACCCACGTGGGCATCGGCATGCCACCTGGTACAAAAGGGTGTGGCCTACATGAACCGGAACAGGTTCCAAAATGTGAACTGCCAGGTGGTGTGCGATGCCAAGGGGTGCATCACCAATGTCTGTGCCACACACCCTGGGAGTGCACATGATGCATTCATCTGGCACAGCTCTGCGCTGTGCCACAGGTTCGAGCATGGGGACATCCCCACGGGCCACCTAGTGGGTGAGTATGGGATGGGCAAGGGGTGCCGGGCAGAGCAGGGCATGGGATGGGGGAGGGCAGTGTGGGTGCGCTGGAGAGGGCACCAGGGATAGGCCAGGGGCACAGTAACAGAGGACACAGGGCTAACCATGTCATTACCCACACAGGTGACAGCAGCTATCCACTCAGGCCCTGGCTGCTCACCCCCTAATGGCACCCATCATCCCCAGTAGAGGAATGGTACAATGAGGCACATGCCAGCACACAGAACATCATTGAGCATGTATTTGGGATGCTGAAGGCATGGTTCCGTTGCCTAGACAGGTCTGGTGGTGCCCTACAGTACAGCCCCTTGAAAGCCTGTGGCCTATTCCTGGCCTGATGCACACTGCACAGCATGGCCATTGACCATGGGATAGCTGTTGAGTCTGATGAGGGAGGCAGTAGTGGGGACGATAAGGGCTATGGGCCAGAGGGTGGTGGACAGCCCGGCCCCCCGGGTGGAGGGATCCCCGGCTGCAGAGGATGGCACACCCGCACAGGGACACCATCACACAGGAGCACTATGGTGCACGTAGGTAGGTGGTGCCACACCCATGCACTGGCCACACACACAGGTACAGGACACAGGCAGGGGTGTGCATGGCAGTGGGCCTGCACACACAGAGGCGTGGTGCAGGGGTGGGGGTGTCAGTGCCACACAGCCACACAGAACTGCACACAGCAGTGATCAGCAACACACACACACACACACACACACACACACACACACACACGTGCCCAGGCTCTGGCATGTGGCGGGGATCAGATGCAGTGCACCGGTGCACAGGCACAACCGGTGCAGATCTGCTCTCATCATGCCCACGCCACACGGGCCAGTGGCCAGGCAGGCATGCACACAGGCAGCATGCGGCGCGACACACAGGTGCCACACCTGTGGTATGCACACACACACACACCGCCCATGCGTGCACAGGGCAGCGGCAGCAGACTGCAGCCAGGGTGTCACGCACATCAGTTCCGCCACGCGGAACCATGGCAACTGCGGCCAGAGGGACGGCCATGCCGGAGGATGTTCGGCAGCCACAGGCTGCACATCGGCCACAGGGGGTGTTTGCAACAGTCCCCCATTGGTTGTACTGCAGGACCGTGACCGGGTCCACGCAGGGGTGTGTAGGCACCCAAACAGGCCCGCCCCAGGCATGCCTGGGATGCCAACAGCAGAACCCAGCATTGACAGAGAGGGTGTTGCTTGATGCCGGGATCGTGGGTGGACAGTGCACTATGTGATGTCTGAGGTGGCCAGCCACACCCTGTGGCAGCCAGCAGTGCAAAGCCATCCGTGATCGCATTGGCTGTGCGATCTTGGGATGTGGTCGTGTCCTCCCGCGAGCACTATATAGCCACCAGGAACTACGCAGTGCATCTTTCGCACTGCCTGGCCACCTGGCGTACCTCTGCATGCAGTGCATGCACCCCACCTTCCATCAGTACCTGTTGCTCCATGGAGGCCTGCAGCAAATGAGTGTGCTCTGCCAATGGATCGGCGCCCAGGGGAACCTGGGCGGCGCGCCGACCCTCCTGTGGTGAACAACCGCGCTGCACAGCCCCCACTCAGGTGGACACTGCACAGTGGGGTCCCTATGGGGTAAGTCCCTATCAGGCGCCCCAGCAGTGGACCTTGCATCCGACTGCCCTTTGGCCCCTGCTGCCTGCCGCTGCTGCACTTCCAGCTTCTGTACACTGCCCAGCACCTGCGCGGCTGCACCACCACATGGCACTGCTGTGGCAGTGCACACAGCAGCACCTGCAGTGGTGGCGGGTGGCTGTCCCACCGTTGTCAGGCCACTGGGTGCGCTGCCTGAGATGGTACCTGGTACGGGCGTCTCCCCCACAACACCACCCATGCTGTCCAGGATCATGGTCAGGTCATCATCGGTGTCGAACCCCGCCCCTATTTGTGTCTCCACACAGAGGATGTCATGGCTGGCATCCTGCAGAAACACAGCAAGGGCCTCGTCCGACTCCATGCCCAGGACATCTGGCTGGACAGTGGTGGTGTGCTGCAGCTGATCAGGCCCCCGGATACCCGTGGAGGTGGATGGCTGGTCCTCTGGGGCAGGGCCTGCCTCCATGGCTGCTGCTGGTGCCCCATCCTCTGCATGCAAGTGTGCTGATGCTGAAAGAGAAAACAGATGTGTCAGTGATGCAAGGCCCCCATCCCCCCCGCCACTGCTTGCTGTGCGTGCCCAATATACGTACCATGCAGTGATGGGCTTCCACCCATCTGAAAACCTCCACCCAGTACACCCTCCGCAGTGCTGCATTGCATGGTGGCTGCCACCAACTCCTCCTGCGCCATGAGCTGTGGCACATCAGCAGGCCCCCCCTCCAGTTGCTGTCTAGGCCGGACGAATGGCCGCCACCTTCTCCTTGATGTGGCACTTATCAGTGCCCACTTTCTTCCGGCACTCTTGCACTGACCGCTGGTGGCTGTTCTGCTGGTTGACACTCGATGCCACCTCCTCCCAGGCCACCGCCCTGGCCTGTGGTGTGCCTGTGGCACCACTCAGCAGTGGCTCCCTGTCGAGGTAGGCCTCAAACAGGGCATCTGCCTCTGCCTTAGTAAAGTTGGGCCTGTGTTTGTGAGAAGGCCCACGCTCCTCACTCTCTTCACGCTCTGGTATAGTGCTACCTGTGGACATGGACATGTGTGTCAGTGTCAGCAGCAGCCTACTCCATCCACCCTGCTGTGCTGGCTGGACTCAGCAGCATGCACAACTTACCTCAGATGGTTGCAATACTGGTTCATGGCCTGTGCTGGTCCGTGGCGCTTTTATAGCACAACGCATGCAAATGAGCATTGGTGCAATGCTAATGACATGCTAATGTCTCCAGTGTGCCGCGCATTGGCTGATGAGCTCATTTGCATGTGGTGGCTGAATATCACGTACTTTGCTCCGTGCCCAATGGAACTGCTCTGGAGCAAGTTGCAGCGGAATGTCCAGGCATGCACAGTGAGCATGCGTCAGGCAGTGTGCTACCACCTACAGTGCATTGTGTGCCCACTGCACAATAGGGACCATGGCGCACTGTGCACCATGGCTGCTATTGTGCTCCGGTGCACAGTGCGCCGGTTGACCCCCTGACCCCTACTGTGACCCTCTGACCCCTTGGGACTCCACCACCACATGCCTGTCAGGCCACACCCATGTCACGTATCTCTGGCATTGTGCAATTAGCAGACGCAGCACATGCCTCCACGAGGCGTTTATCCCGTGCACATTGTGCACACGTGTGCTCTGGCCACCATTTTGTCTCCACACATCACTGGGGATACAATGGTGCAGCGGAGTGTTCGCCAGGCCTGTAACTGGTCAATCTGGTGGCCTGTGTGCAGCCACATGCACCAGGGCTGTTTGGACAGGGGCCCCTGCAACAGCCACAGACTGATGTCTGGCAGGGCATCGCTGCCAGCCTGGTGCAGAACACTGGAGTAGCCAGAACTGGGGAGCAATGCTGCCACCAGTATGGTGACCTCATGCGGCAGGACCCAGAGTGCCTGAGACAGCTGCAGGCATGCGTCCACTGAGGGGCCGTGCCACAGCCAGGTAAGTCATCCCATGCTGCATGTGTGCCCTAGTGCTGTACTGTGGTGATGGCTTGGCTGCCTGGCATGCCCTGCAAAGGGGTACACTGTCGTCGTGCACACTGCAGTGTGGCATTGCCAGCCGCAGCTTGCATTGTGATACAGCCTTGCGGGACATGTCTGGCAGGGGCACACGCTGTGCACAGGGGTGGGGGTGGTGGGCACACGCTGTGGGTGTTCTCTGATGTGCACCTATCTTTGTTCCATTCCCAGGACCTGAAGACCACTGCAGGGCAAGAGTGGCAGGAGCACCAGGGCCAGCCCAGCAGGCCGCAGCAGGACACATCAGTGGTGCAGCAGCAGCGGGACAGGTGCCAGCGGGGCCGCAGCAGGCAGTTAGGCACTGTTTCAGTCCTGTGCACATTACAGGGTGGTCGGCGGGGGAGTGGGTGCGGCCATGGCCACCTGTGCCATGTGCTGTGGCAGCTGTTGCGCACTGTGCGTGGTGAATGCCACTGTGGGGCAGCCATTGCACACGTGTACCAGCTGTTGGTGGGGTGGGTGTGTGCCCGGCTGCCACTGGTGTTGCTGTGGTGCTGCTGGTGCCCTGTACCATCTGACTGTTGCTGTGCAGTCGGGTGGCCATTGGACAGCAGTGCCCACCTCTCTGCACTGTCATGGCATGCTGGGTTGCTGGCAGGCATTGGCCCACCCCCTGTGGGTGGCCAGGGCGCCACTCCATGGGTGTGTGTTTCCACTGCCCATTGTGCACAGTGGGTGGGCATGGTACCGTGGGACCTTGCACTGATCACCTGTCCTGTCCCTTGTCATAGGTATCCGGCAGAGGATGAGGCTGCCCATGTACTGTAGGCTGCTGCGCAGGATCATCCTCATAACTTCCACCACCATGGAGGCAGTCCAGCAGGTGTGCTGGCTGTTGCTGGCCGAACAGCGGTGAAGGAGGCACCAGGCAGTGCCAGGGCATGGCCGCCCTTTGTTCCAGCCCCAGTTTTTCCCGGTTTCCCCTGCTGTCCCTCCCCCATCCGTCCCCCTTCCCACTGTACAGTCCCCTGTTCCCTGTCCCCTTCCCCCGCTTTCCTACCCTTTCCGACCCCTTGCTGTTGTATATAGTTTTCTACATTACACTTATTTCGACTTACCTGCCTGTGTCAGTGTCTGCTTTGCAGCTGGCGTGAGGAGCCATGCTGCAGTGGTATGGTGTCTGTCTGTGTGGTGTGCATGTGTCGGTGTGTGAGTCATCCATCTGCGGTGCACTGCTGTGTGCTGTGGTGTGTCCCACGGTAGTGATGTCCTGCCCCTTGGTCAGTGGCTGTGCCTTGGGGTGCCCATGGGGCGGCTGTCAGGGATGTGTCACATGTGTGTGCTTGGCAGCATGGTCCTGGGTGTGGCTTGCTGGGGTCCAGGTGGGTTGGGGCACAGCATGCGGCCGGGGGGGATCTCCATTGGTGGTCCTCCATTAGCCGCTGGTGCCACCTGTTGCCTGCTTTCTGTGCCACTGTTGTGTTCCAGGCTGGTGGTGTGTGGGTGCCTGTGTGTGCCCTGCTGGTGGTGGCCACCTGTGGCCTGCCACTGTGCTTCTCTGGCACTGTCCCTCGGTCTCTTCCTGTGCCATGCCCCCTTCTGTTAATCTGCTGTTGTGCTCCCAACATTGCCTGTGGCTGTTCCTTGTGCACCACAGTGCATGTTTGGTTGTGCCATGGCGCATGTCTGGTTGCACCATGGTGCAGATCTGGTTGCGCCATGGCGCAAGTCTGGTTGCACCATGGCGCATCTCTGCCATATTCAGCTGTGTTGCACTGGCGCATTTCAGCATGCGCAAGCTCTGAGTATGGCACTCGTTGCACCATGGCACATTGGATTTGCGCTGCACCAGACTTGCGCCGACCATTGGCGTATTTCTGAATATCTGGCCCTAGATTTACACCAATTATGTTTTAACTTTATTGTTGTCTAGTTATTTGATTTTTTTGTTTTGTTTTTTACTTTTCCCTGCTGTTGGTCTACTAAATATTGTAGATAATGCAGGACTTACAGTATTTCACTGAGTCTTTCAAAATGTATGATCTCTCCTGCTGACAACACAATTGCTGCTTCTGACATCACAGTCTGTTGCTCATGGTAAACACTATGATGTCATGAACAAAGGCACTGTGCAGTTTACTGGGGAAAGGCAATGTTCTCAAATGTTTTTGATACAGACCTTTTTTAGATGGACTACAGAGATGGGCAGTAAATCTTGGAAAAGAATATTGAAAATAAAAAAAATTGTATTATCTAGTAAATTGTAACTGCTGAAATATCTTATTTGTGAAATTACATTCTAAGTGCAGCATTGCTCTTTAAAGAGTTATACTTTTACTGCTTATAAATGCAAATAAAGTATATAGCAATGATACTGAAAGTACATCCAGCATCACGTCCATGCCCTAATGGTTTTCTCAAGTCCGTGTGCAAGTGAGGAATTTATGTGCTTTTGGCATGTATACAAATTCATATTACGTACAGCATGTTACAGAATTAATATTTGATCTGAAACAAAAGTTAACATATTGTATGTGATAACATAACATGAATAATTCTCTTCTTATGTATTCATGTAAGTTTTGGTAATCAGGTGGGAGCTCTAGACAATAGCCTTTGTCAGGATCGAACAACACAGAACATAGAATGCACAATACATTACATACAATGATCAGTTCCAGGTACATGATGTGGTTTGCAAGAAGTGTTTCCTATTGGGGGGGGAGGGGGTTACTGACAGTCACTAAGCAGGAAAGAGACCTTGGGGTTATCATATCTGATTACCTCAAAGTGGCAGGGCAGTGTGATAAAGCAGTGGGTAGGGCCAGTGGGATGCATAAGGAGAGATGTCTCCAGCAGGAGGAGAAGGTGGTGTTGCCACAGTATCGCTCACTTATGAGACCTCCCTGGAGTATTGTGTCCAGTTCTGGAGGCCACACCTCAGAAAGAACATAGACAGGGTGGAGGCATTACAAAAGGAAGGCAACTAAAATGGTGCAGGGGTTGCATCAAATGCCCTACAAAGATAGACTGAGGGATATCAACACGTACACCCTAGAAGAGAAGAAAGCGAGAAGGGACATGATAGAGACTTGCAAGTACCTCAAATGGGTGAACAGGATGCAGGAGGGGAGTCTGTTTCACATGAGAAAGAGCAATAGGACCAGACGGCATGTGATGAAGCTGGAGAAGGGAAGTTTAAGAGGGATATGAGGAAGTACTACTTTACCGAAAGAGTGGTGGATGCCTGGAAAAGACTGACAGTGGAAGTGGTGGAGGCGAAAACATTAGTGGGCTTCAAGCATGCATGGGATAGACATTGGGGAATATTAGTAAACAGGCAGGCAGGATGGAGGGAGGGTTGCTGGAGTCCAGTTAAGATCTGCAGAGACAGACTAGGCAGGGACCATCTAGGCAGAGTGGGTGGGCCAAACCATCCTTCTCTCCTGACAAATTATGTTTCTACATTTCCTGAGGTCTGACTGCCTAACAACAAATCACAGTTAATAATCCCCATGAAGCCGCATATTAGCACTAATTATACCACCTACAGTATATCAATACACCTCAAGCCCAAGCAGATATCAAACTGCAAAATACTCAGGACAAAAGTTTAGAAAACACAGAAATCAGATAAATGCAAACATCCTCCCCAACTACAACTCCCTTTAGCTCTAACAATGTAAAACATCATGAAGCACAGACTTCACACAAGCACCCCCACCACCATATACACACACAAATCCCGACTGAAACTGCGCATTTAAAAGGGAATTTAAAACAGAAATGTCTATCTATCTGTAAGCATCCTTCACTACAAAAGAAATACATAGATGCATAGATACATAGACAGTGTCGGCAGATAAAGGCCTATGGCCCACCCAGTCTGCCCATTTAAGTTTGTAAGTTCAGTTTATGTTTTCCAGGAAGTCTGTTGCCCCTTACCCCTGACCTCCAGAATTCCTTTATGTCTATCCCATGCATTCTTAAATCCCGTGATTGTTTCAGCCCCCACCACTTCCTCTGGCAGGGTGTTCCACTTGTCCACCACCCATTCTGTGAAGAAATTCTTCCTCACGTTTCATCTGAATCGTCCTCCCTCCAACTTCATCCCATGCCCTCTAGTCCTGGAACATCTTTTTCACTTAAAAATAGTGCATTCCTGCACCCTGTTCCTCCCTGTAAGATACTTGTATGTCTCTATCATATCCCCTCTCTCCCTCCTCTCCTCCAGGGAGTACATGTTCAGTGCCTTCAACCTGTCCTCATAGGACTTGTGATGCAATCCATGCACCATCTTTGTTGCCCTCCTCTGAACCTTCTCTACCCTGTCTATGTCCTTACGTAGGTAAGGTCTCCAGAACTGCACAGTGTACTCCAGGTGCGGCCTCACTAGTGTCTTGTATAGTGGAATTATGACCTCCCTTTTCCTGCTGGTGATGCCCCTGCCTATGCATCCCAGCATCCTATTTGCTTTACCTGCTGCCTTGTCACACTGTTTCCCTGCCTTGAGGTCATCAGAGATGATAACCCAAGATCCCTTTCCTGCTTGGCATGCTATATCCTCACCCCCAACTGATATTGTGCCAGGGTTGTTGTGCCCATATGCATTATCTTGCACTTCCTTGCATTGAATTTCAACTGCCAAACCCCTGACCATTCTTCAAGTTTCTGCAGGTCCCTTCTCATTCTGTCTACACCTCTGGTATGTCTACTCTGTTACAGAGCTTTGTGTCATCAGCGAACAGTGAAATTCTGCCTTCTAGGTCCTGCGCAATGTCACTGATGAAGATATTGAATAGTACCGGTCCCAGCACTGATCCCTGTGGTACCCCACTGGTCACTCTTCCCTCTGTGGAGTGACAGCCATTTACCACCACCCTCTGTGTCCTGCTGCCCAGCCAGTTACCTACCCACCGCACTACTGTCCTGCCCACACCCATATTCCCCAGTTTGTGCAATAGTCTTCTATGTGGCACAGTGTCAAAGGCCTTGCTGAAGTCCAGATAGGCCATGTCCACTGCCCTCCCCTGACCCACCTCCCTAGTCACCCAGTAAAAAAATTCAATGAGATTGGTCTGACATGACCTTCCCCTGGTGAAACCATGCTGCCTTGGGTCCTGTAGTCCATTGACAACCAGATGTTCCACCAATCTCTCCTTCAGTAGTGCTTCCATGATCTTCCCCACTACCGAGGTGAGGCTGACTGGTCTGTAGTTCCCCGCTTCCTCTTTGTTCCCACTTTTGTATAAGGGGACTACATCTGCTATCCTCCAGTCTTTGGGTACCTCCCCTGTTTCTAGTGATCGGCTAAACAGGATAGCAAGAGGTTCAGCCACCACCTCTCTTAGTTCTTTAAGGATCCTGGGGTGCACCCCATCTGGCCCCATTGCTTTATCAACTCTTATTACTTCCAGTTCCTTCAGGACCCTTTCTCATGTAAAGGACTTGTGTCCATTTCTGCACCATTCTCACCCCTTGTACTCCATTCAGACCCATTACCCTCCTCTTCCTCAGTAAAGACTGAGCAGAAATACCTGTTCAATATGTCAGCTTTACTGTTGTCATCCTCCACAGCCCCCATCCTCCCCTTCAGTCTCACTATCCCTCCTTTGCCTTTCTTTTTCACTTATGTACTTGTAAAGGTTTGTCCCTCTACCCACTGATTTTGCAATGTGTTCTTCTGTCTGAGCTTTGGCTTCCTTACTGACCTCCTGCCCCCTTTGCTTCTCCTGGTACTTCTCCCTATCCCCTTCTGCCTGTGTCTTTTGTATTGCCTGAATGCAATCTTTTGGCTTTCACTTTCTTTTGCTACCTCTTTGGAAAAACCATAATGGTCTCCTCTTCCTTTTCCTTTTGCTAACCTGCTTAATACATAATTCTGTTGCTCTTGTAATCCCCATTTTAAATATTTCCCACTGTTCCTCAACCCCTGATTCCTGCCCCATTCCCCTTAATGCCTCTTTCAAGTATCTCCCTATTTTCTCAAAGTTTGCCCCCCTAAAATCCAGGATATGTGTTTTTGTGTG
This sequence comes from Neoceratodus forsteri, assembly GCA_016271365.2. Classification (NCBI taxonomy): domain Eukaryota; kingdom Metazoa; phylum Chordata; order Ceratodontiformes; family Ceratodontidae; genus Neoceratodus; species Neoceratodus forsteri. The sequence goes on along the minus strand of CM057455.1, from coordinate 1,364,515,749 downwards.
GTTTGGTTTTGCTCTTTCTGTGATTTCAAACCACAGTGACTGGTGGTCACTGTTCCCCAGGTGCTCCCCCACTCTTACCCCCACCACACTGTCCCTGTTTGTGAGCACAAGGTCCAGTATTGCCTTCTGCCGAGTTGGTTCCATGACCAGTTGCTTGAGGAAGGCACCCTGAAGGGAGTCCAGGATAAATCTGCTCCTAGTTGATGCTGCTGCTGGGATGCTCCAGTCCACGTCTGGAATATTGAAGTCTCCAACCCAACCAGTACTACCTCACCCTTGTCTGCCATCCTCTGGATGGCTAGCATCAGCTCCCTATCTGTTTCTTCCTCCTGGGCTGGTGGTCTATAGACCACACCTGTGCAGATGGCTGGCCCCATTTTCCTTTCCAGCTTAACCCACAGTATCTCTCCCCCATTTTGTTCCTCCTGGATCACTGTGGCCCTTATGTCATTTTTCACATACAGTGCCACTCCTCCTCCCTTCCTGCCTGCCCTGTCTCTTCTGAATATGTTGTAGCCAGGTATGGCCAACTCCCAGTCAAAGTATGCTGCGGCATAGAAGAAAAGACATCACAACCTCAGAAGATGTAGCATGGAAAAAAGCTTTTGCTTACCTCACATGATTTAAAGGGCATTAAATAGTGCCTTTAAAAATCTCCATTTTCACTTTTTGGGGGGTTTTGTTTTATAACTTCAAAGCCATTTTTAAATAAATGCTGTTTTTAATAAAATGGCAATGGTATAAGAGTGGTAATTTTCAAAGATATGTGGCAATACTATGATATACACACCCAGAGGTTAAGACACAGCTACAACTTGTGTCTAAATACCTTGCTGAACACTGTATCAAAGTATAACCACAAATTTACTGCATCACTTATTTGGCACCTTTTTTTTAATCATATAATGATTTTTATTAAGTTTCCCTTTTAACATACAAACTACAAAACGCAGCATTGTACAAGGTATAAAGATACAGATACATCAAAGAAACAGTGCAGTAGTACACCATCGATAGACATAGTCTCCATAAATCTGTGCTACATTCTCCAACTGTATTTTGACATGTATGATGCAGGTCATAAGTATACATTGCGTACTTCTTACCAAACTAACAGAAGAAGGTCAATGCTTTCACCCAAATCTAAAAGAGATCTCTGTGCCAGTATAGACAGACCAGGGAGGAGAAAAAGGACATTTCGAAAACCCCTGGTAATTCAAGGAGAGGTCCCAGGTTGTGTTGGAATTTTCATAAAGTCAGACTGAAGGTAGGGTTCCCATTTGGCATAGTATGAACGCATGTTGGATCCTTGCAAGGAAGAGAGCCGTTCAAACTGAGAAAGGCATGCGATAGCCGTGTGCCACACAGACCTGCTAGGTATTATGAGCTGTCTCCAATGCATGAGCAGGAGTCGTTTGGCTTGTAGCGTGGAGGAGGAGACCCAGTACTGCAGGGGTTTCGGAAGGGCTACCAATTGGCTTGCATCCCCCAAAAGTACTAAGGGGCAGATAGGGTGACCCTAACCTTCAACACCTTGGAGAAGTCATCAGCCACCATAGCCCAGAAGAGAGCAAGGGAAGGGTATGACCAGAGTATATGTTCAATGTGAGCATTTGGTTGTGTGCATCGCCAGCAGAGGCTGTGGCTAAGCAAACCTCTCCTATGCAAAAACTCTGGAGTGTGATACCACAACAAAAGTATTTTTTGTTGTATAAAGCAACTGTTAGGGTCTCTGTAGGAGTGATGAATACTTTCACAACATGACAACCATTGCTCTTCTGAGACTGATACCCCAAGTAGTTTTTCCCACTGTGTCCTGCAGTTCTGTGTGGGATTGGGTAGTGAGTCCTTCCAAGTGTTATGGAAACGACCCATAAGACCTTTCCGGGAATTCAAAACACGATGATCAGTAAGCCACTGCCATTGCTTGTTATCTGTATTTTTGCTTAGGAAGGGGGTTAGGGTACTACAGATAATGCCAAAAATCTTTGTTTGGCAGGGAGTATTTGTTCTTCAGCTGCTCAAATGACAGCAGCTGTTGAGTTCTAGGAACAACTAAGTCTTGGACCATCCGAATACCCTGTTGTTGCCAATTCGACCAACAGACTCCCTCCCTGTCGATCTTAAACATCTTGTTATGCCAGATGGGGCCAAATAGTATCGGTGGATACCATGTTTTAGCGGGTGTATGAGATTTGGAGAATAAAAATTTCCAAGCTCGGGCTGTATAGGCAATTATGGGGGGGAGTTGTGAATCAATCCTTGGGTGGGGTGTTAGGAGATGGGGCCATACCAAATCAGTTTCCAGGTGAACCCAAGGGGGGGGTTGCTAGATTACTCGGCACAAACCACCTGGTAGCCTGGGTTGCCAGACATGCTAGGTGGTAGCCACAGAACCAAGGCACATTGAGACCACCTCTGGTCCAGTGTGCTCTAGTTTTTTGCCTGCTGCAGCTTGGTGGTTTGTAGTCCCAAATAAATTTGGATACTAACTTGTTGAGAAACTGGAAGAGTTTTGCGGAGAGGGGAATGGGTAAGTTGGTTAATAGGAACAGGACCCATGGTAAAAGCAGCATGCGCACCGCCACTACTTTACCCAGGAGAGACAATTTAAGTCAACGCCATCCTTCCACCTCTATGACTAGTTGAGTACACAGGGGAGAGAAGTTAGCCGTTTCCAGAGCTGTCCACTTAAAGGGAAGTTGGATCCCGAGGTAGCTAAAGCTGTGTTCAGCCCAGGTGATGTTGGTGCCTTGTACACAATCCTTCATGCACAAGGAGTTGAGAGGGGCCAGAATGGTCTTTTTCTAATTAATCTGAAGACCTGAGAGTATGGCGTACTCTTTCAGAAGCAGCAGTATCATGGGCAATGCTTGTCAAGGGTTAGAGTCAAAAGGAGGTCATCTGCGTATGCCATGGCCACATAAGCACCCCTTGTTCTCAATGCCTTGTATCCGGGGTTCTGCAATGATAACCTTATCAGTGAGTCCTAGGCAATGAGAAATAGGAGAGGGGAAAGCGGGAAACCCTGCCTAGTACCTCTATGGAGGAGATATATCACCATTTGTGAGAATGCATGCCATAGGGGAAGTGTACAGAGTGCGTACTCATTGTTTAAAGTATGGCCCAAATCCATACACATTCAGGATTTCATGTAGAAAGATCCATTCTAAAGAGTCAAAAGCATTTGGAAAAATCTATAGCCAAAGCAGCCACAGGGTAGAGGGAGTTTTAGCGGCCAGCCACTTAAGGCCGAGCAGAAGGCGTGGGTTATCTACCCCCGTTTTTCCCTTGAGGAAGCCAGCTTGTGCAGGATGAATGATAGTGGGGAGCACTGAGCTCATTCTGGTGGCGAGGACTTTCGCCATCATTTTTGTATCAACTGACAATAGGGATATTGGCGGAAAGTTCGCACAGTCCAGAGGATCGGACGACTTCTTCGGCACAAGAGTGATGATAGCATCCCTCATGGTCGGTGGGAGGATATGGTTTTTGTGTGAGTCTTGAAGGGCCAATAGCAGAGGGGGGAAGATGTCTGAGCCAATCGCCTGGTAAAGTTCCACAGACATACCATCCGGGCCAGGTGCTTTCCCTTGTACCAAATTAGCCAAGGTGAGCTTTAACTCATTGCAGAACACAGGCACCTCCAATAGGGTCATTTGCTCAGGAGATTGGGAGGGGAGTTGAGCACGATGACAAAATCGCAATAGCCTCTGGCCTATTTCCGCAGAGTTTACAGAAGAACGGGATTGATACAGGGAATCAAAGAAGAGCCGCATTGTTTGGTTCACATCTTTTGGGGTAGTGACTACTGAACCTGATGCAGTCCATAGAGAACGTATCCTGGTAGCCACCTGCTGTTTACGCAGGCAGTAGGCCAACAGTTTCCCAGACCTTTCACCATTGGTCCAGTATTCTTGCTTGGAGCGTAGTAAGTGCCATTAGGCTTTTTGATGCAGGATTACATTAATCTGATATTTAAGGTTAAGTATTTGGCGGTATATATCCTTATTTGCAGTGGGCTGCGGGTTAGCTTTGAACTTCTGTTCTAAGCTGACTAACTCAGCCTGCATAGAGGTGAGATTAACTTTATGTGTTTTATCCCTTGCTATGGAAAAGGCGATGATGCGCCCCCTTAGGACCGCTTTAAAGGCAACCCACACTATGCCGGGGGAAACTCCACAATCTGAGTTCAGGAAGAAATATTCCTTCGTGGTGGAGGGCAACATCCAGACAAAGTCTGGATCCTTAAAGAGTAGCAGATTACAGCGCCATCTGACTTTATGGGAGGGTTGCACAGAGGGGAGATACGATAGACAAACCGGGGAGTGATCTGAAATCACTATTGAACCTATCCCTGTGTCCATGACCCCTCTCCCTGCGACATAGTTCATCAGCCAGTAGTCGATGCGACTGTGCGTGTGGTGTGGGGTAGTCCCTATCAGTGAGATGTTCCTTTCTCCAGGCATCCACTAGACCCCACTCTTCCTGCAGCTCTACAAGGGATTGCCTCGCTTTAGGGCTGGCATGTGGAAGGGGTGTTGACTTGTCTAGGAAAATATCCTGTACCAGGTTAAAATCCCCTCCCAGTATAATGGGAAGGGAAGGGCCATCTATTTGGAGTTCCGAAATTGCTTGGCTAACTGATGGGAAGAAGTCTGTGTGGTCATTATTAGGGGTGTAGATGTTACCCAAAATCAGAGCTCCCCCAGGTGAGGATAGCCACAATACTAACCATCTGCCCTGTGCATCCTTCTTTACACAGTTGATTTTCCAGGCTGAGGAACGTTTCAGCAAGATGGCTACCCCCTTGGATTTTGTAGAGGCAGAACTAGCTGCCACGTCACCAACCCAGGATTTCTTTAGCCAAGCATTAGATTTGGCTAAGAGGTGTGTTTCTTGAAGTAATGCTACTTCTGCCTTCAGAGACTTTAGATGCTGCAGGACTTTAGTTCTTTTGACTGGATGGTTGAGACCTTCAACGTTCCAGGACACCCATCTACAGGTGGGAGATGGGGAAGAACTCGACCCCATTATTCCTCTCAGAGAGTATAAAAAATGTATACATACTGGGAGATGTGAGGGAGGGAGGAGACTTTTAGTAGTATCTAACAACTTGTCACTACACCTTACACTAGCTAGCATGGACTAACTCAGGAGCAGAATAAACAGGGGTGGAAGCATTGCCTGAAGAAAACCAGAAAAAACGTAGTCGTCAAACTTCAAACTGCTGCTATAATACACACAAGAAGAAAAAGAAAAAACAATCAGGTTCACTTAGTTAGAAAAAAAACAAGTAAAATGCCAACAATCAACTGAAGGTGTTAATAAACCTCAAGGTGTCCGCTAAATGGACACCAAATATGATTCAGCTATGAGAGTGGAGATCACTACATAAGAGGGTTGTAAAAACACCCTACAGCTGTGCTAACTCCTGCTCTCAGTATGGGGTGCAAATAAGGAAAATGTTCACTCGATCAGAGCTAAGAGAAAAAGCCCATGGCAGGTGACCATCCGTGAAGCAGTTTATGTAGGCTAATTTGCTGTGATAGCAAGTGGAAACATTGTGTGCCCTTTATGGATTGGTCAGCGACATACAACAGGAGTGGCAGGGTACCTTTAAGACCCATTCAGGGGTAATGCGGGTCCATATCCTTGTATAAGAACAGCCCACGTCGCCACTTGCAAAACCCACTCCGTGCATGATAATGTGAAGCAAGGGCGAAAGATAAACTGTGAAGAAGAAACAACATTAAACAACTTTTAACCAGAATTGAAAGTGATATCAAGTGTTCGGGCAACCAAGTATTCAAGTAATCAGTCCTTCGGCCAACTTAGGAGAATTACGAGGGAGTGTGCCAGGGTCTACGACCTTCGCTGCAGCTGCAGCATACGATAGAAGGCCAGGCTTAGTCAGATGGGAATCTTCTGCCACTTCAAGTAAGGTGGAGTCAGGGAAATCTGCCCAGTCCCCTATGAGCTCAGTTTCCATCTCTGAGCTAAGGGAAAATTCCGAGTCCTTGGAATCGAGTGGAGCGGGTGGGTCATCCCTTGGTATTTTTGCAGGAGGGACTTTACTAGGCGAGAGTTGGGGGCTACTTAGTGCTTGCTGTCGAGGATTGGAGAAGGCAGCATCTGACCTTTGTGGTGAGGATATCCTACTGGGCTGGCTCATTTGCTTGCTGCCCTTCCTATGGGGGGGGGGATTGCCAGATGGGTGCACAGGTCCTGTCACTATTACGCCCCTAGGGTTATCTCGAGCAGCAGGAAGGTTTCTAGGTGGAGGTGGAATTGCATGGGGTTCCCAAAGCCTTCTGGGTGTGGTAGTTTGGGAATACAGACCAGGCCAGAACCTAGCCAATCGACACTCCAGATCCGCTAGGTGGTCTACAACAATCTCATGCCCTTCTTTACTAACATAGAGCCTGGTAAGATTTTAAAATCTGAAACGAAAGTCATTTTGGTATAGGAATCGCATGATAGGGCCATAAGCCCTTCGTTTTGCTGCAGTCTGATGTGCAAAGTCTCTAAAGATTTGAATGGATGCGCCTTGCCATTGCAGCTCTCCGATAACCCTAGCTGTCCTCAGGACCCTTTCTTTAGTCGAGTACCGGAGCAAATAAGCCACTATAGGGCACGGAGTGTCAGGCTGTTTATTGTAGCGGGTGGCCACCCTGTGGGCCCTTTCGACTTCTATGGGACCTTGCCACCTCTCCCCCAAGATAAGCGGTATAGTGTGATTCAAGAACTTCTCCATGGCCTGACCTTCCACCCCCTCGGGCATACCAATGATCCGCAAGTTATTGCGGCGATTCCTATTTTTGTGGTCCTCTGCTCTTCTCCAAAGCGCTGCAAGACACTCTTCATGTTGTTGTAGTTTGTGCCAAAGTTGTGCGTGCCGGTCTTTGGTGGTTTCAGCCTTTTGCTCTAGCACATTAACTTTATCCTGGAGTTGTTTGAGCGATAAGCTAAGGCCACCCACCCTAGAAATTAAGGTCTCCAACAGGTGGGTAATATGCTGCAGAGATTCACCAACAGCCTTAGGCATGTCCCCATTCAGAGAAGCTCTAGTTGGAGCAGCGATGGGAGTCGAAGAGCTCATGCTTGCCTGTGGGGGGGGGGGCAAGGTTATACCCCAAGGAGACATGTCTTTCTGCCAGCTGTTCAATCCTCTTCAGTGATGACCTGTAGCGTCCAACCCGATGGATCCTGTGGTGCAGTTGGGGCTTTCATGGCCTACTGAAGTTTGAGAAGGACTCGTAAGTACATCACTAGAAACCGAGCAAATATGGCCCGAAATCTGTTTGAGACGTACGCCACCTGGAGCGCCGGATGTCACACGTACATTAAGTCATCTTTTTCATCAGGACTCCACGGGATTGCGGTGAACAAGCACGGACAGCCACTATCTGAGCAGGAGCTCTCTTTCTAGGCTGCCATCTTCCCAGTGGCCAGACAACACCCCCGGCACTTTTTTTTTTTCAGAAACCATGACCAAGACATCTTGTATAACACATAATATTACATAAATTTAACATACTATTTTAAAATTGCTGGATGAATGATTTTAATATAGTAAACAAGGAGAACACATGTTCTGGGGTAACATTTGTTACCTATTTAGATGAGCACTAATATACAAATCAGTAGGGGATTAAACTGATCGACTTAGCCAACTTAGAAAAAAAACACGTATTTGGGTTCTCCAAGGTTTGTCATTATTCTGTGCTGTCCATGTTTGGACATATTTTGACATAGTACAAACTAAAAAGATTTTTCACTTCCTTTCATTAACCTGTTCTCTACTGCTCTGCATGATTTTATTTTTCATCAGGGCTTTTTTCTTCTGATGCTGAGGACGCATAAAATTCAGTCTCATGAAAAATCTGGTCCAAGGGTGGACTCCTGCATTTTTCAAGTAATGAGTCAGAGGACTGCAATCTTTCCTCACATGGTTAAATCATCTATATACAATATTCATTGTAATAAACAAAGATAATGCATCAGTTAGGGTTTAAACTTAAAGGCACCCATATTCAGAGCTGGCACTTGGCACCGCACAGCCAGCAGCACTGCGTGGCAAACAGCACATGGCTTGCTCTGAGCAATACTCAGACAGTGCTCCAAAGGAGCGCACCAACTGTCGGAATGTGTTGCCATGCCAGCACAGTGCATAGTAACTATGCATTGTGCTTACACAGTCAAAGGCTGAATATGGCTCACAGGGGAGACCACTAGAGAGGCCCCCGATCATCCATGCTGCTGTTCAATAGATTAGGACATGTGTAGACAATGAATTTCTGTTTACTTTTCCAGAGAATAAGATGGGTATGTGCTACATTACAGAGACATTACAACCTGTTATATACATGTACCATGAACAGTTAATAAATAGTGTATTGGAAAAACTCATATTGTCCCTGGCATCGAGTGGCCCCCCTGATACCAAACCACCAGATCAATGTCAAGGTAGTTCTTCCCTGGACACCCTCCCGCCCCACCCAGTAGGTGCACTTTAGTAAGCTCTTTGGTAGTCTAGTGCCCCCCCCCAAATGAGATTAATCCCCTCCCGACCCACTCGTTTAAGACTTCACACCCCAAACTCACCCTGGACTCTGGTTGGTAAACAGAGACTACAGTGGCAAAGCAAAGCAAACGTTATTTGTAAAAAGCGCCTGGCGCTTGTACAATGCAATAAATAAAACATATTAATAAATAATAAATACAACAGTTTAAAATTCAATAAACAGAACAGCAGCTTAATAATCAGAGTAGGCTATGCTAAATAAATAGGCTTTAAGAGCAGCTTTAAAAGTTTGGATGGTCAGGTAATCTCGCACCCGATGAGGTAGAGAATTCCACAGGGTCGGAGCCATAAAACTAAATGACCAGGCCCCAGACATCTTTAAACAGATCCCAAGAATCTCTAGCAATCCCTGAATGGTGGATTGGAGAGAGCGGAAGGGACAGTAAAGATGAAGGAGATCTTGCAGGTAACGAGGTTCCTGATCGTGTACGGCCTTATAGGTCAGCAAACCGACCCTGAAGGTGATCCGTTACTGTACAGGCAGCCAGTGCAGTCCACAGAGCACAGGCGTTATATGACTGGACCTAGAGGTACCAGTCAATAGCCTAGCTGCCGCATTCTGCACTAGCTGCAGATGGCGGATATCAACCCCCGGTAGCCCTAGGTAAAGCACGTTGCAGTAGTCAAGGCAGGAGATAACAAAGGAATGAACCAATATTGGAAGATCATCGGGAGGAACCAGATATTTCAATTGGGCAATATTCCTCAGATGGTAAAAAGAGGTTTTGACAACTGCCGACACCTGAGATATAAGGGTCAGGCAGTCATCAAAAATAACGCCCAGGTTCCGCATCCGGTCTGAGGTAGTCAGCTGAACACCCCCAAGCCATATTCCAGAGGGTAGTTCCGCCAACAAACCCACCTCCCGATGAGCTGGGTCCACAACCAACACCTCAGTTTTTTCTGGGTTTAACCACAGCCAACGCACATTCATCCAGTCCTGGATCTCGGCAAGACAGTTGTTAAAAACTGAGACCGCATCATCTTGACCGGGCACAAAGGATAAGTACAGCTGAGCATCATCTGCATAGCAGTGAAAACTCAAGCCTTACCACCTAATAATCACTCCCAATGGCAGCATATACACTGCAGACAACACGGGTGATAAGATGGAGCCCTGCGGCACCCTGCAGGATAGGGGGAGTGGCGCTGAGGAAAAAATCCCAGACACCACTCTCTGAGTCCTACCCTTGAGGAATGATCAAAACCACCTGAGGACCGTACCAGACAGTCCACAGATGAACAGCAGGCACTCCAACTGCACACCATGGTCTACAGTGTCTACAGTGTCAAATGCCACAGAGAGATCTAGAAGGACCAAGATGGAATGGGTCCTTCAATCTCTCGCTATTAGGAGGTCATTTAGTACTGGGTAGTACAAGGGCTGTCTCGGTATTATGTCTCTTCCTAAATCCGGACTAGAGAGAATCATAGACATTGTGGCTGATCAAATGATCATCCAGCTGTGATGCAACCACCTGCTCAATAACTTTACCCACAAAGGGCAGGTTAGAGACAGGCCAGTAGTTTGCCAAGCAGTCCGGGTCCAAGGAGGGCTTTTTAAGGAGGGGCCAAACCACAGCCTCCTTCAGGGGATCCAGAAAGATCCCCTTCTACAAAGACCTCCAGACTATCCCGGCAAGGACCGGGCCGATTTTATCCACACAGCCTACTAAGAGGCATGTAGGGCCCAGATCCAAACTTCAATTGATTGGTCGCAATAACTGGACAACCATCACAATGTCATTGATTGTGGGCAGGCAGAAGAGCTGGGCTGGTCGATTCTGCGCAGCAGCAATTTCCCTGGACAGAAATTCTGCCTTCTTATGGGTAACTGCTGATTGACAGACCCCATAATGGTCCATCAATATGAGTCTGTCACACTACAGGCCAGACTTCCGCCAGCTCCTCTCTAGCCTTCATCCCACTCTCCTCAACTCCCTCAAGGTCTCATCAGACCAAGGAGACCTTGGGCGAAGAGTGAAGGGACAAACACAAACAGGAGCAATGGAATCCAGGGCTGCCACTACCACCTTGTTATAGGCAATTAACAGGTCCCCAGGATCCATGCATTCACTCAGTAAACCCGATAGGTCCAGTACGGCCATTAGGGAAAACGCCTCTCAAAGGGCGGTACCGGACCATCTCCATAGGGGCCGGCCTACTGGGGGGACCATGAAACTGAACGCAATGGTGTGATGGTCAGACCACCCGACTGGCTCCACCACCAAGTCAGATATCTCCATCCCCAGGAGGAACACCAAGTCCAACAAATGACCTCTAATATGGGTCGAGGAGGAAATAACCTGTGGCAACCAGCACAGCCTTCTACTCACCTCCTCGGCTGGCCACCATCTGACTGTCAGTGAGCAATCACAAGTGTTTTGTACTTTTGGTCACTTATTGCCAGTCAGATGGCAGCCAGATAAGAACTTGAGTGGAGGGCTGTGCTGGTCACCACTTCTATTGCTATTTACTGACCAGGGTCTAGGGTAAGGGTGTGTGTGGGGTGAAGGGTTCTAACCAGGTGGGTCACATAAGTGGGCAGGTCAGGTGGGGGACTGCAATCTTTCTGGTGGGGCCACTAGAATACCAGGGAGCTTACTAAGGAGCACTGACCAGGGATGTTGGGGTCCATTAGACATAGGGAAATACTAAACACTGAACAGGTGATCGGGGGTGAGGGGACCACTATACATTAGGTACAATACAGGTTTTCCCAATACACTGTTTACAGACTGCAGTAATCCATAATGGGTTGCAATGTCATTGCAATGTAACACATACACATTTTATTCACCACCATGAAAACAGAACTGCATCATTTGCACATGTCCTGATCTATTAAACAGCAGTATGGTTGACTGGGTGGGTGGATGGACCACTAGACACCAGGAGTCCAATTTTCAAAGGTGTGCTAGATCGGCACAAATTGCACCAAACCCCTACCTGCGGCAAACTCCAGGTGCAACAAGGACCCTGCAGTGGATTTTCCTACAACAGGGGTCTCTGTGCCAAAGTCCCCAGATTTGCCATAGGCAGAATGCTATGCCAAAAAGGTGGCATACTGGAAGGGCTTGACAGATGGTGCCATTGTCCCCCTACCGGGCAGACAGCTGGCACATGAACCGCAATGATGGGGGGGGGGGGAGAAACTCTACAACCCACCTTGGACAGTAACAGGGGTCCTGTGGGAGTACCTTTTTTGGGTGCTGTGTCACATGGCATGCTGTGGCAGAGAGAATGGTGGCACCGGGCAGGTGTGTCCACAACAGACCCACAGACCTACAGAAGGGGTACTTCCTAGTGTGCAGACACCGACCCTGTCCTAGACACCATGTTGTTATTGACCCTGCAAGCTGTCCTGTACCTGTCAAAGTCCCCAACAAGCAGGGGCTGTCCCTGTCTGCACAGTATGAAGTGCAGCTTTGTGACATGCCCCTGCTGCACAGCCTACCATGTGCTGGCAAACTACATGTACTGGTGCCATAGTAGCAGACAGGTTGGTGGGCACTCTTCTAGGCAGGTGCTATACATGACTCTAGGTGAAGAAATGGCAAGGGAACTGCACACATATATCAGTGACAGTCCCTGACAGTCAGCTATGTGGGCATTGTACACACTATGCACCCACTCACCTAACATGTCACTGATACTGTTCCAACACGGCAGGGCACGGTGGCAGAGATGGAGCTTCCCCGCTCCTGTAACTATGGTTGCAGTTTCCTTGCCATTCCTTCACTCAGCATCACAGGAATGGCAAGGGAACTGCAACCATAGTTACAGGAGTGGGGAAGTTCCATCCCTGCCACTGTGACCTGCCATGTTGGAAAAGTATCAGTGACAAGTCAGGTGAGTGGGTGCATCATGTACAATGCCCACTTATCTGACTGTCAGGGACTATCACCACTGTATGGGTGCAGTTCCCTTGGCATTCCTTCACCCCCAGAGTCATGTATAGCACCTGCCTATAGCGGAGCCCACCAACTTGCCGGCTGCTATGACACTGGCACATGCGGTTTTCCAGCACATGGCAGGCTGTGCAGCAAGGGCATGTTGACTTGCTCGTGGGTCCATGTCTGTCACAAAGCTGCATTGCATACCATGCAGCTAGGGACAGTCCCTACTTGTCAGGGACTTTGACAGCTACAGAACAGCCACCAGGGCTGATAACACCAGGGAGTCTGGGACAGGATGAGTGCCTGCACACTAAGAAGTACCCTGTCTATGGGTCAGTGGGTCTGTTGTGGGCACACCTGCCCGATGCCACCACTCTCCCAGCCACAGCATACCATGTCGCACAGCACCCAATAGGGTATTCCCACAGGAACCTGTCACTGTCCATGGCGGGTTGAAGGTTCCCCCCCCCACCCTACACAGTCCCAACCTGCAGCACAAGGGCTTTTAGACCAGCTCCTCTAACATGGCATGTGACACAGTATCCTGTGGCCTAACCAAACCATGACTTGCGGCCACCATGGGGCTTTCAGAATCCCATTTTAGGGATGCTTCAGCCCCATTAGGTGCAAGCCCCCAATGGGCATAGGGGTGGTGCAGAGCTGGTTGGGCACAAGGCCTCCCAATTTTGATGCACCCTGCACTTGAAAATTGGGACTGTCACAAAATGTGGCACAAGGTGTCACTTGCATCAATTTATTTTGGTGCAGGCACCTTGTGTCAAATTTGGCCCTTTGAAAACTGAACCCCAGAAATTTATACATTCCTATACCAGCATAGCATGGTTAAATCTGTGTTTGAAAGTGAAGCCATGAAACTGGGCATACCAATCAGATTCGATGCTAATACACATGCCTAGTGCCACGGCTTCACTTTCAAACACAGATTTAACCAGTATACAGTGCTCGGTTCTTAAAAGGAGTCACTTTAGTAAGTTCACCTCTTTGTCTAGTCTGTAAACATGTACTCACTTGATATGGCTTAAATTTTGTCAAAGTTGTCCTTAGACGAGCTGTTCCTAAAACCCAGTCCATGCTATTTGGGACTAGGCGCAGCCTAAAAAAGCTATCCCCATGTTCTGCATCCTCACAGCAAACGGCCCACCTTTAGTAAAGAAACGTCCTTTAAGTACCTCAGCGTTCATGTTGATTCCACAGTCTTTCGAGTCCCACCTCCAGCACACTACGTCACTCCTTTACCATAAATTTGGTACTTTTTACAGAGTCCACCAGATCCTAACATCTATTGCCAGAATCCAGACTGCAATGGCAAACCTCGTCCCCTCCCTTGATTGCAGCTTGGTTATCGTTGACACCGCCAACAAGGAGACTTTACAAAAAAAGTATGCCTTATACTACAAAATCAATAAATTTGCCTCTGGCAGCAAATCCAATGGTGCACCACTGTCTGGGCCTTGACTTCCTAAAATGGCTTCCTCCTGACCTTAAAGCTAATCTGACTCTCATCACTCTTGTCAAGAAAACTATGCAATTTGACATCCCCGCTTACCTAAAAAAACAAATATCTTTCGTGGATCTCCCTTCATCCCACTCTGCCACTAATAACAAACTTGCAGTTTCCATGTTTTGTACCAACATGGGACAGTGCTCTTTTAGCTACCGTGCCATATCTATTTGGAATCCCCTTCCTCCACCTGTCAAAAGAGCCCCCACCACCCCAGCCTTTACAAAGCTCCTAAAAGTACTCTACTATTAATCTCAAGCCTGTCACTACTTCCACTAATCTACCCCCCCAAGTACCCACCTAGCCCCACTAGCTATGATCTTTACCTCCTCAACACCCCCTTTTTTTTCTCTTTCCTTCTCCTTGACCTGGTGCCTGCAACCAACCATGCACTTACTCACTTTCTCAAACTCCCTGGTGTTTTCCCTCACCCTTCAATCCCTTTGTACATCTTCTAAAATCCATTTTTACTAGTACACTGCTGTATTTACATAGAAACATAGAAGTTGATGGCAGATAAGGACCTCAAGGCCCATCCAGTCTGCCCATTTCTTTTTCTACCTTATAAAGTGCCATCAGCCTTTGCTCTGTCAATGGCCTATCTATTCATACTCATCTGTATTGCTCCCTTATATCTATCCCATGCCTGTTTGAAGCACTGTACTGTATTCATATCCACCAGTTCCTGAGGTAGGCCGTTCCATGCATCTACTACCCTTTCTGGGAAAAAGAACTTCCTCACATTACCCCTTAATCGGCCTCCCTCTAATCTCATGCTGTGTCCTCTTGTCCTGCTATTTTTCTTATATTGAAACATGTTAGACTCTTTCACCTTGTTAATGCCCTTAAGGTGTTTGAATGTTTCGATCATATCACCTCTCTCCCTCCTTTGCTCTAGGGTATACATATTGAGCTCCGTTAATCTGTCCTCATATGTTTTCTGATGCAGTTCCTGTACCATTTTGGTTGCTGCCCTTCTGTGGACTGTCTCAATTTGGTTAATGTCCATGTGAAGGTGTGACCTCCAGTACTGCATGCAGTACTCCAGATGGGGCCTAACCAGTGTCTTGTAAAGAGGGATTATTACCTCCCTCTTACGACTTGTGATACCCCTACTAATACACCCCAACATCCCCCTAGCCTTACCTACTGCTTTAGTGGTCTGCTTGGATGATTTCAGGTCATTTGTGATGATGATGCCCAAGTCTCTTTCTTCCCTTGTGACTGCCAGCAACTCCCCTCCCAGCCTATAGGTGGCTTCAGGGTTTTTCTTCCCTATGTGCATGATCTTGCACTTCTTTGCGTTAAACCCCAGTTGCCACTTTTCCGACCATTTTGCCAGTTTATCCAGATCTCTTCTCATTCTGCCCACCCCATCTGGATCATCTACTCTGTTGCAGATCTTGGTGTCATCTGCAAACAGACAAACTTACCCTCCAGTCCATCTGCAATGTCACTGATGAAGATATTGAAGAGGACTGGCCCCAGGAATGATCCTCAGGTACCCCACTTGTGACTTGCATCTCTTCTGACTGCATACCGTTTACCACCACTCTCTGTTTTCTGCCTGTCAACCAGTTTGCCACCCAGTTGACCAACTTCTGACCCACCCCAAGCCTACCCAGCTTATTAATCAATCTTCTATGCGGAACAGTATCGAAAGCGTTACTGACATCAAGGTAGGCAACATCAACTGCTCCCCTTTGGTCCACCACTCTGGTTACCCAGTCAAAGAAATCTATGAGATTAGTTTGACAGGATCTTCCTGTTGTAAACCCAGGCTGTCTTGGATATTGTGCTCCTATGGATTCCAGGTGTTGCACTATCCTTTCTTTAAGGAGTGCCTCCATAATCTTGCCCACTACTGAGGTAAGATTGACTGGTCTGTAGTTACCTACCTCCTCCCTGCTATCACTCTTGTAGAGCTGGATCACATGAGCCCTTCTCCAGTCTTCTGGGACCTCTCCTGTGCTCAGAAACTCACTAAACAGTTCTGATAATGGCTCTGCTAGTTCCACCCTTAGCTCCTTTAGTACCCTGGGATGTATGCCATTAGTTCCCATTGCCTTGTCCACCCTGAGCTTATCAAGCTCTTTTAGGACCCTTTCTTTTGTGAAGGGACTAATGCACACCTCCCTCCCCCATGTCCATGGAGCTGAGCTGTGGGCCCTGCCCTACCTTCTCTTCAGTAAATACTGAGCAGAAGTATCTATTTAGGATAGATGCTTTTACATGGTCCTCCTCCTCACATGCCCCCTTAATCCCCTTTAGCAACACTCCCTCTGGACTTTCTCCTTTCACTAATGTATCTATAGAAAGTCTTGTCGCCTTCTTTTACTGTTCGTGCTAGTGTTTCCTCGGTTTGGGCCTGTGCCTGCCTTATTGCCTCCCCTGCTTCCCTTAGGGAAGTTTGGTATGCCTCCCTATCTTCATCCCGCTGCGTTCCCTTAGATTTCCTGAAGGCCAGCCCTTTGGCTCTGACCTTTTCTGCTACTGTTTTTGAGAACCAAAGTGGTTTCCTTCTTCTTTTGCACTTCCTTTTCTCTCTACCACAATGGGATGTTGCTTCAAGTATTGCATCCTTAATGCTTGCCCACTTTGCCTGTACCCCTCACCTGTATTTCTTTTTGGCAGGGCTAGCTTAACTCTGTTGGCCATCTTATCAAAGTCAGCTCCTCTGAAGTCCCATATTTTTGCCCTGGAATGGGATGATTTAGTTCTAGTGGCCAAACTGATCCATACCATGTGATGGTCACTGGCCCCCAGGTGACCTTCTACCTGGAGATCTATGATCCTTTCCCTGTTACTCAGTACTAGATCTAGGATAGCCCTGTCTCTTGTGGGTTGTTGTACCAGTTGGTTGAGGCATTCCCCCTGCAGGAAATCCACAATGTGTCTAGTTCTGGCAGATATTCCTGCTGGTACTGACCAATCTATATCCGGGCATGTTGAAGTCAACCATTATCAGAACCTTCTCTTTAGCTGTCATGTTTTGTATATCTTCTAACAGTAATGTGTTTATGTCCTCCCCTGGTCTGGATGCCTGTAGACAACCCCAGTTCATATGGCTGTCCCATTTCCTGTTTCCAGGGTGACCCACAGTTCTCTGGCTCCTTATGTGTATTCTGAATTTCTGTAGCTTTGACATTTTCATTGACATAAGGGGCCACTCCACCCCCCCCCCCCCCTTTTTGCACCTTGGTCTCTTCTGAACAGTACATAGCCAGGTACTGAAGTCTCCCATGTGTGGTTACTGGTAAACCATGTCTTGCTAATGGCTACTATGTCCAGTTTAGCCTCTGTCATTATTGCCTGCAGGACTGGGATCTTGTTTCCCAGACTGTGAGCATTTGTGTACATGATTTTCCATTGGTCAGATGTTGGTGTGTTAGTTGTTGGGCGAGGTCTGGCATTTCCCCTGTGCATCATATGGGGAGCCAGAACTTTTTCCTTACCTGGTGATGCAAATGAACTACAAACATGCTGAACTCCTGTTTGACCACTAGCTGAGGGGGGAGGGGTGTTCTTCCCATTCGATGTATCGGGTGCTGCACCCCTCTCCACATTTGCTAATTTAAATATTCTCTTTGCACCCTCAATTCAGCATATTGTATTAACTCCTTGGTCCAATGCTTTGCATCATATTTGACATATTGCATCTTCTTCTTTGCCCAATGTATTATATTTTACCCTCTTGTCTGTGCTACTGCACCCAGGTCATGCCTGAGAAAGGCACTCACTGACAGTGCACCTATCAGGTCAATAAAGTTAAATAAAAAATAAAAGCGGACAGTGTGCCTTTAAAGCATTATAGCAGCCATGTTGACTCTGACCAGAGTTTGTTTCTTTTATCACTGCTCTAGTACTTCCAGAATTTGTGCCAGCACCTAAATGCTAGTTAAAGATTTTGTTTAATTAACCATCTGTGCATTAAATCCCTTACAATAGTTCAGTAAATCTAAACTCATCTATCAATCCTGTTTGTAGCTGTAAAGAGCACTTAATTTTCTTCCTGTTTATTGTGATGCCATTACCTTCCTCTGGGGATTGTGAATCCTCTAACATCTGTTCTACTTTATCTGCTTCTTGCAGACTACAGTACCATAAGTTATGTTTTACTACCAGCATGGTCGGTGAATGGTCACCTTCTATTTATGATAGCATGCATAAATCATAGAAACAAGGTGAGGTGCGTGGGTCAATGACAAAATAGTCATTGGCACTTGCTCCCCTTGAAGACATATGCATAAATCATGCTGGATTATCTGATTTCATTCTACCCTTTAGTATAATTAAGTTTTGTTCCTGTGATAGATTTTGAAAATCCTGCACTTCTGGTAATATACAGCATCTGTGAAGTACAGTATAAGGAAGATATTTCCAAATAATTTTCTTCCCCTACCATGGTATTAGAACTAGTATGGATGTTAAAATCTACTGAAGTCAGTACTTTGGAGTCCCAACAATCATCTCTTAAAGAACTCATCTTTTTATAGGCCTTAGAATCTATAAGGGGGCATGTAAAAGTTACTTATTAGTTACAAGGATTTAGTCATCTCTTCAAATGACTGTGAGACACAGTCTCAGTCCATCAATATTGTTACAACTTGAATGTCTGCTTGGTAGCCACAGATGTAGCCAGAATGCCCACTGCCCTGCCAATGCAGCTCTGTTTTTATTTTTGTTGTTGTTGGACAGGTATATTATGCAAAACCATCAATAAGAATCTGTTTGCTCTTCAATAGCCATGTTTCTTGTAGTACAATTATGACTAGGTTTTCCCTCAATCATAGTCATTCATCTCAGTCATTAGGGCAATAATAATGTGTTCTGATTTTCATTTTTCTGATTTGCTTTCTCTTGTCAAAGCTAGGGGAAAATGTCCCTCCATCTTAATGGTTGGAGCTGCTGCCTCTGGAAATCAGGGCTCCAGGTTTGATTCCCAGAAAGGACTGGAGGTGTGTGTATCTGACTAGTGGTGTAAAAAGTGAGAAAACGTTGCTACACAAAGGGCTAATACTTGGCATAGCCCTTCATGCAGTGAAGTGAGCACTTTACTGAGCAAAGACATTAAGGGGCACATTGCTGGGGAAAGTGCTGTTTCATGGAGTTTTCTTCTTTAAAAAACTCAATTTCCTCCCCCCCAAGCATTCACAAAGAACCCTGTCCAACACTTCTACCCCCAAGCCACAGCAAGATGAAGCATACAATCACAACTCTTTCCCCACCTTTCTAGCACCCAATCCCCTCCCCAGCACTGGCCAGTACAAATGCAATGTATTGCTTTTAAGTGTAGTAGTAGTAATTTGCTGACTTGTTGATAAAATGTCTATCACCCCCCCCCACCCCCGCAGCCTTGTAGCTGCACTCAATCACACCCTCCTAACCCCATGCCACTAAGAATATAAAAGAAATTTCTGGGAGCCTGATGGCAAGCAGCACAGACCCTCCCACAGCCTTGTCTGGACACTGACTAAATGAATGACAGCATGCAGAGCTCGGTATGAGTTTTCACAGATGTGCTGCAAGTACTACAGTGATACACATTCTTGTACATCATCACTACAGGGCTTTCATGTGTTGCAGATGGTGGCTGGTCATGAAAGTGATCAAAGGGTATTGGCCATCCACTGTCTCTGTACCAAGGTGGGGGCTGGGGGACTTTGGGGCTGGTTTGGTAGTACTGGTCACAAGGGATCGATCTGATTGGGGTTCGGATTGGGAGGGGAGTGCCACTGGGTACCAGAAATTAATTTAATGGGGATTGGAACAGGTGGGGGGGGACAACTAGACACCATGGATCAATTTAACAGGATTGGGAGAGGGAGAGGAAGGAGGATACAACAGGACTCCCAAGATTAATTTAAAGGGGATGATGAAAAGGAAGCAATGCCACTGGATCCTAGGAAACTGGTGATAGGGAATGGTTTGCGAGTGAATTAAACTCCACAAAGCTAGGTGAAGCACTGGCAGCACAGTCCACAATCAATAGCAGATGTGAATGTTGAGCAGGGTCCTTAGCATTTATATACCAATATTGCAGTTTAGCGCCTCATTGCTACGATGCTTGCTGCACACAAACTGCCTAGTGTGGAGTGGTTTAGCACTTGAAGTGACACCTTTGAAATGTGCTCAGGACAGAGTTAGGGCTTTGTTTTACTGCACACTGAAGTAACAGGAGATATAGTGGAAGTCACTTTGCACAGTTTAGAGCTTTAATGCGAGGTTTCTAATGTCCCTCATTTTAGAAGAAGCATACAGCCCTTTGCACATTATTTTGCATGGGCTTTAAATATGCTATACCAACATATCTAGATTAGCTAAATTGGTGTACAATGTGGACAGGGTCTAAGTGTAGAGGACTGCTTACACCTTTGAAGTTTTGCCTACAGAACACCAGTGATTAGCACATAATTTCACTCAGAATCTAAGAAATTTCCACCTCATCAAGGGCAGAATACCTGAAGAGGGTAGTAGCATTCAAATGAAATTCTATATGCTTACAATAAAAGAAAAGAAACAAACAACACAGAATAGGGAATCATTTAGGACCTAAGGAAAGAACAGTTACGTAAGAACTTACCATAAAAGTAGATCTTCAAGAGGGATCTCAGTCATCAGGTCACACTGTAAGAACTTCACCATCTGTGAAGCTGGTTCCACATGGAAGATTTTCAGCAGTACAACTGGGGCCGCCTATGCCGTCAATGTCACCAAGCCTTTAAAGGTATGAGAAGCCCCGCTGCCTCCTCATTTCTTTTCCCCAGAGACTAAGAGAGCAAAACTTGTGCCATGGGGGACCGAGGAGAGAGAGATGCCCAGGTCTATAAGAAAGGCTGGATACATCAGACAGCCAGTTCCAGTACAAAAGCCCCAAGATGGGGGATGGTGGGAGAGAAAGCAGACCTGACGACTGATATCCCCTCGAAGATCTACTGTTATGGTAAGTTCTTACATAACTGTTCTATCTTCTTTGGGGGTACCTCAGTCATCAGGTCACACTGTAGGAATGGGTCCCTAGCAGTTACAGGTGCAGACAGACAGTCTGGGAGGAGGGCTCACATAAACTTAAGACATGAGGTCCCGCAGCACAGCCCTGCTAAAACCTGCATGGGCTCTTGAGGAAATGTCCAGACTGTAGAGCTTGGTAAAAGTATGGATGGTACTCCAGGTGGCAGCTGCACAGATGTCAGCGGCTGAGACCCCTCGGAAGCAAGCCACAGAGGTAGCCTTGCCTCTTGTGGAATGAGCTTTAACCGCTCCAGGCAACTCTTTGCCATACTTGTAGTGGAACACAATGCAATTTACCAACCATCTGGGTAACACTGCTTAGAAACTGAAGCGTCTTCTCTACCAGGGGTTCTGTGTGGGACCTTAGACTCAAAAAATTATGTCAGAGCGTTTTTCCTGGATCTGAGCAAGGCGTTCAATACCGTGGACCATAACTTACTTCTTTGCTGTACAACCTCGGCCTTGATGAAACAGCCTTATGGTGGTCCTCCTGCTACTTGACTGGCAGACAGCAGCAGGTAAAAGCCCAAGGTGACCTTTCACCCCCCCAAACCGCTCCTAAGCGGTGTTCCATGGGGGTCCATCCTGGGGCCCCTACTATTCAAGATTTACATTAATGATATACATTTCAAAATCAACACAGCTAGTGTTCATCTATTCATGGATGACACCGGTCTCTATGTCGCCATACCCACCCTTGATATAGCTTGTGAAGAGCTGCAACAGGACTTCGACCTGTTGCAACAAAATCTTCTGCACCTTAAATTGTTGCTCAATGTCAAAAAAAAAACAAAGTGATGTCCCTTGCACCTTATATCCACTCACCCAACACCCACCTAGTAAGTACCCAGCCCCACATTCTCACCCTTCTGGGGGAACCAATCAGGGTTGTTGAAAAATTTAAGTACCTGGGCCTCTGGCTTGACTCTAAATTCTCTTTTACTTTGCACATAGAGGAGCTCTTGAAAAAACTAAGACAAAGACTAGGTCTCTTCTTCAGAATTAGAAAGTTGCTTACATTTGAGGCCAACATTTGACTGGCGCAGACCACATTTCTCCCACTCGTCGATTATGCTGATTTCATTTATAGCCACTGTCCTACAACCGCCCTAGCCAAGTTGGATATATTGTACCACAGAGCTTTAAAATTTATTACTGGTGCCTCTTTCAGTACTCACCATTGCCACCTCTATGCACAGTTAGGATGGCTCTCACTCAGCAAAAGAAGACTGAGAAACACCTACCTCTAGGAGTATAGAGTCATCTCCCACAAGCTCCCTCCTTACATTGCCGACCTTTTCAAATGCATAGAGTCATCTCTCACAAGCTCCCTCCTTACATTACCGACCTTTCCAAATGCACCCCTGGTGCTTACCGACTAAGAAGGTATTCTTACATACAGCTAGATATACCCAGAATACGTACTAGATTGGTTACCTTAACGCTCAGTCATAGTATTCCCACCATCTGGAATACTATCCAGAAATCCTTAAAGCTTACAAAATTGGTGGGACTACACACATTCAAGTCCCTGTTGCGCCAGTCGCTAATGGAAATGTGCAACTGCCACTCCTAACCTACACTAAAATTAAATGCTCCCAGAGCAATTTCTGTGGCACTTGCACATCTCACAGCAGTCTGCTACCACTCTGCAATTAATCCCCCTTCCCTGACTCTCTCTCACCCATCTCCAGTCCTCCTGGTCCATCCTCCTTTTGTCACCGATCTTTTCTCACTCCTGCCCCAACTCTACTCTCTTGATGCCCAGTGGTTTCTCCCAACACAACTCCTACCCTTACACTGTGTTACCTATGTATTTCCTTCCCTGTTTGCCCCTTCCTAAGTGCGCCTATGACTTCTGATTAATGTATGTATGTATGCTCCTTTTTTTACTACATTGTGATAATGTCCAATGTGTATGTATGTATGCTCTTTTATTACTCTGTTACAATATTTCAACATGTTATGGCTTTGTTAAATGTATGCTTTGTTACGTTGTCCTGTACTACTTGTGTTATGTCCACCCAGGACCACTTTGTAAATGAGTTTGCTCAGTGGCACATTCCTGGTTAAATAAAAAATTAACTGAATTAAATTGAAATTAAACTGTAGGAAACAAACAACTGCTTTGACTTTCTATATTCCTTGGTGCGAAGCAGGTAGAGCTTCAAAGTTCTGCGCACATCTAATGTATGAAGCAGTGCTTCCCCTGGATTGGAATGCTCAGGAAAATAAACAGGAAGGTGGATAGACTGGTTGAATGTAAACTTGGAGACCACCTTAGGAAGAAACTTAGGATTTGTGCGCAAAGATATCCCGTCTTTGTGAAAAACCAAATAAGGCTCCTTGCACCAGAGGTCCTGAAGCACTGACATTTTTTTAGCAGAGGTAATGGCAACTAAAACATAGAAACATAGACTTTGACGGCAGATAAGGACCGCTAGGCCCATCTAGTCTGCCCATTTCCCTACCTACAGGATGGGCCGCAGATCCTAGTTAACCAACAGCCTATATCTTCCTGCCCCCACAAGAATTGCCTTATGTCTGTCCCATGCATTCTTGAATTCTCCCACAGTTTTAGACCCCACAACTTCCTCGGAAGGCTGTTCCATGCATCCACTACCCTCTCTGTGAAATAATACTTCCTCACATTGCCCCGAACCACCCTCCTTCTATCTTTAAATTGTGTCCCCTTGTTCTTGCAAGTCTCTTTTTCTGAAAGATGCTACCCTCTTGGATTTTGTTGATTCCCTTGAGGTACTTGAAAGTTTCTATCATGTCCCCCCTCTCCCTACTTTCCTCAAGGGTATACATATTAAGCTCCTTTAGTCTCTCCTCATATGGCTTCTCTTGCAGACTCTGCACCATTTTAGTTGCCCTCCTCTGGACTGCCTCTATCCTGTCTATGTCCTTGCGGAGATGGGGTCTCCAGAACTGGACACAGTATTCGAGATGGGGTCTCACCAACTGTCTGTACAGAGGGATAACAACTTCCTGTTTTCTGCTGCTGATGCCTCTCCCTTTACATCCCAGTATACCCCGCCCTCCCTACTGCCTTCTTACATTGCTTGCTAACCTTAAGGTCATCTGATATGATTACCCCCAGGTCCCTTTCCTGTTTTGTTGTTCTTACTACCTCCCCACCCATTGTGTATTCTTCCCCTGGGTTCTTGTTTCCCAGGTGCATTATTTTGCACTTTTTTGCATTGAATCCTAGCTGCCAAACGTCTGACCATTCCTCCAACCTTGCCAAGTCCCTTTTCATCCTTTCCACGCCTCCTTGTGTATCAACCCTGTTGCAGATCTTTGTGTCATCTGCAAAAAGGCATACTTTTCCTTCCAGTCCCTCTGCAATGTCACTGATGAAGACATTAAAAAGGACTGGACCCAATACTGAACCCTGCGGTACCCCACTAGTAACCGCCCTTTCTTCAGAGTGGACTCCATTTACAATTACAAAATTACAAAATAATGCTTTCCAAGACAGAAAGCACAACTCACAAGTCATAATTGGTTCAAAAGGAGACAAGCTCAGCTTTTCCAAAACAAAATTCAAATCCCAAGCCGGGACAGGATAATGGATTGGGGTGTCGGATGCAGGATGCCCCTTAAAAAAGTATGGGAGACATCCATCTGAGCAATCGTATGGTCACCCATGGGCTCATGAAAGGCAGAAACAGCTGAAAGGTGCACATTTAGGGAGAAGTACTGGGGTCTGAGTCAGACAGGGAGATCAGGTAATCCAGGATCTGGCTCACCGGGCTGGTGAAATGGTCCAGATTACGTTTGGCAGCCCAGATGGCAAAACGCTTCCACTTCATGGCATATGTGGCTCTAGCAGAGGATAAGCCAAAAGGCAGCACCTTGATTTGGTAATGCTCACCCTGGAACACAAAACGGAGAAACCTCCTGTGAGGGGGGAAGACCGTAATGTGCAGGTAGGTGTCCTGCATGTCCAGTGAGCAAAGCCAGTTGCCAGTCTTGAGAAGAGGCATCAGGCCTGGCAGAGTTACCATCCTGAACTTTCTGTATTGGGCGTACAGACTGACGTCTTTTAGGTCTAAAAAGGGCCTCAGATCTTCAGTCTTTTTGCGGACCAGGAAAAACCTGTAATAGAACCCTTGTTTCTCTGTCATCTGGGTACTGGCTCAATGGCATGCTTGCGCAGAACAGACTATACCTCCTCCCAGAGAATAGATAAATGAGCCAGGGGGTAACTGGAAGGTGCAGGAGAGGTATCTGGTGGTTGCTTGATTAGCTCCAGGGTGTGACCCCTCTCCATGATCTGCAAAATCCAGGCATTCAAAGTAATGTTCTCCATTGATTCAGATGGAAGGAGAACTGACCTCCAAACACCACCTCTTGGTCAGAGACCAGAAGAGGGGGGGTCTGGCAAGGAGTCAAGCAGAGGTGGATCCAGCTGCTGGGGCTGGTTCCTCACTTCTGGGGTGCTTGGCCGCAGCTCCAATGTTGCAAGGGGCGAGCAAGGCAGCCGGGGGTCTGCGCTTCTCTTGGGGGTGAAAGGCTGCATCAGGTCTATTGGCTGCTTTGCGAAAGGGGGGTGCTGTCTGCCTCTCAGCTGAGTATGGAAGAAGAAGAAGAAGAAGAATAAGAATCAGTATTTATATGGCGCTTTTCATACATCCAAAGCACTTTACAAGCAATGCTAGACTGGTAGTGAAGTGACTGGATCGTATTGTGACCATATCGCACATCATCACCCACACACAGCCTGGATAATTGCATGAACGGTTTTATGGGAAGGGAATGCTGGCCAGGACACCGGAATGTTCCCTACTTTTTTGAAGAGTGCCCTGGTTCTTTTACTTCCACCAGGACAACACCAGGATGGGCAGAAGGGACCTCGGTTTTAACGTCTCATCCGAAGGACGGCACACCCCAGCAGTACAGCACCCCCCAATACTGCACTCGGATGCCAGCGATTTTTAGGTGCAAGTCCAATCCCGGTGTGGGACGAGAACCCACGACCTTCTGGTCCAGAGGCGGATGTGCTACCAACTGAGCCACGCTGACACCAGAGAAGAGAGCGTGGACAGACTTGATAGTCCTGCTTGAGACCTGCAGATCGTGGATAATGTCCTGGAGATCACGATCAAAGAGCTTAGTGCCATTGAAACGGGCACTGAGCACTTTCTACTGAACATCAGCAACAAAACCTGAGACCCTCAACCATGAGTGCCTACTTAAGCATATGCCCATGGCAGCAGCCCTGGCAGTAGTTTCAGCCATGTCATAGAGGGCCCTGAGTAGGTGCTTGTTAATGTCCTCATTTGTCTGCAGGTACTTAAGAAGCTCCTGCTTCTATGCGCCATCTGCGAGGGCCTGGGCAGCAGCCTTGTCCTTCTTCCAGTTAGAGTTCTAGTACTTTATCATACAAGACAGGTAGTTTGCAATCCTCATCCCCAGGGTAGAGAAGGCATATACCCTCTTACCCCAGATGTCAATTCTACGGGGTTCTTTATCTGGGGGAAGGGGGCTAAGGTGCTTAGGTGCCTTAGACCTCTCATGGGTTACCCTAATGACCACAGAGTCTGTTTCGGGCTGGGTAGCATAGCAGGGAAACTCCTGGGCGCATGACAAAGTTTATCTTCTCTGCAGGGTATTGCTGGCACCATGTATGGCCTGTAACAGGCTGCTGTGACTACATTTCTCAAGGCAGACAAGACTGGAGGAATGATTTGGGGGGGGGGGGGACTCTGGGATCTCCAGGAAGTCCACCAGCTCTTTTCTGGTGACATCCTCTTCCTCAGTGTGGAAGCCCATGGCTATGGACAACTGTTTCATCACATTGAAAAATGTGGGATCCTCAGGAGGAGATCTAGGGGTATGCTTATCTGAATCTTCCATGACAGAGGAAGCGGTGGACCTGCCAGAGACTAGGATCTCTTCCTCTTCTTCTTCCTCCTCATCAACAGGAAGAATGAGGTCTGGATGGTACTCATCCTTGACGTTGACCTCTTCCAAATCCAGGTCTGGCATCAGATGTGCTGACAATTACCCTGCAGGGAGAATCTTGCAGCTGATGAGTAGGGGTCGATGAAGAAGCTGCTGTCAATGGCATCGGTGAAGTGGGCCTGTATGTGCCCAGCTGCTGCATAATCACTGAAGTGTATTTTGTAAAAATGTTGTTTAGGTTGATGACATTTGTCGACAGACAGGAAGGTCGAAGGCACAGGTACCAATGACCAACCTGATGGGCCCTGAGAACACTAAGAGCCTGTAGCCCTGGAAGGAAAAGGGTCAGACCTCGATGCGGTGGCCATTGATGAGCCCATCGTCGAAGGAGGAGCCAATGACCTACAGGTCGATGGCCAGCTGCCCTAAGAATTGGGCGGGGGTGCTGTCAGTATGGGTCTGGAGGGCACAGAGACCTGGACAGCGGTTTTGCACATCAGTGCAGCTGCAACCGACGAGGATCCCCCAGAAGAAGGAGGAGAGGCCATCGGGCAAAGAGACTGCAGCCGGGAGGAGCAGTTGCGATGTCTGTCTTTTTTATGACTTTTCCCCGAGGACTTGCCTCGAGCCTTGGAGGCCTGAGAGCCCAATGACCCCATCAAAGACTGAGAAGCTGGGACCCTGGAGGACCCCTGCCTGGAACTGGCTATTTTTTGATCCATCAGGAAATTTTTAAGAGCCTTTCTGCATCACCTGATGGTTGTTTTGGTTAAACTTCCAGCAGAGCTTATAGTCAGAAACTTCATGGTCAGGCCCAAGACAGCAGACACAGAGAGAAATATTCATCTGTGGAGGCAATCTTCTTTCCACAGTGGCAGAGACAGTAGAGGGAAGTCGAAGGATTAGCTCTTGACATAAATAAGTTGAAGGAATCTCTTTAATAAAAGAGATTCTGAAAAATAACAAAGAAAAAACCGTAGGCAAAAAATGGTGTGAGTACTGCATCGGAGCTTTCACGGAGACCCATGCGATCAAGTCAATGGCGGGAAAGAACTAAGGAAGGAGTGGGGCCTCTCATGTCTTTATAGGGTTGCTGACGTCAACGGATGTCGACAGCGTGGGCAACCCCACTTGTACTGCTGAAAATCTTACATGTGGAACCTGCTTTACTGATGGTGAAGTTCCTACGGTGTGACCTGATGACGGAGATACCCCCGAAGATCTGTGCATACTAGGGCAGGGAGAACTCGGTGAAGTTCTGATTGTTATTAAATAAGAACTAGAACACAGTGGAGTTCTGATTTGTTCTGATTTTTTATAATTATTTGAAAAAATGCGATAAAATGCATAAAAGTGGTCAAAGTCAGTAATATTCAACACAGAGGCCAAAAGGAAACAATTTAATGCATTATTTGTATAAAAATGACAGTAAAACTGTTAAATAAAAGCATTAATTAATTATTACTAGCTGCTTTATGGCTAGCCTGTACTGGTAGCAATAGCATGCTGCATATCCTGCTCGGCCGAGACATGAGTGTGCTGGGAGGGGAGAGAGAGAGAGAGAGAGAGAGAGAGGCAGACAGACAGACAGATGCACATACTCTTGTACCACTAAGAAATACCAAGCACTGCAGGCAGCTAAGATTATTTTTATTAATGCTACTGCTGTGTGGGTATTATTTTGATGGATTTTCCAGTGAGAGCAAACTAGGTGAAAGAAATTAATGATCAAATGAGCAGCAGTAAGAGCCCACTCACCCTACCCATGTGAATGATGCAACTGCATCGCATATCCCAGCATACTGTGGTATGGTACACTACATGGTCAAGCAGGTGGTAATGTTGTCTGCAACTACTTCTACTACTGTTCAACATGCAATACATTTACAGTATTAAACAAGAAATAAAAGACATAAACTGATCACCACCCCAAGCAGCCAGGCAGTCACATCATATCAGTCAAATGCAGTGAAGTCATAAAAATAAAGGTTGCTACTGTCACCTGAAGACCTGATGACACAGTTACATCCTTCTTAGTTCCACAACTGTTGCCATGCCAACCAGTGCCAAATAATTTAAGTACGTAAAAATTAAAATATAATAATCTCAGCCCAGTTACTGTAAGTGAGAGGTAGTGTTGTTTTAGACAGGCTAGCCTACCCCCCCACACACACACACATAAAGAAATTAATTTACATTGTTCTTTGTAATCGCAGCCAAATATTGGGGACGTGAGAGAAATATATTATACAAAGAGCATTCAGTTTCAGTGTTCAGACTTCTGTTAAGCCATCCATGGTATGAAAATAAAAACAGTAATACTACAGTAGAGTCAGGTCGGTGGTAAAATAATAATTTTTAATCAGTTGCTGAGGACAAAAAAGTGACAAGTAGTAGTAATGGGGACAAAAAATGACAAGTAGTACACAACATGACATCAGGACAAAACGTGACAAGTAGCAGTAGTAGTAGAAGACAGCAGTACCCTACCTTTCAGATCAGAGTGGTATACCTAGTACCACCAAGTAAGTGTGACATGAAAAGCAGTTGCTTGCTGTATTTGGACTCTGACGTAGATGGTATTATTTTTCATGTTTCTGTGCTCACTGTGATCATTAAAATAATTCTGGACGGGTCTAGTAGTCCATCATCCTGAGTCCTGAAATGACTTGTTGCAATTAATTGTTGCCTCATGTTGTAGACCCTATTCAAAAAAGATTTTCACCACAGGCACAAGATAAATTCTTGGAAGTGTTTTGTGGATAGGGCCTGCTCACTCAAACTATATGTTTTATTCAGGCATCATATCTGAAATTAAAGTGAGGAATGTTGACTTTTAGAAATGTCAGGCACTCAGCATTTTCTGGTGTCAAACAGGATTGTGTGTCAGCAATGATGTTATCAGCTGAGTTAAACAATCACTTCTGAACACACGCTAGTTGGAGGGCAAGTCATGTACTTCACTGCAATGTTTACTAAAGCAGGCCACACACTTTGCTTGGATTTCCAGTATTTCAAAGGATCAGCATTCCAGCTGATATTGGGCTCTGCAAGGTACATTTCAACAATGGTCTGTGCTGAGGCTGTGTTACAAGAGGTAGATGAAGAAAATGTTACAATTACATCTTCTAAGTGACTCCAGAGACATGAAACTGTACCAAGTGACTGTGGGACAGTGTTATGTTTGGATAGTGGTGAAGAAGATTCAGCTGCAGTGGCTGAAGAGGAAGGGGGAGACAATGCTGCAACAGTAGAGGATGGGACACCTGATGCTGTGCTGTGTCGTGAAGAAGATTCTGCATGTGGTGCTGCTGTTGTACTCTGTTCCATGCACCTCATCAATTATTTCTTGTTTGTTTATCTCGAAACAAGTGTCATCATCATCACCATCACTCAATAGTTGCTTCAATTTGTATCATGGGTCCAAGATTGTTACTTTAATGTAGTACTCAGAATGAAGCATTTTACATAGTTTGTCATCTTCTGCAACTTTTTTAATCCCACGTCTCATTAGATCTTGTTGTATTCTGGGGGACAAACTGTACATGTCAGTAGCACCACTGGCAGTCTGTGTGATCATGGAACTGTCTTGGTTCTGTAACTTATCCCTAATCAGATTCAACCTGAATTTTAACATTTTTATTAGGGGTATCACCTGGTTCAGAGTTGCTGTGTTTGCACTAAACTCTCTGGTGATTTCCTCAAATGGCTGGAACAGGAAAATTAGAAACTCCAGCATGGCCCACTGTGGTGGAGTAATGTAGATGTCTGCATCATCAATTTTATTTTACAAGGAGTATTGTCTGACAGCTTTCTTTTGTTCCAGCAGCCTTTGGAACATATGAAAGGTCGAACTGCATTGAGTAGAAATGTGTTGGATAAGTCTGTCCAAAGGTAAACTGTACTCCTGCTGTTTTTGTTTTCAAACACGTGATGAGCTTTGCTTGAGTGACTAAAATTAATGCTTATTCTTTTAGCAGTGCTAATAACAGCCTTAATGCCCCTGTCATCATCGAAAAAACGGTGAACTATTAAATTTAAGCAATGCACCAAAGCAGCAGATGTGAACAAAGCCCTCCCTCCTCCAAGGCCTTCCTTATGTTGGACTCATTATCTGCAACTATAAAGCCAACTGACAGTCCCCATGAAGTGAGCCATTGCTGTATTGGTTTTTGGAGCTCTTTACTGATGTTGTATGAGGTATGTTCAGAGGGAAAATAAAGCATTTTTAGAACAGCAAACTACGACACCTCACTGTCCCTACGTGAATTATCAAAACATTCCCAATGTGCCGTGACAGACATGAAGGGCTCAGGCTGACAGCTTGTCCAGATATCTGTTGTAAGATGCACCACACGCCAAACAATACTGCACATGATGCATCTTAATTTTTTACATACGACATCGTAAAGATCTGGAATCCCAGCTGTCGAGAAGTATTTCCGTGATGGTATACTATATTTAGGTTCGAGGTACTCAAGCAGCTGCCTGAATCATACATTTTCAATTATGTTATATGGTAGCAAATCAACAGCTATCATTTCTGAAATTTTTTTGGTTGCTGTAACAGCAACAGGATGAGTCGAGACATATTTGGCTTGCCGGCCTGGTGGCGCTGAGGGTTGAGGCACTGGACGCCACAGATCGTGCAACGCCAGTGACCCAGGTTCGGGAGGGAGCCCGGGTTGCTGGAGGTTGGCAGGGGAGGGAGAGGATTGAGCATCCGGAGGACAGCTCTCCTCTCCCGGGAGGGACAGGGGTCCCGAGTCAGTGCTTGGTTGCCCTCTGGCAGAGGCCGGAGATGCAGCATGCGCTGATGACGCAGAAGGAGGAGCAGGGGAGTGGCAGATGTCAGCAACATGCCTTGAAGTCAGGGCGCCAGCCACTCAGCAGAAAAACAGGAAAAGCACCCTTCAGCTCCGAGGAGGCGGAGCACCGAGACTTGCCTCGATCTCGGCCACCCACCCGACAGCCACCCAACCGGCGCTACTGACTGCTCGGGGTGTTAGGGGCCCACCTTGTCCCCGCCTGGGGGGTAAAACCGAGGCTACATAGGTGATGGAGGATTGTCCGGGCAGGGCGGACCACAGAGGGATGACTCCTTGGTGTCTCCCGAGGAGACCGGAG
Source organism: Neoceratodus forsteri (assembly GCA_016271365.2). Taxonomy (NCBI): domain Eukaryota; kingdom Metazoa; phylum Chordata; order Ceratodontiformes; family Ceratodontidae; genus Neoceratodus; species Neoceratodus forsteri. Next base: position 1,364,483,687 of record CM057455.1, on the reverse strand, counting down.
CTGAGGGGCGGAGAGGAGGAATAAACATGAGAATTAAAAAAAAACAAGACATATTTGGCTTTATGCTCATATGTTTCTGAGATTGTAAGCTGTCTCCTTGAAGGAGGGGGGGGCTTTTGAACACATGGTCACTTTCAGTAACAGTAGGAATTCTTTGAATGGGAGGAAGTGGTGGTGGAAGTGCTTCCATAGTGCTGCGGGGGCTGCCACTGTTTTCATATATCAGAATTACCCCTAAGTGTAATGAGCTATCACTGTCACTTTCTCTTTGAGACTCACAACAACTGGAGTTCTCAGTAATGTTATGACACCTGTCTAGGTGCATTTCATTGTTGACGTTCCCAATGGTCTTTTCTTTTTACTCCTGCTGATTGGCCGTTTTACAAATGGCTCATATTGCCATCAACTCATTAGAAGCACTAATGGAGAAGTATGACCAAACAAACGATGATGTTTGTTTTGTTTTTCCCAGGAAGGCACTGCACCACAGTCCCTTTTCAGAGTTTTTGTCCTCCCAGGTTTTTCTTCGGTCTGTTCCTCTTTTCGGTTATTCTCACTGCCCTCCTCACCAACCAAAACATTTTTGTCCACTTCTTCCTCATCTACAATTTCCATCCCCTCCTGTTGTAAACCTTCTGCTGCCTGATCATTTTCTTCATCTTTATTATTAGTACCCATGTCAGGTTTGACCTCAGAAGAATCAGATGACATCTGTAAGGGACAGGCAGTAGCATAGTAAGCGACTGTTCCATATCATTGGGTGCCTCTGCGGGTGGTACCCACTAACCCTTTGGTTTTAACTACATAACTTTTTTTTTTAACTTGGGACTGATCCAACAGATGCACCTTTTTTGGGTTCAAGCATTTGCTTGGAAGATGAAATTTAGATGTGAACAAATCACTTTTTTTTCCCCTTTGTAGGCCGACTGCTGTCTTTTGCAGTGACTCTGGCTGCACTGCCTTCCTGAGAAGAATGCACCTCATCAACACTTTGATCCAATTTTTATTTCTTATTCTAAGTGTTAAAAAAAAAAAAAAGATCCCTCTACCCAACGTCCTCTGATGACTCCCACCCACAGCCACAGGCCAGGGACGGATTTACATTTGTGAGTAGTGAATATGACTCGTTCGTGACTGTAGTAGTACACAGCATGTCGCAGTCCACCACCACTACTTCCTTGCAAGCTTAGCTGACTGACTCCTACCACAGTTACTGTTCAGTGACCTACTCAACAGTGTGCCTCAGAATTTAAACTGGAGATGCAGACATCTGGCGCATGGCCACACACACAGTCCCACATGGTTTGCTTATATGTAACAATAAACTAAGAAGGATAAGGAGGAGGAATAATGGATGAAATGAGTGATGATGATTGATGATGATGGCACTTGTGTGTGTACTTTTATTATTACTTGTGTTGCAGTGTACACAGACTGGTACAGGTCACAAATTCAGAATATTCCTTGGGCCCCCCACAGCTAGCAGCACAGGTGCAGTAACTTGTCTGTTGTTTGTCAGAAAAGTATTTTTTTTTATTTGTAATACATGAAATTGTGAATAAATGTTAATGATTGATCGTGATTGGGTGGCACAAGTCAAAGATTTATTTTGACAGCCTACCCATGCCCTGTATACACAACCACACTGAGGCCAGGAAAATAAAATAAAATTATTTGGGATTTCTGGGACTGTAAAATTTCTTGTGCACCTCCCCCCCCCCCCCAAGACTCTCTCTCTCTTTCTCTCCTCTGCATCTGGAATGGATGGCAAAGTCAAAGATTTATTTTGTCAGCCTGCCCTTGCCCTACACACACTCACACAGCCACACTGAGGCCAGGAAAAGAAAAAAAAACTTTTATTTGGGATTTCTGGGACTGTAAATTGCATGCCCACCCCATGGTCTCTCTCATCTCTCTCTCTCTCTCTCTCACTTTAGATCTAGGATGGCACAGTCAAAAATTTCTTTGCCAGCCTGCCCTTCCTCCTGTAGTCACGCCTGCCACACTGCCTTTTGCCTTTCATCCCCCCAGCCACCCACTATCTCTCTCCTCCTTGGATTCCTGTCCCTCCCTCCCTGCTGATGACTTTGCTTCCCCCACCTTGCTCCAGTAAGTCTCCACTTCTCTCTCCTCTCTTTCTTTCTACCCCCAACCCCACTAAACAAATAGATTTTGTTTAAATTTATATTTAGTTTCTCTCTGCAGTGCACAACTGTAGACTCTGCTCTGCAGCAGCAAGCTCCTCCAACCATCCACCAAATCATCTGGCCTGCATTGCACACTCACCACAGTTATATATCATGAGTGTATCATGTGACTGACTATCCAGCTCTGCTGCCTGACTGGATGTTGCCAGATGCCTGTAGGTGGAACGAGCATGCTGATGGCATCCCCATGGCAACAGTACACTGAGTGGCACTCCACAGACCCAGAACCGGACTTCTGTGGTGAAGTCCATATTTATCTGGGTCCATGGATTACGGGTTCAATCCCAGGGTTCGGATCTTGGGCACAGCAATCCGCCCAGCCCTAGTGCATACTGTATATTTAAAAAAAAAAATGCATACATTCAAATGGCCTACAAGTGGAATTGACTGTGTATGAGTTTTAAATATTGAAGGAAAACAAAATGTTTAATAAAAAAAGAAGATCCATAGGCATTCAATTTTAACTGCCCTTCTCTATTGTAGTGAAACAAGGCAACTCATGAATTATGAAAAAAGAAGGGTAGGCAGTTTCTAGGCAAAACACTTGTGGAAAATAATGAATACAAGATGACAGAATCGGGTCAATAGTACACTCCAAGGCAGCATATCCAGGAAGCAGTATGCCAGAAGAATCTGTAAAACTATGCAAGGAGAGAAGACATATCTCTGGCTTGGGTTGTGTGTATCCCTCTAAACCACATAAATACACCTCAATCCCCATGCAAAGCATAATGGATATACAAATCACTGTGTAGGACAGGCTGACAAAGCTTGGCCAGCACAAGTACTGCCTTTTAAACAGGCTTGTACAGTTTTTTTTGCAAATGGTCTCTTTAGTATGCTACTTCTGAGTGCACTATATACCCAATTGCCTTAGTAGACCTGGTACTTGACTGAGACAATGAGTCCCCAGCACTGGGGAGTCCCAACAGAAAGAAACACTTGTATGTAAGTTTATTATCCTCTGGCTATATTAGAACAGATTTACAAGCCTGTTTAAAAAGTGATATCTGTTCTGGTGAAGCCTTGTCAAACTGCCCTACACAAGGACCTATAATGCTAGCTAGACACTTTAGCGGGTATGGTTTAGAGAGCTTGACAAAAAACAACCAGTGAGTTCATTTGTTTAAAATCTCTGAAGGTCTGAAAACAGGTCAGTCAGCAACATCATTAAGGAAAGCAAACTGAACTATGTGGAGCACATCATGACACAACCTCATACACAGGACAAGAGGTGAGTGTTGAGATTGAAAGCTGGACAGATCCAGGAGATGGGGAGGAAATGCCTAAGACGGAGAAAAAAGAAAACACTACTGTAGTACAGTGGTAGTTATACAGAAATTGACCAGTACTGTGGTATAACGTGCAGTATTTGCAGCCGCAGATGTGATGCTAAATTGTGTTAATGTTTGAATAACAAGTATTTGCTGCCACAAATACTGCATTATGCCATAATAATTACTGGTGACCCTCTTTATCACACTGTTTACAGTTGTCTCCAAAACCCCGTAATAACCCACAAACGCATTATTACAGTGTTCATAAAACTTTCTTTCACCTCCAGTGTCACTCAGTTGTAACGCATCACTTCACTGACTCGTGCTCTTTGTGTGGGCGGGCTAAACAGTATTACTAAAATGGCGGCTTGGTTTTCTGCTTACCAACAAGCCGCTGTTCATTACCACCTTCACAATATTTATTCGACTTTTTATTTTTTATCTGGTTTATCGTGCCTTTTTTAATGCAAAAAAAAAAAAATATTTGGTTGATCCCACCGTGTCTCTGGATCAGGAGATGCCTACTCCAAGTCCAATCCTACGGTCGGCTGTAACTAACAGATAAGATAAAATTTAGAAAAAGTCTGTCTGTATGAGAGAAAGGGAGAGAGTGTGTGTGTGTGTGTGTGTGAGAGAGAGAGAGAGAGAGAGGAGAGAGAAAGTGTGTGTGTGTGTTTGCCTGTGACAGTGAGTGAGTGTGTGTGTGTGTGAATACATGAAACAGCATGGCCATTCATTCGGTGGAGGAGACCAAGAGGCATCTGATCTCTCCAGGTGACAAACTTTCTCCTATTTTGTCCACTGTTTCATTCTCTGAGATTCTTCTGGTATGGGAAAAAGGAGCTAGCAGGAAGAAGATCAGAGAGAGACATCTCTGAGCTCAACAATTGGCTCAGAGACTGGTGTGCAGAGAGGGGCTACAAATTCATAGGGGACTGGAATACGTTCTGGAAAAGGCAGTTCTTTCGATATGATGGCCTACACCTCATCAAGGAGGGCCCCCCAGCACTAGGCCAGAAATTTGACATTTTCATTTCTAATTTAAACTACTTAATGGAGCGTGGGCAGCAGCACCCAAGGAACAACAGCGGACAACTGTTGCCACGCCCCAATAATCTCCTATGAACACACAACGAGATCAAGACAACACTAATATACACCTTATTGGCACACTTAAGGACACTACAAGGCTACTTAGTATAAAGACATCTCCTGCAAATATACAGAAAAAGGGAAGCTCCACAGTGATCAATTCTAACCAAGGAAGGCGAGCACCGTGCGTCAATGCTCGTAGCCTGGTGAATAAAATCCCAGATCTCACCACCATAATGGTGGAGGCAGACCTGGACTGGGTTGTGGTCACAGAAACATGGGTCACCGAGTACCACACCTGGGATGTAGCTATCCCACGATACACACTATTCTGAAGAGACCGCAAAGGTAAGAAAGGTGGAGGGGTAGCAATGTATGCGAAAAACACCATCAATGCTAAGAAAACCCAGGGACACAGCAGCAATGCAGAGGTCCTGTGGGTCACCCTTACAGCAGGAAGTAAGTCCCCTATCCGAGTTGGGGTTATATACAGACCCCCAGCCCAGGATAAAGACTTGGACAGGGAACTCCTGGAGGCCATCCTACAGGTGGCAGAGAAAGGAGAACTGCTGCTGGTTAGTGATTTCAATCTACTGGATGTAGATTGGCTCTCACAGACGGCCTCTATGGAAAGGAGTGGAAAATTCTTCCTAGTACTAAAGGGAGCAGGTCTAGAACAGTTGGTGACCACACCAAGAGGAGAGGAAGCCATCCTGGACCTTGTGCTCTCATATAGCAATAGAATCTCTGACACGATGCATAAGGCCATGGGAGACATTTGACAACAACATAACATTGTTAGCAAGGATTGACTGCATTTGAACCAGAAAGGAAGCAGAGAACTAGGTCTGATGTTTAAAAAACAAACTGATGAAAATTTAAACTAGAACATATGGGGAGAGGTGACCCCTTGAATATACAACAGCAAAGTATCAGTACAAAATTTACCACAGACTAAGGTATCTAGAAACAATAAAAAGAAAAGAAGGTACAATAAAAGGCATATTAAAGCCGTGTTCATAAATGATAGAAGCCTCAATAATAAGTTTGAGGAGTTAAAGTAAATGTTACATACTGAAAATATAAGTATATGTGGGGTTACTTAGACTTGGTAAAAGAAAGAGGATTGGATAGAAGAAATTCAAGGTTACGACCTTTTTCATAGGGAGAGGGAGAATCGAAGAGATAGGGGAGTGGCTTTTTACATTGCGTTTCACCTAAAAGCCCACAAAGATAACTTTAATAATACTTCAAACATAGACATAGAATAAATATGGCTTAAAATCCACACAGGCAATAAAAATATAACTGCCAGGCAATAAAAATATAACTGCCAGTCTGAAGAACGCCCCTCCTGGGCCAGGGATTCAAGCGAACGCCTTAAGAGGCCTCTGACATCCCCCCCCCACCTCAGTCAGCAACTGCCAGCCTGAAGAACGCCCCTCCTGGGCCAGGGATTCAAGTGAGTGCCTTAAGAGGCCTCAGACAACCCCCCCCCACCTTAGTCAGCAACTGCCAGCCTGAAGAACACCCCTCCTGGGCCAGGGATTCAAGCGTGCACATTAAGAGGCCTCCGACAGCCCCCCCACCTCAGGTGGAAGACTAGGTTTACTGGCAAAGGCACCTAGCTTCACCTGAGCTCTTTTCTTCTAGGTTGCTTGAAAGGACAGAGCAAATAACCATACCAGAGCAAGGAAAGGGATTAAGGCTTCTTTTGGCTAGGCAGATTTACTGTGTGTTGTTATTTTTATTTTGTACCCACAGGGATTGTTATTGTTTGTTGCTAACATTTTATTGCTTTATTTTTCTCTGATTCAAATTGTTGTTGCTGGGTATACCTTCTGCTGCATTATTACAGGGTGAGCCTACAGGTGTGTGCTTACAGATTACTGCTGTAATCTTCTGATTCAAATTGTCTTTTGCAAGGTATAGCTTCTATTACCGCTTTATTTTTCTCTGTAGCAAAGTGTTTCTTACAAGGTATATCTTCTGTGAAATTATTACAGGTGGTGCTTTACAGGTTTTACAGTTTAATCTATCATTAGGATAAGCTTTCAGGGCTACTGCATTTGTTGCTGGCTGATTGTTTCTGCTTTTACCTCCTTGTTTCTTTCATCCATTGTTCTTCCTTTCCGGCAGGGGAAGGACTCAGCCACCAACCCCCATCCCCAACCACCCCACTCTACACTCCTTTTATAGGGTAGCACAGTCGTGGCATTTCCTGTAGCAAAGCAGGAAGGGGCGGATCAGAGGGGTATGCACACAGTGACCTCATTTACAGGGGCACTAGTAATTTAACTTGTTATAACAAGTTATACAAAAACAAACAAGCAAAACACAAAATCAAACTTTTGCTTTCATTTTCTTCCTTCTAATTACTCTGACCAGGTTATAAACCCAGCAACTTAGATGGAATTGATATCATTAACTGCAGGTACTGTGGAACACTTTTCAGAAGGACAATTTTACAGGATTTAGGACACTGTCCTACATGCTAGGCCATTGAAGATCTAAGGGCTCGGCTCCAGGCAGTATGGGCAGAGATTGCGCACCTCAAATTGCGTATTCAAGAGGAAATATATTATAAGAACCACCCGCCTTTTCCCTGACATCCAACAGAAGCACCTCGACTGCAGAGGGTAGTTAGTCCGGGAGGTTGGCAGGTGGTTAGGAGGGGCAAATCGGGTGCCCCATCACTCGGTGCTCTCCAACATATCACCTCCACAAACCATATAAAAACTACAAACCGGTATCTGCCTCTATCTCCGAAATCAAACAAAGGGGCAGAGGACACTTCAGAACAGGAGTTGGCACAACAAAACTTGCCCATAACAGGAACCAAACAAAAAAAGCAAAAAGGAAATCCCAAAAACCTCTGATCATAGGAGACTCCATGATTTGAGGAGTTGATACGTAAATCCAGCCAGGGGTAATGGTCAGATGTCTCCCAGGTACATCAGCGTGGAGAGACACTGACTGCATTGCTAAAACTGTTCAGGAAGCAGAAGAGAACATTGACGTCCTGGTACACATAGGGACTAATGATTTTGCCAGCTGGTCAGTTGTGGAGACCAAGGAACACCTGACCAGGCTGGGTGAAAAACTATCATCCATTTCATCTGGCGTCTCCTTCTCTGAGATCCTGCCAGTCTGGGAGAGTGGGGCAGATGGACGGAAGGTCAGAGAAGGGGAGATAGGGGAGCTAAACATGTGGCTCAAGGGCTGGTGCCAGGAAAAAGGACACATATTTGTAGGGAACTGGCAACAGTTTTGGAAGCAAAAGTTCTTTAAATTTGATGGACTGCATCTAAGGAGGGAGTCAGTGCATTGGGGCAGAAGCTTGACGTCTTTGCAGAATATTTAAACTAGCAAATGGGGAGAGGGGTGCAGCACCCCATATGTCGAATGGGAACAACACCCAACCCCCCTCAGCTAGTGGTCAAACAGGAGTTCAGCATTTTTGTAGTTCATTTGCATCACCAGGTAAGGAAAAAGGTCAGGCTCCTCATATGATGCACAGGGGAAACGCCAGACCTCGCCCAACAACTAACACACTGAAATCTGGCCAATGGAAAATCATGTACACAAATGCTCGCAGTCTGGGAAACAAGATCCCAGACCTGCAGGTAATAATGACAGAGGCTAAACTGGACATAGTAGCCATTAGTGAGACATGGTTCATCAGTAACCGCACATGGGAGACTTCAGTAGCTGGCTATGTACTGTTCAGAAGAGACCGAGGGGGTGGAGTGGCCCTTTATGTCAATGAAAATATCAAAGCTACAGAAATTCAGACTACATATAAGGAGCCAGAAGAACTGTGGGTCACCCTGGAAACAGGAAATGGGACAGCCATACGAACTGGGGTTGCGTACAGGCCTTCAGACCAGGGGGAGGACATAGACACATTACTGTTAGAAGATACATAGACACATTATTGTTAGAAGATATATAAAACATGACAGCTAAAGGGGAGGTTCTGATAATGGGAGATTTCAACATGCCAGAAACAGATTGGTCAATACCAGCAGGAATATCTGCCAGAACTAGACACATGGTGGATTTCCTGCAGGGGAAGGGACTCAAACAACTGGTACAACAACCCACAAGAGACAGGGCTATCCTAGATCTAGTACAGACTAACAGGGAAAGGATCACAGATCTCCAGGTAGAAGGTCATCTGGGGGCTGGTGACCATCACATGGTATGGTTCAACTTGGCCACTAGAACTAAATCATCCCATTCCAAGATAAAAATATGGGACTTCAGAGGAGCTGACTTTGATAAGATAGCCAACAGAGTTAAGCTAGCCCTGGCAAAAAGAAGTACAGGTGAGGGGGTACAGGCAAAGTGAGCAAGCATTAATGATGCAATACTTGAGGCAACATCCCATTGTGTTAGAGAGAAAAGGAAGTGCAAAAGAAGAAGGAAACCACTTTGGTTCTCAAAAACAGTAGCAGAAAAGGTCAGAGCCAAAAGGCTGGCTTTCAGGAAATATAAGGGAAGGCAGCAGGATGAAGATAGGGAGGCATACCAAACTTCCCTAAGGGAAGCAGGGAAGGCAGCAAGGCAGGCAAAGGTCCAAACCAAGGAAACTGTAGCACAAACAGTGAAAGAAGGTGTCAAGACTTTCTATAGATGCATTAGTGAAAGGAGAAAGTCCAGAGGGGGTATTTCTATGATCAAAGGGGATGCCTACTCCAAGTCCAATCCTACATTCGGCTGTAGCTGACATGTGAGAGGAGGACCATGTAAAAGCATGTATCCTAAATAGATACTTCTGCTCAGTATTTACTGAAGAGAAGGTAAGGCAGGACCCACTGCTCAGCACCATGGACACAGGGGGGAGGGAGGTGTGCACTAGTCCCTTCACAAAAAAATGATCAATAGTTACAGTAAATCTGTAACTTCATATCTTCCAAAAATTAATCTTCACTACTGATTCCCACTTATGGGTCAGAGTACCAAGCTTTTCCTTGTACTGAAGGAGGAGCTGGCTCACACAGAGATTAACAGGTACCCCCAGCCCTCTCCATGGAGGAAACCACCTGACAGCAGGGGCTCCTTACAGGTATGGCAAGACCTGAGACTGGTCAGGGAAATGCGGCACTCCTATGACACAGGAGCAGAAGGGTTCCCCGACACTTACTTATAGCATACTATTCAGCTGGAAAATATTTGGCTACAGTTTTAAGAGAGATTATTCTCAAACCTTTCCAATGTCCAGAAAGAGAAATAGTAAGATATCTCTTACACATCAAAGAACAAAAATGATATATTTCATGTCATGCTGCAGTTTTTTTTTAAGAGACACTCAAACACTTGCGTAAATAGAGGACATGAATAGACAGCAATGGAACAACACCACTGTGTTCACTTTGAGAGGTTGTCATGACAACTGAATAGACCTCAAGACAGGGTGAAGCTTGAGAGGTCTATGGTTGTCATGACAACCTTGAGAAGTGAACTCAAAGTTGTTCACTGCTGCCCATCCATTATCCTTTATAGTGTATGGGCAAAAGTAATCACCAACAGCATTTCCCGAGCACAAGCTCCACTGCTGAGAGAAGGATTGTTAAAACATGTTTCAAAGTAGCTAACATGCACTTCCTGACTCTCCACAGTGCTGAACTAAGACATATGCATTGAGCACTTGGTAAAAGCCCTGCAATGTTTCTCTCCTCTGAATTCAGTTTCACATGACATTTCTGTCAGACCATTCATTTGGCATGAGGATCTCCAACTTTTCCCTCTCCCCACGACCTGACCGTGGCCCCTTCTTACCTGGGCTTGATGCTGACCATTCTGCGCTTGTAGGCCCAGACTGCGGGCTACACTGCGGAGATCTTAAGTGGAAGCCAGGCTGTCTGTTTATTATAGCAGGGTATTCATAATAGAAACACAGAAACACAGAACATAGAAACATAGACTTTGACGGCAGGTAAGGACCGCTTTTCCCATCTAGTCTGCTCATTTCCCTTCCTACTGGATAAACTGCAGATCCTAGTTAACCAACAGCCTATTTCTTCCTACCCCCCACAAGAATTGCCTTATGTCTGTCCCATGCATTCTTGAATTCTCCCACAGTTTTAGACCCCACAACCTTCTCAGGAAGGCGGTTCCATGCATCCTCCACCCTCTCCGTGAAAAAATGCTTCCTCACACTGCCCCTGAGCCACCCCCCCTTCTATCTTCAAATTGTGTCCCTTTGTTCTTGCACATCTCTTTTCCTGAAAGATGCTACCCTCTTGGACTTTGTTGATTCCATTGAAATACATAAAAGTTTCTATCATGTCTCCGCCTCTTCCTCCTTTCCTCAAGGGTATACATATTAAGCTCATTTAGTCTCTCTCTTCATATGGCTTCTCTTGAAGACCCTGCACCATTTTAGTTGCCCTCTTCTGGACTGCCTCCATCCTATCTATGTCCTTGCGGAGGTGGGGTCTCCAGAACTGGATGCAATACTCCAGATCGGGTCTCACTAACTGTCTGTACAGAGGGATAACAACTTCCTGTTTTCTGCTGGTGATGCCTCTCCCTATACATCCCAGTATTCCCCCAGCCCTCCCTACTGCCTTCTCACATTGCTTGCCAACCTTAAGGTCATCTGATATGATTACCCAAAGGTCCCTTTCCATTTTTGTTGTTGTTACTACCTCCCCCTACCCCATTGTGTACTCTTCCCCTGGGTTTTTGTTTCCTAGGTGAATTATTTTACACTTCTTTGCATTGAATCCAAGCTGCCATACTTCTGACCATTCTTCTAACTTTGCCAAGTCCCTTCTCATCCAGTGGGTCTGTGAAACTGGAAGTCGGGTAGGCCCTGTCCATCATCTGGGAGAGAGTGAGGCAGTCTTTCCCTAATGACTCACATTGAAATATAACGAAAAAGTGCATAGTCTCCAGTGGTACTGAGAATCCCACATCAATCTGAAGCTGAAGGGAAAAAAACAAACGATCGGTGCAGCTGTTAGGGCAACTGGAGCGTGAGGGCTTTCTAAGTTGTTGTACCATCACAGTGATGTACTCAAGATGGTAAAGCCTAGGAATTCACGGAATTCCATTGTTAATCGCACTCTCCCATATACTATAAATGTGCATTAACGCTGTGGGAAATACTTTTTATCTACAGTATAAAACTTCATACACTTTATTTTTCCAAGTGGAGTAACAAGGCCAGAAATATTAAGCATCCCATGGCACAGTCATGGGGTATTCTTAACAAAGAATCAATGAAATTACAACCATTAGGTACTGTCAAGCAACAAGAAGACATTTTATCATACTTACAATAATTTATTTTTCTGTTAGTTCCAATGTTGTAGGTGGGTTATTCACAATTGCTGGTAATTACAGCATTCTACTACGGACACAGGCACAAAGCTATGACATTACTGAATCAAAATCTGATCTACCATATTAAGTTCAAGCATACATCACAGCACTAGATATACAGGTTACTCACCTGTAACAGGAGTTCTAGGAATGGTATATGTTGTTCATCCACACTTATTGGCAGGTTCCTTGCCACTCTAAATCTTGCCAGAAGGTCTTCAAGCTGGCTCCTCCACCACCAGGTGGTAAAGCGGCTTAGCCCCATGATGCCAGATCTGCGGCTGCATGCCAGGTTGTCTGCTCAAGCGCGGAGGTTAGGGAATCATGTGCATGAACAACATATACCATTCCTAGAACTCCTGTTACAGGTGAGTAACCTGTATTTCTAGGGACATGGATATGTTGTTCAATCCACACTTATTGGCAGACTCTAGCAGTTCTCCAGGAGGAGGAAGGCAAGGTGCACACCCGATACTTACTTGGGAAATAGAGACTGAGAACCGAGGCCCCAAACCAGCATCCTGGCGTGACTCAAGGTCGATGTGGTAGTGGGTAATAAAGGTGTGTGCCGACTTCCAGGTAGCAGCCCTGCAGATATCCTGGATAGGGACATCCCTGGAAGCAGCTACCAAAGCAGCGGTATGGCGGGTAGAATAAGCTCTTATCCCTATGGGAGGCTCCATGCCCGCCAACTTACAGCAGAGGTCTACGCAGGAGGTGACCCACCTGCTTATCGTCCGCTTGGCTGCAGGTCTGCCAGGTGCAGCTTCAGCGTAGGTGACAAACAGCTGGCGAACCTCTTCCCGAACTTCAGCTGTCCGCTCCTTATAATAAGCGAGCGCTCGTCTAGGGTCCAAAGTATGGAGCCTATATTCGGCCTCCGAGGTGTGATTGGGGTAGAACACCATAGAGTCAGCACCTGGTTAAGGTGAAACTCCGACACCACCTTCGGAAGGAATTTCGGTTGGGGGCTCAGGACAACCTTGTCCCTGTGGAAGACCAGATAAGGAGACTCAATGGAAAGCGCCTGGAGCTCTCCCTTCCTTCTGGCTGACGTGATAGCCACCAAGAAGGTGGTCTTCCATGACAGGTGGGAAATATCGCACCTGTGCATCGGTTCAAATGGCTTGCCTATGAGCTTGGCCAATACCAGCAGTAGATCTCACAGAGGTGGAGGTTCTCGCACCGGAGGGGAAATGTGGTCAAGGCCTTTGAAAAAGCACCCGACCACCTTCTCCTGCGCCACCGACTGCTTCCCGGCCCGCGCCCGGTAAGCAGAGATGGCTGCCAGTTGCACCTTAAGGGTCGTCAACCGAAGCCCTTGCTGAGAAAGGGACCACAGGTAGTCCAGAATGCTTGCCAAGAGACAGGCGGAAGGGTCCAAGCCCTTCCCCTGACACCAAATGGAGAATCTCTTCCATTTGGGCGTAGCATTCCTGATCGACTCTGCAGGATGCCTCAACGGCGTTGAGGACCTCGTCGGAAAGACCCAAGGCCTGGAACTCTAGCCGCTCAGGAACCAGGCCGTCAGGTGCAGGGATTGAAGGTCCAGATGGAATACTTTCCCCTGGTTGACTGAGATCAGGTCAGGCGGGCTGGAAGCCACCTCGGGAGCCTGGAGCTGAGGCTGAGGAGATCTGGATACCATAACTGGTGGGGCCAGTCTGGGGCTACCAGAATCACCTGCGCTTTGTCCCTCCTCGCCTTGAGAAGCACCTTGTGGATCAAGGGAAATGGGGGAAAGGCATTGAAGAGGCCCGGGGTCCACGGCCTCGAGAAGGCATCCCCCTGCAGCGAGCCCCGCTGAAGGGGGCGGGCATGGAACAGTCTCAGCTTTGCATTCTCCCTGGAGGCAAACAGGTCCACCTGAGGCATGCCCCAGTGGGAGAACAGATTTTGTATTACCTCCGGCAGGAGAGACCACTCGTGGGACGCAGCCCCTATCCGGCTTAGGGCATCGGCCAGGGTGTTGGAGGCTCCTGCCACATGAATGGCTAAGAGATCCGCCTCCAGGCTGCGCACGAGGGACCATATCCGGAGTGCTTCCTTGCATAACAGCATGGAGCGTGTCCCGCCCTGGCGGTTCAGACAGTACATGGTCATGGTATTGTCCGTCTGGACCTGAACCACTTGACCCCGTAGAAACGGAGCGAAGGCTGTGAGAGCTAGGCGGACCGCTCGGAGCTCCAGCAGGTTGATATGGCATCGGGACTCCCGAGGGGACCAGAGGCCGTGTGCTCTGTGCTCCTCCAGATGGGCACCCCAACCCATCAGAGATGCATCGGTCGATAGAGACACCGTTGGCTCGGGGCGGACGAACGGGATGCCCTCCTGCAGATGTGCTGGAACGATCCACCACTGGAGAGCATTCCACATCTCCTGGGTCACTGTCATGGGCTGGTCCAACAGATCGCAGCATTGTGACCACTGGCTAGCCAGTCCCCATTGAAGGGGACTCATGTACCAACGGGCCCAATGGACCATGCTGGTGCAGGCTGCCATGAGGACCAGGAGGCGCAGGAGGTCCCGGGCAGGGCGCGATTGCCCAACCAGAAATGACTGGGCAAAGGAGGAAAGAACCTCGGCCATGGCTCGAAGAGAGTCGAGCTCTGCCCCGATGAAGAGTATCACCTACTTCGGCATGAGTTCCGACTTGGCCTCGTTGATGAGGAGGCCAATCTGAGAGCAAACCTGGAGGGCCAGATCTCTGGACCGCTCCGCCTCCACTCTGGAGGGGGCTACAATCAGCCAGTCGTCCAGGTAGGGGTACACCCGGACCCTTCGGTGCCGCAGGAATGCTGTCACCATTGCCATGCATTTGGTAAAGACCCTGAGAGCTAGGGAGAGGCCGAAGGGCATGGCCCAGAACTCGTAAAGGGATCCCTCCGCTCTGAAGTGGAGGAATCTCTGATGAGATGGACAGATTGGGACATGAAAGAACGAGTCCTGGAGGTCCAGGGAACAGAACTACATGCCTCGTTCCAAGGATGGGATTATCTGAGCCAGAGTGACCATCCTGAAGGTCCGAGACCTTAGGAACCTGATCAGGTAGTGTAGGTCGAGAATGGGGCACCAGCTCCCCCCCGTCCGTTTTGGGACCAGGAAATACCTGGACACAAACCCCGGGTCTGGAGAAGGATCCGCCACCTTCCTGAGCACCTCTTTTGAGGAGCAGGGTGATATATCAGCCGGGCGGGCCGACAGCGAGCTCTGGACCCGTGGCCCCCGAGTGACGGCTCGAAAGGGTGGGAGCCTGCTCGAACTCCAGAGGCAGGCCTTTTCCTACCACCTCCAACACCCAGCAGTCCGTAGTGATAGCGGACCAGGTGGAAGAAGTGGCGGAGCCGTCCCCCCACGGGGGGAACCCAGGGGAGTGATGAGGCTGGGGTGGCACCCCTCAACCGTCACTGGGCAGGCTTGGAGGAAGAACCGCGGGGACCTCCTGGGCCTTTACCTCCTTGCTTCCTGTTGGAGGAAGCCGCCGGCTTGGGTTTGGGACACTAAGCGCGAGCCTGCTGGCCCTGTTGCTGGTGCTGTTGGGCCAGTCGAGATGCAGAGGCTGAAGGAAGAAAGGACTTCTGCTGTTGCTGACGGTGGCCTTTGTCCCTCTGGGCGGAGGTGACCGAGTCCAGTGTGGCATTGGACTTTTCGATCCACTGGAGGTGTTCCTCCACTCCAGGGCCGAAGAGGTCAGTCCCCAAGAAGGGGACGTCTGCCAGCCTGTGCTGGGTATCCGCCGTGAAGGTGGATATCCTCAGCCATGCCCTGCGGTGCATGGCCACCGCAGCCGCTACTGACCTGGCACACGAACCAACTATGTCCAGAGCAGTCTGAAGCTGCTGCTTCGCCACCACCCTATCCTGGTCCCGCACCTGGTGGACCATGGTCTGCAGGTCGGTCGGGAGATGAGGGACAACCTCATCCAGGGAGCCCAAGATGGCATGGGAGAAGTGTGCCATCAGCACGGCCGAGCTGGCCTGTTGGAGGCCGAGGGAGGATGCAGTGTACACCTTGCGCCTGGCAAAGTCCAGCTTTTTGGACTCTTTGTCGGGGGGCTTATCCACATCCCGAGCATTACCAGAATGCTGGAAAACGCTGTCGGTGACTAACCCCTTGGCAAAGGGGTGCTCCGAGAAACCGGGCAAAGAGCCGGTAGGGACCACATACTTCCTGGCCATCCTGGCCGAGGGCACAGGACAGGAAGCAGGCTGCTGTGAAAGCTCCAAGGCTGGGCCGACAATGGCCTCAGCCACCGGAAAGGCCTCCGTGGGAGTATCCCCTCGGTCCAGTATCTCCGTCAGGGGATACTTGGCCTGTTTGGACACTGGCTCGAGCTGCATCCCAGTGGACTCCAAGACTGAGTTGAAGCAGACCCAAGAAGGACGATGGGCTATCATCCAGTGACTGGCCCCCGGAGGACTCCAGGTCGACCTGCCTGGAGAACAGGGAGGAGTCGTCGTCGGATTCCGAAGAGTCTGCAAAGAGCTGCCTCGGCCCTGAGCCACCCTCTACCTGCCAAGGACGATCGGGAGTGAGGATGACCGACAACCTGTGGGGCAGGCCGTGACCCGACTGAGAATCCTTGGTCGGTGCCCCAGACTTCGGCTGTGGAGGTGGAGGTTCCACCACAATTGGTGGAGCAGCTGGTTTTGGCCGAGCAACCGGTCCTGGAACAGGCAACTCGACTGGGGCGGTGGTTGCTTTAGTCGTTCAAGCGACAGCCACTTGATGGCGGGGTCTGGACGGAGCGGCTTAAACCGGACAACAGCAATGCTGCCACATAAGCTCCTCGTAGATGCCAGCGTAATTTACGCCGAAGCCTCCCTCATCAGGAGGAGACGGTGTCGCCGCTTACTCGGTATCGAGATTCGAGACCGCCGATGTCGGCGTGAAACGGCTGATCGAGATGAAGTCTGAGACCGGTGACCGGGGACCGAGGGCGTCTGAAAGGGGCGGGGACACCCGCCTTCCTCGGCTCGGCACTTTAACCGGGCACTGCGGTCCTAAAGGTGCAGGCAGATCCTCGGTATCCACCGGGGGAACCGGTGAAGGTGGGTTGTCGGCTTCACCAATCGACAGCCTGTCTAACGGATCGAGAAAAATCTCGACTGCGTCGATGGGAGTCTCGGCAGGCTGGTCTGACACCATGAAGCCAGCGGCCTCAGCCGCAACTTCAACCGAAGTTGACGGTCGGCTGTCCGGGGAAGGCGATCTTCCGCCCTCACCTAACGCCAACGGTGGGATTCTACCTTGACTCCTTCTTCTTGGGCTGAGAAGAATGTCCCGATGGCCCCTCTCCTTCATGGAAAGGGACTGACAAAGCTCCTTGAACAAAGCCGTATACGAGGAACTCAGAGAGAGCGGGATAAATGCTGCGGCCGAGAAGGAGGAAGATGCGGCCTGGGCCACCTCCTCCTCGAGGGCGATCATCTGCTCGAGCTGCTCAGCTGAGCCAGCCACCGCGGACACCACCCAACAAGCCTCTTTTGATTTTACCGGTGAGAAACACTTCTCGGGGCGCCCGAGCTTCAATCGGGCAGCACGATCATCCAGGACATTGGCCGAGAAAGAGCGGCACAACTTGCAGGCCTGCGGGTCGTGATCTTGGCCAAGGCAGTAGACGCATGTGGAGTGCAGATTCATCCTGGACATTTTCTGCCCGCAGGGGCACCTCCGAAAGCCGGGAATAGATTTGTCCATCGTGAGTCATGCAGGAAAGATGAAGACCAAGTTTAGAAACTTCAAAACCAATTTTGCACTAACCGAAGAGTTAGGATCCAGTCTAAAACGCAGAGCGCTAAGGAGGGAACCTGAGCTTCCAAGCGGTAAGGAAGATCTGGCGTCATGGGGCGGAGCCGAGAGTTTTACCACCCGGGTGGGTAGGAGGAGCCAGCTTGAAGACCTTCCAGCAAGATTTAAAGCGGCAAGGAATCTGCCAATAAGTGTGGCTTGAACAGCATATCCATGTCCCTAGAACATAGTTTTTTGCATATTTGTTCAAAGTCATACAGGCTCATTTCAAATGTGTGGTCCCATCTCAAAGACAATTCACTGACCTTTAATTCTGCAACAGCATAATAGCTCAGTTTACCAACATATGAACATGACAATGGCATAACTCAACTTTCTGTGCCTCAAAACAGTAAGCTTGTCAGAGCAACAACACAATCAATCAGATTTTCAAAAATGTTCTCCTAGACATAAAACTCTTGTGTGGGTCCTAGTGACAACACTGAAACCAACAGAAAAATGAAGTACAGTACGTATAATTAAAAAAATGACTTCATTCCATATTGTCACCGAGTTCTTTGGAACTGCTGGTAGGTAATAAGCAGCATGTACATCCTCACTGGGAGGGGAAGAATATTCTTCTGCTTTATACAGTAATTTCTACGTCTTTGACTTGCTTGCAGCACTTTGTACCCAAAAGCTTCAGCAGTGGCACTCACAGCATCAAAACTGTATGTTTCTTGAATAAATGCAAGGTAGACAAATGCCTGCTTTGCACAATATGGACACCGAAGTATCTGCTTTTCCAACCCAGGCTGCTGTTACAATCCAGGTAGGATACCTTCTTATCAATGCTGGTGGTATTAGAGGTTTTGCTGCCACTTAAGCCTTTCCTGTGCATGAAATGATCCACTTGAATAAGATGTACTGGAAGACTTCTGATCTTTATTTGCTGTGCTATAAAGAGTGAATGGGCTACCTGACTCACAGCTTCTTATTAGGTACATTTTGACCTTCCTGTGAATGTCTAAGCAATGAAGCTCTTTTCCCATGAAATTGGTCAGTTTGTGCAGACAAAATGGACAGAATAATATCTTGGTTAACAAGAAAACTGTGGGAACCTTTGGTAGAAAGGAAGGTACTGCTGCAGGATGACTATATAGCGATAAAGGCAAAGCATGCGACGCTGTGTACATGAGAGAGCCTGGAGCTTACTAATCCTTTTCCTGAACAAACAGTTTCTAAGAAGTTGGCCTCAATATAGAGGATATCTTTCAAATCCTGTAATAGTTCTGTGGGGTCACACATGCCTCAACAACTGCATGAAGAGCCTAAGGAAGTACAGGGAGTCTGTAGGTTGATCTGGACTTGCAGGCTGCTCTAGAAGTTCTGTTTACATCTGCAAGGAACCCAAGTAAGGAAATCCTGAAGAGTCACAAGACTTCCCGCAGCAATGGGACCTGAACTCACTGACTGCTGGGTGGATGACTTCTGTCAACACTGCACATAACAAAAAAAAATTAAAAAATTACGCCGCTTAAACCTTTGTGGGTAGGACCACCAACCATCTGGCCCACCACTTGAAGGATATCGAAAGCCTATTATATGTTATGGGTGTAGACTGCTTCCTAGAGACATGACATAGAGAATAATGCATGTGTAGGTGTATGTTGTAAAGATTTTTTCACACACCTGAGGTGTGTGATAATCCATAAACTCCGAGAGTGAAGCTCGAGGGGTTCATGCAATTATCACACACCAAGGGTGTGTGAAAAATCCTCATAAAACAAAAGTTGTACAAGCATTATTTTTTTATAATAATTGGTGCAAAGTTTCAACAGAGGGAAGAACTGTAAGATGCATTTGTGCTAGCGACATGACCCTGAGCAGCTGCCCTACTCACACAAATAAAGTTAAGGGAGAGCGCAAGGAGGAAAATGCTGCAATAACCCACTATCAAGTTACTATGGAATTTAGCTGGTTACTATTTTATTTATTTATTGAAATGTTTCACCAGGAAGGCACACTGAACAACAAGTTGCTCATCTCCCTGTGCAACCGGGGTACAGTAGAATGTGAAAATTAGACATACAATTAACATTTATCATAACTGTGGAAAACATTCATTTGCATTTAAAATTACACATACATTTTACATTTGTAGAGTGGCTTACAGAATTAGCATTTAGTATGACTGAGAATTTATTACATACAGTAATATGATCTGCCCAGACAGGGCAAGAAGTGCAAGTGTTCAGATACGAGTGAACTAATATCTATTTAAGTGCTGAGGAGTAAGGAGTCGGGAAGGGGGGATGAGAGGAATTGGACAGGGAGGACAGGAATGGCCTAGACCTAGCCCCTCTAGGATGCAGAGAACCCTGCCAGGGGCTGAAATGAGTTGGAGGCCAGGAGGTGAAAAGGGGGGAGGGAGAGAGGGAGGGATGGAGTGTGGCAAGGGGAAAGGACAAGGCACGGTGGCAGGGGAAAATGGGGGAATATAGATTTGGTAAGGGGAGGGTAGAATTGGTGGATGGGTGGTAGTGATAGAGGAGGGAAGGAAAGAAACTTGCCTAAGACTGGCCACTCCAGGATGCTGAGAACCCTGCCAGAGGGCAGATTAGGGGAGGGCAAGAGTTGGATAAGGAGTAAAGGGGGGGGGGATGGAGGAAGAGGGGGAAGAGGCAATTGCCCAGTTCTAGACCCTTCCAGGATGCTGAGAACCCTGCCAGCGGGAAAGACAAGCACAGGCGAGTTAGTAATGGGGGCAGAAGTAGAAACAAGGGGGAGGAGGAAAGTAGAAAAGTGGGAGTGCTGGGTAGTAGGCGTTAGGGGGAGACAGGATTTTGCAGGAAAAAGTTGAGCAAGTAGCAGAGCAGGCTTGAAGGGGAACTAGTTAGGGAGGGTTAAAACAGGAGCAGCTAACAGAAAGAAAGTTATGTAAGGCAGGGGCTAGGGAGTGAGGGAAGGAGGAGTGCCATATTGAAGGGGGGAGTTCCAGATGTTAGGAAATGATGGGTAAAGCCTGATTGGATAAGGGTGGTATGATGGGAGACCAGCAAAGTACAAGTGTCAGTGGATCTGAGGGAGTGGAAGGGAGGAGGGAGGAAGAAATGAAGCAACAGAGGTAAGGAGGAAGTTCTCCTAGCCAAAATTTAGAAGCAAGTTTGGCACAGTGAGCAAGGCATCTGTTAGCAAGCAGGGAAAATGACAAGGCATGGTATGGTTCACAATGATAAGTGTGAGGTGGAGCATCGAGGGCAAGTGACAGAAGGAGTTAAAGAGAGAGAGTCCAATCTGGTTAAGGAGGATTTAGGAGTGGCACCATAGACTACATCGCAGTAGTCAAAAATGGGGAGGATCATCTTCTGGACAAGTTCACGCCATGCTGTAGGAGGGATGCAACTATAGTTTCTAAATAAGGCACCAAGCTTAGGGTGCAGTTTTGTCAGGATGGTGTCAATGTGGCCAGAGAAGCTAAGGTGTTGGTCCAGCCAGACCCCAAGGTATCTAAAAGAAGGGATGTCCTCAAGGATTGTCCCATCAAGGGTATGGAAACAGGGTAAGATGTGGAGCCTAGAGAGTCTCTGCCTAGTGATGGAGGTCATGGAGACTGTCTTTTTGGCATTTAGAAATAGCTGAATGAGGCAAACCAGAGCTGAACCTGGTGGAAGTCTTGCTCAAGGGTGGTTGCTACATCCATGGGGCATTTGCCAGAAGTGAACAGGACAGTTTCATTGGCATACATATGGATAGAGGAGGAGGGGGAACAGGCTGTTGGAAGGTCGTTGAGGAAGATGGAGAAGAGAATGGGACTGAGCACAGAGCCCTGAGGGACTCCTGCGGAGACTGGGGGGGAGATTGCTTCCTGAATCTTGACTGATTACGTTCTGCCTGTGAGATAAGCTCTAAACCAGTTACGAGCATGAGCAGACAGACCAGCAGTTGTAAGGGAGTCAAGAAGTAGGGCATGGGAAACTGTGTTGAAGGCCTTGGTGAGGTTGACAAAAACAGCAGAGGTGATGAGGCCATTTTCCATCCCAGTAAGGATGGAGTCAGTGAGCCTAAGGAGGGAGGTGGTAGTGGAGTGGTTCTTCTGAAAACCAGACTGGAACGGGGTGAAGAAGGAAGAGTCAGCAAGAAAGAAGGTTAGTTGAGAGAGGACCAGGTGTTCTTGGTGCTTTGCAATGGTAGGGAGAAGGGAGACTGGACGATAGTTGGTAGGGGAGGAAGGATTCCCCCCCACCCTTAGGGAGAGGGAGTACCTTTTATCAGTTTTATCAGGACTGGAAATCCAGTCATTAAAGGGGCCTTCAGTTATTGTCAATTATCTTCTCCAAACAGCTTAATGTGAGGAAACTCCTCAGCTCAGTAGCTAAGTGGCTAGCCATAGCTGAGCCAGACATGGGTGAAGCATGGGTCTCTGCCTCAGGAAAGCCCACTTAGGCGGTAGCCTGTGATGTGGGTGACCGCATTTGGGCGACCCCCAAAAGGGCAACTCAATTGTGCTGCCCGTCACAGGGGCTACCACTCGGGTACAGCGACCAGATTGGGGGGTGGGTGGGCGACAGTATTGACAGGAAATCGCTACATGCACATGCTGGCAGGAAACAAGCGGGCTACTTTCTGCGATGCCGCAGGGTGAGAGGAAGCGAGCACACATGGCAACGAGGTGGAAAGGGATGAGAAGGGTGGCACTGTGGAAGGCTGCGGGCAGGCCCATGGCATAACAGGTAAGCTTCGTGGCCTCCGTGCCTAGGGTGCTAGGTTCGGGTCTGGAGTACAGGTTCATTTTGTTGCCCGCCCAAATTTAGTTATTTTTACATTTTGGCTCCCCATGCTGACATGAACCCCCTGGAGTTGAGAATCCTTTAGTGAGGGAGTGGGGACTGGCCCCGCGTGCATCAAAATACAAGTCCCAGCGCCACTTTGTTGTGGCTGGGATCAGATCGCCGAAACTGATTGCACTCTGACTTCACTCTAACAGCAGTCACCCCTTGGCAGTCACCATTATCACATAGAACGCACTTAGGCAGGAGCTGGATGGTTCCCAATTGGCAGGCTGGTTAGATTCGAGACCCATAGGCTTCACAGTCAGTCTGGTACTATCATGAAATTTCCTATGAGCTATTCAAGTTTTCTGATGTGCCAAAGACTCCCAGTGGTCAACATATCCCACTGAGATGGGATCTGGATGGTTCCTGCCAGGTTGATTCGATTTGTGACCCAAGGCCTTCTTGGCAACTCTGAAACTATCAGAAAATTCTCCATGAGATACTCTAATTTTCGGAGAGCCACTGGAATAAGAGGAAATGGTGTACAAGGTAGGCTTTCATAAGTCTCATAGCTCAGATAGTATCTCTGCAACTAGTTTCTTGTATGGCTGTGAAACCTTGTGATCTGAGTATTGCATCTGCAGCATATACAACTACTGTATGTTAAAGGACCCAGACCATTGACATTTATGCTGAAAAAAAACATATTAATTCAGTGAATTAATATATTGTTTTAATATATATGAATATATACATATATATATATATATATATATATATGAATTAATATATTGTTATCTGGGCCAGGACTCAGCAGAAGTGCTTTGGATCCAAAGTTAGAAAATGTCAGTGTTCATCCAGGCATTTTGGCTATGGTCATACAGTAAAGTCAAAGGCAGTGAGGTCATGTTTGTGTGACAGAAACACAGTGTCTGATGCTCTTGATGCACAACAGAGTCATCTTACCAGACCGGGTACTACTTAAGAAGAACAGGAAAGTGACCCTATCTTTGTAGACTCCGAATCCTTTGCTGGCATTCTCTTTATTTCTCACTGCCAGAGTAATACTGAGGAGGTACTGCCTAAACAGAATGGTTTTGTCTGCATTATACATCTAACGATATCTCCCTTATCAATCAGCATCTCACCTCTGATAAACAGTCAGTCAAGAACTGACTGTCCTGTAACAAGCTCAACCTTAATATGTTCAAAACTCAGTCTATGCTTTTTGGGAAAACCCCTAAACTTAGACAATGCCCAGCCCTCTATCTGTTGCCTACCAAGATGGAACTCGAATCCCTGAGGTTACCTCTTTCACCTATATAGGTGTCATCCTTGATGTCTCCCTAGATTTCTCATTTCATATTATGGGTACCTGTAAGTCTGAGAACTCCATGCTTGATTTCTCCTACTAAGTCAGTTGAAATCTTACCCCACAAATCACATTAGCTATTACCAAAGGTATGCTCCTACACAAACTCTTGTATGGTACGCCAGTCTTTATATAGGCCTCCAAAATCACTCTGTCAAAATGAAATGCAGCACAATAGTAATATTTGTTGATTTACTCTGGCACCACATAGCAACAGGCACACCACTGCTCCCACTATGAAAAGCTTAGCTGGTTTCCCTCATCCCAGGCTCACAATCTCTCGCTAGGAAGTATCATCTATGGCATTTTTCAAAATCACATGCCTCTGACCTTTGTCTCCCTCCTCATCCCATCACACAGCACATATCCCGAGGCCTGGAGTTCATGCTCTGTTGGAAATCCCTAAACTTAGAACTATGATAGGAGAATCCTCTTTCTGCACCAACATTATGGAATTCCATTCCAGAACGAATTAGACACAGTTCAACAACATCCTCTTTTCATAGAAGGGGTAGCCTGTGATAATGGCGACCGCGACTGAGCGCTTTCAAAAAGGGTGACTCAATCATGGTGCCTGTGCACAGGGCTACCTGGCAGGGAGGGTGATCGGATAGGGGGTTTGGCGAAGATATCGACGGGATGTCGCTATGTATACAGGCACGTAGGGGGATAGGGAGGGACCACGCCGTGCGACAGGCAGAAGGGGAGAGAGGGTTTGTGGGGTGTAGTGTAGTGGTGGGCTGCTGAGCTGGCTGTGTGGCATGGTGGGTTGGTGTCAGGCTGGAGTTGGGAGAGTGCTGGGTTCAGTTCTGGGGTGCGCTCGTGGTTTTTGTGCCGGGCTTCCTTTTTTTTTGTTTGCTTTTTGACTTTTGCACCTCCCTCGACATGCACCCCCTGGAGGCGGAGAATCCTTTGTAGGGGGGTGCAGGGGCACAGCCCCCTGCATAAAAGTGAAACCTAAGTCTGGTGCCTCTTGATGTTCGCCGTAAGTGTACATCGTCAAAATTTATTTTCGGCGACGACACTAGCTAAACGACGATCGCCTTTCCATGATCGCTCATCACATGGAACCGTAGAAGGCACCCTGAACATATACTCAAGGTGTCTAAATGTGCTTGCCCCCAAATTCACATGACTCTGTCTTTGATTTTTGATAAATGCTGAGCCTGTTATCAATATAATATTTATGGTACTGTAGCTAACTTTTTGTATAGTTAGACCTGGCTGCTTATCTTTGTTATTATACACACATATATATATATATATATATATATATATATATATATATATATATATCCATTTCCCAGCTTATTTGTTTAAGCTTATCTCTTTTAGTTTATGTATTACTGTTATACTGTTTTTTTCATTCTCCACTTATGATTTATTGTAATACTGCCTTGCCTTGTCTGAACTGTCATTGCCTTGTATCACTTTCTGTAATGTTTTGTATACCGTACTCTCTTGGGTCCTGCCTCAAAATAGGCATTTGTTTGCCTAGTACACCTGCCCAGTCAACAAAACTAAATAAATAAATTCAGAATATGGGTGAATCCACTCAGACACATTCTTCAGCCCTTTAAGCCCGACTGAAAATTGCATAAAAGTTGGGGATTTTTCACTTTTTCGACACTCTACACTTCCACAACCGCACATCCGACCGGAACATAACTTTCCATATCCAAAGATCTATGGTTGGATGCTGTGCATGCAAGATTTCAGGCAAATCAGAATAACAGTTGCATAGTTATTAAAGTGCAAACTTTGGGGTTTAACATTAAAGTAGCCCGCCAATCCTAACTATATATATATATATATATATATATATATATATAGTGTACCCCTAAATTTTTCGGATATATTCTGCATCAGCAACACTGTTGTAAGAACACTGTTCTCAGGTTATACAGACATTTCTGATGACATGTCTGTGCTGGAACTGCCGCAGCTACCTGGAGGATGATTTAAAATGGTTGTATTCTGCATAAATCCCTTTTGCAGTATGTTCTGCCATTTCACGCATAACATTCCCAGACAAAGGCAACCCATTTACCCTTTGCTGGGTGAATCAGATTTGAGTGGTGCAGTCAGTTTCATACCAGCAGGATGAATGGTGCCTGGTTTGTACGTTTCTTTGCAGTCAATGTCATGCCCGTCAGCATGCCTTAGCTTCTTTATGTTAACCCCTCAAACTCTGAACCCTCATTAACAATGTCTTTTAATGCCCACTCTTGTTTATGCCATGTGCACATACAGGACTTAGAGTAGACTGTCTCAGCAATGATTTTGGTTAAACTTTCACCTGCTTCAAATCTGTCAAGAATAGCTAGCTTGGTCTTGACTGAATAACCAGAGCACTTCATACTGTCAGGTGAGCAGGGACACTGCGGTGTTCCAGGAGTGTTCTGAGAATTCTCCTTAAATTTTATAAAAAGAACAGCTGACAAACTAGTAAATCATTTTAACCTGTACCTGTCTGTACAGGATTACTGCTACTACTAACTGACAGAAGGGATGGGTGATCGATCAGCTAACCTGAGATTGTATTTGACAATCATCTTAGATCTTAAGTGGAAGCCAGGCTGTCTGTCTATTATAACAGGGCATTCGTAACAGAAACACAGAAACACATAACATAGAAACATAGACTTTGATGGCAGATAAGGACCACTTGGCCCACCTAGACTTCTCATTTCCCTACCTACAGGATAAGCTGCAGATCCTAGTTAACCAACAGCCTATTTCTTCCTACCCCCCACAAGAATTGCCTTATGTCTGTCCCAAGCATTCTTGAATTCTCCCACAGTTTTAGACCCTACACCCTTCTCAGGAAGGCAGTTCCATGCATCTACCACCCTCTCTGTGAAAAAATACTTCCTCACATTGTCCCTGAGCCATTCCCCCTCTATCTTCAAATTGTGTCCCCTTGTTCTTGCACATCTCTTTTCCTGAAAGATGCTACCCTCTTGGACTTTGTTGATTCCACTGAGGTACTTAAAAGTTTCTATCATGTCCTCCCCCCCTCCTCCTTTACTCAAGGGTATACATGTTAAGCTCCTTTAGTCTCTCTTCATATGGCTTCTCTTGAAGACCCTGCACCATTTTAGTTGCCCTCTTCTGGACTGCCTCCATCCTGTCTGTGTCTTTTGTGGAGATGGGGTCTCTAGAACTGGATGCAGTACTCCAGATGGGGTCTCACCAATTGTCTGTACAGAGGGATAACAACTTCCTGTTTTTGCTGGTGATGCCTCTCCCTATACATCCCAGTATCCCCCCAGCCCTCCCTACTGCCTTCTCACATTGCTTGCCAACCTTAAGGTCATCTGATATGATTACCCAAAGGTCCCTTTCCATTTTTGTTGTTGTTACTACCTATCCCTCCCCCATTGTGTACTCTTCCCCTGGGTTTTTGTTTCCTAGGTGATTATTTTGCACTTCTTTGCATTGAATCCAAGCTGCCATACTGCTGACCATTCCTCTAACTTTGCCAAGTCCCTTCTCATCCAGTGGGTCTGTGAAACTGGAAGGCGGGAAGTCCCTGTCCATCATCTGGGAGAGAGTGAGGCAGTCTTTCCCTTATGACTCACATTGTCTCAGAAATATAATGAAAAAGTGCATAGTCTCCAGTGGTACTGAGAATCCCACATCAATCTGAAGCTGAAGGGAAAAAAACAAATGATTGGTGCAGCTGTTAGGGCAACTGGAGCATTATTTTGCACTTCTTTGCACTGAATCCAAGTTGCCACACTTCTGACCATTCCTCTAACCTTGCCAAGTCCCTTCTCATCCTTTCCACGCCCCCTTGTGTATCAACCCTGTTGCAGATCTTTGTGTCATCTGCAAAGAGGCATACTTTTCCTTCCAGTCCATCTGCA
Organism: Neoceratodus forsteri; assembly: GCA_016271365.2. Taxonomy (NCBI): domain Eukaryota; kingdom Metazoa; phylum Chordata; order Ceratodontiformes; family Ceratodontidae; genus Neoceratodus; species Neoceratodus forsteri. The sequence continues at coordinate 1,364,456,027 of CM057455.1, read as the reverse complement.
ATGTCACTTATAAAGACATTAAAAAGGACTGGACCCAGTACTGAACCCTGTGGTACCCCACTAGTAACCCCCCTTTCTTCAGAGTGGACTCCATTTACTATTACCTTCTGTGTCCTGTTGTCCAGCCAGTGTTTTACCCAGGCTACCACCCTGGGACCCACTCCCAGGCTGGCTAATTTGTTTATTAATCTTTTGTGTGGGACTGTGTCAAATGCCTTACTAAAGTCTAGGTACTGTAGGCCATGTCCACAGCCCCTCCCTGGTCTACTACTTTGGTCACCCAGTCAAAGAAATCGATTAGATTCGTCTGACATGACCTTCCGCTGTGAACCCATGCTGCCTTGGGTCCTGTGCTCCACTGGCCTCTAGGTACTCAACAATTCTTTCCTTCAGAAGTGATTCCATCATTTTCCCTACCACAGAGGTCAAACTGACAGGTCTGTAGTTTCCTGCCTCTGTCTTGCTCCCACTTTTGTGAAGGGGAATCACATCTGCCCTCCTCCAGTCTTCAGGTACCACACCATCCTCCCATGATTTGTTACAAAAGGTAGTCAGTGGTGTCACTAGTTCTCCCCTTAATTCTTTTAGAATTCTGCGGTTAATACCGTCAGGTCCCATTGCTTTGTCCACATTCAGTTTTAGGAGTTCTTTCAGAACCCTTTCTTCTGTGAAAGGACTGGGATCGACCCCCCTATCCAGAGTGCTTCTGTTAATTGGATTAGGTACCTCGCCCTCCTCCTCTTTTGTGAATACAGTCAATCCCACTTATAAGAACATCGGATATAAGAACATCCCAGGTATAATCACATTTTGCCAGTGTCCCGATCTTGCCCCATTGTTTTAAATGGCATGGAAGCCCGTTTGTAAGAACAGGTAGATCAGTTATAATCACTATTTTTTTTTCTAGCCTACACAGTAAACTTTGTTATTGGAGACATGTTTTTCCACAGCAGAACAGGAGAATGAAGAGCATTTTACACTTCACAGTCACAATTACAGCTCATTAGCTCAAAAGTGCTGCAATAGCTCTTTCTGTGCGCATGTCTTCTTTGATCTGTAATGACTTCCCTATTTCGCCTATTTAACACGTCATTACGAATCACTGAATGGAGATTAAGCTAATTTATTTTTTAATTCTTAATTGCTTCAAAAATTATAGAGACATTCCTTCATGGGTTGGGTTACAAAAAGCTGTCTGGTAGTAAAGCGTTATCCCAGCTGAAATGGAGAAAAGCAAGTTGACAGCGCTGACGCTCGCACAGAAAATTCAGATTATTGAGCATCTTAGTGATCCTGGCTGTAAACATTCTGAGGTCACTGAAGATTTCAACAATAGTGTATGCACAGTTTCCAAAATCCTGTCTAACAAAGAGAGACTGTATGCTGACTATCAAAGGGGGTTTAACCATGACATTGAACGAAAATGGACAGGGAAGGACGGAGTTATGGAAACAGCCTTGCTTCGCTGGTTTAGTGCATGTAGAAGTGCTGATGCTCCTATAAGTGGCCCGATCCTTCTGACAAAAGCCCAGCAACTTGCCGATGGACTAGGTGTTCCATTTATAGCAACCAATGGCTGGCTATGCAGATGGAAGGAATGGCACAACATCCACTTCAAGCGCTGCCATGGAGAAAAACAGGATGCTGATTTTGTAGGTGCTGGGGACTGGTCAGAGACTGTCCTCCCTGTCCTGCTGTCTGAGTTCTCCCCAGACTGCATCTAAAATTGTGACGAGACAGGGATTTATTTTCGTGCAATTCCTGATGGGACACTTGCTTTTAGGGGGGATGCAGCATCTGGTGGCAAAAAGGCAACAGAACACATATCGGCACTTGTGTGCGCTAACATGACTGGGACTGACAAAATGCCCTTACTCATCATAGGCAAATCGAAAAAGCCACGTTGCTTCAGAGGCATTAGTGTAGAATCCCTGCCCATTGAATATTTTGCCAACAGCAATTTGTGGATGACAAGCCAGATTTTTAGCAAGTGGGCAACAAAATGGAATGTGAAGCAACACCAAAAAAGAAAGGTGTGCCTTATTCTGGACAACTGTAGTGCTCACCCATCTCTGACACTCAGTCACATATGCCCTGCTTTCCTCCCCCCAACACAACCTCCCTGATACAGCCCATGGATCAGGGGGTCATAAGAAATTTGAAACTGATGTACCGAAAGAAGATTGTGTCAAAATTATTAATTTCCATTGATGCAGCAAAAACTAGCGAACTAACCAAAGAGATAAGCATCCTGGATTCAGTCGTGATGCTAGATGCTGTGTGGCGACAAGTAACAGCTGAAAACATTAGAAACTGCTTTAAAAAGGCCGGGTTCCATTTGTCTGCAAACCTACAGGAAGATGCAAATCCAGATGGTGGTACCAGCGACCAATCAATTCCCCTCCTATTGGCGTCATGACAACTGCCGAATTCAAACAATATGTGGCCATAGATGAGGGACTAGAGTGCTCCGGGGCTATTACAGAAGATGACATCTGCCGGGAGATAAAACAAATGGAGGAAAACAGCGACGAAGATGAAGAACCGCAGCAACTTGAACTACGGTCTGTTCAGGAGGTAAAGTCATGCATGGACAGAATACAGTTTTTTGTCCTAAGCAAAAACTGTGAGCTAAGTTCATTTCATCAATTTGATGCTTTTTTAGATGAGTTATCACTGTCCAGCTACAGGCAGCAAAAAATAACTGACTACTTTACAAAACATCAGTAATGAAGTACTGTACTGTACTGTATGGTTTTTAAATGTTTTGAGCATGATTTTGAACGATACATTATTGCACATTATTTATTTGTGTATATGATACAGTAAACTTTTTTTTATGCTTAAACTTTGTGAGCCTGGTGTTTTGTGCTAAGTGGTGTGGTGTGTGTGTGTGAGGGGGGGTTGCAGTGCTACCGTCTGGGTACCGGTATAACTAAACTCAATGGCGGCCCGCTTATAGTAATAGCCCTCTTATAAGAACATTTTGTCTTGGCAAATGGCATGTGCTTATAAGCGGGCTGCACTGTACCGAGCAGAAATATTCATTCAGTATCCCTGCTTTTTTACTGTCCCTCTCTGCCTATCCACCGTCCATTCTATTCAGCCTCACTAGCCCTCCCTTTGTCTATCTACACTCCCTAAGGTACCTATAAAAGGTTTTATCCCCCTTCTTAACTGAACTGGCTATCTTTTCCTCAGTTTGGCCCTTTGCTATTCTGACTTCCCTCCCTGCTTCCTTCTGCCTTAACTGATACAGTTCTCTGTCCTGCTTCTTCTGTGTTTCCTTATACTTCCTGAATGCTATCGTTTTCTCCCTAATCTTCCATACCACCTCCTTTGAGAACAATAGTGGCTTTTTTTTTTGTTTTGATTTGTTTATTTGCTTCACACAAATACTTGTTGCCTCTGTGATGGCAGTTTTGATGTTTCCCCATTGTTGCTCCACCCCTTCTTCTTGCCTGTTTGCTAGTGATTTTCTAAGGCACTCTCCCATTTTGCCAAAGTCAGCCCTCCTGAAGTCCAGTACCCTCACTTTTATATGGCTTGACTCTGCAGCTGAGTTTATCGTGAACCACACTGTTTGGTGGTCACTTATTCCCAGATGGCTACCCACTTCTAGATCTGAGATCCTCTCGCTGTCCCCATTTGAGAGTACAAGGTCTAGGATTGCTCCCTCTCGAGTGAGTTCCAACACTAATAGAGCGCTTTGGCATAGTGAGGGGCACTGTATTTGGTTTGTGCTCTGAATCATTCATTACAGTCTGCAAATTAACTCTGCCAATTAAAAATAATTAAAAAAATATAAATTATCATTTTGGCTCATAAACTGGGTTTTGAAATGTGCAAATTAGTTGTGCAAATGTCTACACTATACCAAACCTAGCATGTACAGTACTCTTCTTAAAAAAAAAAAGCCTACACAGCTGGCCTTCCGGCAGAACGGTAGCATTACCTCTTGGGGTGCTGGTGTCTTGTATTCGGAAAAGAGTCTGAGGTGTTGAAGGGTAGGCCGGGGAGAAGAGGACCGAGCATCCAAGGGACTGCTCTCCTCCTCAGGGGGGAGCTTGTGCTCAGTGAAGGCTGACCCCTGGTGTAGGCCAGGGTTACCGCAGTCTGATCCACAACCGAATCATGGGGATATGACAGATATCGGTGTATGTGCCTTGATGTCATTACATGTCACATCCCCACTGGGGAAACAAAAACTAAAGCAGGAACACGTAGCCATAATAATAAATAAATAAAATAATAAATAACACCACTCCGGCGCCTATGACAGCTGGCATCCCGGCCCCCACCCCCATCAAAAATGGCACTCCATCGACCTGTACCCAGTCAGTCATGGCATGAGGTGTGGCCCACCACCTGGCAGGTGGAGGGTCTGGACATAGAGGTAAATCTGCAGAGTACTGGGGGGTGAGCCGAGGGTAAACCCACGGGGGGGGCCCCCTCAAGTCAGAGAGGGGCCAAAAAAAAGGCCTACACAGGTTTACAAGCCATGCCACTAGCGCAGTGCAGGGATGCTTCTCAAGACGCCTGCGACTCAGGGAGGAGAATTTAGCATCCCAAAGATGCTGTCCTCCTCAGGGGAATAAGTGGAGCTGGCACTGCCACAATACTGCCACCTAGCTGCCCACAGGTGCCACTGCAGTTGGAGCACTTGGGGCAGGAGAACTCTGGCTGGTGCTGTGTGCTGACGTAAAACTGCATGTGCATACCCACTTTACGATGTTGTCAGCATCCTGAGAGTGGAGGAACAACACTGTGAGGAAAACTCCTGGCAGCATGTAAGATGAAGCCTGCTGCTTCCAGACCCTGCCCTCTCAACTAGCCATTCAAACTCCCATTCTGGAGGACAAAAGGGGTTTCTGAAAGAAGATCCCGAGGAAGCATCACTGATCAGGAGCTGCTCTGAGCATTGGAGGGTGAGAGAAGTGCCAGAGAAGGGTGGACAGGGCAGGAGCCCCACACGGAGGGGGGCAGCTCTGGTGACAGGGAGATAAAATGTGTAAGAAAAAAACCAGCATGACTGACCTTCAAAAATCATGAATAATAATTTACCAATCCATCTGGGATATCACCCAAAAAGGATCACAGAGAAAGGGAACTGACTAATGTCTTAGCCATATAGGCCACTTGGTCATAAGGGAATCCACAGATTTTCTTTCAGAAACTTGCACCAGTTTACTAGGGAGTCCCCTAGCAGGAAGCAATCATTCACATTATGAAGCCAGACTCTGTAGACAGACTGTTTTCTGTGTTCTCAAGCTGTATTTAACATCCCCTGTTCTGTTACAGCCGCTGTTTACCATTACTGACTTTATTTTTGCTCGCATATTGTACATTGCTGTGATCTTAGGAAGACAGCTTTAGGACAAAATTAACTACTACTACTATACAGGTGAATCTTCCAATACATTGTCTGCTAACACACTGGTCCATTCATACAGGACCAGTATTAAAGCTGAGGCTGATAATACCTATAACACGGAACCAGAGGAGGAGATACACCTATAGTAGTGTCCATTCTCACCATTAACACTACACAAGAAATGCCTCTTTAATGGGACATGTTGCTCTTTAACCACTGCTGAAACTGAAACCTCAGTTACTGGTGTCTTTCTTATCTTAACTATCCTTTTAAACACAGGAAAGTGTCTTCAGACCACACTGGACAGTAGTAAGGGAACCTTCCCCCAGGCCACACTGGACAGTAGGAAGGGAACCTCCCCCATCCAGGGAGCACCACAGCCACCACCACTACCTCAGAGGTTGCGAAGAAAGCACAGCAGTTGGACCACAGTGGGCTCAGTAGGGTGAGGATGGTGGAACAGAGGCACACCCAGTCAGTTGTTCCACTCCACAATCCATACACCATTCTGGGGGAGCATAGTTCCCCTATGGATGCACCCGCAGAGGAGACTAAGGAGGCTGAGGACAACTGTCACAAGGGAGGCCCACAGGAAGGAGGAAGAGGACACCACAGGGAAAGGAAGCAGCTCCTGGTGGGGGACTCAATTATTAGGGGGATAGAACTGGGGGGAGCAGGGAAAACTGAAGTAAGGCGCCTGCCTGGTGCCATGGCTTGGAGGGACAGGAAGCATCCTCAGGATCACGAGAACAGCTGCATGGGAGTCTGAGCTGGACATCATTGTCCACTTAGGGACAAATGACTTGGCTCATCATGAGATTAGAGCAGTGCAGGAGGACTTTGTAGAGTTGGGAAGGGGCCTAAGACAAGTAGCACACACAGTATCCTTCTCAGAGGTGCTGCCTGTCAATGGCATGGGTGAGGCGAGGGTACTTTGCACCATGCAGTTTAATGAATAGTTGAAAAAATGGTGTGGAGCACAGGGGTTTGACTTCATTGGGGACTGGGGTTCAAACTGGAGGGACACCAGCCTATACTGGCAGGATGGTCTGCATCTGTCCAGGAAGGGAACAAGTCTTTTGAGCAATCGGTTTAAATGCTTCATTGGCAAGCTTTTAAACTAGTCAAGGGGGGAGGCACTGATAAGCAGCAGGAAAATCCCAGCCTCTCCCTACAAAACAGGGTACTAAATGAGAAAAAGACCGAAGTAGAAAGGTCAGTGGGAGACGCGGCAACAAAAAGGTAAAGCCATCAAAAATGGAGAGCAATGAGTACCAATGCCCGTAGTCTGGGTAACAAGCTTCCTGAATTAGTGGCCTTGATGGAGGAGGAACATCTGGATATCGTGGCAGTCACAGAAACATGGTACACACAAAACCATGACTGGGATGTAAACATACAAGGATACACTATCTACAGGAGGGACAGGGAGGGTAAAAGAGGAGGAGGAGGAGGAGTAGCTCTTTATATAAGGGAAGGAATAAAAGCAACAGAACAAAAGGGTAAACAGGGAGGAGAAGAAGCACTGTATGTAAATTTGGAGACAGGCAATGGCACCACAATCCGCACAGGGGTTGTATACAGACCCCCCTCTCAGGGGGAGGAAATGGACAAGGAAATGCTAGAAAGCATACTTAGAATGGCAGAAAAAGGGGAGATACTGCTGATGGGTGATCTGAATATGCCAGATGTTAACTGGAGTGCAGTTGCAGCAGCCACTTCGAAGAGTGGGGTTATTCTAGATGCCCTACAGTGGGCATGCCTTAGACAACTAGTATTGGAACCCACTCGAGAGGGAGCAATCTTAGACCTGGTTCTCTCAAATGGAGATGGAGAGAGGATCACAGATGTAGAAGTGAGTAGCCATCTGGGAACTAGTGACCATCGAACAGTATGGTTCACAATAAACACAGCAATAGAGTCAAGCCATACAAAGGCAAAAGTACTGGACTTTAGGAGGGCTGACTTTGCTAAAATGGGTGAGTGCCTAAGGAATGCACTAGCAAATGGGCAGGAAGAAGGGGTGAAGAACAATGGGGAATAATAAAAACTGCCATTACAGAGGTAACAAGCCTTTGTGTGAAGCAAATAAACAAAACAAAACGATGTAAGAAACCACTATGGTTCTTAAAGGAAGTGGCAGTGAAGGTTCAAGAGAAAAAGAAAGCATTCAGGAAGTACAAGGAATCACAGAAGGAGCAGGACAGATAACTGTATCAGTTAAAGTAAAAGAAAGCTGGGAAGGCAGTCAGAACAGCAAAGGCCCAAACCGAGGAAAAGAACGCCAACTCAGTTAAGAAGGGGGATAAAACCTTTTATAGGTACATCAGGGAGCGAAGGAAGACCAAGGAGGATAGTGAGGCTTAATAAAGGGAGGAGGGTGGGCAGAGGGTGACTGTGAAAAGGCAGAGATACTAAACAAATATTTTTGCTCAGTATTTACAAATGAAGAGGGAGACTTAAAACAAACAATAGAAACACTCTGGATACAGAAGTTGATACCAGCCATTTACAGAAGAAAGGGTTCTGAAAGAACTCTTAAAACTGAAGGTGGACAAAGCAATGGGGCCTGATGGGATTCATCCCACAATTCTAAAAGAACTAAGGGTAGAACTAGTGACACCACTGACTACCATCTTTAACAAATCATGGGAGGATGGGGCAGTATCCGAGGACTGGAGGAGGGCAGATGTGATTCCCCTTCGCAAAAGTGGGAGCAAGGCAGAAGCAGGAAACTACAGACCTGTTAGTTTAACCTCAGTGATAGGGAAAATGATGGAATCACTTCTGAAGGAAAGAACTGTTGAGTATCTAGAGGCCAGAGGGGCACAGGACCCAAGGCAGCATGGATTCACAGCGGGAAGGTCATGCCAGACGAATCTAATAGATTTCTTTGACTGGGTGACCAAAGTAGTAGATCAGGGAGGGGCTGTGGACATGGCCTACCTAGTCTTTAGCAAGGCATTTGACACAGTCCCACACAAAAGATTAATATACAAGTTAGCCAGCCTGGGAGTGGGTCCCAAGATGACAGCCTGGGTAAAGAATTGGCTGGAGAATAGCACACAGAGAGTAATAGTAAATGGAGTCCACTCTGAAGAAATGGGGGTTACTAGTGGGGTACCGCAGGGTTCAGTATTAGGACTGGTTCTCTTTAATGTCTTTATAAGCGACATTGCAGAGGCACTGGAAGGAAAAGTATGTCTCTTTGCAGATGACACAAAGATCTGCAACAGAGTTGATGCACAAGGTGGGGTGGAAAGAATGAGAAGGGACTTGGCAAGGTTAGAGGAATGGTCAAATGTATGGCAGCTTAGATTCAATGCTAAGAAGTGCAAGGTAATGCACCTGGGAAACAAAAACTCAGGGAAGAGTACACAATGGGGGGTGAGATACTAACAACAACAAAAATGGAAAGGGACCTGGGGGTAGTCATATCAGATGACCTAAAGGTAAGCATGCAATATGAGAAGGCAGTAAGGAGAGCTGGGGGATACTGGGATGCATAGGGAGAGGCATCACCAGTAGAAAACAGGAAGTTATTATCCTTCTGTACAGACAGCTGGTGAGACCCCATCTGGAGTACTGAGTGCAGTTCTGGAGACCCAAGCTCCGCAAAGATATAGACAGGATGGAAGCTGTCCTAAGGAGGGCAACTAAAATGGTGCAGGGTCTGCACCGGAAGACATATGAAAGAGACTTAAGGAGCTTAATATGTATAGCCTTGAGGAAAGGAGGAGAGGGGGGACATGATAGAAACTTTCAAGTACCTCAAGGGAATCAACAAAGTCCAAGAGGGTAGCATCTTTCAAAAAAAGAGGTGTGCAAGAACAAGGGGGCGCAATTTGAAGATGGGGGGTGGCTCAGAGGTAATTTAAGGAAGTATTTTTTCACAGAGAGGGTTGTGGATGCATGGAACGGCCTTCCGGAGGAGGTTGTGGAGTCAAAAACAGTGGTGGAATTCAAGCATGCATGGGACAGTCATAAGGCAATTCTAGGGGTTGGGGGTAGGAAGAAGTAGGCTGCTGGTCAACTAGGATCTGCAGCTTATTCATTAGGTAGGGAAATGGGCAGACTGGGTGGGCCAAGCGGTCCTTATCTGCCGTCAAATTCTACGTTTCTATGTAAAGCATTTCAATGTTTCCTGATGAGGTCAATATTGGGTTCGCCTGTACACATCAACAGAAGAGTTTCCTAAAGGACTTGTACAAGTACTTTGTAAAGCTATAAACTCAATAAAACTTTTATGGAATCAAAATATTGGGTTCACCTGCAGCATAGCAGTAGACTGAGTCTGTCTTGGCTGCAAAGTCCTACAAGTTTTACTCTGGATGTCAATAACAATGGTACTGAAGATGCCTGTACTTCTTTGGACTACTCCCCTTGTGTCGTCTTCTAACTCAGAATCCTGGAGATCCACAGGATTATAAAATTCAGTAGGATTATATTTGCCTTGGCTTCTTGAAGTCCCAGAAAGTTTCTCTCCAAGAAATATCTCTTCCAGATAACTTAAGGGGACTTTTAAGGCATTGCACTTTACCGTCTGGCTTGACTGATTTGTCTCTTGAGGGGATTGTAGTGAGATTTGGATTTAAACCAGGACACGACTGTGAGAGGGCCACACAGTGACCAGTTATAATCCCAGACCCTTGGTAGGCAGTTCAGGGGGGTGAGAGCTCCTTGTTACTTCTCTGAAGATGCTCCTATGAATTAATGACCAGTGTACTTGGCTGGGGCTCTTATTCTGTAGTATCCGGACCAGATTCTCTTTTCGTACCCTGTGACTAATTCTGGTGGCTGCTCCTGAACTTTGGGCTCCCTGATATAGTTTTTTATACTTGTTTTTGTTATTTTGGGGGTTATTGACTTGGGGTGGGGTTTGATATGTGTGCATGAGTGTATTTGTGAATGGCTGGGTATTGGGTGATTGGATGTATTATTTTTAATACTGTGTTAATTTTTGATTTTATCTGTTTTGTGATTTTATTAGTTTGGTTTTTACTTAATTGTTGATTTTTAAGGAGGGTAGTTAGTCTAGAAGCTAATAGGACTATATTGCTTTAACTTATTAATAGGGACAGCTTAGATTTAGGATGTGTTGGTCATTGGCTCCTTTAAGAAGGCACTACTCCCCATCTCGGCTCCGCGATCTCCACCCCTTTGATTGCCCTTCATTGCCACTAAAGTTTATGGATGTTGCAGAGCACTATGCTGCATCTGAAGAAGGAAGAGGTGGGGGTTGGCGGGGCCTGTTCTGGGGAATGATGCAGGAGGAGGACGGATCAGAGTGGTCAGCTCCATGAGGCACCCTGGGGTGAATTGGGTTCATGATAGAGGTCCTCCCTGTCTTGTTCCCATACCCAAGGCTACACATTTAGTGGACAGGTACCCAATGGACCAGCCTCATCCACCTGTCCTTCTTGGGCAGTGTTATGCAATGCCAGGTCCATTAGAAATAAGGCAGCTATTATAGCTGATCTGGTTTCAACAGGTGACCTGGCTTGCATCACCAAGACCTGGCTGCATGAAAATGCTGGCCCAGTATTAGAAATGGCAGTTCCAGCTGAGTTTTCAGTGATTCACTGCCCAAGAAAGGATCACAGGGGTGGGGGTGTGGCAATTTGTTCCAAGTCGGACTTGAACTTCACAGCACTCCCTGTGGGAACAGCAGGGTCCTTTGAATGTGTGGTCATTCAAGGAGTTGCAGGTGCAGGTTGCAGGATCCTTCTCATTTACCATCCCCTGGGACATGAGAGGGAATTCCTGCAGGAGGTTGTGGACTTCATCATCACACTAGTGTTTTAGTTGCCCAGATGGACACTTCTGGGTGACTTCAACATTTGGGTCAATGATGATCTCTCATCATTTGGACAAGACTTCCTGTGATCGATGCAATCACTGGGCCTGACACAGGTGGTTACCACTGCAATCCATGTACATGGCCCTTGGATCTTGTCTTCTCATTGGGACTGGAGATCTCTGACCTCGTAGTGGAACCAGTTGCTTGGTTAGATTACTGTGAGGTTCTTGTTTCAAGCCCCAATAGGCCCTCCCCTATGGAGATTGTCCAGTACTGCTCTCTGAGGGGTTGGGCTCCAGAGGGCCTTATCATGGTGCTGGATCTATCAGGTGTGATGAGTGCGTGTGAGGAGCCAGGGGAGTTAGTATTGACCTATAATATGGCCATCGCCAACACCCTCAATTCCATCGCACCAGTCTGTGTTCAGCCCCTCACCTCACACTGCAGATCCCCATGGTTTGATGGGACTCTCAGAGAGTTAAAGATTAGGGGCCAAAGGTTGGAGTGGTGCTGGCTGAGGTCCTGGTCTGATGGGGATAAGCTTATTTTGATGACTCATTATAGGGAGTACCAAACAGCAATCTCCCATAAGAAGGCAGAGTTCCTGTCCAGGGAGATTGCAACAGCAATTAACAGACCAGCTCAGCTCTTCTGGACTGTCAACAGGTTATGTAATCTGACCTGTCTTCAGTCCGTTAATGCCTTTTCACAATCTAAGTGTGATGAGTTTGCTCTGTTTTTTGCTGATAAAATTTTCTCTATCAGATCTGGGATCCAATCTGCGCCCTCCATGGGGGCTTGCAGTGATGAGCCAATGATTGTTGCAGGCACTCCATTTGTTTAGCCAGTCCAGGATGTCATCCAGAAGTTGAGGCCTACCTACTGTAGTTTGGACCCGGGTACGATGCACCTTCTGGTAATGTGTGCCGAGTTCATCAGCCCGGTCCTCGCTAGGATAGTCCAGTCCTCTTTAGCAAAGGGGGTCTTTCCTGAGCCCCTTAAGGAGACAGTGGTAAGACCCCTCTTGAAAAAAACACTCCTAGACCTGGACTGCCTGGCAAACTACAGACCTGTCTCTAACCTGCCTTTTTTGGGGAAGGTTATTGAGAAAGTAGTGGCCTCACAACTGGAGGCCTGCCTGTCAACCCACAACATCTATGACCCTCTCCAGTCGGGTTTCAGAAAAAGGCACAGTACAAAGACTGTCTTCATTTGGGTGCTTAATGATCTCCTGGTGGCAAAGGATAGAGGAAAACGTTCCATTCTTGTTCTCCTCGACCTCTCAGTTGCTTTTGACACCATGGACCATGGGCTGCTTCTGGATCGCCTGTTGGTTTGTTGTGGACTCACTGGTGTGGTCTTCAATTGGTTCCACTCTTTCCTCACTGGTAGGATGCCAAGGGTGGTCTTAGGGTCTTTTTCCTCTGGACCGAAGCCCTTGCTGTGTGGGGTCCCGCAGGGTTCCATTTTGTCCCCCATGTTTGCGGTGTATATGCTTCCACTAGGGGATGTTATAAGATGGTACAAGCTGAGTTTTCATTGCTGTGCTCATGATACTCAGCTGTACCTGTCTTTTGCACCCGAACAACAGGATGCGGTCTCTCGGTCTTCAATCAGCGCCTTGCTGAAATCCAAGACTGGATGAGTGCCAACTGGTTGAGGTTAAATCCAAATAAAACAGAGGTACTGGTGGTGGAGCCTAGTCACCCAAGGGTTGATGTGCAAGCTGGTTGAGTCACCGAACTCAGGCTTGGAGTCTCCCAGCTCTTCACCTCTTCTAAGGTGAAAAATCCTGGCATTGTGCTGGACAGTGGCTTTATGCTTAAATTCCAGGTGTCGGCCATGGTCCAGATTGCTTTTTACCATCTTAGAAGCATCACCAGGATTAAACACCTGATTCCCACGGGTGATCTGCCTTTGTGACATCATGGCTAGATTACTGCAATGCCTTTACCTAGGACTATCAGAGGTTGATCTTCACTGCCTACAGCTAGTGCAAAATGTGGCAGCCAGGCTTCTGACTGGCCTTTTGAGGTCATGTCATATTATCTGTGCTGCACTCTCTGCACTGGCATCCTGTTAGGTGGCGGATCACCTTCAAGGTCAGTTTGCTGACCTATAAAGCCCTACATGGTCTGGGACCTGGTTACCAGCAAAACCTCCTACAGCCCTACACAAATCATGTCCCATCCAGTCAGCTGAGAAGGGCCTCCTACTGATTCCCAGGGCTTATTTGAAATCATCTGATGCCCAGGCTTTTTCAGTCACGGTGCCCACCCTGTGGAATTCACTCCCTCAACTGATCAGAGAGGCCCCCTCGGTGAGTGCCTTCAATAGGGATCTAAAGACCTTTCTTTTTAGTAAAGCTTTTATCCTCCTTTTAAATAACTTTAACCTATTTTAACATTGTTGTTAAGGGACTTTTTGTATATTTTTAATTTGTGTCTCTATTATTTGGCATCTGTAAAGCGCCTAGAGTCACAATGAGTTATCGCGCTCTAACAAGTTAATAAACTAAGGGAAGTAACTCTTCCTGATACTGCCAATGACGTCAAATTTGTCTTCTCCCAGGACACCAGCTTGCTGGGCATGTAGTGTCGAGAAACTTAGCACTGGTCTGCTACTGTAGTACATACTGCATTTCTTATGGAAGAAAAACAAACTATTGCTTGTCTGCCTTCCTGGGACAGCCAGTAGAATACTGGGCCTGCTGTGCAGGATGCCATGTTGGCCTCCTCCACAGCCATAAGGATGGGAGGGGCAACAACCAAGGATGCACTTTCAACCTCCAGAAAATCACACAGATTCTTTTTGGAGGCGTCTCCCTCTTCCAGGTAGAAATTCAGAGTCTCCTGTTTAGTCCTTAGCACAGACTGGAAAGTAGGGTCCTCAGTGGGGAACATGGCATGTACAGAACTGTTTCTTCACTGCAGGAGGAGGGAGTAGAGCCAGTCAAGTTCTCCAGTTCCGGAAGGCTGAGGACAGCCTCATCCTCCCCCTAATCATTTTCATAATCCAGGAGGTCAGGGGTGTGCTCTTCATCTTCCTCGTCCTCTAAGGGGATAGGTTAGGGAGTAGCAGGCCATGGAGAGGGGGTACAGGGGGCCCAGATGGGAATTCTGAGGGAGGTAGCTGGGGAATGGCTTGAGGCAGAGAAGGCAGTAAAGTCTATCAAATCAGAGAATTCTGCCAACATTGAACAAGAGACAGCAACAATGGGTGGTGATGTGCACCCTACTGAAGACACTGATGAGATGTTGCTCAACGAAGTACTTTAGTCCTTGAGGTGCAAGGAGGAGGTACCTTTGAAATCAGAACTGCACCGTTAGGTATGGAGGGGCTCTCGTCTAGAGGAGACCAAACCTGCCCATTTTGCCAGTATACTGGATGAATTAGAAGGCTTACACACCCACTGTGAGAGTGAGGATCTGGATAGCAAGTGCCGCTGACTCACTGATAAGTAGCCCAACTCTTGCTGCCCCAATGGGTCTCAGTCAAGGACAGGGATAACTCCTGACTAGGTGACCAATTATGTCAGTGGCCACTGCGTTGATTTACATGATGATTTTGATCTTTTATCTGTTGCCAGTTTTGTTCAGACTAGTCGTCTTTGGCTGTTTTGGTGACACGGCGGGCACTGCAGTAGAACTCTCAATCTTGTGTAGAAAATGCTTCAGAGTATTATGCCTGCATCTCTGTGTAGCTTGGTTGAAATCCTTGCAGATATCATTTTTCTTTACATTGTGGCCAAGCCCAAAAAACAAATGCTAAAGCTGTGTTTTTTCATGATAAATCTGCTTTCCACATTAACATAAGCAAAAAAGTGCATTACCTGGCGATGATATACACTGTTGACAACTTTTCCAAAGACGTAAGTACCAGATGAGAAATAAAAACCTATCAGCCAAATGTTTGGTGACAGAATACACTTCCATTGTTCCAGAGTTCACTCTCTTGGTGGTAGGAGAAAAAGATTTGAAGTATTTTATTTGGGGGCCATGCAGTGTAATGGCCAATGAGGTTTGGAAGCACGACTTTGATTGACAAGCAGTGATTACAACCACCCGGTTGAAATGCCAGTGTTTGCTTGGTGCAAAAATATTAACCTGTTGCAAAGTTATTCAGTTTTTAAGTTCCCATTATTTCCTATGGGAAGTTTATTTTCCAGGATAGAAGCAAAATGTTCGACAAAGGATTTGATTTTGCAAAAAAGGATTCATTCTTGCGAGATCCATTCCTTTTTTTGTGTGGAAGAAATCCTTTTTTGTAAGCTGCCATCTTTTTTTTTTCTTTCATCAACTAAAAACCATGGAAAATGCATAAAAATTTTGTCATTTTGCAAAACAAACACCAGAACCTAGCTAAATGGGCCCTGATTAGCTTGATTCTGGTGACTGTTGTTCACAATTAGTCCCAGAAATACTTTTTTGGGCATCCAAAATCCTGGGTGCCCTGCTTAGCGAGAGGAACCTACCAATGTGTTCTCTGTATGAGAACAGTGGATTTTATTTAGTTCTACAGCCGCAGCTGAACTCTTGCTGCCAGATGCAGTGTGAGTTGAAAGCTCCCTTGTTTTCCCAGGTGTCTAGTGGCACCCCTCACTCCCTGATCACTGTCCCCATATATTCCCTGGTGTATAGTGGCACCTCCCCCCCACCCTCCAATCGCTGTCCCCTAGTTAATTTTTTTATATTATCTGACACCGGGATGCCCACTTCCAGTGTTGGATGCTGCCACCCACCTAACATTGTTTTATTGAAAGTGCTGACATTGGGGGGTCCAGTCCCCATGATGACATTACAAGACCCCCCCCCCACCAACAGTGTGGGACACTGGGGAGTCCACCCCCAGTGTCCCAAAATATTTATTTGATATTATACTCTAAAAAGAAAACAGTCCCCTGATATCTTTTATTTAAACCTGAAAAAAAAGAAAATGGTCCCTCAACATCTCCACCATCCCCTCCCATCCCAACCCACCCACTGAGCATCCCCTTACCCTATACTTACCACCGGAGGTCATAGGCTCTCATCTTCTATGGACCAAGACATGTCTGCACTCTTCAAAGCTGAATCTTGAACTGAGAATTAAAGGTAAATGTGGTATAATGTATTTCAATGGAGTTTTCAACTTCATAGTTCATGACTTCACCATTATTTCACCAAATTTTCAACATGGCCTTGTTTTCATACCTGTGGCATGGAAGGGTGTTGCAGTTATGCAGAATTATGTTTCTCTCATAAAGTCTACACATCTGACCTTATTTACAGATAGAATGGGGTGAGGGTTAGGCTTGAGAAGCCCAACGCACACCCCACACTTGCTCTCCTGTCTGGTTTGGGAGGGTGGGGTGTTAGGGAAACCCTAATGCCTCATTTCCCAACTTTTGTCACTGTGACCCTAATGGGAGCATTAACAAAGTTTTTCCAACTTACCATTCTATATATTTGACAATCTTATACTTTTTTAGGCAAAGTGGCAGAATACCCTGACATTCAACAGGAGCTGGTGTCAAGCAGAATCCAATTTATTTACAAAGAAAGGGCACACTTTAAATTTAAAGTTCTGCTGGTTCAAAACAAAAAGGGTTTTCTACTAAGGATAACAACGGTTCAGTGAAAAAAAATATAAGTCACCATGTACAATTCAAGCAGTGCTGCTTGTCACATTGACACACAAAACAAGTGATGACCCTAAGCTTGCTGTCTCTCTAAAGGGGGAGGAGTCAAGTTTTCATGATGATGTCACAGCTTTGGGAGATGTCGGTCCCTATCAGGAATGTACAGTATGTGTTAACCAGCAATGCATGAATAGCCCAGTGGCAATGTGGAATCACACAGAAGAAATGGGTAAAAATGTAACAAAACAGAAAATAATAAAAAAAAAACAGTTGAAAAGGAATGTAGTGTTTACCGAGACAAGTGATCTCTAAAGTGGAAAAGGAAAGACTGATGGTTGAAGAGTTCTGACATGAGGACTGGCAGCGGCTCATAAACTGAAACTGAAGTCTTTTAGACAGTTCCAAGAGGTGGCTGGTCATGCAAGTGTGTGTGGCAATGGATGAATCCATGCTGTTAAAATAAGAGTTGGCTGAAAGTCAACTGGTGTGAACTTAGATTTTGCATTAATGTGAAAACTCTCAGCAATCGCTGCAGTTGTAGTTCCTGCTTTTTTTTTTTTACTTTACTTTTTCTTATTATTGCAGGAAACCAAGCTCTTGCTTTAAGTCACTGTTGTTCCAATTAGCTCTATCAGTATTTATAGCTGTGTTTATCAGAACCCCTGTCTCCCTGTTCTTCCAAATAAAAAGTGCATTTCCTGGCCTAGCTGATGAGCCCCTGTAGAAATGACAAGGAAACAATATAACAATAGTAATTGGATACAATCACACTGTCTTGCAATAAATGAATGAAAACGCTCCATCCAATTAACCTCTGTACTATATGCTCTAAATCCCTGTTGTAATCTAGCTCTGCAAAGCTTGAGATGCTCCATGCTAACAGCAGTTACCATCATTTAGCTACTGACTTCTTTGCTGTTAATGTTATTTTTTAATAAAGTTGTCTGCCTTATACATGAGTCATAAAAAAATAAACACTTAGTACAGTCCTAAAAAATTACAGTATATCCAGATACTTGAAATAATTTCAGTCTACAGATGTTTCCATTTTGCACCTACATTAAACAGTACCAAAATCCATTTAGCAATCGCTAACAAATGCAATGCAGCTAGTATAAATAACATATTGGCCTCACAGTTTATCAGTTCTACAGTGACATACAGCAAGCCCAGTGGGGTAGCTACTAATTGTGTATCTGTTACTACTGCAATGAACAACACTGTAAAACCATTCTCAAATAAAAAAAAAGGAGTATAGTAAGGTGATTCAGTCATTCAGAGACCCTACAAAACAATAACCCAAAGGCTTTTTGTACAGCAGAATATTTATACATCTAATTATTTAAATTTAACTGAACTGCTGCTTGTTTCCCGGCATGACCTGAAGGAAGGGTACAGAAGGGATAATAAGCAGTAAAGTGTCAAAGACAAGATGTATGTACAATAACTAATGAAGAAAACAGTTAATAACATTTACAAATATTCAGAGTTGAAAAATATAGCCAATCCCTCTTACAGTACTGTCCTTACCCCTACTCATTCTGTACTTATTGACCCAATTCTTCTACCTGTGCCTAATTATGGAAATCTCATGACTGGTATTATGTATTTTGGCTCTGGTTTTATATACTTGTCTTTCCTACGCTTAATGTTATGTATCATCTTTTGTGATGTTTTACTGTCTTTGACACCTTTGTAAGAAGAGTTCTTGAGCTCAAAGTTCTTCCAAACACAAACAATTTGCAAACGATTGCCATGATAATCTAAGTTACTTCAGTAAACAGCAGCTGTGTAGTAGTAATGATAGAGGGTACAAGAGTGTGCCAGGAAAATCGCTAGCTATAGGTGTATGGTTTTGAGAAGTGTGCCGGCAACAGTGATTTAAGAGAACGGAGTGAGGATGAGAGATGGATATGGAGAGGGTGGTTATTCTGTAGAGTAGGAAGGTGGGTAGCAGACTGATCTGTTAGAGATATGCAGCAAAAGACATGGAATTAGTGAGCATCAGATGACAGGAGGATGGAGTGGTGGAGTCAAGAGAGATGTGAGATGAGGGAGAACAGATGGAAGCCGGTATTTGGCCAGAAAGGAAGAGAAAGGAAGGTTTAAATCTTGAGGCCTCCTGAAACATGGTCCTTTCACACTAAATGACAACTGTGACCTTTATTATCTTGGAAGCCCATGTCGTTCTTCACAGTGGTCACATCAGCTTGCAGGGTCAATGAACATCGAATACTGGTTGTAAACATACCCTGTAAAGTTTCTATATGGCAAAGTGGTGCTTCCCATTAACATTACATTTGTTTAAATAGTTATATAATTTTTTCCAAATCAATCCATTATCCTTCCCACTTTCTATCCAAGACCTCATGCTAACTAACCCTTTTGCAAAGCTAATTCTCAGCTGAAATGCCAAAAGAGCTACAGTATATGTTTATCCAGAAAGAACCCAAACTTTCATAAAGTCATTTCAACAATTTGTACAAGTTGACCCAAAATGTAAGGGTCCACCAGTTATGAAGTGGGGCATATCTAAATGGCTGAGAAATGCATTATGTACTTTTTATTTATTGAGTAGGTGTCCATCTGGAAACCCAATTACATACCTGCTCCAAAGGAGTGTTAGTGACCTCTGCTGCCAGATACTCCTGTTGGGTGTAAACTGCAGAGCAACTAATTGGAGCTCAGAGCATATTTCACTAAAGATATACTGTTTAGGTTCACAGTCCTTTTTCTAGTTGTTACTAGTATCATAATAGCATTGCCTGCCACCCCCAGTAAACACAGAAACAGAAGCTGTCACCAGAAAAGGTCCTCTTGGCCCACCAAGTCTGCCCTAAAGTCCCTACTTACTGTGCTACGGTAGACCCTATTCGATCTCCAGCCTTACCCCCCCAACCCTTTTACTAAGATTCCCCTGTGTCTATCCCATGCATGTCTGAAGCCTGCTACCATTTCCATACCCACCACCTCTGCTGGGGGGCTTCTTCTAGACATCCACCATCATTTCTATTAAGAAGCATTTCCTCATATCCCCTCTAAGTCTCCCTCTTCCAGCTTTACATCATGCCCCCTTGTCCTTGATCATCTCTTTCTGTGCAAAACGCCCCCCTCCTGTACCTTATTAATACCTTTGAGGTATTTGAACATTTCTGTCATGTCTCTCATTTCATTTTAGATCATTTTAATTCACTGACTCCCAGTTAACTTATTAATTTTGTATGATTTTACGAATTTGTATTGTTCTGAAACTACAGTGCCCCGAGTCCTCGGAAAGGGGAGCTCTATAAATAAAGAATCTCCCTATCTATCTATCTATCTATCTATCTATCTATCTATCTATCTATCTATCTATTCCTCCTTTCCTCTAGGGAATACATATTTAATTCCTTGAGTCTTTCCTCGTAGGACTTCTGATGTAGGCCATGCACCATTTTGGTTGCCCTTCTCAGTACCGCCTCCACCCGATCCATGTCTTTTCCAAGATGGGGCTTCCAGTACTGGACACAGCACTCCAGGTGGGGTCTTGCAATCAATCTGTACAGAGGTAACACTTCCTCCCTCTTTCTGATGGTGATACCCCTCCCTATGCACCCCAGCATTCTACTAGCCTTTCCAGGAACATGATCTAGTGACCAATAACCAGTGTTGATAAATGAAAGATATCCCTGAAGAATAGTAAATTAGTTACCTTGTCATCTGTAATATTTGAAATAATCTATTACACTGATACACAGTCATCCACCAGGCCTACATGCATAAAAATAAAAAAGTGAAACCAAGTCAACACTTATAAGTATCAAAACTATGTAACATCCATCTTGCTACACTGGGACCCTTCAATAAAGCAGAAGCTGCATCAAAATGAGTTTCTGGAAGTGAAAATTTTAAATGAATACATTAACAAATGAAACCAAAAAAAATCTAGGGGTGCCAGCCCAATAGCGCAGTGGTAGGGCCACCAACTGTTACACCGACCAACCAGGTTCGGGAGTGAACTCGATACACCGGGGATCGGCAGAGGGTGAGAGGACTGAGCATCCAAGGAACTGCTCTCCTCACACAAGGAGGGAGGGTCATATCCCCTGCAATGTTTCTGTTACCTACTGAAGGCTGTGTGCTAAAGCAGCTGGGAGGCCCAGAAGGATGCAGGATGTCGGTCGATGCTCTGCGTCACTGCCTGCTGATGTTCCACAGGCAGAAAAATGGTGGAAAAATACCTTACTGGTTGAAAGAATGATGGCCTCCTGCAGGCCTGGCACCACCAACTGGGCACCAGCTTGAATTCTGCTTTGAAGGGGCATGGGCAAGCACCTGTGATCTGCCATGAGGCCTTAGTCATGGGGGAAGTCCCAGAGATGGTGGGTGACTGGGCTGGGGGAGCCACCTAGATGGGGGCCTGCAAGGAACAAAAACAATACAAATAAAATAAAAAACAAAAATCCACGTCCCCATACACAGATACATAGACAACAATGGCAGAAAATGTCTTGTTGACCTATCTGGTCTGCCCACCCTACTTATTTTGCACTGGCCATAGTGGTCAACCCTCTCCATTGTTTCTGCCCCACCCCTCCTGCTAAGTAATCCCATATGCTTGTCCCACCCTTCTTGAAGCTGCTCACTGATTTGGCCTGGGCCACCTCCTCTGACATAGTCACAATTTTGTGATGCAAAGTGGTCAGAACCACAACTTTGCACCACAGTTTAACCGGGATCCGTACTAAATCCCGACATCCGAATGCCCATCAAAAATGTTCCCGACACTGAAATCCCAACTACATTGTATGCCCGAATAAAAAAAATCCCACTTGCCGAAAAGCCGACACATCATTTCCTGACTTTGCACTTACAGCTTACATACTTACTAATTAAATGATTAACTGATCCATAACAAACTGGGTTGCTTTTTACAGTTAGCATTGCAGAATGGCAGAAGCTCAACTCACATACGGCTTTCAGTGGAACTCCATTGAATCCTGCCTATGAAATGAATATAGTGTTTCAAACCTCGCGGGAAGAAACAGCAGATACAATGATGGACTTTGCAATCTATTTGATGCAAACCAAAGAAAGAACTGTTAAACTCACTGTTGATGAAATGCAAAGCTATTTTTAAACCCCAGTCAACATTCAAAGGAGATTCAAGCAGGAAAAATGTGGCAGTAGCGGTCTTAGAAAAAGTCCAGGCTGAGATAGAAAAATTATTTAAAAAGAGGTGCCCACCTCATTATCTGAATGTTACATCAGCCAAGAGGAAAGCTATTAATGAAATAAAAGCTTGGTCAGATGTCACTGTAAAAAAAAACTGAGAGAGGGAAACATAGTGTTACTTAAAAGGGAAATTAATTTGATGGAAATAAGAAAGTTGCATTTATTAACTAGTAATACGGCGGTGCCTGACAAACCCCAACATAACAGAACAGTTCATGTAGGGATTCTTTTGTTCGGTATTCTCTGTTCGTCAGTATTTTGAATTATGGGGTAAAAAACACGGGCATTTGACAGTCTGGATTTTAACGGTCGGGATTTAGACCCTAACCCGTTTAACCTTGTGCCCATTGTGCTATGCACAACAGTGTCACAGGTTTTTCACTGTGCTGCTGCAGTGGACATTGTGAAAACAAAGGGAATGGAGCAATGGCAAGTATGCTTATGGGGGGCTCACATGTAAATGATGTACTGTGCCATTCACACACTCACCACACATGTAGACCGAGATGCTGTAGCGTGTGACACCATGGAGCAGCCATCAGGGGATGGAGATTGTGTGGGACCATAGCAGGAAAAGTTTGATGCTGGAGAACTGGGACAGGGAGGGGGTACTGCTGGATGCCAGAGATATTAAATAACTGGGAAACTGGTTGGGAGGGAGTCACTGGACTAGCAGATAAGGTTGGTGAGGGACAGATAATCGAATTACCACATCCTACAAGTGGGACAAAAGGTATGGTTCAGGCAGGTTGAGGTAAAGTCAATGGCTGTAGCAGTGTTGGCCCTAAATGTGGTGCATGACATATCACCATGCGACTGGTGCTATGCCATGCACAGACCCCTAATGCTGTCACATTCCTGCCTGTTAGTGGACCCACGCCTTATGTGTGCTCACAAACCTCTGGATCAGTTCATTTACAAGCAAGTGTTGAGTGATACTGTCACAGAGGGGACCTCCTTCACTGGTGACCCCATGCTGACTTTGTGCATCTCACAAATGTGTGGTGGTGCAATGGGAAACACGTTTTACCCTGATTTTGGACTACCCCATATTGTGACTGAGCATGGAACGCCAGTGCTTCATAGGTTTTGAAATTCTGATCTGCTGAACACTGTTTCTTCAGGTGACACTGAACCAGTCCTATGTGAAGCTATGCCCAAGGAACTGTATCAGCGGTCAAGGCCACAAGCCTTAAGAGTTGGCAGAACTCCTGAACTATGTGTTTAACATACCAAAAAAGACCATCAAGATCATCAGATCCAAGGCTTGATCCTGGAGAAGACATACTGTGGACATAACAAATCTAGTTCTTCCTGGATGAACATAAAGTTTTGAGTCACGGTTAAAAACAGACTTCATCAGTTTCGTGAGGAACCTCAGCTTCTTGAATATGTTCACTGTGATGCACAGAGATTTCACTACTTATTGGTAAAACTGTCACTGAAACTCTTGGCAGGGCTTACATCAACCCCCCACTGAAGTTTTCAAGAGGATTTTTTAAGGATAAATTTAAAACCAGTGGAGGTCTCTCAAATTCCTCAAGTAAGTCTGTTGCAGGGGAAACATTAATGTACTTTATTACAGAGCTAAGAGGTGGACTGGACAGTAAATACTTCAAGGGACAGAACTTCCATCTTGGTTTCCAGAATACAGCTCTCTGTAGTGATGAGGTTCCAGTGAGGGAAAAGTGTAAGAATGTGAAAAAAATTTTAGTTGAACCTGTCCTGGTGGAAGACCAGGAAAAAGAAGCGAGGCAGTCAGGAAGTTAGGAATGATACCATTCTGGCTGGAGATGACTAACTGTAGTAGAAGATATGTGCAGGCTTTCTATGTCCTCTGCTATACTTCTTCCCATGTGTAAATAAAAGTCCTAGAAAAGGTTTAGTTCTGAGTTTAATGGCTGTTGCCCCTACCAGTCTTATGGTAGCCACTGAACACAAAAGAAACTATACAACGGCCTTGATCTCTTTGTTCTTCTGAAGAACAGATACCACTTGAGAACTGAAACAAGCTGAGCCTTTGAAGCTGAGAGTGACTACTCTCTGTTGCAATTCTGTACACACATCTGAGTGCATTGGCCAGGCTTGTTGATGTTTGCTGACTCTAATGCATCTATATGTAGTTGCTGCTTTCATGCATAAATGTCACACTTTTTTCCGATTCTGTGTCTCTTACCTCATTTGCCCTGCTGTGCCCTGTTCTGCCACCCCTTCAAGCCCAACACTTCTCTTGGACTTACCTCACTATTTTTCATGGATCAACTGGTGGGTGGTTGCCTTGGTTGCTAATATGGGTCCTGTAAGGGGGCCAGTATCATTCTGCCTGCCTGGGTTTTTCTTCTATTTTCACCCCAAGGACTGCCAGCATGCAATGACGCACGCTCCCAAGCATGCACACAGTCATGATAGGTCCAGCAGTGTCCCTTTTCCCGAGTGACTGTCACCAACAGTGCTGCCACCTATCCTATGCCAGGTGGAAGGCTTCTGCAGAAAACATTGTCTCCCCTAACTGAAGGTGAACAGCTATCCCTGGGATGTTCAATCCTACTTCCCTGGCTGACCCCTGATGATTCAAGCTCATTCCCAAACTCAAGTCTGGCTAAATAAATAGAAGAATTACCACTGTGCTACCAGGCCAGCTACATAACATACTCTATGATACTAATGCAACTTTTCCCATTCTCTGGAGGGATACTTTCTATCTGGAACATACAGTAAAAGCAGCTACAATACTGATACTCGGGGTCTGTGAGTAACAAACAGTATTTCATGAATACCATGAATAATGCACTGTTCATTATTCAGATCTGAATAATGAACAGTGGCACTACTCGTGCCTAACCTATTTGGGAAATATTAAAAAAAAAAAAAAAAAGAAACAGCCCCTTCCACCCTTAATCATGTAGGATATACAACCCCATGTCCCCAATCTTCAGTTAGAATCCATCCCTTCCCCCTCCCCCAGCACCCACAATTTTCCATCAAATTAGCTATTTATATATATATATATATATATATATATATATATAATCACATGATGGGTTGCTGGCACAATCCACCAATTGCCACGCCCAGCTGCCACCTTTAAGCACTTATTTGCACTACATCAAATATGTGTCCTAACCCCCACCCCACTCTGGCAGCACCCACCTCCCCCCCAGACCCATAAGCCAGTGGGTATTGATTATAAGGTGGAAGAAGGCGACTGACATAACCCCCTCCCTGATTTGCGCCTCTTCTAAATAAGCGTTCATGCACTTGCTCATTGTAAACCAGCTTGTTATGTGACAAGCTGGTTTTACTATCAGCAAGCGCGTGAGCACTTTCATTCAGAAGAAGGCGGCTGGCAGTGGAGGAGGGTAGGTTGGGCTGGCTGCCTTCTTCCTCCTTATACTCATCACGCACTGGCTTTTGGGTACTGGGAGGGTGGGAGGACAATGCTGCCAGGGTAGGGAGTCTGAGACATATTTGATTAAGTGCAAATAAAGAAAAATGGCAGGCTGTGAAGGTGGGCGGGTTGTGCTGGCTGCCCTTCATGGGAGTTATTTAAAATATCCAGTAGCTAATTTGATGGAAATTGTGGGTGCTGGAGAGTGTGGGATGGATTCTAACAGATGGTAGGGGAACAGAGGGTTGCATATTTTACAGGATATAGGGTGTGGGATTGTTTCTTTTCTTTTAATTAACATTTCACCTGAATACCGAACACCCAAATATTTGGGGCCTGAATAGAATATTTGGCCTGAATATTCGAGAAAAGGTATTTGCACACCCCTGATACTTTGCTGAGTAGCCCCAATATGCCTGGTACTGAAAACTAACAGAAGCTGAAAAGCAGAAAATCTTTCCTAGGGATTCAGTAATATAGGCCAATAAGGATGTGCAAAGTTAACAAAGAAAAAAGCTCTTCAGTTCATTGAGTTCTTTCCACCACCAACTCGTAGGCATAAACATTTATTCCTGCTTCTTCTAGATGCAGTACTTTATTTATCCTAAATTTAGACATAGATGCTTTCAGTTATTGTTACTTTAGACGAGCCTGTACTCCTCAAATCCATCACTCTGTAAAATATTTATCAAAATTCAAAATCATTTCCCCTTAATTTCCCACTTGATGTCATCTATTTCTCTCATCATTCAATATACTTAGTAACTTTATGTAATCAGATGGAGGTATTGCTTTCAGCATTTTGAAGAATGTTATATCTCATCTTAAATTTCCTTTCTTCAAAGAAAAGTCCCAGGTAGGAGTCTGTCTTCCTACTTTAAATCTCTCTGCCATTCTGCTTTCAAACTATGAACAGTACATTCTCCAACTCCCTATTTCTAAAACACATGGGCTGGGCTGAAGAGAGCTACTTCAGCACACTCTTAGCCAAAGTATTAAGGCTGTGTTAACTTTAAGGTGGATTTTACTACAAAATGTTTACACCTTAGATGTCCAGAGACAAGAACTCCCCTGAGGACCAACTCCTGAATGGACACATCTAGTTCCTCAGTCATCCATTAACAAAATTGTAAAAAAAGAGGCTATATTTTTGGGTACGTGGGGGCATGTGAGGAGAGTTGCCTTACTAATCTGCCTCAGTGATGCCAGAAGTAGTCACCAGTGTAGCATTCCCAACTTCCCAGGAGGAATACGTGACCTGAACCCTAGTGCTACAGGCCAGTCTGATTACTGAGGAAAGGGATTTAGGGATCACTGTCTATTAGGGATATTCTCAAGTCAACAACCCAGTGTACTACAGCACTGAACAAGGTAAACCAGATGCTGGAGTGTATAGGTAGAGGGTTTTCCAGTAGAAGAAAAGAGGGTCTGTTACCCTTCTATGGATGTGAGACCAGATCTGGAATACTGTGTCCATTTCTGGAGTCTGCACCTGACAGAGGGTGCAAGTCACACTGACTTGGTCCAGAGGCAAGATACTAAGATGATATATGGTCAGCAAGGAAAATCATATGAGGAGCATTTAGCCAGTCTCAACATGTACTAAGCTGAGGCCAAAAAGGAGAGGGGGATATAATGGAAACCTTTCAGTATCTGAAAGGGATAAACAGCAAAGAGTCGTGCCCTGTTTAATTATAGCATGGGATCAGCAACAAGGGGACAACAGTGTAAACTTTTGTTGGATAATTTCAGGCAGTATATAAGAGAGTACTTCTTCCCCAACAGCTTGGTGGATAGATGGAACAGTTTGCCAAGGGAGGTGGCAAACACCAAGACAGTGACAGGTTTGGGACAGCTATAAGGGGTCAGTAAAAACATGCGCAGCAAAGGAGGCAAAGAGCAGGGGAATGGGTATAAACCACAAAAGGGCATTCAGCAAAGGTATGACCAAGTGTAAGCTAGCAAGGTTCAAATAGGAAAATGGGCAGACAAAATGGACTGTGAGTCTTTTTCTGCCAGCGCCTTTTTATGTTTCTACAGTAGGTCTGGATCCTGTAAGTGTTGCTGCTGGATAGAAAGCAAAGGAGCTCTGACCAGAGTTGTATGGGCCTCAGAGAGTTGACGGGACACATGGGTAGGAATTTCAAGTTGTAGAGTGCTTTAATGGAGGAAAATAAAAGTTGCAGTCATGGTGGAGTTATTTTGACCCCATGGCCAGCCAGAAGAGAAGAGGACCGTTACAGCAAAGTACAAGGAGTAGAAAGAATTCTGATTACAAAGAAAATGGAAATAAACTGAAATGAAAGGCAAGGATAAGGCAATTTTATTTATATGGCACCCAATCCCAGGGGCTCTGGGTGCCTTACAATACGTAACAAAAACATTCATTATAAAATCAGATTACAGGAAATAAATATTAAGAATATTATAATTCAGGATTTATAAAGCAGTACCAGACCTAAAACTCAGCAAAAACAAATGACTTTTTAAGCAAGACTTAAAAGGGTGCATGTCTCACCTCTGGTGGAAGGGGTTTCCATAAAATCAGTGCCGCCACACCGAATGCCCAATCCCCTGAGGACCCAAGTCTGGATCTAGATACAAAAAGGAGGCTTACCTCTGCTGACTGGAGTGGGTGGCCAGAAGCTTAGGGAGACAGAAGGTCTTAAAGGTAGTCTGGACACAGACCATGCAAGGCCTTGTAAGTTAACAAGCACACCTTGAAGTTAATGTGTCACTGCACTGGCAATGAGTGTAGGGCATGGAGAACCAGCACGATATGTGTGAACCGAGAGGCTCCAACAACCAGCTGGGATGCCATATTCTGGACCAGCTGCAAGTGACACATCAATTTTGTGGATAACCCAGGGTACAGAGCATTAAAGTACTCTAATCTAGATGTAATTAGATCATGCAACAGAGTCACCAGATCAGCCAGTTCAAGTAAGGGTTTGATCCGGGAGATGTTCCTGAGATGATAAAGGCCACTGCAGACAACAGCTGAAATCTGACAGTCTAGTGTCAGATTTGAGTACACAATCACCTCCAGATTCCTCACCCTACCTACAGCTCTGAGCATGATGCCATCTAAATATAGATGGACAGCATCACTGCGCATTATTGCTAGAACCATACCAACGTGGTTCCACCAGTAGCAGCTCCATCGTCAATGGATTAAGTCTAAGCCAGCTGACTGCCATCCAGTCTTCAATTTCCCTAAGCTATTCACTCAGTTCTGAAACTGCAGCATCATTGTCAGCAGCACAAAACATATTCAGCTCAGTATCATCCACATAGCAATTAGAACCCAAGCTGTAGTGTCTAATGATCTCCCCCAATGACAGCATGCAACAGAGGAGCCAAAATTGAACCTTGAGGCACACTGTTGCAAAATACAGCACTGCTCTAGATGAGAGAGCCAAGTGCCACCTGCTGCATCCTGTGGGATAAGTTGGACTCAAACCACTGTAAAATCATTCCTGCGAGTCCTACATAGTGCCTTAGATAATCCAACAGCACCCCATGGTCCACTGTGTCAAAAGCCAAAGAAAGGGCAAGCAGGATGAGAATGGAATGATGCCAGGAAGAGATCATGGTGCACCTTGACTAGAGCAGCCTTGGTACTATGGTAAGGACAGAAACCAGACTGGAAAGGCTCATAGATGTCAAATTTCTCCAAATGTTCTTCCAACAGCACTGCAAACACCTTCTTGATCAACTTCCCTAAAAAGGGAAGGTTCGAGACAGGCCTATAATTTGAGAGAACATCAGAGTTCAATTATAGTTTTTAAAGGGGAATTGTCATCTACTGGATTTCTTAGTGTCTGAAAGCACATATAAAGCTAATTTGATTGAGTCATTTTGTTTGTCTGTGAGTATTTGCAGTCCAGAGTTATTCATATGTAAATCAGCCTGTAATTAAGGGCTGGGGGCAGCCACCTGTTTTAGGCTGCTGACAGGAAATGATGTCACCGAGGGTCTTGGCTCTTCTTTGACTATAGGTTAAATAGGAAATCATCAGTTTTATTAAGTGTGTTTTATGGTGTTACTATAACACCTTCTACATTTATAATAATTGCTTTATATGTGCACTGGAACTAGTGAGTTATCAACTTTATATCTCAAACTGTTAGTAAAAATATACATCTTCAGGATTGCTTTAACCTCTTGGCTATACTGCCAGCTGATCATCAAAAACTACACATCTCAAGGCTGCCTCGGTTTTGCCAACAGGTATTGGGGCCCCATATCAGGATATCTAACCCTGGCTGTGTTCATGTCAGTACAGATTTCTGGGGCTGTCACAGCACCAACTTCTGTCTTTTTCTATTCCCTCTCTTACGACCTTTTCTCTTACAGTTTTGGGTGTGAATGCAGTTCTTTAAGATGCAAATGTGGCCCTGTACCTACTGGCCTGGCATCATGGGTCAAGCCTTGAAATGTGAAGTTTTTAATTATTAGATGGTAGTACAGCCTTGAGCGCTGTCAACAAGTTTTGTTCATCCAGCAGAATGGGTTTTGATTCCAACACGCTCTACTTGTACATTGTATGACCATAGCAAGTCTCTTAACCTCCATGTGCCCCCAAAACACACTTGGGAACAAGCTGTAGCTCAGTGTGCCTTTCCTGTACAAAGACAGTAAAAACAATCTGAGCATGTGTTATAAGTCTGAAAATATTCTATCTAGATTTGACTTGAAAAGAAAAACAAAGGACACAATTACTTACTTATTAACTGCAAAAACACATAGATGGACAAAATTGTTAAAACATGCATAACACGAAATGCATTATTAAAAGAGTATTTTACTGCTTTTGATGAAGTTAAGAGTATAACAGTTTCTTTCTGAAATACTTTGAATGGAATGGGATTTTCAACCGTAACAATTCCAGAATTCTACTGGATTATTTTTACTAACAGTTTGAAATGTAAAGGTGATAACTCACTAGTTTCAATGCACATACAAAACAATTATTATAAATGTAGAAAGTGTTAAAATTTCAACAGTTTTTACATTTATAATAATTGTTTTGCATGTGCACTGAAACAAGTGAGTTATCCCTTTTACATTTCAAACTGTTAGCAAAAAAAATAATCCAGTAGAATTCTGGCATTGTTACGGTAGAAAATCCCATTCAATCTAAAGTATTTCAGAAAGAAACTGTTACACTTTTAACTTCATCAAAAGAAGTTAAATACTCTTTAATTAATGGTGATAATTCTTTACACACGGATAACAGCACTTTTATCTACATACAGATAACGGCACTTTTATCTCCAGTTACAACCTCCCGGTTAATATTTTGGGTTACAACCAGGAGGTTGTAATCAGCACCTGTCAATCAAGAGCAGCCACAGAAAGCTAATTGGCTCATAGTTTCTCTGTGGGCAGGCTGAACATCTTTCCCAACATTGCCCTCCATTAACAAGCACCAGTACTGGCACTCAAGCTTTGCCTAACACTGTTAAGGCAAGTAAGATTTAAAATATTATTAAATATCTATCTTTTTTGATCCTGCCTTGAAAATGAAAAAAAAATAAAAAATCTGGTTGATCCTACTACTCATACCATTCGAGTGTGTCTTACACTCCTCAGCTATGCCAACGGCCCGTGACTTTCCAGAATGCCATTTCCACTGTAATGTAAAAAAAGAAAGAAAGGAAAAAAAAAAAAACACAAAAAGAAAAGAGAAACAAAGGAAGAACCAGTCAGAGAGTGTGTGTGTGTGTGTGTGCGCGCACGCGCGCATGAGTGTGTGTGTACAAAACAGAATTTTACACGCACCCTCGGTGTGGGATGCTTTTATTTGTTTTATCATAAAAGACATTTATTAAATTTTCAACATATAAAACATGGTACATGAAACATATCGAAATAACAGTCAGGATTATACATGTGAAGAAATACAAGGCCAAACAAAACCCTGCACACATAACAATAATATCTGACTAAGTGTCCTACATACATACATACTATGATCCAGTACGACCATAAACATTCTCCAACTAACATTCCCAGAAGGAAAACAAAATAATAATAACCACTCAGCTTTCCTGCAAAAGAGTCTGTTTGCCTGTAGCCTGCACCACCTATGTAGTGGAAAGAAGCTACCACCTCTATGCAAGAAGAAAGTAAAAGGAGCTGCAGTACACAGGATAAGGCCAAAGCTTGGGAAGAAAGGGGGGGGTAGTGTCTATCTTACTTCAGCCCTAAGGGCATAAAGAAAGGTGAGTCTTAAAGGGGGAGAGATTCTATTGCAGTGCCCCACTGAGCACACCTAAGAGGACCTTGGGTCAGGAGGGTTACCCGGTGGGGTGGGGGGGACCCTACAAAGAGGAGAGGGCAGGTATGCATCCCATTTACACAGGAATTCCAGCATTCGACCCCTTCTCAGATATGAGAGCCTCTCCAGGCCGGCCAGTCTGGCCATAGCCGCTTTCCAGGTGGCAATGGACAGGGAGGCAGGTTGTCGCCAATTCATCAGGAGTAATCTCTTGGCCTCCATAAGGGCATTCAACAGCCATGTCCTACGTTCAGCAGACACCCCCAATAGGGTTGAGGTATCCCCCAACAGGAGCGTGGGGCTAGTCAGTTCAACTTCATAACCCAGAATGTCCATGCTGTTCCTCCTTACAGCATCCCAAAAAGCCCCTATAAGGGGGCAAAACCACAAGATATGAAGGATACTGGCTGTACTTTATTGGCACCTTCAACACTGGGCATGGGGCAAGAGACCCCATGCGTGGAGTGCAGCTGGGGTCCTAAACCAACGTAAGAGAATCTTGAGCTGCATCAGCTGGCTCCTAGCATCCATGTAGGAGGAGTGGGCATGCTGAATACAATTGGACCATACCTCTGGTTCAGTAGGATGTTGCAAGTCGGATGCCTAGGCCTGTTGACAATTATCTGTGTAGTCCAGTCTGGAATCCCACCAGGCACGGGTGGGATGCTTTTACGAAGCATCCCACACTTCGGGGGTGTGTGTGTGTAAAATGCTGGTTACACACATCTACCCATATATTATTCTATATTATATTTTATATTTTCAGGTTATGCATGTTTTAACGATGTTGTCCATCTATGTGTTTTTGCAATTAATAAACAAGTAATTGTGTCCTATTTTTTCTTTTCAAGTCAAATCTGGATAGAAAGAGCATATTTTCAGAATCATAACACATGCTCAGATTGTTTTTACTGTCTTTGTCCAGGAACAGCACACTGAGCTACAACTTGTTCCCAAGTGTGTTTTGGGGGCACATGGAGGTTAAGAGACTTGCTATGGTCATACAATGTACAAGTAGAGCGTGTTGGAATCAAAACCCATTCTACTGGGTGAACAAAACTTGTTGACAGTGCTCAAGGCTGTACTACCATCTAATAATTAAAAACTACACATTTCAAGGCTTGCCCCATGATGCCAGGCCAGTAGATACATGGCCACATTTGCATCTTAAAGACCTGAGTTCACATCCAAAATTGTAAGAGAAAAGGCTGTTAGAGAGGGAATGGAAAAAGACAGAAGTTGGTGCTGTGGCAGCCCCAGAAATTTGTACTGACATGAACACAGTCAGGGTTAGATATCCTAATATGGGGCCCCAATATCTGTTGGCAACACACAGCCAGCCTTGAGATGTGTAGTTTTTGATGATCAGTTGGCAGTATAGCCTAGAGGTTAAAGCAATCCTGAAGATGGATTATTTTTACTAACAGTTTGAAATGTAAAGGTGATAACTCACTAGTTCCAATGTACATACAAAGCAGTTATTATAAATGTAGAAAATGCTGTAATAACACATAAAAACAAACTTAATAAAACAGATGATTTCCTATTTAACCTACAGTCAAAGACCCTCAGTGACATCATTTCCTGTCAGGAGCCTAAAACAGATGGCTGCCCCAGCCCTTAATTACAGGCTGATTTACATATGAATAACTCTGGACTGCAAATACTCACAGATAAACACAATCTCTCACTCAAAGCAACACAAAGCAAATGTATGACATAATGATCCAACCACACAACTGGATCAAACTTGACACTACTAATGTCAAGACCCAATGAGAAAACCAGGTCCAAGGCGTGATCGTGCTTTCATGTACCAGTACCAGCTTCCTGTACAAGGCCCAGTGAAGAGATCAGCTGGAGGAACTGCACTCCAAGAGATGTTTCATCATCAACCCAAGCGTGGAAATTACCCATAACAAGAAGCCAAGGGGAATCCACCATCAGATTGGTTCTCAAGCTGCTGCAAGAATTTGCTTCCATACCCTGAAGGCCGGTATATGAGATTGATCTTACAACCCATACTCAGCCCACTTTTCACTGCCACACATTCAAACAACCCAGTCATTCCCATGGGGTCCACTAGTCCCAATGCATATCTAAAACAATAGGCTATCCCACCACTCCTGTGCTACTGCCTAGGACAACGTATCACAGAGTAAGGAGGAAGAATGGATGCCACCAGCACAGGGCCAGTGGCATCTTTCAACTGGCTTTCATGACACATGCCAGATCTACAAAAGAATCCATGATGAAAGCCTCCATCACAGCCATTTTATTCCTTAGGGATCTGATGTAATAAAGAATTTTCCTAAGAAGAGAAGGCAAGTCAGCCAGCTTATTAGTTATCTGCTGACCAGAAATCTCAGGAGACTGGGGAATAGGAATCAGGTGGGGGGATCCCTCACCTGCAAAAGTCTACTCCCATGGTGCCTCCTTGAATAATATTCCTACCCACAAAACAAAAAGCTCCCCTCTCCCAGCACAACTTCCCAATATACCTCTCAAGCTTACTGAGTCACAAAACCATTCATACATAATAAGCTATACACTCAAATAACTAAACATAAGCAATCACATGCCCAGGCACTCCAATTTAAAACTGAGTCCATCAAACAATAGCAGGATTACAGTGTAAAAAAATTTAAAATACGGATTCATTAAAATTATATATGCCCAAAAAGCCAGGATCACTTGGAATCAGGGAGTGTCTCCACATCTGATGCCACTAGAAGAGATGGATATAGTAAACCACCCAGCAAGTCCACCAAGAAACACAGAGAGAGATAGAGACCACCCTCTCTCAGAGGTCCAGCCTTCAAGGATATTTCAAAATGTTCCATGCAATAAGAGCCATCCAAAAAGCAAAAACATCCATTACCGTCAGTCTATGACATAGACTGCATTACAGAATTTAGAGAGAAAATAAGATTTATAGTACATGTTCAGCCTGTCTCTCGCTCACCAGCCTACAGACATCCTGGCAGAAGAGGAGTGGAAGGAATTGAGATCAATTACCGTATGTCCCAAAAAAACATACTGCCCTCTCACAACAGCCCCCAACATGAGCAAAGTCAGAGGATGCTCACATTGAGTCCTGCAACTGGCTACAATGCCACCAGCCTGGGCCAGGTTTACTCCCCAGCAGCCAAATAAATTCTAACCCTGTTGGAGACAGCATTCCTCACAGTTAAAGAAGAAATCTTCCAGATGAAATCTTCGCTGCCATGAGCGGCCAAACTCCCCCAGCAACTGATAGCCAATTAATGAGCCTGCTGCTCTGGAAGTGAAGATTCACCTCCGCACGAAAAACTGCTCTGTAAAGGTATACAAACAAACCCAAAATAGGGCTTTAAACAGAATACTGATGTACAGTGAAACAGATTATGCAACAGTTTGTGTAAGTCCAGCTCCTGCTACTGCAATAAGCTCCTGAAGAGAAAATAAACCAAAGCCACAACCACAATACAATCTGTTGAAGCGATCAGGTCAAATGAAGTGACTTCATTGTAACCAAGCGTCCAAACTAAAGCTGATTGAAGTTCGGCACTATCTGCTATCACACTAAAATGGACTCAGACTTTTTTTTTTTTAATAAAAAACTCTAAGCTGCTCTGTACTTACTCACTATATTCCTTAGCCGCCATTTTAACAATAACTAAAGCTAAACTGAAAATGCTAAAACAGCAAATTAAACTAAAGGGAAGCTAGTGTTATTCCGGAGCAATCTGATGACCTGCACCAGCATGGTGGCCATCTTTTTGAGGGTTTTTAGTAAGAATTATGAGTACGTTACAGCAGTTGTAGGGCTTGGCTGGCACATTGATTGATAAAAGAACGTTTTTTACTATGGTAACTAGTTTTGTTGCTTTAATATGTATCAAAAACAGTAAGGCTTTATGATTCTATACCACTTTATTTAAGGACATATTTCTATATTTTAGACATTTTCTGGAAATAAAATATCTGTCTATATTTATTTTTTACTTTTATACTTCATATTAATAACACCACTAGTCATTATTTCAAGGGTTCTGTTAACACTACACTGTATCACAAAAGATACATTTCAGTCAACAGACACTGTGGTCATGTTGTGGATCGTGTTTGAAGAGTGGCAGATCTGGAATTTTTGTTGAGGGTGGTGTGGTCATAGAATTCTAGAAATAATTCTACCACTAGAAAAGTCTGAAACTTTAAAATGGCACTTCAGAGAGATGTGGAGTATTGAAGTAGGTCAACATGCTTTACTGGTATGCTGAGTCCTTTTCTAGAGAGCCTCGGAAGAAAGTGCTGCGGCATACTGTTCCTTCCCCTGTCAACATGAACTTTTTTTCCAACTGACAGTCATTACATTGCCTAGCTGGTGGCACCTTTGGATCTGAAACAGAACAATATTCTCTTTTTCTACTGCTAGGAAATTACTAGGCAAGGCATGGCAAATTTTATTTTTCTAGGTGCCCAATCCCAGAGGCTCTGGGTGCCGCACAAATCAGAAATACTATTACTAAAACCATAAAATTGCATCAATAAATTACGTAGATAGTATGAAAAAGTAAATAAGACCTAATGTAACAACTTTAGCTAAAAAGAAGGGGCCAACCCAAGGATAAGATCTAATAGAGAGTGTCCGGGAAGGCCTGGCTAAATAAGTGGGTCTTTAGGCAGGTTTTGAACACCTCAACTGAAGGGGCCTCCTGTACAGATGGTGGAAGTGAATTCCACAGGATGGGGCTAGCGACACTAAATGACCTACTACACAGGCATTCAAACAGATGTGATGTTGTATGTTTGTGCAATAATTATCGACAAGTAAAATAATAAAAAAAAAATTTTACTAGTAACTTTATCTCACCAATGAATTATTGTTTTACAATGAACTTCATTAAACTGTGGAACAAGATTTATCACATGGTGAGGTAGCAGACAACCAATACACCATCCTTGGAGCTCAATAAAAGAACTAGTCATAAGATTCTCAGGAGATGCTCATTTTCTTTGTTGCAGCATGTCTTCTGCCAGCTTACCTCCTCCATGTTTTCTTTGTTTACTGCCTGTGCCTATTGCAGTCACATATGCTTTCTGACAGCTGGGAAAGACCTCTGCTCCTCTTTGTCCTGCCACAGCAAGATCTATCCAATGTAGGTTGTTTTCCTATTGTTCCATGGCCCATGCCATGACATGAATAGCAGCTGCCTCAAATGAGTGTGACAGACAGATGGGGGAAAAAAACTCCAATGTCAAGTAACCAAGTTCGTTTGATACAGATGTGGCCCAGGCAGTTATGGAGAAGAACGCTGCATACAGAAAATTCAGGAAGATCCAAAAGGATGAAAATAGGAAGGAATACTTGTGGAAGGCTATGAATGAAGGGTTAGTCAGGCTACAAGACCAGAATAGAGTTGCAGATAGCAGAGGGATCTGGGGAAGCTCTTCCAGTCATCAGGAAAAAAGTAAAATGGATGGAATGGTGAAATGAAAAAGGAGGGCGGGTGGGTACTTGCTCTTTCTTTGCAAAAGAAACAGATCACCTGGTGCCACAAGAAAGGAAGGGGGAACAGGGTAGAAGAAAGGATCCATATGAAAGGGTGAAAAGGGGGATCATGGCCATCAAAAGTTGAAAAGTCCCCAGGTCTGGATGGTATTTGCCCATGGGTGTTGAGGGAGCTGGCAGAGGACCTGGCAGGTCCGATGGCAGATCTAGTCAACAGATCACTGGTTACAGTGCTAGTATAGCAGTAGTGGAGAACCACACTTCTGGTGTCACTCCACCAAAGTGGGCACAGGGATGACCCAGACAACTACAGATAGGTCAGTCTGACCTCAACTGTTGATAAGCTTATGGAGACCACTCTTAAGGAAAGACTGGTTGAATTTCTGGAAGTGAATGATCTCCAGGACAAGAGGCAACACAGGTTCATGGTAGAAAGATACTGTCAAACTAATCCAATCAACTTCTTTGACTGGGTAACAAAAGCAGCAGACTGGGGCCAAGTGGTTGACATACTGTACTTGCACAGCAAGGTATTTGACTGTGTACCCCATAGGAGGTTGATGAGAAAGCTGGAGGACTTATGGGCAGGGGCTAAACTAATTAGGTGGGTGGCAAACTGATTGCATTGAAGGACACAGAGGGTGGTAGTGGGAGGGAGAGCTCATCGGTTTCAGAGAAATCACCAGTAGGGTATCACAGGGCTCAGTGCTTGGCCCAGCGTTGTTTAACATGTTTATAAGTGACACTGGAGATGTAATAACGGGATTGAGTGGCCTTGCTGCATACAAAACCAAGCTGTGTGGGAGGGCAAACAATGCTGAGGGGATACAGGACCTTAAAGAAGATCTAGTAAAACTAGAAAGGTGGTCTGGAATATGGCAACTCAGGTTCAGTGCAAAGAAATGTAAAACCATGCACGTAGGAAGTAAGACCCCCAAGGACCAGCTACAACTAAGGGGGGCCAGGTCACCAAATAGAAAGAGGAGAAAGACTTGAGGGTAGCCATCACAGCAACCTGAAACAATTGACGCAGCACAGAAAGGCAGCAGCCAAAGCAAACAAAATACTTGGCAATATTGTGAGGAGGATCACGAGTGTGCAGGACGAGGTTATATTGCCATTGTACAGATCCTTGGTGTGGCTGCAAATGGAGTGGGGTGAGCAGTACTTTAGACTCTTGAACCTGCTTGAGGCAGTCGAGAGGACAGCAACAAAAAAGGTCCAGTGAAAGCAGTGTAAGGCTTGTGAGGACAGGCTAAGACCTCAGTATGTACTTGCTCAAAGAGAGGAGGGACAGTGGGACATGACAGGAACCTTAAAGTACCTAAAAGGTATCAACAAGGTGGATACAGCAGACCTCTTCTGTTTTAGTGGGTTCAATACCACAAGGGGAAACTACTGTAAGCTGGCAGGGGGAAGGTTTAAGCAGGCATTCAGGAGACACTTCCTCATAAAATGTGTGGTGACAGGGTGGAACAAACTCCCAGAGGAGGTCATCTCTCTGGAGATGGAGGATGGATTCAAGAGGGGGTGGGATGCAGTGAAAGACAGGACAGGGTCATTGGAAGGCAAGAAAAGTGTGAAGGGGGTCAGGATTGATGGGGGTTGGGGCAGGGCCCACAGTAATTGCTGAGATGGGGCTTGGCAATTCAGGCAGACTAGATAGACCAATAGGATGCCTTCTGCTGGCTACTTTCATATGCTCATATGCCATCTCCGTATTTCACTGTGGCTCCAGTATGTGCCCCACCTGCTCAAGGGTACCCTTCTTCCTCTAGTTTCTTTTCCCAATTTCTCATCCCATACTGCCCTACCCACATCTGTGTTTCCATTGCATAACATGGCAGTGGTTGCCACCAGAGCTCTGCACCTCTTGCCCTAGCAGAAGTTTGATGCCTTCTTGCTAGGCATTTAAACTAGGAAGGTAGAGGGTGAAGACACAGGACACCAGGGCATGGTGGCATGCATAAGGTACCTAGCTAGCACTCCCCTGACCAGGGAGAATGACACAGTAGGAATAATAGTAAGGGCAAACAGTGGAGTGGGAGGGGATAATGAATAGGATGGAGATGTGAAATGGAGGGGTCAGCACAGAGACACAGGAGGGGAAGCATGGAGGGTGATCAATGTAAATGCCAGAAGACTTAGGAACAAAATGGGGGACCTGCAGGTATCAGTAACAGAGAGGGAATGGAAACGTAGGCTACACCCAACCATAATTGGGTCCTGTCAATCTCAGGCTATGTTCTCTTCAACAGAAACAGTGAAACAGGAAGAGGGGTTATGTTGTACATAAGGGATGGTATAAGGGCACTAGAGAAATCGATCTGGGGCAGGGGGGTGGAATCGGTGTGGGTACAGCTGGTGGTAAGAAGGGTTAAGAAAATCAGGATGTTGACAGCCTGCAGGCTCCCAAACTAGACTGAGGAGGAGACAGGTTGCTGGAAGGGGAATGTGGTCCTGATGGGAGTCCTAAGCCTGCCTGATGTGGACTGGGACATGTCCAGGGCAGGGAGTGCATGGAGCCATGCATTGGTAGATGCCTTTCAGGATTGTTTTTCAGTACCGTAGGTCAGGAAACCCACTAGAGATGGAACCACCCCAAACCTGGTACTCACAAACCATGATTTTATCGAAGAAGTATGGGTTGAAGCACCCCTGGGGACAAGTGATCACAGCATCATGTGTTTTAACACAACCCTCAGGACGTAGTGTCCCAGGAACAATAGGCTAGTGCTGAGCTTCATAATGGTGAATTATGGGACGACAGAGGACCCACTGTAGGTTAAGCTTGTCAGGGTAGGGCAATTGGATGGTTTGGAAGCAAAATAGGAGAAAATTAAAAGTGCTATACTGGGAGGTTTACAAATGTTGCACAAAAATGGTGGGTAATGGCAAAACCATAAGAAACCTATATGTTTCTCCAAGCAAGCTGTAGGGGCTAAGAGAGAGGGCATCAAAAATTCCAAATGGGACCAGATAGGAAAGAGCAATGAAAATGACCACAACAGGCTGAGGGTAGCAGGTGCAGTGATAAAAATGAGCAAAACTGAGGCAAAGCTCAAGCTAGAAAAAAGGGGTAAAGGAGAAAGATAAAATCTTCTATAGCTATATTAGAAGAAGAGGAAGACTAAAGAGCGCATAGGAAGGCTACAGAAAGGAGAAGTGTGGGAGGCTGGGTACGATGGAAGGGAAACCTATTGAATAAATACT
Source organism: Neoceratodus forsteri (assembly GCA_016271365.2). Lineage (NCBI taxonomy): Eukaryota > Metazoa > Chordata > Ceratodontiformes > Ceratodontidae > Neoceratodus > Neoceratodus forsteri. The sequence continues at coordinate 1,364,415,638 of CM057455.1, read as the reverse complement.
TCTGCTCAGTATACACGGTGTAGGAAGTGGCCCTCTTACAGAGTACTCCACAAAGCTGAGGGAGGAGAACATTCGGAAGTTAAAAGCAGAGCAAATTACAGGGGACAGTGTACTCAAAGGGATCAATGGATTGAAGGCAAACAAGGCATTGGGGTCAAATGGACCCCACCCCAGGGTACTGAAAAGAGTGGGTGGGCACTGGGAAAGCCACTGGCACATCTATTTAACTGCTCTTTGGTGACAGGGGTGGTTCTGGAAGACTGGAGTATGGCAAATGCAGTCCCTCTTCACAAGGCAGGGAAAAAGGATGTTACGGCAAACTACTGGTCAGTTAGTCTGACCTCTGTGGTGGGGTTCTTGCTTGAGTCTTTCATCAAGGATCAGATAGTGGAACTCCTTGAAGCTATCAACCTATATAAATAAAGGCAGCATGACTTTGTCAAGGGGAGGATTCCCCAGACAAACTTCATTGACTTCATCAACTCCATGTGACAGAGAGTGGCAAGGGCTAGGTAATGGAGGTCCTCTACTTGAACTTCAACAAGGACTTCAAGTCAGTGCTGCACAGTAGACTTGTGAAGAAGCCAAGGGACCTGGTGATGGGCGGAAACTTAACCAAACAAATACAGAACTGGCTGAGGGAGAGGACAGAGGATGACTGTAAATGGGACTCATATGGGGCCAGGAATGTGATGGGTGTGACACTTGGACAGCTGGTTCTGATCACTGTATCATTTTTTGTAATATAAAAATGGGTTATGGATTGGCTCTCTTGAGAAATGCTGAAACAGCATGTGAGTATGACACACATACAGGTTTTAGATACAAGGTGTTACCTGAAAGGCCCGGAGCTAATTACAGACTTTAACTAAGTTAATTATAGCTGTAGGTGCTAAGAGGGAAAATCATAAACTTTGATAACGCCTACAGGAAGAAGAGCAGGGTATGACATTTTAGTGCAAAGTCATAAAAGATGCTTTGAAGTCCTGGAAAGGGGAAACTGATCATAGATCAAAGAGAGTCATTTGAAGATCATGAGTTATGCTGATGTTGCAGAATGTAATACTTGGAAAAGACATCCTGTTTTTATATAGATTGTTTTTTATATATTCTGACAGGGAGGAGTTAGGTGACCTCATGCAAAGAGGAGGTCATTGCCAGCTGTTAGACAATATTCTGTTTTACTTCAGAGACACTTCTTTCTAGACTTTGACAAAGAAACATCTGTGAGCACTTTAAGCATGTATTTAGAGAGAGAGAGACAAATCTGGAATTGCACTGTTAAAACCTGTTTTGTTTAAGAGATTTGTATGTCTTGTGATATAATAGTTCTGTATTTTATGTTTTATATATTTTGTTTCTATTTTAGTAAAACTCTATTTTTAGAGCCTACTTGGCCTGTCTTTGATTTCTTTCCTTTTGCAGGTGGAGTATATATGGTAAAAGCAGACACTGTACATAAGCTTGAATGGTGATACCAAACTGGAAAAAAGATAAGCGTTTTTAAATCTGAGGTCTTTTATTACAGTTTTTAAGGGTTCATTTCTGTATACCTGGTTAGGTGCCCATAGGCAAAGATATCTGGCCCCCCAAAGACAGAATTATCTGAGCCTGTGCATTGGCTATGCAAGCAAGAGGTTCACAGTTTGAATCCCTCCAAGACTTGAGACCAAAGTTTGATTTGAACCCACAAAAACAGACAAGAGGGTTACCTTGTTCTGTTAACTGTTCACAAGACTGTGCTCGGAGGTTGGCACTTTGGGAGTAGAGGCTGACCTGCTGAGTGGGCTTGTGATGGATTGTTTGGCAGCAGTGGCATACTTTGGTATCACAAGCTTACTGTTCGAGTGTCAGCTTGAGATCATAAGCTCACTTGCAAAGAAAGAAAAAGGCAATGATTTAATTTTAAAAAAGGAAACAGAACTATATCACTTGGCGTACAGTCAAGTTCCTACCCATTTTATTTTTTTTTCTAAAGTGCAAGTCAGAGTAGCAGTAGTGAGGGAAGAAGATGGCTTCTGACTATAGCAGGCACACTGTAGACTCCTTAAAGCAGTTGTGCGGGGACAGAGGAGTCCCGTTTGAGGTGAAAGCCAGCAAGCAGAACCTCATAGATGCCCTGATGGTAGCAGATACCCAGAGCAGCGAGTCACAGACCTTGACTGAAAAGGACCAAACCTCAACTGTGGCAGGGCTAATGGCCAGTGCTGTGTACAGATCCGGTGAGGATGACAGCAGGGCCACTGTCAGTGAAGGGCCACAGCAGCAGGGAAAGGTCACCAGTATCCTGGATCCAGAAGTACTTAGGCTGCAAACTGAGTTGCGCAGGATGGAGCTGGAGTTCCAGGAGAAGAGGGTGCGAGAGAAGCGAGAGGTGGACTGTGAGGCAGAGCGACAGAAGCAGGAGGCGGACCGTGAGGCACAGCAAGAACACCGAGAGGCAGAGTGTGAAGAGCACGAGTGCCAGTGAGCTGCAGAGGAGAAGAGAGGAGGACCAGAGGCAACATGAACTGGAGAAGCTACGACTCCAACTAGCGGCACCAGAGCAGGTAAGTGGCTTGGGTTTAACTGGGACTGCAGGACTGGGTTACAAATTGAATTCTAAATTAATAGCCGAAATTAAAGAGGGGGAGGATATGGATGCCTTTTTAAATTCTTTTGAAAAAGTTTGTATTCAGGCTGGGAGTCCTGGAGCTTCCAGCTATCCCCGCTACTTACTGGGAAAGCTCGGGATGCATTGGGTCAAATGGACAATGAGGACAGTGATGATTACAGCAAACTTAAAGCTGCACTGTTAAAAAAAGTTTGAATTAACTGCTGAATCATACAGAGCTAAATTCCATAAGCTCAGAAGAAGCCCTGATATGAGCTACGAGGAGCTAGCCATGAAACAATGTCAGTTTTTAAAACGTTGGTGGGAAGGAATTGAAGTAAACTCTGTTGATAAAATTGAAAATGTGATTTTATTAGAACAGTTTTATTGGGCATGCCCAGCAGAGCTAAAAGCTGGCTGGAAGACCGAGATCCCAAAACAGTGCAAGAGGCTGCGGAACTCTCGGACTGCTATGCAAAGAGCAGACCTGCTCTGAGAGAGAATGGGGTGGGCGTGGCAGCGCAGAAAGGGAAGAGTGTGCCTTCAGGGCAGCTAAAACCCCTCCCTGCCTCCACCGAAACCAGTTAGCCCCAGGTTTCAGAGAAAAGATTTCTCTGAGAGAAGAACTGAATGTTGGTTGAGTAAAGAAACTGGGCATATTGCCAGACAGTGTCCCAAAAAGGCGAGCAATAATACACAATCGGGTGCTAGAAAGGAAGTAGGTTGTTTGTGTGTCCCTGGAAGCATGCCAGTGAACATGAGGGAACACATGCACCTAGTCATAGTGAATGGTGAACAGACGCAGGGGTTAAGGGACACAGGGGCATCCCTGACCTTGGTAAAGGGGCATCTGGTACAGCCTGGTCAGCTTGTACCCAATAAATATGTCACCGTGCAGGACTTTGCCGGTGGGGAGAAAACATTGCCCCTCGCTAGTGTTCTCTTAAACTTGGGTGAAGCAGGGGGAACTAAGCAACAGGTGGCTGTAGCCAAAACATTAGCAGTGGATGTAATCCTGGGAAACAATCTCAAACAAGGGATGGTATGTGCAGTTACCCATAGCCAAGTGGCAAGCGAAAATTGTAGTTCCCTGAAACCCACAGAAGCCATTGTGGAAAGCACTGAGAGGCTGGTTCCCCAGCCGGTGTCTCCTGATATGGAGATTAATGAAGAGGAGGTAAAAATTTCCCCAGTAGCAAGTAACCACACAGCTACAGAGGGTTACTCCTAAGGCGGAGGGGTGACCCCTTGTTAGAGGGTTGGGATTGACAGTGATCCTGAGTGCCCTGACGCTAGTGCTAGGGACCCTAGTTTAGCAACGGAAGGGGACCTGTCCCATGGCTTGGGAATGTGTGAGGGGTTTGCAGCTGCTCAGAGAAGTGACCCTAGTTTAGAGAAGCTGAGGGCTTGGGCAGACTCTGACAGAGAACAAGGAGGTGATGGCAGACATAAGGTTTATTGGGAAAATGGACTTATGTATATATTCAGGCAGTACAGACAGAAGGAGGGATGCTAGGCAGGCAGCTTGTCATTCCCCAGGGGTATCGTAAGCAGTTACTCAAGATTGCACATGATATTCCCTTGTCTGGTCATCTGGGAATTGCGTGCACTATGCAGCGGTTGGCCCAGAATTTCTATTGGCCTAACTTCACCCAGCAGGTGAAGGAGTATTGCAGGTCTTGTCACCGGTGCCAAGAAATAAGGAAGGTGGGCAAGAAAACCCAACCTACCCTGATTCCATGCCTATAGTGGAGGAGCCATTCCAGAGGGTGGGAATGGATATTGAGGAGCCTTTAAATACCCCCCAGCTCCTCAGGAAGAGATTCATCTTGACTGTGGTGGATTATGCCACCGGTACCCAGAGGCAGTCGCCCTATCCTCACTGAGGACGACAAAGCGCAGATGCCTTACTTGGGATTTTCTCCTGTGTTGGGTTTCGCAGGAGGTTATCACCGATTGAGGGGGTTTCTTCATGTCGGACCTGATGAAATGTTTATGGGAGAAGTGTGGGGCGGTGCAGAGATGCACGGCACCATATCACCCGCAAGCCAATGGGCTTGTGGAAAGATTCAATGGTACCCTAAAGTCAATGCTCAGGGTGTTTGCTGAACAGCATGGGAGGGACTGGGAGAAATACCTTCCCCACCTGTTGTTTGCATACAGGGAGGTGCCCCAGGAGTTGACAGGATTTTCCCCCTTCGAACTCTTATATAGACGCCAGGTACGTGGGCCCCTAGACTTGATCCAGGAGGACTGGGAAGGCAAGCACGCCACCCAGGGAACTCCCATTGTGGATTACGTCCTTAGGTTTAGGGAAAGGCTGAAGGATCTGATGGGGAAGCCCAGAGAAACCTGGCAGCTGCCCAACAGAAACAAAAAGTGTGTGGTATGACCCATGAGCCAGGATCGCTCGTATATGGTGGATCAGGAAGTCATGGTTCTTATTCCGGTCCGGAAAGACAAGCTGCAAGCTGAGTGGGCAGGACCGTACAAAGTGGTTAGGAAGGTAAATAATGTGAACTACATTGTGGAGTTACCTGACAGAAGACAAACAGAAAGGATGTACCATGTCAACATGGTGAAGCCATATGCAGAAAGGGCTGACATGGTGTTTGCAGTGTGTAGTCATGGGGAGGGGACAGAAGAAGGAGACTCCCTTCTGGAGTTGCTGGAAGAAAGTAAGTGGTAGTCCTCTGTGGAGGCAGTAAAATCATCTCCCCAGTTGGCCCCAGACCAGATCCAGAAATTAAGGGAGGTTTTAGCAGACTTTGCCCCATTGTTTAGCACCAAGCCTGGACTAACCCCTTTAGCGATATATGATGTGGAGACAGGGACACAGACGCCCATACGGCAGACAGCATATCGGGTGTCAGAGGCTGTCCAAAAGGACAGTAGGAGGGAAGTGGAGGAGATGCTGGATTTAGGGGTAATCCAGAGATCCCACAGCCCCTGGACCTCACCCGTAGTCCTTGTGCCTAAGCCAGATGGCTCTACTCATTTCTGTGTGGACTATCGTGGACTGAATGCAGTCACGAAGTCAGACACCCACATCGATGTCCCGGACAGATGAACTCCTGGACAAGCTGGGAGGGGTGACCTACCCTACGACCATTGACCTTACAAAGGGGTATCGGCAGGTAGAGTTGACAGACAGAGCTAGGGAGAGGTCACCCTTCATCATTCCGATAGGCTTATTTGAGTTTAAAGTAATGCCTTTCAGAATGAAGAATGCCCCGGTCACTTTCCAAAGGTTGGTGAGCCAGGTGTTTAATGGTGCTGAGGAGTATGTTGTGGCATACCTGGATGACACTGCCATCTATAGTACCAGCTGGAAGGAACACCTATCCCACCTTAGGGAAGTGCTGGGCAGGATACAGAGGGCTGGGCTCACTGTCAGAACCAAGAAGTGCCAGGTGGCCATGAGGAAGTGGCATACTCGGCATGTGGTAGGCTGGGACAGCCGTCCTCACAAATAAAGATAGAGGTAATCCAGGCGTGGCCCAGACCAGAAACACAGAAGCAGGTCAGGGTTTTCTAGGGACAGCAGGGTACTACAGAAAATTTGTACCCAATTACAGTGCCCTGGCTGCTCCCTCTCTGACCTGAACAGAAAAGGATGCCCAAGAAAATTACCTGGGCCCAGCGTCGAAGAAGCCTTTTCAAACTAAAGGAGGCACTGTGCAGTGCTCCTGTTTTGACAAGTCCTGACTATAGCAAAAACCTTTATAGTTCAGACTGACGCCTCAGACGTGGGTATTGGGACAGTACTGAGTCAGACATCTTGCCAAGGGAAAGATCACCCAATAGTGTACCTGAGTAGGAAGTTACTTCCCAGGGAGCAAGCATACTCCATGGTAGAAAAGGAGTGTCTTGCCATAGTGTGGGCCCTAAAGAAATTAGACCCATACTTCTATGGGCAGCATTTTGTGGTGCAGACTGACCACAACCCCCTGGTTCAGCTGATGCAGATGGGAAAGAACAACGGTAGATTGCTAAGATGGAATCTTGCTTTGCAAGGGTATGATATGACAATCTTACATAGGGCTGGAGCCAAAAACCAGAACTCAGATGGGCTGTCTAAGGTCTATTAGGAGTGAACTGATTTGGGAATCCCATCCCATGTAGGGGATAGAGCCCCCAAATTCAGTCTAGGTGGGGAGGAATTGTGACACTTGGACAGCTGGTTCTGATCACTGTATCATTTTTTGTAATATAAAAATGAGTTATGGACTGTCTCTCTTGAGAAATGCTGAAACAACACGTGAGTATCACACACACACACACACACACACACACACACACTTACACACAGGTTTTGGGTAAAGGTGTTACCTGAAGTCTCAACTAATTACAGACTTTAACTAAGTTAATTATAGCTGTAGTTGCTAAGAGGGAAAATCATAAACTTTGATAATGCTTGGAGGAAGAAGAGCAGGGTATGACATTTTAGTGCGAAGTCATAAAAGATGCTTTGAAATCCTGGAAAGGGGAAACTGATCATAGATCAAAGAGAGTCATTTAAAGATCATGGGTGGGATATTCAAAAGGGTTGCGCCATGCGCAATAGGGTTGCGCCTGCGCAAGTCCAAAAGTGCACCATTCTGCGATATTCAGCAGGAGGCAGTTGCGCCACCAAACATGCTGAGCAACAGCACAATGCAAATGACGGCATGCGTAACATAAGGGGGTGGATCCATGCATAAAGAGTGCAATGCGATATCCAAAGAGTTGCGCAATGCGCAACAGCGGAATAGCCGGAAGTTGTGCCCCAGCGGAAATGAGCCAAAATAAAAAGGCTCAAGGAAGAGGTGCAAGAACGCCACAGGGATGCCAAGTGGGGAAGAGAGAGAGAGAGAGACAGACAGTGACAGGCCAGGGCAGGCAAGGGAAGCAGTGTGGGCCATAGGCTGCAGAGGCTAGCGGGGGTGCCCGGTGCAGTGGAAGTTGCAGTCAGGACAGCGGGGGTAACAGAGCAACATCAGCCGGGGGGCAAGCCAGGGAGATGGACAGTGGCAGCTTCCACATGGAAGCTATAATGAGGGGGGTGAGAATGCAAGGTGCAGGGGGACGTGGCCGTGGATGGGCCCGTCGGCGGTACGCCCCCAACAGGCAGTACCATGCCCGCATCAGCTTTGAGTTGTACACAGATGTAGAGATTGTGGGCCGGTACCGCCTGAACAGGGCAATACTGAGGCGGCTCTGTGAGCTGTGCAGTGATGTGATGCAAGCACCCTCACGATGGAGTCATGCTCTGTCAGTGGAGACCAAGGTGACAGCCTGCATGTGCCTGCTCGCCACGGGCACCTTCCAGAGGCCAACAGGGGACACCACAGGCATCACACAGTCGGCCACGTCACGCATCCTCACCCAATTCCTCAGCGCACTGCTGCCACATGCTGCGGAGCACATCCATTTCCCCAGCACCGCGGCAGAGCGTACAGCAAACATGCAGGCGTTCCACAGGGTAGCACGTATGCCTGGCGTGCTAGGGGCCATAGACTGCACCCATGTGGCCATTCAAGACGCCACCCGGCCTCCGATGGCCGTGACAGGAATAGAAAGGCTTCCCAGTGTCAACTGCCAGGTGTGTGTGATGCCACTGGGCATATAATCAATGTCTGTGCACACACCCTGGCGGAGCACATGATGCCTTTATATGGCATCAGTCTGCACTGTGCCATCGATTCGAGAGTGGGGACATCCCCACAAGCCATCTAGTGGGTGAGTGCGCATGTAGGAAATGCAAACTCGGGCAAGGGTGGAATGCCACAGGTGCCATGTAGTGGCACAGAGGGATATGGGCAATATGGACCTGAACATGAGACTGATCTCCACTATCTCCACACAGGTGACAGCGGATACCCACTCCGTCCCTGGCTGCTCACACCGCATCGGGCGCCCATGACCCCATCGCAGCAACGCTATAATGAGGCACATGCCGCCACACGCAACATCATTGAGCGGGTGTTTGGGATGCTCAAGGCACGCTTCCGATGCCTAGACACCTCCGGCGGTGCCCTACAGTACAGCCCCTCAAAGGCTTGTGGGATATTCCTGGCCTGTTGTATCCTGCACAACATGGCCAATGACTGTGGGATAGCCGTACAGGTTGAAGAGGGGGACAGCGATGGGGACGCCAGCAGCGCCGGTGTTGATGGTGATGAGCAGCCCCCCCTTGGACGGCAGGACCCCAGACTGATCCGGCAGGCCCAGCTGCACCGGGACACCATCACGGAGGAGCATTATGCACAACACAGGTAAGTCAAGGGGCCATGTGCAAACAACACTGTCCTGGCGCAACCACAGGCACACAGAGTAACACACCAGGGGTGCATGACGGCAAAGGGGTGGAAGGACCAGGCACACAAACACACCATCAGAGAGGGCAAACAGTCATATGGACACACACACACACACAAACACACCAGGCACAAAGCATACATGGGCAGGTGCACAGCAGAGCAGGAACAGACATGGCAAACACACAGATCCACAGACCACACCCACCACCTGTACTGTCCAAGCATGTGTGTCAGATGCTGGACACCCTTGCACCTTGGTGTACAGTACAATGCAGGCATCATCATGCACATGCACCTGTGGACAGCAGTCAGGATGGTGTGCAGGTGGTCCGTATGTCGGCGTGATGGGCAGGGCACCCATCAGTGCACTGCCCATGACGCACAGTGCACACAGGGCAGCAGCAGACAGGGCCCGCACTGGGAGACAGGTCAGTCATGTTGCACCATTCCACAGCCACCGCGGATGCGTGGGCGGCCCCGCCGTGACCCAACAGCACTGGCAGGCTGAGCAGGGGCCACATGGGGTGGCACCGATGGACCACCAGGGGTCCCACTGCGCGATCATGACCTTGTCCACAGTGGGGTCTGTAGGATGCCAAACATACCTGCACCAGGGGTGCTTGGGATGCCCACAGCAGAACCCGGCGTCGACAGGCCTGGTGTCACACGACGCCGGGAATGGGGAGTGGAGAGCGTACTGTGTGGGGTACCCGGTACAGGAGCACCTGCATGTGTGCCCAATGCAGCCATGACAGCGACCAATGCCTGGGTCTGCCTGTCAATGGCGGCGGTCACATCCATCCGCATATGGACCATCTCTGCAAGGTCCAGAGCACAGTCCCTGCTGTGCCGCTCCACAGCCGCACACAGTGCCTCCACAGACGTTGCAACCCGCCTTTGTTGCTGTACTGATTCCGCAGCAAGCGGTGTGCTGCGTCAAATGGGTACTCTGTCACAACAGCATCCTGTCCCCCAGGGTGTGGAAGGTCCTGATGCTCAACACCCCTTGAGGGTGGGCGCTGTTTGCCAGGACCAGGAATGGGCATATCAAAGGGCGGCGGGCATGTGCCACCACTGGACACTGTACCCCCAGACCTGGTGGGTGACTGCTGCTGCTGCCCCTACAACCGCTGTGCCCCAGGGACCACTTGTTCCACCGCTGTGGCCGCAACAGTGCCAGACACCTGCACAGCCACCGGTGCTGCCCCACCAGTGCTGACAGGCACAGCTTGGGACTGTGCCGACATGCTGGCACACAAGTTGGAACCAGCAAGGCCCAGGGGCACGTGCTGGTCTGCTGTGTCCGTCATGGAACACACATGTCACTGCCCATTGCAGTCCTTGCATCATCAATGGTGCAGGTACGTGCTACAGCCACAGTCACAGTGTGCTGGCATGCTTGCATGCCAGACTGCTGAGACACAGGCTGTGCACCCCCCACACCCGACTCACCGACACCAGAGTTGGCAGCCCAGCACGCATGCTGGTGCAGTGCATGCTGGCTGGTGAAAGAGGTGGATGGATCCTCCTCCATGTCCAGCAGGTCATCCTCACTGCCTGGACCCACCACCACTGTCCCCTTAAGACGAACAGGATCTGTAACAGAAAGAGAGGACATGTGAGTGCATGTGAACAACCTCCCCCCCCACAACACCACCACCACCATGTCATACCATGCAGGGATGGGCTTCCACCTGTCTGGAATCCACCTCCTGGTACACCCTCAATAGCACTGTGCTGCATTGATGCAGCCAGTCGGTCCTCAGCCGGGGTCAGCTCCACCACCGCTGGCTGGCCCCGCCAGTGCCAGCACGTGCCGCCCTGAGGGCTGCCACCTTCTCCTTCACCCTCCTGCGGTCTGTCCCAATCTTCTTTTGCATTCCTGCATGGAGCGCTGGTAGCTTCATTGCAGGTTCACTGCCGGGCTACCCCTCCCATGCAGCCTCGCGCAGACCTGAGGGTGCCCGCCATCCACTCAGTAGTGACTCCTCCTCCAGGTAGGCCTGGAAGAGGGCCTCAGTCTCTGCCGTGGTGAAGTTGGGCCTCCTCCTCCTTCGCCCACCATCCTCACCCTCACCTTGGCTGTGCTCGGTCATGGTGATCTGTATGGGTGGAAGTGGACACCTGTCACTGTGCAGTCTACAGCGTTATCCCATGCCCATTGTCCAGAACATCCCACAGCATGCAACCCACCTCTCACCTGCAGTAACCGAATCTGGCCGGCGCAGCTCAATGTCGCACATTTATAGCGCAATGCATGCAAATTAGAGTGGAGCAACTGTAATGAGATGCAATCAGCGCCACTGTGCCTTTGAATGGCTGATCAGATGATTTGCATGTGTCGGCTGAATATCGGCACATTGCGCTTTTATATCTGGTTGAGCGGCTGAGCCAATGGCGCAGATCTGTGACTGTGTGGTACACTGCATTGCGCATGCCCAGGTAGCTTACGCAGGCGTCTGCTGCGCTGATGACGTGCTGTGCGCGATCGGCAATTCAGGCCATGGCCACCATTGTGCCAGTGGTTCTACAGCACTGGGCACTATATGGCGCTGTGGCACTACTACGCAATAGTCCACTGTGGCACTGGCACGCAGGTGGTCGGTCGCGCAGGATGCGTAGACGTCAGATGGCACTGTGTGTGGCCTTGCGTCATAGACCCCTGACCTGGTGTCCAACCTTTGCCCCCTGGCGCTGTTCGGCTGCCATGTATGCGGCCCTGTTCGCTGTCTGGTGACAGCGTTATGTGAACTTCAGCGGCGCTGTACAACAGCGCGATTGGACCTATGGTGGTCTATTGTGCAACATTTCCACGTGGGGTTGCCACGCTGCGGGGCGCCATATTGCCTGCTGTAACACTCCAACCATGGCACGCAGGAGGGCGCCCCAATGGAGCCCAGTGGAGGTGGCCAACCTGGTGACCCTGGTAGAGCCCCACTATGGGGCACTGTATGGGGAGGAGCCCCTCACCATGGCTCGAACCCAGGTCTGGCTGCAGGTGGCCAATGACCTGGTGGGGGTCACAGGGTGGCACGGTCTGCTGAGTAGTGCCAGCACAGGTACAGTGACCTCCACAGGAGGGAGCCGGATTTGCTAGACAGACTACGGTCATGTGCCAGGAGGGGCATTGTGGGTGTACCATCTATGCACCTGTATTCTCCGTAGGGGTGTGAGTGTGTTTTGGTGGCTGTGCATGGGTGATGGTTCTGCCATGGTTGGCTGTGTCAGTGTGTGCAGGTGTGAGATGCATGGGTCTGGCTGTGTGGGCAGGCACACTCACTGGGGCAGGGGGCAGTCTGCTTTGGAGTCACACTGATGTTTTTCTCAACATTTGTCTCCACAGGCCGGGCAGAGAGGATGCAGGCACGGATGAGGAGGGCATGCAGGGCCCCGGTGGCGGACAGTGGTGCTGCGAGGGGTGGGCCACAGCAGCAGCAGCCACAGCTGCTTGCGGATGTGAGTATCATTACATCATGGATGCTATTGCATTCTGGAGGGGGTGGGCATGACCACCAGCCATGGACAACACAACCATGCACGCACAGGCGCATATTCATCACTGTCCAGTGTCACTGCACGCCTGTGTGTGCGCACTGGTGGTCCATGCATGCACTGGGCACATGGCTGTGGAACTGGCATCCCACCACATTGCCACATCACTTGACAGCCTTGTTTGTGCTGTGATGGACATGGGCAGTGTGTGTGTGCAGTGGTGCACATAGCTGGTGCCGCCTGGTTGGGCTTGTCATGTGCATGGTCACTGTGGGTGGGTGCATACCATCACAGGTGCGGGACATTGGGCTATATGCCTTGCAGGTTGGGTGGTGTTCAGGGTTGTGGTCAGTCACAGCCATTGACTGTGTTCCCTTTTCCTAGGCCTCATCGTGCTCCACAGGATTGAGCGGGCACTGCACCAGCTGACCCGGGTGTCCCTGGAGAACCGGAACATCCTTCAAGATATCCAGCGCCATGGGCTACGGAGGAGGCACAGCCAAGTGAGACGGCACCAGGCAGCGGAGGACCAGCCTGCTAGGCCTTAGGACGGCTTCCCCTTCCCACTTCACCCATCCCTCCCACCCTGCCTTCCCTCTCAAGTTGTTCATCCTTACCCCTGCTCCACCTTCTACTTTGTACCCTACCCCTTGTAAATAGTTTTGTTGTTGTTCTTGTTGTACTTTCCATTTTTTATATATATATATATTTTGATATGAATACTGTGGTGGTCTCTGATTTGCAGCTGGCTATGGTTGCTCAGTTGCAGTGGTGTGCATGCCATCTGGGGTGGTATGGTCCTGGGTATATGTGTATGTGTGTATGTGTGTGTGTGTGTGTGTGTGTGTGTGTGTGTGCATGGGGAGGTGTCTCCAGTGTGGCAGTGACTTTCTGTTGGTCTTGCCATCTGCTGCCTCCCACTGCTGGGTGCACAGGGTGGGTCTGGCTTGTATGGTTCTCTGTTACACGAGGTTGATGTGTGCCTGGGAGGATTCATGGTGTTTCCTGCAGTGCCAGTCACTGCACATGGGTGGTGTCTTGGGGTCACGGTGCAGGGTGTGCTGTGCATACGGGGGGCTGATGTGCACTGTGGTTGTCAACCCCCTGTGTGTGGCAGTCTCAGCCTGCCAGTGGTTGTGCTGGGGCGTCATGGCCCTGCTGTGCTTTGTTGGCTTGTCCCCATGGGCCAGTGGATCATCCGTCCCACCCCCAGTGATGCTGTGCTTGGGGTGTGCAGGTGATTTGTTGGTTCTGCAGTGTGTTCCTGTGCCCATGTGTGGCATGGCTGGCGGTGGGCCCCAGCCTGCCTCCCTGGTTGTGCAGTTCCATTGCTCTGCTGGGGGTGAGGGGGGCTCTGCTTGCGCCATGGCACCTCTGGACTGCTCAGCTGGGCTAGCCTTGTTGCGCTATGGCGCTACCTTTCTGCTCAGCTTCCTCTTCCTGGTTGCGCTATGGCGCAGTTTGTGCGATATTCAGATGTTGGCTGCTTCGCAATTTGTTTTGCTCCATGTTTGAATATCAGGCCTTTGACGATATGCGCAATTAATTGCGCTTGCTCCTGCTGTTACGCACATTTTGGGAGCAGTTTGAATATCTGGGCCCATGAGTTATGCTGAGGATGCAGAATTTAATACTTGGAAAAGACATCCTGTTTTTACATAGATATATTTTTTATATATATATTCTGACAGGGAGGAGCTAGGTGACCTCATGCAAAGAGGAGAGCATAGCCAGCTGTTAGACAATATTCTGTTTTACTTCAGAGACACTACTATCTAGACTCTGACAAAGAAACATCTGTGAGCACTTTAAGCAGGTATTTAGAGAGAGAGATAAATCTAAGTACTGTAGTAGGAATTGCACTGTTAAAACCTGTTTTGTTTAAGAGATTTGTATGTCTTGTGATATAATAGTTCTGTATTTTATGTTTTACATATTTTGTTTCTATTTTAGTAAAACTCTATTTTTAGAGCCTACTTGGCCTGTCTTTGATTTCTTTCCTTTTGCAAGTGGAGTATATATGGTAAAAGCAGACACTGTACATAAGCTTAAATGGTGATACCAAACTGGAAAAAAGATAAGCGTTTTTAAATCTGAGGTCCTTTATTATAGTTTTTAAGGGTTCATTTCTGTACACGTGGTTAGGTGCCCATAGACAAAGATATCTGGCCCCCCCCAAAGACAGAATTATCTGAGTCTGTGCATTGGGTACGCTAGCAAGAGGTTCACAGTTTGAATCCCTCCAAGACTTGAGGCCAAAGGTTGATTTGAACCCACAAAACAGACCAGGAGGGTTACCCTGTTTCTGTAAACTGTTCACAAGACTGCGCTTGGAGGTTGGCACTTTGGGAGTAGAGGGCCGACCTGCTGAGTGGGTTTGCGACAATGGGTAGGGTGCCACAGTGCTCAATCCATGAGTCCATACTCTTCAATATGTTCATCTGTGATTGACATACTGTAAAAAGAGGGTAAACAGGTAAAGGACATAGAGGGCAGATCCTATAGTGACATGATAGAGACGTTCAAGTTCCTGAAAGAAAGAAATAAGGTAAACTGTGAGGAGCTATTCAGAAGGAATAGAGCGTTATAACTATGGGGCATGAATGGAACCTGGTAAGGGGATTCTGAAGGGATGTAAAAAAAATGTACTTTACAGAGAGTGGTTGAGCCATTGAACAGCCTACCAGCTGAGATGGTTGGCACAAAAATTATTAATGCATTCAAGCACAGCTGGGACAGAGTCGGGGGTTTAACAGTTACTCAGGAGGGTAGCAGGGAGCAAGTGGGGGGAGGTGAGAGTAAAAACCCTTCAAGACAATCAGTAGGGTAGGGTAAAACAAGGCAGACTGGATGGTCCAATGGTCCTTTTCTGCCAACAATGTCTATGTTTATCCATACAAATGGAAGAGAGAATGAAGTAAGTGCTGGGATTTGCACCCAGGCTGCCCAGATTGTCATTCCGGTTGTGCTACCAGCTATACTACCAAGGCAACTAGAAGTCTGAGACTCCCAGAGGCACCTTACTCTTTCTCTAAACACACAACCTGGTGCTGCATACACAATTACATTTTCATTCACGAGGGTGTGGTGTGCACATACATTGAACCCAAACAAACAGAAGAGAAAGAAATAAGTGCCTTAGCAGGGATTTGAGCCCAGGCTGCCGGAATACCATTCTGGCTGCATTACCAGCTGTGCCACCAAGGCAACTGGAAATCTCAGACTCCCAGAGGCACCTTACGCTTTCTCTAATGTGTAACCAGGTGCTGCACAGACAATTACATTTTCATTCACAAGGGTGCAGTGTGCACATCCTGTATATGGAACCCAAGCAAATAAAAGTGAGAAAGAAGTAAGTGCCTTAGCTAGGATTTGAACCCAGGTTGCAACTGGAATGGTTTTCTGGGCTTGTTTGGGTTCCATATATGTGTGCATTGGACCCTCATGAATGAAAATGTAATTATCTGTGCAGCACCAGGTTATGCATTAAAGAAAGGGTGAGGCGCTTCTAGGAGTCCCTGGTTTCCTGTATCCTTGGTGGTGCAGCTGGTATCATAATCAGAATGGTATTCTGGGCAGCCTGGGTTCAAATCCCAGCTAAGGCACTTCTTTCTCTCTTCTGTTTGTTTGGATCCCATATATGTGCACACCACATGCTTGTGAATGAAAATGTAATTATCTATTCAGTACCAGGTTGTGTGCTTAGAGAAAGGGTAAGGTGCCTCTGGGAGTACCAACTTTACAGATGTCTTGGTGGCGCAGCTGGTAGCATAACCAGAATGGTACTGTATGCCAGGCAGCCTGAGTTCAAATCACAGCTAAGGCCCTTATTTCTTTCTTCTGTTTGTCTGGGTTCCGTACATGTCCACACCATACCCTTGTGAATGAAAATGTAATTATCTGTGCAGCACCAGGGTGTGCATTAGAGAAAGGGTTAGGTGCCTCTGAGAGTACCAGGTTTCCAGTTGCCTTGGTGGTGTGGCTGGTAGTGCAACATAAATGGTATTCTGGGTGGCCTGTGTTCAAATCCTAGCTAAGGCACTTATTTATTTCCTTCTCTCTTCTGTTTGTTTGGGTTCCATGTACAGGTATGTGCAAACTGTACCCTTGTGAATGAAAATGTAATTATCTGCACAACACTTGTTTGTGAATTAGACAAAGAGTAAGGTGCCTCTGGGAGTCTCAGGTTTACAGTTCCTTGGTGGTGTAGCTTGTAGCACAACCGGAATGTATTCTGGGCAGCCTGGGTTCAAATCCCAGCTAAGGCACTTATTTCTTTTTCTCTTCTGTTTGGGTTCCATATATGTACACACCACACCCTTGTGAATGAAAGTGCCTATGTTTATGTTAGCAGATAACACAAATTTATGGATGCAGAGGAATGAAAAGCAGCCTGCAGATGCTGGAAAATGATATGAGGTCTAATAGCTCAGATTCAGTGTGACATAATTCAAGATTATACATATCATCAAAATGAAATGTATGTACAGTACTTAAAATAATTGTTGAGCTTCCTTAATATCATCTCCATAGATTACCACTAATGCATCTGAGCCTGAGGCGCTATGACCCAGTGGCAGCCAGAACTTTTTGGGTGGGGGCTGGTAATGCGAGTAGGCATCACATGCACAGCACTGCATGTGCCTGCTGGTATACAATGGTACCAGCCCCCAACCACTCCAGTACCTTTAACCTAGAGTATGCACTTAACTGGAGGGCATAAGATAGCCCTGGTGTTCCGTGTAAGAAGGGCCCCCAAAAAACAGTAATACAGTGCCTTCACAAGCCAAACCAAGTACAAAGGGTGAAGACCATAACAAAGTATTTTAAGTCATGTTCTTATGATGTATTTAAAAAAATGTTTGCATCAATATTTGATGTCTCACAACATTTGTAATTGTGTATGATGTTTTGCATAGGTATTGTGTTTATTGATACTATATGTATTTCATGCTTGCCATGTTTTTGGCCCAGGTTGAGCTTGAAAAAGGACCTTTGCTTCAGTTGCTGCTACCCAGTACTCAAATAAATAACAATACTCACGTAGTCTGGGGCATGATGGGCAGGCATGGTAATATATGGAAATATTTAGGAAGACCGACCATTATGGAAAGTACAGAACTTTCATACAGCATTTTCCAAGAATCAATCTTCTCCATAGATTCCCACTAATGGGTCAGAGTACCAAGATCAGAGAAAGTGCCCTGGACTAGGCAGGCTAGAGTTCAGGGCTCACTTCAGGATAGCAATTCATTCAGAATTGTCCTGCCAAAGGTGGCATGCTGGCTGGTATGGACATCCAGAGCACAGTGTTCCGTAAAGGTATGCACTGTGCCTCAGGCTGCAGCCCTGCAAATGTCTCCAAATGGTACTGAGTACATTTCTGCTAGGGAAATAGCTACCACCCTGGTGGAGTGGGCATGCGCCTTGCCCTCTAGATTTACCTTTGCCATGACATAGCAGTGGGGAAGGCAATTCACAATCTAGACTGAAATGCACTTGACTGTGACAGGCTGCCCCTTTTGATTGGGGTCAAAAGAGACAACAAGCTGCATGTCTGTAGTCCTTAGTCCTGCCCAGGTAACAAACTAAGGACTCTTTCAACATGCCCCTTCTCTCACATTCTGGAAGCTGTCAAAGTAGGCAGAATCATGGCCTGATTCAAGTGAAACTCCAACACACCACTTTAGACAAAAAACTTAGGGTGTGTCTGGAGCATTACCTTGTGTTAAAAAAAAAAAAATCCAGTATATGATGGTTCTGTGACCAAAGCACGGATTTCAGATACTTTGCATGCAGAGGTGTTGGCCACCAGAAATGCTGCTTTCCAAGTCAGATATTTCATGTAAAAGTCGCAATAGGCTCGAAGGGCTTGCTAGTGAGCACATCAAGTACAAGATTAGGTCCCAGGAAGCCACCAGCTTCCTAATGAGATGTCTGGTGTGTAGGATACCCCTGAGAAACCTCTGGAGCAGTGGCAGCTGTGCCAGAGAGAGGGTACCTACAGATTTGTGGTTCGCGATAAAGCACACAAGTGGACATTAACTGTAGAACACTGCAAGCCAGCATCAGAAAGGTCAAATGAGGCTGGAAGATCAGAAGGCTGTGGGTTCTATACCCACACTAGGCACTTGGGTTAAATACCACTACTGACACTGTGGTGCAGCATGAGGGGGTGCTGCACTCCTGAGGTGCCGTCTTTTGAATGAGACATTAAACCGTGGTCCTATCTACCCATTCTGGTATTAGTTCAGGTGCATATTAAAGATTCCATGGCACTTCTTGAACAGAGCAGGGGAATTTCCCCGGTGTCCTGGCCAAATTTCCCCCCATTCACTAAAAATACCACCAACAGCTTAATCTGGTTCAATGTCAGTTGGTATCCATCTGTATCCCCCTTCCCAGGGACGAGGCTGAAAATAGCCAGAATGGTCTAGTCCTCCTTTCCCAGTCAACAAAAACTAAAAAAAAAAAAAACTAAAAAAAAATAAATAAATACTCCAAACCCTTTTCAGGTGGACTTTTGAAAGGGTCCGTGGGGGTTCTGAAACAACAGACTGAAAATCTTTTCTACTTAGCTGTGTATGTTTTCCCGGTAGAAGGTTTACACGCAGCCAAGTGTATTTCAAAGACCCTCTAGACACTTTAAACTTGTTCACCTCTCTCTCTTCAGGAGCTAGGCCTGAAGGTGGAATGAACACAGGTTGAAGTGGACTAGCTGGCCCTGCGTTTGGGTCAGTAAGTCCATCTGGAGTGGCATAATCCAGGGTTTGCTGAGTGACAGTTAATTCAACAAAGGAAACCATATCTGCTGAGGTCAGTAGGGGGGGCACTAGAATCTTCTTGCCACCATGTCCATGCAGCTTGAATGGCACACTCTGAATGAGAGGGATTGAGGAAATGCATGCAAAACAGACTGTGACATGGCAGCCTGACAGAAAATGCCAGGTCCCAGATATCTAGAGCAGACCTCACATGGTTTAGTGTTGAGTGGGGACGCAAAAAGGCCCATGTCTGGGGTGCCTCACTAGTCAAATAGCGATTTCACAATGTCTGGTGCTAGAGACCACTCATGAGGATCTGCTGTTATTCATCTAGTTTGTCTGCCAGTGTTCTGAAATTCATGCAGATAGACTGTTGGGAGCAGGGTCTTCTGTTCCAGGCAGCATTCCCACACTCTCATTGCCTCCCTGCAGAGATAGTAAGAGTGTGCTCCTTCTTGTCTGTTGATACAGTACATGACAGACTTCTTGTCTCTCTGAAGCTGGACTGTCTTTTGGCTCACCAAGTCCACTAGGGTTTTCAGACTGTAAAGAACTGCATGCATCTCCAGCACATTTATGTGGAGATGTGTTTTTGATGAGCCCAAGACCCCCTGCATCTAAAGACCATAGCAGTGAGCTCCCCACCTCAGTAAGGAGGCTCCTGTGGAGAGTCACCTCTGGCTCCAGTGTGGAGAAGGGGAAGCCATGAAGAAGTCTTCCTCAACTGACCATCCCTTCAGAGACCTCATTAGAGGTCTGGTTATGTGAATGGTGTAGTTCTGAGGGTGTGATGCTTGAGACCAATTGGTACTGAGCATATGCTGAGTTTTCTTCATGTGCATCCTTTCTAGGGCCACTGTGAACACCAAAGATGCCATAAGTCCCAGTATGCATTGCATGAAGTTAGCCAATACAGTTTTATGTTCCATAATGAAGTATGCCATCTGCTTACACTTATACTCTGTTATCTAGAAGGAAGGCCCAAGCCCAGGTCATGTCCATAGAAACATAGACTTTGATGGCAGATAAGGACCATATGGCCCACCTAGTCTGCCCATTTCCCTACCTGGAGGATAAGCTGCAGATCCTAGTTAACCAACAGTCTATTTCTTCCTACCCCCCACAAGAATTGCCTTATGTCTGTCCCATGCATTCTTGAATTCTCCCACAGTTTTAGACCCCACAACCTCCTCAGGAAGGCTGTTCCATGCATCTACCACCATCTCTGTGAAAAAATACTTCCTCATATTGCCCCTAAGCCATCCCCGCTCTATCTTCAAATTGTGTCCCATTGTTCTTGAACATCTCTTTTTCTGAAAGATGCCACCCTCTTGGACTTTGTTGATTCCACTGAGGTACTTAAAAGTTTCTATCATGTCCCCCCTCTCCCTCCTTTCCTCAAGGGTATACATATTAAGCTCCTTTAGTCTCTCCACGTATGGCTTCTCTTGCAGGCCCTGCACCATTTTAGCTGCCCTCCTCTGGACTGCCTCCATCCTGTCTATGTCCTTACGGAGATGGGGTCCCCAGAACTGGACGCAGTACTTAAGATGGAGTCTTACCAACTGTCTGCATGGAGGGATAGCAACTTCCTGTTTTCTGCCGGTGATGCCTCTCCCTATACATCCCAGTATCCCACCCAAGCCCTCCCTACTGCCTTCTCACATTGCTTGCCAACCTTAAGGTCATTTGATATGATTACCCTCAGGTCCCTTTCCATTTTCGTTATTACCTCTCCCCCATTGTGTACTCTTCCCCTGGGTTTTTGTTTCCCAGGTGCATTATTTTGCACTCCTTTGCATTGAATCCAAGCTGCCATACTTCTGATCATTCCTCCAGCCTTGCCAAGTCCCTTCTCATCCTTTTCATACCTCCTTGTGTCAATCCTGTTGCAGATTTTTGTGTCATCTGCAAAGAGGTATACTTTTCCTTCCAGTCCCTCTGCAATGTCACTTATAAAGACATTAAAAAGGACTGGACCCAGTACTGAACCCTGCGGTACCCCACTAGTAACCCCCCTTTCTTCAGAGTGGACTCCGTTTACTATTACCTTCTGTGTCCTGTTGTATAGCCAATGTTTTACCCAGGCTACCACCCTGGGACCCACTCCCAGGCTGGCTGATTTGTTTATTAATCTTTTGTGTGGGATTGTGTCAAATGCCTTGCTAAAGTCTAGGTAGGCCATGTCCACAGCCCCTCCCTGATCTACTACTTTGGTCACCCAGTCAAAGAAATCGATGTAGATTCATCTGACATGACCTTCCTGCTGTGAACCCATGCTGCCCTGGGTCCTGTGCCCCACTGACCCCTAGGTACTCAACAATTCTTTCCTTCAGAAGTGATTCCATCAGTTTCCCTAACACAGAGGTAAAACTGACAGGTCTATAGTTTCCTGCCTCTGTACTGCTCCCACTTTTGTGAAGGAGAATCACATGCACCCTCCTCCAGTCCTCAGGTACCACACCATCCTCCCATGATTTGTTAAAAAGGTTAGTTAGTAGTGTCACTAGTTCTCCCCTTAGTTCTTTTAGAATTCTGAGGTGAATCCCGTCAGGCCCCATTGCATTGTCCACTTTCAGTTTTAGGAGTTCTTTCAGAACCCTTTCTTCTGTAAAAGGACTGGGATTGACCCCCATCCACAGTGCTTCTGTTAATTGGATTAGGTACCTCCCCCCCTCCACTTTTGTGAATACTGAGCAGAAGTATTCATTCAGTATCCCTGCTTTTCACTGTCCCTCTCTGTCCACCCACCGTCCATTCTATTCAGCCTCACTATCCTTCCCTTTGTCTATCTACGCTCCCTAATGTACCTATAAAAGGTTTTATCCCCTTTCTTAGCAGAGTTGGCTATCTTTTCCTCAGTTTTGGCCTTTGCTATTCTGACTGCCTTCCCTGCTTCCTTCTATCTTAACTGGTACAGTTCTCTGTCCTTCTCCCCTCCTGTGTTTCCTTATACTTTGTAAATGCTATCTTTTTCTCCCTAACCTTCCCCGCCACATCGTTTGAGAACCATAGTGGTATTTTCTTTCATTTTAATTTGTTTATTTGCTTCAAACAAAGGTTTGTTGCCTCTGTGATGGCAGTTTTGATGTTTCCCCATTGTTGCTCCACCCCTCCTTCTTGCCTGTTTGCTAGTGATTTTCTAAGGCACTCTCCCATCTTGCCAAAGTCAGTCCTCCTGAAGTCCAGTACCCTCACTTTTGTATGGCTTGATTCTGCAGCTAAGTTTATCATGAACCACACTTTTTGGTGGTCACTTGTTCCCAGATGGCTACCCATTTCTAGATCTGAGATCCTCTCACTGTCCCCATTTGAGAGTATGAGGTCTAAGATTGCTCTCTCCCAAGTGGGTTCCAGCACTAACTGTCTAAGGCATGCCCCGGCAGGGCATCGAGAACTGCCCTGCTCTTGGATGTGGCTGCAGCAAAGGTGCTCCAGTTAACATCTGGCATATTCAGGTCACCCCATCAACAGTATCTCCCCTTTCTCTGCCATCCTAAGGATGCCTTCTATCATGTCCTTGTCCATTCCCTCCCCCTGAGATGGGGGTCTGTATAAAACCCTGTGCGGATTACGGTGCCATTTCCAGTTTCTAAGGTGACCCACAGTGCCTCCTCTCCTCCCTGTTTACTCTTCTGTTCCGTTGCTTTTATCCCTTCCCTTACATAGAGAGCTACTCCTCCCCCTCTTCTACCTTCCCTGTTTCTCCTGTAGGTTGTGTGCCCTGGTATGTTAACACCCCAGTCATGGTTCTCTGTGTACCATGTTTCTGTGACTGCCACGATAGCAAGGCATCCCTCTTCCATCAAGGCCACAAGTTCAGGGAGCTTGTTGCCCAGACTATGGGCATTGGTACTCATTACCCTCCATTTCTTGATGGCCTTACCCCTTTTTTCCCCATCCCTGTCCTTATTGCCATTGTCATTTTCTCCATTTATCCCTGCCCTTCTCCCTATCGACATCTCTATCTTGGTGTTTACCTTACTTACTACCCTGATTTTTTTGGGGGGGGCTTAGGATTTCCCTGCTCCTTTCCAGTGCCTCCCCCCTTGGCTAGTTTAAATGCTTGCAAATGAAGCATTTAAACCTATCATCTAGGATCCTGGTTCCCCTCCTGGACCGATGCAGACCATCGTGCCAGTATAGGCCTGCATCACTCCAGGTGGACCCCCAGTCCCCAATGAAGCCAAATCCCTGAGCTCTGCACCAGTTATTCAACCACTGATTGAATTCCATGGTGTGGAGCAACCTAACCTCATCCATGCCATAGACAGGAAGCACCTCCAAGAAGGTTACCATGCATGCTACTTGTCTAAGGCCCCTTCCCCAACTCCACAAACTCTTCCTGCACTGCTCTGATCCCTTTCCCAGCCAGGTCATTTGTCCCTAGGTGGACAATGACATCCAGCTCCCTCCCTGTGCAGCTGCTCCTGCGATCCTGAAGATTCGCTCCCTGTCCCTCCAAGCCATGGTGCCAGGCAGGCACCTTACCTCCCTCTCCCCTTCCTCCCCCAGTTCTACCCTCCTAACAATGGAGTCCCCCACCAGGAGTTGTTTCCTTTCCCTGTGGAGTCCCATGCCAGCCTCCTGTGGGTCTCCTCTGTGGAGGTTCCCAGCACCCTCCTTGGTCTCCACTGTGGGTGCCTCCAGAGGAACCACAGGTCTTTCGGCAGTACTTGACCTGTCGGGATGTACAGATATTAGTGAGGGTCCACAGCATCTAGTTCAGGCCTATAATACAGCCGTGGGGGACACCCTGTATTCCATCGCTCCTGTCCATGTTCACCCCCCTCACTCTCCGCCCCGATCCCCTTGGTTTGACGGGGCCTTGAGGGAGTTGAGACATGTGGGGTGAAGGCCAGAACGCTGCTGGCGGAGATCCGCCTTTGATGCTGACCGCCTTAGACTGATGGAAGATTATGAAGTCTATCAATCAGCAATCTCCCATAAGAAGGCTGAGTTCTTGTCCATGGAGATTGCTGTGGCTCAGAATCGACCGGCTCTGCTTTTCTGAACCATAGACAGACTGTGCAATCCAGCCTGTCTTCAGGTTCAGAAAGCTTTTTCACAAGAGACGTGTGATGAGTTTGCTCAATTCTTTGCCAACAGGGTGGCTGACATCAGGGCTGATATTTACTCAGCACATTCTATGGGGATTGGCAGCAGTCGGTGTACGGTCACTACACCTCGGCCCTCCTGAGGTCACTTTGACCTGCCGGCAATCAATGATGTCGTGCGGATTGCCCAAAGTATGTGGCCTACTTCCTGTAGTCTTGACCCGGGCCCTACACATCTCATTTTGGGGTGTGTAGATGTCATCGGCCCTGTCTTGGCAGAAATAGTCTGGGGCTCCTTAGATTTAGGTGAGTTTCCGAACTCCCTAAAGGAGGCAATGGTTACACCGCTCCTTAAAAAAGCTTCTTTGGACCCAGACTGTTCTGCCAACTACAGGCCAATCTCTAACCTTCCCTTTATTGGGAAGTTGATAGAGAAAGTAGTTGCCCTTCAGTTGGACAGCCATTTGACCATCCACAACATCTATGATTCCCACCAGTCTGGTTTTCGGTCGCGGCATAGTACGGAGACCGCTCTGGTTCAGGTGCTCAGTGATCTCCTGATTGCTAGAGATCAGAAGTTTCATTCAGTCTTGGTCCTTCTCGATCTCTCATCAGCCTTTGACACCGTGGATCATGGGGGGCTGCTTGAGAGCCTGAGAGATAGCTGTTGCCTATCAGGTATAGTTCTTAGCTGGTTTAAATTTTTCCTCACTGGCAGAACCCAGAGAGTGGTGTCAGGGATTTATTCCTCGGCCTCATTCTGTCTGCCATGTGGGGTTCCTCAGGACTCTGTGCTGTCCCCTATGTTGTTCCCAGTGTATTTGCTGCCATTGGGAGACACTGTAAGATGGTATGGGCTGCAGTTTCAGCATTATGCAGAAGATACCCAGCTCTACCTGTCGTTTGCCCCCGACCAGGATAGTACAGTCTCTGTCTTTAATAGCTGCCTCATGGAGCTCCAGGACTGGATGAAGGCTAGCTGGCTAAAGTTGAACCCTGGAAAGACTAAGGTGTTGGTGGTGGAGCCAGGTCATGGTATAGAGAGGACGGGAGGGTGGTCTGCCTCCGGGCTCTGGCTCGCAGGTAGCCAGCTCCTGTCCTTTGTTCAGGTGCGTAATCTGGGTGTGATATTTGATGAAGTGTTGACACTTCGTTCACAGGTGTCAGCCATAGTCAAATCCTCTTTTTACCATCTGAGGAATATTACCTGGATTAAGCACCTTGTTCCATCCTGTGAACTTCCAACGTTGATCCACGCTTTTGTGACCTCTCGCCTTGACTACTGTAACTCCCTATACCTAGGGTTTCCAGGGGTTGATATCCGCAGCTTGCAGCTGGTGCAGAATGCTGTGGCCAGGTTGCTGGTAGGGGTTTCCCGGACCAGTTATAGTACTCCTGTGCTGCGTAAACTGCACTGGCTGCCAGTTCAGTGGGCGGATCACCTTTAAAGGATACCTAAACAAGCAGTTTTTTTAAACTGCAAACTCCAAAATTTGGCTTCATAGCAAGGTAAAGTAAAGGCTGCTGTTTACATTTATGCTAAAACTATTTTTATGTAAATAACGAAAATGCAGTTTCATAGCTTTTGAAAAATGAAAACATCAGCCTTTCATTTTCAAAAAACAGCCTTGGTTTCTCCCTAAGATGTCTGCCAAGTGTTTTATGTGATGAGTCATGATGACATCATTGGAGTCAGAGACAGAGATCCACTTATATTTCTATAGTGCTAACTAGTTCTTCTTTCCCTCTTTGTTTTGAATTGTTGTACCTGAATGATCAACACCATGTATTAACTTGTGGATTATATTGATCAGTACACATGTTAGGCTATGATTTTGTTCATTTTGTTTACTTTAACTTGCGGAAAATGTTTTGCAATCCAGCTGACTTTTTCTTTGGCAAACTGCATTACAGTACAACACTTCAAATACCTGATGATCTAGTGGTTATATGATGCACTGAATTTTGTTTTTTGTTAACCAGGAGAGACACACTTAGCTGAAAGCTTGTTTACAGGTGTGGCCTGGGAGCACAAGGAAGCTTAGTGACTTGCTTAGGGTCACACAGCAAAGTACTGGTCTTGTTCAGTTCCAAAACTCATGTTGTCCTGTTAATCCACAAATAAGGCTTTCTTCTTCCATATGAACCCCCTGCACCTAGCCTGCCTTCTGTTGAACACCCCACCATCCATATCCTGTCCTTAGTACCGCTTGGGGCCACATATGAGCTTGCAGTCTCATAAAG
The DNA here is from genome assembly GCA_016271365.2 of Neoceratodus forsteri. Lineage (NCBI taxonomy): Eukaryota > Metazoa > Chordata > Ceratodontiformes > Ceratodontidae > Neoceratodus > Neoceratodus forsteri. The sequence continues at coordinate 1,364,389,186 of CM057455.1, read as the reverse complement.
AGAATTATCACACCTCAGATTGTAATCTTGTACCTCAGAGAGTTGTGCACACCTATACTGATACGCATCAGTTGGCACTGTTAAAATGCCTCCCAAATCACTCTCCAGTCCACATTCTCAATGTTGGACTTCTGCGCCCAAAGTAAACATTGAGTGGATCACCACCCTTCTGCACAGTGAAGGTAGTATGTACAGTTCCCTGTTGTGTTTTTTTCCCCACCTCATTAACTAACAACTAGGTCTTCCTGTAGGGCCAAGCAATAAGCATCATGACCCACCAGAAAAACTGCTGTTCATGCCCTCCTTAGGGCTGCACTTACAATGGATAACAATATTATTAGTAGGAGAGGCATACTAACACCTTGAGCGAATCCACCTGACTTCCAGTGTCAGTCTACTCCTTTACCTGTGATCTGCAGAACCCCGCAGGACAGTTCCCAGCAATTCTTCTCCAGTACTTTTCTGTGCTCTGCTCCACAATGTGTGTTGCCTGGCTACCACCCTTCCAAATCTTGAATGAGCTATACACAACTCCCTCAATACTGTCCTAACCAACATCAACACCCCCCACCCAAGGGTAATCTCCCTACACTGAATTCAAGTAACAGTTCAGATGCAGCCCTGTCACTCTGAGTATTTGTCATCACTGGATACTCTCATCCACAGTCAAGTAGTGATCACGATGCTGGTAGCCCCACATTTCAGATCTCACAGTGATCTGCTCAGCGTCCTCCTTCATGTCTTCAACTAACCTAAATATAGCTGTACCCTGCTGGAATGGCCTCTTCAGTCCCTCTTTGGCACTCATTCTTCTCACCTGCTTCCCACACCAGAAACTGGTGAGTTCACTACCCTTCCGCATCATGAATGTGTTTAGTACAGTCTCCCATGTTATATTTACATATTAATAATAAACATGATCTTCTGGTAAGCCAGGCTGATAGCAGCATGGCATACGTGGAAAAACAGGCTTTCCTACCCATATAAGATCTAAGCTACCTTATGATTAGGCACTATTATAGACGTGTATAATGACATGCACACCCATCATTTAATAGTGCCTAATCAAAGGTAGCCTAGATCTTTATGATAGGAAACCCATCATTCCCTTGTTCCCTCTCTGCTATGAGCCTGACTTACTGGAAAGATATGTTTATATTTGATATTTTAAAATAATACGGGGACTGTACTGCTTGCATTCACGATGCAGAAGGGTGATGAGCTCACCAGTTTTTGGTGTGAGGAGGAATAGTGAAGAATGAATACCAGAGGGGGACTGAGAAGGTCACTCTTGCAAGGTACTGCTGTATTCAGGGAAGGGGGAAGACAGAAGGAGAGAAATATGAGCAGATTACTATGAGAAATAAGATGTGGGGCTGCCAGCACCTTACCTGACCCCGTTGTCCTGGCCAACATTCCTCTTCCCATAAAACCAGTGCATGCAATTGTCCAAGGCTGTGTGTGGATATTAATGTATGAAATGGCTGCCACTACATGTTCAGTCACTTCACTACCAGTCTAGTATTGCTTGTGAAGCACTTTGGGATATAATGTGTATGAAAACCACTATATAAATGCTGATTCTTATTATTATTATTATTATTTCCCCATAGAAAAAGAAGACAAGACAAGCATATATTTGAGTTTCGAGAAAGTATGAACTCTAACATTGGACTTCACAAGAACTTTGCTACAAAACAGTGGTGGCTTTAAGGGGTGGTGAAGGGTGTGGCTGCACCCCCCCACACATACACACATAGTAACATACTTGCTTGCTGCTGCTGCGGCTGCATTTCACTTTGTTGAAGAGGTCTGATTTATTGATTGTACAAAAGTTTACATTCAATCTATGGACTACATTTGTAGGTTCTGTCAAAAACGTACTAGAAAAGAATAATAGCAGAAAATATAAAGGTTTAACAAAAATGTTAAGTGCATATTAAGCATGCACACCACCCCAGCTCCCCCACTGTAGCATCCTGGATCCACCATAACCACTAGACCACCAGGTTATTCAAGATTTGTACTGCACTGTGGTTTGCCACAGAGAAAGTCGGTTGGATTAAAACACATTTTCAGCATGTTAAAGTAAACAAAGCAAATAGAATCATAGTCTAACATGTGCATTATACAAAATAATGCACATGGTTTTGACCATTTGGGTGAAACAATTCTATACAAAGGGAAAAAAGAACTAGTTAGCACTATACAGAGCCATATATCTCTCTGACTTTGGCTCAAATGATGTCATCACATAATACATTTGGCAGCCATTTTAGGAAAGCAGGTAAGACAGTTTTTTTTTTGGAATTGGAAGGCTGATTTTACAATTTTCAAATACTCTGGAACAACATTTAGGTAAATTATGTAAACGTAGTTTTGGCATTTCTTTTAGTCACCTATAGAGTCAGATTTTTGAATTGTTGTCAAAATGTTGTTTAGGTATCCTTTAAGGTCAGTTTACTGACCTTTAAGGCCCTTCACGGTCAGGGTCCTGGCTACCTGCAAGAGCTCCTGTTTCCTTACTGCCCCCTCCGACCCCTCTGCTCAGCCGACGAGGGACCGACAGAGGTTCCCAGGGTTCAATTAAGGACATCTGGTGCAAGAGCTTTTAGTTACGCAGCTCCAACTCTGTGGAACTCTCTTACTCATCGGATCAGAGAGTGCCTGACCCTGGAGAGCTTTAAGATGGCATTAAAAACTTATTTATTTAACCTTGCTTTCGCAGATTAGTATCTAATGATTTATTGCTGTATTTTAATGTTTTATCTCCGTTTTTAATTCTGTACAGTGCTTTGATAAATGTTAAATTACGCTCTATAAATAAAATGTTATTATTATTATTATAACCACACTTTGCCAGAATGGCATATGAATTCTGGAGCAGAACAACTGGAGGGATTCACCTCTGTTCTACCACCCTCACCTTCCCTGAGCCCACTGTGGTCCAACCGCTCTACTTTCTTGGCAACCTCTGAGGCAATGGCAGTGGCCCTAGAGGTTCCTGGGTGGGAAAGGAGGTCCCCCAAATCCTGGCCAACTCAGCCTGGAGATGAGCAACCTCCTCCTTCAGCCCAGAGAGGTGCCTGCAGATGGGACAACACCGCATCCTCCAGAACATCTCCCGGAAGACTGCTGCTCCACAGCCACTGCACTGCACCACTCCCATCATGTCTTATTTCTGGACCCTTAACTGTTGTTTTGAATACTTACCCTTTCCTCTGTTTATTTTTACTTATTTTCTCCCTATTTACGTACTGCCTCTGTGCCCTTTAGGCTCCTGATCTTCCTGTTCTGAGACAAGAAGATCCTATATTTCTCAGTAGTCTCCTTACTTGCTCAGAGTCAGACCTCCAGCAGCTGGGGGGGATGGAGAGCTACTCTTGCCCTTCTAGGTCGGTAAGTTTTTGGTGGCTCTGTGATCACTCACTTCCTGCTCCCAAACAGGAAGTTCCTGTTGTCAGTCAAATCCTGTGCCTATAAAAGTAGAACTCACTAACGGTGGGGGGGTGGAGGAGAGGGAAGGAGGGCAATATAGTCCCAGTAGAGAAGTACAGTTATAACAGCAGCTCCTTCCTCTTGCTGTTCTCTACCTGTCCAGAATAGCCCCTATGAACAGCAATATCTGGAAGGGCTCCAGCTGAGACATGGCAGGGTTCAGCAGGACTCCCATGGACCCCAGAATTTAAGATACAGTGGCCACTGCCTGCTCTGTTTCCTGCCTGGACGGGATTGTTAGGAGCCAGTCATCCAGATATGGGAACACTTGTAGTCTTAGCTTTCTGAGGTGCGCTGCGAGCACTGCAAAGCATTTTGTAAAGACTCATAGCACCACGGAAAGCCCAAAGGGCTGGACTCTGAATTAGTAGTGTTGTCCCTCCATGCAGAACCAGAGATACTTGTGGTGGTAGTGGTGCACCAGTATATGCTGGTATATATCCTGCATATCCAGGGATGCTAGTCAATCCAGATGCTTCTGCTAAAGTAGCAAGGATCCCAGAGAAATCATTCTGAATTTTTCTCAATCCACGTATTTGGTCAGTTTTCTGAGATCGAGACTGGGGCACATGCACCCCTATTTCTTTGGTACCAGGAAGTTGTGGGAGTAGAACTCTTTGTTCCATTCTGAGTCTGGCACTATTTCCCCTGCACTGTTTCTCAAAAGGCCCTCAATTTTCAATGCCAGAAGCTAGCGACGTGAACTACAAGGGAAGTTGCCTCCTGGGAGGATTGTCTGGCGGAGGGGTCCAATAATTCCAGGAAGTACCCTTCATGGAGGATCCTTAAAACCCATTTGTCCATTAAGATGGATGGATTCACACTGATGTTAAAACTGGGTGAGGCACCCCCACTGGGAAGGAGGGGTCTGCCTCGGGAAGATGAAGCGGATCTGGGTCTGGAGCTTCAGATGGTGGAACTCTTGGAGCCTGAGCCTTTGGCTGAACTTTCTTTTGGGTCTGGGGAGGCTGAGGTCTATTGCTGTGGTCTCTTCTGCCTTCCCAGAAAAGGACTTCTTGTTATGGAAGGAGCTGTGTCATCTACACCTCTGTGAGTTGTTGGAAGCTGGTCTGGAAGTTTTAAGAGTCATTCTTGTTTCCTTAAGAGTCCATAAGAGACTGTTCCATCTGCTGTCCAAACAGACTGGTGCCTCCAAATGGCACATACATGTTCTGATGCTGGACATCTGGGGTGAAGCCAGCAGTCCACAGCCAGGAATGCCACTTGATGCAAGTACCGGCAGTTGCAGAGTGAGCTGGTGCATCAAAGGCATCTACTGAGGCTTTAAGCTTGTGGCTATCAGAGGGCATACCTGCAATTAAAGAAGTGGCTCTGGTAACTAGTTATCCTCATGCTGAGGCATAGACCTGCTTGCCCATGGAGTCTACTTTGTGGCACTCCTTCTTAATGGGGTGCATAGTGACCTCCTTGGGCACTATGGCTTTGTCATTTTCAGTCAAAATGACAATGGCATCCACTATTGACTTAGTGAAATAAGTGGGCTTAGATTTAAGTGCTGTGTATTTTCTGTCCATCTGCTTGGGGACAGCTGCCGCAGTAGCAGGCCTCCTCCAAATCACCTCAAAAAAAAACTCAGAGAAAGACTCTAAGTCTGGCTGAATGGAAGGAACTACAGTGACCAAGATATTAAGCACATTTAGAAACTCCAGTCGGAGGCACCTAGCTTGGTCTGCTGGCTGAAAATGTTATGCTGCATACATGTTTCTGAGCAGACTCTGAAAGAAGAGATCCTTCTGAGGTACAGTGACAGGAACTGGGTCAAGGTTCTCTGGACCATAGCTCCCTTGGTGATTGAGGTCCAGATCTAACTGTCTCCTATCTCCGAGGAGTAGAAGGGGACCGTAATGGGTGACAGCAGAAGCCATGGCCTCATCAACACAGGCCACATCGGACCCAGCCCCAGACAGGGCCTCAGGAATGGCACTGTTGAAGGCACTGATGATCATCCCCCAAGGGACAGGCAAAGATGGTCTATACAACACCAAGGGCAGCATCGGCTACAAGGCAGGCCCCGAAGGGCCAAACCTCAGCACTGGACAAAGCACTGACAATGGTGTTGAAGGTACCGCTGGCCCCAAAGGAACCAGCAGTGGCTCTGTGGATGCCCCCATACTCAGACAGGTCAGAGGCAATGCCATAGGTGGAGCAGGCAATGACGGCACCAACAACGACCCCAGCACAGAGGCCACAGTAGAAGTCAGTCATGTGCCTGAGTTCAACACCACTGAAGATAGCGCCGGCTTAACCGACTCCAAAAGGTTGGGTGCCACTACCAACAATGGTGCCGCTGCACTTATATGCTGCACCCACTGCTCCATAAGAGCTGCCCAATGGCTGATCTGCCCACTGATGTCCCCTTTACTGGACAGAGAGGGGCTCTGGAACAGAAACCTCAACCCTGCAAACCCAGGCATCCCCAGTATCATAGGAGATGATGCTAGGGTACTCGCATCCACAGAATTTGACAGCCTTGCAGCAGAATGTCCAGACAATGACCTCAGCTGGTGCCTTTTCTTCCTACATTTCTTGTGGGAAGAGGCAGATGCTGAACAGTGCAAAGATCCCAACACTGCATGTGTGTGGGATCTGAACCTTTCCTTTTTGCGACTCTAAGGACTGTCCATCCTCTCAGGTGCCACACTGCACTCTGTCAGTGCCTGTGCCCAGAGTGAGGTGGTGGCCAGACAGCTGAAGCAAATTGACTTTTCAGGCTCCCTGCCTTCTTCCATGGTTGTTGACCAGTTGCATGAGGTACGGCTGAGAGAAAAGTGGAGATATTTGTATTAAAATTAAATTAAACTAATAACAAAAACAGCACACTCTAGTGTATTTAATGTAATGATCGAAGAACTGAACACTCTTGTTGTACAGACAATGAAGTTTGTCCAACGAGGAGAGTGGAGATGCTGCTGAGCATATGACACAGGGGGAGGAACTGAGGTGTTTGGGGCTCGTGGTGCTGTAAACCAGTAGGTACATGCTGTGCCATGTGTGTGAGGTGTACACGTGTCACCAGCCCCAAAGAAAAGTTCTGGGTCCTGGGGTTCTAGCACCTTTGACTCAGACATTAGTAGTAATCTATGGAGAAGACTGATTCTTTGAAGATCTCCAAAACAGAGTATTGGATTGGAGGGTGTCAGAGTGGGCCAAATCATGGAGGAATGGGACCTTGGGGTAACCATTGAGAATTGCAAGACATCACCTCAGTGCAACAAAACATATGCTAAGGCCAACAGGCTACACTAGCAGGGGTTCACCAGTAGGGTACAGGAGACAATCCTGTCCCTTTACCGATCCCTGTTAAGCCACACCTAGAGTGCTGTGTGCAGGTTTGGAGTCCTCATCTTAAAAATGACAAACTATCTGGCAACAGTGCAGAGGACTGCCACCAAAATGACACATGACATGCAGGGAAGGCATTATGAGGAAAGGCTGAAAGAACAGTTACATACTTACCGTAACAGTAGATCTTTGACAGAATCTCTTCCCTTAGGCCGTACCTTTGGAACTATACCCGCGTCTGCACTAGGACCACATGGAAACTTTTGTTAGCTGGGGGCCACCCATGATGATGTTACGCATCAGTATCTACATAAACATGGGCACCCCCTCTCTCCTCAGTTCCCCACTGGAGATTGTGCTTGGAGGACTCTCTTCTTGGGGAATCAGGAGATTATACCAGCACCTCTGAGTTTAGGCAGACGCAGGCACTAGAGATAGCGGCCATGAAAACTTCCCAAGGCAGAACTGGATGCCATAGTCCTCTACAGCTAATAAAAGGGAGAAGGAAGGAAGGAGGGCCAGCATGGCCTAAGGGAAGAGACTCTCTCAAAGATCCACTGTTATGGTAAGTATGTAACTGTTCTATCTTTTGAGAATATCTTATCCCTTAGGCCACACTTCTGGAATGAATCCCAAGCAGTCCCAAAAGCCAAGTGGGAGGATGGTGCAGTCTGTTCATGACAGACCTTAACATCTGGCACTTACATAAGGGCTGTACCACACTGAAAAGTGTTTATTGCTGCATCCTTCAAGTGGTAACTCTGCTTTCATTTGAAATCGTGTAATATGCTTGTTCTTTGTCAACAACTATATCCCGGCAAGCATATCTTATTTGATGATTATTCCTCCTACTTGATCTGTCTGTAACCCATGTATTGTACTGTATTATCTCTTTCTGACTTGGAACCTTTGTTATCGAGCCCTGGCTCAAAGGTATTAATCTGAATCTGAAATAAATAAATGACAGTAGGCTCTGTAGGACTGCAAGGCGAAGCCTGCTTGTCTACGAGAAACAATGTCCAGTGTGTAATGTTTACTAAAGGTATAGAGAGTACTCCAGGAGGTTGCAGTGTAGATGTCAACCACAGATACATTTCTGAAGCAATAAACAGATGTGGCCACACCCCTTATGGAATAACCCTGAACGGCACCAGGAAGTTCCTTACTGTATTTCCTATAAGAGAATGTAATACAATGTGCTAGCCATTTGGACAAGCATTGTTTCAGTACAGGCACCCCCTCTTTCCCATGGGCAAATTAAACAAATAGCTGAAAGGACTTTCTACAGTCCTTGGTGCAAGCAATACAATATCTTAGGATTCTATGTACATGCCATGATCGGCATGCTCCGGATAATAAACTTGAAGGTGGATGATTTGATTTAGTGTGAACTCAGACGTCACCTTTGGCAAAAACTTAGGGTTACTACGTAGCGACTTCATGGAAAATCAAATAAGGAGACTCACACAGAGTCTGTAGCTCTGAAATCCTTTAAAACAATGTGACTTCAACTAATAATAATGCTTTCCATGAAAGAAAGTGTAAGCCACAACTCACGGCTGACTCAAAAGGAACCAAAGTAAGTTTCTCAAGCACACAACTGAGGTCCCACAGTGTTGGGAGGGACCAGATTGTGAATCGGAGGTTTCATATGTAGAATACCTCTCAAAAAGGTATGGGAGTCCTCTAATTGAGCGACCATACACCTATCAACAGAGGCATGGAATGCTGATATGGCTGTCAAAATAAATATTCAGTGAGGAATACTACACACCAGAGCTTGACAGTAACAGCAAATATTCCAACACCGTATCAACTGGGCAAGTGAATGGGTCCATATTTTTGAAGGTGGCCCACAAAGTGAAATGCTTGCACTTTAAAGAATATGTATGTCTGGTGGGACGACTAACTGACTGCAACCAGTAAATCAGCTACATTTGGTTTCACTCCATACCATGCATTGGCTATGTCTTCAGGAGCAAGGCATGCGGAGCACAGGAACTTCAGGTCCAGAAGGCCAGAGCTCCAGGTCATGTGAAACTAGGACTCTGCACATAGGCAAGGGAACTGGAGGCTCCACTGCTAGTTCTTGTAGCAAAAGATACCATATTTGCTGCAGCTACAGAGGTGCAATGTAGATGAGGGTTGCACCTCCATCTTTAGTGTCAGTAATTATGTTCATATTGAGAATGGGAGGGATGCATACAGAAACCTCCCTTTCTTAGAAGCAGAACAATATAACCCATCAGTAGTAGCAGTACAAAATTTTATTCATATGATATGAAATGTAAACTCACTGAACAAGATAATTTCAATGAGCTCCATTTAGCACAGCTTTAAGTAACATATGTTTAGTAATTCACATAAGTTTCATTTTAAACATTTAAAAAGTGTATAATAAATTATTCACAAAACTAAGGTCAAAATCAGACATTGCAATTATACATGGCATAGATACATAAGTGTCGTGATATTTAGAGTACCAATAAGAGCAATCTGACCAGTAATACTAATCAGAGTCAAAGAAAATAGTGTAAGCCCGCCTCGATGTCTAGGGTATTCACAGATAGTACATAGGGGAAGGGGCACTTGAGCCAAAAAACACAGTTCTAGAAATTAAACTTATTACCAGAATTCTGATGAGAGGTCTTCAGGGGGTACAGGCAGTTCACAGAAACAGGGTAACAGCAGCTGCAGGGGCAAACGTAGCTAATTAAATTACAAAGTTCAGCCATGAGGACCAAGGTTCGGGGCCGGGGTGGGCGGTTTGCCACACAGACCCAGAGCCCATGAAGAATGGTGGTAAATGTAGTGGTGCGGGAGTCTGTTGGAGGGAGCTGGAGCCCAAGTATGGGACCGCCTGCGCTATCTGGAGGAGCCAGAGACCAGGAAGTTAAGTTGTGGCCCACCTCATGATCTTCGGCACAGAGGTGGGGCACCGCAGGTGGATCTGGGTATCCTCGCCTGTGGGGCAAAAGCAAGTGGAGTCCCAGTGTGCCAGACCATTGGGGCAGTGCAGTGTTGGCAGCCCATACTATAGGGAAGGCAGAGGTGGCAGCCTATCTCCATTTCTGGTGGCACTGTGGTCTGCCCAGGGAGAGTGTCCTGTCTCCTAATCAGCCAAAGAGGAGAAAGTACTCTGGGTCTCCGTGATCGCCAGGACCCTGCGTGAGTGCTGTGATGTCCTGGGAGACTTGGAGCTTTGTGCTGGCTTTGCAAGAGGGACTGGCCAGTTCTTTTGAGTCTTTTTGTTAGGCAGATCATCCAAGTGGGAAACAGGGATCAAACCACTGCCGCAGAGATTTGGGATCGCCAGTGAGCAGCTACTTCAAGCTATAGCTGTGTTTGGGTTGTCCAAAAGGTTTTCTGGTAAAGTGAGAATTGAAGCAAAGTAAGTCGTGCAGGAGAGACGTTTGGAGGGAAGATCGTTGTGTGGCCTGTTTCGGCCCAATGCAAATTGCTGCTGTCAGGATTCGTAGAACCTCCATTGCTCTGAGGGAGCACTGTAGAAAAAGCTTTTGGGAAACTAAAGTTTGCTGCAGACTATATTGGGTTCTGTTTCCATGAAGTTACCCACCGTTTAATTTTACACCCCATGCTCCATGAAGTGGATTGATCAAATTTGCACAAATAAATATTTATTTTTTCTCTTTAACCCCTGAATGAAAAACGGACTTCATTACAGCACTTTGTGATTGAATTAGCTAAGCTTGCCCCTTCAGCTGCTGTTACCCCTTTTCTGTGAACTGCCTATACCCTCTGAAGAACTCTCATCGGAACCGAGTAACGAGTTTTCATTTCTGGGACTGTGTTTCTGGTTGCAAGTGCCCCTTCCCCCTATGTACCATCTTTGAATACCCCTAGACATCATAAAGGGGCTTACAACATAGGGGCTCATTTGGGAGATTTTAATGACCGTTTGGGGTGCAAAGAACCTTGCCTGGACTGCCATTATGGGGTGCTGCAGCATGGGAGATTTCTTTACTACAGGCGCGATCTTTTAACTTGTGAATTTTTGTGCCTCAGAAAGATGCCATTTTGCCTTCATGAGCTGTTTAGCATACAGATAATGTATGCAGAATTTTGGAGACATTGTGCCATTGGCTGAATGTTAGCAGGCTGGGGACAGAGGTCACAGAATGAGAAGCAGGAGTGCTATTTTTGTGGAGATCGAGTTAACTGCACCTCAAGTTGTTTTGAGCCTGAGGAAAATCTGCTAGCTGAAGGTACAAGTTCTATGGCATGAGGGACAGATGTCCCGGAAGATAAATTGAAAGAGATGGAGGATACTCTGGAGGGGTTTCAAACAACTCCGGAGCATGTTCCTTTGCAATTATCTCCAGGACCCACTCATCTGAGGTAATCTCCCTCCAGTGTGTTAAATGAAGGGAGAAGTGACCCCCTACCACCGCCACCTGTGGTTGAAGAGGTGTGGGGGAATTCCAACACAAGCCATACTGAGCCGCTGGCGGAAAAGCCACCAGCCTTGAGGTTTTGGAATGGGGGAAGGGGAGCTGGCAAGGCTTTACCACCCTTACCTTGGCCTCATTGATTGTAGGCTCAACAGCCACGTCCGTCAGCAGGCTATTGAAAAGATCCTTTACCCCAAGCTCTACCAGGCATGGGATACAAGGATTTAACTGCCTTTAAAGTAATTTTAGAGACCTGAAGGCCTCTTCATGTCTCTTCTACATGGTACCCAAACAGTTTGGTGCCTCCAAAGGAGCATTCAGAACTGTTTGCTGCACATCAGTTTCAAACCCAGCCACCCTAAGCCAAGAATACCTTCTCATAGAAATACCAGTCAACTGCCCTGGCTGATGCATCTGCCGCGTAATATGCTGAACATAGCAGATATTTGCTTACCTCCGCTCCAGCAGTCAAATTTTAAAGTACTGTAATTCAATCTTGGCCATGCCCTTAGGAGGTGCTTGAGCTGCAGCTTTGGCAGCCTTCCAGAGGCTATTTTGATACTTGATCACGTGAGACTGGTAGCAATACGCAGGCCTAATGAGGCAGAGGTGTATGTTCACTTGCTCATCACATAAAACCTCCTGGATTCCTTAACAGAGTCAGGGTAATCTATGCTTTGGTGCCCTGGTACAATCACGGGCAGCCATTATGACCACAGAATCTGACTGTTTCTGATTGGTTGGCATAATAAGGCTTGGTAGCAGGAAAAGGCACTACTCATCAGCCTTTCTGGGTACAGCTGGTATTTGGCCTGTACCATGCAGCAAATGCTGCATCCTCCATTGCAGGGTAAATGGAGGAACAATGATGGATGGAGCACAAGGGATCTCCAGGAAAATCCATCAAATCTTTTTGGTGGAATCCTCTTCTTCCACAGTAAAACCCATAGTATTTTGCATTTGCTGTATCACAGTTTGGAAGGGAGGGTCTTCAAGAGGAGATCTGGGTGTATACACTACAGAATCTTCACTGTAACAGGATGCAGTGAAGCTGGAACATGGAGCATAATGTTCCTTCCATAACTCTCCTCCTCTTCATAACCCTCCTCCATTATGAGGTCTGGATTATATTCTTCCTCATCATCGGTGTTCCTGTCGATGACTGGAATCGAAGATCATGCTGTTGTCACCAGAGGCTGCTGCTCATGCAGTTCTTTCTGTGTACCAGTCCATGATGTTGACAGAGCCTGCAATGCAGGACCCCGTCGATAGCAGTACAGGCTGCATAGGCAAGCCAGGAAGTATGTGCCATATCACATCTGAAAACATTGCTAGTACTGCCTGTGCATCGACAGCGCCCTGGGGCAGGGCCTAGACCTGTCAACAATGGCAGCATCCTGTCCACTGCAGGTACAGTAGTGTGTAAGCCAAGCCCCAACCTTTGTATCTGGTTGACAGCTGGGGGTATGGCATCACCACTGTTGGGGCGGACCATGATGATGTAGGCTGATTATCTGCAGGCCACAACAGTGACCTAAATCTCACTTGGGAAGCAGGTCTGTCCTTATTCTTATGTTTATGTTATGTCCCAACACCAACCTGTTTTTTCGTAGTCTTTTGACTTTGATGACCGCAAATCGGTTGAAAGGGCTGGCAACACTGTTTTCTGACCCTGGGCTTTTCCACGGTCACTAGATTTTCTTTCTAATAAAACCTCTCCAGTATCTTTCTTCTCAGTCCACCTGGTTGCTTGATTGATCTGGTTGCTAGATTAAAGCCCCATAAATCTCATGAGTCCTGATGTTGTGAGAGAGGCCTAAACAGCAGACACACACTTTATGCATGTTGTCCTTGGAGATTCTTTCTCCACACTAGCAGTACTAGAACAATATAATTGGTTTGGGCAGCATACAGTGGTGGCAAGATCACTATATTATTAGTGAATATTTTACAAGAAAATAATAAATGACAACAGCTAGTTGTAGTCGTTTCCACAGGAGGTCTGATGAGTACTTTCTATGGCAGGAAAAGAACTGAGGAGAGATGGGGCTGCCCACATTTATGTAGATGCTGACGGTGATGTCGCCATGGGCAGCCCCCGCAAAGTTTTCTATGGTCCTAGCACTGACACAGATATAGTTCCAAAGGTGTGGCTAAGGAACAGATATCCTCAAAGAAGATCCTGTACTTGCTTGAGGCCAGCATGGAAAAGGGAAATAAGACAGATTCTTTTAAGTACCTCAATGGGATTAACAGGGTGGACTGTCAACCACTTTACAAATGCAGCTAAGGTCCTGCACAGGGGGCATGGAAGCACATTGCCTGGTGGTAAGTTCAGAAGAGATGCGAGGAAATATTTCTTTACAAAGTGGGTAGTGGACAAGTCATAGAGAGGGTGGTGGACTAGTGAAACAGCTTGCCAAAGGATGCGGCTCAGATGGTGCAGGCATTCAAAAAGGGGTGAGAAAGGTATAACAAGTTGATAGCAGTAAAGGCAAGGGAGGTGGGAGGGTAATGCTACTAAAATGACTGAGGCGCTAATAGAGGACTCAGGCTAAGCCTGCCTAGTAGATAGACTGGAGCGGAAGTCAGTAGGACCTTAAAAAGACAGGATGGAACCTTGGTCTTATTCTACCTGTAATCGTTTCTATGTGTTCTGCTGTTTTGGCTACTTGCTCTGCAGACTACTGCTGAAGCCACCTACTCTGCTTCAGCCTTGTTCAGATGTCTCTGTCATAATGCTTCTTTTCGCCCTTGTATGCTCTTCTTCCTCTTGTGGTCATGCTGTTTCTGGCCACTATGTTACTTGCTAGGCCACTTTGCTATTCACTGCTTCTCTCTTTGGTCTTCCTGCACCTTCCTGCTGTTTTCTTGTCTACCTGGGGTTACTGTTACTGCTGGCTGCCTGTTGCTTTCCACTAGATAAAGTCTCACTCCCTGCTCTGCTATCAGTTGGAGCGCATTCTGTGAATTCATACCTGGAGCCCCTGAAGCTCCTTTCCTACCCTCTCCCCTTCATTCTTTCCATGTTGTTGTTCATGCTTCAAATGATGTACTTTTTTGGGGAGTGACTTCATATTCCCTTCTTTTCTACAATTTGCTGCTTTAATATTCTCCTCATTCAGCATATTCCCATCAGTCTGTCGCTATTGACTGGTTTGTCTTTCTTCACCAGAGCTCCATGCCTGTTCAACCAATAATCTCAAGGCCTTCATGTTCCACACAAACCTTCACATTCATGAAACAGCATGCAATACAGGACTCAGCACCCCATGAACAGCAAGGGCTTAGCATCCATGAACATCAAAAGCTCAGAGCCCTGCAATCGGCAAAACAGTCAGTGCCCCTTGAACAGCAAGAGCTCAATGTTCCACAAACAGCAAAGGCTCCATGCCTCATAAACAGCAAAAGCTTGATGTACCACAAACAGCAAGGACTTGATACCCCATAAACAGGGGCTTGGTACCCCATTAACAGTAAAAGTTTGACACTGAATGAACAGCAAGGACTTGCTACTACCAAACAGCAAGAGCTTGTTATCCCATGAACAGCAAAGGCTCAATGCCACACCAACAGCAAGACCTATGCAGCGCACAGACACCAAAGATAATATTTCTTTTCTGTTGTCAGCTCTCCCTGGCCAGCCTAGGAACCAGCACACAATGAAGTTATAGTTGACAGTTTTCATATAAAAAACTTGCAGTTCTCTTCCAATACACTTAACTCCATATCTTTAATGCAGCATATTCAGAAAATGAAAATTATGTACCTACCATAATTCTTGATCATTTAGTGTATCTTCACCATTCATCACTAGTGGGTATAAGCCAGAGCGCAGCACCCCGTGAGAGCTCTTTTTTTTTGGGGGGGGGGAGCCAGCACCATCAGCACCTCCTATGAGGCCAACGCACTGCATGGTGCTTGCAAGTTGGCCAGAAATGCTTGTCGGTTCCTCTTCCACCTCAGTTCTGGCATGCCGGAGATGGAAAACCAGAGGATAGAGAAAAAAGAGGGCAGGGCAAGGGAGCCTCAGGGACAGTATAAGGAAAAGATATATAAACTGAACAAGGAATAGGACGACCAGAGGACAGAGAAGGAGGAGGATCTGAGAGGGTATGGTCCAAAAGGCCCCAGTCCCTGAACGGCCATACAGACAGGAAAGGAAGAAGAAGACAGAAAGAGAGAGAGTGAAGATGGGAGGAAGAAGAGAAGGTAAGGAGGGACCCAACCAAACATCTTGAGAGACTCAGTGCCTTGAGTGACCAGGAAAATGCTTACAGAGGGAGGCAGGCAGCTAGGCTGCAGGCAGTAGCTGCAAGATCTGCAACCCAGTCTTATTATCCCCTTCCAGGGATAGACTTAGCAACTATGGAGAAAGTCCTTCCTCCTTCCTCCAACCTCTATTGGGCGGAAAATACGCCCTGGTAAGGGAATCTCATTCCTCCTCCCAGTTACCATTTTCAAAAGGAAAACCCACGGAGTTCAGGGGGAGGAGTGAAAACCCCACCTAATAAATAACATCTCCCTCCCAAAAGGGGGAGGGAGATAGAGGAAATAGAGAAGTAAGAAGATAGGGAGGTAAGGGGAATGAGGCAACCCTGCCAGCCCCATTCCTCCCCCCCCCATCCCAGGGGACCCAAAAAGAGTCAGCACACCCAGGAGTGAGCTGACCTTGAAGGTCCTATCCAGGACAAGGGAGAGAGACCCACCAGGAGTCCCCCCATCTCAATTTTGGTTGAGAGGCCCTACTAGCCTCCTCCCAGGAGTCCTCTCTGCCATCTCCTATGTTAAGGAGAGGCCCTAAGGGCACAGAGCGAGACCCAACTGGATCCCTGAGGAGAAGGAGGGCGAGCAGGAGGAGGCATCACTCAGGGACTGAGGCTTTCTGAGGGAAGGTGGGTGGGATTCAGCATGAATGGTAAGATCAAGAATTATGGCAGGTACGTAATTTTCATATCTTTCCCTGTCAGTCTTCACCAATTCATCACTGGTGGTGAGTACTGACCCCAAAAGGGGTCAGCACTTCCTGAGGCACTAACACTTTAGCTCTGTGGGGAAAACACGGGAGGAGGAGACCCTTCCAGGCCAGCTAGTCCTGGTACTGATTAGGAGTGAGGGGTCTCCCATTCCCTGGGGAAGGAAGGTGCCCTGCAGTTCCCATCTCACCCTGTGGAGAGAAGGTGGTCCCGAATGTGGAGGCCATCACCCTACGCCAGGCCAGGGTGATAACCGAGAGAGAGGTGAAGCCACACCATCCGCCCTAATGCAGGTCGCTGTCCCTGCAAGCCATGAAGCGACTTCATTGGTATCATAAGATGCCCTTGACTGGTGCCTCATCAGTTCCAGGCCTATCATGGAGAGGGCTATGGCCTGCCTGGTAGCCTACGAATCAGACAGCAATGCCAGTGTCTGGCTCAGCATTGCCCACAGGTGCCTTCGTTATAGGCAGCATGGTGTGCCTGATGTGAGACGATACACAAAAGCATCCATGCCAAGGAGAAGACTGTCCACAACAGGTGGTCAAACTCACAGAGTCTGGATCCTGGGTCCGTTGCAGACCAGGCGTCTATGCCAGGTAGGAGTGTCCAGTCACATCAGTCCCATAGAGGGATGCGCCATGTACCTGCAGACCCTGGGGTGTGCAGTACCGATACTGGCAGTCCAAAGGGGCTGGAGCTGGGAAGGATGGAAGCTGCCAGGTGCTGTATGATGCCTCCTGAAAGGGACAGGCCAGGATGGGGCCACCAAATGGTCCACACCATATTCACCCAAGAAGACTTGTATCATACACTCAGTATTGCGGCAAGCCATGTAGGAAATATGCAGGTCCTGGACCAGCCTCGCAAGGAAGTGCTGATACTGTGTCTGATGATCGTCAGAGGACAGAGGCCTCCTCTTCCTCGATAGAAGAAGATGAGGAGACCGAGGAACCTGATGATTCAGACTCCAGCTGCGGAGGGGGAGACAGGCAAAAGACCTGCTTGTCCATGGCCCCAACATAATGGAGGAAGTCCGCAGCCTGGGATCTGAATTGTACCAAGGTCAGAGGTCCCAAAGGACTGGCATGGCCTGGGAGAAGAGGGCTGTGCATGCAGAGGCAGTGGGGACGACCTTACCACAGCAAGAGTAGTGCCTCTGCCAGGGCTAAGAGACTTAACAGGCAATCCTGGAAGAACAGAGGATCTGTAGGTCTGCTCTGTCACCGCCTGTGAAGCAACTTGAAATGGTCCAGACTAAGCCCTGTAGGGAAACATCCCTATGAGGGACCGGGCCACATGAATCCAGAAGGGTGGACCCCAGCCCCACCAACACAGACTCCTCAGGAGACGAGGAAGAAAACTTGGTTCAGCACTGCGGCTCCTGCCTGAGTCCTGAAGCACTGCAGAGGAGTGCCAGAGCCCCTCAGCTCATCCCCAAACCCCGCCAAGGTAGATTATTGTGATTGTAGTTACCTTTTGATGGTAAGGATAAAGAGGTGAGATAGAAGTGTATGTATTTTCAAATATTATAGAGGAACAGTGGCAGGATTTTAGGACAGTAAATTAATAAAAGGGAACTAGGAGAGCTTCAGTAGCAGACAAGTAGTGGAATAGCAGTATAACTGCAGTATAATGTGGGGAGTGGTGCAATGCAGTGACTGTGGGGCATCCATATTCAGGCAGATCTTCTGGACACTGAGGTGCTGCCCTATCTGCATGCATCTTTCTGGACTGTGGGATGAGGTAGCCAGACTCAGAGGAAGTAAACTGGGTCAGGAGTACCATCACCCCTATCCAGAGACCACTCAGTCCAATGCAGCTACCTCAAAGGATGCAGAGAACAAGGAGTACTTGGATGACAGTGGGCTCAGGGAGGGTTAGACCAGTCAGGCAGAGGCACATCCCAGATCCTATTCCACTCAAGAACTCATATGCCACACTGCCAAACAGGGACAACCAAATAGAGGTACCCAGAGAAATGGAAGGAAAGGATGTGGAGGTTAGCCAAGTGCAAAAGATGGAGATTAGCACCCAGGAGGTGGACAGGCAGAATAGGGGCAAAATTCAGCAGAAAGGCAGACAGCAAGGTGAACCAGGGATAAAGGACAACCAAGGAAGGGGCTGGAGTAGAACAGCTAAACAGTCTAGGGAGGTCAAATCATGGAAAGTCATGCAAATGCCAGGAGCCTTAGCAACAAGATGGAAGATCTGGAGGCTGTCATGGTGCAGTCAGACCTGGACATTGTGGCCATCACTGAAACCTGTGTAATGATAACCACGACTGGGAGTTGGCCATACATGGCTACAACATATTCAGAAGAGACAGGGCAGGCAGGAAGGGAGGAGGAGTGGCACTGTATGTGAAAAATGACATAAGGGCCACAGAGATCCAGGAGGAACAAATGGGGAGAGATGCTGTGGGTTAAGCTGGAAAGGAAAATGGGGCCAGCCATCCGCACAGGTGTGGTCTACAGACCACCAGCCCAGGAGGAAGAAACAGATAGGAGTTGATGCTAGCCATCCAAAGGATGGCAGACAAGGGTGAGGTAGTACTGGTTGGAGACTTAATATTCCAGACGTGGACTGGAGCATTCAGCAGCAGCATCAACTAGGAGCAGATTTATCCTGGACTCCTTCAGGGTGCCTTCCTCAACAACTGGTCATGGAACCAACTCGTGGAAGGCAATACTGGACCTTGTGCTCACAAACAGGGACAGTGATGGGGGTAGAGTGGGGGAGCACCTGGGAACAGTGACCACCAGTCACTGTGGTTTGAAATCACGAAAGAGCAGAACCAAACCACACAAAACACGTGTCCTGGATTTTAGGGGGCAAACTTTGGGAAAATGGGGAGATACTTGAAAGAGGCATTAAGGGAATGGGCAGGAATCAGGGTTGAGGAACAGTGGAAGTATTTAAAATGGGGATTACAAGAGCAACAGAATTATGTATTAGCAGGTTAGCAAAGGAAAAGGAAGAGGAGACCATTATGGTTTTCCAAAGAGGTAGCAAAGAAAGTGAAAGCCAAAAAGATTGCATTCAGGCAATACAAAAAGACACAGGCAGAAGGGATAGGGAGAAGTACCAGGAGAAGCAAAGGGAGGAGGGAGGTCATAAGGAAGCCAAAAGCTCAGACAGAAGAACACATTGCAAAATCAGTGGGTAGAGGGGACAAAACCTTTTACAGGTACATAAGTGAAAAAAGAAAGGCAAAGGGAGGATAGTGAGACTGAAGGGGAGGATGGGGGCTGTGTGAGGATGACAACAGTAAAGCTGACATATTGAACAGGTATTTCTGCTCAGTCTTTACTAAGGAAGAGGAGGTAATGGGTCTGAATGGAGTACAAGGGTGAGAATGGTGCAGAAATGGACACAAGTCCCTTTACACGAGAAAGGGTCCTGAAGGAAATGGAAGTAATAAGAGTTGATAAAGCAATGGGGCCAGATGGGTGCACCCCAGGGTCCTTAAAGAACTAAGAGAGGTGGTGGCTGAACCTCTTGCTATCCTGTTTAGCCGATCACTAGAAACAAGGAGGTACCCAAAGACTGGAGGATAGCAGATGTAGTCCCCTACACAAAGTGGGAACAAAGAGGAAGTGGGGAACTACAGACCAGTCAGCCTCACCTCGGTAGTGGAAAGATCATGGAAGCACTACTGAAGGAGAGATTGGTGGAACATCTGGTTGTCAATGGACTACAAGACTCAAGGCAGCATGGTTTCACCAGGGGAAGGTCGTCAGACCAACCTCATTGAATTTTTGACTGGGTGACTAGGGAGGCGGATCAGGGAGGGCAGGGACATGGCCTATCTGGACTTCAGCAAGGCTTTGACACTGTGCCACATAGAAGACTATTGCACAAACTGGGAAATATGGGTGTGGGCAGGACAGCAGTGGTGGGTAGGTAACTGGCTGGGCAGCAGGACACAGAGGGTGGTGGTAAATGGCTGTCACTCCACAGAGGGAAGAGTGACCAGTGGGGTACCACAGGATCAGTGCTGGGACCGGTACTATTCAATATCTTCATCAGTGACATTGCACAGGACCTAGAAGGCAGAATTTCACTGTCCGCTGATGACACAAAGCTCTGTAACAGAGTAGACACACCAGAGGTGTAGACAGACTGAGAAGGGACCTGCAGAAACTTGAAGAATGGTCAGGGGTTTGACAGTTGAAATTCAATGCAAGGAAGTGCAAGATAATGCATATGGGGCACAAAACTCTGGCACAATATATCAGTTGGGGGTGAAGATATAGCATGCACCAAGCAGGAAAGGGATCTTGGAGTTATCATCTCTGATGACCTCAAGGCAGGGAAACAGTGTGACAAGGCAGCAGGTAAAGCAAATAGGATGCTGGGATGCATAGGCAGGGCATCACCAGCAGGAAAAGGAGGTCATAATTCCACTATACAAGACACTAGTGAGGCCGCACCTGGAGTACACTGTGCAGTTCTGGAGACCTTACCTCGTAAGGACATAGACAGGGTAGAGAAGGTTCAGAGGAGGGCAACAAAGATGGTACATGGATTGCATCACAAGTCCTATGAGGACAGGTTGAAGGCACTGAACATGTACTCCCTGGAGGAGAGGAGGGAGAGAGGGGATATGATAGAGACATACAAGTATCTTACAGGGAGGAACAGGGTGCAGGAATGCACTAGTTTTAAGCGAAAAAGATGTTCCAGGACTAGAGGGCATGGGATGAAGTTGGAGGGAGGACGATTCAGAGGAAACGTGAGGAAGAATTTCTTCACAGAACTGGTGGTGGACAAGTGGAACACCCTGCCAGAGGAAGTGGTGGGGGCTGAAACAATCACGGGATTTAAGAATGCATGGGATAGACATAAAGGAATTCTGGCGATCAGGGGTAAGGGGCAACAGACTTCCTGGAAAACATAAACTGAACTTACAGACTTAAATGGGCAGACTGGGTGGGCCATAGGCCCTTATCTGCCGACACTGTCTATGTATCTATGTAACTCCAAGGAAGACCTCTTCCTTGCACCCTGTGCCATAGGATCCCCCAACTCTGCAAGCTCTCCAAGGAGAACCGCAGTGGAGTGGGTTCCGGTCCTAGCACCGGGGGGGGGCACTGGGGGTGGCAGCCCACCCTTCCCCCAGCACCCGGTCCACCACACCCCTAGCACTGGGGCCACTGATCCACATCACCACCCTGGCGCTGCCATCGGCATGGGGGTTGGTGCCTGTCGCAGTCACTGGAGCCACGGGGGGCACCTGGGGAGGTGCAATGGTCCTGGGCCCCGGAAAACCAACCGACTCTGAGGAGTCAGGTCACCAGTCCGGATTGGCCTCTCAATTATCTGGCTCCAGAGAAGAGGAGATTCATAGGAGCTCCAGGCTGGCAACCCTGGGGGATCTCCCATCTATGGTGCCAGTAGGCCCAGCACCCCTTGTGGCACCGCTCCAACCACTGGAGCCACAAACGGCTCCAGGATCTGGGGTGGCGCCGGCAGGTGGTGCTGAGGAATGTCCCACGCTGGACCCAACGACCATGGGCCCCAACAATGGGACAGCCTGCACCTCCAAAGAGGTGACTTCCAGGGCAGTGCTCCCAGTCTAGTGCTGGGTGGAGCCAGACCAGTCCTCTGGCACCACGGTAGAGACCTCCTGCATGGCAAGGGGTAGAGAGGAGGCCTCCTCACCAGACTATATAGGCCTGGGAGGGCACCTGGAGGAAGGGCGAAGAGACCTGCACTTGGACCGACAAGAGTGATGCTGCCTCCCGAAAATCGGCGGGGCCCTGACTACTTTTAATATGCGGTGCTTGAGAACACAGCAATCCATAGAGAAGCAGGTGTCGCAGTGATCCATGTCACGCTGTGGTCCAAGGCAGGTAAGGCAGACATTATGCTGGTCTGTCATGGAAATTTGCCAGCCGCAGGGACACCGACGCATAGGAGGCTAGCCCGCTTTTGAAGAATGCTTCTTGTCCCCCGAACATGGCATGATGCAAATGCTAACTTAAAAATAAACAATAAAAACTCGACACTGTAAAGGAAAGAAAAGGAAAGATCTTACCAGATCTTAAATAATGGTGCCAAGTACTGCATGGCAGAACCAAGGCAGATATTACTTAGGCGGCGTCGAAAGCAGCTCCGTGGTGGCATCAAAAGTGGCTCCGAGGACTGAAATAGGCCGCAATGGTGCAGTACTTCAGAATCTTCTCGGCTGCAGGCGAGGTGCTGTCTCAACGGTGGGAGAAGCAGAACTGAGGTGGAGGAGGAGCCAATGTTCGTTTCTGGACAACCCGCAGCCCACGCAGTGCTCAGCCCTCGCAGGCAGTGCTGACAGCCCTGGCTCCCTCCTCCAACAAAGAAAAGCACCGGCAGGGTGCTGCGCTCCAGCTTACACCCACCAGTGATGAATGGTGAAGATTGGACAGAGATGATCCAAATTTATTTACAACTGTCCAGAACCATTTCCATCGTTTAACACCAAGGCTGTCGATGAGCTAAAGAAGCCAGAGCATTTCCTCAGGTCCTGGCATCGCTTGCTGATGTTTCGGTCATGCAACCCATGTGACCTTCCTCAGAGTCACAAACAGCAAGGGCTCACAGAAATATAGACTTTGACGTCAGATAAGGACTGCTTGGCCCACCCAGTCTGCCCATTTCCCTATCTACTGGATAAGCTGCAGATTCTAGTTAACCAACAGCCTATTTCCTCCTACCCCACCACCACCACTATAATTGCCTTATGGTTGTCCCATGCATGCTTGGCTCAATGTCCCAGAAACAGCAGGGGCTTGGCACTCTACAAAAGAATGAGCTTACTACCCCATGAACAGCAAGAGCTTTCCGCCCCATGAACAACAAGGATTCAGGGTCCCACAAACAAAAAGGATTCAGTGCTCGATGAACAAGGACAATGATGATGACCTTATTGGAAAAAGTACCCGACCTGGCACTTGCACGAATCTCTCCAAATTCTACTTTAAGCATGTCACTCTGAAGGAAATCCTCTATTATGTGAAAAGGGTCCTGGGAAAGACAAGGATGGGTGGGGATACGGTAGACATGAAGCTACTTGCCCTTGATGAACTAACAATTACCCTGTCAAATATTTTTAACCTGTCCTTGCAATTGTCATAGTTCCTGAATCTGGAAAGTCGCTATAGTTACACCTATGCTGAAAAGTGGGGACCGTTCTAAAGTGACCAACTATAAGCCAATCTCTGTCCTCTCCCCCCACTATCTAAGGCATGGGAAAAATAGCTTCAGACCAACTAGTCTCATACCTAAACGAATATAACTTGATGTGTAAACAACAAAACAGCTTTGGAAACTATATAGCACTGGAACAACCCTCACTGAGTACACCAACCACCCGCATGATGCCCTTGACAAAGGGCACCTGGCTGGTGCCACATACATAGACTTGACGAAAACCTTCGGCTTCATTAACCAAGTTCTACTGCTGGACAAGCTCTCCGCCATGGGCCTCTTCTCTGAAACCACAATCTGGTTTCAGTGCTACCTCACTGGGTGGTCACAGAGGGTAATGGTTGATGGAGTGCTCTCTATCACTAAGTGTGTCACGGTTGGGGTCCCCCAGGGATCTACACTAGGCCCGCTCCTCTATGGCCTAATCATTAAAAGACTCCCAGAAGCTTGACCCCATTCAAAGATGTTACTTTATGCAGACAATGCAGTGATTTTTCATAGTAGCCTGCAGCTTGGGGATCCTTCTAGTGACCTTCAATTAAGCTTTAAGTCTATGGAGGACTAGTTTGAGAACAATAAAATTGTCCTAAACTACAAAATGACAAAGTCAATGCTGTTTGCCATGCATCACCATAAGAAAAAGTCCCTCCCTTGGTTATCAAAAATTCACTTGGTGCTACCTTGAACAGGTCAAATCATTTACATATCTAGGTGTCACCCTGGATGACACCCTCTCATATACACTCATGTTGAGAGCGCTGCAAGTCTGTCCGATGAAAACTAGGTGCGTTCTTCCGACAATGTTTAAATCTTACCACTGAGGTTAGATGCCTGGCAGTCTCAAGTACAGTCCTCCCTTTCATTGACTATAGTCTAACGATCTATGGAGCTGACTTGTGATTTGGTCCTAGGCAGGGTAAAATGGTCCTCAACAAAGCCTGTCAGTTTGCAAGTGGGCTGACAGACTTACCCATACTTGCTCCTTGTATGTGCTTACCAACTGTTCCCTTGCAGGATAGACTGACATACCAGTCCCATCTACTGGTTAAAAGCCCTCCTGGGCCTCACCCCCTTCTGGAATTGGTGACCTCTTCTGGCCGGTCAACAACTGCTACTCCACAAGGAGTATGTCCAGATATGCCCTGCAAGATCCCTTTCACAAAACTAGCCAGGGTAGACGTTCATTTGCTATCCAAGCTGCACTGTGGTTTAATGAACTCCCTGAATCCCTAGTGGACCTCCCCAAAACTGCACCTTTTAAGAATTCCCTAAGAAAGGAATTTGCTTTGAAATCTGCTTCCCGTTGTTTTATTTGACTTAATATCTCTCTGTATAATGTTGTGGATTGGCTGCCATCTGAATGAATTCTATGCTGCTATACCTTGTTTGCAACCCTAATGTCTGTACTTGATCTGCTTCCCCTTGAGCTGATGAAATCTTGACCTGGCTGCCCTTGAGCTGGTGAAATCTTGAAGCATACACTGTACCTCTTCTAAGTTATCTATCTGCTACTGATGTGGCTCCTGTGTATCACTGTTGTGTATACCTATTTGTTACTCACATGGAACCTTTTGAAAAGAGCACATGTGTTCAAAGGTGTTATCTGAATTTCAAGTAAATAACTAAATAAATAAACAAACAAGGGCTCAGTGCATCATGAAAAGCAAGGGCTCAGCACCCCATGAACATTAAGGGTTCCCTACTCCACAAACAGCAATGGCTCAATAGCAAACAAAAAATGAGTGTTCAGCACCATATAAATAGTAAGGGTTTACTACTCTACAAGCAGCAAACACTCAGCATCAAACAAACAGTAAGGGCCCCGCACCCCATGAACAGCAAACACTGCTGCATAATTGGCAAAAGCTCTGTGCCCAGCAAATATCAAGGGCTTAGCATGCCGCAAATCGAATGACAAGGACTTCGCATCCCATGGACGTGAAGGGCTCAGTGCCCCATGAATCAGAATGCCCAGGAAGAAACTGTACATCACTTGATCACAGGTTCTCAAAGGTTCACAGCGTCAAGCTAAGGAAGGGAAGGAAGGGACACTTGAGGCCTTGATATGAGACTGGAGGGGGGAAGGTTCATGAAGGTGATGAGAAGAAACCTTTTTTTACAGAGAGGGTATTGGCAGGTGGAACGCGCTGCCAGCAAAGGTGGCATCCAGTAGAACAGTGGGGGCTTCAAGAGGGATGGGATAACACAATAGGGAGTATCAAGGGGGAGGGGGCAAGGGAGGGAGGGGCAGCTGCAAAATAAGGGCTGCTAGCTGCACAACCAAGCAGACTTGGTAGACCGTAAGGCCTTTTTCTGCTGGCGTTTTCACATGTTCTTATGTTTGTATAAAGGACTCTGCACCTCATAAGGTGAGAAACTGAGCAGTTGTTACTCTGCAGTCATTTCTATGTATTGCTTCTCTCTTTCTCCTTGGACATGCATTCATGATCCATTCATTTAGCTATTTGGGTCGAGTCACTTTGGCACCTCTTGCAGCAGAACCTTCACCTGATGGGGGATTCCACTGGCTGCAAAACTGAGCTCTGTAAGCACCTTCACAAGGGTGGTAGTCCTGGTTACATGGCTGAAGGAGAGGACAGTTTCTATACTGGTAGCCACAAATATCAGTACTTATATATAGAGAATAATGGATGGGGAAGTGTGTGATATGAGAATTTAATGTACACCTGAGGTGTGGGATGCTGTATAAACCCCAAGGGCGAAGCCTCATGGGTTTATTAAAGCATCCCACACTGAGGGTGTGCATTAAATTCGAGTTTGACATACTTTCCCCATCTTCTATTTTATATAATTGCTGGTCAGCAATTTTTTCCCAGCCAGACTTCTGAGGTCACATGACACACTGGCAGACCTTATGGAGATGTTGATAAGTAAATGAGATACTGTTTGGTAAGAAAATTTTATACTGTTCTAGAAGTCCTACATTAAAAGTACTCTTTAGTAGCCTGTAAGAGACTGTTTTTATTTTAGTGCTTCTGAACTGTCATAGTTTGTTAAAGAGCACAAACACACACACACACACACACACACACACTCACTCAGTCAGTCAGTCTCTGCTTCCTTACTTCCCCTTTTGTTAGCCTTTTTTTATTTATTGCCGTTTCTGCGCTTGTTTGTTTTTACTTACAGTTTGCAGTTGGGATCCCCCAAGTCACCCACGGAACCGTTGCGTCATGCACTGGCTCTGTCTGATGTGGGCAAAGTGCAGGATCAACCGGATACATCGTTATTTTATATGCAGAGGTAGATACTGAGTAAAGTTTTAAACGCACACAGATTACTAAGAGAGATGCGTTTGGTGGGTGCCGGTGGCAGCTCCTCGGTAACTGGGAGATGGAGCCGCCATGTTTTCGAATTTTTTTAAGCCCGCCCACATAGACAGCAGAGAGCCAATGAGGGAGTGTGAAGTTCTGACAGACACAGCACCTGAATGCTGTAATAACCAGCGGGTTATTTTTGCAAATATCAATTCGGTCATCACATTAAAAAAATTGATGACCGGGGGCGTGGCCAGCAGCCGAGCTATCAACAGCCTCATGTATGAGCTCCACACCTAACAGCCATTATCAACGGATTTAATATAAATAAACTAATTAAACAAGAAAACTAATTCTGGATTCTGATAGAGCTTATTGTACTGATCACAGCGATATCTTTCACTTGTATTTCTTACTGAATGCTCCGGAGGTATGGGACACACGAATAAAGCGGCTCCCGGTGGAGATGTTACCCACCCGAAAGATGTTAAATCTGGGCCAAGCAAAGATTGTGGCGAGGTAGTGGAGTTCGCACAACCAACTAATGCTGCCTTACTCAAAGCAATACAGAAACTGGACGGTAGAATGGAAGAATTCACTGCACAATTTAAAATGATGGATACAAAAATTGAAAAGCTTGCAGAGGAAACTAAAATAGCTACCAAATCTGCTACGACTGCTATGACCACATCCATGAGCCTAGTAAAAGAGAATGGGGCTCTCAGAAGGCGCCTTGAAAATTTGGAAAACATCTTCAGAGCTATGAATGTCCGAATATTGGGCATACCGGAGCAAGCCGAAGGTGAAGACCTGCTTGGATTTATTAAGTCCCTTCTTCAGGAACTTTTCCAGGCTCCACATGAGTACTCTATAACCAGGGCCTACAGGATTACGCCAAGTGGTGCAAAACAGCGCATGGCTTCGGGACAGCTACTTCCCCGGACTCTCTTGGTGGTGCTTTGGTCAACAGCAGAGAAGGACTTTCTAATTGCACAAGCTAAATAAAATGGAGCGATGGAGTGGGAGGGGAATAAAATCCACATTTTTCCGGACCTAAGTTATGCAACAAGACAAAGGAGGAAGGCTTTTGATGCCGCAAGGTCCCGTCTGCGACAATTGGGTATCCAACATCTGCTGATTATGCCAGCTAGCTTGCGCATTTTCTACGGGGGGAAAACTTATCAATTTTGAGACCTGGGAGTAGCCGACAAGTACCTTAACCGTGTGGAGAAGGAATTTCAGGCAAAAGAGCTAGAGCTAGAGCTAGAGATTGACAGTGAAAATGGGGACGGGGATTGAGAGACTTTTTGATAAGTACCATGGAAGTTCTGTTTTTAGTTAATAAGCTCAGAGTTTACTCGCGTAGATAACTATAGAATCTTGTTTAAATGCTTTAGTCGTATCTTCACTCAATATACTGAGCTTAAAATAAAGATGAGTAACATTTAGGCGGTTATGATGCAAGTTTACTTCAGCCTGCAAATTTATGAAGTATAACTGTTAAGGCTTACTGTTGCATAGCATTCTTGGATACAAGCTAAGCATTTACTCCCTGACATGTTTTAGTTTTTCTTCTGTAACTTCTATAGAACAGTTGGTAAGCTGTGGTTGTGGGGTTTAAAAATGAAGCTGGGCACTCGTACAGTTTCTAAAGACGTAGTATGGGAGAGATAGCTATCATTATGATAGGGATAAGTATGTATTAATTTAAGTTTACTGATGTTGGTTACTCCCTGCTCATGGCAGCTATCAGCCAGTACTGAACAATGATGATGACTCAACCTTATTCTGATTACCCCTCGTGTTGTACCATGACATAGGGGTCTAGAAAATGTGGTTCTGTAAAAATGTTGTTCTGTACTTCTGTATGGACTTTAATATTTCTGTACACCTGCTTATAAGGGAAATGTGCTGTATGTTTTATGCAGTAAAAACTAATAAACATAAAGTACAAAAGAAAAACAAAGAAAAATTGAAGACCAGTAATTATAATTAGTTATGGAAAGCCATGGCTAGATATGGGTCATTCAGTTTAATTGCAGAGCATTAAGAATATGGCTGGTTATTCTACTGGTTATTCCTGCTTGCTCTACTTTAGGCTAGGGACAAAAGCTGGAGGCGCTTTAAAAGCTCAGGTCTTCCATCTGATTATAACAGCTACAGAGCACAGAAGAACTCTTATAAGAGGCAAATTAGATTAGCAAAGAGCACCTACTGTAAAGAACTCCTGCTGGACGCAGCAGGAGACTCAAGAAAGTTTTGGTCACATGTGAAAACCTTCCTGGGTACCCAAAAATCACACCATTATGTCACCATAATGATATGATCTCAAATGGCATACATTGCAACAACCCATCAACTATCGCAAACTCTTTTAATCTCCACTTCACCAACCTATCTAACTTTACCTCTGCCTCTCCCTCTGCACAGGCAAGGCCCTCTATACATAGTCTAACCATGAGCCTGATCACCCCTTTCCATTTTAAATACATCACAAACACCAATGTCCTAAAACTCCTCAACTCTATCCCAGACAACACAAGTGTTGGTTCGACAGTATTGAGCCAAGCTCCTAAAACTTGTGGACCCTTTTATAGCTTCCCTCTTGCTAGAATTTATACTCTGTCCCTCTGTAAGGAATGTACCCAATATTTGAAAATTGCCAGAGTCATTCCTGTATTTAAAAAAGGAGATAAAAAGGACATCTCCAATTATCAGCCCATTGTGATCATCTGTTTTGGGAAAAATCTTAGAAAAACTGGTGGCAATGCAAGCAATTAATTATCTCTGCAAAGATAACCTGCTCTCACCCAGCCAGCACGGCTTTCGCAAAGGGCATAGTACCACCACTGCTCTGCTTAAGTTCACCAATGACATGCTCTGTGCCATGGACTCCGGTCTTCTGACAAGAGCTGTTTTCATTGATCTTACGAAAGCCTTTGATCTTGTGGATCACCCTCTTCTGCTCTCCAACCTCTCATCTCTTGGCTTCTCACCACACTCTGTGTACTGGTTCAATAGCTGCTTAACAAACAGACTTCAAGTCACTCAATTCATTTAGGTCTTGTTAGATCAAGCATCCGTCAATGTAGACATTCCCCAGGGTTCCATACTGGGTCCCCTTCTGTTTTCTATTTTTATCAATCGCATGGCTCAGGATATCCCTCACTGTATATCACTCCTTTATGCGGATGACCTTGCCCTGTATTCCAGCTCCAAGAGTATATCGGAGATAAACTATGACTCTCTTCCATCTTTCACAATGTCCAGTCTTGCTCTCCCCACACAGTCTTCTACTTGGTGTGGGGAAACTTAGACCATGCTCTTGGCACTGTGGCCAAACTTAGATTGGCTCAAATCAACTCAGCATATCGACCTTGATGGTTCTCTTGAAGACGGTGAACTCTTTCAAATACTTAGAGATTCTTCTTGATGGGTCCCTTCACTTTGACCAACACATTCTGTCCACATGTAAGTCTATGAACTCTAAAATTGGGTTTGTTTATAAGACTAGTCATGTCTTAACACCCTCTGCTAGATTGGCCATTGCTAGAGGGATTTTGCTTCCCTCACTACCTATAGTGCAGTAACTTATCTTAATGCATCAAAGGCATCCCTACATAAATGGGACACAACATATAACAACATCTGTCAGTATGCCTCAGCATCCCCATGGCTCAAACATCACTGTCAGCTCTATACCAATTTTAACTGGCCCTCCTCTAATCATCAGCTTTCTTCCTTGGCTCATTGATGGATAACACTATGAGAACTAATATCCCAGTATCACTTGCCTCTCTGCTCCTGCCCCCGATCTCCTCCTATGGTTTCCAGTCCACCGATCAATCCCTGCTACACATTCCCAGATGGTCTGACCATCACACCATACGGTTCAGTGTCAGGGCTCCCCCAAATGGACCTGCCCCTTCGGAGATGGTCCAGTACCACCCTTTAAGGGGAGTTACCCCAGATGGTCTAGTGGCGATCCTGGACCTATTGGGATTGCTGGGTGAAAGCACAAGTTCAGGAGATCTTGTACTGGCCTATAACAAGGTGGTGGGAGATGCCTTGGACTTGATTACTCCTGTTCGTGTTCGACCACTCACTCTTCGCCCAAGGTCCCCTTGGTATGATGGTTCGTTGAAGGAGTTGAGGAGAGTTGGTCGAAGGATGGAGAGAGCATGGTGGAATTTCAGCCTGGATGCTGACAAGCTTAGATTGATGGAACATTATAAGGGCTATCAATCAGAAATCACCCATAAGAAGGCATAGTTCCTGTCCAGGGAGATTTCTGCGGAACAGAATTGACCGGCTCAGCTTTTCCAAACTGTTAGATTGTGCAATCCAATCTGTCTCCAGTCTGGAAGAGCTTTTTCACAGGTTAAGTGTGATGAGCTAGCTCGATTCTTCGCAGATAAGGTTGCCAGCATCAGGTCTGAATTGACCCAGCTCTCCCTACGAGGGGCTGCGGAGATCGATGGGAGGTGATGAGCACCCGGTCTGTCTGGATGGATTTCAGCTATTCATGGACATTATGAAGATTGTCCAGACTTTGCACCCAACCAGCTGTAGTTTGGATCCGGGCCCTACCCCCCTTTTAGTGGGGTGTGTAGATCTTATCTGCCCAATCCTAGCTGAAACTGTCTAGAGATCCTTGGAGAGGGGGTCTTTCCTAATCCCCTAAAGGAAGCGGACATACCACCTTAAAAGCCCTCCTTGGACCCTGACTGCCCAGCTAACTACTGGTCTCTAACCTGCCCTTTGTGGGTAAGGTTATTGAGAAGGTGGTTGTGTTGCAACTGGACGATCACCTTGTAACCCACAATGTCTATGAAGCTCTCCAGTCTGGATTTAGGAAGAGGCACAGCATGGAGACCGCTCTTGTCTGGGTATTAAATGACCTCCTAATGGCAAGAGAGATTGAAAGGCTTGTACCATCTTGGTCCTTCTCAATCTCTCAGCAGCTTTTGACACTGTGGACCATGGTGTGCTTTTGGAGTCCCTGGGGATCCTTTGTGGACTGTTGGGTACAGTCCTCAAATGGTTTTAATCATGCCTTGTGAGCAGGTCTCAGAGGGTGGTCACTGGAATTTATTCCACTGACGCGGTCCCCCTGTCCTGCAGGGTGCCGCAGGGCTCCATATTGGCACCCATGTTGTTTGCAGTGTATATGCTTCATCCACTAAATATTGGTTTAGATTGCCCTTCTTATATCTTAAAACTTACATAATTGGGTCATCCTATATAGCAACATTCAATGAGACAACAATTTTATAACATAGGATAAACTCTACTCATACAAAGTATTCTTATTTAGCTTAAAAGCAGCTCTTCTTTATTTTTCAGAATTCACACCAAACATTTTTCATAGCCGAAACACCACTTCTTTAGGCTCTCATATACAGTGTTGTTTTTCTGATTCTCCTGTTAATTTACTTGATGTTTCTATATGGCATAAGTCAAGGACTAAAGAGTAGCAAGAAGAACACAATGAAATGTGAAGCACAAAGTGCTAGTGGAGGCATAAAGATCTTCCTGTGGTGAAACTAATATATATTATATGAAGGTTTGCATTTAAATGGATTCATATGGAGTAATGTATTGAAACACAGAGGCATTGCCAGCATGAGTAAATATTGGGGGATGGGCCCCAAGCAAAATGCTGGGAGTCTGGGGGCCACCTAGGCCCCCTGAAGCTGTAGAACTTTTGGTGCTCTCTCGTGCAAAATAACACATTTTCTACTACTTCGGCTTTGTTTATCCCCCCATTCCTTTTCCATTATTTTGTGTCTTTTTTTGGTTGGCTTGTCACTTGTCACTTGAGAAGCAAAAACTACATGTTGCGGATTAAAAGTTATAGAATCAATAGCATATTTTGTAAATATCAGTAGATCTGGGCTAAATCTACTGATATTTAAGAAGTATGCTGGGAACGGAGGAGGGCTGGGCCACCGTGGCCTCCCTCCCTCCCTGAGCTGAGTGTGACCCTTATGAAATTATTTTCCACACAGTCACACAGCACAGGTCCATGATCTGACTGAGTGAAATATGATACTTGATGCACTAAGGGAACTTAGGAAGTACTAGAAAATGGAATTTAAAGAAGTAAAGAACCACTGACACCTTGAGAATAACTTAAAAAATATCTGTACACAAAGCAGCTATACATTACTTATTCGTTTCTATATTTCTTATCCTTATTGGTTATTATTGAGGTCATATGCATGGAAACAGAAACAGGATATCTGCTGGCACTGCTCTCTGAGTGTTCATCGGCTCCTATTGTTTCTTCCCAACTTGACGTCATAATACTGTGCTTGTCACTTCACTGTTATTCCCAAGGCAATAGAAGGTAATGTCACAATAAAGCATATGCAATTCAAGTAGGGAACAAGCTACAGAGGCAATCAGCAATAAATAATGTACAGAAGAAATCTATAGAAGATAGATATAAAAAATGCAATGTGAATGGTGTCCAAATTTAAAATGCTTTTTAAAGTTTTTCAGAGTGTCCCCAAAGGAAAGGTATCAGCTGCTATTTAATGTTTATATGCAGCAACACTGTGTCCTACCTATGTCACCTAACCACGGTGCTAACCAAAATTGGAAAATGTGAAGCACGGCATATGAAGGTATGCATGACATTAATTTGATACTACATCACATGGGCCCTTAATAAAATATTTTGTTTTAATTTTTCTGCTCAGACTCAGACTGGAAAGTCTACATTCAAAATGCAGCAGTGAAATACACAATAACAACAAAGAACATTAAATAATACTGCCTAATCATTTTTATTTTTGTGCATTCGGTTGTTCTCCTTCATGCTGTTCTCTCTTCTCTGGTAATAACAACTGATGCCATCTGTTGCTTTTCTTTGCAAATTATGTAATTACCTGATCTGATGATAACATAGAACACATTTCTTTTCAGTTGCTAGAATTGCAAGATCATGTAATCTGTTTTGAGTCATGGTGCCTCGAGCCATGTATGTACCCTTCAGGAGTGCACTAAAGGAGCGCCACAGCTACAGCTTGTCACTGGAATAGTGAGTGCTGCCTGGACCAACTGCTTGAGTTTTAGAAACATAAGAGGGTCTAGTAGCTTATAAACTTCATTTGTATT
Organism: Neoceratodus forsteri; assembly: GCA_016271365.2. Taxonomy (NCBI): domain Eukaryota; kingdom Metazoa; phylum Chordata; order Ceratodontiformes; family Ceratodontidae; genus Neoceratodus; species Neoceratodus forsteri. The sequence continues at coordinate 1,364,355,406 of CM057455.1, read as the reverse complement.
AATTTGTTTTTCTTCCATTTTCATTTCAGGTAATGTTTTGCAACAAACAATTCCTCCTTTTGCAGTTCAATCCCATAGTGATGAGCTAGAGGTGCCAGAGATTCAGAGCAAAGGAATGTTGCAGACAATGGATTGCATGCACGGATGCCATTTATTATCTCTGACTGCAACACTAGAAAATCTTTGCTTTAGTTCAACAGACATTCTGTCAAGGCATGGATAATAAAGCTTATTTCGAAGTCCACTTGAGAAGAAGTTTGGTCCTGCACTCTCACTGATGCCTCAACAATAAAATCATCCATTTGTTTCTGTTTTTTCTTCTATTTGTGTCACGTATTTCCACATTATTCTTGTTACAGAAATCCACAGCTTCCTTAAACAGTTCATTGCTACTGTCCTCACTCCGCAGCTCTTCAAGAGTGTGATGAACCGAATCAACAAAATCTACTGCAGTGGATAGATCTAGATCTTCCCTTTGTAAAACTTTGTGGATGCCTTCTGTTACCTTTAGAAGAGAATGAAAGATGACCAGGCAGTAAATTGTGGTTGACTTTTGCAAGGATGCTAACAGTTCAATGGCTTTAGGAGTGTAATAGTAGCAAGGCACTGAAGTACAGCTACATAGCAGTTCATCAAGGCCTTGATTGATCGGATCTGGCAAAACCAGCGAGTATCTGACAACTGGACCAACTCTGATGGACTCAAGCCTGACACTGTATACTGACAAACTCATGATGATGAACAAGGGAAGTGCTAAAAACTCATACACAGTTTCCATAGTGCAGAAAAATTCTCTTGCTTCAGTAATACATTTGCATGTATGGCAAGTACAAGATTCAGCTCATATGCACAGCAGTGCTCATACACAGCTCTCTGGATGATGCTGTGGAACTTAGCTTGAACTCCCTACTGCCCCACTCATAACAGGGCACCATCATATGCCTGTGCCGCACATTTTGCACCTGTAATTCCACTGTCTTGGAGACATTTTAGCAGTGATTCCACAATGGAGTCAGCATTAAAGATTTAAGTTTTATGACGTCTATAAACGCTCTGTAATACTTCCAGTTCCAGGTACAATATACCTCACAAACTGCCAGCTGCTCTTTATGTTTGTCTCTTGTTCATCTGCCGTAACAGCAAACATTCCTGAGCTGTTAAGTTCAGCGACTATTTTGAAATGAGCTCATCTGTACAACATACAATCACCTCATTTTGAGTTTGGGGAGAAATATAACTGGCATTTGAAAGTGCCTTATACATTTGTAGAAAAGGATCAACTTGTTTTAATAGATCCAAGCATTCCAGAAAATTTCCTTTATTTAAACTACCATGCGTTTCATCGTGACCCCTGAAAGAAAGTCCTTGCCTACCCAGAAATAATGTGATAGCAATGACGCGCTCAAGATAGCATCACCTGTCATTTACTTCTTTGATGTTTGCAGCTTGTAATTTGTGAACAATATCACCAGCACTCTTTGTGTCTTTAAATCCAGCCTATAAGGTGTTTGCATTTGCATGATATGAAGTCTTTTCATGCTCTCTAAATGAGCCAAGTGCCCTTTTCCAATTAACAAATCCTGTGCTTAACAAAGAATCTTTATTAGGGAGAGTTGCTCCATATTTTATTCCAAAGCATCTAAAAGGATAGCAAAAAGCAGCATCCAGAGTAACAGAATATTCTAACCAATTGTAATTTTCAAACCAGTGACACTGGAATGACCTTTTTTTCCCTCCAAATGTGCGCTGTGGGTAACAAGGCAACTTACTCTGAACAGGCCCTCTCTCAAGTGTTCCCAAGTCTGTGACATTTTGAGCATTTACTAGTTCACTGTTCGTTTTATTTATGCCTTCTGTGTCAGTGTCAGCAACAACATAACTGTGACTGTTCTGGTCACTTGTGCTTGGTTCAGCGTTCCCCTCATGCACAGTGGTACATGATGCAGTAGAATCAGGGAGTACAACATTATCATCATTACTTTCTGAATTGGCAATTACTCGCACTTCTTCATGTGTATTCTTTCTTTGACTTTAAGAAATGTCTGCTATCCATTTTTATGAAACAGTGGAAACCAACAAGTTCTGATATACAGTACTTCTTTGCAATACAACTGACTCTGAGCCACACACTGCCACCTCAGGGCTCACAGCAATGCAATGGCACAGACACACTAAGGTTTATTGTCACTCAGGCTGCTGTGATTTAAACTGCAACTACAATTTTTTTTTTAACAAACTACGGCGTCACACACTGCTGCTCTCAGCCCCCCACAAGCCCGGTACAACTGGCAAAAAAATATCTCAGGTACGCTGGGTCACTGATGAGGTGGATCAGAGGCTACTGTGATTTAAACTGCAACTACAACTTTTTTTAACAAAGTATGGTGATACACACTGCTGCCTCAGCCCTCCCAGAAGCCTGGTACTACTGGCAAAAAATATCTCGATGCGCTGGGTCACTGGTGAGGTGGATCAGAGGCTGCTGTGATTTAATCTGCAACTACAATTTTTTGTAACAAACTACGGTGTCACACACTGCTACCCTCAGCCCTCCCACAAGCCCAGTACTACTGGCAAAAAATATCTCTAGGTACGCTGGGTCACTGGTGAGGTGGATCAGAGGCTGCTGTGATTTAAACTGCAACTACAACTTTTTAACATAGTATGGTGACACACACTGCTGCCTCAGCCCTCCCACAAGCCCGGTACTACTGGCAAAAATATCTCAGGTATGCTGAGTGACTGGTGAGGTGGATCAGAGGCTGCTGTGATTTAAACTGCAACTACAATTTTTTAACAAACCACGGCGCACACACTGCTGCCTCAGCCCTCCCACAAGCCCGGTACTACTGGCAAAATATCTCAGGTACGCTGGGCCACTAGTGAAGTGGATCAGAGGCTGCTGTGATTTAAACTGCAACTACAACTTTTTTTAACAAAGTACAGCGATACACACTGCTGCCCTCAGCCCTCCCACAAGCCCGGTACAACTGGCAAAAAAATATCTCAGGTACGCTGGGTCACTGGTGAGGTGGATCAGAGGCTGCTGTGACTTAAATTGCAACTACAATTTCTTTTTAATACAGTATGGTGACACACACTGCTGCCCTCAGCCCTCCCACAAGCCCGGTACTACTGGCAAAAAAATATCTCAGGTACGCTGGGTCACTGGTGAGGTGGATCAGAGGCTGCTGTGATTTAAACTGCAACTACAACTTCTTCTTTTATTAGTACAGTACAGTGACGCACACTGCTGCTGCCCTCTCAGCCCTACCACAGTAAGCCCAGTACTGGCAAAAAAAATCTCAGCCTCAGGTACTCTGGGTCACTGATGAGGTGGATCAGATTTAAACTGCAACTCAAATAATTTTTTTTTTTTAACAACAAAATTTCCCCCTCCCTGCCCCCATAGCCAGGCCACCTAGATTGTGTTGACTTCTACTTAAGTTGATGACTGTAGAGGCTGACTCAGTTCTCAGTCACACAAGATACAGACTAGACTAGAAAAGTTATGTTCCTTTGAGACCTTCTAGCCTAGTAGGCCTAGAGTGAAAAATGGGCCTTCCTTGCCTTACAGCAAGTAGTGGCAAAAGAACTACAAAGTTAGCAGCAGCAATTGCTGAAATACAGAAAATGACTGTTTTTATGCAAAAATATAGAAGTTGTATTCCCTTTTTTCTCAAATTCCACAAACACAGAGGAGATGAACTCTGCACTGACTCACTGAACAACTGCAGTGCTTTTGCTTTCACTCTGTCTCTCTCTGTCTCGTCTGTCTCTGTCTCTAACTGAATAAAGGCCACACCCTATGATTCTCACTGGCCATTCACAAGGCTCTATTGCTGTGATGACATTCTGTTTATGCTACTTGATAGTCACATGACTATCAAGTAGCATAAACTACAAAATAGGTATCCCACAATGCACATGGGTGGCCCAGAAAGAGTAACTCAACTGTCTGTCATGTGACACAGCTGGCTGCTGCAGTCAGAACATGAATGAGAATAAAAGTCCAATCCTGGCCCTGCAGTTTGCTGCTAATCTGCACAATATCATGCTGTAATAGCTGTATTTCTTCTTACTAACCAAAACTCCCCCCTCCGTGTTGTTGTTGACTTTTTATTTTTACTATTACCTCGAACTGTGTAGCTCTCAGCACTCCACATCAGATCAGACAGACAGCCTTCAAGTTCCAGAAAGTAATCCTATAAATTAAAATCACTATGGGAAGTAAAGTATCATACTACAATTCTCTGCCAGTGCCATCATGATGTGTATCAACCCTCCTTCTCATTCATCTGCTCCTTGTTTTCACCTAACTTGGTCCCCTTTCCTCCTTATCTCAGACTGCAGCATCTCCTTTTTCTCTCAACCTGACCCAGCTCCGCACTCTGAGTGTGAATCTCCCACCCATTTCCACTGTAGTGTGCTCCTCCTTCTTCACTATCCCTCTGGTTCCCATTCTCGCTCTTGTATCCCTTCCTTCCCTGTACGCCGCTTTGACTCCTCACTCACTAGCAGGTCAGGTTATCCGACTGAGACTTGCTCGCCTGGGAATCTGCTCAACAAAATATTCAGAGCTCCCACAAGCAGGAGCGGAGGCCATTCCAGAAAGTAATCCTACAAATTAAAATCACTAGTTAAGTACCGTAGTACAATTCTCTGCTGGTGCCATGTGTACTAATGCTGGTGCAATCTTATATACTTACAGGCATAAGAAGAGAAAGAAAACAAATATTTTTTTGGGAAAAAAACACTACTATTTATTATAAAATGTACTTTTTTTTACTTGAATCAATGTCTTATAAGCGCTCATTTTTTTTTCAGGGTGTAGAAACATAAAATTTGACAGCAGATAAGGACCGCTTGGCCCACCCAGTCTGCCCATTTCCCTACCTAATGGATAAGCTGCAGATCCTAGTTAACCAGCAGCCTACTTCTTTCTACCCCAACCCCCTAGAATTGCCTTATGGCTGTCCATGCATGCTTGAATTCAACCACTGTTTTGACTCCACAACCTCCTCCGAAGGCCGTTCCCATGCATCCACAACCCTCTCTGTGAAAAAATACTTTACATTACCTCTGAGCCACCCCCCATCTTCAAATGTGCCTCCTTGTTCTTGCACACCTCTTTTTTTGAAAGATGCTACCCTCTTGGACTTTGTTGATTCCCTTGAGGTACTTGAAAGTTTCTATCATGTCCCCCCTCTCCCTCCTTTCCTCGAGGTTATACATATTAAGCTCCTTTAGTCTCTCTTCATATGTCTTCTGGTGCAGACCCTGCACCATTTTAGTTGCCCTCCTCTGGACAGCTTCCATCTTGTCTATGTCCTTGCGGAGATTGGGTCTCCAGAACTGCACACAGTGCTCCAGATGGGGTCTCACCAGCTGTCTGTACAGAGGGATAACAACTTCCTGTTTTCTACTGGTGATGCCTCTCCCTATGCATCCCAGTATCCCCAGCCCTCCTTACTGCCCTCTCACATTGCTTGCCCACCTTTAAGTCATCTGATATGACTACCCCCAGGTCCTTTTCCATTTTTGTTGTTGTTAGTATCTCACCCCCATTGTGTACTCTTCCCTGGGTTTTGTTTCCAGGTGCATTACCTGCACTTCTTAGCATTAAATCTAAGCTGCCATACATTTGACCATTCCTCTAACCTGCAGTCCCTTCATCCTTTCCACCCCCACCTTGTGCATCAACTCTGTTGCAGATCTTTGTGTCATCTGCAAAGAGACATACTTTTCCTTTCAGTCCCTCTGCAATGTCGCTTATAAAGACATTGAAGAGGACCGGTCCTAATACTGAACCCTGCGGCACCCCACTAGTAACCCCATTTCTTCAGAGTGGACTCCATTTACTATTACCCTCTGTGTCTATTCTCCAGCCAATTCTTTACCCAAGCTATCATCTTGGGACCACCCCAGGCTGGCTAACTTGTATATTAATCTTTGTGTGGGACTGAGTCAAATGCCTTGCTAAAGTCTAGGTAGGCCATGTCCACAGCCCCTCCCTGATCTACTACTTGGTCATCCAGTTAAAGAAATCTATTAGATTCGTCTGGCATGACCTTCCTGCTGTGAATCCATGCTGCCTTGGGTCCTGTGCCCCTCTGGCCTCTAGGTACTCGACAATTCTTTCCTTCAGAAGTGATTCCATCATTTTCCCTATCACAGAGGTTAAACTAACAGGTCTGTAGTTTCCTGCTTCTGCCTTGCTCCCACTTTTGCGAAGGGGAATCACATCTGCCCTCCTCTAGTCCTCAAGTACCACCCCATCCTCCCATGATTTGTTAAAAAGGGTAGTCAGTGGTGTCACTAGTTCTACCCTTAGTTCTTTTAGAATTCTGGGATGAATCCCATCAGGCCCCATTGCTTTGTCCACCTTCAGTTTTAAGAGTTCTGTCGGAACCCTTTCTTCTGTATATGGGCTGGTATCAACTTCTGTATCCAGAGTGTTTCTATTGTTTGTTTTAGGTACCTCCCCCTCTTCATTTGTAAATACTGAGCAAAAATATTTGTTTAGTATTTCTGCCTTTTCACCTTCACCCTCTGCCCACCCCCCTTCCTCTTTATTAAGCCTCACTATCCCTCCCTTAGTCTTCCTTCGCTCCCTGATGTACCTTTAAAAGGTTTTATCCCTCCTCTTAACTGACTTGGCTATCTTTTCCTCAGTTCTGGCCTTTGCTGCTCTGACTGCCTTCCCAGTTTCCTTTTGCTTTAACTGATACAATTCTCTGTCCTACTCCTCTCTGCGTTGTACTTTCTGAATGCTTTCTTTTCTCTTGACAGTCACGTGACAGGAGCACACAAGTCTGTCCCAAACAGTAAGTACCTTCACTCCGCTTCCCCTTTGGGTCTGCCATCAAGCGTCGCTGCGATGTGCATCATATATGGCAACCACACAGACCCCACCAATCAGAAAACAGTCAGTAGGAGCTGTGATGGTTGCCATGGCGATGCAATGACAGGGCCAAAACTAGCGAGGCTCAGTCAGTGAGCATTTCTGTGTGTACTGTACCAACTGCTAAAGTAAGCAATTGAGCGGCTGGGCTGCAATCTGCATGTTTTTTTTTTTTTTAAATGGGAAGTGGGAACAAAAAAAACATTCGGGGCCCCAGACAAAACATTCAGGGCTCCAGCCCTAGAGGCCCAGCCCTAGCAACACCTCTGTTGAAACATCAAGTAAATTAACAGGAGAATCAGAAAAACAACACTATATATGAGGACCTAAAGAAGTGGCGTTCTGGCTACGAAACTGTTGCCTAGAATTTTTGGTGTGAATTTTGAAAAATAAAGAAGAGCTGCTTTTAAGCTAAATAAGAATACTTTGTATGAGTGGAGTTTATCCTATGTTATGAAATTGTTGCAGTGTATATGCTGCCATTAGGAGATATCATTAGGTGATATGCTTGAGTTTTCACTGCTATGCAGATGATACTCAGATGTATATGTCCTTTATACTCAGACAGGTTGATGCGATTTCCATGCTAAACAAGAGCCCCTCCATGATCAAAGACTGGATGAGCTCTAGCTTGCTGAGACTGAATCCGGATAAGACTGAGGTGTTGGTATTGGACCCAGGTCACCGGGGGGTGGATTTGGGGGCTGGGCATATGTCGGGCTTATGGCTTGATGGTGTTCAGCTCACTGCCTCAGATCCAGTGCGTAACCTGGGTGTTATTTTTGACGACAGCTTGACCCTGAAATCTCAGGTGTCAGCCATGGTTAAATCCTCATTTTACCATCTGAGGAATATCGCCCGGGTGAAACACCTGGTTCCACTGGATGACCTTCCAACACTGGTCCATGCGTTCATTACCACCCGTCTGATACTGCAATGCCCTCTACTTAGGGCTGTCTGGGGTTGACATCTGCTGCTTGCAGCTAGTGCAGAATGCTGCAGCCAGGTTGTTGACTGGTACTTCAAGGACCAGCCACATTATGCCTATGCTACGCGGACTGCACTGGCTGCCGGTTCAGTGGTGGATCACCTATAAGATAGGCTTGCTTACCTTTAAAGCCCTACATGAACGGGGACCCAACTACCTGAAAGATCTCCTGACTCTTTACTCCTCCACTCGTCCTCTCCAATCCACCGATGAGGGATTGCGAGAGGTTCCCAGGGTTTGTTTAAAAACCTCTGGTGCTCATGCTTTGTCATTTGTTGCACCAACCCTGTGGAATTCTCTACCTCATCGGTTAAGAGAATGCCTGACCATCAGTAGTTTTAAATCAATGTTAAAAACATATTTATTTATTTACATTAGCCTTCCCAGATTGTTCTTAATTAATTTATATTATTGTTTTATTCAGTTTTTATATATGTGTATTTAAAGTGTACAGTGCCTTGGTTCTTGAAAGGCACTATAAAAATAAAATTTTGATTGATTGATTGATAAAACCTCCAAGGGAACCTGTGCTTTCTCTTATGCTGCCCCTAAATTCTGGAACTCCCTTCCCTTTGCTGTCAGGCTTGCACCAAGTCATGCCCTTTTCAAAAAATTGTGTTGGTCTCACCTATTCAAACTTACCCAATGCACGTATATTAATCCCCCCAATTCACTCATCTGCTGCCACTGAGCTACAAGCTCCTGTCTCCCCTTTAATTAGCCCTGTGTCACTCCTGCTCCTTTCTGTTTTTAACCCTGCCTTACCCTGATTTTTCCTAGTTTTTTGCTCACTATCTCTCCCTCTCTCTGGGACATATCCCTATGCCCTCTGACAACTACTATTATGGCCTAATCAATTTGTAAATTGGAAACAGTAGTTTGCTGTTAGCTCTCATACTACCAGTTGTTTTCACCTGGCACTTACCTAGAACTTGTACTTCTTCCTGGATGTTTTGGCTTCCCTAATTGTCTGCTTTGTCCATTATTGTACTATGTTCACTTTAAAGCTGTATCCCGCTATTGTAACCCCACCCTGTAATTTTTTTGCTGTACTACCATGCTTGTAATTTTGTACTACCTGCTTGTAATCTCCGGTCGTGTCCGAAAATAGTCATTCTTATGGCTATTACACCCACCCGGTAAACAAAAACTAAATAAATAAATAAAATCTCACTCATCAGGTCACACCGCAGGAACTTCACCATTGGTGAAGCAGAATCTACACAGAAGATTTTCAGCAGTACAACTGGGGTCACCCACGCTGTCGACATCCACCTTCACCAACCCTATAAAGGCGTGAGTGGCCCCACTCGCTCCTCAGTTCTTTCCTTCGGAGACAAACGAAACATAGCTCTAGCCATGGGGGACTGAGGAGAGAGATAGGTGCCCAGGCCTTTATGAAAGGCTGGATACACCAGACAGCCAGTTCCTAGACAGGAACCCCAAGAAGGGGGATGGTGGGAGGGAAAGTAGACCTGATGACTGAGATCCCCTTGAAGATTTACTGTTATGATAAGTTCTTATGTAACTGTTCTGTCTTCTTTGGAGGTATCTTAGTGATCAGGTCCCAAGCAGTTACAGGTGCAAACAAATAGTCTGGAAGGAGGGCTCACCATAAACTTAAGACAGGAGGCCCAGCAGCACAGCCCTGCCAAAACCTGCATGGGCTCTTGAGGAAATGTCCAGACTGTAGAGCTTGGTAAAAGTATGGATGATACTCCAGGTGGTCACCGCTCAGATGTCAGCGGCTGAGACCCCTCAGAAGCAAGCCACTGAGGTAGCCATGCCTCTTGTGGAATGAGCTTTAACTGCTCCAGGCAATTCTATGCCATACATGTAACAGAAGACAATGCAATTTTGCCAACCATTTGGATAAACATTGCTTAGAAACTAAAGTGCCCTCTCTACCTGGGGTGGAGGAAACAAACAACTGCTTTGACTTTCTACATTCTTTGATGCAAAGCAGGTAGTACTTCAAAGCTCTACACACACCTACAGTATGGAGCAGTGTTTCCTCTGGGTTAGGCACTGTGAAAATAAACAGGAATGTGGACAGACTGGTTGAGAATAAACTCTGAGACTACCTTAAGGAGAACCTTAGGATTTGTGCACAAAGATACCATGTCTTTTTGAAAAATGAAATAAGGCTCCTCACACCAGGGGGCATGAAGCTTAGAAATTCTTCAAGCAGAAGTAATGGCAACTAAAAATAACACTTTCCAAGAGAGAAAGCACAAATCGCAAGTCACGATTGGTGCAAAAGGAGACAGGATGAGCTTCTCCAATACAAAATTCAAGTCCTGAGCCAGGACAGAAGAACGGATCAAGGGTTTCAGATGCTGGATGCCACTTAAAAAGGTATGGAAGACATCCAGCCAAGCAATCGTGTGGTCACCTATGGGCTCATGAAAGGCAGAAATGGCCATAAAGTGCACCTTGAGAGAGGAGTACTGGAGACCTGAGTCAGACAGAGAGATCAGGTAGTCCAGGATGCAGTTCACTGGATAGGTAAAAGGGACTAGATGAATTTTGGAGGCCCAGATGGCAAACCGATTCCACTTCATGGCATATGTGACTTGAGTGGAAGGCTTACGGGCGGCCACCAGGACATCCACCACTCTGCTAGAGACCCCAAATCTGGTGATGGCTATGTCCTCAGGAGCCAAGCATGCAGATGGAGGGACCTCAGGTTGGGATGGACCAGGGTCCCCTGATCCTGGGGCAGCAGATTCCTGCAGAGGGGGAGAGAGACCAGAGGTTTTTCCGCCAGCTGCTGAAGCAGGGGACACCATATCTGCAGATGCCAGTATGGAGCTACCAGAATCATGCTGGCCCCCTCCATCTGCAGCTTGATTAGCACTCTCTGAAAGAGAGGAAACAGGTGGAAAGTGTAAAGGTACCTCCCCCTCCAGGTGAGGGACAATGCGTCTCGACAGAAAACTCCAGTCCCTGGATCTACCGAGCAAATATTTGGCATTTTTGCATTGAGTAGGGTTGCAAAAAGGTCCTATTCTAGATGACCCCATCTGTCGAACAAGTCTTCTGCAGCAGATGAGAGACACTCCCATTTGTGCATGCTGGACTGGGCCCAACTGAGGCTGCCCACCAGCATGTTTAACACGCCTTGTACATGGACAGCTGAGAGTGTCAAACTGTGATCCAGTGCCCAGTACAACACTCTCATGGCCTCCCTGCATAGGCAGTATGAATGAGTCCCTCCCCCCACTTGTTGATGTAGCACACTACACCAAGATTATGAGACTGCACCAGCAGCTGACCTTGAGCAAGGTGGTCGTGAAAGGCCTGCATGGCGTAGAGCACCACCCTCATCTCCAGAACACTGATATGCAGGGAGGTTTCCAACTGGGACCAAGATCCTTGGGTTTGGAAGAGACCAGGTGCCCCCCAGCCCAGTCCATATGCGTCCATGGTGAGGACTAAGTTCAACACCACTGAAGATAGCGCTGGCTTAACTCGACTCCAAAGGTTGGGTGCCACTACCAACAATGGTGCCGCTGCACTTATATGCTGCACCCACTGCTCCATAAGAGCTGCCCAATGGCTGATCTGCCCACTGATGTCCCCTTTACTGGACAGAGAGGGGCTCTGGAACAGAAACCTCAACCCTGCAAACCCAGGCATCCCCAGTATCATAGGAGATGATGCTAGGGTACTCGCATCCACAGAATTTGACAGCCTTGCAGCAGAATGTCCAGACAATGACCTCAGCTGGTGCCTTTTCTTCCTACATTTCTTGTGGGAAGAGGCAGATGCTGAACAGTGCAAAGATCCCAACACTGCATGTGTGTGGGATCTGAACCTTTCCTTTTTGCGACTCTAAGGACTGTCCATCCTCTCAGGTGCCACACTGCACTCTGTCAGTGCCTGTGCCCAGAGTGAGGTGGTGGCCAGACAGCTGAAGCAAATTGACTTTTCAGGCTCCTGCCTTCTTCCATGGTTGTTGACCAGTTGCATGAGGTACGGCTGAGAGAAAAGTGGAGATATTTGTATTAAAATTAAATTAAACTAATAACAAAAACAGCACACTCTAGTGTATTTAATGTAATGATCGAAGAACTGAACACTCTTGTTGTACAGACAATGAAGTTTTGGCCCCAACGAGGAGAGTGGAGATGCTGCTGAGCATATGACACAGGGGGGAGGAACTGAGGTGTTTGGGGGCTCGTGGTGCTGTAAACCAGTAGGTACATGCTGTGCCATGTGTGTGAGGTGTACACGTGTCACCAGCCCCCAAAGAAAAGTTCTGGGTCCCGTGGGGTTCTAGCACCTTTGACTCAGACACATTAGTAGTAATCTATGGAGAAGACTGATTCTTTGAAGATCTCCAAAACAGAGTATTGGATTGGAGGTGTCAGAGTGGGCCAAATCATGGAGGAATGGGACCTTGGGGTAACCATTAGAGAGAATTGCAAGACATCACCTCAGTGCAACAAAACATATGCTAAGGCCAACAGGCTACACTAGCAGGGGCTTCACCAGTAGGGTACAGGAGACAATCCTGTCCCTTTACCGATCCCTGGTAAGCCACACCTAGAGTGCTGTGTGCAGGTTTGGAGTCCTCATCTTAAAAATGACAAACTATCTGGCAACAGTGCAGAGGACTGCCACCAAAATGACACATGACATGCAGGGAAGGCATTATGAGGAAAGGCTGAAAGAACAGTTACATACTTACCGTAACAGTAGATCTTTGACAGAATCTCTTCCCTTAGGCCGTACCTTTGGAACTATACCAGCGTCTGCATGGGACCACATGAAACTTTTGTTAGCTGGGGGCCACCCATGATGATGTTACGCATCAGTATCTACATAAACATGGGCACCCCCTCTCTCCTCAGTTCCCCACTGGAGATTGTGCTTGGAGGACTCTCTTCTTGGGGAATCAGGAGATTATACCAGCACCTCTGAGTTTAGGCAGACGCAGGCACTAGAGATAGCGGCCATGAAAACTTCCCAAGGCAGAACTGGATGCCATAGTCCTCTACAGCTAATAAAAGGGAGAAGGAAGGAAGGAGGGCCAGCATGGCCTAAGGGAAGAGACTCTCTCAAAGATCCACTGTTATGGTAAGTATGTAACTGTTCTATCTTTTTTGAGAATATCTTATCCCTTAGGCCACACTTCTGGAATGAATCCCAAGCAGTCCCAAAAGCCAAGTGGGAGGATGGTGCAGTCTGTTCATGACAGACCTTAACATCTGGCACTTACATAAGGGCTGTACCACACTGAAAAAGTGTTTATTGCTGCATCCTTCAAGTGGTAACTCTGCTTTCATTTGAAATCGTGTAATATGCTTGTTCTTTGTCAACAACTATATCCCGGCAAGCATATCTTATTTGATGATTATTCCTCCTACTTGATCTGTCTGTAACCCATGTATTGTACTGTATTATCTCTTTCTGACTTGGAACTTTGTTATCGAGCCCTGGCTCAAAGGTATTAATCTGAATCTGAAATAAATAAATGACAGTAGGCTCTGTAGGACTGCAAGTGAAGCCTGCTTGTCTGAGAAACAATGTCCAGTGTGTAATGTTTACTAAGGTATAGAAAGTACTCCAGGAGGTTGCAGTGTAGATGTCAACCACAGATACATTTCTGAAGCAATAAACAGATGTGGCACACACCCCTTATGGAATAACTCTGGAACGCCCAGGAAGTTCTCACTGTATTTCCTATAAGAGAATGTAATACAATGTGCTAGCCATTTGGACAAGCATTGTTTCAGTACAGGCCCCTCTTTCCCATGGGCAAATTAAACAAATAGCTGAAAGGACTTTCTACAGTCCTTGGTGCAAGCAATACAATATCTTAGGATTCTATGTACATGCCATGATCGGCATGCTCCGGATAATAAACTTGAAGGTGGATGATTTGATTTAGTGTGAACTCAGACGTCACCTTTGGCAAAAACTTAGGGTTACTACGTAGCGACTTCATGGAAAATCAAATAAGGAGACTCACACAGAGTCTGTAGCTCTGAAATCCTTTAAAACAATGTGACTTCAACTAATAATAATGCTTTCCATGAAAGAAAGTGTAAGCCACAACTCACGGCTGACTCAAAAGGAACCAAAGTAAGTTTCTCAAGCACACAACTGAGGTCCCACAGTGTTGGGAGGGACCAGATTGTGAATCGGAGGTTTCATATGTAGAATACCTCTCAAAAAGGTATGGGAGTCCTCTAATTGAGCGACCATACACCTATCAACAGAGGCATGGAATGCTGATATGGCTGTCAAAATAAATATTCAGTGAGGAATACTACACACCAGAGCTTGACAGTAACAGCAAATATTCCAACACCGTATCAACTGGGCAAGTGAATGGGTCCATATTTTGAAGGTGGCCCACAAAGTGAAATGCTTGCACTTTAAAGAATATGATGTCTGGTGGGACGACTAACTGACTGCAACCAGTAAATCAGCTACATTTGGTTTCACCCATACCATGCATTGGCTATGTCTTCAGGAGCAAGGCATGCGGAGCACAGGAACTTCAGGTCCAGAAGGCCAGAGCTCCAGGTCATGTGAAACTAGGACTCTGCACATAGGCAAGGGAACTGGAGGCTCCACTGCTAGTTCTTGTAGCAAAAGATACCATATTTGCTGCAGCTACAGAGGTGCAATGTAGATGAGGGTTGCACCCTCCATCTTTAGTGTCAGTAATTATGTCTATATTGAGAGAATGGGAGGGGATGCATACAGAAACCTCCCTTTCTTAGAGCAGAACAATATAACCCATCAGTAGTAGCAGTACAAAATTTTATTCATATGATATGAAATGTAAACTCACTGAACAAGATAATTTCCAATGAGCTCCATTTAGCACAGCTTTAAGTAACATATGTTTAGTAATTCACATAAGTTTCATTTTAAAACATTTAAAAAGGTATAATAAATTATTCACAAAAACTAAGGTCAAAATCAGACATTGCAATTATACATGGCATAGATACATATGTCGTGATATTTAGAGTACCAATAAAGAGCAATCTGACCAGTAATACTAATCAGAGTCAAAGAAAACAGTGTAAGCCCCGCTTCCCGATGTCTAGGGGTATTCACAGATAGTACATAGGGGGAAGGGGGCACTTGCAGCCAAAAACACAGTTCTAGAAATTAAACTTATTACCAGAATTCTGATGAGAGGTCTTCAGGGGGTACAGGCAGTTCACAGAAACAGGGTAACAGCAGCTGCAGGGGCAAACGTAGCTAATTAAATTACAAAGTTCAGCCATGAGGACCAAGGTTCGGGGCCGGGGTGGGCCGTTTGCCACACAGACCCAGAGCCCATGAAGAATGGTGGTAAATGTAGTGGTGCGGGAGTCTGTTGAAGGGAGCTGGAGCCCAAGTATGGGACCGCCTGCGCTATCTGGAGGAGCCAGAGACCAGGAAGTTAGTTGTGGCCCACCTCATGATCTTCGCACAGAGGTGGGGCACCGGCAGGTGGATCTGGGTATCCCCGCCTGTGGGGCAAAGCAAGTGGAGTCCCAGTGTGCCAGACCATTGGGGCAGTGCAGTGTTGGCAGCCCATACTATAGGGAAGGCAGAGGTGGCAGCCTATCTCCATTTCTGGTGGCACTGTGGTCTGCCCAGGAGATGTCCTGTCTCCTAATCAGCCAAGAGGAGAAAGTACTCTGGGTCTCCGTGATCGCCAGGACCCTGCGTGAGTGCTGTGATGTCCTGGGAGACTTGGAGCTTTGTGCTGGCTTTTGCAAGAGGGGACTTGGCCAGTTCTTTTGAGTCTTTTTTGTTAGGCAGATCATCCAAGTGGGAGAGCACCAGGATCAAACCACTGCCGCAGAGATTTGGGATCGCCAGTGAGCAGCTACTTTCAAGCTATAGCTGTGTTTGGGTTGTCCAAAAAGGTTTTCTGGTAAAGTGAGAATTGAAGCAAAGTAAGTCGTGCAGGAGAGACGTTTGGAGGGAAGATCGTTGTGTGGCCTGTTTCGGCCCAATGCAAATTGCTGCTGTCAGGATCATAGAACCTCCATTGCTCTGAGGGGAGCACTGTAGAAAAAGCTTTTGGGAAACTAAAGTTTGCTGCAGACTATATTAGGTTCTGTTTCCATGAAGTTACCCACCGTTTAATTTTACACCCCATGCTCCATGAAGTGGATTGATCAAATTTGCACAAATAAATATTTATTTTTTCTCTTTAACCCCTGAATGAAAAACGGACTTCATTACAGCACTTTGTGATTGAATTAGCTAAGCTTGCCCCTTCAGCTGCTGTTACCCCTTTTCTGTGAACTGCCTATACCCTCTGAAGAACTCTCATCGGAACCCAGGTAACGAGTTTCATTTCTGGGACTGTGTTTCTGGTTGCAAGTGCCCCTTCCCCCTATGTACCATCTTTGAATACCCCTAGACATCGTTAAAGGGGGCTTACAACATAGGGGCTCATTTGGGAGATTTTAATGACCGTTTGGGGGTGCAAAGAACCTTGCCTGGACTGCCATTATGGGGTGCTGCAGCATGGGAGATTTCTTTACTACGAGGCGCGATCTTTTAACTTGTGAATTTTTGTGCCTCCAGAAAGATGCCATTTTGCCTTCATGAGCTGTTTAGCATACAGATAATGTATGCAGAATTTTGGAGACATTGTGCCATTGGCTGAATGCTAGCAGGGCTGGGGACAGAGGTCACAGAATGAGAAGCAGGAGTGCCATTTTTGTGGAGATCGAGTTAACTGCACCTCAAGTTGTTTTGAGCCTGAGGAAAATCTGCTAGCTGAAGGTACAAGTTCTATGGCATGAGGGACAGATGTCCCGGAAGATAAATTGAAAGAGATGGAGGATACTCTGGAGGGTTTCAAACAACTCCGAGCATGTTCCTTGCAATTATCTCCAGGACCCACTCATCTGAGGTAATCTCCTCAGTGTGTTAAATGAAGGAGAAGTGACCCCTACCACCGCCACCTGTGGTTGAAGAGGTGTGGGGAATTCCAACATAGTTATACTGAGCCGATGGCGAAAAGCCACCAGCCTTGAGGTTTTGGAATGGGGAAGGAGCTGGCAAGGCTTTACCACCCTTACCTTGGCCTCATTGATTGTAGGCTCAACAGCCACGTCCGTCAGCAGGCTATTGAAAAGATCCTTTACCCCAAGCTCTACCAGGCATGGGATACAAGGATTTAACTGCCTTTAAAGTAATTTTAGAGACCTGAAGGCCTCTTCATGTCTCTTCTACATGGTACCCAAACAGTTTGGTGCCTCCAAAAGGAGCATTCAGAACTGTTTGCTGCACATCAGTTTCAAACCCAGCCACCCTAAGCCAAGAATACCTTCTCATAGAAATACCAGTGGCAACTGCCCTGGCTGATGCATCTGCCGCGTAATATGCTGAACATAGCAGATATTTGCTTACCTCCGCTCCAGCAGTCAAATTTTAAAGTACTGTAATTCAATCTTGGCCATGCCCTTAGGAGGTGCTTGAGCTGCAGCTTTGGCAGCCTTCCAGAGCTATTTTGATACTTGATCACGTGGAGACTGTGTGTCACTTGCAGCCTAATGAGGCAGAGGTGTATGTTCACTTGCTCATCAATAAAACCTCCTGGATTCCTTAACAGAGTCAGGGTAATCTATGCTTTGGTGCCCTGGTACAATCACGGGCAGCCATTATGACCACAGAATCTGACTGTTTCTGATTGGTTGGCATAATAAGGCTTGGTAGCAGGAAAAGGGCACTACTCATCAGCCTTTCTGGGTACAGCTGGTATAGTATTTGGCCTGTACCATGCAGCAAATGCTGCATCCTCCATTGCAGGGTAAATGGGAGGAACAATGATGGATGGAGCACAAGGGATCTCCAGGAAAAATCCATCAAATTCTTTTTGGTGGAATCCTCTTCTTCCACAGTAAAACCCATAGTATTTTGCATTTGCTGTATCACAGTTTGGAAGGGGAGGGTCTTCAAGAGGAGATCTGGGTGTATACACTACAGAATCTTCACTGTAACAGGATGCAGTGAAGCTGGAACATGGAGCATAATGTTCCTTCCATAACTCTCCTCCTCTTCATAACCCTCCTCCATTATGAGGTCTGGATTATATTCTTCCTCATCATCGGTGTTCCTGTCGATGACTGGAATCGAAGATCATGCTGTTGTCACCAGAGGCTGCTGCTCATGCAGTTCTTTCTGTGTACCAGTCCATGATGTTGACAGAGCCTGCAATGCAGGACCCGTCGATAGCAGTACAGGCTGCATAGGAAGCCAGGAAGTATGTGCCATATCACATCTGAAAACATTGCTAGTACTGCCTGTGCATCGACAGCGCCCTGGGGCAGGGCCTAGACCTGTCAACAATGGCAGCATCCTGTCCACTGCAGGTACAGTAGTGTGTAAGCCAAGCCCCAACCTTTGTATCTGGTTGACAGCTGGGGGTATGGCATCACCACTGTTGGGGCGGACCATGATGATGTAGGCTGATTATCTGCAGGCCACAACAGTGACCTAAATCTCACTTGGGAAGCAGGTCTGTCCTTATTCTTATGTTTATGCTTATGTCCCAACACCAACCTGTTTTTTTCGTAGTCTTTTGACTTTGATGACCGCAAATCGGTTGAAAGGGCTGGCAACACTGTTTTCTGACCCTGGGCTTTTTCCACGGTCACTAGATTTTCTTTCTAATAAAAACCTCTCCAGTATCTTTCTTCTGCGTCACCTGGTTGCTTGATTGATCTGGTTGCTAGATTAAAGCCCCTGCAAATCTCATGAGTCCTGATGTTGTGAGAGAGGCCTAAACAGCAGACACACACTTTATGCATGTTGTCCTTGGAGATTCTTTCTCCACACTAGCAGTACTAGAACAATATAATTGGTTTGGGCAGCATACAGTGGTGGCAAGATCACTATATTATTAGTGAATATTTTACAAGAAAATAATAAATGACAACAGCTAGTTGTAGTCGTTTCCACAGGAGGTCTGATGAGTACTTTCTATGGCAGGAAAAGAACTGAGGAGAGATGGGGCTGCCCACATTTATGTAGATGCTGACGTGTGATGTCGTCATGGGCAGCCCCCCGCAAAAGTTTTCCTATGGTCCTAGCACTGACACAGATATAGTTCCAAAGGTGTGGCTAAGGGAACAGATATCCTCAAAGAAGATCCTGTACTTGCTTGAGGCCAGCATGGAAAAGGGAAATAAGACAGATTCTTTTAAGTACCTCAATGGGATTAACAGGGTGGACTGTCAACCACTTTACAAATGCAGCGAAGGGTCCTGCACAGGGGGCATGGAAGCACATTGCCTGGTGGTAAGTTCAGAAGAGATGCGAGGAAATATTTCTTTACAAAGTGGGTAGTGGACAAGTCATAGAGAGGGTGGTGGACTAGTGAAACAGCTTGCCAAAGGATGCAGCTCAGATGGTCAGGCATTCAAAAAGGGGTGAGAAAGGTATAACAAGTTGATAGCAGTAAAGGCAAGGGAGGTGGGAGGGTAATGCTACTAAAATGACTGAGGCGCTAATAGAGGACTCAGGCTAAGCCTACCTAGTAGATAGACTGGAGCGGAAGTCAGTAGGACCTAAAAAGACAGGATGGAACCTTGGTCTTATTCTACCTGTAATCGTTTCTATGTGTTCTGCTGTTTTGGCTACTTGCTCTGCAGACTACTGCTGAAGCCACCTACTCTGCTTCAGCCTTGTTCAGATGTCTCTGTCATAATGCTTCTTTTCGCCCTTGTATGCTCTTCTTCCTCTTGTGGTCATGCTGTTTCTGGCCACTATGTTACTTGCTAGGCCACTTTGCTATTCACTGCTTCTCTCTTTGGTCTTCCTGCACCTTCCTGCTGTTTTCTTGTCTACCTGGGGTTACTGTTACTGCTGGCTGCCTGTTGCTTTCCACTAGATAAAGTCTCACTCCCTGCTCTGCTATCAGTTGAGGCGCATTCTGTAATTCATACCTGGAGCCCTGAAGCTCCTTTCCTACCCTCTCCCTTCATTCTTTCCATGTTGTTGTTCATGCTTCAAATGATGTACTTTTTGAGGAGTGACTTCATATTCCTTCTTTTCTACAATTTGCTGCTTTAATATTCTCCTCATTCAGCATATTCCCATCAGTCTGTCGCTATTGACTGGTTTGTCTTTTCTTCACCAGAGCTCCATGCCTGTTCAACCAATAATCTCAAGGCCTTCATGTTCCACACAAACCTTCACATTCATGAAACAGCATGCAATACAGGACTCAGCACCCCATGAACAGCAAGGGCTTAGCATCCATGAACATCAAAGCTCAGAGCCCTGCAATCGGCAAAACAGTCAGTGCCCCTTGAACAGCAAGAGCTCAATGTTCCACAAACAGCAAAGGCTCCATGCCTCATAAACAGCAAAAGCTTGATGTACCACAAACAGCAAGGACTTGATACCCCATAAACAGGGGCTTGGTACCCCATTAACAGTAAAAGTTTGACACTGAATGAACAGCAAGGACTTGCTACTACCAAACAGCAAGAGCTTGTTATCCCATGAACAGCAAAGGCTCAATGCCACACCAACAGCAAGACCTATGCAGCGCACAGACACCAAAGATAATATTTCTTTTCTGTTGTCAGCTCTCCCTGGCCAGCCTAGGAACCAGCACACAATGAAGTTATAGTTGACAGTTTTCATATAAAAAACTTGCAGTTCTCTTCCAATACACTTAACTCCATATCTTTAATGCAGCATATTCAGAAAATGAAAATTATGTACCTACCATAATTCTTGATCATTTAGTGTATCTTCACCATTCATCACTAGTGGGTATAAGCCAGAGCGCAGCACCCCGTGAGAGCTCTTTTTTTTTGGGGGGGGGGAGCCAGCACCATCAGCACCTCCTATGAGGCCAACGCACTGCATGGTGCTTGCAAGTTGGCCAGAATTGGCTGTCGGTTCCTCTTCCACCTCAGTTCTGCATGCCGGAGAGATGGGAAAAACCAGAGGGATAGAGAAAAAAAAGAGGGCAGGGCAAGGGAGCCTCAGGGACAGTATAAGGAAAAGATATATAAACTGAACAAGGAATAGGACGACCAGAGGACAGAGAAGGAGGAGGATCTGAGAGGGTATGGTCCAAAAGGCCCCAGTCCCTGAACGGCCATACAGACAGGAAAGGAAGAAGAAGACAGAAAGAGAGAGTGAAGATGGGAGGAAGAAGAGAAGGTAAGGAGGGACCCAACCAAACATCTTGAGAGACTCAGTGCCTTGAGTGACCAGGAAAATGCTTACAGAGGGAGGCAGGCAGCTAGGCTGCAGGCAGTAGCTGCAAGATCTGCAACCCAGTCTTATTATCCCCTTCCAGGGATAGACTTAGCAACTATGGAGAAAGTCCTTCCCTCCTTCCTCCAACCCTCTATTGGGCGGAAAATACGCCCCTGGTAAGGAATCCTCATTCCTCCTCCCCAGTTACCATTTTCAAAAGGGAAAACCCACGGAGTTCAGGGGGGAGGAGTGAAAACCCCACCTAATAAATAACATCTCCCTCCCAAAAGGGGGAGGGAGATAGAGGAAATAGAGAAGTAAGAAGATAGGGAGGTAAGGGGAATGAGGCAACCCTGCCAGCCCCATTCCTCCCCCCCCCATCCCAGGGGACCCAAAAAGAGTCAGCACACCCAGGAGTGAGCTGACCTTGAAGGTCCTATCCAGGACAAGGGAGAGAGACCCACCAGGAGTCCCCCCATCTCAATTTTGGTTGAGAGGCCCTACTAGCCCTCCTCCCAGGAGTCCTCTCTGCCATCTCCTATGTTAAGGAGAGGCCCTAAGGGTACAGAGCGAGACCCAACTGGATCCCTGAGGAGAAGGAGGGCGAGCAGGGAGGAGGCATCACTCAGGGACTGAGGCTTTCTGAGGGGAAGGTGGGTGGGATTCAGCGATGAATGGTAAGATCAAGAATTATGGCAGGTACGTAATTTTCATATCTTTCCCCTGTCAGTCTTCACCAATTCATCACTGGTGGGTGAGTAACGAGCCCCCAAAAGGGGTTCAGCACTTCCTTGAGGCACTAACACCCCTTAGCCCCCCGTGGGGGAAAACACGGGAGGAGGAGACCCTTTCCAGGCCAGCTAGTCCTGGTACTGATTAGGGTGAGGAGGGGTCTCCCATTCCCTGGGGGGGAAGGAAGGTGCCCCTGCAGTTCCCATCTCACCCTGTGGGAGAAAAGGTGGGTCCCCGGAATGTGGAGGCCATCACCCTACGCCAGGCCAGGGGTGATAACCGAGAGAGAGGTGAAGCCACACCATCCGCCTAATGCAGGTCGCTGTCCCTGCAAGCCATGAAGCGACTTCATTGGTATCATAAGATGCCCTTGACTGGTGCCTCATCAGTTCCAGGCCTATCATGGAGAGGGCTATGGCCTGCCTGGTAGCCTACGAATCAGACAGCAATGCCAGTGTCTGGCTCAGCATTGCCCACAGGTGCCTGTTATAGGCAGCATGGTGTGCCTGATGTGAGACGATACACAAAAGCATCCATGCCAAGGAGAAGACTGTCCACAACAGGTGGTCAAACTCCACAGAGTCTGGATCCTGGGTCCGGTTGCAGACCAGGCGTCTATGCCAGGTAGGAGTGTCCAGTCACATCAGTCCCATAGAGGGATGCGTCAGTGTACCTGCAGACCTCTGGGGTGTGCAGTACCGATACTGGCAGTCCAAAGGGGCTGGAGCTGGGAAGGATGGAAGCTGCCAGGTGCTGTATGATGCCTCCTGGAAAGGGACAGGCCAGGATGGGGCCACCAAATGGTCCACACCATATTCACCCAAGAAGACTTGTATCATACACTCAGTATTGCGGCAAGCCATGTAGGAAATATGCAGGTCCTGGACCAGCCTCGCAAGGAAGTGCTGATACTGTGTCTGATGATCGTCAGAGGACAGAGGCCTCCTCTTCCTCGATAGAAGAAGATGAGGAGACCGAGGAACCTGATGATTCAGACTCCAGCTGCGGAGGGGGAGACAGGCAAAAGACCTGCTTGTCCATGGCCCCAACATAATGGAGGAAGTCCGCAGCCTGGGATCTGAATTGTACCAAGGTCAGAGGTCCCAAAGGACTGGCATGGCCTGGGAGAAGAGGGGCTGCATGCAGAGGCAGTGGGGACGACCTTACCACAGCAAGAGTAGTGCCTCTGCCAGGGCTAAGAGACTTAACAGGCAATCCTGGAAGAACAGAGGATCTGTAGGTCTGCTCTGTCACCGGCCTGTGAAGCAACTTGAAATGGTCCAGACTAAGCCCTGTAGGGGAAACATCCCTATGAGGGGACCGGGGCCACATGAATCCAGAAGGGTGGACCCCAGCCCCACCCAACACAGACTCCCTCGAAGGAGACGAGGAAGAAAACTTGGGTTCAGCACTGCGGCTCCTGCCTGAGTCCTGAAGCACTGCAGAGGAGTGCCGCAGCCCCTCAGCTCATCCCCAAACCCCGCCAAGGTAGATTATTGTGATTGTAGTTACCTTTTGATGGTAAGGATAAAGAGGTGAGATAGAAGTGTATGTATTTTCAAATATTATAGAGGAACAGTGGCAGGATTTTTAGGACAGTAAATTAATAAAAAGGGAACTAGGAGAGCTTCAGTAGCAGACAAGTAGTGGAATAGCAGTATAACTGCAGTATAATGTGGGGAGTGGTGCAATGCAGTGACTGTGGGGCATCCATATTCAGGCAGATCTTCTGGACACTGAGGTGCTGCCCTATCTGCATGCATCTTTCTGGACTGTGGGATGAGGTAGCCAGACTCAGAGCGGAAGTAAACTGGGTCAGGAGTACCATCACCCCTATCCAGAGACCACTCAGTCCAATGCAGCTACCTCAAAGGATGCAGAGAACAAGGAGTACTTGGATGACAGTGGGCTCAGGGAGGGTTAGACCAGTCAGGCAGAGGCACATCCCAGATCCTATTCCACTCAAGAACTCATATGCCACACTGCCAAACAGGGACAACCAAATAGAGGTACCCAGAGAAATGGAAGGAAAGGATGTGGAGGTTAGCCAAGTGCAAAAGATGGAGATTAGCACCCAGGAGGTGGACAGGCAGAATAGGGGCAAAATTCAGCAGAAAGGCAGACAGCAAGGTGAACCAGGGATAAAGGACAACCAAGGAAGGGGCTGGAGTAGAACAGCGAAACAGTCTAGGGAGGTCAAATCATGGAAAGTCATGTGTGCAAATGCCAGGAGCCTTAGCAACAAGATGGAAGATCTGGAGGCTGTCATGGTGCAGTCAGACCTGGACATTGTGGCCATCACTTAAACCTGGTGTAATGATAAACGACTGGGAGTTGGCCATACATGGCTACAACATATTCAGAAGAGACAGGGCAGGCAGGAAGGGAGGAGGGTGGCACTGTATGTGAAAAATGACATAAGGGCCACAGAGATCCAGGAGGAACAAATGGGGAGAGATGCTGTGGGTTAAGCTGGAAAGGAAAATGGGGCCAGCCATCCGCACAGGTGTGGTCTACAGACCACCAGCCCAGGAGGAAGAAACAGATAGGAGTTGATGCTAGCCATCCAAAGGATGGCAGACAAGGTGAGGTAGTACTGGTTGGAGACTTCAATATTCCAGACGTGGACTGGAGCATTCAGCAGCAGCATCAACTAGGAGCAGATTTATCCTGGACTCCTTCAGGGTGCCTTCCTCAACAACTGGTCATGGAACCAACTCGCGGGAAGGCAATACTGGACCTTGTGCTCACAAACAGGGACAGTGTGATGGGGGTAGAGTGGGGGAGCACCTGGGGAACAGTGACCACCAGTCACTGTGGTTTGAAATCACGGAAAGAGCAGAACCAAACCACACAAAACACGTGTCCTGGATTTTAGGGGGCAAACTTTGGGAAAATGGGAGATACTTGAAAGAGGCATTAAGGGAATGGGCAGGAATCAGGGTTGAGGAACAGTGGAAGTATTTAAAATGGGGATTACAAGAGCAACAGAATTATGTATAACAGGTTAGCAAAGGAAAAGGAAGAGGAGACCATTATGGTTTTCCAAAGAGGTAGCAAAGAAGTGAAAGCCAAAAAGATTGCATTCAG
Organism: Neoceratodus forsteri; assembly: GCA_016271365.2. Classification (NCBI taxonomy): domain Eukaryota; kingdom Metazoa; phylum Chordata; order Ceratodontiformes; family Ceratodontidae; genus Neoceratodus; species Neoceratodus forsteri. Next base: position 1,364,330,495 of record CM057455.1, on the reverse strand, counting down.
GCAATACAAAAGACACAGGCAGAAGGGATGGGAGAAGTACCAGGAGAAGCAAAGGGAGGCAGGAGGTCAGTAAGGAAGCCAAAGCTCAGACAGAAGAAACACATTGCAAAATCAGTGGGTAGAGGGGACAAAACCTTTTACAGGTACATAAGTGAAAAAAGAAAGGCAAAGGAGGATAGTGAGACTGAAGGGGAGGATGGGGGCTGTGGAGGATGACAACAGTAAAGCTGACATATTGAACAGGTATTTCTGCTCAGTCTTTACTAAGGAAGAGGAGGTAATGGGTCTGAATGGAGTACAAGGGTGAGAATGGTGCAGAAATGGACACAAGTCCCTTTACACGAGAAAGGGTCCTGAAGAAAATGGAAGTAATAAGAGTTGATAAAGCAATGGGGCCAGATGGGTGCACCCCAGGGTCCTTAAACTAAGAGAGGTGGCATGAACCTCTTGCTATCCTGTTTAGCCGATCACTAGAAACAAGGGAGGTACCCAAAGACTGGAGGATAGCAGATGTAGTCCCCTTACACAAAAGTGGGAACAAAGAGGAAGTGGGGAACTACAGACCAGTCAGCCTCACCTCGGTAGTGGGAAAGATCATGGAAGCACTACTGAAGGAGAGATTGGTGGAACATCTGGTTGTCAATGGACTACAAGACTCAAGGCAGCATGGTTTCACCAGGGGAAGGTCATGTCAGACCAACCTCATTGAATTTTTTGACTGGGTGACTAGGGAGGTGGATCAGGGGAGGGCAGTGGACATGGCCTATCTGGACTTCAGCAAGGCCTTTGACACTGTGCCACATAGAAGACTATTGCACAAACTGGGAAATATGGGTGTGGGCAGGACAGCAGTGCGGTGGGTAGGTAACTGGCTGGGCAGCAGGACACAGAGGGTGGTGGTAAATGGCTGTCACTCCACAGAGGAAGAGTGACCAGTGGGGTACCACAGGGATCAGTGCTGGGACCGGTACTATTCAATATCTTCATCAGTGACATTGCACAGGACCTAGAAGGCAGAATTTCACTGTCCGCTGATGACACAAGCTCTGTAACAGAGTAGACACACCAGAGGTGTAGACAGACTGAGAAGGGACCTGCAGAAACTTGAAGAATGGTCAGGGGTTTGACAGTTGAAATTCAATGCAAGGAAGTGCAAGATAATGCATATGGGGCACAAAACTCTGGCACAATATATCAGTTGGGGGTGAAGATATAGCATGCACCAAGCAGGAAAGGGATCTTGGAGTTATCATCTCTGATGACCTCAAGGCAGGGAAACAGTGTGACAAGGCAGCAGGTAAAGCAAATAGGATGCTGGGATGCATAGGCAGGGCATCACCAGCAGGAAAAGGGAGGTCATAATTCCACTATACAAGACACTAGTGAGGCCGCACCTGGAGTACACTGTGCAGTTCTGGAGACCTTACCTCGTAAGGACATAGACAGGGTAGAGAAGGTTCAGAGGAGGGCAACAAAGATGGTACATGGATTGCATCACAAGTCCTATGAGGACAGGTTGAAGGCACTGAACATGTACTCCCTGGAGGAGAGGAGGGAGAGAGGGGATATGATAGAGACATACAAGTATCTTACAGGGAGGAACAGGGTGCAGGAATGCACTAGTTTTAAGCGAAAAAGATGTTCCAGGACTAGAGGGCATGGGATGAAGTTGGAGGGAGGACGATTCAGAGGAAACGTGAGGAAGAATTTCTTCACAGAACTGGTGGTGGACAAGTGGAACACCCTGCCAGAGGAAGTGGTGGGGGCTGAAACAATCACGGGATTTAAGAATGCATGGGATAGACATAAAGGAATTCTGGCGATCAGGGGTAAGGGGCAGCAGACTTCCTGGAAAACATAAACTGAACTTACAGACTTAAATGGGCAGACTGGGTGGGCCATAGGCCCTTATCTGCCGACACTGTCTATGTATCTATGTAACTCCAAGGAAGACCTCTTCCTTGCACCCTGTGCCATAGGATCCCCCAACTCTGCAAGCTCTCCAAGGAGAACCGCAGTGGAGTGGGTTCCGGTCCTAGCACCGGGGGGGGGCACTGGGGTGGCAGCCCACCTTCCCCCAGCACCCGGTCCACCACACCCCTAGCACTGGGGCCACTGATCCACATCACCACCCTGGCGCTGCCATCGGCATGGGGGTTGGTGCCTGTCGCAGTCACTGGAGCCACGGGGGGCACCTGGGGAGGTGCAATGGTCCTGGGCCCCGGAAAACCAACCGACTCTGAGGAGTCAGGTCACCAGTCCGGATTGGCCTCTCAATTATCTGGCTCCAGAGAAGAGGAGATTCATAGGAGCTCCAGGCTGGCAACCCTAGGGATCTCCATCTATGGTGCCAGTAGGCCCCAGCACCCCTTGTGGCACCGCTAACCACTGGAGCCACAAACGGCTCCAGGATCTGGGGTGGCCGGGCAGGTGGTGTTGAGGGAATGTCCCACGCTGGACCCAACGACCATGGGCCCCAACAATGGGACAGCCTGCACCTCCAAAGAGGTGACTTCCAGGGCAGTGCTCCCAGTCTAGTGCTGGGTGGAGCCAGACCAGTCCTCTGGCACCACGGTAGAGACCTCCTGCATGGCAAGGGTAGAAGAGGAGGAGGCCCCCTCCTCACCAGACTATATAGGCCTGGGAGGGCACCTGGAGGAAGGGCGAAGAGACCTGCACTTGGACCGACAAGAGTGATGCTGCCTCCCGAAAATCGGCGGGGCCCTGACTACTTTTAATATGCGGTGCTTGAGAACACAGCAATCCATAGAGAAGCAGGTGTCGCAGTGATCCATGTCACGCTGTGGTCCAAGGCAGGTAAGGCAGACATTATGCTGGTCTGTCATGGAAATTTGCCAGCCGCAGGGACACCCGACGATAGGAGGCTAGCCCGCTTTGAAGAATGCTTGTCCCCTAACATGGCATGATGCAATGCTAACTTAAAATAAAACAATAAAAACTCGACACTGTAAAGGAAAGAAAAGGAAAGATCTTACCAGATCTTAAATAATGTGCCAAGTACTGCATGGCAGAACCAAGGCAGATATTATGCTAGCGGTCGAAGCAGCTCCGTGGTGGCATCAAAAGTGGCCCGAGGACTGAAATAGCCGCAATGGTGCAGTACTTCAGAATCTTCTCGGCTGCAGGCGAGGTGCTGTCTCAACGGTGGGAGAAGCAGAACTGAGGTGGAGGAGGAGCCAATGTTCGTTTCTGGACAACCCGCAAGCGCCACGCAGTGCTCAGCCTCGCAGGCAGTGCTGACAGCCCTGGCTCCTCCTCCTAACAAAGGAAAAAAAAGCACCGGCAGGGTGCTGCGCTCCAGCTTACACCCACCAGTGATGAATGGTGAAGATTGACACAGAGATGATCCAAATTTATTTACAACTGTCCAGAACCATTTCCATCGTTTAACACCAAGGCTGTCGATGAGCTTAAAGAAGCCAGAGCATTTCCTCAGGTCCTGGCATCGCTTGCTGATGTTTCGGTCATGCAACCCATGTGACCTTCCTCAGAGTCACAAACAGCAAGGGCTCACAGAAATATAGACTTTGACGTCAGATAAGGACTGCTTGGCCCACCCAGTCTGCCCATTTCCCTATCTACTGGATAAGCTGCAGATTCTAGTTAACCAACAGCCTATTTCCTCCTACCCCACCACCACCACTATAATTGCCTTATGGTTGTCCCATGCATGCTTGGCTCAATGTCCCAGAAACAGCAGGGCTTGGCACTCTACAAAAGAATGAGCTTACTACCCATGAACAGCAAGAGCTTTTCGCCCCATGAACAACAAGGATTCAGGGTCCCACAAACAAAAAGGATTCAGTGCTCGATGAACAAGGACAATGATGATGACCTTATTGGAAAAAGTACCCGACCTGGCACTTGCACGAATCTCTCCAAATTCTACTTTAAGCATGTCACTCTGAAGGAAATCCTCTATTATGTGAAAAGGGTCCTGGGAAAGACAAGGATGGGTGGGGATACGGTAGACATGAAGCTACTTGCCCTTGATGAACTAACAATTACCCTGTCAAATATTTTTAACCTGTCCTTGCAATTGTCATAGTTCCCTGAAATCTGGAAAGTCGCTATAGTTACACCTATGCTGAAAAGTGGGGACCGTTCTAAAGTGACCAACTATAAGCCAATCTCTGTCCTCTCCCCCCACTATCTAAGGCATGGGAAAAATAGCTTCAGACCAACTAGTCTCATACCTAAACGAATATAACTTGATGTGTAAACAACAAAACAGCTTTGGAAACTATATAGCACTGGAACAACCCTCACTGAGTACACCAACCACCGCAGATGCACTTGACAAGGGCACCTGGCTGGTGCCACATACATAGACTTGGCGAAAACGCCGGCTTCATTATCAAGTTCTACTGCTGGACAAGCTCCGCCATGGGCCTCTTCTCTGAAACCACAATCTGGTTTCAGTGCTACCTCACTAGGTGGTCACAGAGGTAATGTTGATGGAGTGCTCTCTATCACTAAGTGTGTCACGGTTAGGGTCCCCCAGGGATCCACTCGAGCCCGCCTCTATGGCCCTAATCATTAAAAGACTCCCAGAAGCTTGACCCCATTCAAAGATGTTACTTTATGCAGACAATGCAGTGATTTTTCATAGTAGCCTGCAGCTTGGGGATCCTTCTAGTGACCTTCAATTAAGCTTTAAGTCTATGGAGGACTAGTTTGAGAACAATAAAATTGTCCTAAACTACAAAATGACAAAGTCAATGCTGTTTGCCATGCATCACCATAAGAAAAAAGTCCCTCCCTTGGTTATCAAAAATTCACTTGGTGCTACCCTTGAACAGGTCAAATCATTTACATATCTAGGTGTCACCCTGGATGACACCCTCTCATATACCGCTCATGTTGAGAACGCTGCAAGTCTGTCCGATAGAAAACTAGGTGCGTTCTTCCGACAATGTTTAAATCTTACCACTGAGGTTAGATGCCTGGCAGTCTCAAGTACAGTCCTCCCTTTCATTGACTATAGTCTAACGATCTATGGAGCTGACTGTGATTTGGTCCTAGGCAGGGTAAAAATGGTCCTCAACAAAGCCTGTCAGTTTGCAAGTGGGACTGACAGACTTACCCATACTTGCTCCTTGTATGTGCTTACCAACTGGCTTCCCTTGCAGGATAGACTGACATACCAGTCCTATCTACTGGTTAAAAAAGCCCTCCTGGGCCTCACCCCCTTCTGGAATTGGTGACCTCTTCTGGCCGGTCAACAACTGCTACTCCACAAGGAGTATGTCCAGATATGCCCTGCAAGATCCCTTTCACAAAACTAGCCAGGGTAGACGCTCATTTGCTATCCAAGCTGCACTGTGGTTTAATGAACTCCTGAATCCCTAGTGGACCTCCCCAAAACTGCACCTTTTAAGAATTCCTAAGAAAGGAATTTGCTTTGAAATCTGCTTCCCGTTGTTTTATTTGACTTAATATCTCTCTGTATAATGTTGTGGATTGGCTGCCATCTGAATGAATTCTATGCTGCTATACCTTGTTTGCAACCCTAATGTCTGTACTTGATCTGCTTCCCCTTGAGCTGATGAAATCTTGACCTGGCTGCCCTTGAGCTGGTGAAATCTTGAAGCATACACTGTACCTCTTCTAAGTTATCTATCTGCTACTGATGTGGCTCCTGTGTATCACTGTTGTGTATACCTATTTGTTACTCACATGGAACCTTTTGAAAAGAGCACATGTGTTAAAGGTGTTATCTGAATTTCAAGTAAATAACTAAATAAATAAACAAACAAGGGCTCAGTGCATCATGAAAAGCAAGGGCTCAGCACCCCATGAACATTAAGGGTTCCCTACTCCACAAACAGCAATGGCTCAATAGCAAACAAAAAATGAGTGTTCAGCACCATATAAATAGTAAGGGTTTACTACTCTACAAGCAGCAAACACTCAGCATCAAACAAACAGTAAGGGCCCGCACCCATGAACAGCAAACACTGCTGCATAATTGCAAAAAGCCTGGCCCAGCAAATATCAAGGGCTTAGCATGCCGCAAATCGAATGACAAGGACTTCGCATCCCATGGACGTGAAGGGCTCAGTGCCCATGAATCAGAATGCCCAGGAAGAAACTGTACATCACTTGATCACAGGTTCTCAAAGGTTCACAGCGTCAAGCTAAGGAAGGAAGGAAGGGACACTTGAGGCCTTGATATGAGACTGGAGGAAGGTTCATGAAGGTGATGAGAAGAAACCTTTTTACAGAGAGGGTATTGGCAGGTGGAACAGCTGCCAGCAAAGGTGGCATCCAGTAGAACAGTGGGGGCTTCAAGAGGGATGGGATAACACAATAGGGAGTATCAAGGGAGGGGCAAGGAGGGAGGGGCAGCTGCAAATAAGAGGCTGCTAGCTGCACAACCAAGCAGACTTGTAGACCGAAGGCCTTTTTCTGCTGGCGTTTTCACATGTTCTTATGTTTGTATAAAGGACTCTGCACCTCATAAGGTGAGAAACTGAGCAGTTGTTACTCTGCAGTCATTTCTATGTATTGCTTCTCTCTTTCTCCTTGGACATGCATTCATGATCCATTCATTTAGCTATTTGGGTCGAGTCACTTTGGCACCTCTTGCAGCAGAACCTTCACCTGATGGGGATTCCACTGGCTGCAAAACTGAGCTCTGTAAGCACCTTCACAAGGGTGGTAGTCCTGGTTACATGGCTGAAGGAGAGGACAGTTTCTATACTGGTAGCCACAAATATCAGTACTTATATATAGAGAATAATGGATGGGGAAGTGTGGATATGAGAATTTAATGTACACCTGAGGTGTGGGATGCTATATAAACCCCAAGGCGAAGCCTCATGGGTTTATTAAAGCATCCCACACTGAGGTGTGATTAAATTCGAGTTTGACATACTTTCCCCATCTTCTATTTATATAATTGCTGGTCAGAAATTTTTTCCCAGCCAGACTTCTGAGGTCACATGACACACTGGCAGACCTTATGGAGATGTTGATAAGTAAATGAGATACTGTTTGGTAAGAAAATTTTATACTGTTCTAGAAGTCCTACATTAAAAGTACTCTTTAGTAGCCTGTAAGAGACTGTTTTATTTTAGTGCTTCTGAACTGTCATAGTTTGTTAAAGAGCACAAACACACACACACACACACACACACACTACTCAGTCAGTCAGTCTCTGCTTCCTTACTTCCTTTTGTTAGCCTTTTTATTTATTGCCGTTTCTGCTTGTTTGTTTTACTTACAGTTTGCAGTTGGGATCCCCAAGTCACCCACGGAACCGTTCGTCATGCACTGGCTCTGTCTGATGTGGGCAAAGTGCAGGATCAACCGGATACATCGTTATTTTATATGCAGAGGTAGATACTGAGTAAAGTTTTAAACGCACACAGATTACTAAGAGATATGCGTTTGGTGGGTGCCGGTGGCAGCTCCTCGGTAACTGGGAGATGGAGCCGCCATGTTTTCGAATTTTTAAGCCCGCCCACATAGACAGCAGAGAGCCAATGAGGGAGTGTGAAGTTCTGACAGACACAGCACCTGAATGCTGTAATAACCAGCGGTTATTTTTGCAAATATCAATTCGGTCATCACATTAAAAATTGATGACCGGGGTAACCAGCAGCCGAGCTATCAACAGCCTCATGTATGAGCTCCACACCTAACAGCCATTATCAACAGGATTTAATATAAATAAACTAATTAAACAAGAAAACTAATTCTGGATTCTGATAGAGCTTATTGTACTGATCACAGCGATATCTTTCACTTGTATTTCTTACTGAATGCCCGGAGGTATGGGACACACGAATAAAGCGGCTCCCGTGGAGATGTTACCCACCCGAAGATGTTAAATCTGGGCCAAGCAAAGATTGTGAGGCAGTGGAGTTCGCACAACCAACTAATGCTGCCTTACTCAAAGCAATACAGAAACTGGACGGTAGAATGGAAGAATTCACTGCACAATTTAAAATGATGGATACAAAATTGAAAAGCTTGCAGAGGAAACTAAAATAGCTACCAAATCTGCTACGACTGCTATGACCACATCCATGAGCCTAGTAAAGAGAATGGGGCTCTCAGAAGGCGCCTTGAAAATTTGGAAAACATCTTCAGAGCTATGAATGTCCGAATATTGGGCATACCGGAGCAAGCCGAAGGTGAAGACCTGCTTGGATTTATTAAGTCCCTTCTTCAGGAACTTTTCCAGGCTCCACATGAGTACTCTATAACCAGGGCCTACAGGATTACGCCAAGTGGTGCAAAACAGCGCATGGCTTCGGGACAGCTACTTCCCCGGACTCTCTTGGTGGTGCTTTGGTCAACAGCAGAGAAGGACTTTCTAATTGCACAAGCTAAATAAAATGGAGCGATGGAGTGGGAGGAATAAAATCCACATTTTCCGGACCTAAGTTACACAACAAGACAAAGGAGGAAAGGCTTTTGATGCCGCAAGGTCCCGTCTCGCGACAATTGGGTATCCAACATCTGCTGATTATGCCAGCTAGCTTAGCATTTTCTGAGGGAAAACTTATCAATTTTGAGACCTGGGAGTAGCCGACAAGTACCTTAACCGGTGGAGAAGGAATTTCAGGCAAAAGAGCTAGAGCTAGAGCTAGAGATTGACAGTGAAAATGGGGACGGGATTGAGAGACTTTTGATAAGTACCATGGAAGTTCTGTTTTTAGTTAATAAGCTCAGAGTTTACTCGTAGATAACTATAGAATCTTGTTTAATGCTTTAGTATTATCTTCACTCAATATACTGAGCTTAAAATAAAGATGAGTAACATTTAGGCGGTTATGATGCAAGTTTACTTCAGCCTGCAAATTTATGAAGTATAACTGTTAAGGCTTACTGTTGCATAGCATTCTTGGATACAAGCTAAGCATTTACTCCCTGACATGTTTTAGTTTTTCTTCTGTAACTTCTATAGAACAGTTGGTAAGCTGTGGTTGTGGGGTTTAAAAATGAAGCTGGGCACTCGTACAGTTTCTAAAGACGTAGTATGGGAGAGATAGCTATCATTATGATAGGGATAAGTATGTATTAATTTAAGTTTACTGATGTTGGTTACTCCCTGCTCATGGCAGCTATCAGCCAGTACTGAACAATGATGATGACTCAACCTTATTCTGATTACCCTCGTGTTGTACCATGACATAGGGTCTAGAAAATGTGGTTCTGTAAAAAATGTTGTTCTGTACTTCTGTATGGACTTTAATATTTCTGTACACCTGCTTATAAAGGAAATGTGCTGTATGTTTTATGCAGTAAAAACTAATAAACATAAAGTACAAAAGAAAAACAAAGAAAAATTGAAGACCAGTAATTATAATTAGTTATGGAAAGCCATGGCTAGATATGGGTCATTCAGTTTAATTGCAGAGCATTAAGAATATGGCTGGTTATTCTACTGGTTATTCCTGCTTGCTCTACTTTAGGCTAGGGACAAAAGCTGGAGGCGCTTTAAAAGCTCAGGTCTTCCATCTGATTATAACAGCTACAGAGCACAGAAGAACTCTTATAAGAGGCAAATTAGATTAGCAAAGAGCACCTACTGTAAAGAACTCCTGCTGGACGCAGCAGGAGACTCAAGAAAGTTTTGGTCACATGTGAAAACCTTCCTGGGTACTCAAAAATCACACCATTATGTCACCATAATGATATGATCTCAAATGGCATACATTGCAACAACCCATCAACTATCGCAAACTCTTTTAATCTCCACTTCACCAACCTATCTAACTTTACCTCTGCCTCCCCCCTCTGCACAGGCAAGGCCCTGCTATACACAGTCTAACCATGAGCCTGATCACCCCCCTTTCCATTTTAAATACATCACAAACACCAATGTCCTAAAACTCCTCAACTCTATCCCAGACAACACAAGTGTTGGCTCCGACAGTATTGAGCCGAAGCTCCTAAAACTTGTGGACCCTTTTATAGCTTCCCCTCTTGCTAGAATTTATACTCTGTCCCTCTGTAAGGGAATGTACCCAATATTTTGAAAATTGCCAGAGTCATTCCTGTATTTAAAAAAGGAGATAAAAAGGACATCTCCAATTATCAGCCCATTGTGATCATCTGTTTTGGGAAAAATCTTAGAAAAACTGGTGGCAATGCAAGCAATTAATTATCTCTGCAAAGATAACCTGCTCTCACCCAGCCAGCACGGCTTTCTCAAAGGGCATAGTACCACCACTGCTCTGCTTAAGTTCACCAATGACATGCTCTGTGCCATGGACTCCGGTCTTCTGACAAGAGCTGTTTTCATTGATCTTACGAAAGCCTTTGATCTTGTGGATCACCCTCTTCTGCTCTCCAACCTCTCATCTCTTGGCTTCTCACCACACTCTGTGTACTGGTTCAATAGCTGCTTAACAAACAGACTTCAAGTCACTCAATTCATTTAGGTCTTGTTAGATCAAGCATCCGTCAATGTAGACATTCCCCAGGGTTCCATACTGGGTCCCCTTCTGTTTTCTATTTTTATCAATCGCATGGCTCAGGATATCCCTCACTGTATATCACTCCTTTATGCGGATGACCTTGCCCTGTATTCCAGCTCCAAGAGTATATCGGAGATAAACTCTGACTTCTCTTCCATCTTTCACAATGTCCAGTCTTGGCTCTCCCCACACAGTCTTCTACTTGGTGTGGGGAAAACTTAGACCATGCTCTTTGGCACTGTGGCCAAACTTAGATTGGCTCAAAGTCAACTCAGCATATCGTACCTTGATGGTTCTCTCTTGAAGACGGTGAACTCTTTCAAATACTTAGGGATTCTTCTTGATGGGTCCCTTCACTTTGACCAACACATTCTGTCCACATGTAAGTCTATGAACTCTAAAATTGGGTTTGTTTATAAGACTAGTCATGTCTTAACACCCTCTGCTAGATTGGCCATTGCTAGAGGGATTTTGCTTCCCTCACTTACCTATAGTGCAGTAACTTATCTTAATGCATCAAAGGCATCCCTACATAAATGGGACACAACATATAACAACATCTGTCAGTATGCCTCAGCATCCCCATGGCTCAAACATCACTGTCAGCTCTATACCAATTTTAACTGGCCCTCCCCCTCTAATCATCAGCTTCTCTTCCTTGGCTCATTGATGGATAACACTATGAGAACTAATATCCCAGTATCACTTGCCTCTCTGCTCCTGCCCCCGATCTCCTCCTATGGTTTCCAGTCCACCGATCAATCCCTGCTACACATTCCCAGATGGTCTGACCATCACACCATACGGTTCAGTGTCAGGGCTCCCCCAAATGGACCTGCCCCTTCGGAGATGGTCCAGTACCACCCTTTAAGGGGAGTTACCCCAGATGGTCTAGTGGCGATCCTGGACCTATTGGGATTGCTGGGTGAAAGCACAAGTTCAGGAGATCTTGTACTGGCCTATAACAAGGTGGTGGGAGATGCCTTGACTTGATTACTCCTGTTAGGTGTTCGACCACCACTCTTCGCCAAGGTCCCTTGGTATGATGGTTCGCTGAAGGAGTTGAGGAGAGTTGGTCGGCGATGGAGAGAGCATGGTGGAATTTCAGCTCGGATGCTGACAAGCTTAGATTGATGGAACATTATAGGCTATCAATCAGAAATCACCCATAAGAAGGCATAGTTCCTGTCCAGGGAGATTTCTGCGGAACAGAATTGACCGGCTCAGCTTTTCCAAACTGTTAGATTGTGCAATCCAATCTGTCTCCAGTCTGGAAGAGCTTTTTCACAGGTTAAGTGTGATGAGCTAGCTCGATTCTTCGCAGATAAGGTTGCCAGCATCAGGTCTGGAATTGACCCAGCTCTCCCTACGAGGGGCTGCGGAGATCGATGGGAGGTGATGAGCACCCGGTCTGTCTGGATGGATTTCAGCTATTCATGGACATTATGAAGATTGTCCAGACTTTGCACCCAACCAGCTGTAGTTTGGATCCGGGCCCTACCCCCCTTTTAGTGGGGTGTGTAGATCTTATCTGCCCAATCCTAGCTGAAACTGTCTAGAGATCCTTGGAGAGGGGGGTCTTTCCTAATCCCCTAAAGGAAGCGGACATACCACTCCTTAAAAAGCCCTCCTTGGACCCTGACTGCCCAGCTAACTACTGGTCTCTAACCTGCCCTTTGTGGGTAAGGTTATTGAGAAGGTGGTTGTGTTGCAACTGGACGATCACCTTGTAACCCACAATGTCTATGAAGCTCTCCAGTCTGGATTTAGGAAGAGGCACAGCATGGAGACCGCTCTTGTCTGGGTATTAAATGACCTCCTAATGGCAAGAGAGATTGAAAGGCTTGTACCATCTTGGTCCTTCTCAATCTCTCAGCAGCTTTTGACACTGTGGACCATGGTGTGCTTTTGAGTCCTGGGATCCTTTGTGGACTGTTGGGTACAGTCCTCAAATGGTTTTAATCATGCCTTGTGAGCAGGTCTCAGAGGGTGGTCACTGGAATTTATTCCACTGACGCTGCCCTCTGTCCTGCAGGGTGTCAGAGGCTCCATATTGGCACCCATGTTGTTTGCAGTGTATATGCTTCATCCACTAAATATTGGTTTAGATTGCCCTTCTTATATCTTAAAACTTACATAATTGGGTCATCCTATATAGCAACATTCAATGAGACAACAATTTTATAACATAGGATAAACTCTACTCATACAAAGTATTCTTATTTAGCTTAAAAGCAGCTCTTCTTTATTTTTCAGAATTCACACCAAACATTTTCATAGCGAAACACCACTTCTTTAGGCTCTCATATACAGTGTTGTTTTTCTGATTCTCCTGTTAATTTACTTGATGTTTCTATATGGCATAAGTCAAGGACTAAAGAGTAGCAAGAAGAACACAATGAAATGTGAAGCACAAAGTGCTAGTGGAGGCATAAAGATCTTCCTGTGGTGAAACTAATATATATTATATGAAGGTTTGCATTTAAATGGATTCATATGGAGTAATGTATTGAAACACAGAGGCATTGCCAGCATGAGTAAATATTGGGGATGGGCCCCAAGCAAATGTTGGGAGTTCAGTACTAGGGCTCCCCTGAAGCTGTAGAACTTTGGTGCTCTTCGTGCAAAATAACACATTTTCTACTACTTCGGCTTTGTTTATCCCCATTCCTTTTCCATTATTTTGTGTCTTTTTTTGGTTGGCTTGTCACTTGTCACTTGAGAAGCAAAAACTACATGTTGCGGATTAAAAGTTATAGAATCAATAGCATATTTTGTAAATATCAGTAGATCTGGGCTAAATCTACTGATATTTAAGAAGTATGCTGGGAACGGAGGAGGGCTGGGCCACCGTGGCCTCCCTCCCTCCCTGAGCTGAGTGTGACCCTTATGAAATTATTTTCCACACAGTCACACAGCACAGGTCCATGATCTGACTGAGTGAAATATGATACTTGATGCACTAAGGGAACTTAGGGAAGTACTAGAAAATGGAATTTAAAGAAGTAAAGAACCACTGACACCTTGAGAATAACTTTAAAAAAATATCTGTACACAAAGCAGCTATACATTACTTATTCGTTCTATATTTCTTATCCTTATTGGTTATTATTGAGGTCATATATGCATGGAAACAGAAACAGGATATCTGCTGGCACTGCTCTCTGAGTGTTCATCGGCTCCTATTGTTTCTTCCCAACTTGACGTCATAATACTGTGCTTGTCACTTCACTGTTATTCCCAAGGCAATAGAAGGTAATGTCACAATAAAGCATATGCAATTCAAGTGAAACAAGCTACAGAGGCAATCAGCAATAAATAATGTACAGAAGAAATCTATAGAAGATAGATATAAAAAATGCAATGTGAATGGTGTCCAAATTTAAAATGCTTTTTAAAGTTTTTCAGAGTGTCCCCAAAGGAAAGGTATCAGCTGCTATTTAATGTTTATATGCAGCAACACTGTGTCCTACCTATGTCACCTAACCACGGTGCTAACCAAAATTGGAAAATGTGAAGCACGGGCATATGAAGGTGTCGCATGACATTAATTTGATACTCACATCACATGGGCCCTTTAATAAAATATTTTGTTTTAATTTTTCTGCTCAGACTCAGACTGGAAAGTCTACATTCAAAAATGCAGCAGTGAAATACACAATAACAACAAAGAACATTAAATAATACTGCCTAATCATTTTTATTTTTGTGCATTCGGTTGTTCTCCTTCATGCTGTTCTCTCTCTTTCTCTGGTAATAACAACTGATGCCATCTGTTGCTTTTCTTTGCAAATTATGTAATTACCTGATCTGATGATAACATAGAACACATTTCCTTTTCAGTTGCTAGAATTGCAAGATCATGTAATCTGTTTTGAGTCATGGTGCCTCCGAGCCATGTATGTACCCTTCGCAGTGCACTAAAGGAGCGCTCACAGCTACAGCTTGTCACTGGAATAGTGAGTGCTGCCTGGACCAACTGCTTGAGTTTTAGAAACATAAGAGGGTCTAGTAGCTTATAAACTTCATTTGTATTAATTTGTTTTTCTTCCATTTTTCATTTCAGGTAATGTTTTGCAACAAACAATTCCTCCTTTTGCAGTTCAATCCCATAGTGATGAGCTAGAGGTGCCAGAGATTCAGAGCAAAGGAATGTTGCAGACAATGGATTGCATGCACGGATGCCATTTATTATCTCGACTGCAACACTAGAAAATCTTTGCTTTAGTTCAACAGACATTCTGTCAAGGCATGGATAATAAAGCTTATTTCGAAAGTCCACTTGAGAAGAAGTTTGGTCCTGCACTCTCACTGATGCCTCAACAATAAAATCATCCATTTGTTTCTGTTTTTTTCTTCTATTTGTGTCACGTATTTCCACATTATTCTTGTTACAGAAATCCACAGCTTCCTTAAACAGTTCATTGCTACTGTCCTCACTCCGCAGCTCTTCAAGAGTGTGATGAACCGAATCAACAAAATCTACTGCAGTGGATAGATCTAGATCTTCCCTTTGTAAAACTTTGTGGATGCCTTCTGTTACCTTTAGAAGAGAATGAAAGATGACCAGGCAGTAAATTGTGGTTGACTTTTGCAAGGATGCTAACAGTTCAATGGCTTTAGGAGTGCGAATAGTAGCAAGGCACTGAAGTACAGCTACATAGCAGTTCATCAAGGCCTTGATTGATCGGATCTGGCAAAACCAGCGAGTATCTGACAACTGGACCAACTCTGATGGACTCAAGCCTGACACTGTATACTGACAAACTCATGATGATGAACAAGGGAAGTGCTAAAAAACTCATACACAGTTTCCATAGTGCAGAAAAATTCTCTTGCTTCAGTAATACATTTGCATGTATGGCAAAGTACAAGATTCAGCTCATATGCACAGCAGTGCCCATACACAGCCTCTGGATGATGCTGGCGGAACTTAGCTTGAACTCCCCCTACTGCCCCACTCATAACAGGGGCACCATCATATGCCTGTGCCGCACATTTTGCACCTGTAATTCCACTGTCTTGGAGACATTTTAGCAGTGATTCCACAATGGAGTCAGCATTAAAAGATTTAAGTTTTGCGACGTCTATAAAACGCTCTGTAATACTTCCAGTTCCAGGTACAATATACCTCACGCAAACTGCCAGCTGCTCTTTATGTTTGTCTCTTGCTTCATCTGCCGTAACAGCAAACATTCCTGAGCTGTTAAGTTCAGCGACTATTTTTGAAATGAGCTCATCTGTACAACATACAATCACCTCATTTTGAGTTTGGGGAGAAATATAACTGGCATTTGAAAGTGCCTTATACATTTGTAGAAAAGGATCAACTTGTTTTAATAGATCCAAGCATTCCAGAAAATTTCCTTTATTTAAACTACCATGCGTTTCATCGTGACCCCTGAAAGAAAGTCCTTGCCTACCCAGAAATAATGTGATAGCAATGACGCTCAAGATAGCATCACCTGTCATTTACTTCTTTGATGTTTGCAGCTTGTAATTTGTGAACAATATCACCAGCACTCTTTGTGTCTTTAAATCCAGCCTATAAGGTGTTTGCATTTGCATGATATGAAGTCTTTTCATGCTCTCTAAATGAGCCAAGTGCCCTTTTCCAATTAACAAATCCTGTGCTTAACAAAGAATCTTTATTTAGAGAGTTGCTCCATATTTTATTCCAAAGCATCTAAAAGGATAGCAAAAGCAGCATCCAGAGTAACAGAATATTCTAACCAATTGTAATTTTCAAACCAGTGACACTGGAATGACCTTTTTCCCTCCAAATGTAGCTGTGGGTAACAAGGCAACTTACTCTTGAACAGGCCCTCTCAAGTGTTCCCAAGTCTGTGACATTTTAGCATTTACTAGTTCACTGTTCGTTTTATTTATGCCTTCTGTGTCAGTGTCAGCAACAACATAACTGTGACTGTTCTGGTCACTTGTGCTTGGTTCAGCTGCCCTCATGCACAGTGGTACATGATGCAGTAGAATCAGGGAGTACAACATTATCATCATTACTTTCTGAATTGGCAATTACTCGCACTTCTTCATGTGTATTCTTTTCTTTGGACTTTAAGAAATGTCTGCTATCCATTTTTATGAAACAGTGGAAACCAACAAGTTCTGATATACAGTACTTCTTTGCAATACAACTGACTCTGAGCCACACACTGCCACCTCAGGGCTCACAGCAATGCAATGGCACAGACACACTAAGGTTTATTGTCACTCAGGCTGCTGTGATTTAAACTGCAACTACAATTTTTTTTAACAAACTACGGCGACACACACTGCTGCCTTCAGCCCTCCCACAAGCCCGGTACAACTGGCAAAAAAATATCTCAGGTACGCTGGGTCACTGATGAGGTGGATCAGAGGCTACTGTGATTTAAACTGCAACTACAACTTTTTTTAACAAAGTATGGTGATACACACTGCTGCCCTCAGCCCTCCCAGAAGCCTGGTACTACTGGCAAAAAAATATCTCAGGTACGCTGGGTCACTGGTGAGGTGGATCAGAAGCTGCTGTGATTTAATCTGCAACTAAAATTTTTTGTAATAAACTACGGTGTCACACACTGCTACCCTCAGCCCTCCCACAAGCCCAGTACTACTGGCAAAAAAATCTCTCAGGTACACTGGGTCACTGGTGAGGTGGATCAGAGGCTGCTGTGACTTAAACTGCAACTACAATTTTTTTTTAATATAGTACGGTGACACACACTACTGCCCTCAGCCCTCCCACAAGCCCGGTACTACTGGCAAAAAATATCTCAGGTATGCTGAGTGACTGGTGAGGTGGATCAGAGGCTGCTGTGATTTAAACTGCAACTACAATGTTTTTTTAACAAACTACCACGTCACACACTGC
This sequence comes from Neoceratodus forsteri, assembly GCA_016271365.2. Classification (NCBI taxonomy): domain Eukaryota; kingdom Metazoa; phylum Chordata; order Ceratodontiformes; family Ceratodontidae; genus Neoceratodus; species Neoceratodus forsteri. The sequence goes on along the minus strand of CM057455.1, from coordinate 1,364,313,167 downwards.
TGCCCTCAGCCCTCCCACAAGCCCGGTACTACTGGCAAAAATATCTCAGGTACGCTGGGTCACTAGTGAGGTGGATCAGAGGCTGCTGTGATTTAAACTGCAACTACAATTTTTTTTTAACACAGTACAGCTGACACACACTGCTGCCCTCAGCCCTCCCACAAGCCCGGTACAACTGGCAAAAAATATCTCAGGTACGCTGGGTCACTGGTGAGGTGGATCAGAGGCTGCTGTGATTTAAACTGCAACTACAATTTTTTTTAACAAAGTATGGTGACACACACTGCTGCCCTCAGCCTCCCACAAGCCAGGTACTACTGGCAAAAAATATCTCAGGTACGCTGGGTCACTGGTGAGGTGGATCAGAGGCTGCTGTGATTTAAACAGCAACTACAGTTTTTTCTTTTATTAGTACAGTACAGCGACACACACTGCTGCTGCCCTCTCAGCCCTACCACAGTAAGCCCAGTACTGGCAAAAAAAAATCTCATTCTCAGGTACTCTGGGTCACTGATGAGGTGGATCAGATTTAAACTGCAACTACAACAATTTTTTTTTTTTTAACAACAAAATTTCCCCCTCCCTGCCCCCATAGCCAGGCCACCTAGATTGTGTTGACTTCTACTTAAGTTGATGACTGTAGAGGCTGACTCAGTTCTCAGTCACACAAGATACAGACTAGACTAGAAAAGTTATGTTCCTTTGAGACCTTCTGGCCTAGTAGGCCTAGAGTGAAAAATGGGCCTTCCTTGCCTTACAGCAGTAGTGGCAAAAGAACTACAAAGTTAGCAGCAGCAATTGCTGAAATACAGAAAATGACTGTTTTTATGCAAAAATATAGAAGTTGTATTCCCTTTTTTCTCAAATTCCACAAACACAGAGGAGACGAACTCTGCACTGACTCACTGAACAACTGCAGTGCTTTTGCTTTCACTCTGTCTCTCTCCCTCTCGTCTGTCTCTGTCTCTAACTGAATAAAGGCCACACCCTATGATTCTCACTGGCCATTCACAAGGCTCTATTGCTGTGATGACACTCTGTAGTTTATGCTACTTGATAGTCACATGACTATCAAGTAGCATAAACTGCAAAATAGGTATCCCACAATGCACATGGGTGGCCCAGAAAGAGTAACTCAACTGTCATGTGACACAGCTGGCTGCTGCAGTCAGAACATGAATGAGAATAAAAGTCCAATCCTGGCCCTGCAGTTTGCTGCTAATCTGCACAATATCATGCTGTAATAGCTGTATTTCTTCTTACTAACCAAAACTCCCCCCTCCGTGTTGTTGTTGACTTTTTATTTTTACCATTACCTCGAACTGTGTAGCTCTCAGCACTCCACATCAGATCAGACAGACAGCCTTCAAGTTCCAGAAAGTAATCCTATAAATTAAAATCACTATGGGAAGTAAAGTACCGTACTACAATTCTCTGCCGGTGCCATCCATGATGTGTATCAACCTACTTCTTCATTCATCCGGTACCTAACCTGTCGCCTTTCCTCCTTACCCCAGACTGCGTCTCCTTTTTTCTCTCAACCTGACCCAGCTCCGGCACTCTGTGTGTGAATCTCCCACCCAGTTCCACTGTAGTGTGCTCCCTCCTTCTTCACTATCCCTCTGGTTCCCATTCTCGCTCTTGTATCCCTTCCTTCCCTGTAAGCCGCTTTGACTCCTCACTCACTAGCAGGTCAGGTTATCCGACTGAGACTTGCTCGCCTGGGAATCTGCTCAACAAAATATTCAGAGCTCCCACAAGCAGGAGCGGAGGCCATTCCAGAAAGTAATCCTACAAATTAAAATCACTAGGTAAGTACCGTAGTACAATTCTCTGCTGGTGCCATGTGTACTAATGCTGGTGCAATCTTATATACTTACAGGCATAAGAAGAGAAAGAAAAAAATATTTTTTGGGAAAAAACACTACTATTATTATAAAATGTACTTTTTTTTACTTGAATCAATGTCTTATAAGCGCTCATTTTTTTCAGGGTGTAGAAACATAAAATTTGACAGCAGATAAGGCCGCTTGGCCCACCCAGTCTGCCCATTTCCCTACCTAATGGATAAGCTGCAGATCCCAGTTAACCAGCAGCCTACTTCTTTCTACCCCACCCCTAGAATTGCCTTATGGCTGTCCATGCATGCTTGAATTCAACCACTGTTTTGACTCCACAACCTCCTCCGAGGCCGTTTCCCATGCATCCACAACCCTCTCTGTGAAAAAATACTTCTTACATTACCTCTAAGCCACCCCCCATCTTCAAATCTGCCTCCTTGTTCTTGCACTCTTTTTTGAAATATGCTACCCTCTTGGACTTTGTTGATTCCCTTGAGGTACTTGAAAGTTTCTATCATGTCCCCCCTCTCCCTCCTTTCCTCGAGGTTATACATATTAAGCTCCTTTAGTCTCTCTTCATATGTCTTCTGGTGCAGACCCTGCACCATTTTAGTGCCCTCCTCTGGACAGCTTCCATCTTGTCTATGTCCTTGCGGAGATTGGGTCTCCAGAACTGCACACAGTGCTCAGATGGGGTCTCACCAGCTGTCTGTACAGAGGATAACAACTTCATTGTTTTCTACTGGTGATGCCTCTCCCTGTGCATCCCAGTATCCCCAACCCTCCTTACTGCCCTCTCACATTGCTTGCCCACCTTTAAGTCATCTGATAGCAGCTACCCCAGGTCCTTTTCCATTTTTGTTGTTGTTAGTATCTCACCCCCATTGTGTACTCTTCCCTGGGTTTTGTTCCCAGGTGCATTACCATGCACTTCTTAGCATTAAATCTAAGCTGCCATACATTTGACCATTCCTCTAACCTAGCTGTCCCTTCTATCCTTTCCACCCCCACCTTGTGCATCAACTCTGTTGCAGATGTTTGTGTCATCTGCAAAGAGACATACTTTTCCTTTCAGTCCCTCTGCAATGTTAAACATAAAGACATTGAAGAGGACCGGTCTAATACTGAACCCTCACGGCACCCACTAGTAACCCCCATTTCTTCAGGTGGACTCCATTTACTATTACCCTCTGTGTCTATTCTCCAGCCAATTCTTTACCCAAGCTATCATCTTGGGACCTCCCCAGGCTGGCTAACTTGTATATTAATCTTTGTGTGGGACTGAGTCAAATGCCTTGCTAAAGTCTAGGTAGCCATGTCCACAGCCCCTCCCTGATCTACTACTTGGTCATCCAGTTAAAGAAATCTATTAGATTCGTCTGGCATGACCTTCCTGCTAGTGAATCCATGCTGCCTTGGGTCCTGTGCCCCTCTGGCCTCTAGGTACTCGACAATTCTTTCCTTCAGAAGTGATTCCATCATTTTCCCTATCACAGAGGTTAAACTAACAGGTCTGTAGTTTCCTGCTTCTGCCTTGCTCCCACTTTGCGAGAGGGAATCACATCTGCCCTCCTCTAGTCCTCAAGTACCACCCCATCCTCCCATGATTTGTTAAAAGGGTAGTCAGTGGTGTCACTAGTTCTACCCTTAGTTCTTTAAATTCTGGATGAATCCATCAGGCCCCATTGCTTTGTCCACCTTCAGTTTTAAGAGTTCTGTCGGAACCTTTCTTCTGTATATGGGCTGGTATCAACTGTATCCAGAGTGTTTCTATTGTTTGTTTAGGTACCTCCCCTCTCTTCATTTGTAAATACTGAGCAAAAATATTTGTTTAGTATTTCTGCCTTTTCACCTTCACCCTCTGCCCACCCCCCTTCCTCTTTATTAAGCCTCACTATCCTTCCCTTAGTCTTCCTTCGCTCCCTGATGTACCTATAAAAGGTTTTATCCCTCCTCTTAACTGACTTGGCTATCTTTTCCTCAGTTCTGGCCTTTGCTGCTCTGACTGCCTTCCCAGTTTCCTTTTGCTTTAACTGATACAATTCTCTGTCCTACTCCTTCTGTGATTCCTTGTACTTTCTGAATGCTTTCTTTTTCTCTTGACAGTCACCGTGACAGGAGCACACAAGTCTGTCCCAAACAGTAAGTACTTGCTCACTCCGCTCCCCCTTTGAGTCTGCCATCAAGCGTGCTGCGTGCGCCATCACTAGGGCAACCACACAGACTCCCACCAATCAGAAAACAGTCTGAAGTAGGAGCTGTGATGGTTGCCATGGCGATGCAATGACAGGGCCAAAACTAGCGAGGCTCAGTCAGTGAGCATTTCTGTGTGTACTGTACTCAACTGCTAAAGTAAGCAATTCAGGCGGCTGGGCTGCAATCTGCATGTGTTTTTTTTTTTTTTTTAAATGGGAAGTGGGAACAAAAAAAACATTCGGGGCCCCAGACAAAACATTCAGGGCTCCAGCCCTGAGGCCCAGCCCTAGCAACACCTCTGTTGAAACATCAAGTAAATTAACGGAGAATCAGAAAAACAACACTATATATGAGGACCTAAAGAAGTGGCGTTCTGGCTCGAAACTGTTGCCTAAATTTTTGGTGTGAATTTTGAAAATAAAGAAGAGCTGCTTTTAAGCTAAATAAGAATACTTTGTATGAGTGGAGTTTATCCTATGTTGTGAAATTGTTGCAGTGTATATACTGCCATTAGGAGATATCATTAGGTGATATGCTTGAGTTTTTCACTGCTATGCAGATGATACTCAGATGTATATGTCCTTTATACTCAGACAGGTTGATGCGATTTCCATGCTAAACAAGAGCCCTCCATGATCAAAGACTGGATGAGCTCTAGCTTGCTGAGACTGAATCCGGATAAGACTGAGGTGTTGGTATTGGACCCAGGTCACCGGGGGGTGGATTTGGGGGCTGGGCATATGTCGGGCTTATGGCTTGATGGTGTTCAGCTCACTGCCTCAGATCCAGTGCGTAACCTGGGTGTTATTTTTGACGACAGCTTGACCCTGAAATCTCAGGTGTCAGCCATGGTTAAATCCTCATTTTACCATCTGAGGAATATCGCCCGGGTGAAACACCTGGTTCCACTGGATGACCTTCCAACACTGGTCCATGCGTTCATTACCACCCGTCGTGACTACTGCAATGCCCTCTACTTAGGGCTGTCTGGGGTTGACATCTGCTGCTTGCAGCTAGTGCAGAATGCTGCAGCCAGGTTGTTGACTGGTACTTCAAGGACCAGCCACATTATGCCTATGCTACGCGGACTGCACTGGCTGCCGGTTCAGTGGTGGATCACCTATAAGATAGGCTTGCTTACCTTTAAAGCCCTACATGAACGGGGACCCAACTACCTGAAAGATCTCCTGACTCTTTACTCCTCCACTCGTCCTCTCCAATCCACCGATGAGGGATTACGAGAGGTTCCCAGGGTTTGTTTAAAAACCTCTGGTGCTCATGCTTTGTCATTTGTTGCACCAACCCTGTGGAATTCTCTACCTCATCGGTTAAGAGAATGCCTGACCATCAGTAGTTTTAAATCAATGTTAAAAACATATTTATTTATTTACATTAGCCTTCCCAGATTGTTCTTAATTAATTTATATTATTGTTTTATTCAGTTTTTATATATGTGTATTTAAAGTGTACAGTGCCTTGGTTCTTGAAAGGCACTATAAAAATAAAATTTTGATTGATTGATTGATAAAACCTCAAGGAACCTGTGCTTTCTCTTATGCGCCCCTAAATTCTGGAACTCCTTCCCTTTGCTGTCAGGCTTGCACCAAGTCATGCCCTTTTCAAAAATTGTGTTGGTCTCACCTATTCAAACTTACCCAATGCACGTATATTAATCCCCCAATTCACTCATCTGCTGCCACTGAGCTACAAGCTCCTGTCTCCCTTTAATTAGCCCTGTGTCACTCCTGCTCCTTTCTGTTTTTAACCCTGCCTTACCCTGATTTTTCCTAGTTTTTTGCTCACTATCTCTCCCTCTCTCTGGGACATATCCCTATGCCCTCTGACAACTACTATTATGGCCTAATCAATTTGTAAATTGGAAACAGTAGTTTGCTGTTAGCTCTCATACTACCAGTTGTTTTCACCTTGGCACTTACCTAGAACTTGTACTTCTTCCTGGATGTTTTGGCTTCCCTAATTGTCTGCTTTGTCCATTATTGTACTATGTTCACTTTAAAGCTGTATCCCGCTATTGTAACCCCACCCTGTAATTTTTGTTGCTGTACTACCATGCTTGTAATTTTGTACTACCCTGCTTGTAATCTCCGGGTCGTGTCCGAAAATAGTCATTCTTATGGCTAGCACACCCACCCGGTAAACAAAAACTAAATAAATAAATAAAATCTCACTCATCAGGTCACACCGCAGGAACTTCACCATTGGTGAAGCAGAATCTACACAGAAGATTTTCAGCAGTACAACTGGGGTCACCCACGCTGTCGACATCCACCTTCACCAACCCTATAAAGGCGTGAGTGGCCCCACTCTCTCCTCAGTTCTTTCCTTCGGAGACAAACGAAACATAGCTCTAGCCATGGGGGACTGAGGAGAGAGATAGGTGCCCAGGCCTTTATGAAAGGCTGGATACACCAGACAGCCAGTTCCTAGACAGGAACCCCAAGAAGGGGGATGGTGGGAGGGAAAGTAGACCTGATGACTGAGATCCCCTTGAAGATTTACTGTTATGATAAGTTCTTATGTAACTGTTCTGTCTTCTTTGAGGTATCTTAGTGATCAGGTCCCAAGCAGTTACAGGTGCAAACAAATAGTCTGGAAGGAGGGCTCACCATAAACTTAAGACAGGGGCCCAGCAGCACAGCCCTGCAAAACCTGCATGGGCTCTTGAGGAAATGTCCAGACTGTAGAGCTTGGTAAAGTATGGATGATACTCCAGGTGGTCAGCCAGATGTCACGGCTGAGACCCTCAGAAGCAAGCCACTGAGGTAGCCATGCCTCTTGTGGAATGAGCTTTAACTGCTCCAGGCAATTCTATGCCATACATGTAACAGAAGACAATGCAATTTTGCCAACCATTTGGATAAACATTGCTTAGAAACTAAAGTGCCCTCTCTACCTGGGGTGGAGGAAACAAACAACTGCTTTGACTTTCTACATTCTTTGATGCAAAGCAGGTAGTACTTCAAAGCTCTACACACACCTACAGTATGGAGCAGTGTTTCCTCTGGGTTGGCGCACTCGTGAAAATAAACAGGAATGTGGACAGACTGGTTGAGAATAAACTCTGAGACTACCTTAAGGAGAACCTTAGGATTTGTGCACAAAGATACCATGTCTTTTGGAAAAATGAAATAAGGCTCCTCACACCAGGGGGCATGAAGCTTAGAAATTCTTCAAGCAGAAGTAATGGCAACTAAAAATAACACTTTCCAAGAGAGAAAGCACAAATCGCAAGTCACGATTGGTGCAAAAGGAGACAGGATGAGCTTCTCCAATACAAAATTCAAGTCCTGAGCCAGGACAGAAGAACGGATCAAGGGTTTCAGATGCTGGATGCCACTTAAAAAGGTATGGAAGACATCCAGCCAAGCAATCGTGTGGTCACCTATGGGCTCATGAAAGGCAGAAATGGCCATAAAGTGCACCTTGAGAGAGGAGTACTGGAGACCTGAGTCAGACAGAGAGATCAGGTAGTCCAGGATGCAGTTCACTGGATAGGTAAAAGGGACTAGATGAATTTTGGAGGCCCAGATGGCAAACCGATTCCACTTCATGGCATATGTGACTTGAGTGGAAGGCTTACGGGCGGCCACCAGGACATCCACCACTCTGCTAGAGACCCCAAATCTGGTGATGGCTATGTCCTCAGGAGCCAAGCATGCAGATGGAGGGACCTCAGGTTGGGATGGACCAGGGTCCCCTGATCCTGGGGCAGCAGATTCCTGCAGAGGGGGAGAGAGACCAGAGGTTTTTCCGCCAGCTGCTGAAGCAGGGGACACCATATCTGCAGATGCCAGTATGGAGCTACCAGAATCATGCTGGCCCCCTCCATCTGCAGCTTTGATTAGCACTCTCTGAAAGAGAGGAAACAGGTGGAAGTGAAGGTACCTCTCCAGGTGAGGACAATGCCTCGACAGAAAACTCCAGTCCCTGGATCTACCGAGCAAATATTTGGCATTTTTGCATTGAGTAGGGTTGCAAAAGGTCCTATTCTAGATGACCCCATCTGTCGAACAAGTCTTCTGCAGCAGATGAGAGACTCCCATTTGTGCATGCTGGACTGGCCCAACTGAGGCTGCCCACCAGCATGTTTAACACGCCTTTGTACATGGACAGCTGAGAGTGTCAAACTGTGATCCAGTGCCCAGTACAACACTCTCATGGCCTCCTGCATAGGCAGTAGGAATGAGTCCCTCCCCACTTGTTGATGTAGCACACTACACCAAGATTATGAGACTGCACCAGCAGCTGACCTTGAGCAAGGTGGTCGTGAAAGGCCTGCATGGCGTAGAGCACCACCCTCATCTCCAGAACACTGATATGCAGGGAGGTTTCCAACTGGGACCAAGATCCTTGGGTTTGGAAGAGACCCAGGTGCCCCCCCAGCCCAGTCCATATGCGTCCATGGTGAGGATCTGCTGTGGGGAGGAGATCTGAAATGGGATGCCTTGAAGCAAATTCAAGGGGTCCATCCACCACTGCAGCACCCTGTGCACTGGGGAAGAGACCAAGATTGGAAGATCTAACTGGTCCGTACGCTGGTCCCACTGTACCCAGAGGGTCCACTGGAGAATGCGCATGTGAAGTCTGGACAGTGGAACAGTGGGTATGGCAGCCGCCATTAAACCCAGCATTCTCAGGTACACCTTGTTTGGAATGTAGCAGCTTTGAGTGAGCTCCTGGGTTTGGGTTATAAGGCACTCCGCCCTGTTCTGGGGCAGGAAGGCCTTCCCCTGCACTAAGTCTCGAACTGCCCCTATATACTGTAGTCTTTGGGGTGGAACCAGAACCAACTTGGGCAAATTCACAGTCATACCCAGGGAGTGAAACAGCTGGATAGTTCTCTCCAGAGCCAGCAGAAGCTGTTCCTTGGACAGGGCCTTTAGAAGCTAATCGTCCAGATAAGGGAAAATGTGTACCGGGTGAGAATAGTGCAGACGATACTGTGCACAGCAAAACCATGCTGTGAAGATCACGAACAGGTTTATAGCAACAGGGCAATTGCAGTGATATGAAAGTATCACTACCCCCTGTCGCTCACCTGGAAGAATGAAGTGTATGTGGCCACTCTGGGTCAGGTTCTTGGTCAAGCCGGTCCCATAGTGGAGTGGCTAAAGCACCCAACCATGCAGTGGATGGAGTTAGGGGGACAGCAGTTTGATTCCCTGTAATGGAATCTTTTTTTTTTTTTTTTTACAAGTTATTTTTTTGCCCCTGTGTCCTCACTCCCTCGAAGTTGGTTATTATAGTTCTGGGGATGTGTGGGATACGGGGGTCAAAGCCCCCTGCAAAAGAAAGAAAGTAGTTACAAGTCTTGCTGCATGCTGTTAGTAACAGCGTGGTCTTGCTGTGCGCGATATTGTCCATGCTGTTTTGACCCCATGCTGGGAAAATTAACATTCGCTCCCTTATGAGAGCTGCAGCTACTGCTGCTAAGCACTTGGTAAAGACACACAGTGCAGAGGACAAGTCAAAGGGCAGCACTTTGAAATGATAATGCTTGCCCTGAAATGCAAAGCAGAGAAACCTCCTGTGAGCAGGAAAAACCAATATGAGCAGGTAAGTTAGTTGTGTACTTCTGATTTGTATTTTGTATCTGCTTCTTATAGTTGTTACTTAGGTATTACTACCTCATGTACTGAATTGCCATCTCTACTTATGCTCTGAATGTAATGTTATGTTAGTACCTGGCTTTTGGTTACTGTATATGTACCTTACCTTTTGCATGTTGCCTGTATGTATTTGCATTTTACCTTTTTGTAAACTGCCTGTATTTTGGCTCTGTACTCTCCCAGGTCGTGCCCGAAAATAGGCATTTCTAATGTCTACTGCACTTACCCGGTTATCAAAAACAAATTAATAAATAATCATCCTACATGTCCTGTGAACAAAGCCAGTCTCCTGTCTTAAGGAGGGGTAGCAGGCCTGGAAAAGTTACCATCTGGAACTTTCTCTACTGGACATACAGACTGAGGTCCTTTAGATCCAGAATTGGCCTCAAGTCTCCAGTCTTTTGGGGCACCAGGAAGAATCTGGAATAAAACCCCTTGTTTCTCTGGCACCTGTGTATTGGCTCTATCGCCTATTTGTGCAGAAGGCACTGTACCTCCTCCTGGAGGGCGAAGGAGGGGTATCTGGAGATTGCTCGATAAGCTGCAGGGTGTGACCCCCTTCTATGATCTGCAGAATCCAGGCATCTGAAGTTATGGTTCTCTATTGATTTAGATGGAGGGAGAACTGACTTCTGACCACCACCTCTTGGTTGGGGACCGGAAAAATGGGGGGTCTGGCAAGGTGTCAAGCAGAGACAGGTCTAGCCGTGGGGGCTGGTCCCTCACTTCTGGAGTGCTTGGCCATGGTCCCAGCATTGGAAGGGGAGGGCAAGGCAGCTGGGGCTCAGCGCTTCCCTTGGGGGTGAGAGGCTGTATCTGGTCTACTGGTCACTTTGCAAAAAGGGGGGTGCTGCCTACCTCTCGGTTGAGTATGGTAGAGGGAGAAGACAGACTTAAGCACCCTGCCTGAGGCTTGCAGATCATTGATAATGTCCTGGATGTCAGGGCCAAACAGCTTAGTCCCATTAAAAGGGGCATTAAGCACCTTCTGCTAAACATCAGCAGCAAAACTGGATACCCTCAGCCAGGAATGCCTATGTAGGCATATGCCCGTGGCAGCAGCACTGCCAACAGTGTCAGCCATGTCATAGAGGGCTCTGAGGAGGTGTTTGCTAATGTCCTCAGCTGCCTGGAGACACTGAAGCAGCTCCTGCATTTGTGTGCCATCTGGGAGGGCCTGGGCAGCAGCCTTGTCCTTCTTCGAATTAGCATTCTGGTACTTTACCATGTGAGACAGGTAGTTTGCAATCCTCAAACCCAGAGTGGAGGAGGCATACACCCTCTTACTCCAGAGGTCAATTCTGCAAGACTCTTTATCTGGGTGGAGCAACTAAGGTGCTTGGGCACCTTAGACCTGCTGTGGGCTGCCTTAATGATCACTGAATCTGTTTCAGGCTGGGCAGCATAGCAGGGAAAGCCCTGAGGGGCATGATAAAGTCTGTCCACTCAGTGGGCCATAGCTGGCACCATGTCTGGTCTGTGCCAAGCAGCCATGGCTGCATTCCTTAAGGTAGGTAAGATTGGAGGAATGATTTTTGGGGGGAAATTCTGGGGTTTCCAGGAAGTCCATGAGCTCCTTCCTGGTGGCATCTTCTTCCTCAGTGTGGAAGCCCATTGCTGCGGACAGCTGCTTCATCACATTGAAAAATGTGGGGTCCTCAGGAGGAGACCTAGGAGTATGCTTAACAGAATCATCACTGACAGAGGAAGCTGTGAACCTGCCAGAGACCAGAAGCTCTTCCTTTTTTTCCTCCTCCTCATCATCAGGAAGAATGAGGTCTGGATGGTACTCCTCTCCGACATCAACCTATTCCAAATCTAGGTCCAGCTTTGGGTGTGCCGATGACAGCTTGATGGGAGCTTCCCACGGCCGGTGTGTAGGTGTTGATGATGATGCTGCCATTGACGGTGTCAGTGAAGTGGGCCTGTACATGCCCAGCAGTTGCACATTCACCAAAGTAAAATTTTGTCAGAATTTAGTTCAGGTCGACGACATTCATTGATGGGGGTGGGGTCGACAGCACAGGTGTCAATGACCTGCCTTTTGGGCCCTGTGAACCCAAAGAGCCTGTAGCCCTGAAAGGAGAAGGGTCAGGCCTCGACTGAAGGACTGACAACAAGGCTGTGATCGACGAAGGAGGGGACGATGACCCGAAGGTCGATGGCTGACCGCCCTGTGAATCAGAAGGGGGTGCTGTCAGTACGGGTGTGGTGGACACAGAGATCCGGACAGCAGTTTTGTGCATCAGTGCAGTCGCAGCTGACATGGATTCCCCAGAAGAAGGAGTAGAGGCTGTAAGGGAAATGACATCACTGCCGGGGAGGCGGTTGCGATCTCAATCTTTTTTATGAATTTTCACAGAGGATTTTTCTCGGGCCTTGGTGGCCTGGGAGCTCGAAGACCCCATCGGTGACTGAGAGGCTGGGATCCCAGAGGACCCCTGCCCAGAACTGGCTACCTGTTGATCCATCAGGAAATTTTTAAGAGCCTTTCTGCGTTGCTTGAGGGTTGTATGGTTAAATTTCTGGCAGAGCTCACAGTCAGAAACTTTGTGGTCAGGCCCAAGACAGCAGACCCAGAGAGAATGTTTGTCTGTGGAGGCAATCTTCTTTCTGCAGCGGCAGCAATGGAAGACAGAAGTAGAGACACTGAGGGATTAACTATCAACATAAGCAAGTTGGAGGAATCTCTTTAGTAAAAGAGATTCTGAAAAATATCAGAAGAAAAAGTCATAGGCGAAAAAGTGCAAATACTGTGCTCGAGCTTCCACGGAGACCCATGCCAGCAAGTCGATGGTGGGAAAGAATTGAGGAGGGAACAGAGCCACTCACACCTTTATAGGGTTGGTGACCTCGACAGATGTCGACAGCGTGGGCAGCCCCAGTTGTACTGCTGAAAATCTTCCATGTGGATCCTGCAGTGTGATCTGATGACTGAGATACCCCCGAAGAAGATCTAAACTTATTCTCACTAGAAACAAGGAGGGAGAGAGGGGATACGATTGAGACATTCAAGTTTCTGAGAGGCATTAATAAGGTGCCATACAGAGATCCATTCCAAAGGGTCACCAACTCAATCACAAGGGGGCATGACTGAAAGATACAGGGTGGGTACTGATTCAGAAAAGATCTGAGAGGGCATTTTTTCACAGAAAGAGTGGTGGAGCCCTGGAATAGTCTACTGGCAGAAGTGGTGAGTGCAAAGACTGTAGCAGCTTTCAAACAAGGGTGGGATAGAGCAAGGGCTCGAGGGCAAACTGCAGGGTCAGGCAAGGGTAAAACTTGAATGGGGGGATAGACCCCAGGACCTATAGAAGGTCTTGGAAACTACTGGGCAGACTTGAAGGACCCAGTCTCCTTCTGACATCACTTTTCTATGTTTATATGTTTCATTCAAGCCACACTCTGCTCCTGAGCACTGTAAACATGTCTGTTGCAGGTGTTTTAGTGGGAGTATATTTGGACTGCTTCACCATCCTCCCCTTCAACTCCAGTGGATTCATCTCACCTCACCATATGGGAATAGTTCACACATTCCTCCAAGGTTTGTTTAGCATAAATGGATGAGTTCCTGTAGTACCTCTAGGATAGAACCTTCACAGGATGGCAGTTCCTTTGGTCACAGGACTAAACTCTGTGACTACTCATTAGGGTGGTTCTCCCAGCTCTAGGACAGAGAGTGAAAATGGCCAAATCTTCATTGCACAAGCATTACACCATACTCATGGTTGCCTGCTCTAACAGTGAACATATAGCAATGGAGCTTATATTACAGTGTGAAATGTGGATTATTTTTTTCTGTGTAAAGGATGAACCCTATAATGTATAAAACAAAAGCTGACAACAGTCATTCTGTGTTTCTATTAATGCTATATTTTTCAATTCAGTGCAAGAAAAAGTCTGTGCAATTTGGACAAATAATAAAGGAAAAGACAGCGGCCAACTTTCCAACACTACAGCAACTTCAGCATGTGTTTGATAAAAGTTTCATTTTTTAAAAACTCTTGACAGCTGAAGAATGAATGTCATCATTTTAAAAACAGGTAAAGGAAAGTTGACATTTTCCACAAATGCCCAACAGAGTAATTTACAGCACTGCTGTTGTCACTCATCATGTCACCAGTGAGTAAATATTCCACATCACATCATCAGTTCCTTTTATCAGACAGAACAATTTCACACACAAGTACACTTGCACGGCATAGCAAGGTATCAGCAGGATGTAGCATTGTTTCTTGCATATACAGTAGCAGTGCCTGTTTGTAGAGAGGAGATGGAAAAGGCAGTTTTATCATGTGCTTTGTAATTTGCTCAGCAATCTGAACAAAGCCTTCAGAAATGGTAAACATATACTACACACTGACAATTTAGATGGGCCTGCATTGCATCTTAACAAGCAAATTATTTTATACCGGTTTCATCCTGTGCAATGTCACAGTGCCATGAAGCCTGTGTTCTGAATCTGGTCCATTAGAGATGTACAATAGCTGAAATTATATTTGTACCTTCCAATAGTGTTTTACAACATTCTTAATGTGCACCTGAACCACCCAAATGGTCATGGTGTTATTAATGTGAAGCCTGCCAGGATGCACGGCAGTCACAGATTCCTGCATGATAAAAGGGAATGACTGCAATTTAAAGTAGTAAACTGTTTCCTACAGTAACTGTACAAAATTTCTGTAGTATTCTGCGTTGTATCCTGCCCACTCCACTGTAGGGCGCTAGTACAGAGAAGTAGTAAACAAATGCAGCCTACACTTTCAGCCTTTGTCCCCCCATCACATCTAATAACATTTTATCAACCAGGAAAACAATAGACAAAACTGGCTTTTCTTGGTAGATGTAGCACTCCTGACCCATCCTACTGCAAGATGTAGGGAGCATTTCTGTACCTCTTTTTCTCCTCATCCTCATTGCTCCACAGTAGGACATGCATGACTAACTTCGTAACATGCTTTGTTTCCAGTTGCCAAAACAGTTTTCCTTGTTTTCTTTTTGTTCTAGCTGTATTTTATTTATACTTCTCTTTTGAATTGCCTGCTATTTTGTTTAGGTTGTTGTAACATTATTCTTGTTGTTATTAGGTTCAAAAAAAGGTTCGATATGTTCTCCTTTCTTCGGCATAGTGTGGTAGGCTAAGTATGGTATGAGTTTCATCCCTCTTTTAGTATCCATTATCCATGTATATGCATTCCAGATTTTTGGGGGCTTGTGATGCCAGAGGCCTGAGATTGGGAGCAAAGTTAAGTCATCAGAGGATGACTAAGGGGAGGGAGAGGGAGAGGGAGGGGAGAGGGGGAGGGGAAGGGGAAGAAGAATGAAGTGTCCAATGGACTGCTCTCCTTTGGGAAAGGGTTCACATGACCTGTCATCATATTGCCACCTAGTCAGCCAGCAGATTAAGGGAGGGTTGGGCCACAGTTGATGCCATCATAAACAGTGCATGTATGAGGAATGTGCCCTGTATATCACTTCATGGCCGCAACCCAGGGGACAAAAACAGGGGTAAAGTGGCCACTGGAGGGCAAATGATGCCCTGCCTTCCTGCCCCTCAAGTCCACCGTAGGGAATCCTCTCCTGTCTTATGGTCTGGTCCCAGCTTTCACCTCCATTGAAGTGGTGGAAACTGGAGGGATGCTGCAAAAGAGCTAACAGGTAGACTCCACCTCCACCCTTGGGGCAATGTAGCAGTATAGGGAGGGTGGACCAAGAAGTCCCAAGGGTGTCCAGGAGAGAAGCCTTGATGGATGGGAGGTGGCATTGGTGGTGGCTGAAGGAGGTCATAGTCCAAAGAGCCAGGGCTACAAAAAAGAACTGACAAAAAAATGAATACATTCTCCATAGTGCACCACTCTTTGGTCTTATAGCCATAAGTGATGGAACCTCATGGGAACCGTTACTTTTGGGGTCAGTGGTGCCGCTGCCTAGTACAGACACACTGAATGCCCACAGGGTATAAAGAAGAGTCCGCCCAAACCACCTCAGTATCTTTTTAATGAGTAGGAGACTGAAACATTGTTACTGCTAAAAGCAACCAGGGCATAAGATAGCCCATCAGTCCTTGTAAAAAGGGGCAAGTGGCTTCACAGCCCATATTTATTCTAGGAGGGGGAAGACAAGCTACATTAGACTGAAGTGAGTCTGGGCATGGAGGGTGGGTAAGTGGAGTAGTATGGAAAAAATATAATTGAAGATCTAGTTATGTTAAAGAGCAGGTGATGCCATTTGGAAAATATTAGAAAACATAATAGCTGGACACAATTCTGCTTGCATTTCATATATCTCCTATATATTTCTCCTCTCCATTATTTAGTATTGAAGAAATTCCCACTGAAACAAGATCTTTATCCCCTAGAGTTCATCTGCCTCTTTAGCTTGTTCCCTACTCGAAGTCATAATCCTCTTTTGTGACATCACAGTCTGTTAGTATAGGATTAACTGTGATGTCTTAGACAGAGTATTATGACATCAGTTTGGGAAGAAGCAATAGGAGCAGATGAACCCTCAAGGAACAACTCTTCTGTTTTCATGCATATGACCTCAGTAATACACAATGGGAATAACTAAGAAATACAGAGCTGAAGAGAAATATAAGCAGCTTTGTGTCCAAATATTATGCTATTCAAAGTTCTTCTTGAGGCATCAGTGGCTCTTTAAGTAACTTCCAAGAGTGAACCTTCTCCATAGATCTCCACTCTTTGGTCAGGTAGCTAGCTGTCAAAACACCCAGACTAGAGAGGCTGGAGACCTAGAACTCATGAGAAGACCAGGCTTTGTAAAACAGCTAAAACAATACCCGCATGGTTCCTGGAGTGAATGTCCAAAGTGTAGTGTTTTGAGAAGGTATGAGTACTACTCCGGGTAGTGGGGCTACATACAGTATGTCTGAAAAAGGGACCAAACAGAGTGAAGTCACTGAGGTAGCCACTGCTTGGGTAGAAGGAGCTCTGACAGGGTCCTCCAACTGTTGTACTGCTAACTTGAAGGAGTGTCAAATGCGACTGAAAATCCAATTCGACAGGCACTGTTTGGGAAGTGTTCCCGTGAAAATCGCGACTCCATTTTGGTGACCGCTACAATCACAATCTAATTATAGCGAATTACATCTCAGTGACCAGCATATATTGGCAAAACGCCCATAATAGCGCCGCAGTCTGCCAAATGCTTAACCATAATCATGACTGAACAAAACAGCCACCTCTGCTGGTATTCTGCTCATCTTGTGTGCCTGCTCAGTTGCACTCAGGTCAGAAAGGTCAATGAAGTGCTCAAACGTCACAGCAGCAACTTTTGAAATTAGAAAAAAAACAAGTCACAGTGACTTAGTGTGTACTTCTGCACACATTTCTTTATTATAACCTTTATTGTTGCCTCCATTAAAAGTTGAACTTTGCCTGTTCTTTCATACCATTCCCTTCATCACTTTGTTTCCTGTGATAGGGGGTCAGTGGGGTTGGGGGGCTGTGATTATTTCAGATCAGATCTGGAACTGAAAATTGTAGGCGAGTATCTGCCAATGGCTTATCTTTTTGGCTCATGATGATTTCAAACTCCATGGTGGTGAGCTCAGACATAAAGTAAAGCAAATGGGGGAAGCAAACAACAGTTGGTCAATTTAATGTCTGGGGGAAAGTGGAATCAGGTGTGTATTGCATTGTGGGTACAAGAAAGTAGAATGAAGTGTTGAGACATTGTGGAGAGTAAGGAATAAACACAGAGGCCACAGAGAGAGTGAAGATAAATGGATGCACAAATATGAGTAAACCATAAGCACTGATCAACGCTATTTTGACGCAGTGCAAAATTGTGTAGTGTTACTGTGTTTGGTCACTATGCAGGCGATCGCCATTATGCACGCGCTGTAATTTCAATTGCGATTATGTGGTCGCGATTTTAACATGGAACCTTTGGGAATAGGGAGCCTCTTTCGATGGGGGTTGATAGAGACAAACAGCTGAGAGGCTCGTCTGTAATCCTTTGTTCTAGTGAGGTAAAAAGCTAATGATTCTTCTAACATCGAGAGATGCAGTACAACTTCCCCTGGATTTCCAGCTTAGGGAAGAAGGTCGGAAGTACCAATGTCTGACTGAGGTTGGAGTTCTGAGACCAACATTGGCAGAAATTTAGGATGTTTGGAGTACCACTATCTTTATGGAAACCACATAAGAAAGATCCGTCTCTAGGGCCTGTAACTCAGAAACTGCATCTAGTTGTAATCGGCACTAGAAACACAGTTTTCTTGGCACAAGTAGCCACTGGCTCAAAGGTCTTGCAGGTGAGTATGTCTAACACTAGATCCCAGCTGGTGACTGGCTTCTTTATTGGGGTCCCAAATGTAGGATACCACTAAGAAATTTTCTAAAGAAAGGAAGCTGGGCCAAGGAAAGTCTCTCTATTAATTAGTAATATGCCCAGATAGCTGACAATTGAACCTCTATATAAGAGTACAGTAGGCCAGACTGTAAAAAGGCCCAGAAAAGAATCCGGAACATCCTCGGGGGCAACAAAATGTACCTTTGGAACACCAGATGGCAAAGTGTATGCACTTTGCACCATAGGCTTTTCTGGTAGAAGGTTTTAGAGCTTCACACAGGACTTGGGAAATATGCTGGGCCACTTGAAACCTGCCCACTTCCATCTCTTCAGGACCCATGTCAGGAGATACAGGGAATATGCTGTTATAAGTCTGATCAAGTCCCTTAGGTCTGGAGATTTTGGTAATGAGCACCTCATCCCACTGAGGAGACATTTATGGTCATTATCACCTGCAGCTCTAGAGGGTAGAAGGGAAACCCTTGTAGAAGGTTCTCCTTCAAGGACCACCAAAGGAGGAAATAAGCCAGAGGCTTCATTACCTGTACTGGCTGATCCAGTGGTTGAGATACCTGCTGCCATTTTATGCTGAGCATCCCCAAGACGTTCCCACACAGTCTTGTAAGAGGTACAGTATAGACCGTGGCTGACATGAGCCCTAGCATCCACTGCACAGAGTGCACCATTACCTGAATATGTTCCCCAGCATAGCAGGCCATGTGCATAACTGATTCCATTCCATCCTTTGGTAGAAAGAACCCTGCATGAGTGAAATCCAGGACTGCTACAATGAACTGCAGTCTCTGGGAGGGAATCACCTGTAATGTCTTGTTGAGAAGTACTCCCACCAATGTGAGAAACTGGCATGTTTAGGACATTGCCATCTCTGTCTGATGCCTCAATGGACTTTTTATAAACCAGTCGTCCATTAAGGAGAACACTTACATTTCTATCTTCCTGAGGTGTGCTGCAAGTTCTGTAAAGCACTTGGTAAAGACACACAAAGCCAATGCAAGCCCATATGGCAGGATTATGAACTGATAATGTTTTAGTCCCACACAGAATCTGAGATAACTGTGGTGACTGCCCATTATAGGAATGTGCCGGTATGCATCTGGCATGTCCAGGGATTCCAACTAATCCTGGGTTTTAGGTACAGAAGAAGACAGCCTAGGGACACCATTTGAAATTTTTTGCACCTCATGTACCTGTTCAGTAGGGTCAGGGTCCAAGATTGGGTGCATGCCACCAAGTCTTGTTGGGAACAAGGAATACCTGGAATAGAAACCTTTGCTCCAGTTCAACTCTGGTACTTTCTCTACTGCCCTGTTCTGTAGAAGCCTTGAAACTTGCAGAGTAGGTCTGTCATAGAATATGAAAACTGATACAGTTTTTTTTTGGGAGGGTGATATGGAGGTTACTCTATGAGCTCCATGGAGTAGCTGTCTTCAACAATTTTTTAGACCCCCCCCCCCATCTGTGGCAATGGTCTCCCACTGCTGATAGAATGTACAGTAGGTACTCACCCACCGAATGGAGAGGAGTGATCCACTTCAGGCAGCTGAGGTGGACATGGGGTTAGCCACCCTTCAGAAGGTAGCACTTGCAGCCTTCGCCCCTCTGCATCTTCTGCTGTGGCTTTTTTTTTCTGCTGCTGCTACTACTGGAAGGGCTTAGGCTTGGACTGTTGGTGGAAGTCTCACTGGTGGGCTTGCCATGAAATGATGATGTCAACAGAAGTAGAAGCCAAGTCCTCTACCTCTGTGTGAGGAGCACGGATGTTCTTCATATACTTAAGGGTCATTTTCTTCTCACTTGAACTCCTTAAGGGCCTCCTCCTCCACATGTTGTCCAAAGAGATAAGTCCCATTTATAGTCTTCAACTGGACATCAGAGGTGAACCCTGTAATTCCAAGTCAGGGGTGTCTCTAGACACAAATCCCAGCAGTGACTGCACACACTGCTGCATTAGAGGCATCCAGAGGAACTCTCAGTTGGTGACTATTTGATTAAAATCCTTGCATAATAATGGAGAAAAAAGTCCTACTTTAAGGAAGACCCCAGAAGGCTCCCTATTAGATCTCTAAGCCTGTTCCATAGACAGTATTTATACTGCAAAATATGGGATTGGAAGCTCACAAATCTTAAACTCAGAGTTGCTAAGGCCAACACCAATTTTTCCATGATGTCAATCTTGCTAGACTTCTTTTCAGGAGGCTATGCAGAAAATTAATTTGGAGCAACTGACTTATCATTTATAGCCATAACAACAAAAGTATCTCCTATAGACTGGGTATAGCAAACTGGTTTGGTCCAGGCTGCCATATAATTTTTATCCAGGAAGCAGGGAGCTGTTGGAACAGAAGATGGTTTGCATCCCTGGACATGCCAGATGCCTCTGTAAGGGTCTCTGGGGCAGGTTAGTTAACACCAGAGATACAGGGGGTGAAGTTATATTACAATATTTCATCTGTATCTTCTTGACTTCATCTACAGCCACTTTTTTGAAGTTTAGAGCCCTGTACATATTCTTCGGCAGTACATGAAGATTCTGACAAGTCTGCATGGTCTGGGCAGATTAGGTTACCTCCTCTATCTCGTTATCCAAGAGATCTGGATTATACTCTTGTTCTTCTTCCAGTAAGAAGGATGAAGCCAGGAGCTCCACTCCAGTGACATGGGATCCAAGGGACACTTGCTGGTCAGTGTCAAGACCTGCACCAGCACCAACAGCAATACCTGAAAAGGAAAGTGAATCAGCACATAAAATGACACTGCAGGTGGCACCAGTACCACCAGCAGAGCTGTCACTGAGGATGGCACCAACACCAGCACCAATGATGGAATTGGTACCACAAGCAGTGCCAACCCTGAAGGAGCCAAACCAAGAGATGTCCCTGCCACTGTCAACAGCACCACTGGTGGAGTTGATAAGATGCAGAGGAGACACTGCTTCATATGCGTTGTCCATCAGAACATTCACTACAGGCAGAGAGGTTGTCTAAGACAAATGAGTCAATCCTGAGGGAGCAAAAATGTCTGGTGATATCCTCCCACAAGGATAATGACAAAGGAGAGGACACCAGAATTCTCACACCCAAGGAAGATGGATAAAAACTTGAGCTGAACCTACTGTATGTTGTTGCTTTCCTTTTTCTTTTTGTGCACGAATCAGGCTAAGGTCAACTGGCCCCCGAAACCCAACACTCAGCATAAGCAAGGAAAGGAGTGTTTGGTTTTATGACTAGTGGAGAACTGCCTGCCCTCCCAGCTGAGAGAGGTCCCAGGACCAGAACACTCACCCAGAGAGTTGTGGTGGTTGGACACAACTGTCTTGCTAAGGCAACTTGCCTTGTAAGGCACCCTACCTGCTATAACAGATTTCAAACATCATGGAATATGGTAAGTCTGTGAGAAAAAACTACTGAAACTGTTACAAGAACAACGAAATCACTAAATGCTGAGATGAAGATGCAACAAACTAGACTAAAATGCTATCTGTATGCAAAACTGATGCTGAGGTCCCCAATGAAGAAAGCACTCTGCTTTTACAGTGGTAATAAGGAACAGAGCTAGTTGAGGCATTACTAGAGAAGTTGATAAGGTGCAGAGGAGCCACTGCTTTGTGAAAGCTATCTATCAGAACATCCACTATAGACAGATGGGGAGGGCCTGAGACAGAAGAGCCAGCCCTGAGGGTGCAGAAAAGTCTGCTATGGTATCCATCCTCGTTGATGAAGTAGAGGACACCACAGTCCTTGCACCCAAGGGAAATGGACAAAAACGTGACCTGGACCTATATCATAACTTTTCCTTTCATTTTTGTAAGAGGATGAGGTTGAGGTCAAGAGGTTCCTAGAATCAGATTCTGAGCATGCATGGAGGACAGGGCTCTTTCATTTTATGACTACAGGTTGACTACCTATCCTTCCCATTGAGAGATTGCTTGGTACCAGAACATTAGCGCAGAGAGGACTGGAAATCAGATACAACCTCACTGCTGGAGTAGCTGGTCTTGTCAGGTGCCCTACCTGCTGTAATAGTTTTTAACTATGGAATCTGGTAAGGCTGTGAGAAAATATTTGATGTTTAGCTTGGCAGAAGACACCAGGAGAAAGGACTGCTATATGACTGGACTTCTCTGCTGGGACTAAAGAAGTAGAACTCTTGAACTTGGAATTTTAATTTAGGTTAAAAAAAAAAATAACAAACAAAACAAAAAAAAAGTGTGTGTTTGTCTGAGTTATCTGAACTGAATGGTTATCTGAACAGTTATCTAGGTGTAAATCTCAGGTGATTGAAAGGGCTTGACAGCTGTGAGGTTTAAATTACTTGTAGAAAGATCTAGTAAGTAGGGGGAGTGGCTTAGCTAGAAGGAAGCTACATTTAAAGACTGCCTTAGAACGATTTTGCTAGTAGTTTGGCAGAAGACACCATGAGAAAGGACTGCTGTGTGACTGGACTTCTCTACTGGGACTATATTGCCCTCCCACCCAAAGCTAGTTCTACTTTTATAAGCACAGAATTTGACTGACAACAGGAACTTCCTGTTTGGGAGCAGGAAGTGAGTGATCACAGAGCCACCAAAGACCTACCATCCTAGAAGGGCAAGAGTAGCTCTCCGGTCCCCTCTAGCTGCTGGAGGTCTGCCTCTGAGCAAGTAAGGGGTCTACTGAGAAATATAGGATATTCTTGTCTCAGAACAGGACAATCAGGAGCTTAAAGGGCACATAGGCAGAAAGTAAGGAGAGAGAAAAACAAAAAAAAAAAACAGAGGAAAGAGTAAGGATTGCAAACAGTTAAGGGGCCAGAAATAAGACATGATGGAGTGGTAGTGGTGCAGTGGCTGTGGAGCAGCAGTCTTCCGGGAGATGTTCTGGAGGATGCAGTGTTGTCCCATCTGCAGGCACCTCTCTGGGCTGAGGGAGGAGGTTGCTCATCTCCAAGCTGAGTTGGCCAGGATTTGTGGGACCTCCTCTTCCATCCAGGGACCACCAGTGCCACTGCCGTTGCCTCAGAGGTTGCCAAGAAAGAGGAGCGGTTGGACCACAGTGGGCTCAAGGAGGGTGAGGTGATGGAACAGAGGCGCATCCTCCAGTTGTACCTCTCCAAAATTCCTATGCCATTCTGGCAAAGTGTGTTTCTCTATGGAGGCATCCGATGGAGACCAAGGAGGATGCTGGGAACCTCCACAAGGAGACCCACAGGAGGGTGGCAGGGAAGGAACCAACTCCTGGTGGGGGACTCCATTGTTAGGAAGATAGAACTGGGGAGGAAGGGAAGAAGGAGGTAAGGTGCCTGCCTGGTGCCATGGCTTGGAGGGACAGGGAGCGAATCCTCAGGATTGCCAGAGCAGCTGCACAGGGGAGGGAGCTGGATGTCATTGTCCACCTAGGGACAAATGACCTGGCTAAGAAAGGGATTAGAGAAGTGCAGGAAGAGTTTGTGGAATTGGGGAGGGGCCTTAGACAAGTAGCACGACTGTAACCTTCTCGGAGGTGCTGCCCATCTATGGCATAGGAGAGGTTAGGGTGTTCTGCACCATGGGATTCAATCAGTGGTTGAAAAACTGGTGTGGAGCTCAGGGATTTGGCTTCATTGGGGACTGGGGGTCCACTTGGAGTGATGCAAGCCTATACTGGCATGATGGGCTGCATCTGTCCAGGAGGGGAACCAGGATCCTAGGTGATAGGTTTAAATGCTTCATTGGCAAGCATTTAAACTAGCCAAGGGGGGAGGCACTGGAAAGGAGCAGGGAAATCCTAGCCCCCAAAAAAAATCACGGTAGTAAGTGCGGTAAACACCAACATAGAGGTGTCGATAGGGAGAAGGGCAAGGTAAATGGAGAAAGTGACAAAGGCAAGAAGGACAGGGATGGGGCAAAAAGGAGTAAGGCCATCAGGAAATGGAGGGTAATGAGTACCAATGCCCGTAGTCTGGGCAGCAAGCTCCCTGAGCTGGTGACCTTGATGGAAGAGGGATGCCTGGATATCGTCGCAGTCACAGAAACATGGTACACAGAGAACCATGACTGGGATGTTAACATACCAGGATACATAACCTGCAGGGGAGACAAGGGGGAGGAGTAGCTCTCTATGTAAAGGAAGGGATAAAAGCAACTGAACAAAAGAGTAAACGGGGAGGAGAGGAGGCACTGTGGGTCACCTTGGAGACTGGAAAGGGCACCACAATCCGCACAGGGGTTGTGTACAGACCCCCATGTCAGGGGGAGGGAATGGACAAGGATATGATAGAAGGCATTCTTAGAATGGCAGAGAAAGGGGAGATACTGCTGATGGGAGACCTGAATATGCCAGATGTTAACTGGAGCACATTTGCTGCAGCCACATCCAAGAGCAGGGCCATTCTTGATGCCCTACAGGTGGCAGGCCTCAGACAGCTAGTTTCGGAACCCACTCATGAGGGAACAATCTTAGACCTCATACTCTCAAACGGGGGCAGTGAGAGGATCTCAGATCTAGAAGTGGGTTGCCATCTGGGAACAAGTGACCATCAAACAGTGTGGTTCACGTTAAACTCAGCTACAGAGTCAAGCGATACAAAAGTGAGGGTACTGGACTTCAGGAGGGCTGACTTTGGCAAGATGGGAGAGTACCTCAGAAAAGCACTAGCAAACAGGCTAGAAGGAGGTGTGGAGCAACAATGGGGAATCATCAAAACTGCCATCACAGAGGCAACAAGCCTGTGTGTGAAGCAAATAAATAAATCAAAACAAAAGAAAAAGCCACTATGGTTCTCAAAAGAGGTGGCTGTGAAAGTCAGGAAGAAAGATAGCATTCGGAAGTATAAGGAAACACAGAAGAAGCAGGACAGAGAGCTGTACCAGTTAAGGCAGAAGGAATCAGGGAGGGAAGTCAGAATAGCAAAGGCCCAAACTGAGGAAAAAACAGCCAACTCGGTTAAGAAGGGGGATAAAACCTTTTATAGGTACATCAGCGAGTAGAAAGACAAAGGGAGGGATAGTGAGGCTGAATAGAATGAACGGTGGGTGGGCAGAGGGGAACAGTGAAAAAGCAAGGATACTGAACGATTATTTCTGCTCAGTATTCACAAAAGAGGAGGGGGAAGTGCCTAATCCAATTAACAGAAGCACTCTTGATAGGGGGGGTCGATCCCAGTCCTTTCACAGAAGAAAGGGTTCTGCAAGAACTCCTAAAACTGAAGGTGGACAAAGCAATGGGGCCTGATGGAATTCACCCCAGAATTCTAAAAGAATTAATGGATGAACTAGTGAAACCACTGGCTACTCTTTTTAATAAATCATGGGAGGATGGTGTGGTACCCGAGGACTGGAGAAAGGCAGATGTGATTCCCCTTCACAAAAGTGGGACCAAGACAGAGGCAGGAAACTACAGACCTGTCAGTCTGACCTCTGTGGTAGGGAAAGTGATGGAGTCACTTCTGAAGGAAAGAATAGCTGAGTACCTAGAGGCCAGTGGGGCACAGGACCAAAGGCAGCATCGGTTCACAGTGGGAAGGTCATGTCAGATGAATCTAATAGATTTCTTTGACTGGGTGACCAAAGTAGTAGACCAGGGAGGGGCTGTGGACATGGCCTACCTAGACTTTAGCAAGGCATTTGACACAGTCCCACACAAAAGATTAATAGTCAAATTAACCAGCCTGGGAGTGGGTCCCAGGTGGTAGCCTGGGTAAAACATTGGCTGGACAACAGGACACAGAAGATAATTGTAAATGGAGTCCACTCTGAAGAAAGAGGGGTTACTAGTGGGGTACCGCATGGTTCAGTATTGGGTCCAGTCCTTTTTAATGTCTTCATAAGTGGCATTGCAGAGGGACTGGCAGGAAAAGTATGCCTCTTTGCAGATGACACAAAGATCTGCAACAGGGTTGATACACAAGGAGGCATGGAAAGGATGAGAAGGGACTGGCAAGGTTGGAGGAATGGTCAGAAGTATGGCAGCTAGGTTTCAATGCAAAGAAGTGCAAATAATGCACCTGGGAAACAAGAACCCAGGGGAAGAATACACAATTGGGGGAGGTAGTAACAACAACAAAAAAGGAAAGGGACCTAGGGGTAATCATATCAGATGACCTTAAGGTTAGCAAGCAATGTGAGAAGGCAGTAGGGAGAGCTGGGGGTATACTGGGATGCATAGGGAGAGGCATCAGCAGCAGAAAACAGGAAGTTGTTATCCCTCTGTACAGAAGTTGGTGAGACCCCATCTGGAGTACTGCGTCCAGTTCTGGAGACCCCATCTCCCAAGGACATAGACAGGATAGAGGCAGTCCAGAGGAGGGCAACTAAAATGGTGCAGGGTCTGCAAGAGAAGCCGTATGAGGAGAGACTAAAGGAGCTTAATATGTATACCCTTGAGGAAAGAAGGAGAGGGGACATGATAGAAACTTTAAGTACCTCAGTGGAATCAACAAAGTCCAAGAGGGTAGCATGTTTCAGAAAAAGAGACGTGCAAGAACAAGGGGACACAATTTAAATATAGAGGGGGGCGGTTCAGGGGCAATGTGAGGAAGTATTATTTCACAGAGAGGGTAGTAGATGCATGGAACAGCCTTCCTGAGGAGGTTATGGGGTCTAAAACTGTGGGAGAATTCAAGAATGCATGGGACAGACGTAAGGCAATTCTTGTGGGGGGTAGGAAGAAATAGGCTGTTGGTTAACTAGGATCTGCGGCCTATCCTGTAGGTAGGGAAATGGGCAGACTAGATGGGCCAAGTGGTCCTTATCTGCCGTCAAAGTCTTTGTTTCTATGTTTCTATGTTTAAACTATTGAAACTGTTACAGAACAACAAAATAAGTAAATGTACAGCTGGATAACTGAAAAAAAACAGACTAGAGTGCTATTTGTATACAAAAAATACAGGTTACTCACCTGTAACAGGAGTTCTAGGATTGGTATATGTTGTTCATCCACACTGTCTGGCAGGTTCCTTGCTGCTTTAAGATGGGCCGGAAAGTCTTCAAGCTGGCTCCTCCCACCCACCCGGGTGGTAAAACCCTCGGCTCTACCCCATGACACCAGATCTAGCCCGTCGGAAGCCAGATTGCACGTTGAAGCCAGGGAGGTTGGATGGGTCATGTGGATGAACAACATATACCACTCCTAGAACTCCTGTTACAAGTGAGTAACCTGTATTTCTAGGGACATGGATATGTTGTTCAATCCACACTGTCTGGCAGACTCCTAGCAGTTCTCCGGGAGGAGGGAGGGAAAGCGCGCACTCCCGATACTTACTTGGGGAATAAGGATGGGAGAACCGAGGTCCCAAAACCAGCATCCCAGCATGAGTCTAGGTCAATGTGGTAATGGGAAATAAAGGTGTGTGCTGACTTCCAGGTAGCAGCCCTGCAGATTTCCTGGATGGGGACGTCCCTAGAAGCAGCCACCAAAGCAGCAGTATGGCGGGTTGAATGAGCTCTTATCCCTTTGGGTGGCTCAATGCCCACCAACCTATAGCAGAGATCAATGCAGAAGGTGACCCACCTGCTAATCATCCACTTGGCTGCAGGTCTACCAGGTGTGGCTTCAGCATAGATGACAAACAGCTGGTGAACCTCTCCCCGAACTTCAGCCGTCCGCTCCTTGTAATAAGCAAGCACTCATCTAGGGTCCAGAGTATGGAGCCTATATTCGGCCTCTGAGGTGTGATTGGGGTAGAACACCGGCAGAGTCAACATGTGATTCAGGTGAAACTCCGACACCACCTTAAGAAGGAATTTCGGGTGGGGGCGAATGACAACCTTGTCCCTGTGGAAGACCAGATAAGGAGACTCGATGGAAAGCACCTGGAGTGCTCCCATCCTTCTGGCTGACGTTACAGCCACCAAGAAGGCAGTCTTCCATGAAAGGTGGGACATAGCACACCTGTGCATTGGTTCGAATGTCTTGCACATGAGCTTGGCCAGTGCCAGCAGTAGGTCCCACGGAGGTGGAGATTCTCGCACCAGAGCGATATGTGATCAAGGCCTTGGAAAAAGCGCCAGACCACCTTCTCCTGCACCACTGACTGCTTGCTGGCCCATGCCCAGTAGGCAGAGATGGCTGCCAGGTGCACCTTAAGGGTCGTCTACCGAAACCCTAGCTGAGAAAGGAACCACAGGTAGTCCAAAATGCTAGCAAATGGACAGGAAGAGGGGTCCAACCCCTTGTCCTGACACCAAATGGAGAATCTCTTCCATTTAAAGGCATAGCATTTTCTGGTCAACTCCTTATGGGACGCCTCAAAAACGCTGAGGACCTCGTCGGAAAGACCCAAGGCCTGGAACTCTAGCTGCTCAGGAACCAGGCCGTCAGGTGCAGGGATTGAAGGTCCGGATGAAGCACCTTCCCCTTGTTGACTGAGATCAGGGCCGGGTGGGCTGGGAGCCGCCTCGGGAGCCTGGAGCTGAGGCTGAGGAGATCTGGGTACTAGAACTTGCGAGACCAGTCTGGGGCTACCAGAATCAACTGTGCCTTGTCCCTCTTCACCTTGAGAAGCACCTTGTGGATCAAGGGAAATGGAGGGAAGGTGTAGAAGAGGCCAGGGGTCCATGGCCTCGAGAAGGCATCCCCCTGCAGCGAGCCCTGCTGAGGGGGGCGGACATGAAACAGCCTCAGCTTCACGTTCTCCTTGGAGGTGAACAGGTCCACCTGAGGGGTGACCCAATGGGAGAACAGGTCTTGAACTACCTTCGGCAGAAGAGACCACTCGTTAGATGCAGCGCCTATCCAGCTGAGGGCATTGACCAGACTGTTTGAGGCTCCTGCCACATGGATGGCTAGGAGATCCGCCTCCAGGCTGATCACAAGAGACCAAATGCAGAGAGCTTCCTTGCACAGAGGCAAGGAGTGCGGCCTGCCCTGATGGTTGAGATAGTACAAGGTCATGGTGTTGTCCGTCTGGACCTGAACCACTTGACCCCATACAAACGGAGCAAAGGTGGTGAGGGCTAGCCGTACCGCTCAAAGGTCCAGCAGGTTGATGTGGCATTGAGACTCCTGAGGGGACCAGAGGCCATGGGCCTGGAGCTCCCCCAGATGGGCACCCCAACCCATCAAAGAGGCGTCAGTCGTAAGAATGACTGTCGGCTCGGGGCGGACAAACAAGATACCCTCTTGCAGATGAGCTGGGATGAGCCACCACGGCAGGCCATCCCACATCTTCTGGGTCACAGTTACTGGCTGGTCCAAAGGGACGGAGCGCTGAGACCACTGGTGGGCCAGTCCCATTGCAGAGGACGCATATGCCAGCGGGCCCAATGGACCACGCTGGTGCAATCTGCCATGAGACCCAAAAGGCACAGGAAGTCCCGGGCAGGGCGCAACTGCCCAACCTGAAATGACTGGGCAAAGGAGGAAAGCACCTCGGCCATGTCCACCGGGAGCCGGGCTCTGGCTCGAAGAGAGTCGAGCTCTGCCCCAATGAACTGAATCACCTGCAATGGCATGAGTTCCAATTTGGCCTCGTTGATCAGGAGACCAATTTGAGAGCAGACCTGGACGGCCAAATCTCTGGACCCGCTCCACCTCCAACCTGGAGGGGGCTGCTATCCGCCAGTCTTCCATGTAAGGGTACACCTGGACCCCTCGATGCCACAGGAATGCTGTCACCACTGCCATGCATTTGGTGAAGACCCTGAGAGCTAGAGAAAGACTGATGGGCATGGCCCGGAACTCGTAGAGGGATCCCTCTGCTCTGAAGCGGAGGAATCGCCGATGTGACGGATGGATTGGGACATGAAAGAACGCGTCCTGGAGATCCACAGAGAAAAACCACATGCCTAGTTCCAAGGATGGTATGATCTGAGCCAGAGTGACCATCCTGAAGGTGTGCAGCCTTAGGAACTTGTTCAGGTCATGCAGATCGAGAATGGGGTGCCAGCCCCCCATCCGTTTTGGTACCAAGAAGTACCTGGACACAAACCCTGGGCATGGAGGAGGATCCGCCACCTTGCTGATCACCTCCTTATGGAGGAGCAGAGCTATGTCGGTTCGACGAGCCGACATAGAGGCTGCGGAACCGGTAGCTCCCCTGAGGGGCGACGGCTTGATAGGGAGGGGTCCAGTCGAAATTCCAAAGGCAGACCCCTGCCAACCACTTCCAGCACCCAATGGTCTGTGGTGATAGTGGACCAGGTGGAAAGGAAGTGGCTGAGCTGTCCCCCCCATGGGGGGATCCAGGGGAGGAGTGACGAGGTTGGAGGCGGCACCCCTCAACCCGTCACTGGGCAGGCTTGGAGGAAGGGCCAGCCGAAGAGCCACCTGAACCTTTTCCTCCAGGCTTCCTGTTGGAGGAAGCAGCAGGCTTGTCCTTGGGGCACCAAGCATGAGCCTGCTGGCCCTGTTGCTGGTGCTGCTGGGCCGGATGTGCCGCGGGGCAGAAGGCAAACGGGTATACGCTGTTGCTGGCAGCCTTTGTCCTTCTCGATAGACGTGACCGAGTCCAAGGTGGCACTTGACTTCTTGATCCTCTGGAGATGGCCTTCCACCCCGGGCCCGAACAAGTCAGTGCCCAAGAAGGGGACGTCTGCAAGCTTGTGCTGGGTATCTGCCGTGAAGGTGGAGATCTGCAGCCAAGCTCTGCGGTGCAAGGCTACTGCGGCCGCTACTGACCAGGCACAAGAGTCTCCGATGTCCAAAGCAGTCTGGAGCTGTTGCTTGGCCACCGCCCTTCCCTGATCCCACACCTGCTTGACCGTCATTTGAAGGTCAGCTAGGAGATGAGGAAGCACCTCATCCAGGGAGCCCAAAAGAGCGTGTGAAAAGTGTGCCATCAGTAGAGCCGAGCTAGCCTGTCGAAGGCCTAGGGAGGAGGCAGCATAAACTTTGCGCCCGGAGTAGTCCAGCTTTTTGGACTCCTTGTCTGGGGGCTTCTCTACGTCCCTGGCATTTCTGGAGCGCCAGAAAATGCTATCGGTTACCAGCCCTTCAGCCGAGGGGTGCTCCGAAAACCCAGAGTGGGAACTGGTTGGGACTGCATACTTGCAGGCCATCCTGGCCAAAGGCGCAGGACAGGATGCAGGCCACTGCCACAACTCCAAGGCCGGACCAACAATGGCCTCGGCCACAGGGAAGGCCTCCATGGGGGAATCCCTTCGGTCCAAAATCTCCGTGAGGGGATATCTGGCCTGTTTCTGCACAGGTTCAAGCTGCATCCCAGTAGACTCTGAGATGAGCTGAAGAATACCCAGGAATGAGGATGGGCTCTCGTCCACAGACAGACCCCCAGAAGATTCCAGGTCAAGGGGCCTGGAATACAGGGAGGAGTCATCCGACTCCGAGGAGTCCGTGAACAGCTACCGAGCGCCTGGGCCACCCTCCATTCACCTAGGCCGATCTGGGGTGAGGGTGACCGACAACCTGTGGGGCAAGCCCTAACCCGACTGAGAATCCTTGGTTGGGGCCCCAGTCTTCGGTTTCGGGGGCGGTGGTTCCACCACAATGGGTGGAGCAGCCGGTTTCGGCCGAGCAATCGGTGCCATAGTCAGCTCCTCAACCAAGGAGCCAATGGTGAGAGGTTGCTTCGGCCGTTCAGGCGACAGTCACTTAATTGCTGGGGAAGCCGACGGAGTGGGCTTGTTACCGGCCAATAAGAGCTGCTGCCAAATCATATCCTCACAGTGCCGACGCAACTTGTGCCGGAGCCGAACCTCCGAAGAGGATGATGAGGAAGAACGGCGGCGCCGCTTTCCGTGATGTCAGAACCGAGACTGCCGATGTCAGCGGGACTTAACCGACTCGGAGGAGGACCGAGACCATCAGGGTCACCGACAGTGGGTGGAAGAGAGGGCGGGGTAATCTGCTCATCCCCCAGTTCAGGGTCCTTGACCGGGGACTTCGGCTCGGGAGGCCGAGACAAGTCCTCGGTAACCACCGGGGGTACCGGTGAAAGAGGGTTATCAGCTTCTCCAGTCGACAATCCGTCCAACGGGTCGAGAAAAATCTCAACCGCATCAAAGGGTGTCTCAGCTGGCTGACCTGACAGGGACACCGAAAAGCCAGCCTCAACCGAAGTCGATAAGAGACGCTCCGGGGAGAGAGATCTCTCCCGCTCCCATGAACGTGAACGGTGGGACTTACCTTTCGGTTCCTTTTTCTTTGACCGACTGAAGTGAGTCCCTGAGGGCCCCTCTCCCTTGGTGGAGAGGGACTGACAAAGCTCCTTAAAAGAAGCAGAATAGGAGGAGCCCAAGGAGAGCGGGATAAACACTGATGCCTAGGAAGATGAAGACGTGGCCTGGGCCGCCTCCTCCAGGGCGATTAACTGATCCAGCTGCTCCGCAGAGCCCACAGCCACGGACACTGCCCAATGGGCCTCCTTTCACTTTACCGGCGGAAACAGTTTTTCGAAGCACCCCAGTTGTGGTCGGGCAGCGCGGTCTTCTAGAACCGAAGCCAAAAAGGACTTGCACAGATCACAGGCCTGCGGATCATGGGCAAGCCCCATGCAGTAGATGCACGTGGCGTGCGAGTCGGTCCAAGACATCTTCTGCCCGCAAGGGCACCGACGGAAGCTGGAAGTAGATTTTGAATCCATCGCAGCCACGAAGGAAGGAGAAGACTTCAGTCTCGTAAATTTTAAGATGATTTTTGGTAAAACCGAAGGTTTAGGATCCAGGCCTAAAGATGCAAGAGCGCTAAGAAGGGAACCTGAGCTTCCAAGCGGTAAGGAAGATCTGGCGTCATGGGGTGGAGCCGAGGGTTTTACCACCCGGGTGGGTGGGAGTAGCCAGCTTGAAGACTTTCCAGCCCATCTTAAAGCGGCAAGGAACCTGCCAGACAGTGTAGACTGAACAACATATCCACGTTCCTAGAAGTAGTTACTTACCATAACAGTAGATCTTCAAAAGAATCTCCTCCATTGAGCCATATTATGGAACTTTAAGCCATCTGCGTCAAGACCACATGGAAACTTTCACTAGCTGGGGCCACCCACGTCAACGTGCATCATCGCCACCTACATAACATGACTGACCTCATCATGCCTCAGTTCCCTGCCAGCGACAAGCTCAGTATCATTGAACCAGCAGGGACCAAAGTAACCAGGACCAAACCAAGAACAAAGGAGAGGATATAGAAATCTGAGTAATAGGATACCCCAACTGGTCATAAGTGGAGAACAAGCATGAGAAAGCAGGCAGAACAATCAGAAGCCACCTCAAAAGTGGGAAGGAGGGAGGGTGAGCTGTGGCTCAATAGAGGATATGCTCTTGAAAACATGATTACAGTAAGTAACTGTTCTATCTTCTTCAAGCATATCTCCTTCCTTTGTACCACATCATGAAATAATTCCCTAGCAGTACCAGAGCACTCAGGGGAGGAAGGAAGATCTAAGGACCCTGAGTCAAGATGGCTTGCAGGACAGTAAGGCCAAATCCAGCATGTCTACAAGAGACTATGTCCAGACTAATTTTTTTTTTTACATTCTATTTTTTCTCTGGGGGCCAGGGCATCTCTCAGGAGTGCCCACTCGACCTCAGCCTCTACTCCCGGCCTGAAACCACCCTCCCCAGGAGACATGTTGCTGAACACCCCCGGCCAGACCCATGGACTTGTTCAGCCCCCTGGATCACCCCGGGGGGGGGGGCCTGCCCCAGGATCATCCCCCGGGGGGCCCACCCCACATAAATGGCAGCCTATCTGAGATTAGAGGAACGGTCTTGGGCTGGTTCGGGGAGCTTGAGAGAACCAGTGGAGGGTTGGTCCGGCGATGGGATGTGGGCCTCGGTCCCTGGGGTCTCATTTGCCTCCCTGGTCCTCTGGGGTATTTGCACCATTTCCCCTCAGAGCACGGATGTGCAATGATGCTGGCGCACCTACGTGCAGGCGTCTGCCGCGGCTCTACCCCCTAAAACCAGCATCACTCCCTACAGAGTCCCTGATCTCCATCAAGGGCCATTGGGGAGTGAGGCATACCCCAATACCCTCCTTGGGAGGAGAGAGAGCAGTCCTCTGAAATTTCAATCCCCTCCCTCCCCTGCCGACCCCGAGTCCGTTCCTGAACCCGGATCAGCGGCGTGGTGCGAGATATGGTGCCCAGTGCCTCAATCCTCAGTGCCACCGGGCCGGCCCAGACTAATGTTTAGTGAATGTGAGAACAGTACTCCAAGTGGCAGCAGCACAGATGTCAGCAGCAGATGCACTGTGAAAATAAGCCACGGAAGTAGCCAAGCCATAAGTGGAGTAAGCATGGATAGGACCAGGAAGCTGCTTACAGTACTTCTGGTAGGGGAAGTCGACGCAGGAAGCCAACCATTTTGAAAGGCCCTGTTTCTAAATAAGGGAGTCCACCATCCTGGAGGTGAATGCCAAAAACAGCTGAGTTGATTTCCTTCAGTCTTTAGTACAATGAAGGTACCAACACAACTGTCAGATGGACATCAAGTGTGTGCAATGTCCCACACTATCCATGGAGGTCAAGAAGTAAACTTGTACAAAATCCAACAGGAAAGTCTGCAAAGTCACAGTAGGGGGTACACAGAATAAGGGGGCCACCCCTCTCACGAACCACGAAACTCTGTGCACTCCTGTGGAAAATTGAACTTACACCTTGCTTCTTAAAAGAGGTCTGCTCTGCTCCAAATAAATGCTCCAGCCAGTACAAGTTAAGAGTAGCAAAAAACTTTTATTTCAGTACAAAATAACAAAATAACAAAGAAGCAAGTAGAAGCTGACCAAATCGCTGACCACACTTGCCCTGGCACTTTGGGTCCAAACAACCCTTCCTCAGGGGGCATGGCCATAGAGGAGTGAAGTCACCATAAGTACAAGCCTCTCATGGATATGCATTAAACACAGGCCCCAATCAACAGTGTCAAAACAGAAAAAAGTGACTAGTACAAACATACAATGGTGACAATTAAAATGAAGAGCAGCAGATTAAATACATTTATAATTCATTCAGACAGCCTGCTAGAAACTAGTGACATACAATGAAATTTATCTAAGGCTATTGCCTAAAGTGCATTCATGCATTTAACTCTTGTTAACTCATTTAAGCTTAAATGGAGATGCTGAGAAGAGAGACACAGGCAAACTAAAAGTACAAAGTGAATATAAAGAACAGTTATGTAAGAACTTACCTTACCAGTAGATCTTCAAGGGAGTCTCTATCATCAGGTCACACATCTAGAACTTAGCTGTCAGGTGCTAGGATCACACGGAAGCTTTTTTACAGCAGTCTGGCAGGGGCCACCCATGCCGACATCAGGCGCCAATATCACAGCCCTATATAAGCGTGGGCGGCTCAGTTCCCTCCTCAGTTCTTTCCTTAGCTGGAAGCCATAGGAGATAGAAGTCCCACCAGGGATCCGAGTAGAAAGAGAGAAGGTGCCCAGTTAGCAAAAAGGCTGGAGCAACAGGACAGCTGAGCTGCAAAAAGAGAGAGAGGAGGAGGAGGGATGGCATGACCTGATGACAGAGATTCTCTTGAAGATCTACTTTTATGGCAAGTTCCTACATACCTGTTCTATCTTCTTCGAGGATATCTGTCATCAGGTCATACCTATGGAATGAGCTCCAAGCAGTGCTAATTGCAAGATGGTCTGGGTGGCAGGAGGCCAGAGGCCTAAGAAAGAAGGTACTGAAGCACAGCTAGGCCAAGGCCTGCCCTTCTTCTGGAGGCAATGTCCAGACTGTAGAACTTGGTGAAGATGTGGACAGTACTTCAAGTGGCAGCTGCACAAATTTCCACAGCTGCCATGTTCCTGAAACAGGCAAGAGAAGTGGCCATGCCTCTGGCTGAAGGGCCATGAACCACACCAAGAAGTTCCTTAGTTGGCCAACCATTTGTACAAGCACTGTTTAGATACTAGAGTGCCCTCTTTGCTAGGGGAAAAGAAACAAACAACTGAGAGGACTTTCAGCAGTCCTTAGTACAGTGTGTATAGTACCTGAGAATTCTATGCACATCCAAAGTATGGAGCAATGCTTCCCCTGGATTGGTATGCTCTGGGAAATAAACAGGCAGGTGGATAAATAGATTTAGAGTAAGCTCAGACACCACTTTAGGAAGAAACTTAGAATTAGTACGTAAAGAGAACCTGTCTTTGTGAAAAATCAAATAAGGCTGCTCACACATTAGAGCCTGTAGCTCTGAAATTCTTTGAGTAGAAGCAATAACAACTAAAAATAACATTTTCCACGGCAGGAAGCATAGCTCTCAAGATGTGGCTGGCTCAAAAAGAGGCAGGGCCAGCTTCTCGAGTATGAAATTGAGGTCCCAAGCCAGGATCAGATTCCAGATTGGAAGCTTCAAGTGTAAAATGCCTCTCAGAAAAGTATGGGCAACATCCAATTGGGCCACAGTACTGCCATCAATAGGCACATGAAAGGCTGAAATAGCAGAAAGGTGCACCTTAATAGAAGAACATTGTAGTCCTTCTTTCGATAAGGACAGGAGATACTCTAGAACTTGGTTGACCAGACAAGTGAAAGGGTCCAGGTGATGGGAAGTAGCCCATATAGGAAAGCACTTCCACTTCATCAAGTAAGTGGCTCCAGTACAGAGTTTCCTGGCCACCACCAGAACATCAGCCACCTTCTGGGAGACCCCAAAGCAAGCAAAGGCTACTTCTTCAGGAGCCAGGCATGCAGCCAGAGGGACTTGAGATCTGGATGGACTAGTGTCCCTTGAGCCTGTGTCAACAGGTCCCTGCAAAGGGGCAAGGGTACCGGAGGTTCTGCAGCCAGTTGCTGCACTAATGGAAACCACATCTGACGAAGCCACAATGGAGGCACCAGAATTAGGGTGGCACCTTCCATCTGTAGCTTGATGAGCACCCTCTGAATCAGAGGAAAGGTTGGGAAAGCATTAAGAAACCTCCCTTTCCAGGAGAGGGACAATGCAGCTCACCAGAAAACTCCAGGCCATGGATCTAGCAAGCAGAAACATGGTATTGACTGGGGATGCAAAAATGTCCAACTCTGGACAACTCCACCTGTCGAACAAGTATTCTAAGACTGAGGTCAGCAGTTCCAACTCATGCATTCTGGACTGTGACCAGTTGAGGCTGTCCGCCAAGGCATTTTGGGCACCTGGCACATGGATGGCTGACATTTCTAGACTGTGAACTAGAGCCCAGCACCAAACTCTCATCACCACCTAGCACAGGGAGTAAGAATGGGTCCTCCCTTTCTTGTCGATGTAATAGACCACACTGAAGTTGTCCGACTGTACCAATAGTGGGCCTGGAGAGAGATGGTCTTGGCAGGCCTGGAAGGCATACAGAACTGTCTGGATCTCTAGAATGTTTACGTGCAGCCAACTCTCACACTGGGACCAGATCGCCTGGGTCTGATAAGGGCCTAGGTGTGCTCCCCAACCCAGATCTGAAGCATCCATGGTAAGGAGTGGGGATAAGAAAGGGACCCTTTTAAGAGATTGTTTGGGTCCATTCACCACTGACGCACCTCGTGAACTGGGGAGCAGACAAGGACCAGCTGATCCAGATCATCGGAGCACTGATCCCACTGGACCCTGAGGACCCACTGTGGGATCCTCATATGCAACCTGGCCAAAGGGACCATAAAAATGGCTGTGGCCATTAAGTGTAGCAGCCTCAAGAACTTCCTGGCTAGGATATACCGGCACTGAGCCATAGCCTGGGCCTCAGCTATGAGGCAATCTGCCTTGTTTCATGGTAGGAAAGCCTTGCCCTGAGTAGAGTCCAGAACTGACCCCATGTACTGCAATTGCTGGGATGGGGTCAGCACAGACTTGGGCAAATTGGCAGTGATGCCTAGTGACTGGAACTACTGCAGGGTGCATTCTAGAGTCAGCAACAGTAGATCCCTGGACTTGGCTGTCAGTAACCAGTCGTCCAAGTATGGAAACACTTAAAGGCCTTCCCATCAGAGGACTGCTGCTACAGCTGCTAAGCACTTGGTAAATACCTGTGGTGCAGAGGATAAGCCAAAGGGCAACACCCTGAACTGGTAATGCTCCCCCTGGAAGAGGAACCACAGGTAACGCCTGTAAGGGGGCAAACCATGATATGCAGATAGGTATCCTGCATGTCCAGGGAGCACAGCCAGTCACCCTGTTTGAGCAGAGGAAGAAGGCCGTTTAGAGTTACAATCCAGAATTTTCTGTATTTGATGTAAAGATTCAGCTCCTTGAGGTCTAGAATGAGCCTCAAATCCCCAGTTCTTTTGGGAACCAAGAAGAACCAGGAGTAGAACAGAAAAGTTACATAAGGACTTACCTTAAATGTAGATCTTTAAGGGAATCTCTTTCATCAGCTCACACCTATGGAACTTAGCCTTCTGACACTAGGATCCCATGGAAGCTTTTTCTGTAGCAGTCTATGAGGCGCTACCTATGCCTGTGTCACCTGCTGACATCACTCACCATATAAAGGCATAGGAAGCCTCACTCCCTCCTCAGTTCCATGACAGAGACCATTCTGGCCTGCCCACTCCTGGGAAACCCAGGAGAGAGACAAAGTGTCTAGCCCTGGTAAAGGCTGGAGCATAGTCAAGCCAGTATCTCTTTCATCAGATCACACCTATGGGACAAGTCCTAAGCAGTTGTGACAGTGAGACCAAGAGAATGGCAGGAGGCCCAAAAGCATAAGAAAGCAGGCCCTGAAGCATGGCAAGGCCAAAACCCACCTGCCTGTGAGAGGCATTGTCCAAGCTGTCATTTTTGGTGAAAGTGTACTTCAAGTGGCAGCAGCACAGATGTCTGCAGCTGATATATTCCTGAAATAGGCAACTGAAGTGAGTATACCTCTGCTTGAATGGCCCTTAACAGCCTCAGAAGTTCCTTATCATACTTCCTATTACAAAAAGTAACACAGTTGGCCAACCATTTGGATAAGCACTGCTTAGAAACTGGGGCGCCCTCTTTCCCAGGAGCAAAAGAAACAAAAATTGTTTGGACTTTCTGCAGTACTTACTATGGTGTATATAGTAGCACAAGATTCTGTACACATCTAGAGTATGAAGCAATGATTTCCCTGGATTGGCATGCTCGAGGTAATAAACCGGAAGGTGGGTAGACTGATTTAAAGTAAACTCAGATACCACCTTGGGAAGGAAACTAGGATTAGTATGTTAAGAGACCTCAATAAGGCTGCTCACACATGAGAGCCTGCAGCTCTGAAATCCTTCTGAAAATAATGTTTTCCATGAAAGAAAGCACAGCTCACAAGATGTGGCTGGTTCAAAAGGAGGCAGGGTGAACTTTTCCAACACAAAATTCAGTTCCCTTGGGGGGGAAGATTGCATATTGGCGGTTTCAAGTGAAGGATTTCTCACAGAAAAGTAAGAGCAATATCTCGACGGGCACATGGAAGGCTGAAATAGCAGACAGGTGCACATTGATGGAGGAATGTCTCAGACAAGTGTTTAAAGGGACAGAAGATACTCCAGGACCTGGTTCATCAGGTAGATGAAAGGGTCCCAGTGACAGACAGATGCCCAACTGGCAAAATGCTTAGATTACATCAAATAGGTGGCCCTGGTAGATGGTTTCCTAGCAGCCACCAAGACATTAGCCAATCTCTGAGACACCCCAAAATGGGCTATTGCTACATCCTCAGAAGCCAATCATGTAGCCAAAGGAATTTGAGATCCAGGTGGATGAGGTTCCCCCAAGCCTGCATCAACAAGTCCCTGCAAAAAGACAAAGGAACTGGAGGTTCCACAGCCAGCTACTGTAATAATGAAAACCAAATTTGCCAAGGCCAGAATGGTTCCACCAGGATGAGAGAGGTCCCGTCCATTGTAGTTTGAGGAGCACCTTCTGGATCAGAGGGAAGGGATGGAACGCATAAAGAAACCTACCTTTCCAAGAGAGGGACAACGTGTCTCACCAGATAACTTCAAGCTCTGGATCTAACTAGCAGTAATGTAGCAGTTTTGCATTGAGTGGGGATACAAAAAGGTGTAACTCTGGATGACCCCATCTTTCGAATAGGTCTTCTGTGACTAAGGACAGCAGTTCCCATTTGTGTTTCCTGGATTGCAACCTGCTGAGGCTGTCTGCTAAGATGTTTTGGTCTGCTATGACATGGAAGGCTGATAGCTCCAGGCCATGGTCCAGAGCCCAATACCAGATGCTCACCACTTCCCTGCACAGGGGGTAAGAGTGTGTTCCGCCCTGCCTGTTGATGTAATACACCATACTGAGGTTGTCCGACTGCACCAGCAGAGGGCCCGGAGACAAGTGATTCTGGAAAGCCAGGAGCATGTATAGGACTGCTCTAATTTCTAGCATGTTATGTGCAGGTGAGTCTCCACCAGAGACCAGGACTCCTTAGTCTGGAAAGGCCTCAGGTGGGCTCCTCATCCCATGCCCGAGATGTCCATGGTAAGGATTTGCCCAGGAGAGGGAATGAGGAAAGGGACTCCCTGCAAAAGGTTTAGCAGGTTCTGCCACCATTGCAGGACCTTGCAAACCAGGGAGGAAACAAGGATCAGTATGATCCAAGTCACCCGAGCTCTGGTCCCGGTCATTGAGGCACAAGTTAGGAAGCATACGAAAAAAACAGGAGCAGTTGAAGAATTCACCCAAAATATTTATTTGTACTAGCTGTAACATAAAAATAATAATACTGCTCAGTATAACTATTTATAAAGGCCAAATAAACAGAAAAAATCCATCTGAGTTTTTCTTCAATACCTGTGTCCATCTTACATGCAACTGCAGCTCAGCTCTCTTGCAAGTCCTTCCAACCCCCATTCTTAACAAGCATCTTCCAAAGTGTTCTTGTATGTTTCGGGCAGGTGTTGGCAGGAACACAGTGTGCCTGAGCTGAGGCTCCTTCTCCACAGCTCTTCTGCAAAAGGCTTAAAAATTGCACTAAGGTAACCTCTTGATTTTCCAATAGCTTTTTTTGCAATCATCTCAAACTATAATTATATACATTTCAAAAATTAACACTATATAATTTCTAAACAAAGGGATCCCAATATCAGTTACATTTCCACACAATGATCTGCATATATTTTTATAACAGCAGATATACAAGGGAAGAAAAGGTGAACAGCAAGGGAAGACTGAGAGATAGCGAGAGGCAAATAATTGCGAGACTATCGGGATGATCAAATCTTAGGTCTCACAAGAAAATTTGGTTGCACAGACAGAGAAGAGACAGAAAAGGACAGAACAGAACAGATCCCTTCATTCAAACTCTTTCCAGAACAACTGGGACAGGGTCCTATTCCACCCTGTCATGTACACCCCCCTCCTTAAGAGGGAACCTGTTTTATTAAACAGGTTTCCAAAATGTTCTATTAATTCTCTAATTATGTTAGCTTCTAATTTTCAGAAATTACACACATGTGCATTATCCTTTTTTCTGTAACATTACAGCAAACAGTAAAGTTTACACCCATACATTTGTTTTTCAGCCTTCAGAACCCTCAATTCCCGATCCACATCTTGACAGAAAATCAGCATTGCTGTTCTCTTTACCAGATTTCTGTATCACCTTGAATTTAAATGGCTGTAGTGCCAGGTACCATGTTATGATTCTGGAATTTTTATCTATCAGTTGGTTAAGCCAACAGAAAGGACTGTGATTTGTTGTAAGTACAAAGTCAGTTTCTATTAAATAAAACTTAAGTGACTCCATGGCTCACTTTGCTGCTAAACATTCCTTTTCAATCGTGGAGTACCTCTTTTCTCTGTCATGCAACTTCCTACTTATGTACAGAACAGAATGTTCTTTCTCATCTATATTTTGACTCAGGACTGCACCTAGGCCTACCTCTGATGCATCTGTTTGTAACAAGAATGGTTTCTCAAAGTCTGGGCTTCTTAAAACAGGGGGTGAACATAATGCAGCCTTAATGGCTTGAAAAGATTCATCACTCTCTGGGTCCATTTCACATTATTTGGGTACTGTTTTTTCGTGAGTTCAGTGAAGGGAGTAGCTAGCTTGACAAACTTGGGAACAAATCTCCAATAATAACTAGCCAGTCCTAAACATGACCTGACATGAAACTTTGTTTTAGGGACAGGGCTATTAGCTACAGCTTCTACTTCAGAAACCTCTGGCTTAACTTCTCCATTTCCCAACACACATAGCCCAAATATCTGGTTTCCTGCATGCCCAATGCACATTTGGTAGGATTAATAGACCTGCATTTTTGATAGCTTGGAAAACTGCTCGTAGGTGTTCCAGGTGGCTTTTCCAATCTGGACTGTACACCACACCATCATCCAGGTATGCAGCACAATAACCAGTGTGAGGTGATAATATTGCATCCATGTACCTCTGGAATGTAGCTGGTGCACCATGTAAACCAAATGGCATGGTGGTGAACTGATAGAATCAAACAGAAGTGGCAAATGCAGTTTTATCTCTGGATTCTTTAGCTAAAGGCATTTGCCAGTAACCCTTGGTGAGATCGAGGGTACTGATATACTTTGTGCTCCCCAGTCTGTCCACCAAATTATCTATTCTGGGCATAGGATAACTGTCAAATTCTGACACTTGATTGTTTCCTAAAATCAAGGCAGATTCTAACACCCCCTTCTTTTTTGTTTACAATTACCATTGGAGATGACCAAGCACTCCTCGACTCCTCTATGATACCCAATCTTTCATTTTTTGTATTTCCTTAACCACGTCAGCTCTTAACCACTCTGATAATCTGTATGTGTTTTGCCTAATAGGACGAGCATTCCTTGTCCCTATAACATGCTCAACCCCTTTTGCTCATCCTGGTACTGTGGTAAAAGTGCTGTTAAATGTCTTTAGTACATTATGAATGTCAGCAGTTTGATCTGAGGTTAAAGAAACATTCACCTTTACAGCAGCAGCATTTACAGTTTGTTCCAGTCTATCATAAGCTACATCAATATCTTCCTCATCGGTTTCCGGTAAAACTAGTAAAGCAGCTTTTGGCATTTTTTCAACCCATTTCTTGAGGAGGGTAGCATGGTACATCTTAGTAGGCTTTTTCCTGTCAGGGGTCTCAGACTCATAGTTAATGGTGCCAGTACATCCAAGAACCTTATAAGGCCCTTGCCACTTCATTAACAGTTTATTTTCTGTTATGGGTAACAGTAGCAAAACCTTTTCACCTGGTTCAAAAACGTTTTCTTTAACCTCATGGTCATAATATACCTTCTGCTGGTTTTGGGCCTCTTCCTGATTACTATGGGCAATTTCAACATATTTTGCCAGCTTCTTTCTTAGGGAACACATATGAGACATTATAGATTGTTTCTGAGTGGAGTTATCTTCCCACGTTTCTCTTTTCACATCCAGTGACCCTCTTGGCTGCCTACCATACAGCATTTCAAATGGTAAAAACCCTGTTGATGCCTGTGGCACTTCTCTGTAAGTAAAAAGTAGGTAAGCAAGTATTGATCCCAATCTTTCCCTTCCCCTTTTACAAACCTTTTTAACATATGTTTAAGGGTTTGGTTAAAATGCTCAATAAGACTGTCTGTCTGAGGGTGATAGGGGGAGGTTCTTATGGTAGTGATACCTAGTAGTCTGTACAGCTCCTTAAGTAATACAGCACCAAAATTACTACCCTGATCAGTAATAATCTCTTTAGGTATGCCC
Source organism: Neoceratodus forsteri (assembly GCA_016271365.2). Lineage (NCBI taxonomy): Eukaryota > Metazoa > Chordata > Ceratodontiformes > Ceratodontidae > Neoceratodus > Neoceratodus forsteri. Next base: position 1,364,269,674 of record CM057455.1, on the reverse strand, counting down.
ATTCTGCTGAAAATTTTTGCAAGCTCTGCTGCCACTTTTGGGGCTGTAACAGTACACATAGGAACAGCCTCTGGGTATCGAGTAGCATAGTCGCATACTACCAGGATAAATCTATTACCCTTTTTACTTTTGTCTAAAGAACCAACCACATCCATTGCAATTCTTTCAAAAGGCACATCTATCAAGAGTAAGGGCATCAGGGTACCTTGTCTTTTCTAGTGACTGGGGCTACTTTCTGACACTCAGCACAGGAATTATAATAGGTAGCAACATCTTCATGAATTCCAGGCCAGTAAAATTTATACAGCAATCTGGCAAGGGTGCGATCCCTCCGAGTGACCAGCCATAGGACTATCATGTGCTATCTGTAATAACGCTGTTCTTTATTTCTGTGATATAACCAATTGTTCTGTCTGTTCCTGTGTCTGAGGTTTAACCCAAACTCTGTACAGTAGCCCAATACATTTTTTAAACATTGGTCCACCCTGTTTTGGTTTCACCCCCAGCTGCTTAAACTAACCCTGGAGAGGAACATCATTAGCGTGCTCTGAAAGAAAATCACAATCAGTGATCAGTTTAGTTTCAGCATTTTCATATTTTAACCTTTATGTCCATCAGTCAATTATTGCCACAGTTTCTTCAGGTATGGTCTTTCTTTCCTAGATTTATGGGTTGGAGCTGTGCTCAAACAAGTCCAAATCAAAATCACTGAAAGGAAAAGTGTACCCACCATCTGAAATGTTCTTTGCCTGAGCTCATCACCACAGCTGCTGAAACATCAGGATTTACTCCTTCTTTGATTAACTCAGAAAATCCTGCAAAGTCTTTTCCAATAATCACAGGTATAGGTAACTTAGGTACTACCCCCCACTTTCATTTGGTACGACACACCCTTAATGGTCAGGGTCACTTGGGTGGTAGGATAGTATCGAGTGTCCCCATGGATGCAGACGACACCAGTACCTGGTCCTTTTGCATAGTGCTTTCCCAGCACTTCAACATGCACTAGGGTTTGTCTATTTCCCGAATCAATGAGTCCCTTTACAGTCTTATCCCCCACCTTCACATCTGTTAAGTACTTGCCCGAATTTGCTAAGGACAAATCTGCTCCAGCGCCACTCTCCTTACTATGGCAGTTTCTTGCAATATGGCCTGGCTCATTACAGTTATAGCAAATAACGTCTTTGGGCACAGATCTGTTACCCCCACCAGAGTTCTTATCAGACTTGGAGTTTAAATGGGAAAAAGAGTGTCTTACCAGTACTTGGCTGTTACCTCGCTGCTGTGGCATCTGTCTGGCCATTTGGTAGTCCTCAGCCAAAGAAACAGACTTTCCCCACTTTCTGGTCAGTGTTCCTTTACTCAAAGCTGCACATCTGTAGGCAGGATGTTGATGAATTGCTCCATTGCAAATGTGCTGATGATCTGTGGGACTGTTTTGCCCTCTGGTTGGAGCCATTTTTTCAGGAGTTCTCTGAGTCGGGTGAAGGCTTCTCGAGGATTGTCAACTGAGTTGTACTTCAGATATCGAAATCTCAGCCTGTAGGTCTCTCCTAAGATGTCACACCTTTTCAGGATTTAGCTTTTCACCAGGTCATAGTTCTCTGACTGTGCGGTGTCCATATTGCTGTAGGCAAGTTGGGGTTTCCCTGACTGGTAGGGTACCAGTCTGATTGTTCATTGCTGCTTTGGCCATTTGGGAGGCTGTGGCGACTTTCAAAAGTTGTCAAGTATGCTTCAATATCATCGGAGGGACACAACTTTGTAAGTTTAATGGCTTTTAAGTTGCCTGTGTTTTGTTGCTTGTCTGGATCTGTGCCAGATCCTCAGCCTTTGATAGCTTGCAAGGCATCCAGCCATCACTGCTCCTGTCATTGCATCTCTTCTCTCATCCGCTGCTCCTGTCGCTGCATCTCTTTTTCTCTCTGCTTCTCTGTCTCTTTTTGTTGTATAGCCCACCATTTGAAAAAGTCCATCAGGCTTTCAGGTTCTGTCACTGCCTGTTCTTTTTCCATAACTTGTGCTGGCTGTACAATCTCAGCTTGGACTTCTGTCTCTGCTAGTTTGGCTGCCATTCTCCTGGTAACCACTCCTGGACCAGCTGCTGCAGAATCTATACCTTCTCTGTGCTTCCCTGGCACTAGGTCCAGTACTCATGCACAAAACCCCTGGTTTAGAGTATGCACGGCATAAATCCCACTCAGCAGTTGTAGAATACACCAAAAATATTTATTTGTACTAGCAGTAACATAAAAAAGAACAGGTTACTCACCTGTAACAGTAGTTCTAGGAGTGGTATATGTTGTTCATCCACACTGTCTGGCATTGTCCCTTTCCCCTTTAAATCTTGCCGGAAGTCTTCAAGCTGGCTCCTCCCACCCACCCGGGTGGTAAATACCTCAGCTCCACCCCATGATGCCAGCTCTAGCCGCTGGAAGCCAGGTCGTCGCGCCTTAAGCCGGGAGGTCGGGTGGAGTGCGTGTGGATGAACAACATATACTACTCCTAGAACTGTTACAGGTGAGTAACCTGTTCTTCTAGGAATGTGGATATGTTGTTCATCCACACTGCCTGGCAGACTCCTAGCAGTTCTCCGGGAGGAGGGAGGCAAGGCGCACACCCCCTACTTAGGAAACAGAGATTGGAGAACCGAGGCCCCAAAACCAGCATCACGCCATGACTCTAGGTCGATGTGGTAATGGGTAATAAAGGTGTTTACTGACTTCCAGGTAGCAGCCCAACAGATTTCCTGGATAGGGATGTCCCTGGAAGCAGCAATATGGTGGGTAGAATGAGCCCTTATTCCTTTGGGAGGCTCCTTGCCCGCCAATTCATAACACAGACTTATGCATGATGTAATCCATCTTGCAATAGTCCGTTTAGTTGCAGGTCTGCCAGAAGCAGCTTCAGCGTAGGTGACAAACAGCTGGTGAACCTCTCCCCAAATTTCCGCCGTCCTCTCCTTATAGTAGGAGAGAGCACGCCTGAGGTCCAGAGTATGGAGCCTGTACTCGGCATCCAAGGTGTAGTTAGGGTAGTATACCGGCAGAGTCAACACCTGGTTGAGGTGAAACTCTGACACCACCTTCGGAAGGAATTTCGGGTGGGGCGCAGGACAACTTTGTCCCTGTGAAAGACCAGATAAGGGGAGTCCACTGAAAGCACCTGGAGCTCCCCTGTCCTTCTGGATGACGTGATAGCCACCAGGAAGGCAGTCTTCCACGACAAGTGCGAGAGCTCACACTTGTGCATGGGTTCGAATGGCTTGCCCATGAGCTTTGCCAAAACCAGCAAAAGATCCCACGGAGGTGGAGGTTCATGCACCGGAGGGGATATGTGATCCAGGCCTTTGAAAAAGCGCCTGATCACCGTCTCCTGAGCCAACGTCGGCTGACCGGCCTGCGCCCGGTAAGCAGAGATGGCTGCTAGGTGCACCCTAAGGGTCGATGACCGAAGACCCCCTTTGGAGAGGGACCAAAGGTAGTCCAGAATGTTAGCCACAGAGCAGGATAAGGGGTCCTGGCTTTTTCCCTGACACCAAATGGAAAATCTTTTTCCATTTGAAGGCATAACATTTCCTGGTCAATTCTTTTCGAGATGCTTCCACCACGGTGTAGACATCCTCAGAAAGACCCAAAGCCTGGAACTCTAGCCGCTCAGGAACCAGGCTGTGAGGTGCAGGGATTGAAGGTCCGAGTGGAAGACCTTCCCCTGGTTCAGTGATATCAGGTCCGGGCGTGTACACAGCCGCTCTGAGGCCCTGCAGCTGAGGCTGAGGAGATCTGGATACCAGAACTGGCGTGGCCAATCTGGGGCTACCAGAATCACCTTCGCCTTGTCCCTCCTCACCTTGAGTAACACCTTGTGGATCAAGGAAAATGGAGGGAAGGCGTAAAAGAGGCCTGGGGTCCACGGCCTTGAGAAGGCATCCCCCTGAAACGAACCCCGCTGAGGGGGGCGGGCATGGTACAGCCTCAGCTTGGTGTTCTCCCTGGAGGCAAACAGGTCCACCAACGGTTTGCCCCAACAGGAGAACAAGTCGTAAGCTACCTCTGGATGGAGAGGCCACCCGTGGGATGTCTGGCCTATGCGGCTGAGAGCATCCGCCAGTTGGTTCGCGACTCCTGCCACATGGATGGCTAGGAGAGCCGCCTCCGGCCAGCTGACGAAGGTCCAGATCCGGAGCGCCTCCTTGCACAGCAGATGGGAGTGCGTGCCGCCCTGTTTGTTGAGGTAGTACATGGTCGTGGTATTGACCGTCTGGACTTCAACCACTTGACCCCGGAGCTGAGGAGCGAAAGCTGACAGTGCCAGTCTGACTGCTCTGAGCTCCAGCAGGTTGATGTGGCATCGGGACTCCTCGGGGGTCCAGAAACCGTGGGCTCTGTTGTCCCCCATGTGGGCTCCCCAGCCCATGAGAGAGGCGTCGGTCGTAAGGACGACTGTCGGCTCGAGGCGGACAAACGGGACTCCTTCCTGCAAATGACTCGGGACGGTCCACCATTGGAGAGCGTCCCACATCCTCTGGGTGACTGTGATCAGCTGGTCAAAGAGACCATGACGCTGAGACCACTGGGCAGCCAGCTCCCACTGAAGGGGGCGCATGTGCAGTCTGGCCCAGTGGACCACTGAGGTGCACGCCGCCATGTAACCCAGGAGGTGCGGGAAGTCCTGGGCAGGGCGCAAGTGCCCAACCAGAAATGACTGGGCAAAGGAGGAGAGAACCTCCGCCCTGTCCACCGGAAGCCGAGCTCTGGCTTGACAAGAGTCGAGCTCTGCCCTGATGAAGCCCATCACCTGAGAAGGTACGAGTTCTGATTTGGCCTCGTTGATCAGAAGGCCCAAGTGAGAGCAGGTTTGGAGGGTCAGGTCCCTGGACCTCTCCACCTCCTGAAGGGAGGAACCCGCTAGGAGCCAGTTGTCTAGATAGGGGTAAATAGGAACCCCTTGATGCCGTAGATGGGCCGCCACCACTGCGATGCATTTGGTGAAGACCCTTGGGGCCGATGACAGGCCGAATGGCATGGCTCTGAACTCGTACAGGGTCCCTTCGACCCTGAAGCAGAGGAACCGCTGATGGGATGGACGGATTGGGACGTGGTAAAAAGCGTCCTGAAGATCCAGTGTACAGAACCACATGTTTCGCTCCAGGGATGGTATGATCTGGTTCAGAGTTACCATCCGAAAGGTGCGAGACCTGAGATACCGATTCAGGTCGTGGAGATCTAGAATGGGGCGCCAACCCCCCATCCACTTGGGCACCAGGAAATACCTGGAGATGAAGCCTGGGTCTGAAGGAGGATCCGGCACCGTAGCCACTGCCTCTTTGAGGAGGAGTTGCGCAATGTCGTCCCGAAGGGCAGACTGGGTGTCAACTGAGATCCCTTCCTCCCGTGGGGCATGGGCTCGGCTGGGAGGGTACTGCTCGAACTCTAGGGGCAGACCCTGCCCGACCACTTCCAGAACCCACCTGTCCGATGTGATACCGGACCACGCGGAAAAGAAGTGGTGGAGCCGGCCCACTACAGGAGGACCCAGAACTGACGTGACGGGTGTGGGGGAAGCCACCCCCGATCCGTCACTGTGCAGGCTTAGAGGAGGAGGAGGCACCTGGACCAGCACCTCGGCCTCTTTTGCGGGGCTGCTGGGGACCTTGCTTGGGCCTAGGGCGCCAAGCTGGAGCCTGCTGCTGTTGTTGACCTCCCTGGAAGGAGGGCTGTCTGATCGCAGGGGAAGAATGCCGAAAAGGCTTCTTCTTGCGCTTCTGCTGGTTCTTGCCTGAAGAACCCTTAGCAGAGGTGGCATCTAAGGTGGCATTAGACTGCTCAATGCGCTGAAGATGACTTGCCACTCCCGGACTGAAGAGGTCAGTGCCAAGAAAGGGCACGTCAGCTAACTTGTGCTGAGTATCCACGGGAAAGGAGGATAACCTCAGCCAAGCCCTGCGGTGAGAGGCTACCGCTGCCGCTAGTGAATGGGCACAGGAATCACCAATGTCCAGAGCTGTCTGGAGCTGCTGTTTGGCAACAGCCCGGCCCTGGTCCCGGACCTGTTGACCGTGGTCTGCATGTCTGCTGGGAGGTGAGGAAGAACTTCATCCAGCAACCCCAAAAGGGCATGAGAGAAGTGTGCCATGATCACTGCTGAGCTTGCCTGATGAAGGCCCAAGAATGATGCCGTGTAGACCTTCTGGGCCGAGTGGTCCATAAGTTTGGACTCCTTGTCCGGAGGGCAGTCAGTATCTGCAGATCTGCCAGTTCGCCTGAATACTGAAGCAGTCACAAGGCTTTCCACCGAGGGGTGCTCAGTAAACCCCGCCAAGGACCCTGTGGGCACCGCGTACTTGTGGGCCATGCGGGCAGATGGAGCTGGGCAAGAGGCTGGACGCTGCCAGAGTTCCAGAGTCGGGCCAACTATGGCTTCAGCCACTGGAAAGGCCTCCATCGGGGTATTCCCCCTCTTAAGAATATCCGTGAGGGGATATTCTGCCTTCTTCTGAATAGGCTGCAGAGGCATTCCTGTGGACTCTGAAATGAGTCAAAGGATGCCCTGGAAGGAAGAAGGCCCTTCTTCCAAGCCTGACACCGACAGCTCATCATGAGAATGAAGGCCGGTATTATCCAAATCGGAGGAGTCCAGATACAAAGGCTTCCCACCTAAATCTCCCTCGATACGCCTAGGGCGATCAGGGATGACCATAATCGACAGTCTGTGAGGAAGACCCGAAGACTGTCGGTCCTCCTTAGAGGGAACCCCTCCCAGGGGCTGTTTTGGTGGAGGTTCCACCAAAATTGGTGGGGAGCCTGTAGCCGGCCGAGCCGGAAGGCGCATGGGGGCCCCCGAAGGGAACGGAGCCCTAGAAGCCGAAGAAGTCGGTGTCGGCCGAAGAGGCTGAGGCCAAGTGATAGCCGGAACCGCCGGGGTAGCCGGCTTCTGGCCTGTTAGCAGAAGTTGCTGCCACATAAGATCCTCATAACGTCGACGGAGTTTCCGTCGAAGCCTCTCCTCATCAGAGGAGGATGAGGAACAGTGGCGGCGCCTCTTCCGGGAGTGTTTGTGTCCTTTCTTGGGTCTACCGACCGAAGAGGACTTACTCCTCGATCGAGACCGACGGCGTTGGCTCTGTCGGTCAGGGGAAGCAGGACTCGTTGAAAACCGAGGTTCCGGCTCCTGGCCCTCGATCGGGATACCCGCAGGACAGGTTTTCTCATCGGGGAAAGAGAGAATAGGCGTTCTCTCCAGAGAGTCGTCGACAGGCGTCGGCGACAACGGCTCGATCGGGTCGAGAGAAATCTCGTCCGGTTCAGCCGTGTCTTCGACTTCAGTGCCTTGTCCAGACGGAAGGTCCGAAAAACTGGCAGCCGAGGAGGCAATCTCAACAGTAGTCGAGACCCCTTGCTCCTGAAAGTCGGACCACTCTCGGTCCCAGGAGCATCTTCTTCAGCTAGAAGAAGACGGTTTTGGATCCTTCATTTTGGATCAGGAGGAGTGCGAGCCCGAGGGCGCCTCTCCCTTAGTAGGGAGAGACTGGCACAACTTCTGAAAGGATCCTGTGAAGGTGGAGCCCAAGTTGAGCAGCACGAAGAAGCTTCAGTTGGCGGAAGCTTGGGCAGCTTCTTCCTTGAAGGCCACCATCTGCTCGAGCTGCTCGGCGGATCCCGCAGCTGCGAAACCGCCCACCTGGCCTCCTTCGATTTCATCGGTGGATTGCAAAGCTCCAGTCTCCCCAGCTTCAGGTGCGCCAGACCGTCCTCCAGAACGGTGGGATGGAAGGCAGAGCAAATAGTGCATTGCGAGGTATCATGCACGGTACCGAGGCAATAAACGCACGAGAGGTGAGGGTCGGTGCGCAACATTTTTTGTCCACAAGGACACCGGTGAAACCCGGGGGATGACTTGTCATCCATGTCCGAAAAGTTCGGATCCGAGTAGTATACTCTTACAAGTTTCAAAGCGAGAAGATGCGGTGAAAACCATCGATTAGACTCCAGGGCCTCAATCTCTGCAAAAAAGCACGAGGGAACCTGTATCTTCCAGCAGAAAGGAAGATCTGGCGTCATGGGGCGAAGCTGAGGTATTTACCACCCGGGTGAGTGGGAGGAGCCAGCTTGAAGACTTCCGGCAAGATTTAAAGGGAAAAGGGACAATGCCAGACAGTGTGGATGAACAACATATCCACGCTCCTAGAAATAATACTGCTCAGTATAACTATTTACAAAGTCCAAATAAACAGAAAAAGTCCATCTGAGTTCTTCTTCAATCTCTGTGTCCATCTTACATGCAATTGCAGCTCAGCTCTCTTATAAGTCCTTCCAGCCCCCATTCTTAACAAACATCTTCCAAAGTGTTCTTGTATGTTACAGGCAGGTGCTGGCAGGAACACAGTGTGCCTGAGCTGAGGCCCCTTTTCTACAGCTCTTCTGCAAAAGGCTTAAAATTTGCACTAAGGTAACCTCTTGATTTTCCAATAGCTTTTTGCAATCATCTTAAACTATAATTATATACATTTCAAAAATGAACACTATATAATTTCTAAACAAAGGAATCCCAATATCAGTTACATTTCCACACAATGATTTGCATATATTTTTATATCAGCAGATATGCAAAGGAGGAAAAGACAAATAGCGAGGGAAGACTGAGAGATAGCGATAGTTGGGGTACGGCAGACGTTGTGTGAACCTGCTTGTGCTGAGCAATTGGGGAGAGGACTTTAGTTGCTGGATAAGCTTTATATTCTTATCAGTCTGTGGAATTTAGGGCAGGAGTGCTGACTTGTTTAATAAGTGTTGTGTGGTGTGGGGGATCCATAGTGGAAGCTGGATATTCATTTATCTTTTCTACAGATATTGTGAGAAGCCTTCTGGTAGTTTCTATCCTTCTCAGACAGGATCAATTTACAGCTCATTGGGGCTTAAATACCAGGGCTTCTCACATAGCAGTACTGCAGAAAGAGTTGGGGTCTGGCAGAGGTTGTGTGAACCTGCTTTTGCTGAGCAGTTGGTGAAAGGATTTTAGTTGCTGGATAAGCTTTATATTCTTATCAATCTGCAGGGTTTTAAATAATTGATTAGCAGTTTTTTTCTTGGGACAATACTAACTGTACAGAAAGCATTAATATAGGTTTCCTTGAAGTGTTATGTTTGTTAAACACAGTGGGGCAAGTGCTATGCATTTTTGCAATGTATTAGAACTTTTATGAGCAAAACGCTAATCAATTTTTAGAGTTAAATAAAACCTTGTTCTTATCAGCCTGTGGACTTTAGGGCAGGAGTGCTGACTTGTTTAATAAGTGCTGTGTGGTGTGGGGGATCTATAGTGGAAGCTGGATATTCATTTATCATTTCTACAGGTATTGTGAGCAGCATTCTGAAAGTTTCTGTACTTCTCAGCCAGGATCAATTTACAGCTCATTGGGGCTTAAATACCAGGGCTTCTCACATTGCAGTACTGCAGAAACAGTTGGGATCTGGCAGAGGTTGTGTGAACCTGCTTTTGCTGAGCAGTTGGGGAAATGATTTTAGCTGCTGGATAAGCTTTATATTCTTATCAGTCTGTGGATTTTAGGGCAGGAGTGCTGACTTGTTTTATACAGTGTTAGTGTTGGACCTTCCTCCGGAGGAGATTTCAGTACTTGGAGGTGCAGTGAGGGGCAGACACAAGGCTGATACACTCTTGTGAGAGTCGGGTGTAGGCCCTAATCCCACCCTCTCCAACCCCTCCCTCCCCAAAGCACAGCTCATTTATAGGGGAACACCTGCCCTGCAATTGGAGGAAGAGGCTTCAGGTGCAGCTCATGTAGTTCTATCCAATAATGCAGCCACGGGGCAGGGAAAAAGCATAGGTAGGTCTCAAATTGGAGTGCAGCATCCACAATGAATTGCTGATTAGTGTGATAGTTGGATATTGTGACGGGCCTTCAACTGGAATACATCAGGTAAACTTTCTGTTAGAGGCTGGGCTAGAATTAGTTAATTCTTAAATCTTCTTGCTGTGGGCAGAGGTAGCAGTGGAAGTTTGAAGATGTGGTAAGGTTCTGGAGAGCTAACTTATCTTTGTCATAAGTTATTGTACGTTTTGCTGTTGTGTTTTAAATTTGGCCTAACTCCTTAAAATCTTTCTGGGGAAGCTCTCCCACCCACCCCTTGTATTAGCCTTTCTTAAATATGGAAGAGCCACTGGGGGTTGGGTTTAAAGTCTGGGAGGGAGGAGCTTAGGGAGTTGTAAACTTCCCCTATAAGCTAACTCTTGAGTCTGACAGTCAGGTGGGGAAAAATTCAGTCACCCAAGCGTTGCAAATTTAAAAGTCTGCATGCTGTATGGGGGGATCACCCAGGTATAGGTACTGGTAGCTCGAGAAACTGTAGAGCCACTGAGTTTGTAATTTGGCCTAGAAAAACTGCTGTGATGATGGGTAAGGGACCACATATCACTAGAGCAGGTATCTTTGGGCAGATGGTTGGGTGCACAGGGTGTGGTGCGGCCATGATACTAGACTGGGCTTGGAAGTTTGGGGGATGCCCAGTGTGCTACCAGCTGGCACAGCTTAAGGAGGAGGTAGAGGGGATCTGAAATCAGCTGGGGGGAGGATTGGAGATGTAGGAGTCAAGCGGTCACCTACATGGAAGCACTAGGTGCTGGGGCCTCCCAAGCTGGTGAAGGAGTGAAGAAAGGTGCTCACACTAGGAGAGGCAGGAAGGGGGTACACATGGGGTTCAAGAGGACCCTGGCAGGTGGGGCCCAAAAGGTGGAAATTTCCACAGCAGTAGGCAAGAGTCTGGGGGTGTCCAAAGGAAACCGAGAGGGGCGGTAGGGACGGGGGGGCACTGGGGGATGGGCTAAGGCTCACAAATTGTTTTAATCCTCTACGCCCATTGGTAGAAGAGGGGTGTGTGGGGGGGAGGATGATGATGATGCTGCTGCCGGTGATGCTGGAGCAGGGACGGATAGAAAGGGTGAAGGAGCAAGAGGCAAGGGTGCACTAGAGGGGGTCCCTGACAGGACGGGGAAGAGGAGAAGAAAAAGGAGGATCAGGGGAACAAGGAGGAGGCTTATGGTATGGAGCAGGGAAGCACGACAGGCAGGAAGGCGCAGGACATAAATGGGATAATAGCGAACAGAAAGCCAAGTAGGCAAATGGATAGGATGGATGGATTAGTAAGGAGTGGGGAAAGAGATACAGAGAAAGATACTCAGGTGGGGGCATAAAGAAGAGGTGACCAGGAACAATAGTGAAGGCACTACTTGCAATACCCAGATTGTGTTAGGTGCGAGGAGCTGGTTGAGGCACGAATCTGGATGAAGGGATGAGGAGGGGCATGGAAGGAGGGGGAACCCAAGGGGTGAACAGGGAGGAAAGGGGGGGTTACAGTACTGCTATTTGGGGACTCCATGATCAGAGGCATCCAGTGGGAGGGGCAGGAGGTGGGTAAAACCTGTCTGATCATAACCAAATACCACCCAGGCCTGACGGTGCACAAGGCCAAGCATGAGTTGCATTCATTGGCAAGGGAATGCAGAGGAACCCCGGACATTCTAGTGCACTTGGGGACAAACAACATAAATGGTAATAGTGAACTAGAAATTCAGGCAAGGTTCTGGGAGTTGGCCAGGGTATGCCTTTCCATAGGCTGTAAGATCTCCTTTTTGGAAATCCTGCCGGTGCCAAGGACTGGTGGGGAAAACAAGATGAAGATTAGGGAGATAAATCAGTGGCTTAGGGAGTGGTGTTGGGAATTGGGGTATGGCCTGGTGGGGGACTGGGGGAGACCTGGGAGGATAAGGGGCTGTACGCTAGGGACAGGCTCCACCTTAATTTGGAGGGGAAGGAAATCCTTAAGCTCAAACTAGCTGGGTTCATCAGCAAAAGGTAGGGTTTCAACTTGTGGAGGGGGAGGGATCAAATAAGGGGCAGTGCCAGCAGGTACGATAAATGAGGGACATGGTCTCCACTCCTCTAGGGGGCTAGGGAGATATGGAAATGGGTCACTAGGTAGGGTGCAGGAGCTGAGAAATGGGAGCTCAAGAGAGAGAAAGGAGAGGAGGGAGAAGGGGTGGAGAGTGGTCCTGATAAATGCCAGGAGCTTAGGAAATAAAATGCTTGAGCTCCAGGCTATGCTAGTTGAGGGGGAGGTAGATGTGGCAGCAGTCACTGAGACCTGGGCCACTCAAGAGCATGAGTGGGACCTAAATATGGAGGGCTACACTATGTTCAGAAAAGATAGGGGGGGAAGGGGGTTGGTGTAGCACTGTTAGTCAGAAATGGCATGGGTATTGAAAGGGTAGAGGAGGCAGAGGGGAACATGGAGGCTATTTGGGTCACCTTGCTGATGTAGGGGGGTAAGAGAGTAAAGGTCAGAGTGGTATACAGACCACCAGCACTGGCAGAGGTCCTGGAAGAAAGTTTGGTGGCAAATCTCGAAGGACACTGTAGATTGGGAAAGGGAAGGGTAGTGGTAATGGGGGACCTCAACATGCCAGGAACAGACTGGGGGACTATGATGTCACCAGTGGCCAGAGAGCAGAGGCTGCTGGATGTCTTCCAGGATACGTTTCTGACACAACAGGTGGGTGAGCCAACTAGGGAGGCCTGGACAATGGACATGGTCCTGGCGGACAGTGATCAGATTAGGGGCCTAGAGGTGAGGGACCAGTTGGCGGGGGGTGATCATGCCACAGTCTGGTTCTTCCTGGACCTGGGGGGGGGAGGAAAGCTGAACAAGGACGGTAGTAACCGACTTCAGGGGTGCAGACTTCAGGGAGATGGGAAGGATCCTTAAAGATCGTCTGGACAGGATAAGGCCGGATATGGATGCTGACAGCAGGTGGGGGATCATTAGGAGGGGAATACAGGAGGTTAATAAATCCTGCGCAAGGGAAAGGCACAAGTTTGGTAAGAACAGAAAACCCTGCTGGTGGACCTGGGAGGTACAGGAGATGGTGAGGGAAAAGAAGGCAGCCTATAGGCGCCTCAAGTGCTCAAGGAGTGAAAGGGATCAGGAGGAACATGAGTTGACAGTCAAGAGAGTCACCAGGGTGGTGCGAGCAGCTAAGGCAAAAAAGGTGCAGTCCTTGGCCAGTGGGATCCAGAGGGGCGACAAGGGGTTCTTTAAATACATAGGGGAAAAAGGGAAAGTAAGGGGGCAGATCAGCAAGATAAGGATAGGGGATTGTTGAGCACAGGAGGCGGGGGAACAGGCAGAAGTCCTAAATGAGTACTTTGCCTCAGTTTTTACTAGGGGGAATGGAGGGGCTATGTCTTGCGGAGGAGGGGGGCAAACCGGAGCAAGGGGTGGGACCAGTTGAGACCAGGAGCTCTGATGGGTCTGGGGAAAGGGAGTGGCCACCACAGACAGGTGGGGGCCCAGCAGTGCAGGGTGAAAAGGGGGAGGACGTGGAGGCTGAAATCCCAGTAGAGAGAGTAAGGGAAGCCCTCAGGTCCCTTCAGATGGAGGAAGCACCTGGGCCAGATGAGATACATCCCAGGGTGCTGAAGGAACTGGCGGATGTCCTGGCAGTCCCTCTAGTGGAGCTTTTCAACATCTCTCTGCAGACTGGGTGGGTGCCCCAGGACTGGAGGGTGGCCCATGTCATGCGGATCCACAAGGGGGATCAAGAGAGGAGGTGGGAAATTACAGGCCTGTTAGCCTGACATCGGTGGTTGGCAAGGTAATGGAGGATATTGTCAAGGAAAGGCTAGCGGGGTTACTGAAGCAAACTCAGCACTTGGATGATAGGCAGCATGACTTTGTCATGGAAAAATTGTGCCAGACAAACCTTGTTGAGTTCTATGACTGGGTGATGAGGGCCCTGGACCAAGGTAGGCCAGTGGACGTCCTCTTTTTGGAATTTAGCAAGGCGTTTGATTTGGTACTCCATAATGGCTTGCTTGCTAAGCTGAAGGAAATGGGGGTAGGGAGACAGTTGTTAAGATGGATAGGAAATTGGCTCTCTGAGCGTACTCAGAAGGTGGTGGTTGGAGGGTTAGCCTCATCCCCAAGGTGGGTTACTAGTGGGGTTCCCCAGGGATCAGTGCTGGGGCCACTTCTGTTCAACGCCTATATCTCAGACATCAGGAGGGGGATCAGGAGCGATATGAGTCTCTTTGCAGATGACTCAAAGCTGGGTGCAGTGGTGGATGGGGAGGAGGAGAGGGTGGCCTTGCAGGAGGACCTGGAGGCTCTGGAAAGGTGGTCGGGAAAATGGAAACTAAAATTCAATGCAGGGAAGTGCAAGATTCTGCACCTGGGAGTCAGAAATCCAGGCCACGGGTATACCTTGGGAAGAGACATGATTCAAGTCACGGAAGGTGAGAGGGACTTGGGGGTAGTGGTAGATGTCAAAATGAACAACTCAGAGACATGTAGGAGGGCAGCGGCAAGGGCAAATAGGATGCTGGGATGCATTGCCAGGGGGATTACCCTAGAAAGGTGGAAGTGATCCTTCCACTGTACAACTGCTTGGTTAGGCCACACCTCGAGTACTGTGTACAGTTTTGGAGACCATATTTAAAGAGGGACATTACACTCCTAGAGAGGGTGTAAAGGAGAGCAACCAAAATGATCTGGGGCCCGGGGGAGAGGACTTATGAGGAGAGGCTCAAGGAGCTCGGCATGTGCACCCTGGAGGAGAGGAGGGATGGGTGGACATGATAGAGGTCTTTAAGTACATGATAGGGATCAATAAAGGATGCCCAGTTAGGGTGCTCCAAAGGAAGGAGGGTAGGACAAGAGATCATGGGTGTAAGCTGGAAGGGGGCAGGCTCAGAGGGGAGAGGGGGAGATGTTATTTCACTGAAAGGGTGGTATAGCCATGGAATGCACTGCCCAGGGAGCTGGTAGAGGTGGAGACTGTGGACAGGTTTAAGAGGGGATGGGACAGGTACAGGGGGAGGGTAAATCTGACCAGGTCCAATACAGGTGGAACATCTGGGACTGCGGACAGTATAACCCAAGGGGTAGACAGAAAAATCGGCCCTCAGTGCAGGTGCTGAAAATCGAGCAGACTTGAGAGACTGTTAGGCCTATTCTGCTGCCATTTTAGTATGTTAGTAAGTAACTGCAAGACTATCGGGGTGATCAAATCCTAGGTCTCACAGGAAAATTTGGTTGCGCTAACAGACAGAGAAGAGACAGAAAAGAAGAGAATAGAGTAGATCCCTGCATTAAAACTCTTTCCATAGCAACTGGGACAGGGTCCTATTCCACCCTGTCACAGTCCAACTGAATTGGAAAGTAACATTGGGGTATGTGCATGGAAAGCCTGGATAGGGGAACAGTGGCTGTAGCTGTTGCAATGAAGTCCAGAAGTATGAGCTAGGACTTGGTTGTGACATGCCTCTCTCAAACCATTAAGGAGGCATGAGCCAGCAGGCATTCTGCCCTGTCCTGGGGCAGGAAGGCATTGCTCTGGGTCAAGTCCAGAACCACGCCAATGTACTGCAAGTCCTGGAGTGGAAAAGAGACTGACATGGACAGATTCACAGTAATGCCCAGGGAATGAAATAACTGCAGAGTCCTGTGCAGAGTGACCAGCAACAGATCCCTGAGTGGGGCTTTTAGCGGCCAGTCATCCAGATATGGGAACACATAAAGGCCCTCCTGTTTGGCAGCCACTGCTACTCAGCATTTTGTAAAGACCCACAGCGCAGAGGACAAGTCAAAGGGCAAGACTCCGAACTGGTAATGCTCCCCCAGAACAGAAACCTAAGATACTGCCTGTGCAGTGGGCAACTCAGGATCTGCAGATAAGCATCCTACATTTCCAGGGAATAAAGCCAGTCCCCCTGCTTGAGCAGTGGCAGCAGGCCCTGCAGGTTTACCATACCGAACATCTTGTACTGAATGTACTGGTTTAATCCCTTGAGATCTAGAAAGGGGTGCAAATCTCCTGTTCTTTTGGGGACCAAGAAGAACCTGGAGTAGAACCCCTTGTTCTGCTGACCCCACGGAAAAGGTTCTCTTGCCTGTTTGTGCAAAAGGGAAAGGGAAAGGACTTCGTCCTGGAGCATTGGAATGTGGTCTGAAGGGTACAGGTGGAAAGTCTGTGAGCTGTTCCAGAAGCTCCAGAGTGTGTCCCCACTCAATTATTTATAAATTCCAAGCATCTGTGGTAATAGTCCTCCACTGCTAGAGATGGAGGGAAAAATGACCTCCTACCACCACCTCCTGGCTTGGAACAAGAGGAGGGGAACCAGGCAAGGAGTCAGGCTGAGGTGGGGCCAGGGGGAGAGGCAATGCCACTGGCTCTGGGGCTTTTGGCTGAGGGGCCAGTGGTTGCAGAGGGGGTAGACAGAGACAAGGTAGCTCTGTGCTTCCTTTGAAGATGGGTGCCCAACCCTGACTTCTGGGAGACCTTGCGAAAGGAAGGTCTTGGGCGATTTCTGGGTTGAGTGTGAGGCCTAGGCAAGGCAAGTTTTTTTTGTATGGTGCCCATTCCCGGAGGCTCTAGGCGCCTCACAGTAAAGTAAAATAAGCATAGAATCATAAATATAAAAACAAATCAGTACAGTATTAAATAACTAAAATATAAAACACCAGATAGTAATAAAATATCTTAAATAGGGACCACAGAATATATTAAAATTCAGAATGGATGTGTCCTTTTCTGTCTCTTCTCTGTCTGGTTGCGCAACCAAATCTTCCTGTGAGACGTCGGATTTGATCACCCCAAACAGTCTCGCAGTCATTTGACTCTCACTGTCTCTCAGCCTTCCCTTGCATATCTATATCAGATAATACAAAAATATGTGCAAATCAATGTATGAAAATGTAACCGATAATGGGATCACTTTTGTTTGGAAAATATATAGTATTACTGTTGAAATACATATATTTATAATTTGAGATGATTGTAAACTCTAAAGGTTACTTGAGTGCAAATGTTGAGCCTTTTGCAAAAGCTGTAGGGGCCTCAAGAAGGACATTGTGTTCTAGCAGTTCCTGAAACTTACAAGGACAGGATGTTTGCTAAGGATGGGAGTTGAAAAGACTTATAAAAGAGCTAAGCTGCTACTGCAAGATAGATTACAAGAAAAAGGGACACAGAGACCGCATGAAGATTTTATTTTTTATTTCTCCTCTGTACAGTTATTCTGAACAAGTTTATTTTTTTTGTTACTGCTACTGTAAATAAAAATTTTTGGTGAATTGTACAACTGCTCCTGGTTTTCCCTATGCTTCCTGACCTGTGCCTCGACGACACTTATTATTATGTTTTTCAAAGTTTTCTTTGAGGCATCAGCAGCTCTGTAACCAGATGAGACAGGTAGTCTGAGATCCAGAGGCCCAAAGTAGCCAGGGCAAAGGTCCTCTTACCCCACAAATCAAGCCTCCTGGATTTCCTATCAGGAGAGGGAGCTATGGTGTTTGGGCACCTTAGATCGGTCATGGGCAGCCTTAATGACTACCGAGTCTGTTTCAGGCTGGGCAGAATAGAAGTGTTTCCCAAGGGGAGCCTGGTACAGTCTATCTGCCTTTCTGAGCATGGCAGGGACTGAGTTAGGCCTGTGCCAAACAGCCTGGGCAGCATCATATAGAGCTGGGAGCAAAGGTGGTATAACCATGGGGGTGATTCAGGGATCTCTAGAAAATCCACCAGCTTTCTCCTGATGATGTCATTCTCTTCAGTCTGGAGCCCTATAGGGGACTGAAGCTTCTTCATAATATTATAGAAGCTGGAGTCATGGGGGGATCTGGGGGTATTTTTCTCTGAGTCCCCACTCTTGGAAGAGGCAGTGGACCTATCAAAGGGGAAGGCTCCAAGGTCCTCCTCTTCCTCTGGGAAGATGAGGTCAGGGTGATATTCCTCCTCTATGTTGACCTGTTCTGAGACAGGGACCAACAAGGCAGATGCCAACAACACCAGGGAGGGTGCAGAACAAGCAGGCTGGATCAGCACAGAAATGAAAGGAGGCCCTGAAGGAGGTGTCAATGGCAGGGAAGGCATAGGAGTGAACTGCCTGACCAGGTCGATATGACAGAAGTCAGAATAGAGTTAAGGTTGATGACCGGGTAAGGGATGGCAGTTGTGATCAGCAGTGAAGGCGCAAAGCCTGCCACCAATGGCCCCACTGAGACTGAGGGTGACAGTGCTTGGGAGAAACCAGCTGTCAACAGCCCAGCAGTGCAGGAATGCAATGGCGCTGAAGCAAGGTCAGCTGTCGATGACCCGCTGTCTATGACCAGAGCAGGAGGGCCCGATGCCATGGATCCCTGTGAAGAAGTGAGCACAGTTGGCAAGGTGGGAGCCAGTGATCCGGAAGTCGACAGCCTAGTATCCTCAGATGCTGAAGAAGGTCTCCCCCATCCGGTTCAACCCAAAAGGCACCAAGGCCAAGGTGGTGGGGGAAGTCAGCCCCAAGGGTGCCAACAACAGAGTCCCAGAGGAATAGGGAGAAGTCAACGGGGACTGGGACCAGTGACCTTGGGAGTGGTCTTTATGACAGTCCTTGTCCTTATGCTTTCCTGAGGATCTTTCCTGGGCCTTGGATGCCTGCTAGCCCAAGGAATGTGCCGGAGAGGGGGGAAAAAGAAGCCCCTGAGTCCCCATGCCACTTACTGGCCAACTTTTGCTCCATTAAAAATACCCTCAGGTCCCATTTTCAGCATGCAGAGAAGTGAGGTTAAATTTCTGGCTGAGCTTGCAGGTGAGGGTGTGATAAGAAGGCCCGAGACAGTAGACACAGCATTCATGCTAATCCTCACCATAAACTTCTTTCCACAGTGGCAGTGGAAGAGAGGATAACCACAGTTCTAGATATAAAAAGAAAGAAAAACTTTAGAAAGTTTTGGCAGTCGACTAAACAACAACACTTCCTATGGAGTCCCTGTGAAAATGGTTGATGGTGGGAAGAGAACTGAGGAGGGAGTGTGGTCGCCTATGCCTTTATATGGTAAGTGATGTCTGCAGGTGATGTCAGCGTAGACAACCCCTGACAGACTGCTGCAAAAAAAGCTTCCATGGGATCCTAGTGCCTGACAGCTAAGTTCCATAGGTGTGACCTGATGAAAGAGATGTCCCCGAAGAAGATCCTTTGTTCCTTTGCTGCCTGGGCACTTGCTCTATGGCCCTTTTGTGCAGCAAAGTGAACAACTCTTCCCGAAGCACCACTGTGTGGTCTGGAGGATAAGAAGTGGGAACCGGTGGAGCATCTGGACAGAAGTTCTAGAGCATGGCCCTGTTTGATTATCTGCAGGATCCAAGCATCTGTGGTAATAGATCTCCACGGAGACAGACGGAGGTAGAACCGACCTCTGACTACCACCTCCTGACTTGGGATGAGAGACGGGGGTCTGGCAAGGAGTCAGGCTGAGACACAACCAGCAGCTGAGGCTGCTCCTCCTTCCCTGAAGTGCTCAGCAGAGGGACCAGTGGGGGAGGAGGAGGCTGGCAATGCAGAACTGGCACTGTACTTGCCCTGGAGCTTGGTTCCAGAGCTTGTGAGAGACCTTATGAAAGGACCTCGGTCTGCTCCTAGGAGGGGTATGATAAAGGGAGTGGACAGACCTAATTGCCCTGCCAGAGGTCTACAGGTCATTAATAATATCCTGCACATCAGGGCCAAAACGTTTGTGACCCACAAAAGGGGCATTCAACACCTTTTGCTGGACATCAGCTCTGAAGCTAGAGACTCTAAGCCAGGAGTGTCTTGTAACGCTAATTCCAGTGGCAGCTGCCCTGGATGTAGTATCAGCTATATGGTGGCTCTGAGGAGATGCTTACTAACATCTTTCAAGTCCTGCAGAACTTTGAGAAGCTCCTCTCTCTGGGAACCCTCAGAAAGGGCCTGAGCAGCAGCCTTGCCCTTCCTCCAGAGGATATTCTGGTACCTGATCATATGAAACAAGTTGCTGGCAATTCTAAGGTCTACATTGGCTGAGGCAAAAGTCCTCTTGCCCCAGAGGTCAATCCTCTGATATTCCCAGTCAGAAGAGAGGGAGCTAAGGTGTTTGGGCCTATCATGAGCAGCCTTGATTACCACTGAGTCGGTTTCTGGCTGAGCTGCATAGAAAGGCATCCCCAAGGGAGCCTAGTAAAGCTTATCAGCATTTCTGTGCATGGCAGGTACCAAGCTGGGCTTATGTCAGGCAGCACTGACAGCATTCTGCAGTGCTGGAAGCAGAGGAGGAACAACTTTGGGTGGAGATTATGAATCTCCAAGAAATCCACCAGATTTCTCCTTGTGATGTCCTCCTCCTCCTCCTCAGTCTGGAACCCCATAGTGGAGAAGGGCTGTTTCATGATATTAAAGAAACAAGTCCTCTGGGGGGAACCTCTGGGTGTGTTGGACCGAGTCCTCACCCCTGGACGAGACAGTAGACCTGTCAGAGGAGTCAACCTCCACACCTTCCTCTTCATCCGAGAGGATGAGATCAGTGTGACATTCCTCCTCTACAAGGGCCCGCTCTGTAGCAAGGACTGATGTCCAGAGTACCGACTGCTCTCTAGAGGGCGTGGGGTGAATAGCCCTAACTTGCATGGATGCCAAAGCAGTGCCCAATAGCAAGGGTGATGAAGACCCAGACCGTGGAACAAACTGTTGGATGACAGCCAAGGTTACAGAGGCGAGAACCACACTGAGGTCAACAGCAGGGTAAGTAAGCGCCATCAACACAGGTATCAGAGAAGGCAGAGCCCAGATTCAACAAACCACCACTAGTTGCAGTACAGGCAGTGGGGCCCAGCACCTGTGGACCTCACGGTTCAAAAGGCTGCAACGGCAGGGCTGGGGCTGATGACCCGGAGGCCGATGGCCCCTCCATAGCTCTATGTGGGCTGAGAGAACTCTCCAACATGGGGGCCTCACAGGAGCAAAGGCCTGCATGGAGAGAGGTGTCAAAGCTGAAATGTTTGATGGTGAGATCCCAGGAGAACAGTAAGAAGAATCCAACAAGGATCAGGATCACCATCGGGGGGGAGGGACAGTTCCTAGGCCGATCCTTATCCCAGTGAGAATGTTTTCTTGAGGACTTGTCCTGGGCCTTGGTGGCTTGCAAGCCCAAACAGTGCATCGATAACTGGGAAGGGGAGCCTCGGAAGACCACTGCTCTCTGCTGGCTGCCTGTTGCTCCATGAGGAACTTCTGCAAGGCTTTCTTGCGGCGTTGTTGACTGGTGAGGTCGAACTTTAGGTAAAGCTTGCAGACAAGAGCATTGTGACCAGGCCTGAGACAGCAGACACAAAGGTTGTGGTTGTCAGTGGAAGAAATCTTCTTTCCACAGTGACAGTGATGGAAAAGAGCAGACGAAGGAGTAGTTCTCGACATTACAAAAATAAAAGGAATCACTGCCAAATAAAGTGATTCGAAAGTTTATAAGAAAAGAAAAGGTAAGTAACATTTTGGCGGTTGACTGAGCAATGAATCTTTCATGGAGTCCATGCATGAATGGTCAATGGCAGGAAAGAACTGAGGAGAGAGCATGGCTCCAAACCCTTATACAGGGCTTTGAGGTTGGAGCCTGATGTCAGCATGGGCGGCCCCTGCTAGACTGCTGTAGCAAAGCTTCCGTATGATTGTAGCACCTGACAGCTAAGTTCCATAGGTGTGATCTGACGACAGAGATGTCCCTGAAGAAGATTCAACAAGGAAAGTCAGAGCAAAATGAAAAAGGAGGAGGAATAAAAAGACAAAGAAGTGTGGGGGGGAGAGGAAAAGGGAAAAGAAAAGAATGGGAGGACAAAAATATAAAACAGGATAGAAAAATTATAGAAAAAAAGAAAAGATAAATAAAGGTGGATCACCACTGTATTTTCTTTTTTTGACTTTCTTTTTATCCCTTCTAACCTGCCCTCGTCATTCCACTCCTTCGGGCCTCTCATACCATCCCCTGCCTCAGTCCTAGGGTCTGCCCCTAGAGTGTCCCCAGCTACTCCACTGGTCCCTTCAAGCGCCTGGATAACCCCCCCGGGTGGGGTGAGGAAGGACCTACCTTCCTCCTCCTCAGTGGAGTGCCTTCACAGAGCGGGGCCTGCCCGTAGATCTTGTTGCTGGGTGACTCAGAGTGGCCATCTCGGATCTCCGAGGGGTGTTTTACGCTTTTTCTTAGTGGTCCCCTTCCACCCCTGAGAACTCCAGCTCGGGCGGGTTACATGCTGACGCACTACACCCGCCAAGTTCCTGGAAGCGACCTCCACTCCCTGACTCCAATGCCATAGGAGCTGCCAATGCCCCAAAAGTCAGTGCTCCCACCGACTCTCAAGGACGTCGGGTGCATGAAGCACCCCCAGTAACCTGCCCAAAGGAGTAGAGCATCCATTGGGATGCTTGATCCTCCTTCCCCCTACTGACCCCCGACAACCGGGCTCGTTCCCGAACCCGGGTCACCGGCGTGGAGTGAGGTGTGGCGTCCAGCGCCTCAACCCTCAGCACCACCAGGCCGGCGATCACCACTGTATTTGATGCTACAACAGGTGGATCAATACAGTATTCATTCATCCAAAAGCTGAAGACAGAAGAACCTGAAAAATATGTGAACAAATATTTAAATGCGTTAAATTATCAAAATATATGTACAGAACATTTCAAAATATAAACTAAGCAGAAATTAAGTACCAATGCAGAAAGTCCAAAGAAAAAGGGCAGAGGAAGGAAAAACATTTCACTTATACATGGGAAAAGGAACAACATAAATTTAAATACAATTATAAATAGGGCTTTAAATCCCAACACTCATTCAATCCTGCCAGTTTCTCTGTTTTTAAAGTGAAAATTCAATAACTTAATCTCCTTAATAAGATATTTTGTCTGTCACCTCCATTTCTAGGAGGTGGTACATGTTCAATTCCCATGTGTTTTAGATTCCCAGGATCTGATTGATGAAATTCTGAAAAATGAGTACCCACTGGTGTCTAGTGGAGTTCCCCAGGGCTCTGTTTTGGGACCCCCACTATTCAATATCTATATATAATCCCTAAAAACATCACAGCATTGCTGGATCACCAAGTTTGCAGATGACAGCAAAATAGGATCCATAGTGAGCACTCAAAGAGATATTGTTAACTTCCAAACGAACTGGACAATGTTAACAAATTGGCAATCAAACATAAGATGGCATTTAACACAGAGAAGTGCTGTGTTTTACACTTCGGGAAAAATAACCTACAAGCTAATTACAACTTAAATGGAAATGAAGTAAGAAATTCAACCTTAGAATGTGATTTAGGTGTACTGGTCTCAAATGATCTGACATTTTCAGGACACATAACAAATGTTGTAAAAAAAGCAAGTAAAATTACTAACTGCATACTAAGAAACATCAAGATTAGGGATAAAACCGTCAAATGCCATTGTATGTTCCTCTGGTCAGACCACTGTTGGAATACGGAGTGCAGTTCTGGAGCCCCTTCTATGCTAATGATGTAAAAAAATTAGAGTGTACAGAGGAAAATAAAAAAATCAAAGACCTTCCTAATCTGACATATCTCATTTGCTCCCGGTGGCCATTTTGGGTCCATTCCAGCTATGGATGTTTCCGATGCCATATGGCATCTATGGGAACAAATATATAATGAAAGAAGAAATCAGTTGTGATTGTCCAGCCTACAATATAGAAAGTTATGAGGTGACCTGTGTACGGTATATGAGGCATTTAAAAATCAAGATCTGTGGGACTGTGTACGATTAGCAAGGAGAGAGACAATAACAACTGCTAGAGCACATACGTTACAGCTGAAAGGAGAACATTATAGGATGAATAGAAGAGGGTCATGGTTTAATCAAAGGGTGATATCGGTTTGGAATGCACTTCCGGTTGACATAATAAGTAGTGATAACATCAATATATTTAAACACAGATTGGCGAATATGTAAGGGATAGATAATGGAAGTTATACTGTGTCCATTTTGGCGAACGTTACGGTCTCATAACCCTACTTATGATTCTGGTGTGTCAGATATATTATTAATTATAGACCTGATGTGCTCCTGTATTCTTTGTATAAGTGGTCTTACTGTGCGTCCTATGTAAACCAAATTACATGGGCACCAAAATCCATACACAGAAAAAAGTGTCACAGGTTATGCACTCCCTAATATCCACAGACATATCAATATTTCCAGGATGCTGACTTTTTTACCAGTATTGCCATATTAGCATATATTACATTTAGTGCATCCAAAAATCCTTTTGGTTTGTTAGGAAACCAGACTCTTCCTGTTTTTGGTTCACTTCTAAACCTACTGTGCAACAAGGAGTCCCTAAGATTATGTGCCCTCCTAAAAGACAGTCTGGGTTTAGGTCCCACTGCCATACCCACATTGGCATCAGAATGTTCTTGTAGTATTGGCCATTCTCTGAATATGATGTTACCAACCCTCCCAGCTACACTATTATATTCAGTAGCAAAAGTAACCATATTTAAATCAGACTGAGTTGCAGTCAAATAGTACAGTTACACAACAACTTACTGTAACAGTAGATCTTTGAGAAGAGCTCTTACAGCAGGTAACACCATTAGGACTATGCTGCCAGGCACTAGGGCCTCACAGTAAAATTCTAGCTACCAGTCTAAGGTGGAGGACCACCCCCCTGATGTCAGCTCCGCCCCGACGTCACCCATGGTATAAAGGGCGGTCCCCCAGCACCACCTCAGTTTGTCCGCCGGAGATCCGGCTAGCATAAAAGATGGGAAACTGAGGAGGTTCTCACATCCCCTAGAAAAAAATACAGTTACATAACCCCAGTAGGAGGGAGAAAAAGCATACCTGCTGCAAGAGTTCTTCTCGAAGATCTACTGTTACAGTAAGTTCTTACGTACTTGTACTATCTCACTTCGAGATAGAGCTCTTGCAGCAGGTAACACCATTAGGACTGAGTCCCAAGCAGTACAAGGTTAGAATCCAGGTCAGAAGGGTGGTGGTTATGAAAGTTAGTAAACCACTGGTACTCCAAAAAGAATAGTTCCTGGAGGATGGCAAGGCCAAAGCTTGCTCTCCTCCATGAAGCAATATCCATACTGTAGTGTTTTATGAAGTTGTGGACTGAACCCCTAATAGCAGCTGCACAAAGATCCGCTGCCGAGACATTCCTTAGGGATGCAAAGGAAGTGGGCTACACCCCTAGTGGAGTGACCTTCAACTGGTCCCAGAAAAGGTTTGTCATACTTGGCCGGCTCTGTGGCACTGAGGGTTGAGGCGCTGGACGCCACACCTTGCGCCATGCTGGTGACCCAGGTTCAGGAGCGAGCTTGGGCTGCTGGGGTTCAGCAGGGAAGGGAGAGGATTGAGCATCCGATGACAGCTGTCCTCTCCCGGGGATGGGTGGGTGCACTGTCCCACTCCTTGGCTGCTCTCCGGTGGAGGACATAGGCAGTGCCAGAGGTGGAGACAAGAAACTTGGCTTTGTGACATGTCTTTCACTTTTTTATACTTATGTATACAAGGGAGGTCAAGAGAAACAGCCAGAAAGAACTGCAAGCGGGCATATGACGCCCCTTCCAGGACGCTGGCAGCATCACCCTGGTACTGCTCGAAATTGCCCTTTCAGATATGTGTCTTGGGAGGACGGCCCTCCCTCCTTCTGCCCCGCCACAGGGGATAATCCGTCAGAGAATGAGGGCTCGAGGGTCCTGAGGGATGCTGACCAGAAGCCTGGAAGTGGAAAATAAACAGTTAATGACAAAAAAAAAGTTTGTCGTACTTCTGGTTTCAGAAAGCTATGCAATTGACCAACCATTTGGCCAATGTTTGCTTAGTCTCTGGTGCCCCTAACATTCTTTGGGCAAAGGAGACAAACAACTGGTCTGTCTATCTAGAAGATCTAGTGCAGTCTTTATAGTAACAAAGAATTCTGTGAACATCCAAGAGTATGCAACAGGGCTTCCCCTTTGTTTGAGTAGTCTGGGTAGTAAACTGGAAGTTGAATGTCCTGGTTAAGAGTGAACTTGGACACTATCTTCGGGAGAAACATAGGATTGGTACACAGGGAAACTCTATCCCTGTGAAAAATCAAATTAGGCTCTTTACACATCAGAGCCTGAAGCTCGGAAATCCTCCGAGCAGATGTAACTACAACCAAAAACAATGCTTTCCAAGATAGTAAGCATAGCTTGCAACTTGCGGCTGGCTCAAAGGGAGGCAACATGAGTTTTTCTAATGTAAATAAAAGGTCCCATGGGGGAATGGGGTCCTACCTGGGAGGTTTGATATGCATGATACTGTGCAAAAAGGTCTTGGACAAGTCCAACTGCACCAGGGTCCTGCCCTCCGCAGGTACATGGTAGGCTGACAGTGCAGAAAGATTCACCTTTATGGACGAATAGCTGAGACCCTTGTCAGATAGTGAAAGAAGGTACTCCAGTACCAAATTCACAGGGCAGGTGAAAGAATCCAGGAAACAGGAAGATGCCCACAGGCAGATGCATTTCCATTTCATGGCATATGTGGCCCTAGTCAATGGTTTCCTCGTGGTTACTAGGACTTCTGCTACCTTTGAAGACACCCCATATCTGTTCCTGACTAGATTTGCAGGAGCCATGCATGCAAGTGCAGAGACTGAAGATTCAGGTGTACTAGAGTTCCCTGTTTCTGTGAGAGCAAGTGAGGAGACAGGGGCAAGGGAACTGGAGGTTCTGATGCCAACTGTTGGAGCAGCGGGAACCAGATCTGTTGAGACCAGAATGGCACTATGAGAATCATGACAGCTCATTCTGCTTGTAGCTTGAGTAACACTCTCTGAAATAGTGGGAAGGGAGGGAAGGCATACAGGAACCTCCCTGCCCAAGAGAAGGACAATGTGTCTCACCAGAAAACACTAGGCCCTGGATCTAGTGAGTAGAAATTCAGCAGTGTGGCATTGAGTGAGGATGCAGAGAGGTCCAGTTCTGGGAGGCCCCATCTTTTGAAAAGGTCATCTACTACATCCTGTAGTAGCTCCCATTCATGAGCCTGAGATCAGGAGCAGCTGAGGCTGTCGGCTAAGGTGTTCTGAACTCCTGGAATGTGAACCACTGTGAGTTCCTGCTTGTGCTCCACTGCCAAGTACCAGACTCTTATGGCTTATCTGCAAAGGGGGTAAGAGTGTATGTCCCCTTGCTGATGTAGAAGACCACTGGCATGTTGTCTGACTGGATCAGTAGGGGCCCTGGCAGGAGAATCATCTGGAACGCTTGTAAGGCGTACAGGACGGTTCTCATCTCCAGCACGTTTATGTGGAGATTGCATTCCAAAGAGGTCCAAGTCGTTCTTGTCTAATGATCTCTGAAATGTGCCCCCCCACCCTAGTACCGAGGCATCCATTGTCAGGATCTACTGAGGACTGGGACTTTGGAAGGGAGCCCTTGTTTCTAACCGGGAAGCGGTGAGACACCATTCCAGAGTCTGACATACAGCTTTGGAGACTCGGACCAGCGGCTTGATGTTGTCCAAGCGCTGGTCCCATTGAATCCTCAAGTTCCACTGGAGAACCCTCATGTGCAGATGAGCTGAGTGGACTGTTACGATGGTGGATGCCATGTAGCATAGCAGCTGCAGTATCATTCTGGCAGGAACCTGTTTTGTGGAGATAACTCTCTGAGCCAGCGCCCTTAGTCAATCTGCTCTGTCTGAGGGGAGGAAGGTTCTCCCTTGGACAGTGTCCAGGACTGCCCCTATATACTGCATCCTCTGGGTGGGCCGGGGGATGACTTGGGAAGGTTCAAGGAAACCTCCAGACCCTGGAACAGGTGAAAGGTGTCTTCCAGAGAGTGACATAGCTGATCTTTTGTGAGAGCTGTTAATAATGTCAGCAGTGTCAGTGGCTCAGTAGGTAGCACACTTGCCTCTAAGGCCGGGAGATCAGAGGGCTGTGGTTTCAGTTTCCACGTCTGGCACTTGGGTTAATATCCCAGTACTGACACTGTAGTGCAGCATGAGTGGGGTGCTGCACTTCTGAGGTGCCATCTTTCGGATGAGACATTAAACCGAGGTCCCATCTGCTTGGATTGGTGGTAGTTCAGGTGGATGTTAAAGATCCCATGGCACTTCTCAAAAAGAGTAGGGGAATGTTTCATTTAAAGAAAAAGTAGTGCAGTACATTCAATAAACAAAATACAATGTCAACTTTACAGAAACTGTAAATAAGGTTTGCAAGAAAGACAAAAGGAAATCAACCCACAAATAAAACCAATAAACAAGGGTGAGAGGGGAAAGAAAGGAAAAAGAAGTCAAAAGAAACATTTCAGTTTAAATGGAGCAAAATAAATGTTTACTAACACAGAGAGGAAAAAAGAAAAACATCTTCAGGGTACTGCAGTTTCAATCCATGCACAATTGTTCCAATATGAACTGTATACAGCAGAAGTCAACAATGTTTTTTCCGCATTTTGGATAAACAGAAGGCTAGAAACAATCTGTGCAACTATTTGCGTTGCAGAAAACACTTTCTGTTGCAGGAGAAAGGTGCACCTGGCCTGCCATAAATAATAAGGCAGGATGCAAAGATGAGATGTAAGGTCCCTGTGTGATATTTCTGTAATCCAGGGGTATATCCTGCACACCAGGATATCACATGTTACATTCTGAAGCGCCTTTTCTTTCCATTTATGTAAAAGGACGGTCCAAACAACTTGACTATATGGGCAATCAATAAAAAAATGATGCATGGTTTCCAGTACTACTGTACAAGAGTCTCGGGGGCATATTCGCTCCTCTACTGATTTATGTTTTAGGTTGTTCTTGACACCCAGTCTTCCATGACAAGCTAGCCAGAAGATATCCCCAAATTGTGTGGGGATCCTGGGGTCAGTTAACTGAGAGAAGGGCATTTCTAATTCCAGAAGGGAGCCTTGTGTTGATACTATCTGTGGTAAGTCAGAAAAATGGGTACCTAAAACAAAGTTATAAAGCTGTCTCCTGGTTTTAGTCAATATATGTGCAGGGGAGAGTTTCCATTGCCAGATCTTCAGAAAAGGGGGGAAGAGGAAGCTGGGGATACCTAGTTTTCTGAAGTTCCTAGGGATGTCATGCGGGAGTTGTTGCCATATTTGGCATACCTTAATGGTAAAAGAATATATAATTAAATGCCAAAATAGGGGTGGCTCATGGAGTAAGTGGGGTATCGTGATTTTCAGAAATAGGCTATGGAAAAATACTATTGGGTTCAGCATCCTTACCCCACCATGACAATAATCCATGTATGTGTATGATCTTTTTATGAGATTTAAACGGCTGCCCCAGAAGCCTTGAAAAAAATTACTGTAGACTCTTGCCTCCAGAGAAAAAGGGACCGGAAACACTGATGCTACGTGTAAGAAGAGGGGAAGTATTAAAATTTTCAATAAAAACACTCTTTTCCGTTTTGCAATGCTATGTCCTTTCCAAAAGAAAAGGGAGTGTGCTGCTCTATTTAATACTATATTCCAGTTATAGCTGGCATCATCTGAGGTGCCGTAATGTAAGCCCAGGATTTTTATTGGAGCGATTGCCAGAGGGATATCTACAATATGCGTTGGTAAGTCTATGCCTGCTGAAGCTGGCACCACTAGTGCTGTGCTTTTTGCTATATTTATTTGGGAGCCCAAAGCTGTCTCAAATTCTTTGAAAATAGGGGGAAGTACTATCTCCTGAAGATAGGGGGTAACACAAATGCACAAATCATCAGCATATGCACATACTGGAGGTAGAGGTCTTCCAATGGGGGAAGAGATTCTAGGTAAAGATGGGTGCAGCAGTAGGGTTCGTAATAAAGGATCCAGTTGGAAAATATATAAAAGAGGACTTAAGGGGCAGCCCTGTTGCACTCCTCTAAGGCCTAAAACAGGGGGGCATGGAGAACCATTTATATGGGGTTGTATCCAAGCAGTACTATATAAGAGTTTAAGCCAAGAGATGAATTTCTGGGGAACATGGTAGTGTGCAAGAACCTGGAACAAATAAACATGGCTGACCCGGTCAAAAGCCTTTTCTTGGTCCAATGAGCATAACAGGGCAGGTGAAGAGAGGGTACTGTTTGAAATAATGTCTCGAATGAGGGATAGGTTGGAAAGGATAGATCTGCCGGGAAGGGCACAAGTCTGCAGCTCAGAAATAATCTGAGCAGCAACAGGGAGCATCCTATTGAGCAAGATGGAAGTGAATATTTTATAGTCTACGTTTAGCAGACGAAGTGGTCTCCAGTTCGTATATCAGCTCTGTTCCCTTTCTTGAATAATAAAATCATAATAGCATCAGAAAATCCTTTAGGAGTAGAATTAGTGTTTATGATGGTATTATATATTAACGTCAGAAAGGGGGCAAAAAATAACATAACTGTATATATAATTCTGCAGTAAGGCCATCAGATCCAGGGGAAGTGCGCTTCTTTTTGGCGTTTTATAGCCTGCTGGGTTTCCTCTGGTGTTATAGGTTTAAGGAGATGTTTCAATGTATCTTGGGATGGAGGAGGAATAGAAATACCTGAAAGGAAAGGTATGATACTATCCACAGGAGTTGTGGTGCCAAACATCGTAGCTAGATAACAGCTGGCGATATGCTTTATGTCCAGCAAGGAATTGTGGGGGGTATTGGAAGAGGGATCATAAAGTTCCTCTATGTGGGTTGCATTTACCCTGTCAGTGCAACTTTTATAGATTTCTAAGGAGGGACCGGAGCCTCGTGTCCCATGTTGAGCTTCCATCCGTAAAGAATGTGCTCGGGTGATACTGGAACTGTTCCATTTCTTCCTTAATGGACTTTATTGTGTGAGAGTAGTCCATGTGGGATGTGAAAGAAAGAGATATGGCCTGTTGTAGTTTTTGTCTGAGAGTGAGGTATCGAAGATATGAACTCAGTGTTCTCTTCCTCCCTGTATGTAGGAAGAAAATCTTGATATCACTCTTAGTGTCTTCCCACCATTGTAGAGGGGGAATGATATGCTTCCAATATGGACAGCCGGGCCCTTAGAAGGTCTGTACAATGCATTGAAATGACCGGGTCTGTCAACAATGAACTATTCAATTTCCACCTAGAGTGGGGTTGACCAGGAAGGAGCTCCCTGAGGGGAGCAAACCAGAAGCGATCCCAGATGGTCTGAAGTCTCTGAGTATGATTCTTGCCTGTGTGACTGAAATATTCCGTGAGACAAAGAAAATCTATTCTGTGAGCGTAGGGCCTCTATGATAGGTTTGGCACCTGGACCATGTAAAGCGTTCTGTCCATCTATGAGGGCCGCAGTCTGAATAATTTTGTTCAGGGCAATTGAATCTGTGAAAAGTTTTTGGGTGGAGCTGCCCCGATCTGAGAAAGTAAGACGACGGTTGAAATCGCCTCCCATACAGATTTGCCGGTTGGAATACAGGTATGGGTGTATTTTGTTAAATAAGTCTGTTCTGGAGGCAATGCTCTGGGGGGCATATATATTAATGAGCCTAAGTTTGTGTTGTTGGTGTGTACAGTCTACAAGCATAGCTCATCCTGGTATTATGTCTACCAACCGGGAAATCTGGAAATTAAAATTTGCAAACAAAATACCTGAGCCATCACACCTATCCTCTCCATATGACCAGAAGGAAGAGCCCTGATGCCAGCAGTTTTAATTTGAGAAAGCTCATGAGGAGATTTCATACGGGTGTCCTGGAGAAAATAGATGTCATGGTGTAAGTCAGAAAGGTACTGCATTGTAGAGAGTTGTTTTCTATAGGATTTAACGCTGCTTGCATTTAGGGTGAAGCAGCGGAGTCCTTGGTGGTGGTTCATCCCAGAAAGTACAGTGCCATTCTGGAGGAGCTAGTGTCAGGTAATGTTAGCATGGGTCCTACCTCCATCTGCTGAAGGGGAATCAAGCTGGGAGTCAGAGGAGAAGTCCATACAGGAGGAAGAGGCTAGAAAGATCCTGAGTCTCCATCTTCCCCTTCGTGTCTCCCCATTGTAGTCTCTTGGCTAAGGCCTGAAATTTATTCCTCGTGATAACTGTTCTCTTGGGGTGGAAGCTTCTGCTTTTCGTTTGCCTTTACCCCTGTTTAGAAGGGGATTACCACAAAGAGGTCTGAGTCCTTTGGGGGGCATGGTAGCCTGGGTACTAGCAGGGACTGATTCAGAAGGGGTACTGCTGCTATAGGGGTGCCTGGGGACTTAGGAATGGCCTTGTCCGGCCGTGGTTCAGGCTCTTCTGGGAGAGGAGGTTCTTGTGCCAGGGTAGAAGTGGCAGGGGCCGGGGCCTCCCTGCGGCGTAAGGCCTGAGGCTGGGAATCCATTATAAGCGCTATCTGGTCCTGGGGAGGGCGGTCGAGCATATTATGATCCGTCCAAGGGCACTGGTGATAGGAGTGCCCCGGCTCGTCACACAGATTGCAGTATAGAGGGTTTGGACAACCTAAACTCACATGTCCATAGGATAAGCACAAAGTACATCTGGGCTTGTCGCAAGTGCTGCTCAGGAGGGTCCGAAAACCGCACTTATGACAGGTCCATGGTTGTCCAGGGTAAAAACATAAGCCACGGTCCCTTCCTATGTGAAAGCTGCCTGGTAAATGAGAGATACCTTTATCCGTGTTTTTAAGTTGTACCTTTACTTTCCATCCCCCAGTCCATACTAGGTCCTCGTCCAAAATAGGTCGAGGGACCTCTAGTACATCGCAGTGCTGCCTGAGCCGGTACTGGACGTCTGCTATGCTCACCCCCTCGCTACGAAACAGTAAGGTAACAATTTTCACTATTGGTTTCGTGAGAGGGATGACCATAAAGGGGGCCCAGAGTGGCAGATGTTTTACATGCTCATATTTCTCCCAGAATTTCTCCAAAGTGTACACATTTTTAAAACTTAAGTCATACACAGATTCCCCATGCACATCAATGAAGGCAAATAATTCTGCTGCCCCTATCCCTAAAGAGTCCTGCAACATACTATGCAATACAGTTCTTCTGTCAGGGCTTGTAGCAATGTCCCCCATGAACTTCATACGTACAGCATTCCTTCGCTGTGCTGGCTCACCTAAGTTTGTGAACAGATCACTGAGTTTAAATGGGGTTGAGTTAGTGCCCTCACCTGCAGGCTGTGGACCAATAGCTCAGATGTACCAGCTAAATTATGTTCTGAAGTCGAGGAGGATGAAGTAGATTCATGTCTGGCTAAGTTGGGGCCCGTGACAGTATCTGTGACATCAGGTGTTGTTCGGAAGATAGCAGGTGTGCTTGAGGCATTACTAGGGAAAGATACTGGTTCCGGAGCTGTTTTCGTCAGTAATGGTGTGTCTCCTGAAGATCGGAGTTTGTTGCGTGCCTCAGAGATGATTTCCTGGGCTGAAACAGCCCTTGGGGAGGTCCAGGGTGTTCCTTCTGAATATTGCTGTCAGCCAGCAGCATGGAGCGCTGCCGTGGGTGACCAAATGCTCTCAATGTCCTCTGCAGTACAATGACTGTCCCATAGATGCAAAGAGAGAGAAGCTCCCGATGCATAGTTTGTGGCATTTCTGATGCTAGGAGTCATATCAGAAGTGGCTGTTGCAGGGTAAGCTGACAAAAAAGGCTGAGGAAAACTGTGAATCAGAGTGCATTAGACCAATAAGAAAGTCCTTGTGTGCAAAATACATGCTTGGCAGATAATTTTCTGTGTCATTAGAAGTGCTCTGAGTTCCTGAAACTGGGTAAAGTGGTGTCTGAGGCAGGTGGTCTTGATGATTGTCTGGCAATTCATTTAAAGTGGTACCTTCAGTATTTCTTTCTGCAGATTGCAGCCTTGTAGGTTCTTCAGAGGTAATGTCAAGTATTCTTGACTCCATGGGTGAAGCTGTAGTCAGGTCAGAATCCAAAATATCTCCAGCAATTCCACCAGCAACCACACTGTCATCCACCATCTTGGTACTGCAGACAAAAGGTTCCCCTCTGCTCACAGGAACCAAGGCTCCCTGCAGGCAAAGAGTAGGGGAATTTCCCCGGTGTCCTGGCCAAATTTCCCTCATTCACTAAAAATACCACCAACAGCTTAATCTGGTTCAAGGTCAGTTTGCATTCATCTGTATCCCCCTCCCTCGGGTCGTGCCTGAAAATAGGCAGGATTTGTCTAGTGCACTGACCCAGTTAACAAAAACTAAATAAATAAAATAGTCAAGTCGTCAAGGTAGGAGTAAACATAAAGTCCCTGCCTCCTGAGAGCTGCTGCCACTACTGCCAGGCACTTGGTGAACACCCTGGGTGCCGAAGAAAGGCTGAATGGTAGTGCTCTGAACTGGTAGAGCTCTCCCTGGAAGGTAAAGCAGAGGTATTTTCTGTGGGACGGCAGTATCTTTATATGCATGAAGGCATCCTGCATGTCCAGAGAGCATAGCCAGTCCCCTTGGTGAAGCACGGGCAGCAATCCCAGCAGTGTCACCATCCTGAACCTTTTGTATTCGATGAAAATGCTCAGCTGACCGAGGTCCAGGATGGGATGAAGGTCCCCTGTCTTTTTCAGGATGATGAAGAAGTGGGAGTAATATCCCTTTCCTCTTTGAGACAGTAGCACTGTTTGGATGCTTTCTTGCTCAGGAGGGCTTGGATTTCTGCTCCGATAAGACCTGCATGGGATGGACAGCAATGGGAGGGAATAGGTGGGTTGTCTGGAGGGATCTAATTGAATTCCAGAGCATAATCCCACTCTACAATCTGGAGTACCCACTGATCTGCAGTGATACTGGACCAGCCATTGAGGTAAAGGGAGAATCTTCCACCTACTGCCTCCCCCTGCAACTCCGCTGGAGGAAGGGGGCAGGCAGAAAGTCATGTCGAGGTTGTTGGAGTGGGCAAGGGAGCTCTGGCATTCTTAGCACTCTTAGGTCCCTGTGTACCTGAGGACAGGGGGGCACCCTTTTTCTTGTAACCCCCTCTGTGCTGCTGTTTCCTTCCTTGTTGGCCCTGCTGCCTACAAAAGGAGCAGTGTTTGAATGAGGCTGGTTTGGATTTGTACATTTTGTGGACCTCCGAAACTGCTTTACCTGAGTCCTGTAGACCGGTTTTCAGCTTTTTGGCCTCCTGACCAAAAAGCACTGGACCCTGGAAAGGAGTATCCAGGATGGCATCCTGTAGATCCTGGTAGAATCCTGAGACACTCAGCCAGGAATGGTGCCTCAGGCATATTCTGGTGGCTGCAGCCCTGGCGGAAGTGTCTGCCGAGTCATATAAGCACCTAAGGACATGCTTGCCGACATCAGCACAGGACTGGAGGACTGCTAACAAGTCAGTCTTGTTGGTAGAGTCAAGCTGAGTCTTGGCCAGGTCCATGGCCTTATTCCAAAGTGATTTTTGGCACATCACCATGTGTGCCAAAAAATTAAGTGACCTGAATGTACAGGTGGCTGAGGAATACACTTTGCATCCTAAGTGGTCCAATTTCTTGGACTCCTTATCCGGTGGCTGGGAGCTCATATGCTTTGGCTGTTGGGTTCTCCCATGGACAGCTATGAGGATCACTGAGTCTGCCTAAGGTTGCTCATTCAAATGTGGTTCTCCCCTTGGTGTCCTATACAATTGGTCAGCCTTTTTAGGGACCACTGAGGTCATAGAGTAGTGCTTCCAGGCTAACTTTGTAACATCCTGGAAGGGTTCCACTAAGAGTGGGATGACCAAGGGCTTTGGGTCAGTGGCCCCTAAGAACATCGCCAAACGGCGCCTCTCTGGGTCCAACTCCTCTGTCTCCCACTGGTTTAAGAACTGGATATGTCTCATTATATCCAGGAAGGAGGGGTCATCTGGAGGGGATCCTGGGGAGTCCTTCCTGTGATCTGGTGATGGCAGGGACAGGTCATCCTCCGAAGAGTCGTAGGAGGAGGAGGAGCCTTCGGATGATCCTTCTGAGGATGTATGGGGTGTCCCCTGGAGGAGGACCTGGACAACGGGTGGCAACCATGCCGCCATCGCACAGGTGACCCATGTTCTTCATCCCTCGACGCTGGATGGTCTGGAGTCGGGTGTGGCAGAGGTGGACGCTGGGGGAAAGGCTGTCTAGGTGGGGTCAGGGTCTCCGCGGGGTTGGGGGCAGGCTCCAGTCGCCTAGGCAAAAGATCTCCTTTTATGATATTCCAGCAGCTAGTAAAAAAGGCGCCAACCTCAGCCAAAGTGACAACAGGGCTTGGATGGGGTGATGGCATCAGGTTAGGGGCGTTAGGGGCCCCTGGCATCGGCCCTTGTGGCACAGTGTCCTCTGGCAGTGGGTCCAATGTTACTGTTTTGTCTGGCATTGGCCCTGGTGGGACAGTGTCCTCTGGCATCGGGTGCTCTGATGTCTGGCCATTGGGCTCTTGAGGAGGTGAAGGTGGAGGTGGTAGCACCCAGTCTCAGTTATCCCTGGAGGTGAGCGTCAGGCCCCCTGATGTCTGGTCTGTAGTCAGGTTCTCAATGGGGCCCTGTGGAGCAGACAGCGGCTTAGAAGGTGGCGTCTGGTCCAGCTCCATAGTGGAGTCAGAGGACATTGAGGCCTAACATCAATCTGAAGCCTCGGCCGGTGACCGCTTGGAAGGAGACTGATTTTTCTTCTGGCGCTTGCTATCCTGGCATTTTCTGGAGTCATTCGACCCTGCCACCCTGTCAGATGATCCAAGGACTACAGCCTTGCAGATGGCAGGTTCCAACCTGCTGCCCGATGAAGAGTGTACCTGTCCTGCTGACTGAGACCCTAGCACAAGCTTGTGGGGTTGGATAGCCACAGACATGGGGGCTTGAGAAAGCCTGGAAGACTCCCTGCCGTGCATCTAAGAGGCAGGGGTCTTCCTCAATTGTGACCCCGAGACAGCCAGTGAGACCAAGGGGAACTGAGCCTGACCTTGCGTCAGAGGTCAAAGACTTGGAAGTTTTGTGTGGGGACCCAGGACGGGATTCTGACCTGGACCTGTCCTTGTCCCAATGATGGTGTTTCTCGCTTGATTTCTTCTCTCTGGGGGAAGAGTCCTTCGCCGAGGAGGAAGACGAGCTATGCTCCGACTGGGTCTTCTGCATGGCAGCCACTTGCTGTTCAATGAGATACGCTTTCAAGGTGTTCAGGTGGTGGATTCTGGTCCTCCTGTTGAAGCCTTGGCAGTGCGGGCAGTCGTCCAGCCTGTGGTCGGGGCCTAGGCAGATCAGGCAGGCTGAATGACCGTCTTTTGCCAGGATCTGCTTGCCACATGCACACTTCAATTTCCGCCACTCTGAAGAGGAAGATGGCTGCGAAGACATACACGACAAACTTGTAATTTGGATGAAAAAACGTTAACCATGAAGCACGAAAATGGCAGTCGACTGGAAGCAGGAGGCATCCGTGGAGCCAATATGCATGGGTCGACGTTAAGAAAAAAACTGAGGTGGTGCTGGGGGACCGGCCCTTTATACCATTGGTGACATCGGGGGTGGGGCCACGTCAGGGGCAGCCTCTCACCTTAGACTGCTAGCTACAATTTTTCCGTGAGGTCCTAGTGCCTGGCAGAACAGTCCTAATGGTCAGAAAATACAAAATCACACATGCCCCCACAATGCAAAGCATCATGGGCTGCATATGCAAAAAAGGGGTAACCCTTGCCTCAGTGTTTCTGCACAGAGGTTCTTTATCTTTTAAATAGTTTTTTATTTTAATGGGTTCACCACAATATATCCCAGGCACACTGCCTTAGGGGTAGCTGGTCTATTCCACTGGGGTGTCAAACAGATGAGGCATACTGATGAGTCCTGGTAGGACGAAACACGTGTCTATGTCTTCTGTCAGCACCCTTTGCAAACTGTGTGAGAGGCCTTTTGGCACCATGCAATTTTGCTTAAAGTTGGACCAGCATAACATTCTGTGGTGATTTGCATATGCAGCCCATGATGCTTTGCATTGTGGGGGCATGTGTGATTTTGTATTTTCTTGAAACTTGGCTTCCCAGCCAAATGCCCTTTGGGGTAACCCTTGCCTCAGTGTTTCTGCACAGAGGTTCTTTATCTTTTAAATAGTTTTTTATTTTAATGGGTTCACCACAATATATCCCAGGCACACTGCCTTAGGGGTAGCTGGTCTATTCCACTGGGGTGTCAAACAGATGAGGCATACTGATGAGTCCTGGTAGGACGAAACACGTGTCCATGTCTTCTGTCAGCACCCTTTGCAAACTGTGTGAGAGGCCTTTTGGCACCATGCAATTTTGCTTAAAGTTGGACCAGCATAACATTCTGTGGTGATTTGCATATGCAGCCCATGATGCTTTGCATTGTGGGGGCATGTGTGATTTTGTATTTTCTTGAAACTTGGCTTCCCAGCCAAATGCCCTTTGGGGTAACCCTT
This sequence comes from Neoceratodus forsteri, assembly GCA_016271365.2. Lineage (NCBI taxonomy): Eukaryota > Metazoa > Chordata > Ceratodontiformes > Ceratodontidae > Neoceratodus > Neoceratodus forsteri. The sequence continues at coordinate 1,364,231,521 of CM057455.1, read as the reverse complement.
GCCTCAGTGTTTCTGCACAGAGGTTCTTAATCAGTCCTAATGGTGTTACTTGCTGAAAAAAGCTCTATTTCAGAGGGAGATAATCATTTTTAAACAGCAGTTCATTTCTTTCTTTCTGTTTTAAGGAGAGAAAGTTATTGGATTTTCACTTTAAAAACAGTGAAACTGGCAGAATTAAATGAGTGTTGTATTTAAATTCATGTTGTTCCTTTTCCCACGAATGAGTAAAATGTGCCCCTCCTTTTTTTCTTGGACTTTCTGCATTGGTACTTAATTTCTGTTTAGTTTATATTTTGAAATGGTCTATACGTATATTTTGATAGTGTAACTCATTCAAATATTTTTTCACTTTTTTTTTCCAGAGTCTTATGTCTTCAGCTTTTGAAAGAACAAATACTGCATTGATACACCTGTTACAGCATTAAATATAGTGGTGATCGACCTTTATTTTCTCTTTTCTATCTTTTTTCCATCACTTTTCTGTCCTGTTTCATATTTTCATCTTCCCATTCTTTTATTTTCCCTCCCCCACCTGGCTTTTTGTTCCTCCTCTATTTTTCATTCTACTCTGATTTTCCTTGTTGAATGGCTGGTATATTCTCATTATATTCACGTTGTACTTTTAGATTGCCTGTGTCTTTCTTCTCAGCATCTCAGAAAAAGCTTAAATGAGTTAACAAGAGTTAAATGCATGAATGCACTTTAGGCAATAGCCTTAGATAAATTCCATTGTATGGCACTAGTTTCTTGCAGCCTGTCTGAATTAATTATAAATATATTTAATCTGCTGCTCTTCAATTTAATTGTCACCATTGTATGTTTGCACTAGTCACTTTTTTTCTATTTTGACACTGTTGATTGGGGCTTGTGTTTGAATTTCAATGAATATTCAATAGAGGCTTGTATTTAAGGTGGCTTCACTCCTCTGTGGCCATGCCCCCTGAGGAAGGGTTGTTTGGATCCAATGCACCAAGGTGAGTGTAATCAGTGACTTGGCCAGCTTCCTACTTCCTTCTCTGTTATTTTGTACTGAAATAAAAGTTTTTTGCTATCCTTAACTTGGACTGGCTGGATCGTTTATTTGGAACTCAGTGCTATATAGTGCTACACAATGGAGCAGAGCAACCCTCTTTTAATAAGCAAGGTGTAAGTTTAATTTTCCACAGAGGTGCACAGAGTTTTATGGTTGTTGGGAGTCAAGAAGTAAACTGCAAGGTAAAACAGACTGATTTAGTGTATGCTCAGTAACAACCCTTGGCAGAAAACGAAGACTGGTATGCAAGGTAACCCGATCCTTGAGGAAAACAAGATAAGGAGGTTCCACAACCAGAGCTTACAGTTCAGAAAGATGTCTAACAGACATCATGGCAATGAGGAACAATGTCTTCCAAGAGAGCAAGCGCAGCTCACAAGTAGCAGCAGACTTGAAGGTAGGCTCAGTACCTCCACACCTGACTCCTGAAGACACAGAACTACCCTACTTTGGGGTGTCCTATGCAGTTGCAGGTGTTTTACTAGCAGCTCGCAAGCTGTCTACTAGGTACATCTACTCTCAAAAATGTAAATGTTTTGTCTGGCCCAGTGGCGTGGAGGGCTGAGACATTAATTGCCTTACTCCCTGCCACGCCCGTGAACCATGTTCAGGAACGAGCATGGGTTGCCACGAGTCAGCGGAGTGGGAGAGGAACACGCATCCCAGGGACTGCTTTCCTCTCCCATGGAGGGGTGGCTACCTGACTTGGCCCTTGACTGACATTGGGTGCAGGCCTAATGGTGGTACAGGCACAAATGACTCGAAGGGAAGGGCTGCGAACCTACAGAGCATGTGTGCCTCCATGCGCACATCATATAATGCTGTCATGGCAGGGGAACCAAGGAGAAAACAGAAATAGGGACCAAATTGTGGACCACCATTCCACACACCTCCCTGGGTTCCTGCTGCCCCACAGAAGCCTGGAGTGACTCTGGATGTGGACTTTGGGGTGGCAGAGTATGGCCTTCCCGCCTCAATGTGAAACAGGGGGCAATCTGGGGGAACCAGCTCCATGTAAGTCTGGGAGAGGTATGTGCCACTCAGGGGAGGGGGATGGAAGAAAGTGTCATTGGTGGGGTAAAATCTTGATGGGGAAAAAAAAAAGGAAACGTTTTATGGTTTGGTGTACTGCCCATCAGCTGGACCCCTTTATGTGTCCAGTCAGTCACATTATGCACTACCTCCTGTGCTTTATGGATGTGGGTCTGGGTATTCCTCGGTAAAGGTCCACTTCACTGTGGTGTCCACTTTTCATGCCCTCACTGATGGCAAAACAGCCCAGCTTAAGGTCAAAGTTCCATACGCACTAGGGAGCCCTGCTCCTTTGACACAAGTTCCTGCTCATACAGGGGAGTGAAAGTTCCACTGTTAATTGCTAAACTAAAGGGAACTCAATTTGCTTGGACCAGAACAGAGCCACCATAATCAAGGTGTCCAGTTCTGCCCTCAGCTTCACCAGAATCCTCTAAATTACATGTACCAGAGGAAATGTGTGCATGAACCTCCTTTTCTAAGAGACAGGAAATGCATCTCACCAAAAAAACCCAGGCCCTGGAGCGAACGAGCAGAAAAGCAGCAGTTTTGCATTGTATGGAGACACAAAAAGGTCTATGTCTGGATGACTCCCCTTTTCAACAGGTCTTCCATGACCGAGTCCAACAGCTCCCTTTCATGACAGAGTGCCGGAGACCTGCTGAGGCATGCTGCAAGGGTGTTGAGGGTACCAGGCTGAAAGACGGCTGTCAGGAACATATCAAGTTCCACGGCCCAGTGCCAGACTCTCACTACCTCCCCACAGAGAGGGTACAAATTAACTCTGCCTTAGTGGTTGATGCATTACATCAATTAAATGTTGTACATACAGAGCAACAGCTGGTAACCCTGAAGGACAGTAGTGAAGGCCTGAAGGTCAAGCAGACCAGTCCTCATCTCCAGAATGTTGCTGTGGAGAATCGTGTTGAAAGGGGACCACTGACCTGGAGTCTAGGAGGGGCCTAGTTGGGCACCTCAGCCAGAACCAGAGGAGTCTGTCATCATCACTAGAAGAGGAGCTTGATGGAGAGAAGGAGACCCTGTCTCTTGGTTGGAGTGGTCCAACCACCAGAACAAGGAACAGTGAAGTGGAGAAGCCATCTGAGACACTCCAGTTCTTCCCAGTGCTAAGTCTGCTGGACACAGAGGAACTATCCGAAGTTATGCAGAAAACTTATCCTAATCCTATTGCTGATCTCGGGTAACATCCACCCTAACCCCGGACCACTGCCTACTAACCCACAAGCCACAGCTACTAAGGGATGATTAAAGATTGTGGCCTTGAACATCTGTACTCACTTAGCTAAGCTGACTAAGCTTGAAGCTTGGGTGGAACACACCCAACCAGATGTCATTGCTCCAACAGAGACCTGGCTCTTCCCGTGTAATGCAGTAGTCTCCCTTCCTGGCTACAACATACACAGGCTGTAACACACTGGTAAAGGTGGGGACACCTGCATAATCTACACTCGTAGCCACCTGCAATGTCATAAAGTCCCACTGGCTCTGGCCAGCAAGGACTGCGAATGCTTAACAGTAAAAATCATACTTGGCAAAGGGTGTAAGTGTCTAAATATTATGGTCACCTACATCCCTCCTGGGCACCAGAAAGCAGAGCTTGAAGCCTTTGCTAATTACTACTCCCAAGTTAACAAGAAAAAGGAGACTATCATTCTGGGGGATTTTAACTCCAACTGGCTTGCCAGCTCCAGTGCCATGCACAGGGATCTGGTCGCTGGACTTTACCTAACACAGGTGGTCTCAAGCAGCACTAGAATTAACTACCACACAGGCAGAAGCACCTTGATCAACTGGGTCCTAACAACACACCCAGAAAGACTATCTAATGTCAAGGTTCTCCCTGATGCCATGAGTGATCATTCATTGGTCCAATGCGAGTGGTCAGCCAAACAGGCTAGGACCCCCCCCCCAAAGATTGGTGAGGAATAGAGTTATAAAAAAAACTTGCCATGACTCACTTCAAGAACTACCTCACAGGCATAGACTGGAGCTTCATTGATAAATGCCCCTCTGTTGATACAGCACTCCAGCTATTCATCTCCCACTTCAGCACAGCTGCGGACAAGTTTGCTCCTTATTGTAGAAAACGATAAAGGGAGATATGGATTGGGTCACTCCTCAACTGCTCAGTATGATGCGGCAGTGAGATTCGCTCTAGCACCATGCCAGGGAGAGGGGGGCAACTGCAGATATACAAAGCGGCCCATAACAGGTGTACGCAGGTCAAGGCCACATACCACAAAAACCAGCAGGCTCAATGCTGGGGTGATGGGAAGAAGTTCTGGACTTTGATAAAGAACCTTCTAGGGTCAGGTGACAGGTCCCCTTCCCACCCATAATTCAGCATAATGGTGAGGTAATACTAGATGATGATACCATGGCCAATATCTTTAACACAGCATTCTGTGATTACAGCTCAGTCCTCCCCCCAGACTGGCTATATACCCCACTGGAGTTCCAGCTACCTCGTTTCCTAATTCCAGACCTGACGGCAGTAAAAGCCCTTACTTCTACTTCAAACATGTAACTGCACAGGAAACAAAAAAATACCTAACTAGAGTGCTGGGCAAAACCAGGATGGGCAGCGATGGTGTCGATATGAAACTGGTAGCCATTGCTCTACCTGAGGTCGTCACACCAATAACAAAGCTGTTTAATCTGTCTCTCCGCTTGTCCACTTTCCCTTCTACCTGGAAATCCGCTCTTGTAACCCCAGTGCTAGCCGGGCCAGTGGCGCTGAGGGTTGAGGCACTAGGCATACATCTCATGCTACGCCATGGACCGGGTTGAGCGAGCCCGGACCACGAGGTCGGCAGGGAGAGAGAGGATCGGCGTCAGAGGCTGCTCTCCTCTCGGGGAGGGATCCAAGGGTAGCCCGGTGCACCAGCGGCCCCCGGTGGAGACCGGCGGCATTGCGGCACACAGGGGCTCACAAACAGGGAAGACGCTGGGCAGCTGTCTTCCGGACAGGAGTGGGAGCACCCACGTTGCGGACTGATAGCATTGCATGTCCCACGTCTGGGGCATAAACTACGTAAAAAGCCCCACCAGCCCGGATAGGCGACGGCCATCCCAGTGCCGAACCGCCACCCAATACTGGAACCTTGCCACTGCCTTTCAGACTCCTCGGGCCCTTCATCCCCCTCAGAGCTGGAAATGCGCCTATGAGATGACAGAGTTCACAGTGGGCGATGGGCGGCATGAGGCGAGTGGATAGGCCGAGAGAGTTCTGGTGCCTGCAGGGAGATATATAGACTTGGGAAAAAAAAAAACAGTGCTAAAAGGAGGTGATAAGGCAACTGTGTCTAATTACAGACCTACCTCCATTCTGTCCCCACTCTCCAAAGCACTAGAGAGAATTATAGTTGACCAACTCACAGACCATCTGCACAAATACAACCTCCTCTGCCAACAACATGGCTTCCGCAAGATGCATAGCACGAATACTGCCTTAGTTGATTTCACAGGCTATGTGCATGAAACACTTGACCAAGGTTAGCTAGCTGGAGCTATCTATATAGACCTTGCCAAGGCTTTCAACCTTGTGGATTATCAGCTGCTGTTACACAGGTTAGGTTGCCTGGGGCTGTCCTCGGGCACAGTTGAGTGGTTCGCTAGCTACCTAACTGGACGCTCCCAGAGGGTAAAAATTAATGGAGCAGTCCCCCCGGCTTGTGAAGTCACCATAGGGCTCCCCCAGGGCTCTATACTGGGTCCGCTCTTGTTCAGCCTCTTTGTGAGCAGTTTCCCAGAGGCATGCCCTTCAGCTAGGATCCTGCTCTATGCAGATGACACAGCTGTCTTTCTGCAGGATTCGTGCCAACAGACTCTCACCAGGCACCTGCAGCACAACTTTGACATGCTGCAGGACTGGTTTAAGGATAGCCTATTGGTGCTCAACAGCAAAAAAACTAGGACAATGCTCTGTGCTGGGCATCAAAAGAGAAGATCCACTGCCCCCATTATCATAAATGACAGCTCTCATGCCGCCCTCAAGCAAGTGTCCTCCTTCAGGTACCTGGGGATCACTATTGATGAGTCCCCTGCCTTCAACGACCATATGCGTACTATTGCCACCACCGCTAACAGGAAGTTAGGGGCCCTCTACAGGTTTCAGTACTGCCTCACTCCAGAGGTCTGTTATTAGGCTGTCGGAGGTACAATCCTACCAATCCTACACTATGGAATTGTGGTCTACGGTGCAGCCTCTGACACCAGCCTACACAGAATCCACACCACCCTAAACAAACCCTGCAGACTTATCTTAGATGCTGATCGCCTTACACACACACTTGTGATCTGTACATTAGAACAAAATGGCTTTCTCTCAAGGACCAGATCTGACTCCACTCCTGCCTCCTGGGGATGAAAGCCCTACTTGGACTTGCAGCATCTTCTTTACAGGCTTCATTCTGCCCTGCTCCTTCTAAACATGTTACAAGAAGTGTTACAAAACATGCACTTGCAGTGCCATTCAGAAGACCTGCCCGAGGGAGTCATGCCTTTGCAGTCAGGACACCCAACTGGCTAAATGAGCTCTCTCAAGCCATCACAAGCCTCACCAGCACTAGTCACCTGAAATCTGAACTTCGGAATTCCATCGCCCCACCTACACACTGCTACTGCTCTACCTAACCCCCAGGGCATTACCTGTGTACCCTACTAGACTATATCCATATGTACGCCACTGAATCGGCCTCCCCACTGTCTTTCCTATTGCCCGCTACACATTCACTGAGATGTTTCTACCTTGGCATCCTCTTGCCTATGACAAGGCTTCTTAGCTGCTATTTGTGATTAGAAAAATGACTTTTTATTTCCTGGCATCTGACTGGCTAGTACCCTTGCCAGGGAGGTACATTAACTTTCAATAGATGCCCAGGAAATAAAAAGTACCAGTCCCAGCGCCCCTCCACCCACTAAAATATCCAAATGCCCACCCTAATTTCCAATTGGCTAAAACACCCTCATTTGAAATTGAAATAGCTGCCATCTTTTTTGTTTCGCTTAGCGAGATATAGTGTCCCTCCCCTTCCCCCAAAGCTCCCTAGTTCGATGCCTGCTGTGTTTATGTAAAAAAAAACGAAAAAGAAAGAACACAAATCACTATTCATTTTTATAGTCAGGAGAAGAGAGACGATTCTTCATTCCTCACAGCCAACCATTTAAAACGCAAGCACTTTCCTGACCCCAGTCTCGCGCTCTGTCTCAATCTCTGCCCTTGTAAAAAACGTTCATCCCGCTGTCCCCTAACCATTCTGGCAGATAGATTTTCTACTCTCCATCCTAACTACAGGCCGGTAATGCTTTAATCAATGGGACAAACCTATTTTCATCCCTCACTTCCCCAAAAGCTGACAGATGTAGTAAAACGTGCAAGCCAGCAGCACGTCCGTAGTGACTCAGACTCCTGAACACAGATTGGCTTTGTAGAAGCAGCTAAACCCATAGCGCACTGCAAGCATTTTGTTTATTCTCCCCCATGAAATGAGTCTCAAAATGTCCATCCTCCCCGGGTCATGGCAGCCAGACAGCGTTAACTGTCACTTGAAAGAGGGGAGAGGTGCACAAGGAAATGGTTCCCATCACTTCAGGTTTTTGTTTTCTGCCTACTGATGCCTTTCAATTTTAATGCCTGGAAAAAAGACTCAAGAGGGTTCCCTGTCCCTTATCACGCTGCTGCATGACGGGGACAAGATGTGCACATGTAAATGGCTACCCTCACTTCTGTTTTTTTTGGTGGGGAGCTTGCCTCTTCTCTCAGGACCTCTCTCTCGCTCAGACATGAAGGCTCAGAATGTGCAGCCTGCACTTCATGAGAGACTGCAGTTTCTAAATCCCAGCGAATTTTATGCCACTCATACAGGTACTGTAACCAGCTACAATGTGTGTGTGTCTCTGTATATGGGAGTGGGGTAACCATGACAGTGAGCTTCCTAGTCCTCAGAACTCCCTAGTAAAAAAAAAAAGAAGGCAGCATTCTAATACTGGCAGAGGAGCTATTTTGTTACTAAATAAATGACTTTTAGCATTTAAAGAATCATGTTTTTTTTTTGTTTTTTTTTTTAACATACACAGCTGTCCATTTTCTAAGCGCAATAATACCCTCCAGGGTGGGCGGTATGGGCAATACCAGACCTTCCAGGGGCTATAAGGCCCTCCACCTGCAGCGTCAGGCCTCATTATGCCCCTGGGCAGTCTGGTATTGCCCAATACCGCCCACCCTGTCGGCTATTATTGCTTACATACCTAACTGAACTGTTAGCACCTGATTTATACTGCCAGTGTTTTGTTCTTTATGTACTCTGTGTTTAAGACTGTACTTTACAATTTGCCTCTGTCTTTAATACTCAACTTCTTGTATCATATTAGTTTGTTAATGTGTTACGAATATGTTTATGACACTCCCTGTTAGCTGCATTTGCTATTCCCAACTCATATAATTGTTCCCCTCCTTTGATTGACGAGGACCCTCTGTAAATGAGCTCTTAGCTCAAAGGTTTGTAATTCCAATTCTTTAATAAATAAATAAATCCTCATATGCAGATGTGCCAGCAGGACAGAAAGGACAGCAGTAGCCATGAGGTCTATCTGCCGTAGTAGACATCTGACTGAGACACTGTCACTGGAAGAGACCAGCTGAGCCTGGGCAACAAAGACTGTGGCACAGTCTGAAGGAAGATATGCCTGGCCCAGATCCAAGACCCTATATATTGAAGCCTTTGGCACATAGTGAGCACTAACTTTGGCTAGTTCACCAGAATGTTCAATTGCTTGAAAAGCTGTTGGGTACAGAACAGTGGAAGTCGAGCCCTGGTTCTGCAAAAGTCAAGCTCAGCCCAATGAAATGCATCACCTGCAAAAGTATGAGCTCCAACTTGGCCTCACTGACCAGGAGGCCAAGGGTCAAGCAGGTTTGAAGTGCCAGGTCCCTGGACAGCTCCACCTCCTCCCTGGAGGGACCCGCTATAAGCCAGTCGTCCAGGTAGGGATACACCCAGACTCTTTGGTGCCTCAGGTAGGCTGCCACTACTGCAATGTATTTGAAGACCCTGGGAGATGAGGATAGGCGGAAGGGCATGGCCTGGAACTCGTAGAGAATCCCCTCTGCACAGAACCAGAGGAACTGGCAGTGGAAAAGATGGATTGGGATGTGGAAGAATGTGTCCTGAAGATCCAGAGAACAAAACCACATGTTCTGCTCCAGAGATGGTATAACCTAAGACAGAGTGATCATCCTGAAAGTGCACGGCTGAAGAATTTGTTCAGGTCATGCAGATCTATAATGGGGCACCATCCCCCCCCCCAATCTGTTTTTGGCACCAGGAAGTATCTGGAGACAAACACTGGGCGTACTGGAGGGTCTGAGACAGGAGCCACAACCTCCTTCTGGAGATGTTGTGCAATGTCTTCCTGAAGGGCTGACAGCATGTTGGTGGACACCATGTCCTCCTGTGGGGCATGGGCTCAGCAAGGTGGGTAAGTGTGGGTCCATCCAGGAAATCTTCTGCCCTCACTAGCACTTCTTAAATCCCAGTGCCAGCTTCCAGTTGTCCATGTCAGAGATTGAGAAATCGACTGAAGATGAATAATTTCACAAGATTTGCAAAGGTCTAAAAGCAAAGGGCCTACTCAGCATAGAAAGCAATAAAGAGGGAACCTTCTTCTTCCAGCGGAAAGGAAGCTCTGACATCACGGAGCGGTGCCAAGGGAGTTACCACCTGGGTGGGGGGAAGAGCCAGCTTGAAGACGTTCCAGCAAGCCTTAAACAGAAAGGAACACTGCCAGAAGTGTAGAAAGTACATCATATCAACATCCCTAGAACCACTAATTTTCAGCATAGCCTTCTTGTTACGCCACCTCATGAACATGATAGGTCTCATTTTCCAAATCTCCTCCAAAACATGTTTTTGCATTTGCTCCACGAAGTCACTTTTTGAAGAGGATTTAAAAAATCCCACCTGCTGTGATATAAGGTGGGGTCATAAAAAGGCAGTGTTGAAAATATGGGGTCAAAACGTCAAACAAAACAAAAAAGTTAGGAGGAAACATTGATAACTTTGTGATTTTTGCAGATTGTGGGCCCAAATGTGCACATAGCCCTTTTGTTACCCTACCTGATAAACGGAATGGGGTCATGTCACCGCATACAAAAATTGTATGGCAACAAATGCTGCAAGGAAGTAAGCAAGCAAAACTTTTATTTGTTAAACGGTATCCCCCAAGTGATCATAGCATTGTACATAAAACTTTAAAAGATTACAACAATATAATCTATACCATAATTCAGTTAAAGGGAACTAATTATAAGCAGTCAAATTCATGAATCAATAAATGCCAGGCTAAATAAGTAAGTTTTCAGGGCAGATTTGAAGGCTTCAGCAGTCAAGCACTCTCAAATCCGGCAAGGTAGAGAGTTTCATAGAGTCGGAAAACAGCACTGTAGGAAAAAGGGTGGGAAATACAGCGACCCATCAGCAATAGCAAAGCCCCAGCAAAACAAATGTGACTTCTGTATTTCTGCAGGGGGTTCTGCCCCAACCCCCCCCCGATATGGGGGGCTTCACCCCCCACACTCCCCAGACTTAATATAATCAACTCCTAGGGGTTGTAGACTTCATGGATGAGGAAAAAGTCAGAAGGAGGAAATTTTTAGTTTTCAAATGAAAAAAAATGTTGCAGCAGGAAGAGGACCTGGCAGGAACCGAACTGTGGTCCCAGGCCTCCTACTATGCCGTGTGCTGGTGCCCTAGCCACTCCACCACTGGAGCAGATTGGTCAGCCACCCCAGCACATGGCAACTTCAGCCCTCTTCAGGTAATACTCAGACCGACAGGGGTAGCGGTAATACCTTACCGCTATTATACCCATCTCTGTAAATCCTTTCACGCTTTATACAGCGCAGTTCTTGCAGGGCTCTTCTAAGTGCGCTGTTTTACTCTGGTACCCTGATGAACATGACTGGTGTCATTTTTCAAATCCCCTTTGAAACATGTTTTCACTGTCCCGCTGAGAAACCATCTTTCAAACAGGATTTTTTTTAAAACATCCACCTGTCTTGATCATAACATGGGGTCATAAGAAGACTATATTGAATATTTTAGGTCAACATGTGACAAAAGAAACGAAGTTATGAAGAAACATTGAACTGTTCCAACATTTACTTATAACTTATTTCTGCAAATTTTTTGGACCCTAATGTTCAACATATTCCTTGTGTTAACCCACCCCCTGAACATGACAGGCAATTTTTAAAAACTCCTCTGAAACATGTTTTCACAGTCGCACGGTGAAATCACCTTTTGTATGGGATTTTAAAAATTCCACCTGTCTTGATTATAACATCAGGTCATAAAAAGACTATGTTAGAAATCTGGAGTCAAAATGTGGAAGCCCACAGAACAATTAGATATTGCTTCTTAGCTGGTATATCCTGGGTAAATACAATCAAAAAATGTATAAAAGCAGGACACCACTGAAAATGAGATACTGCATCTCATCTGGCCTAGCCTGGGTAAATATACAAAAAAAATATGTAAAAGCAGGGCACCAGTACAACAGAGCACCCACTGAACTGTGCACCTATGCTGCTCTATCCTGGGCAAAACACACTGTAAAAGCTGGACCCCACTGAAAAAGTAACTTGCTTTCAGTTGGGCTATCCTGGGTAAATACATTATAAAAATGGGTAAAGGCAGGGCCCCATAAAAACGAGATACTGCATCTCAGCTGTGCTGTCCTGGGTAAAATGGTGTAAAAACTGGGAAAAGCAAGATCACACCAAAAACAAGACAGCATCTGAGCTGTACTATCATGGGTAAATACAGTACAAAAATGGTAAAGCAGGATCTCATTGAAAATAAGATACTACATCTCAGCTGTGTCATTCTGGGTAAATATGTTGCAAAACTGTGTAAAACCTGGACCCTACAGCAGAACCCTACTGAAAAGGATATTTTGCATCTAAGATAATCTGTCTTAGAAAAATACATTATGAAAGCAGGACCACACTAAAAAGGAGATATCGTATCTCACCTCTACCTCACAGTGTAAATGCAGTATAAAACTGTAAAATCAGGACCCTATTGCAAGTGACATTACATCTGATCTGGTCTATCTTGGGTAAACAGATAATAAAAATGTGTACAAGCAGGACCCAGTATCACAGCATGCAAGCAAACATTCAGCATTGATAAATGCTTGTTTTCTAGGATTTTCATCTGTGCTTGTTTCCTTGTGCCCCCTCCCCCCAACCACCTTGAATTCTGCTAGCTTTAATTTTATGGATTTCACTCTCCAGTCCTATCTGGTTCGATAGTTCTCACTTTTTTTTTTTTTTTAAGGAGGAACTGTGGCTTGGTGCGAGCACGGTCGAGAGAGTGCGTTTGGGAAAGTGGTGCTGTTTAGCGTAGTTGGGAAAAATGCTGCATCATTCTCCCTCTCCCATCTCATACTGGACTAGTTGTTTTTATTTACATTTCTTGATGAGTGCTTAGGAGCTGCTGTAGCAGAAGATATCATGCTGTTCTAGGTAGGGCGGGTCGGGGTTTGTGATGAATCCTGATGCAGACAGCATGGCAGGAACTGTTTGGCAGCGGAACAGTTACCAACAGAACTAAGGTACCATTTAAAAAAATTGGAAATATCATGGTAAATCAAGAGAAAGCAGTTTGTGAAGCACAGTTTAGGGGGGAGAGGGTGTGCAGTGACTCATTTGTGGCAGTTTATGTACCGAGTGCTTGGGGCTAACTTGCTAAGCAAGGAAACAGACAGCTGCTATTTCAGTTTTTTTCAAAGTGTGTTTGGAGCAATGATTTAAGTTGCCACAGTGGCAGGTTTATTTATTTTATTTATTCAATTTTGTTAACCGGGTAAGCCCACTGAGCCCTAAAGATCCCTTTTTCAGGGGCGACCCGGGGTTAGTTACATATACTCATTTAACAGTGTGTACAACAAGCAGAAATCTTATAAAGATACATTCATAGGTAGTCAAGTTAAACAGGAAACAGTGCATATGGTAAGACGCTAATTATTTTGGCATATGACTCATTTTTACACGGTCTCTGTTGGCACATAAACATGCCCTAGATGGGGTGCTCAGTCAATCAGAGGCCAGGTTTTTTTCTTACCCATTTTCTAATCACTTTCATGCAGAGATCACTACAGTTCATTTCATTTTGTTGACTTGGTGAGTATTAAAACAATTAAGGCCCAATTTTCAAAGCACTTTGGTAGCCTGTGTTCACAAAGGCCTTCACAAAACATTCGTGACCCAGATGAGCTATGTTCAATAAGGCTGCAAATGATTTATGGGCACCCACAAAGACTACTGCAAGCACACGAGAATTAGGGCAAGGGGAGGATTGCAAGTGGCCTGCAGGGTCACTATCAAAGCACTGTGGCCTGTACAAGATGGGTTACAAAATGCAGCGGCTGCTAACCCCACGCAGTTGTTTACAATAGAGCTTGTAAGTCAGGCAGGTGGGAGGTAGGACACTAGTAGATCCAGGGACATGCAGTGAAGCATGGGATGGGTATCTGCAGCAGGAGGGGGAACCCTATGAATGGGGAATATACTGCTTCAAGGAGGGCGGGGATCTATGGAGGAAGGGGACCGCAGTACATTGGGAGGAACATCTGCAGATGGTGGGACATTTAGAGGCAAGATGAGGGGGACCTAGCTCCACATAAGGGCAGGGGTTGCTACAAGGCCAACACTATATAGCACTGCTTCTAAGCTTCCTTGGTAGAATGTTAGCAGGAGTTATTCCCAATGGCGGCCACTACCAACCATATTAAAGGTTTATACTTTGCGGCATTTGAAGGGATAAATATGTTGGCATTGTGATTGTGGCACAATGTAGTTGTCAGAAACAGGACATTTTGCAATTGGCGCCAAATGGCCTCAACATCAGGCCCTAGGCTATACTATTAAGAAGCTGCCAGCAGTAGTCTAGTGGATTGCTGGGTTACAAAAAGTATTTTCTTAACCTCTAAAAATACAATTAAAAAGAAAAGACAATGTCACAAAGAATGTTTGTATTCAGAAAAATGCACATGAATACATTTATCTCACAGAACAAAGAAGTGTGATGCAATTAAAAGGTAAAATGTTGGTCAGCGTATTTTGTCTATAAATACCTGCTATTGACAAATTGCTTCTAAAAGTGTGGCTCAGACAGGTGAAGAATTACTTTAGAGGCTGCGTGCTGCTATAAGGTTCTTCTGAGAATTTTATGTGCAGTTCTGAGGAATGTCCTGTCACCCTCAACAAAAAAATAACTTTTAAAGAAGGTGCAGGTATAATAGATGGCAACCAGAATTTCACAAGACCCAGACAAATACAAACTAGATTATTTCTAGAGCCTTTGAGTTTCTAAATGATGCAAACAGATAACTATATTTCTCTCCACTAATATGGATAAGACCTTCAGAACACACTCAAAGTGTTGTCACTTGTGAGTTATGGTTCTTGTACTCAACATGCAGGAAAATGTACAGATGATATATCACACTGTAGTAAATACATGTTTGTACTTATCCAATACTTACTATAATAATTTTCTTCTTGTACTGTTGATTGTATTTTTTGTATGCCCATATGGCCACACTGTTGTAACCCCCCTGCAAATGGGGGTTCCCAAAAGACTTCCAGGAGCTTGCTTGAATGCTCCAAGCCTGAATGGTGTTTGGCGTTTAAGCCATTTATCAGTGAGTGTTTTTAGAACCTCTGGTACTGTCTCTTTAAGAGCTGTCTGCTTGCAGACATAATTAGTTTATATGGGGGGACTGTGTGTTTCTTTGATTGAGTACCACTCAAGCTGCTGCCAATTCACTTCATTTTTGCAGTCACTAGGAGTGCAAGGGAACCTATCTGAAAGATGTAACTGTTTGCCAGAAATTATTTAGAGTAGTAATGAAATTACAGTTTGTCTAACCTGCTTTCTTTGCAGTCAGAACTGTGTCTGCTAGTTCCCATTCTAGTTTTGAACTGCTGAACTGGACCAATCAGTGTGGGGTAAGCTAGCTCTAAAATGGTGCCTTGGACGAATCAGAACTTGGACTCATAATCTGAGCCAGCCACAAGAGGATTGTATGGGCAGTGACTCTGGGAGATGTAGTTTAGACTTCAGTGCCTTTTGGACCAACAGCAGCAGTCTATTGTGAGTGACAGCCAATCCAGTCAAGAACTGGGAGGAACTCAAAGGAAGTGCCGGTTTTGTCGGTTGGAGTTTCAGTTGAGCTTTGGCAGTGAAGAAGGAAGGAGCCCTGTGCTTTTCAGTGTGCAGTTTTAGTCAAAAGCGTGTAAGGCCCAGAGTTCCGGTCTGCAGCTTGTGTAACAGCTTGTTAGGACTGAATCCGTCCTGTGAAAAGAATCAAAGGATCTCTGAAGAGTAGAAACCAGGCTCACCCTGTAGAAGACTGGAGGAATTGCTGAAAATTGCACTCGGTCTGTCAGGAACTGAATCTGCTGTGTGTTCTCCGGTATTGTGCAGTAATTGCGATCGGGATACAGATGCAGCCTGCCTGGTATAGTGCTTTCTTTATATGGATGTGTGAAGAGGTTGTGTACCTCAAGTGAGCCCTGCTGACATTGAAGGACCCTACTCATTTGGAGGTCGTGAGTACTAATTCAGGGTCGCTTCCCTGTTGAATTGCCACATTAAATCCAAATGGAATTACTGTACTGCTGACTGTTTAATTCTCCTTTTCTCTGTGTGAAAGGGCCCCTACCAGCTGCCACGGTTTGGACTAGCCACTAGGGCTTGGGTACCCAGGGACAGTAACTGATAGGGATAGGCCTGTGCACAGAGCCATAGGTAGATTATTAGAGTGATAAGCTAATTAACCTGATTTCCCCTGTCCTTGTTATATCCCCTAAATAAATCAGAGCGCTGCTTGTTTCAGCAAAGTTATACTGCCTGAGGTATTTGTCTATGTTAAAGTACTGTACTGTGATTGTTGCACTGTATCTCATTTCACAGGAGGTCCCAGTGTCGGAACCAGACCTGGGGTAAGTGTATACTGTGAAGGTAATTCTGATATATTGTGTGGGCCACTAGTGGGAAGAAAGGGGGTTGCAGTGTCCCAGAGGGCTGTGACCAAGTTAGTTTAACTATTGCAAACCCTGACCTCTGGGTGAGGCACCCGCCATTGGATCCAGGCCCCTCAACCTGTTAGTGGCAAATCAGGCAGGGGTAGTAGCCCCTGGGATAGCGCCATCTAGGGGTTACATCGTGATGAGCCAAAGCCTAATGTGTGTAGCCTGATCACAAATGAATGAAAGTGAAAGCCGAATACATGTTCTAGCCTATTGGTTAGAGCATTAGCTGTGAACATGGGTACACATGATGTACTGAGTACAAAATTCATAAAGAAAAAGCCACACACATTGGGGTACAATAAAAGCATACCATACAATATAAAACTATTTCTTAACGCACTAATAATACAGCTGAAGAGAATGCATAATTTCAGTTTTCCAACAAAACCTGTGCAAAGCATATTACTTCCTCATTTTCAGTTTTCTTATTTTAGTACATTCTATACAAAAAAAATGTCACCTGGGAGGCCATTACTTTTTCCTGAGGATTAAATAACATATTGAATAATTCTTCTTGTGTGACATCCATATTTAGCAAAAATTCATATAAATATTTAAAATCACATATTGGTATACCAGGTACATATTTCTCTGTATTCAACCCGTGGGCTTTCCTTATGCTCTCCCAATTTCACATAACCCTTAAGTGTGCACCTATGGCTCCTGCCAACTGAAATGGATTATAAACACTTGCAAACATGGTACAGATGAAAGTGGCAGTATAAAACTAAATTCCTTTCTTTTTATTACAATATATTTAACAATCAAAATAATTAGGACTTTCTTTTTCTATAAAGCTTTTTCCTCCAGGGACAGGCAGGCTGGCTGTCAGCCCTATCCCCGTGACTGATGATCACCTCTCTCGACTCACTACAGGCTAAGTCTGCCTTCGATTTCCTCCCATAGGGGGCCGGGAGGGCTGTGCTCACCCCTCCAGTCAACAATCCAGTTCCCTTAAGCAGCTGAGTAGTGACACAGGACAGCAGGCAGGGCTTCATGAAGTCCACTTTCCCCAATTTTCCATGTTCTCTCACTTCCCCGTGCTATGGCAACACATCATACCTTCTCGTGGAGGTGTGCACATTCTGCAGAGCTGTGGTCATGCCCTTCAAGCCACTCGTTTACTTGCACGACCACCGGGCCTCTACCCAGCGGCAGTCAAAGGTGAGATGGCTGTCCACCCTTCCCTAGGTGAGGAGAGCAGTCCCTGAGAGGCTTGATCTTCTCCCATCCCGCCGACCCCCGGCAACCCATGCTCATTTCTGAACACAGGTTGCTGACATGGCAGGAGGCATGGTGTTCCATGCCTCATCCCTCCACATCACCAGGGGGCCCCAACTGAGACATCGTCAGTGTCAAACTGGTCATTGTCTTGAACTTTTCTTCATGAACACTTTAAGGGGTGGACAGTTTTATTTTCTCAGAATATCATGGTTGAGTGGAAGGAGAGGCCCTGCTTGTCCCATAGTACTCTGTCTGATTACCTCCAGAAATGCTACTTACTACAATGGCTGGGTGGTTTTGTCTAGATTAATGAAAGCATATAAAATATGAATATCCATGACAGGCAGGCACAGATAAGGAAGACCTCAAATATTAAGTCTAGCACAACTGAGAAAAGGATCTAGAGGTAATTATGGACAGTATTCTAAAGTCAGTCAGGCAGTATGCTGATGTAGTCAGGAAAGCAAACACAATGTTGGGGTTAATTAGGGGGAAAGGGAAGGTCAAATGAGGTAATCCTCCCCTGTAAGGCCTTGGTTTCAGTAGATCACACACAGAGTACTACATCTGGTTCTGATCATTGCAGCACAGAAAAGACATTAAGAGGATCAAGAGGGTTCAGCACTGAGACACCAAGCTGATTAGTGGATAACCCCATGGATAAAGAGGCAGGAGCTACGAGTAAGACTGGACATGCTCAAATTATTCAGCCTAGAAAAGAGATGGCTGAGAGAGAGAGAGCAAGATCATGGTTCGGGTAGTGTGGGTATCGATTATTTTTGACCAAGCAGGGTAATTCGGGTAATGTACTACCCTACTCAATATAACAGTGCAATTCTCAAGTCGGGTAAGTTGAGACGGGTAAAGAACTTCCAGGCCAGAAACAGGCATTAAAAGCGCAGCCTGTGGGGTCATTCATGGAGCTTACAGCAGAATAGGAACACATGACACAGTGCTGACACCTGACTGGTCAGTGGTTTCTAAAGGGATGTGCACCATCTGCTGTGAGCCTCTGTAATGCAGAATCGAGATGGCAGTAGTCTATTAAGCAGCTCCGTGGGCACTCGCTCTGCAGCACAAATCACAGCCGTAAAGAGTCAACTTTTCTTTTTTCTTTAAAAGTTGAATCAATCAACAAACCTACACTAACATTACAAGATGGAGCAAAGGGAGAGATAGTGAGGGGTGGGGGACTGAAACAATATCAGCCAGGGGAAGAGGGGATCAGCCTCAGTTGAGGCGGTTTTCTGGGGGAGAGAACAGAGAAGGAGCAAGGGGAAGGGGAAAAGACAGACAAAAACAGAAGGCAGCTGGTTGGAAATTAAGTTTTACACTGTTTGTTAGGTGCCCCTGAGCCCTGTCATTTATTACTGTGACATAGTTAGCTACACTGTCTGTCTCTGCAGCATAGTTACATCATTAGAAGGAACAAGTTGGGGGAAAAGACATAGGCAAAAACAGCAGGCAGCTGGTTTGAAATTAAAGTATTACACTGTTTGTAGGTGCCCCTAAGCCCTGTCATTTATTACTGTGACATTGTTGCATTGTCTGTCTCTGCAGCACAGTGAGTGCCTTCTATGGCTATATCACACTGTTTCTGTTAGTTAGGTGCCCCTGATGCCCGAGCCCTGTCATTTAGTACTGTGACATAGTTAGCTACACTATCCGTTTCTACAGCATAGTGTAACTCTTTTACAGCTGTAGTACACTGTTTGTGAGGTGCCCCCCTCCGAGGCCAATGCTCTGTCATTTATTACTGTGAGTCAGCTCCACTGTCTGTCTCTGCAGCATAGTGAAAGCCTTTTACAGCTGTGTTACAGTTTGTTAGGTGCCCATGAGACCCAAGACCCGTCATTACTACTGTGACATAGCTACACTATCTGTCCAGCAGTTAGTGAAACAATATCATTTCATGGCTGTGTCTACTACAGTATGTCCCTTACTTCCCTGTTAAAGTCTACTAAAAGGAAACAAAGTGGTGCTGCACATGCAACTGTTAATGATATGGACAATATGAATCATAGCAGTAATGAAGAACATAACGACAATAATAATATCACCAGGACTGGCACTAAATCTCCTAAACAAAAAAGCATGTTAGAAATTAAATGATAGAATTTCGGAAAGAACTGACTGGAGTTACTCTTAGAGGTACTGGACATTTTGCAACATGTGCCAGGATACTTCCAGCTGCTGAAGAAGCATGCAAGAAGGCATCTTCCTCAAATATAAGCTCAGATGCTGATGTAATAAATGCTGATAGAGACGGTGGTGATAGTAGGGACTGGGACTGAGATAGCCCAGGCTATGTCCCAAATAATGATGACGGCATGTCCAGTTCTTCTGAATCTTGTGGCGATGAGGTTGTTAGTTTCGATGAGGGAGTAGGAGAGGATGCCGTTGTGAGACATGAGAGGCAAGTGCAAATCAGCAGTAAGTGCAGAAAAAATCATATGCTAAACATAAGAATAAGAAGATAAGTATGAATGAGAACAATTTATCTCAACAAGGTAATGGCTATGTAGGAATTCCTCCAGGTCCCTTGACTGTACAAGGAATAGTGCCAGGCATCATAGCACAAAGCAAAAAAGGTAAATCTTTAGTGTGGAATTTATTTTATATTGACCCTGCAGACAACTCTCGAGCTGTACACAGTGTATGTATGCAAAAAGAGCATCAGTTGTGGTAGCAAACCAGCAAATTTTGGAACATCAGCAATGATGTGACATGCAAAGGCAAAACACACAATTGAGTGGGGCTGAGCAAGGGACAGTGAGGTTGGTAAGGGCGGGATTGGAGGTGGTGGTAGCGGTGACCACTGTTACAATGAACTGGAAGCAGTAAGTGACATTGAATCACATGATGTGTCTGTGCAGTCTTCCCAAACAAACTTAGATTGTTTTCTGACACCATCAAGTACCAGAAAATCCCAAAGTAGTATTCTACATGAAAAAGAAGTAAAAAACACATTCCCCCCAAAATTAAAAATATCTCGTCAACTAACATTAAAAGAAAGTGCTGTGAGAAGATCACAATTTACCCACCAGCATCCAACATGCCATCTGGTAAATAAAGCCATTGCAGAGCTGTTGGTCAATTTTCAACTCCCTTTTGCTTTTATTGCCCAAAAAGGTTTCCTCAAGTTCATGAACTGTACTGAACCATGGTACACCATTCCGTGTCGAACATATTCCTCAAAAAAGGCTGTTCCACAGTGGTATCACTTGATGTATACTGAAGTCATTAAGCAGTTGAAACTCTCTGAAGTGAAGCAGGTTTACATAACTACAGATATATGGACCAGCAACCAAACAATTGACTACATGACTGTTACAGCTCATTGAGCAAGTTTTCAGTCAAGAAGTAATAGTCCCTGCCCTACCGTAAGAAGCAGAAAGCAAGCTGTATTATGTGTCACCACTTTTGATGAAAACCACACAGCTGTGAATATTTTGCAGAAGCTGGAAAAACAATTCCAGAAATGGCTTACTTTATATTCCTTATATCCAGGGTTCATAGTGTCAGATAATAGTGCCAACATAGCTTTTAGAGATGGCAACTACCAACACATACCTTGTTTTGCACATTGTTTAAATCTTCTCATCCATCATTTCTTAAATGGTAAGAGAAATGTTGAAAACTTGTTAGTCTTGCTAGGAAAATATGTGAGCATTTCAGCCACTCTATGGAAGCACAAAAAATCCTGAAGGGGCTGCAGAAGTCAAAAAACTTACCACTGCATACATTAAAGCAGGAAGTTCCAACCTGCTGGAATTTAACATTTTATATGTTGAAAAGGCTTCTTGAACAGAAAACAAGCTGTACATGACTACGTCATGCAGCATCAAATCGGTAAAGTAGGTATCATACTCAGTTCCAGCAGTTGGAGTCTACTTGAATCTTTGGTCACCTTATTGTGGCCATTTGAGGCTGCCACACACAATGTCAGTACAACTCTGAGTCAAATTCTTCCTCAAATAAGATTTCTTCATATTTTCCTTGATTAAATAAAGACTTTCAGTCAAAAGACGACACCACCACTGTTATGCTGGCAGATGACTTGAGCCTCAGACTGTTGACTGAAAACAGAATAAATGCCATGTTTAAGAATGACACCTATCTGTTGGCCACATTGCTAGATCCCTGTTTTAAGGGTACATTGAAGCCATCCTTTCTGCAGGGGAAGACACTGAGTATTGGAGAGATCTTCTGATAACCATATGACATTGCTCCACCAACACCATTAACTGATGTACAGCAGTCAAATTCTGCAAGGACTGTTGCTAATACCTTACAGGACTTATATCATAGTTGTTACCGCAGTTTCTTCCACTGCCATCAGTTTCCCTCAGTTTTACTATCATTCTCCTTAGACATGTACTACTGACAAAATATGCCATCACTACTACCACCATGCTACCACATGTGCCACACTACTCTTAGTTTTTTCAATCATCAGTTTATTATGTTTGATGTCCGCATGGGTACAATTTTTGGAAACACCTGCAGGCTCACTCAGAGCAGCTGCACCTCCTGTACCTACCTCATCAATGCTCACCATGGGTATAATTTTTGGAAACAGCAGCAGGCTCACTCACAGCAGCTGCTCCTCTCGTACCTGCCTCAGCAATGCCTGCCATGGGTATAATTTTTGGAAACAGCAGTAGGCTCAATCAGAGCAGCTGCGCCTCTTGTACCTACCTGAGCAATGTACGCAATGGGTATAATTTCTGGAAACAGCAGCAGGCTCACTTACAGCTGCTGCACCTCTCACACATGCTTCAGCAATGCCCGCCATGGCTACAATTTTTGAAAACAGCAGCAGGCTCACTAAGAGCAGCTGACCTCTTGTACCTGCCTCAGCAATGCCCACCATGAGTATAACTTTTCTGAAACAGCAACAGGCTCACTCAAAGCACCTGCACCTCTTGTACCTGCCTCAGCAATGCCTATCATGGGTATACTTTTTGGAAACAGCAGCAGGCTCAATCAGAGCAGCTGCACCTCTCACACCTACCTCATAAATGACAGGGCTTGGGGCACCTAACGAACAGTGTAATAGCATACAGCCTACAGTCAAAAACAGTATTTCACATTTTTGTTATGGTCAGGGTAGGGTAATAGGGTAGTAGAATAGCATAACAACTTCCTGACCTGAAGCAACTACCTGTTTTACATTAAAGTAATTTTAGGGTAATTTCCAGTAGTTTGGAGGTACTCACGGGTAGTATTTTGTGTCGGGTATTTCAGTATAATTACTGGCGAGCAATTATTTCAATGGCCTCAAGCAGTTGATATTTGCCGTAATAACCAGTCGGTTATTACGGCATTCATGCGCTTAGTCTGTTAGAAGTGAGCAGTCCCTCACTGGCTCCCATTTTCTGTTTGGGCGGGACAAACAAATCTTAAAACATGGTGACTCCGTGTCCTTATTAGCGAGGCGCCGCCACCACAACTCTCTTACATTTTTAAAATCATTTTTTGGCTATCTGGTTGATCCTACCATTAGTCCTATCATAATATTTTTTAAAATGTTCTGGTTGATCATGCGGTTCGCCAGCTTCCAGCGATGATGACTGTGAGGCACACTGACAGCGGGAGCGGTCCATGGCTGACTCTGTATAGCAAGAGGTAAGCGCGATTCCTCGCAATTGCAAATTGAACTGTAACTAAAATAAAAATTAATTATTTATAAAGTGTGATCAGGAAGCTGCTGTGATGTTCTGTGGCTGCTAAGGTGCAAGAGGGAGCTGGACAAGGAATGGGGAGGGGACAGCTCTGGAATCTGGAGTGGGAGGTGGAATCTGCTGCTGCTGCATTTAGGGCTGCCATGTGGGGCTGCTGAAGTGTGCCCCCAAAAACTAGACTGAAGGTTAAATGGGTGGGGTGTGGAGGGGAATTAAAAAGGAGGGAGGGAGTGAGTGTGAGTGTGTGAGTGTGTGTGTGTGTGTGTGTCTCACAGCACTCAGACTGGGAAGAA
Organism: Neoceratodus forsteri; assembly: GCA_016271365.2. Classification (NCBI taxonomy): domain Eukaryota; kingdom Metazoa; phylum Chordata; order Ceratodontiformes; family Ceratodontidae; genus Neoceratodus; species Neoceratodus forsteri. The sequence goes on along the minus strand of CM057455.1, from coordinate 1,364,208,127 downwards.
ATTGCTCACCGGTAAATTATAAAAAATAAAAGATGGGGGAGTGTGCATATGAGAATTTAATGAACACCCTTGGTGTGGGATGCTTTGATAATGTAGCATCTCACACCTTGGGTGTGCATTAAATTCTCATAACACACACTCCCCCATCCTTTATTCTCTATATCTGCCCTCGCCTAGTTACAAGACTTACAGTTTACAAGAAAAGAACTGGAAATCTCTAGAAGAAAATAGGGAACTGTTTGAAATTTGTACCTTGTCCTAGAATAGGGTTCCTTATGACAGGAAATGGTGCAAAGCTCAGTCATTCATCTGGCTAAACAGATAGCTACAGCGGGGCCAGGAAATGGAGAAGCACTGCTAGAGGAGTTTGACACTCTAGGTCTCCAGGGCCTTGGCCTGTGCTGCTAAATTGCGTACCAGGCCTCCTCCAAGGGAAGGACCTAGCAGGTTCACCCAAGGGTGTCCTCCTACATCTGTGAAGTGACCCGGTAAGTGCCAATGGGGAGGAACCCCCAAGTGAGGAAAGCAGAGCCATACAGTTTCCACTGGGTGACCCCCATCCTCAGCATTGATGGTGATATCCAAATGCTCTGGAGAAAACTCCATCTCTGGGCCACTATCTGACACTGAGTAAGTGCTGCTTCTGGCACTGGGCTAAGAATTGGTGACAGCCTCAGACATAGGGTCATTCCAATGTATTTACTATTATCTCCTGACAGTATATTAGTTTACCGTTTACTTACATTTTTATGCACTCTGATTATGTCTGTTATTTTACTGCAATGTTATGTGTCTCCCTACCTATTGCTCATGTATTGTTAACTGTGCACTGCCCTCTCAAGCTGTATGACTGTACCTACTTTGTATGACTGTACCTACCTTGAACTCTCCCAGATCATGCCTGAAAATAGTCATTTTTTTATGTCTAGTGCACCTACCCAGTAATCAAAAAGAAATAAATTCTCATCACCATGGTTCGCACTGCCCTCAACAGCACGCTTGGTGCAGACTTCAACATTGTACCTGGAATCATCAGCCTCCTCAGTATCAAGGGTGACACCAGAGTCGGTGACAACATCTGAGATGACATCATTGTCAACCTCTCGCTCAGACCCGGTGCCAGGATTGGCATCATTGCCATCGCCACCTCTGTCAACATGTCTAGAGCTATCACCTTCCTCAGTGTCATTTGCAACACCATGGATGGTGACAACTTTCAAACTTGTAACAGTGTGGACAGCAGCCTCAATGCTAGTCCCTCTCCTGACACAAAGAATGGTGTCAGGAGGGGGCCCTGTATTGTCGTCAGTTGCCACCTGCGGTGACGTCACTGCAAACAGTGACAAAAGCACAGGCGATGCCAGAGGATGATGTTGTCATGTCCACTACTGTAGACCAAGTGTATAGTTGTGGGCTCAGCACTGTGGACATTTGCTGCTCAGGGCAGAAAGATGGTGGAGGTTTGGCAGTCGACTGCTCAGGAGGAGTCAATGGTCCATCAAACCCATCCACCAGAGTCTCTGATGCCTCAGTGTGGTGAGTTTGAGAAGAACTCTGTACTTCCAAAGAACCACAGGTCTCAGGAAGTTTCCCAGGGGAAAGGCCTAGAGACCTAGTCTTGGACGCACATGTGCTAAGCCTGTCTCCGTAGGAAAGAATCAGATGAACCTACCTCAATGCATGGTTCTCAAGAGTATAGCCATCTACAGAGAAGCAGGCATCACATACATCCATGTTGTGCTTCAGCCCAAGGCAGGCCACACAGGTTTGATGCTGGTCCAGAACAGCATTCGGTTTCCCATGGGGCAACAACAGATAATAGGCAGCTGTCGTACTTTCTTCAATGACTTGGCCCCTTTTTTGTCAGACTTCGGCATCATGCTAAAATAATTTATTTATTAGCTTTTGGTGTCCGGGTAAGTGCATTAGGCAATATCCCTTGCCTATTTTCAAGCATGACCCAGAAGAGTACAAGATACAGTCATACAAACAAAACTCAGGTAGGATACATACAGTCCTTGAATACATACAACAAATATTCACGCAGAGATAGTCAGGTAATTATACATACAACATAAAACCATCCTCACAGGGATGAAAAGTACAGGCAAAGACAGGCCAGGCAGTACACCTGAAGTTCTGAAAACTAATATTTCTAGGCATGAAAGAGCAGGAATTGAAGGTCAAGCAAGGTTAGGTATAGTTACCAGTATCACATGCATAAAGATAGGAAAAAAGTGCAGTCTTGAAGGAGGAGTGAGAACAGGAGCACTTCAAACTGGAGAAAGGGAGTTCCAGAATTTGGTGGTGAAGTGAGAGAATGCTTGCTCCCCAATTTTTGTTGAGCAATGCGGTACTGAGAACAGTGGAGAGTTAGAAGATCTCAGAGGTTGGGAGTGGACCACAGGGGTAAGCATAGCCCCAAGACAGTCAGGGTGGGGGTTTCTAGTCATGGAGTTGATAAAACAACCCAGGGAGTAGGAGCAAAGGGATTTGGGATTTGGGAGGCAGCCAGTGTAGGGCGGAGTAGAGGAGGCAATGGTAAGTAAGGCAAGGGGCCGATAGGGCAGATCGGCAGATGTTGTTTTAAGTAGTGTCCCATTTACGAAGAATACCAGCATTGGCATGGGAAACAACAGGGAGGGTGTACTGTAGCCTAGAGAGTAAGACACCTCTAGCCACAGAAATCCTGGCAGCAAGAGTTAGGGAGTGATGCATGCTGTAGGCGTCAGCAATCTTAGTGTTAACGAATTTGCATAACTCATTTAACTCATTTATCTGAGTGGAGAAATCCAGTATGGGATCCAGCATCACACCAAGGTATTTGAAGGAGTCAGTGGACAAAACTGCTAACCCATCACAGCAAAGCACACGGAGCTTGGTGGACTCGGCTTGGACTTTTCTAGAAGACTCGAAGAGCATAGCTTGTGTCTTTGGTAGACTGAGGATTAGGAAGTTTGAGGACAGCAGGATTGAATCAGTTGGAATGCAGATGACAGATGAACATTAAGGTCAGGGACGAATCGAGAGGCTGTGTAGAGCATTAAGTCATCTGCATACATGATGGTGCAACAGTGGGGGAGAGGAAGTAGGAATATCATTAACAAAGATGGAGAACAGCAGTGGTCCCAGAATGGACCCTTGTGGGACACCACAGGAGCTAGGAGCCGGAGATGAAAGAACCTTACAAAAGGAGATGGACTGTGTTCGGTTATCGAAGTAGCTACTGATCCAGGATATGGTGGATCCAGAGGCACCAAGTGAGTTCAGTTTGTTCAAGAGCAGTGGGTGATTAACCAAATCAAAAGCTTTGGTGAGGTCAATGAACACAGCACCAGTAAGAAGGCCTTTATTCATGTTGGACTTGACCTCACTGGTGAACAGGGTGAGAGCAGTAAAGGTGCTATGACCAGCCCTGAAACCATGTTGAACAGGGGGTTTGAAGTTTGAAATTGAGTAAATGAGCAGAGATCTGATGGTGAATAAGTTTCTACAATATCTTGCTGAGGGTAGGTTAAAAAGTTGAGTAATGGGTGTAGCTAGAAGAGAGGCAGCACGTCTAAGGATCCTGAGTTCAAGACCATGAAAGGGAATGTTTCATAGAAACCTAAGAACCTCCTGACATGTGATGAGGTAAGCACCAGGGCAGGAGGTGCATCAAGAGGTGCTGGAGGAGGAGACTGGGAGACACAAGATGCAGGAGGGGAGATATTAGGAACCTTGGTGAAGAGGGCGTTAAAGGCGTTGGCAATAGTGTGGAAGTTATTGCAAAGGGTATCATTAATTGGCATGTCCTTGGGAGTCTGTGGCTTGGTAACACCCAGGATTTTGTTAATCTGGGTCTAGTATTTCTTATGGTCAGAGGCAGAGGAATGAAGGGGTTCTTGGTAGTAGTTGCTCTTGGCAGCCTAGAACTCCTTCTTACAGGTATTGCGCAAGGCACAATACACGTCAAGGTCAGTCTGAACAGAAGAGGATTTCCATTTTGACCACTGCTTGTCATGCTGCTTGAGCAGTGCAGGAGGGGCCGCTTCAGTCACTTGGTCACTGTCCCTTTGACCCCACACATAGAGAACAGAATGTGCTTGTGCTGAAAGGCAAGCAAAGTGGTGTTGAAATAGTCAGTAGCCAGGTTTATGTCATTGGTAGTAAATGGGGAGATCATATAGGAACATAGCTGGGTCAAGATTGGAAAAGTTAACAAAGGATAAAACTTTGGGAGGATATGAGGAAGGGGTAGCACCCCTCACACAGTAGACTGGGCAGTGATCACTGACTGAGTTAGGTAGAACCCCAGCAGGGGGAGTAACAGTCCTTTTGGTTTGTGAGGATCCAGTCTATTAGAGTACAGCTGTGATTATTCTGCAAGATCCTAGTATGAGATGAGATGAGTTGAAAAAGGTTAGCCTTGCTGATGGTAGAAGCAAGGGAAGAGGAGTTAGGACTGAGCCAGTCGAGGTTAAAGTCTCCCAGATAGATCACCTCATTATTCTTGGCCAAGGGAGGAATCAGTTCAGTAAGCTCCTCAAGAACAAGCTTGTTTTTTTGGGGTGGTAAATATACGCCGAAGATGTGTAGTTTCTTGGCCCTGCCAAGGACTAGGAGTGAGTGTAATACCTCACTATTATTTAGAGGGAGGGCAGGAGAGAGACGTTCAGGTAAGACTTATAATACAACGCCAGTCCTCCTTCTCTTTTTGGAGGATGGTCTGTCAGCTTGGTACATGTTATACCCTGGTAGAGCACAGTTAAGGTTGGAGACAGTGGGTTTCAACCAGGTTTCAGATAGAACAAGGATATCAGGATTACTGTCCTGAACTCAGGCCTCCAGTTCAGGGAGATTGGTTGTAAGACTTCGTATATTTAGATGGGCAAAAGTCAAGCCTGAGGCCTGAAGCAGGAGATGGTTACAGCAGGAATAAGTTTTGTTGGGATAGATCAAAGGGCCAGGGTTGGGTTCAATGCACCCAGCATGGGTAAGAGATAATATGATAATCCACAGAATAGTAAGTGCAATGGCACGAAAGACGTTCGCAGAGGAGGTAATTTTCCTGTGCACAATGTGCCTGAGAAGTGACCCTATGAGTTTATAGCTAAGGTACACTGGAGGAACTGGCATGGAGGAACTTTCAGCTAGAATGTTAGAGTATGTGAAGCTACAGGGAGACGCCTCAGACAAGTGTATAGGGGTCCCAGTAAAAAGGGACAGGTGGCACTGCAAAGAAAAAAAAAGTATGATGACGAAATAAATATAAGCAGCAACAAAGTGAACTAAGGTGCTGCACTCTCATGATGTGCACTTGATGGCGGGAAGAACAGAACTGAGGGAGCCAGCAATGGTTACTGGATGGTACGTGGCACTATGTGAGGTGTGTGCAGGCACCATGCCCAGTAGCTGTGTCTGGCTCCATAGCCAAAATCTTTGCTCCAGTGGGGTTCTAGTGTTTCCGGCTCAGAAGCCTAAGTGGGAATCAATGGTGAAGTTTGATTCTTGGAAGACCAACATTGCTATGGTAATTTTTCATACAGGGGAACTTGACCCCCAACACAGAACAGAAAGAAGCAATGTGTTACAAACATGGCCCACCGCATAATTTCCACACATTTTAGCTCTTTGCTGAATTCATATGGACATTGTGCACTTCAACCGGATGGAAAATCCGCATTCAAAGTGGAAACGTGTGTACTGTAATTATATTATAGTGTATGGTGGCACGCTATTAGAGATGGAATCTATCCCTAGAACAGCATTGTTGTGCTGCAGTAGCTACGTCACTGTAGTTGTTATGCTGCACTAGCTACATAGCTACTGCAGCATAACAACAACAAACACCTTAGCGCATGCGCATCACACTGCCCGTCCCGATCAGGGAGCGGCCACAGTTGGAAGAGCGAGCAGCTCACAACAAAAGAATACAAAAGTAAGCAGCAAAACATTGTTTTTCTACATCGGTTTGTAGACCATACACTATAAAAGACAATGTATGGTCTACGATCAATAGCAAGCATATGTAGGCATCTGGAGGTTGCCATGGTGATGAACCTCTCAAGCTTCGCTCTCGAGGGTCAAACTGTCACCACGACAACCTCTCAATGCATACATATGCTTGTTATTAATTGCAGACCATACATTATCCTCTATATTGAGCTGCATTGTGTTGCTAGTCTGTAAAATACAATAATTAGTTCAACAGTTTTTTTGTAAACTGTTTTTCAAAACCATGTTGACCAGGTAAGCTAAATCACTGTTCATTTGATACTAATTGGTCTCTACTATTCAGCTGGTAAACTCAGACAATCTAATCTAGAGATACAATCTAGAGAAAGTTTTTTTTGTAATTTTTTGTAAACTAACATATGCTATAGAAGCTTGATGAAAAGATCATTTCAATCAACTCCATGCCTTTCACATTCCCAGGTCCTTTAAGACACAATATGAAAAAAATGTATGCTGCAGCAAATAATATTTCATATGAGAGTGCCAGTATTGTGCGATTGTAGCACTCTTGCCTGTTGTCCAGAAGATCAAGGTTCAATTCCCATACAGGGAGCATGGGCTCTTGCCTAATACTGGCACTGCAAAGAAGTGGTAGAGGGTCTTGCCCTTTTGTAGATGCCACCCTGTAGATAAAGTTAATGCCAGTGATTTTGAAGTTCAGCACCATAGCAGATCACATCAAGGGTAATGCAGCAATCAATTAACAGAACAAAAGGAAAACAAAAGATCCTTTGTTCTGTTTATCGTGCCGCTGCATGCTGTTCTCTGTCAGGTGCCATTACCCAGAAGAATCTAACGTGCCCTTGCCTTAACTGTAAGATATTAAACAGGGGTTCCTTCTGCCCAATTCTAACAATAGTCAAGGTGGAAGATGAACACAAATGGGAGTAAACTATCTGAAAAGGTTAGCTGATTATCCCAGTACCCTGACAACATCCCCTCTCGGCAAAGGTTCTAATTCAATTGTTCAAAGCTGTATACGCAATGTAGTTGATATACAGAGGCTGTGTTATTTGCCTGCATACAATCAGTGCATTATCAGTATTGAACAGATTGTTTTTGAAACCACTTTGAGATATGTCATTTGTGAATGGGGATATACATTCACATTCTATATTATGCTGTTTTACTCTATTATATGAAGGATTCACGTCTCAAAATGTTAAGTGTTACAGTACCTTAAATAGCATATGAACGTACTCTCCATTTTTACAAACTAGATTTATAGGACCTGCTTTTCAAAAATGCCTATTGTGAGAATTAGACCACCAAGACATCTGGCAATATGGTCTTATCAAAAGAAAAACCCTTTTGTGATAGGTATAGTTAAAATAGATGTTTATTACATATCCAAGTAAAAATCATCACAGCAGCACCCTCCCCACAGAACACCAATGTTTCATGTAATCTAACGCTTTGTCAAGGTGTGGCTAACAGGTATACATGTGCTGTTTAAAATGCACCTTCTTAAAGAGACAAGCTCTTATTTTCATATAAACCACCCTTTTCCCGTAGCCACAGTGTAATGTAAAACCCCACAATAAAATGCAGCAAAAATATATACAATATTTACAATCAACCCGAGAATGACATAATATCCAAGAAAAGACGTATCTCATTTTTGAGAAGAATGGGAAAGGGTTTGTGAATACTTGTTTATTTAGAAAAAACACATATAGAAATGCATTAGTGGCTTATGACCGCTGCTATCCCAAGACACATAACTGAAAACATTCCGAAAGGGTAGTTTATGTGCCTAAAACGAAATGCTACAGTAGTAACCCCAAAAAGTATAGAGAGTACTGCTATACTGAGGAACCATTTGAACAAGAGGGGTTATAATGTGGCACATGTAGAAACGGCTAAGCAGGCTGTTAATAACACAGAGAGGGCAGAGTTGCTAGCGAATAAACACAAAAAAGAAAATAACTCTGAATTTTTTTCAGATGACACATCTCAAAACTACGTGATTAGAAAAATGCTGTTGAACAATTGGCACATTTTAACCATGGAGCCCAAATTATTAACTGTTGTCAACGGCCCCCCTCCCAAATCATGTATCAACATGGGAGAAATATTTCCAGTTATGTGACCAGTAGTTTATACAAACCAGCAGACGTCCAGACTTAGAGTCCATTACCTTGGACTTGGAGACCTTTGCCTGTGGTAACTGTACATTTTGCTCAAAGCTGAAAATGGGTGTGAACTTTGTACACCCAGTCACAAGAGGAACTTTTAAAATTATGCATTTTATTAATTGTAATACTACAAATATTGTTTATGTGGCAACTTGCACATGTAACAATTTTTATGAAGGAAAAACAAAACAGTCCCTCTAGGTTAGGATATCTGAGCATTTGAGAACCACTGCAAAAGAAGAGAAAACCAATGCTTTAGCAGTTCATGTAGCCCAAAAGTGGCCTGGACACTCATTCATATTTTTGCCGCATTTTGTTGTGGGGTTTTACATTACACTGTGGCTACGGGGAAAAAAGGGTGGTTTATATGAAAATATAAGCTTGTCTCTTTAAGAAGGTGCATTTTAAACAACACCTGTATACCTGTTAGCCATGCTTTGACGAAACGTTGGATTACGTGAAATGTTGGCATTCTGTGGGAAGGGTGCTGCTGTGATGATTTTTACTTGGATATGTAATAAATGTCTATTTTAATGATACCTATCACAAAAGGTTTTTTATTTTGGTAGACCATGTTGCCAGACTTCTTGGTGCTCTAGTATGTTGTTTTATGTCATGGCACTGACTGGATTTAAGTAGCTGCCTCCTCTAACAGTCTTTTAAACCATTATGAGAATTGCATGCACACAGTCCTCTGGAGACCAAAGGCCAAGGCAGAGATCTTTTTTGTTTTGAAACTCTGTTTACTCACCTCCTACCTTGGCCTCTCTCCAGTGTGGACACACAGTGCTGCGACTCTCCCATCTGCTTGAAGCACTGGCAACTCCTTCTCTAGTGGAGGGCACCCTACTCCCCAGCCTGACTAGCCCGACCCCTGGATCTGAGTCCCTGGGGAGGGACCACCAAGCTCCTCTGGCACTCTATCTATAGTGTTGAAGGCTAGCGAGCTGGAGGATGGTCCGGATCGAGAGTCCTGGTACCCAGTGCTGATGTGGGGTCATGACCTCTGGACCCACCATCGCCTACCAAGGTGGGAAGGGCTTTTCTTGTTACTGTTCCCAGTGGATCGGATGTGCAAGGACATCTGGCACAGTGCAGGCATGCTCCTGCACCTGCCTGCTGGACGTCAGCCACATCCATCATACCGCATACTGCATGCTCTGTTCAGCCAAGCCCCCAACCACTATGGGCCACCAAAGCTGCGCAGTGCATGCTCTACCCTCCCTGGAGTAGGAGAGCTGCCAGGCGGCTGCTCAATCCAGGTCCCTTCTCCCCCCCCACACTGACCCCCAATAGCAGAGTCTGTTCCTGAACCCAGGTCTCCAGTGTGGTGCAAGGTGTGGCATCCAGTGCCTCAACCCTCTCCGCCACTGGGCTAGCAAGACAGAGATCTTTAAAGTGTGTCCTTAATATCAATTAAAGAAACTTTAGGGCCATTAGGCCCCTCATAAAATCAACATTAGGTCGGGCTGGGCAAACTCGATAAGTTGCAAGGCCTCTCTCTGCCGATAATGTCTATGTTTTTCTGTTTCTATGTTTAAAACACTGTAAAAACTGAAAATGGTATTATTTGTTGAAAAAAGTACATACACAATTTCAGACTGAAAAAAGCACTGACCACCCCTTGGGCAGGGACCTACAGCAACACACCAAAACTCAAAGCATGGAAAATAATAGCACTCCATGTCTAAGTTAGAGAACATCCAACACCTCCAGGACATTTTGAAAAAACAATATTTAGAAACAATTCAACTTACATGTCACCAGTTCTTAATTTATCAGCCTGTTATTTACTGCAGAGGTCATGTGCATGAAAACTGGATCTTTACTCTTTATTATTAAATGGGTAGAAAAAAATGCTGGCTCTTGATTGGCCAAGAGCAGCTTTCAGCTGGGCTGTTATCCCAGCACAATGGCACAGCTAAAAGTAAAATGTTTAAAAAAGGTGTAAAATTTACTAAAAATGACCCATTTCATAACTGCAATAAGGCACTCCAGGGGGTGTGTTATGGTGGGCTAACGGCCCTTCTCAGGTGGTGGAAGCACTCAACTACACCTTGTGCTTCAACCCACCCGAGGTGGGCTGTTATTCCACTATAACACACCCCTTGTCATGCCTTATTGCTTAAACAGTTCATCTGTTGCAGTTGTTTATTCTTCCGCCTGAGGAAATAATACTCTGCTTGTGACATCACAATCATTCCCTCATGGCAACAGCAAATGATGTCACCACAAAGGAGTATGACTTTATGTGGGGAATGAGCTGCTGGGACAGACAAGCCCAAATGGATAAAGATGTGCACATTTCCTCTGTAAAAAAAATGATGGAGAGGGCAAATGTATAGAAGAAATAGTATATAAAATACAACCTGAATTGTGTGTAAATATGTATTTCACAGTTTTCCCCTGATGCATCAACAGCTCTTTCATTCTCCTGTTCTGTTGCATCTGATGTATGCCAGTAAATAAGAGTCAAAGTAGTGGGATGTAGTAGAAACATAGAAAACATGACTGCAAATAAAGACCCAAGGCTCAGACTAAGGTGTCTGTAGGGAACAATAGGTATAAGCCCATGAGTGGTTCCCACCGAATGACCAATTAACCATGAGGACCCACATTTTTCAAAATCCATTTGTCTAAAAACATTTGAAAGAAGACTTATTTCTGCTGATTATTAACTCAAAGGGGAGACTAGTTCTCAAGTTAACCACTCTCGTAGTGAAAAAATACTTTCTGCAGTTTGTCCTAAATCTAGCACAGTACAATTGCATAGGGTGACCACTTGTTGACACAAAATCCTGCTTGAAGATAAACCCCATCTCATTAAAGAGTTAAGGGTCATTAACTACTTCCCACAAAAACTGGAGGTCCCCTCTAAGTCACCTCGCCTCGAGTAAAATGAGATTTAAGGATTAAAGCTGTAACCCCCCTCCCAAAGTCAGGAGCTTATCTTACTCCTGCAGCCTCCTACAGCTCCTGCAGCTGTCCATTTTTCACTCCCCCGGCCCGATCCTGGACTGCAATTAGGGCCAGGGAGTGCTGTAATTAGCATCGGTGCCTCCTGCACCTTTAACTAGCAGTGGTGATGCCGCCTGGTCCTCTCACTACCCGGCTCCCCCAAACTGTCATTGGGGCCGGGGAGTGAAAAAAAAAAAAAAGTAAAATCCGGCACCTCCTGCACCTAAATACAAGCGGCCCTAGTGCCGCACAGTTCAGTTGCTCCCCAACCCCCAAATTGCCACCAGCAGGGCGGGGAGCACCAGGAAAGGCTGCATTGGTGGCCTAGCACCTCGGAGGGTGCTCGCAAGAAGCAGCAGAAGCGCCGCAATGAGGGATTTTCTCCCCAGCCCCACTGGACTGCCTAAGGGGCTGGGGAGACCAGAAAAAAGAAAAGCAGAACTTTTAAAAGCACTACCCGACCCTGCAAACACCACCAGTGAGTCAGGGAGTAAAGGAGAACATGGCAACTGCCACGGACTACAAGTCCCATAATGCTTAGCGGCCGAGGATGGCCGTTTGTAGACATAGGTCTATCAGGGGAGCCTTTAAAATGGAGCCAGTGACTCGGCTCCTGTCCCAGAACTGTACTCTCTGGCCCTAGCAACCCTTAGAAGGGACCAGGAGGGTACCAGCCATGCAGCCAGATGCTGCCAACAGTGAACACATATATTTTTACAGTTTATGAACAGTGACTGAGGTTAGAAGAACTGTTTGACAGTGGCCATCTTTGCAGAGGCTGTTGGATAACAGTGTAAGATCCAATTGGTAGCTGCAGTACATCCAATCAGGACAAAGAGCTTGTGAGTTGTGTGGACCAATAAGAGACTGAGTTTTAAACCTGAGGATTCTGAACTTTACAGTTTGAATGAGGGTTTTGAAGTGAAGAGTGTTTCTTGTCAGCTTCTGCTGCTGACAGCCTGAAAATCCTGCCATGTTGTGCCTTCTGTGCAAGCTAAGAGTCAGAGTGAGATTTGCCAGTGACTGTAAATGAGAAGGTGTATTTTTATCTGATTCTGCTGTGGCCAGATAGAAGATCCTGTTGTTGGTGCCTTCTGTGCAAGTCTAGAATGGGTGACTGAATATCCTAAAGTTTGCTGAAGAAATTGCTGTCTGCTGTGGAGAGTGAGGTAAACCAAAGCTGCTGCCTCATTTCCCTACCAGTTCAGAGACTGAGCTTCCTGTTCAGAACCTATGCTCTGAGGTTCTGCCTGCTTGCCTGATCTGCTGCTGCCTACCAACAGTCGAGGTGGGTGAAGACAAGTCCCTTTGTGGGGTGAAGACTGCCTAGCTACAGTCGAGGTGGGTGAAGACAAGTCCTTCGTGGAGTGAATATTGCCCACCTACAGTCGAGGTAGGTGAAGACAAGTCCCTCTGTGGGGTGAAGAGGATCATCGCCTGCATTCCAAGCCTTTCCTGCCTGTTCTTCCAAGTTGTCTGAAAAGGGGAGACATCCCCCAAAATCCTGCATGTGTTCATCAAAGGTCGTGAGTACTGGGTTTTTACCCAAACAAATACTTTCCTAATTGTTCAGCTAGCTAGCTTGTTAACTTTACATCTGGGCTTCCTGTGCGACCTTAGCAACGCCCTTAGCAACTAGTACAGCCAGGAATAAACTGTTTCATTGCACCCCGTGGTGTAGTTAGTACTTTGCTCTGCAGCACCTCAGTGTTTCCATGTCACAGGCCTGCAACTGCTCAGTGTGTGCACACCAAAACTGAGAGCTCTCACAGGGACTGTGGGGTTAACTGGTGCACCAGTGGGGGGAGTAGAACTGAGACTGGTAATACTGGAATGCATAGTATCATTTATGAATGCAAATGTCTGTTTTGTTGCTGATTTGCATAGCGTTTAGAACCTTATTATTGAATGCTTTTATTTCCCTTTGCTTCCTCTGCTCCCTACCTTTTTATCCACCCCAAAATAAACCCTTGTTGTTTATTTTCTGAAAACTGTTGTAGCCATTGCATTATTGTGTAGTATGATATTTCATGCTTAGTGTTATAAGTGGGGAGGGGACTGTATATTGTCTTACCTGTTTCCAAGGGAAGGGGCTAAACATCATGTCCTGTGGTGAAGCACCCTGGCAGTATGCTGTTGGAAGGATCCCCATAGGTGGAGGCACAGCGCCAATCACCCAACCAATTTTAACCATGAACCCAGTTGCCAACCTGTATTCCTTGAGGCAGCACCACCTGTGGGTGGGTGTGCAGCTACAAGGGAAGGGGTGGTTACAAAGCCTATGTGAGTAATCTAAATTCCCCAAACCCCTCACTTTTTTAGTGAACCTCCATTGTATCTTTTCTAGTTGTGCTGTTTTGCATTTTTTAAATGGTGCCCAAAGCTGAGAACAGTAGTCAGTTAGCGGTCTAACATATGATCTACAAAGTAGCATCCGAACATCATCATCTCTGGATTTCATGTCAGTCAAAATGGTCCAGGAGACTTTGTTCTCTGCTTATTATATTTTTAATATGTTTAGTGAAGATCAGATTGTCTGAAATACAGAGCCCTAGATCCTTTTCTAATTCTGTTTCTGTGAGTAGATTACCGCATAAGTAAAAGGAGTGTTTTTGATTATTAATGCCAAAATGCATGACCTTACATTTGTCAGTGCTAAAACACATACCTCACTGTCTTGCCCATTCTGATATCTTAGCTAGGTCAGACTGTAAACCAATGATGTCATCTTGGGAATGACATACATCATCGGCATATTTAACTGACAGACTGAGAAGGCTATCAGCTATATCTGAGATAAATACATAGAACAAGTAAGGCCCCAGTACCAAGCCCTGAGGCACCCCACTGGTAACACTTCCCTCATCTGATGCACACCCATTCAACAAGACCCTCTGCACCCTGTCCACTCAGACAGCAAATGAGCCAGTTAACCAGCCTACAAAGAACACTTCGGTGTATTAAAAACATAGAAACATAGACTTTGATGGCAGATAAGAACCTCTTGGCCCACCTAGTCTGCCCATTTCCCTACCTACAGGATAAGCTGCAGATCCTAGTTAACCAACAGCCTATTTCTTCCTACCCCCCACAAGAATTGCCTTATGTCTGTCCCATGCATTCTTGAATTTTCCCACAGTTTTAGATCCTACAACTTCCTCAGGAAGGCTGTTCCATGCGTCCACCACCTTCTCTGTGAAAAAATACTTATTCACATTGCCCCTGAGCCATCCCCCTCTATCTTCAAATTGTGTCCCCTTGTTCTTGCACATCTCTTTTTCTGCAAGATGCTACCCTCTTGGACTTTGTTGACTCCCGAGGTACTTAAAAGTTTCTATCAAGTTCCCCATCGCCCTACATTCCTCAAGGGTATACATATTAAGCTCCTTTAGTCTCTCCTCATATGGCTTCTCTTGCAGACCCTGCGCCATTTTAGTTGTCTTCCTCTGGACTGCCTCCATCCAGTCTATGTCCTCGCAGAGATGGGGTCTCCAGAACTGGACACAGTACTCCAGATGGGGTCTCACCAACTGTCTGTACAGAGAGATAACAACTTCTGTTTTCTGCTGGTGATGCCTCTGCCTATACATCCCAGTATCCCCCCAGCCCTCCCCACTGCCTTCTCACATTGCTTGCTAACCTTAAGGTCATCTGATATGATTACCCCCAGGTCCCTTTCCATTCTTGTTGTTGTTACCCCCCAACTGTGTAATCTTCATCTGGGTTGTTGTTTCCCAGGTGTATTATTTTGCACTTCTTTGAATTGAATCAAAGCTGCCATACTTCTGACCATTCCTCCAACCTTGTCAATTCCCTTCTCATCCTTTCCATGTTTCCTTGTGCATTAACTCTGTTGCAGATCTTTGTATCATCTGCAAAGAGGCATACTTTTCCTTCCAGTCCCTCTGCAATGTCACTTATAAAGACATTACAAAGGACTGGACCCAGTACTGAACCTGTGGCACCCCACTAGTACCCCCTCCTTCTTCACAGTGGACTCCATTTACAATTACCTTCTGTGTCCTGTTGTCCAGCCAATGTTTTACCCAGGCTACCACCATGGGACCCACTCCCAGGCTGGTTAATTTGATTATTACTCTTTTGTATGGGACTGTGTCAAATGCCTTGTTAAAGTCTAGGTAGGCCATGTCCACAGACCCTCCCTGGTCTACTACTTTGGTCACCCTTTCAAAGAAATCAATCAGATTCATCTGACATATCCTTCCAGCTGTGAACCCATACTTGCCTTGGGTCCTGTGCCCCACTGGCCTCTACGTACTCAACAATTCTTTCCTTCAGAAGTAATTCCATCACTTTCCCTACCACAGAGGTCAAACTGACAGGTCTCTAGTTTCTTGCCTCTGTCTTGCTCCCACTTTTGTGAAGGGGAATCACAACCACCTTCCTCCAGTCCTCAGGTACCACACCATCCTCCCATAATTTGTTAAAAAGGGTAGTCAGTGGTGTCACTAGTTCTCCCCTTAATTCTTTTAGAATTCTGGGGTGAATTCCATCATTCCCCATTGCTCTGTCCACCTTCAGTTTTAGGAGTTCTTGCAGAACCCTTTCTTCTGTGAAAGGACTGGGATCAACCCCCCTATCCAGAGTGCTTCTGTTAATTGGATTTGGCACCTCCCCCTCCTCCTCTTTTGTGAATACTGAACAGAAGTATTCCTTCAGTATCCCTGCTTTTTCACTGTCCCTCTCTGCCCACCCACCGTCCTTTCTATTCAGCCTCACTATCCCTCCCTTTGTCTTTCTATGCTCCCTGATATACCTATAAAAGTTTTATCCCCCTTCTTAACTGAGTTGGCTATCTTTTCCTCAGTTTGGGCCTTTGCTCTTCTGACTTCCCTCCCTGCGTCCTTCTGCCTTAACTGGTACAGTTCTCTGTCCTGCTCCTTCTGTGTTTCCTTATACGTCCTAAATGCTTCTTCTCCTAACTTCCTTCGCCACCTCTTTTGAGAACCATAGTGGCTTTTTCTTTCATTTTGATTTATTTGCTTCACACAAAGGTTTGTTGCCTCTGTGATGGCAGTTTTGATGTTTCCCCATTGTTGCTCCACTCCTCCTTCTAGCCTGTTTGCTAGTGCTTTTCTAAGGCACTCTCCCATCTTGCCAAAGTCAGTGCTCCTGAAGTCCAGTACCCCCACTTTTGTATGGCTTGACTCTGTAGCTGAGTTTATCGTGAACCGCACTGTTTGGTGGTCACTTGTTCCCAGATGGCTACCCACTTCTAGATCTGAGATCCTCTCACTGTCCCCATTTGAGAGTATGAGGTCTAAGATTGCTCCCTCATGAGTGGGTTCCAAAACTAGCTGTCTGAGACATGTCACCTGTAGGGCATTGAGAATGGCCCTGCTCTTGGATGTGGCTGCAGCAAAGGTGCTCCAGTTAATGTCTGGTATATTCAGGTCCCCCATCAACAGTATCTCCCTTTTCTCTGCCATCCTAAGGATGCCTTCTATCATATCCTTGTCCATTTCTTCTCCCTGTCATGGGGGTCTGTATACAACCCCTGTGCGGATTGTGGTGCCATTTCCAGTTTCTAAGGTGACCCACAGTGCCTCCTCTCCTCCCTGTTTACTCTTTTGTTCTGTTGCTTTTATCCCTTCCCTTACATAGGGAGCTACTCCTCCCCCTCTTCTACCCTCCCTGTCTCTCCTATAGGTTGTGTACCCTGCTATGTTAACATCCCAGTCATGGTTCTCTGTGTACCATGTTTCTGTGACTGCTACGATATCCAAGCATCCCTCTTCCATCAAGGCCACAAGTTCAGGAAACTTGTTGCTCAGGCTACGTGCATTGGTACTCATTACCTTCCATCTCTTGATGGCCTTACCCCTTTTTGCCCCATCCCTGTCCTTATTGCCTTTGTCATTTTCTTCATTTATCTCTGCCCTTCTCTCTATCAATACCCCTATCTTGGTGTTTACCTTATTTATTACCCTGATTTTTTTTTGGGGGGGCTAGGATTTCCCTGCTCCTTTCCAGTGCCTCCCCACTTGGCTAGTCTAAACGCTTGCCAATGAAGCATTTAAACCTACCACCTAGGATCCTGGTTCTCCTCCTGGACAGATGCAGACTATCACGCCAGTATAGGCCTGCATCACTCCAAGTGGACCCCCAGTCCCCAATGAAGCCAAATCCCTGAGCTCTGCACCAGTTTTTCAACCACTGATTGAATCCCATGGTGTGGAGCACCCTAGCCTCATCTGTGCCTTAGACAGGCAGCACCTCTGAGAAGGTTACCTTGTGTACCTTGTGTGCTACTTGTCTAAGGCCCCTCCCCAACTCCAAAAACTCTTCCTGCACTGCTCTGATCCCTTTCTCGGCCAGGTCATTTGTCCCTAGGTGGACAATGACATCCAGCTCCCTCCCCTGTGCAGCTGCTCTGACGATCCTGAGGATTCACTCCCTGTCCCTCCAAGCCATGGTGCCAGGCAGGCACCTTACCTCCCTCTCCCCTTCCCCCCCGTTCTACCCCTAACAATGGAGTCCCCCACCAGGAGTTGTTTCCTTCCCCTGTGGGGTCCTTTGCCACCCTCCTAGCCGGCCTCAGGGCATCGAGGAATGGACCGCAGCTCAGGTAGATACCGATAAAATCCTCCGCAGAGAGCCAGCACACCTGGGCGCCCTTGATTGGTGCGGCGCTGCCTTAGGGGGATCGTGATTGGTCCGCCCGCTCGCCTGCTTCGCTCTAATTGGAGCGCCTTTTCCATAGCCTTTTTATAGTGTTCCGTTCTTAATCCTGACTTCTCAGCTGTTGCTCTGACTTGTAATTTTCTTCCACCCCCACCACCCCCTCCCAGGCCTCCTTTAAATACACTCATGCTCCGCCTTCTATAACTCATTGCTGTTTCATTGGCCTAGTATTGTCTGCTGCCAACCTATGATTGGTAGCTGAGTGTGGCCAATAAGCCTGCCCTGTGTGAATATCTTCAGAGCCCCAGTCACTAACTAAGCTGCTCCTGCTCTCCTTGTTCCCCTCTCTGCTGTATCTCTCATTTAGGTTTTAAGTGAGTACCTAGGTGGGTCAATTATTTGCCTAGAAAAACATTGCGCTATTAACAATTGTAAGACCACCCATCCTGGGACTATGGCTTTCTTTACTGTGCTATTATTGCTCCTAATGTACAGAGTTCCCAACAATACAGGGCAACCTGAAGTACCTCAATGCAAACGAGTTCTCCAATGCACTTTTTCAATACCTTATGTTATAACGGTCTGCTGTGCAGCCACTATGTCATCCTCCTCCTCCCCCCTTTTAGCCTATTCCCCCCGGTTTGCCACCACCCCCTTGCTGCTGCCCTCACCTATGTCTATTCAAGCACTTACACTGATCACGATAAACTGCCATTACAGTGGTGCTACCTCTTGTCTTGATGCGATATGGGCAACCTCGAGAAAATAAAAAAGCAGTCTCCATCCTTATAAGCTCCTTAAAGAAAATGTTACTACTGCTTCTTCTCTGCTCAGGAAATGTGGAGCTAAACCCTGCCCCCAAAAAAAACTTACCTCGCCTACCGATTTTGTTGATGCCACAGGTCTCAAAATGATGATGGTCAATATTCTAAGCCTGCCTAAAAAACTTGTACAACTGCAAGCCTGGGCCGCAGATATTAACCCTGACCTTATCATAATTACTGAGTCGTGGTTAAAAAAGACAAATAATGATCACCAAATATCACTGCAGGGCTACAAATTATTTAGAGTAGATAGAGAGTCTAGAGGAGGGGGTGTGGTTATCTATGCCAAATCCAAGTACTCGGTCACCAATATTAGTTGCAAATCTTTAGCCAAGGAATTTGAGCTCGTCTCTTTGAACCTTCATCTCCCCTCCTCGGAATGTATCACTATCATAGGTGGCTATAGACCTCCGTCTGGTGGTGATGAAGTCCTTAATCTTTTGAAATCCATGTTCGTAGATGCAAAAAATGAAACAATATTTCTAGGAGATCTAAATATGGATTGGCTAACACCTAAATCACACGGCCTCAAATCCCTTTGCGACGAGCTAGGTCTTGGGCAATTAGTCAGTGAACCTACTAGAAATAACATTCTAAATACTGCCAACAGTTCTATCCTTGATGTGGTACTAACCACCCACCCACATAAAATATCTCATTTTGCATTGTTTCACAATGACATGAGTGATCATGGGATTGTTGCTTGCACAAGATCTCAAATCAAGGCCCACCAGCAGCCTATCTTTATAACAAAACGGTCTTTTCGCAAGTTCAGTGCAGTAAACTTCCTATCTGACCTGGGCATGATCAGATGGCAAGACCTCTACCTAGCCAATGATGTCAGTGAGGCAGCTTCCACCCTAAATGACATTCTTAATAAAATAATAAATAAGCATGCCCCTTTCATCAAAGTAAGGTTACGGAACAACTCCAACCCCTGGTTCACCTCGGATCTTAAGGCAGCCCTCATAGTCCGAGATAAGCTCTGGGCTAAAGCTAGACATTCCAAAGAATCTTCGGATTGGCAGGCCTTTAGAACAGCCAGGAATACCTGTGTGAAAAGTATACGCTCTGCTTAAGTTAACTATTATATCTCTACCCTAGAACAAGCTAAAGGTAACCCTCATAAAATATGGAAGACTATCAAATCCATAGAAGGACGGCCCACGGCCCCCTCCGTCCCAGCAAAGATAGTTGTAAGTGGCAAGATTGTGGAAAACAAGTCCCTAATCCTGGAGGAACTTAACTCCCACTTTGCCACAGCTGGATTAGCTTTTGACTCATCACCTTATGCTGGTTCTGCGGTAAGCCAGCATACCCCTCCCCCTGTATGTAGTCCTGCACCTAGCCCCTTCCATTTGCGCGAGATAACTTACAAAGAAGTAGAAGATTCTCTTCTTAACTTAGACACCAAAAAAAGCGCAGGGGACGATGGCTTGGAACCTTTTTTCCTAAGGTTAGGATATGCCCATCTCGCTGCCCCAATTCTCCACATCTTCAGTCTTTCCATTACCTCTGCTACTGTGCAGTCTGCTGAAATCAGCACATATCCTCCCTCTATTTAAATCTGGTGACCCATGCAATGTAAACAACTATAGGCCTATCTCCATATTGCCTATCCTTTCTAAAGTTCTCGAAAAACTGATCCACATCCAGTTAAAATCTCACTTGGAAACCTACTCTCTCATCAATCCAGCTCAATCTGGCTTCCAGGCAAATCATAGCACAATCACTGCGCTAGCTAAAGTAACTAACGGCTGGATCTCTGCTATAGATGCAAAGAAGGTAACTGGTGCAGTCTTTCTGGATCTAAGCAAAGCTTTTGATACTGTTGATCACAAACTATTAGTCAATTGCCTTGCAAAGCTGGGTGCCACATACCATACCACCCAGTGGTTCTCTAGTTACTTAACTGGGAGATCCCAAAAAGTAAAGGCGGAAGGCTGTTTTTCTGCTGCCTTGCCAGTTGCAAGAGGAGTCCCCCAAGGATCCATCCTAGGCCCTATTTTGTTTTCATTATACATTAATGACCTAGATTCTAACATATCTACGTCCAATCTGCACTTTTTCGCGGATGATACTGTGTTGTATACCTCTGGCTCATCGCTATCTGAAGTCAAGAGAGTGCTTCAAGCAGACTTTGCACAACTTGAGCATAATCTAATAAAGGCAAAGCTTCTGCTTAATGCCAAGAAGACTAAAGCGATGATATTCTCCAGTAGTGCTGCCACAGGTACCCTCAATACCCTGCCCCAAGATTTCATTGTTACCAAGCTAAATGAGCCTCTGGAAGTTGTAACCAAATTTAAATACCTGGGTATCTGGATCGACAATAAACTATCTTTCAATGACCACGTCGAAGACGTCTCTAAAAGGTTAAAAGCCAGGTTAGGTTTCTTCTATAGAAATAGGCCCCTCTTCCCCCTTGAAACTCGAAATAAGCTTGTCCAGGCCACCTTTCTCCCCCTACTCGACTATGGCGATGTAATCTATTCCTCCACCACTCTTGCAAATCTAAGTAAACTGGACATCCTTTATCACCGTGCGTTATGGTTCATTACCAACTCCCCTTACCGTTCGCATCACAGTGACTTATATGCAGCTGTTGGTTGGACATCCCTAACTACTAGACGCCTGCTCCATGCTGGGCTATGGACTCTTAAACTGCTCCTGCAGAAATTATCAAGCTATCTCTCATCACTCATTAGTATTTCACATAGTGCATACTCATTAAGAAAATCTGACTTTATTATGCTTAATATACCTAGGACACGGACCTCCTTTGGTAAACGTGCTATTGCACATGCCCGTCCCTCTATTTGGAACCAATTACAGACAGTACTGAAACTAACTAGCACAGTTTCAATAAACTTTTACAAATTGCTAAGCTCAGCCAAAATAAAAGACACCTGTAACTGTCATTAAGCCTCTGCCTTCCCCATGTGTGCCATGTGCCTCCGTTGGTAAGGCATAATTGCTTTGTTCATATTAACTACTTATTGATTGCACTTTCATTCACATTAAGATATTATCCCACTATCTGGCACCTGGCTTATATCTGCTACCTTGCTGCAGCTACCCAACTACTTCTTTCCCTTTCCCTTCTACTCCTGGCTTTATCTATGTATATGCTCCACTGATCACACTATCAAATAATTCCGACCCTCCTTATCCGTTATATTCTGTTGTTTGATCCATCTGCCAAAATGTATTTATTGCACACACCAGTCACCATGTTTTAGTTATCAGTAGGTAATCTGTAATTCGCTTCCCTGTGTTACATTAGTTGACTACCACCTGCGGTCATCCTATGTGATGTCCTTGTATGTATATCTTGCCTGTATTATGTTATGTGTGTTTTATGTATATACTGTTTACTATCTATTTATGTATGTACATTGTGAAAGTCTATATGTCACAGGACCTCCTTGTGAATGAGCTTGCTCAATGGAGTTTTCCTGCAATAAACTTGAACTTGAACTCCTGCGGGTCTCCTTTGTGGAGGTTCCCAGCATCCTCCTTGGTCTCCACTGCGGGTGCCTCCATAGAGGACCCACACATTGCCAGAATGGCATATGAATTGTGGAGAGTTACAACTGGAGGGATGCGCCTCAGTTCCACCACCCTCACCCTCCCTAAGCCCACTGTGGTCCAACCGCTCCTCTTTCTTGGCAACCTCTGAGGCAACGGTAGTGGCCCTGGTGGTCCCTGGGTGGGAGAGGAGGTCCCCCAAATCCTGGCCAACTCAGCCTGGAGATGAGCAATCTCCTCCACCAGCCCAGAGAGGTGACTGCAGATGGGACAACACCGCATCCTCCAGAATGTTTCCCGGAAGACTGCTGCTCCACAGCCACTGCACTGCACCACTCCCATCATGTCTTATTTCTGGCTCCTTAACTGTTGTTTGGAATAGTTAACTCTTTCCTCTTTTTTTTTTTATTTTTTCTTCCTACTTACTCACTGCCTCTGTGCCCTTTAAGCTCCTGATCTTCCTGTTCTGAGACAAGAAGTTCCTATATTTCTTAGTAGTCTCCTTACTTGCTCAGAGTCAGACCTCCAGCAGCTGGGTGGGGGGGGGAGCTACTTTTTTCCTTCTAGGATGGTGAGTCTTTTGTGGCTCTGTGATCACTCACTTCCTGATCCCAAACATGAAGTTCATGTTGTCAGTCAAATCCTGTGCCTATAAAAGTAGAACTGGCTTAGGGTGGAGGGGAGGGAAGGAGGGCAATATAGTACCAGTAGAGAAGTATAGTTATAACAGCAGCTCCTTCTTCTTCTTGGTGTTCTCTGCCTGTTCTCAGGCAGAATTAATTTGGTCACAATCTTGTCATGTGGCATGGTGTCAAACACCTTGCTGAATTCTATGAAAACAACATCATAGAAGTGCATATCTAGATTCTTGCTTATTATCTCATAAAAATATAAAAGGTTTATGAGACATTATCTCCCCCTGACAAAGCTATGCTTTTCGCTGTCAATATTACCCAACTGACATTCTAACTTGTCTTTGGTTATTCCTTCTAGCATTTTACCAATGATGGACAACAGACTTATAGGTTTGTAATTTTCTACCTGCTGCCTATCCCTTTTTAAAAAAAAGATGTGTAATATGTGTGGACCTCCAATCTTTGGTTACATATCCTGAGTTTACATAAAAGCTTAACTTAATCGTTTTTGCCATTATTGAGTCAGGACCTGGTGAGCAGTCATCCCTACTATTATTAACTTTCCTGCTAATTTATTCTAAAGATACCTCAAAGTAGTCCAATAATACATCTACGACTTCTATTGTAGTTTTTTGTTTGTAACTGTTAATTCTTGTAAAATAACAAATAAATATCTCTGTCATTTATTTAGCGTCATTAATCACCTTATGCTCCCGTAAGAGTGGTCTAACCTTACGTGTGTTTGTTTTTTTTCAACAGTGTCTGCGTATCCATAGAAATTCCTACTGTTACTTTTAGTAGCATTATTAGCTAAATGGCGTTCGAAGGAAATCTTTGCTGTCCTGATTTCTTTTTTTCATTTTCTCAGAGTTGCTTTGTATTTGTCCCAGTAATGGTGGCTACGTGTCTCTTTGTAGGTTTCAAAACACATTTTTTTCTTACTTATTAATTTCTTAATTGTTCATCCATTTTGGGTTTCTCATGCAATAATTATCAAGTTTTTTGTATTTGGGAATACAACTGTTGCAGGTATCAAACATAATGTTTTTTTTATTTTGTCCCACATGGTTTTGGTGTCACAACCATGAAGAAGATCATCCCAATTGGTTGAAGATGCATACCATTTATTTTGGCAACATTGGTTTTCTTATAATAGTAAAAGTAAAACACATTATTATATGCACAGTAAGTAGAATCCAAATTAAACCATATGGAATTATGATCACTATTCTCTAAAGAAGGGCATGTGTGACAAGTGGAAATATGAAGATTAGAAGAAGCATGAACAATGTCCAGGATATTAAATCCCCTTGTTGGGTCAGCTACATATTGGTTTAGGGACAATTGCTCACATGCCGTGATGAAAATTTTCCCCTGGTGAGAACTAGCGGATAGTCTTACCAGTCAATGTCACCTAGATCCATATCACCCATGAACAGGACCCTATCATTTTTGTTTGCAGCTTCTAGTTCACAGATGACACATGATGTGACTTCTACTGCGAAGTCAGGGGAACGATAGCCTAGCCCTACTGTATTAGCCTCAGAAGTGTTGGGTTGAAGTCTAACCCAGATAGATTCTAAGTTATTTTATTTGAGCCTATCAGACAGCTCAATGGCTCTTAGTACATCAGAAACATACAGCGCTATCCAACCCCCATTCTTATTGCTGCTATTCAAATAGGAAAGATCATATCCTAAAATGTTTTTCTCTCAGGCATTATTACTACCCAACCATGTTTCAGTGGCACCAAATGTGTCTGGGTATTCCTTATTAACCACCACTAACAGTTTATTGAATTTATTGTTCAAGCTTCTTTCATTAAGCAGGTAGCATTTGACTGTACCAATGTATTTGTAATTGTTAGCTTTCCTAACACTTTGTGTGCTAGTTGAATTCCTAACATAATGATGACTATTATTTCCTCCCTGAGCAATTAGTTTAAAGTTAGCACATTAAATGCAGATGTAAACTTTTTCCTAGTATGTGTTTCCCTTTGCGGTTAAGGTGAAGCCCATCCTTAGCGTATAAGTCTTTATTCAACGAGAACATGTCCCATGTGTTAATAAACATAATGCCTTCTCCTGCACACCAGTTTGAAAGTCTTGTATTAATCTGCATAATAGTATTGTATTTCTCATTGTGTGCTTTGGGTATTGGTAGAATGCAAGCTGTTGCTGTTCTGCACCCTTTCCCTTTAATTTCTTTAGCCAGCAACAAAAGGTTATAATGTCTGCCCAAGATTCTTAGCTCTTAAATCCTCTATTTTCACCAACTCAAACCATTCGCCCGTTTCCTCATCTTTACTGCTTTTTATTATTTCCTCCCTTTTCCCCACCTTATTTCTTTTCCATCATTCTTACATTCAAGAGATCAAATATTTATTATGGATGGATTTCAAGAATTTAAATCTCCGCTCAGCTCTACTGGCAGAAGGTTTAACCTCACAATCACACAACAGAAGGCTTCAAATGGAAGAATTGTGTATGTTTTATCTGTAGCAGGTTAAACAGCAGAGATTTCTCTGGTAGGCAGGTGAGGATAGGAGGGAGATTTTTTTATGGTCAGCAAAGAAATGTCAGAAATTTAAACTGTAAGTACTGTTGGGTTTAGGGGGTGCTGATGGGGGGTGCTAGTAGGGTAGTGAGGACCAGAAGACACCCTAGGGCAAAATGAAATACAGAGAGAGGGATGATGTATTTATCTCCCATACCCAGGGCTCCCACCGGACCAAGTGGGGAGGCAGCCAAGAGACCTGCCACCTCTTCTTTTCCTCTTTGAGCAGTGTTATGCAATGCCAGATTGATAAGCAATAAGACTGCCATTACAGCAGACTTTATTTCTGATTACTTGGTCAATCTGGCTTGCATCATAACAATTGTGGTGATGATGCTGGCCTCGTATTGGAGGCAGCCATCCCAGTTGGATTCTCCATGGCTAACTGGCAAGGAAGGATTGGGGTGGGGGTAACGTGTGAACATCTGTTATAGACCTGAGCTGAAATTCATGGTGCAGTCAGTGGGAGATACTTCATCATTTAAATGCATGGCCATGTGCGGGGGTCTAGGTGCAGGTTGTAGAATTCTTCTCATGTACTGGCCTCTGATGAACGAGGGGGATTTTCTTCAAGAAATCATAGACTAAATTGGCATGCATGGGGCGGCTGTCTTCAGTCACCTGCACTAGGTGTAGTCAGGATGACGGCTCTAGGTTTCATATTTTCTGGAGTTGCCCCAGCATAGCTCCTCTGTGGAGTTTGATCCGAGGCTAAAGCTGATCCCCTGCTGGGATTACAAGGTTTATTTAAGCCAGAAAAGTGCATTCTGGGGGATTTCAGTACTATTTTGGTTAAAGAACGTAAATATTATATGGCTTTCGTTTCCCTTTCTCTGAAGAAGGTGGTCCTGAGACACTGGCTTGACCAGAGTCATATCACATATCAAGAATGGTTACAGGAATTATTGTTCAACCTCAGGGTGAAATGCATGATTGCAAGTCTTTTTTATAGGCTTCCTAGTTTCGATAAAAAGTGGTGGAAGTTGTATACACTATATACGGTATAAAGCACAGTGGTATTGCTTCTGTCAGTGTCCTTCCTTGACTGGTCCTGTATTGTATTATAGGCCCAGAATGGATATTATTGGTTTGGTAGCTCCACCAAGGGGAGGGAGGGGGAGGGACGGAGGGGAGCGGGGGGGTAGTGGGTATAAACTTGCCTGTTTGTCTGTTTCTTTCGCTGTATTGGTCATTATAACTTTAATAAAGTTTATCTAATTAAAAAAAAAAAGAAATCATAGACTTCATCACCAACAGGTTGCTGGAGTCACCTAGATGTTTCATTCTCACCTAGATGTTTCAGTCTGGGTAACTTCAATGCCTGTGTTGAAGATGAACTCTTGCACTTTGGACAACATTTCCACCAGGTAATGGAGTCCCTGGGCAATGCACAGGTGATTACTTCTGTGATTCACCAATATAGCCATGCCTTGGACTTGGCATTTTCCCTTGGGCTCGAGGTAGAGGACCTTCAGATTGATCCAATCAGTTGGTCAGACTACTGCACAGTCAAGGTCTACTTCAGGAACCCCCCCTCTCTCCTTGTGGTCCACCCCCTGTGGAGATGGTCTGGTACTTCCCTTTAAGAGGGCTGCAACCAAAAGGACTGCAATCAGTATTAGACATCTCAGCTGTGATGGCAGCATGTGCTGCGGGTCTGGAGGAGGCTGTGGGGACCTATAACAGGGTTACTTCAGTGGCCTTCGATCATGTGGCATCTACCTGTGTACATCCCCTTGTCTCACGCCATAGATAACAATTGTACGAGTATGACGATGAGATACAGAAGACTGAGGCAAGGGGCTGGAGGCTGGAGCTTTGCTGGAGGGCATCCAAAGCCCAGGAGGACAGACTGGCTTTGAAGATTCATTATGGTGAATACCAAAGTGCAATCACCCAAAAGAAGGCAGGCTTTCTGTCCAGGGAGATTCCTATTGAGAGGAACAGACCAGCTTGGCTCTTTTGGACTGTAGATAGCCTTCTTCGTTTAGCCTGTCTGGAGTCTGGGAGAGTTCTTTCACCTGCTACATGTGAGGAGTTTGTTCAGTTCTTCTCAGACAGGGTCTCCTTTATTCGAGCTGGGATTTCCCTGAGTGGGCTGTGGAAACCCAGCAGAGATAAACCTTTACATCACAGACATACTTAGCTGTCATGGGGGGAGTTCGTACCAGTGACAATTGCAGAGGTAAGTGGGGTGGTCGCTAAACTGCAACCAGCATTTTGCAAACTGGATTAGGCCCAAAAAGGCTACTGGTGAGCTGTCTTGGGCATCCTGGCCCAGTGTTTGATGGGACTGTCTGGTGCTCCTTGTTGGAGGAGGTCTTCACAGCTGGTTGAAAAATGCACCGGTGAGGCCTCTTTTGAAAAAGCCATCTGTGGACCCAGATATCCTGGCAAATTACCAATCTGTCTCTAACCTGCCCTTTTTGGCCAAGGTTATTGAGAAAGTGTTTGAGCTGCAGCTTGAGGCACACCTCACAGACTTTGATATATATGAGCCTCTCCAGTCTGGTTTTAGGTCCAAGCATAGCACTGAGACCATGCTAGTCAGTGTGCACAGTGATCTTCTCAGGGCAAGGGATAGAGAAGAATGGTTAATTCTCATTCTTATCAATCTCTCTCTAGCTTTTGACACTGTGGACCATGGGCTGCTGTTGCATTAGCTGAGGAAATTCATAGGCCTCACCAGCAAAGTCATCCGCTGGGTTGAGTCCTACCTCAAGGACAGAACACAGATGGTAGTGTTGGGAAATTTCTCTTTACTCCCAGTGTTGCTGCCTTGTCATGTTCCTCAGATTTCAGTCCTCTCAACCATGTTGTTTGCAGTGTATATGCTGCCCCAGGAAGGGATCATTAGATGGTGCACACTGGGGTTTCACTGCTATGCAGATGATACCTACTGTAGCTGTAAAGTGTGAGGGTATAAAAACAGCTATGGGGTCTGAAAGGAGCATGGTTATAATATACCAATTTAACAAAAAAACACCAGCGCTCAACAACCTCACAGAGGATAGACCTCTGTAAAAATAACATACTGTATACACAGGAATAATACTCCAAAGTTTATTGTGGTACAAAATATAAAAAAGCACAGATACTCACAGTTTAGTAGCAGAGTCATGGATTATTGCATGCCGCATCTGGAAACAAGCTTTGGCTTAGTGTGCTACTCCTGGTTAAACAATGTTCCCTTTCCCTTTATTTTTAATTTTTTTATTTATTTAGTTTTTGTTTACCGGGTAAGTGCACTAGCCATAGCAATGACTATTTTAAGGCACGACCCGGGAGGGTACAGTACAAAACACAGCATGAACACATCACAAGTACAAGATTAGATATGATTGAAACAACTGAAATACATATAGCGTAAAATCACAGTAGATAATTTGATAACATGTCAAGAGTGGCTAAAGTTAACAGTATTAAAAATATACAAGAAACAGAGAAACACAGGACCGTCTTGTAGATAGTGGCTAGATAACATAAATTACTGGTCAGTGATAAAAACATATTAGGTTAGTAGTACTAAGCTGTTCATAAAGAATTTATGTAGAGAGGTAAGAGGGGGAAAGGAGGAGGAAGTGGAACAGTCAGGGGAGGTACTTAGAAGGAGGCACGTGAGAGAAAGAGGAAAAGTAAAAGGGAAGAGATGGGAAAAACAGGGAAAGTGCTTCATGTTGAAAGGTGACAGAAAAGAAAGGAGCAGCTTGGAAGGAGGAAACGGATTAAGAGGGTTTAATGCAAGTGCAACTGTGGGAAGTGGCAAGGTGGCTATATAAACCTGTCTTAAAAAGAAGCATGGGAGGAAGATTGACACAGGGCAAGTGGGAAGGAGTTTCAGAAAAGGGGGGCATGGCAGGCAAAAGCCATAGCACCTTTAAAAGAATAATGTCTGGGAGTGAGGACTGGTGCGTTGTCGGCAGACTGTAGGCCATAGTGTGGGGTAAGTTTAAGGAAGAGATCCGCTAAGGGTTTTGGTATTTGTAAAGGGACAAAGTTGTCAATGACGGAGCCATAGGCATAAAGCCAGAGTTCAGTGGGAGGAAGCCATCCCAGATCTGAGTAAAGGAGACAGTGGTGTTTCAGCTGATGAGAGGAGGAAGCGTAGCAGCAGATATGGTTGTATGTGACGTCCCATTTTCGGAGGCTAGATTTGGACACAGAGTTATAGGTGGCAACCCCATAGGTGACAGAGGGAAGGAGTATGCCATGGGCAAGGGCAAGCCTAGCAAAAGGGGTTAGCATGTATCTGCTAAGGTATGCTATTCCAAGTTTAGTGTTGACCAGCTTGCAGGTCTGTTGAATATGCAGATCAAAGTTTAGCGATAGGTCTAGTGTGATCCCAAGATATTTAAATGAGTCTACCATCCCTAGAGTTAAACCATTAGAGAAGGAGACACTAAATTTAGGCTGGGAGAGCTTAAGCTTGGCCTTAGACCTGAATAGCATAGCTTGGGTTTTGGACTCATTTAGGACAAGCCTATGACTAGTTAGCCATTGACAGATTTGCTGAAAGTCAGAAGAGTTTTTTGATTGATGACATCAATGCATTTGTCACTAGTGTAAAGAACAATATCATCAGCATATAGCAGTGAACCAGTTCCTTGGAGGTTTGTGGTGATATTATTGATGAAATTGGAGAAAAGCAGAGGTCCAAAGATGGACCCTTGCGGCACCCCAATGTTTATGGAGGTTTTGTCAGAGCAGGTGGAGTTATATTTCACAGTTTGAGACCTGCCAGATAGGTAGCTGCCAAACCACCTTACAACGTTTTGAGAGAAACCAAGTGACTCAGGGGAGGTTAGGAGGATGGAGTGGTCAACAAGGTCAAATGCCTTGGTCATATCAATGAAAATATCCCCCGTGAGAAGGCCAGCGTCCACTGCCATAAGGGTGTCCGATGTAAATTTGAGGAGGGTAGTAGTAATGCTATGACCCTTGCAAAAGCCATGCTGGACTGTGGTAAGAAGTTCATATTTCAGCAGGAAATCAATCGTTTGAGTAGCTACCAGTTTCTCCAGAATGTTACTGAGAACAGATAGGATGGCTATGGGATGGTAATTTGTGGGGTCTTTGCGATCACCTTTTTTGAATACAGGAGAAATCCTAGCAATCTTCCATAAATCCGGGATATAGCACTGGGACAGGGATAATGTGAACATTTTGGCTAGGGAGGCAGCAATGAAGGGGGCAGCTAGCTTTAGGAGCTTAGGTTCAAGGTTGTCCGAACCAGCAGCAGTGTAGTCAGAGATTTTATCTAGTAACTCGAGTACCTCTCGCCTGGAGACCACCTTGAAAAAGAAATGCGGACCATTGGCAGGGGGTGAAGAGGGAATATTTGACTGGATAGGGAAGGCAGAGGTGTAAGTAGATAAATTTGAGAACTTTTCATTGAAGAAATTTGCAATAGTATGAGGATTGTTGCAGTGGACACCATTTAGTAACATGTCAGTGGGGGTGGCTGCAGGATTTAGGCCGAGGAAGAATTTTATGTGGGACCAGAATTATTTTGAGTCACCAGAGGATTTTGCTAGTAATTCTTTACAGTAAGAGCTTTTAGCCTTTCTGATGTCCTTTTTACAGGGATTGCACAGAACCCTATAGGTATTTAGGTCAGAGGCTAGCCCTGAGCTCTTGTATTGGAGCCAGCTTCT
Source organism: Neoceratodus forsteri (assembly GCA_016271365.2). Taxonomy (NCBI): domain Eukaryota; kingdom Metazoa; phylum Chordata; order Ceratodontiformes; family Ceratodontidae; genus Neoceratodus; species Neoceratodus forsteri. The sequence continues at coordinate 1,364,177,189 of CM057455.1, read as the reverse complement.
ATCTCTATGTTTTAACTTAGCAAGAAGATCTGTTTTTAGCCAGCAAGTTTGCCTATTTTTTACCCTACGAGTTACTAGTTTGCAGTGCTTATCTTGAAGAGTAAGGAAGTGAGTTATGAATAGATTAAGAGAGGTCTGAGCATCTTTAGATATTAGATAGAAGGACCAATCAGTAGAAGCAGTGTCATGTAGGAAAAGTCTCGAGCTGAAGGTTGCATAGTTGCGGAAAGTGATGAGACGGGGGTTTCGATGGAATAGGCTTACTTTTACCCCAGATACAGTAGGTAGGGGAGTGGTCGGTCATGGCATCAGGTAATATGCCAGAGGCAAAGATGTTTCCAGGGTGGTTGGTCATGATCCAGTCCAGCAGCATGCTCGTATTGGAGTGGGTTTTTTTCCTAGTGGGATCACATATCAGCTGATGTACGTTAAAGCTTTGTAATCTTTCTGGTAATGTAGATTGAGCAGTCCCCAACCAATTTATGTTTAGGTCCCCAAGAATGAGGACCTCATGTTTACCAACAAGGTTGGAGGTCTGGTCTAGCAACTCTTCCAGTCCTTTTTGGCTGTTTGATGGAGGGTTGTAGGCACAGGTAATATGGAGTTTTTTGGTACCGAGGGTAAGAAGAGTATGAAGTACTTCAAAGTGGACAAGGTGAGGTAATTTAATGGCAGTGAGACGTATATGGTCCTTAAAGTAGACAGGGGGAAGGTCTAGCGCATCTCAGAAGGCTATACGATGGAAGGGAGCACAGAGAGTCGGGGGTGGAGGGATTTAGCCAGGTTTCGGTCAGGCATATGAAGTTGGGCTTGTATAGGGCAGTCCAGGCTTCTAGATCAGCTAGATTGTGAGTGAGACTCCTTATATTGTGATGTACAACAACCAGGTCTTTTGCATTACTGATCAAGTCAGGTAGAGCTTGTGTAGGTCCAGGATTTAATTGTACATCACCAGAGAGTAGAATGGCGATAAGAAGGAGGTACCAGAGCTTGCGGTGCAGGAAGGGGCACAGGTTATAAGATCTCTAATGACACTTCTTTAGAACATAGGTAACTAGGTAGAGCCAGGTTTTATTAAGTAGTACTGGGGATGGGTCACAGTGTGGGGTATGAAGCAGTAAAGAGTTTGAAAAGAGGTAGTCATTTGGTAGGAAGTGGGGACTCGTAGCTGAAGGTTGAGGTGAGGAGAGCAGCATCGATAGATGGAACAGTGGGAGAGAGCACATAAGAAAGAACAGTACCATCTGCTGGATCATTTTTCTTAAGTTGCCACTGAGGCAGAAAGGAGACCAGTATAGAGCTGGAGGCAGCAAATAGAGATAAGGAGGGACTGTATCTTGAAATGGATCTAGGTCACCAAAGGTTGTCAGTTGTTAGGGATAGGTTGACCAAAAAATATAGACCAGGCAAGAACAGGGGGAAAGGTGGGGAGACTGGCAGCAGATTAAACCTGATTAAGATGGCTCCAATATAAAATGTAAAAAGGTGGAGTAAGGCCTGTGAGAAACTAGGGGAATTTATTTTGTTAAGTGATTTTATTGGGCAGCAGAAATGAGCCAATGGTAAGAGAAGTGGGCTGAGAAGGAGGGGCTAAGGTATATTTAATGGGGGCCTGAGTGGGGGGAGGGCAAAATACAGTCCCAAAGGTTTAGACCAGCCGAAAAGCCGCTGTGCTGAAAGGGCACCTAAAGCAGCAATTTGGAAGCCGAAAAGGCTCTCCAATCAGTAGTCAGCAACACAGCAGGGCAGGCCAATCAGCTCCAGGATGCACTGTTGCTGCTCCAATCAGGAGTTTAGTAGGCAGTGGAGCAGGCTAGCGATATGTGCCTTGGCGGTATATCCGAGGAGGGGGACCAGAGGACGGCTGCTTGTGGCTGTTGAAGTCGGACAGGCGGCAATCGATGCGGCGGCTGTGAAGCTCCACCTCTTAGAAGCGAGGCGCCGCTCGGGCGATGAATTCTTGGTGGTATATCCAAGGAGGGGGACCAGGAGGATGGCTGCTTGTGGCTGGTGAAGTCGGGCAGGTGGTGATTGATGCGGCGGCCATGAAGCTCTGCCTCATAGAAGTGGGGCACCGCACGGGCGGTGAATTCTTGGCGATGTATCAGAGGAGGGGGACAAGGAGGACGGCTGCTTGTGGCTGGTGAAGTTAGGCAGGCGGCGATCGATGCGGCGGCTGTGAAGCTCTGCCTCGTAGAAGTGAGGCGCCACTCAGGTGGTGAATTCTTGGCGGTGTATCCGAGGAGGGGAACTAGGAGGACAGCTGCTTGTGGCTGGTGAAGGTGGGTAAGCGCCGATCGATGCAGCGGCCGTTAAGCTCCGCCTGGTAGAAGAACGGCACCGCTCAGGCGGTGAATTCCTGGCGATATATCCGGGGGGGGGGACCAGGAGGATGGCTGCCTGTGGCTGGTGAAGTCAGCAGGCACCGATTGATGCAGCTGCCGTGAAGCTCCACCCCGTAGAAGCGGGGCACTGCTCGGACTAGCCCTGTGGACCATGTCCATGGCAGCCCAAGCGCCATCCCCATAGGGCTGCCAAGATGTCAGTGGCTGCAGGGAAAGATTGTGACCAGTGGTACCAAGTACCAAAATCACAATAAGAAAATGGTTGAGTTTAACATTTTATCTAGTTGTTACTGCACCCTCCTTCCCGCATGTGATTTTGATGTAAGTAATATGAACATACCCCTATAGATGACATCCCTGAAGGAGTCAGCTGCTAGGACAGCAAAGAGCTGAACTGCTTAAATGCACTTGCCATAGGGATCGTAGCATATCACAGCAATGAATAGCTGCCTGGTGTCAGTATTTAGTAAATAAATCGTGAGCCATACACAAAGCAGTTGTAAGCTTTTTATCAGTACTCTCACAATGGGCATTGCACTGGTTCAGGGAAATGGGTCAGCAGGCAAATTAAGTGCTGTGCTATGCATAGAAACTTTATGGCCCCACACAGCCACCCATGCCACAGTGCCTCCTACCCCTGCTGAAACTGAAGTAGTAGTTCCACAGTATGGTGGAGGAATGTCGTACTGTAGCTGTGCAGAGACTTGAAGGACAGAGATTAGCAAGGGACCAACAATTTGAACAACAGGTGTGGGGGGGGGGATGGTGTTAGGTAGGGGTTTCTGCTGGACACCAGTTATAAAAGAACAACAGTAGAGTGTTAGGGGTGCACCAGACCACCACAGATAACTGGTAAGGTAAGTGAAAGATTCTACATTGACTCAACCTACAAGCGGGCCATATGGTACAGGGTCGGGGTGGGACAAATGAGATGGTATTGCCTTATGCCATAACATTTGGGTATGGCATTTTATCATGCAACTAGCTGAAGCCATGCCCATTAGTCTGTAGTGGTCAAAATGTAGTTGTTTACAATAGGAAACCCTGCTTGTGATAATAAAAATCTGGTGATAATCACATGGATTGTGATTTAGTCACTGGGGGAGACTCGTTTGTGTATGCCAGTTTACAGAAGTGATGGAATGGGAAGCCTCTTTGCTTCCCCTGACAGTGACTGTGTATGGGGCCTATTAAACTCTTGAGTTGGCTTGATACTGCTCCAAAGGTGCTGCTTTTTGAATTTTCAAACAAAATAATTTAAAATAAGAAAGATGGCATTAATTTGAAATCCGCAGAACATGCATGTGCAGAACTTTTTTAACATTTTACTTAGAAACATAGAAGCTGCCAGCAGAAGAAGATCCCTTGGCCCATTGTTTCTGCCCAGTCCTGTCTATTGTTACTACAAGGTGCTTTCACAAGACTGTGGTCACATTCCATTAACTATGCACAACACTTTGCATCTCAGCATATAAACATAAAACATAGACTTTGACGGCAGATAAGAACTGCTTGGCCCACCTAGTCTGCCCATTTCCCTACCTAGAGAAAGAGCTGCAGATCCTATTTAACCAACAGCCTATTCCCTCCTACCCCCCACAAAAATTGCCTTATGTCTGTCCCATGCATTCTTGAATTCTCCCACAGTTTTAGACCCCACAACCTCCTCAGGAAGGCTGTTCCATGCATCTACCAGCCTCTCTGTGAAAAAATGCTTCCTCACATTGCCCCTGAGCCATCCCCCCTCTATCTTCAAATTGTGTCCCCTTGTTCTTGCACATCTCTTTGTCTGAAAGATGATACCCTCTTGGACTTTGTGAGGTACTTAAACGTTTCTATCATGTCCCCCCTCTCCCTCCTTTCCTCGAGAATATACATATTAAGCTCCTTTAGTCTCTCCTCGTATGGCTTCTCTTGCAGACCCTGCACCATTTTAGCTGCCCTCCTCTGAACTGCCTCCATCCTGTCTATGTCCTTGCGGAGATGGAGTCTCCAGAACTGGATGCAGTACTCCAGATGGGGTCTCACCAACTGTCTGTACAGGGGGATAACAACTTCCTGTTTTCTGCTGGTGATGCCTCTCCCTATATATCCCAGTATCCCCAGCCCTCCCTACTGCCTTCTCACATTGCTTGCCAATCTTAAGGTCATCTGATATGATTACTCCAGGTCCCTTTCCATTTTTGTTGTTGTTACTACCTCCCCCATTGTGTAATCTTCCCCTGAGTTTTTGTTCCCCAGGTGCATTATTTTGCACTTCTTTGCATTGAATCCAAGCTGCCATACTTCTGACCATTCCTCCAACCTTGCCAAGTCCCTTCTCAACCTTTCCATGCCTCCTTGTATATCAACCCTGTTGCAGATAGTACAGTTAAGTAAGAACTTACTGTAACAGCAGATCTTCGAGAGGAGCTCTTGCAGCAGGCTATTACATTCAGGACTATGCCGCAGGCACTAGGACCTTCTGGTGAAAAACTTCTGCCAGCAATACCAGCAGGGACCTCCCCCGACGCCAGCCCCGCCCCAACGTCAGACAGGGTACAAGAGGGGACGGACCCAGCTCCACCTCAGTTCTCCCACCAGAACCCAGCAGAAGGTCTGACAAGAGAAGGAGGCGAAGCCTACCATTAAGAAAGTTAGAAAGGAAAATGGATCTGCATACCTCGAGGGGGAAGGCGGGAGGGAAGCAGCACCTGCTGCAAGAGCTCCTCTCGAAGAGCTACTGTTACGGTAAGTTCTTACATAACTGTACTATCTTACTTCAAGTGGGAGCTCTTGCAGCAGGCTATTACATTCAGGACAGAGTCCCAAGCAGTCCCACAGCAAGGAGGTAGCCGACCCCGGGAGGTGGAATATGCTGACTCCAGAGGCCTTAGGACAAAAGCCCTTGTAAAACTGCTAGGCCGAAGCCAGCACGGCGTCTGGAGACGATATCCAAGCTGTAATGCACTATAAAAGTATGCACCGAGTTCCAGGTTGCAGCCACACAAATGTCCTGGATAGCGAAATTTCGCAGAGCAGCGAAAGAAGCTGACACTCCTCTGGTGGAGTGACCCCTAACCGGGCCCGGCAGGGGTTTATTGTGATGTTCGTAGCAAAACGAGACACAGCGGACTACCCATTTAGAGATAGTTTGCTTGGACACCGGTTGACCCAAGCAACATGGTGCAAAAGCCACAAAGAGCTGCTCCAATTTATGGTGCTGAACCGTCCTCTTGAGGTAATACCTCAGGGTCCTGTGGACATCCAAAGTGTGGAGGAGAGCCTCCCCTCTATTGGAAGGGGAAGGAAAATAAACTGGAAGATCAACCGACTGGTTGAGGGTCAATTCTGAGACCACCTTGGGAAGAAACTTAGGATTTGTTCTGAGGGAAACCCTTTCCCTATGGAAAACCAAATAGGGCTCTTTACACATCAGAGCCTGAAGCTCGGAAACCCTTCGAGCTGAAGTAACAGCAACCAAAAAGCAAACTTTCCAAGAAACGTAACGCAGCTCACAATCCGCTGCAGGCTCAAAAGGAGGGAGGGTGAGTTTCTCCAACACAAAAAGGAGGTCCCAGGGTGACAGGGTCCCAAACAGAGGTTTCATGTGCAGAATTCTAAGAGAGTGCGGGCCACCTCCAATTGTGCTAATGCTCTCTCTCCCATGACAGCATGGTAGGCAGAGATTGCCCACATGTGTACCTTGATAGAGGAGTAACTCAGGCCTTTCTCGTACAAGGAGAGGAGGTACTGTAAAGTTAAGTTCACAGGGCAGGTGATGGGATCCAAATGCTGCAGCAATGCCCAAAGACAGAAACGCTTCCACTTCATAGCATAGGTAGAGTGAGTAGAGGGCTTTCTGGCTGACGCTTAGACTGCGCCACGTCCGGGGAAACCCTGTATCTGTTTTGAGCTACGTCTGAAGGAGCCAAGCATGTAGGTGCAGGGACTGGAGATCTGGAAGGACCAGAGACCCCTGGTCCTGGGACAGCAACTGCGAGCATATGGGCAGTGGAACTGGAGGTTCCCTGGAAAACCGCTGCAGAAGTGGGAACCAAATCTGTCGAGGCCATTTGGGGGCCACTAGGATCATCTGGGCCCCTTTGGCCTGCAACTTAAGCAGTACCCTCTGGATGAGAGGGAAGAGTGGAAAGGCATAGAGAAACCTCCCTGCACAGCAAAGGGATAATGCGTCTGGCCAAAAAACTCCAGGCGTGTGCTCTCATGAGCAGAACGTTGGCAGTTTGGTGTCGCGTGGAGACACAAAGAGGTCCAGCTCCGGAAGACCCCACCTGTCGAAGAGCTGGTCTGCTACGGATTGTAGCAGCTCACACTCGTGTGCTCTGGCCCGTGACCTGCAGAGGCTGTCGGCCAGATCATTTAGGATGCCTGGAACGTGCATTGTGGACAGTAAAATGCCCCGCTCCAGTGCCCAGTACCAGACTCTCATCACCTCCCTGCAAAGAGGATACGAATGAGTGCCTCCTTGTTTGTTGATGTAAAAGACGACCACCATGTTGTCCATCTGAATCAGAAGAGAGCCTGGTACAAGATCCTCTCGAAACGCCTGAAGAGCGTAGAGGACCGCTTGCATTTCCAGCACGTTGATGTGGACGGACTGTTCCTCAGGTGACCAAACCCCTTGCGTTCGACGCACACCCAGGTGTGCCCCCCACCCCAGGTCTGATGCATCCATCGTCAGAGTCTGACCTGGTGGCTCCGGACGAAAGCTGACCCCTTTCTCCAGATTGCTGGGGTCCATCCACCAAAGCAATGTTCTCCTGACTGGCTCCGAGATCCTGACCAGAGAGTCTAGGTCATTGTAGCTTTGGTCCCACTGCACCCTGAGCATCCACTGTGGGACTCTCATGTGGAGGCGGGCCAAAGGCATGACTGGAATGGCCACCGTCATATGCCCCAGTAAACTGAGGAAGTTCCGAGCCGGAACTCGAGGTGCTATGGAGATCCATTCTGCCAACTCTCGCAAGCGAACCCCCCCCCATCTTGTGGGAGAAAAGCCATGCCCTGGACGGAATCCAGGATCGCTCCTATGAAGGCGAGCTTTTGGCTGGGCTCCGAGGATGACTTTTGTAAATTCAGGGTGATCCCCAGCTCTCGGAATAGAGTATAAGTGTCTCCGAGAGTGTGTAAGAGACTGTCTCTAGACGGGGCCGTAAGAAGCCAATCATCGAGGTAGGGAAACACATAATGTCCCATCCGCCTTAGAGCCGCAGCCACCACTGCTAGGCATTTTGTGAAGTCTCGCAGAGCGGAAGAGAGACTGAATGGAAGCACCGGAAACTGAAAATGCTCCCCTTGGAAGTGGAACCTCAAAAACTTCCTGTGGGGAGGATAGACTCCTGTATGCATGTATGCATCCTGCATGTCGAGAGAACAGAGCCAGTCCCCCTGGTGCAGCAAGGGGAGGAGTCCTTGAAGGGTCACCATTCTGAACTTTTTGTATTCAATAAAGAGGTTTAGAGGACTGAGATCTAGAATGGGACGAAGGTCCCCAGTCTTTTTTGGGACCAGAAAAAAGTGAGAGTAGAACCCCTGACCCCGCTGTGCCCAGGGGACCCTCTCTATTGCTCTCTTCTGCAGGAGAGTCTGTATTTCTCCTTCTATCAGTGGGATGTGAGAAGGAGGATAACGGGAGAGCTTTGGTGGAGTATGCGGAGGAAACTCTGTGAACTCTAGTGTATGTCCTCTCCGTACAATATCCAAGACCCACTGGTCTGCGGTAATAGACTTCCACCCTTCGAGATGAAGGGAGAAGCGGCCCCCAACCGGCTCCCCTAGAACTTCTGTCAGAAGAGGGGTGGAAGGGAGTCATTGGGCAGAGCCGGGAGTTGGGAGAGAGGCCTGGGAGGACTTGGGCCCACGGGCAGGAGGTCCACCAGACTGCTGGTTTCCGGATCTCCTCAGGAAGCCACCTCTCTGCCCTTGCTGGTTGCCACAGGCTGAACCTTGCTTGCCTGACGGCTTGCAAAAGGGCCGTCTATGGTGCTGACGTCGCTGGTCACCACGGTACATCTGGCAGACCTACCAGATCGACTTGCCCGACTCCTGGAGTCGGGAGATCAAAGCCTCTGTCTCCTGCCCAAACAACATGGTACCCTGGAATGGCAAATCCCAGATACCAGACTGCAGATCCTGGTGAAAGCCTGAGACTCTCAACCAGGCATGGCACCGAAGGCACACCCCAGAGGCGGCTGCCGTGTCTGCAGTGTCATACGAGGCTCTCAGTATGTGGGAGCCTACGTCTGAGCCCAACTGCAAGAGGGCCAGGAGCTCTGTCTTCTTGTCAGAGTCTGGCATGGCTTGTGTCAGCTCAAGTCCCCTTTCCCATAGCGCATTCTGATACTGTACCATATGCGTTAGGAAATTCAGGGAGCAGATGGAACAGGTGGAAGCCGCGTAAACTTTTTTGCCTACCTGGTCCAGGTATCAGGACTCCGGGATGGGAGGCTGTGAGCTGAGGTGTTTCGGTTGCCGAGATTTATCATGGGCAGCCGTGATCACCGATGAGTCGGCCTGAGGGTGTTCTGCCAGGAAGGGTTCTGCCCTCGGAGCCTTATACAGCCTATCCAACTTCTCAGGAACTGCCGGGGTCGAGGCCGGATGCATCCAGGTGGTCCTAGTAAGATTCTGGAAGGTATCCACCAAAGGAGGAATAACCAGGGGCTTTGGCTCCTTCTGCCTCAGGTCCTTGGCCAATCTCCGGCATTCCGGATCCAGGTCTTCCGTGTCCCACTCGTTGGAAGCCTGGATGTGCCTCATGATGTCCATAAAAGTAGGATCATCCGGAGGCAAGCGAGGCTGGTCCTCTCTCCCAGGGAGCGCTTGAGGCTGACAGAGGATGAAGAGGTCGACAATGAAGAGGAGGATCAACTATCCGATTTGGAATAGTCTGACCCCAACCTGTGACCATGCCTTCGCTGACATCGGTAACTAGGGGACCGACATCAGTCCCAAGACCGACTCCGGTCCCTGGACAGGCGACAGAGCAATGACCGACGTCGGGAGCATTCCCACCTAGTGCGAGAAGGGCTCCTGGAATGAGACCTAGACCGACGTTGGTCACTAGAAATCCTGGAGCGACGTCGGTGGTCCTCGGACCTAGAGTGGGAATGAGCCCTGGAAGGGGGGTGAAGGCTGGTGCTCCGGTGACTTCCGCAGGGAAGACTCACCCCCTGGGTGTGGTTCTCCCGCAGGGCCCGGCACTGGTGTCTGAGCCAGCGACGGGAGGCCTGCCTGTGGACCTGCCCCACCAAAGGAGAAAAGCTCCTTGAGCTCATCCTGAGAAAATATCAGCCGCCTTGGAAATGAAGTCTCCGAACGTCGGGACACGAAGGAGAGCTTTCCTGAGGGCCCAGGGGGGGAGGAGAACTTGGGCGATGGGGACGTCGGTATCTCCACGACCGACCCCGTGTCCTTCGCCCCTTCGACTGGTGTCGGTGTAGGGACCGACGACGGGGTGACACCAGGAGGTGCCAGAGAGTCCTTAGTCTCCAGAGGCGCACCTTTAGCAGGCGGCGTCGGTGCCTTAGCAGGTGGGGCCGGAGCAGGTACCTCTAAGGACTTGGCTATGCGACCTTAGCGAGTCACCTTCGGCTTGCTGCCTTCTCCCGACGGGCCGGGCCTTAGCTTGTGGAGTCTTCGCGGTTCTCCAGACCCTGAAGGACGGGCCTTTTGAGGAGAAGGCCGCGAATGCGATCTGGACCGAGACTGGGACCGGTGATGGGACCGACTACGGTTCTTGCTGTGGCGCTTCTTCTCCTTCCTCTTCCCCTCCAAGGAGTGCAGATCCATCTTCTGTTCTAATAGGTAGGTCTTAAGGGCCTTCAGGCGGTGGATGCGGGTCCAACTGGTGAAGGCCTGACAGTCTGCACAGTTGGCGGTGTCGTGGTCGGGACCCAGGCAGAAGACGCACCGCCGATGTCCGTCCTTGGCAGGGATCTACCGCCCGCAGTCGCACTTAAGTGTTCGGGTGACGCTGAAGCCCGGGAAGACATCGAACCCGGCCGGGTAAGAAGAGGGCTGACGTCGGTACTGGAAGCGGCAAAAACGAGGGAAAAAGCAGCGCCTCAAGCGGGAACAAAACGATGAGGCAATGGCAGCGAACTGACGTCGGTGTCGGTAAACGGCAAAACCGTCAAAAAAAAAGCAGGAATCTTGCTAGAAGTTCTTCTTTTCGCTGAAATCGCAGACAGAAGCAGGCTTCACGTGCGGGTACGCGGCGGGAAAGAACTGAGGTGGAGCTGGGTCTGCCCCCTCTTGTACCCTGACCAACGTCGGGGTGGGGCCAGCTTCGGGGGCGGTCCCCGCTGGTATTGCTGGCAGAAGTTTTTCACCGGAAGGTCCTAGTGCCTGCAGCATAGTCCTGAATGTAATAGCCTGCTGCAAGAGCTCCCACTCGAAGTAAGATCTTTGTGTTATCTGCAAAGAGGCATACTTTTCCTTCCAGTCCCTCTGCAATGTCACATATAAAGACATTAAAAAGGACTGGACCCAGTACTGAGCCCTACAGTAGCCCACTAGTAACCTCTCTTTCTTCAGAGTGGACTCCATTTTCAATTACTTTCTGTGTCCTGTTGTTCAGCCAATGTTTTTACCCAGGCTGTGCAAGAGGACATGGCAAAGTGTGGTTCCTCTATGGAGGCACCCGCAGTGGAGACCAAGGAGGATGCTGGGAACCTCCACAAAGGAGACCCATAGGAGAGTGGCAAGGGACGCTGCAGGGGAAGGAAACAACTCTGGGTGGGGGACTCCATTGTTAGGAAGGTAGAACTGGGAGAAGAAGGGGAGAGGCAGGTAAGGTGCCTGCCTGGCACCATGGCTTGGAGGGACAGGGAGCGAATCCTCAGGATTGCCGGAGCAGCTGCACAGGGGAGGGAGCTGGATGTCATTGTCCACCTAGGGACAAATGACCTAAGAAAGGGATTAGAGAACTGCAGGAAGAGTTTGTGGAATTTGGGAGGGGCCTTAGACAAGTAGCACGCACGGTAACCTTCTCGGAGGGGCTGCCCATCTACAACATAGGAGAGGCTAGTGTGTTCTGCACTATGGGATTCAATCAGTGGTTGAAAAACTGGTGTGGAGCTCAGGGATTTGGCTTCATTGAGGACTGGGGGTCCACCTGGAGTGATGCAAGCCTATACTGGCATGATGGGCTGCATCTGTCCAGGAGGGGAACCAGAATCCTAGGTGATAGGTTTAAATGCTTCATTGGCAAGCATTTAAACTGGCTAAGGGGGAAGGCACTGGAAAAGAGCAGGGAAATCCTAGCCTCCCCCCCAAAAATCAAGGTAGTAAGTGCGGTAAACACCAACATAGAGGAGTTGATAGGGAGAAGGGCAGGGGTAAATGGAGAAAGTGACAAAGGCAAGAAGGACATGGATGGGGCAAAAAGGAGTAAGGCCATCAGGAAATGGAGGGTAATGAGTACCAATGCCCGTAGTCTGGGCAACAAGCTCCCTGAGCTGGTGGCCTTGATGGAAGAGGGATGCCTGGATATCGTAGCAGTCACAGAAACATGGTACACAGAACAATGACTGGTATGTTAACATACCGGGGTACATAACCTACGGGAGAGACAGGCAGGAAAGGGGTGGAGTAGCCTTCATGTAAAGGAAGGGATAAAGCAACCGAACAAAAGAGTAAACAGGGAGGAGATGAGGCACTGTGGGTCACCTTGAAACTGGAAAGGGCTCCACAATCCGCACAGGGTTGTGTACAGACCCCTCATATCAGGGGAGGAATGGACAAGGATATGATAGAAGGCATTCTTAGAATGGCAGAGAAAGGGAGATACTGTTGATGGAGACCTGAATATGCCAGATGTTAACTGGAGCACATTTGCTGCAGCCACATCCAAGAGCAGGCCATTCTTGATGCCCTACAGGTGGCAGGTCTCAGACAGCTAGTTTCAGAACCCACTGTGAGGAAGCTATCTTAGACCTCACTCTCAAATGGGGGCAGTGAGAGGATCTCAGATCTAAAAAGTGAGTTGTCAATGGAACAAGTGACCATCAGACAGTGTGGTTCACGATAAACTCAGCTACAGAGTCAAGCCATACAAAAGTGAGGGTACTGGACTTCAGGAGGGCTGACTTTGGCAAGATGGGAGTGTGCCTCAGAAAAGCACTAGCAAACAGGCTAGAAGAAGGTGTGGAGCAACAATGGGGAATCATCAAAACTGCCATTACAGAGGCAACAAGCCTTTGTGTGAAGCAAATAAACAAATCAAAATGAAAGAAAAAGCCACTATGGTTCTCAAAAGAGGTGGCTGTGAAAGTCAGGAAGAAAAATATAGCATTCCGGAAGTATAAGGAAACACAGAAAGAGCAGGACAGAGAACTGTACCAGTTAAGGCAGAAGGAAGCAGGGAAGGAAGTCAGAATAGCAAAGGCCCAAACTGAGGAAAAGATAGCCAACTTGGTTAAGAAGGGGGATAAAACCTTTTATAGGTACATCAGCGAGCGTAGAAAGACAAAGGGAGGGATAGTGAGGCTGAATAGAATGAACGTTGGGTGGGCAGAGGGGGACAGTGAAAAAGCAGGGATACTTAACAAATATTTCTGCTCAGTATTCACAAAAGAGGAGGGGGAAGTGCCTAATCCAATTAACAGAAGCATTCTTGATGGGGGGGTCGATCCCAGTCCTTTCACAGAAGAAAGGGTTCTGCAAGAACTCCTAAAACTGAAGGTGGACAAAGCAATGGGGCCTGATGGAATTCACCCCAGAATTCTAAAATAATTAAGGGGGCGAACTAGTGAAACCGCTATCTACTCTTTTTAATAAATCATGGGAGGATGGTGTGGTACCCAAGGACTGGAGGAAGGCGGATGTGATTCCCCTTCACAAAAGTGGGACCAAAACAGAGGCAGGAAACTACAGACCTGTCAGTCTGACCTCTGTGGTAGGGAAAGTGATGGAGTCACTTCTGAAGGAAAGAATAGTTGAGTACCTAGAGGCCAGTGGGGCACAGGACCCAAGGCAGTATGGGTTTACAGCGGGAAGGTCATGTCAGACGAATCTAATAGATTTCTTTGACTGGGTGACCAAAGTAGTAGACCAGGGTTGGGCTGTGGACATGGCCTACCTAGACTTTAGCAAGGCATTTGACACAGTCCTACACAAAAGATTAATAGTCAAATTAACCAGCCTGGGAGTGGATCCCAGGGTGGTAGCCTGCGTAAAACATTGGCTGGACAACAGGACACATAAGGTAATTGTAAATGGAGTCCATTCTGAAGAAAGAGGGGTTTCCACTCTGAAGAAAGAGGGGTTACTAGTGGGGTACCGCAGGGTTCAGTATTGGGTCCAGTCCTTTTTAATGTCTTCATAAGTGACATTGCAGAGGTACTGGAAGGAAAAGTATGCCTCTTTGCAGATGACACAAAGATCTGCAACAGGGTTGATACACAAGGAGGCGTGGAAAGGATGAGAAGGACTTGGCAAGGTTGGAGGAATGGTCAGAAGTATGGCAGCTAGGATCCAATGTAAAGAAGTGCAAAATAATGCACCTGGGAAACAAGAACCCAGGGAAGAATACACAGTGGGGGGTAGTAACAACAAAAAGGAAAGGGACCTGGGGTAATCATATCAGATGACCTTGGGTTAGCAAGCAATGTGAGAAGGCAGGAGGGAGGGCTGGGGTATACTGGGATGTATAGGAGAGGCATCAGCAGCAGAAAACAGTAAGTTGTTATCCCTCTATACAGACAGTTGGTGAGACCCCATCTGGAGTACTCTGTCCTGCTCTGGAGACTCCATCTCCGCAAGGACATAGACAGGATAGAGGCAGTCCAGAGGAGGGCAACTAAAATGGTGCAGGGTCTGCAAGAGAAGTCATAGAGGAGAGACTAAAGGAGCTTAATATGTATACCCTTGAGGAAAGAAGGGAGAGGGGGGACATGATAGAAACTTTTAAGTACCTCAGTGGAATCAACAAAGTCCAAGAGGGTAGCATCTTTCAGAAAAAGAGACATGTAAGAACAAGGGGACACAATTTAAAGATGGGGGGGTCGGTTCAGGGGCAATGTGAGGAAGTATTATTTCACAGAGAGGGTAGTGGATGCATGGAACAGCCTTGTGGGGTCTGAAACTGTGGGTTAATTCAAGAATGCATGGGACAGACATAAGGCAATTCTTGTGGGGGTAGGAAGAAATAGGCTGTTGGTTAACTAGGATCTGCAGCCTATCCTGTAGGAAGGGAAATGGGCAGACTAGATGGGCCAAGCGGTCCTGATCTGCTGTCAAAGTCTATGTTTCTATGTAACATGGTAACAGTATTTGCATATTTTAGTCTTACTATTACTTGTAAGACTTTTTTTGCTCACAAATAATGGAAAATGGTAAAGATTTAATTTCCAAAGAATATAGGCCCCAGTGAGAAATCACTTAATTGCTGGATTATTGTGGAGTTGACCCTTGCACATGTCTGTGTCACTTCACCAAGGGGGGGGGGGGCACTCTAGGCCAAAAAAAACTCATACACTGAATATATCTTAATTCTTCTTAGATTTTCCTACACATCCCATCTCACCACCTTTTACATGGCTTCTTCAGAGGGAATTACTGAAATGTAATAAAATATAAAAAACATAAATATTTCAAAAACCTTCCATATCATACTTATGCTCATGAAATACAATATACCATGCCAGCAATACTCCAAAATGGCATAAAATACTCTTCTTGGGAGGTGCACCAGGCAAATATTTACCTATTTTCAAGCACCGGAGGTGTAGTGGCTATAGTGATATGAATTAGAGAGAAAAGAACATGGTATTAATTGTCTGTCTTAGGGTAGCTGGTCCATTCCACTGGGGTGTCAAACAGACGAGGCATACTGATGAGTCCTGGTTGGACGAAACACGTGTCTGTGCCATCTGTTAGCACCCTTTGTAAACTGTGTGAGAGGCCTTTCGGCACCATGCAATTCTGCTTAAAGTTGGACCAGCATAACATTCTGTGGTGATTTGCATATGCAGCCCATGATGCTTTGCATTGTGTGGGCATGTGTGATTTTGTATTTTCTTGAAACTTGGCTTCCCAGCCAAATGCCCTTTGGGGTAACCCTTGCCTGAGTGTTTGCGCACAGAGGTTCTTTGTCTTTTAAATAGTTTTGTGTTTTAATGGGTTCACCACAACATATCCAAGACACACTGCCTTAGGGTAGCTGGTCCATTCCACTGGGGTGTCAAACAGACGAGGCATACTGATGAGTTCTGGTAGGACGAAACACGTGCCTATGTCATCTGTTAGCACCCTTTGTAAACTGTGTGAGAGGCCTTTCGGCACCATGCAATTCTGCTTAAAGTTGGACCAGCATAACATTCTGTGGTGATTTGCATATGCAGCCCCATGATGCTTTGCATTGTGTGGACATGTGTGATATGGTATTAATTTAGGCATGTTTTGTCATGTTTCAGCCACTGTAAGAAATTACTACGTGTATTTTTCCTAAGCCGAGGATTTTATACCATTTTAGAGTATAGCAGGTATGTTATTTTTCTGTGTTTTTCATGAAACTTAAGTATGATATGAAAGAATTTTCAAAATATCTATGGTCTTGATGTTTTATTAAATTATTAATTTATTAAGAATTTTTATATACACCTGAGATGTGGAATGCAACATAAACCACAAGAGCAAAGCTCGAAGGGATTTATAAAGGCATCCCACACCAAGTGTGTGTGTGTACAATTCAAGTTTCTTTATACATCTACCCGCATGTTGTTTTATGTAATTACTGGGTACCATGTTCTTGCCTGTATGATTTATGTGGAAAAGACTAGAGAACCATGTGGTCAGTAGATGGCGCTGCTGTTAACTGTTTCAGTGTTCAAGCTGATTTTTTTCCCTTGCTGCCTCTCTCTGTGTCCATCTTTGGGCTCTGGCCTTTCAATTTTTTTTTTTATATATGGCAGCCCAAGTGTTTGGGTGAGGGGAGGATAGTGGTAGCGCCATTGAAAAGTGCAGTTGACTGAAATGCGATTTCTCAGTTTCATATTACTTTTACTTCTAGTTTTGTGTGATCACAATGTGAAAGATCATAAACCATAAGTGAGTAACCTGACTCTGACATCTGGCTCCCTGGAGCTATAAAGCAGAGGTGAGAAAACTGAAAATGACAAGAAAATGTGTTTAAATTATGTCCCAGAGGTGACGAACTGTGCGGGTGTTCAGTGAGGAAGGATGGTGTGCAGCTTTCTCATAAGGAAACCCAGTGCATGTTCACCACTATAACACAGGCTTCCCTATGGGAGAAAACAATACCCTGTTATTATATTGCAGTAATTCCCCTGAAGAAGCCATGTACATGGTAACAAAACATTGGTGTGTGCAAGAAATAAAAGAAGAACTGAGATACATCCAGTGCATGGGTTTTTTTCTGACCTAGAGCAGCCCTCTCCCTTGGTGAAAAGAGTTAAAACTGGGCATCTTCACATTCATCTGATAGTGACACAAAGGTACATGTTTTTAAGGCTGTGGGCGGAGCCTACAGCTGTTTTGCAAGAGCTTTTAGCTCTGAAAACAGCCGATCTCATAACCTCTGGACTTTAGGAAGCATCCTTCTGAAAGCCCAATCTAGCTGAAAGTCCTCTGCCACGATCAGTGTACGGAATAACAGACACACTATTTCAGCTGTTACTTCTGCATTCTGATGCGTGCACTGCGCATGCATATGAGTCGCACGCATGCACGGAGTTGTGCACATGCGCAGTGCTGCGGTGCCACCATGTTGTGTATGGCACTATGCCATTCACTGTTTTGTGCATCCCTCATCATGCTCATCTCATGTCGCACACTGGGAGTCCACCCCAGTGTGCAGAATGTCTTTTCTTTCTGTAAATTAGAAAACGGTCACTCATTGAGTTTTTTTTCTGCTGCGGTGCCCCCGGCACACTTCATGCCCGACACTGGGGTGCCTAATCCCCATGTTGGCATTCCTGTAGCACACTGGGAGCCTACCCCAGTGTGTTGAAATATTTTTTTTGGTCCTTTTGCTGTAAAATTGAAAATGGTCCCTCGTTGTCAGTTTTGTTTCCCTCTGAAACTAAAAATGGTCCCACGTTGTTGCTGCAGTCTCTCCCCCTCCCCACCCTCCCACTGTGTACCCCCTTACTCATACTTACTTCTGGAGGTCCAGTGCGTCATCTTCTCTGGACCGGGACATGTCTGCACGCTTCAAAGCCCAACCATGAACTGAAGAATTAAAGGTAAGCGTGCTATACAGCCATTCAATGGGGTTTTCAACTTACGCTAATATCTCAGCCATTTTTTTCCCCCAAAATTTTCAACATGGGGTTCTTGGGACCCCACCTCATGAAACTATCACTGTCATTTTGTTACTCGGCCCCGAAAGGTGATTTTGTGGTCATCGCATGGAATCACCTTTCAGGACGGATTCATGAAATGACAGTGCCACTGTTTATGAGGTGGGGTCCCAAAAAACCCATGTTGTAAATTTGGTGAAAAAATTCCAAAAAATTACTGCATTACGAGCGTACATTGCGCAGTTTCTATGCACACTCCTAACGTCGCTAATTTTTAATATTTTCACTCCACATTTTTAACATTGCCATTTTTGTACACCTCCTTCACAACAGTACTGCTGTCATTTTCCACAACCTACCCAAAAAGTCTTTTCGCACCTGTGGCGCAGAATAGTGTGTTTGCTCTGCACAATCACCTTTCAGGAAAAGTAAACAAAATGACACTGGCACGGTTCATGAGGAGGGGTCTAAAAAAGGCCATGTTGAAAATTTGGTGCAACACCTCCAACATATGGCCATGTTACACCTGGGCATTGAATAGTTTCTATGCACATGTGTAACTATCGTCACTTGGAAGCGTTTCACAGCCCTATCGGCTCTGGCCAGAGTTTGTTTTATGTTCCGAGAAGAAAATACTTTGAACATCTGAATAATTACAGTTTTGCTGTAATCATATGTCTTTAATTTAAAAGGCAACTAATCAAATAGTAATGGTATATATTTGAAGTGTGATCACAGTATCTGCATATTTTACTTAAGCAATAAGGCATGACAGGAGGTGCATGATGGTGGTGGGATAATGGCCCACTTCGGGTGGACTGAAGCACAAGGCAAAGCCGAGTGCACCCACCATCCGAGAAAGGCCATAAGCACACCATAACACACCCCCTGGAGTGCCTTACTGTGATTATGAATGGATTTCTGTTAGTAAGTAGAACATGTATTTTTTTAAACATATTTTGTTGGCCTACTTTCAGCAGGGCTGTTGTGCTGGGATAATGGCCAAGCTGAAAGTACCTCTTGGCCAGTCAGGAGCCAGCATTCCTTCTACCCACTTCATAATTGAGTTTAAGACATTTTCTTTTGCTTGTGAGAATGCAAAGCATCATGGGATGTATATGAAAATCACCATGAAAGAATTTAGACTGGTTCTACTTTAAGCAGATATGCATGGTGCCAAATAGCCACTTGCACACACTGCAAAGGTTGAAACCAGAAGACACAGACATGTGTTCAATCTTTTCTCAGGACTCGTCAATGTACCTCATCTATATTTTAACCCAGGGGAAAATTAGCCAGCACTTACGGCTGTCTTACAGATCTGGGTCATGGTGAGGTATAGGAAAGCAATCTAAAAAAGATGACTGAGTTAAGCTGTGCAGCCATATACTACAGTTCTAAGTGTGGAAGTACAAGATAGTCAGGAGTTCTAGCAAGCAACAGAGTCAACAACCAAATCATACTTTGTTCACCTGTTTGGTCACCTGCTATACAAATCAACAGATATTCTATGGATCAAAATTAGATTTGTAACTTTTTTTCTTAGACAATAAAAGGTTGTACTTCTATTAATTTTATTTTTAATTAAATACATTGCCATGCATAAATATCGTCAGAAAGAAACAGCTGCTCTACTGTAAATAAACATGTAGAAATAAACCACACTCACAGAAACGCAAACACAAGGACACACTTGGCTAGTAGCAGAGTGTGCATTTACTTGAATACTTTGACATAGCACAGTTTTCCTTGACATACCTCTCAACCTTTTCTCCACCAGATGTGGAACATTGCCTCTCAAAATGTGGAACAAATGAGCAAAATGTGGAACACTTAATCAAATCTTTACCTAGGAGGCTCAGAACACTGTTAAAATGTTTGCATTTATGTTCAAAAAATCTGTTATTAATTGAATTAGATATTTTTTGCATCATTTACTATAGATATTTGCTTTAAAATGTTAATACTGAATGTGGAACAAGTCCTCACAATGTGGAACAGGGACCTTTTGTGAAGTAAAATGAGGAACACTCCTCGTAATGCGGTACAGTTGAGAGGTATGCTCCTTGAATTGAGTTACAAAATATATTTATAAGTTGAATTGTTTATTGTATTTTCCATGTGAATTTCATCTAAACATTTAGTCAATCTTCAGGACAAGCTACTTGCACAATACCTGATGTACTCAGTTTCCTTGGAGCATACCAGGATGCAACCCAGTTCTGCAGAATTCAACAACAGGTACTGCAGGGAACAAGACAATTTTAATTGTAGTTGATCCCTTCTGTCATGCAGGAATGTGTGACACTACTGCATCACAGCAGGCTCCACTTTAGACAGCTGACAGATAATATATTCACAGTATATCTTATGCATCATTCTGATGGGAGGGGCCTAGTGTAGTGGACTCAAATTTGTCTAAGGCTGACATAGCCAAAATTCATCCTCATTTGAAGACTGTTTAGCAACTTTTGTGAAATAAGTAGCGGTGGTCTTGGTCAAGGTCTGGCAAACTAGTGTCTACATTGGAAAAGTCATAACTGTACATGATGGTAATTTGGCAAGATTTCTGGCAGTCTTAAGAGTGGCCTTGAACTGGACGTGGGAAGTTTGAACTATTTTTGTCTGTCCAGTCCCTGCTGTGAGTTCAGAAATTACAAATGTTATGCTACCAAGAGCTGGATCTTCATTATTTGTCACCACTCTTCTTACATTCTGGGGCATATATAGCAGAATCCTAAACCTTAACCGTGTTTCTGAGCTTTAACGTAGGCTTGGAACAAAACACTGAATGCAAGGTACACCCATCTCAAGATATTAGTAGTAAAACAAGGGCACAGCTGCACTGCGTACATTAATTTTATAATGTCACTCTTTCTTTAGTACCATGGTGGCTTAAACAGTTTCCTTCACACATATAATCTGGAACAAAATCATATATAAAATCAGATTAAAACCTCAGTCACATATCTCTTTCTCAGAGCTACAGGTTTATATAACTCTTTTTTAAAATTATATTTTTCCCCAGATAATAACAGTCTGGCACACATTCTGTATTTCACTTTTCAAATATTCAGAGTCTACACTGGCATGATAGCACAGTGATTTTAAAGAAACAAACAGGTCTGCCCTGCATTCCTCATTCTTTAAGGTAGAAGTTTTTAACTGGCTATAAAGCTGTAATTGAGAAATACAAAAAATGTAATTGAAATGCATACTATGGTAGAGGCAACATTTACAATACATCCCTATTTAACTGAAAGCTAGTAAAACTAAAGATGAAATTTGCAAATCTTTCAGTAGTTAGATCGCCTATCATTAAAACTGTATTTTAATTAAAGGGCTTATTAAAGTTTTTGAAATAATTAAAACTCTATTATATCTGACAAGCGGCCACATAAAGCACTTCAGCACTGGTCTCTACTACTGTACATTAAAAAGTGATACTTCTAATTATTTATATCATTTGACCTTTCATTATTATTATTCATAATTATTAAAGATTTGTTCACCCAATTTATATAACATTTATTGTTACATGTCTTCTTGGTAACACACAATGTGCTCTTTCAAAAAATGATTGCTTTGCCTTTGTTCCATTTCAAGCATTAGTGCTATCATTTTTCTATTTAGTTTTTATTTACCAGATATGTTCACTAGACAAACATTTACCTGTTTTCAGGCACAAGCTGGTCAATCACAACAGTAAAGATTGACAAGGTACACCAATAACATACAAGTAATATGTACAGGAATAGGTTTCATACATTAAGCATTGGTAATCAGCGATGAACATTTAGCACAGGGAAACAGCAACATACACAGGTGAAACAATTCAGAGGATTTACTACTGGCCCAATGCATCCCATGGACACGTACGTGAGAGATCTTGAATAGGACAGAGCGGTATCCACTCTTGAAGACAGGGTTGGATGGACACAGTTGAACTATAGCCAGGGTGAAGTTCCAGAATGAGGGACCAGAGTAGGAGAAGAACAATTCCCCCAATTTACTTCTGGTTTGGGGGACGGTGAAGAAACCAGGGCCATTAGACCTTAGGTGATAGGCTAATCTGTAAGACTGTAAGAAGCGAGGCTAGGAACAGTGGAGTCTGTTTATTCACAACATTGTGAACAACACTTCCAGGAGAAGAGGATAACAGGGGTCAGTATATCTGTTCATGGCCAAGGCAAATCTAAAGATATTAATACAGGCTACATCCCATTTCTGCAGAACAGTTTTAGAGGCCGAGAAGTAGAAGGACATTCCATGGGTAAGTTTGGGGGTCATAATGCCACGGACGAGAGCTATACATGCTTTAGGAATGAGGTTTTTCCTGATCTTGTAGGAGATCCCCAACCTAATATTCACTGCCTTATAAACAGCCATTATATGCATTGAGAAGTCCAGTAATGTGTCGTGTGTGACCCCTTGGTCATGGAAGGCAGAAAAGAACAGTTACATAAGAACTCAGCATAACAGTAGATCTTAGAAAGAACGTCCTCCATTAGGCCACACATTTGGAACTACAGCCATCAGCACTAGGCCCACACAGAAACACATGCTAGCTGGGGGCTACCCACAATGAAGTACCATGTCTGCATCCATGTACGCATGGGTGGCCCCGTCACTCCTCAGCTCCCTGATGGAGATCAACACGGAGAGGCATGGCGCTGAATACAGGATACATGAAACAGGTTTTAGGAACAGCATCTGATGTAACTCTCACTGAAGAGGAAGGAGGGATGGACAGCATGGCTGAATAGAGGACAGACTCAAAGATTGACTCTTACAGCACGTTTACATAAGTGTTCTATCTTCTTCAAGGATATTTCCTCCATTAGGCCACCCTTTTGGAATAATTCCCAAGCAGTCCCAAGTAAAACTGGGAGGATGGCACATAATGATATTCAGGATAGAAGACCTTGTAGTACAAGTACAGTATGGTGGCGCAAAGTCAGCATGTCTACAAAAGACTATGTTCAGTGAAGGTGTGGACTGCACTCCATGTGGCTGCAGCACAAGTGTCAGGAGCAGAAACATTTTTGAGACAGGCAACAGAAGTGGCCATACTCCTTATGGAGTGACAACAGACAGCACCAGGAAGTTATTTTCATATTTCCTATAACAGAATGTTATACAATGTGCAAGCCATCTGGATAGGCACTGTTTAGACACGGGGTGCCCTCTTTCCCATGGGTGAAAAAAAAACTGAGAAGACTTTCTGCAGTCCTTGGTGTGCATAACATAGTATCTGAGTATTCTATGTACATCCAAAGTATTGAGCAATGTCTCACCCTGACTGGCATGCTCAAGGTAAGAAATAGGAAGGTGTATCATTGGATTCAGTGTAAACTCAGATACCACTTTCAGTAGAATCTTAGGATTCGTATGCAAACAGACTCTATCTTTGTGAAAAATCAAATAAGGAGGCACACACATTACAGTCGGATGCTCTGAAATCCTTTGAGCAGAAGTGATTGCAACTAAAATGTTTTCCATGATAGGAAGTGTAAGCCACTACTCGCAGCTGGCTCAAAAGGAGCCAACGTCAGTTTCTCAACTACAAACTTCAAGTCCCAAAGCGGGACTGGATTATGGATAAAAGGTTTCATAGGAAGGTTATTTCTCAGAAAAGTATTGGACACCTTTAACTGGGCAACAGTATGACCATCAATAGGGGGCATGGAAACCTGATACAGTGCCCAAATCCACCTTAAGAGAGGAATACTGCAAGCCAGAGTCTCTCAAGGATATCAAGTATTACAATGCAGCATTTACAGGACATGTAAAAAGGTCCAAATTCCTGGAAACAGCCCACAAAGTGAACCGCTCCCATTTCAAGAATAAGTATGTCTGGTAGAAGGCTTTCTAACTGCAATCAGTATATTAGGAACCTTAGGGGATACCTCAAAATGTGCAATAGCTATGTCTTCAGGAGCCATGAATGCAGATGTAACGAATTCGGGTCTGAATGGAGGCAGTATGGCGCAGTGGTTTAAGGCTCTGAGCTGCAAATCTGGTGATATCCAGCAGACCAGACCTGGGTTTGAATCCCACAGCTTCCACTTGTATACTGTGTGACCCTGAGCAAGTCACCTAACTTCCCTGTGCTCTCAGGTTGCACCTGTAAAAAAGCTTTCAGCTTAGTGTGCTACTCCTGGTTAAACAACTAAATAAAAAAAAAAAAAAAGAACGAGGAGTTACATAAGAACTTACCATAAGAGTAGATCTTTAAGGGGATCTCAGTCATCAGGCTACAGTGTAGGAACCTCCACCTTCGGTGAAGGGGAATCTACATGGAAGATTTTCAGCAGTACAACTGGGGCCACCCATGCCGTTGATGTCTGCTGACATCAACAACCCTATACTGGCATGGGTGGCACTGCTCGCTCCTCAGTTCTTTCCCACCAGAGATGAAGGAAGTAAGGCTCACGAACTGAGAAAAGAAAGAGGAACCCAGCTCTAAATAAAAGAGTGGAAACAGCAGATAGCCAGGTCCTGGGCAGGAGCCCCAAGAAGGAAGATGGTGGGAGGGAAATCATACCTGATGACTGAGATACCCTCGAAGATCTACTGTTATGGTAAATTCTTACATAACTATTCTGTCTTTTTGGGGGGTATCTCAGTCATCAGGTTACACTGTAGGAATGAGTACCAAGCAGTGACAAGCAAAAACAGTCTGGGAAGTTGGATCTCCATAAACGTAAGACAGGAGTCGTTGCAGCACAGTCCTGCCAAATCCTGCATGGGCTCTAGATGCTATGTCCAGACTATAATGCTTGGTGAAAGGAAAGTGTGGACTGTTCTCCATGTGGCTGCCAAACAAATGTCAGCAGCTGAGATCCATTTGAAACAAGCCACCGAGGTAGCCATGCCTCTGGTGGAATGAGCTTTGGCAGCACTAGCAATTCTTTGCTGTACTTATTGTAGTAGAACACAATGCAATCTGCCAACCATTTGGATAAACATTGCTTAGAAACTGAAGCGCCCTCTCTATCTGGGGTGAAAGAAAAACAACTGCGTAGACTTTCTGGACTCTTTCGATCAAAGCAGGTAATACTTCAAAGTTCTGCGCACATCTAACACATGGAGTGGTGCTTCCCCTGGATTGGCATGCTCAGGAAAATAAACAGGAAGGTGGATAGACTGATTTAGTGTGAACTCAGAGACTACCTTTGGTAGAAATTTAGGATTTGTGCACAAAGATACCCTGTCTTTGTGAAAAAGCAAATAAGGCTCTTCACACCAGAAGGCCTGAAGCTCTGAAATTCTTTGAGCAGAAGTAATTGCCATTAAAAACAGTGCTTTTCAAAAGAGAAAGCATAAATCCCAAGTTACAATTGGCTCAAAAGAAGACAGGGTCAATTTATTCAAAATAAAAGTCCCAAGCTGGGACCGGGGAATTAATTGGGGGGGTTTCAGGTGCAGGATGCCCCTGAGAAAGATACGGGAGACATACAGCTGAGCAATAGTGTAGTTTCCCATGGGCTCATGAAAGGCAGAAATAGCCAAAAAGTAGACCTTGAGGGAGGAATACTGGAGGCCTGAGTCAGACAAAGAAATCACGTAGTCCAGGACATGATTTACAGGGCACGTGAATGGGTCTAGGGAATGTCTGGCAGCCCAGATGGCAAACTGCTTCCACTTCATGGCATAAATGGCACAGGTGGAAGGCTTGCGGGTGGCCACCAAGACATCGGCCACAATGTTAAAAACCCCAAACCTGGTGATGGCTATGTTCTCAAGAGCCATGAATGCGGATGGAGGGACCTGAGATTGGGATGGACCAGGGTCCCGATCCTGGGTCAGCAGATTCCTGCAAAGGGTCTGCCAGCTGCTGAAGCAGAGGGAACCATACCTGGTGAGGTCAGAATGGGGTTACCAAAATCATGCAGGTCCCCTCCATTTACAGCTTGATCAGCACCCTCTGAATTAGAGGAAACAGGAAATGCATACAGAAATTTCCTGCTCCATAAGAGGGACAACGCATCTCACCAGGAAACTCCCAGCCCTGGATCTAGCGAGCAGAAATTGGGCAGTTTTGCATTGAGTGGCGACGCAAAAAGGTCCAACTTTGGATAACCCCATCTGTCAAACAGATCTTCTGCAATGGATGAAAGAAGCTCCCATTCGTGCATGCTGGACTGAGTCCTGCTGGGACTGTCCTCCAGGGTGTTTAAGACGCCTGGCATGTGGACTGCAGAGAGTGTCAGACTGTGCTCCAATGCCCAATACCACAGTCTCATGGCCTCCCTGCAATGGGGGTATGAGTGAATGTCTCCCTTCCTGTTGATGTAGTAGACAACACTCAAATTTTCCAACTGCACTAGCAGCTGGCCTGGAGCAAGGTGCTCCTGCAAAGCCTACATGGCATACAGCACCACTCTCATCTCAAGGACACAGATATGCAGGGTGGCTTCTTACTGCGACTAGGAGCCCTGGGTCTGAAGAAGACCCAGGTCTGCTCCCCAGCCTAGACCCAAAGCATCCATGATTAGAATCTGATGTGGGGAAGAAATCTGGAAGGGAACCCATTGAAGAAGATGCAAGGGGTTCATCCACCACTGCAGTATCCTGTGAACTGGAGAGGAGACCAGGACTCGTTGGTCCAACTCATCCATGCGCTGGTCCCATTGCACTCTGAGGGTCCACTGAAGGGTGTGCATGTGAAATCTGGCCAGTAGAATGGTGGGAATGGCTGCTGCCATTAGACCCAAAACTGAGGTACTGTCTGGCAGGAATGTACCGACTCTGAATGACTTCTTGAGCCTGGGCCATAAGACATTCTACCTTGTTTTGGGGTAAGAAGGCCTTCTCCTGCTTAGAGTCCAGAACCCCCTCAATGTACTACAATCTTTGGGACAGTACTAGAACAGACTTGGGCAGGTTGACTGTTATGCCCAGAGAGTGGAAGAGCTGGATAGTGAGCGCCAGAGTCAGCAAGAACTGTTCCCTGGATGGGGACTTGAGAAGCCAATCGTTCAGGTAAGGGAATATATACAGTCACTCTCTTCTGAGAGCTGCTGCAACTGCTGCTAAGCACTTGGTAAAGACATGCGGCACAGAGGATAAGCCAAAGGGCAGCACTTTGAACTGGTAATGCTCGCCCTGAAAGGCAAAATGGAGAAACCTCCTGTGAGGAGGAAAGACCAACATGTGCAGGTAAGTACCCTGCATGTCCAGTGAACACAGCCAGTCCCCGGTTTTGAACAGGGGCATGCGGCCTGGCAAAGTTACCATACGGAACTTTTTGTATTGGATAAAGATATTGAGATCCTTTAGATCTAAATTGGGTCTCAGATCTCTGATCTTTTTGGGGACCAGGAAAAACCTGAAATAAAACCCCTGATTTCCCTTTTGCCTTGGCATCAGTTCGATTGCCTGCTTGCACAGAAGAGACTGTACTTCCTCTCAGAGAACAGACAAGTGAGCAGGGGGATAACTGGAGGGTGGGGGAGGGGTATCTGGAAGCTGCTAAATGAGCTCCAGGGTATGACCCTTTTCTATTATCTGCAGGATCCATGCATCCGAAGTTATGGTTCTCCATTTATTCAGATGGGGGGGAGAACAGACTTCCGACCTCCACCTCCTGGGTCTGAACCAGAGGATGGGGTCTGGCAAGGAGTCAAGCTGAGGTGGGACAAGCTGCAGAGGCTGGTCCATCATTTCTGGGATGCTTGGCCACCACTGCAGTATTGGAGGGGGTGGACAAGGAAGCCTGGGCTCTGTGCTTATCCTGGGTATGGGGGGGCGAGCCAGGCCTACTGGCCTGTCTACAAAAAGTAGACCACCCTCTACCTCAGGGCTGAGTGTGGTAGAGAGAATGGACAGACTTAATGGCCATGCCAGAGGCCTGCAGATCGTTTATATGGTGCCATTAAAAGAGGCGTTAAGCACCTTGTTTTGCACATCAGCTGCAAATCCAGAGACCATAAGCCAGGAGTGACTATAAAGAAATATGCCAGTGGCAGCTGCCCTGGCCACTGTGTAAGCCATATCATACAGGGCTCTGAGGAGATGTTTACTGACATCCTCTGCAGTTTGCAAGCACTGGAGCAACTCTTGCTTCTGGGAGCCATCAGGAAGGGACTGGGCAGCAGCTTTGCCCTTCCTTAGGTTGGCTTTCTGAAATTTAACTATGTGTGACAGATAGTTTACAATCCTCAGGCCCAAAGTGGAAGAGGCATGAATCCTTCTACATAGAGGTCAATCCTGTGGGATTCCTTATCTAGGGGAAGGGAATTAAGGTGCTTAGGTGCTTATATTTGTCATGGGCTGCCATGATGACCACAGTGTCAGTTTTGTCCTGGGCAGCAAAATAAGGAAGGCCTCAAGGGGCATTATAGAGTTTGTCTGCCCTACATGGCACAACTGGCACCATGTCTGGTCTATGCCAGGCTGCTGTAGAGACATTCTTCAGGGGTAGAAGCATAGGAGAAATGACTTTAGGGGAATATTCAGGAACCTCCAGGAAGTCCACCAGGTCTTTCCAGGTGACATCCACCTCCTCAGTCTGGAAGCCCATTGTGGCAGACAACTGCTTCATGACATTGAAAAAGGTGGCATCCTCAGGAGGAGACCCTGGAGTATGCTTGACAGAGTCTTCACTGACCAAAGAGGCAGTGGACTTATCTGAGATGAGGATTTCTTCCTCTTCCTCCTCTATGTCATCAGGGAGGATGAGATCAGGATGATACTCCCCCTCAACGTCCTCATCTGGGTCTGGCATCGGATGCACTGGTTGTGGCCAGTGGAGAATCTCCCGGGGCCGACAAACCAGTGTCGATGAAGCCATCGTCAATGGTGCTGGCAAAGAGGGCCTACTGAAGGCACCTAGCTGCTGAATGAGTACATTTGTGAATTTAACTAGTACAGTGAAACCTCGACTATCCAGACCTTGATTATCGGGATTATTCGATTCTGCAGACCAGCCGTTCGGTCACGAAGTTTACTGCACTATTTATAATTTGCATAGTTGGGTTTGTCAAATTATGCTGGTAACAGTTTTTACCTTTCAGTAAGTGAAGCTCTGTGGTGAAGCTGTACTATCACACCCAAATGAGGTGCAAACGATGTCTGATATAGTGCTGTTGCCAGAGCATGTAGAAACTGCTAAAACAATAGGTGATAATCAACTACAAGCCCCATGCATAAGAAATCTCGGTCATTCTGTCACGCATTGTTATTCCTGCCGGGTCCACAATGAAGGTGTCAGCTACTGCTTCTCATTCTGCTACAGCAACCGAAGTCAAAAGAAAATGGAACATTCTGCCACATAGTGAGAAGCTGATTATACTCGCCCAGTTGGGCAAAGGTGAACAAGGCAAGGACATAGCTGCATCATACGGAATCAGCAAGCAGCAGTTACTGGACATTAAAGCGAGCAGAGACAATATATTGTCCCATGCAACTGCTATAGAGGACCAGAGGGCTCTAAAAAAATGAAAAATCTTAAAGAGAACCGAAGATGAGAGGTTGGAGAGAGCGACTTACCTTTGGTTCAACCAGCAGCGCACCAATGGAGCCCGGTTTCAGGACCTATGCTGCAAGAGAAGGGGCTGCAGTTTAGCATGGAAGTGAACAGCGCAGAGAAACAAAATGATTTTAAGGCTTCAACTGGAAGGCTACAACACTTCAAACAGCGGTACTCCATACGGCAGCTTGAAATACAGGGGGAAAAGCTGTCAGCCGATGAGACACTGGTTAAGCCCTATTCAGATAAATTACATGCTGTTATCTCTGCTCAGGGTTACACACCTGAGCAGATTTATAATGCTGACAAGACTGGGCTTTACTGGAAGCTTCTCCCGGACAAAACGCTAGCTGGCTCTTCAGAACAAACTGCTTCTGGCTACAAAAAAGTGACAGATAGAATCATTCTCCTTGGTGCTCAAATGCCACAGGGACACATAAACTGAAACCCTTGCTTATAGACAAATATGCAAACCCATGCTGTTTCAAACATGTGAATATGACAGCTCTACCTGTCATATAGGTCAACCAGGGCCAACGCGTAGATGAGCAACACTCTCTTTATAGACTGGTTCCACAAGACTTTTGTCCCTGCCATCAGAAGGCACTTGCGCCAACAAAAATTGCCACCTAAAGCTCTCCTATTAATAGACAACTGCTCAACACACCCTCAAGGCCTGAAATCTAGTGATGGTCGCATAAAAGTAGATTTTTTTTCTCCCAAACATGACCTCCATGCTGCAGCCATTTGACCACGGCATCGAAGGACTAAAGAAACACTACTGGAAAAGGCTTTTATGGCGCATGTTATCAGATCCAGAGACATCCGTCGTCTGCCTGCTAAAAAAACTTACTCTAAAAGATGCAGTGTACATGCTGGAAGAATTGTGTGATGGGGCTACCCCGAAGGCATTTCCAAATCGTTCCAGTCCACCCTTAAAATTGGCACCCTAGAACCAACAGAAAACCTGTCCTCTGACCAATCGGATGAGGAGGAAGCAAATGATGGAAACAAGGAAGACAGGACAGAGAATGACAGTGAGTTCACTGATGAAATAAATGAACTGCAGGCAACAGACCAGGAGCTGCTAACATCCCAAGATTTGTCTGACACGGACATTCTCGGACTTGTCAGTGAGCTGCCAGTAGTTAAGGAGGAGTCAGATGAGGAGAGCGATGAGGAACCAGAAAATGTATGTCCTCAAAATGCTGTTTTTCACTTTTCTAAATGCATCTGATGGCTAGAGAAGCAACCCAATTCAAACCCCATCCACTTACTGACTTTGACTCAGCTACTGGTTTATGCTTCAGAAAATAAATATTCAGTTGCAAGACAGTTAAAGGTTACTGACTTTTTCAGCAGCACACAAGACAAAACCTTTACTGAAAACTGTGGCAACTGAGGCACTTCTGTACCTAAAACCAAAAATGATTAATTGCAGTGCAGTGTTTTTTTATATTAACATACTATGTTTTGTTTTCTAATCTAATATTTTTAATCCAACTTATTTCTTTGCTGCTACATTAATTGAAACAAGCTTATATTCATAGACCTTCTATGCTGCCTTTCATTCAAGTCTGGGCTACAAGGGTTATATCTTTGGTAACAGCGCTTTAACATTGCAATTCGGTTTTTCAGACTATCGGTTATCTGGACCGAAGTCGGGTCCCCCAGTCAGTCCGAATAATTGAGGTTTCACTGTACTTTCGTTCAGGTCCACAGTGGTCATTGATGGGGGGGGGGTTCAACAACATGGGAGCTGATGACCCCCCTGTCCTGGGAGTCTGATGAGACTGTAGACCTAAGAGAATAAGGGGCAGGCCTCGATGGAGGGGGGTCTGACAACTCAGAGGTTGACAGCCGAGTGCCTTGGCAGTCGGGCGGAGGAGCTGTTGGTATGGGTCTGGTAGGAATAGAGACCTGCACAGTTGGTCTCTTCATTGAGGCAGCCGGTGTTGATGAAGAGCCCCCCCAAAGAAAAAGAGGCTGATGGGGAACAGGATCACTGCCAGGTGACGCAGTCTCAATCCTGGTCTTCCTTATGACTTTTCCCTGCGGACTTGTCTTGGGCCTTGGAGGCCTTAGAGCTCGAAGATCTGGTGGGCGACTGGGCAGCTGGGCCCTGGAGGACACCTGCCTGAAGCTGGCTACCTGTTGTTCCATGAATTGTTTTAGAGCCTTCTTGCATCACCTGAGGGTTGTTTGATTAAACTACTGAGAGAGCTCACAGTCAACCATTGTGGTCAGACCCAAGACAGCAGACACAAACAGAGTGTTCGTCTGTAGAAGCAATCTTCTTTCTGCAGCGGCAGTAATGGAAAAGAGAAGAAGAAGGATTAACTTTCAACATAAACAAAAAGAAGAGATCTCTAAAAATAAATTTTAGTAAAGACTGTAAGAAAAAATGGGCGTAGGACGAAAAAGACGTGAACACTGCGATGAAGCTTCTGTGGAGACTGTGCTTGCAAGTCGACAGCGGGAAAGAACTGAGGAGGGAGTGGGGCCACCCACACCTATATAAGGTTGCTGATGTCGATGGACATCGACAGAGTGGGCGGGGGCAGTTGTACTGCTGAAAATCTTCTGTGTGGATTCCCCTTCACCAATGGTGAAGGTTCCAATGGTGTAACGTGATGACTGAGATACCCCTGAAAAAGATCCCTTTGTCCTGTGACAAAAGATCCTGATACAGAGGTAGAGAGATAGGAGGCTCCACAAGTGGAAACCATATCTGGCAAGATCATAATGGAGCAGAGAGGATAAGAGTGGCACTCTCCACCTGCAACTTGAGCAGAACTGTCTGTATTAGAGGATTTGGGGGAGACGTGGATAGGAATTTCCCTTTCTAAGAAAGGGACATTGCATCTTGCCAAAAAAGTCCAAGTCTTGGAGCGAGCAAGCAGAATCTTAACAGTTTTTGATTGTGTGGGGATGAAAAAAGGTTCGGTTCTGGACTATCTCATCTTGTGAAGAGGTTGCTTACCACAGAGGTCAGCAGTTCCCATTCATGTTCCTAGACTGTGATTTGATTAGCCTGTCTGCCAAGATGTTTTGGAGACTTGGAAGATGCAAAGATGACAGTTGTAGGGCATGGGATAGAGCCCAGTACCATACTATCATTGCTTTCCTGCATACAGGATAAGAGTGAATGCCCCTTTGTTTGTTGATGTAATGCATCACACTGGCATATACAGTATCTGGATTAACAGAGGATCGGGGCACAGATGCTCCTGAAATGCATATAGGCTGTAGAGAACAGCCCTCCCTTCCAGGACATTTATATGCTGCTGGGCTGCCAACTTGGTCCACGACCCCATCATCTGGTAAGGGCCAAGATGAGCACCCAAATTGAAGTCCATGGTGAGGATCTGAACAGTAGGTGGTACAAGGAATGGAACACTCTTTAATAGGTTTTTTCGATCCATCCACCATAGCAATACTCTGTGAAGCAGTAATGTGACGAGAACCATTTGGTCCAACTCGTCCATCAACTGATCCCACTGGACCCTTAGTGTCCACTGAGGGATTTTCATATAGAGGCAGGCCAGGGGCACAGTCACTATGACCACAGCCATGAGAACCAGTATGTAACATTGTTCTCACAGACATAATGATTCCTGTATACCAGCCATGCTTGGGCAATCAGATTGTGTGCTCTGTCCTGTGGCAGGAAAGCACAACCCTTCCCTGTGTCCAAGACTGTGCCTATGAACTGCAGTCGTTGGCAAGGAGTTAACACAGACTTTGGCACATTCACTGTGTTCCTCAAGTTGTCAGACAACTGCCATATCTGAGGCAGAGTATGCAGTACAGCTTCTCTCGAGCTGGCCTTTAGATTCCAGTCATCTAGATAAGGGGATTCATACAGGCCTTCCTTGCAAAAGGCTGCTGCCACGATTGCCAAGCATTTGGTAAAGAACCATGGCACAGAATACAAGCCAAAGGGCAATACTATGAACTGGTAATTTTCCCCCTACAGCACAAAGAGGAGGTATTGCCCGTGGGATATCCTGATCTTGATATAAATGTATGCATCTTTCATGTCCGGAGAACAAATTCAGTTCCCTCTCTGCAGAAGGGGAATCAGAGCTTACAGGGGTACCATTCAAAACTTTTTGTATTTGATGTAGATATTTAGATCCCAAATATCCAACACAGGATGCAGATCCCCTGTCCATTTTGGTACCAGAAAGCATCTGGAATAGAACTCTGTTTCTCTGTCAAAGAGGAACTGATTTTCTCGTTTTTGGAATAATGACTGAACTTCTTCCTTCAGAAGGGACAAATGGCCTAGAGGAAAACAGGAAGGAGGCAGAGCATGATCTGAAGGAATTTCTAACAGCTCCAGAGCCATGCCCTTCCCCCCCTTGTAATTATCTCCAGGACTCACTTGTCTGTAGTAATCTCCTGCCATTGTTTCAGATGCAGAGAGAGTCTGCTCCTTATAACCACCACTGGAGGTAACAGTAGAGGTGGTGTACTGTATCTGGAAGTCAGTCAGGCAGAACCAGTGTGGACAGAGCCACCAGTACTGATTGCATTGGGTGCTTCTGTATGGCACCGGGAGGGGATCTGGCAGGGGACCATTTCTGTTACCTCGGCCTTGTTGACAGCAGGCATGGCTACCTCCGGCAGCAGGCTGACTAAAGGATCCCCTCCCACGACCCATAGCAGGAGTGTAATAGAGGAACTTTACAGATCTTAGAGTCATGTTTGAGGTCTGAAGGCCATATAGGGCCTCTTCAACATCATAGCCAAACAGTTTTGTGCCTCTAAAGCGAGCATTCAAAACTGCTTACAGCACATCATTGGCAAAGCCAGCAACTCTGAGCCAAAAACATCTCCTCATGCAAATGCCTTAAGTAGCAGCTCTGGCAAAAGCACTCGAGACATCATAAGCTGAGCATACCAAATGTTTGCCAACCTCAGTACCAGAGTATAATGTTTTAAGTAACTCGTTTTTTGCAGAGCCATCAGACGAAGCCTGGGCTGCAGTACAAGTAGCTTTCCATAAACTATTCTGATATTTTTTTTATGTGGATCTGGTAGTGTGCAAACCTAAGGCACAGTGAGGTAGAGGCATAAGTACACTTGCCCGTTGCATCCAGCCTCCTAGATTCTTTATCAGAAGGCAAAGTACTCATGTGTTTAGGTGCCCTAGACCTATCATGAGCAGCCTTGATGACTACAGAGTCAAATTCTGGCTGGTCAGCATAATAAGGCATAGCAAATGGTGCAGGATACTGCTTATTAGCTTTTCAAGGAACTGCTGGCAGTGAGTTTGGTCTGTACCATGCAGCAAATGTTGCATCCTCTAATGCAGGACACACAGGTGGAAGTACAATGGAGGGTGTGCAAGGCACCTCCAAAAATATTACTAAATTACTCTTTATGGAATCTTCCTCTTACAAAGCAAAGCCCATGGCAGTCTGCATGTGCTGCATCATGACTTGAAAAGTGGGATTCTTGGGAGGAAATCTCAGGGTACAGACCACCGAGTTCTCACTGCAGAATGAGAGGGCAGAACTAGAGCAAAGTGCAATGTATTATTCTCTCTCATACTCCTCTAAATTCTTCTCTAAATCCATGAGGTCATGATTATATTCCACTTCACTGTCGCCCTCTCTATCAATGATGGGAGGTGCAGAACACACTGGTGGTAGGCCGAGAAGGAGGAATCTGTGGTGAGTTAGAAGTCATCAATGATGGCTCGGTACCAGGAGGCCCCATTGGTGGAACAACTGTCTATATTGGTAGCACATGCAGAATGTGTCCGATCATTTCTGAGAAAGACGCCAGCACAGCCTGAGAGCTTTTATTTGTCTTTGGTAACCGGGTGAGTGAGCTGATCCAAAGGACTGTTTTCAGGCACAACCCAGGCCATAAAGTGGCATATGACATTACTTCAACAGTACAACTACACAGAGATACAGGGTAGGAACACATACAGTATATACAACTCAAATCAAAAATGCAGACAGGAAGGTAATATATAAATAAAGCAGTGGTAACTAGCATTCACAATGAATGGTAGAAGATACAATAGAGAGTAAGTGGCTATTTACAGATTAGAACTACAGTCAGTAGCTATTTACAAATCCAATCTACAGTTTGGCTTATGTGCCACAAGGTGGCAGATAACATACATAAACAGTAGTTCAACACATACTGTAGCTACAGAGAGGAAAAACACCTCAACATGAAGTCGTAACATTGTATGTGCAATTCAAATCAGACTTACAGACACAAAGAAAAGGCAATGGCAACATAGGTTCAGACAGTCGATTGCTATTTACAAATTAAAGCTGCAGTATGGCAACATAGGGTACAGACAAAGCTTGTTCATGAGCTTCAAGAACACAACTAGGAGAAATTAGGACAGGAATAGGAGAGCAAATACACAGGGAAAGAATGCCAAGATACAGCCCTTACAGAAATATAGGTGTGCTGTGTACATGCAGAATGCATGCCACATGCTTAATTGTACAATGTTTGTATGCGGTTTGCATACATCAAGTGAACATATGCGAACCAGGTCTAAAAGGCAAATCAGGTTAGCATGCTTGACATGTGCACATTAGGTAAGCTGGTGTGAACATCTTCTAAAAACTACATCGGGTTCGCGTGTTGCACGCTTGACATGAGTGCAGCAGTTAAGCTGGTGTGAAAATCATTTAAACATCACATCAGGTTCACATGCTACATGCTTGCCATGTGTGCTGCAGCTAAGCTGGTGCAAATTTCATCTAAAAAACATATCAGTTTCTATTTCTTATACTACTGCTAGTAATTAGTCATTAAAATAGATTTTATTTGAATTCCCATAAAAATTAGGTAAACTCATTAATTCTGATCCTTTTGCAAGTTGTTTAATGGCTTTTGATTTTTGTCATTAAATCACCATTAGTTTGTAAAGTATTGTTTGTTTACTGCATTAAATGCCTAGGATCTAGCCAGTCAGCATCCCCCATTCCAGATGTATGAAGAGGGGCCTCTGTGTAGTGAAGCCTGTCCTTTTTGTTTTGGACCATTCAAATTCATTATGCATATTTAGTGCTACAAATGTGTTTCTCCATGACCGTTTTATCTCACTTACTTTCTCTTTGTCATTCTGTATGGAGAATGTACACTATGGTCATGCTTAGCACTCATTGTGCTGAGTAGGGTCTTCGAAGCATGCACCATGCCTCACATTTTGTCACTGAAATGAGGGACATGGAAACTCAAAATGAGCGACAATGAGGGACACTAACCCACATGATGATCAGCACACATCATAAAACATGGAGCTACGGTACCTTAGAACACAGTGGAAACCATTATATTAGCACTTGAGAATGAATTTCTACCATTTAGCAGGGGTGCCATTTAGGTAATGCAGAGGGGCACAGTTGCCCCCACATATTTGTGCCTAGGTTGTGCTTATGGTGTGGCAGTGATGGCTTTAAATTTGGATTTCATCTTTTGCACGATAAGTGCCCACCTAGCCATATTTATCCACTGGTAAGGTATAATTGATTTGTCATATTAACTGCTTTCCCTTCCCCTTCTACTCCTGGCTTTATCTTTGCTTATGCTCCACTGCTACTCTATCAAATTTCTCCTCACTCCCATATCAGTTGTAGACTGTTGTTTGTTCTAGCTGCCAAAATACTGTATATTTGATTTGATTTGATTAAATCAAATCACACCAGTCATCATGTTTCATTTATCAGTTTACGACCTATAAGTCGCTTCCCTGTCTCATATCAATGTTTACCACTTGCGGTCACCCTGTGTGGTACCCTTGTATGTATATCCAGCCTGCATCATGTAACGTGTATTTCATGTATATACTGTTATTACCTATCTGTGTTTGTACTTTAAGTGTTTATGTCACAGGACCTCCTTGTGAATGAGCTTGCTCAATGGAGTTTTCCTGCAATAAACTTGAACTTGAACTAGCCTGGGTGTGCTTATGCTGTAGGTTCTCTCCAGACTTAACTGTGTCTGTACTGTTGTCCACCGCTCCACTTATTAGCAGCAGCACAATCACGTAATGTAGATGAGCTCCAGACAAGAAAGAGCCCATGACACTTCCAAGTGCAACACTGTCTTTCCCTCTACAGAGTAGACAGGCTGGACACTACAGCTTGGAGGAGTCAGTGAGCACTGAACTCTCAATAGCAGTGTTGTAGTAGCATAGTTTTTTTGTTTTACTCTTAGTAAGTCTCCATCTCCCCTGGTGGCTGAAGGGGCAGAGGGTGAGATAGAAGCTACCTCAAAACTATGCTACCTACTTACTTACTAGGCTCGCCTTACAAAAAAAAACAGCACAGACCCCCATGGCAGCAAGCTAGGCTTAGCAGCAGTGGTTACAGCAGTGAGGGTGGCCTTCATAGTCCTCGATCAGTGCAGTATGGCAGCAGCCACAGCAGCAACCAAGCAAGAAGGAAAAAAAAAAACAGGTTGGGTGGATTCGTATGGTGAGGTGACTCGGTCATGGACCACGTTGGGGAACTGTGACGGTCGGTTCTAGCATCCAGCTTCTGGTGAAAGAGGGAGGGAGAATGGACTAAACAATGGACTGATGGCACACTATGACAGCCTGCAGGTTCTGGCTATAAGGCTGGGTAAGTAAAAGTAAATATTTTTTTTACAGGAGGATTGGAGAAGGAGGAAGGACTGAAATAGTGATGTGTTTTTCAGGTTTTTTCACCTTTGGGCAGCTTCATGACCCATAGGGGATGGGTACTGAATGGAATGGAGTCAGGGAGAAAAATCAGACAAAGTTCTTTTTTTTTTTGAGGCGGGCTGAACTTCAGCCAGAAAAAAAATTGGTTAGTAACTGGGTGGGTTTAAGCCCAAATCTGATGCATTGTGTGGGGTATTTACAGATGAATCATACATTTGAATGTTTCATTATTTGCATATCACATTTCAGTCAAGCCAAATAAGCTACATCTTTTAGAGATGTTATAGACATTCTAGAGCTGTCCCTTGCATTCACGGACAGTTAAGCAGTATGGTATGCACAGACTATTGGAGCCCCACTATAGTCAGGCTTATGCCCCCCCGTGAAGCTGATCTCCACATTCCCATGCTCAGGCACATTATGATAAAGGGCAAGTGAGACTGCAGGGGTGTACACCATTGAAATGAATGGGGATATTTTTTAATTACCATTTTATACATTATTGATGGAGAGTTGGAGATTAATGAAGGCCACCACTTGACTAACAACAGTGACAGTCATAATGTATAAAATAGTGATAGAAAATAACTCTATTCATTTCAAGGGGGCACGCCCCAGCACTCTGACCCATGGACATCCTCTCTTAAAGACTCCTGCCACTGGCTCCCTAGTACTCAAGTAAAAGACTTTTTACTTACATCTATACTTGGTGGGTTGTCTGTAGCAGCATGGCCATACCTGCTACAGTGTGTGCGCGGGGGGGGGGCCATGAGGGTGTAAGTTAGTACTACGTTTGTGTTTGCACTTTAATGTCTGTTTGCATGTAAGCATTCAAAACTATAGAGAATAAAACAGTTGAAGTACTGGCCAGACAGAAGTAATTAAGTGGTTTTGTGGGTAAGTTTGTGTATTGAGGGTGGGAAAAACATGTGTTTCCATTGATATGTGTCCTACAATTCAACTGTGAAAATGAGATGAAGGAGAGAAGAAAACTGAAAAGCGTACACTGGCTACAAGTATGTTGCATGCATGCAGATGTATTCAGATACAATATGTACTGAAGTACACGCGAGCCATATGTGTGCAGACAGTATGGCTTAGTGGTTAAAGGCACTGAACTGCAAGCCAGGAGACATGGAGGCATGAAGACTAAGGTTTGAATCTCATCAACTCCCACTTGTGTATGGTGTGATCCTAAGCAAGTCACTTAACAATTACGTGTGCAGTTATCGGTGACCACTTCCTTTTTTGCATGCATGCCACATGCATGCAGTGTTTCCCAATTTAACATAAAAATCATGGTTTCCACACTTGCGTGGTGCACACATGCCATATGCATGTAATCAGTTCCAATTTAACATTTAAATCATACTTGCAGCACACATATCACTTGGGTAGTTTTATGTGTGGAGCATGAAAACATTTCATACAATTATTTATGTAAGGGAGGGGAGATTAGGTTGAAAAGTCAGTGTAGAAGGAAAGTGAAGTAAAGAAAGAATGCCTAGATAAAAGGGAGTTTAGGTTGAAAAGTTGGTGAGCAGGAGAGGTACCAATGGCTACCCCTACTCCTTGGGTGTCAATGAGCAAATCATTCTAGGGTGGTTTACCAGCCCTAGTATTATCAAATGAACAGTTAGAAGTGGACTAGGTCAGTAACCAAGCTTGTAGGTTAGTTTTAAAGGAGAGGTGGGAAGGGGAGGAGCAGATGGACGATGGTAGTGTGTTCCAAAGGGAGGGGGCAGAAATGGAGAAGTCTTTGCTGCCCATGAGAGAAGAGATGCATGGAACTTCAAGAGGAGAGAAAAAGGATACCCTGAGGCTCCTAGAGACCACCCTATCTGTGAGTACTGAAGAGCAAGGAGATAGCTGGTTGTTCCTGAGTGAATTATCTATTAACTCATTGCCTCCTAGAATACATCTTTAGGTGGCAACAAATGCACTGCAGTGTGTCCCAGAATGACTACAGAAGTCAGCTACAGACTTCCTGTGTGTCCTAGTAATGTCTGGAGATGTCACTCACATGTTTTAATATTACTTGCCAGCCAGAATTGACTGCACAGCACCACAGAAAGGTAATGTTGTGTTGAACAACTTTGCCACTAACACTTTCTGTGTATCATGTTCACTTTAGGAGTTATTGCATTTGTTTATGACATGGTGTGTATGGCAGACATTTTGTCCAAGAACCACCTAAGCACTTTGAAGAAAACACACATTCTGGATATCTCAGCCAGTACAAAACAAAAAACCGAATTGAGCACAATTGATTGCATGGCATCACTGGAAAGGCAATTTTGCTCAGAATACCTCTGCCACTGATATGGTGTGTGTATCATGTATACTTTAGGAGTTATATGCATTTATTTATGGCATGGTGTGTATGGTTCAGATTTGTCCCTCAAACCTCAGCAACGCACCTTGCCTAAAATGGAGAAAAATTATGTTCAGTACTACAGAAATATCTGTTTTTTTTACAAACAAATTATTAAAATTACATCTAATGTCTTGATGCTTAATTTGGTGTTGATATGTTACATATTTCCCAACAGAAAAAGGCTTATAGGGCATTTTTTAGTGGAAATGTCTTTTTTTTCATTTTTTTGCTGTTTCAACCAGCATAGGGAAAAAAAAAACTAAATTATCTATTATTACTGGGTATACCACCATTGGAAAGGTAATTTTGTGCTGGACAAGTTTGCCACTCATACTTTGTGTCTAGCACATACGGTTCTTGAGCTATTAGCATTTGTTTGCCGCATGCTGATTATGGCTGAATTTTGCTTAGAAATGCCCAGGATTCACTGTTAACAGTATACAGGAGACAATTGCTGCAGCTTCAGAGAGCTCCTGAGGAGGCAATGAGTTAAGCAGCCCATGGCATAGTCAAAGTGATCCTGTAGTGGGAGCCACCCTAGGGACTGGTAGAGTGCACAGTGGTGGGTGTGACGTGGACAGCCAGTTCTGAGTGCTGTATGATCATTTTTTGGAAATATAAAAATGTGTATGGCTGAAACAGCATGTGAAATCACACACACTCACACAGGTTTTAGATACCAGGTGTTACATGGCAGACCTGAAGCTAATGACAGAGTAGAACAGACCTTGATCAAGAATATCCTGTTTTATTTGAAGTTGATTACAGGCTGGAAGAGGCCTGAGTTGAGCATATCCATTTTATGATGTTAGGAGAGGAAACCAGGTTTAGCAAACTGGTGCGAAATCATAAAGATGCTTTCATGTCCTGGAAGGGGGAAGCTTATCATGAGATCAAAGAAATGTCATTTGGAGGACATGAGTCATGCTGAGGTTGCAGAATTTAATACTTGGAAAACACATTCTGTTCCTTACACAAATATTTTTCTATATATTCTGACAGGGAGGAGATAGGAGACCTCATGCAAGTAGGTGGGGAAAACCAGATTTTAAACATTATTCTGTTTGATTTCACAGAGACACTTTTATCTAGACTCTGACAAAGAAACATCTGTGAGCACTTTTAAGCAGGTATTTAGAGACTAAGTACTGTAGTAAGAATTGCACTGTTTAAAACCTTGTTCTTTTAATAGATTTGTATGTCTTGTGATATAATAGTTCTGTATTGTATGTTGTACATATTATCTATTTTAGTAAAAACTCTTTTTAGAGCTTACTTGGTCTGTCTTTGATTTTCTTTCATTTGCAAGAAAAGTATATATGATTATAGCAGACACTAGGCATAAGCTTGAATGGTGATACCAAACTGGAAAGAAAAGCGTTTTAAATCTGAGGTCTTTATTAAAGTTTTTAAGGGTTCATTTCTGTACACCTGGTTAGGTGCCAGTAGGCAAAGATATCTGTCCCCCTGAAGACAGAATTATCTGAGCCTGTGCATTGGGTACACTAGCAAGAGGTTCACAGTTTGAATCCCTCCAAGACTGGAGACCAAAAGTTGATCCGAACTCACAAAACAGACAAGAGGGTTACGTTGTTCTGTTAAACTGTTCACAAGACTGCACTCAGAGGTTGGTACTTTGGGAGTAGAGGGCCTGACCTGCTGAGTGGGTTTGTGATAGATTGGTTTGGCAGCGGTGACATAATTTTGGTATTACAAGCTTTTATTGTTCTGTGTCAGCTTGAGACCATAAACTCTCTTGCAAAGAAAGAAAAAGAAAGAGTTTTATTTTAAAAAAGGAAACAGAACTATATCACTTGACGTACAGTCCAGTTCCTACCCGTTTAATTTTTTTTCCTAAAGTGCAAGTCACAGTGGCCGTAGTCAGGGAAGAAGAGGATGGCTTCCGACTACAGCAGGCACACTGTAGATTACTTGAAGCAGTTGTGCAGGGACAGATGAGTCCTGTTCGAGGGGACAGCCAAAAAGCAGAACCTCATAGATGCCCTGATGGTAGCAGATACCCAGAACAGTGAGTCACGGACCATGACTGGAAAGGACCAAACCTCAAGTATGGCAGGGCTAGCGACAAGTGCAGTGTCCAGATCCAGTGAGGATGACAGCAGGGCCACTGTCAGTGAAGGGCCACAGCAGCAGGGGATGGTCACCAGTATTCTGAATCCAGAAGTACTCAGGCTGCAAATTGAGTTGCGCAGGATGGAGCTGGAGTTCCAGGAGAAGAGGGAGTGAGAGAAGCGACAGGCAGACCGTGATACCGAGAGACAGAGCGGGAGGAGCAGGAGCACCAGCGAGCTGCAGAAGAGAGAGAGAGAGGTGCCAGAGGCAACATGAACTGGAGAAGCTAGGACTCTGACCAGCGGCACCAGAGCAGGTAAGTGGCTTGGGTTTAACTGGAGCTGCAGGACTGGGCTACAAATTGAACTCCAAATTAATAGTCGAGTTTAAAGAGGGGGAGGATATGGATGCCTTTTTAAATTCTTTTGAAAAAGTTTGCATTCAGGCTAAAATTGCTAGAGAGTCCTGGAGCTTCCAGCTATCCCCGCTACTTACCGGGAAAGCTTAGGATGCACTGGGTCAAATGGACAATGAGGACGGCAATGATTACAGCAAGCTAAAAGCTGCATTGTTAAAAAAGTTTGAATTAACTGCTGAATCATACAGAGCTAAATTCCGTAAGCTCAGGAGAAGCCCTGCTATGAGCTACAAGGAGCTAGCCACGAAACAACGTCAGTTTTTAAAACGTTGCTGGGAAGGAATTGAGGCAAACTCTGTTGATAAAATTGAAAATGTGATTTTATTAGAACAGTTTTATTGGGCATGCCCAGCAGAGCTAAAAACCTGGCTAGAAGACTAAGATACCAAAACAGTGCAAGAGGCTGCTGAATTCTCGGATCGCTATGCCAAGAGCAGACCTGATCTGAGACCAAATGGGGCAGGTGTGGCAGCGCAAAAAGGGAAAAGCTTGCCTTCAGGGCAGCTAAAACCCTCACTGCCTCCACCGAAACCAGTTAGCCTCAGGTTTCAGAGAAACATTTCTCTGAGAGAAGAACTGAATGTTGCTTGTTTAAGGAAACTGGGCATATTGCCAGACAGT
Organism: Neoceratodus forsteri; assembly: GCA_016271365.2. Taxonomy (NCBI): domain Eukaryota; kingdom Metazoa; phylum Chordata; order Ceratodontiformes; family Ceratodontidae; genus Neoceratodus; species Neoceratodus forsteri. The sequence continues at coordinate 1,364,133,936 of CM057455.1, read as the reverse complement.
GTCCAAAAAAGGCGAGCAATAATACACAACCGGGTGCTAGAAAAGAAGTGGGTTGTTTGTGTGTCCCTGGAAGCACGCCAGTGAACATGAGGGAACACATGCACCCAGTCATGGTGAATGATGTACAGGCGTAGGGATTAAGGGACACAGGGGCATCCCTGACATTGGTGAAAGGGGATTTGGTACAGTCTAGTCAGCTTATACCTAATAAATATGTCACTGTACAGGACTTTGCAGGTGGGGACAAAACATTGCCCCTCGCTAGTGTTCTCCTAGACTGCGGTGAAACAGGGGGAACTGTGCGACAGGTGGCTGTAGCCAAAACATTAGCAGTGGATGTGATCCTGGGTAACAATCTCCAGCAGGGGATGGTATGTGCAGTTACCCATAGCCAAGCGGCAAGGGAAAATTGTAGTTCCCTGAACCCCATGGAAGCCATTGTGAAAACCACTGAGAGGCTGGTTCCCCAGCCTGTGTCTCCTAATATGGAGATTAATGAAGAGGGGGTAGAAATGTCCCCAATAGCAAGTAACCACACAGCTATAGAGGGTTACTCCGAAGAGGAAGGGGTGACCCATTGTCAAAGGGCTGGGATTGACAGTGATCCTGAGGACCCTGATGCTAGTGCTAGGGACCCTAGTTTAGTAACTGACGGGGACCTGTCCCATGCCATTGGACTGTGTGAGGGGTTTGCAGCTGCTCAGAGGAGTGACTCTAGTTTAGAAAAGCTGAGGGCTTGGGCAGACTTGGACAGCACACAGGGAGGTGACAGCAGACATAAGGTTTATTGGGAAAATGGACTTATGTATATTCAGGCAATACAGACAGAGGGAGGGATGCTAGGCAGGCAGCTTGTCATTCCCCAGGATTATTGTGAGCAGTTGCTCAAAACTACACATGATATTCCCTTTTCTAGTCATCTGGGAATCACACGCACAATGCAGCAGTTAGCCCAGAATTTCTATTGTCCTAACTTCACCCAGCAGGTGAAAGAGTATTGCAGGTCTTGTCACCGGTGCCAAGAAATAGAGAAGGTGGGTAAGAAAACCCAAGCTGCCCTGATTCCGTTGCTCATAGTGGAGGAGCCACTCCAGAGGGTGGGAATGGATATTGTGGGGTCTTTAAATACCCCCAGCTCCTCAGGGAAGAGATTCATCCTGACTGTGGTGGATTATGCCACCTGGTACCCAGAGGCAGTCACCCTATCCTCACTGTGGACAGACAAAGTGGCAGATGCCTTACTTGGGATTTTCTCCTGTGTTGGGTTTCCGCAGGAGGTAATCACCAATCAAGGGGGTTCCTTCATGTTGGACCTGATGAAATGTTTATGAGAGAAGTGTGGGGTGGTGCAGAGATGCACGACACCGTATCACCCACAAGCCAATGGACTTGTGGAATGATTCAATGGTACCCTAAAGTCAATACTCCGGGCATTTGCTGAACAGCATGGGAGGAACTGATAGAAATACCTTCCCCACCTGTTGTTTGCATATAGGGAGGTGCCCCAAGAAGCAACAGGATTTGGCCCCTTAAACTCTTATATGGAAGCCGGGTACGTGGGCCCCTAGACTTGATCTGGGAAGACTGAGAAGGCAAGCACACCACCCTGGGAACTCCCATTGGATTATGTCCTTAGGTTTAGGGAAAAGCTGAAGGAGCATATGGGGACAGCCCAGAGCAACCTGGCAGCCGCCCAACAGAAACAAAAAGTGTGGTACAACTGCAGAGCCAGAGCTCGTTCGTACATGGTGGGTCAGGAAGTCATGGTCCTTATTCCGGTCCGGAAAGACAAGCTGCAAGCTGAGTGGGCAGGACCATACAAAGTGGTTAGGAAGGTAAATGACATGAACTACATTGTGGAGTTACCTGACCGAAGACAGACAGAAAGGATGTACCATGTCAACATGATGAAGCCATATGCAAATAGGGCTAAGATGGTGCTTGCAGTGTGTATTCATGGGAAGGGGACGGACGAAGGAGACCCCCTTCTGGACTTGCTGGAAGACAGTAAGCAGGAGTCCTCTGTGGAGATAGTAAAATTATCTCCCCAGTTGGGCCCGGACCAGATCCAGAAAGTAAGGGAGGTTTTAGCAGACTTTGCCCACTTGTTTAGCACCAAGCCTGGACTAACCCCCTTAGCAACGCATGATGTGGAGACAGGGACACAGACGCCCATACAGCAGACAGCATATCAGGTGTCAGAGGCTGTCCAAAAGGATATTAGGAGGGAAGTGGAAGAGGTGCTGGATTTAGGGGTAATCCAGAGATCCCACAACCCCTGGGCCTCACCCGTAGTCCTTGTGCCTAATCCAGATGGCTCTACTCGTTTCTGTGTGGACTACCATGGACTGAATGCAGTCATGAAGTCAGACACCAACCCAATGCCCCAGACGGACGAACTCCTGGACAAGTTGGGAGGGCGACCACCGCTCGACCACTGACCTGACCAAGGGGTATTGGCAGGTAGAGTTGACAGACACAGCTAGGAGAGAGGTTGGCCTTCATCCTCGATAGGCTTATTTGAGTTTAAAGTAATGCCTTTTGGAATGAAGAACGCCCTGGCCACTTTCCAAAGGTTGGTGAACCAGGTCTTAAATGGTGCTGAGGAGTACGCTGTGGTGTACCTGGATGACACTGCCATCTTTAGTACCAGCTGGAAGGAACACCTATCCCACCTTAGGGAAGTGCTGGGCAGGATACAGAGGGCCAGGCTCACTGTCATAGCCGAGAAGTGCCAGGTGGCCATGGGAGAAGTGGCATATCTCAGGCATGTGGTAGGCCAGGGACAGCTCCACCCTAACCAAATAAAGATAGAGGTGATCCAGGCATGGCCCAGACCAGAAACCCAGAAGCAGGTCAGGAGTTTTCTAGGGACAGCAGGGTACTATAGGAAATTTGTACCCAATTACAGTGCCCTAGCTGCTCCCCTATCTGACCTGACAAAGACAAGGATGCCAAAGAAAATTACCTGGGGCCCAGCCTGTAAGGAAGCCTTTTCCAAATTAAAGGAGGCACCATGCAGTCCTCCTGGTTTGACAAGTCCTGACTATAGCAAAACCTTTATAGTTTAGACTGATACCTCAGACTTGAGTACTGAGGCAGTACTGAGTCAGACATCCAGCCAAGGGACAGATCACCCAGTAGTGTACCTGAGAAGGAAGTTACTTCCCAGGGAGCAAGCATACTCCACGGTAGAAAAGGAGTGTCTTGCCATAGTGTGGGCCCTAAAGAAATTAGAGCCATACTTGTATGGGCAGCATTTTGTGGTGCAGACTGACCACAACCCCCTGGTTTGGCTGATGCAGATGGAGAAAAACAATGGCAGACTGCTAAGATGGAGTCTTGCTTTACAAGGGTATCATATAAAAATCGTACATAGGGCTGGAGTCAAAAATCAGAACTCAGATGGGCTGTCTAGGGTCTATGAGGAGTGAACTGACTTGGGAAGCTCATCCCATGCAGGGGATACAGCCCCCAAATTCAGTCTAGGTGGGGAGGATTGTGACGTGGACAGCCAGTTCTGAGTGCTGTATGATCTATTTTTTTGTAAATATAAAAATGTGTACGGACTGTTTCCCATGAGAAAAGGCTGAAACAGCATGTGAGATCACACACACTCACACAGGTTTTAGATACCAGGTGTTACGTGGCAGGCCTGAAGCTAATGACAGAGTAGAATAGACCTTGATCAAGGATATCCTGTTTTATCTAAAGTTAATTACAGGCTGGAAGAGGCCTGAGTTGAGCATATCCATTTTATGATGTTAGGAGAGGAAACCAGGTTTAGTAAACTGGTGTGAACTCATAAAGATGCTTTTATGTCCTGGAAGGGGGAAGCTTATCATGAGATCAAAGAAATGTTATTTTGAGGACATGAGTCATGCTGAGGTTGCAGAATTTAATACTTGGAAAAGACATCCTGTTCTTTATATAAATATTTTTTTATATATTCTGACGGAGGAGCTAGGTGACCTCATGCAAGCAGGTGGGGAAAACCAGATTTTAAACATTATTCTGTTTGACTTCACAGAGACACTTTTAGCTAGACTCTGACAAAGAAACATTTGTGAGCACTTTTAAGCAGGTATTTAGAGACTAAGTACTGTAGTAAGAATTACACTGTTTAAAACATTGTTCTTTTAATATATTTTTATGTCTTGTGATATAATAGTTCTGTATTGTATGTTTTACATATTATTATCTATTTTAGTAAAAACTCTTTTTAGAGCTTACTTGGTCTGTCTTTGTTTTTCTTTTGTTTGCAAGAAAAGTATATATGATTATAGCAGACACTAGGCATACGCTTGAATGGTGATACCAAACTGGAAAAAGAAGCATTTTAAATATGAGGTCTTTATTAAAGTTTTCAAGGGTTCATTTCTGTACACCTGGTTAGGTGCCCATAGGCAAAGATATCTGGCCCCCTGAAGACAGAATTATCTGAGCCTGTGCATTGGGTACACTAGCAAGAGGGTCACAGTTTGAATCCCTCCAAGACTGGAGACCAAAGGTTGATCTGAATTCACAAAGCAGACAAGAGGGTTACCTTGTTCTGTTAAACTGTTCACCAGACTGCACTTGGAGGTTGCACTTTGGGAGTAGAGGGTCTGACCTGCTGAGTGGGTTTGTGACAGTGGGTAGAGTAAGGGGCTTGAAGAACAAAGCAACAGATGGAATTATATGTTGTGTGTAACCAAGAGCATAAGGAGGAGGACATGGAGGAGTAGACAGGGGGGCAGTAGTCAAGCAGGGGTAGAAGGTAGCCTTGTGCAATAGCAAGGTGGGCCTCTGGGGATAGAAATTGTTTAAGGCAGTAGGCAGCACCTAACTTTTGGTGGATTTTCTGCACTGTGTTATTAATATGTTCAGTAAAAGTAAGGGAGCTGTTAAGGGTAATACCTAGATATTTGAAAGGGACATTTTCGGGGTCCTGCTGGAGTGAGTATGAGAAGGGACAAGTTTAATTTGGTCACTTTAGTCAGCAAAAGTTTGGATTCAAAAAGCATAGCTTTTTTTTTTTTTTGTTAACTATCAGCTTTCTGGAGCAGAACCAATTATGAGCAGAGCTGTAGTTTTGGGAGAGGGTGGATGAGATGGATTCTAGTGATTTACCACTATGGAAAAGAACTAAAATCATCTGCATAAAGGAGTGCTTTACAAGTCAGGCTTTCTACCAGGAGAATGTTAATAAACATGGAGAAAATAAATGGGCCAAGTATGGAAACCTGGGGAACTCCAGTGCTAATGGGTAGGTGGAAGAGGGATCTTTACCTATGATGACTGCGATCAGTTACAGAGATAACTACGGACCCAGGATATAGTTTTAGGGGAGCAGCCAAAGTGAAGCAGGGTGGTGTGGAGAAGGTGGTGGTCTACAAGGTCGAAGGCCTTTGATAGATCCACAAAAACCACACCTGTGGCTTTACCCATGTCAATATTTCTAAGAACATGGTCAGTGAAAAGGGCCAAAGCAGAGGAGGTACTGTGGTGCTTGCAGAAACCGTGCTGGAGGGGACATAGAAGATTGTATATTTCAAGGAGCTCAGATAACTGGAGATGTACGATTTTTTCAAGTTATATACTTAGGTGCGGGAGGAGAGAGATGGGTCTGTAGTTTTCAGGTGGCAGGGGATCCCCAGCTTTAAAGATAAGTACAACATGTGCATGTTTCCAAGAATCAGACACAGTGGATGATGAGAGGGCAATATTGAAAATGAAAGTTAAGGGTTTAACAATGGCTGGGGGCACAAGTTTTAGAAATGTGGGGTAAAGGCCATCGTTCCCAGGGCTTTCTCCTGCCGGTAGTGTCTTTAGGAGTTTAATGATGACATTCTGACCAATGGCTCTGAAATAAAAAGCAGGGAAGGGGGAAGTACTGCTGCAGGAATAAAGGCGGTTTGATTGGGTATTCCAGCCAGTTGGAGGCTGGGGAGGGAGTTTTCTAAGATAAGTGGTAAGGTCAGTGAACATAGTGTTGAAAGTGCCTGCAATCCCAGCGGGATCAGAGATGGTACCCGTAGGGCTATTGAGTTTGGTTATTTGTTTGTTGGATTTGGGGTTAAGGAGGGATCCAATAGAGGCCCAGAAACTGTGGGGGTTGCCAAGGGAGTTACTTTGCTGCCTGAGATAGTATTTGCATTTGAGAGATTTGGCAGCCTGTTTACATGAGCTGTGCAGTTGTCTATATGTGTTCCAGAGTAGAGGGATGGGAGAGGCCTGGTATTTTTTCCATTTTCTGTCCTTTTTTTTCATCTGTGCCAGATGTTCCTTGGACAGCCAGCAGGAACAGCCCCCTCTAACCCTTCTGGTAGTGAGAGGGAAGTGTTTGTCCTGCAGCTTACAGACAGCATCAGTGAAGAAAGCAACTGCAGCTGAGATGTTATTGTGCAGGTAGAGGACAGACCAGTTTATGGCCCTAATGTCAGAGAGGATCGAGTCATGATCCTGGCAGTTAAACTTCCTGAAGGACAGTAGTTTGGGGCGAGTATGATGTCATTTGTTGGTAAGAATTACATATGTGGGGGTATGGTCACTAATTGAGTCAGACATAGTGCCCGCCTGGAGGACCATTTCTAAATGATTTGTGGTGATCCAGTCAAGGATGGGGTGGTTAGGGGAGTGGTGGATGTGTCTGGTGGGGGAGGAGATGACTTGCTCCAGATTTTGTGACTTAAGGTTCATGTGGTCAGGCTCAGGATTACCTATTCAACTGAGGTTAAAGTCTCCGAGCATTATGGTGTCTCTTAGGGGTGTGATGCACCCAAGCCCATCTAGAAAATTGCACAGGCCCTGGATGCCTCCTGAAGGAGGGTTACAGCAACAGCCAAGATATAGTTTTTTTGATGCACCCAGGGTAATCTCTGCGATGAGCCACTCAGTTGCTTGGGTGGGGGTTGAGCAGCTGATGGAGGTAGCAGTGATGTGGTCCTGTACGTATAGTGCAACACCACCACCACCCCTCTTTCTACCCGGTCTCTTTAGGCGTAGAGGGAATAACCATCTAGTTGATAAGAGGTGTCTGAGTGATATTGTTTCAGCCAGGTCTCAGAGATACCTAAGACATCATAGAATCATAGAATCTTGTCAGCAGAAAAAGACCATCTGACCCATCTAGTCTGCCCTTCCCACCCCATTTATTCCATCCCCTTTCCTGCAGCCCCCTTCGTGTTTCCATACAGCCCCTTATGCCTATTCCATGCCATCTTAAATCTGTCACTGTTTTGGCCCCTATCACATCCTCTGGAAGCCTGTTCCATGCTTCCACCACCCTCTCTGTGAAGAACTGTCCTCTTACATCTCCCCTGAATCTCCCCACCCCGTAGTCTCAGACTAAGGCCCCTAGTTACTGCAAAGTCCTTTCTATGCAATAGGCTCCCTGCCTTAACCCTATTGATCCCCTTGACATATTTGAACATTTCGATCATGTCCCTTCTTTCCCTTCTAGTTTCCAAGGAGTACAGCCCCAGCTCCCTGCATCTCTGCTTGTACCATTTTCCCTGCATACCCTGCACCATCTTAGTCACAATCCTCTGAATGCCCTCCAACCTGTCTCTGTCCTTGCATAGATGTGGCCTCCAGAACTGGACTCCATACTCCAGGTGCAGCCTTACCATGGCTTTGTAAAGGGGCATCAGTATCTCACTTCGCCTGCTAGTGATACACTTGCCAAAACACAACAGCATCCCATTTGCCTTTCTCACCACCCTGCTGCACTGATTTCTAACCTTGAGGTTGCTGGATACCATTACTCCCAAATGCTTCTCCTGGTCTGTCACCCTACTGCCCCCCCAAGCGTTATCTTGCTTCCGGGTTGTTGTGCCCTAGGTGCATCACTGCACACTTTTTGACATTGAACTTCAACTGCAATGTCTCCACCCATCCTTCTAAAGTCCTCAAGTCCTGTCTCATGTCCACCACCCTGCTCCCACTCAGTCCACCCCGCTGCAGATCGTTGTATTGTCCTCAAAAAGGCCCACCCTCCCTCTCAGTCCTTCCGTTATGTCCCCTATGTAGATGCTGAAACCCTTATCCCTGGGGTACCCCACTCATCATCCACCCTGTCCCTGAGTACACCCCATTTACCACCACTCTCCGACTTCTTCCTGCCAACCATTTTCTACCCACCTGGTTATTTTACCATCCACACACATGTGGCTTGTACAAGGACACTTGAGCTTCAAGTTCATTGTATTCTGCCTGGAAGCTGCAAACATTTAGGTGGGCTACTCTGAGGTGGGTTTGGCCCAACCAGGTGACATCCATGTTATAGAAATGGGTGCTTGCGGAGTTGGGGTTGTTTTTCTTGTCTCTGAAAAGGAGGGGACAGCAAGGAGGGAGGTAGCAGGGGAACTGTATGGTGAGGGAGTGAAGAAAAAGGCCAAGCAAGCATCACTCATGGTTCAACAGTAATGCAAGTATGACAGGGTCTGGTACAGTAACCTCATGGCTGACCACAATATTTGGATGGTCAGTAGGTGTATGTGCAGTAGAAAAATACCGTAGGCTTTGCTGATCTACTGCAAGCACCGTGGCACAAAAATCTGTAACCATTAGCATGCTGGTCATGGAGGTTATGACAAGAATGATTAGGACTGTATTCCTTGTGTATTGAATCTTGCTGGAGGTGGTTAGGCAGGAAAGATTAAGATAAGTTACTAATGTAAGAGCAGTAACTTACACATAGCAGAGGTCTAAGAAGGGCAACGGTAAAAATATGTGAAAAATGGTAAGTTTCAGTTTCAGCACTTTAAGCAGAGGCTTTCTAGCAAAATTATTTAAAAGTGGTAAGTGTCGCTTTAAGGGGTAGTAGCTTAAATGACAATCAAGAGAAGGGGGCAGGTAGTTAAGCTGAGGAGAAAGAGGATTTAAAGAGTGTTGGGGAGGGGGTGGGCGGTCGGGAGAAAAAACAGACTTGAGAAAAAATAAGGCCAAAACAAAAGCACAGCTTGAGAGCTTGCTCTGCTGTTTCTAACATGAGCTGTGCTGTGGACCCTGATTGGCTGGGAGGTGCAGGTCCACAGAAGCAGGCCAATCAGGGAGAGAGGCACGGATACGACAACGTTTGAAAAAAAATTCGGAGTCGGTAGAGCAGCGGCTGGAGCAAAATTACCTTGGAAAGCTACAGGCTTGAGAGGTCCGGGAGAGAAGAAAGGAGTAGCAGCCGTGGCATAGATAGGAAGCCACGCCGCCTACAATAGTGGAAGGCGCCCAGTCCTGGCATGCAGATCTGAGGAGAGAGAAGAAGGCACACAGAAATTAGTAGTGTAGAAAAAAAGGGGGGGGCGGGGTAGACAGGAGAGAGAGACAGGCTGTAAGCAGGGGGGCAGAGACCCAGAAGAGAGGAGAAATGGGAGGGTGTGGGAAATCAGAAACTTAAACACAAAAGCAAATTAGCAAAATTCACTTGAAACAATTGCAACATAAAAGGAAAAATTACAGTGTAAGGCAGTGCAAGTTCAGTAATTCTTAATATACAATAACTGGCAAAATACAGTAGCAGGCTAACACATGAAATTGTTTGTCTAAACAGGCATCAGTATTAAAAAAAGAAAAAGCAGGCTTGAGAAAAAATAAGACCGAAACAAAAGCACAGTTTGGAGAGCTTGCTCTGCTATTTCCAGCAGAAGCCATGCTGTAGATCCCTGATTGTCCGAGAGGTGCAGGTCCAGAGAAGCAGGCCAATCAGAGAGAGAGAGAGAGAGAGGTGCATCAAAGATTGAAAAAAAATTCAGAGTCGGGAGAGCAGCAGCTGGAGCAAAATTAACTTGGGCAGCTACAGGCTTGAGAGAACCTTGGGAGAAAAGAGGAGAGGAGCAGTGGCCACTGTGGAGATAGGGAGCCACGCCACCTGCAGGAGCGATAGGCACCCAGTCAGGGCATGGAGATCTTGGGCAGCTACAGGCTTGAGAGGTCCGGGGGAGAAGAGCGGAGTGGTGGCTGCGGTGGCGCTAGGAAGCCACACTGCCCACAGGAGTGAAAGGCACCCGGTCATGGCATACAGATCTTGGGCAGCTATAGGCTTGAGAGGTCTGGGGGAGAAGAGAGGAGCGGCGGCTGCAGCAGAGATAGGGAGCTGCACCGCCCACAGAAGCAAAAGGTGCCCGGTCAGAGCATGCAGATCTTGGGCAGCTACATGCATGGGAGGTCCGGTGGAGAAGACAGGAGCGGTGGCCATGGCGGAGATAGGGAGCCACGCCACCCGCAGTCAGGGCATGCAGATCTTGGGCAGTTACAGGCTTGAGAGGCCTGGGTGAGTTGATGGCAACCTGTAAAGGGGCCAGGAATACTTGTGTCAGTGGGCTTTGGATAAACAAAATGGCACCCTACCATTCACAGTTGGTACAGTAGTGCCAATGCAAAGCCTCGACTTTGGTGTCTCATCCATGGTTAGGGGGGTGGCTTTTGTCAATGCCACCAGATTGGGACACCGACACAGTAGATTTATCTTGTCCCAGTGGTGACCGGGACCTTGCCAGTGAACCAGATCTTTCTTTTTCTCTGTGTTTGTGCTTGTGGCCAGACAATGAAGAGAGCCATGATGATCACCATTCCCTGACCCCATCCTTCAACTTCAGTGGCCACTTCTCAGCCAATCATGTGGGAAGCACAGATTCTGGGCCCTGTTCCTCCTCCACAACTTTCAAAGTTTTGAGAAGGAGGACATTTTCTAGAGCTTTCTTGCAGCATTGCCTTCTAGCCTGGTTGAAGCTCTGGCAGATCTCACGAGTCCTCACGTTGCAAGACAGCACCAGATGACACACAAAACCTGTGTGTATATCTCTACATTTACAATACCAAAATAAAGGCTTGTTCAACTTTGGTGGCATGCAAGGATGAAATAAACACTTGAGTAAAATAAGAGAATGAACAGCAATGGCTAGGTTAATGGCATTTCCTTCAGCAGGTCCAATGAGGATGATCGTCGGAAAAGACCTGAAAAGTGGTATGTCATCAAGGGTGGCCTCTGACTAGCAAACATTTCTGTGTGATTCTAGCACTGACAGCTATATTGTAGTTCCAAAGGTGTGGCCTAATGGAAGATATATCCTTGTAGAAGATCAGTGGTGAGACAAGATCCATGCTCACGTCACCAATGATGTGGAGAGGCCAGAGCATGGCCTGGAACTTAGCAGTATTCATGAGGAGCCTATTTGATCTGAGCCATCCTTGAAATGACTGTAGATAAGAGGACAGTTGACATATTAGAGATGTTGCAAGAGGTTATAAATAGGACTAGATCATCAGCATACAAGATGGGTGTGCTGTGTGTAGGACTAACATGGATTGAGTTGATACGAAGAGAGAAAAGAAGGGGGCCCAGTATGGATCCTTGAGGGAACCAACTGAAATAACAGCTGGGTCAGACACAGAGTTGCTAAATTTAACACACTGGAACATATTAAGCAGATAGTTTTTGAACCACGATAAGGCCAGTGGGTGAAACACCCAGTGCACTACACTTTCCAGAGGATAGGGACTGGTCAACCAAATCAAAGGCTTTCGTGAGGTCAATGAAGACCCCACCCATAAGCTCATCCCTATCCATGGAGGAGGCAATGTTGAAGGTGAGTGATAAAAGGGCAGTGGTGGTACTGTGGGTTATAGGTATTACGGTACTTGGTGAATTGAGAGGCTACTAGTTTCTCCAGTATTTTATTGAGTTCTGAAAGTACTGCTACAGGTCTGTAGTTGCCAGTGTTCTTACTATTACTTTTCTTAAACACTGCTACAATGTGCAAGCTCTTCCATTGGTCAGGTATTCTGTGAGATGTTAGAGACATGTTATAGATTCTATTAACTGGTATAGCAAGTACCTTAGCAGCAATCCTCAGTATCTATGTTTCTAGATCATCAAAGCCAGTGGAATTACACAATAGGATTTGCATAGGTGTTTTTATACACTTCAGCACAAGTGACTACTTTGAGGTAGAAGGGGGTGGGGCATGTGTTATCAATGGTAGGACAAGGGGTGAGCCAGGAGAGAGAGAGAGAGAGAGAGAGAGAGAGAGAGAGAGAGGGAGGGGAGGGAGGGAGGAGGAGGGGAGAGAGAGAGAGAGAGAGAGAGAGAGAGAGAGAGAAGAACATAATGTAGGCAGTGAGGTCGGTGAAGCTCTGCTTGAAGACATTAGCTATGGTGACAGGAGTGTTGCAGTTGATTCCCTTAACAGTCAGATACTTGGGTGTGAAGTTACGGAACTAGCCTAAGACTTACTTAATGCTTTTCCAGAAGTGGCTTGGGTTGCAGGCAAGGAATCAAACATTGTGTAATGCAGGCTTTTGCTTCACCGGATGGCCCTTTTCCACTCATTTCTGGGCTTCCTGTATTTTGCCCAGTCAGTGGTAGACTAAGTAGCTTTAATGGTAGATCAACTGACATCCCTTTGTTTTATTAGTGACCCAAGGGGTGATCCAGCCATTTAGAGACTATGCCATGTACTTGACTAGTGGTCTTAGGCACAAATATTTCTTGGATACCATGTATGACCTCATTGAAAACAGAGAGGGCAAGGTCATTGGTGGCTGACAGCCAAGAACAGTGGGTGTTTGCAAACTCCTGTATAAACTGTGCAGAATCAAACTTCAAGATACTTCAGAAGTGTATAATTCTTGGTGTGATTTTGAGGAGGCTTTTCCTTCCAGACACAACAGATGGGAGAGAGGTCACCAATGACAACAGAAAGGACATGGAGGGGGCACTGTGGAGCACAAGTAAGATAGCTGCCTGAGTCTGGAACGCCTGTCCTTCTTTGGATATTATGAGTTTAAAAGCATACTTATAGCTAGGGGTTGATTTTCCACAGTGCATGGTTTGGTAGCAGAGACCCTCTGGATCAAAATGGGCAAGAAAGATAAACCACCACCTGAAGGCATGAAACCTAAAACAGCTATGGGAGTTCCTGCCACGAGGCTGACTCATGGGAAAGCACCTGATTCTTTGACAGAGATTGCAGAAGAAATGCTTCAGTCTCTGGGGGTTAAAATCAACCAACTGATACAGTCTCAGGTTTGGTGGAGAAATCTGACACACGCATTTACCAAGTAGTCATACTTAAAACGTTGATGGACTCTATCAGATTGTCTACAGTGGAGGCAGGAAAACAGGTTGATGCAGTTTTAGGAACAGTGGCCACTCTCACTAAATAAAATGTACATTGACATGCCGGCCTGGAAACTTAAAATCAGGCTCGCTTTGCTAATCTCCGCTTGACTGGGTATCATGTGAACACGGCAAAAACTAAAAAGCCAACACCTGGAATCGCACTGCAAAAAGAGCAAAACCAGAATGGTGACAAAGGTTTTCCACCTTCCCAGAGGTGCTACAACCTCAGAGTTATAAGGGGGCGGTGGTGGGCAAAGCCCCTATGTGCATGGGGTGAAGCCCCCCACAAAAAAAGAAAAGGTCGGCATTCTAGTTTTACCCTTTTTGCAGTGTGATTCTGGGTTCACCCTTTAACCTTTGCCCATATCACATAAAACCCTTGACTGGTGTGCCAGAGCGGAGTGAGGGGGACCACCTTTCTTTGTTTATTCTGGAATGGCTTACTCAGCAATTGTGAGATGTAGTCACTAGGCACCTGATACATAATCAAAAGACATATCGGGTGCCCCCCCTCGTGAAAGGCCCGATATTTCGAAGGCTCCTCTAGCTATCGTTCTGGTGACTGATGGCATGGGTAGCAGAGACTTTCTATTGGCCCTAGCTTGACAGAAGGGGCCTTTGCTTCATGATGGGAAGCAGGTATAAATGTACTCCAACTTGAGCAACATTACACGCCAAATGAAAAAGCATTTTGATGTGGGTCCATGCCATGCTCAAGAAGGCCAGGATCCCTCATGGCATTGTATTTCCTGCAAGATTACATATCATCCATGAAGGGAAGGTGTTTATCTTTACTGACCCTACTGACGCCTTGAAATGGGCACAGAAGAAGGCTACAATGCCCCAAGTTATAGTAGCACTCTAGGAATCCTCAACATAAGATAAAAATACTTGAACCTGGACTAAATTGTTTTTTAAGCCCATATATGGGATAGAGTGGTGGGCAAGTGGCTTGCCCCCAGGTAAGGCCTGTTCCTGCAAATTTAGCTTTTTCACTCGTACAGTATTTAGCTTGCCTTTTTACCTGGGGTGGCTTTCTGCCACCATGCTTTGTCAGGACTTACTCCCTTCTGTTCCACCTGTTAATTTTTTACTCTATAAGTTACTGTTTATCTTTTTAATATTTGGATTGAGCTTCTTTATGCTCAGGTTCTATTTACTGGTTTAGTACTATAAATAGTACAAATTGGCACTGAAGGGGAATGGTTTTATTTCTCCTTTCCTCCAATGGCAGAGGGGGAGCATATTGGAAAATCTCTGTCAGAAACTAGACTATGGGATTGGTACCATGGAACTCATGGACTTACATAGGCAGCAATGAATAATAGTACTTACTGTATAACATTTTAATACTCAATGTTTTTTCCCTCCTCAAAATCGTATCTATATTACACCAATCTACTTTTTCTTGGATGTATTAAGAGGGGTGGTGCCCCAGAGACGTTTTTTACTATTTTCTAACTGAATGCTTGGTGTTCAAGCATTGCTTGTATGTCTATCTGTTTTATAACAATAAACAAAGTATAAAAAAAAAAAAAAGAAAGGACACTGGACCAGAAACTTCAGTCAGGTCTGGAGGTGAGAATTTAACTGATTAGGGTGGAGCTCTGACCATTGTTTGCCTTTCTAGTGGGTTTTGAGACTAGTTGATGAAGCTAAAGTTTGTTTAGTGCTAGTTCAGCATTTGTCATTTTGCCACTAAGCCAATCAATGTTAAAATCACCAATTAGGATGAATTCACTATTTTGCACCAGTGAGCCAACAGAGTTCAAAAGTAAGGGAAGAGCCTGTTGACCATCAGCTGGTCACCCTGTTTTTGCCTCCTGCCTTAAATGTATTATTTCACCATTAGGGGTTCCAGTCTCCATCACTAGAGGTGATGGCACAAAATAGGTGGAACCTGAATGCCCCATTGTGTTGCCACCTACTAGACCAATTTACTAAGGCAGGCGCCCCCCTCCATGCAACAATGATGCAATGCAAACTGCTTAAACAAGTGAACAGTAGGAAGTCACAAACCTCTAACATGCTTGTTTATGAACATAACCACATCACACTATAGCACTGTATCAGGCACTTGGTGTGTTATCACAGGTGTACTGCCAAAAAGAGCCCCCCCAGCACCCTCGCCCATCTTTTAGGGCTATAGTGAACTAGTAGGCCCCCACCCCATGGCAGGATGACCAGTGGTTCAGTGGATTCCCACAACTGATCCTTCCAAAAGACATATCCCTGGCACCTAGTGGACCTTCCTCCCATCCCCAGAGTGCCACAGTCCCTGAGATCTATAATACATCCCCCCAATCCCAGTTCCCCCTCCAAACAGCTGTGCCAGGTTGAAGCACTGTACCCTCCCAAAGAACTGTTTTTTTTCGACTGAGGTAACCTCTAGGGGTTACAGGGGGCTGCAACCAGAATTGCAAGAGCCACCATGCATCTGTAAACGTCCCTACTGCAGTACCTTTCCTTCAGTATCACAGTGGAATTTGAGATCTCGCAGGAAGGGACTGTGATTTATACTGAGCATACAATAGGACAATGGAGTTGCAAAGCCACTTGTGGCACCCAGTGGTCACACCAACCACTAACACCATAAATGCACTGGAGAATTGGGCCCCATATTCATTTATAAAATACCAAGAAAAGATCTAGACATTTCATTGGCTGAGAGATGTCACTTGACCATGCATCAAATCTCTATAAATGCACGGTCAGGTGCCGAATCTCATTTTCCTCCACAAAAAAATCTACTTAGCATCATAAGCCCCTCCCCTCCAAGGTGTGCATCACAGGATTTTTTTTTTCATTATTTCTTTATCCTCCCCCAGGCAATCACAGGCAGACCTCTCCACTCAGCCTGCCACCTGAGACCATCCACCACTACCCCGGTACTGCCAAACCCCATTTCACCCACGGATTTCCCCCTGTGGTGGGGCTGGAAAAGGAGGGAGGGCTGTCGTTCCCCTCCCCTGGGCTTACTGTCCATAACAGGGCTTCTGATGATCCAGCGGAGGAGCAGGACACTGGTTGGCTGCAGGGATTCACAGAGCCTGTGGTTGCCCTTTTTCCATTTTTCATCCCTCGCCTTCACGGCCGTGAGTGTGCGCATATAGAGGTGCACCCACACCGCATAGCCACACTTCTTGCTTCACTAACACCTAGTGCTGCCACCTGACCTCCACCAGGAGGCAGCCAAGGAGCAAGATAACCTTCCCTCCCTCCCTCCGTCCCAGGAGAGAAGAGCCATCATCAGACGCTCAGTCCTCTCCTCCCTAGCCAATCCCCAGCAACCCAAGCTCTCTCCTGAGCCTGGGACATCGGCATGGTGCAAGGTGTGGCATCCAGCACCTCAACCCTCAGAGTCACCAGGACAGCTTGTATCACAGAATTTTAATGCACTTCCCAGGGGCACAAGGACACTTAGTATTCGGCCGCATGCTTTATTGCACCTCTGGGGCGTGCATTAAAATCGTATAATGCACACCCTGTCATGGCTTATTACTTACTTACTTTATAGATGTTTATAAAATTTAAATCTTAAAGGGAACATAACCCCTGTTTTTTATATTTTTTAATATAACTGTAAATCTGGGCATGTGTGTAGTCTGTTTTATCACCCAAGCATGCTGTTTTGTGCATTTGTTTTGAAATAGTCCTATTTGCTCCTTATTTAGAGTCTCATATTATTTCAGCTTTTCCTACCCGATATTTACTTTTTGATTACTTAGCAGTTTTGGAACCCAGTGACATCAGTTGAGTCAATGACTACAATGAAGATGGACCTAGTAACATCAGTTGCGTTGAAGACTACAATAAAGTGGAACTCTGTCACATCAGCTGAGTAGACATCATTGTGTTCTTCAATGTAGTCTACTGCTCAAGTGATACCATTAAGTAATTCAAAAATGAACATCTTGTGGGAGAAAACACTGCATTAATAAGGGACCCTAAATAACTAAAAAATAGGATTATTTCAAAATAAACAAAAAATGATAAACTGGAATGATTAAACAGACTTCACGTGCGTCCACATTTTCAGTTATATTAAAAAATGTAAACAACATGATGTATGTTCACTTTAATGCCATGATTCTATATATAATATGACACAACAAGAATATGCAACTGATTAACAGAAATACATTTAATTATGCACAATATCAATTTACAAGCTCAGCTCTCAATTTAGTTGTCCTAAATGTTTCATGTAGTGCTACATGATATGTGCAATGTAATGCTAATCCCACCAGGATTCAAGTCAATTAAATAAAATTATTTATTTGGCGCCCTTATGATAAACCACCAAGTTTAAAAAATGGTAGTAAAGAGGATAATTAGGGATCTAAATAAATTAGTCTAAGGCCTTCAAGACTACGGAAGATTTTTAATTGCCTTTTTAAATGACTCCACAGAAGGTGGCTGCCTATTATTGGCAAGGAGTATTCAAACAGAATAGTAACATAATAGTAACCACAGAGAAGGACTAACCTCAAATATCTGAACAGTCTGGAGCCCCCAAACCCCTTCTGTGTACCAAGAGTTTGTGCACAGGTAAATTAAAGGTGTATTATTTATATTTCCCAGTTACCATTCAATAGCATACAGTAACAACAATGAATATCTCAATTACTATTTGTCATTGTTACTACACAAGTCTCCTGGTTAACTTGTTTCAGGAACGTTATCTCTGCACATAACAGTACTCTGCCAGTCTACAGTATATGATAAACTAGCAACAAACTGTGGTGCATGAAAGGTTGATACAGCAGCTCAGAAAATCAAACTGCACTGAAATCAAAACTGTGTGTTCAGCATACAACTCATTTGCACAGAACCGAAATATCTTCTCACTTACCTGCAGGGGTAAAGGCTAATACTTTAAGAGGTTTTACTCCCTCTGCCATTCTTTCCAGGTATGCTTGCTCCAGAATCACACCAGGTACCCTCCTTGGAGGCTTCAGCTGATACTCCAGAATGTTCAGTGCATCTTGAAATAACTGACTGTCAAAATCAACTGCTGGTTTCTCACCTAGTAAGCAATGAAATCATATGGTATCAAGCTTAGCTATTTAGTGAGCTATGTAACTAGTTATATTTATGAATGTGTTATATACTATTTGATCCTTTATGTTTTGCATATTTCATCTGAGATGTAACACTGCACACACACTATAATGACCACATTCCTACTAATTTCAGTGCATCTTCAAACAAAAAGTGATTTTCAAAATGAATGGCTGGTTTCTCACCAAGTGAGCAAAGTAATCACATGGTATCAACTCCCTAATAACATATGTTGTGCAGAAGACAGTACAGGACTTCAAGGTAAACCTCAACATATGTCTGTATACCAGGGGAAAATCACAGGTTAGTCTGGGTAGTACACTGTAGTGTGTTGGGAAGCCCTTTAAATTAGTATGGTACAGGCACTTCTTTGCACAGTATAGTTATTCCTTCCTGCTTATGAAGCAGAGGTAGGGCAGACATGACAGAGTCCTTTCTGACCTTAAATTACAACATTACTGTTTTAAGTATTAAATCACAGCAGCCTTGTTCTAAACGGGCATTGACTGTTTGGAGTGGCGTGGCTTTCACTACCACCACCGTTTGCTACCACTGCTGCCTCCCCAGGAAGCCTTTCTGCAGCAGCCTTGCCCTAAATGGGTGCTGACTCTTTGGAGTGGCGTGGCTTCCACTACCACCACCACCACCTGCTACCACTGCTGCCCCCCCGGGAAGCCTTTCTACAGCAGCCTTGCCCTGAACAGGCATTGACTCTTCGGAGTGGCGTGGATTCCTCTACCACCACTGCCCGCTACCTCTGCTGTCTCCTTGGGAAGCCTATCTGCAGTAGCCTTGCCCTGAACAGGCGCTGACTCTTAGGAGTGGCACGGCTTCCACTACCGCCGCCACCCGCTACCACTGCTGCCTCCCTGGAAAGCCCTTCTGCAGGTACAGACCAACTGTGCCTGGTGAAATTTTCAATTTCCAGGCACTTTTTGCTGGATCTCCCTGATTGGCTGCTCACTGGGACTGCCGCGTTTTGATTGGCTGTCCTCTTGCTGGCCTCGGACCCTGCTTATTTTTTTTATTTTATTCTTCTCTCTGTTTCCCCTTATCTCTCTCTGTTCTAGACACCTGTACTAATGGGTTTTTGGCTTTGTGTTGTTATATTGTACCTCACTTGCTAAACTAGCTTTTTTTTCTGTACTGACTGCTGTATAAAATGTTTTTTATGAAATGCTTGTAACTTACTGTTGCTGAATTGTTTAATTAGCTAGCCACATTATTTGATTGTGCTTGAATACTCCTACTTCTCCCTGAGCTTCTGTAGCCCCTGTATCTTTCCCTCTCAGTGCCTTTTCGTTCTTACTCTCCTGTATTTTGTTTTAGCAAGCCCACTACTGTTAATCTTTGATTTCTGCCTCAGCCCTCCACCTCTACTCAGCTTGGCACCTATCCACCCTGCCCCCTGCTTTCTTCTAGCTGGAGCCTATCTTTTGTCCAGCACCCCGATTTAGCTACTCCTTTTGTTTTTCTCCCTGATATCTCTAAACCCCAGCTGTTTACTGTCACTAGTCCCTCCTAGTCTCACCCCCGCCCTCGCTCACCTCCTTTAAACTAATTCCTTTGCTTTCTTTTTTCCACAGCAGCCTTGCTCTGAATGGGTGTTGACTCTTTGGAGTGGCGCAGCTTCCACTACTGCCCCCCCCACCACCACTGCTGCCTCCCCCAGGAAGCCTTTCTGCAGGTACGGACCAACTCCGCCTGCTGAAATTTTCAATTTCCAGGAGCCTTTTGCTGGATCTTCCTGATTGACCGCTCGCTGGGACTGACATGTTCTGATTGGCTGTCCCCTCACTGGCCTTGGACCCAGCTTATTTTTTTTTTATTTTATTTTTCTCTTTGTTTCCCCTTATCTCTCTCTGTTTTAGACACCTGTACTAGTGGGTTTTTGTCCCGCCCACCCTTCCTGGCCCCGGCCTCTATTAAATACAGCTAAATCCATCCCTCTTTCTCCATCTTGCACCTATATTGGCTAGTCAAGTTTCAGACACTCCCTATTTCTTAATGGACCTCCACAGCAATCCTGTGCTCTACTTCTTTTAGGCAACGCTTAGGCAACATAATGGGGCCAATTTGTATCCTGCTAAGCTTGCTTACCCTACATACCCAACTCTCACACACTGGCTGGGAAGGTCAACCCACTCATAACCTGTCTCCAGCCTTTGTTAATGAATCCATATAGTCCTTACATGTGACATCCACAAACCACTACACCCAGTTTCTTGCTTGTCAGCTCCCACCCAGACCTCTTCATCTCTGTTTTTTCTCCCACCCACTACTCATACGCACTTGCTTATTAGCTCATCACTTTTATTAACTGGTTACTGCTTTTCTCAAGAATCTATTGTAAACTGTCCCTCTAAAAAAAAGGCCCTACTGCCAAATAGGAATCTCCTTAAAACCTTCTTAAAATGCCTAATCTTGTTACTACTGCTTATCTCTGGCAACATTCACCCCAATCCTCCCGCTTGGTACTAGGGTACCTGCAAAACTAGGACATTTTCCTTGGCCAATATAAATATCTGCAGCCTCATCACTAAACTAGATATTCTTACCGCCTTCGTCTCCCAGCACAACCCAGACATCCTATCGGTGACTGAGATATGGCTGTCCCCAAAGATCCCAGATTCAGCAAGTTCTATTCCTGGTTATGCTATTTACAGGCAGGACAGGCACACTAAAAAAGATGGGGTCTGTGCGCTATACGTAAGAGTCCCTTACAGGACATATTCTGTCCACACCCTCTCAGGGAATGACATTCAGATTCTTGCCACCAAGGTGCTGCTCGGGGCTCACAACAATGTCTTAACCGTGGCCTCAGTCTACATACCACACAAGCTGACTAATCAGGGTTTTCAATCCCTCCTTGACTGCATCAACCTTCTGAACTAAAATACAGAATTAATCATGCTCAAGGATTTCAATGTCAGCTGGCTGGCCCCAAATGCGAATAGCAATAAGGATGCTCCATCCACAGCCAATTTCTTGCAAATGGTAAATTCACCAACCAGGGTGAATTATAGAACAGGGACTAGTACACTGCTTGATTGGGTGCTTAACAACCACCCGGATCACATTACCAATACAGAAGTTCTCCCCGACTCCTTAAGTGACCATTCCCCAGTCCTTTGCACTTGGTCTAACAAATTCACCAAACCCCCTATTAAGACCATAACTTCCCTATACTGGCCCCTGGTTGGCTGCAGTCCCTTAAAACTCTCCTCTGGGAACATAAGTGGACACCTACTTATACAGCCCCTGATGTGACTGCTGCACTCGAGTATGTAATCTCCAGTTTCAACTCTGCCTGCAATGCCCATGCCCCGCACAAAAAATGTAAGATCAAGGGTGTCTCCAACCCTCGAATCACTCCTGAACTTCTTAAACAAATGAAGAGCCGGGACCACCTCTGGTATAGATCCAAGGCCTCTGGCACCCAGGCCGACACCAAGGCATACAAAATGGCAAGAAACGCCTGCACTAGAGCCATTCGTCTCAAGAAAGCCAACTATTATAAGCACACCCTGGCCAGCACATGGAAAGGCGGGAAGAAATTCTGGAGCAACCTCTCCGAAATTACAAGAAAAGACCCTAAAGAGGCACCCACAATGCTAAACATCGATGGCACCTCCACCCTAGACCAAGCTACCACGGCAAATGCCTTTAACTCTACCTTCTTGGACTTTACTCACATGTTACCCTCAAATTTCTTTGCTCCAACCCAGATACTACACCCACTGACAAAACAGGTAAGACAAAGGTGCACCCACTGTTCTACTTTAAAGCAATCCCCGAGAGTCTAGCAAAAAAACACCTACTAAAAGTCTGGGGAAAAGCCAGATTCAGTAGTGACATAACCCATGAGGTAATGGTTTGGGAGTGCTGTAGAGACTGATGAGGGTCATGTGAATTCAGAGCAAAATCTGATGCCACCTAGCCCCTATGCCATCCCAGGTTTCTCAGTTTTTTCATGTGAATTTATTAGGCTGCCTCACATTGTCTAGCTCCCATTCACAGCTAATATTTAAAAATCTACTTTGACTAAGGAAAGAAATTTAACAGCTTTCCTAGTGAGCCTAACACCTTTTACTGCAGCATGTGTTTTACAAGAAAGGTGCTTCATTGGTATATTTTAACCTCTTTTCCTGTCTATTTTGGTTTCCTTCTACTACCTGGGTCTCACTGCTTCTCTTCAGAGGCTAAGGACCACATTTGGTGCTGAGACCCCCAAGCAGTGTGATATTCCCTTTCTTCTAGCTAGAGTTACTATCAAATAATGTTGCTGCCCTACACACTGCTTAGTTGAAATACTGTGCTTCAGTACAACAGTAACTTGCCTTTCATCTATCCCCTTGGACAAAAGGGATTGGCTTCTATGTGAGTGCTCACTCAGCCCCTGGTTCAGTGGCTGTGACTGAGATGCAATACAACCAGTGGACGAGCAACCATACCATTGACAGTGGTTTGTTTTATGAGGCCTGGACCCATTCTCTTTAGTAACATCAGCTCTATTATTATGTTGCTGTCCATTACCCTTGCAGGTCACAGCATGGGAAAGATTAAGAAGTGCAAGACATGCAGCATGCCTCTCCTACAGAATTAACTGGGCCCATTATGCCCAGTGTGCAGCCCTGATGGATCTGACCAATCCTCACAGGGAACTAATAATGAGAAGAAGAAACAGATGGATGAGGCACCTCTTGTAAGGCAGACTGACACCACCTCTCTCATCGCACAACGCATGCAAGCCCAGCAAGCCTTCATGCTACAGATGAAGGCATGCATGGAGAAAATAGCAAAAGTGAAGCCCAATCCTGTCATACCTCCAACTACAGCAAACAATGATCAGCCACTTCCTCATTAACCGCCACCTCAAAACCCAAACCTGGATGACAATGGCTGTGACTCAGGTGATGAAGGCAATGAATCAGAACACGAAGACATTGTGGAAGTGGACCCACAATCATTAACAGCAAAACTGTGCTCATATGACACTGTGCCACCATTGGTCAGGTCTATCAAGACCACAGTGGGATCTGAGCTACCCCTACCACCACCAGAAAGTAAATGAATCCCTATTCTATAAACTAAGCCCAAGATAAATGACTTATTTTCAGTGTACACGTCAATAGAGGAGATAATCACCAAGGAATTGGAGGCAGCTGAACTGGTTAGAATCCACAAGAAAAGGTTATGGGACAAGATGTATCCCATTCAAGAGGATAAATTACAGTAGTAGCCACAGACACTGCCAGCTATTTCCCGAAATTTCTGTGATAGTTCCAGAAATATCTGATGCTTTTTGCATTTAAACAGTAGGGGCAGCTGAGAGAAACTCTTCAGAAATTTTGCGAAATATCTGGAAATAGCTGACAATGTCTGTGGCTATCACTGCAAAAATATGGTGCAATGCTCCCACAGTTGATCTCTTAGTGGCATCCCTGAGCAGAAAGACGGTCCTGCCAGCCAAGGGCTCTGACTCTTTGATGGACCCTATGGACAGAAAAAAGGATGAAGGACTCAACAAGATCTTTGAGATGGCAGAACTGGCCACCAGGGTGGCAACTACAGTTATTTACACTACCAGAGTGCAAATGACATGGTTACATGATCTCAGTAAATCCTTAGACCCAAAATCCTCATAAGCTGAGCTCAACCAACAGGTTCTCCAAATGGCCAAAAATCTATCAGACATGGCGGTGGACTCCCTTAAAATTAATGATCTGTTCTCCCCCTCCCTGATCCTGCCCTGTTGTTGGGCCTCCTCCTGTATCCTACCTCAGCCTGTACCAGACTCCTTCCTTTTCTACATCTGCACTGCCATTCATTCCACCTGCTTTGGTGTCTTTATGTGCATATCAAAGTTACTCACTGTACCTTAGCTTAGCTCCATTTTACTTCTTATGTGCACATGCACCTTGCTAAATTGTATTTTGTTTGCACATTACTTTGTACGAATCATTAATACTGTGCATGCTTTTATTATTTTATTTCCCAATCCCTCTCCCTTGGGTCACCCCTGGAAATGAGCCTTGACCCATTGTGCCTTTCCCGATTACCAGTTTTCAAATAAATAAATAAATAATGCCAGAACAGCAGCAGTGGCCAATCACTGTGGCTCAAACTGTGGGAAGCTGAGAATGACTCCAAACTCCTACTGCTGAAATTATTATTCAAAGGGGAAAAGCCATTCGGCAAAAGACTCAAACAGTTTGTAGAAGTGAAAGAAGAAGGAAAGAATCCCGGCAAAGACAAACAAAAATGCACTGGCTATCTACCCTTCTTGCAAAACATAAATTTTCGACACAACAAAAATT
This sequence comes from Neoceratodus forsteri, assembly GCA_016271365.2. Lineage (NCBI taxonomy): Eukaryota > Metazoa > Chordata > Ceratodontiformes > Ceratodontidae > Neoceratodus > Neoceratodus forsteri. Next base: position 1,364,109,453 of record CM057455.1, on the reverse strand, counting down.
TTCATAACCGACGGAAGCAATATGGCAACTATAACAGAGGCAACAGTTTCTGATCGTCCTTCACCAACAGCAATAGATTAAGAAACAGGAATGGTACCGGTCAGGGTGAATTCAACATGCATTCTTGAAACCCACCACTGTTTTCATCTCCACCACTTCTGCTGCAAGGCTATTCCTTCACAGATAGAGTGGTGGATTCCTGGAAGTACTTCCTTACATCTCTCCTGAAAACATACCCTCCTCCCCAGCTTTATAGAATGTTCCCTTGTTCTTGAGCACCTTTTTTTCTGAAAAATACTTCCCTCCTGTACCTTATCTACCTGTGACATATTTAAAGGCCTCTATCATATCCCCTTCCCTCCTTTTTTCCAGGGTGTACATATTGAGGTCCTTTAGCCTTTCCTCAAAAGGCTTTTGATGCAGACCCTGCACCATTTTAGCCGTCCTCCTCTGGACCACCTCCACTCTGTCTATGTCCTTCCGGAGATGTGGTCTACAGAACTGGACATGGTACTTCTAGGTGGGATCTTACCTGTGATTTAAAAAGAGGCAACACCACCTCCCTCTTTCGGCTGGTGATACCCCTCCCAATGCACCCCAGTATCCCACTAGCCCTCCCTACTGCCTTGTTTCGCTGCCTAGCCACCTTTAGGTCATTCAATATGATTACCCCCAGGTCTCTTTCCTGCTTGGTGGTTGTTAATACCACTCCACCCATTTAGTACTCCACCCCTGGATTTTTGTACCCCAAGTGCATTATTTTGCACTTTTTCACATTGAAACCCAGCTTCCATATCCTTGACTACTCCACTAGTATTCTCAGGTCTCTGCTCATCCATTACAGTCCCCTGGAGTGTCCACCTATTGCAGATTTTGGTGTCATCTGCAAAGAGGCAGACCTTCCCTTCCAGTTCCTCTGCAATTACATTAAAGAGGACCAGTCCCACCACTGATCCCTGAGGCACCTTGCTGGTCACCTCCCTTCTTCGGAGTGAGCTCTGTTTACCATCACCCTCTATCGCCTATCCCCTAACCAACCATTCATCCCTATACCCTGTTTTATCACATTCAATTCATGGAGACATTTAATTTCACATCTCTCCAGAGATTTGTTATAATCTCCTCCTTTTGGATGGGGAGTTACTATTTCAACACCCCAAAGTCACATCACTGCTGCTGTATGTCCTTGACTCCTGAAATGCCTGGCAACAGAGGACTTTTCATCTTGATTTCTTATGTCTCCTTGATGTCCTAAAATTCAAACTTTAAAGGCCCTGGTGCTCTTTGCCACATACATTTAATTGCAAAAGCACATCAGGATGAAAAATACCCGGATGGCAGGCACCGTCAGGATTTTCACTGTCGTCCTACAGGGTGTTCTCTGAATTCATAGCACCCAATGACCCTGAGAAAACATCCTGTACATAGTAGATAATGTATGGGCAACCATGCACAACAAGCCAGTGTCTGCATCGAGAAAATGTTATGGCAAACAGGAATCATAATAGTGAAGCTCAAGAGATTCCCTATTTGCCAAAGAAAACTCGTGTTGAAGACACATGCTTCACAAGTGAGTCACACAGTGGGAGGGGGTCCCATGGACAGAGCACCAGAGGTGTCTCCATGGATGTGGAGCATGCATATCATGCTCGTTTCATGTCCGTGGGCCAAGAGAAGAAACAAAAAGACAAATTGTAGGATGGGCTTTGTGAAGCCCTGCCCATTGCATTGTGGCCTGCTTTGCCGCTCCGGTCCAAGATGGATCTGGATGTGTGACTTGTGGGAGGGGGACATCCCACCCCTCATGGCCCAGCTCTGGGGAGGATTCTGCGAGAGATAGGACTCCCTGACCAAGAAGAGGTAAGAGAGGGCCACAAGTGCACGAAGACAGGGCTGAGAAGCCGCCTGTTCTGCCTAAGGATAAAACCTTTATGGGAAAAAACTAAAATAAACTGATCAATACAACATCTTTATAATGCAGAATTTGGGGAGAAAATTGTAAGGAACGATCCTTATAGTCATCCTTTCTAAATCTGCATCGGTGAGGCAATGACGAATTGCAATATTGAGCAGTACTTTAAACAGCTACCCCAGTACATTCACTTAGCAGAATTAAGTGACTTAATTTCCACATGTAGCATAAATACAGTGCTGCAGTGGAGTACAGTATGCACTGCTACGTTAGAACACTGATGTAGAAATACTGTGCTTCTGTCACATTCGTCATCCTCCATCAAATACATTAAGCTTCATCAACAGGGAACATCAGTAGTCACTTCACATGCCACAGTTCCCTGATAGATTACATTTGGTAATCTGCCAATGAGGGATGGGATGAGAGTGCCTGTCAGCCTTCTTGTTGGTGATGTTTAATGCTTTTGACAGGGAAAAAAAGAAATGTCAGCTTGCACGAGACTGAGAAACAACATGCTTTTTAATATTCAGAAAAAAGTAGCCCATGGAATGCAGAAAAGTACAGAAGGACACCACGCTGCCAACGGTGTGTTCAGAGTTCCACAGGTTCTGTTCTCTAACACAAACTATTACTCATAAAAGATATTTGTTTCTATAGACAGTGCACGAAGTCACAATGATTAATAACTTTACTCCAAAGACTTGGGGGGGGGGGCAAGATTCACAAAAAGTGAAACAAGCAAGCACTGCAGCATTCATAAGGGACTTGGCTTCTGATCAATTCATCTATTTGCTTGTGTCATATCTGCAAACTGTGAACAAAATTGTGTACGCAGCAATGCAGAGGGTTATTAAGGCCAAAATAGAGCAGCAAGAGGTGCACCAGCAATAAACATTTTCCTGCAGTAGTATCTCCTGTGGCAGTTTATTTACAAGTGTGCCTATTGTCGTTCTTTTACATGGTGGTTTAAGTACAATTGTTCATGATGTACAGCAGGTATGCAATAGTTAGCATCCTGCAATGTATCATTGCTGAGAAGTATTCTCTTATTTATGTGTCACTGGCACTGTGGGCCACAGCTACCTTTCCCCACAGAATAAGCAGAGATGGCGTGCATGGCACAATTCAACTCTTGGGGCATGTATCCAAGTACACACAAAAATCAAAGCACCCATAGCAAGGATTGCACAACTCAGGGTAGAAGATACACAGGTTACTCACCTGTAACAGTAGTCCTAGGAGTGGTATATGTTGTTCATCCACACTTTTTGGCAGTATCCTTTCCCCCTTAATTCTTGCCAGAAGGTCTTAAAGCTGGCTCCTCCTACCCATCAGGGTGGTATATATCCCTCAACTCCACCCCATGGCACCAGATTTTGCCAGCTAGAAGCAGAGGTTGTGCATCGAAGCCTGGGGGGGGAGGGGTCAGGTGGGTCCATGTGGATGAGCAACATATACCACTCCTAGAACTACTGTTACAGGTGAGTAACCTGCGTTTCTAGGGACGTGGATATGTTGCTCTATCCATGCTTGATGGCAGACTCCTAGCACTTCTCGGGGAGGAGGGAGGCAATGAGCATATCCCCTACTTTGGGAACAGAGACTGGAGAACTGAGGCCCCAAAACTAGCATCCCGATGTGACTTGAGGTCAATGTGGTTATGGGAAATGAAAGTGTGTGTGGACTTCCAAGTAGCAGCCCCGCAGATTTCCTGGATAGGGATGTCCCTAGAAGCAGTCACTGATGCAGCGGTACAGCAGGTGGAATGAGCCCATAGCCCTATGGGAGTCTCGCTACCCACCAACCTATAGCAGAGATCAATGCAGGATGTGATCCACCTGCCAATCGTCCACTTGGCTGCAGGTCTGCCAGGTGCGGCTTCAGCGTAGGTGACAAACAGCTGGCAAACCTCTCCCTTAACTCCAGCAGTGCGCTCCTTGCAGTATACGAGTGCTCACCACAGGTCCAAGGTATGGAGCCTGTATTCGGCATCCGAGGTGTGACTGGGGAAGAACACTGGAAGAGTCATCACCTGGTTCAGGTGAAACTCCAACACAATCTTCAGAAGGAACTTTGCGTTGGGGCACAGGACAACCTTGTCCCTATAGAAGACCAGATAAGGCGACTCAACTGAGAGCACCTGGAGCTCCCCAATCCTTATGGCTGAGGTGATAGCCACCAAGAAGGCGGTCTTCCACAAGTGTGACATCTTGCACTTGTGCATCAGTTCGAATGGCTTGCCCATGAGCTGAGCCAGTACCAGTAGTAGAACCCACAGTGGTGGTGGTGGTTAACGCACCGGAGGGGATATGTGATTGAGGCCTTTGAAAAAGCACCAGACCACCTTCTCCTGTGCCACAGACTGCTGACCAGCCCACACACGGTAAGCAGAAATGGCTGCCAGGTGCACCTTAAGGGTTGTCGACCGAAGTCCCCCTTTGGAGAGAGACCATAGGTAGTCTAGGATGCTAGCCACTAGACAAGTCAAAGGGTCCAACCTTGCACTGACACCAAATGGAGAATCTCTTCCATTTGAAGGTGTAGTACTTCTTGGTCAATTCCTTGTGAGATGCCTTGATTACAGTGAGGACATCTTCGGAGAGATCCAAAGCCTAGAACTCTAGCTGCTCAGGAACCAGGCTGTCAGGTGCAGAAATTGAAGGTCCAGGTGGAGTATCTTCCCCTGACTGATGGAGAGCAGATTCAGGCGTGCTGGGAGCCACCTCAGTAGCCTGCTGCTGAGGCTGAGGAGACTGGGGTACCAAAACTGGCGTGACCAGTCTGGAGCCACCAGGATCATGTGCGCCTTGTCCCTCCTGACCTTGAGGGGCACCTTGTTGACCAAGGGAAGTGGACGGAAGGCATAAGAGAGTCCTGGGGTCCATGGCCTCGAGAAGGCATCCCCCTGCAGTGAGCCCTGCTGAGCAGGGCAGGCACAAAACAGCCTCAGCTTTGCATTCTCCCTGGTGGTGAACAGGTCCACCTGAGGGGTGACCCACTGGGAGAACAGACTGTGTACTACCTCTGGATGGAGAGACCACTTGTGGGACACCTCACCCACTCAACTGAGGGCATCCGCCAGCTGATTTGAGGCTCCTGCCACATGAATGGCAAGAAATCCATCTCCAGTCAGCTCAATAGAGTCCAGACGCGAAGTGCTTCCCTGCATAGAGGCAGGGAGTGTGTCCCACCTTGCTTGTTGAGATAGTACATGGTTGTGGTGTTGTCCGTCTGAACTTGACAACTTAACCCTGAACAAATGGAGTGAATGCAGTCAGTGCCAGCCAGACTGCCCAGAGCTCCAGCAGGTTGATGTGGCATCGGGATTTCTCGAGGGTCTAGAGTCTGTGGACTCTGTGTTCCCCCCAGGTGGGCACCTCAGCCCTTGAGAGAGTCATCGGTCATCAGGATGACCGTCGGCTCGGGGTGGACAAACAGGATCCCTTCCTGCAGATTTTCTGGGATGGTCCACCATTGGAGAGCATCCTACATCTTCTGGGTCACAGCAACTAGCTGGTCAGAATGACCTAGACGCTGAGGCCACTGGCTGGACAGCTCCCACTGCAGGGACAGCATATGCCACCGCGCCCATCGGACCATGGAGGTGCAGGCCACCATGTAGCCAAGAATGAGCAGGAAGTCCCAGGCAGGGCACAAGTGCCCCACCAGAAATGATTAGGCAAAGGAGGAGAGAACCTCGGCCCTGTCCACTGAGAGCCTGGTTCTGGCTCGGCAAGAGTCGAGCTCTGCCCCAATGAAACAGATCACCTGCGAGGGCACAAGTTCCAACTTGCCTCGTTGACTAGGAGGCCAAGGTTGATGCAGATCTAGAGGGCCAGGTCCCTGGACCTCTCCACCTCCTGTCTGGAGGGACCTGCTAGAAGGTAATCATCCAGGTAGGGGTACAGTCGGACACCTCGACATCATAGATGGGCTGCCACCACTGCAATGCATTTGGTGAAGACACTGGGGGCCGATGACGGCATGGCTTAGAACTCATAGATGGTTCCTTCGGCTCGGAAGTGGAGGAACCTCTGGTGGGACAAACAGATCGGGACATGAAAGAACGCATCCTGTATATCCAGAGAGCAGAACCACATGTTCTGCTTGAGAGATGGCATGATCTGGGACAGAGTTACCATCATGAAGTTACGAGACCTGAGAAACTTGTTCAGATCATGCAGATCTAGAAGAGGTGCCAACCCCCTGTCCATTTTGGGATCAGGAAGTACCTGGAAACAAATCCTGGGTTGACTGGGGTATCCGCGACTCTGACCACCACCTCCTTGTGGAGGAGTTGGGTTATGTCGTCTCGGAGAGCCAACTGAGTATCTGCAGAGACCTTCTCCTCCCATGGGGTGCGGGCTCGGCTTGGTGGGTACTGCTCGAATTCCAGAGGCAGACCCTGGCAGACCACTTCCAAAACCCACTAGTCTGTGGTAACAGCGGCCCAGGTGGAAAGGAAGTGGTGGAGCTGGCCCCCCATGGGAGGACCCAGGGGAAGTATGATGGGCATGGGGGTGGTGGTAGCACACCACCACCATGACAGTTCTACAGCGAACACCACCACAGTGACAAATCTCACCAGGTTGCTGTGGTGGTCCGCTGTATGCTGACACCCCGACTCTCAGTGTTTCGCCCCAACCCCAAACCAACTCTGACTCAGAGTTGATTAATTAGAGATGGGGGTGCAGGGTTCCGAAAGTTGGCATTGTTCCCGTCGATGTCGAGGGTGTCGACAACATCGTTGTCGATGTGTTGACATGGAACCATCCCATCACTGGGCAGGCTTGAAGGTGAAGGATCCAGCCGATGGGCCACTGGGCCCTTCCCTCTGGACTTTCGAATCGACGTAGCCACAGACTTGGACTGAGGGCACCCAGACTAAACCTGCTGCTGCTGCCCAGACTGGTACTGGGCTGGCTTGTCCACAGGGGTGGAAGGCCAAAAGGGCTTGCACTTCTGCTGCTTGGAAATTTTAGATTTGTTCTGGGCAGAAGCAACGGAGCCCAAGGTGGCACTGGACTTCTTGATGCGTTGTAAGTGACCGTCAACCCTTGGATGGAACAGGTTGGTGCCCAAAGAGGGTACATCCGCCAATTTGTGCTGGGTGTCTGCCGTAAAGGTCGAGACCCTCAGACAAGCCCTGCGGTGCATGGCGACTGTGGCCACCACCAAATGGGCACGAGTCAGTAATGTCCACAGCCATCTAGAGCTGCTGTTTGGCCACAGCCTGACCCTGATCCTGGACCTATTTGACCATGGTCTGAAGGTCCACAGGGAGGTGAGGAAGCACCTCATCCAAAGAGCCCAAAAGGGCATGGGAGAAGTGGGCCATGATGACAGCTGAGCTCACCTGACGGAGAACAAGCAAAAAGGCAGCATAGACCTTTCTGGTCGAGTGGTCCAACTTTTTGGACTTTTTGTCCTGTGGTCTATTGGAGTCTCCAATATTGCCCAAGCACTGAAATACGGAGTTGGTCATCAACTTCTTGGCCAAGGGGTGTTCCATGAGCTCTGAAAGGGAGCTGATGGGCACCATGTATTTGCAGGCCACCTGGGCCGATGGCGCAGGGAAGGAAGCAGGGTGCTGCCAAAGCTCCAGAGCCAAGCCAACAATGGCTTTGGTCACTGGGAAGACCTCCATTGGAGAATCCCCTTTGTCCAGGATATCTGTTAGGGGATATCAAGCCCATTTTTGAACGTCTCCAGAGGCATCCCCATGGATTTGGAGATGAGACGGAGGATGTCCATGAAGGACGTGGGACCCTCCTCCGTCGAAAGACCCCCCCCAATGACTACTCGTCGAGCAGACAGGAGTGCAGCAAGGAGTCCTCAGACCCCGAAGAGTCCGCATAGATTGGCCAACCACCCATGTCACCCTCAACCCGCTGCAGACAGTCTGGCGTAAGAGTGACCGACAGTCTGTGTGGGAGACCCTTGGTGGGCCGAGACTCCTTGACTGGAGCATCCAAAGGAAGGTTGCTTGGGTAGTGGCTCCACCATTATCAGTGAAGTAGCCAGATTCGGCCAAGCTGGGCGGGCCTTTACCTTCTCTGCAGGCGGAGGGACGGTGTCGACCAGCTCCGGAGGTGCTGGCGGCGACCTAGCAGGTGACAGCCATGTGATGGCTGGTGTGGGAGCCAGAATTGGCTTTGGACTAGCGAACACAAACTGTTGTCACATAAGATCCTCATAGCGTAGGCACAGCTTCTCCTCTCCCAAGGATGATAAGCAGCAATGCTGCTTCTTGTAACTCCCAGAGTAGTGTCGATGGGATTTTCTCGACCTTTCGGATGAGGAAGACAGAGTCTTTGACCTCGACCACCAGGGGTGCTTGGAGGGAACCGGGGAGTTCCACAGCTCCTCCAGGTCATGGTCAGGGACCGTAAGAATATTCCCAGTGGGCTGGGTCTCCTCACCGATAGGTCCCAGAGGGACTCAGTAGGACCGGAGTCCTAAACATAAAATTGTCAGCCTCATTGAATGACAATGAGTCGACGGGGTTGATGACAATTTTGACCAGGTTGTCATTCTGCATCTTTGCTGGCTGGCCTGATGGGGGGGGCCACTGTCAAGCTAGTGGCCAAGGCTGCAGTTTCAACCAAAGTCAAAACCAGAGATGCCTGAGAACAAGAACGTTCTCGAACCCAAGAATGATGATGGCGAGTCTTCTCCTTTTCCCTCGACTCCTTTGACTTTTTCCCTTTTTCAGGAGCGTGAGCTGTGCACTGCCGATGGGCCCTCTCCCTTGGTCAGGAGAGACTGGCACAGCTCCTTGAAGGAACCTGTAAAAGTGGAGCCCAATTTCAGCAGAACAAAGGCCAAAGAGGATGGATCAGTGGCCTGAAGGCCTTCATCTGCTCTTGCTGCTCGTTGGACCCTGCAGCCGTGGAGACCACCCCATGGGCTTACTTGGATTTGACCGGCGGGTTCCGTTTTTCCATATGTCCAAGCTGCAAATGGGTGAGACGATCGTCGAGTACATTAGGCTGAAATGAGCGACAAAATTTGCAGGCCAGGGTATCATGCTCAGAACCCAGGCAGTAAACACACGCAGAGTGTGGGTCAGTACACGACATCTTCTGTCCACAGGGGCACCAGCAGAACCTGGGCAAGGACTTATCCTCCATTGCGATCACAATCGAAGATCGTTCAGAAAAAACTCTTACGAGTTTAAGTTTTGGAAGTAAATCCGAAGATTTGAGTGCCAGGGCCTATTCAACGTGTGAGCGGTAAGGAGGGAACCTGCTTCTTCCAGTGGAAAGGAAGATTTGGCATCATGGGATGGAGCCGAGGGTGGGAGGAGCCAGCTTTAAGACCTTCCGGCAAGAATTAAAGGGGAAAGGACACTGCCATCAAGTGCGGATAGAACAACATATCCACATCCCTAGAAAAAAAGTTGATCATTATTTTGAAACAGTGCCATCAGTAACAAGATGGAAGAATAGCCACCACCATGCTGAAGGTGAATGAACCGCACCGGCAAGGACTACCCACTCCACAATTTTGTGTCCAAACTAACATCTTGCTTGGACATTCCCAAGTTTTATCAGCTTGACTTTATTACCATGGATGTATCTTGGTGCTTACCCACAGTTTTCTGCTCCTCTGGGCAAGGATCCAGCAGGGGCCTACACAGCAGTACTCCACTGGACATTTGCCTGTGATACTCTCTGTTCAGGCCCAAGCTGAACATTGGCATTTGAGAACAGGACCACTTCATCCCCCAGCTGCAGTGTGCCTACACCCTTTCATACTGTATCAACAGATCTGATATAGGCTGAGGTGCACATGACAAGGAGGGAGGGCAGAACAGTGATATGCATCATTAATAATGCCAAGCACCATAACCAATCAGGTTGCCAAGCATCATAACATTGATGCTAAAGATGCAGAGAAGTTTTAATTCACAGGTAAAGCTGGTGGGACTTGGCAGAAATTTGCACTTCAAGAATTTCCCAGCGGCTGCGCTAACTTCACCATGTAAATGTATTTTTTTATTAAAAAAAAGTCAAACAGCAATAAAAAAAAACTTCCCCCTAACCACAGTGCTGCAATGCCACCCATCTCCCACCTCCCAAAAACATTCTAGTCTTACACCCCCCTCCCATCCCCCGCTGGCAACCCCTCCCCATATTAGTGAATTTCAGAGTCTTCTCTTCTCGAGTTATATATAAGTTCTACATACCTTCCCCACCTGTGTGGCAAACACACTCCCACCACCTGCCCACAACTGAGTCCCACCACCAGGTCAATTGTAGGACCCCCCACCCAACCCCCTTGACCCCACCACCAAGAAAAATGTGGCCTGTAATAAAGTAAATGTTCCCTGGTATAAAGCATCTGCTCTGTTCAGTGCCCATCTCGGTAATGGGCACTGTATGAATGAATGCTAACAGATTTCTCCTAGTAAAACCTGACTAGTTGAAAATTCAGGCAATCAGATTTTACTAGGAGCAAAGACTCGTCACTCATTTATGCGCCAATGCATGACTCGGGTGGGGGTAGGTGGGTGGAATAGGTTTAGCTCACTGGTGGGGGAAGGGTATATTAATGGGTATACTAAAGGGAAGGTCCCCTCAGCCTTTTCTTTTGTTTACCTGTGTAATCTGTAGGCATGAACAATGACTGCCTCTGCTGCAACCTCTTAATTTCATCAGGACTTAAATGTATGTAAATGAAAGTATTTAAGTCTGGTAGGAAAACCTGCTTGACTGCATTACAAAGGTCATGACTCAGACTCCCACGATACCTTGCACGAGTGGGGTCACAATCTTTTTTTTTTTTTCCAAATTAAAGTTTATTAAATTTTTAACAATAATAATGAGAACAGATCCAGCAAAACAATGTACATTAGTCAAGAAGTATAAAATACAGTGGAGCCATTCTCAGCCCCTCCCCGGCCTCCTCCACCCCCTTCCCCCCATAACAACCTCATTTAAACCCCCCACCCCCCAAATACAACCCAATTACTAGCAAATAAATTAAGTGAATCAAAGAGCAAGGTATATACTAAGGTAGTTACTTTAGAGAGAATACAGTGTATGTAAAGGTTCCCAGATTTTCTCATATCTCTCAGGTCTACTATTAAGGCTGGCAATCGCTTTCTCTGTCCTCAGATTGGCCAGGAGTTTGTTGAGCCATTCAGAATAGGCAATGTCATCACAGTCCTTCCAATGACGTACAATTACTTTAACAGACATGGAAATAAGGGCCATGTGATATCTTCTGACAGGAACAGAAATCTCAGTATATTCACCCAATACATAAATTTCTGGGGTAAATAAGTCATTCAGGCCCAATAAAGGATCAACTTTTTGCTAGATACTAGCCCACAGTGAAGTGACTTTAGAACAGGTCCAAAAAATGTGATGTAAAGAGCCCTCTTCTTTCTGACACTGGGTACAAGTGGGAGATGATAAAAGACCAAATTTGAATAGTTTTTGTGGGGAATAATATAAATTATGCAATATATGGAACTGAGTAAGGCGTATCCTGTCTTGGGTAATATATTTATGGCAATTGTGCACAGGATCTCCTATTCTAGGCCTTGAGTGGGGAAGAAAGAGGTCCAGTAGGCTGAAGGAGCAAAGCACATTGGATAGGCCCAGTTGTACAAAATTTTGTAACATTTGGACACCGATTGTTGGGAGCCAGCTAAGCAGCCTAGCTCACTCTGAAAGGATATCACCCCCTGTTTTGGGGGAATCCAAAGACCTTCGAGATTAAATGTCTTAATTGAAAAATTTGGAAACTACATTTTGTGGGTATATTTAGGGTGCTTAGAATCTCATTAGAAGAGAGCCAGGAGTGCTCTTCTGAGACAAAGGAAGAGGGACGTAAGTCGTCCACAGGGTGTAGCCAATTGGCAGTGAGCATTTTATTGTCTATTTTTAAATTAGGATTACCCCATATGGGTTGCTTTAAGTCCTGTATGTGATTGTATTTAAGAAAATTACATAACTGTGAGTGGAAATTGCAATGGGAGTTGATTTCAACTGTGCAGGGAGTGAACTAGCTTTGATATGGAAGAGTGCAGCTGGGGTTAAACCATGGGCAAGGATAACAGATAGTTCGACTTTGAGCCATAGAGGCAATAAAGGAGAGGCAAAAACTTCCTCCTTGGGGGACAGTCATCGAAGATATTTGACAATGTGACTAGCCCAGTGATAAAAGGTAAGATGAGGGAGGCGTAAGCGCCCTCTAATCTTTGGGGGCAGCCAACTTGAAATAAGCCAACCTGGGTTGTTTATTGGCCCAGATATATTTAGTGATAAGCTCATGGACTTTTTCGGAACCATGAAAGGGGTAACCAGATATTAAGTAAATGAAGGGGTTAAAAAAGTCTGGGGAAGACATTCATCTAAATTAAGTTAATTCTGCCCCATAGGGAGTTTGGACCATCTATCCAAGTCCATGCCAATGATTTTCACTACAGAGTCCAAGTTTAATTTCTGAAGAAGAGCTGGATTCCTGGAAACTGCAATTCCCAAATATCTTAAAAAATCTTGTTTCCATGAAAGTAACAAATCCTTTAGTTACCTTATGATTGAGGAGGAATACAACCAGTCGTATCTATATTTAATTTATAGTTGGATAGTTGACTATATTTTTCAATAAGTGCTGGCATGGGAGGGATTGATGTGATTGGATAGGATAATTGTAAAAGAAGGTCATCAGCGTAGGCCAACACTTTGATTTCTTGGGCACGAACGGGTATGCCTTGAATCCTAGTACAATCCATCAGATGCCAAATCAGTGGTTCCAAATACAAGTTGAAGAGTAGGGGAGATAGGGGGCAGCCTGTCTAGTACCAGATTGTAAAGGGAAAAGATTAGATACTGCACCACTGGCAATAATCCGTGCCAATGGGGCATGGTATAGTGCCTTTATCCAATTTTGGAATTCAGAAGAAAATTTATAAGCATTAAGAGTGCAGAACAAAAAGTTCCAATTCACTCTATCGAAGGCTTTCTCAGCGTCCAGAGAGATTAAAGCAGCAGGGAAATGAGCATCTCTAGACACTGAGAGAACATGCGACAGCGTTCGAAGATGGTTTACCAATGAGTGCTCTTTCATGAAACCAACTTGTTCGGGCCCAATAAAATCAGGCAGAACAATATTAATACGTTCAGCTATTAGTTTGGTTAGTATTTTAATGTCCTGATTCAGTAAGGAGATAGGACGATAACTTGTAGTTAGTTCTGGGTTTCTATCAGATTTAAGTAGAACAACAATTAAAGCTGCAAATAAAGTAGGGTCTACTACTGCTCCAGATACGACATGTTGAAATAGGGGCAGTATTAAAGGAATTGTTTCTGAAATTTTTTATAAAAATTCGTAGAGAAGCCGTCTGGGCCTGGTGGTTATCTGAGGGCAGGCTTTGAATTGTTCTGACTATCTCTGCATAAGAAATAGAGGATACAAGTAACTGTTGTTATGTATCTGAGAGAGAAGGTAATTTGGAAGTGGTTAAATAAGAATCCAATTCCTGGTTAGAGGGTGGGTTCGACATAGAACTATATAATTTGGTGTAATAGGTCCTGAATTCAGATACTATGTCAACTTTGGACATTTTCAATGTGCCATCATCTTGAGAATGGACAGAGGGTATAAATTTAGATGATTCCTGTTTGATTCTGAGTGCTAACAGGCGTCCTGCTTTCTCCCCCTGGTCTGCCTATGATGCCTTTGTTCTCAGAATAGCAAATTCCGCCTTTTCTCTCAGAATCTCTAAGTATGCATCTTTTAGTTTGGCTAATTTTAATCTTACATCGTCCGGGGAGGAGGGTGACAAATTTGCCTCAATGAGGCGTATCTGAGTGAGGAGGTTAGACAGTTCCTGTTCCTTCCTCTTTTTTCTTTGAGAGGAGAGACTAATCAAAACTCCTCTGATATAGGCCTTGAAAGCACACCAAGTCAAGTCAGGTCTGGATGTGGAGCTAAGATTGACATCAATAAACTGTTCAATGTGCTTATTAAGGGTGGTGATCACTGCAGGATCCTTCAACAGCTGGTTATTAAGTTTCCACTGTGTGGTTCTCTTAGGGAGAGAAGAAAGGGATAGATGACAAATTACTAATGAGTGATCGGAGGGTGGGCCAGGTTGAATTGATACCTCCAAAACTCTGGTCAAAAGAGTCTGAGATATAAATAAGTAGTCAATATGAGATGCTGTATTATGGACTGGGTAAATAATGGTATAACCCCGCTTGGTGAGATTAAGAAAGGGAAAGGGGAAATTGTTTAACTGGGAAAGGCACACTAAGCCGAAGCTTGTTTCCAGGTGCGACCTGGGAGCACAAGGAAGTTAAGTGACTTGCTCAGAGTCACACAGTATGCAACTGGGGGCTGTGGGATTCAAACCCTGGTCTCCGGGTTTGCTGCTCAGAGCCTTGACCACTGCGCTATACTGCCATACATCACATAAACCCAAATTATCAATAAGCTCTCAGAAAGCCTGTTGGGCTGCTGAAAGTCCTCTGCGAGGGCGCTAGAACGATGTAGCATGGGGTCAAATACAATATTCATGTCACCTCCCAGAATTATTGGTAATGATAAAAAGGGGTTAGTACGTTAACCAGCTGTGTGAAGAAGCCTGGAGAATCTATATTAGGTCCATACACACTATCAACAACATTTCTGTTGAATATAAGACACAGTGAATAAAGACATATCTGCCCTGCAGATCATTAAGTAATTGAATGAATGAAAAGGGTATTTTCCTGGATATCAATATCAGGACCCCACAACTTTGAGTTGTACCCTCTGAGGAGAAAACATGACCCACTTGTTGTCTCCTCATTCGGAGGGCTTCCAATTCCAACAAATGAGATTCCTGTATAAATATAACTTCCGTAGATAGTAATGCCAAGTGTTAAAGAATTTTGTATTGCTTCAATTGTTGCCTGAGACCTTTCACATTCCAGGTAGCACATTTAATAGCATTAGTCATGTTTACTAAAGGAAAGAAAAGGAAACAAGGGAATATATGGGAACATCATATTGATCCACTGGTTTACCAAAAACAAAACCATCCATTTGGCTGTGTTGCAATCCCCCCCCCCCCCATACCTCCTACCCCTGCCCAGCCCTCCCAATTCCCATTCCCACATCCCCAAGTATCTCAGATAACATCAAAGCAACAAATGAAAACAATGAGCCAGCTATCATGAACACCCAACCCACCCTCCTTCCCCCAACTCCTATAGTCCCGGCAAACAGCTCTCCAAACCCAGACCATCCCTCCAGCCACCCGAATCATCCCACTGTATATTAAATCCTAACATATAAATCCCA
This sequence comes from Neoceratodus forsteri, assembly GCA_016271365.2. Lineage (NCBI taxonomy): Eukaryota > Metazoa > Chordata > Ceratodontiformes > Ceratodontidae > Neoceratodus > Neoceratodus forsteri. Next base: position 1,364,094,236 of record CM057455.1, on the reverse strand, counting down.
TAATCATGCTATAAGAACCTTAATAGCCTTGGAAACCCAATCAGGATATGAACCACTACATAGACTTAAACCGTGGTAAACTTACAAATGTTTCAGGAAATAAAGTACCAACCACAATAAAAGTGCAGTAAAACTTAGTGAAAGATACTGAGTAACACTTAAGATATTAAACATCACAGGTCTGCAAATACCTCCACTATCACTAACCAAAGAGTAAGAGAGAGAATACCACCTACAGGAGCTATTCCTCATTTTAAATCTCCCCTTCTATAGATACTTAATTACAAAACAAAGCAGGCAAAATAAAAATTCAAGCCCTTCATTTTAAGTCTCTTGTTAACAAAAATGTCCTGCACATGAATAAGTTGTGAAAAGGCATACATCACCCCATTAGGAAGAGGGATTTTACGATTAGCAGTCAAAGAAGCAAAGAGTTTATCTTGCAGTGATCTTTTGCGTGCGGTGCAGCTAGAAGTAGATGGAGTGTACATAAGGCGGTCTGCTGCGCCTTCTAGTGTCCAAAAGCCAGTATCGCAACTGCCACGTAGGAATTCTCTACCTTCCCAGAGACAAAAAGGAAAAGAAAAAAAAAAAAAGAAAAACTCTTGTTTTTGTGCCCCCAAGCGATGTATTGCCAGGCTAGGAGCACACAGAGAGCCCCAAATAGAGAATAAAATGACAAAGTTCACTCATTACCCGAGTGCATAATGCAGGTATATTTTTCCCCCTTGACAGCAAATGACCTGAAAGAGCTCAGTGTAGATGAAATAAAGAGTATCACTATCTTAGCAAGGCAGAGGAAAAAGTGAAATATGCTTAGGTAGTCCCATATTGCCACGATGTATCACTATATTCATTCAGCAAGGTACTCCAACCATACCATCATGGATCCTGGAATAAATCAGGAAAAGAGATCTTAAGGCTAGTTATGGATGTCTCCGCATCTTCAAAAGTAGACCAATTGCCAGAAATGAGAACCTGAAGTCTTGCCAGGTACCCCATCCTAAATTTGACCCCCGCAGCAATTAATTTAACAATCAAGTGGTGAAAAGAGGCTCTTCTTTGCCTCACAGAAAGCGGAAGGTCTTGCACCACTCTGACTTTTACAACTGCCCATTTAATTTCTTGGAGATCTTTAACTCTCGTGATAAAATGTTGACACTCCTGGTAGTCGAGAAAACGGAAGATAAAATTGCGGGAGGGGGCCACCAAGAGCTGGAGGTGGGCGAAGGGCATGGTGGGCATGCTCAATTATGTATTTGGAGCCAAAGGGTGATGGTCTGGCCACTTTTTCTACAAATTTCTGGTCAAAGCCGATGGCATCTGGCCCTTCTTTTTCTGGTAACCCATTTAGGACGGCGTTGTTGTGACAGCTGCGACCCTCTAAATCTTCAACTTTGTTTTCCAGTTTATTAAGTCACTGACAGACCACAGTCAATTCAGTTTCCATTTTTGTTTGCTTATGCTCATTTCAATGGAGACGGGCTTCAATGGCCTGAGCCATGGATTTAATTTCTTCAGTAATTTGCCCGAGTTCGGACCGAAACAGTTTAAACTCCTCGAGAAAGCGGGCTAAGGTAAGAGGTTCGGTTTCAGGATCTGAAGATGTGCTCTGTGAGCTCGCCATCCCAGTGGCCTTCGGTTTCTTAGGTGCTTTTTTGGGGGTGAGAGGCAGCATATGTTTAGGCAGAGGTTTCTTCATTTCTACCTCTATCCAGTCGTTGCAACTATGATACAGTGCAGGTGACAATGCTTAGGCACCTGATGATATTAAAATATAGTCGTAAAATGCAATTTTAAGGAGGTTTTTAGGCAATATAGATGGTTGGATGGCTGGAGTTATCTCGGGAGGCTGTTAGTTGGAAAACTGCATCACGTGGTGGTGGGGTCATGATCTTTGCAATGCAGACAAACAGGTTTTCACACCAGGGTGAGAATTTTCACACTGGATTGAAGCAAACCAATTTATATTTAGATTAGGATGAAATTAGAGGGATGCAAGAGGGAGAATCATTGTTCATGCCTACAAACTACACAGGTATACAGAAAATAGGTTGAGGGTTCTTTCCCTTTAAACTTCCTGTACATGTCACTGTAGAAGAGAAGAACACTTTGAAATTCACCAGGACAGGGGGGATGAATGTGGGGGAGGTATTTCTTTCTACAGAGATGCAATTTGTATAGTTTTTCACCAATGAATTGTACAAATCTGCGCAGCAAACTATGCAAACTGGTAATTCACAGAGATTCACCACATGATTTTTGGCCAGTTTGCCAGGCAAATAACTACTTAAATTACTGTGATTGGCAAAACAAAGTTGATGAAATTCACAAATTTTGCTGTGAAGTGAACTTCGGCAACTTCACCCATCTCTAACCAATGCCCCCTCCTTGTTGAGCTCACCTTGTGCTCTATCAGTGTAGCAAAAAGAGTAAGATCAGGTGGTGACACGCTGCAGGAGGGACATGACTGGGCTATCTGAGAAATTACTACTGTTGGCCCTTCCCCCTACATCCTGGATTGGGGTCAGGAGGGGGGCTGAACTCTTACAGTAGGTAACAGAATGATCAGGCACGGGAGGGAGGAGTCCTTTTGAACAAAATGTTGGCTCCCCCAACAGTGCCTGGACCTGACAAAACCTGTTGACTCGCACGTGGGAGAAGAAAAAATTACTCACTGTAGTAATGTTGTTGCTTCTTAAGGGATCTATCAGTAGTACACATAAGCTCTCCGAATGCTCCTTGATGTGCATCTGTTTTTCCCTTCTCCTACCCGATACATCCTTCAGCATACCTTTGTCTCAGCTATACCTAATTTCTCTTTTTTCCTTTTCGTCATTATTCCCGGCTTTCTACTACGTGCCCTCTCGCCTACTCTCTATTTTCCTACAGTAACCTTGACCATTGTTTTGATTTAGTACTCTCTATGTTTTGCACTGTTGAAACTTATTGTTATGCCTGTTACTATAATTTATACCCTTCTTAACCATTCTACCCTTAGTATGTATTATGGAAAGACCTCCTACTGTGCCAGGATTATATGTGTATTGTAAAATTGTTATGTTGTATTGCTTTGTGAACCTACCCAGGCCCACCTTATGAATGAGTTTTCCTCAATGGTGCTCCACCCAGCTAAATAAAGACTGACTGATTGAGTTTTCACAAAGTGCAAACATTCCTCTGGAATTAGCAGCCCTGAAGATTGGAGCTCTATGCTAATTATGGAACATTAGAATCACGTGCAAACTCTGCTCTATGCTCATGCTCCACCCTGCTTCTTATGTCAGATTTGCAAAAAAGTCAGCCTGTCTACGCAGCATTAGAGCTACCATGTATGTCACTGGGGACCCAAGTTCAGGACTGAGCTGAAGTCATCAAGGGCCTGGGGAAGGAGGGTCAAGTGTCTTAGAGGATTCTCTCCTCCTCTGGGGAAGGAAAGCAGCCAGCTCCGCTGTTATACTGCCACGTGGGTGACTGAAGCAGCTTGTGGGTAGGAAGATGTCGATGGGCAGCACACCACACATGCTTGGCACACCCTTGCACTGACATCCCGGGGAATGGGGAAGAATACATGGAAAATTACCCCAAGCAGTTTGATGAAGCCAACTTGCCCACTGGCCTCACACCTGGCTACTAGAGCACTACCTCCCATGACCAGATCCTAGTGCAGCAGAGGTATGGGGGTCCTGCCACCTTTGCCAGAGGGGGAAGCTCTGGAGGAAAACAGGGAAGCCAAGGTAAGAACCAGGGGGATGCCAGGGTGATGGGGCTAGCGCAAGGTTGAACAGAAGAGGGCTGACCAGAGAGAAAAGGAACAAAAATAAAATTGCAAACATTTAGAAAAATATTAAAAACAAGGCAAATGATATCTAAAAAGATGTGGACTCGGACCACTGAGCAACATCTGTAAAGGCACTGTAACAAATAATGCTCAAGCAAACAGAAAAAAAAGGCTGATTACTGCATTAACTTATTTCCAGATTCTTGAAGAGGAGGCAGGGTAAGCAACTGTGCATACTACTGTGAGAAGTACTAATGGATCCCTTAAGAAGAAACAACATTACTATGGTGAGTAGTTTTCTTCTTCTAACCCCAGGTGCTGCTAAAGCTCCAGAGCGGGGTCAAGAATGGCCTTGGTGACCTGGAAGGCAACCCTGGGGACTCCCCCTGGTCGAGCATTTCAGTCAAGGGATACTTGGCCCATTTCTGGATGAGCTCCGTCTGGATCCCGCTTGACTCCAAAATCAAATGGAGCAAGCACCTGAAAGAGGTGGGACCATTCTCTGTGGATACATCCTCCCCCAATTCGGTGTTCAACAGGCGCAAATGCAGGAAGAAGTCCTCAGACTCTGAGAATTCCTCAAAAAGCAACGTGAGGAAGTATTTTTTCATGGAAAAGGATGCTGGATGCTTGGAATAGCCTTCCTGAGGAAGATGTAGGGGCTAAAATGATAGGTGAATTCAAGAATGCAAAGGATAGACAGTAGGCTACCCTAGTTGTGGGAAAGGGAAGATAAGATACGGATCAATTAGAATCTGGAGTTTTATACAGTAGATAAGGAAATGGGCAGACTGGGTGGGCCAACCGGTCCTTATCTGCTGTCAAATTCTATGTTTCTATGTTTCTAAATCAGTCAACCGCACAAGTCCCCGCTAACCCCACGGGGTCTGTCTGGAGTTACGGTGACCGACAGTTGATGAGGAAGCCCAGGAGTGATACGGGCATCCTTGGATAGGGACCCTCCTTCGGCTGCTTGGGAGGCAGCTCCACCTGGAAGGGTGGAGAGGCCGGATTAAGCTGAGCTGGAGCCGGCCTGGCTGGGGCAGGCTGAGGCCTCGGTGACGGGAGCAATGGAAGACTGGGGTGGGGGCCAGAATCGTCTCAACTCCGGACAACATGAGCTGCTGCCACATGAGGGCTTCATAGTACCGGTGCATCTTGCTTTGGAGCCTCTCCTCACCCACGGAGGAAAAAGAAGAAGAATAGCAGCAGTGCCGCTTGCCCGAGTGCCAATAGCAGGAATGTCAGTGTCAGCGTGGGCTGCTCGACTCCGGACTTAGGGATCACAACCTTGAACTCAACCGTTGGGGAACCCAATGTCGAGAAATGGAGGGAACCAGCAACAGCCGAAGATCCTCTGAGGTAATGGGATCCCAAGGGTTAATGACTGGGTCAGCATGCTGGTCTGACCCACTCTGAGATGTAACAGGTAGAACCGGAGTCCTAGAAAGTGAGGTATCCAACTCATCTTGCCACAGCGCATCGACCAGCTCGAAAAATATCTCAACAGGTTGGTCGACGGGCGTCTCAACCAACTGGTCCGATGGGGAGTCCGTGGAACCAGCAGCTTGGACTGAAGGATTGACCATAGTTGAAACCTCCAGAGAAGCGTGGGAGTCCAAGGCCCGAGAGCACTCACGATCCCACGATCATCAACAAGACTTCTTTTTAGTCTCCTTTTTTGAAGATTTGGAGGATTTGGTGCCCTTAGAGGGGCCCTGCCCAAGGGTAGGACAGGACTGACACAAATCCTGAAATGCACACGTAAAGGTGGCACCAAAAGAAGGTGGCACAAAGGATGAAGCCAAAGAGGCATGCTCTGCAGCCTGAGTCACCACTTCTTCAAAAGCCACAAGTTATTCTGCAGACCCCACAGTCGCAAGACTGCCTGACAGGCATCTTTCGATTGAATGGGAAGGTCCCGTTCATCTGGGTGCCCTAAATGTAGCTGAGCATGCAGGTCTTCCAAAGTACTGGGATGCAAGGTGCGACACAGGCCACATGCCTGGGGATTATGATAGTGGTTTAGGCAGTAGACGCATGAGGTATGCAGGTTCATCTGGGACATCTCCTGCCATCACTCACATTTCTTGAAACCAGACACTAACTTCGAGTCCATGACGAAGAATTCAAACAAGTTCAAAATTCGCTTGAAGTCTTGAATTTCTCATTAAGTTTGAGTCCTCCCTTCTGTCATTGTCCAAATCAAGGTCCCAACATCACGATCTGTCTTTGCTTCAAATATTGGACTTAAACCCCAACCATTGCCTATGGCATCTGTCGTGTTCTCCCTTCGAACAGTCCTTCCTCCCTAGGCCATCACGTCCATCCCTCTCCTATCTCATCTGACCTTCCCTCCCCACTCCCTATACCCTCCCTTCCCACCCCACTTGCCAGGACATGCCTACAGTACTTATCAAAGGACTCTTATATCTCAATCTTCTTCGCACTTTGACGCTAGAGGAACTGCCACTCCTGCTCACTATGACTCCTCCAATGATGCTTACTGTATACACTTTAGCTCATTACCTTACATCCATATATCAGTATCCATGCAATTGTATTTAAATGGCACTACCTCCTGTTGAACCTATTGCTATGTTCCGGAGCAAGATTCTTGTCACGTGACAGTTATATGTTATTGTGTTATTATTACTATGTAATTGTTATGTACGTTTACTCAGCCTGTTATATCTTAACCCTGTTGGCAATTGTTTTGTCCCAGGTCCATCTTGTAAATGAGCTTGTCTCAATGATGTTCCACCTGGCAAAATAAAGAGGATTGATTGATTAATTGAAAGCAAAGGGCTTACTCAGTGCAGACAGCGGTAAGGAGGGAACCACCTTCTTCCAGCAGTAAGGAAGATCTGATGTCACGGGGTGGTGCTGAGGGGCTTACCACCCGGGTCGGTGGGTGGGAGAAGCCAGCTTACAGACATTCTGGCAGGAGTTAAAGGGAAAGGAATGCTGCTAGAAGTGTGGATTTGTACATCATATCCACGTCCATAGAAAAAAAATTACAGCACCTAGCGGTATCGAACCTGGGTCTGCCGCACATAGTGTGTGCACACACAAGCAGTGACTCTAGCCTGTAGGCTACACTGCCAGCTTGGATCTAGCCCTACAAACTATTGCCTGCATGTTTGCATAACTGACTACCTACATCGTTCATGCCTTTACCTACAGCGCTGAAATTAAAATGCGTGGTTAAAACCAGGTCGCTCATATGACGCTCTATTATTGAGTTGCTGAAATTCACTCGCTCAAACTGATTAGTTGATTTAACAGGATACCTGTAGGAGACTATCCAACAAGAGATGGTTTTCCTGGATGCTGGTTTGCTTTCCCCTGCTTCACCATGGGTAACAAACTGCTGGGTGCTTGTGGATCCCACATCTTTTATGTGGTCCAGGTAGTAACTCAGTGATCTTTTGACATCCAGGCAGTGCAGTCTTTGTTCCCCTTTTTATTTTTCAGTAAAATTAACAACAACAACGATGACAAAAAACAGATAGGGAAATTGCCTGATTCAGATGTAATTCAGACACTACTTCAGAAAGGAATTTTCTGTTTGCCCTCAAAACTACCTTGTCGCTATGAAAGATTAGATGGCTGGGATCTGTGCAGAACTTGCAGCTCGCTTACCCTTCTAGCAGATGTCATTGCCACAAGGAAAATTGTTTTCCAAGTGACATACTTCACATGCAGCAGTGGCCAGAAGCTCGAAAGGAGCCTCCATCAGTTGGGCAATACAAACATTTAAATCTCAGGTAGGGAAAGGATCCCTCACAGAAGGATACAGGTGATTAATGCCTTTGAAAAACATTTTTAAACTAGGTTTTCAGGCCATTGACCTGTCTTTGCCAGCTGACATTGCTGCCAAATGCACCTTCAGGGTTGATGACCTCAGGCCTAGTGACTGGAGATGAATCAGATAATTCAGAACTGTAGACAAACCTGCCCGGATGTGGTCAGCCTGTCTGGGATCACACCAGAAAGAAAATCTCCTCCATTTTGAAGCATATACTCTCCTTGCTACAGGTTTTCTAGAAACCTTCAGCACTTTCATTACTTCTTCTGAAAGATTTAGTCCAAAAAACTCTAGCTCTTCAGGAACCATGCCCTGAGGTGTGGAGTTCTCAGGCCTGAGAATGTTATCCTGCCGGAAGACAGCGTCAGCAGATTGTATCTCAGTGGTAGATTGATAGGAGGTTTGTTGGAGAGGGTCAGGAGCATGGAGTACAACATCTACCTGGTCCAGTCTGGAGCTATAAGAATCATTGTTGCTGGCTCCTTCTTTAGCTTTATGAGTACTCTTAGTAAGAGTGGGTATGGGGGAAGGCATATAGAAACTTCTCTCTCCAGTCCAGGACCAGTGCATTATCTGGAACTGACCCCAGTGCTGGGGGTCTGCAACAAAAGAGTGGGAGCTGGTTCTTCTCCCAGGAAGCAAACAGGACTATTTCTGGTGTACCTCACTGTCTGAACAGTGATGCTAGCACCTGCTGGTTTAGGGTCCACTCATGTGTTCCCTGGCTGATTTTGCTTTGGGAGTTTGCCAGTACATTGTCCTTTCCTGGCAGGAGTACATCATACAGCACTACTTCCAGAGAGTAAACTAGGCTCCAGATCTTCATGGCTTCTGTGCATAGCTTTGATGGTCTTGTTCCTCCCTGTTTGTTTATGTAATACATTGTTGTGGTTCACATCCTTCATGGCTTCTGTGCATAGTATGATGATCTTGTTCCTTACTGTTTGTTTATGTAATACATTGTTGTGGCCCAGGTCTTCATTGCTTCTGTGCATAGTTTTGAAGATCTTGTTCCTCCCTGTTTGTTTATGTAATACGTTGTTGTGGTCCACATCCTTCATTGCTTCTGTGCATAATATGATAATCTTGTTCCTCTCAGTTTGTTCATGTAATACATTGTTGTGGTCCACATCTTTCATGGCTTCTGTGCATAGTTTTGAAGATCTTGTTCCTCCCTGTTTGTTTATGTAATACATTGTTGTGGCCCAGGTCTTCATGGCTTCTGTGCATAGTTTTGAAGATCTTGTTCCTCCCTGTTTGTTTATGTAATACATTGTTGCGGCCCAGATCTTCATGACTAATGTGCAAAGCTGTGAAGATCTTGTTCCTCCCTGTTTGTTTATGTAATACATTGTTGTGGCCCAGATCTTCATGGCTTCTGTGCAAAGCTTTGAAGATCTTGTTCCTCCCTGTTTATGTTATATATTGTTGTGGTCTTGTCTGTTCTGACCTGACAGACTGACCCTGAATCTGGGAGGAAAATGCTTGCATTGCCAGGAACATTGCCCTGTGCTCCAGGAGGCTGATATGTTCCTGAATCTCCCATGTGCTCCAGGTGCCACCTACAGGGAGGTACTTCAGGTAGTCACCCCACCCTAGGAAGAAGGCATCTATTGCTGGAGGAAAATAATTCCTTCTCTGAACTTGTCTGCTTCCTTCCACCAATCCAGCAAGGTTCTTGTGATGGGCACCATCTTGGAGAGAGGATCCCATTTCTGAGACCAGTGATACCTTAGCTGATACTGAATGTCACCCATCTGGAATATGATCCCTGATACCACTGTAGTGGATGAGGCCATGTGTCCCAACAACTGTAGAAAATCACTTAAAGGCCTTGGCTGACCTGCCCTGAAGGGTTCTGCAGTTAAAATCAGATGTCCTACCCTTACTCATGGAAGAAAGGCCTTCCCTTCCCTTGCAGGGTATCTAGTTCTGTCCCAGTGAAGTCCAGAACCTAGGCGGGTTCTGTTTGTGACTTCTGAAGATTTATTGGAAAAACCCAGGTCCTCTAGTGTGTCTTTTGTCAGCTGTATTGAGTACTTTTCTTCTTGCTGTATTTTTCCTAAGACTAACAAATTGTCCAGATAGGACAAAAGCACTACATTTTGCCTTCTCTGATATGCTGCCACCACAGCTAGGCACTTCATGAAACCCCTTGGTGCTGAGGTGAGGCCGAAGGGAAGGCATATGAACTGGTATTGGCAGTTCCCTAGGCTAAACCTGAGGTACTTTCTGTGAGTGGGTCTGACTGGTATGTGGAAGTAGGCATCTTTCAGATCTAGTGACCCCAGCCTGTCACCCACTTGCAAAGATGATATCACTGAGCCCAGTGTGACTATTTCGAATCTTTCCTTTTTCATGTGTTTGTTCAGATATCTCAGGCCTACAATTGGTTGCCGCTCTCCATTTTTCTTGTGGGTCATGAAATAACTGGAGAAAAGACCCTTGCCCCATTGTGTAGCAGGTACTTTCTTCACTGTGTGTGCCTCCAGTAATTTCTTTACTTCCAACTCCAACAGGATTTTTTTCCGTTGGTGTGTGAGGTTGGAAACTTTTGGATTCTGCAGTTTTGGGAATCTTCTGAACTGCAGGGACAAACCCTTGCCCACTACTTCCAGAACCCAAATGCCAGTGGTGATCTTTGATCTCTGACCACTCCTGGAAGTAGTGGACCAACCTTCCCCCAACTAGTAATGAATGGGTGACCTGGGCAGAGTTGTCACAGGTTTTGCTTTTGCAGGGGCTTAGGAGCTACAGTTGCAGCTGCATGCCTAGTGCTCCTCTTTCCCCCGACCCAACAGTAGCCTCTTTGTGGTGGGTACTAATAGGGAGCATAAGGTTGTGGGTAGTAGCCCCTACCCTACCCCACCTTCCATAAGGCCTGTAGCAAGTTCAGACCTTTTCTTTCTTAGTATTGCTCTTGTAGGTGGTTTTGTACTCAGTCAGGTTTTTCATGTAAGCCTCTGTTTTGTTACCAAATAGGGAGTTTCCGTCGAAGGGAAAATCCACATCCATTACCTGTGTCTCCTCAGGTAGGGTGGTAGTTCTAAGCCAGGCAAACCTTCTTAAGGACACTGCATGAGCCAGAACCCTCGAAGTGTCATTTGTATCCACTGCCATATGGAACTTGTACTTTTTAGCATCCATGTCTGATCTAGCTGTATCTGTCATGTCCTGCACCAACTCAACAGTTACTTTTTCACTAAGTGCCACTATGGAGTTAAAGAGTACCTTCTTGTACTGAGCTGTATATGCCAAGTAAGCTGTCTGCCTGAGCAGCAAGGAATCTGACATTCACACATTCTTGGCCATACTATCCAGTTTCCTGGAATCTTTCTCAGGAGGCTGGGAGAAGAGGGGTACTTTGGCCTTGTCAGTGGTGGCAGTCTGGATCACCACCTCATATCAGGGTGAGAGAACAGCTACTCAACCCTCTGCCTGTCTGACACTTTTTTCAATTTTCTTGTCAATGTCAGCAGCTGAGGTAGGTGATCACGTGACCTTGACAGTGGCTTTTTTGAGGCATTTGTGAATGGGAAGAAGCAAACTCCTTGTGAAGGCTAGTCCCATCATATCCATGAACTCCACCTCCTCTTCATAGCCCTCAGTTTCATGGGAGGAGATATTTAGGGTGTTTGCCATCTGCTTTACAAAGGAATAATGAGAAGTATAGTCCTCTGAAGGCCTAGGAGGAGTGTCAAATTCTTGTTCTGGAGAACCATCTGGTTCCAGAGGTTCCCCCTCCTCATCTTCATAATAAATTTCCTCATCCTCCCCCACAGACATTGGGTATAGAACCAGAGCCTGGGGAAGGGAACAAGCACATTATTGAGAATTCTCATAGCTTGGAAAGTCTAGAAAAATTGCCATGTCTTTGTCAAGTCCTCTGCTAATGACATTTCTATAAGCAATTGGCTGCTCCTTTCCTTTTTCAGAAAGCATGACAGAGACATGTTTTTATTTTTGTTTTTCATTAGGAGGCACCATTTCCAGTATCTGCTCAGAGGTTCTTAGTGTTTTTGCTAGACTCAGCATTCTCCCTTTCAGACACCCTGGTTATTATGACATTTTAGCAGCTTTATCCTACTTTTCTATCCCCTTTGACAGGGACTGCTGCTTACTTTGGGAGGCTGGACCCTCCTCTGAGCCTTTTGGTGACCTTGAAGCAGACTGGGAAGCCATAATCGGGGCACTGGAAAATTGTACCCGCAATTTTTTTGTGGAATCCGCAATTTTCACCATTCTCCTCAGAATCTGACATGTTCCACAATTTCTTGCAATTTTTGAGTTTTTACTTTGAACTGTGTAAAATGTATTAACACATTTGGATGATATTTTAATCATTTGGAAAGGAGATGAAAAAGCTCTCCATGAATTTGTTGAGTTCCTGAACAATAGTGATTCAGCAATTAAATTCCAGTTGGTCTCAGGCAAACATCAAATTAAAATAATTTCTTGGATGTTTCATAGATTCATAGAAGTGTAACAGCAGAAAAGGACCAACAGGCCCGAGTCTGCCCATTTGTCTAGCTATCTGCTAGGACATGCACCCCCCCCCACTCTCAACACTCCCCTGTGGCTGTCCCATGCCTTTTTGAAGCCTTCCACTGTTACTTCTCCAACCACCCCCTCCGGGAGCCTATTTCACTTATCCACCACCCTCTCCGCAAAATAGTACTTCCTAATGTTACCTTTGAACTGCCCTCCCTCCACCTGCAAGCCATGCCCTCTCATCCTCTGATTTCCCTTCAGCTGGAAGATGCTTTCCACTGGCACCCAGGTTTATATCCTTAAGGTACTTGAAGGTCTCAATCATGTCTCCCCTCTCCCTCCTCTGTTCCAGGGAGTACCTGTTCAAATCTCTCAACCTTTCTTCATAGGACAGGAGGCTGAGCCCCTTTACCATCTTTGTTGCTCTCCTCTGAACTCGCGCCAACCTCCTCACATCCTTTTTGAGGTATGGCCTCCAGAACTGGACTCCAAATTCCAAATGCGGTCTAACCAGATGGGTGTACAAGGGTACTATGACCTCCCTTTTTCTACTGGCAATCCCCCTTCCAATGCATCCCAGCATTCTGCTATCCCTAGCCACTACTCTCCCATAGTGCCTTTCCACCTTCGGGTCCCCAGAGATAGTGATGTCTAGGTCCCTTTCTTGTTCCGTTACCTCCAGGTCTCTGCCCCCCCCCCCCAAACAGTACCCTGCCCTCTGGTTCCTGTAACCAAGATGCATGATTTTACACTTTTTTGTGCTGAATGAAAGCTGTCACCTCTTTGACCATGCCTTAAGCCTCCCCAAATCTCTCTGCATTCTTTCTACCCCTTCCTGAGTGTCTACCTTATTGCAGATTTTAATATCATCTGCAAACAGACTCACACCCTCTTCAAGGCCCTCCACAATGTCCCCTACAAATAAACTGAATAGTAGGGGCCCCAACACTGATCCCTGAGGGACCCCGCTTATGACCATGCCCTCTTCGGATGCCACCCAATTTTTTATGACCCTCTGCCTCCTGTCCCCCTAGCCAACTTCCCACCCACTTAACCACCCTCTGCCCCAGCCCCAGGCATGACATTTTATATAGCAGTCTCCTGTGGGGTACAGAGTCAAATGCTTTTTTTTAAAAATCCAGATAAGAAACATCTACTGCCCTTCCCTGATCCAGTTCCTTGGTAACCACGTCAAAAAATTCTGTCAAATTTGTTTTGACAGGATCTGTCCCTTGTAAAACCATGTTGCCTTGGATACATCAAGCCGCTTTCTTCCAGATAGTTGGTGATCCTGACTTTCATTAGTTTCTCCATGAACTTGTTTACCACCGATGCCAAGCTCATGGGCCTGTAATTTCCCACCTCCCTTCTACCTCCTTCTCATTGTACCAAGATAATCAGAGAAACATACTTTCTGACCTTTTCTCCAAGCCCGCTGATAGAAATACAATATTACATGCAGACAGTTTTCACTCAAAGCACACCAATAAAAGCTGTACCAAAGGGGCAACTAATATGAGTTAAACGTAATTGCACACATATTGATACATACAAACATAGGGAACAACAACAAATTTAAAGATTTGTTCAGAGAGGGGCCCAGCCCGGTGGTGCTGAGGGTTGAGGCGCTGGACGCCACACCTCATGCCATGCTGGCGACCTGGGTTCGGACGTGAGCCTGAGTTGGCAGGGGAGAGATAGGATCAAGCATCTGGAGGACTGCTCTCCTATCCCGGGAAGGGTTAAGGGGTCTCACCGCTCTGCAGTGGCCCCTGGTGATGATCAGGGGCACTGTCAGAGTCGGTGAAATCGGGGTGGAGTGCAGTGGACGTCAGCATGCTGTGCCTCAGACATCATTGCACATCTGCACTCCAGGGGGATCTAAAGGAGGAAAAAATGGCAGCATTGACTGTGGCAGCTTGATGGCCGCAACTTTCCTTATAAATTTGGTTTACTTGTATTGTAGTCATTGCATATATTTACACATGTTTGAATTCAGGGTATAAACTGTATTAGAAAATTCTTAGCGATTACAGTAAAGGTGTTTGAATGCTTAAAAATAATAGGCTTCAAAAAAAGTTTAGTTTGTATTTAAAAAAAAGGTTTTTATTGTGTTAGGCAAACAAATATTTAGATATACAGTCACCTTAACTTATTATTTAGTAGTTAACCTTGAAAAAATAACTGACATAAGATTAAGTATTTACAATGGCATATTATGCACTCATATTCAGTTCAATCTTTTTAATACTTGCAGTGATCAAAACCATGCAAAACCTGTACAGTGAGTTGATACTGAAAAGGGGAAAATGAGAGGAAAAAAACAGTGAAGTTTGAATGGATTCCACTGCTGAGGACATCATAAAACCAGAACTGAACTTCGACTTTGCAAACTATATTAAATGGACATTCTATTGGTTGGACTTCTTATAGTTCTTATTTTTATTTGTACCATTATATATTTATCTGTGTGTCAATATATGTTGCCTGTAGTTTAAATCTTTCAACAACGTTTTGTATAGTGGGTATCTGAATACCATTTTAAATATTCACTAAATAATTTAAAGTTATTCACTAACACTTTGATTATACTGAAATATGCACAAGCACTTTTAATTGATAGCACTATAAATAATGCTGATAGACTCAATGAATTCTAACCTCTGATGAAGCTCCGCCTAGACGGAGTGAAACATAAGGTTTTTTTTTTTTCGCCTTAGGGCAATGCTGATGCTTTTGGAACTGCTCTCCCTCTGTCATGCTGTGATTTAGTCATGCTGTGTATACTTTTTTTTACGCACTTTTGCACCATGTTTGCTGTACCTTGAATAAAACGTGAGTACAAATGTTTTCATATCTGGATCAAGTCTTGGTGATTTTTAAATAAACCTATATAGTGCATAATTTATTTATAATCTGCAGAGTGTGCTCCATGTTTCTTACTAATCTACATACAGAAACAGACAATATTTGTTTATTCTGGATTTATTTAATATTTTATTTGCTGTGGCTGACTAAATGGAATCTATTTAGCAGTGTATGAGGCAGATTTTCTTAAACTTTGGAAGAAAGGCAGCACTTATCCATTTAGCATTCATTTTAAAAACAGACTATTTATTTATTTAGCTTTTGTTAACCAGGTAAGTACACTAGACAAGACAATTGCCTATTTTCAGGTACGACCCGGGAGAGTACAGGAATTACAGATGAAGTACATAGGACGACATGGTACAGATTAAGAACAGCAAGTAGGACAAGAGTGCACAACATAATACAGAAATTAGGCATTTTACAGTTCGAGGGCAATATAACATAGATTAAGGTAGACTACAAGCCAACAGTTTAGTTCAACATAACCACAGTAACCACTAAGTGCAATACAGAAAGGCACAGTTGCGATTACAGCAGCAACACACTATCTACAGCATACGCCCCTTTTCCAGGGAAAATATCCAGGGTGGGGGAGCGTAATGTGAGATCACAGGGGTTTTGGGCACCCACAGGCTAAGGCGAGTTTGAGGTGACTCCATAGGGAGGAGCGCAGGCAGCCCTGTGAGGAGGCAGCACGGATCTGGGCTGGGAGGGCATTCCAAAGTCTAGGGGCACAGGCTGCAAAGTCCCTATCACCCATTTGGGTCCGGTGGTGGGTACCTTAAGCAGGGCAGCCCTGAGACCTGAGAGGATGGGATGATGAGGCAGCCAGGGCCAGGAATTTCGCCAGCCCCGGGGGTGCCAGTGCCAAGGACCTTTCACATGAAACACCCTAGGACATAGTCAATATGGTTTAGAGGGGAGAGCCAGTTAAGTTTGCTGTATAGATCACAATGGTGGGTGAGACGGGGGGCAGCCAGAGCAAAGCAGCAGACATTGTTGTATGCAGTAGACCACCTAGCGAGATGGGCTTTAGTGGAGTGGCCAAACAACAGAAGCCCATAACAGAGCGATGGGAGCAGCACCCCTCGGGTGAGGGCAACACATACTGCCAAGGTAAGGTTGTTTTTGGCTCTGTAGGCCATATCCATTTAGCTGTTGACATTCTTGCATGTGATCTGGATATGGCGGCCAAGGTCCAGCTGTGGGTCCAGCGTCACCTCCGAGGTACAGTATTTGAAATTGTCAGTGACAGGGATTGGGGGGCCATTAGTACCTGGTACACAGAACCATACGGGGGAGGCCTTGATCTTGGCCTGAGACCCAAAGAGCATGGCCTGTTTTTTTTTTTAAGATTAAGGACCAGCTTGTGGGCCGAGAGCCATGTCTGAATGTTCACCAGGTCCTCACTCAGATGTCGATTGATGACCCCCATTTCTGTGGAGTGTGTCAGGATGACCAGGTCATCGGCATATAGGATTGGCTTGCAGTGTACAGCGACTGCTGGGAGATTGTTTACAAAGATGGAGAATAGCAGGGGCCCCAGGACAGAGCCTTGGGGGACACCCATGGATACTGGAATAGGGCCTGAGAGCTCTTTGCCATATTTAACCAGTTGCATTCTGCCTTGTAAATAACTAGAGAACCAGCTGACCACATCCAAAGATAGACCAAGGGATCTAAGCTGTGTGGTGAGCATGGCACGATCAACTAGATTGAAGGCCTTGGATAGGTCTATAAAGATAGCCCCCGATAGCTTGCCTTGATCCATGGCTGCCCTGATCCATGAAGAGACAGTGACAAGGGCAGTGGATGTGCTGTGCCCTTTCCTGAACCCATGCTGTACAGGTGTCAGTAGATTGTGGGATTGCAAGTGCTCCAAGAGTTGCCCTGCCACAACTTTTTCCAGAAGTTTACTGATCGCTGATAATATGGATATCGGGCGGTAGTTCTCTATTAATTTGGGGTTTCCCTGTTTAAGGATCGGTACCACCCTGGCTACCTTCCATATGTCAGGAATAACTCCCGATGACAGGGACGGATTGAAGATGTGTGCCACCAGTGGAGCAAGCCATGGTGCACCAAGGCTGAGAAGCCTCGGTTCCAGCCCATCCTGGCCAGCACTCAAGAAGGGGGAGAGGCCCGAGAGTAGTCTCTGCACCTCATTTACCATCGCTGCCCTGAAGTGGAAGGGCGGACAGGGTAGTGGTGGTGCTGAGACCTGTACACCATTCTCCCCACCACCCGGGGGGAATGACGAGGTGAAGGACGAAAGGTCCAAGAAATACAGGTTAAAGGCATTAGCGATAGTCACCGAGTTGTTGCAGCTGGCACCATAAATAGTCATGTCAGTGGTCTCAGCACTCTGGGAACCGCTAACTACTGTATGTTTTTAATGTTTCTCCAGAACCTCCTGGGGTCCCTGGCAGAGTGCAGCAGGGCAGTCTTGCAGAACTCACTCTCAGCCACCCTTATGCTCCTCTTGCACTCATTTCTGAGTTTCCTGTAATTCTAAAAAACCGCCTGATCTGCTGTGGCCTTGAAATTTGCCCAGCACTTATCTCTGAGCTTTATGAGGGCAAGGAGGCTCCCATGTAGCCATTTTGTGGCCTATCCCCTCACCGTCCTTCTAATGAGGGGGGCGTGTTTATCCTGCAGGGCCCCGAGAGAGATGAGGAGGTGATTTACCATGGATGGGGAGTCCTGGGTGGTCCATACAGCTGACCAGTCAGTGTGTTGGATATCATCATGAAAAGCGCCAAGATTAAATCTGGAATAATCTCCGACCTGAATGATTTTGTGCGGAATTTTCAGGGGCTGAATCTTCCACACACAGAACACTTCTAGTTCTGAAACTCTCTTTTCCGGTGCAGGTGCAGAACACTGGGGAGTGGTCTGAGATAAGAGTCTGGAAGGATGCCCGATGAACAGATTCTTTCCGATCTGTTGGTTAGGATCCAGTCCAGAAGGAAACTCGCACCACCACAGGGTGAGCACCTAGTACGATCCTTGAGTAGCTGCAATAGGGAGAGACCCGCAATCAGTGGCTCAAAGGCTTTGGTATTGCAACCCAGCCAGTTTAGGTTGATATCACCAAGGATGATTAGTTCATTTTGTCGGGTCACAGTGCTCACAGTGGCCTCAAGGGAGGGGAGCCCTCATTGGCCAGCGATTTACAGCCATAATGTTTGACCATTTGGGCTGGGCTCAGGAGGCACCTAAGGTGAAGACTGCATAGAAAACAGGGTGGGGGTTTGCCTACAGCTAGTAGGTTAGAGAAAGTGAAATCAGACCCCACCGGCTGGGTGCTTCTGCACCAGGGCACTCCCATTATAGGAGCCCCTGCTCCAGAGGACCAGTGGATGCCTTGTCCGGAGAGGATCCACAAGGCAGTAATGCCAATGAGCAGCAGGGGTGACACTTTCATTACGTGTTGCACCTGGTTCCCCATGTCGAGACAGCACTCCGACAGTAGACAATATGGGATTAGGACGACAATCTGACAAAATTGAGATAGGCTAGCAATCAATACATAGGGCTTGGACTGTGCACCCTTCAGGGTACGTGCTGGATGCCACTGGCTGTCCAGCAGCTACTGTCCGCTTACTCAGGTTTAAAAGCCCACCTTGATACTAACTGAAATGGCTAAATCAATGCTAACCTCAACAGGACAGGTGGGTTTTAAAGTCCGTGCTGCAGAACTATGGTTAATTAGGCTATCGCTTCCCACTGTTGGTGCAAGTAATTAGACAGAGAAACAGAAAAAGGAAAAAAAGAAACCCTGTGCAGCAGCAGGTAATTAATTATGCTGTCTGCCTACACCTGTTCAAATAAAAGGTTAATATTGCACAATGACAGGGTAGAAATGCAGTACATCAGTGTGGAAATAGGCTTAGGCTGACAATCCCACTAGTAAGCACTAATTATAGCACAGGAGGCAGTCAAGTTTAAGTATGTGCAGTGAAAGGCATAAATTAATATGACAGGCTGCCAATATAAATGTGCAGTACAACAGTGTTGAATTGATTAGGCTAGGACTCCCTATAATAAGAATTAATAATTACACAGGCTGGCATTCCCACTAGTATGCCTTCATAATTACACTTTGAAAATGGGCCAGTATGTGACTGAGCCGAGAAAAGTATTAGGTAGACTGTCCACAGCACATGGACACTATTAGGTCAGTCTGGTTAGCCTACACTTCTCTCTGACAGTACTAAAGTCCAAGCGCCCTTAAGAGCACAGTTTTTTACGTCAGGTAGAGTCTCGCCTTTCGCCGACTCTAATTGGACCCGTGTTGCTGGAGGGCGTGGCTACCGGGCATTTAAGGGAAGGAGGGAATGGGGAGGGTGGTTGGGATGAAAAACAAGTCAGAAAGATTCAGCTGCCTCTTGTGCAGCTGCCGCCCAGCCCCTCTGAGGTTCTCCGCTTCGTGGAAACAAGCTGCAAGCCGACGACTTCGGCTTTTCGTCTTGGGAGGTCCGCCTGCTGCCCGGTGCCTCACCCCATGGTTTGGAAACTTTCTTTCTGGTGCAGGTACGGGGAAGAGCCGCCCTCCTCCATTGGTCCAAGAATAAAATTAAATTGCTGGCAGAATTGCTTTCGGGACAGCCTTTTGAGTCCCTGGCTGCCCAAGCGTCATAGTTCTCTGTGGCCAATAGGCACAGCTGCCTGGATTCAAATGGCAGTTCGGCGCCAACAGGGGTTAGGATCCAGAAACAGGGGACAAAGGGCTGGTGAGGAGGAAAACAAGTCAGGAAGATTCAGCTGCCTCTTGTGCAGCTGCCGCCCAGCCTCTCAGAGGTTCTCCGCTTCGTGGAAACAAGCTACAAGCCGATGACTTTGGCTTTTCGTCGGGGGAGGTCTGCCCGGTTGCCCGGCGCCTCGACCTCGAGGTTCTGAAACTCTCTTTTCCGGTGCAGGTGCGGGGGGGGGCAAGAGCCGCCCGCTCCCCCATCGTTCCAAGAATAAAATTAAATTGCTGGCAGAATTGCTTTCGGGACAGCCTTTTGAGTCCCTGGCTGCCCGAGTGTCACAGTTCTCTGTGGCCAACAGGTGCAGCTGCCTGGATTCAAATGGCAGTTCTGCACCAACAGGGGTTAGGATCTGCGA
The DNA here is from genome assembly GCA_016271365.2 of Neoceratodus forsteri. Classification (NCBI taxonomy): domain Eukaryota; kingdom Metazoa; phylum Chordata; order Ceratodontiformes; family Ceratodontidae; genus Neoceratodus; species Neoceratodus forsteri. The sequence goes on along the minus strand of CM057455.1, from coordinate 1,364,074,170 downwards.
TCAGGGGACAAAGGGCTGGTGAGGAGGAAAACAAGTCAGGAAGATTCAGCTGCCTCTTGTGCAGCTGCCGCCCAGCCCCTCCGAGGTTCTCCGCTTCATGGAAACAAGCTGCAAGCCGACGACTTTGGCTTTTCATTGGGGGAGATCCGCCCGGTTGCCCGGTGCCTTGACCCCGAGGTTCTGAAACTTTCTTTTCCGGTGCAAGTGCAGGGGGGGCAAGAGCCGCCCGCTCCCCCATCGGTCCACGAAGAAAATTAAATTGACTTAAACGGCAGTGCATTCATTTAGTAGTTTATGTGGACTAATTTATGCTGCAGAAAACAGTAAAAGATTTATTGTGAAGCACTCAGGGTCTATTGTAGAACTCCCGCAATTTCCCTGCAATTTTGTAAAAAATCTCCTCAATTTTGGGTAACTTTTTCCACAATTTTCCAGTGGCCCTGGTCATAAGATTTACTTTTTTTGTTAGCCCTTTCCTTTTGTGTTTTAGGGCAAAACTTTTTACAGATATCACGATTCAAAAAATCATGGTGTGGGCCCAGGCACCTTAAATAAACCTCATGGCAGTCATTTCAAAGCTTGTAAGTCCCGTTTTCTTTTTTGATCTGTCTGTTATGCCAAACAAACACTGAAGACCCATAGAATGTTACTGGTTCACAAACATAAAAAACAAATTTTGATAGAAAGCCCAATATATATTAAACCAAGGGTCTGTTTTAAAATGCAGTATGCATTGTTAATATGGACATTTGCATGAAAACAGGATTGTTGTACCCCCCCTCCAGATGTTATAAGTCCCTCCTGCATCACACCTTCTGATGAAGTTCTAGTTCTCCGTTTGTGACATCTCAGATTATGTTGCTGTGGAATTGATAATGATCTCACAAACACAGAATTATGATTTCAGCAGTGGGGGAATCATTTCATTTTTATTTGTTACCAGAAGGTGAAATGGGTTTAAGCTCTTTTTCAGTCACGCCTGACATACAAAATTACAATACAGAACATAAAACATTAAACCTGCAATGCAATATTAGCGTACAATAAAAGTGACAGATCAAGAGGATGAGATGAAGTCTGAGGGACAAAAGGTCCTGGTGTCATGTAAATGCCCTCAATAAAATAGACTGATGAATGATAAATGAGGGTGACTCACTTGTAATCGTAGTTATAGGAGTGGTATATGGTGTACATCCACATTTCTGGCAGACTCCTTTCCCTCTAGTTCTGAGTCTGGATGGTCTTTGAGCTGTCTCCTTCACCCCTTCCAGGTGGTATCCTCCTTGTCACCACCCTGTGACATCAGATCTTACCCGCTGAAAGCAAGATTCAGTGTGCCACTTGCCAGGAGAGGTTGGGTGAGTTGTGCGGATGTACGCCTTATATTACTCCTTGAAATATGGTTACAGGCGAATAACCCTCATTTCTACGGACGTGGATATGGTACACTATCCACACTTCTGGCAGACTCCTAGCAGCTCTCTGGGAGGAGGAGGCAAGGTGCACACTCCCAGTTTATGGAAGAGAGATTGGAGAACCAAGGCCCCAAAACCAGCATCCCGGCATGACTCAAGGTTGACGTGATAATGGAAGATGAAGGTGTGTGCTGACTTTCAGGTAGCAGTCCTGCAGATTCCTTGGATAGGGACGTCCCTGCAAGCAGCCACTGAGGCAGTGGTATGTCTGGTGGAATGAGCCCAAAGCCCAGCATGGGGCTCCCTATAGCAGAGGTCAAGGCAGGAGACTATCCACCTGCCAATCGTCGGCTTAGCTGCCGATCTGCCAGGTGCGGCTTCAGTGTAGGTAACAAAGAGCTGATGAACCACTCCCCAAACTCCAGCTGTACGCTCCCTGTAATAAGTGAATGTTTGCCTCAGGTCCAATGAATGGAGTCTGTGCTCACCCTCCAAGGTTGGGTTGGTGAAGTACACAGGGAGGTTAATCACCTGGTTAAGTTGAAACTCCAAAACAACCTTCGGGAGGAACTTCGGGTTGGGGCATAGAAACATAGAAGGTGTTGGCAAATAAGGGCCTCATGACCCACCTAGTCTGCACTTTACATCTCTTTTATCCTAATGTGTCGCTGTAGACCCTACTCTGCCTCCGATTCCTCTCCCCCCTTTTTAGTTCCAAGATCCCCCTGGGCCTATCCCATGCTTTCTTGAATCCTGTAACTGTTTCCGACCCCACCACCTCCTCTGTTAGGCTGTTCCACTTCTTTACCACTCTTTCAGTGAAGAACTGCTTCCACACATTCCCTCTGAAAATCCTCCCTTCTAATTTCATAGTGTGACCCCCTCATCCTTGTGTATCTTTTTCTTTGAAAAATGCTGCCTTCCTGTACCTTGTTTTTCCCTTGAGGTATTTGAATGTTTCTATCATATCCCCCTCCCACCTCCTATCCTCAAAGAATACATGTTTAATTCCCTAAGCCTTTCTTTGTAGGTCTTCCAATGCATTCCCTGTACCATTTTGGTTGCCCTTCTCAGAACCACCTCCACCCTATGTCCTTCTGAAGATAGGGCATCCAGAACTGGACACAGTTTTCGAGGTGTGGTCTCACCAGTGATCTGTACAGGGGAATTATTACCTCCCTCCTTCTGCTGGTCATAGCCCTGCCCATGCATACTACCATTCAGTTAGCTTTCCCCACTGCTTTGTCACACTGTTTTGCAATCTTCAGGTCATTTGTAATGATCACCCCCAGGTCCTTTTCCTGATCAGTGAATGTCAGTGCCTCACCCCCCAGTTTCTATATTTCCCTTGGGTTTTTGTGCCCCATATGCACTATTTTGCACTTCTTTGTGTTGAAACCCAGCTGCCAATTTCTTAGCTATTCCTTTAGCTTTTTTAGATCTCCCCTCATTCTATTCACCACCCCACCCCGACGTGTCCACTCAGTTACAGAGTTTCACGTCATCCATGAAGAGGCATACCCTTCCCTCCAGTCCTTCAGTAATGTCACTAATAATGACACTGAAGAGGACCGGTCCTAGTACTGATCCCTGTGGCACCCCACTTGTCACTTTGCCTATTCTAAAGTGGGTTCCATTTACCACCACCCTCTGAGACCTATTGCTCAGCAAATTCTCTATCCATTTAATTACCTTAGTACCCACCCCTAGCCTCCTCAGCTTGTTTACTAATCTTCTATGTGGAATAGTGTTAAAGGCCTTGCTGAAATCTATGTAGGCCACAACCACTGCCCCTCCCTGATCCACTTCCCTGGTTACCCAGTCAAAGAACTCAATCAGGTTAGTCTGGCACAACCTCCCCCTTGTGAGCCATGTTGCCTTGGATCCTGAAGCCCACTCGTGACAAGGTAATCACTAATCCTTTCCTTTAACAGTGATTCCATTATCTTACCCACCACTGATGTCAAGTTCACAGGCCTGTACTTTCCTGCCTCCTCCCTAGTCCCACGCTTGTGTAGAGGGACCATATCTGCCCTCCTCCAGTCCCCTAGCACCACACACATTGCAAATGACAGACTGAACAGGGATGTCTGAGGTGCCACCAGCTCCTCTCTGAGTTCCCTCAATATCCTGGGGTGCACCCCATCTGGCCCCATTGCCTTGTCCACCTTTAGTATCATTAGTTCCCTTACGCCCCTTTCCACTATAAAGAACTTGTTTCCACCTCCCTGCCCCTAGTGCCCCTGTCCTTTAACCTTGGCCTGTCCCCTGCCCTTCTCTGTGAACACTGAACAGAAGTAACTATTCAATACGTTTGCCTTTTTCCTTTTTTGAAACTCAGCTTTATTATGCGCCACAAAAGATGCATCCAGAATAAAAACTGCAGCATTGATACAGCCATAGCACAAAAATTAACACTCAAAAAAAAAAAATATGTAGCACCTGCTGAAAATACATAAGCTCTCAGACAGTTATTACCCTAGTAACTAAACAGTCAGGCTACTTATCCCCCAGGGCATCTTCGAGGTGAGATATTCTTCCTCTCCATTTGAGTCATAGAAACAAAGAAACATAGATTTTGATGGCAGACAAGGACTGCTTGGCCAACCCAGTCTGCCCATTTTCCTACCTATTGGATAAGCTGCAGATCATAGTTAACCAACAGCCTACTTCATACTACCCCCACCAGAACTGCCTTATGTCTGTCCCATGCAGTCTTGAATTCCCCTACTGTTTTTGACCCCACAACCTCCTCAGGAAGGCAGTTACATGCGTCCACCACCCTCTCCATGAAAAAATACTTTCTCACATTGCCCATGAGCCATCCACCCCTCTATCTTCAAATTGTGCCCCTTTGTTCTTGCACATCTCTTTTTCTGAAAGTTGCTACCCTCTTGGACTTTGTTGATTCCCTTGGGGCACTTGAAAGTTTCTATCATGTCCCCCATGTCCCTCATTTCCTCGAGGGTATACATATTAAACTCCTTTAGTCTCTCTTCATATGGCTTCTGGTGCAAACCCTGCACCATTTTAGTTGCCCTCATCTAGACTGTCTTCATCCTATGTCCTTGCAGAGATGGGGTCTCCAGAACTGCATGCAGTACTCCAGATGGGTTCTCACTAACTGTCTCTACAGAGGGATAACAACTTCTTGTCTTCTACTGGAGAAGCCTCTCCCTAAACATCCCAGCATCCCCCCCCAGCCCTTCTTACTGCCTTCTCAAATTGCTTACCTACCTTTAGGTCATCTGATATGACTACGCCCAGGTCCCTTTCCATTTTTGTTGTTGTTAGTACCTCTCCCCATTATGTACTCTTCCATTGGGTTTTGTTTCTCAGGTGCATTACTTTGCACTTCTTTGCACTAAATCTAAGCTGCCATACATTTGACCAGTTCTCCAGCCTTGCCAAATTCCTTCCCATCCTTTCCACCCCCTCCTTGTGTATCAACCCTGTTGCAGATCTTTGTGTCGTCTGCAAAGAGGCATACTTTTCCTTCCAGTCCCTCCGCAATGTCACTTACAGAGACATTAAAAAGGACCGGTCCCAATACTGAACCCTGCGGTACCCCACTAGTAGCTACCCTTTCATTGCAATGGACTCCGCTTACTATTATCCTCCGTGTCCTGTTGTCAAGCCAATTTTTTTACCCTGGGACCCACTCCCAGGCTGGCTAAATTGTTTATTAATCTTTTGAGTGGGACTGTGTCAAATGCCTTGCTAAAGCCTAGGTAGGCCATGTCCACAGCCCCTCCCTGGTCTACTACTTTGGTCGCCCAGTCAAAGAAATCTATTAGATTCATCTGACATGACTTTCCTGCTGTGAATCCATGCTGCCTTGGGTCCTGTGCCCTGCTGGCCTCTAGGTACTTAACAATTCTTTCTTTCAGAAGTGATTCCATCATTTTCCCTACCACTGAGGTCAAACTAACAGGTCTGTAGTTTCCTGCCTCTGCTTTGCTCCCACTTTTGTGAAGGGGAATCACATCCGCCCTCCTCCAGTCCTCAGGTACCACACCATCCTCCCATGATTTGTTAAAAAGGGTAGTCAGTAAAGACTTGTGTCTCTAGTTCTCCCCTAGTTCTTTTAGAGTTCTGGGGTGAATCCCGTCAGGCCCCATTGCTTTGTCCACCTTCAGCTTTAGGAGTTCTTTCAGGAACTTTTCTTCTGTGAATGGACTGGTATCAACCCCCCCCCATCCAATGTGCTTCTATTGATTGATTTAGGTACTGTACTGTACTTCTCCCCATCTCTTCTTTTGTGAACACCAAGCAGAAGTATTCATTCAGTATCCCTGCTTTTTCACTGTCACCCTGCCCACACACCCCTTTATTAAGCCTCACTATCCCTCCTTGGTCTTTCTACTCCCTAATGTACCTATAAAAGGTTTTATTCCCCCTTCTTAACTGAGTTGGCTATCTTTTCCTCAGTTTTGGCCTCTGCTATTCTGACTGCCTTCCTCTCTTGATTCTGCTTTAACTGGTATAGTTCTCTGTCCTGCTCCTTCAGTGTTTTCTTATACTTCCTGAATGCTATCTTTTTCTCCCTAACCTTCCCCACCACCTCTTTTGAGAATCATAGTGTTTTTTTTTTTTTCCTTCATTTTGATTTATTTGCCTCACACAAAGGCTTGTTGCCTCTGTGATGGCAGTTTTGATTTTCCCCCATTGTTCCTCCACCCCTCTTTCTTACCTGTTTGCAAGTGCTTTTCTGAGGCATTCTCTCATTTTGCCAAAGTCAGCCCTCCTAATGTCCAGCACCCTTGCTTTTGTATGGCTTGACTCTACAATTGTGTTTATTGTGAACCACATTGTTTGGTGGTCATTTGTTCCCAGATGACTACCCACTTCTAAATCTGAGATCCTCTCTCCATCCCCATTTGAGAGTATCAGGTCTAAGATTGCTCCCTAGTGAGTGGGGCATGCCCCCTGTAGGGCATCGAGTATGATCCTGCTCTTAGATGTGACTGCAGAAAAGGTGCGCCAGTTAACATCTGGCATATTCAGGTCCCTCATCAACAATATCCCCTCCTTTTTCTGACATCCTAAGGATGCCTTCTACAGTATCATTTCCTTGTCCATTTCCTCCCCGAGATTGGGAAGGGATCTGTATACAACCCCTGTGCAGACTGTGGTGCCATTTCCTGTCACCGGAGTGACCCACCGTGCCGCTTCTCCTTCCTGTTTACCCTTTAGTTCCATTGCTTTGATCCCTTCCCTTATGTGGAGAGCTACTCTTCCTCCTCCCTGTCCCTCCTGCAGAATGTGTACCCAGGTATGCTGACATCCCAGTCATGGTTCTCTGTGTACCATGTTTCTGTGACTGCCATAATATCCAGGCATCCCTCTTTCATCAAGGCCACTAGTTCAGGGAGCCTGTTACCCAGACTACGGGCACTGGTACTCATTGCCCTCCATTTTTTGATGGCCTTACCCATTTTAGCCTCATTCCTGTCCTTACTGCCTTTGCCTTTTTCTCCACTTACCTCTGTCCTTCTCCCTATTGACTTCTCTACCTTGGTGTTTACTTCGCTAACCACCCTTTTTTTGGGGGGTGGGGGGAGGAGTCTTTACAAGTCCTTCATGAAAAGTTCATGCCCCTCTACCAATATGTCTCTTGGTAGGTATAAGATGTGTCTTATCTTGTAAATTAAATCCTAAAAGGCAGACCTACGGAATCATTATTCCCAGGTCAACTAAAACAGTGCAGCTTGTGAAGCAAACAATATATTAGTAATATTTGCACATCTGCAAATTTCATTAAACAGAGGAAATGGCAGCAAAAAAAGCTAATTGGTTATAAACAAGAATAAAAAGGCAAAAAAAACAAGCCTCAACAGTGCAAACTATGCAAAAAAAGGAGGTTCTAAAAATTATTAACCATCACATGGTGGTGTGTGCATGCTAAAATGTTTGCCTTTTGGTGATCCTCCTCTACACTACCCCCTCCTTTATCCTTCAGCCTTACTATCCCACCGTGTCTTTCTCTTTTCACTTATGTACCTAAAAAAATGTTTTATCCACTCTTTTCATTGATTTGACAGTCTTTTCCTCTGTTTGCACCTTTGTGCTCTTAACTGCCTTCCCAGCCTCCCTTTGCTTCTCCTGACACAGAAATTCTTGTTGCCATATTGGTCCTTGTAACACAGGATGTTTTTTTTTTTAACTCTGTTTATGCCTCCTACTCAATGGCCCCATAAGTTTCTCTCCAGCATGGACCACTGGGCACAACGTTCTCCCACTCTGCCTGAGATCCTCTGGTCCATCCTCTGTCCCAGGGTGCTCTCATGCATCACCCAACCTACCAGCCCCCTGGCTCTGAGTCCCCCAAGGTGGGACTACCAACTCCTCCGGTGATCTATCTAAAATATGGATGGCAGCCAGAGTAAGGGTGACAGCCGGCGGCTGGCCGGAAGGATCCAGCAGTGAGCGTGGGTGCTGTCCTTGGGGTCCCGCCTTTGCCTACCCGGGTACCAGGACTTTTTCTGCTTTCCATTTCTCTGGGGGCACAGACGTGCACCGACTTCCAGTGCACGACAGGTGCGCTCCCGCACCTGTGCGCAGGACGTCTGCCAACACACCCCAACCCCTTGTACATGTCCCTGCTAGCTTGCTAGCTGCAATGCCCCCTGTTCTCCACTGGTAGCCACCAGAACTGTGGGGTGCACCACCCTCCTTCCCCAGGAGATGAGAGCAGTCCTCCAGATGCTGGAACCTTTCCTCCCCAGCCAACCCCCGGTGACCTGAGTCCACTTCCAAACCCAGATCACTGATGTGGAGTAAGGTGTGGCATCCAGTGCCTCAACCCTCAGCTCCACTGGGCCAGCTCTTGTAACACAAGATGCACACAAATAGATGATTAGTTGGACTGCACTACAGTTTGGAGACTGACTGAGACGGCCGCCAGCTACGCGCTCTCTATTCTGTGGAGCTAGAATACAAAAGCAGGGGGATCTTTCCTGCTATTAAATATCTTTAAAAAGGTATGCCACCTATGTTAAACTAAATGATCTCCTTACCAGTGCATCCTATTGCTGGTTACCGTTGTGCTGCTCCTCTGCCACTTTTCTTTCTTGTTCACAGGAGGAAGGTTGATGGTGGCCCAAGGGGGGGGGGTCTCCCCCAGTAAGCACTGGACCACGAACATAGTTTCATGACAAAGACGCCAATGGAACAGTGGATAGCGGAGAAAGAGAAGAGAGCCTGCACCCAAAGAAAAGTGTCCCCTGAGTTGTCTTTCAGGGGTTCAGTCTCAAAACATAATTGATGCTGTTTGTTCGTCTGGCTTTGTTTACCTGAAAACTTGAATGGATACCTAAATATTTTTTTACGTTTTGCACAGGTCACATATGTAGTTGTATACATAATAGATTTAGGTGATTTGCTTATGTTTTAAACATCAGTAGCTTTGAGCTGTGTTTTATATTTATTTTATTTGTAAGTTTGTATTTGCATACTTGATATTTGCATGTTTTTTACATCGTAAGCACATCACCCACTAGATAAGGCACATGCGCTGGCATTCTTGAGTATCTGGGCGGTCATATGGAGAGTGGCAGACAACAGAATGCCACAGCATTTTCCTTGAAAATATTGCTCACATCTTATCTTTTTGGCACCTCACTTTAGCTTTCCTAAGTACTTTGTAGCCTGTAAATCCTTTTAGACCATTCTAGGTAATTTTTTCCCCTGACACAGACAGAGATTTGTGCCGTGGAGTGGGTCACTGTGGACTCCTGGAATTTGCACACTGTGGTTTTGTATCTGTGGAAAATGGAGTAAGTTTTATTTAATTTATAAGCACCCTAGGAATCTTTTTTTAGAATTTTAGGGGAGTACTGCTGATAGCAGACAATAAGGGGTTTTATGGGGGGTTAGCTCTAAAACGCCTGGACACTTCTGTACCTTATTTCGTTTTGGTTTTTTTTATTATTTGGTACTAAGTATCTAACTTACATTTATACTGTATAGTTATAACTGTAGCTGTGCCATTTACTGAAAATTCTCCATTTCTTTTTGCTATTGCACCTTCAGTGTGGAGAAGTGTTCTTCTAAACAGTTTGAATTAAGGGTCTTAAACAGCTGTGTGACAAAGACTTTAAGAAAACCTTCAAAACTCTATACAGGGGATGAAGCTGATGTAAATTCACTAAAAATACCACCAACAGCTTAATCTGGTTCAAGGTCAGTTGGCATTAATCTGTATCCCCCTCCCTCGGGTCGTGCCTGGAAATAGGCAGGATTTGTCTAGTGCCCTTACCCGGTCAACAAAAACTAAATAAATAAATAAAATAAAATCTGGACAAAGAATCTACAAGAACTTAAAGGGAAAGGGTTTGCTTATAAACAGTGCCATAACAAACATGGGCCTTTCTGTACTTGAAACTGGCCCCATCTGATCTTAATGAGTTCAGTCCCTCCCGTGTGTCCGTTGTGTGGCTCTAGCATCCCTGCTAGGATTTGGCTAACAGAAACCCAAAGAATATGAAGGAACTTTTACCAATTGTATTAAGTGGCTGTGGAACTATTGTGCGTGGTCTTATGTGACTTCTAGTTACCTATCTGCTGGCTCCAAGTGAAATTACCTGGACATCTGTTTACAGTATATTGCTGATTGATATTGGACTAAGTGAAGCTGAAGGGTTATATGACCCAGTTGAAGTGTATGTTCACCATTCCTGAATATTTTGTTTAATTTTGATTATTTTTGATTTCTGTACAGAATGGTTAAAACTAGAGAACAGAGATCTATCAATAAGAATCCCGCTCCCTTATTGGAAATCCCAGCTACTAAAAGAGGAAAACAAACTACGTTAACAGAGATTTGGAAAATAAGTCCTTCCATGAGTAAAGTATCTACCCCCTGTAGTGACATTTCCAATCGACTACCGGCTCTAACAGACCAGGGTCAACTGGACATGTCCCTGGTACCAGTGGTTAATAAGGCCTTAGGAGCAGTAGATTTGGCAGACTTGGGAATAGTAGAAAGGAGTTGTTAAGGAGAGTATTCAGCACATCAAGTATAATGATCCACTTAGTCCTAGAGAAATACCTGCAGGGCAATCTGATTTTAAATCTGACTCCTTGAAGAATAATATAGATAATTACTCTGAATTTTGGTGCAATTCGATTGGGTCTAGGAATAGCTTGGAAGGGTCTAGACATTCTACGCTATCCAATGATATAAACTTCAAGGAGCTGGAACTCAAAGATGTATGTGTGGATTTAGAGCAAACTATAAATGGCCTTAGGGCCTTGGAACAGACAATTAAGGATGTTAATAAGAAGTGTTGTGATCACTGCAGTTTTAAGTATAATCTGCATACTAGAGACCCCCAGGAAGGATTCCCTACTGCGTCTACCACTTTTGCCCCTACTCGTTTGAATGAGGGACTGATTACACTTTTGAAGGATCCTAATAATGCCCCCTGATTATAATGGAACAATTAATAGTTAACAAAGAAATCATGGAAAATATGTGAGCACATATTGCTCTTAATGAGGTTAAAATTAATCAGGTGTTGGAAAATCAGGAATTAACTCAAGAGTTGTTAGAAAAGAATGGCAGAGAGGGTAATATATAGTCTAGACCCAATTTTAGTTTAATTGAGATACTAGATTTCTCCACGGGTGCATGTAGCAAGAAAAAAGGGAAAAAAAAAGAGAAAAACAATACTGATGGTAATAAGAAGTAAGGGATTTTTTGGCTAGACCTGCTGATTGCACCGAACAGATTGAGTGTGTGTTTAACCCGATTCAGCAATCGAATGTAGCATCTCAATTGGCAATATTAGAAGTGGAAATTGCTAATTAACATCTGGAACTGGGGGAAATGGGTGAGACGAAAATTAAGAATAGAATACAAGAAACAAATATGTCCCTGAAGAAGGAAGTTAAAAAAGAAATCAAAGTACAAGAGAACTGATAATGGTACTCCATAAAAGCGCCCAGTGAACAATGACACAGAATCCATACCAATAATTAAATTGTATGGTTCCTATGCCTGGGATAATTTGGAAAAAGTAAACTTGGAATATCAAGTTTTACGGTATATAAACAAGGAACTGGATATTTTAATATCAGAGGCAGATATTGTTAACATTAAGAAATTGACCATACAGGGGGCAACTATTGTTGATTTGTATTTTGCTTCACCAAGACTGGCTACCTATGTGTGGATTAACAGGCAGTACCTTAATGATGAGGGAATCTTGCTATTCTATCCTAATAGAGAGGTCTTTAATTCAGTATGTGATGGAATGGAAAGTGTTTCAGGGAAAATGCTTACTTTATTCAGAATGGACACAATTGTGAATGAAACAGATAAGAAGTTATCCCAGGCCTTAACTAAATTATTGATGAATTTTATGGGAATACCAGTAGAGAGGATGGGGAAGATCTATGCAAGAAGCGCTGTTGAAGGAAGTCAAATTGATATACTGATTGATAATGAAAACCTGTCTAATCAGATACTAGCACAATCAGTAAGCTTGGATAATTTAGGTCTTTATATTGTTGATTCAATGTGTCTAAGTACTGTAAGCTCACAATATGCCCCTTTTGTTCCTGAAGCAGATAATATGAGACAGACATTAGCTGATGGATTTAGATCATTAGCAGGTTACAGTGATGTTTAACCATCAATGAATTTAGCTAGCTCTCTTTCTAATGTAACCAGTGTCCGATTTATATCTTGGAAAAAAGCTGGATGGAAATCTATTTGGGCTGATAAGGAGTTTAGTATTCTTAAAGCATGAAGTAATATGCCTACAGAAAACATGGCACAACGAAGATTCAGCTATTACGATAAATGGCTATGAAACTTTTAAAGTAGCAGGTGTTAGAAATAAAAAGTTAGGCAGATATTCTGGTGGGATCATTATTCTAATTAAAGTGGGCATTTTTCAAAAGGTTACACCATGGAGAGTTACAAATAATATTTTAAGTGTGCTTATACAGAGCAATAGTCAAGAAATACTACTTGTTAATTCTTATATTCCCCCAAAAAATTCTAATTATTTTTCAGAGATAATATGGTCTGAGCTATCAGACATTTTAAATGAAGCACAACAAAAATTCACAAAGGCAGAATTACTCCTTGTTGGAAAGTTTAATGCCCCATAGATCTTTTTGATGGGTTTGTAGACCATCCTTTGTTTTCTTATAACCGTACATCCTGTCAATTAAATCCTCGTAAGGCAAGAGATAAAATAGTTAATAAGAGTGGGGAAATTTGATAGAATTATTAGAGGAAAACAGTTGGTACCCTCTTAATGGAAGAATTCAGGGTGACTCTGAAGGAAATTATACTTTTCTGTCAACAAGGGGAGCCTTGACTGTTGATTTCACTTTTTGGTCAGGGCAGAAGGAGTTTTGGCTTAGTTGTCAGGTACAAGTTACAGCAGAAAGTGACCACTATTCTGTGAGTCTGTGCTATCAGGAAGAGTGCAAAAAAAGGTACAGTTATGTAAGAACTTACCGTAACAGTAGATCTTCGAGAACAGCTCTTGCAGCAGGTTACACCATTAGGACTGAAGCTGGCAGGCGTCAGGACCCCACGGAAAAATTCTAGCTGGCTATCTTCAGCGGGGACCACCCCCGACGTCGGTCCCGCCTCCGACGTCAGACGTAGTACATAAGGGGGCGGTCCCGCCCGATTCCCCAGTTCTCCCGCCGGAGACTTCCGGCCGCAGGCTGACATCGAAATGGGAGACCGAGGATCCACCGTCAGAAGTCAAAGGAACAAATCCTGATAGTAAAGGCGAAAGCCATGCCTCCAAGGGGGAAGGTGGGAAGTGGATTGTGCGCAAGAGCTGTTCTCGAAGATCTACTGTTACGTAAGTTCTTACGAACTGTACTATCTTCGAGACACAGCTCTTGCAGCAGGTTACACCATTAGGACTGATTCCCAAGCAGTAACGCTGCCAAAATTCTGGGAGGAGGAAACTAGGAAATATATTCCAGGTCCTGAATCTAAGACAGGAGACTCTGTAGTACTGCCAGGCTGAAGCCGGCTCTTCGCCGAGAGGTGATGTCCAGGCTATAATGCCTGATAAACGTATGCACAGAGCTCCAAGTAGCTGCAGCACATATGGCAGAAGTGGAGACGTTTCAGAGTGCTGCAAAGGAGGTGGCCACACCCCTAGTAGAATGACCCCGGACTGTACCCGGGAGGGGCTTTTGTTTGATATCGTAACAGAATGAAATACACTGGACAAGCCAGCGAGACAGGGACTGTTTGGATACAGGTTGGCCCATCATCCTTTCAGAAAAAGACACGAAAAGTTGCTCAGAACTACGAAGTAGTTTAGTTCTGTTGAGGTAATACCTCAAGCCATGTGAACATCCAGGGTGTGGAGCAGAGCCTCCTCTATTGGAGTAGTTCGGGAAGTAGACCGGCAGGTCAATATCCTGATTGAGAGTGAGTGTAGAGACCACCTTAGGCAAAAATTTTGGATTCGTCCTCAGGGATACTCTGTCCCGGTGGAAAACTAAATAAGGCTCTTTGCACATGAAAGCGTGAAGCTCAGAAATTCTTCTCGCTGAGGTAACAGCAACCAAAAATAGCGTTTTCCACGACAGAAAACGCAGCTCGCAATCCACGGCAGGCTCGAAGGGGGGAAGCGTGAGTTGTTCCAGGACAAAGAGCAAATCCCATGGAGGCACTGGGTCCTTAATGGGTGGCCTAAGGTGTAACACCCCTCTCAAAAATTCCCGAGAGGCGTCTAATTGTGCCACTGTGCGATGTCCCACCGGAAGGTGGTAGGCAGAGATGGCACAGAGGTGCACCTTGATAGAGGAGTAGGCTAGACCTGAACAGAAAAGGGAGAGCAGGTAGTCCAACACCACTCCCACCGGGCAACCTAAAGGGGAAAAATCGCGTGCTCGCGACCATAAACAAAAACGGCACCATTTCATGGCGTACGTCACATGCGTTGCCGGCTTTCTGGCTGCAGAAAGAACTTCCGCAACCTCTTGCGAGACCCCGTGATGCAAGATGGCTATGTCTCTAGGAGCCATGCATGCAGGTTCAGTGAGCGTAAGTCCGGGTGGACCAGTGAACCTTCCTCCTGAGACAAGAGATGGGAGCTGAACGGCAATGGGAGCGGAGGTTCCCGGGATAGCTGAATTAGCAAGGGGAACCAGATCTGCCTGGGCCAGAAAGGGGCCACTAGGATCATTGTTGCATGCTCCCTGCGCAGTTTGAGAAGAAGTCTCTGGATCAACGGGAAGGGAGGGAAAGCGTAGAGGAATCTGTCCGCCCAGGAGAGGGACAACGCGTCTTGCCAGAAAACACCAGGCCCTGGATCTAGCGAGCAGAAATTGGGCAGTTTTGCGTTGGATGGGGATGCGAACAAGTCCAACTCTGGAGTTCCCCATCGAAGAAACAGATCCTCTGCTACCTCTTGAAGAAGTTCCCACTCGTGGACTCTGGCCTGGGAGCGACTCAGGCCATCTGCAATCGTGTTGTCCACCCCGGGAACATGTACAGTGATCAGATTCACGCCATGTCGGATTACCCAATCCCACACCCTCATGGCCTCCCTGCAAAGGGGGTAAGAGTGTACGCCTCCTTGTTTGTTGAGGTAATACATCACCGCCGTGTTGTCTGTCTGAAGCAGGAGAGTACTTGGCGGGATTTCTGACTGAAAGCCCTGCAGGGCATAAAGGATCACCCTCATTTCTAGGATGTTGATATGTAGATGAGCCTCCAGAGGGGTTCACGTACCCTGGGACTTCACCCCGTCCAGGTGTGCCCCCCACCCTAGACCTGAGGTGTCTGTGGTGAGGATTACCTCCGGGGACGGCGCTACAAACGGGACGCCTGTGGAGAGCGACCCTGGGTCTAGCCACCACTGCCAGTCTCGAATCATGGTGTTCGTGATTCTGACCGGATGCTGCATGTGGTCTTGCCTTTGATTCCATTGCACCTTGAGCATCCACTGAGTTACCCGCATGTGGAACCTTGAGAAAGGGATGGTAGAAATGGCCCGCAGCCATGTGTCCAAGCAAGCGAAGGACTGACCTGGCAGGGACGGTCTTGTTCGTCGATAACTCCCTGATGAGGGATCTGATGTGCTCCGCTCTGTCGTCTGGAAGAAAAGCTGTTCCCTGAATGGTGTCCAGTACTGCACCTATATATTGCAGCTTCTGCGACGGTACCAGGAGAGACTTCTCATGGCTGATTAAGATGCCCAGAGATTGGAACAGGACCTGGGTGCTCTGGATCACACGTAACAACGCCTCTCTGGAGGTGGCCATGAGAAGCCAATCGTCCAGGTACGGGAACACATAATGGCCCTGTCTCCTTAGAGACGCTGCCACGACTGCCATGCATTTGGTAAAGACCCTGGGTGCGGATGACAGTCCGAATGGAAGGGCTCGGAATTGAAGGTGGTGGTTGAGAAACTCGAAGCGCAGGAACCTCTTGTGCGCCTGAGCTATAGGGATGTGCAGGTATGCGTCCTGCATGTCTAGAGACGCTAAGAAGGAGTCTTGCTTCAGCATGGGAATAAGATCCGGAAGAGTCACCATGCGGAATCTCTTGTAGGTGACCGACACGTTGAGGTCGCTGAGGTCCAGAATTGGATGGAGGTCCCCTGTTTTCTTTGGAACCAGGAAGAAGTGGGAATACTATCCTTGTCCTCTCTGGTTCTCCGGGACGTACTCTATCACTCCCTTTTGCAAGAGCGTGAGTACTTCTTGCCAGATCAGAGACTTGTGCTGACCCGGATACCGGGAGAGCAAAGGAGGCCTCGAGGGTGGCTTCTCTGCGAATTCTATATAGTGGCCTCTTCCGACCAACTGCAGAACCCACCTGTCGGTGGTTATAGCTTGCCATCCCGGCAGGAAGTTCGCAATGCGACCCCCGACCATGATTTCCCGTTGATCCTGAGGGGCGGGGGCCGGAAAGGAGTCGGGCTGTGGCGGCTGAGGGTCCCGCTGGCTGGGCCGGCTTGGAAGTACGCTGGCTTCGGCCTGCGGGCTGTTTCCCCTGGGCTCTGCGAAAGCCGGAGCCCCTCTGTTGTGGAGCGGGCGGACTGTTGCCTCTAGGCCCTATTCACAAAATCGGCTTTGGTTCCCGCGAAGGAACTAAGCTTGGTCGGTACATGGCCTGAGCCGACCTCACCGCCTTCCTGGCCTCTTGAAGTTTGGTAATAATCTTCTCTGAGGGCTTACCAAACAAGACTTCTCCCTCGAATGGAGCATCCATGATATTCTTCTGGACGTCCGGGTAAAGCGGAGGCAGCGCAGCCAAGAGTGTCTCATACATATGCCACAAACTGCTGCTCGGGCGAGGAGTCAGCGGAGTCATATGCGTCTCAGAGCACTGGGTTCCCACGTCTAACCTGCACGGAGGAGTTGAAGCATCTCCTCCTTCTGCCCACCTTCGGCAGTTTTTCAGCCGCATCCAGACCCTGTTCCCACAAGGCATTTTGGAACTGCACCATGGGTCAAGTAATTCAGGATCTGATGGCGAGGTAGCGGAAGCGCATGCGGCGCCTACCCATAGCGTCCAACTGTTTGGACTCTGGGTCCGGTGGCAGGGTGCTCAGATGTTGCGGTCTCTGGGACTGGTCATGTGAGGCTGTAATGACCAGAGAGTCGGCCTGAGGCTGCTGAGTCAAGTACTGGTCTTCTCTAGGAGCCTTGTACAAGCGATCAGCTTTCTTCGGCATCACCAGGAGCGAATGTGGATGCTTCCACGCTGCCTTGGTGATGTCCATGCAAGTGTCTACCAAGGGTGGCACCACCACAGGCTTGGGGTCCTTCTGCCAAAGATACTTGGCAAGGCATAGCCTTTCGGGGTCTAGCTCTTCCGCATCCCATCCCATGTTCTCTTGGATGTGTCTCATAATATCCGAGAACGAAGGGTCATCTGGAGGAGACTTCGGCATCTTGCGTGGATCCGGAGAATGGATGAAGAGGGGAGATGGGGATCTGGATGTTGAGAACTCTGATCCTGTGTCCTCCGTCGAACCGAATTTCCCGTAGGAAAGAACTTAACCACGCGTCGCGCGCTAGAGCTGAACCGAAGAGTCGAGACATGCAAGTCAACGGCGGGAAAGAACTAGGGAATCAGGCGGGACCGCCCCCTTATGTACTACATCTAATGTCGGAGGCGGACCGACATCGGGGGCGGTCCCCGCTGAAGATAGCTAGCTAGAATTTTTCCGAGGGGTCCTGACGCCTGCTGGCTTCAGTCCTAATGGTGTAACCTGCTGCAAGAGCTGTGTCTCGAAGTAAGATCACAGGATGATGAAGGAACGAATATAGCTGAAATAAGAGCCTCACGACAGATTATCTGGAGATGTGATAACGAAAGTATTGTTAGTCTTATAATATTGTGCTTCTTATCCCTATAGCCACTAACCATGTTTGAAACAAAGAGTTGGTTCCAAATTTATGAGCTGTTTCAATCTCTGTTGGAGGAGATAAAAATTAAGTTGGAGGTACCTCATGGAAAAGTAATTAATAAATTTGGGGATACTTGGTTTGACCCTGAATGTAGAAAAAATAAATTACATATTGGGAAACTGAGTAGAAGGTATAATAAGTCTCAAAACAATATGTATCATGAAGCTTTTACATCTAGATAAAGTGCATTCAAATTCAGCACAACGGCTGTTGCTTGTTTTGCCGAAAAATTATTTATTATCATAAACACACCATTCTAGAAAACGCCTCGAAACACCTCAGTATAAAACCCATACACATGGTGTTCAGAGCTTAAAGTGCCCTTTTGGTTCAGTTCATTGCTCTAGAATTAAATCGTTAGGTAAGCTCACAAAAACAGTCATAAATATATCCTTTTTACTTAACAGACTTCCTTGAGCGTCACAGATCCACAACGTTACTTCTTGGCTCAATTGCCTAATCCTATTTGTGGTCTGAACTGGGTCGCTTACCAAACAAGCTGAAAGGAAGACTCTAGCAGCATGTTATTTTCTTAGCGCCATTGCTTCTTCTTGCTGCTTGCGTCTCAATTGACTACCTACGTGGACCAACCACGATAGAAAGTGCTGATGTTTCTGATGTCTGACATCTTCATCAGAGCTTATAATAAATCTCCTTCAAGGGAATTATTAAAGAAGATAAATGGAAAGAAAAGAGCTTATAAACCATTGATTATAGAGGAGAAGAAAAAGTAGTATTTTGAAAAGAAATGGGAGAAAATGCTACGGGCTTTTGGACCTTAGTTGCTAAGGGGCATACTAATTTTAAAGGGAACATTGACTCCTATATCGCAGAAAAAAAAATGGCTTGAGCACTTTAAGAAAATTTATACTCCTATTGAAAAGTATGTGTCTGGCAATAGTGCTGTTTATCCTGTTTATTTTAGACCGATTACGCTAGACGAAGTCTATTTGGCCATCTATTCATTAAAAACGCAAAAGGAATCTGGCCCTGATGGGATCCCTGCTGAGGTGTACCTCACGGAGACCCTGTCATGGACTTGTTTTTTGACAGTATTTTTTAATAAATGTATTAACCAAGGAATTTATCCTGCTTCATGGAAGGGTGCGACTATCGTACCTATACAGAAAAAAAGGTCCTTTAGAGGACCCTAGAATGTATAGACCTATTAGCTTATTAGATATTAGTTTAAAGATTTTTGCAAAGATAATATTAAGGCGACCGTTGGAAGAAGTTACTAGAACAGGTGGTATCTCCATCTATCAAGCAGGTTTCAGAGAAAATTATTCGACCCTTGACAATGTATATGTGCTACGACATGTTATTGAAAAGCATGTTAAGATATGCAAGCAAAAATTGTATGTGACCTTTATAGATTATACTACTGCTTTTGATAGTATATCAAGGGAAATGTTATGGCAGATTATCTTAAAAAGAGGAATAACCCCAAATTTAGTAACAATTATAGCTCCGTTTTATACCAAAACCTGGTCTAGGATAAGACTGGGCCTGAAGGACCAGCTTTCAACACCTTGAGAAATAAAGTGTGGCGTTAGGCAGGGCTGTGTATTAGCGCCTTTATTATTTTCACTCCATACAGGAGGTATTTTAGAACACTGCAGTGAGGTGGATATGGATTCACTTAAAATTAAGAACTTCCCTGTTCCTATATTGACATATGCCGATGATATTGTAATAGAAACATAGACTTTGATGGCAGATAAGGACCACTTGGCCCACCCAGTCTGCCCATTTCCCTACCTACTGAATAAGCTGCAGATTCTAGTTAACTAACAGCATACTTCCTGCAACCCCCACTATAATTGCCTTATGTCTGTCCCATGCATGTTTGAATTCCCCCACTGTTTTAGACCCCACAACCTCTTCAGGAAGGTGGTTCCATGCGTCCACCACTCTCTCCATGAATAAGAATTTCTTCACATTACCCCTGAGCTGTCCCCCCTCTAACTTTAAATTGTGCCCCTTGTTCTTATACATCTCTTTTTCTGAAAGATGCTACCCTCCTGGACTTTGTTGATTACCTTGAGGTACTTAAAAGTTTCTATCATGTCTCCCCGTCCCTCCTTTCATCAAGGGTATACATATTAAGCTCTCTCAGTCTCTCTTCATATGGTTTCTGATGTAGACCCTGCACCATTTTAGTTGCCCTCCTCTGGACCTGCTTCCATCCTGTCTATGTCCTTGCGTAGAGGAGGTCTCCAAAACTGCATGCAGTACTCCAGATGGGGTCTCACCAATTGTCTGTACAGAGGGATAACCACTTCCCTTTTTTCTACTTGTGATGCCCCTCCCTATGCATCCCAGTATCCCCCTGGCTCTCCTTACTGACTTCTCACATTGCTTACCCACCTTATAGCCATCTGATATGACTATCCCCAGGTCCCTTTCCATTATTGTTGTTGTTAGTACCTCCCCTGCTATTGTGTACTCTTCTCCTGGATTTTTATTCCCCAGGTGCGTTACTTTGCACTTCTTTGCATTGAATCTAAGTTGCCATATGTCTGACCATTCCACCAACCTTGCCAAGTCCCTTCTCATCCTTTCTACCCCCCCTTGTGTATCAACTCTGTTACAGATCTTTGTGTCATCTGCAAAGATGCATACCTTTCCTTCCAGACCCTCTGCAATGTCACCTATAAAGCCGTTAAAGAGGACTGGACCCAGTACTGAGACCCGAGGTGCTCCACTAGTAACCCCCTTCTTCAGAATGTGCTCTATTCACTATTACCTTCTGTGTCCTGTTGTGCAGCCAGTTTGCTACCCAGGCTACCACCCTGGGACCCACTCCCAGGCTGGCTAATTTGATTATTAATCTTTTGTGCGGGACTGTGTCAAATGCCTTGCTAAAGTCTAGGTAGGCCATATCCACAACCCCTCCCTGGTCTATTACTTTGGTCACCCAGTCAAAGAAATCGATTAGTTTCGTCTGACATGACCTTCCTGCTGTGAATCCATGCTGCTTTGGGTCCTGTGCCCCGCTGGCCTCTAGGTACTGAACAATTCTTTCTTTCAGAAGTGATTCCATCATTTTCCCCACCACTGAGGTCAAACTAACAGGTCTGTAGTTTCCTGCTTCTGCCTTGCTCCCACTTTTGTGAAGGGAATCACATCTGCCCTCCTCCAGTCCTCAGGTACCACCCCATCCTCCCATGATTTGTTAAAAGTGTGGTCAGTGGTGTCACCAGGTCCTCCCTTAGTTCTTTTAGGATTCTAGGGTGAATCCCGTCAGGCCCCATTGCTTTGTCCACCTTGAGTTTTAGGAGTTCTTTCAGGACTCTTTCTTCTGTAAATGCACTGGCATCAACCCCACTACCCAGAGTGCTTCTATTGTTTGGTTTAGGTAACTCCTCCTCCTCTTCTTTTGTGAATACTGAGCAAAAGTATTCATTCAGTATCTCTGCCTTTTCACTGTCTCCCTCTACCCACCTCCCCTCTCCTTTATTAATCTTCACTATCCCTCCCTTAGCCTTTCTATGCTCCCTAATTACCTATAAAAGGTGTTATCCCCCTTCTTAACTGAGTTGGCTATCTTTTCCTTGGTTTGGGCCTTTGCTTTTCTGACTGCCTTCCCCACTCCTTTCTGCTTTAATTGATACAGTTCCCTGTCATGCTCCTTCTGTGATTCCTTATACTTTTTGAATGCAGCCTTTTTCTCCTTAACCTTCCCTGACACCTCTTTTGAGAATCATAGTGGTTTTTTATTCCGCTTTGTTTTCTTTATTTGTTTCACACAAAGGCTTGTTGCCTCCATGATGGCAGTTTTGATTTCTCTCCATTGTTCTTCCACCCCTCCTTTCTGGCCATTTGCTAATGTATTCCTCAGGTATTCACCCATTATGGCAAAGTCAGCCCTTCTAAAGTCCAGTAGCCTTGTCTTTGTATGGCTTGTCTCCATGGTTGTGTTTATTGCGAGGCACACTGTGCAGTAGTCGCTTGTTTCCAGAAGTCTACTGACTTCTAAATTTGTGATCCTCTCTCCATTTGAGAGTACCAGGTCTAATATTGCTCCCTCCCGAGTGGGTTCCACCACTAGCTGTCTAAGACATGCCCCCTATAGGGCACTGAGAATGACCTTTCTCTTGGATGTGGCTGCAGTCCATGTCGTCCAGTTAACATCTGGCATACTCAGGTCCCCCATCAACAGTATCTCCCCTTTTTCAGCCATTTTGAGAATGCCCTCTATCATTTTCTTGTCCATTTCCTCCCCTTGAGACAGGGGTCTGCATACAACCCCTGTGCAGATTGTGATGCCATTCCCCGTCTCCAAGGTGACCCAGAGTGCCTCTTGTCCTCCCCCTTTACTTTTTAGTTCTGTAGCTTTGATCTCTTCCCTTATGTAGAGAGCTACTCCACCTCCTCTTTTACCCTCCCTGTCCCTTCTGTAGATTGTATATAGTGGTATGTTGACATCCCAGTCATGGTTCTCCGTGTACCATGTTTCTGTGACTGCCACAATATCCAAGTGTTCCTCTTCCATCAGGGCTACTAGCTCTGGAAGCTCGTTTCCCAGACTACGGGCATTGGTACTCATTGCCCTCCATTTAATGTTGGCTTTATCCTTTTTTACCCCATCCCTGCTCTTAATGCCCTTGTCTATTTTTCCATTTACCCCTGTCCTTCCCTCTGTCAAGCTCTGTATCTCAGTGTTTACCCTACTACCTGCCATGTTTTGTGGGGGGAGGCTTGAACTTTCCTGCTTCCTATCAGCACCTCCCCCCTTGGCTAGTTTAAAAGCTTGCCAAGGAAGCCTTTAAACCTGTCACCTAGGAGCTTGTTTCCCTTCCTGGACACATGCAGACCATCATGTCAGTATAGACCATCTCTCCAGGTGGACCCCCAGTCCCCAATGAAGCCAAAGCCCTGTGCTCTGCACCAGTTTTGCAACCATTCATTAAACTGCATGGTGTGCAGTACCCTAGCCTCACCCCTGTCATAGACTGGCAGCACCTCTGAGAAGGTTACCGTGCTTGCTACCTGTCTGAGGCCCTTCCCCAACTCCACAAATTCATCCTGCACTGCAGTGATCTCGTGCCTAGCTAGGTCATTTGTCCCGAGGTGCACAATGATAGCTACTTCCCTCTCCTGTGATGCTGCTTCTGCAATCCTGAGGATTTGCTTCCTGTCCCTCCAAGCCATGGCAGCAGGCAGGCACCTTACTTCACTCTCCTCTCCCTTCCCCAGGTCTACACCCCTAACAACTGAGTCCCCTATCAGAAGCTGTTTCTTTCCCCTGTGGTGTCCCTTGCCACTCTTTTGTGGGTCTCCCTTGTGGATGTCCTCAGCATTCTTCTTGGTCTCCACTGATGGTATCATCATAGAGGAACCTTGATTTACCAGACTGACATATGATTTGTGTAGAGGTACAACTAGGGGGCTACACCTCTGTTCCACCACCCTCACCCTCCCAGAACCCACTGTGGTCCATCTGCTCTTCACACTTGGCAACCTCTGAGGCAGTGGTTGTGGAACTGGTGCTCTTTGGGTGGGGGAGGCCTCCTTAGTCCTTACCTGTTCACCCTGGAGGTGAGCAACCTCCTCCCTCAGAGCTGACAGTTGCCTGCAAATAGGGCAGCAATGCAGGTTCCAGAATGTCTCCCGGAAAACTGCTTCCCCACAGCCAGTGCACTGCACCACTCCCCACATGTCCCTCTTCCTTATAATATACAATGAGTAATATATAATGTTTTTTTTTTGTGTGTGTGTGTGTGTGTGTACTTACCCTTTATGCACAGTGCTGGGTTATTAAGAATATGACAGTTCTGCCCAAAGACCTGTTGAGGAAGTGATGTCAGAACCTTGGCTATAAAGGAAATGCCACAACCACTGGTGACTGTTAGAAACAATCAAATACACCACTGCTCCACCACCCTGGTGAGTATTGCCCTTTATAGTAAGTCAACCAACACCACAATTTACTAGACCACTGCTCCTGCACAAACCACTCTACTGAGTCCAGGGATAAAACTGAACTCACTGCTCAGCCAGCAGGACACTTCTAAAATGTTGCACAAATATCCTTCCAAATCCTAGGTCTCAAGCACAGGAATCAAGCAACTTCAGTTGTATTTCACCCGCTCTGGTTATAAAATTACTACACTTTAATGGAATCCTACAATTCTCTTCTTAATGCCAATAAGAAAAAAATGAAACTTTCTGTAGAAAACGTAGCTTACCTTCCTAACAAGTCCCCAACAATATTATGTCTTACCAGGTTCCCAGTTCCTCAAATGTGTTCTAGTTTGTTCTCTGCAGTATAGCAAGTTTCTCAGCCTCCAACAGAAGCAGGTAAGTCTTTTCTGACCTCTAAGCCTCCAACAGAAGCAAGCAAGTCTTTTCTGACTAAATCGGGACTTCAAACAAAATTAGATTATATTTATAAACAATCAGGAGCACTCCAATTAACCATCAACATAACCAAAACAAAAGTGATGGTTATTGGAAATATCAATCAGAGAGGGAATTGGTTAATTGGACCTGAAAGATTAGAAGTAGTCTCAGAATATTTATACTTAGGTGTAATAATACAGCAAAATGGCAATTGGACTAAACATACGACAATGGCTATTGAGAAGTCAAAAAAAAAATAATAGCAGGTTTAAATAAGTTTATATGTATAGTGGAATGACAGTACATCCTTTGGTTCAAGTAAGTCAATCAAAAGTCAAAGCCCAATTGCTATATGGCTGTGACATCTGGGATATAAGGGATCCTAATAAACGAACGGTCCCAATATACAAATCTTTGAGGAAAGTCTGAAGACTTGGTCATTCCTGTCTCTCTTCTTATTTGAGAGCAGAATTGGGGTTAGTCAATATTAACGCTTTATTGTAGACAAGAAAATTAAATTTTTGGATTCGAGTTATTAATAAAAATGAGGAGGTTCTTGTCAAAAGATGCCTAAAAGAAAAAGAATTCTGGAATAGTCTAGGATATAAATCGGACTTGTGGTTAAATTCTATTTTGATCATGATGGAGGAATATAATTTGTCCCATTTGAAGAGAGCCGTGGATAAAGGAATTTTGATAAGTAAAAAATATATGAAATATAGACAAAAAAAATTAAAAAAAACACTGAAATAAAAGGGACCTGACTTTAATAGCAGATTCCCACTACTCCAAATGGTTTGCTGCTAATAATTATATCCACTGCTTTAGGAAATATCTACAAATATTGACCAATCCAGATATTTGAACTAATTTTATTTGTTGTAACTTTGAACAGTTTCCCAGTAATGTTTTGAATTTCAGATAGAAAAAAACTGAAACAAATACTGAGGACTGTGACTGTGTGAGTGGGGGTAAGGAAGATCTAATACACGTCCTACGGGATTGTAGATGGTAGGAAAAATTCTGTATATATTGGATGAGCCCTTTTTTTAAACAAGACATTTATTGGATAAAGCTGAGCTAACAAATATCTTATTTCACACAGAAAATATCTGGGCAGCGGAAAAGCTGGCTAAATACTTGTATGCTATTAGAAAAGTGAAGAATAGAACAAAAATTGTATAAGGATGTGCTTTAACCCTGTATTTAAGCAAATGATTATTTATGGAATTTTAATAATGTGCCTAGGTATTTTTTATTATTAACTATTGTAAAGGATTTTTTACTGCACAACAAACCTGAATTGATTGAATAACTGATTTAATACCTTTTATTGGACCAACAGAGTTATTAAAAAAGAACAACTCTGTTGGTCCAATAAAAGGTATCAAATCATCTATTTGAGTGGATCTTTGCTTCTCCTGGTAACTTTCCCTTCCCCACCATCTGCATTAGTTTGTATCTTCTAAATGCCAGTTTTTTGCTTTTACTTTTTCTGCCACCTCCTTGGAGAACCATAGCGGTCTCTTTTTCCTTTTGCCCTTCCTAACCTCCTCAATGCAGAAATTTGTAGCCTTCTCAGTGCCACCCTTTATTTTTGCCCACTGCTCCTCTACCCCCCCATTTTCCCTAACCCTGCCATCCCTCAAGCATTCACCCATTTTCTTGAAGACGGCCCTCCTGAAGTCCAGGACCCTTGTCCTTGTGTGATTTTATTCCGATCCAGTTTTTATATCAAACCACACTTAACGGTGATCATTATTCTCCAGGTTATACACCACTGTGACTTCAATAAGGACAACCTTGTCCTTGTGGAAGACCAGATAAGCGGACTCCACTGAACGTGCCTGGAGCTCATTGATCCTTCTGGCGGAGGTGATAGCCACCAAGAAGGTGGCAGGTGGAAGATGTGACACCTGTGCATCACTTTGAATGGCTTGCCCATGAGCACTGCTAAGACCAGCAACAAGTCCCAAGGTGGTGGTGGGTCACAAACCAGTGGAGAGAAGTTGCTAAGGCTGATGGAGAAGCACCTGACCACCTTCTTCTGTGCCACTGTTGGCATACCAGCCCATGCCCGGTATGTAGAAATGGCCACCACGTGCACCTTGAGTGTTGTTGACCAAAGGCCCAACTGGGAGAGGTACTGCAGGTACTCCAAAATGCTCACCACTGGGCAGGACAAGAAGTCTATCTCCTTGCCCTGACACCAAATGAAAAATCTCTTCCATTTGAAGGCATAGTATTGATGATGCAACTCCTTCCGAGAGGCCTTGATGACATGGAGGACCTCATTGGAAAGACCCAAAGCCTGGAACTCTAGCCACTCAGGAACCAGATTGTCAGGTGCAGGGACTGAAGATCCAGGTGGAGGACCCTCCCCTGAGCACACGAGAGTAGGTCCAGGCAGAGAGGTAATCGCCATGGAGGCCTTCTGCTGTAGCTGAGGAGACTGGGGTACCAGAACTGGTGAGACCATTCTGAAGCCACCAGGATCATCCATGCTTTGTCCCTCTGCACCTTGATTGGCACCTTGTGGATCAGGAAAAACAGAGGGAAGGTGTAAACGAGGCCCAGGGTCTAGGGTCTTACGGAGACATCCCCCAGCAGTGTCCTGCACTAAGGGAGGTGGGCACAAAACAGCCTCAGCTTTGCATTTGCCCAGGAGGAAGCCCTGGGTGGACAAATGGGACTACTTCCTATAGACGTTCCAGGACCAGTCACCACTGGATGGCATCCCACATCATCTGTGTCACTATGACTGGCTGCTCAAGGTGACTGAAGCACTCAGACCACTGCCAGGCCAGTCCCCACTGCAGGGAGTGCACTGTCCAGCAGGCCCACCAGACCATGCTGGTGCAAGCTGCCATGTACCTCTGCAGGTGGAGGAAGTCTTGAGCAGGGCTCAACTGCCCAACCTGAAATGATCATGCAAAGGAGGTAAGATCCTCTGCCTAGTCCACTGGGAGTCAGGCCTTGGCATGAATGGAGTTGTGCTCTACCTGGATGAAGTTGATGACCTGGCAAGGAGTGAGTTGTAACTTGAATCCATTGACCAGGAGGCGCAAGGCCGAGCAGGTCTGAAGGCCCAGATCTGTGGACCACTCCATCTCTACTCTGGAGGAACCAGCGATCAACCAGTCATCCAGGTATGGGTACACCTGGACACCCCAGTGCTGCTGGAAGGCTGTCACCACTGCTATTCACTTGGAGAAGAACCTAGGAACCAAAGAAAGGCAGAACGGCATGGCCTGGAACTCGTACAGGATCCCTTCTTGGCAGAACCAAAGGAACCACCGGTGGGATGGAGGGATTGGGATGTGGAAGAAGGCATCCTGAAGGTCCAGAGAGCAGAACCACATGTCCTGCTCCAGAGATGAAATGATCTGCTTCAGAGTGATCATCTGGAATTTACATGGCCTTAGATATTTGTTGAGGTCATGCAGATACAGTATGGGGTGCCAACCCCCTGTCTGTTATGGTACCAGAAAGTATCTGGAGATGAATCCCGGACTAGTCTTGGTGTCCTGGACACAGACCACTGCCTCCTTTTGGAGCAGCTGGGTGATGTTCTCTTGAAAGGCAGAAAACATGTCCATGGACACCACGTCCTCCTGTGGGAATGGGCTAGGCTGGGTGGGAGAGCCTCAAACTCCAGAGGCTGTCCTCGACCCACCACTTTGAGCATCCATGTGTCTGACATAATAATGGACCAGGTAGAGACAAAGTGGTGGTGCCAGCCACCCCAAAGAAGGTCCTGTGCTGGACAGGGTGGATGGGAGAATGACACTCCCCAACCCATCACTGGGTAGAATTGGAGGTGGCTGCGAGGCTGGCTGAGGGAGTAGCAGACCCTCACTCCCCAGATGTCAGCACTGGAGGAGGCTGACTTCTGCTTCAGATGCCAGGCCTGCTGTTGCCCTACTTGGGGTAGTGAAGTGGTCTGGCTGGAGGTGTGGAGTTGGGCAGAAACTGAAAGGGCTTCTTCCATTGTTCTGGCTCTTAACTTCCCTCTGAGAGGATGTGATGGAGTCCAAGGTGGCACTGGACTTCTCTATGTGAGTAAGACAGGATGGACATGAAACTTCTATCCCTCACCCTGGACATTCTTATAATGCCCATCACCACGCTGTACAATGACTCTCTGGCCCATGCCCAATTCCCAGAAGTTTGGAAGCAGGCTCTAGTTACGCCAGTGCATGAAGGAGGAGACAAGTCTCTGGCAGCCAACTACAGATCCATCTTGATCCTCTCCCCCCTGTTCAAGGCACTGGAAAAGATTGTGGTGGGTCAACTCTTTGACTACCTCAATAAGTATAGTCTACTATACCCCAATCAGCATGGCCTCAGACAAAATCACAGTACCACCACTGCCCTGCTGGACTACATGGACTATGCACATATGGTCCTGGAGGAAGGCAAACTGGTGGGATCTGTCTTTACTGACCTTGATAAAGCCTTCAATACAGTCAACCACCCCCTGTTACTGACCCAACTGCAAAACATGGGTGTGGAACCCAATGCCCTTTGCTGGTTCCAAGACTAACTGATACAGAGAAATCAATGTGTCAAAATTGGACAAAAAGTATCCAGCACAAGAGCGGTATCATAAGGGGTACCCCAGGGAGCAATACTGGGGCCCCTACTCTTCAGCCTCCCCCTAAATGACCTACCCACTGCCTACGACACCAAACTCATACTATATGCAGACGATGCTGTGCTCCTGAGCAGCAGCATGTCTCAGGCTGCCTTACAATCTGAGCTACAGACCTCCTTCTCCAAACTCGAGGACTAGTTCTGTAGTCATAAGTTGCTACTAAACTACAAGAAGACCAAGGCCATGCTTACATCCAGCCCCCACAATAAAAATAAGCAGCGCCCCTTCATCATTTCCAACTCATGCAGTGAGCCGCTGGAACAAGTCCACCTGTTCAAGTATCTGGGGGTCATAATAGATGATACCCTCACATTTGCGCACCATATTGACTCTCTGATCCAGACAGTCAATACCAAGATTGGTGTCCTGTACAGGCACAGGCAATACCTCTCTGTGGGGGCCCTCCACCTCTCAGTCCACAGCTCCATCATATCTACTATTGACTATGGACTAGTGGTCTATGGGGCGGCAATGGATACAGTGCTCAAGAGTGTTCAGACTGCGCTCAACAAAGCCTGCAGACTCACCCTGGATGATAAGCGTGGCACGCACACCTGAACTCTGTACAAATGTGCAAATTGGCTGTCATTAAGAAACAGGGTCAAATTCCAGGCTTGCATCCTAGGGAAGAAGGCTCTATTGAGTAAAACACCGCCTTGTATAGACAATTTGATCAAGACGGCCAACTCGTTACAAGTCACCAGGGGGAGGACTAGAGGGGCCTTTGCTATCCCCTTCGGTGCACCTTGCTTGGGCAACGTGCATTTGCCTACCAGGCACCCCTGTGGATGGATGAATTAACTCCCCGGGCACCTCTTGACCCCCAACTGTCTGGCCCAATTCAAAACTGACATCAAACAGCACCTAATAACACTCTCTAAGTGCACTTGCCCCTAAGTCCAGCCACACCCGCTCTCTCTGCCCCCAGCAAGCACTAGGCAGGCCTCAGTTACCCCTTCCCTCTGTCCCTTCTCATGACTTGCCTTAGCAATCAGTTCGCATCATGCTCCTTCAACACCTACCACCCCACCTTCCCCCAACTCCCAGTCCCGTGAGTTTCCCTAAAAGTCACTACTAATGCAAGCTGCCTGACCATGCCCCCTCGCACCCCACCATTTACTCTAGCACATCTTCTCCGCTCAACTTCCCCCCCTTTCTCCCTATACCTCATCACCCTTCTTCCCGAACCCTTCATCTCCACCGCAGTACCTACCTCTCTCTCGTACCTCCTTTCTTCACCCCACTGTCAGCTATCCCCATCCCTCTGAACTATTGACAAGGCACTTTGTGGCTGCTTATTCCTCCCACCCTCATAAAGTGTTTTTCTTGTTATTTGAACTTGCACCTATGTTTTGAGTTATTCTGTAAGTTCTGAATCCAAGTTGTATCATTCATTGTTATCTATCTTTGCTTTCTCCTATTGTACTTTGTTTTACACTCTATGACGTGGAATCTTTGTATAACAGCTTGTGCTCAAAGGTCTTTTCCAAATCACTAAATAAATAAATAAATAAAATAAATATCTGTCAATGCCGGGCCAAACACGACGGTGCCCAAATAAGGGACGTCCGCCAACTTGTGCTGAGTGTCGGCCGTAAAAGTCTAAATTCTCAGCCACGCCCAGCGATGCATAGCCACCACCACAGGCCTGGCACAAGAATCACCAATGTCCAGGGTCATTTGGAGCTGCTGTTTAACTATGACATATCTCTAGTCATGGACAAACTTGACCGACAACTGCAAGTCAGCCATGAGCAGGGGATAACCTGGTCCAGCGTTCCCAAAAGAGCATGGGCAAAGTTGGCCATAACAGCTGAACAGGCCTGCCGAAGCCCCAGAGATGAGTCAGCATAGACCTTTTTGGCTGCATGGTCCAATTTCATAGACTCCTTGTCAGGGGGTTTGTCGATATCTCCCACGTTGCCCATGCATTGAAACACAGAGTCGGTAACCAGCCCTTTGGCTGAAGGGTGGTTATAAAACCCCAGCAGAGACCCAGTAGGTACTGCACACTTGTGGACCTTATGGGTCGATGGCATCAGGCAGGAGGTGGGTAGCTGCCACAGCTCCAGAGCAGGGCCAAGAATGGCCTCCACTATAGGGAGAGTGACCACAGAGGAGTCGTCCCTGTCCAGGATCTCTGTCAAGGGGTACATAGCCTGCTTTTGGACAGGTTCCAGTGGGATCTCCACTGACTTCGAAATCAAATGAAGCATGCCCTGAAGGAAGTTGGCCTGTGTTCAGTGGAGAGATCCTCCCTGGACTCATGGTCAAAACCCAGGGTTCAACAAGAGTGCACAGAGGAGTCCTCCAAGATGGAGGACTCCTCAAACACCACCCATGCACCAGCATCCCTGCTGACAATACAGGGTAATCAGATTGCATGATTTTCGACAGACAACAAGGAAACCCAGCAGCAGTACATGCAGTCTTGGAAGGAGATCCTTCCTTAGACTGGGGAAGCAGATGTTCCACCCAAATGGGTGGGGAAGCAAGCATCAGTTCAACTGGAGGTACCTGCTTGGGCCATGGCACTGGTGGCCAAGGGAGTGCAGGAGTAGGCTGTGGCACTTAATCTTGGCTGAGAAGCCACTGCTGCCAGAGGAACTCCTCATACCAGTGCCACATTTTATGGCAGAGTCGATCCTCACCTGAAGACGAGCTGTGGGATCTCAATCAGGACCACGACTGATGTGCCAGTCATCAGGGAGGAGAGGTGGGGGAAGGTGAAGGATGCCTGGAAACCCCCGAAGGCTTGGGCTCCCAAGGGGAGGCAGTTGGCTCAGCATGCTTTGCCGGCCACTCCTGGGGAAGCCCATAAGAACTGGAGTCCTAGTGAGAGAATCCTCCCCTTCATTCAGTAACAATGGGTGGACCTGTGTTTTGACCTGTAAGTCCAACGGGAATTCCATGGGACTAGGATTTTTTCAATTTGTCCTAAGAGGATTTGGACCATGTGAAGGGCCCTCCCTGAGGGTGAGCAGGGACTGGCATAAGTCCCAGAATGTCCCAGTGAATGAGGCAATGAAGCCCATGGGAACCAGGGTGGATGAAGTGCCTGAAGCAGCCTGAGCCACAGCGTCCTTGAAGGTGGCTGAACCAACTGCCATGGAAACCATCTTTCGGATGTTCTTCAACTTAAAGGGAGGGTCCCGTTGGTCCAGGCGACCCAAGAGGAGGTGGGCATAGTGGTCCTCCAAGGTGGAGGGTTAAAGGGTACAGCACAGGCCACAGGCCTGTTGGTTGTACTGGATCCCCAGGCAGTAGATGCACACAGAGTGCGGATGAATACGAGACATCTTCTGCCTGTATGTCATGCACTGCTTGAAGCCAGGACCGGTTTTGGGGTCCTCCAGATCCATAGTCTGAAAAGCGGAATGAAGTACAGTCAAAAAAGCTAGAAAACCTTAAAGACTGAAGTTTTGGTTAGGGCCTACACCTAGCATGGAACTGCGATGGAGGGAACCTGATGTTTCCAGCAGAAAGAAAGATCCAGCATCACAGGATGGTCCCAAGGAGGATACCACCCAGGTGGGTGGGAGGAGCCAGCTTGAAGACTTTTCCGGCTCAGAATTAAAGGAATAGGAATCTGCCAGAAGTGTGCATAGTACACCATATCCACGTCCCTAGAAACATTAACTACATTTAAGATAAACTGTACCTGAACATTACAATTCTCCTGATTCTGCATAGTCATCTCATAAAATTGCACAGAACATCTTTAAGGCTGCTGTCTTTCCTGGACATTACAAGCAAAGTACAAGGTACAAAATAATACAATAATATAGAAATGAGTATAACAAAATAAATTATAAACCTTCAAGAATAACATTGCCGTACAGTAAATTGCAAAACAACCAAAAGAACATAAACAGTGAGCATCAAAACAATAATATACGGAGCAGGGATTAGTGACTGATGACTGCGGGAGTGGGGCTGTTCTAGTATCAGTGCAGGGTGAAAGGCAGCTGACAGAAGTCCACCCCAATATCAGAAGCAACAGCAGGAGTGAACAGAGAATTCACAGTGGAGATATTCCAGACCAAGAAGAAAAGGAGCAGAGTGAATGGAGGGGAAAAAAAATCCCAAAGTTTAGGGAAATGGAATGAGAAGGCCACTTGCCCAGCAGTACATTTCATTGGTGGGAGGGCAACAGAGTAAAATCAAGTGTTGCAAAGGGAGTCAGAGGTACTGCAGAAGGGGGGGGGGAGAGGAGAGAAGCAAGATATGAGGGGAGGGCCAAACCAAAAATTGGAAATAAAGGAGGCACAGTGGGTAACATGCCTGGTATCAAGATAGGGAGAGGGAGTTATACAAAAAACAGTGGTGAGTATGCATGCGTTTGTCAAAGGAAAATCAACAGGAGTGATAAAGGCAGTCCAGTCTAGCTAAGGTGGACTTTGGAGCAGCATGGTAAACAATGTTGCCATAGTCAAAAATGGGGAAAATCATTTCAGTAAGAATTTATTTACATACAGGAAGTATGATGCTTCTCTTATTCCTATAAAGTGTTCCAAGTTTGAGGTGGAGCTTCTTGTGAATTGCATCCACATGAACAGAGAAATCAAGGTGGTGATCCAGCCAGACCCTGAGGTACTTGAAGGAGGTGACATCTTCAATTGCTGCACCATCAAGGGTATGAATGGAAGAAAGGGGGAGACTTTAGCTTGCTTATACCTGGTGCCAAAAGTCATAGAGACTGTCTTCTTTGCACTGAGGGATAACTGATTTTCTCAGAACCAGTGTTGGATGTTGTTAAAGTCCAGCTACAGCTGGTTTGTGAGGTCAGGGGAAAAGGAACCAAAGAAAAAGAGCACTGTATGATCTGCATACATATGAATGGATATAGAGGAGCAGTGTCGTTAGGGCACAGGTCATAAAGCATAGGAAAACCAGAAGCAGTTGCAAAATTCGCAAGTAGCATTTTATTATTATCAATAACAGTAAAATAAGAAATAAAAAAATGTCCAGGGTAGCTATGTACAAAGACAGTACAAACAGAGAAAACAAAAGTTCTTCCTCTGAGAGTTTCTTTTAAATCTCAGTCTCTCTAGCAAAAGTATTGCTGTTCTTTTTACAATTCTTAACCTGGGAACTCGTTAAGAGAACATCCTGTTTCTCATAAAATGTATAAGAACTTTGCAGTTTCTTTGCATGTGCAACAAAATAGAACATGGTGTCCCAAAAATGACCTCCTGCTTGACAGCTCTGCAAAAGAGCTTGCAAACAAGCCTGAGAGGAGTTCAAACTGCATCTCAGGTTACCCCCTAAATTCCTAATATCTTTCTGCAATCATTTCAATAGTATAACTACATACATTTCAAACAAAAGGGATCCCAGTTTCACATAAAGATTCACATATAATTTATAACTGCAGATACACAAGGGGGAAGAAAAGACAGAAACCACAAGTGAAGGTAGGGAAAATAGCAAGAGGTGGAGAATCACAAGACTGTCAGAGTGATTAGTTCCTAGGCCTCACGAGAACATTTGGTTGCGCAACCAGACAGACAAGAGACAGAAAAGGAGAGGACAGAACAGATCATTGGATTTTACTCTTTCTGCATAACAAATGGGACAGGGCCTTATTCAGCCCTTGTTACATACCCCTCTCTTTAAAGAGACCTACTAAGATTGGCCCCTGCACCCAATGAATAGATGCCTTACCTCCAAAGCAATAGCATAATTTGAAGCTGCACCCAAAGAATTAATTTACAAAAAAGTTATTTCACTCATAAAAATCACTAAATCGGGTCCCAAGGACTTCCTGTTTTTTCTGGATGCACACACTCCACCCGCACACTCACTAGTGTGATAATGAGATGCTAGGGAGAGCACGGGGGGCACGCTCCATTATAGTTAATGGGTGCCAGCTTTTCAATTGATTTTTAATATTAGAATAACCACAGTGTAATAAAACGTGGGCACCGGTCGACTAACCAGCCCCTTGTTAGTCGACCAGTGCCCATGTTTCATGACAAAGTGGCCATTCTAATATTAAAAATCAATCAGAAAGCTGGCACCCACTGACTATAATGGAACATGCGCCCGCGCTCTCCCTAGCATCTTATCATCATGCTAGCGGCCAAAAAAAAACAAGAAGTCCTTGGGATCTGGTTTAGTGATTTTTACAAGTGAAATAACTTTTCTGCAGATGGATTCTTTGGGTGCAGCTTCAAATTATACTACTTCTGTGGAGGTAAGGCACCTATACATTGGGTGCAGGGGCAGTGGAAGTTATATTGGTAGATCTCTTTAAGAGGGAACTGGTTTAAAAAAAAAAACAGGTTTCCAAAACTTTATATTAATTCTCTTCTAACATTAGCTTATAACCTTTACAGTTCAGTGCATGTGCAGTATAGCAAACAGAGAAGTTTAAACTCACACATTTTGTTTTTTGAACTCTTGGAATTCTCAATTCCTGATCCATATCTTGACAGAAAATCAGCACTGACATTCTCTTTTCCAGATTTATGCATCACTTGGAATTTATATGGTTGTAGTGCCAGATACCAACCTTGTGATTCTGGAATCTTTATCCTTCATTTGGTTAAGCCAACAGAGAGAATTATGATCTGTTATAATTACAAAGTCAGCTCCTTGCAAATATAACTTTAGGAACTCCATGGCCCACTTTGCCACAAGGCATTCCTTTTCAATGGTGGAGTTCTTTTCTATTATGCAACTTCCTACTGATACATAGAATAGGATGTTCCTTTCCATCTATATGCAGAGTCAAGACTGCACCTAGGCTTACCTCTGATGCATCTGTCTGTAACAAAACTTGTTTCTCAAAATCTGAGCTTCTTAAAACAGGGGTTGAGCATAATGCAGCCTTAATGGCCTGAAAAGCTTCATCACACTCTGGGGACCATTTCACAGCCTTTGATTCCATTTTTTCATGAGTTCAGTGAGGGGTGCAGCTAACTGGGCAAAGTTGGGAACAAATCTCCAGCAGTAACCAGCCAGCCCTAAAAATGACCTGACATGTTTATTTGTTTTAGGGACAGGATTGTTAGCTACAGCTTCTATCTTAGAAATCTCTGGCTTTATGTCTCCTTTTCCCAAAACATAGCCCGAATATCTGTTTTCCCACATGCCGAATGCACATTTGATAGGATTAATTGCCAGAACTACCTTTTTGATAGATTGGATAACTGCTCTTAAGTGTTCTACGTGGCTTTTCCAGTCTGGACTGCACACCACATCATCATCCACATACGCAGCACAATAACCAGTGTGAGGGGATAAAATTGCATCAATGTTCCGTTGGAATGTAGCGAGTGTGCAATGTAAACCAAAAGGCATGGTAGTGAACTGAGAGAATCCAATAAGGGTGGCAAATGCAGTTTTGTCCCTGGATTCTTTAGCTAGGGGGATTTGACAGTAACCCTTGGTGAGATCAAGGGTACTGATGTACTTGCCACTTCCCAATCTGTCCACCAAATCATTTATCCTAGGCACAGGATAACTGTCAAATTCAGACACTTGATTAAGTTTCTTAAAATCAAAGCAGATTTACACACCCTTCTTTTTTATTTACAATCACCATTGTTTGTGACCAAGCACGTCTCAACTCTTCTATGATATCCAATTCTTTCATTTTATTTGTATTTCCTTAACCATGTCTGCTCTTAACCACTCTGGCAATCTGTATGTATTTTGTCTGCTAGGGCGTGCATTCCCTATCACTATTAAGTGCTCGACCCCTTTTTGCTCGGCCTGGCACTGTGGTAAAAGTACTGTTAAATGTCTTTAGCAAGTTGTGAATTTCTGTGGTTTGTTCAAAGGTTAAGGAAACATTCACCTTCATAGCATCAGCAGCTACTGCTTGTTCCAGTCTGTCATAAGCTATATCAATATTTTCTTTATCAGTTTCAGGTAAAACTAGCAAAGCAGCCTTTGGTGTTTTTTCAACTCATTTCTTCAGGAGGTTAGCGTGGTATATCTTGGTAGGATTTTTCCTATCAGGGTGTCTCAATCTCATAGTTAACTGTGCCAGTATGTCTAAGCACCTTATAAGGCCCTTGCCACTTCATTAACAGTTTATTTTCTGTAGTATGTAACAGTAGCAAGACCTTTTCACCTGGCTCAAAGACTTTTTCTTTTACCCCACAGTTGTAATATGCCTTCAGCTGGCTTGGGGCCTCTTCCCGAGTACTATGGGCAATTTCAACATATTTTGCCAACTTCTTTCTCAGGGCACACATATAAGATGTAACAGATTTTTTCTGAGTGGGGTTATCTTCCCATGTTTCTTTTATTATACTAGTGGACAGCTTGAAAAACGTTTTATAGAGCTTATTCTGCTACATGATCTAGAACAACTGGTTAAACTCCCAAGGAATAATAATATATTAGATCTGATTTTAACCAATATTAAGAATCTCTGTTCAACACCCCAGATACTCCCCCCCCCAAGTGACAGCGACCACAACATGGTTCTAATTAATTTAACAAAAAATACTAAAATAACTAATGGAAAATCAAAATTCAGAAATTCCGCTAAAGCTGGCTACGTAATGATTAAAACCTGTCTCAGTAACTGGAACTGGAAAGAGACCTTAAACAAACGTAGTCTTGAAAAGGTATGGGAGCACATTAAAAAGGAAATTGATTACTGTACTGACACATGGGTGCCATTAAGATCCAAATATAACAACAATAATCGTAGGATTCCTCTGTGGTGGAATGGGAAAATAAGGAAACTAATCAATAAAAAGAAAAGAGCAAACTGTAAATGTAAGTGATCCAATAAGGAGGATGACCTGAATAGACAAACTATTAGCCAAAAAAATGAAAAAACAAATCCATCTGGAAAAACAAAAATTAGAACTAAATCTGGATGGAAAAAACAGAGATAATAGGAAACAGTTTTATAATTATCCTGGAACACTAAAAGGAGCACAGAATGGAATTGGTCTGCTTGCCTCAAATAATGAAATACTGAACAATGAGGCTGACATGGCTGAGGTACTTAATACATACTTTGGAAGTGTCCTTAAAATGGACATCAGTTTTGAGTTAGACACCCTAGACATAAATGGCCCCCTAATCACCTTTACTGAACAACAGGTATTAGGCACCATTGGGCAGTTAAGAATTGGATTGTCCCCAGGACCAGATGGTATAAGTCCATATGTTATTAAAAAAGTGAGCAATGAGCTTTTAGGCCCACTAACTGTTTTATTTAATACTTCCATTAAGGAAGGTAAAACCCTGGAATCATGGGGGAAAGCTAATATAACTCCAATCTTTAAAGATGGAAATAAACAAAATGTATGTAGTTATAGACCCATTAGCCTTACATCAATCATCAGTAAACTACTAGAGCGAATAATACAAAATAAAATTCTTGACCATATTAATAATAGTGACTGTTTTGACATATCACAACATGGATTTACATCAGGTCGGCCAGCCTTAACTAATTTAATAAATTTATTTGACCCAGTCAGTGAAGCATTAGAACAAGGACTGCCGGTCGATGTAATCTTCTTAGACTATGCCAAGGTGTTTGACACAGTTTTCCATAGAGTGTTAATGGAACAATTATTCAAAATAAATCTTGATGGTAAAAATAATAAAATGGACTGTTTCATGGTTAAAAAACAGACAGTAAAAAGTAGTTACTTTGCACTTTTTTGCACTGAACCCCAACTGCCATGCTTCAAACCACTCCATCAGCCTTGTCAGGTCGTTCTGCAGCCCTTGCCAACCTGCTATATCATCCACCACCGCCCACAATTTGGTATAGTCAACGAATAGACTGATCTTATTCCTGATGCCATACAAGATGTCAGATACGAATATTCCAAAAAGCACTGGCCCAGTACTGATCCCTGCGGCACCCCACTCATCACAGCCCTTGGAGATGAGAGTCTCCTACCACCAGCACCACTACCCTCTGTTGTCTCCCCTGTGACAATTCTCAATCCATTTAACCATCTTGGTCCCCATCCCCACATTTCTCAACTTCCCCCCCCCCCAACCTCCCATGCAGCACCAAATCAAAGGCCTTACTGAAGTCCAAGTATATTACATCTACCGCATGACCCTTGTCCAATTCCCTTGTGACCCAGTCGTAATACTCAACTAGGTTCATCTGGTAGGATTTTCCAGAGACAAACCCAGGCTGGTAACTGTCCTGGAGCCCACTGTCTTCCATAAAGGGCACCAGCCTTTCCTTAAGTATTGTCACCATCACCTTCCCCAAGATAGAAGTTAAGCTTACCGGCCTGTAATTACTGGCACATCCTTTGGTCCACTTTTATGAATGGGTACCATGTGGGCCATCTTCCAGTCACGTGGTATGCACCCTGTGTCCAGGGAAGTATTGAATAGTTCTGCCAGCAGTCCAGCCAAGATCTGGGCCATTTCTGTCAACACCCTGGGGTGTATGCTGTCTGGTCCTGGTGCCTTATCCACCCTCAGAGCCCTTAACCCCTCTAATACCCTACCCTCAGTGATCACCCCGTCCATTACTCCCTCTCCCCTGAATATCCTGCCCACCCCCCTGCGGTAGCTGCCTTCCTTTTTCCCTCATGAATACAGAATAGAAGTACTCATTCAGTGCTTCTGCCTGATCCACCACCTTCTCTGCTCACCACCCTCCTCATCCTTCCTGATCCTCACTATCTGGTCCTTGCAGCTCCTTCTCTCCTGTATGTATCTTAAGAAGTCCTTTTCCCCATCCCTGATGCCCTGCGCCAGTCTCAATTCCCTGGAGGCCTTAGCTGCTCTGACTGCCCTGCTAACTTCCTTGGACCTCTTCACATACTCCTCCCTATACTCCCCTTTCCTGGATTTCTTGTATTTCTTGAATGCTGCTTTTTTTAGCCCTCACAATTTCTAAGACCCCTATACTTAACCATCTCAGTTTTGTAGCCCTTCCCTTTTTGCTTCTCAATCTGGTACATGATAGAGGACAGTTTGTGGTAATCGACCAATGGAAATCACAAATTTACACAATAAAAATGGGCATTCCGCAAGGTTCCTTATTGAGACCATTGCTGTATAATGTATGTGTTAACCCTATGAAGTTCTCCAATTCTGAAATAAAATTCCACTTATATACTGATGATACAATAATCTATCTACCTGTACATAGACAGGATCAGATTGAAAGTAAATTACAAATGGCATTTGATGAACTGCAGAATTTCCTAACTTCATCAAAACTTATTCTGAACACAAAAAAGTCTCAAACAATGTATTTCCAGAGAAGAATTAGCAGTGATCAGTCTGAGGGGCTTATGTGGATAACAACTATGGGTGGTCAAAATTTAGAACAAGTAGACTGTTATAGATATTTGGGTGTTTATTTTGATTGTTCCCTAAAATGGGATAAACATATAGAATACTTGATAAAAATAATTAATAGACGTATGGGGGCATTACATAAGATCAGACATTGCACAACAAAGGAAATTAGAAATCATTTAATAAATGCAACAGTAATTCCATTACTAGATTATAGTGACTTGGTATATATGGGGGCTAATTTAACATCTTTAGGAAAATTAGATATAGTATATAATAAAATTGCACAATATATTACAATGACCCCAAGAAGAACACACAGGGAAGACCTATACAGAGAGTTAGGATGGTATAAATTGGAGGATAGAAGGTCTCTGCATGTACTTCTGTATATGGAAAAATGTTTTTCTGATAAAGTACCAGGATATATAAAAGATTGTTTGCAAGAAAGAAGAATAAAATCTAGCCTTAGAGCAGCAAGAGGAACAGAATATTTGCCACCAAAATACAATACGAAGTTGGGAAGAGGTAATTTTTTACATCAAGGTCCATCCTTATGGAATCTATTACCAGTTGAGATTAGAATCTATGATGGTAAAAGAAGGACAAGAGAGATTAAGAACTGGTTTGGACTAAGGAAGTTAAAGGTATTTTAAAAAAGCCATATGAAGGATAATTGCTGTGTAGTTAAGTATGAGAGAGTGCAATACCATA
This sequence comes from Neoceratodus forsteri, assembly GCA_016271365.2. Taxonomy (NCBI): domain Eukaryota; kingdom Metazoa; phylum Chordata; order Ceratodontiformes; family Ceratodontidae; genus Neoceratodus; species Neoceratodus forsteri. Next base: position 1,364,033,355 of record CM057455.1, on the reverse strand, counting down.
TAGTATCCAATATATGCTTTATTGTAGTTTAATCTGAGTAATATGGATTGTTGTATTGTGAATTTTGTATTTATTTACTACTGTACGTGGAACTGTATTTTTTTTTTATTACTTAGTAATATGTGTTAGAACTATAATTGTTATGTATGGAATTTCTTAATGGATCTCACTGGAAATGAGTTTCGACTCAGTTTAGTAACCAATTCATTATTCATAATGAATAAACATTTTTACTATTTACTACTACTACTACTACTACTACATGTCTCAGTAGCCTCCAATAGCCCCAATTTGATTTTTTCCCTTTTCTGATTCACATCCCAGTGTGGCTGTGTTCGTACCTTTGGTAGGATGGGTGAAATCTTAAGGGGGCACTTAAGATTTCACCCAACCTACCAAAGTCAGCCTGCCTGAAGTCCACCACCATGGTCCCTGTATCTGCTGCTTCTCTGCTCATATTCAGTGTGAACTACACCAAGTGGTGGTGACTCCCAGCCAGTGGGTCCTCCACCCCCACCTCCCTTACAGCCTCCCCATTGGCCAGAACTAGATCCAGTGTATTTCCCAACCTAGTCGGTTCAGTGACCATCTGTGCCAGGAAGCAGTCCTGGAAGGCATTCAGGAGTATTTGCTCCTTAGCAATCGAGGTGGCTGGGGAACCCCAATCCTCTTCTGGTAGACTGAAGTCCCCCATGATCACTGTGCTACCTTTCCCACACACCTTCCTAATTTGCTCTGCCAGCTCCCTGTCCAGGTCTTCCCCTTGTGTCAGTGGCCTGTATACCACCCCCATCCTGAGAATCCTATTCCTATTCCTGGAATTGCATCCACAAGGCCTCTGTCCTACCCTCCTCCCCCTCTTCCCTTGCACACTTTATCCCTTCCCTTACATACATTGCTACCCCTCCCCCTTTGCCCCTATCCTTCCTGCAAATCCTATACCCTGGGATCATCAGATCCCAGTCCTGGTATTGGTTGGCCCATGTTTCTGCGATGGCAGCTATGTCCACCATCCCTTCTGCCAACAGAGCCTGTAGTTCTGTGGTTTTGTTCCCCAGACTCCTTGTATTCAAGGAGACAACCCTCCAAGATGTTCCCTTACACTCCTTACCTAATTTTCCACCCTTCTCAGTCTTGTCCTTTGATCCCTCCCTGCATCCAACCCAGTTTGTACCTGGAGCAGGCTTGTCTGTCTCCCCTCTCCAGACAGCCTTCCCTTCAGCAACCCACTCACCACCCCCCTGCACCCCTTCTCCTCCCTGCTCAAATGTAATTTGGCCCTTGAGTATAGATCCCTATTGTCCCAGACCCTGCCTCAGCCTCCCACTAACCCAAACCCCTTGGATCAACACCAATTTCCCAGCCAACTATTGAATTTATCTATCCTACCCTTCCCTGCTGTACCTGCCCTGGGCACTGGGAGTACCTCAGAGAAGGCCCTCCCCACTCCCATCTCGCTCCTCCCCCTTCTGAAGCCCCACCACCCACCACCTACCCAGACCATTCATTGCCTACTTCCTCTCCAACTGACAAATGCCCCTACACAAACTTGTATGTTAGTCATTACCTACATTCTCTCCATGCCCACAACTCAAAATTCCTTCTATGACCTTATATATGTGTAAAAATGTAAATATGGGAACTTATGTTAATGTATCATGCCCTTTCACACGTATTTCATGTGTTGGTATCTTTATTGATTTGTATAACCTTTTCTATCATGTACATCGTATTTTGTTCATTGCATTGCACCATGTTTTATGTAACTGAGCTTGATCTAACAAGGTCCATCTTGCAAATGAGCACTGCTCAACGATGTTCACCTGGATAAAGATTTTGATTGATTGACTGATTGAAGGCCACTGAGCTCCCTACCTCCTCACTCAACTTACCCAGTTCCATGAACCTCTCCATAACCACCTCTACCGTTTCCCCTGTCAAGTCGTTTGTACTCACGTGCATCAACACATGTGATTTATGCCTTCCCCTCTTTGCACACCTGAGAATAGCTTGACCTGCTTTATCTGTCATCAACCCAGGTACACACTCTACCCATATGTGACTATGTCATTCCCCTTTACTCCCCCATCTGACCCCTTTTAGTATGGAATCACCCAACAGTAGTACGTTCCCCCCTCCTTCATTTCTCATCCCTCTCCATACTGGCTTTCCTTGTGCCTGCTCCGAGAGTCCACCCTACCCTGTACATTTGCGTCTCTGTCTGCACCCTCAACTCCACCCTGAGCCACCTCCCCAGTCCTGCCCCTTCCCCTAACACTCTCTGTACCTGACTTGCCCCCCTTCCCACCTGGAGCTCCCTCATCCTCAATGCCATCCCCACCAGTCACCCTGAATCCCCCTTTTCATCACTCCCGGTACTGTAACCTCCACGTCCACCCCCACAGCTGGACCCTTTTTTTTCCCTTAACCGGGATCCTCTCCCCTTCCCTCAGAGCTGTGCCTCCTGGAGACACACAACCTCCCTCTCCCTCCTGATCCTATCTCCAAACTCAAACTATTGAGTCCCCCACTAGGAGATGCTTCCTTCTCCCCTGGGATTCTCTGGCCCCATCCTATGTGCCCCCTCCTAGTGGGTCTGCCCTTCATTCTGGGTCACAACCTTGGGTTCCCTTTCAGGACTCTCCCTCTCCTTGAGAACATCAGTTTGTTCTTTAGTTATACCGGGGGGGGGGTGCCTGAGCTCCATCTTCCTCAACCTCCCTTCAGAGACCAGAATCTTTGCCTGTATGTCTCTGCTGAGATGTCATATCTTTTTAGGATTTCTCTTTTCACCAGGTCATAGTTTTCTGACTGCAGTGTCCATATTGCTGTAGGTAAGTTGGGCTTTATCTGTCAGGTAAGGTACCAGCCTGACTGGCCATTGGCAGGCTGTGGCAACCCTTTCAAAAGCTGTCAGATAATGTATGCTTCAATATCATCTGAGGGACAAAACATTGTAAGTTTAATGTCTTAAGTTGTCTGTGCTTTGTTGCACTGCTGGACCTGTGCCACATCCTCCAGCTTTGATAACTTGCAAGGCATCCAGCCATTGCTGCTCCTGTCACTGCATCTCCTCTCTACTCTTCTCTAGTTCTCTGTTTTTGTTGTATAACTCACCATTTGAAAAAGGCAGTCAGGCTTTCAGGTTCTGTCACTGCCTGTTCTTTTTCCATCACTGGTGCTGGCTGTACAGTCTGAGCTTGGACTTCTGTCTCTACTAGTTTGGCTGCCATTCTTCTGTTAATCACTCCTGGGCTTGCTACTGCAGAATCCATACCTTTCTCTATGCTTCCCTGGTACCAGGTCTGGTACCCACACAAAAAACCCTGGCTTAGAGTATGCATGGCGTAAATCCCACTTACTATGACATGACCTGTCATAGAGGCACAGGTCAGGAAGCATAGGAAAGCCAGGAGCAGTTATAAAACTCGCAAGTAGCGTTTTATTATCATCAATACCAATAAAATAAAAAATAAAATAAAATGTTCAGGATAGCTATATACAAAGGCAGTACAAACAGAGAAGACAAAAGTCCTTCATCTGAGGGTTTCTTTTCAATTTCAAATCTCAGTCTCTCTAACAAAAATATTGCTGTTCTTTTTATAAGTCTTTGCCTAGGAACTCTTTAAGAGAACATCCTGTTTCTCATAAAATGTATTAGAATTTTTTCCAGCTTCTTTGCAGGTGCAACAAAATAGAACATGGTGCTGCAGAAATGACCTCCTGCTGACAGCGCTGCAAAAGAGTTTTCAAACAAGCTTGAGAGGAGCTCAAACTGTATCTCAGGTTAACCCCCTAAATTCCAAATAGTTTTTTGCAATCATTTCAACAGTATAACTATGTGCATTTCAAACCAAGGGATCCCAGTTTCACATAAAGATTCACATATATTTTATAACCGCAGATATGCAAGGGGTAAGAAAAGACAGAAACAGCAAGTGAAGGCAGAAAGATAGCGAGAGGTGAAGACTTGCAAGACCATCGGAGTGATCAGTTCCTAGGTCTCACGAGAACATTTGGTTGAGCAACCAGACAGATAACAGACAGAAAAGGAGAGGCTAGAACAGATTCTTGCATTTTATTCTTTCTGCGTAACAAATGGGACAGGGCCATGTTCAACCCTGTTACAAGCAGGCAGTGAGGTGGTCAAATAGGCAAGGTGATACAGAATGTGGTAGTCTGAGAGGTAATATGCTAATCTTTATAATGGGATTATGGAAAACTAAATCCAGTAACAATGCCTGCACAGCCCAAACCAAGTACCAAGGGGTGAAGAGATGGCCCGTGTATGAAGGGCCACTACATCCAGTAACAGTGCCTTCACAGCCAAAACCAAGTACAATGGGGTGAAGACCATAACAACAATTCTGGACTGAGTCTGGGGGATGGTGAGCAGACATGGTAATCTAGAGAGAAGATAGTCAGGAAAATCAACAGTTATGGTAAGTACATAACTTTCATATCTTTTGAGAGTTAATCTTTTCCATGACTCACACTAATGGATCAGAGTACCAAGCTGAAAGAAAGTCCCCTGGACTAGAGAGGCTAGAGCTCAGGGCTTACTCAGGATAGAAATCCATTCAGAATTGTCCTGCCATGAGTGGCAAGCAGCCTGGTATGGACATCCAGAGCATACTGCTTGGTAAAGATATGCACTGTGCACCAAGTTGCAGCTCTACAAATTTCCCCAATAAGCACAGATCGTACTTCTGCCAGGGAAGTGGTAACTGCTCTGGTGGAGTGGGCATGTACCTTGCCATCCAGTTTAACCTGAGCCACAGCATAGCAGTGGTGAAGGCAGTTTACAGTCTAGGCTGAAATGTACTTGATTGCGACAGGCTATCCTTTTCAATTAGGGTTGACAGAGACAAAGAGCTGTTTTGACTGTTTCAAATCCTCAGTCCTATCATGGTAAAACCTAAGGACCTTCTTAACATCTACTGAGTGGAGAGTCCTTTCTCCATCATTCTGGAAGTTGTCAAAGTAAGTAGGGAGGACTATAGCTTGATGTAAATGGAACTCCAACACCACCTTAGGTAGAGACATGGGATGTGAATGAAGAACTACCTTATCTTTATGGCAAACAGTATACGGAGGATCTGTGAAAAGCATGGATTTCAGATACTCTGCGTGCAGAGGTAACAGCTACCAGAAAAACAGGTTACTCACCTGTAACAGTGGTTCTAGAAGTGCTACATGTTGTTAGAAAATGGGCTTGAAAAATAATGCGTGCTGATTGGTTAAAAGGCCATACCAGGCATGCATTTATTTTTCAACAGATGCCCAGCAAAAAACAAGTGTCAATGCAGGGTGCCCCATTACTTAGCATATGATTGGGCACCCTGAATTTTCAGTCTGACCAGCCGCCATTTTCTCCCCCTCGCTTAGTGATCGACAGTCCCCCCAACCCAAACACACCACCAGCCTGACAGACACTCATCTGTCAGGTATTCCAGACTTCAGTTTAAAAGTTATTTTGTTTTTTTTTCTGAAATCATCAGTGGTAACGTGTCGCACGTGCTAACATACAGCTCCCACTCCTAAAAAGCTGGCCGACACAGTACTGATTGAGCCATCAAAGAAACTGCACATATCGGGAGCCAAATTCAAGAAATTCCCACCTCCGCTCCTCACCCCGACTTCACAACAGGCATACTGTCCACATACCTCCTCCTCCTACATGTTGAGGTTACTCGACTGGCTGTTCCTCGGTTCTTTTTGGTTTTTGGTAAACTGCGCCTATCTTGTCACGGCCAGTACTCCCAATGGCTGATTCCTCACTGACTCTCTAAACCAGCTGTACCTGGGCTCCATGTCTTTAGCTAAACTCCCCCCACCAAATGTACCTAGTAAATCCTCACCTATTACTCCATGGCCTCGAACCCCATCCCCATCTTTCATAAAGGATTACAAATCCCATAAACCCATGGGGCAGCCACATAGCTCATGCAGACAAAATGTTCTAAACCAGATTGCCCTCTAGTGGTAGACATGCAACAGTAAAGGAACTATTTTACAACACTAATGTATTTCAAGGTTTTTTGAAACATTGATCAGACTACTTCAAAACATTGTTTTTCTATTTTATAAAAATATATTACCGATGGACCATTTTCTAAGTGCAGTAATACCCTCCAGGGTGGGCATTATTGGGAAATACCAGACCTTCCAGGGACTATAAGGCCCTCTGCCTGTGGCATTGGGCCTCATTATGGCCCTGGGTGGTCCGGTATTTCCCAATAATGCCCACCCTGTTGGGTATTATTGCTTGCTTCATCCACACTGGGTGGCATGTCCCTTTCCCTTTAAACATAGAAACATAGACTTTGATGGCAGATAAGGACCGCTAGGCCCATCTAGTCTGCCCATTTCCCTACCTACAGGATAGGCCGCAGATCCTAGTTAACCAACAGCCTATTTCTTCCTACCCCCACAAGAATTGCCTTATGTCTGTCCCATGCATTCTTGAATCTCCCACAGTTTTAGACCCCAAACCTCCTCAGGAAGGCTGTTCCATGCATCCACTACCCTCTCTGTGAAATAATACTTCTCACATTGCCCCTGAACCGCCTCCTTCTATCTTTAAATTGTGTCCCCTTGTTCTTGCAAGTCTCTTTTCTGAAAGATGCTACCCTCTTGGACTTTGTTGATTCCACTGGGGTGCTTCAAAGTTTCTATCATGTCCCCTTTCCTTCTTTCCTCAAGGGTATACATATTAAGCTCCTTTAGTCTCTCCTCATACGGCTTCTCTTGCAGACCCTGCACCATTTTAGTTGCCCTCCTCTGGACAGCCTCTATCCTGTCTATGTCCTTGCGGAGATGGGGTCTCCAGAACTGGACACAGTACTCCAGATGGGGTCTCACCAACTGTCTGTACAGAGGGATAACAACTTCCTGTTTCTAGGGACATGGATATGTTGTTCATCCACACTCATTGGCAGGTATCCTTGCCGCTTTAAATCTTGCCGGAAGGTCTTCAAGCTTGCTCCTCCCACCCACCCGGGTGGTATAACTCTCGGCTGCGCCCCATGACGCCAGATCTTCCTTACCGCTTGGAAGCTCAGGTTCCCTCCTTAACGCTCTGTGTTTGAGATTGGTTCCTACTTCTCCGTTTGCGGATTTAAAAATAAATTTTGGGAAAAAGACTTCAGTCTTCGATCCCTCGCGGCTGCGATGGACAAATTGACTCCCGGATTTCGGAGATGCCCATGCGGGCAGAAGATGTCTCGGACGGATCCACACTCCACGTGTGTCTACTGCTTAGGCCTTGAGCACGACCCGCAGGCTTGCGACCTGTGCTCATCTTTCTCAGCCTATGTCCTCGAAGACCGTGCTGCCCGATTGCAACTGGGCGTCCCGGCGTTCCCTCGGTGAAGTCAAGGAGGCCCGGTTGGCGGTGTCCGGCGTGGCGGGCTCGGCGGATCAGCTCGGCGGATGGTCGCCTCGAAGAGAGGAGGCTGCACGGGTCATGACTTCCTCGGCGCCGCATTTATCCCCGCCTCTCTGGGCTCTTCTTACACGGCTTCTTTTAAGGAGCTTTGTCTGTCCCTCTCCACTAAAGGAGAAGGGCCTGTTGGCTGGACCTTATTCTCGTCCAAAAAGAGGGACAAGGGTAAGTCCCTCCGTCGACGCTCTTGGGAGCGGGAAAGGTCCCTCTCCCCGGCCGTCGACCGTCGGCTTCGTCACGCCGCTTCGCCACTGGCCTCACGGTGTCCCCGCCAGGTCAGTTGACCGAGACTCTACCGGCGAAGTCGAGATTTTCTCGACCCATTGGACGTGGCTGTCGCATTAGCAGCCGAGATTCTCCCTGGTTCCCCGGGAGGAGTTGGGGATCCCGTGGCTCGCCTGTGCCCCGGTTCCGGAGCCCTCGGATGCACCATCCGAGCCAAAGGGAGTGCTGGTTCCGGCCGACACCTCCCCGCACCGACCTCGGAAATGCCGGGACTCTCGGTCTCGGTCTCGGACCTCTTCGCGGTCCAGCCGATCCCACCGTCATAGGCGGTCTCGGTCTCGGCACCGCGGGTAAGCGGCGTCGCCGCTCGTCCTCGTCCTCCTCCTCGGATGAGGGGAGGCTTCGGCGTAAATTACGTCGACTGTACGAGGACCTTATGTTGCAACAGCTCCTCCTGGCCGGGAATAAGCCGACCCCGTCGCCTTCCCCGGCCATTAAGTGGCTGTCACCGGAGCGGCCGACACAACCCCTCGACTTATCCGAGGAGCCTATACCCAGGCCGGTTGTTCGGCCAAAACCAGCTGCTCCACCGATTCCGGTGGAACCTCTGCCTCCACAGCCACCAATTGGGGCTCCGACCAAGGATTCTCGGTCGGGCTAAGGGTCTACCCCATCGGCTGTCAGTTACCCTCACTCCCGACCGACCTCGGCAGGTGAAGGGTGGCTCAGGCCAGAGGCAGCTCTTCGAGGACTCTTCCGAGTCCGAAGATGATTCCTCCTTTTCTCCAAGCGACTGGACTTGGAGTCTTCAGGAGGTCCAGTCAATGGACGATAGCCCGTCGTCCTTCCTAGGACTACTTGCTCATCTCGAGTCCACGGGATGGAGCTCGAACCTGTTTCAAACGGGCCAGGTATCCCTCACGGAGATTCTGGACCGAGGGATTCTCCGGCGGAGGCCTTTCGGTGGCCGAGGCCATAGTGGGTCCGGCACTGGAGCTTTGGCGCGCCCTGCTTCCTGCCCTGCGCCCGGCCAGGATGGCCAGGAAGTATGTGGTCCCTACTGGTTCCTTGTCCGTTTTTGAACACCCTCTGCTGAGGGTTGGTTACCGACAGCGTTTTCCGGAGCGCCGGCAATCGCCAGGGATGTGGACAAACCTCCTGACAAGGAGTCCAAGAAATTGGACTATGTCGGGCGAAAAGTCTACGCTGCGTCCTCTCTCGGCCTTCGTCAGGCCAGTTCGGCCGTCCTCATGGCACATTTTTCTCATGCCCTGTTGGGCTCCCTGGATGAGGTCATCCCTCATCTTCCCGCCGATCTGCAGACTACGGTTAAGCAGGTGCGGGACCAGGGCAGGCAGTGGCCAAACAGCAGCTCCAGACTGCTTTGGATATAGGGGACTCATGTGCCAGATCGGTGGCGGCCGCAGTGGCTATGCGTCGGCGGGCTTGGCTGAGGATATCCACCTTTGCTCGGATACCCAGCACAGTTGGCGGATGTTCCCTTTGGGGACTGACCTCTTGCCCCGGGGTGGAAGGTCACCTGCAGAGGATCGAGAAGTCCAATGCTACCTTGGACTCGGTCTCTTCCGCTCAGAAGGACAAAGGCCGCAAACCACAGCCTAAGCCCTTTCGTCCTTCTGTGCCCCCGGCGCGCCCGGCCCAGCAACGTCAGGGCCAGCAGGCTCGGCCTTGGCATCCCAAACCCAAGCCGCCGGCTTCCTCTAACAGGAGGCAGGGAGGAAAAGGCCCAGGAGGTCCCTCGGCCGGTCCCTCCTCCAAGCCTGCCCAGTGACGGGCTGAGGGGTGTCGCCCCCATTCCCGTCACCTTATCCCTGGGTCCCCCCGTGGGGGGACGGCTCCGGCACTGCTCCGCCTGGTCCGCTGTTTCCACGGACAGGTGGGTCTTGGAGGTGGTGGGAAGAGGTCTGCCTCTGGAATTCGAGCAGGCACCACCCTTCAGAGCCGTCGCCCCTCGGGGGGCTTCGGGATCCCCAGCGTCACTGGCGGCTCGTCGAGCCGACATCGCTCTCCTCCTCCAGAAGGAGGTGATAAGAGAGGTGGGGGACCCTCCTTCAGACCCAGGGTTTGTGTCCAGGTACTTCCTGGTTCCGAGCGGACGGGGGGCTGGCGCCCCATTCTCGACCTACACGACCTAAACAAGTTCCTAAGGTCTCGAACCTTCAGGATGGTCACTCTGGCTCAGATAATACCATCCTTGGAACGCGGCGTGTGGTTCTGCTCTCTGGACTTGCAGGACGCGTTTTTTCACGTCCCCATCCATCCATCTCACCAGAGATTCCTTCGCTTCCGAGCGGAAGGATCCCTCTTCGAGTTCCAAGCCATGCCCTTCGGCTTGTCTCCAGCTCCCAGGGTCTTCACCAAATGCATGGCAGTGGTGACAGCATTCCTGCGGCGCCGAGGGGTCCGGGTGTACCCTTACCTGGACTTCTGGCTGATAGCAGCTCCCTCCAGGAAGGAGGCAGAGTGGTCCAGAGATCTGGCCTCCAGGTCTGCTCTCAACTGGGCCTCCTTATCAACGAGGCCAAGTCGGAACTCGAGCAGAGCAGGTGATTCTTTTCATCGGGCGCAGCTCGACTCTCTTCGAGCCAGGCGCGGCTCCGGCGGACAGGGCTGAGGTTCTTTCCTCCTTTGCCCGATCATTTCTGGTTGGGCAATTGCCCTGCCCGGGACTTCCTCGCCTCCTGGGTCTCATGGCGGCCTGCACCAGCGTGGTCCGTTGGGCCGCTGGAACATCGTCCCTTCGGTGGGGACTGGCCAGCCAGTGGTCACAACGCTGCGATCCTTTGGACCAGCTTGTGTCGGTGACACAGGGGATGTGGAACGCTCTCCAGTGGTGGACTGTTCCAGATCATTTGCAGGAGGGCATCCCGTTCGTCCGCCCCGAGCCGACGGTCTCTCTATCGACCGATGCCTCTCTGATGGGTTGGGGTGCCCATCTGGGAGAACACCGGGCTCATGGCCTCTGGTCCCCGCGGGAGTCCCGATGCCACATCAACCTGCTGGAGCTCCGAGCGGTCCGCCTAGCTCTCACCGCCTTTGCTCCATTCCTCCGGGGTCAAGTGGTCCGAGTCCAGACGGACAATACCACGACCATGTACTATCTAAACCGCCAGGGCGGGACGCGCTCCATGCTTCTATGCAAGGAAGCTCTCCGCATTTGGTCACTCGTGCGCAGCCTGGAGGCGGATCTCCTAGCCATTCACGTGGCAGGAGCCTCCAACACCCTGGCCGATGCCCTGAGCCGGATAGGGGCTGCATCCCACGAGTGGTCTCTCCTGCCGGAGGTAGTACAGCATCTGTTCTCCCATTGGGGCACACCTCAGGTGGACCTGTTTGCCTCCAGGGAGAACGCGAAGCTGAGTCTGTTCCATGCCCGCCCCCCTCAGCAGGGCTCGCTGCAGGGGGATGCCTTCTCGAGGCAGTGGACCCCGGGCCTCTTTGACGCCTTTCCCATTTCCCTTGATCCACAAGGTGCTTCTCAAGGGGAGGGACAAGGCGCAGGTGATTTGATAGCCCCAGACTGGCCTCGCCAGTTCTGGTACCCAGATCTCCTCAGTCTCAGCTCCAGGACTCCGCGCAGCTTCCAGCTCGCCCGGACCTGCTCTCAGTCAATCAGGGAAGGTGTTCCATCCCGGACCTTCAATCCCTGCACCTGGACGGCCTGGTTCCTGAGCTGCTAGAGTTCCAGGCCTTGGGTCTTTCCGACGAGGTCCTCAATGTAGTTGAGGCATCCCGTAAGGAGTCGACCAGAAAATGCTATGCCTTCAAATGGAAAAGGTTTTCCATTTGGTGTCAGAGCAAGGGCTTGGACCCTTCCTCCTGTTCCTTGGCAAGCATCTTGGACTATTTATGGTCCCTTTCTAGTCAAGGGCTTGGAGTCGGCGACCCTAAGGGTGCACCTGGCAGCCATCTCTGCTTACCGGGTGCGGGCCGGGAAGCAGTCGGTGGCGCAGGAGAAGGTGGTCTGGCGCTTTTTCAAAGGCCTTGATCACATTTCCCCTCCAGTGCGGGAACCCCCACCTCCGTGGGATCTACTGCTGGTACTGGCAAAGCTCATGGGCAAGCCATTCGAACCTATGCACAGGTGTGCTCTCTCACCTGTCGTGGAAGACCGCCTTCTTGGTGGCTATCACGTCAGCCAGAAGGATGGGAGAGCTCCAGGCGCTTTCCATCGAGTCTCCTTACCTGGTCTTCCACAGGGACAAGGTTGTCCTGCGCCCCCACCCGAAATTCCTTCCGAAGGTGGTGTCGGAGTTTCACCTTAACCAGGTGTTGACTCTGCCGGTGTTCTACCCCAATCACACCTCGGAGGCCGAATATAGGCTCCATACTCTGGACCCTAGAAGGGCGCTCGCTTATTATAAGGAGCGCACGGCTGAAATTCGGGGAGAGGTTCGCCAGCTGTTTGTCACCTACGCTGAAGCCGCATCTGGCAGACCTGCAGCCAAGCGGACGATAGCAGGTGGGTAACCTCCTGCATAGATCTCTGCTATAAGTTGGCGGGCATGGAGCCTCCCAGAGGATAAGAGCTCATTCTACCCGCCATACTGCTGCAGCGGTGGCTGCTTCCAGGGCGTCCTATCCAGGAAATCTGCAGGGCTGCTACCTGGAAGTCAGCAAACACCTTCATTACCCATTACCACATCGACCTTGAGTCACGCCGGGATGCTGGTTTTGGGGCCTCGGTTCTCAGTCTCTCTTTCCCAAGTAAGTATTGGGGGTGTCGTCTTGCCTCCCTCCTCCCGGAGAACTGCTAGGAGTCTGCCAATGAGTGTGGATGAACAACATATCCATGTCCCTAGAAATACAGGTTACTCACCTGTAACAGGAGTTCTAGGAATGGTATATGTTGTTCATCCACACGACCCACCCTGACCTCCCCGGCTTCGGCACAACCTGAGCTTCCAGCGGGCCAGATCTGGCGTCATGGGGCGGAGCCGAGAGTTATACCACCCGGGTGGGTGGGAGGAGCAAGCTTGAAGACCTTCCGGCAAGATTTAAAGCGGCAAGGATACCTGCCAATGAGTGTGGATGAACAACATATACCATTCCTAGAACTCCTGTTACAGGTGAGTAACCTGTATTTTCTGCTGATGATGCCTCTCCCTATACATCCCAGTATATCCCCAGCCCTTCCTACTGCCTTCTCACATTGCTTGCTAACCTTAAGGTCATCTGATATGATTACCCCCAGGTCCCTTTCCTGTTTTGTTGTTGTTACTACCTCCCCACCCATTGTGTATTCTTCCCCTGGGTTCTTGTTTCCAGGTGCATTATTTTGCACTTCTTTGCATTGAATCCTAGCTGCCATACTTCTGACCATTCCTCCAACCTTGCCAAGTCCCTTTTCATCCTTTCCACGCCTCCTTGTGTATCAACCCTGTTGCAGATCTTTGTGTCATCTGCAAAAAGGCATACTTTTCCTTTCAGTCCCTCTGCAATGTCACTGATGAAGACATTAAAAAGGACTGGACCAATACTGAACCCTGCGGTACCCCACTAGTAACCCCCCTTTCTTCAGAGTGGACTCCATTTACAATTACCTTCTGTGTCCTGTTGTCCAGCCAATGTTTTACCCAGGCTACCACCCTGGGTCCCACTCCCTGGCTGGTTAATTTGACTATTAATCTTTTGTGTGGGACTGTGTCAAATGCCTTGCTAAAGTCTAGGTAGGCCATGTCCACAGCCCCTCCCTGGTCTACTACTTTGGTCACCCAGTCAAAGAAATCTATTAGATTCGACTGACATGACCTTCCCGCTGTGAACCCATGCTGCCTTGGGTCCTGTGCTCCACTGGCCTCTAGGTACTCAACTATTCTTTCCTTCAGAAGTGACTCCATCACTTTCCCTACCACAGAGGTCAGACTGACAGGTCTGTAGTTTCCTGCCTCTGTCTTGGTCCCACTTTTGTGAAGGGGAATCACATCCGCCTTCCTCCAGTCCTCGGATACCACACCATCCTCCCATGATTTATTAAAAAGAGCAGCCAGTGGTTTCACTAGTTCCTCCCTTAATTCTTTTAGAATTCTGGGGTGAATTCCATCAGGACCCATTCTTTTGTCCACTTTCAGTTTTAGGAGTTCTTGCAGAACCCTTTCTTCTGTGAAAGGACTGGGATCGACCCCCCTATCAAGAGTGCTTCTGTTAATTGGATTAGGCACTTCCCCCTCCTCTTTTGTGAATACTGAGCACAAATATTCGTTCAGCATTCCTGCTTTTTCACTGTCCCTCTCTGCCCACCCACCGTTCACTCTATTCAGCCTCACTATCCCTCCCTTTGTCTTTCTACGCTCGCTGATGTACCTATAAAAGGTTTTATCCCCCTTCTTAACTGAGTTGGCTATCTTTTCCTCAGTTTGGGCCTTTGCTATTCTGACTTCCCTCCCTGCTTCCTTCTGCCTTAACTGGTACAGCTCTCTGTCCTGCTCCTTCTGTGTTTCCTTATACTTCCGGAATGCTATCTTTTTCTTCCTGACTTTCACAGCCACCTCTTTTGAGAACCACAGTGGCTTTTTCTTTCATTTTGATTTGTTTATTTGCTTCACACAAAGGCTTGTTGCCTCTGTGATGGCAGTTTTGATAATTCCCCATTGTTGCTCCACACCTCCTTCTAGCCTGTTTGCTAGTGCTTTTCTGAGGCACTCTCCTTTAAATCTTGCCGGATGGTCTAAAAGTTGGCTCTTCCCACCCACCCGGGTGGTATATGCCTTGGATCCACCCCTGGGTGCCAGATCTTGCCTGCTGGAAGCAGAGGATCGTACGTTAAACCCAGGAAGGTCGGGTGGGCTTGTGTGGATGAACAACATATACCACTCCTAGAACTACTGTTACAGGTGAGTAACCTGTTTTTCTAGGATCGTGGATATGTTGTTCTATCCACACTGACTGGCAGATTCCTAGTAGTTCTCTGGGAGAAGGGAGGCAAGGCACACAACCCCTACTGAGGGAAAAGAGATTGGAGAACTGAGGCCCCAAAGCCAGCATCCCGGCGCGACTCTAAGTCGATGTGGTAATGGGAAATGAAGGTGTTTGCTGACTTACAGGTAGCAGCACTGCAAATATCCTGGATAGGGACGTCCCTGGAAGCAGCCACCAATGCAGCAGTATGGTGGGTGGAATTAGCTCTTCTCCCTTCGGGAGGCTCCTTGCCTGCAAACCGACAGCAGAGATCAATGCAAGATGTAATCCACCTGCCAATCATCCACTTTGCTGCAAGTCTGTCAGGTGCAGCTTTAGAGTAGGTGACAAACAGCTGGTGAACCTCTCCCCAAACTTCAGGGATAAGCTTCTTGTAATAAGAGAGTGCTCATCTCGGGTCCAAGGGATGGAGCTTGTACTCGAATCTCCTGAGGTGTAATTGGGTTAGTACACTGGCAGAGTCATCACCTGGTTCAGGTGAAACTCCGACACCACCTTCGGTAGGAACTTTGGGTTGGGGTGCAGGACAGCCTTGTCCCAGAGGAAGACCAGATAGGGAGTCTCGACAGATAGCACCTGGTGCTCCCCAATTCTTCTGGCTGACATGATCACCACCATGAAGGTGGCCTTCCATGACAGATGTGATACCTCACACCTGTGCATTGGTTCAAATGGATTGCCCATGAGCTTTGCCAGTACCAGCAGTAGATGCCACAGTTGTGGTGGTTCATGCACCGGAGGGGAAATATGGCCGAGGCCTTTAAAGAAGCAACAGACCACCCGGTGTGCTGGAGGGCTGGCCGGGAAGAGAAGGCTGGAGCGTCTGAAGACTGCTTACCTTCTCGTGGGAGGAGGGAGGGGTGGGGACCCGGCACTTGCCGACTCCTGGCAGAGGCTAAGGGTATGGCAATGCACTGGGTCCCATTGACCAAGGGGAGCGTGGGGAACGTCGGTGTATGCCTTGATGTTGTGGCACACCATGTCCCCGGGGGAGTAAATGGAAAAGTGCTCCATAGCCAACTGGATGATGGTCGCCAGCTCACACTACTGCCAAGCCCCTGATGTGGCCCAGATCCAACTAAGCAGCAGCCGGGCCAAGTAACATGTGCTGGCCGACCCCCACTGGCACCCATCTCCCTCGGAGGGGGACCCATCTGGCGAAGGGTTACGCCAGGTTACCCGGGGGCTGCAATGTGAGGTGGAGGTGACTGGCACCAGGGCCGGGGTTCCAGCAGGGACCCACGTGGCCTGAAGGAGTGGCCGACCAGGAGCAGGGAAGGTGCAAAAAATGCCAGAACACTTCTCCTGTGCCACCGTCTGCTGACCGTTCCATGCCTGTTAAGCACAGATGGCTGCCAGGTGCACCTTAAGGGTGGTAAACTGAAGACCCCCTTTGGCAAGAGACCAAAGATAGTCGAGGATGCCAGCCACTGGACAGGACGAAGGGTCCAGGCCCTTGCCCTAACACCAAATGGAGAATCTCTTCCATTTGAAGGCATAGCACCTCCTGGTTGACTCCTTCATAGATGCATCAGCAACATTGAGGACATCATTAGAGAGACCCGAAGCCTGGAACTCTAGCCACTCAGGAACCAGGCTGTGAGGTGCAGGGATTGAAGTTCCAGATGGAATACCTTACCCTGATTGATTGACAGCAGGTCTGGGCATGCTGGTAGATGCCTCAGGAGCCTGGTGCTGAGGCTGAGGAGATCTGGATATCAGAAATGGTGGGGCCAGTCTGGGGTGACTAGGATCACCTGTGTCTTGTGCCTCCTGACCTTGAGGAGCACCTTGTGGACCAAGGGAAGTGGAGGGAAAGCATAGAAGAGACTTGGGGTCCATGGCCTCGAGAAGGCCTCACCCTGCAGTGAACCCTGAGGGGTGCAGGCATGGAACAGCCTCAGCTTTGTGTTCTCCCTGGAGGTGAACAGGTCCACCTGAGAGGTGCCCCACTTGAAGAACAGACTGCAAACTACCTCTGGGTGGAGAGACCACTCAAGGGACGTTTCACCCACACTGCTGAGAGTGTCCGCCAACTGATTTGAGGCTCCTGCCACATGGACAGCTAGGAGATCTGCCACCAGCTGGCTCACAAGGGTCAAGATGCAGAGCGCTTCCCTGCACAGAGGCCAGGAGTGCATGCCACCCTGTTTGTTGAGGTAGTACATGGCTGCGGGGTTGTCCGTATGGACCTGAACCACCTGACCCTGAAGAAACGGAGTTAATGCAGCCAGAGCAAGCTGAACTGCTTGAAGCTCCAGCAGGATGATATGGCATTGGGATTCCTTGGGGGACCAGAGCCCGTGGACTCTGTGATTCCTGATTTGGTCACCCCAGCCCGTGAGAGAGAGAGAGGCATCAGTCGTCAGGACAACTGTCAGCTCTGGGCGGACAAATGGGATTTCTCCCTGCAGGTGTTCCAGGATGGTCCACCGCTGGAGAGCGTCCGACATCTTCCAGGTTACTGTGACCAGCTGGTAAAAGTGATCTAGACACTGAGACCATTGGCTGGCCAGCTCCCATTGAAGGGGGCGCATATGCCACCAGTCTCATCGGACCACAGAGGTGCAGGCCGCCATGTAACCCAGAAGTCACAGGAAGTCCTGGCAAGGGTGCAAACTGCCCAACCAAAAATGGTCGGGCAAAGGAGGAGAGAACCTCTGCCCATTCTGCTGGGAGTCTGAATCTGGCTCGGCAAGAATCGAGCTCTGCCCCGATGAAGCAAATCACCTGCGAGGGCATGAGTTCCGACTTGGCCTCACTGATCAGGATGCCAAGGCTGAGGTAGGTTTGGAGGGCCAGATCCCTGGACCTCTCTAACTCCAGTCTGGAGGGACCCACTATGAGCCAATCATTGAGACAGGGTTACACCTTGACCCCTTGACACTGAATATGGACCTTCACCACTGCTATGTATTTGATGAAGACCATGGGGGATGATGACAGGCCAAACGGCATGGCTTGGAACTCATAGAGGGTCCCCTCCACACTGAAGCAAAGGAATCTTTGGTGGGATGGATGGATTGAGACATGAAAGAATGCGTCCTGCAGATCCAGGAAGCAGAACTTCATGTTCTGCTCGAGAGATGGTATGAACCGAGACAGAGTTACCATCCAAAAAGTGCAAAATCTGAGAAACTAATTCAGGTTGTGCAGATCTAGAATGGGATGCCAGCCCCCATCCATTTCAGGACCAGGAGGTAGATGGAAATGAACCCTGGGTTGACAGGGGGATCTGCGACTCTGACCACTACCTCCTTGCAGAGGAGTTGGGCAATGTCGTCTTTGAGAGTCGACCGAGTATGGGTGGATACCTTCTCCTCCTCCTCCTTTGGGGCATGGGCTCGGCTTGGAAGGTACTGCTCAAATTCCAGAGGCAGTCCCTGGCCAACCACTTCCAAGACCCACCTGTCCATTGTGACAGTGAACCATTCTGAAAGGAAGTGGCAGAGCCGGCCTCCCACGGGAGGACCTAGAGTGGGCATGATGGGCATGTGGGTGGCAACCCCCATCCCGTCACTGTGCAGGCTTGGAGGAGGAGGGTCCAGCAGGGGGACTGCCGGGGCCTTTCCCTCTGGGCTTGCGTGCTGCCGAAGCCCCTGACTTGGTGCCATGGGTGCCAAGACTGAGCCTGTTGCTGCTGCCCAGATTGGTACTGGGGCTGCTTGGCCGCAGGGGCAGAAGGCCAAAAAGGCTTCCTTTTCTGCTTCTTTGATCCCTGAGGTTCCTTCTGGATGAAGGTAACAGAGTCCAAGGTGGCACTGGACTTCTCGATACGTTGGAGGCAACCTTCAACTCCTGGACTGAACAAGTCAGTACACAGGAAAGGAACATCCACCAGTTTCTGCTGGGTGTCTGCCGTAAAGGTCAAGATGCTCAGCCAGGCCCTATGATGCTTGGCAGCTGTGGCCACCACTGAACAGGCACAAGAATCCCTGATGTCCAGAGCTATCTGGAGTTGCTGTTAAGCAACAGCCTGACTGTGATCATGGACCTGCTTGACCGCAGTCTGAAGGTCCGCGGGGAGATGAGGAAGCACCTCATCCAGAGAGCCCAAGAGGGCATGGGAGAAGTGTGCTAAAATAATGGCTAAACTCACCTGTCGGAGACCAAGCAAGGAGGCAGCATAGACCTTTCTGGCCGAATGGTCCAACTTCTTGGACTCTTTGTCCGGAGGTCTATCCATGTCTCCTGAGTTGCCCAAGCACTGAAACACAGACTCGGTCACCAACCCCTCAGCCGAGGGGTGCTGTGTAAACCCTGAAGGGGAGCCAATGGGAACTGCATACTTGTGGGCCATTTGGGCTGAGGGCACAGGGCAGGAGGCTGGGTGCTGCCAAAGCTCCAAGGTCAGGCCAACTATGGCTTTGGCCACTGGGAAGGCCTCGGATGGAGAATCCTCTTTTCTGAGGATATTAGTTAGGGGATATTTAGCCTGTTTTTCAACAATCTCTGAAGGCATCCCCGTTGATTCAGAGATGAGATGAAGGATGCCCAAGAAGGACATGGGACCTTTCTCCATTGAGAGACTCATGGAATTGTTGTTGCATGGACACGAATTCAGGTCTGAATCCTCAGACTCTGAGTCTGGATAGAGCAGCTAACCACCGGAGTCATTTTTGACCCACCGCGGACAGTCGGGAGTAAGGGTGACAGACAGCCTCTGTGGGAGGCCCTGAATGGGCTGAAACTCCATGGCAGGAGCCCTTGAGGGAGGCTGCTTAAGTGGCAGCTCCACCAAAACAGGTGGAGAGGCCAGCTTCAGCTGAGCCGGGAGGGTCTTCATTGGCTCTGCCGGCGGAGGGGCAATGTCGATTAGCTCCGGAGGAGTTGACATTGGCCTAGAAGGTGACAGACAAGTGATGGCCGGAGTGGAAGCCGGAGTCAACTTCAGACTGGACAGCATGAGCTGTTGCCAAATGAGGTCCTCATAGCATCGATGCAACTTGCGTCGAGGCCTCTCCTCATCCAAGGAGGATGACGATGAATGGCGGTGTTGCTGCGTCTTGGAGCACCGCTTGTGAGACTTCCTCGGCCTATCGGTCAAGGGTGTCAGAGACCTCGAATTCGACCATCAGGGGGATCGATGGGAGCTCTCAGAAGGGGCCAGAGAGAACCACAGATCCTCCAGGTAAGGGACAGAGACCACGACTAAGTGCCAGGGACTACTCAACGCAGGAGCAGTAAGGAGGGAACCTAAATTTTCGAGCAGAAAAGAAGATCTGGTGTCAGTTGGCGGAGCCGAGACATATACCACCCAGGTGGGAGGGAGAAGCCAGCTTTTAGACCATCCAGTAAGATTTAAAGGGAAAGGGACATGCCAATCAGTATGGCTAGAACAATATATCCACGATCCTAGAAACACAGGTTACTCGCCTGTAACAGTAGTTCTAGCAGTGGTATATGTTGTTCATCTACACTATTTGGCAGTGTCCTTTCCCTTTAAGAGATGTCGGAAAGTCTTCAAGCTGGCTCCTCCCACCCACCTGGGTGGTATAATCCTCAACTCTGCCCCATGATGCCAGATCTTGCCTGCTGAAAGCAGTGTTGTGCACCTGAGCCAGGGGAGGTCAGGCGGCTCTTTGTGGATGAACAACATATACAGCTCCTAGAACTACTGTTGCAGGTGAGTAACCTGTGTTTCTAGGGATGTGGATATGTTGTTCTATCCACACTATCTGGCAGACTCCTAGCAGTTCTCCGGGAAGAGGGAGGCAAGGCACAAACCCCCTACTTAGGGAACAGAAACTGGAGAACTGAGGCTCCAAAACCAGCATCCCGGCATGACTCAAGGTCAATGTGGTAATGGAAAATGAAGGTGTGTTCTGACTTCCAGGTAGCAGCCCTGCAGATTTCCTGGATAGGGAAGTCCTTAGAAGCAGCCACCGTCGCAGCAGTATGGCGGGTGGAATGAGCCCTTTGCCCACCGGGAGGCTCCCTACCCACAAATCTATACCAGAGATCACTGCAGGATGTGATCCACCTGTCAATCATCCACTTGGCTACAGGTCTGCCAGATGCGGCTTCAGTGTAGGTGACGAACAGCTGGCGACCCTCTCCCCGAACTCCAGCAGTGCACTCTTTGTAATAAATGAGCATTTGCCTCAGATCCAGAGTATGAAGCCTGTGTTCGGCCTCAGAGGTGTGATTCGGGAAAAACACTGGAAGAGTCATCACCTGGTTCAGGTGAACCCCTGACACAACCTTTGGGAGGAGCTTCAGGTTGGGGCGCAGGACAATCTTGTCCCTGTGGAAGACCAGGTAAGGAGACTCCACCAAGAGAGCCTGGAGCTCACTGATCCTACTAGCTGACATGATCCCCACCAAGAAGGCGGTCTTCCACGACAGGGGAAACATTTCATACCTGTGCATCGGTTTGAATAGCTTGCCAAAACCAGCAACAAGTCCCACAGAGGTGGTGGTTCATGCACCGAAGGGGAAATGTGATCTAAGCATTTGAAAAAGAACCAGACCACCTTCTCCTGTGCCACAGACTGCTGACCAGCCTGCACCCAACAAGCAGAGATGGCTGCCAGGTGCACCTCAAGGGCTGTTGGCTGAAGTCCCCCTTTGGAGAGGGACCATAGGTAGTCCAAAATGCTGGCCACCAGACAGGACAAAGTGTCCAGCCCTTTGTCCTTACACCAAATGGAGAATCTCTTCCATTTGAAGGCATAGCATTTTTCTGGTAGATTCCTTTCTAGGTGCCTCCAACACGGTGAGGACATCTTTGGAGAGACTCAAAGCCTGGAACTCTAGCCGCTCAGGAACAAGGCTGTCAGATACAGGGATTGAAGGTCCAGGTGGAGTACCTTTCCCTGACTGATGGAAAACAGGTCTGGGCGTATTGAAAGACGCCTCAGGAGCATGTTGCTGAGGAGATCGGGGTACCAAAACTGGTGGAGCCAGTCTGGAGCCTCCAGGGTCACCTGTGCCTTATCCCTCCTGACCTTGAGCAGCACTTTGTAGATCAAGAGAAGAGGAGGGGAGGGACAGCACAGAAGAGGTCTGGGATTCAAGGCCTCAAGAAGGCATCCCCTGCAGCGAGCCCTGCTTGGGGGGGTGGGCACAGAACAACTTCAGCTTTGAGTTCTCCCTGGAGGTGAACAAGTCCACTTGAGAGGTGCCCCACTGGAAGAATAGACTGTGAACTAGCTCTGGATGGAGAGACCACTTGTGAGATGCCTTGCTCACCCAGCTGAGGGCATCCGCCAGCTGTTTGGAGGCTCCTGCCACATGGATGGCTAGAAGATCAACCTCCAGGCTACGGACGAGAGTCCAAATGCGGAGAGCTTCCTTGCACAGAGGCAGGGAGTGTGTCCTGCCCTGCTTGTTGAGGTAGTACATGGTTGTGGTGTTGTCCGTCTGGACTTGGGCCACTTGACCTCGAACAAATGGAGCGAATGCAGTCAGCGCCAGCTGAACTGCTGAGAGCTCCAGCAGGCTGATGTGCCATCAGGACTCCGCAGGGTCCAGAGCCCATGGACTCTGTGGTCCCCCAGATGGGCATCCCAGCTCGTGAGAGACGCATCAGTCATCAGGATGACAGTCAGCTTGGGGCAGACAAACAGGATCCCTTCCTGCAGATGTTCCGGGACTAACCACCACTGGAGGGCATCCCAGAGCTTCTGGGTCACAGTGACTAGCTGGTCGAAGTGATCTTTGTGCTGGGACCACTGGCTGGCCAGCTCCCATTGAAGGGAGTGCATATTCCAGCATGCCCATCGGACCACAATGGTGCAGGCCATCATGTAACCCAGCAGGTGCAGGAAGTCCCGGGCAGGGCGCAATTGTCCAACTCGAAATGATCGGGCACAGGAGGAAAGAACCTTCACACTGTCCGCTGAGAGCCGGGCTCTGGCTTGGCAAGAGTTGAGCTCTGCCACGAAGAAGTTGATCACCTGCGAGGGCAAGGGTTCCAACTTGGCCTCACTGACTAGGAGACTAAATTGGATGCACGTCTGGAAGGCCAGATTCTTGGACCACTCCACCTCCTGCCTGGAGGGACCCATGATCAGCCAGTTGTCCAGGTAGGGGTACACCCCGGACCCCTCAATGCCTTAGGTAATCTGCCACCACTGCAATGCATTTGTTGGTGACCCTGGGGGTAGAGGAGAGGCCGAAAGGCATGGCCCGGAATTCATAGAGGGTTCCCTTGTCTTGAAAGTGGAAGAACAGTGGGTGAGATGGATGGATCGGGACATGAAAGAACATGTCCTGAAGATCCAGGGAGCAAAACCACATGCCTTGCTCTGGAGATGGTATGATCTGGGACAGAGTTACCATCCTGAAGGTGCACGGCCTTAGAAACTTATTCAGATCGTGCAGATCTAGAATGGGGCACCAGCCCCCATCGGCTTTGGCACCAGAAAGTACCTGGAGAAAAACCCTGGGTATTCCCGAGGATCCATTACTCTGACCATGACCTCCTTGCAGAGGAGCTGGGCTATATTGTCTCAAAGAGCAGACCGACTGCCTTCAGACACCAAGTCCTCCAGTGGGGCGTGGGCTCGGATTGGTGAGAACTGCTTGAATTCTAGAGGCAGACCCTGACTGACCACTTCCAGAATCCACCTGTCCATGGTGACAGCTGACCAGGCGGATAGTAAGTGGTGAAGCCGGCCCACCACAGGAGGACCCAGGGAGACATGATGGGCATGAGGGTGGCAGCCCCCATCCTGTCACTGAGCAAGCTTGGAGGAGGAGGACCCGACTGAGGAGCCACCGGGTCCCTTCCCTCCAGCCTTACAGACCACCGAGGCCACTGACTTGGGCCTAGATCATCAAGACTGAGCCTGCTGGCTATGCTGGTGCTGGGCTGGTTTTGCCACAGGAGCGGAGGACTAAAAGGGCTTGCACGTCTGCTGCCTGGATCCCTTAGGATCCTTTTGCACAGATGTCACAGAGTCCAAGGTGGCACTGTACTTCTCAATACATTGGAGGTGACCTTCCACATGGTGCTTGAACAGGTCAGTGCCCAGGAATGGAACATCCATCAGCTTGTGTTGAGTGTCTACCGTGAAGGTCGAGATCCACAGCCAAGCCCTTACGATGCATGGCAACCCCGGCCGCCACAGAGCAAGCACAGGAATCCCCCAAGTACAGAGCTGTCTGAAGTTGCTGCTTGGCCACAGCCCAGCCCTGGTCCCGGACCTGCTTGACCGTGGTCTGGAGGTCCACAGGAAGATGAGGAATCCCCTCATCCAAAGAGCCCAAGAGAACTTGGGAGAAGTGTGCCATCATGATGGCCAAGCTCGCCTGGTGGAGGCCAAGCGAGGAGACAGCAAAGACCTTCTTAGTCACATGGTCCAATTTCTTGGACTTCTTATCCGGTGGCTTGTCGATGTCTCCGGTATTGCCTGGGCACCGAAACACAGAGTCAGCCACCAACCCCTCGGCTGAGGGGGTGCTCCATGAAACCCAAGAGGGTACTGGTGGGCAAAGCATACATGGGATCCATCCAGACCGAGGGCAGGACATGGGGAACTGCCAAAGCTCCGGGGGTGGGCAGACAATGGCCTCGGCCACTGGGAAAGCCTCCGTCTGAGAGTTCCCTCTGTCCAGAATCTCTGTGAGGGGATATCGAGCCCACTTCTGAATGGGCTCCAGTTTCATCCCCGTGGACTCGGAGATGAGGTGAAGGATGCCCATGAAGGAGGTGGGCCCTTCCTCCATCGAAAGGTTGTCCATGGACTCCAAGTCAACCGGACAAGAGTGCAGTGAGGAATCCTTGGACTCTGAGGAGTCCACATAAAGCAGCCAACCACCCGAGTCACCCTCGATCCACCGGGGGAGGTCAGGTGTGAGAGTGACTGACAGCCGATGGGGAAGCCCCTTGGCTGGCCAAGACTCCGTGGTCAGAGCGTCGGTCAGCAGCTGCTTGGGTGGTAGCTCCACCACAATCAGTGGAGAGGCCAGCTGTGGCCAAACCGAGATTGTCGAGACTGGCTCCGCTGAGGGAGGAACGGCATCGACCAGCCCCGTCGGGGGCGTCGGTGACGGCCTTGTGACAGGGTAGAATAGAACCCTGTCCCATTTGTTGGAGAAAGTGTATAAATGCAAGGATCTGTATTCTGTCCTTTTCTCTCTCTCCTCTGTCTGGTTGCGCAGACAAATTTTCCTGTGAGACTTCGGACTTGATCAACCCGAACAGTCTTACAATCCTTTGCCTCTCATTGTCTCTCTGTTTTCTATTGCTTTCTGTTTTTCCTCCCTTGCATGTCTAGATCTGGTAATATAAGAATATGTGCAAATCAATACATGGAAATGAAACTGATAATGGGATCACCTTTGTTTAGAAAATGTGGTGTTACTGTTGAAATGTATATATCTTTATAATTTGAGATAACTGTAAAAAGATAAAAGTTACTTGGGTGCAAATGTCTGAGCCTTTTGCAGTTGCTGTGGGGATCTCAGAAAGTTCTCAGTGTTCTAGCAGCTCCTGAAATTTACAAAGAACAGGATGCTTGCAAAGGATGGGGGTTGAAAAAGACTTATAAAAACAGATAAGCTGAGCTGCAAGTGAGATTTTTTTTTTTACAAGAAAGATTTTATTTTTGCTTCTGTACATAGTTATTCTGAACAGGTTTATTTTATTTTATGTTACTGCCACAACAAATAAACAGTTTTGTGGAATTTTACAACTGCTCCTGGGTTTACTCTATGCTTCATGACCTGTGCCTCGATGACAGATGGTGATAGAAGTGGGATTTGAGCTGTGCATACCCTAAGACAGGAGATTTGTGTGTGGGTACTGGACCTAGTACCAAGGAAGCACAGAGAAAGGTATGGATTCTGCAGCAGCAAGTCCAGGAGTGGTTACCAGGAGAATGGCAGCCAAACTAGTAGCAGCAGAAGTCCAATCTGAGATTATACAGCCAGCACAAGTTATGGAAAAAGAACAGGCAGTGACAGAACCTAAAAGCCTGATGCACTTTTTCAAATGGTGGGCTATACAACAAAAAGAGACTGAGATGTAGAGAGAAAATGAGATTCAGCGTTCAGAAGTGCAGAGAAAAGATGCAGCAACAGGAGCAGCAGATGACAGAAGTGATGCAGCAACAGAAGCAGTGATGGCTGGATGCCTTGCAAACTATCAAAGGCAAAGGATCCAGCACAGATCCAGAGGAGCAACAAAATGCAAGCAACTTAGAGGCTCTTAAACTTACAAAGTTGTGTCCCTCAGATGATATTGAGGCATACCTGACAACCTTTGAAAGAGTTGCCACAGCCTGCCAATGGCCGAAGCAGCAATGGACAATCAGACTGGAACCCTACCTGACAGGGAAAGCCCAGCTTGCCTACAGCAGTATGGACATTGCACAGTCAGAAAACTATGACCTGGTGAAAATCGAAATCCTGAAAAGGTACGACATCTCCAGAGAGACCTACAGGCAGAGATTTTGATTCATGAGGTACAACTCAGTTGACAATCCTCGAGAAGCCTTCACCCGACTCAAAGAACTCCTGATGAAGTGGATCCAACCAGAGAGCAAAACAGTCCCACAGATCATCGACACATTTGCCATGGAGCAATTCATCAACATCTTGCCTACAGATATGCAGCTGTGGGTAAAGGAACACCAACCAGAGAATGGGGGAAAAGCTGTTTCTTTGGCTGAGGACTACCAACTGGCCAGACAGATGCCATAGCAGCAAGGTAACAGCCAAGCACCGGTAAGAAACTCTTTTTCCCATTTAAACTCCAAGCCTGCTAAGAACTCTGGTGGAGGTAACAAATCTGTGCCAAAAGACATTATCTGCTATAACTGTAATAAGCCAAGCATTTTGCAAGAAACTGCCGTAATAAAGAGAGTGGCACTGGAGCAGATTTGTCCTTGGCAAACTGGGACAAGTACCTAACAGATGTGAAGGTGGGGAATAAGACTGTAAAGGGACTCACTGATTCGGAAAGCAGACAACCCTAGTGCATGTTAAAATGCTGGGAAAAGATGGTGCAAAGGGACCAGGTACTGGTGTCATCTGCATCCACGGGGACACTTGATGCTATCCCACCACTCAAGTGACTCTGACTGTTAAGGGTGTGTCGCACTAAATGAAAGTGGGGGTAGTACCAAAGTTACCTGTACCTGTGATTATTGGAAATGACTTTCCAGGATTTACTGAACTGATGAAAGAGGGAGTAAGTCCTGATGTTTCAGCAGCTGTAGTGACAAGAGCTCAGGCAAAGAAAATTTCAGATGGTGGGGACACTTTTCCTTTCAATGATTTTGATTTGGACTCATTTTTCAGCACAGCTCCAAGGTCCGGAAATCCAGGAAAGAAAGACAAAGCCTGAAGAAACTGTGGCAACAAATGACTGATGGAAATGAAGGGTTAAAATATGAAAATGCTGAAACTAAATTGATAACTGATTGTGATTTTCTTTCAGAGCAAGCTAACAATGTTTCTCTCCAGGGTTATTTCAAGCAGCTAGGGGTAAAACCAAAACAGAGTGGACCAATGTTTAAAAAATGTAATGGATTGCTGTACAGAGTTTGAGTTAAACCACAGAGACAGGAACAGACAGAACAACTGGTTCTACCACAGAAGTGTAGAACAAAATTGTTACAGATAGCACATGATAATCCTGTGGCTGGTCACTCAGGGAGGGATTGCACCCTTGCCAGATTGCTGTATAGATTTTACTGGCCGGGAATTCATGAAGATATTGCTATCTATTGTAATTCCTGTGCTGAGTGTCAGAAAGTAGCCCCAGTCACTAGAAAAGAAAAGGTGCCCCTGGTGCCCCTACCCTTAACAGATGTGCCTTTTGAGAGAATTGCAATGGATGCGGTTGGTCCTTTAGACAAAAGTAAAAAGGGTACTAGATTTATTCTGGTAGTATGCGACTATGCTACTCGATACCCAGAAGCAGTTCCAATGCGCACTGTTACAGCCCAAGCGTTGTAGCAGAGCTAGCCAAAATTTTCAGCAGAGTGGGCATACCTAAATAAATTATTACTGATCAGGGTAGTAATTCTGGTGCTGCACTGCTTAACTCATTGCCTCCACAGCAGCTCTCTGAAGTTGCAGCACTTGTCTCCTGTATACTGTTAACAGTGAATCCTGTGCATGTCTAAGCAAAATCCAGCCATAATCAGCATGCTGCAAACAAATGCTAATAGCACAAAAACCATAAGTGCTAGACACAAAGTATGAGTGGCAAACTTGTTCAGCGTAAGATCACCTTTCCAACGGTGGTATGCAAGTAATAGTAGGTAATTTCGTTTTTTTTCTATGCTAGTCGAAACAGCAAAAAAAAGCTATATTTCTTTCACTAAAAAATGCACTATAAGCCTTTTTTTGTTGGGAAATATGTAACATATCAACACCAAATTAAGCTTCCAGACATTAGATGTAGTTTTAATAATTTGCTTGTAAAACAAACAACTATTTCTGTAGTATTAAACATAATTTTTCCCCATTTTAGTCAAGGTGTGTTGGTGAGGTTTGAGGGACGAATCTGAACCATACACACCATACCATAAACAAATGCATATAACTCCTAAAGTATACATGATACACACAATGCATCAGCAGCAAAGTTGTTCTGTACAAAATTGCCTTTCCAGCGGTGCTATGCAATCAATTGTGCTCAATTTGGTTTTTGTTTTATACTGGCTGAGATACCCAAAATGTGTGTTTTCTTCAAAGTGCTTAGGTGGTTCTTGATGGACAAAATGTCTGCCATACACACCACGTCAAACAAATGTGAATAACTCCTAAAGTGAAAATGATACACACACAAGTGTCAGTGACAACGTTGTTCAATACATTACCTTTCTAATGGTTCTATGCAGTCAATTCTAATAAATTCTGGCTGACAAGTAATATTAAAACATGTGAGTGACATCTACAGATGTTACTAGGGCACACAGGAAGTTTGTAAGTGACTTCTGTAGTCGTTCTGGGACACACTGCAGTACATTTGCTGCAACCTACAGGCGTATTCTAGGAGGCAATGAGTTAAGGAGCTGTACAGACTGCTAGGTATCACTGCCATAAGAACCTCCCCCATCACCCTCAGACAGACGGTCTTGTTGAGCGTTTTAACCAAACCTTAAAATACACGATAAAAAGGTTTGTAAAAGGGGAAGGGAAAGATTGGGACCAATACTTGCCTTACCTACTTTTTGCTTACAGAGATGTGCCATAGGCATCAACAGGGTTTTCGCCATTTGAAATGCTGTATGGTAGGCAGCCAAGAGGGCTACTGGATGTGAAAAAGGAAACATGGGAAGATAACCCCACTCAGAAACAATCTATATCTTCTTAAACGTGTGCCCTAAGAAAGAAACTGGCAAAATATGTTGAAATTGCCCATAGAAATCAGGAAGAGGCTCAAAACCAGCAGAAGATATATTATGACCATGGGGTAAAAGAAAAAGTTTTCAAGCCAGGTGAAAAGGTTTTGTTACTGCTACCCACAACAAAAAACAAGTCGTTAATGAAGTGGCAAGGGCTATATAAGGTTCTTAGACGTACTGGCACTGTTAACTATGAGGCTGAGACCCCTGACAAGAAAAATCCTTCTAAGATATACCATGCTAACCTCCTCAAGAAATCGATTAAAAAAAATGCCAAAAGCTGCCTTGCTAGTTTTACCAGTAACTTGATAAGGAAGATACTGATGTAGCTTATGATAGACTAGAACAAACTGTAAATGCTGATGCTGTAAAGGTGAATGTTTCCTTAACCTCAGGACAAACTACAGACATTCGTAATGTGCTAAAGACATTTAATAGTACTTTTACTATGGTACCAGGCTGAGCAAAAGGGGTTGAGCACATAATAGTGACAAAGAATGTGTGTCCTATTAGGCAAAAGTCATACAGGTTGCCATAGAGGTTAAAAGCTGATGTGGTTAAGGAAATACAAAAAATGAAAGAACTGGGTATCATTGAGGAGTTGAGGAGTGCTTGGTCATCTTCCATGGTAACTGTAAACAAACAAGCATTGGTCAATGCCGGATGCTGTCACGCTGGCATTGGCTTTGGTAGTGCAGCACGGAAAAACATTTTGGGCAGGATGTGTGAAAATGACAGCTGTACAGTTCATAAGGAGGTGTAAAAAAATGCCAGTCTTGAAAATGTGGCATGTAAATATTGCAAATTTGCGAAGTTACAAGGGTGCGTAGGAAATGCGCAACGCACGCTTGTAACAGTCATTTTATGGACGTTTGGCACCAAATTTTCAACACAGGCATTTTAGCACCTCTGCTCATGTACAGTGTCACTGTTATTTCCTCAAACTGTCCCATAAAGTGATTTCGCACAGCGACCGTGCTATTTTGCGCCAGACGTGAGAAAACACATTTTGGGCAGGATATGTGAAATGACAGCTGTACTGTTCATTAAGAGGTGTGGAAAAATGCCAATGGTGAAAATCCAGAGTGAAAATATTACAAATGCAGGACGTTACGAGCATGTGTGCAATCTGCCAATGCACACTCGTAACACAGTCATTTTATGGAGTATCTTCACCAAATTTTCAACATAGGCATTTTAGGACCTCTGCTCATGAACAGTGTCACTGTCATTTTCATAATCTGGCCGAACACTGATTTCCAACAGCGACCACGCTATTGTGCGCTGGAAGTGTGGGAACACAGTTCAGCCAGGATGTGAAAAATGACAGCTGTACTGCTCACAAGGAGGTGTATAAAAATGTCAATGTTGAAAATCTGGTGTGAAAATGTTGCGAATTCGTGAAGTTACGAGCCTGCATAGCAGCAGTGCAACACACGCTCATAAAATAGCCATTTTTTGGATTTTTTCCACCAAATTTGCAATATAGGCTTTTTCAGAGTCCACCTCATGAACAGTGGCACTGTCATCTCATTAATGGGTCCCAAAAGGTGATTCCATGCAGTGGCTGAAAAATCACCTTTCGGAACCAATTAACAATATGACAGTGACTGAATTCATAAGGAGGTGTCCCAAAAACCTCATGTTGAAAATTTGATGTAAAAATTCCCAAAAATGCCCTAGACATGCATTAAAGTTGAAAACCCCCTATTTATACCATTATACAGCTTACTGGCATTTCCTCAGTTCGCAGTCGGCTTTGAAGAGTGCAGACGTGTTCCAGGTCCACCGAAGATCATCGCGCCAGACTCCGGAGGTAAGTATGGGGTGAGGGTGTGTGTGTGTGGGGAGGCAGGGTGTACAGTGGGTGGGTGCGGGTTGTGGGAGGGGGTTGGAGACTAAGAGGGACTGTTTTTGGTTTATAGGTAAAAAAATAAAAACAAAAGACATCAGGGGACCGTTTTCACTTTAATAGGTGCTTTGGCACTCTGGGGTGGGCTCCCAGCGTGCCACCTGTGTGTGTGGGTGGGTGCTTTAGCCGACGGGGGATTGGGCACCCCCTCGGCAAACAGGTAAAGGGGGGGTGCAGGAGCTGAGGGGGATTGGGCCCCCTCGGCAAGCAAAAAAGGGGGGGATACATTATGCCGATGGGGAGTGGCCTCTGTCAGCAAAAATTCAAGGGGAGGGAGGGATACATGCCGACAGGATTGGGCCCCCACAGCAAAGAAAACTGTTGAGGGGGCATGATGCTGAGGGGATTGGGCACCCCTGGCCGCACACAAAGGAAGGGGGGTTGACAGGCAACAGCGGCAGTCACTGCCGCCATGTTGCCTGCACGTAGGGAGAGGCGTGTTGTGGTCACACTGCATGAGAGCTTCGCTTTCATTGCAGCGACCTTTTCTGTGATGTCTTTGCCTGATTAGCTAGGCAGGGTATCGGCCCCTGCTGCTGGCTGATTGGGGAATGCGGGACACACCTACTGGTGCGTGCCCTACATTTGCCCAACAGTGACCGCATCTCCAAATCTGCACTACTCGCAAGATGTTGGCTGCACAAGCGCGCCAACATAAAAAGAAGCGGGTGTTAGAATCTGCCTTGATTTCAGGAAACATAATCAAGTGTCAGAATTTGACAATTACCCTATGCCCAGAATAGATGATCTGGTGGACAGACTGGGGAGTGCAAAGTATATCAGTACCCTTGATCTCACCAAGGGTTACTGGCAAATACCTTTAGCTAAAGAATCCAGATAAAACTGCATTTGCCACCCCTAAAGGATTTTATCAATTCACCACTATGCCCTTTGGTTTACATGGTGTGCCAGCTACATTCCAGTGGTACATGGATGTAATTTTATCCCCTCACACTGGTTATTGTGCTGCGTACCTGGATGATGTCGTGGTGTACAGTCTTAACTGGGAAAGCCACCTGGAGCGCCTACAAGCAGTTATCCAAGCTATCAAAAATGCAGGTCTGACAATTAATCCCAACAAATGTGCATTGGGAAAGCAGGAAATCAGATATTTAGGCCATGTTTTGGGAAATGGAGAAGTCAAACCAGAGATTTCTAAAATAGAAGCTGTAGCTAACAGCCCTATACAAAAAACAAAGAAACGTGTCAGGTCATTTTTAGGGCTGGCTGGTTATTATCGGAGATTTGTTCCCAACTTTGCTGAATTAACTACTCCCCTCACTGAACTCATGAAAAAAACGATACACAAATAATGTAAAATGGACCCCAGAGTGTGATGAAGCTTTTCAAGCCATAAGTGCTATATTATGTTCAGCACCTGTTTTAAGAAGCCCAGACTTTGGTTGGCCCAGTGGCGGTGAGGGTTGAGGCACTGGATGCCACACCTTGTGCTATGCTAGCGACCCGGGTTCAAGAATGAGCCCAAGTCATTGGGGATCGGCAGAGGAGGAGTAGGACTGAGCATCAGGAGACAGTTCTCCTAGTCCTGGGGTGGGCTGGGGAAACCACACTACGCTGCAGCGACCACTGGGGATGTCCAGAGGTACCACTTGCGCTGGTGTGACTGGGGGGCCGTGGCAGACATCAGCACGTATGTGTGCAGACATCATTGCACATCTGCACTCCCAATGGGAGAAAAAGTGGAAAAAAAAGGGTTGGGCGCGACTGTGTAGCCTGATGGCCGTGCCCTGTCTCTCTGGGAGGACTCACGTGGAATAGCACGGGGGGGGGGGGGGTCTGGAACTGATCTGGCTGGATAGGGTATGGGGAGACCCTCCAGTGGATCGGCAACAGCTGTGCCGGATCCCCCATCATGTGAGTGAGCCTGGTGCTCTCCCGGCGGGCAAGGCCGGCGGCTGGATGCCCCTGCCAGTAGTCACCGCAGCAGGCGAATAAATAAGATGATATAAAAAAAGAAGCCCAGACTTTGAGAATCCATTTCTGCCGCAAACAGATGCATCCGAGGTAGGCATAGGTGCAGTCCTAAGGCAAGATAAAGATGGGAAAGAACATCCTATTCTGTATATAAGTAGGAAATTGCATGACAGAGAGAAAAGGTACTCCACTACTGAGAAGGAGTGTTTAGCAGCAAAGTGGTCCATGGAGTCCCTCAAATTTTATTTGTTAGGAACTGATTTTGTTTTTGTAACTGATCATAATCCTCCCTGTTGGTTTAACCAGATGAAAGATAAAAATTCCAGAATCACACAGTGGTACCTGGAACTGCAGCCATTTAAATTCTCTGTGATTCACAAATCTGATAAAGAGAATAGCAATGCTGATTTTCTGTCAAAATATGGATCAGGAATTGAAGGTTCTGAAGGTTGAAAAAAAAACTAAACTAATATATGGGTTTGAACTGTACTTTCTGCTGTCCTGTTAAAGAACTGGATGCAAATGTGCTTAATTTCTCAAAGTAAAAAATGTTAGTAGACAATAGAAAGTTTTGGAAAATCTGTTTAATAAAACAGGTTCCCTCTTAAAGAGGGGGGTATATGTGACAGTGTAGAATAGAACCCTGTCCCATGTGTTGGAGAAAGTGTGTAATTGCAAGGATCTGTATTCTTTCCTTTTCTCTCTCCTCTGTCTCGTTACGCAGCCAAATTTTCCTGTGACTTCAGACTTGATCAACCCAAACAGTCTTGCAATCCTTTGCCTCTCACTGTCTCTCTGTTTTCTCTTGCTTTCTGTTTTTCCTCCCTTGCATATCTAGATCTGGTAATATAAGAATATGTGCAAATCAAAAAAAAAAAAAGAAAAAGTAAGTTTACTTTAAATTGAGATATAGATATGGATTTGATTCCTTGTAGTAGTTTAACATAAGACATCTGAACACTGCTTTAAATAAAGAGGGAAGTTTAGTCCTTAAACTATCTTTTATATATTTTTTAAGACAGAAAAAAAACTCTCCTAGGAGAGACGCTGCTGAGAGAGGTGTGACTGAATTCAGAATAGATTCTAACACACACTACTAACTATACTTCACAAACTTGTATGGGGTTTTAGGCGGTGGTTTATGTTTTGAAATCAAAAAACCTTTTGCTTTAATGGCGAGTGGAAATGGTGTACACACACATGGTGAAGGTGTGCCTAATACAATAAAAAGCTTTGCGAGTTAAAGACAGGAATTATCAAACTTTTTGTAATTGTTTTACAGCTTGCATGAAAAGCAGGAACCTCTGATTTGTGGAGGTATGTGTAATCGGAGTTTCACCATTACGTTTCTGTACATGATAGAGCAAACTTATTTGAGTAGAAGATTTAGGTGTTTCAGAACAACTTTATCAAATAATTATGGCTACCAAGTAGATGGTAGGAGAATGGGTTATTACAAGTGAATTATTTAGACCGTTTTTTAGCCTGTGAGAATTGCTTTAATACTTTATAAAGATGATTTATAAAGAGAACCAGCACATGTTTTTGTTTTGTGTGATTATAAAGTGTGTTTTTAGAACATGCTTCAATATGTGGACCCTTAAAAATATTCTTTTTCTTTAGAAAACGGAAAGAAACAAATATACTGGGGAATGGGCTTGTATGAGTCAATACATAAGACGGGCACATGGTGAGATAGTATGCCATATTTATTAAGATATTCTTAATTATATGATGTTCAGACAACTGAATGAAATTATTGCTTATGCTTTATATAGACACAGTGTACTTCACTGATGAAGAGCTGCTGCTTGAAATGTTTGAATTATACAGTTCACTGTAAGATGTCTGGGCTTTTGTGAAAATAAGAGACAAAAGGAAAAAAGAAAATAAAGAAGATTTATATATTTTAACATTTGGTGGGTGGGCTTCATTTTCTACCAATTAGTATCTATTGAGTCAGCCTTATTGGTAGATCAGCACCTCCCTTTAATAGTATCTTTTTGCTTTATCGAGGTTGGCTGAGCTGGACTTTTTCCTTTTGTGCAAATCAATATATGGAAATGAAACTGATAATGGCATCACTTTTGTTTAGAAAATATGGTGTTACTGTTGAGATGTATATATATTTATATTTTGACATAATTGTAAAAAGCTAGAGGTTACTTGGGTGCAAATGCCTGAGCCGTTTGCAGTTGCTGTGGGGATCTCAGGAAGTTCTCAATGTTCTAGCAGCTCCTGAAATTTACAAAGAACAGGATGCTTGCAAAGGATGGGGGTTGAAAAAGACTTATGAAAACAACTAAGCTGAGCTGCAAGGGATATTTTTTTTACAAGAAATATTTTATTTTTGCTTCTGTACATAGTTATTCTGAACAGGTTTATTTTAGTTTATGTTACTGCTACAACAAATAAGCAGTTTTGTGGAATTTTACAACTGCTCCTGGGTTTTCTCTATGCTTCCTGACCTGTGCCTCGATGACAGGCCTGTCGGGTGACAGCCAAGTGATGACCGACATGGGAGTCAGGGTTAGCTTCAGAAAGGCCAACATCAACTGTTGCCACATGAGGTCTTTGTAGCATTGACGTAACTTGCAAACAAAGCCTCTCATCACCCGAGGAGGACGAAGGCGAATAACAGCAGTGCTGCTTCCCATGGTGTTGAGAGCGTGACCGCCAGTGAAGGTGGGAACTGCTCGACCCACTAGATGAAGACCCGAGACCTCCCAACCTTGTGCAGAAATTTGCCAGCGTATCTTGGAGGAGCCAGAGAGCCATGACTCCTCCTGGTCTAGGTCGGTGATCGAAGGGTCCAGCTCAGTGGGCTGAGCTGTCCCTTCAGAGGTCACAGGCAGGACCGTGTCCTGAAAGTGAGTTGT
The DNA here is from genome assembly GCA_016271365.2 of Neoceratodus forsteri. Classification (NCBI taxonomy): domain Eukaryota; kingdom Metazoa; phylum Chordata; order Ceratodontiformes; family Ceratodontidae; genus Neoceratodus; species Neoceratodus forsteri. The sequence goes on along the minus strand of CM057455.1, from coordinate 1,363,997,709 downwards.
CAGCCTCTTCTGATGACAACCGGTCGATGAAGCTTGAGAAAAATCTTGTCCACATCGTCGTAGCATCTTGTCAACACTGGCCCAATGGGGTTTCCGTGAAGCCAGTGGCCAGGGCCACGGTTTTGACTGAAGTCAAAACCTAGGAGTCCTGAGAACAAGAACTCTCCTGGTTCCAGTAACATCGATGGTGAATCTTGTCTTTTTCCTTCTTCGACTCTTTCTTGTGTGAGCGGGAGCTGTGCGATCTGGAAGGGCCCTGCCCCTTAGTCAGGAGGGATTGGCACAGCTCCCTGAAGGAGCCCAACTAAGTGGAGCCAAATTTGAGTGGAACAAAGACTGAAGCCAAAGAGAACTGCACGGCGGCCCGAGCTGCCTCCTTCTCAAAGGCCGTAAGTTGTTCCAACTGCTTGGCAGACCCCGCAGCCATGGAAATCACCTAACGGGCATCCTGATTTGACCAGCGGATGTCGCTTTCCAGTCTGCCCAACTTCGCGAAAGTAGGTAGTCCTTATGACCATCACATAAACGCCAGCAAATATAGCAGGCCTTGGGTATCGTGGATCGGGCTCTAGCAGTAAACGCACGTTTATAGGGGGTCAGTATGATATCTACGCATGGGCACCCGCCAGCGAATCTAGGCGAGGACTTTTCGTCCATAGCAGTTGCGATCGATGACTGAACTGAAGACAAAATTCTTAGGAGTTTTAAAGTTTTGGAAGTAAATCCGAAGATTTTAGCGCTAGGGCCTACTCAATGTGGGAACGGTAAGGAGGGAACCTGCTTCTTCCAGAGGAAAAGAAGGCCTGGCATCATGGGGAAGAGCTGAGGGTGATACCACCCAGGTGGGTGGGAGGAGCCAGCTTGAAGACTTTCCAGCATCTCTTAAAGGGAAAGGACACTGCCTGATAATGTGGATGGAACAACATATCCACGTCCCTAGAAATGCTGCTTTCCAAGTTGGGAACTTCAAATCACAAGTCAAAACAGGCTCGAAGGGCTTGAGAGTGAGCTTATCCAGCACAAGGCTGATATTCCAGGGAGCCACCAGCTTCCTAGTGGGAGGCTAGTATAGGTAAATAGGGCTTTTGAGATATCTGTTGGCTTATCAAGAGTGTCATCTCGTGCCTTCTTAGGGTTCCAGAAGCACGAAGCAAAGCTGAGCAGTTCAGGAACCCTATGGAGGCATGAGATGATGCTCTTGGTAAGCTGAGAGAGACATTTTAAAAGCCCCATTAACCTTTTATCAATCATGCCACTTCTTACTCTCAACTGTAAAAGTATTAAACAAAATGGATCAATGTGCAGCTACAGTACCGGCTCTGCCCACCCCTGCCCGCCTCCTAGTTCATCCCAAAGCTCGCCAGCCTTGTTTTCTTCCATGCTCAATTCAAACTTCAAAAAACAGTGTTCTCTCACCAAAAGTGGCTCAGTTCATTTTAGTCACTGTTGCAAGTCGCAGATGGTCCCCACAGTGAAGCAAAGCCAACATTACCCACCAACCCACCCACCCACCCACCACCAGCCAGCTTGTCTGCCCATCAGCCTTGTATCCCAACAAGTTCAATTCAAACTGCCCCCAAAACAGCTTTCTCACCAGAAGTAGCCCAGGTCATTGTATTCAGTGTTAATCATGCTAGCCATCTCACACTGCCAACTACCATCATGTCTGAGGTTTTCAACACCCCTACTCTGTGAGTGGAAGGAACCCCACATACTCAGTTTAGTAAACTGTTTGCTAACATGTTTTTTTTCTGCCAGTGAGTGTGTAGTGAACAGCTGTAAAAAAGTTTAATGACAGGATCTTTTCCCACTTAGTGACTCATTTATCTAGCGGCTTTAGTGATGTAGACATTAGATTTTCCCATGATTTTTTTAACTTTTCATTTATGGTATTTTGTGACATATAGCAGATACTATAATCAGTAAATACACACAGGCTTGAAAAGACAGCACAGAGAAAGAATATACAGGTTGAACATCATAGTCTGCATAATACAACAGTACTGTAAATAATATCCACTCTTCCAGCGGAACTGTCCATTATTTTCCACCTCTTTACTTCTATCTTGCGAGGGGCAAGACATTTTATTTATTTAGTTTTTGTTTACCAGGTGAGTGCACTAGCCATAGAGATGACTATTTTCAGGCACAACCTGGGAGAATTACAGAACAAAGTACAGTGAAGTTACAGACAGTGGCAAATACAGAAAAAGGTTCAAGAACAAGGTAACCATTACACCAGGATTTCCAATATACATATATGGTACAAAGTTAAGAGAAGGTTACATAAACAGAGGTAGCATATGTTAGCTCGGTATGTTCAAAACCTTCACAGAAGTTAATAGTCAGATTTCAGAATTAGTTTGAACAAATTAAACTTTGTTTTGCCACGTAAGTGCACAGGCAGAATAACAGGACTACATTTTTCTCTTTACACACTCCAAGAGATTACAGTGAGGTTGAGGTAAACAGTGAATACATATTATATCCTGAGAGAGAGAGGCACAAAACAGAGATTAACAAGGATAAATGGTTTAGGGTACATACACAATACTAAGCTGAGAAATACAACACAACATGCAAACAGCAACAATTTGTTTCAGGGCATCAAACATAGCCATTAATGGCTTAAGTGCCTGGAGTGAGGAGAGATAATTTCAGCAGGGGTAAGAGTGGCAGCAGAAGCAGAATATTTGATTTTGAAAGTGTCATGACTAGGAGCTAGACAGACATCAAGAGGTAGGGAGTTCCAGAGTTTGGCTGCCGAGTGTGAGAAAGCTAGGGTTCCTTTGTTAGATTTGCATCTAGTTAGTTGCAGCAAGGCTTTTTCAGACAATTGAAGACTGCGCGAGGAAGGCATTGGGGTAAGCAGTGAGGCAAGTGAGACAGGAATACCTGCTCTGAGAATATTGTCAGTCATGCTGCCAAGCACAAGAGCTCGAGAAGAAGTGGGGGGTAGTCAGTTTAGATCAACCAACATAGAGCTGACAGTGATGTTTTGACCAGGGGGAGGCAGAGGCATACCTACAGATGCTGTTATAGGTGGTATCCCACTTTCTGAGGAGCGAGTGGGATGCATAGAGATAGGTGACCACCCCATAGGATAGCGATAGAAGCAATATACCACGAGCAGTGGCTAATCTAGCAGACTGTGTGAGGACATAGCTTGTTTTGTAGGCTACCTCTGTTTTAGCATTGACTGCTTTACAGGTAACTGCTATGTACTTATCAAAATTGAGATCTTCATCCAGGAGGACACCAAGATACTTGAAAGAAAGTACCGATTCAATGTCAAGCCCTCCTGACCAGACACCTTAAATAAGTCACAATATTGATTTAGTTTGACTGCAGTTCCAAACAGCATAGATTGAGTTTTATTAACATTAAGGATTAACTTGTGAAAGAAGAGCCAGGATTGAGAAGACATGAAAGCAGATGAGAGAGTATGGTTTATGTGGTCAATATTCTTGTTACTGCAGTATAGTACCAGGTCGTCAGCATAGGGGATTGCGGAACAATTTGGGACAGCTGATGGGATGCTATTTATGAAGATAGAGAAAAGAAGGGGGCCTAGGATCGACCCCTGAGGTACACCTAGGTTAACTGGTAAGGCTCTTGACTCAGACGAATTGAATCGGACAAGCTGGGTTCTGTTAAATAGATAGATACTAAACCAGGCCACGGAGTTACAGGAGAAACCAAGGGCTTGGATGTTTTCTAGTAGAAGAGGGTGGTCAACAAGGTCAAAAGCCTTAGTGAGGTCAATAGAGTGTGCCCCTGTGAGATGGCCATTGTCCATAGCAGTTAGGGTGTCATTTGTAAGATGAAGCAAGGTGGTAGCGGTGCTATGGCCTTTACAAAATCCATACTGAATCAGCAAGAGGAGGTTAAATTTGGTCATAAATTCATTTACTTGGATAGAAACTAATTTCTCCATTATTTTGCTTCGGACAGGTAGTACAGCTATAGACCGATAGTTTGTCATATCCCTTTTGTCACCTTTCTTTAGGACTGGGGTGACTTTGGCAACTTTCCAGATCAATGGGACATAACCAGTATATAGTGAGAGGGTGAAGATTCTAGACAGAGGTTGGGCAATGAATGGTGCAGCCAGTTTTAAGAGTTTGGGCTCAACACCATCAGATACCACACTGGTTTTATCAGAAATAGAGTTCAGTAAGCCGAGTACTTCAGATTTAGTTAACGCCTTAAAGTGAAAAGGGGGGGGGAGAAGAGAAGTCAGTGGGTGGAGTGATTATGGGTGAAGGCTGTGTGGGAAGGAACGCAGATGTGAAACTAGACAGGTCGGAGAATTGTTTGTTAAAAGCTTCAGCAATGGTCCTAGGGTCATTACAGTGGACACCATTGATGACCATGTCATCTACTAGGTGAGTTTTCTTTGATCTTAGGAATGTTTTTACATGTGCCCAGAATTTCCTGGGGTCACCAGATGCTTCCAGCAGTAGCCTCTTGCAGTAAGAGCTCTTGTCTAGCCTAATCTGCTTTTTGCAAGCATTCCTCTGTGCCCTGTATGTCTGGAAGTCAGAATTAAGGTCAGATTTCCTAAAGCGTCTCCAGCTCTTATCCCTGGCATGCAGTGCTGCAAGTAGATCTTTGTGTAACCACATAGTAGGTATTACTCAAACACGTCGGGTCGTAAGGGGTGTTTGACTATTTTGGATTGCTAGAAATTGATAGAGAAAAAAGTCTAGAGCTGATTGGGCATCCAGGGCCTGATAAAGATAAGACCAATCAATAGACAAGACTTCATATAGGAACTTGGCCTGATCTAGGTTGACGTAGTTCCTGAAGGTGATGTAGCGTGGTGGCAGAGTGTTTCTATATGCAAAAGACTGGGGAGTGATCAGATAGAGAGTCAGGAAGGATGTCTGTGCCCGTAATTCTGTCAACCCTATTAGTTAGTATCCAGTCCAAGAGCTTGCTGGATGTTGCTTTAGGGGAGACCCTTGTAGGCACAGTTATGACTTGGTGAAGGTGACAGTTTTGAATTGTGGCTAGAAGTGAGCTTTGAGTTTGCCCTAGCCAGTTTAGATTCATGCCTCCTAGGATAAGCAGTTTACTATTCCCTGCTATATTTACTGCTTCCTCAAGCAGATTTGTGAAGGCAGACAGCCCACCATGGGGCGGATTGTAAGCAATGATAATGTGTAGTTTCTTAGGGCCCAGAAGTAGAAGTGCATGAAGGGATTCACATGGGGAGGATTTGGGGATCTTAGTCAGCGAGACATTCAGATGTGTCTTATAGAACAACGCAACATCCCCACCCCACTTTGGGGATATTCTATCATGCCTGAGAAGATTGTAACCTCTTAACAAGCAGACAGAGTCAGGGGTGGAAGGTTTGAGCCATGTCTCCGATAGGCACAGTATGTCTGGATTATGTGTGGAGACCCAGGCCTCTAGATCGGTGAGGTTGCGCATTAGGCTCCTAATGTTTCAGTAGGCTATGCGAAGCCCTGTAGTGGTGGCCCAGGAGACATCATTACATGTCTGATGATGCAGAGGACCAGGGTTCAGTTCCACATCACCAGCCAGAAGGATAGTGAGCAGCAGAGCATACCAGAGCTTGCGATGAAAGCACAAGAAGACAGGAGTGACTTTAGGGTGAAGTGTAAAGTTTATATAGGCTGCAATCCGATAATTGAGATATCTGGGGGTAAGTAGTGGAGAGAGATCAAGGCAGCCAGCGGGTCTGACCAATTGATTAGAAAAGTGGAACTCATGATTTGGGTAAAGCTGTTTGGAATAAACAAAGGAGCATTGGAGCAGGGAAAACTTAGCCAAGAAATGTAGTAATAGGCAGGTGACAAGCGAAAGCAGAATTTTCCAAGACATGATGTGTAGTCACAGGAGAGGAATTCACTGTTCTGAGCAGAAAGTCTGTTGCTCGGAGAGAGGAGAAACACACAGTCACTACAATAAGGATCAGAGTACCAGTGTTTAGCAGAAAAATGCCCCTAGTGGTAGATTCTTATAAGGAGCAAATGGCAAAGTGGCCTGTTGGTTTCAAACTGGAACTGAAACTGACAACAGTGTACTATATGAGCAAATGCCCAGACAGGGTGTCACGGACTGCTGTATTCAGATGCTGGGGTCCTCAGAGTGGCAGCCGTTCCAGTTCTAATTGCCTCTGCATGCTACAGTTCAGAAAGGCTTCTGTAAATTAATTAAATCGTACAGGGGCTGCTGTGCACTTTTAAAAGCTAAAGATTACTTGAAGTTTGGCTTCCAGTTCTATTTGCCTCTGCACGCTACAGTTCAGAAAGAGCTTCTGCAAATTAATTAAATATTGCAGGGGCTGCTGTGCACTTTTAAAAGCTAAAGATTACTTGAGGTTTGGCTACCAATTCTATTTGCCTCTGCACACTACAGATCAGAAAGAGCTTTTGCAAATTAATTGAAATCATGCAAGAGCTGTTGCACAGTTTTTACATCTAAAAATTACTACAGGTTTGGCTTAGCTGTAACGAACCTCCGCGACAACCTGAGGGACTAAGAGGAGCAGGATTTTGTCTCGGGGATTTTAGGCGCCAAAACCAGGATTCAAAATTGTTCGGCGTGCAGTTGCTCAAACAATGGACTGTGCTGGAGACCTAAGTTTACCTGCTCATGTGGGTCGGTGGGCGAGCGGTCTCCTGAAATACAGGACCACTTTGCAGGGTTTAGCTGGGCTGTTCCAGGGCATTCGAGGCGCGCCCAGCCGGGAGGAGAAGTCCTGGGAGAGAGAGACAGAGGAGAGAGCCAGGGTTAAGTAGGGAAAGATTTGGGCAGGGCTACAAGCTAAACAAAGGTAGCCTGGGTGGGATTCAAGCAGGAAAGCAACCAGTAAGAAAACAGGACAGGGGCAGGCACTATGGATACCACACAGGAAAAGTACAGACAACAGCAAGTGAGGATTTCTCCAGGACAAATTCAGGAATTAATACAGCAGGGGTCTGGAAACTAGCAACACACAAGCAGTTTCTATAGTGGGAGCTTTAAACCTTTAAATTACAAATTTGTCTGGCAACCCAATGTATTCTTTCAGTTTAGCTGGCAAGTTCAGCAGTAGAGTGAGTCACGGACTGCTGCATTCAGATGCTGGGGTCCTCAGAGCGGCAGCCATTCCAGTTCTAATTGCCTCTGCACGCTACAGTTCAGAAAGGCTTCTGTAAATTAATTAAATCTTACAGGAGCTGATGTGCACTTTTAAAAGATAAAGATTACTTGAGGTTTGGCTACCAATTCTATTTGTCTCTGCATGCTACAGATCAGAAAGAGCTTTTGCAAATTAATTGAAATCATGCAAGAGCTGTTGTGTAGTTTTTACATCTAAAAATTACTACAGGTTTGGTTTAGCTGTAGTGAACCTCCGCGATAACCTGAGGGACTCAGAGAAGCAGGATTTTGTCTTGGGGATTTCAGACGCCAAAACCAGGATTCAAAATTGTTCAGCGTGCAGTTGCTCAAACAATGGACCATTCTGGAGACCGAAGTTTACCTGCTCGTGTGGGTCAGCGGGCGGGCGGTCTCCTGAAATACAGGACCGCCGTGCAGGGTTTAGCTGGGCTGTTTCAGGGCATCTGAGGTGCGCCCAGCCAGGTGGAGAAGTCCTGCTCGTGCGGGTTGGTGGGCGGGTGGTCTCCTGAAATACAGGACCGCCTTGCAGGGTTTAGCTGGGCTGTTCCAGGGCATCCGAGGCATGCCCAGCCAGGTGGAGAATTCCTGCTCGTGTGGGTCGGCGGGCAGGCGGTCTCCTGAAATACAGGACCACCTTGCAGGGTTTAGCTGGCCTGTTCCAGGGCGTCCGAGGCGCGCCCAGCCAGGCAGGGAGAAGTTCTGCTCATGTGGATCGGCGGGCGTGCGGTCTCCTGAAATACAGGACCACATTGCAGGGTTTAGCTGGGCTGTTCCGAGGCGTCCGAGGCATGCCCAGCTGGGCGGAGAAGTCCTGCTCTTACGGGACAGCGGGCATGCGGTCTCCTGAAATACAGGACCGCCTTGCAGGGTTTAGCTGGGCTGTTCCAGGGTGTCCGAGGCGAACGTTGGCGAATAGCCTGTCATTTTTAGAACAGGTGAGAGTGGACTCTTCTACAGTGTTTTCTCACAATTTTAAACACAGTGCTTGGTGATACATCATGAGGAGAAGGATCACAGACAATCACATGCACAGCAAATTGTAAATACACATGCGGGATGTCCAAAACTGCAGACATGGATGGTAGTTGTGGATGTGAGACAACTGGCATGATCAACATGGAATGCAATGACTCAGGCTGCTTTTGTTGGGAGAACACTATATTTTTTGGTTGTCTGAATTAAACTTGTTGCGGTACAAAACTGGTTGGTGGGTAGATGAGCTGGCAGATGGGTGCGAGTGGGGGGGTGGAGCAGGTATTGTTAGCTGCACATTGCAGCAGTTGGATTTTTTATTTCACAGTTGACAGCACTTTTGGTAATGAGGGCTGCTGTGATTTAAAAAAAAAAGACACAAATGTGGAATGGTCTGAGTATTCCATCACCAAAGGAAAATGATGCACGTCAAGACCTCTTTGCTGTCTAAGAGGTCTTCATGTGCAGCACTGCCTCCAATTGCCTTCTATGGGAACTAAAAACAAGCATTTGTCAATGCCGAATGTTTGCTTGCTGGCACTGGCATTGGTAGTGCAGGAGTTAGAGAGATGCATAATAGGAATGGCAGTGAAGTACTGAATTAATGCCAACCCCCACCCAGCAGACACTGACAGGCACTGGAGGTGTGCCTTTGTGTCACCAGCCATAACGCTCATGCCATTCCACCTCACTCCACTCTGCAGGCACTGACAGGTGTCACAGTGTGCCTTGGGGTCTTCAGCCTTTACGCTCATCCCATTCCACAAGAAAATAAGCTGAGATGGGTGCAGTATAGAACAAGCATTTGTCAATGCCGAATGTTGCTTGCTTGTATGTGCTATTTAGGTATTTGGAAGTGATAGTTCCATGCCTTCCTCCCAAGACATCCACTGTGTCTTTCCGTTCAGTATTCAGAGAAGAGTGGGAGGGGCAAGGGCCACAGCAGTACAGCAGTTGCCAAGGGGGTGAAGAGGTGGACAATAGTCCATTCAAAGGCAAGAGAGTCCTGCAGGAGCTCACTAAATTGAAGGCGGACAAAGCGATGGAACCAGATGGCATACGCCCAAGGATATTAACAGAACTGCGAAGGGAGATAGCAGTACCTCTGGCAGCCATGTTCACTGAGTCATTCAACATGAGTGAACTGGAGAAGGGCACATGTGGTCCCTCTACACAAGTCCAGCAGCAGGGAGGAGGCAGGGAACAATAGGCCGTTCAGCCTCACCTCAGTAGTGGGGAAGATCATGGAGACATGGCTTAAAGAAAGGATAGTGGGGCAGCTAGATGCCATCGGAGCCCAGGACCATAGACAACATGGATTCACAGTGGGGACATCATGGCAGATAAATCTGGTTGATTTCTTTGACTGGGTGACAAAGGAAGTGAATCAGAGTGGGGCAGTGGACAACGCTTACCTTGATTTCAGCAAAGCCTTTGACACCATCCCATATAGGAGGCTGATAAACTAGCTGGGTAGGCTGGGCATGGGGGAAAGGGTAGTAAACTGGGTTAGAAACTGGCTAACAGACAGGAGGCAGAGAGTGGTGGTAAATGGTGTGCAGTCTAGGGAAAGGGGGTGACCAGTGGGGTACTGCAGGAATCGGTTCTGGGGCCAGGTCTGTTCAATGTTTTCATTAGTAATATTGCAGAACGTCTGAAGGGAATTTTTTCACCAAATTTTCAACATAGCCATTTTAAGATCTCTGCTCATGAACAGTGTCACTGTGATTTTCTTAATCTGTCCCAAACATTGATTGCACACACTGAATGCGCCATTGTGCACTACATGCACGGAAATACATTTTGGGCGACATGTGAAAAATGACAGCTGTACTGCTCATAAGGAGGTGTGGTAAAATGGCAATGCTGAAAATCTGGAGTGCAAATATTAAAAATTTGCGAACTTACGAGTGTGTAGGAACTGCGCAACACATGCTCGTAAAACAGTCATTTTAAGGAATTTTTTCACCAAATTTTCAACATTGCCATTTTAAGACCTCTGCTCATGAACAGTGACACTGTGATTTTCTTAATGTGTCCTATACATTGATTTCAAGACAACGACTGCGCCCATTGTGCGCTATATGGGCGAAACACGCTTTGGATGAGATGAAAATGACAGCTATACTGCTCAAAAGAAGGTGTGGTAAAATGGTAATGTTGAAAATCTGGAGTGAAAATATTGAAAATTAACAAACTTACGAGCATGCATGTAACTACATAGCATACGCCACGAAACAGTCATTTTAGAAGCCACTCAAATTTCAACAGACTTTGAGAGCTCCACCTTATGAACACTGGCAGTGTCATTTAATTAATCGTCCCAAAAGGTGATTTCACAGTGACTGCGAAATCACTCCTTCGGGCCCACTAACGCCATGACAGTGCAAGAATTCATGAAGAGGGTCCCAAAACCCCTGTTGAAAATTCTGGGCCCAAAATTCCTAAAATGCCTGAGATATGCAATAAAGTTGAAAAACCTATCTATCCCATTATACAGCTTGCCGCATTTCTCAGTTCACAGTCGGCTTTGAAGAGTGCAGAGCGTGTTCCCGGTCCCTTAGATTGTCGCCGAGCTCCGGAGGTAAGTAAGGGGTGAGGGGGGTGGGAAGCAGGGTGCGAGTGGGTGGGTGGGTTGTGGGAGGGGCAGGAGAAGCATGTAGGGACAGTTTTTGTATTTACAGGTACAGTATTTTTTTTTCCTAAGACGATGAGGGACGTTTGCCACGCTGGGGTGGGCTCCCAGCTTGGCAGCTGGAAGGATGTTGGTGGGGGGCAGGAGCCAACGGGGGATTGGGCACCCCCGTCAGCCATAACATCATTTTGCCACGCTGGGGTGGACTCCCAGTGTGGCACCTGGATGCTTGGGGGGGCGTGCAGCCGACAGGGGATTGGGAACCCCCGTTTGCCATAACATAATTTTGCCACGCTGGGTGGGCTCCCAGCGTGGCATGGGATCTTTGGGGGGCGTGCAGCCGTTATGGGGATTGGGTACCCCGTCGCGCCATAAACATTTTGCCACGCTGGGGTGGGCTCCCAGCGTGGCACCTGGATGCTTGGGGAGGCGGAGCCGATGAGGGATTGAGCACCCCGCCAGCTGTACAGTGTGGAGGGGGAAGACGATGAGCACGCAGTTTGCGATGCCCCGCGCATGTGTGTGTGTGGAAGGGGAGCTCTGCTCACTGAAGCAGAGCTCTCTCTTTCAACTGTATGCCACTGCATTTTCAACGCTGTCATAGACAGCTGCAGCAGTGATTGGGGAACTGGGCCGCGCCTGCAAACACACTGACTGCATTGGAAGACGGGTGTCACACCTCTGAAAACTCGGATGATGGCACTATGTTTCTTGCACATGAGTGCAAGCAACATAAAAATGGGGTGAACATTAGGGTCGAAGACCCCAAGGCACATCTTGATGCCTGTCTCTGGCTGCAGGGTGGGGGTGGGAGTGGAAAGGCGTGAGCATTATGGCCAATGATCCCAAGTCACATCCCCGATGCCTATCAGTCTCTACAGGGTGGGGCATTACAGTTGGAAACCCTAACACCCTGGGCATTTGTTCTTATTTTCGCTCCAGATTTCAAGATGGGCTTTTTGGGACCCCATCTCATGAACAGTGGCACTATCATTTCGTTACTCAATCCCGAAAGGTGATTTCGCAAAGCAACTACGCCATTCCGTGCCACAGGTGGGAAAACACATTTCAGGCTGGATGTGAAAAATGACAGCTGTACTGTTCATGAAGAGGTGTAATAAAATTACAATGTTGAAAATCTGAAGTGAAAATATGAAATATTGATGAAGTTACAAGTGTGAGTAGAAACTGCGCAAAGCACATCCATAACGCAATCATTTTTTGGTTTGTTTTCACCAAATTTTCAACATGGGCATTTTGGAACCTCCTCTCATGAACAGCAGCACTGTGATTTTGTTAATCTGTCCCAAAAGTCAGTTTCCCACAGTGACCTCGCCATTCTGACCCGTCCCTCCATTTAACCTAAACGTCTCCGATTAAGTGTGCTCGTTCCCCTCTCAGTCTCCGGTCCCCTGCTGCTCTTTCTTGCCCCAGCACCTGCCCCCACCCCCCGATTAAGTTAATTATTCTTCCCTGCCCTCTGCCTACCCCCACCACTCGCTTCTCTATTTAACGAATCCCTTTCTTTCTTCCTTCCACAGCCGCAGCCATTGCCTTTGGACCGGGCACTTCATTCTCCCAGTGGTGCGGCTCTCCATACTGCTGCTGCCCACCTCCTCTTACAGCTACTTGGCCAAAGTTTTCAGGTACGGACGCTCGCCATTTAATTTCTGGTGCCTCCACTCAACTTCAACTTGACTGGTTGTTTGCAGTAGCTGGGCCCAGCTGATTGGCTCGCCTGCAATCCTCTCTATTGCCGCTAGCTTGGCTGCTTCTCGGCTTCTCCTGCTGCAATTAATATAGCCTAGTATACTATTCTCTTGCTTGTGTGGAACTACTACTGTAAAGATCTTCTCCGCCCCCCGGTACTCTTTTAAATCCCCTGCCTCATTCAGTGCCCACCCTTGAGTCTCTGCCACCCAATCGCACCCAGCTCTACTTCCTCCCAATAAAGTATTTATATCCCTCCTCCTCCACTTATTGTAGCTGTATATCCTCACAGAATTGCAGATCCCTAGAAGACACTCACTGGACACTACCTATCCAATAATTGAATATAATATCTTTAAGCGTTGCCTTATCCCCCTTCACAAGCTCCTCCCAAATTACAGTAGCAAGAAGTTGACTTCCTTGCTCCAGTCTGTATGCTCTTCTAAATATCTTTAATCCATCCCCCCCCAGTCATGCTTCCCTTAACCCCTTATAGGCTATCCATGACACTCCTCACTGCCCTTTACCTCCCTCTCCTCATGACCACTCCTGTACTATCCCCTACTACGTCTAGCTCTGCTGCCCACCCCTTTTCCATCACCGCTATTTATAACCTCATAGAGACTCCAACACCAATCATCCCTACTTGGTCTTATTTCCCCACTCAGTCCTGTGCCACCCTTCTTCCTATGCCTGCCTTCCTCACCTTGTTACAATTATTAAAATTTCAACCTCCTCCCTCCACCCCACCCCCCCGAAATTTCGATCTCTTCTAGTACCCAGCCTGGTATAAGAATACTAAATGTCACCTCTTTATTATTGCTCTCTTATTGCCATCCTCAGGTGACATTAACCCGAACCCTGGGCCATGCCCTTTGAATACTGCCTCATCCCTACCAAACCCCGTTGCCCTACCCTGCGGTTTAAAAATATTGCACCTCAACATATGCAGTCTCCTCCCTAAACTGGACCTTCTCCAGCCACTAGCTGTCTCACTTGCCTCTGATATTATTATTCTCTCTGAAACATCGCAAACAGTAGAGTGGGTGACCACACCCTCTCTATTCCATGGTTCACCAACCACCGGAGGGGGTCACTATTCATGTCTCCTCAAATATTAAATTCACCTGCATCCTAGCCACTTCAGTCACTAAAACTTATGAGGTTCTCGTCCTAAAATTATCCCTCCCTTTTTCCGTACCTATCTATATTGCTGGTGCTTACTGTCGCCCTGGTCTACCTCCCTCCTCTGTTACCGAGCTCATTAGCTGCATAGCCTCTAACTCTCCATCGGGTGAAATTTACATAATGGTGATTTCAACCAAAACTGGCTCTCCCCCTCCCTCAATAAATCATGTAATGACATCAATGCCCTAAACTTGTCCCAGCTCATTCTAGAACCAACCTGTTTGAACCCAAAACAGGAAATCACTTACTAATTGACTGGGCCCTCACCTCCCACCGCCACAGAGTGGTTAAATCTGGCTTGCTGCCTGATGCACTGAGCGATCACCATATGACCTATATTGTACGCAAAATCCATAGAGTAAAATCCCCACTGAAAACTGTGCAATACCGCTTTTATAAGTCACTGGACCTTGCCCCCATTCTGCAAGAACTGGCCCAAACAAACTGGGAACCTATTGCCTCCGCCTCTACCACTGATGATGCTTACGGCTTCTTCCAGGCTAAATTTCTGGAGTGCTGGAACAAGCATGCCCCTCTGCAATGTTCCAGGGTCAGGGGCAATCACTTCCCCTGGATCTCCCCTGAACTCCTGGCATGCCAAAGAGCCAGGGATCAGGCCTGGAAAATGCACAAAGCCACAAATCTGCCACGTGACTAGGATAACTACCGCTCACTGCACAATAAGTGTATTAAAACCACTCTCCTAACAAAATCGGAATATTTCTGCTCAACATTCCAGACCAATATTAATAGACCTTCCAAATTCCGGAAAGTGATCCACGCTCTTCTGACTCCCACCACGCCCCTTCAGTCCCTCTTCTCATGATTAACAACTCCCTGGTCGAAATGTTGCCACTGAATTTAATTCTTATTTCACCTTCTGCACCTCGGCACTTCTCCCCTCCTTACCGTCACCCCCAACAGCTGTCCCCCCGCCACTCCCAGCCATCCTGCCTCCTCAGCATCCTTCTCCTTCAATAATATATCTCACCCTCTAACACTTTGAAATCACTTTCTGCCCTCAACCCCTCTAAAGGTAGCTCACCTGATGTTCTGGACCCTAAATCAAATCAAATCAAATCAGTCTTTATTTACAAAAAGTGCCTTTCCTAGGATCAAGGCGTGTGCACATAAAAATTGACATATGAGCAATAATTAAAACCATATAATTGGACAAATAAGTTAATCATACACAGCAGCTAAATAAATAAGTAATTTAAAAAGCAGGATATGTTAGGCTAAATAAATAAGTCTTTAATTCAGCCTTGAAACTCAACAGTCAGGCACTCTCGTATCTGACGAGGCAGAGAATTCCACAGAGTAGGGGCTGCAAAAGCAAATGATTGGGCCCCAGATGTCTTTCACTGTACTCTGGGAAGCTCTAGCAATCCCTCATTGGTGGAACGAAGTGGACGGAGGGGGCAGTAGGAGTGAAGGAGATCTTTCAGGTAATGGGGTCCCTGTTCATGTAGGGTTTTATAGATTTATCCAGCCTTGAAGGTGACCCGCCACTGCACTGGTAGCCAGTGCAGCTCACAGAGCACAGATGTAATATGACTGGCCCTAACCCTAGAAGTGCCTGTCAGTAACCTGGCTGCCGCGTGCTGCACTAGCTGCAGATGGCAGGTATCAACTCCCAGTAGCCCTAGGTAGAGGGCATTGCACTAGTCAAGGCGATAGGTGACAAAAGCGAGGACCAGTGTTGGAAGATCATCAAGCGGAACCAGGTGCTTCACCCGGGCATTGTTCCTTAGATGGTAGAAGGAGGTCTTGACAATGGCTGGCACCTGAGATTTAAGAGTCAAGCCGCTATCAAGAATAACACCCAGGTTCCTCACCTGATCGGAGGTAGTCAGCTGAACTCCCCGACCCTAAGCTACTGTACCTATCAGCTCCAGTTATCGCAACTCCTATATCCTTACTCCTCAACCTCTCCTTAACGTCAGCGACTATCCAGTCTGTATGGAAACACGCCACTGTACTCCCTCTGCCCAAGTGTGGTGACCGATCCATTCCTTCTATCTGCCTATCTCCCTCCTACCCACCCTTGCCAAACTACAGCCTCTACCTGTATAACTCTAATTTTTTCACTCTGTTCCAGTCTTGTTTCCGTAAGAAGCATTCCACAATGACATCACTGATTAGGCTCACTGACTCCATTCTCTCAGGGATGGACAGTGGCCAATTCACTTCTGCCATTTCTAATGACCTAGCAAAGGCCTTTGACACAGTCTCCCATTCCCTACTCCTTGACGCCCTCTCCTTGGCTGGCCTATCTGAATTTGCCACTAACTGGTTCAAGGCTTATCTAGTAGGTTGGACCCAGTCAATCAGAATTGTTCATTCTACTTCCCCTCCTCTCCCTACCAACACCAGTGTACCCCAGGGGTCTGTACTGGGGCCTATCTTATTTTCCATACTCTTAAATAACCTTCCCACAGCCTGTTCTTCCTCGTCTATCCATATATATGCAGACGATACCGTCATCTTCACATCTGGCCAGTCCCTGATTGATGTTGAATCCAGATTACAGCTTGACTTCAGTAATGTTCAGTGCTGGTTCAGTTCCCATCAACTCTTCCTAAATGCCAAGACCACTGGTCTCCATGATATTCGGCACCAGGCAGAGACTCTCTAGGCTCCCCTCACTCCTCTCCTTCCATACCCTTAATGGGACAGTCACTGAGGATACCTCATCCTTTAGGTACATGAGGGTTTGGCTTGATTGTCACTTCAACTTCTCTGGACATGTGGACACGATCCTAAAAAAACTGCGCCTCAAGCTTGGTACACTATATAGGAACTGTAGTTGCCTCCCACTAGCGGTAAGGCGTGAACTTGTCCAGAAGATGATCCTACCTATCTTTGACTACTGTGATGTAGTCTACAGTGCCGCTCCTTCCCTAGCCAGATTAGACACTCTGTACAACTCTTTCTGTCGTTTTGCTCTTGACTCACCCTCTTGTACCCACCACTGTAACCTCTATCAGTCTCTGTCCTTTACTTCTCTAGACAATTGCAGACTTCTCCACTGTGCCAAATTTGTCTCGAAATTTTGGTTTGGTTTTCTCCCCTCCCTTATCTCTCTACCCTACTATCCTCTCTTCCACCACTGGACCTTTGTCTTAGATCATATGATTCTCGTCAACTGATACTTCCTCGACGTTCAACAACAATAGGCCTGTTGGCCTTCTCTTATCTATTTCCTAAACAATGGAATACCCTCACCCCCAAATCCACTTATCTTCCTCCCCCCTCCCTATCTTCAGCAGTAGAAAACTTCCTCTTGGTAAACTGTACCTGCAGTTAACCCCACTGTCATTCCCCCTCCCTGCTCAGCCCCACCTGCCCTATACTACACTCAGTTCTTCTATCTCGCACCGTCAATATGTTGTCCCAACTAATGTACTTCACTGATGCCCTTATCTGAACTGTCCTCACATTCAGTGCTTAGTATCCAGCTATGTTGTTACAATGTTTGCTTCTGCCGCTTAAACAGTGTTAATGGCAAGTCTGGATGTATGTACCTTGTAAAAACTGTACATTGCTGTTTATAGCAATGAAAGAACCTGCTATGCCGCTGAATCCCACATCTTGCTGAATTGTCCAAAATGTCTTAAATGTATTATCTCAGCTGATTTTAATATTGTTGATGTATGAACGTTATTACCCCTGTTACCCTTCTCCTAGGATGCACCGTGAGACAAGCAACTTGTTGTTCAGTGTGCCCTTCCTGATGAAACTTTTCAATAAATAAATAAAAAATTCTGCGCCACAGGTACAACAACACATTTCAGGCAGGATGTGATAAGGAGGTGTGACAAAATGGTAATGCTGAAAATCTGGAGTGAAAATATTAAAAATTGGCAAAGTTACAAACATGCGTAGAAACTGCACAATGCACACTCATACTGCAGTCATTTCTTGGAATTTTTTCACCAAATTTGCAACATGAGTTTTTTGGGAACCCACCTCATGAACAGTGGCATATTCATTTTGTTAATTGGTCCCGAAAGGTGATTCCATGCAGTGACCGTGAAATCGCCTTCTGGGACTGAGTAGCAAAATGACAGTGATGTTCATGAGGTGGGGTCCTAAGAACCCCATGTTGAAAATTTGGGACCACAATTCCTAAAAATGGCTGCGATATCGACCTAAGTTGAAATCCCCCATTGACTCCCATTATACAGCGCTTACCCAATTCCTTAGTTCGCAGTTCAGATTTGAAGAGTGGAGACGTGTCCCAGTCCAGAGAAGATCACTGCTTCCGAGTTCCGGAGAGTAAGTATGGGTGATGGGGGGCTAGGGAGGTAGGTGCTCAGTGGGAGGGGGACTGGGGAGACGATGGTGGACCATTTTCCTTTTACAGGTAAAAAAGATGCAACGCTATGGTTTCTTTCTTTACAGATTAAAAACATTTCAGCACACTGGGTGAGCTCCCAGTTTGCCACCGGTGGTGGTGGGGGGGCATGCTCATTGGGGATTGGGCACCCCAATGTCAGCAGATTACAGACGGGTTTGGGGGGGATGCATCCAACACTGGAAGTGGGCATCCCAGTGTCAGAAACATTTTGACTCACTGGGGTGAGCTCCCGGTGTGCCACATTAATGGAGGGGGGGGGGATACATGCCAACACGGGGACTGGGCACCCCAAAGTCGGCTTTCCTTGGAGTGTGTGGCAGGCAGCAGGAGCCGCGGCACATTACTTGTTTCACCAGGAAGAGCACACAGAACAAACAAGTTGTTGGCAAAGCAAGGGCCATGCACAGAGTGCTGGGCAGCAGGAGCCAACAAGGTTGTGAGGGAGGGGGGTGATGCCACTGCAGTGACGAACCTGTTTGTGATTGCAGCGGCAGATTCATTTCAACTTCTTAGCTCTCTTTGAAGCTGCTGTCATCGGCAGCTTCCCCCTTGATTGGTGGCTGAGGGACACGCCCAGTAAAGCGTCTACAGCACTGGCCACAACAGGGACACACCTCTGAAATGTTGTACTGTTGCAAGATGTTTCTTGCGCATGCACGCAAGCAAACATAAAATGACAGGATTTGTAATGTGCAGAATTTCCCTGAGGAACCTCTTAAACAGTGGCACCTATGCATAAGAGAATGTACATAATATGCTGATATAGCACAAAGATAGACCTCAACTATAGAAAACTGTAGGCAAGCATCAAAAAGGTCCAGTAAGTACTCCTAAACCTTTTCAGGTGGACACCTGAAAGTGTCCACAGGGGTTTTGGAACACCAGATGGAAAATGTTTTCCACTTGGCTCTGTACATCTTTCTGGTGGAAAGTTTACTGTACCTTAAACCAAAAGTATTTCAGATACCCTTTGACATACAGTACCTTGAACCTGTTCACTTCTATCTCTTCAGGAGCCAGGCCTGAAGGTGAACTGAGCACAAGTTGGGACAGACTAGCTGACCCTGGGTCAATAAGTCCATCCAGAGTGGCAGAACCCTCAGTTTTCTAACTGAAAGTCAGTTCAGTAGAGGAAACCATATCTGTGGAGGCCAGAGCAGGAAGCCACTAGGATCATCTTGCCCCCTTGTGCCTTCAATTTGAACAGCATTCTCTAGATGAGAGGGAATGAAGGGAATGCATACAGCAACAGATTTTGCCATGGTAGTCTGAATGCATTCTGACAGAAAATGCCACGTCCTGGATTTCTGGAGCAAAACTGAGGCAGTTTGGCATTGAATGGGGACACAAAACGATCCACATCTGGGGTGCTCCACTTATTGAACAGTGATCTCTTGGCGTCTGTTGACAGTGATCACTCATACAAGGCCCCTAGAATTCTGCAGCCCCAGAATTTTGCACAGAACTTGCAACCTACCGCAGAACTTCTGCAGTGCGCAGAATTCACTGTTATTGGTGATTCTTTATTAATATTTCCGTTTATCCATAGAACCTGGTTCCCATCTCCTCTTTTCATAACTAAAACCCCTCTATGCTCAGAATATGATGTCATCAGCGCTATAACATCATACTTTAGCTAATGAAATGGCTGCATTCTGCCACAGAAATGAATAGTCACTTATCTACCACAGCTCCCACTGCCAGAGGCGGTGGCACAGCACATCAGGCACAGTGATATTTGTTCAACCTTGCCCTATAGCCTAATACAATTTTTAGTCTTACATTATTACACTAGGGCCAACTTAAACAAAATGTTGACAATAGCATAGACCTCTTAAGTCCATACCATACTTTGTACAAACTTATTTTTGCCTTTAAGGTATAGAGATGCCATCTGAAATGAATAACTGGTAAAATGAATTAACCTGTCGTTTTTAAGAAAAATAAAGTAATTATGCCCAGAAAAGTGGAATATAATAATGTGTAGACCTGTTGAAAGAATAGACCTGTTAAATAAATAATTGTACTGTACAAATTTTTGCCAGGGTCATTAATTACGTATTGTCATCGGTTGATAGAATCACCTAAAAGTTATGGAGAAATGTTGTGTGCAGGGCCAGCTGTTGGGCCAGAGGGAAGCATGTTGTGTTTCCATGCCGCCACTCAGGTTCAGAGATGAGCTCTGGGAGTTGGCTTGGCAGCACAAGGATTGGGGGAGCACACCACTGCTCTGAGCCTGGAAAGGTATGGCCAGTGTTCTGTCACAGGGGAGACACATTGTGATGGGCTGGAGAACTTTATCTCCATGGGTTCACATGCATGTCATGGCCTGATGGTGTTACGTAGTGTGTCAGGGAAGCGGGTTGGCATGAAAAATGAGTTCTGCAATATCTCCTCTCTTCTGTTTATTCCATTTCCAAAGGGACCTGTGTGAATGAGGATACAATTTCATGGACATTTAAAAACAAAATATATATATATATATATATATATATATATATATATAAATTAGAGGCAAAATAATTCATCAGTTAGGATTATTCCACAGTGACAAAAGTGAGGAAATTCGGTGTTAGGGTTGAAGCCCCCTTGGACCCACCAGCCCACCCCCAACCAGCATCGGGGTGCTTGCGTTGGGGTCAGTCGTCAACTCTCACCCCATCACGTGTAAAGAAGCAGAGGTATAAGAGAATGGGATGAGAGTTAGGACCGACGACCCCAATGCGCACCCCGATGCCGGTTGGGGGGTGGGCTGGGGAGTCCAAGGGGGCTTTCAACCCTAACACCAAATTTCCTCACTTTTGTTGATGTGGAAGAACCCTAACTGATGCATTAAACAGAGTTTTTTGCCTCTAATTTCCCTTCTTTTTGAGAAAGAGGACAATAAATAGTGAATGGAATGCGGTGGCGGGAACGCAGGGCCCGAAGCCAAGTGATGTCTTGTCACATAATTACAGGAACAGCAACGCAAACACAAGCGTCAAAAGTTACGCACATGGTAATGCAAACGTAAATGGCAAAGCAAACATTAACAGAAACGCAAGCGCAAAGTGACACCAAAGTAAACAGTGACACAAATGGGCATGCAAGCTGGTATGAAAATGCAACTGTTAACGCGCACAGTGATGGCACCGGTATTTTAAATGCAAATGTTAAGTGTTACAGCAAAAAGAACGCCAAAGGGAACAGAAAGGGAAACGCAAACTGCAGTGCTCACGTAAATGCAAATTGTAACACGCACGGGCACGGTACCACAATTGTAAATGCAACTGGTAAAGTTAACATGAAGAATAACGCCAAAGGAAACAGAAACAGAAAAAGGAACGGAAGCTTGTATGGAAACGCAAACCGTAATGCACACAGTCACATTACCACAGTAGTAAACAGAAATGTTAATGGTAACAGCAACAATAACACCAAAGGAAACAGAAACGGAAACGCGAATGCAAGCGCGCACGGAAATGCAAACCGTAATGTGCATGGGCACGGTACCGCAATTGTAAATGTAAATGGTAACAGTAACAGCAACAATAACGCCAAAGGTAAGAGAAACGCAAAAGGAAATGTAAGCGCATATGGATACGCAAACCGTGATGTGCGCAGTCACAATACGGCAATTGGAAGCGCAAATGGTAACGTTAACAGCAGAAATAATGGCAAAGTAAAGAGGAGCGGAAACGCGAACACAAGTGCGCACGCAAACAAGAATGCAAGGGTAACACACACGGTCACATACATGGGAACAGTAAAAAAACATGTAGGGAAACATGTGGTAATGGTAACTGTAACAGTAACGGAAGCGCACACCTTGGTTTTGGCCAACAGCTGCACAGAGAAACATAGTGTGTACTAAGAATGCATGCATAATAATGGGCCTCAGAGCAGAAAATGAGCTGTTGGAATACTAAATTGCTTACATCTCAGTAACCGTATGACATGGAAAAAAAAATTCACGATTCATAATTTTCTTGGCTACATTTTCGTTGGCTATGCATTGTTGCGACGAAAATTCCATACCTCACACCGTTTTCGAGATACGAGCTCCGAAAGGCACGGCATACGCCACCATGTTAGTCTATGGGAAAAAACGCCAACTTCAGAGTACCGTAACTTGGTATCTGTGCAATATTATGTTACCAAACCATGAAAAGTCACATCTGTGAGATGTTGGCTGCTTTCCCTCCAAATTTCAGCCCAAAATACCAAACCGTTCTTTTGCAGCAGGGTGGCATAGAATTCCTGTCATTTTGCCATACTCTGGAAAGGTACTTTCGCAATTTGCAACACTTTTCACAAAAATTTGCGAAAGTGTTGCAAGTGTGACACTACTTTGCGACACTACGGTTTCCAGAAATTTGAAAAAACATATTTCTGTGGTGTTTAACCCCAAAATAAAGACATGGCTAGCATCCTCATGGTCTGCCTAAGTGAACACAGATAGAATTGTGTCCCTAGAGGGTCCAAATTTTAAATGCCAAGCATTTTTCTGATCAGTAACTGAAAACAAAATGGCGGATTTGCGACACTACTAGGGCCATTTGCGATACTAAAAAGTGCATTTGCGACACTTTCAAACTTTTTGTTAACTTTTCCCATTGACTTATAATGGGAAATTGTTTTTTGAATAACTTTTGAACCATTCAATATTTTATCATGAAATCTTCAAAAGGCACATCGGGGAACCTGGCTGCACGTTCTCTGAAGTTTTGGACCGGTCGCACAAACGGCACCTGTAGGCAGAGATAACAATAAAAAGCGAATTATGCTTCAGTTGTCGCTAATAACGCTGCAGCTGTATATCTGACCAGTATAAACATTGGCAGATCCCAAGATCTACCATGCCCAACCATGCCTGCCAAATTTTAGGCAAATCTGTTGAATGGTGGCAAAGTTATTAAGGTGTAAAATTTCACCCTTTAACCTTAAAAGTGCTACTCAACCCTAACTATGGTAGCACTACCGTGTCTACCATGATATATATATATATATATATATATATATATATATATATATAACACACACACATACACACACACATATTTACATGTATGTTACAGACTGCTTATAAATATATAAGTGATACACAGTGGGGACCTCGAGTGGTGTAGACAGCACATACAAATATATACGTGATGCACAGTGCGGACCTCATGAGTGGTGTAGACAGCATAAGTATAGAAATACCTTATTTATCACAAGGGTCCCCTCTACATATTTCATTTATGCAGTAGGCTAGGACCTTAAGGGATAGATATTTGTTTTTGCTTTTTTAGACATAAAATAATTTCTATAAGTCTGTTATTTTTTGAACTAGTGTTATTGTGCTTTCCCCCATCCTGATTGCTATAACCATTGCCATGGATGGGAAGTCAGGATGACAAGCTGACACTGTGATGTGGTAGTTCGTTAGTGCCACAGAACTTCCGCAGAAATTACAGACCACCACCGCAGAAGTTCTGCGGCAAATGGTAATCTTGCCGCAGAACTTGGTCCCAATGTGCCGCAGAAAAGTAGGGGACTTGCTCATGAGGGTCTGCCTCTGTTCAACTTAATTCACCTGCCAGAGTCTTCTGGACAGACAGATTGCTTGGAGCAAGATTCCCTGCTCCAGGCACCAGTCTCATTACCTCCTTGCAGAGAGGGTAAGAGTATGCTCCTTCTTGCTTCTTAATAAAGTACATGACAGACTTGTTGTTCATCTGGAGAAGAACTGTCTTTTGGCTGACCAAATCCACTAGGGCTTTCAGACCGTACAGAACTGAACGCATCTCCAGCACATTAATGTCAATATATTTCTGATCAGTCCCAGACACCTAATGTCTGGAGACCCTGGCAGTGGGTTCTCCACCCCAACAGGGGAGGCATCTGTGGTGAGTGTAATCTCTGGCGGAGGTTGCCCTCCACTGCCCAGCACATCAGGGACCTCACCAGGGATTGTGTCACCTAACTGGGATAGTTTGGAGAGTGTAATTCCTGTGATCACTGGGTGATGAGCATCCACTGAGTTGTCCACATATGCAGCCTTGCTAGAGGCCAGTGTAACCCCTAGATGGCGCTATCCCAGGGGCTACTACCCCTGCCTGATTTGCCACTAACAGGTTGAGGGGCCTGGATCCAATGGCGGGTGCCTCCACCCAGAGGTCAGGGTTTGCAATAGTTAAACTAACTTGGTCACAGCCCTCTGGGACACTGCAACCCCCCTTTCTTCCCACTAGTGGCCCACACAATATATCAGAATTACCTTCACAGTATACACTTACCCCAGGTCTGGTTCCGGCACTGGGACCTCCTGTGAAATGAGATACAGTGCAACAATCACAGTACAGTACTAACATAGACAAATACCTCAGGCAGTATAACTTTGCTGAAACAAGCAGCTCTGATTTATTTAGGGGATATAACAAGGACAGGGGAAATCAGGTTAATTAGCTTATCACTCTAATAATCTCATTTATGGCTCTGTGCACAGGCCTATCCCTATCAGTTACTGTCCCTGGGTACCCAAGCCCTAGTGGCTAGTCAAACCGTGGCAGCTGGTAGGGCCCTTTCACACAGAGAAAAGGAGAATTAAACAGTCAGCAGTACAGTAATTCCATTTGGATTTAATGTGGCAATTCAACAGGGAGCAACCTGAATTAGTACTCACGACCTCCAAATAAGATAGGGTCCTTCAATGTCAGCAGGGCTCACTTGAGGTACACAAACCTCTTCACACATCCATATAAAGAAAGTACTATACCAGGCAGGCTGCATCTGTATCCCGATCGCAATTACTGCACAATACCGGGAGAACACACAGCAGATTCAGTTCCTGACAGACCGAGTGCAATTTTCAGCAATTCTTCCAGTCTTCTACAGGGTGAGCCTGGTTTCTACTCTTCAGAGATCCTTTGATTCTTTTCACAGGACGGATTCAGTCCTAACAAGCTGTTACACAAGCTGCAGACCGGAACTCTGGGCCTTACACACGCTTTTTGACTAAACTGCACACTGAAAAAGCACAGGCTCCTTCCTTCTTCACTGCCAAAGCTCAACTGAAGCTCCAACCGACAAACTGGGCACTTCCTTTGAGTTCCTCCCAGTCTTGACTGGATTGGCTGTCACTCACAATAGACTGCTGCTGTTGGTCCAAAAGGCACTGAAGTCTAAACTACATCTCCCAGAGTCACTGCCCATACAATCCTCTTGTGGCTGGCTCAGATTATGAGTCCAAGTTCTGATTCGTCCAAGGCACCATTTTAGAGCTAGCTTACCCCACACTGATTGGTCCAGTTCAGCAGTTCAAAACTAGAATGGGGAACTAGCAGACACAGTTCTGACTGCAAAGAAAGCAGGTTAGACAAACTGTAATTTCATTATTACTCTAAATAATTTCTGGCAAACAGTTACATCTTTCAGATAGGTTCCTTTGCACTCCTAGTGACTGCAAAAATGAAGTGAATTGGCAGCAGCTCAAGTGGTACTCAGAGAAGCACACAGTCCCCCATACAAACTATGTCTGCAAGCAGACAGCTCTTAAAGAGACAGTACCAGAGGCTCTAAAACACTCACTGATAAATGGCTTAAATGCCAAACACCATTCAGGCTTGGAGCATTCAAGCAAGCTCCTGGAAGTCTTTTGGGAACCCCATTTGCAGGGGTTACACCCTTCCTGGCCTGGGAAGCTTGACGTCTGGCCAAGCAAGTACCATAAGTTTCAACTGCAACCATATACATTTGCATTAGGCTCGCACATGTAATCATCAGTCAATATATCATTTTACCAAGAACACATTTCTGAAACATTGCAGTCGTCACTCTTTACACAGTATTACATACACATTGTACCATAACTCAAGTTATTACCTCTTGTACATGAAACCTGAAGAGAGGGGCCCTTCCTATCAGTTACCTTGGGGCTGACGGGGCAAGGGCACCATACTTAGAGGGCAACACAAGTAACTTGGAGTTAGCACTGACGCTCAGTTTGGGCAATGAGCTCGGGACACATACACTCCTTTATGGACAACATTGAGAGGCAAGTCCACAGGCCTCCCAAGGGAATCATAACTGAGGTGCACCACAGGCTTTACAGCTCGACCAGTCTTTCTAGGGGAACTGTTACAGTCTCTGCACTCTGAGCCTCATTTTCAGCATTGTCCACACTTGTCAGGGAGTCTCCATGGGGGTAGAGAGCTAGAACTTGGGGCACTTTCAGCTCCAGGAGTTACAGTTTCTGAGTCCACAACATTTGGCTCGCATGGAGAGCTTTCGGACACTGGCAGTGGACTGTCAGGGCACTCAAAATACTCTTCTTGTTCGGTGTATCACCAGTCTGCCCCAATCTATCATTTTCCTCCCTGAAAGCTCAAACAGTTCAACCATGCACAATGATTCCATTTCATCTGATCTGATGCTTTGCACTTCACTTTCTGGGAGCATTGGCTCCAGGGATGAAGCTGGGGCTTAAACAGTCCAGAAGGCCCAGCTTTTTCTCCAGTATTGACTAGGGATTGCCCTAAACAATTGACTCAGTTCGTAAGAAGGATAGTATTCAAAGTCACTCTCACTTTCTTCCGATATGGACTGACAGTCATGCTCAACTGGGACTTGTGGAGGGAACACTTTAACTTTGCTTCTGTAGGTGCAGACTTTCTTGATCTTTTCTTAGCAGCAGCTCTAGTCACTGGTCCAGAGGGGCATCTTCTAGGGCTCAGACTCATTAAGATTTGTCCAATGGGCAGTAAATGATTTCTATGCATTGTTTTTACATCTTTTGAATTATTCTCAGGCCTTACTTTGTACACTGGCAGATCATCTAGTTTGCCCACTACAATGTGAGGGAGATGGTGCCATCTGTCAGCAATCTTGTGCTTGCCATGCAATCCCAGATTTCTTAGCAATACCCGATCTCCCTCCTGGAGTTCCTGTGCTTTCACCTTTTATCATACCTTTCTTTGTTGGCCAGATTTCTTTTGGCAGCCATGGTTTGAGCCAGTTAGTACGCATGAGTTAGCTGGGCCTTTAACTTTGCACATACTGTAAATAGTTTTCAGCCTGAACCCCATCAGGAGAGACCCCAAAACACACATCTACTGGTAGTCGAGCTTCTCTTCCAAACATCAGGCGGTAGGGGGAGAATCCAGTGGCATCACTTTTGGTGCAGTTATAAGCATGTACCAGGGTGCTAATTTGTTGGCTCCATCTAGGCTTGTCCTTTGGGTGCAGGGTGCCTAGCATATCAGCAAAGTGCGGTTGAAACGTTCAGGCTGTGGGTCCCCTGGGGGTGGTAAGGAGTGGTTCTGGACTTTCGCACTCCCCACAGAGAAAGCATCTCTTTGATCAGACGACTCTCAAAGTCTCTCCCTTGATCAGAATGGATTCTTTGTGGAGCCCACAGTGAACAAAAAGTTTTCTACAAGTACTTTGGCCACAGTGGATGCTTTCTGGTCTTTGGTGGGAAAGCTTGGGCATATCTCGTGAAATGGTCAGTGACCACCAGCACATTACTGATATTTCTTTGATCTGACTCCAGACTTAGAAAATCAATACAGACCAGCTCCATGGGTGCACTGGTGGTGATGTTAACAGGGGGCAGCCCTCTGGGGAATAGCTTTCCTCTGTAAGCAGCGACTACAAGTTCGAATGTGTTGCTCCACATCAGCCCCATCTTAGGCCAATAGAATCTGGATCTCACCAAGTCAAGTGTTCTGTCTATACCAAGGTGCCCCATCATGGTTGTGCAAGGACCTCAGTACTGAGTCTCAAAGGCAGTGGCAGCACTAGTTGTTGTTTGTCTACTTGTCCCCTCTGTCTACTGTTTCTCTGTATAACAGTTTATTGATCAGTTTCAACTTAGGACCTTCTTTGTATAACAGTGCAGTTCTCAAATCAGTGGAGCGTAATTTGGACACATCTTTTCCTGCATAGAGGGCTTCTAAAGCTGCTTTGATCATGGGATCGCGAGATTGAGCCCGCGAATACTGTCATTGTCCAGCTGAGGCAGGTGCACCAATGTCTATTGCAGAAAAGTGGCAATAAGCAGCAGGTATGCAATTCTCAGAGGCTCCCAAGCAATCCACCATGCAGTCCACTGCGTCCGTGGACATTTGTTCCTCCCTGTCAAACTTCCGGCAGAGTGCCCGAATGTCAGGTTCTGCCAATCGGACCCAATCATTCTGGGGAACAGGCCTCCGGGAGAGAGCATCAGCATCTATGTGGTTCAGACCTGCTCGGTATTCGAGAGCATAGTCATATGTAGACAATGCAGAAAGCCACCTATGGCCAGTGGCATCCAACTTAGCTGAGGTCTGCACATAGGTCAAAGGATTATTGTCAGTTTTACTAGTATTTTAGCCCCATACAAGTACTCATGGAATTGGTCAACAATAGCCCACTTCAAAGTAGGAACTCTAACTTATGTACAGGATAGTTCTTTTCGGATGGGGTCAGGCTTCTACTGGCAAAGGCCACTGGTCTCAGGCCATTCTCGTGCTCTTGGTACAACACAGCCCCCAACCCTTGCAAGCTAGCATCAGTGTGCAGGACGTAAGGTTTTCTTGGATCGGCATAGGCCAGCACTGGAGCATGGGTAAGTTGATATATGATCTCATGAAAAGCAGTCTCATAATCAGGAGTCCAGCGGGCCCCAAATACTTCACTCGGATGAAAATACACTCTTTCAGTCTTGAGGACGCTGACTTTGGTATTTTTGTGGGTTGGGGATACCCTTGAGTAAGGTTAAGTAAAGGCGGATCACTCTTGAATAGTCCTTGATGAAGCGCGATAATAACCACAGAATCCCAGGAATCTTTGCAGTTCTTTTAGATTTTTGGGCTGTGGCCAGGTGGTCAAGGCCTCAACTTTACTTGGGTCGGTCTCTATTCCTCGGTGGATACTATGTGTCCCACATACTTTACTGATGTTTGAAAAATTGACACTTATCAATGGACAGTTTAAGGCAAAGTCCTCCAGTCGGTCCAATACCTTAAATAATCTGCTCTCATGTTCCTCCAGTGAGCTGCCAAACACAATAACATCATCTAGGTATACCAGGCACTCTAGTAAGTTCATGTCCCCACTGCACGCCCATCAATCGTTGAAAAGTGGCTGGGGCACCTGAAATCCCTTGAGGCATCCCTCATGAATTCATAGAAGCCAAGCGGACAGATAAAGGCTGTCTTTTCACGGTCCTCTGGGGCCATCGGATCTGATAGTACCCACTGCGGAGATCCAGCACAGAGAACCACTTGCTCCGCTTAGGCAGTCCAAAGCATCCTGAATGCGGGCATTGTGTACTGATCAGGATAGTCCGTCGGTTTAAGGTGCGATAATCCACACACATCCTTACTGTTCCATTCTTTTTCCTCACTACCACAATGGGGAAGCATAAGGGCTTCTGGATTCTTGTATTACACCAGCAGCTAACATCTCTTGCAGATGCCGTCTCACATCATCTATGTCAGCAGGTGCCAGGGCCGAGACCTCTCACGAAATGGTCTTTCGTCATGCAGCCGGATATTGTGCTCAGCTCCTTGCACGCATCCTACATCCCATTCCTTTAAAGAAAACACCTGGTCTCTCTGGGCAAGCTTCTCACTGATCTTCACTTTCCATTCAGCTGGCAGCGGTCGCCCGAAATCAAACAAGTCAGGCGTTACTCTGTCATTCTTCCTTGAACTCTTGCTGCTGGGTAGCACTGCAGTGTCTGCACAATGCACATTAGCCAGGATGCAACCTCTGTTTACTCGAATGTCTCTTTCAGACACATTATGAACTTGGACCATTACCCTTCTGGCATAAGCATGGGCTCTAGCGGGCAAAATACTAGGCTTGACCAGCAGTCCCTCTGGCAATTTTCCATCGCCTGGTGCATCCAACATTAATATTTTATTCTTAACATCCTTTCTGATACGGACCTCTCCCTGTAAGGTACACTGGGCATTTGGCCAGGATCAGAGACTCAGGATCCTTCTTCCATACAATTCCGACCGGTTCCTCTGGTTCTGTTTTTTCAGCATCTCTCTGTGCCTCATAGGCCTTCTTAATTAAAGCCGGAACTCTTAAAGCTCTACTAGTCTTTGACCCTGTTTTTCATAACACAACTGTGCCAGCCTTCCGAACATATGAGCATTTGTTCCAATCAACAAAGGACACCATCATACAGTCCAGTGGGGGACACACTAAGGCTAGGGTCTCTACTTGTTGGCCACTCCAGCCACGGAGGTGGGGAAAGACAGCCAAATTCGGATATACCCGAATAGGGGTAGGCCTTCTCACTTAACCCCATACATGCAGTCCTTCTAATGGTTGTAAGGGTACGTCTGACAAATGCTTCTGATACCAATCTTGGAACATAATTGTCACTTGGGAGCCACTGTCTAATATAGCTTTTGTAGACACCTGCTCACCTTTACAGTGGTCTCCATGGAGGGACCCACTATTCTGGACCAGTCTGGAGAGGCGGTAGTGGGGGCCTGGGCAACTGACCTTGCCACAAAAGGACGTGAATTAGCATTTTGGTGCCCTCACTGGATCATGTCGCACCTCTTAACCACTGATTTCTTCTCCAAGCTCTCCTTGTAGCCTATATGCAACTTTGTCAGTGTCTTTGGGACTGGCATTCCCTTTCATGTGCCCATCTTTCCCACAATTATAGCAAAACATACTTTCTGGAGTTTGAGCTGGCCGAGGCGCCACACTGGGAGCCAGGGCGGGGTATTACTAACTGGAAACCTTGGTGCCATCTCTGTCTGCGGGCGTGATAAGCATTTGGAGACATCTCGTCAGTTTCTCCACTTCCATGGTCAAGGAATCGAGTTCGAGCTGTTATCAGCAGGAGATACATGGTGGGTACCCCCACCCCATAGCAGATGCAGTCGGATATAGGTCAGGGCCCGTACTTGCAGGCGTGGCCTTCATAAAGGGACTGTTTTTGAATTCCCGGATCTCTCTCAACAGTTCGCCCCATTGTGACATATCTTTTTCCTTGTCAGAGCACTCATTGACTGCCAACCTCTGCCCCTGAACTTCACTTGATGGGTCACCCTCAGTCACTCGGTCGAGCCGCAGCTATTGGTGCAGGTCCCTCCCGAGGTCGCCTTTTCTCAACTCCTCGAATTTCTCTCATTAACTCATCATAGGAGGGTGGGGATTCCAGTCGATCTGCCAGGTGTAACTGAAGCAACAGCAGTTCTGAGAAGGGGCAGACTTAGGATCCTGTCCAGCCTGGTTCGGTCCAGTTCAATCGCTGGCAAACTACCTTTTCTGAGGCATTCTTGCAACAATTTTTCCAGCCGAGATACATACACAGACAACAACTCCCCTTGGTACTGTCGTGCATCTCTTACTCTCCACCATAGGTCCTCATCAGAATCTGGGCTCCCATACACATTCTCCAAGGCCTCAAGATAGGCCTGTGCAGTCGCTTCAGGGTTACTGGCCCGTTTAGCACGGATGGTAGCCAGGGCAGGACCTCGGAGGCTCTCACTAACCCTCTTTCGCTTTTCACCTTCCGAGCATTGCCATTCTAGCACTTGGGGGGCAACATAGTCTATCCAGGTCTCCCAGTCATCCTCCCCTTGGGGGGTGGGGAGGGTGCCAGAGAAGATCCTCAACCTTCGGTAAGAGTCGTGACTAATGGCAGGTGCAGAAATAGGAGTCTGCATTGGTTCAGCCACCATTACGGGCACTGGAGCAGGAGAGGGTGTTGGGGGAGGAACACCCCCAGGTGGCAAGAATAGTTTCTTCAAGTCCTCCACAGTTTTCCCTCTCCCAGCAACCATTCAGCAAATTTCTCCTCAAAAGTTTCAGATAGTGGTGGGGCTGATTCCCCAGGTCTTTACTGTCCTAGTTATCACTCTCCAAGCAGTGAGGGCTCCCTCTGGGGTAATGGTCTGTGGCACTTTGGAGCTATCTATGGGATCCTTAAACTCTACTAAGGCCAGGAAAGTGTGGGTGAGCAGATTAGCATGCCGACCCACCACCACAGGGTTTTGTAAACCTTCCACCTTGGAAAGTACTCCCTGCACAGTGTCCGTATTGATACCCAGGGGGATGTCCAGGATAAGCATAGCATTTTGGGGGTCGATCTCCTCCCCAGTACACCACTCCACCAGCCGGTGCACAGCCACTTCTGTCGGGGTACCCATTTTTTTCTTAACAGTGGTTCAGAATATGGCCACTAGAGGACACACAATCCCAGCGGTGAGCCTCCAAGATGTAACCCCAGATGGCGCTATCCCAGGGGCTACTACCCTGCCTGATTTGCCACTAACAGGTTGAGGGCCTGGATCCAATGGCGGGTGCCTCCACCCAGAGGTCAGGGTTTGCAATAGTTAAACTAACTTGGTCACAGCCCTCTGGGACACTGCAACCCCTTTCTTCCACTAGTGGCCCACACAATATATCAGAATTACCTTCACAGTATACACTTACCCCAGGTCTGGTTCCGCACTGGGACCTCCTGTGAAATGAGATACAGTGCAACAATCACAGTACAGTACTTTAACATAGACAAATACCTCAGGCAGTATAACTTTGCTGA
This sequence comes from Neoceratodus forsteri, assembly GCA_016271365.2. NCBI lineage: Eukaryota > Metazoa > Chordata > Ceratodontiformes > Ceratodontidae > Neoceratodus > Neoceratodus forsteri. The sequence goes on along the minus strand of CM057455.1, from coordinate 1,363,965,177 downwards.
AACAAGCAGCTCTGATTTATTTAGGGGATATAACAAGGACAGGGGAAATCAGGTTAATTAGCTTATCACTCTAATAATCTATTTATGGCTCTGTGCACAGGCCTATCCCTATCAGTTACTGTCCCTGGGTACCCAAGCCCTAGTGGCTAGTCCAAACCGTGTCAGCTGGTAGGGCCCTTTCACACAGAGAAAAGGAGAATTAAACAGTCAGCAGTACAGTAATTCCATTTGGATTTAATGTGGCAATTCAACAGGAGCAACCCTGAATTAGTACTCACGACCTCCAAATAAGATAGGGTCCTTCAATGTCAGTAGGGCTCACTTGAGGTACACAAACCTCTTCACACATCCATATAAAAGAAAGTACTATACCAGGCAGGCTGCATCTGTATCCCGATCGCAATTACTGCACAATACCGGGAGAACACACAGCAGATTCAGTTCCTGACAGACCCGAGTGCAATTTTCAGCAATTCTTCCAGTCTTCTACAGGGTGAGCCTGGTTTCTACTCTTCAGAGATCCTTTGATTCTTTTCACAGGACAGTTCAGTCCTAACAAGCTGTTACACAAGCTGCAGACCGGAACTCTGGGCCTTACACACGTTTTTGACTAAAACTGCACACTGAAAAGCACAGGGCTCCTTCCTTCTTCACTGCCAAAGCTCAACTGAAGCTCCAACCGACAAAACTGGGCACTTCCTTTGAGTTCCTCCCAGTTCTTGACTGGATTGGCTGTCACTCACAATAGACTGCTGCTGTTGGTCCAAAAGGCACTGAAGTCTAAACTACATCTCCCAGAGTCACTGCCCATACAATCCTCTTGTGGCTGGCTCAGATTATGAGTCCAAGTTCTGATTCGTCCAAGGCACCATTTTAGAGCTAGCTTACCCCACACTGATTGGTCCAGTTCAGCAGTTCAAAACTAGAATGGGGAACTAGCAGACACAGTTCTGACTGCAAAGAAAGCAGGTTAGACAAACTGTAATTTCATTATTACTCTAAATAATTTCTGGCAAACAGTTACATCTTTTCAGATAGGTTCCTTTGCACTCCTAGTGACTGCAAAAATGAAGTGAATTGGCAGCAGCTCAAGTGGTACTCAGAGAAGCACACAGTCCCACCATACAAACTAATTATGTCTGCAAGCAGACAGCTCTTAAAGAGACAGTACCAGAGGCTCTAAAAACACTCACTGATAAATGGCTTAAATGCCAAACACCATTCAGGCTTGGAGCATTCAAGCAAGCTCCTGGAAGTCTTTTGGGAACCCCCATTTGCAGGGGGGTTACACCAGTATGAACACTGAGGAGACTATTAGCCCCAGCATACATGGCATGGAGCGGGCTGACACAATCTTGTGTTTCATGATATAGCATTCCTTCTGTAAGACTGCCCACAGTCTTCTGTCTGGGAGGAAGGCCAGATCCCAGGTCGTGTTCCAGACTAGATCCTATAAACAGCATTTCCTGGGAGGGCTCCAGTTAAGAATTTGAGGGGTTCGGCATGACTCCTATGGATGCCAAGGACTGGCAGGCAGTGGCCATTGCCTACTCTGTCTTCTGTCTGGATGGGCTTGAAATTAGCTAGTCGTCTAGATACAGGAAGACTTGGAGTTCTAGCTTTCTTAGGTGTGTCTCGAGTACTGCCAAGCACCCTGTCAAGACTTGTGGTGCTGAGGAAAGCACAAAGGATAGGAATCTAAACTAGTAGTGTTGCCTTTCTACTCAGAAACAGAGGTACTTGTGGTGGTTGGTGTGCACCAGTATGTGTTGGTACCCATACTGCATAGCCAGTGATGCTAGCCAGTCCTGGTGTTTCAGGTAAGATAGCAAGGATCCCACAGAAATCCTTCTGAATTTTTTTCTCAATCCATGTATTTGTTTAGATTTCTGAGGCTGAGAATGAAGTGCATGCCGCCTGATTTCTTTGCTACCAGGAAGCAGTGTGAGTAGAACCCTGTGTTTCATTCTGATTCTGGCACTATCTCTACTGCCCTGTTTTCAGATGCATAATCTCCTGTACAGAAGCTTTGACATATGAGCTGACAAGAGGAATTGCCTTCTGGGAGGACTGTCTAGGGGAGTTGCCAACAATTCTAGATCATCAGATGATCCTTAAAACTCACTTATCCTTTGAAGTGGATTCACACTGATGGTACAACTAGGTTAGGTGTCCCTCCCACTGCAGAGGAGTGATCTGCCTTAGGCAGCTGAAGCAGATCTGGAGCCAGAGCTTCAGGTTGTGAGACTGAGCACTTCTGGTGCCGGTGCCTTCGGCTGCACTTTCTTCTGCAGCTGGGATTTATTGTTTTGGCTCCCCTGCTCCTACCACTAAAGGACTGCTTGTTACATCTACCCCTCTGTGGGTTGTAGGGGCCCAGCCTAGAAGTCTTAAGAGTCATTTTCATTTTGTTAGACTCTCTAAAGAGACCAAACAGATAACTGCCATTGAAGGGCTCATTCATGATCTGTTGCTCAACATCTGAGATGAAGCAGCAGCCCACAGCCAGGAGTGCCGCCTGATGTAAACACCTGTAGCCATGGAGCAAGCTGCTATAGCAAAGGCATCTAGAGAGGCTTAAACTGGTGCCCGTTAGATTCAATACCTTAACAGCAAACCGCTTTTCTTGTATTTCCTCTGTGTCTTACACAGCCTTTGCCAGAGTCTTAAGCTTGCATCAGATGGCATATCTGTACTTCAAGAAGTGGCCCAGGTAGCTAGGTATCCTCATGCCGATGGTAGCTGAGCCATAGAATTGCTTGCCCATGGTGTCTGCCTTGCATGACTCCTTGTTTGTGGGGTGCACAGTGACCCTCCTTGGGCACTATGGTTTTGTCATTCCCAGCCAGAATAACAATGCCATCAGCTATTTGTAGAGTGGAACACATGGGCATAAATTAAAGTTCTGCCTATTTCTTGTCCACCTGCTTGGGAACAGCTGCCACAGTAGTAGGCCTGCTCCAAGCTGCCTCAGAGTGTGTCTCCAGGGCTGGCTGGATGGGAGGAACTAGAGAGACTAGGATATTAGACACATTTAGACACTCCAGTTGGAGGTGCTTAGCCTGGTCTATGGCTGCTGGCTTGAAATTTAGTGCATTATTCATGCATATTTATGAGACGAGCCTGAAAGTAGAGATCCTCCTGAAGTACAGTGACGGGAACCAGCTCCAGGTTCTCTGTACCACTGTATGAGTCAATGTACTCATCATCAGAGATGATAAGGTTAGGATCTGACTCATCTCCCTCTACTCCCTCCACACCTGAAAGGTAGTAAAGAGGAGGGGTCAAAAGGCCAACGGTGTAGGCTGTGGCTTCAGCAACACCAACAACACTGGACCCAGCCCCAGATGGGGCCTCATAATGATGGCAGAGCCACTGAGGACATACCTAGGACTGTCCCTAAAGTAAACAATCCCAACACTGAAGGCCCTTGTGGCACCATCAGCAGCACCAGCGCAGGCATCACAGCAGGCTCCGAAGAGCCAGACCCTGGTTCTGCATGTAACACTGCTAATGGTATGGATGACACGGTTGGCCCTGATGGAACTGGCAGTGGCACTGTAGTTGCCTCCGTCTTCAGAAGTGACAGAGGCGACACCACAGGTAAGGTAGGTGCTGGTGGTGCCAATAGCAGCACCAACCCTGAGGCTGGAGTCAAAGTCAAAAGTGCCTAAGTCAAGCATCACTGAAGACGGCACCAGCTTAACTGACCCTGAAAGGTCAGTAGAAAACACAAAAAACGGCACCATTTTACTTATATGCTGTACCCACTGCTCTGTAAGAGCTGCCCAATGAACAAACTGCCCAGTGGATTCCCCTCTACTGGACAAAGAGATGCTCTGGGATGGAGACTTCAAACTCGCAGGCCCAGGCATCCCCAGTGTTGTGGTGGCAATGGTGAAGTACACAGGCCCAAAAAAGTTGAGTGTCTCACAACAGTACAACCAGAGGATGACCTCAACTGTACCATTTCTTCCCTTTATGCTTTTTGTTGGAAGAAGTCAACGCTGTTGTGCAAAGTCCCAATGCAGAGCATGTGCAGGATCTGGACCATTTCTTCTTGTAACTCCAAGAGGACTGTCCATCTTACCAGATGCCTGACTATCCATTGCCTGAGAACTCACTCAGAAAGAGGTGGTAGCCAAACACAGCACTGTTGCTGTAGCAACTTGCCTTTTCAGGCTCCCTACCTTCATTTATTATTTATTTATTAGAATTTTGATGACCAGGTGGGCCCAATTGAGACAAACAAGTCCCTTTTTCAGGGGCGACCCGGGGAACAGTACATTCCATACATAACTATAGCAGGCATTTTAAATACAATGTGCAATGCAATTTGCAGAGCATACAGGTAAGGACAGCAGTGCATGATAACATAAATCATACTTTGTATAACAATTCTACACATATGTATCATGTACAGGTACATGGTGTGTTGACATTCGTATGAAATTATAGGCAATACACAGCATACATACTTGGTCCAAGCAGGATTGAAGGAGGACTTAGAGAGAAAGTAAAGGAGAAACACAGCGATATTGAGGGGTTAAGAGACAGAGATCCGAGAGGGACAGGAAGGGGGCAGGGGATAGGGAGAAAGTAGGTTGTAGGAGGAGGTATTTAATTGCAGTTTCCATTGCAGATAGGCAGAGAGAAGAAGGATTCCTTAAACCATTGTTTGAAAAGTGGGAGTGACTTACAAGCGAGTAGCGATTGTGAGAGATTATTCCACTTTTGGGGTGCCGCAAACGAGAAGGATCTTCTACCTATGGCTAGCTGGGTTTTAAGTACACTTAGAATTGGAAGATGGGAGGATCTAAGAGTCCTGCAGTTGGTTCTCAAGGTGAGGAGATTAGATAGGCTGGGGGGTAGGGTAAATGGATGAGTCTGAATATGGTGCAGGCCACGGAGAGGTCCAGCCTGGCTTCGAAAGTTGGCCTACCCAGAGTGTTTAGAACATTACAGTGGTGGGCCCTGGCTGGGCCCTTGGCAGCAAAGCAAGCAATTCTGTGATAGGCCACTTTTAGTTTGTCCAGAAGTGCTGTCTTTACTGAGTGAATTATTGGAGCCCCATAGAAAAGGCCAGGGATGAGGGTAACTGAGGCGATGGTCCTCCTCACACAGCTGGAAAGGCAGGGAGTGGAGCAGTTAAGGAGGCCAAGTTTCTGGTTGGTGGTCTTAACTACATTAGCTACAAGCATATCAAAGGATAGGTGCTCATCCAGGGTCAGTCCCAGGTATTTGAAAGAGGCACCCCTTCCAGCGGTATGCCTGAGAAGGATTTGATTGTCAGAAGAGTCAGGGAAGCATCAAAGGAAGTATGATGGAACAACATGGTTTGTTTTTTTTGGTATTGAGGAGCAATGGGTTATCTCTGAACCATTTTTTAAGGTTTTGGAAGACATTTTCCAGGTCCAAGTTTATACAATTGACATCTCTGGAGGATTTGTAAAGTATGGCATCATCGGCATAGAGCTGGATGGATGCACCTCCACAGTTTTGCAGCATATCATTCATTAAAATTGAGAATAAAAGTGGTCCAAGGATTGACCCTTGGGGGACCGCGTTGGTGATAGGGGTGATATTGCTCCTGCCCATTTGACACACTGGGACCAACTTGATAAATAGAAAGACATCCAGGAAAGGAAATTATCATCGAGGCCGAGATGGTGTAGCTTGGAGATGAGAACAGGGTGGGTGACAAGGTCGAAAGCCTTCATGAGGTCCATGAAGACTGCCCCTGTGGCTCTGCCTTGGTCCATGGCCTGTAATATGTCAGTGGTGACTTTAAGGAGAGCAGATTCCATATCGCATAGCTTTCAAAAGCCATGTTGGTGGATGATGAGGGCATTGTTTAGTTCAAGATAAGAGTATAGCTGGTTATATAGTATTCTTTCTTGAATTTTAGCAATAGGGCATAAGATGGATATGGGCCAATAGTTTTCAACAAGGTTGGACAGACCAGTCTTGTGAACTGGAACGATGACTGCTGTTTTCCATCTTTTAGGGATGGCTTGAGTGAGGAAGGATCTGTTAATTAGTAGGGCAATGGTTTAACCAAGTGCAGGAACTCCTATCTTGAGAAATTTAGGTGACAGGGTGTTGAAACCAGGAGAACTGTCAAGGTTGAGATTGATCAAGTGTTTGAATACCTCTTTCAGGAGGTTATTTTTATATGGAAATGGGGATGGGTAATTTCTGGACAAGTGTTAAACTGGGCTGGGTGAACAGTGGGAAGGCCAGTCTTGTATGCACCAAGATCAGTAAAGAAGAGGTTAATACTAGAGGCTATCTCCAGTGGCGTGGTCAGAACAGAGCCTTTTGTGGTCATACTTTTTTAGGGATAGTTCTCTCATTACCCTTAATAAGTGCGCTAATTTGCTTTCAGAAGCTTTTAGGGTTGGCAAGGTGCTTATACTGTAAGGATTAGAAATGTTCCCTTTTGGACTTGTTGATTTGTGCTTTGCAACTGTTCCGTAGCTGGTGACAGATTAACGAATCCAACTGTAGGCCAAATCTTTTGTAGGCCTTCCACGATTTATCGCAGGAGTGCATGAGGTGCCTTAATTCCTGGGAAAGCCAAGGGGAATGGATATCTTTGGATCTTCTGAGTTTGTATGGGGCATGTGCATCTAGGATAGAGGTGAAAGTGTTGATAAGATTGTCTAGTGTCTAGTCTATGTCAGGGAGTGTGGATATGGGGGACCAGTCAACCGACGCAAGGCACTGCAGGAAGGCTTCAACAATGAAGTTTTAGACCCCTGGTTTTGAGAGTTATGTGGGGGAGGGCACAAAGCGCTAATTTTCCAGACGTAGAAGGTTGGGGAATGGTCGCTTAGTACATCTGGGAGGACACCTACGGCCTTGGGTTTGTTGGTCATAATCCAGTCTAGTAGGCTATGCCTACATGACTTCACATTCAATCTAGTGGGCTGATCAATTAGTTGTTCACGATTTGCGTCGAGTAGTGCGGCTTGGTATTGTGCTCTTTTAGGTCTGGCCCAATCTAGGTTAAGGTCTCCACATAGTACAATGTCATTATGGGGCAGGTTGTTGAGCTTGGTGAAGAATTCAGTGTAGGTGGCCGATGCCTGATTAGTGGGTAGATATATGCAACCTATTGTTATGTGCTTAACATCATCTAGGGTAACTATAATGAATAGGTATTCAGCAGCTGAGTTAGTTATTAAGTCAACTGGTTCACTGACCATCAGCCCAACCCTGGTATAAATCATAACGCCTCCTCCCTTTTTTTGTGGTCGATCCCGCTGGTAAGAGGAATAGCAGCCGGGGAGAGCAATTTCATGTGACAGGATGGTTGGTTTTAGCCAGGACTGTGTGATACAAATGACATCAGGCTTGTAGTGCGGAGTCCAGAGTTCAAGTTCAGCCATTTTAACCCTAATGCTCTGGATGTTCATGTGGGCTATTTTGAGCCCTTTTGCATTGGAACAGGTGGGACAGGGGTGTAGGGACTTTGGTTTGGACCTTTTGGTGTTGTTACTCATTCATATTCTACAGGGTCCCGGGTTTAGTTCAATGTCACCTGATAGTAGTAGTAGGCACATACGGGAGTAAGAGGAAGGTGGCAGAGAAAAGGAAACTTATGTAAGTGCTTACAACGTTGCCTTGTTAAAACTGTTTTGTTGTGCAAGGGCCAGCAGACCTAGGTGGGGCATAGACTCATTCAGGCAGTTTTGTGGAAGAGTTAATACGAAACCATTAACGTGTGGTAGAAAAGCAGCAGAGGTGATATCAGGAGCATCTAACTGGAGATGTGTCAGGAGGGACCAGCAGATTAGAAGCCCTTTGTGAGGTAGAGGAGCGTCATTTTAGAAGGGTGATAGTCTTGATAGGGTAGATAGGGGTGTCAGCTATGGACCAGGGGGTGTTGGTAACCAGAGAACAAGTTGGGCAGGTCTCTTGAGAGGTTTAACTGTGGGGTAGATGAGGAGAAATGCTGAAAAATATTGGCAGGATATTTATTTGGAAGGGGCTGAGCTATCCTATTGATGTGTAGGGAATGCTGTAGGAGGAGGCTATCAGTGGGACCAATAAAGGAACAGCCAACTGGGGTTGTGAAGGGGCTTCTGGGAGGAGGGTCTATTTAATAGAGAGAGAGGGACGGGGGTGGGCAGGAGGGCTGAAAATCACTGTATGAGCCTGAACCAAGTAGCACTGTAGCCTGACTTAAGGCTGGAAAAAAAGTGCTTTTTCAGGCCAGATCTGAGCATAATTAATTTAAGCGCCAGAATCTGTGCTCTGAGCTATGCTGACAAGATACAAATTAATTGTATTAAACTCTGATTCAGGCATCAACTCTATTAATGCAAGGAGTTTTAGTGTAAATAAGTTTAACAATATGAGCGCTTGGTCCTAAGTTTAAAATTTGCAGCAAAATGTAAAGCAAAAGTATGCTGAATAAAGTAGCCAATGGTGATGCAGTGCAGCCTCACACCAGCCAATGAAAGTGCTGAATTTTAAGCCTGGGTGTTCAGCATACCTTTCTTTTGGTTGGTCGGGTGGTCTGCTCACTGCTTCCAGCTGCTTTGGTGCCGGGGATGCCACGGAAGCAGAGGAGCTGCTTGTGGAGTTGGGCAGCCCAGTCAGGGGCTCAGAGGGCTAAAAGGAAGGAAGGAAAGAGACAAATGTAGTTATAGTTAAAAAGATGTCTAAAAGGATTAGGCAAGGTTAAATTGGTGGGAGTGGCTGGGGACAAGGGAACAATAGTCAGAGTGAAGGGTGGGGGGTAGGTCTAGGAAGGGACTTCGAGGTGTGGGGTGCCGAGACTAAGGCGCCTGGGGGGACTTGCAGATCTGGGAGGGAGTAGAGTATGAAAGTAGGTCAGGGGAGCTAGACAAGAATTTGGGGCCAAGAGAAAAAAAACTGCAAGGAACAGGAGCAGTAATTCAGATTAAGTAGTAAATACAGATTACTACAATATTCAAGGCAGTTTCTGAAAAAACATTTCACAGAAGAACTGTACCACTAGCAACAAAATACATCACTGTGTGAGCCTGAACCAAGTAGTACTGCAGCCTGACTTAAGGCTGGCAAAAAAAGCATTTTTTGCAGGCCAGATCTGAGCGTAATTATTTAAGCGCCAGAATTTGTGCTATGAGCTATGCTGACAAGATACAAATTAATTGTATTAAACTCGGATTCAGGCACTAACTATATTAATGCGAGGAGTTTTAGTGTAAATAAGTTCAACAATATGAGCACTTGGTCCTAAGTTTAAAATCTGCAGCAAAATGTAAAGCAAAAGTATGCTGAGCAAAGTAGCCAATGGAGATGCAGTGCAGCCTTGCACCAGCCAATGAAAGTGCTGGATTTTAAGCCTGGGTGTTCAGCGTACCTTTCCTTCGGTTGGGCAGGCTGCTAATGGCGACCAGCTGCTTCGATGCCAGGGATGCCATGGTAGCGGAGGAGCTGCTCGTGGAGCTAGGCAGCCCGGTCAGGGACTCGGAGAGCTTTCCTTCAGTCAGATGGGCGGTCTGCTCACCACGGCCAGCTGCTTCAGTGCCAGGGACACCATGGAAGTGGACGAGCCACTTGTGGAGTTTTCCTTTGGTTGGGCAGGTGGTCTGCTCATGGCGTCCGCCTGCTTCGGTGCCGAGGACATCGTGGAAGCAGAGAAGCTGCTTGTGGAGCTGGGCAGCCCAGTCAGAGACTCGGAGAGCTTTCCTTCGGTCGGGTGAGTGCTCTGCTCACCACGGCCAGCTGCTTCAGTGCTGGGGACACCGTGGATGCAGAGGAGCTACTTGTGGAGCTGGGCAGCCCAGTCAGGGGCTCAGAGAGCTTTCCTTCAGTCCAGCAAGTGGTCTGCTCATGGAGTCCGGCTGCTTCGGTGCCAAGAACGTCGTGGAAGCAGAGGAGCTGCTTGCTGAGCTGGGCAGCCTGGTCAGAGACTCAGAGAGCTTTCCTTCAGACGAGTGGGTGGTCTGCTCATGGCAGCCAGCTGATTCTGGTGCCGGGGATGCCATGGAAATGGAGGAGCCATTTGTGGAGCTGGGCAGCCCTGTCAGAGACTTGGAGAGCTTTCCTTCGGCCGGGCGGGTGGTCTACGCATGGCAGCCAGCTGCTTAGGTGCCAGGGATGCCGTGGAAGTGGAGGAGCCACTGGTGGAGCTGGGCAGCCTGGTCAGGGGCTCGGAGAGCTTTCCTTCAGTCGGGCAGGTGGTCTGCTCGTAGTGGCCAGCTGCTTTGGTCCCAGGGGTTGCTGTGGAAGTGGAAGAGCTGCTTGTGGAGCTGGGCAGCCCAGTCAGGGGCTCGGAGAGCTTTCCTTCAGTCGGCAGGTGGTCTGCTCGTAGTGGCCAGCTGCTTTGGTCCAAGGGGTTGCTGTGGAAGTGGAAGAGCTGCTTGTGGAGCTGGACAGCCCAGTCAGGGGTTTGGAGAGCTTTCCTTCGGTAAGGCAGGCAGTCTGCTCACGGCAGCTGGTTGTTTCAGTGTCGGGGATGCTGTGGAAGTGGAAGGGCTGCTTGTGGAGCTGGGCAGCCCAGTCAGGTGCTCAGAGAGCTGAAAGGTTGATCGTTGGCATGAGGTAGGGCTGTGAGAAAACTAGATGTCTGCACATTACACTAACTAAAATGGTGCAAAAATAAACTCCACTGTATTTTAAACTAAAACCAAAGAACTGAATGCTGTCATCATACAGATGGTGAAGTTCTTGCCCAGACATGGAGAGCAGCAACACTGCTGCTATGTACTCGATAATGGGAAACAAGGAACTGAGCTGGGAGCCCTCCAAAAATGTTCTGGCTCCCACAGGTCCTGGTGCCTTCTGCACAGACCCATTAGTGGGAATCTATGGAGAAGATGGATTCTTGGCTGATCAAGGATTCCCAATATCTTTAAATTCAGATTACTGTATCTCTGGGCTTTCACTATGGATCGCACAGAACATCTCAAGATCTATGGTATCTAACTGAACTAACTATGCACAACACCAGTGCAGGGCAGAGCCCTGGTCTGTACTCATGGACTGCTGATTATGTAGCAGTCCCTGTCTTTATTAGGGTTGAAGAGTGCACTCCTAGTTGATACATTTTATGTTCCTGCTTCTCAGCTGGATGCAGACTGAAGAGAATCATCCTCTGGTGTATCTCTCACCATTATCTTTTCCACACAGGGAAGTGGGGCTTTTCTATCACTCTCCAAAAGGAAGAAAGCACTCAGGGCTGGAAGTATAGAACTTTTTCCTCTGCTGAGATGAATCCCAGCAGCACAAGTCCACAAGAACTGGCATGACTCTCCCCTGATCCAGAGCCATCAAGACAACTCAGTTCTCTAAATAATACTGTCTCAGATAAACTGCAACGCAACCCACCGAGTCATTTTGGAATGCAGAATTAGATTCCCATATACAACTCAAATGACAGCAAGTGCTCTACGGCATAAACCTCTCTCTCACAGCTTCTCCCTCTTCAGGTCTCCAACTCAGTCTCATCATGCAGGCAACCTGCAGTAGCTTCTCACACACACTCCATCTCTGACAGGCTCGCTGACTGGCTGATGGGAGAGTCCAAGCTCAGTCTTGCTCACCCACTGGCTGTCAATTCGTGCTCATTTTGTTGGGGACTACATGTCCCATCATTCTTTGGGGTGGCTTCCTGTGTCATTTGGTGGCATGTGAGGTCATCCTGACCCTCTATTTTAGTCCAGAGAATTAAGGTTTGCAGTGTGGCTCCTGAGCATATTGCAGGTCTCAGGAGGTCAGAGAATCAAAGACAGTTGTAGTGATCTCCCTTTTATTATCTTTTAAACTCCATCTTTCATTGCGGCTTCTAGACACTGTTAGTTCCTGTTCCCGGTCCCGACTGCCTGTCCTATAGACCTGGACAGAAGTGGTGAGCATCCAAGAGTGTCAGTACTCCACTCGGTTTTTGGGCTGGTGGTCCCTTTAATGTGCAGCTGTGACTCTTGAAGTATGTTTAGCTGCTCCTGCCACTTTCATATGGAACCAGAAATTGAATGGTATCCACGGGTGTTACTCTCCAACTCTGATGACCTGCAGTACTGGGGCTGGGAGACAAGATGGGAAATGACAGATGGATGGAGGGAGTGCTGTCTCACAGCAGAGGATCTGTTAGATTATGCCCCATAGGAATGCGGTTACAAAATAAGCTTGTACTTTTTCAAATGTCATCGTCATGTTTCCATTTCCTTATCTGTTGACCTTTGGCCCCTGGTGTTGATAAAGGTCATCTTCAAAGTAGGCCTCTGTCTGGACAGAGGTTCCACATATTCCACATCCAGTGTCTCCATCTCTACATTGGAGGACTCCTCAGAATCCAAGAGGCCAAGTCAGAAGCTGTCACTGCCCCCTCTTCCTTGGTCTCCCAGTGAAGGAACTGATCGATAATGGTAGGCTGGGGGGGGGTAGTTGATGGCGCTGTTATAGTTGACAGGAGAGAGTACAGATGGAAGGAAAGTATAATCAAGTGACCTTGAAGGTGGCTATCATGTTAACCTCATTTCCTGAAGCTACTTCCATTCTCGTTATGGAGGGTCCAGCTCTGATTCTGCAAGCCTGAATGTCTAGGAAGGATAAAGATACTTCCTCATTTCATCTTTCTTGTCTCTGTCCTTATGTCATCTATCCTCGGTGGTGTTAACATATTGGGTGGATTTCATTATTAATGACCACATTGGCAGCCAGTGCAAGAGATGTGGACTTGCAGAACTCAGAACTCCGTGATCATTTATCTGATTCACTACTAGTTGACTTCAGACTTTACATTTCAGTGAAGGTCGATATCAATGGGCTCAAGAATGACTGAAGAAAAACCTCACACTCATGCACCACAAAAGCAAAAAAGGAGGATAACTCTCTTAATAAAACTTTTTAATGCAGCCAAGCATGTGAACAAACAGCAAGCACAAAGGTACAGGTTTCTTAAAAAAGCGGGTTCACGTTAAACTTCGAGACAGTTTGTTGTGCTTGCTGTTTTTTTCACATACTTGGTTGCATTAAAAGGTTTTATTAAGAGTTATCCTCTTTTTCTGTTTTTCAGTGGCACGTGAATGTGAGGCTTTCCTTCTGTGTATCTATTACATTTATTGACGCACCACCCTGGACCCTTGAGCTGCCTTTTCTTTTTGACTCACGGTTGACTTGTGAGGCTAATCTAAGGACTTGAAAAATTAACACCTTTGCTTTTTCTTTCCTTGCTCAAAGCATTTTGACCTTTAAGGTCTAGAATGCTCACAGGTATTGGGATCATATTCGGGCCCAAGACACTTCAAGCAGAAGTAGATGCTCAATATAGACAGTCACAGTGCTTGTGTCCTCATCCCCCACCCACACACTAGCCCTGTGGCTGTTGCCAGTCCTCCTAGAACATCTTATGTTGTGCTCACAATTAGCTAAGTCCAAACCCTAAGAGGGGGACACTTTATGGGTGACTTGTGTTTGGGCTATTTCTTATAGAATGGTTTTGCAGAAGTAAGATTAAGAATGATGTTGGAGATAAACATTTTCTTAAACATTTCAAGGTCATTGTAAAATTCCTATTAAGAATAGCAGGAAGATCGGGTGAGATCCAAACCCTAGCAGGGGCACACTTTATGGGTGACTTGTGTTTTGACTGTTTCTTACAGAATGGTTTTGCAAGGGTAAGATTAAGAATGATGTTGGGATAAACATGTTATTAAACACTTCAAGGTCCATAGTAAAATCCCTATAAAGAATACCAGGAAGCTCTAGTGAGATGCTCCCAGGGTCTGGCCCTCGCCTTTAGCTGTCACATGTGTTGTATTACTCACAGTTTGCCGAGTCTCAGTAGGATGCTTGTCTCTGTAACTCTTCTACATATCCTCTTTACAGGAAGTTTCGTCTTACCTCTGAATTGGTAGTGCAGCCACTACCTAACGTCAGGCTATCATCTGCACTTTCCACTTGTCCACTTTTTTCTCTTTTTGGGAAAAATAATCCAGCTAGCGATGATGTAAGTGTGGACAGGCACAAGGCAATGTCTCCTTCTCAACTTATCCAGTTGTCTTGCTAACATCATCTCAAAAGCACTGCTGCATGACTCAGCTTCTCCCTTGCAGCTCAATATAGGTGGGAATTCATCAATAGAATTCAGAATATCCATTGCTCAGAGGCACTGCCTGGGCTGTCCAACAGATGCTATACACCAAGGATGCCACTGGAGGAAGAAGAGTAAAGAAAAAGGCAGAGGAAAACAACAAAGAAATATGCAGTTAAGGAGCAGAAACAATCCCTAATGCAACAGGTGGTTTCTGGATGCTGACCAACATAAGGCATCATGTGGGATATCAATGCATTTGTAAACGTCCTACCTGTATCCAACAGTGGGTAACAGAAGCACCCCCCCATGCTGGAGAAATACTTAGTGTATTTACTTATGAAAGCATTTTATTTGGTATAGTAAATTTTAGTAGGGATTGGTGCTAGACTAAATGTAACACAACAACCATATAGGATAATTAATCACATCAGTAGGACTTTTGCAAGACTCTTGAGTAGCTACTTCATATGAATCTAATAAGAGATTTCTCAACAAAGCTTATATTTTTTCATAGTGTTCTCAGCTTTAGCATCAATATTTTTAAGTTAAACATCTATTAATTTATTTCAAAAGTTTTACCAGGAAGACATTATGAGCTGGTAACAGCTTATTTACAGACGTGTCGAGGGGGTGAAGGGAATTCAGTTAATCAGAAAATAAGGTACAATTAGAACAAATAAAGCATAAACATTAAATAAAGACAAAACTTCAATTACAATACATTGAGACAAAAGTAGTTCCATGGAAAGCAGAAGCAGTACACCGTGATGCATAGTAGCTAGTTGCAACCAAGGGAGCAGTAACAGGACCTGACCACAAATGCATTGAAACTGACAGCAGAAAGAGACTGAGAGTCCAGGGTCTATTAAGTCTGCCCCTGTTATACTGCCTCATTCCACCGACCTGCTTGCACCACATGCTGTGTAGGTTATCTCTCACAAGTTCAAGGCAACCTGTACTGTATGACTCTTTTACTATCTTTACAGTACACTACCATAGCTAATTCTTATTAAGCAGACCTCTCCACTTCTCTGCGTTAAATCTTTTCAGGCTACTCAGTGTCACAAGGGAATATTTAGAATTTGCTCAGCCCTAAATCAAGTACAAAATGAAGCAGTGTGAAAAATAGAAATCAATTTAATTGACAATTCATGCTACAGTAAGCATTAGTACTTCCACAATCTTATAACAGCATGGATAATATTCATCATTTGGTCTGTAGTTTTAGTTTCTGCCTTCATTGCACTGGTAAACACACGTAAAATCTATGGCCTGAAATGATGAATAGCTCACTGCAAGTTTTACACAAAAAAAATGGATTGGAACAAAAAGGATGAGGGCAGGGGAAGAGCAGGATGAACAAAAAGACATTGAACACCAGCCATTTAAAGCAACTGAAGGAAATTTATTGATAGCACCAATTTATGCCTTTAAAAAAAAAAGCAAATTCTTGGGGGAGGAAGTGGAGGGGGTAGTTTGCTACTAATCAGAATTGTAAAACTTACCAAGAACAGCTTTCAAAGTTGTGTGAAGCCTGTGCCAGGAGTTCCTGAACACAGCAATCACGGTGGTCTTCCCCAGCCATTCAGAAAACAATATCTGGTGGTAAACAAAAGGTGATCCTCCTGCTGTTTCTGTCAGTAAAATCAATACTTTTGCTGCCACCGCTATATGAGGACCATTTGCCTGCAGAAACTCTTCTTTTGACTGACACAGTTTCTCCCACGTTAGCACCTAAGAGGATCAGTTCAAAAATATCAGTTAACAACATGCACACTATTTCTGCTCTTTTGAATTAGAAATAATGTTACTTTTTAAAGGAGAAGGTAAGTGTACCAGGATTTCCAAATTCTGAAAGTCCATCAAAAGATCTTTCAAACTAGGCAAAGTATTGGGCTTAACTGTAGGTGTCAACAGTCCAGAGCAATAAATATATAAATCATTTGAAAATTGAATCAAGGCAGCAGCAATTTCAAGGAAATTTGAGACAATGTGATATCAATGAGGGTCATGTGCTTAACAACATCCAACGTGTCCCTCAGTAAAGCACAGTTACTCACCTTAACAGTAGATCTTTGAGATAGACTCCTCCATTGGGGCCACACATTTCTAATTGTAAGCCATTATCATCAGGACTGCTCAGAAGCTTTTGCTAGCTGGGGCCACCCACAATGATGTGCAACGTTGGCGTCTATGTAATCGTGGGCAGCCTCACTGCTCCTCAATTCCCACCAGAGATAAGCTCAGAGGGCCTCTTACCATGAGGAACCAGGAGACCAAACCAGTACAAGGTACATGAGGAAAGGCATGGGACTGGAAATACAGTATAGATGAGGCACTTATGGACACCTACAAACAAGGCAGTGGACAAACCTGCCAGCTTATACCTCAGGAAAGGGGAAGGAGAATGAGTATGCTGTGTGGCACAATGGAGTAGATTCTCTCGAAGATCTCTTGTTACAGTGCATAACTTTTCTATTTTCATCAAGGATATCACCTCTACTGGGCCACACCTTTAGAACAATTCCCAAGTATATACCAAGAACCCAGGGAAAATGGCAAAGTCTGATATGTCATCATATCAGAAGGCCTCGCAACACGGCAAGACCTGAATCAGGCATGTCTGCAAGAGACGATGTCTAGACAGTTGTGCTTAGTGAAAGTACTGTATGTACTGTACCCCATGTGAGCACAGTACATGTCAGCTGCAGAAACATTTTGAAATCAAGCAACAAAAGTGGCCATACCATGTGTAGAGTGGCCATGCACAGCATCATGAAGTTACTCAATGTACAAACACAATTCAGTTAGCCAGCCATTTGGACAAGCACTGTTTAGACACAGGGGCGCCCTCATTCCAATAGGTAAATGAAACAAAAAGCTGACAGTACAGTACAAGTCACATTAAACTGTTCCTCCAACTCACTGCTCTGGCATTGTTTTTATATGCTGACAATGTAGTGACAACTCTAAATGCTTAAAATACAAACTCTGTTTCAACCATCCTTCAGCTCAGAAGCAGCTCACATGCAATGCACTTTCAGCTCCCTTATACATTCCCCCAGTGCAGCAATAGACTACACGCTGTTGGGCTACAGTATAGTGCTTGTCATTTTATATTGGAATTAATGAATTTCAATACTATTTTGTACCTTGTATGTTCCCCCCCTCATTTTTTTACTTTTTGTCCTGAGTACAGCAAACAGCAGCAGTTTTCTTCAATTGCTATAATATAGTGCCAATCGCACAAAATCGGGCATTTGTGCAATTGCACTGTACATGTCTGTCACGCAATTGCGTGACAGACATGTGCAGCGCATTGTGCAAATGCCCAATTGCGCTGCGCAAATGGCGGCTTTTGCATGGTGCGATATCAGAGCAGATAAACAACTGCAAACAGTAGAGCTAGAAATAGTGACATTTTGGGGGATAAAGGAATAAAAGGGCAGAAATAACGTAATATGCTAAACTGAATGTAAAAAACTGCAGTGAATGGAGTCCTCAGAAGTGGGGAAAACAACATGGCAACTGGAGCGGGGTTTTCAATTTGAATGCAGGCTAGCTATTGGCTCAAACTTGGTGAGAGCTTCTTCATGTGATTGGGTAGAATGACATGTCACTCAAGTTGTACTGAACACTACAGTAGTGAAACTGGGTTCCAGCTCAGTGGTTTAGTGTTTTTTATGGGTTGCTTAATGAGTTGTACTGCATTAATGAGTAAGCTGAAACTGAATATCAGCTAGAAGCAAACGATTTGGAAACTTTTATTAATTCATTTCAGTGAAAATTGCACACATTAAGCAACTCATTGCAAAATGCTAAACCAGTGAGTTGGAGGAACAGTTTAATGTGACTTTACTGTACTTTCTGCATTCCTTAGTGCGATCAAGACAGAAAATGAAAATTACATACTCACTGTAATTGTTGATCTGCCAGAATATCTTCACCACTTATTCCCACTAATAGGTCTGTGTCAGAGCTGCGGCACTAAGAGCCTGCAGGAGCAAGGTCTTTCTGCAGCCTAAGGGGCTGACATTGGTGCCAGCGCCACCCACGAGGCAGACACGGTGACGTGGAGCTCATGGACTGGCCAGTAACCGATGCAGGCCACCTACCTTCCTAAGTTCGGTTTGCCAGGAAAGAAACCAGTGGGAGATAAGAGAGAGAGACTAGGAAATACTAGTCCAAAGAGATAGAAAAAGGATATAGGATATAAAAGCAATAGAACCTGACTTCCAACCTAGAGACAGAGATTAAAAAAAATGGGCCCAAGGGTAGCAGGTTAAGGGGAGTCAGAGCCCAGAGTCCACCAGGACACTAAAGGTGGAAAGGGTAACAGCAAAGGGATGTGGCTCTGGCTAGGCAGAAGAGACCAAAAGAATCTCCTGCCGGAAAGAAATCAGAAAAAGGGGCTTGTACAACAGTACAAGACAGGAAAAGAAAGAAGACAGACTGAAATAAGGCTACCTTGCTGCTACTGTGAAATAGAAAGGGAGAAAGAGGGAACCAAAAATAGTTATGCATGTCCACCCCTCCTAGGCAAGAATTGTGGGACCAAAGAGGGTTGACTACCCCTAAGAACAGCCAACAGAAACCTAGACAGGATGTGTCTATAGCCAAAAACAGTAGAAAAGCAGCTGTTGCAAGAGTTTAATTAGGGTAGCAACATCCTATGGAAAAGAGGCTAAAAGGAGGGGAGGGCAACAGGTGGAAAGGGAAAAACATTCTCTCATGAAGCATTCCTGTCCCTTTATTTTGTTTGTTTTTGGTTTTATTGTTTATTTTTTCCTTTTTTTTGGTGGGACATAACCCCCCAAATGGGTAATTCTCCTAAACCTTATTTATTTTTAAAGGGGGAACAGTCCTTGTCAGGTAGAGAAGGCCACACAAAGAGAGAAAGGAGGACAAGGAAAAGAGAGAAAGGAGTGGCAAGAGGAAGAAAGAAAGAAAGAAAGAAAGAAAGAAAGAAAGAAAGAAAGAAAGAAAGAAAGAAAGAAAATTAGTTGTTATTTATTTAAAAGTTGAATGAATTAGAGGATGGGTTCTATGAGAAACAAGTCTCATTTACAGAATGTCCCACGTCATTTAAAACAGTGAGTACATACTGTAAGTGGATATAAACAACACTAATAATGAAAAGTACATGTAAAATCTCGGGGTCTGGCTCTTTGTAGTTTATTTACCTCTGTATCTGACAAGGCTTCGCTGCTATGTGCAACACTACTTGATTTTTTATGTAACTACAGCACTGACAAGGAACCTTCATAAATGAGCTTCTTAGCTTAAAGGTATATATCCAATTGTACAAATAAATAAAAATAAATAAAATCTTCATGTAACAACAATTTTTAATGTCACAAATTAACTAAAACAGTAAATACATAAACTGACAGAAGCAACATCAATTATAGCAAGTACATGTAAGTTGTTCCTTTAGAGAAATAAGGCTCCCAAGGGAAATCACAAAAATTGTTTGAAGTCTGAAGGGTGGAGCTGGTCACTTTGTGGTAATGTCAAATATAATAAGTGATGCTGCGACTGCTCTGGCTAACAAATAGCCCAACACAATAATATTTCCAAATATTCTTTTCTTTTATTTCTTCAACTCTTTCTGATAAGCCCTGATGTTTCACTTTATATGGCTTCTTCTGGGGAACTGTAAATAATTAATAAACAGTGCAAATATAAAATGTATGTATAAAGCTAATCCATCTTTTTACATGTTTCTCATTTTCAGGTTTCAACACAAGAGACTTATTTTCAGTTGAGTCATACATTATTATTCCATTCTTCACATTTCAATATGTATAGAGTTATTGGTCAGTTCAAGAAATATAACTGGTTTACAGTATTCCTAGTGCTGTAAGCTACCTGCAATATCTCTGGGTTGTGACCTCCATTTGCTGCCAAGCTGACATAACTCTGATATGATGCATATTATCTTAAAGAAGTTAAAAAATACATACTTATTTTATTTTCCTCCTTATTTTAATGCATTCTTGTTGTTTTTAATTTACTAACTGTGGGGGTGATGCACTAATTACCCCACCTGCGTAGGTCCACGACCCTGGACAGGTGCAGGGTGCACGGTATTCACAACCACATACATCCGCTGGGTACCTGTGCACGGCCCTGCCCCCTGATGTGCAGATTCGTGGGGGGTGGGCTAGTGCAGAGGAGCGGACCCGGGCAAGTATCCAACTGGATGCCTGACTCAGGTCCCATAGTGGATCCCTTACACCCATGGGGTATGTAGACAGTGGCGGAGCTAATCTGCAGAATGAAAGAAAAACACCACAATGCACGGGGCACTCACCCGGACGGCTGCCCCAGCCCTCCCCATTAGCCTAGTGGGCTGGGGTAGCATGGACTGCCACTTCTCATTCCCACTGCAAACTGGTGGGTGATGTCCATGGCAGTGCACACTGGGTTATGGCAGGGTCCCGGCTGCCATAATCTGTGCCGCCTGTGTCTGGCACTATGCACCTTGGTGAATGGCGCGTAGTGCAGGCACACCCTGGCACACCCCCTGACTGTTCCCGGCATGTTGCTGACCATGTAGCCAGGGGATCAAGTGCATACCTCTCTTGCGTGCCAGTCATGAATGCTGCCGGCGATCCATGGGACCACTGCTGTGCGTCATTCCATCATAGGGTTGCCTATGCACCTCGGATATGCAGCACATAGACAACGTTTTTTTACTGCATTGGCCCCTATAATTGGTTTTACCCAGGTACTCTGCAATTAAATCATTCCAAAACTTCCTTAGTAGATATCCATATCAAATATATCTGATCAAAAGTAAAGACGTTACGTTAAAAAACTGTTTGATTTTCCATTTTAAACTCATACGATCTCTGACTCTTATTTTTACTTACTAGTACAGTACCGTTCAAAAATGCCGTCAAGCAGTGTTTTATACTGCATCTGTTTTCATGTCTAATGTGACAATAACATTCTGTCAGTATTTCACAAGATTATAAATAACACACTTCTCAAATTAATAGCTTCCATATGCTTCTTAGTTTGCTAAGACTTACATTGTGCATGCAGACTGTAACCCACCCATTTTACTACTGCTGTTTGTATGCTTTTCTCTGCAGTGATTTTGGGTCTATGAAGTTTAAAGAAAATGCATATTACATCTTGGTTTTGATTCTGAAAATCCATACTGAAATATTTATAATGAGTTCCAACTTTAAAAGTTATTTATTTCGTCCCAGTGCCACTGAGGGCTGAGGTGCTGGTCATCACACCTCGCTCCACGCCAGTGACCGGTGTTCAGGAACGAGCAAGGGTCACCGGGGGTTGACTGGGGAGGAGAAGGATTGAGCATCTGAAGGACTGCTCTCCTTCCCTGAGGAGGGGGTCCATGGCAGTCGGTGTGTGGTTGTCTCCTTGAGGAGGCTAGGAGACTACACGCTTCGTTGCACGTAGGGGTGGAGCTGAGGGCAGACGTCCGGAGGAAGCACGTGCAGATGTGTGCATGCCCCCCTCTGGCAATGTCATTGCATGCCCTCAGCTCTGAGGGGCAAAAACAGGCACCCAGTTGAGCGGCTTGATGGCCATCTGTGAGCTTCGCCGGTGGCCAGGCACCCAGGCTGGATCCATGTTCCATAGGGAGTCTGGGGGGCTTCCTGCAGCCCTGCTGTGGAGGGTACAACCACAGGGGCATATGGGTGCCTGGGGCCGACCAGGCAGCGGCGGACGGAATCCCCGGACCAGATGTGGAGACAAGAGGGGAGCAGACTGAGGCAGCCAGAAAAAGGTAGAAAGTAGTAGCAATAAAAAAAAAAGAAGTTATTTATAAGTCATTTAAAATTGATTACTTGGTGGTGTTTTTCAACTCGCTCCAATCTGCTGTTGCTGTGTGGTCTGGCAGCAAGAGAAGAGTGCTTAGCCCTCCACTCTTGTATCTGCGTGACAGCACTAGCTGGCGTGGTTACCATCAGCAAACATTGCTATAGCAATGTTGTTGCAAAGCAACCACTTGTCACGCGGGTACTCAACCAGCTGTCAAAATAAGTAAACAAAAGTCCAATCTGTCAGTTATGATCATCGTTGGCTGTACTCATGATTTTTGTGCATCCTTTTATTTTAATGTTCTAAATGTTTACTACTTATCTGTAGATCTGAAGCCAAGTTAGATCCATAAGTTATGTTGTTGGATTACGTTCTTACTCTCTATAACCTATGTTCAAGCCTCGCTCCTATTTAAAGTGATAACCACCTATTTGTAGACAGTGTTGGGTAAGTTACTTTTTCTATTACTTTTGGAAACTTGTTCCAGAAAGCTCTGTGCAGTCACTAGCAAGGATGGAGAAGTACTAGAAAAAGTAATACACCAGACAGTTACAATTACTTATGTCTTTTTATACAAAAGTACTACGCAACTGTAACTGATTACATTTATTTGAAAGTAAGTAGTAACTAATCTATTACTTTTAAATAAATATCATTTGTTATAGTTTTTTTATTGTTTTTGTATAAAAAGAAATAAGTAACTGTAACTGTCAAGTGTATTACTTTTCTAGTACTTCTCATCTGTTAATGTTTTACAAACTTCCTGAATCAAGTTTCTAAAAGAAATAGAAAAAGTAACTTACCCAACACTGTTTGTAGACCTTTTTCTGAAATCTGCACACCTCGTTCTCTCAGTTCTTAGAGGTATCCAGAAGCAAATGATTCGATACCTTTTATTGGGCCAACATAGATGTCACAAAAAGAAAACAATGTCTAAGCTTTTAGACCAACCAAGTCCTTCCTCAGAGACTTATGACAATTGTTCAGAGAGTCACATTTTATTAACACCCAGATCATACATAAAAAAAATTAAGGAACAATTCTCATTGGTTAAAAGTACCTTTTCCAAAAAATCACAATTTTAAATGGCATGAATAGCATTCCATTAGCTTGCTATTACTGAGAATATGTTCAAGGACATCCATTAGATAAGATGAACAGTCAAGCAGGCAGGGCCACTAACTGAAATTATTAATGAATGAGTGTGTTAGGAGAATACATTCAAAATTATAAGCAAGACCCTTAGATTTAATACCACAAATGTACAAGTTAAAACTTGATAGTACTGTATGATAAAAAACTGGACAACAGAAATGTATGCATGGAAATAAGAGGGGAATAAAAAAAATTTACCTTGAATGAACAACTGTTTAAAGCATTCATACACAATGAAACTTATCTGGAGATATTTTCTAAACTATACTGTCAACCAGTTAACACACTCCATAAACATTAAAACCTGCAGTGCTGTAACAATATTTCTACAAGATAATATTAACTGGCATTATTATTGCCAAACAAAAAAAAGTAAAACTATCAAGGACCACCTAGAAAATGAGTTCATGCATCTTAAAATGTTCAAAGTTCAATAATGAGTCAGTATATAATCAATGAACTATATGAACAGAAAAATTCTTAGGAATCTGTATAAAACCCCAATGGAATCTCTCTCTCCCGGAAAAGATAACTAAAAAGAAGTGTATATTTACTATGTATGTGAGCCAAAAGTCCTAACACCCTGTTGCATAATTATGACGTGTACCTGTATATAAGCCTACCTAAATATGTAAGCACAACCAACCCCTCTCCCCCACACACAGCCCCACCCACAAAAAAAAAAAACACCATTCTCAACACCCCCAAAAAAAATACAAAATTACCCCCACACACACACTAAACTCCCCATACACACTCACCCAAGACCACCCAACCCCCCCACACACACACATGTATATTTGGTGAAAAACCAACATATTGATAACAAGTTAAAAAGGACTCCATGAAAATAAAAACAAAACAACAACACACTGAAATCCTGTAAAATGTCTATCCTATGAAGTAAAAGTCTATGAAAGTTTAAGCATGGTAATGTGTCATGAAACTCAAATCAATATTCATGCCATCTGCTATCATACTGAGAAATAAAATAAGCTTAATCTCAAAAGTCTGTCTCTGTTAAGGACCTCCACCCTATATTTAGTGAGGATGAGACCTTAAATTGTATTTTTCAAGGACTACCACTACTGTCTTTTAAACAACCACCTAATTTAGCCAACCTGATTGATAGGAGTAAACTTGCACCAGAACAGGGTACCATGACACTAAATGGTACCCGACCCTGTAATCAAAACAGATGTAGGACTTGTGAGCTCATTTCCACTTCGGCTTGGTGGGTGCATCACAAAACAAGACTAGTCAGGATACAGGTGAATTATACCTGTACATCACGTAATGTTGTTTATTTCATTCAATGCAAGAGATGTCCACAAACAGGGTATGTTGGAGAGACAAGGCAAGCTCTCTGCACTAGAATGAATGCACACAGACATACCATTAATATGAAGATGACTGACAAACCAGTAGGGTGACACTTCTTTCAGAATGACCACTCAATCTCAGATATGTCAGTAATGGTCTTAAAAGGTTTTAAGAAAAATACACAACAGACAAGGACTTTTGAGATTAAGCTTATTTTACTTCTCAATATGGTAGCAGATGGCATGAATATTGATTTGGGTTTCTTGACACATTACCCTACTTAAACTTATATAGCCTTTTACTTCATAGGACTGACATTTGACAGGATTTCAGTGTGGTGTTGTATTGTTTTTATTTTCATGGAGTCCTTTTTTTTTTTTGTGTACCTCCTCGTGAGTTTCCCTGGATCCCCCCTGCGGCATTCCTCCCTCATGAGCCGTGGCTCTAGTACCCCTTGGCTTGCCCCAAATGGGGGCTGTGGTACCTCGCCCTTTTAGGGTGCTGCCACGGACGCCGTAATAGGCTGGGAGCCATACTCTTTGTTATGGAGGCCATTGCAGCCCGAGGCGGGCATCATAGGCGTCGGAGGTGGCGATGTTTACCCCTTTGGGGGTGGGAGCGTGCAATAGCCGCCCAGCGTCGTCCGCCCCATTTCAACTGACGCCAGGTCCCGAAAGTGCTTGGGTTTTCCGGTCTCCACCAGGAGTCCCCTTGCACCGGCGACTCACCCCACCTCCCCGGATCAGGAGAGCAGTCGTGGGACCTCGGTCCTTCTCCCCGGCTGGCCCTCCGGCAACCCAAGTCCGTTCCGAACTCGGTCGCCGCTGCGTGCAAACGGAAACTAACCTGCGCTGCAGGCCGCCCATGGAGTCCTTTTTTGTTATCATCAATATGTTGGTTTTTCACCAAATATACTGTGTGTGTGTGTGTGTGTGTGTGTGTGTGTGTGTGTGTGTGTGTGTGTGGTGGGGGTGGATGGGAGAGGTTGCGGTCCTGGGTGAGTGTGTATGAGGGGAGTTTAGTGTAGTGTGGTAATTGTGTGTGTTTTGGGGTGTTGGAGGATGGTGTGTTTTTTTGGGGTGGGGCTGTGTGTGGGAGGGTTGGATTAGCTAATATTTAGGTAGGCTTATATTAAGGTACATGTCATAATTATGCTACAGGGTGTTAGGAGTCTTGGCAAACATACATAGTGAATATACACTTCTTTTCTAGTTATCTTTTCCTGGTTGGGGGTTAATGCCATTGGGGTTTTATACAGATTCCTAAGAATTTTTCTATTCATATAGTTCAGTGATTATATACTGACTCATTATTGAACTTTGAATATTTTAAGATGCATGAACTCACTTTCTAGGTGGTCCTTGAGAGTTTTATTTTTTTTATTTGGCAATAATAATGACAATTGATATTATCTTATAGAAAATATTGTTACAGCACTGTAGGTTTTAATGTTTATGGCATGTGTTAATTGGTTGAGAGTACAGTTTAGAAAATATCTCCGGGTAAGTTTAATTCTGTATGAATGCTTTAAACAGTTGTTCATACAAGGTACATTGTTTTATTCCCCCTTTATTTTCACACATACATTTCTGTTGTCCAGTTTTTTTTATCATACAATACTATTAAGTTTTAACTTGGACAATTATGGTATTAAATCTAAAGGTCTTGCTTTTAATTTTGAATGTATTCTCCTGACACACTCATTCATTTATAATTTCAGTTAGAGGCCCTGCCTGCTTGAGTGTTCAGCTTATCTTTTTTTTTTGCATGATATGTTTATACCGCCTACCCCATGCTACACTGGCCCCCACTCCTTCAGGCTCCACAAGCTCCCACCTGACCCCACTGACCTTTATCCAGCCCTCCTCAAGTCCTCATATCGCAGCCGATCCCCGGGATATCCCAGCGTATCCCTATCACCAGGCAGATCCCCCTCCTCCAAGGAGGAAGGGCACCGGGGCGGAAGGGAAGACCCCGGCACACACTACATTAGGGCCCGGGGATGCTGCTGAGGAGCAGGAGGCCCTGGATAGGCACTGGAGGTGCTCGGGAATGGGGGGCCGTCATCTAGGGGACCGGCGAGCAGTTTTTCCAGTTTTCTGCAGGGGGGCAGCGTGGTGATGTCAAGGCTTATGCCGGTGTCCACTCCTCCCCCAGGTAACTCAGGCGGTACAGCCTGCGATGCTCCCAGCCTCTGCTAGGAGCCAGCAGGCACCAGACCTATCCCCTGCCCTCCCCCCAGAGAAGGACAGCTGTCGCAGGACGCTCGATCCTTCTCTCCCACGGCTGGCCCTCCAGTGACCCAGGCCAGTTCCCGAACCCGGGTCGCTGGCGTCACAAGCAGGAATCCAACCGTTGCGCCAGCGGGCCGGCCCCGTGTTCAGCTTATCTAATGGATGTCTTTGAAAGATTCTCAGTAATAGCAAGCTAATGGAATGCTATTCATTCCATTTAAAATTGTGATTTTTGGAAAAAGGTACTTTTAACCAATGAGAATTGTTCCTTATTTTTTTATGTGCTGTACGATCTGGGTGTTACTAGAATGTGACTCTCTGAACAATTGTCACAAGTCTCCGAGGAAGGACTTGGTTGGTCCAAAAGCTTACACATTGTGTTATTTTCATAACATCTATGTTGGTCCAATAAAAGGTATCAAATCATTTGCTTCTGGATCTGTTGTTACAAGGACCAATACCGAAACTAATCTATTTCTGTATGTCTTCTTAGAGGTGTGTTTCTGTCAGAGTATTGTGTGCTATCACCTTCCTAAGCTTGAGTTTTGTTGTTCATACGTACCTGTTTTACATTAATTATTATTATGAACGGGGAGGGATGGGAAAATTTGTAAATATTATGTTGCTTTATTTATTACCTTGATATTAATATGCCTCAATTGACTTCCACCTTGTACTTAGAATGCACAGAATCATAAGGGTATTTTTGCACTTTTATACTTACAGAAACTTGGGGGTGTATCTGATTGTACAAATAAATAAATACATAAAAAATCTTCTTGTAACAATAATTTGTAAAGTCACAAATTAATTAAAACAGTAAATATATAAACTGACACACGCAACATCAATTATAATAAGTACATATAATTGTTCGATTAACAACTTTTTTTTAAAGAGGACAGGAAATGATTTCTAATTGGCAGCTGTTTATAATGTGTCTGATTTCAGAAACAATATGCATTGCTCTAAATTATCCATATTTAACTATACCAGGATAAAAAGTGATTTGAAAAACTGCATCTTCCATTGTTTCGTTTTTATGGGCAGTATTCTGATAAAAGTTCTCTTCACGGAACCAGTGGGCTGGAGTTTTAATTATGTCATGGTTTGTGTACAGAACTCTAAGCATGGTTCTGATTGGTCAACAACTCATGTTTAGCATTCTGTACACAAACTACGACATATTTAAAATACCAAATTACTGGTACCCTGAAGAGAGCTGTATAGAATGTTATCCATGCAAAGAAAACAATTGAAAACATAGTTTTTCACATTAGTGGTTATTCATGTACAGTTAAATATGGATCATTTGGAGATCTGAATTTCATTTCTGTAAACAGGAGCCCACATATTCAAAAGAGATGCAGCGCATCTTTAGATGTGATCACGCATCACCAGATGTGCGAGGGCCGTCATGGGCATAGCAATTTTCAGAAGCCCCCACTGCACTCCACAAACCCAACTGCAATATCGCGCAGCAAATTGCGATGCAGCATGCAAATGAAGGGTCCCTCATGCATATTCCGCACACTGCAATATTCAACCCCCCCAAGCACTTTCCAGAACCTACTTTAACTATGTGTGGGGAAGGTTGGTGCCCTGCACATAGTCAAGGGCCAGGTACACAGCTCCCCCCAGCCCTGATCACTGTTAAAGAACTTGTAACTCTCTGCCACTTTTCCATAGTGTAGTGTTCCCCTTCCCCAGTCCCGATCCATCTAATAATACATAATGTAGCATCCCTGTTTCCCTGGTAGTGTAGTGGCCCCCCACCCTTCCACCACAGTAGGCAGTAACCCACCTCCCCACACCCCCATCCTGTCCCGTGTCAGTGGCTGGCACAACCCTCCTCACCCTGCCATGGCCAGCTGACTGATTGTTACACACTCGCATATTGTAAATAATACACTCACATTGTGAGCGCATACTCTTTACTGTATGCGAGCGGGTAACAATCAGTCAGCAGCTAGCCATGGTATGGTGAGGAGGGCTGTGCCAATTGCTGGCATGGAATGGAAATGGCGGGGTGCAGGGTGGTGGGTTACTGCCTACCAGGTTGGAAGGGTGAGGCCTCTAGACTACCAGGGAAATGGGGATGCTACTTTATTTACTATTACAAAGATTGGGGCTCAGGGAGGTGGGGAACCACTAGACGACCAGGGACACAGGGTTGCTACATTATTTATTATTGGAAGGATCGGGGCTAGGGAGGGGGGACACTACACTATGGCAAAGGGGCAGAGGATTACATGTTCTTTTATGGCGATCAGGGCTGAGGAGGGCGGACACTCCACTATGGAAAATGTGGGATCTGAGATAATTTTATTTCAATGGGGATTGGGACTGGAGTGGGGGGACACTACACTATGGGAAATAAGGGATTGGAGACACTTAATTTTATTTCAGCAGGGATTGGGCTGGGGTGGGGGGACTACACTATGGAAAATAAGGGATCGGAGACCCTTCATTTTATTTCAATGGGGATCAGGGCTGGGTTGGGGAGACAGTACACTATAAAACATAAGGGATCGGAGACACTTTTGTTTCAATGGGGATCGGGGCTGGGAAGGGGGCTGGACCGGCACATTCTGCCTGGCATAGCCATGTAAATGAGCCCATAATGGGCATGCATGATGCTTCTTTGCGCCATGTATGCCCAATGAGCTCATTTGCATGTTTGCGCTGAATATCACCCATTGGGGACTTGGCACATCCAGGTGTGCACCATGCATTCCCCTTCAGCCTTCGGCCCTGCACCCTGGATCGCACCATACATGGTGGAAGCCTGCTATATGCCATGCATCCAAGGTCTGACATTCAAACACAATGTGCAATCTGTTTTAATATCACGTCAGGGCCGGCTGGCCCATTTTTTTGTCTGGTGCATCGTTTTGTGCACACATCTGGATGGCTCTGACTATGTCCCCCAGGAACATTAGTATTGTCTGCCAATTAGCACAAATTTCCTGTCCCCTTTAAGTTGTCTTTGAAAATGTGGAGTAATGGTGACTTTCTTAGCAGAGGAGGGAGTCTGTTCCATGAAAGTGAAGCATTATATGAAGTAAGAACTTACCATAACAGTAGATCTTTGAGGGGATCTCAGTCATCAGGTCACACCATAGGAACTTCACCGTTGGTGAAGCAGGATCCACACAGAAGATTTTCAGCAGTACAACTGAGGCCACCCATGCCATCGACGTCATCAACCCTATAAAGGTGTGAGTGGCCCTGCTCCCTCCTCAGTTCTTCCCCCAGAGACAAAGGGAGCATAGCTCTAGCCATAGGGAACTGAAGAGAGAGAGAGAGAGAGAGAGAGGTGCCCAGGCCTATATGAAAGGCTGGATACACCTTACAGCCAGTTCCAGAACAAGAGCCCCAAGAAGGGAGACGGTGGGAGGGAAAGCAGACCTGATGACTGAGATCCACTCGAAGATCTACTGCTACTTTAAGTACTTACGCAACTGTTCTATATTCTTCTGGGGCATCTCAGTCATAAGGTCACAACATAGAAACAAGTCCCAAGCAGTTGCAGGTGCAAACAGACAGTCCAGGAGGAAGGCCCACCATAAACCTAAGACAGAAGGCCCTGCAGCACAGCCCTACCAAAACCTGCACGTGCTCTTGAGGCAATGTCCAGACTGTAGTGCTTGGTGAAAGTATGGACGGTACTCCAGTTAGCAGCTGTACAGATGTCAGCAGCTGAGACCCATCAGAAACAAGCCACAGAGGTGGCCATGCCTCTTGTGGAATGAGCTTTAACCACTTCAGGCAAATCTTTTCCATACATGTTGCAGCAGAACACAATGCAATTTGCCAACCATGTGGATAAACACTGCTTTGAAACTGAAGCTCCCTCTCTACCTGAGGCAAAGGAAATGAACAACTGCTTCAACTTTCTACATTCTTTGGTGTGGATCAGGTAGTACTTCAAAGTTCTGTGCACATCTAATGTATGGAGCAGTGATTCCCGTGGATTGGCACACTCTGGAAAATAAACAGGAAGGTGGATATATTGGTTGAGTGCAAACTCAGAGACCACCTTAGGAAGAACCTTATGATTTGTGCACAAAGGCACCCTGTCTTTTGGAAAAATCAAATAAGACTCCTCACACCAGAGGGCCTGAAGCTCTGAAATTCTTCCAACAGAAAGAATGGCAACTAAAAATAATGCTTTCCAAGAGAAAAAGCATAGCTGGCAAGTTGCATCTGGCTCAAAAGAAGACAGGGTCAACTTCTCCAAAACTAAACTCAAATCCCAAGCCAGGACAGGAGAATGGACTGGAGGGTATCATATGCAGGATGCCCCTTAAAAAGGAATGGGAGACATTCAGCTGAGCTAACATGCAGTCACCCATGGGCTCATTAATGGCCAAAACAGCCAAAAGGTGCACCTTGAGGGAGGAGTACTGGAGACCCGAGTCAGACAGAGAGATCAGGTAGTCCAGGATCTGGCTCACCGGACAGGTGAGAGTGTCCAGATTATGTTTGGCAGCCCAGATGGCAAACCACTTCCACTTCATGGCATACATGGCTCGAGTGGAAGGCTTCCACGTGGCCTACAGGACATCCACCACTCTACCGGAGACCCCAAACCTGGCAATGGCTATGTCCTCAGGTGTCAGGCATGTAGATGGAGGGGCCTGAGGTTGGAATGGACCAGGGCCCCTGAGTCTGGGTCAGCTGGTTCCTGCAGAGGGGGAGTGGAACCAGAGGTTCCTCCGAAAGCTGCTGTAGCAGGGGAAACCATATCTGGTGGGGCCAGAATAGAACTACCAGAATCATGCTGGCCCCCTCCATCTGCAATTCAATGAGGACCCTCTGACTTAGAGGTAAAGGAGGAAATACATAAAGAAACCTCCCACTCCAGGAGAGGGACAACGTGTCTCACCAGAAAAATCCAGGCACTGGATCAAACTGGGCAGTTTTGCGTTAAGTGGGGACGCAAAAAGGTCTAACTCTAGATGACCCCATCTGTCAAACAACTCTTCTGCAATGGATGAGAGGAGCTTCCACTCATGCATGCTGGACTGAAGCCAACTGAGGTTGGCTGCCGGGAGTGTCAGACCATGATCTAACACCTAATATCACACTCTAATGGCCTCCCTGCACAGGGGGTACGAATGAGTCCCTCCCTGTTTGTTGATGTAGTACACTACACTGAGATTGTCTGAGTTCACCAGCAGCTGACCCAGAGCAAGGTAGTTCTGAAAAGCCTGCATAGTGTAGAGCACAACCAGCATCTCCAGGACACTGATATGCAGGGAGGTCTCGACCTGAGACCAGGAACCCTGAGTTTGAAAAGGACCCAGGTGAGCTCCCCATTCCCAACTGAAAGCATCCACAGTGAGGATATGCTGTAGAGAAGAGATCTGGAATGGGATTCCTTGCAGCAGGTTCAAGGGGTCCATCCACCACTAGGTTCAAGGGGTCCATCCACCACTGGAGCACTTTGTGGACTGGGGAGGAGACCAGCACCAACTGATCTAACTTGGCCATGCGTTGGTCCCACTTTACTCGGAGAGTCCACTGGGGAATATGCATATGAAGTTTGGCCAGTGGAACAGTGGGAATAGCAGCTGTCATTAGACCCAACAGTCTCAAGTATACCCTGGCAGGAATAAAACAGCTCTGGGCTACCTCCTAAGCCTGGACTATAAGGCACTCTGCCCTGCTCTGAGGCAGGAATGCCTTCCCCTAAAAGGAGTCTAGAACCGCCTCTATGTATTGCAGTCTTTGGGATGGCACCAGAACCACTTGGGCAAGTTGACTGTCATGCCCAAGAAGTGGAACAACTGGAGAGTTCTCTCCAGAGTCTGCAAGAGCTGCTCCCTAGATAGGGCCTTTTTTATTTATTTTGTTTTACCAGGAAAGACTCCATTGAGCAAGCTCATTTGCAAGGAGGTCCTGGGTAGGACAGTAACAACAATTGTTAAAAAATACATACAATCCAGGATCCATATGAAGTGGTACATACACAAAGCCAGGGAAGGCTACAAATAGATACAATAGTATTGTAAAGTATTACAAAAGGAGATAACTTATGCTGAGAATAGTCACATAGTAGGAGATAGACACAAAAATTAAATTAAATTAACAGGAAAACTTAAGCCTTCCTACAACATGAACACAGCCGGGTCGAGGGGGGCTAACAGCAGTGAGTGTAGCAAGTTTAAGTGCAAAGTGTTAGGTGCATTCACATTTGTCAGCACAGTGTTGTTTTAGGAGGGAATGAAACAGAGGGGCAAGCAAGGGTGGATAGCTTGGTTTGCTTCTGGAAGGTATTCCATGCTGACATGGTGGCCCAACTAAATACCATTTTTCCATACTTAGAGAAATGACATGGGATCTCAAGCATACTTGTTTTGTGCATTCTAAGAGCATAAGGGCTTGCGCCCTACAGAGAAGTGTAGAGATGTAGCTGGGCATTGAGCCACGTAGTGCCTTGAAAGCCCAAGTATTTAGGTGTCAGTCTTCAGATGCTTAATGATGTCCAGTCTATTGCCTTGTACAGTAAATAATGGTGTGTAAAGGGGGGGGGGCATTACTAATGAACTTGAGGGCTCTGTTGTAAAGTACGTCAAGGCTGCCCAATAGTGTGGATGAGGCACCTCCTTATACAACATCACCATAGTCCAGTAGGGCAGAAAAGTAGCTTGCACCAAGAGTTTTTTTATCTTCCTGAATTAGGCAGGACTTGTTTTGGAAGAAGAAGCCCAATTTTTGCATCAATTTTTTACAGGGAGCATCTACATGGCTGTGAAAAGTGAGTTTGTTATCCAGCAACATTCCTAGGTATTTAAAAGTGTGTACAGCTTCAATACACTCATTGGTAAGAGTATGTTGGGGATGTTGAAGGTTTGGGGCATGAGTTTGGTGAGAATATCATATATTTAGTTTTTGATGCATTTAATAGCAGCTAAGCTTTAGGAGCCAATCGTCCAGGTAGGGGGAAACGTACAGTTCCTCCCTTCTGAGGGCTGCAGCTACTGTTGCTAAGCATTTGGTAAAGACCTACGGCACACAGGACAAGACAAAGGGCAGCACCTTGAAGAAAAAATTACTTACCAAGTAATCTTGTTTCTTCCAAGGGAATCTTACTGTAGTCTGACATGCAGTATGGTCTCACCATAGGACTGCCCTGGAGCTGAAATGGTTAATAGGACCTATGCAAATGATGGAATGCTAGGCTCGAGCTCAGTTTTCAAGCCACTGACCCTTGTAAACAGCTCTTCAACTGTCAGATTCTTACGAAGCATGTACAGTGCACTATAATAATAAATAATAATAATAATATTTTTATTTATAAGGCGTCTTTCCAAAACCAAGGCGCCTAACAATATAAAACAGCTCATATAAAATCCAGTAAAACGATACAACTTAAAATCATACACTAATCAATAATATACACTTCAGTAATTTAAAAAAGCTTTTTACCACAGAAAGGTTTTTAAGCCCTTCTTAAATTCCTCCACAGTTGTACACTCCCGTAACTGACGGGGTAGAGAATTCCAAAGGGTGGGGGCTGCATAAGCAAAAGCTCTTGAACCAGATGACTTCAAATTCACCATTGGAATCTCTAACAACCTTTCATCGGCCGAGCGGAGCGATCGACCAGGGCAATAAGGAACCAGAAGTTCTTTCAGCTATCTCCAGCTAGCTATGCTAACACCACTACTAATAAGTCCCACCCCATTGTTAATTATTATTTCCCCAAACAGCTCAAAATGGCACCACTAAGACTCAAGTAACAGATGACCAATAACAAGCATACCTACAGGTTTGCACCATTATTTGCACAGCTGGGTGTAGTGACCCACAGGTTCTTAAGCGGGGAGGAGGAGCTCAGAATACAGTAAGTTTCCCTTGGAAGAAAAAAGATTATTGTAGTAAGTTCTTCTTCAAACCCCAGGAAATCTTACTGTATTCTGACTTATATAGACTATGCAAGCAGTACCTTTGGAGGTGGGTATAGAACCTACTTAGGAAATAGGCACTGCAGGACTGCTGTGCCAAACCTGGCATCCACTCTAGCCTGAACATCCAAGAATATTTTTTTTTTTATTTTATTTATTTAGGGATTTGGATCATACATTTGAGCTCAGAGCTCTTATACAAAGGTTCCACATAAAACAGTGACAATGACAGCAATAACAAACAGTTTACATACAATACTCGACTAGTAGGTAGCTAGTATACAATAAGGTTACAATGTCATTCATAGTACCAATGGTGATAGTACAGCGTCAAGAGCATTCAACTAGGGTAAAGGACAGTGTTTATAAGTAGCGAAGGAGATAAAGAGGTGTGACACCTAGTGTGAGAGTCCAAGGAGGAGTTAGAGGGGGAGGGAGACTGGGGGTGGGCAGCTGAAAGAAGTGGCTTTGTCTAGGAGGTTGGGAGGTAGTAGTAGTAGGTTGGTTTTAAGGTTGATCCAGTGGGAGAAAAGGCACAGGGGGGAGAGGAAGACAGAGGGATAGGGCAAGAGGGAAGAGTGGGGGTAAAAGGAAGGGGAAGGAGAATGTGGATGAGTGGGCATTATGGGTGTTAAGAGTCCTAGTGGCAGCCACAAACTGTCCTAGTAAGAAGGTGTTGCCTTAGGCCATTTTTGAATTGCGAGATGCATTGGGAGTTTAGAATGTGCACTGGGATTTCATTGAGCCACTGGGGGGCCCTACAGCTGAAAGCATGCTGTCCCTGCACAGTTCAACAGAAAGGTGTTGATAGGGCCCCCCTCATCCTGCCTCTGGTGAGATAGCTGGTATCACTAGGTGTTAGGATGCTAGAAATGCATGGGGTGATTTTACCCATTAGTGCCTTTTTTCCAAGGAGACATGTTTGGAATATAATCCTGTTCTTTAGTGGCAGCCAGTTGGTCTCCTCGTATAAGAAGCAGGTGTGGGTATTTCGATCTGCAGCCATTGTGAGCCTACATGCCTTGTTGAGGGCAATGTGAATCCTTTTTAGTGCAGTGTCTGTTGCTGCACCGTAGACCACCAATTCAAAGTCGATGGTAGAAAGGATGGAGCTGGAGATTGAGACAGAGGGCCTCTGAAGTGAGAAACATTTTATTCCTATATAGTGCACCCAGCTTGGTGTTCACTGCCTTTACCACTGTGTCGATGTGTTGGGTGAAGGTGAGGCAGTCATCAATGGTGACCCCCAGGTACTTGAAGGACTGAACTTGTTCTAGCGGCTCACTGACTTTATTAGAGATGGTATGGGGAGGGAGCTTCTTTTTGTGCTGTGGGCTGGCTGTGAGCATCACCTTGGTTTTTTTGTAGTTTAATAGAAGTTTATGGCTACAGAACCAGTCTTTCAGCTTGTAGAAGGATGCCTGCAGCTCGGAGTGGAGGGCGACTATTGATGAACTGCTGGTGAGAAGCACAGTGTCATCTGCATAAAGTATCAGTTTAGTGTCACAGGCTTCAGGAAGATTATTTAGGAAGAGGCTGAATAGTAAGGGCCCCAGTATTGACCCCTGTGAGACCCCTAAAGATACCTCGTTGAAGCTAGATACTGTGTGCCCAATTTTTACACGTTGGCTTCTGTGTGTTAGGTAGTCCTTGAACCAGCAAACAGCATTGGTTGCAACCCCCAGGTTCCATAGTTGAGTCAGGAGGAGAGAGTGATTGATAGTGTCGAAGGCTTTGGTGAGGTCTATGAAGACTGACCCCGACCCCACCAGCTTTCCTTCGTCTAGTGCCTTATGCGAGTAGTCAGTGTAGTCCAGCAAAGCAGTGGAGGTACTATGATTCTGCTTGAAGCCATGTTGGTTGGGACATAACAGGTTGTATTTTTTAAGGTAATCTGTGAGTTGGGTGGCCACAATCTTTTCCAGGGCTTTAGATAAGGGATAGAGGATGGATATTGGCCAATAATTGGTGGTGCATGTCATATCACCGTTCTTGTGCACAGGCATCACAAGAGCTTGTTTCCAGATCCCGGGGAACTGTGCAAGAGCCAGCGATTTGCTAAATAGTTTTGTAACTGGCACGATGATGACATCCAGCGTTAGGGATAGGAGTTTTATATCGACTCTATCACTCCCCATTCTGGTCTTGCCTATTATTTTTTTATGTGTTTGTAAGCCTCTTGGTATGCTTGGTAAATGATAATGATAATGCTTGGTAAATGTGTAGACTGTTTTCCAGGTAGCTGCCTTACAGATCTCTACCAGGGGAATATCCCTAGCAGCTGCTAAGGAAGCAGCTGTACCCCTGGTCAATGGGCCCTGAGGCCTGCAGGTGGCTGCTTACCCACCTTACTGTAGCAGAACTGGATATAAGCCAAGATCCATCTTGCAATGGATCTTTTAGTAGCTGGCTTCCCTTTCCTCACCTCTCTGTAGGTGAGGAAGACATGAGTGTGGTCCTGCCTGTGACCCTTTGTATGGTCCAAGTAATAGCTGATTGCCCTTTTTACATCTAAGCTATGCAGCCTGCAGTCACCTGAAGTGGAATGATCAGTAAAGAAGACAGGCAATGTAATGGACTGATTGAGGTGGAACTCTGATACCACCTTGGGCAGGAATTTCCTATTAGTTCTCAGGACAACTTTGTCTTTATGGACAACAATATAGCCAGGCTCTGTGTACAAGGCCTGAAGCTCACTAATCCTTCTGGCAGACGTAGTGACTACTTGGAACACTGTTTTCCAAGCCACATATTTGCGGTCTGCCAAAGACATGAGTTCGAAGGGGGGCTGCATGAGCAGGGCAATACATATGTTAAGATCCCACAAGGGTTTTGGCTCCCTATGTGGAGGATATAAATGTAGCAATCCTTTGAAAAACTTTTTGAACACTGGGTTAGAGGCTAAGGAAAGCCTCTTGCCAGCTGACAAATAAGCCAAGACAGCTACTAGGTGCACTTTAAGGGTAGAGGCTCTTAAAGATCATGTGCAATGGCTTTTACATATTTTTTATAAAAGCTTGAAAAGCTGAAATTCAAGTCCCTGTGTCATGATTAGTGTTTCCTGAAAATTTCATGCTGTTTGATTTTGTGGTTTTCTTTAAATCAGCACTTGTTAACTTGCTCTACAGTGGCTGAAAACAGTGGAGTTATTTCTGTCCTCAGTCAAGCTTAGAGTGCAATGACACCATTTTGGAGAAGCTTGCTGTTTCAGATTCCCAATCAGAGCAGTAGTTTGTAGAGTTAATGGTTTGCTGAGCTCTCTAAGTTTCTTAGAAACCCAGTCTCTGTTTTGTGTTTAGAAAGATCAGCTTACAATATATCATTATCTTCTCATGAAAAGCTGATCATTTCAGTTTCAATGCTGAATTGAAGTAATGGAAATCTTTCTCTATGAGAAATCAGCTTGTCTATATCACAGCCCTCAGTTCTTTCTAATCAAAACTCTGATTTTATTTCTAACTATATAACACAGGGCTATTTAAAGGGGCACTGTCAACCTGTTTTGCATCATATTATCTCTAGTTAAAAACCCACATTTTAAGTTGCTTACCTTCTCTAAAATTCATTAATGATGCTGTTTGTTTTGTCTGTCTCCTTGTTTAATAGAACTGAAATGCATGGTAATGTATATTTATAAATAACTTTGTTTCAAATCCTGAATCTATTCTTGTTGAATACTTCCTAAACATTAGAAGCACCCCTGAACAGTGCAGTCACTCATGAGGTAGTAGCCCCCTAAACTCCACTTGCATCATGAGTGGCTAGTCTGTGTTGGAGGTGTTCCCAAGTCCGGGAAAAATGCAGTGGGAGTTGATCAAGGAATGTAAACAAACCTGTTTTGGTGTGGTAACACTAGTATAGTGGGAAGTCTCTTTTTTACTTTTTAAAAGAAAAAAAGAATCAGGATCAAAATACTAGTTACATCAATAGTCTTTACAGAATGTCAGAAATCGTATGATGTGTTTTTCAAACAATGGACACTTTGAGGCCTAAGGGGGTTGACACTGTCCCTTTAATGAACATAAAATAAATCTCAATTTTGTTCATTCACAGAAACATTTTGTCTTTGATGTAGCCTTCATAAATACATTCATGTAAGAACTTTTTTTCATGTCAAATTGCCAAACAGTACATGTACTTGAAATACTGTAGCAGAGTGTAACAGGCACTTGTCTGAACTCACAAATTTCAGTTCTTTGGTGGTTTCTGTGTGAAAATACATCATTTATGTGTATCACAAGAAACACTATTGGCATTCCAATGTACTGTGTCTCTGCCCCACAGTTGAGGCAGCTGCAGTCTACTGTAACCTGTCCCCTGCCCCTCAAGCCACCTGTCTTCTGCTTCACACTCGAGGCTGCTGCACCCTGCTGCCCACTGTCTTCTCCCACACAGTCAGTGATTGTGCACCCTGCTGCCTCCATCCCCTACCTAAAGGATCAGGGTTGTTGCACCCTGCTGCCCTCTCTCTCCCACCCTCACAGTTAGGGAAGACGCACCTGTTGCCCTCTGTTCCTGTCTCCACAGTCAGGGCTGCTGTGTTGTGCTAAGTCCTAGAGTGCCAGGTTCCCTGCCTCCATGGCTAGGGCTGCTGTATCATGCTGCCCTAGCCACCGGAGGTGGGGCTTTTGCTACACCCTGCTACCCACTTCCATTGCCCTAAATGGGCAGGGCTGCTGCACCACTTGTACCCCAACTCACAGTCAGGGCTGCTGTACCCTGATGCCCCCTGTGTTCTGCACCGCAGTCGAAATGTCAGCATCATGCTGTCTTCTATCACCTGTCACCAGAGACAGGGCTGCTGCACTCTTCTCCATTCTACACAGTTGGGGTTGCTGTGGCCTGCTGTGCTCTAGAGCCCCAAGCCTCTGCAGTTTGGGCTGCTGCACCATGCTGCCACTTGCCACAAGATTCAGGGCATTTGCTGCAACCTGTTGCATGCCTCCACAGCTAAGGCACATCCCTTGTCCCAAACAGGCATGGCTGCTGCACCCTGTCCCACAGTTTGGGCTGTTGTATCCTGATGCCACCCCTATCTCCTGCTCGA
Organism: Neoceratodus forsteri; assembly: GCA_016271365.2. NCBI lineage: Eukaryota > Metazoa > Chordata > Ceratodontiformes > Ceratodontidae > Neoceratodus > Neoceratodus forsteri. The sequence continues at coordinate 1,363,925,664 of CM057455.1, read as the reverse complement.
ACATTTAGGACTACTGCACCCTGCTGCCCTCTATCCCCACCCCCACAGTCAGGGTCATGGCACACTGTTGCCCCCTGTTCCTATCTCCACAGTCAGGACTCCTGTGCTGTGCTACATCCTAGAGTCTCATGACCCCTGTATCCACAGTTGGGGCTGCTGAACCCTTCTACGCACTTCCATTGCTCCAAATGGCCTGGGCTGCTGCACATTGTGCACTCTGTGCTATTGTTAGGGCTGATGTACCTTGATGCCCATCTGTGTCCTGCCCCACAGTCAAGACTTCTGCACCATGCTGTCCTCTGCTACCATTGTGCCCTGCTGCACCACAGAGCTCTTGCCTCCACTGGCAGGGTACAAGGTGCAGCAACTACCCTTACTCTTGTGATGCACCCTTCCCGAACAGTTGCGGTTGCTGCACCCTGCTACCCTCTCTCTCCCACCCTCACAGTCAGGGACACTGCATCTGTTGCCCCCTGTTCCTGTCCCAGCAGAGTGTAGTAAAGGATCTGACTCTGGTGGCAGGGGAACAGCAGGGTGCAACTGCCTCAACTGTGGAGGCATGCAACATGGTGTAGCAAATACCCTGAACCTTGTGGCAAGTGGCAGCATGGTGCAGCAGCCCTAACTGCAGAGGCATGGGCCTCTAGGGCACAGCAGGCCACAGCAACCCCAACTATGTAGAAAAGAGCAGGGTGCAACAGCCCTGTCTGTGGTGACTGGGGAAAGAAGACAGCATGGTACAGACACCTCGACTGTGGGGCAGAACACATGGGACATCAGGGTACAGCAGCCCTAATTGTGAGATGGGGTACACATGGTGCAGCAGCCCTGACCATTTGGGGCAATGGAAGTGGGTAGCAGGGTGCAGCGAACGCCCCACCTCTGGTGGTTAGAGCAGCATGGTGCAGCAGCCCCAACTGTGGAGGCAGAGAACCTGGCACTCTAGGGCTTAACACAGCACAGTAGCCCTGACTGTGGAGACAGGAACAGGGGCAACTGGTAAAGCATCCCTAACTGTGAGGGTTGGGGAGAGAAGGCAGTAGGGTGTAGTAACCCCAATTATTTGGGCAGGGGGTGGTAGGGTGCAGCAGCCCTGATTCTTTAGGCAGGGGACGGAGGCAGCAGGGTGCACAATCCCTGACAGTGTAGGAGAAGACAGTGGGCAGCAGGGCTCAGTAGCCTCGAATGTGGAGCAGAAGGCAGGGGGCTTGTGGGGCAGGGGAATGATGGCAGCACACTGCAGCTGCCTCAACTGTGGGGCAGAGACATGGTGCATCAGGATGCCACATAGTGTATCTAGTTATACACATATATGATCACACAGAAACCACCAAATAACTGAAATTTGTGAGTTCTGACAGTACATGTTGAAATACTGTAGCAGAGTGTGACAAGCACCTTTTTGTCAATCTGACATGAAACAAAATGTTCTTACACATACCTCTCAACTGTCCCCGATTTTCAGGGATATCCCTGATTTTGCCTCACAATTTTTCTCTGTCCCTCCTAACAACTGGGCTTCCATCACCAAACAGTGGGAGCTGTAAGCACAAAATAATGTCAAACATTAAAGTTACAGACTTGTTCTTCATTAGAAAATGCATTTTTCATTAAGCCCCTTATTCTACCGGCTTCCTGAGTTGATATCTCCAACGTTGAAGATGTGTCCCTGATTTTGGTCATTTGTCCCTGATTTTTTTAAGCCTTGTCCCTGATTTATGAGACATGAGGTTGAGAGATATATTCTTACATGACTGTATTTATGAAGGCTAAATCAAAGACAAACTGTTTCTGTGAATGAACAAAATTTTGATTTTTTTTATATTCATCAAAGATCCCTGTGTTATATAGTTGGAAAAAAAAATTAGTTTTGATTAGAAAGAAAAGAGCGTTGATACAGACAAGTGGATTTCTCACAGAAAAAGATATCCACTAATTCAGTTCAGCATTCAAATTGAAATGATCAGCTTTTTAAAGGAAGCAAGTGATATCTTTTAAGCTGATCTATCTTAACACAAACCAGAGACTGAGTTTGTAAGAAACCTGGAGAGCTCAGCAAACCATAAACTCTACAGAGTACTGCTCTCATTAGGAATCTGACACAGCAAGCTACTCCAAAATGATGTCATCGCTCTCTAAGCTTGACTGAGAGGACAGAAATTACTTCACTGTTTTCAGCCACTGTAGAGCAAATTAAAAAATGCTGATTTAAAGAAAACCACAAAACCAAACAGCATGAAATTTTCAGGAAACCTAATCATGACACAAGGACTTGAATTTCAGTTTTTCAAGCTTTTATTAAAGATATGTAAAAACTGTTGCACATGATCTTCAAATCCATTGAATGAAGATGGGTTAAGTAGTCCAGGACCACTAGCAAACTGGCCTGGTTGTGGACCACATTCCTTCCTTGACACCAAATTGAAAATCTCTTCCATTTGGAAGAATAGGTTTTCTAGTAGATGGTTTTCTGGAAACCCTGAGGATCTTCATGACATCCTCTGACAGATGCAGGTCTGCATATTCTAAGTCCTCAACAGCCAGGCCTTGAGTCTGAGAGACTGAAGGTTGAGGTACATGATCCTGCACTGTGAAGATGGCAGTAGGTTGTGCCTCCTGGGGAGGCTGATTGGTTTGGCTACTGACATTAATAGAATCAAAGTACCAGGGCTGCCTGGCCCAATCTGGGGCAATGAGTATCATTGCTGCTGGCTCGGACCGGAGTTTGTTTAGTACCCTTAGCAGCAAGGGAAAAGGAGGGAAGGCATACAAGAACCTCCCTGTCTAATCCAGCAGAAGTGCGTCCAGAGGGACTGTGCCCTTGACAGGAGGCCTGCAGCAGAACTGTGGTAGCTGGTGATTGCTGGGGCTGCAAAAAGGTCCACTTCTGTGATGCCCAATCTCCTGAAGACAACTTCCAAGACCTGCTTGTTCAGTGATCACTCATGATGGTTCTGATTGATTCTGCTAAGGCATTATCCTTTCCCCGGAGATGTACAGTTGAGAGGGAGACCTGTAGAGAATATGCCAGACTCCAGATTTTCATTGCTTCAATGCACAGTGGGATTGACCTTGTGCCACTCTGTTTATGTAATACATGGTGGTTGTATTTTCTGTCCTGACCTGCACCACCTTGCCCCTTACTAGGTTGGCAAAAGGACTGGATACCCAAAAGGGCTGCCCTGAGTTCCAACAGGCTCATGTTTTCTCCATGTGCTGTGTGCTCTCCCTGATGCACCCCCAACCCAGGAGTGACACATCTGTGGTTCGCACCAGTGAAGGGGATTGCTGCAAGAATGGCACCCCTTGTCTGAGGCTGGCCTTGTCTTGCCACCACTGCAGTGCTTGAAGGAGTGGTGTTGTTACCGGCATTAACTTTGCCAGTGAGTCCTTTTTTTGAAGCCAGTGAGCTCTGAGGTGGAACTGAATGTCCTTCATTTGGAACCTAGCTCCAGACACTTGCTGTGGATGCTCCCATGTGGCCTAGCAGCTGCAGAAAATGCCTTGCCGGCCTTGGTACATGGAGCTTGAAGGAGCTGGCTGTCTGAACCAGGCTGTCCACGCTGTCTTGAGGGAGGAAAGCCCTTCCCCTTTGTGCGTCCTGGTCTGCCCCTGTGAACTTGAGGAGCTGAACTGGTTCCAGAACAGACTTTTTGTGATTCACCAGGAACCCCAGGGAGTACAAGGTATCCTATGTGAGTGTTAAGGCTTCTTTCACTTTGTGATGTGACTGGCCTACTATTAGCCAGTCGTCCAGATAGGGGAACACTGTTATCCCCTGCCTTCTTAGGTGTGCCACGACCACAGCCAGGCATTTTGTGAACACCCTTGGGGTAGAGTTTAATCCAAAGGGCATTGTCCTGAATTGCTACTTGCCTGATGGCAATCTGAACCTGAGGTACTTCCTGTGCGTTTGCCCGATAGGAATGTGAAAGTAGGCGTCCTTTAGGTCTAGGGATGCCAGCCAGTCTCCCTGCCTTAGGGTTGGCAGAATAGCAGTCAGAGTCACTATTTTGAATTTTGGCTTTGACAAGCGTTGGTTTAGGTGTCTGAGATCCAGAATGGGTTGCCACCCCCCTGTTTTGTTTATTGTGAGTAAGTACCTTGAGTATAAGGCTTTCCCTTCTGGGCTGTCCTTTGTGACAGAAGGCTTGCAACTTCTTCCTCTAGCAAAGCTGTTTCTGATGGGGTAGAGGGTTTGAAGACCCTTGACCTCAGTTTTGGCATAAGCTTGAAGCTGAGGACAAGACCCTGGCCCACTACCCCCAGGACCCACCTGTCTGTGGTGATACTTTGCCACTCCTGGAGGTGGTGGGCCAGTCTGCCCCCTTCTGGGATTGGAGAGGCGACCCAGGCAGGCACCTCAGGGTGTTTGCTCTGTCTGGACTGCTGGCTGTGTGCTGGGGCTAGTGTGGCCACTGCCCCTTCTGCCACTGCCCCTAAAGTATCCCCTCTGCTGCTGATATTGGGGAAGAGCTTGGGATTGGAAAAAAAGTCCATGGTGAGCCCTGCCCCTTCCACCTCTGCTCTTTCCTTTGCTGCAGCACTCTTATAAGCAGCCTTGTACTCATCCATTTTTTTCATATACTGTATGCCTCTTTGTTCTCCAAACTGAGACATGGGATCACTAGGGAAGTCCAGGGCTTTGGTTTGTGTATCACATGTCAGACTGGTGGTTCTGAGCCAGGCAAACCTTCTAAGGGACACGGATGCTGCCATTTGTCTGGATGCAGTATCATTAGCATCCATTGCCATCCTGAATTGAGTCTTAGCAGCCTTAACTCCCCTTTTTGCAGCTTCTTCCAGGTCAGCTGCCATGGGAGATGGGACAGCCTTTGCAATCTCTAAGACAGTAGTCCAGAGATTCTTTTGATACCTGGCCACATATGACATGTATGAGGCTTGTCACCTCTGGATGAGGCAAAAAATGGATCCTAAGCTCCACCCCTAGCCCCACCCCTTTTCATGACTCATCATGCATTGCTCCTCCTAGAAAGCCATTTGTTACATCAATGTAAGACAACACCTTAAGCAGCAGTTCAACAAAAATGCTATGACACTGTACCTGTTAAAGTTACTTTCATAGATTCTCTCTATTTATTTACTTATGTATTTAATTTATTTATTGACATTGATTTACCAGATAAACATACAGAGATAAAATAAATCTTATTTACAGATATGATCTGAGGGGAGACAAGGGAAATACTATAAATAGCATACAACAGTATACATGGTCTATAATACATAATAAAGAAATTGTTTCCTGTAATGTGAACTTTATATCTTTTTCTGGCTCCATTTAAAGTGTATGTTCACAGTACTATTTCAAAGCCAAAGAAGTGACCATATCTTTTTCTTAAGGAAAAAAATAATTTTAAAACATTTAAAAATGCTTAAATTCTGTTACAGATGAAAATGTTTACCAGCAAATGAAAGTGGAAGACAACTGACTGTGTTACTGTTACAAAAGGTGGGGGCAGCTTTGCTGCTATGTCAATTTAAGATGCAGTGGAAAAGATTAGGTTACGTAAGTGCTAATGGTGATAATGGCCATACTTTACACCTCCCAGGTTGACTATGTTCACAAACAAAAGGCTATATTGACAACATAACTTGTTTGTAACCTGGATATGAAGCTGAAACTCTGAATGATATCACAAAATCTGTTTCAAAAGAGTGTAACCACTAAAAATGGCTCAAAAACCTGACCAACACAGAGCAAAATCGGATTACCCAATAGGGACCCTGAAAACCTGATCACTAGGTAAATGACCTGACAGGTGGCAACCCTAGGCTTGTCTGATTGCAAGGGATGACTCCAGGTATACTTTTTTGCTACTGAATCCACCTTCCTGGAAGTTTTATCCAGAGGGTGAGAGGCTAGGGGGATGCCATTCTTGTCACAAGCTGCAGCCTGCACTACCCCCTTATGGCTAGGGTGCCCAAAAAGGAATTCTGTTCCAGTTTTGGCAACCCAGTACTTTTTGTCCACCTTTTTGTCTGTAGGTGGTACTGAGGTGGGTGTCTGCAAACTTTTTAGGGTCTGTTTTTTAAGGGATTTATGGATTGGTAGAAATAACCTTTTGATGCTGGCACATCCATCATTTCCCTGTAGTCCTCCTCCTCCTCCTCCTCATCTTCAGCTGACTCCTGAGTGGGGAGGTCAAGAGTCTGAACCACTTGTTTCATGGAAGAAAAATAAGAGTTAAAGTCCATATTTCCCTTGTCAGAGGAATCAGGGCGATGAGGATCAGGAGAAATATTCGGTTCAATGGGCTCTCCATAATCCTCATCCTCATCCTCTTCTCCCAACCGGTCACAACCGAGGCCTAATGAACCGGGTTGAACCATTGCAAGTAACGGTCATCTTTCAACTGGAACCAGGTTCCGGCTTGTAGAGAAGGAATAATCAATCGTGTTAGCGATCTCATCAGCAGGCAGAACTGTAGTTTTCTTCGGTTGCAGTTCCTGATGCTTCTGTTTTCCCGCATTGACCAGTTCAGCAGCCATATCAGCGGTACATTTTTTGCTGGAAGAGCTATCGCCCCCTTCAGAGGGCAGACCCTCCAGTTCTTTTGGAGGAGGAACCAGTTGGTCAATGGCCGGGTCAGCAACCTTTTCAGTCATCCTTTCCTGCAGTCTTTTCAACCACCTCTCAACCGTGGACAGAGGAATGTTTTTGCAGATATCACAGTCTGTTTTAAGGTGTTCAAACCCCAGACAAAAAGACACAAATTAAATGTGGATCAGCCTTGGCAAAAGGTTCCCTGCATACAGTGCAATGCTGGAAACCTGTTCTCTTCTTGGATTTCTGTGATATAACCCAGAAGGAAACCTATCTCTCAAAAACTCTATTTTATTGAGTTTCTTTTTTTTTTTGTTCCTCAGTTGTGCTAACTAACCAGAACCAGGAGTTACCCGGTAAAGAAATTAAGTAAATAACCGACTTACAATTGAGTCAGAATAACTTAAGTAAATAGGCTTTTGGAAAAAAAATAAATAACGAAAGAAAACTTTGGTTTCTTCCCGGTCAAGGAACCAAGCTACTTACCACAAAAACAGTAAAATCTAAACTAATTCTACCTGAAAACCAAGGACAGTGCTACAAATACCGATAAAATAAGCAGCACTTTTTCAAAAAAAACGAGAAAATAAATCTATTCAAGCGATGAAGGAGAGCTTTCCGGAGACATCTTACTGAGGCAAGCGGAGTAAAGAATCTGATGGTTGAAAAGCTGTTTACCAGGGACAGTGGTTTGAAAGTCAAGTTTGAGCCTAGCATTCCATCCTTTGCATAGGTTCTATTAACCATTTCAGTTCCAAGGCAGTCCTATGGTGAGACCATACTACGTAAGTCAGAATACAGTAAGATTTCCTGGGGTTTGAATTGGTAATGCTCACCCTGAAACAGAAAACAGAGACACCTTTTGTGAGGAGGGAAGACCGAGATGTACAGGTATGTGTCCTGCATGTCTAGTGAACAGAGCCAGTCACCTGCCTTGAAAAGGGGCACCAGGCCTTACAAAGTTACCATTTGGAACTTTCGGTACTGGATGTACAGACTGAGTTCCTTTAGGTCCAAAATGGGCCTCAGAACTCCAGTCTTTCCAGGGACCAGGAAAATACTGGAATAAAACCCCTTGTTTCTCTGGTGCCTGGGTACTGACTCGATACCCTGCTTGTGCAAAACAGATTGTACCTCCTCCCGGAGAACAGACAAGTGAGCCGGGGTGTAAGTGGAGGGCAGGCGAGGGGTTTCTGAGGGCTGCTTGATGAGCTCCAGCGTGTGACCCCTTTCTATGATTTACAGGATTCAGACATCTTAAGTTATGTTTCTCCGATTTAAATAGAGGGAGAACTGACCTTCGACCACCAGCTCTTGGGGGGACCAGAAGATGGGGGTCTGGCAAGGAGTCAAGCAGAGGCAGATCCAGCCACTGGGGCTGACTCGTCACTTCGTGGACACTTGGCTGTGGCTCCTGCTTTGGAGAGGGCAGGCAAGGCAGTGGAGGCTCTTCATTTGCCTTGGGGCTGGAGGCTGCACTAGGTCTATTAGATGCTTTGTGAAAGGGAGGGTGCTGTCTACCCTTAGGCTACGTACGGTAGAGGGAATAGACAGATTTTATAGCCCTGCTGGATGCCCGCAAATCACTAATGATGTTCTGGACATCTAGCCCAAAGAGCTTAATGCCATTTTTTTTTTAAACTTTCTTTACCCTCCTACTCTGGCCCCTTAGACCTGACTCCAGTGACGTCACTCAGAGCTGCCTTATCCCGCCCTGGCTGAGGTCCTCCTGGGTCTGGTCTGCTTTTTCCCGGGAACTCCCCTCCAGCCTTTCAGACTACCCCACCCCCCTGGCTCTGAGCCCCCCGGGGTGGGACCACCATACTCCTCCAGAGCTCTATCTGTAATCTAGAAAGGCAGCTGGGGAGTGGAGGAGGGAGACAGAGACTGTGACCAGCCAGGATGGACCTGGCAATGGGCAAGGGGGCAGTTCACTGGGCCCACCATTGCCTGTCCAGGTGCTAGGGTTTCCTCTTTTCAGTTTCCCCTGGGGGTGTGGACATGCAATGATGCCCTGCACGTGACGGGTGCACTCCCCACCCATACGTAAGGTGTCCGCCGACACCCCCATCCACAGAAGAGCATGCCTCAAGTTGGGCTGCCCTCGGTCTCCACCAAGAGCCGCAAATACTGCAGCAAGTGCACCCATCCACTCCCAAGAAAGGAGAGCAGTCCTCTGGATGCTCAATCCTCACCTGCTCCCGCCGACCCCTGATGACTCGAGTTCATTCTCGAGCCCGGGTCACCAGCGAGGCGCGAGATGTGGCATCCAGCGTCTCAACCCTCAGTGCCTCCAGGCTGGAGTGTAATGCCACTGAAAGGGGCATTAAGCACCTTCTGCTGAACATCAGCAGCAAAGCCAGAGACCCTCAGCCAGGAGTGCCTATGTAGGCAGATGCCAGTGGCAGCAGCCCTATCAATAGTGTTCGAGATATCATAGAGGGCCCTGAGGAGGTGGTTGCTAACATTCTCAGCAGTCTGCAAGCACCAGAGAACCTCCTGCTTCTCTGCACCATCCAGGAGTGCCTGAGTGGCAGCTTCACCCTTCTTCCAGTTGAAGTTCTGGTATTTTACAATATGAGCCAGGTAACTGGCAATGCTCAGTCCAAGGGTGGAGGAGCCATAAACCATCCTGCCCCCAAGATCAATTCTATGAGACTTTTTGTCAGGGGAAGAGAATGAATGTGCTTAGGTGCTTTGAACCCGTCATGAGCTGCCCTGATGACCACTGACTCGGTCTCTGACTGAGCAGCATAGTAAGGAAACCACTCAAGGGCATGGTAAAGCTCATCTACCCTATGAGGCATAGCTGGCAACATGTCTTGCCTGTGCCAGGCTGCAGTAGCAGCATTCCTCAATGCAGGTAAAATAGGAGGAATGATCTTTGGGGTAGACTCTGAGATCCAGCAGATCCTTTCTGGTGACATCATCCTCATCAACATGGAAACCCATAACTGAGGACAATGGTTCCAACACATTGAAAAATGTGGGGTCCTCAGGAGGAGGCCCAGGGGTGTGCTTAACAGAATCCTCACTGACAGAGGAGGCTGTGAACCTGCCTGAGGTAAAGCTCTCTTCCTCATCAGGGAGCATGAGGTCAGGGTGGTACTCCTCGATATCTACCTCTTCTAAGTCCAGGTCTGATGCTGGAGGCACTGACAATGGCTTGCGGGGGTCTTCCCACAGCCTATGAGGAGGCATCGATGATGAAGCTGCTGCAGATGGCACTGGCAATGTGGGCCTGTATGTGCACAATTGATGAATGATCACTGAGGCAAACTTGGTGAGGATTTCATTCAGGTCGATGACTGTTGAAGGCTGCGTCGACGGAGGGGTGGGTCAATGCTATAGGGATCGACGACCTGCCTGATGGACCCTGTGAACCCAGACAGCCTGTAGCCTGGGTAGAAGAGGGGTCAAGCCTCAATGGGAGGGCCATCGACGATGAGCCCATCTTCAACAGAAGAGGGGCCGACAACCCAGAGGTCGATGACTGCCCGCCCTGTGAATCAGGTGGATGCATTGTCGGTAAGAGTCTGAAGGGCACAGCAACCTGGCCAGTGACTTTATGCATCGGTGCAGCCGCAGCGGACAAGGAACCCCCACACAAAGGAGGAGAGCCCATCGGGGAACGAGACCACTGCCAGGGGGAGTGGTCCCGATCTCGGTCTTTTTTATCACTCCCCCCCCACCAAGGACTTGTCTTGGGCCTTACTGGCCTGGGAGCTCAAAGACCCTGCCAGTAATTCAGAGTCTGGGACCTTTTTGTGTCTCCTGGGGGTTGTTTGATTAAACCTCTGGCAGAGCTCATAGTCAGAAACTTCGTGGTCAGGTCCCAGACAGCAAACATAGAGAGTGTGTTTGTCTGTGAAGGCAATCTTCCTTCCGCAGTGGCAGCGATGGAAGAGAGATAGGGTGAAGGATTAACCTCAACATAAACAAAATAAATGAATCTCTTATAAGAAAGAGATTCTAAAAGCAACAAGTAAGAAAAGCTGTAAGCAAAAATGGTGCAAAACTGCGTTGGAGCTTCCACAGAGACCCATGCAAACAAGTTGATGGCAGGAAAGAATTAAGGAGAGAGGGGGGCAGCTCATGCCTTTATAGGGTTGATGACGTTAACGGATGTCGATGGCGTTGGCGGCCCCAGTTGTACTGCTGAAAATCTTCCATGTGGATCCTGCTTCACCGACAGTGAAGTTCCTACGGTGTGACATGATGACTGAGATACCCCCAAGGAAGATGATCATTCTTTTCCAAAGTGGGTTTGAAACAGAGACACATCCCTAAGGCTATATTTGAAAGTGGGAACTATAAGCCTGTTGGATACGTAAGTAGGAGTCTGTTTATTCACAGCTTTATAAATTACAGTAGGTAGAACCAATGTTTAAGTTCAAATTTATTGACTGGACATACTCCACTGAGCAGTCTCATTTACAAAAAGGTCCTGACAGGTGCATTTAGAAAAAGGAGACAACCAGTTTAACTGAGGCAATAAGGTACAGTGGTGTTCATTCCATTTGGACTTTAGAATGAACCATAAAAGCTGATAATTAACAGTATTCACTAGGAGAAGATCTGAAGCATTGGCGTGACAATAAACAGTGTCGCTGTAATCTGGTAAAGGAAGGACGGCTTCAGCAACAATATGTTTATGATCCAAAATTGATATGCAATGCCTGGCACATTTTAAATGACCTAGGCATTGACAAACTTTTGAAATGGTTTTATTAATATGGGATTTAAAAGTTAGGGATTAATCAGAAGTAAGACCCAGGTATTTTTTTTCACTTCCAAGTTCAAGGAGGCTACTGTTTAAAGTAATAGAAAAGGAAGAGCTTGTCAGGGGTGCAGCAGACTGGGACCAGAACAGCATGATTTGAGGCTTTTTACTATTTAAGAGTAGAAGACTATTGGAAAAGTAGTGCACAGTTGTATCCAGGTCTCCCTGAAGAAATGAAGAAAGAGCAGAAGGATTCTTGTGAGCGTAGAAAATGGCAGTGTCATCAGCGTAAAGATGATCCGAGCAACAGCCAACTACAGAGGGTAAAAGATTAACAAAAAGATTAAAAAGAATAGGACCAAGTACAGACCCCTAAGGTACCCGAAGGGAAGGGGGGGAGGGAGAGAGAGAGAGAGAGAGAGAACAGACAGGCTGAGCTGCCTGGAGGCCCTGGCTCCTGACAGAGCAGTGGATGGTGGGTGGGTGTGGTGATAAGTGGTGAAGATGTTCTGAAAGATCAACAATTATGGTCAGTACATAACTTCCATAACTTCCAAGACACAATCTTCACCACTTATTCCCAGTAATAGGTGAGAGTACCAAGCTAACCACCTACTGTAGGAGGCCAGTGTCACTGAGACGGAAAAGGATATTCCCTCAGCCCTCTGTGGGGAAGACCACAGGAAGGCAAGGACCCCTCAGGGGTCTGGCAGAACCCAAGACTGGTCAGGGTCAGGCAGTGGCTCTCATGGACTAGGAGCAGGAATGCGCCCAGACAAGTCATGCCTAACACTGTGGGTGAAGAAGTAGGTCCCCTGGAAGCACAAGGCTGGCACCCTATGATGAATCAAGGGTGACAGCCTAGATAGGCAAAGCCATGCCATCCGTCGAATGCAGACTGCAGCTCCCAGCAACCTGAGAGCTACCTCGTTGGTGTCATAAGATGCCTTCACTTGGTGCCTCAACAGCTGCAGGCCCTGGGCAGAAAGGCGAATGGCCTGCCTGGTTGCCTCGCAGTCTGGCAAGGATGCCACGAGCTCTTCTACCATCATCCACAGGTGCCTGCCATGGGTCGCCTGATGGGCCTGCTGTACTGAAATGCACAACATGATTTGTGGTGCCAAGAAAAAAAACTTCTGCAACAGACATCAAACTCCACAGTGTCTGAATCCTAGGGGTGGTCATGCACCGGGTACCTATGCCCAGTGAGGATGTCCACGACAGGAATTCCAGAAGTGGGATGTGACTTGGCACCTGGAGACCCCATGGGAGTGCAATACCTGTGCTGGATGTCCCTCAGGGCTGGAGAAGGGGCAGAAGGACGGAGCTAGACATCCTTGGATGCCACCGTGAAAGGCCAAGGCCACAGAGTGATGACTGAAGAGCCTCTGTTGTATTTCCCAGGAATGACAGTGCCAAGTTAGCAGGGTTGCAGTCGGCAAAATGGTGAAAGCTAAAGCTCCATCATCATCTCCTCAAGGAGCTGCTGATAGCTGGTGTACTTGGCACTGGATGAAAGGTGGATAGAACTGTCCTCTTCCTCAGACGAGGAAATAGGAGATGAAGAGAAGCTGAAGTCAGGTGGTGGAGGTGCAGAGACCTGCCGGAAAATGGCATGGGCTAAGGATTTCAGGTACTGGGAAAATGCACTAGCCATCACCCTGAACTGTTCCCAGAACAGAGGCCCCAAAGGTCTGGAGATCCCAGAAAGAGGAGGAGGAAGAGGAGGGTTGTGTAAGACCAGGCCAGGTCCTCTGCCAGGGCTGCAAGAGTGCTCAGGGGATTTCACCGGGGGGGGGGGTGACATGGCAGACTCACCCATCAACAGGCGATTAACAGGTTGGGACCGGTCGAGATGGTACCTTTTGGGGGAAGCCCCCAGGTGGGGGAGAGTGGAGACATGCAGGTCGCATGTGCTGACCCTGATCCAAACCAGTGGCAGAGCCAGATGGTTCTGGAGAGAAGTGAAGACCTGAGTCGGCATTGCAACTCCTGCCAGAGCTGCCACCTACTCTGGACAGGGACTGAGCCATCAACTTAGACCTCACTGAACCTACCTCACCAGAACTGGCCATGCCCCTTGGGCTGGGCCAAGGTCAGGAACAGAATCAACAGAAGCCGCTGTGCTGAAGACAGTGCAATGAGTGACACTGAGAAGGGTTGGCAGAGGGAATGGTGCCGGGACTCAAAGCGGCACCATGATCAGCACCAACAGATGTCCCAAAGTCAGCCCCAGTGCCGCCCAGGGTCACAGCCATAAGAGAAGACCCCACCCTTGACCCAGGCCCAGGAAGGCTTCCTTCATTGTCAATTCCCTTAACGATCCCAATGTCTTCTCAACACCCTCCCACAGGTCATCCGACTGTTCAGGGAGGATATCCAGAAGACCAAGAGACCAACTGCAGATGCATTCCCTCACGTGGCACCATCTGGGGCATCAGGAGGGGACCTGGCCTTTTGGCTGACACAGCCCCATTCACTGGTACTGGCCTTAGTACTGGGAGCCAAGGTAATGCTGGGCTGCAACACCAAGGTGCCTGTTGGTGTAGGCCTAGCATATAGCTTCAATCTCATCACCAGGGACGTCTGTTACCCCAGAGGGCCAATGGACAGGAAGGGGTGCTCAGCCAGTCCCCTGAGGAGACTGACTGTCCACTAGACCCTTCCCCCAGGCTCTCTAATGTCTTGGCCAGTGAGGACAAGGAGAGGCCTGATTTGCAGGGGCTCAGGAGAAGAGCCAAGGGACCTTCCTTTGGTGTCCTGGTGTGACGTCTGCCTCTGGAAGTGGGGGGGGTGGCATCCCCACGTCAACGTGCAGATATCGGTTGTATGGTAGCCCACTGAGAAGAAGGAATTGCAGTGTTCCATATCATGTTCAGCACCAAGGCAGGTCCAACACTCATCATGCTGGTCCTGAACAGAGATATGTCCCACACAACAGCACCAAAGCATGGGGAGTTGTCCTTGGTTATCTTCTTCTTCTTTGAAGACTTCTTCTGTGGATTTTGGGATCTGGATATGGTGAGATACATGTAAGAACAGAGTTCAATGGCATACAAGATGAACAAAAGAAAGCGCAGGGCCAATAAACAAACGGGATCCAGGGATATGATGTTGCACGTGGTGGCGATGAACTGAAGAAAGCGATAACACAGAAAGAAATCAGCTTCAGTGCTCCCACGGTATGCTGTCAATGGCAGGAAAAACAGAACTGAGGAAGGTAGGGAGCTGGCATCAGTTACTGGCCAGTCCAGAAGTGCTACATCACTGCGTCTACCTTATAGGCAGCACTGGCACCAATGTCAGCCCCCTAGGCTGCAGAAATACTTTGCACCCACAGGGTCCTAGTGCCTCCAGCATAGACCCATTAGTGGGAATACGTGGCAAAGATCAATTCTTGGAAGATCATACTGTTCTATGTATAGGGCACTGGGGAGAACGGGACCCAGAAGGGGACCACCACCACCATGATTTTGTGCATAGGACAGCTGACAGAAGGCATGGCCACCGTGGACAGCAGGCCTGCAAAACCAGCCCATACAATGTCCCTTGGTGGGCTGCAGGGTCAGAGATTTGAGTGACCTTAAAGGCATTCTGGAGGATTGTAGCTCACATAGGGCATTTTCAACGGTGTACCGTCACCGCAGCGAAACCCCGACGGCGAACACCACCACAGCGACAGGAATCGGGCAAAATCCACCCATCGCTGTGGTGGACAGTGTGCAGATCAGGACTGCCTTGTCAAGACTGCCTCGCTGGGTGATTACCCCCCAGTCCAACTCTGACTCGGAGTTAGAATCCTAGAGACCGAGGGGGGGGTTTGGGTGCCAAAGCCCCTCGATTGTGAGCGCCAACATCCCGTAGCTACATGCCGATGGTCAGCATTGTAGCTGTCGCTGTAGGGGATGTCAGCGCTAGTGCTGTCTAAGCGATATAGGTAAACCATTTTCAACATTACTCCCAAACAGTCTGGAGACCCTGAAAGGCACATTCAGCACAGCCTGTTGTACATCAGTATCAAATCCAGCTATCTTAATGTAGGAATCTCTCTGAAGGCATATGCCAGAGGCAGCAGCCCTGGCAGAAGCATCATATGCAGAGCATAACTGATGCTTTCCAGTAGCAATGCCAACTGAAGTAGCTTTAAGCAAGTCAGTTTTGGCAGGACCATGAGGCAGAGCCTTGGCAGGACCAAGAGGCAGTGCCTCAATGATAGACACAGCAGATTTCTACCAGTCATTCTGATACTTGATCATGTATGCCTGGTAGTTTGCAATTCTTAGGCCTAAGGATGCAGAGGCATAGGTTCTTTTTCCCATAACATCCAGCCTCCTGGATTCTTTATCAAGAGGCAAAGTGCTTATGTGTCTAGGGGCTCTAGAGTTGTTATAAGTGGCCATGATAACCAAAGAATCTCTTTCAAGCTGTGAAACAGGGTATGTTGAGACGGACTAGTCAGGGACCATCACTACAGACTGGATGGGCAAAACTGTCCTTTTTTGTTAAATTCTATATTTAATGTTTTTAAGCATAATAAGGCTTAAAAGATAGAGCAGAGTACTGCTTATCAGCCTTTCAACAATAGGTACTGAAGGCAAGGTATTAGGCCTCTGCTAGGAAGCAAAGGCAGAATCCTCTTAGGCAGGGTATACAGGAGAAAACACATTGGAAACCTCCAAAAACTCCAATAATTTTTTCCTAGAGGAGTCTCACTCTTCAGCTTCAAATTCCATGACATCTTGTTTTTGTCTGAGCATAGCCTGAAAAGAGGGATCCTCAGGAGGAGATATGGGTGTATACACCAGAGTCCTCACTGCATGTGGAGAGGGTAAAGCTGAAAAGCAAACCCTCCTCACAGGGATCATTATCCCTGTCACAATCCTCAAACTCCTCCATATTAAGGAGATCAGGACTACAGCCTACCTCGTCATCTGGAATGATGACAGGAGCCAGCAATGGAGTCAATGGTTGCAGCAAAGGAATGAAAGGAGTGCTTCTGGATCCTGTCAATGACAGTGCCGATCAGGGAGGCCCAGTCGATAGGACAGTAATTATCATCGGTGAGAGCAAAGGTAACAGACATCAAAATAGTTCAGAGAATGATGCCTGCACAACCTTACAGTCAACGGCGCCCTGCGAAGGGCCTGGGATAACCAACGTCAAAGAGGAAAAACCCAATGACAGGGGACTGCACACCATCCATAGTAGATACAGCAGCACCAGAACCAGACCCTGTCTGCAGTCATCACTACCAGAGTGGATGATGATGATGAAGACTTACTCTCCTTCAATGGAGACCAAGACCTCATCAGTGAAGCCTGAGTTTTATCTTTATGCTTCTGGTAATGGCTGGAAGGTGAGGACTTTGATGATGGCTTAACCTTCTGTTAGTCCTTGACAACAACAATGGTGACTGCGTTGCTGAACACTGGGGAGTTCCATTCCTAGAGGTGGTCAAGTGAGAGGGAGGAGCCAGCTTAGACCTTGTGGCCTTGGCTTGACCTTCCTTGACCTTAATGAAGATGAAAGATTCTAGAACCTTCTTTCAGCATCTCCTGGTGGTCTGGTTGAATCCAGGGCAGATCTAGCAGGGCCTGACACTGTGGGACAGGCCCAAACAGCAAACAAACTGTCATATTTGTAGATCTTGTAACTGTTGGTGCAAAACCTAATAAAGTTCCTTTTGACAGTGGCAGAAAAGGATGTCAGCAGTGTTGTTTCTATGCAGGTCCAATGAGCAGTCAATGGCTGTAAAAAGAACTGAGGCGCAATGGGTCAGCCCACAATTTTATAGGCACTAACACTGCACATCATCATCAATGGCCGCTAGCTACAAATGTTTCCAAGGGGTTCTGACACCATTGACTTACAGTTCCAGAGGTGTGGCCCAATGGAAAAGATATCTTTGATGATCATCATTTTCTGTTTCAAGATTCCATAAAATGGTTTCTGCCTGGATTATAATATCTACAGTATCTATTTACTGAAAAAAATATGTTAATGCAGATATTAAGGTTGAAGAACAAGAAGCACAAGAAGTAATTTAATGAAAACATTAGGGTTTGGAGTCTCAGAAGTTTTGGCAAATTGGTGGTGTGGTGTTCCCTGGGGTTCTCAACCCAAATGGTCATCCCCCATCCCTCACATCATGACCCAATCAGAAGCTACAGGTCCAAGCCCATGCCCCGTAGGCCTAGTACTTGGAGCTAGGCAAATATGGCTCTCCACAGATGGCCCACAGAATCAGACATTATGTTCTTTATGCAAGACCTGTGGGCCTGTATGAAACAAGAGATCATGTAAAACTTTCTTTGCAAAGGGCCCTACAGGCTCTGCATAAAGCATGAGATCAAGATTATTTATAAGCTTCTTTGCACAGGGCCCTGCAGGCCTTGCATAAGCCAAGAGATCATGTATAGCCTCTTTGCTCTGGGGAGGAGGGGCATTAGTGTTGAGAACCCCAAGGAGCACCAAAAGTCTGATTTACCAAAACTCCTGAGACTCTAAACCCCAATATTTTCATTTCTTTACTTTGTGTGTTTTACATCCATCAACCCTAATGTATGCACAAATGTAGTGTTTTGCAATGAATTTCCTTTCTTTTTGTGATAGTGGAATTGTATCCTCATTGTGTGAAATGATGTGGACATGCAGAGCCCTCTAGGCCCTGCATCAAGGGAAGCGTGTATCTGACTGCAGATGCTCCAACTGGATGCAGACCCATGGGGACCTCCTGGCCCTGTTCCAAGGGAAGAGTCTTTTTGGTTGCAGAGAGGCAAGGCCCTCTGGGCCCTATGCCAAGGGAAGAGTCACTCTTGCTAACAACATGTATGGCCCTGCGGGCCATGAACCAAAACAATGGTGAACAAATTCACGCATTTCTTTTTAAAACACCCACAAAAGCAAAAAGACCTCCTGCAAGCATTTTCCTGCATCAGAAAAGCTACTAAAAGATATCAGATCACCCACTTTGTTCAAAAGCTGTTTAATGAAAGTATAAATTTGTTTTTGTTTTCATATGTAGTGACTTGACAAATTTTGATTGTTTATGATAACATACATATTTTGACAAAACACCTCTTGAAGAATCCCCCAAACACCTTAACCTGTCAAACACACAACTTCAGCTGAAAAATCCACCGTGTTTTAAAAATGTTAGTAAGCAATTATTTCCCGTCATTTGAAACCTATAAGAACACAAAAATGACTAAGGAACCATAAACACAAGTGACAAAAGCAGAATCACGGACCAGTAAAATATTTACACTTTTACCATTTTTTATTTTTAACGAATGCTATTTTTTGTTAAAAAAGTACACTATTAAAGAATGAGAAGTTTCTAAGCATATTCCTTTCAGAGTAATACCTCCACAATCAAAGCACAGACCACACATTCAGGTAATTTCCCTGTATTCAGCATGATAAGATTTTACCTTCTTTTGCATTCCTATTGCTAACTTATATGAATGCTAAAATATGAGTTGCAAATGCAGAATCATGGACACATAAAATATGCATTTGTCACTCATGATTTTTAACAAATTTTTTTTACAGTTAAACAACACAGAATTTACGGTGAAAAACTACCAAAGCACATTTCTTTCAGAGTAGTATGTTGACCAATTAATGCACAGATCACCCCCAGCTAATTCTCCTGTTTTTAGCATGTAATGATTTTACCTTTTCATGTGTTCATCACTTGTGATCTTTAACAAATGTTATGTTATGTTCAGTTAAAACACAATATTTAGTACAACCCTATGTTGAAAAAAAACATATGGAGTAGGGCTGTGGGGGAGTGGTAGCCAACTTTACCAACAGACTATAGCAGACTGATGTCTGAATCTGTCAGTGGTTCTGCCATTCTTGAGTGGTTGCCCTTGCCTAATATTTTTAAATGTTTTTGTTTGGCAGTTGAAGTATCAATGGTTTGTTTGAAATAAATTTTGGAAGCTTGAAAAATAGAGGGAGGTAGCTTTGTTCTGTTAGGTGGCAGTTTACACTACTTAGTATGCCTCAAATGGTGCCAGACTTGTACTCAGAGCTGTCTTGTTTGTAAATGGAAAATATAACATTTGCTATTTGACTGTCGAATTCACCCAGTGGTGTCATTTCAATAGGCCTAGACTTATCATTTGATGTGAGGAAATTTGTTAAAGAGCTGCTGGTCAAGCACTGTATTTTTATCATCCCCGAGGTTCAATATATTTTATTCGCTGTTCTGTAGTCTCATTCTCCTTATATAATGCCATTTTGGAGGATTTTTGAGTTAGCAGCAAGCTGGCTGTTACTGTAAGTGATTGCGCAGGAATATGACAATTTGGTATAATGAAAAACATTGCAATGTGCTGGCAGGAGAAGGCAAAGGGTTAATGAGAATATATCTCTTCTAAGACTTTCTGCTTTTCTGTGCTAATCTCCTTGCTACTGCATTACAGCTGGTACTGGGGGCGTGGCTTGGACCCAGCGAAGATGATGGCATAAATCTTTTACTGCCCCAGCCTGACAAACAGCTGAATATTAGCAGCCAAGATGCTGGACTGAAGCGCTAACTTACTCTCTGGAAACATTTCTCCCACCTCTGTTGCCACTCTGGAAATGTTTATGGGGAAAAGCCATGCTCTTTTATGACCTGTCCATATCACACGATATCGTAGCCGACGGATGTAGCTAGGCCACAAAGGCACGAGCGCGGTTTGCGAGCTCAGTCGCACTCTCTTCAACCGGCTTAATAGTGCCCACCCTTCGTGATATCAAGCCGCGATCGCCGGGCATCACTGTTTCAGGGGGTACCTAACTATACAAGCGGATTGCTACACCTGCAACACACTCTAGCCACGCACTGTACCAGAACATGGGATGGAGGAAGTGGCAACCAGAAACTCGGGGCCCCCCCCCATACATACTGTCCCACCGACCTCTGACCAGGCCCAAGTAGGAGAGGCCCTGGCCAACATTACCAAAATGCTTGAGGCCTTACTGACCAGAGTAGACACCATTGGGGCCTCCTTAGCGGGCAATGTCGCCAATGTCCGACACTTAGAGGACCAGCATAACATCCTAGAGCAACGGATGGAAGAACTGCAGAGGCAACACATTAATATGTTACAAAAACTCAAGGACCATGAGGCTAAACTGTCTCAACTATGGCACTGGGCAGAGGACCAAGAAAACTGGAGCAGGAGGAACAATGTACGGATCTTGGGAGTGAAAGAGGGAACCGAAGGCTCAAATATGGAAAGATTCCTTAACAACTGGATTCCACAAATCTTGGAGGAACGCTGGAAGGAACCAGTGGGTGTAGAGCGAGCACATTGTGTTTTCGGTAATCCGAACAACACCAGGGGTCCTCAAACCATCATTGCCTACCTACTCTGCTATTCAGTTAAAGAACGGCTGCTGCGTGCTACAAGAGACCTCGGGGAAATCACTTGGAGAGGTAGCACTATTTCTTTTTACCAGGACTTTACCCAGGAGGTAGCAGCCAAGTGAAAAGCATACAGCCCCATTAAAAAAATACTAGCAGCCAATTCCTTCCAGCCAATTCCTTCCAATTTCGACTTAGAGGCCTCACTGCATTGTACCTGTCTAAGAATGGTCACTCCTTCCTCACAGAGTCACCTGGGAAGGCAGAGGCCTGGATACAGAACCATTGGCCGAATATGCTCCAGAAAACTACATCTCCCACATGCCTCTGGGAACCAAGGAACCACAGAGAGCAGGGATCTAATAAGAAGGGAAACTCTGTACTTGGGAATGACAATTCTAACCGGACTGGTCCAACTACCAAGGGATCCCCCACTCATAGGCAGCTATGGGCCTCGCAATCTGAAAGGGATAAACAGTCTCAAGCAGCTCCTGTGCCCCCTTCTACTCTTGAGCTCCCCAATGCTAACCTGGTATACAAACACCAAGATTATGCTGTGAACCTTCAGCCAGTAAGACAGTGACAGTACTCGAGAAGTCCTCAATCCCTGCTACCGGGCAACACCGCAGCCTCCCCGCCAGTTAAATTTCCGAGAGCTGATCCATTCACAGCGGGAAAAGCTATGCAATCGGCCCACACCAAGGATGAAACTGCAAAGCCCATGAATGATCTAGTTTCTTTGGACTGGGCGACTATGATGGAAGAGAATGAAAAGAATGACGAATCAATGGCGGCGGCTTCTGGACTGTTGAAACCAGGTCTTAAGTCCTTTGCTGAAGCGCTTGCCTCATCTGCTAAACCTGCTAGAACTGACCCGCTTAACAAAATTGGGGATGCTCTGACAGAATATGACACTTAACTGTATTGTATTTGGGCTACCCTTTACCCCTGTCAGGTCATAACTCCTGAGTACCCCATAATAGCTAGGGGAGGAAGACATGATCCACCTGTATTACTATCAGACCTCCACCCTGTCAGGTTTTGGTTATGAGCTGCAAATTCTCAACTCGAAGGCCTACACCTCTCATTCACCCCCCCCTTTTTCTTAGCACATACATCCCTCTGATCCCTGCTGCACCTCTCTCCTGTCTTTCCTCTATTTACAGCTCCACTGGCACAGTATAGGGGACATTAGATCCTGACCTCTGCGGTCTATCAATCTATGCAGCACACAGCTAAGAAGCATCTCCCCACCTTCTCCAGCAGCATCAGTGTCTCTCCCTCAGCGAATCATCCTGTTTATTTCAAACTGCGAGCAGTGTTAATCAGGGTAGGTTCAAAGTGTGTACTCTGCGCTTCCTATGAGCAGAATGGTACACAGAATATGGTTAACAGGTCAAGTAACCTCCAACAAACAATCTGGCTCCCCGTCTAGGCACTTAAATAGTATGAGTGGTTGACAGAGGCCCCTCCCGCCCCTTCCTTGTAGGCGTATCTCATGCTCACCTCGCTGTGGCTGCTTTTCTGTTAACCTCGCTCTCTGGCTAGGGGCTAGCGGTCACGTGACTTGCCTGGCTTCTCCAGATCTGGCCCTGCATCTAGATTTGTGAAGTCAGGCTAGGACAGATCACTCATGTAAGGTGTGACCTCTCCCCCTACTCTCTTGGTGCTTGAAGCAGTGTGGCTCAAGGGCAAACTTGCCTCTTCTCACATGTACACCTCAGCATCAATAACTGATTAACTATTCATTGTTCTGTAATTAATACAACTATACTACAAGATTGTTGTTGAATAACTAGAGTTTGTTTAGAGTGCATCAATAAATAATTTCATTTTATTTTTCTTTTTTCTTCTGATTCTGACCAGGTTTCATAAGTTGAGGCAAGATCATTGGATATCTTCAAACTTCTCTTCTTGTTCTCTCTCTGCAGGTCATCAGTTACAACCATCTCAGCACGACCCAGTAACAGGTCACCCTTCCTTTTACCTACTGCCTTTCCTGCTGACTATAGGGTGAGTACCTTTTCTCTTACATAAGTGCTGGATGGAATCTGTCAATGGCTACTGCTCCGCAGGGTTGGAGGTGCATCTCCTGCAAAGTCAGGAGACTGAACCATCTATCAAAACGCACCACGGTTCTTCAATTCTTGAACTCCATGGGAGCCGATATAGCCTTACTTCAGGAGATGCACCTCACCGGCCGTACGGTGCAGTGGTTAAAGAAGCTTAGGGTGGGTTCCGTGTTGGCCAGCTGTATGCCGACAAAGTCCAGAGGCGTAGCTATTCTTCTCTGGAGGGCAGGTCCCTGGGCCGTGGAAACCCAATGCACAGACTCCCAAGGGAGATGGATCATAGCCAGACTCTTCTATCTGGGTGGTAAACTTATTGTGGCCAATGTGCATGGCCATAACACAGATTCAGGGGAGATTTACTCTGATTTGAACCAAACCTTTGCTGAACTCATGGAAGGAGAGTCAGAAATACCTATACTCCTGGGTGTCGACCATAACCTAGTCCTAGATGTGTTTTTAGATAAATCCCTCCCCACGCCACAATCCCATCCTAAAGTGCTGGCAACTCTCAATACCCTGATGTCAGAATGAACTTTAGGTAACCCCTGGAGGAATAACCATCCACAGGGGCAGGACTATACCTTCTACTCTAATGTCCATGGTACCCATAGTAGACTGGATTTCTGGTTGGTTAACCATGCAGCTATGCCAGGAGTGGGAGACACAACAATTGGTAACATAATTATGTCGGACCATGCCCCAGTAACAATCTTGTTTTCTCTGCCCGGTCAGAGCCCTCCCTCCACGAGATGGAGGTGTAACCCCCTGTTGTTGGAGGAAGCTGCTTTCCGAGATTATGTAAAGGAGGAGGCTCACTCTTACTTCGCTGCAACACCTCTGAGGAAACTCTAGTGACCACAGTCTGGGAGGCCTTCAAGGCTGTTATCAGAGGGAGCATTATCTCTTTTTTGGCAGCCAAAAACAAGGAGCGAGTGAAACAACTCCACATGTTCCAGGATGAGCTCGCCAGATTGGAGAAGCAGTTTAAAGTCTCTCCTAAGAATCCACTTAATTCCCCTCTTTTAGCTGATATTACTGGTTTAAAATACAAGATCAATGTATTGTTAAATAGAAAAGCAGAGTGGCAACTGATCCAGGTGAAACATAGGACCTGGAAGGGAAACTACTTGCGTATCACCTATGGAAACAGCAGGCCTCATCCAGGATCCTTGCTCTTAAGAACAGGCAGGGGAAGTTAATAACTCCAAAAACCATTAATGAGGAGATGCAGAGTTTTTACCAGGAGCTCTATCGATCTCAGAACAATCTTTCGGACGACGAACTTTCTCTGCGGTTTAATACTCTATGCCGGGGGATCCCTCTCCCTCAACTGTCTGAGGAGCAACCCTGTGCTCTGGATGCTCCAGTCACCTCTGAAGAGTTGCGCATTGCCCTATCCCAGGTGGCGAAAGGGAAAGCTCCAGGACCAGACAGAATATCGATAGAACTTTACCAGTTATTACAAGCAGAAATCATCACCCCCCTTCTGCATGCTCTACAGGAAGCTCAAAAAGATATCTTGCTCCCCCCAACTACGCATGAGGCCCTAATAACTTTAATCCTCCAAAAATCTTCAGATGTCCTACTTTGTGTGAACTTCCGGCCCATCTCATTACTTCCTGTAGATACTAAATTACTGGTTAAAGTCCTAGCAAATAGATTGTCCCTTGTTCTACCCACCTTGATCCACCCATCACAGTCTGGATTTTCAAAGGGAAAATCAAGCGCAGACAATTTACATCTGGTCCTGAACCTTAAATGGCTTGCGCTGCAATCTAAAACCCCAATGGTGGCCTTGGTGATTGATTTCACCAAGGCATTCAACTCGCTGGAATGGGTGTATCTCCATAAGGTCCTTGGCCTATATGGGTTTGGGCCCTACTTCAGTTCCTGGGTCTCCACTTTGTACCATCTACCAACAGCCCCAAGATAGGAGAGGATGAAACTGAGGGCTCACTGGACCAGGGGTGGACTTGGGCTCCCCTGGGTCTCAGGCTACCACCTGGCTTACAGAATGGCCCAGGCTACAGCCTGGTTCCTCACCTGCTCTGCCCCTCCCCCATAGTGGGTGCTGCTAGAAGAGACTCTCTCAATGGACGCTCCCCTTTTTTCCGTGTTGTCTAGCAGGAAGCCCACTGGTAGTTATCTCACGCCCATCATGACAGAAACCTGCCGATCCTGGTGTAGAGCGATGGCAGTCACTGGGGTCCCGTGCGCAGAATATCTTCTTCCCCTCTGCTATGCACTGATTTAGAATAACCAGCTGATAATGGCAAACCGTAAACCGCTTAAATGGACCTCATGGGCCTCTAAGGGTATTCAGACTGTGGGGGACCTTATCCTTCCAAACACTAATGTCCTTTGGCCAAATTTGGGATAAATATGGACTACAATCATCAGATTTTTGGAAGTTCCTCCAGCTACGGAGTGTCTTAACCCTCTTCTTAAAACCCTGCAGTCCCAGTTTACATGGACCTGCCTGGATGGTCTCCACCAACCCAGGAAAAGTCATGGCCTTATTGACATCCTATACAAAGTTGTCAGAGATTTACAGCCTGACACTACTCTGACTAGCAAAGCCACTTGGGAATGGGATCTCCCACACCCCATACCTCAATAGCAGTGGACAGAGTGCCTAAGGACCACTCATATGGCCTACGAGGATACTAAGAGCCAGTTAATACAGCTTAAAATCCTTCTTAGATGGTACAGGACCCCTTTAGTCCTGCATAGTCTCAAGATATTACCACAAGATCAATGCTGGAGGTGCCACTCTGCTCCTGCCCACTTATTTCATATCCTGTGGACCTGTCCGACTCTACAGAATTTCTGGATGCAGGTCCTGGTTGACTGTGCCAAGATAGTGGGTAATTCAGTTTCTCTTCAACACTATTCTCTCCTTCTGGGAGACACTACAGTATTAAACCCACTCCCTTCTTCCAGTAAGGACTGGGTCCTAGTGGCTGTTATGGAAGAAAAGTGGGCCATCCTGCCAAAGTGGAGACAACCTGAACCCCCTGCTCTCTCTCAGTGGCAAGCAGCTATGGTCCAACTGGCCACCTTTGAGAGGCTCTCAGCGGTGGCCAAGGGTAGACTCACTCGATACTATAAGAAATGGGGGCCTATTTACATTCCCACATTTTCTCGGTAGCACCTCCATCACTGCAAAACCCCCCTCTACTATCCTGATTCACAACAAGACCTCGTCAAACTGGGATTATTCTATGGTCATTGACTGGTTCCACTGCTTACTGGTACGCACTATACTCTCCTTATTGCTTTTGTTCTAACATGCTGATATTTTAAAACCTATATCTTACAACACTTGGTATACGAATCTGGGCTATCCACGATCGCAGTTTAAACATGTAACTGGGTGAGCAGAGGGTGTGGTAACCCTAACTTTAACTTTGCTTTATTGTGTAACATGGTAGAAATTCTAACCTGACCCATGAAGGCTGTGAAAGATTTTCTGAAGATTGTTTGAACTTTTCTTCCAGATGGCATGACACCATTACTTGTTTCAGAATATTTTTGCCTCTATTAATGGATGTCCTCTTTTTGTAATCTGAAGAGGTTATGAGATGACTTGTCTCTGTATGCTTTGTTGTTGAATTGTTGTTTTGCCTGGATATGTGAGCCAAAGTTATGGCTCCCTGTAACTAGAAAACTTAATAAAATGTTAAATGTTAAAAAAAAAAAAAGCAATAGAGCTGGTACTGTGCACAGCTTGTACAAAATGCTGAGCATAAACAAAATTTTAGATATCAAGAGTTATGTGTGCAAAACATGTAGTCTCAGACTGGAAAAACACAGTAATGTACCCAGTAAAAGATTACCTTGAATGGACATATGCTGAGTTTTTTACGATAACAAACTACATATTTCTGTTGGTGGGAGCTGATAGTAGGACAGAGGCTGTCAGTGGAAGGTTTCATTTTCTGAAACCCAGTCTAGCTAAAAAAAGACAGGTTACATAACATGGAGAAATGTATTGTTACTTTTGTGACTGCTGAAGGGGCTCAGAATTTTTGTAAGGAAGCTAGACATAAAGGAGACCTCTGGAAATATGTTAAGCAATAGTTTAATTTAGAATCAGATAAGAAGGACAAACAGGAAAAAGGCTATTGTATACAAGGGTTATATGTTTTGACTTTGCAGGACAAAGTCAAATGTACTAGGAAATGTGGCAGAGCTGAAAAAAATTAACTATAAACTGCAAAAAGGAAAATGAGAAACAAAAGGAGCTAGACAGACTGCAATTGCACTTGAAATCTGTAACCTGTGATAAGTTCAATCTCGAGCAGCAGCGCACAGACTTTGAAGAGTCATGCATGTGTAACATGAGCAGTTGCATGTTCCAGCTAAGGGGACAGAGACTGATCTCGCCAAATGTCACCAAAAGTATAGGAGACATCAAGGGCAAGCTTTAAATCACAAAGGTTAGGCATCTGTGAAGAAAAACATTAGCATACCAAATAACCTTAACCTTTCACTTTAACTTCCTCTATTTTGGGCTGCAGTCCACATTTCTCTGATACTATCCTTCCTAACTTATCTCCTGCCTTATCTTCTATCTTATCTAAACCTGGATTTGATCACCTCTTGATGCTCTGACTTTTCTCTACACACACACAGCAGTATGCACTGCTTCAGAAGTGCAGCTATTAGGAAAAGCTTTGGTTTTTAGTGCTGTGTGGTAGAGGTTAAATAAATACTATGAATTTTATGTTATTCTCTGCTTTACAAATGCTTAGCTGTTATACCACAGTATGTGAGTGAATTTTAACTAAGCTTTCTTTTTTCTCTGTCTGTGCATAACAGTGATGCTTTATAAATCTTTAAGGTTAAAGTGCTGCATGTTTTAAAAATGTTATCTTAGTCACCTACTGAGGAAAAAATCAGCCGCACCTACTGAGGAAAAAAGCAGTCAAGACAGCATGTGCAGCAGGGAGACAGAAATGTTTATAGCCATTATTTATCTGTGTGTTTTATAGTAACAATGACTTCATCATGACATTGAAGATTTTGATAACTGCGCTATGTGATATTTTGGTTTGAATATTTTTGCCATATTCTTCTTTGTGCTTGGGACCATGTAGCCCTTTTAATCAGGCTAATCACACACACACACACACACACACACACACACACACACGTCTGTCTTTCACTGGCGGGCTACTGTCCAGAGTTCAGAAGTAACAGGTGGGGAAAGGATTAAATCTTTTCCACTATTCCGCTTTTGCAGCTTAAAAGAAAAAAAAAAAAGGGTTTCTTTTACAGATATTTTGCAGTTGCCTGTTTAACTCCTTCACGCCTGCGTTAAATGGAAGTCAATGCAAAGTGGCTCTTAGGTGTGAGATGTTTAAAGAAAAAATGTAGTTTCTGGAAAATACAACCAGGCAGGTCCAGGTATAGAATGTACTGCTAGCCCACCCCCAACCCCCACAAAAGTATTTTCAGACAATTAGGCAAGCAAAGATATTAAATTAGACTGGATAAAAATGATGGCAAGATTGTGTTTGTATTTGATAAAGGGTTTGTGTACATGAAAGACAGTGAGCGAGTATTATTTGGAGTTTAAGAAGGCAGAAAACAGAGTATATGTTTATGTAGGTTTTTTTGTATGCATGTGTCTTATGAAAGCACAAAGAGGTGTTTTAGTGCAAAAGTACAGTGTGGTCTGAACTTATGTGATTAAACCCCTACCCTATGCACCTACTGAAATCATTCCTTAAGAGGCACAGAGTCCAGGCAGCTACTACCGCTATTGCTGGTTTGAATCTAGTGAAGGGGGGAGGGGACACAATGCCTATCTGAGAAAATAACAAAAGGTTCTCCTTCTGCTGTCACATTGCAACTTACTCAAAGTCATTTGTAGCTTTCCAATTGCTTGGCACATCTGTGCCATCTCATTTGCAAGGGGGTCCCAACTCTTGGTATATCTCTACTGTGTAAGCAGCAGGTTTTTTTTCTTTCTTGTACCACACTACTTGTTAAATACGCGAGGTTTCACATTTTTTTACTGTTTTTTATTTACTCTCCAAGGGTGCGATGAGGTGCATCAATCCCAGAAGATGTGTGCATGTGCGAAACCAGTCGGGTTACATCTATCTTAGTGTGAGTACCCTGCTTATCTGTCACATCATCTTTATGCTTTAATGAAGCCTTGAATATTTCTGCATTGAAACAGATGAATGGTGCTGTTCTTTCCTGCTGAGCCCCTTCTCGGGGGGACAGTTCCAAAAAAGGCATGTTTAAACTAAACTGACTCATTACAGGTTAATCTGACAACCTTGAGTTCTCAACTGTAGCTCAAGAAGGGAAGCAGCTGGCTGCAGTCCAGTCCACAGGCAACAAGGATATTTATTGGGCTACATGCACATTAAATGGAATGAAGTTTATATTCTGAAACTAACCTTTTGATTTCAGCACTTTTAAGGTTTTAACCCTTTATCATGAATGGGATTCCTCTCTGTTATTATGCATACATGGTCCATAGTATGGAAATGGCACTGTGTCTTTAAGGGGAGGCCCGACACCCCAGCCTTTGATTTGCGACTCCACAAAGGAATTTTGACAAGTCTGGCAATATAAAAATATCACTGCCTCAGATGGCACATCCCTCATCTATGCTGCTTATTACAGTACACTGTTTTCCAGGCCACTTCTGCAGACTGTCAATTTTATGTAACTGGGTTTCCATGGTTAAAACCAACTTCAAAAACCACTCCCTTTAGAAACGGCAATGCTCAAGCCGATCTCCTTTCAAAATAAGGAGTCTGAGGTGTGGCGACAACCTGTGGCAGGCTTCACAGAAAAACAAACCAAGCCCACTTATCTGAGCAACTTACAGAAGTAAGACAAGTAACTAACTGCTTTACTGCAGTAGTTGATTCCTGTAAGCTCACTGTTTACAAAAAAAAGATGATAAAAGAAACTGCAATTGTCATCCAGAGACAGAAAGGAATTGATTTTGTCAGTACATGACGTGCTCACAGGAGGCCATCGGGGGAAGACAAAACCATTTTGAAAATGCAGACAGTTGGGTGGTGGCCAGATACTAAAAAAAAGAAATAAAAAACGAGACATACAGTACAAAGATACCATTAAAATTAAATTGTATGTGTTCTGAGCAGCCACTGATGAGTGATTTCATGTAAATCAGTTGAAACAGTTTAAAGATCAGAACTAAATGCTGGCCTAGTGATGCAGAGGGCTGAGGTGCTTAGTGCCTTACCTCTCCCATGCCGGCAACCCAAGTTTGGAAATTAGCTTGGGCTGCCAGGGTTCGGCCATTGGGGGGAGGGTTGGGAGCAGGATCGAGCAGTCAGCAGGCAGCTCTCCTCTCCCAGATTGGTGAGGATAGTCTTCCAGGTGCTTGGCTGCCACCGAGTAGAGACTTGTTGGCAGTGCCACATGGATTGGGAACCAGGCACTAGGTCAGGGTTAGTGAAGTGGGTCCACCAGTTCTGCTGCACATGCGTACCTCCATGCTTATGTGTAACCGAGTTGCTGAGGCCCACAGACGCTAAGGGGAGAAAAGCTTGGAGGAAAAAGGATGGGCATGGCAAGGGCGAATGATGCATGCTGGCCACACCTCCACCTCCCACATCACCAGAAGAAGCCAGAGTGCAGAAATTGGATTATGAGTGTTGTGGGGGGGCAGACCTCCCTCTCCTGACCCCACCACAGGGGGCAAAGCTGTGGGGGTGCCCTTGCCACCAGGTATCCTGGGGAGGACTAGGTGGTGGAGGCAGTTAGCAGAAGGGAGCCTCCCCTACTGTAGCCCCCAGAGGACAAACGGAATATGGGGGGGGAGATCAGAACTAACCTACTAATTAAGGAGGGGCCTGAAGCCCTCCTCTTTGTTTGTTTTGTCTTTCACAAATTAAGTGATATGTGACTGGCAGCCACAGAACTTCAGGTGACCATGCACAAATGAGTGGTGTCAGCATATGAAAGAGATTCTGTTCTGCTGCCTGTAATTTTCATTCCAACCACCATGGCACACTTGATATGATGGCAGAAGATGTCAGACAGTCACCATCTTATGAGTGCCTTGCTGGCTCGTACTCAGGAGACATCAGCTATATTGGACAACATTACCAAGAGCACATATATCTGTATGAAAATAATGAATCTTTGTTGAGCAATCCAGTGCACAAATTTGATGCAGGCATTTATATAAGTGACAGTTATAGAGCCAGGAACAACCAAAAATCCAGGACATGAAGTGGTGACACATATCAGACTGCCTCTACTGGCTCCCAACATTATGCAGTCATCTGCACCAGAGACTGTTGTAGAGACCGAACTGTGCCCTGAAGTAGGAGTGGACCCACTCAGTGGTTTGACTGCTACTTCTACCCCGGGGACGTTATTGAATAATGTACAGTTTATCTATAAACATGTTTTTTTTTAAATCTGTGAATTTGCTTTTACTTCGGGACATGACGGAATATGGGCCTTATGTGGGAACATATGTATCATTGCTTTATATTTATTTGCCTTTAGATACAACCGCCACTCATCCAGTAAAAGCTGCTGATGTTCTGTACTGAGAAAGTTTATGCATATTCCTGTGATTTTGAATTTGTCTATTGTAATATGTCTGAAAGTAGTCATTCTTGTGCTTCTATTAATGTTTCATTATTATGCAGTGCTTGCTTTTGGATATGTAAGCTTGATATCATACTAGAGTCCAAGATCCCATAGATATGCAAGAAAGGAGACCCAAGATGCTTTCTATTTCAGTTGGACTGCTGGGGTCATTATCTCTATATATAATGGTATTTTTATTTATGTATTTATTTTTTTTTTTTTTTGAGTCCACACGTGAGAGACTACTCACCACCTTGCTATTGCCATGGAAGACAGAGCAGAGAATACGGATGGAGCAACTAAGGCCCCATGCACACTACACCGTTCGGACCCCATAACAGACAGAAACCAGTTACCTTGTGGAGTACGAGTGCATGTATCCACACTGCAGCAGTGACCGGTGCAGACCGGTACTGCCAGTCCACACCTCGGGAACCGGGTGACCGTTACCATGGCGCCCAATCCCACAATGCAGCTCACGCTGCGCTACAGGCCCTGCAGGGGACCGTTACCACCCATCCACACTACCGCCGGTAACGTTACCAAGGCGGGACCGGTTCAAAAACGTTGTTGAAATCACCTCATATGTGGTTTCAACAACAGTTACGAAAATGCCTTCTGTAACGTTACAGGTGTAAATGCAAACCGTTGCGGGAATGGTTTGGGCACTCTGTAACGTTACAGAGGCGTAGTGTGGACAGGGCCTAACTGAGGCAGCATTTTCTCTTCCTTGTTTCCAGAGGGAAGCGAAAATGGAGAGAGCGCTTACAAGCAGTGTTTTTCACTGCAGGAGAGCCTGGAACATCTGCAACAAATACTGAAATTATCAACATACAAGAGCCTTTTTTTGCTTTAGAGAAACTCTCAATGAGAGTCAGATGTGTATATTGGCAATGCCATCCAATGCAGGCGTATGTAAAAGTACAATATGTTCCTTGCAATTTGCGGCTGTTAAAAGGCCCGACCTTCAGTAATAAAAATGCCGCATTTATACAGCAATGGGACAAAATCTTACAAACGGCTTTGATCCAATTGATGGAATTAATTGTGAATTACATCCAGTAGATTGCAACAGAGCTATAGGAAGGCATCAAACAACAGGAACAGAAGGTTTGTGCCTTTAAAAATCATGCTGATTATACAACATGTGAGGAGAAGTTTAAAAGTTACCTCTAGCTTTATGATAAAAAAATACAGGCCCAGAAAAAGAAGAAATTCATTAGGGATACTAATGACTATGCTCAGAACCGAATATTTAATTGAAAAAAAAAGCCAAAAAAAAGCAGAAATAGGCACTGTTATGCCCCTCAGGACAGCAACTGAAACTGTTCCCAATGAAACAACACAGACTGTTCCTTTAACACCCAAGTCCATATTATAGAGAATAGAGAATGTGAGACAGGATTATAGTATGGGCAACAGTGCATCTGAAACAGAAGAGACAGACTCTGAAAGGGGTCCTTTTTTAGTGGCAGGTCCTCTTGGGAGCAGCGGCCCCAGGAGAAGCACACAACAGACACGCTTCAGGTTCGAGGATGAAGTAAGAACAAGAGGAGGATGCGGAGAGGGGGAAAGAGACTTCAGAGGAAGAGAAGAACAAGAGGCAGGGGCTACGGCAGATGAACACCAGCCAGAAACCACTATTAACACTGGTTAATTTAATGGACTTCGAACTTAGTGAAACACAACTGAAGGTACTCTCCATGGGACTCACTTTTGTAACCACTTTCAGAAATTCTGAGTTTTCTGCCTTTGTTGATATACAAAAATTTGCACACAAATTGAATCTGAAAGTGTTTTTCCCAGATAAAAATACAGACAGTGGGGAAACAACTAACAAGGCCCCATCACTAAGAGTACTAGTGAAGACATTAGTTCAAACGAGGATGATAGTACAACATCACAAACCACATTTCGGGAGAATAACTTTGGGCCACAATCCACATTCTGTCCAGACTCCACCCTAGTATAGAAACTTTTCTGGACTGCTGTATCACTGATCTGAATCAGTTGTACCAGAATCCACCTGACATGCCCTACTGCAATCTTAATAAACAAGGACTGGCAATACAGGAATTGAGGGACAACAAGAATATAGTGATCAAGGCAGCAGATAAGGGAGGAAGTATAGTGATTCAGAGTGTGGACAACTATACCAAAGAGGCTTACAGGCAGCTAGCAGACACACAGTTCTATGAACTACTCACTTCTGACCCCACTTACAAAATAAAACATGAAATAGAAACATACTTACTAGATTTACATCAGGCAGACCTCATTTCCACCGATGAACATTTTTCTTACAGTACAGAACCCAACAAAATCTGTTTCCTATACCCTCCCCAAAATCCACAAAGATCATTTGACCCCACCGGGACGACCTACTGTCTCAGGCATTGGGTGGGTCACAGAACCTCTCTCCACATTTGGGGATAGTTACCTCAGACCCACTGTACCTCAAATTCGGAGTTACCTAAGGGACACCGACCAAGTGTTAGAAATCCTAAATGATATACACTGTGAACAAGACTGGTTATTGGTAACGATAGATGTGGAATTGTTATACACGAACATTCCACATGGGGAGTACTTGAGGCTATAGAGCAGCATTTACTAAAGCACACAAACCTTCCACAACAAAAAATCAACATGCTGACAAATTTGACTAAACATGTACTAAAAAACAGCATCTTTCTTTTTAAAGACAAACTCTATTAACAGACAACGGGTACAGCAATAGGGCAGCCCTTGCCCCAAGTTTAGCCAACATACACCTTGGGGAGTGGGAGGATGTTTTTGTGTTGTTCAAGATGTGAATAAGTTCTATGATAAAACTGACTTATGCAAGCGCTACATACTGTAGATGATCTGTTTATCATCTGGAAAGGTTCTGAGGGAGAGCGGTTTGAATTTGTGGAACATCTAGAGAGTACTGACCAACATTTGAAATTTAAGGTTACAACAAATAGTTAACTTCCTAGATTCAACCATCTTTAAGTTGGAAGATGGCTCACTATGTACTGACCTATACAAAAAAAAGAGTCTGATAGGAACACCCTTTTACATGCCAAAAGTTGCCACCCAAGACGTGATTAGGAATTTGCCTAAAGGCCAGTTCATGCGTGTAAAAATAAATCATGGCAACCAGGATTTGTACAAAACAAGGGCTGAGGAACTGACTGCAAATTTGCTAGAGAAGGGCTATGATGCAGTCCATTTGGAAGAGGTAGAAAAGGAGGTGAAAGTTATGGATGGAGAAAGCATGCTCCATCCAAAAAGTACAAGAATAAAGACAGATTCTTCCTTGATGTTTATTACCATCTATGGTGGGGGTACGAAAGAGGTTATCAAAACCATTAAATGCAATCTGTATGTTATGAGGATTGTTCAGCAACTGCAACCTTTTCCATCTAGACCTCTGCAGATTTCATATAGAAGGGGTAGAAACTTGAAGGGCTGCCTAGTTAGCAGCTACCAAATAAACCTTCGAGCACAATTCCCAGGAAGAAACCAGGCACAAAAAGCTGCAGCACGTGCAGAGTATGCTCCACAATAAAACCCTGTACAGAATTTCTGAAGCAAAGGACAGGTAAAAATGGAGAAAATATACTCTGCCATAGACTGTGATACTAAAGCAGTAGTTTATTTACTTAACTGCTCATGTGGTGCTTTCTATGAGGGCCACACAAAACACAAATTCAGGTTTAGGGTACAGGAACATCTACAAGTAATAAATAAAGTTAACCTTGAACATGCAATAGCAACCCACATACAGAGGTCCCCACATAATACCACACATGTGGTACATGTTATAAGGACAGAGGTAATCCCCTTTAACATTAGAGGAGGAGACTTGGAAAACTGTCTCAATAAAAAAGAACAAGAATGGATCTTCCGGTTAGGAGCCCTGAAAACTCCAGTTCTCAAAGGCAGAGTTGAGGTTAAACCATTCTTGAAGAGGAGGTGAATGTTATGAACTGCTGCAAAGACTATATATGTAACTAGTGATTATCTGTTTCCTCTCTTCCTTCCTTCCCGACCCCCCCCTTCTTTCTTTAATCCATGGACACTCATGTATATTTGGTAGTACTGAGGTGTACAGCAATTCTCCTTAAGAAAGCAATCTGATTCCTCTCACCTCCAACCCCCTTCCCCCCTCAATTTTAATCATGGATAAGAGCGAAAAGTATTTATTTTGTGAACAGGATTTTTCACTAAAGGCATCTTATATGTTCGTCCCTAGGGCATTTAGCTCTGGATTAACTGGAAGGTCATGACCAAGTTTAAAGTGTGCTTAAACTTTAAACTAAAGAAGCCATCACTTTGGGATTTTTAAAGGGTTTTCACTGCTGGGTGTATTTTGAGGCTTAACATATTAATTAATGATGTGTAGATGTTGTAAACACGTCATTGGCTAAGGGTAGTTTAAATCACTTGCCTCTTTCACAATGATTCATTCTCTGACAAACCCCCCTGACAGGTGGGGGTGAAACGTAAGGAGAGGTGGTTTGCCACCACTTGGCTCCTCTAAATTCTCTTTTTGTGTGTGGTGTTTAAGCCTGAAAATAAAAGGAATTTTTCCTTAAGAATCAAGCGACTTTGTTCTCTCTGTTAGAGCGTGGGTGCAGTTGTGAGTTACAGTCTGAAATAGCAAGCCTTTGCACCTTTCTTAAGAGCGCTGAAAGAAGCTAACATTAAATTTAAAACTCCTTTCACTGCCAAACAGAAAATGCTGTATACAGAAGGGGACATTATCTACCACACATCCAAGGAAGTTAAAATAGACTAGACTGCCAGGAGATACCGGTTCATCTTCCACCACAACTACAACAGCATCCCAGGAAAGAATGCAGAGACAAAATCACTAGCTTACCACTGCTGCATTCTACTAATAAAAATACTGATCAAGGAACACACTGGACACTGTCAGGAAGCTCTATCAATAAATGCTTTGCTTCAACAGTTCAGAGGGAGACCACAGTAGTCCCTGAACTGATAGTTATTCGTATACCAGGTGATCTACTGCATTCAAGCTGATTTCATTTGGAACCATCATCATTTGCATGGATTTAGCCTACTGCATGTAGGGGAGGACAGTGGCACCTAGGGAGGTTGTGGGAGGCAGGGGGAAGGGGAGTGGAGACCTCCATCTGAGTCTGGCATAGAAAGACCAGGGTAAAGCTCTGTTGCTGTGCTATCCCCTACACTATGGCGGGTAGCAAGCTACTGGTAGAATCAAGCCTCTGATATAACATGACACTGGGCCTCGTAGGGAAAAACAGGCCCCCTTAGGTAACATTGTTTAGTTTACCAACACCCTACTCACTGGTGTCTCCAAAATAAGTTCAAAGGCAGCACAGCGGGGAGGGGTTGGGGATCCTCAGCTTGGGGGACCTCCATAAGGGGGTCAGCCATGGTCGGCATCTCCTCTCATCTCCCTTAGTTCTTTCACACATCACTGTCCCAGCTGGGACAAGTAGGCCCAATGGGTGCCATAAAAGAGGAGACAGACCAGAGCCTACTAAAGCACTTACTCTGGCCTTCACCTATTGGATTCCAAGGGCAGCCCAGACAGCTTTATGTTTAATAACAGCTTATCAGACCAGACTTGAGTGGCCCCTGGGTTCTTTTTGCCGTATTTCTCGGCTGGCACACATGGTGTAGCTGTGTCCCTGGATCCCCTGCCAGAACATATGTCGACCTCGGGACTCTGGTTGATGCACTGACCATTCAGCTAGCACTTACATCATAGTACCTCTTCATAGCCCACTTACCTGTGGTATCCAACCCCATCCAACCTGAGACCGTTACATTTTACAGCATGGAGGGGCAACGTCATGTACTGAACTAGATAGTAACTTACCTCCAGTGGATGACTTCCACATCAACCATGCAAACTTTTTTTTTTTGCATAGGGAACCCCGATCACAGTACCCGGTTCTTTCCCAAGTGGAGCCCACCTCCTGGTTCTAGGTACATAGATACATAGACACTGTCAGCAGATAACGGCCTATGGCCCACCCAGTCTGCCCATTTGAGCTTGTAAGTTCCCTTTACGTTTTTCTAGAAGTCTGTTGCCCCTTATCCCTGACCTCCAGAATTCCCTTATGTCTATCCCATGCATTCTTAAGTCCCATAATTG
Source organism: Neoceratodus forsteri (assembly GCA_016271365.2). Lineage (NCBI taxonomy): Eukaryota > Metazoa > Chordata > Ceratodontiformes > Ceratodontidae > Neoceratodus > Neoceratodus forsteri. The sequence continues at coordinate 1,363,888,188 of CM057455.1, read as the reverse complement.
TTTCAGTCCCCACCATTTCCTCTGGCAGGGTGTTCCACTTGTCCACCACCCTTTCTGTGAAGAAATTCTTCCTCACGTTTCCTCTGAATCACCCTCCCTCCAACTTCATCCCATGCCCTCTAGTCCTGGAAGATCTTTTTTGCTTGAAAATAGTGTATTCCTGCACCCTGTTCCTCCCTGTAAGGTACTTGTATATCTCTATCATATCCCCTCTCTCCCTCCTCTCATCCAGGGAGTACATATTTCAAGTCCTTCAGCCTGTCATCAAAGGACCTGTGATGCAATCCCTGTACCACCTTTGTTGCCCTTCTCTGAACCTTCTCTACCCTATGTCCTTATGTAGGTAAGGTCTCCAGAGCTGGACACTGTATTCCAGGTGGGGCCTCACTAGTGTCTTGTATAGTGGAATTATGACCTTCCTTTTCCTGCTGGTGATGCCCCTGCCTATGCATCCCAGCATCCTATTTGCTTTACCTGCTGCCTTGTCGCACTGTTTCCCTACCATGAGGTTGTTAGAGATTATAACCCCAAGGTCCCTTTCCTGCTTGGTGCATGCTATATCCTCACCCCCAAATGATATATTGTTCCAGGGTTTCTGTGCCCTGTATGCATTATCTTGCACTTCTTTGTGTTGAATTTCAACTGCCAAACCCTTGACCATTCTTCAAGCTTCTGCAGGTCCCTCCTCATTCTGTCTACACCCTCTGGCATGTCCAATCTATTACAGATCTTCATGTCATCAGCAAACAGGGAAATTCTGCCTTCTAGGTCCTGCGCAATGTCACTGATGAAGATGTTGAATAGGACCGGTCCCAGCACTGATCCCTGTGGTACCCCACTGGTCATTCTTCCCTCTGTGGAGTGACAGCCATTAACCATCACCCTCTGTGTCCTGCTGCCCAGCCAATGACCCACCCACCGCACTACTGTCCTGCCCACTCCCATATTCCCGAGTCTGTTTAATAGCCTTCTGTGTGGCACAGTGTCAAAGGCCTTGCTGAAGTCCAGATAGGCCACGTTCACTGCCCTCCCCTGAGCCACCTCCCTTGTCACCCTGTCGAAAAATTCAATGAGGTTGGTCTGGCATGACCTCCCCCTGGTGAAACCATGCTGCCTTGGGTCCTGTAGTCTGTTGACAACCAGATGTTCCATTAATCTTTCCTTCAGTAGTGCTTCCATGATCTTCCCCACTATCGAGGTCAGGCTGACAGGTCTGTAGTTCCCTGCTTCCTCTTGGTTCCCGCTTTTGTATAAGGGGACTACATCTGCTGTCCTCCAGTCTTTGGGTACGTCCTTTGTTTCCAGTGACAGGCTAAACAGGATTGCCAGAGGTTCTGCCTCCACCTCTCATAGTTCCTTTAGGATCCTGGAGTGCATCCCATCTGGCCCCATTGCTTTATCAACCCTTATTCCTTCCAGTTCTTTTAGTAAAAGGACTTGTGACCATTTCTATGCTGTTCCCACCCCTTGTACTCCCTTCAGGCCCATTACCCACCTCTTCTTCAGTAAAGACTGAGCAGAAATATCTGTTTAGGATGTCAGCTTTACTGTTGTCATCCTCCACATGGCCCTTTCCTCCCCCTTCAGTCTCACTATCACTTCCTTTGCCTTTCTTTTTTCACTCATATACCTGTAAAAGCTTTTGTCCCCTCTACCCACTGATTTTGTGATGCGCTCTTCTGTCTGAGCTTTGGCTTCCCTTACTGACCTCCCTGCCTCCCTTTGCGTCTCCTGGTACTTCTCCCTATCCTCTTCTGCCTGTTTTTTTGTACTGCCTGAATGTGATCTTTTTAGCTTCCACTTTCTCCGCTACCTCCTTTGAAAACCATAATGGCCTCCTCTTTCTTTTCCCCTTGTTAACCTGCTTAATGCATAATTCTGTTACTCTTGTAATCCCTGTTTTAAATATTACCCACTGTTCCTCCACCCCGATTCACTCCCCATTCCTATTAGTGCCTCTTTCAAGCATGCCCTCATTTTCTGAAAGTCTGCCCTATAATCCAGGATACATGTTTTTGTGTGGTTTGATTCTGCTCCTTCTTTGATATCAAACCACAGTGACTGGTGTTCAATGTTTCCCAGGTGCTCCCCCACTGTTACTTCTATCACACTGTCCCCATTTGTGAGCATGCGGTCCAGTATTGCCTTCTGCCGAGTTGGTTCCATGACCAGTTGCTTAAGGAAGGCTCCTTGAAGGAAGTCCAGGATATATCTGCTCCTGGTCGATGCTGCTGCTGGGAGGCTCCAGTTCATGTCTGGAATATTGAAGTCTCTGACCAGCACAACCTCCCCCTTGTCCGCTGTCCTTTGGATGGCTAGCATTAACTCCCTATCTGTCTCTTCCTCCTGGGCCGGTGGTCTGTAGACCACCCCTCTGCAGATGGCTGACCCCATTTTCCTTTCCAGCTTAACCCAGAGTATCTCTCCCCCATTTTGTTCCTCCTGGATCTCTGTGGCCTTTATGCCATCTTTCACATAAAGTGCCACTCCTCCTCCCTTTCTGCCTGCCCTGTCTCTTCTGAATATGTTGTAGCCAGGTATGGCCATCTCCCAGTTGTGGTTATCATTACACCATGTCTCTGTGATGACCACAATGTCCAGGTCTGGCTGCACCATGGCAGCCTCCAGATCCTCCATCTTGTTGCTAAGGTTCCTGGCATTAGCACACATGGCGTTCCATGTTGTGAACTCCCTGGACTATTTAGCTGTTCTACTCCAGCCTCCTCCCTGGTTGTCCTTTATCCTTGGTTCTCCCTGCTGTCTGCCCTTCTGTTGAATTTTGCCCCCTTTCTGCCAATCCACCCCTTGGGTGCCTAGCTCCATCTTTTGCACACAGCATTGTAGCGATATCCCCACCTCATGTTCACTGGCTCCACTGCTAGCTATTGGGGGTGGGCAATTAGGTACCCTCCTTGCTGGCCTGCCACTCCCCTTGGCTAGTTTAAAGGCTTGTCCATGTAGCACTTAAACTTATCATTGAGTGCTTGGATTCCCCACCAGGACGGATACAGGCCATCAGGCTTGAACAAGCCCCCATCCTTTCAGGTTGGTGCCCAGTCACTAATGAATCCAAACCCTTCCTCACTGCACCAGTTCTTCAACCATGTGTTAAAGTTCCTGGTGCATGTGCCCCTACGCTCTCCCATGCCTCTCACAGGTAGTACTTCTGAGAAAGTGACAGATGTAGTTGCTTGCTTGAGACCCCTCCCCAATTTCCTAAACTCTTCTTGAACTTCTTTAGGTTCCCTGTTTGCCAGGTCATTAATATCAAGGTGGATAATGACATCCAGCTCACCCTCCCATCTTGCCTTCCTGATGATCCCCAGGATCTTTCTACATCCCTCCATGTCATGGCACCTAGTAGGCACCTCACCTCCCTGTCCTCCCACTTGTGTGTTCCTAGCTGGATCCCTCTTATGATAGAGTCCCTCACCAGGCTTCGTTTCCTCCTCCTCTGGGGTCCACTGCTCTCCCCACTGAAGTCACCTCCTCAGTTGGCCTCCACATCCTTCCCTTCCACTTCTCTGGGTACCTCTGTTTGGTTGTCCCCATTTGCCAGTGTGGCATATGAGTTCTGGAGTGGAACAGGATTTGGGATGTGCCTCTGCCTGACCACCCTAACCCTCCCCAAGCCCACCGTCATCCAAGTGCTCCTCATTCTTGGCATCCTTTGAGGCAGCAGCATTAGAATGGGTGGTCTCTGGATAGGGGCGAAGGTACTCCTGACCCAGTTTACTTCCGATCTGAGTCTGGCTACCTCGTCCCACAGTCAAGAGAGATGCCTGCAGATAGGGCAGCACCTCAGTGTCCAGAAGGTCTGCCTTAATACTGCTGCCCCGCATCCACTGCATTGCACCACTCCCCACATTATACTGCACTTTTACTGCTATTCCAGTAGTTGTCTGTTACTGAAGCTCTTCTTCTAGTTCCCTCTTTATTAATTTACTGCACTAAAAATCATGCCACCAATCCTTAGATATTTTTTTTAAAGAAGGAAACAATAAAAAACGAGTCAAAACACTTGAGCCGAGGTCGGGCTTCCTCCCCCTTATATCCCTCCCACTCCACAACCACTGTCATTCCCTGTGCTTAGCTCCTGTCAATCAGATTTAACAGGGCATTTAAGTAAAATAGTGAGGGTGGGGGAGGGATGGGGGTGAAAATTTGCAGCAAGTAAAAACAGCAAAGGAAAACAGCACCACTAAAAGCACACCAAACTAGGTTTCAAATTTTCAACAGCCCCTCAACAATGCCAAGTAAGGACAGCAAAGGAAAACAGTATCACTAAAAGCACACCAAACTAGGTTTCAAATTTTCAACAGCCCCAAAACAATTCCAAGTAAAGACAGCAAAGGAATAACAGCACCACTAACGGCACATCTAAGTTTCACATTTTCAACAGCCCCACAACAATTTCAAGTAAAGACAGCAAAGGAATAACAGTACCACTAAAAGCACACAAATCTAGGTTTAGAACAAAAACAGCAATGAGCAGTTACTGCACTGCACTGCACTGAAATGAATCTGGATCCTTCCCCTTCTGGCCTCTTCTAAGAAACCAAAAACCAATCTGCTACCTCAAATCTGACTTAGCCCCACCTCCAGTTATCTTGTAGCTGAGGCCAGAGGTCAGACAATTAGCACCCCTCCTCCAAACTACATGGCATAACAGATAAGACAAGACAAAATTTGCAGCAAGTAAAGACAACAAAGGAAAACACCACTAAAAGCACATCAAACTAGGTTTCAGTTTTTTTAACAGCCCCAAAACAATGCAAAGTGAAGACAGCAAAGGAAAACAGCACCACTAAAAGCACATCAAACTAGGTTTCAAATTTTCAACAGCCCCAAAACAATTCCAAGTAAAAGACAGCAAAGGAAAACGGTACCACTAAAAGCACACCAAACTAGGTTTCAAATTTAACAGCCCCAAAGCAATTCCAAGTAAAGACAGCAAAGGAAAACAGCACCACTAAAAGCACACCAAACTAGGTTTAAAATTTTCAACAGCCCCAAAACAATTCCAAGTAAAGACAGCAAAGGAAAACAATACCACTAAAAGCACACCAGATAAGGTTTCAAATTTTCAACAGACCCAGAACAATTCTAAGTAAAGACAGCAAAGGAACGACAGCGCCACTAAAATCAAACAAATTTAGGTTTAAAACAAAAACAGCAATGAGCAGTCATTTCACTGGACAAGGTTGTTTTGAGCTCACTATCTTGGAAGAACAAGGTTTAGATACTCGACTTATAGCAGTGAGCTCTTCTATGTTGGACTATACTTTTTGTGGCGCCTGGTAGGTGCTTCATTTTCTGTGTCATTTCATACTGTGATATGTATATTGTGTGTATTATTTGTCATTACAGCCAGAGAATTGAGGATAACTCAGAACTAAGTGGGGATGGAGAGAGGAAGCCAGGCTGGACTACCGATCAGGTTTATGGTTCCAAATTGAAATATCCCAATAAGCATACCAATTTAGCAGATGCCAATGAAGCCTACGACCAACTTTTTATATTTTAATGTAAACAGGGTTCATAACTCAATTTAAAGTTTTCAAATTACTCATATGCTATGCCGAGGGAAGGCAGAACTGTTTTATTTACAAGAAACCCACCTCCCTCAATCTGAACATTTGAAGTTTGATCAAATTGGAAAAGTATGGGTACTTGGTTCTGGGCTCCTCCTTGCATTATTCAGGGAGGCACAGGAGAGTCTTAACACTAGCCCGGACATGCCCCCCAATACAGATCTACCAGACTAGCTTAAACACTGAGGGCCTATTCCAAACAATGCTTATTCAAACATTTCTAAGTTCCAAATGTTTAATAACACAGGCTGCTGAACACATTTTTGAGATTTTACACTTATAAACTGAGAGGGGAAGGCTATACCAGTATTGTTACCCTTTTAGCGAAAGAATCAGAGTACTGACAACTGTATCTTAACAGTACTCATGTTTTATGTAGTGTATTATGAACTGTCCCTCCTTCGTTTTTTTAATGAAAAGAAAGTTCAAAAAAACATGGAGGGTTGCTATGTAATTGTGACAGGTTCTCTTTATGGAAACCCCATAGCTTTAGCTAATATATACCTGCCCCCCCCCCAGTTGAATAAATGTTTGGCCCAATCCTTTTTTAATAATTTGCTGCCCATGTTAAAGGGGCAATTGCTCCTGGGTAGGGACCTAAACATTACAATGCTCCCAGAAATGGATATGTCACATCCACTACCATATTGACAATCACAGCTTCAAAAATATATTTAAACTACTCTAGCATAACTGGGATTTCCGGATGTCAGGTGGAATTTGCACCTACACTGAACAGAATTTACCCACTGCTCTGCTCACTCCCACGCCTATGCTAGGTTGGGCTGACTATTTATCCCAGAAGGGTCCATGGACACAGCTCACTCTGAGTTTCATGGCATATCCAGCTGTTGGATGATGCACCAGTCCCTGGCTGAGCTGCACCTAGGGAGGCCACCAAGAGCCACCCACTGGAGATTCAATTTGGCTTTCTTCCAGGATGCTACCTTTCTCAAAAAGGTGGAATCCTGGGTACTGAAGATACTGAAAAGTAACTCCCCTCAGAATACTGATGCATCTGTTCTTAAGGACACATTAAAAGTGGTACTTCAAGGAGAGCTACAGTAATAGCATATGCCTCTCAACAATGAAAAGCATGAGAGACTAAATTGTGTTGCCTGCAGGATACGCTCCATACACGGCAACTATTTAAAATGCAGGGAGACACATTACATCCTAGCTATAACAGGAGGATACAGGAGATCCTTGACCTGAAAGTGGAACCGGCATCATTTTACCTGCAACACAAACATCAGGAAGGAGGGATTAGGTAAGCATGACCACTTGCCCAGCAAAACAAGGTTCAGAGGTCACAAGCATGTATCATGATTTAAGGGACTCCCACTCCCAGAAACTAATGCACCACCAACAGGACATCCAGGGTATAATGCTGAGCTTCCATCAACAGCTGTATACCATGGAGTCCTCTGTGTCCTCAACACATACCACAACATTTCTGTCCTCCATAGCACTCCCAGCCCTTTCTCAGGAGCAAGCCACTGCTCTACTCTGCCCTATCACTACAGAACAGGATGATGCAGTGTTCTGGGACTCTAACAGCAGCAAATGTCTGGGCCCTGATGGGTACCAAGCAGAATTATTTAAGAAGTTTAAAGAATATCTTCTCCCCCCTTCTCATGGCATATAAGTCAGTAAAACGAGGTGGTATGCCAACCCAATCCTGGAGATATCCACTGTATATGCACTTGCCAAACCTGAGAAAGACCTTACTCAGCCTTCCTTCTAGAGGCCCATTTCTATTCTCAGCTATGACTACAAGGCCTTTATGGCCATCTGGGTGACTAGGCTGGATGCCCTTCTCCCATCCTTACTGGAAAGGGACCAGATGGAATTTGTACGGCACCACCAGGCACACAATAATGTGCACTGCATGCTGCTGCTGGGGAATGCTTTATCTAGATCTAATCCCTGGTACTTGCCATCCTCGACACAGAGAATGCATTCAACTGCTTGTCTTGGCCTTTCCTATGGCACACTTTGTTGCAATCTGGCTTCCCAGAAGAATGGACGGAGGTGCTGTGGGCATTTTATCAGTCACCGCTTGCCTACATCCGAATAAATGGCACTCTTTTGGAATCTATTACTTTGGAGCCGAGAACCCATTAGGGTTGCTTGTGATCCACCCTCTCATTTGCATTTTACATACAACCCTTGGCAGCAGCCATTAAAAGGGAGCAGATGGTCAAAGAGTTTCCAGTAAGAGTGAGGGAATATGAAACAGAAATATTTGCTGATGACATCTTACTCACACTTCTCTCTCCAGAGAACTCTCTGCTCAAAGTCTGGGTATCTCTAGGTCTTTACAAATCCCTTGCCAGATTTCGACTTAATGCCACAAAAACAGAAGTCCTCCCATTCAATTTCCATGCATCCCAGGCATTATGTGCTCAATTCCTGTTCTGATGGTCCCAGAACACAATTAAATATCTGGGGTTTATCTGATAAAGCATGTGGACCACCTAGAATTACTGAATTAAGAACCAGTCCAGGGACACTGGTTTACTGTGACTGAAAAAAAGACAAAATGTGTTTTGCCAAATGGAAAAAACAGCATTGTCACCGGGGTGTCAGCCTAAACCTGATTTTACTATTGTTTTGTTTTGTGAGCTTTAACAATTTTTTTCTCTATTAGCATGCATTTTTTCAATTTGCTGGTGTAGTATTGTGCATTAATCCTTGTAGTTATTAAAAGGGAAGTAAACATTGCAGGAGTCACTCAAATTTTGAAAACCCATAAAAAGATCTTTCAAATGAGGTATTAGGCTTACCTGTAGGTGTCAGTGTTCCTGAGATATGAATACCTAAATCATCTGTAAACAAGGAAGCAGCCATTTAATTGAATCATGAGACCAACAGTGATGTCACTGAGGGGCAAGCTATAATTAACAACATGCAGCTTGCCCCTCAGTGACATCACCTTCTGTTTTAAAATGGATGCTGCCTTGTTTTGATTTACAGATTAATTAGATAGTCATATCTCAGGACTCCTGACACCTACAAGGAAGTCCACTGTCTCGTTTGAAATATCTTTTCATAGGCTTTCACAATTTGAGTGATACCTGCAATGTTTACTTCCCCTTTAAACATAATAAACTCTATGATAAGCTCAACCTGTACCTCACTTGATTTTGTGTCTTATATGCATACACAGTCCTCCCACTTTTATCAATGCCTATCCACCCCAGTGATCTGAGTGTGCAGATTGTGTGTGTGTGTGTGTGTGTGTGTGTATATAGCTGACATCATGTTTATTGACCAACCCTCAGATGTGACAGCAGCAGCACTATGGCCCCCATCCCTCAGAGGTGATGGCAGCACTATGGTTCCTATCCCTCAGTAATAATGGCAGCAGCACTGTGGGTCACATCCCTCAGAAGTGATGGCAGCATCACTATAGCCACATCCTTCAGTGGTGACAGGAGCACCACTATTGCCCCCATCCCTCAGGTGTGAAGACAGCAGCAGCAGCAGTAGCACTACGGCCCCCATCCCTAAGGGGTGACTGCAACAGTAGCAGTACTATGGCCCTCATCCCTCAGTGGTGACAATGGCAGCACTAAGGCATCAATCCCTTAGGTGTGATGGCAGCAGCAACTTTGCAGCCCCATGCCTTAAGGGTGATGGCAGAAGCACAATGGTCCCCATCCCTCAGGTGCAACAGCAGTAGCAATAATGCAGCTCCCATCCCTCAGGAGTGATGGCAGTTTTGGCAGCACTAAGATCCTCTTTCTTCAACACCCCCATGCCCAAGTTACAAATTTCTGGGTCTCTTGTCAGAACTCAGATGTGAATTAAGCTGAACCACCAGACGCCAAGGTGGAATCCCTGAGTGCAGTCTTATCCTAATAGTCAACGTGCCTCCACCTAAAAAATCCACAAGTGATAAGTGGAAGACTTCTAATAGAAAATCATGCATTTTCAAAACATGTGGATCCTTTTTTTTAATTTTTTTTTCTTAACTTGGTCTCCCTGAGAAGGGGGTCTCTCAATTTTCATGTCTGAGCTCAGATGTGAACAGAGCACCACTCTGCCCACTGGCATCTTACAGTACCTGTGTCTTTAGCTTTTGTGTGTCCCAGAATTTGCTGTCTTGGGTGCTGTTTCAGCACACTCACACCTGTGCTGGCATCATGTAGTGCCAGGTAGGACAACAACAGCACTTAGGTCATATAGCAAATTCAGGAGCACACAGAAAACAAGGCAAGGCATATTTTTTCAGGTGCCCAGTCCCTGAGGCTCTGGGTGCCATACAATCAAAATACATCAGAAAACAGCTAAAATACAATAATTAAAATACAAAACAAATCTATTACGCATATTTAAAAACAGACCACCAAAAATAGGAGGCTTGGCCTAGCAGCAGATAGATGGGGCCATTCTTTCAGAGTATCTAGGAAATAATATCTAAAAAACAGTGTCTGGAAATGCTTGGCCGAATAAAAAGGTCTTGAGGTGGGCTTTGAATACCTCAACTGAAGGGGCCTCCCATACTGATGGAGAAAGCAAATTCCACAGGATGGGGCCGGCAACACTAAAAGCTCTGTCACCTGCAGTTTTTAACCTCGCCCTGGGAATCGCAAGGAGGCCCCTAGAGGAGGACCAGAGGGAACAGACCAAGGCAGCAGGTGTTAGTACATCTGACTAGTAGCCCCCCAGAAGTTAAGCCCGCCATCCACTAAGGGACACACAGATAGCAACAGTAGTATGGAGAACTGACAGAGCTTAAAACATCAGCAGCCCAGTTCACTCACCCACCCACCCAGCTTAAAAAAAAAAAAACAGCCCCAAAATTAAAAATAAATAGTGGCACAGGCTGGTGGTGCACAACACTGCCAAGTGAGAAATCTGGATTTGTGAGTTGTGCTGATCCAGACTCCCCTGCTCTGGGCTGGTGAGGTTTAGAGCGTGATATAGAAGCACTGTGTGCTGAGCTGGGAGGGGCGGGAGCCATACTTGGGAGAAGTGAGTGCTGCCTTGATGATGTGTGACCACACAGTGTTTCAATACCCACTCTAGGTTGGTTGATCCCCGCACAGATACCCAGATCAGCAAGCATCCCTTGAGCCCTCCTGGTTTAGCAAGGCTAAAAATTCAACTTCCCAGAACCACAAATTTAGATAAATGCAATTAATGATACCCAACTGAGCCCCCCCCCCACCTGATTTTCAAAGTGCACTGATACTAAGCTTCTTGGGGGGTTTAATCATGCAGTGTAAAAATAGCTTAGGTGCACACTTTATTCTACACAAAAACTTTATTGTCAGGATGGAGAACAGTTGCATCAACTGAATAAAGGGGTTTAAACCTGACATCACTGCCCCTGCTGCCCCACCCAATTCCCTAAGTGGGCTGATATTTAGCTTTTTGTTTGTTGTTGTTGTTGTTGGTGTATTAAAACATATAGTGTGGAAAACATTTAGGCATTTAATTTTTCTACACAAAAAAGTTACTTTAAGGTTGGTGAGCAGTCATATCAGCTGATTGAATGAAGGGTTAAATACAGGAGCAGCTCAATTTTAATCCCGACTCCTCCACCCTTGCTGCTTAGTCAGATTCCCTGCGTGTGCCGATACTTAGAATTTTTTATCATCCAGTGTAATACAAATAATAAAGGAAGTTTAGGCATATACTAAATGAAAACTGTGCTTTCAGGATGGAGGGCAGTCCTCAGCTGATGGAAAGGTTGGAGGGAAGCATGGGTGGTTCAACTAACGCATGGGTGGCTACAACAAAGCAGCGTTGGTGGCTCCTTACTGATTTTCAAAGCAGCAGAGCAGCAAGAATGCACAGCAGAGCATCATCCATTTTAAGATGTTGAAATCTTCGAAATTCCAAGCAGTGATATGCGATTTCTGTGTGGCACTGGTGGAAGAATTCAAAACCCACAAGCCAATCAGGATTCCGTGATTGTTGCCCTTTTTTCTGTGAAAATTGGAAAACAAGAGTCCTTGCCAATTACTAATACTACACAGAAGGACCTTCACAGGTGGTCTCGGATATCATTTGGTTTCTTAAATGGAAGAAAGGTGATGTGCCAAATATTCTCCCTAGATTGTTACATTATTTGCAAACACTACCTCTTATGCCAGATAAGGCATATTTCAAAACTTGGATGAATATATCTCTTGATTTTTGTGGGGAGGATGAGGCCCAAGACTATTTATTCTGTCTTACAGCTTCCAAAGGAGACTGGTGGGATAAACCTTCTGAATCTTCGCTGTTATGCTCAGGCAGCCCACCTCCGAATTATCTGCCTCTGAAGTGTGGGGACTAACACCACCTATTGGAAAAATATAGACTTTAACCTGAATGGCCTATACCCAACAGAAAAATATCTCTACACCACCTCCACCCCACCCCCGGCTATTCACCCTCTACAAAATTTATGCCACTCACAGCAGCTACCCTTAGGGTATGGCACACAGCCTTCCAGAATTTAGCCCTAGGACCCTCCGCATCTGGATGCTGACTCTTCCCTATATTCAAGATTTTCTGATCAATAAACATGATTATTCATCTAGCAGATGGAGGAGGCAGGGCTTAATCTTCTTTCACCAAATGCTGAATAAACATGGAGTTGTTCCCTTTGTAATTCTCCAGCAAAAGTTTTTTGTTTCAGTATCAGACCGTTTCAAATATTTACAGCCTCGTTCCCTTATCACTTACACATACTGAGTATCTTTGGGGTTGCCAGACAAGCCAGGACACCTGCAAGTATTATAATAGGGGTTGGGGGGCTTAGGCTACACCTAATATGGAATCTCCACAAAGGCTTGATAGACCTCATAGGGGAATCTACTGCTTATCTCCTCCACAGATGAAATTCAGAATTGGGAACATACCATACAGTACCATAGATCCGTGGTTGAAATACACACTTTCAGCATACTAGGTACCATCCATCCCTACCTCAGGGAATTTTCCTAGAAATGCAGAACCCACTGTTTCTGGACCTCAGCTACACAGGCCAAGTACATGGGACTTGAACAAGGAAAGTGCTGTCAGAATGTGGAATCCCGAATGCTGATCAGGTCCATGTGTTCTGGAGCACTCTAGTATTGAAGTCTTACTGATAAGAGGTACAGCAAGACCTAAAAACAGTGCTCAGTGTGACACAACTGGTTACTCCATCTTTAGTGTTGTTCTCCATCCTACCACTAGAACACAAATTTAGAGACATGTCACTCTGATTGCTACACTTATTAATAACAATAGCGAAAAAGGTTAGCACTAGATTATGGTTGAGTAAAACAGTTCTCATAAGGAAGATGTGGTATAACCTAATAAAATCTGTATATACACTGGAATGTCAAACAGCTATGTTTAGCAATACACAAAGTGCATTTCATGCCCAATGGCAAAGATGGGTACTTCAGTGTATAGAAATGGATTCATTTGTATCATAGGAGATGTGGCTGATCCTGGCCCTCGACCTTTACTCTAACTCCACCCCCCCCAAAGGAGAAGTCTTGTAACATTTGATTAAAACAAGCTACCATTTTAGCAACCAAATATTCTGTTACCTTGTAAAGTGTAGTCTGTAAGCAGTTGGTGCCCTCCACTCCTACTCTGCTTCCAAAAATGTAATTTTACTCATAAAACTAGTGGTTTTAGTATCCTCCAGTGGTATGCCCATCCCATCTTTAGACTTGCACATCAGCAGAAGTCTGGTTTGCAATCTCTTTACATGTCATCGCCACAATAGCGTGGTGGAATTCCCGTGTATGTGGCATTGACATAGTGTTAGCACATAGGTAAGTGTGGTGCATAAATTATGGATTAATGTGTGTATTTAATTATTATTTACAGTACGCAGAAGTCAAGTCTGTATTCAGGTTTTTCCTTTGTGCTCACACACCCAGTTGTTACAGACGTTCTATTGTGGGCATAGATATTGTGTCAGTAAGGGACTGTTCACTTTGGCACTGTCCACATGTCACATTCAATGTCACTCAGTACCAATGTGGATTGTGCAATTATACAGTATCCAAACAACTGTAAATCAGTTAATGTTCTTTCAACCCGGTATCCATAATAAAAAAAAAAGGTTTCATAATTTTTGTGCAGCTGCGAGTCATGCCTGTGGGTTGAAACAGCCGTAGGTATCAGTGTCTTCACGTCTAAGAATGCTGTCTGTCCATTGCGTGCAATAAATTAATTTCACTGCCTTCAGTACAAACATGTTTTAAGCCCCTGTATTCATTTCAAATGTTACAATTGCATTAAAAATCAATTTGTGTTAATCTCAGTTTCTGCTGCAGATGTGTGAACTTCAATTATAACTCAAGTTGTGCTGCTGCAGAACGAGGGGTGTGCTGTCAGATGTCAGATAAATAAAGTTTCTATAACTGGTCATCCTAAGTGTATTGTGTGTGTGCATGTGTCAGTGTCTATATATGTGTCACTGTGCATATGTCGTTTTTTTTAGTGTCACATCACCTGTTGTGACCCCATCCAGATATCACATTTTGTGTTGAACTTCCTCTTTCAGCAGTCTGATTTTTAATTACAAACAAAAAATAAGGTTGTAATTAATGTGCCTTTTTAGCAATCATAATAATGAGTACTTGGTTTAACTTCATGCATTCTGTCAATCCTCCAGTACAGAAATCATGGGGGCTGGTCAGACAGAAAACATTGTGGGTGGCAGGTAGACAGTGGACCCACGGGGGATTAGGCAGGGCAAACCACAGATACACTGAGGGTGGTAGGGACAGCCCCAGATCCATAAGGGATGCAATCAGGTTTGTATGTGACATACATAACCGAGCATACCCATGGCTGGTACACATGTGCAGTATTAGCAGTGCTACTTGTCACCACATCAAGCCTTCATCCATTGTTGCTGGTGGGTAGACCATTGTCACTGGGTGTATTAGGCAGGCCAAAGGACGGATACACTGTGGGTGGTAGGGACAGACACAGATCCATAAGTGGTGCAGTCTGGTCTGTATGTGACATACATAACCGAGCAGACCCATGCCCGGCACACCCGTGCAGTGTTAGCAGTGCTATTTGTGGCCACAGGCAGCCTGAATACATTGTGGGTGAAAGGTAAACCATGGACACTGGGTGCATTAGGCAGGCCAACGCACGTATACACTGTGGATGGTATGGCCATACCCAGATCCATGAGAGGGGCAGTCATGTCTGTATTATACCATCTACAAGGGGAACCATAAAGACAGGGCTATGCCATGTCTACCCCATGTAAATTCTGACAGCAACCAGTGTGGAAAAGGTAATTTTGTTGTATTCCTGGCCTGACCCATGCAGCTGTATACATGTCAGACTCTGTGTCACTTGATTCCATTATGCAAGTCAGGGGCATAGCAGAGCAGACACATGCAAGGGTGGACAGGTCATAAAATGGGAGCAGGGCCTGGCATACCTGAGCAGCGTTATCAGTGCTACATGTGACCACAGCCAGCCTGAATCCATTTTGGGTGGTAGGTGGGCCATGGACACTGGGTGTATTAGGCAGACCAACGCACTTATACAGTGTGGGTGGTATGGCCAGACCCGGATCTATAAGTAGGGCAGTCATGTCTGTATGTTACCATCTATAAAGGAAACCGTAAAGACAGGGCCATGCCATGTCTGCCCCATGTAAATTCTGACAGCTACCAGTGTGGAAAAGGTAATTTTGTTGTGATACAGGCCTGACACATGCAGGTGTATGCATGTCAGACTCTGTGTCACTTGATTCCATTATGCAAGTCAGCAGAATAACAGAGCATACACATGCAAGGGTGGACAGGTCATAATATGGGAGCGGGGCCTGGCACACCCGTGCAGTGTTAGCGGTGCTACTTGTGACTACAGGCAGCCTGAATCCATTGTGGGTGGCAGGTAAACCATGGACACTGGGTGTATTAGGCAGGCCAAAGCACATATATGCTGTGGGTGGTATGGCCATACCCAGATATATGAGTGGGGCAGTCATGTCTGTATTATACCATCTATAAAGTGAACCATAAAGACAGAGCCATGCCATGTCTGCCCCATTTAAATTCTGACAGCTACCAGTGTGGAAAAGGTAATTTTGTTGTGATTCAGGCCTGACACATGCAGCTGTATACATGTCAGACTGTGTGTCACTTGATTCCTTTATGCAAGTCAGGAGCATAACAGAGCAGACACATGCAAGGGTAGGCAGGTCATAATACGGGAGCGGGGCCTGGCACACCCCTGCAGTGTTAGCAGTGCTACTTGTGACTACAGGCAAGCCTAAATCCATTTTGGGTGGCAGGTAAACCATGGACACTGGGTGTATTAGGCAGGCCAAAGCACGTATACAGTGTGAGTGGTATGGCCCGACCCAGATCCATGAAAGGGGCAGTCATGTCTGTATTATACTTTTATATTGGTCAAAGCATGTCACATGACCGTGGATAAATCGTGTATAACCCACGGCTGACATGTTATTTATAAAAAGCAGAATTAAACACATTTTAAATGCATTTACACATGGGTACATTGGAGTGTTTTATTGCAATCATACAAAGTGAATTATTGGTGATGTATCCACTTCTTGTGTGGTTAAGTCACTTGGTTGTGCATTGTGACATACCACACACGGCCTAGGTAAATCCACAGTAACCCACACCCTGTTGTGCTCTATTGCTTAATCATGTCCCCTCTCTTCCTTCTGGTCTACATACAGACATGACCATCCCTGAGTGACACTATGCTGATGAGTGTCTTGCATTCTCCAACCCTCACCCAAATCGCTAACCATCCTTTATTTGAATATTCTCTCTGTGGTACTTTACCAACCACCGATGTGAGCATGACCGGGTGAGAATTGCCAGCCTCACCCCTGCCTGCTTACCAAATCTGTCCTCTGTTTCTGCTTTAGCCTTCATAATCAACTTCCATGCCACCATCTACTTCTCCTTGAAAGGTTCCCTATCCTCATTCCCCTGTGTGCTCTTATATCGCAGGACAGCCCTTTTCTTTTCCCCTATTGCAACCTGTGCTTCCCTGTTGAACTACAGTGGCTTCTTCCTCCTTTTGTCATTCCTCTCCATCCATACACATCCCTCTGTCACTTTAAGGATCTCCCCCTTTGTAGTTCACACTTTGTTGTAGCCATTGCAGTAGCACAGCGCCATCACTGAGCACAACAAGTCCCTGCCAAGCACTGCAAGTAACATCATTCACAAGCAACCTACAGCATACTTTTCATTACAAACATGGCAGCACCCTTCAGTCAGGTATAAAAAAAACTTCATGTTACTTATACTCATGACCCCCCCCCCACACACACACATATACACAGAAGAAAAATATCAAGTACTACTGATAGGTTCCTTTTGTGGTGTTTCCTTGACAACAGTGAGCCATCCCCCTATTACCAATACACCTTTGACAGAGAGTTCAATTCTCTCTATTTTGCAGCAGATAGAAAAGTAGACTCTTGATGCACTTTCTGTGTGTGTGTCTTTCTTTTTATGTCAGTTGTGCCCCGAAGAATGCTGGAGTCATATATTCAGTGTTAACATTCAGTCTGTGTTGCAGGGTGAGGTGAGCGTTCGACTACTGGGATAATGCAGGTCTATCAGTTGTTCTATTCAACAGTAAACAATGACACAATGTATGGATTGTGAAGAAAGACATATGACTGAATGGTGACAAAAAAGTGATGGAAGAACTATATTACATTACTTAGCATCATTTTTGTGTATATTTATGTTAATTGGAAAACTTTAAGAATTAATATATTTTGGTAACACTTGCTTATGGGCCCATTATATATTAGAAATAAGACATGGTTGGGTGTGGGTAGACTTGTGCCTAAAGTTTGCATTTTGGTGTGGCGGTATGACAGGACTAGCAACACGCAACCATGTGTATTGCTTACATCAGCATATCACCCCTCATGCTTGTCATGATTGTCACTATGCAATACAGCATTCATTTTACCATTCTTGCTGCTTTACATCATTTGTCTCATGAGCAGATGATCACCATATCCCTTTCCTGTTTGTTTTGCTTAGATGGTGCCCACCAACACCACGTCATACAGTCAGTGTGTTTCTACTCAGTAGGTGCATTACATTTCACTTTTTGACATTGCTTGTTTCAGTTGGCATGTGTCCAACCACCTTAACAGAATCTTTGGATTGCAGGTAAATGAACCCACTCACACTCACATTGGCTATCCACCCAATGACAGCTTTTTCCATCATCTGCTCAGAGACACTGCTCTCACTGCTGTCCATATTGAATCACATTACTATCCATGGTAAATATGATGGATCCAATTATCACCATGGTTTTTTGTGGTACATTACAGTGTATTTCATAATTAATTTTGCAAGACCTGTTTAATTTGGGCTTGTGACATGTATGTTTCCTACATCTCACTATCTCACTTGCTTTCTCTGTTCCTCCTTTAGACAATGTCATCCCCTTCGTTATCTGACTATTCAGATTTTGGAGTCTACAACTATATTGGTGCCTATGCTTTTGAACCATAATACACAGAGGATGAATTGGTGGACATTGATAGTTTACCAGTAGTCAATATTAGTAACGAGGATGAAGTGGCAGAGGAACAGGCAGCTG